>OX578272.1:249528218-252488218 GCA_951217065.1 Baccha elongata
AAAGTGCTTTCTTCTCAAGATATAGCGCTTTTTCCAAAATTCAAAAATCCAAATTTTTCAGAATTTTCTTTCTTTCTTTCAATATGTTTTTTTATAGTTGGCTTCCCTTTAGGAAACCCGTAAAAATCGTTACTTTTAGCTAAAAGTGATTTCCCTTCGAGATACAGCGTTTTTCCCAAATTTCAAAACTGATCCCTAAATATCGTTAGTTTTGCCTAAAAGTGCTTTCTTCTCAAGATATAGCGCTTTTTCCAAAATTCAAAAATCCAAATTTTTCAGAATTTTCTTTCTTTCTTTCAATATGTTTTTTATAGTTGGTTTCCCATTAGGAAACCCGTAAAAATCGTTACTTTTAGCTAAAAGTGATTTCCCTTCGAGATACAGCGTTTTTCCTAAATTTCATAACTGATCCCTAAATATCGTTAGTTTTGCCTAAAAGTGCTTTCTTCTCAAGATATAGCGCTTTTTCCAAAATTCAAAAATCCAAATTTTTCAGAATTTTCTTTCTTTCTTTCAATATGTTTTTTATAGTTGGTTTCCCATTAGGAAACCCGTAAAAATCGTTACTTTTAGCTAAAAGTGATTTCCCTTCCAGATACAGCGTTTTTCCTTAATTTCAAAACTGATCCCTAAATATCGTTAGTTTTGCCTAAAAGTGCTTTCTTCTCGAGATACAGCGCTTTTTCTAAAATTCAAAAATCCAAATTTTTCAGAATTTTCTTTCTTTCTTTCAATATGTTTTTTATAGTTGGTTTCCCTTTAGGAAACCCGTAAAAATCGTTACTTTTAGCTAAAAGTGATTTCCCTTCGAGATACAGCGTTTTTCCTAAATTTCAAAACTGATCCCTATATATCGTTAGTTTTGCCTAAAAGTGCTTTCTTCTCAAGATATAGCGCTTTTTCCAAAATTCAAAAATCCAAATTTTTCAGAATTTTCTTTCTTTCTTTCAATATGTTTTTTATAGTTGGTTTCCCTTTAGGAAACCCGTAAAAATCGTTACTTTTAGCTAAAAGTGATTTCCCTTCGAGATACAGCGTTTTTCCTAAATTTCAAAACTGATCCCTAAATATCGTTAGTTTTGCCTAAAAGTGCTTTCTTCTCGAGATATAGCGCTTTTTCCAAAATTCAAAAATCCAAATTTTTCAGAATTTTCTTTCTTTCTTTCAATATGTTTTTTATAGTTGGTTTCCCTTTAGGAAACCCTTAAAAATTGTTACTTTTAGCTAAAAGTGATTTCCATTCGAGATACAGCGTTTTTCCTAAATTTCAAAACTGATCCCTAAATATCGTTAGTTTTGCCTAAAAGTGCTTTCTTCTCGAGATACAGCGCTTTTTCTAAAATTCAAAAATCCAAATTTTTCAGAATTTTCTTTCTTTCTTTCAATATGTTTTTTATAGTTGGTTTCCCTTTAGGAAACCCGTTAAAATCGTTACTTTTAGCTAAAAGTGATTTCCCTTCGAGATACAGCGTTTTTCCTAAATTTCAAAACTGATCCCTATATATCGTTAGTTTTGCCTAAAAGTGCTTTCTTCTCAAGATATAGCGCTTTTTCCAAAATTCAAAAATCCAAATTTTTCAGAATTTTCTTTCTTTCTTTCAATATGTTTTTTATAGTTGGTTTCCCTTTAGGAAACCCGTAAAAATCGTTACTTTTAGCTAAAAGTGATTTCCCTTCGAGATACAGCGTTTTTCCTAAATTTCAAAACTGATCCCTAAATATCGTTAGTTTTGCCTAAAAGTGCTTTCTTCTCGAGATATAGCGCTTTTTCCAAAATTCAAAAATCCAAATTTTTCAGAATTTTCTTTCTTTCTTTCAATATGTTTTTTATAGTTGGTTTTCCTTTAGGAAACCCTTAAAAATTGTTACTTTTAGCTAAAAGTGATTTCCATTCGAGATACAGCGTTTTTCCTAAATTTCAAAACTGATCCCTAAATATCGTTAGTTTTGCCTAAAAGTGCTTTCTTCTCGAGATACAGCGCTTTTTCTAAAATTCAAAAATCCAAATTTTTCAGAATTTTCTTTCTTTCTTTCAATATGTTTTTTATAGTTGGTTTCCCTTTAGGAAACCCGTAAAAATCGTTACTTTTAGCTAAAAGTGATTTCCCTTCGAGATACAGCGTTTTTCCTAAATTTCAAAACTGATCCCTAAATATCGTTAGTTTTGCCTAAAAGTGCTTTCTTCTCAAGATATAGGGCTTTTTCTAAAATTCAAAAATCCAAATTTTTCAGAATTTTCATTGTCTCTTTCAATATGTTTTTTATAGTTGGTTTCCCTTTAGGAAACCCGTTAAAATCGTTACTTTTAGCTAAAAGTGATTTCCCTTCGAGATACAGCGTTTTTCCTAAATTTCAAAACTGATCCCTAAATATCGTTAGTTTTGCCTAAAAGTGCTTTCTTCTCGAGATATAGCACTTTTTCCAAAATTCAAAAATCCAAATTTTTCAGAATTTTCTTTCTTTCTTTCAATATGTTTTTTATAGTTGGTTTCCCTTTAGGAAACCCTTAAAAATCGTTACTTTTAGCTAAAAGTGATTTCCATTCGAGATACAGCGTTTTTCCTAAATTTCAAAACTGATCCCTAAATATCGTTAAAAAAAAAGTGCCTAAAAGTGCTTTCTTCTCAAGATATAGCGCTTTTTCCAAAATTCAAAAATCCAAATTTTTCAGAATTTTCTTTCTTTCTTTCAATATGTTTTTTATAGTTGGTTTCCCTTTAGGAAACCCTTAAAAATTGTTACTTTTAGCTAAAAGTGATTTCCATTCGAGATACAGCGTTTTTCCTAAATTTCAAAACTGATCCCTAAATATCGTTAGTTTTGCCTAAAAGTGCTTTCTTCTCAAGATATAGCGCTTTTTCTAAAATTCAAAAATCCAAATTTTTCAGAATTTTCATTGTCTCTTTCAACATGTTTTTTATAGTTGGTTTCCCTTTAGGAAACCCGTAAAAATCGTTACTTTTAGCTAAAAGTGATTTCCCTTCGAGATACAGCGTTTTTCCTAAATTTCAAAACTGATCCCTAAATATCGTTAGTTTTGCCTAAAAGTGCTTTCTTCTCGAGATATAGCACTTTTTCCAAAATTCAAAAATCCAAATTTTTCAGAATTTTCTTTCTTTCTTTCAATATGTTTTTTATAGTTGGTTTCCCTTTAGGAAACCCTTAAAAATCGTTACTTTTAGCTAAAAGTGATTTCCATTCGAGATACAGCGTTTTTCCTAAATTTCAAAACTGATCCCTAAATATCGTTAAAAAAAAAAGTGCCTAAAAGTGCTTTCTTCTCAAGATATAGCGCTTTTTCCAAAATTCAAAAATCCAAATTTTTCAGAATTTTCTTTCTTTCTTTCAATATGTTTTTTATAGTTGGTTTCCCTTTAGGAAACCCTTAAAAATTGTTACTTTTAGCTAAAAGTGATTTCCATTCGAGATACAGCGTTTTTCCTAAATTTCAAAACTGATCCCTAAATATCGTTAGTTTTGCCTAAAAGTGCTTTCTTCTCGAGATACAGCGCTTTTTCTAAAATTCAAAAATCCAAATTTTTCAGAATTTTCTTTCTTTCTTTCAATATGTTTTTTATAGTTGGTTTCCCTTTAGGAAACCCGTAAAAATCGTTACTTTTAGCTAAAAGTGATTTCCCTTCGAGATACAGCGTTTTTCCTAAATTTCAAAACTGATCCCTAAATATCGTTAGTTTTGCCTAAAAGTGCTTTCTTCTCGAGATATAGCACTTTTTCCAAAATTCAAAAATCCAAATTTTTCAGAATTTTCTTTCTTTCTTTCAATATGTTTTTTATAGTTGGTTTCCCTTTAGGAAACCCTTAAAAATCGTTACTTTTAGCTAAAAGTGATTTCCATTCGAGATACAGCGTTTTTCCTAAATTTCAAAACTGATCCCTAAATATCGTTAAAAAAAAAAGTGCCTAAAAGTGCTTTCTTCTCAAGATATAGCGCTTTTTCCAAAATTCAAAAATCCAAATTTTTCAGAATTTTCTTTCTTTCTTTCAATATGTTTTTTATAGTTGGTTTCCCTTTAGGAAACCCTTAAAAATTGTTACTTTTAGCTAAAAGTGATTTCCATTCGAGATACAGCGTTTTTCCTAAATTTCAAAACTGATCCCTAAATATCGTTAGTTTTGCCTAAAAGTGCTTTCTTCTCGAGATATAGCGCTTTTTCCAAAATTCAAAAATCCAAATTTTTCAGAATTTTCTTTCTTTCTTTCAATATGTTTTTTTATAGTTGGCTTCCCTTTAGGAAACCCGTAAAAATCGTTACTTTTAACTAAAAGTGATTTCCCTTCGAGATACAGCGTTTTTCCCAAATTTCAAAACTGATCCCTATCGTTAGTTTTGCCTAAAAGTGCTTTCTTCTCAAGATATAGCGCTTTTTCCAAAATTCAAAAATCCAAATTTTTCAGAATTTTCTTTCTTTCTTTCAATATGTTTTTTTATAGTTGGCTTCCCTTTAGGAAACCCGTAAAAATCGTTACTTTTAGCTAAAAGTGATTTCCCTTCGAGATACAGCGTTTTTCCCAAATTTCAAAACTGATCCCTAAATATCGTTAGTTTTGCCTAAAAGTGCTTTCTTCTCAAGATATAGCGCTTTTTCCAAAATTCAAAAATCCAAATTTTTCAGAATTTTCTTTCTTTCTTTCAATATGTTTTTTATAGTTGGTTTCCCATTAGGAAACCCGTAAAAATCGTTACTTTTAGCTAAAAGTGATTTCCCTTCGAGATACAGCGTTTTTCCTAAATTTCATAACTGATCCCTAAATATCGTTAGTTTTGCCTAAAAGTGCTTTCTTCTCAAGATATAGCGCTTTTTCCAAAATTCAAAAATCCAAATTTTTCAGAATTTTCTTTCTTTCTTTCAATATGTTTTTTATAGTTGGTTTCCCATTAGGAAACCCGTAAAAATCGTTACTTTTAGCTAAAAGTGATTTCCCTTCCAGATACAGCGTTTTTCCTTAATTTCAAAACTGATCCCTAAATATCGTTAGTTTTGCCTAAAAGTGCTTTCTTCTCGAGATACAGCGCTTTTTCTAAAATTCAAAAATCCAAATTTTTCAGAATTTTCTTTCTTTCTTTCAATATGTTTTTTATAGTTGGTTTCCCTTTAGGAAACCCGTAAAAATCGTTACTTTTAGCTAAAAGTGATTTCCCTTCGAGATACAGCGTTTTTCCTAAATTTCAAAACTGATCCCTATATATCGTTAGTTTTGCCTAAAAGTGCTTTCTTCTCAAGATATAGCGCTTTTTCCAAAATTCAAAAATCCAAATTTTTCAGAATTTTCTTTCTTTCTTTCAATATGTTTTTTATAGTTGGTTTCCCTTTAGGAAACCCGTAAAAATCGTTACTTTTAGCTAAAAGTGATTTCCCTTCGAGATACAGCGTTTTTCCTAAATTTCAAAACTGATCCCTAAATATCGTTAGTTTTGCCTAAAAGTGCTTTCTTCTCGAGATATAGCGCTTTTTCCAAAATTCAAAAATCCAAATTTTTCAGAATTTTCTTTCTTTCTTTCAATATGTTTTTTATAGTTGGTTTCCCTTTAGGAAACCCTTAAAAATTGTTACTTTTAGCTAAAAGTGATTTCCATTCGAGATACAGCGTTTTTCCTAAATTTCAAAACTGATCCCTAAATATCGTTAGTTTTGCCTAAAAGTGCTTTCTTCTCGAGATACAGCGCTTTTTCTAAAATTCAAAAATCCAAATTTTTCAGAATTTTCTTTCTTTCTTTCAATATGTTTTTTATAGTTGGTTTCCCTTTAGGAAACCCGTTAAAATCGTTACTTTTAGCTAAAAGTGATTTCCCTTCGAGATACAGCGTTTTTCCTAAATTTCAAAACTGATCCCTATATATCGTTAGTTTTGCCTAAAAGTGCTTTCTTCTCAAGATATAGCGCTTTTTCCAAAATTCAAAAATCCAAATTTTTCAGAATTTTCTTTCTTTCTTTCAATATGTTTTTTATAGTTGGTTTCCCTTTAGGAAACCCTTAAAAATCGTTACTTTTAGCTAAAAGTGATTTCCATTCGAGATACAGCGTTTTTCCTAAATTTCAAAACTGATCCCTAAATATCGTTAAAAAAAAAAGTGCCTAAAAGTGCTTTCTTCTCAAGATATAGCGCTTTTTCCAAAATTCAAAAATCCAAATTTTTCAGAATTTTCTTTCTTTCTTTCAATATGTTTTTTATAGTTGGTTTCCCTTTAGGAAACCCTTAAAAATTGTTACTTTTAGCTAAAAGTGATTTCCATTCGAGATACAGCGTTTTTCCTAAATTTCAAAACTGATCCCTAAATATCGTTAGTTTTGCCTAAAAGTGCTTTCTTCTCGAGATACAGCGCTTTTTCTAAAATTCAAAAATCCAAATTTTTCAGAATTTTCTTTCTTTCTTTCAATATGTTTTTTATAGTTGGTTTCCCTTTAGGAAACCCGTAAAAATCGTTACTTTTAGCTAAAAGTGATTTCCCTTCGAGATACAGCGTTTTTCCTAAATTTCAAAACTGATCCCTAAATATCGTTAGTTTTGCCTAAAAGTGCTTTCTTCTCAAGATATAGGGCTTTTTCTAAAATTCAAAAATCCAAATTTTTCAGAATTTTCATTGTCTCTTTCAATATGTTTTTTATAGTTGGTTTCCCTTTAGGAAACCCGTTAAAATCGTTACTTTTAGCTAAAAGTGATTTCCCTTCGAGATACAGCGTTTTTCCTAAATTTCAAAACTGATCCCTAAATATCGTTAGTTTTGCCTAAAAGTGCTTTCTTCTCGAGATATAGCACTTTTTCCAAAATTCAAAAATCCAAATTTTTCAGAATTTTCTTTCTTTCTTTCAATATGTTTTTTATAGTTGGTTTCCCTTTAGGAAACCCTTAAAAATCGTTACTTTTAGCTAAAAGTGATTTCCATTCGAGATACAGCGTTTTTCCTAAATTTCAAAACTGATCCCTAAATATCGTTAAAAAAAAAGTGCCTAAAAGTGCTTTCTTCTCAAGATATAGCGCTTTTTCCAAAATTCAAAAATCCAAATTTTTCAGAATTTTCTTTCTTTCTTTCAATATGTTTTTTATAGTTGGTTTCCCTTTAGGAAACCCTTAAAAATTGTTACTTTTAGCTAAAAGTGATTTCCATTCGAGATACAGCGTTTTTCCTAAATTTCAAAACTGATCCCTAAATATCGTTAGTTTTGCCTAAAAGTGCTTTCTTCTCAAGATATAGCGCTTTTTCTAAAATTCAAAAATCCAAATTTTTCAGAATTTTCATTGTCTCTTTCAACATGTTTTTTATAGTTGGTTTCCCTTTAGGAAACCCGTAAAAATCGTTACTTTTAGCTAAAAGTGATTTCCCTTCGAGATACAGCGTTTTTCCTAAATTTCAAAACTGATCCCTAAATATCGTTAGTTTTGCCTAAAAGTGCTTTCTTCTCGAGATATAGCACTTTTTCCAAAATTCAAAAATCCAAATTTTTCAGAATTTTCTTTCTTTCTTTCAATATGTTTTTTATAGTTGGTTTCCCTTTAGGAAACCCTTAAAAATCGTTACTTTTAGCTAAAAGTGATTTCCATTCGAGATACAGCGTTTTTCCTAAATTTCAAAACTGATCCCTAAATATCGTTAGTTTTGCCTAAAAGTGCTTTCTTCTCAAGATATAGCGCTTTTTCTAAAATTCAAAAATCCAAATTTTTCAGAATTTTCATTGTCTCTTTCAACATGTTTTTTATAGTTGGTTTCCCTTTAGGAAACCCTTAAAAATCGTTACTTTTAGCTAAAAGTGATTTCCCTTCGAGATACAGCGTTTTTCCTAAATTTCAAAACTGATCCCTAAATATCGTTAAAAAAAAAAGTGCCTAAAAGTGCTTTCTTCTCAAGATATAGCGCTTTTTCCAAAATTCAAAAATCCAAATTTTTCAGAATTTTCTTTCTTTCTTTCAATATGTTTTTTATAGTTGGTTTCCCTTTAGGAAACCCTTAAAAATTGTTACTTTTAGCTAAAAGTGATTTCCATTCGAGATACAGCGTTTTTCCTAAATTTCAAAACTGATCCCTAAATATCGTTAGTTTTGCCTAAAAGTGCTTTCTTCTCAAGATATAGCGCTTTTTCTAAAATTCAAAAATCCAAATTTTTCAGAATTTTCATTGTCTCTTTCAACATGTTTTTTATAGTTGGTTTCCCTTTAGGAAACCCGTAAAAATCGTTACTTTTAGCTAAAAGTGATTTCCCTTCGAGATACAGCGTTTTTCCTAAATTTCAAAACTGATCCCTAAATATCGTTAGTTTTGCCTAAAAGTGCTTTCTTCTCGAGATATAGCACTTTTTCCAAAATTCAAAAATCCAAATTTTTCAGAATTTTCTTTCTTTCTTTCAATATGTTTTTTATAGTTGGTTTCCCTTTAGGAAACCCTTAAAAATCGTTACTTTTAGCTAAAAGTGATTTCCATTCGAGATACAGCGTTTTTCCTAAATTTCAAAACTGATCCCTAAATATCGTTAGTTTTGCCTAAAAGTGCTTTTCTCAAGATATAGCGCTTTTTCTAAAATTCAAAAATCCAAATTTTTCAGAATTTTCATTGTCTCTTTCAATATGTTTTTTATAGTTGGTTTCCCTTTAGGAAACCCGTAAAAATCGTTACTTTTAGCTAAAAGTGATTTTCCTTCGAGATACAGCGTTTTTCCTAAATTTCAAAACTGATCCCTAAATATCGTTAGTTTTGCCTAAAAGTGCTTTCTTCTCGAGATATAGCGCTTTTTCCAAAATTCAAAAATCCAAATTTTTCAGAATTTTCTTTCTTTCTTTCAATATGTTTTTTATAGTTGGTTTCCCTTTAGGAAACCCGTTAAAATCGTTACTTTTAGCTAAAAGTGATTTCCCTTCGAGATACAGCGTTTTTCCTAAATTTCAAAACTGATCCCTAAATATCGTTAGTTTTGCCTAAAAGTGCTTTCTTCTCGAGATATAGCGCTTTTTCCAAAATTCAAAAATCCAAATTTTTCAGAATTTTCTTTCTTTCTTTCAATATGTTTTTTATAGTTGGTTTCCCTTTAGGAAACCCGTTAAAATCGTTACTTTTAGCTAAAAGTGATTTCCCTTCGAGATACAGCGTTTTTCCTAAATTTCAAAACTGATCCCTAAATATCGTTAGTTTTGCCTAAAAGTGCTTTCTTCTCGAGATATAGCGCTTTTTCCAAAATTCAAAAATCCAAATTTTTCAGAATTTTCTTTCTTTCTTTCAACATGTTTTTTATAGTTGCGTTTCCCTTTAGGAAACCCTTAAAAATTGTTACTTTTAGCTAAAAGTGATTTCCCTTCGAGATACAGCGTTTTTCCTAAATTTCAAAACTGATCCCTAAATATCGTTAGTTTTGCCTAAAAGTGCTTTCTTCTCAAGATATAGCGCTTTTTCCAAAATTCAAAAATCCAAATTTTTCAGAATTTTCTTTCTTTAGGAAACCCTTAAAAATTGTTACTTTTAGCTAAAAGTGATTTCCATTCGAGATACAGCGTTTTTCCTAAATTTCAAAACTGATCCCTAAATATCGTTAGTTTTGCCTAAAAGTGCTTTTCTCAAGATATAGCGCTTTTTCTAAAATTCAAAAATCCAAATTTTTCAGAATTTTCATTGTCTCTTTCAATATGTTTTTTATAGTTGGTTTCCCTTTAGGAAACCCGTAAAAATCGTTACTTTTAGCTAAAACTGATTTCCCTTCGAGATACAGCGTTTTTCCTAAATTTCAAAACTGATCCCTAAATATCGTTAGTTTTGCCTAAAAGTGCTTTCTTCTCGAGATATAGCGCTTTTTCTAAAATTCAAAAATCCAAATTTTTCAGAATTTTCTTTCTTTCTTTCAATATGTTTTTTATAGTTGGTTTCCCCTAAATATCGTTAGTTTTGCCTAAAAGTGCTTTCTTCTCGAGATATAGCACTTTTTCCAAAATTCAAAAATCCAAATTTTTCAGAATTTTCTTTCTTTCTTTCAATATGTTTTTTATAGTTGGTTTCCCTTTAGGAAACCCGTTAAAATCGTTACTTTTAGCTAAAAGTGATTTCCCTTCGAGATACAGCGTTTTTCCTAAATTTCAAAACTGATCCCTAAATATCGTTAGTTTTGCCTAAAAGTGCTTTCTTCTCAAATTCAAAAATCCAAATTTTTCAGAATTTTCATTGTCTCTTTCAATATGTTTTTTATAGTTGGTTTCCCTTTAGGAAACCCGTAAAAATCGTTACTTTTAGCTAAAACTGATTTCCCTTCGAGATACAGCGTTTTTCCTAAATTTCAAAACTGATCCCTAAATATCGTTAGTTTTGCCTAAAAGTGCTTTCTTCTCGAGATATAGCGCTTTTTCTAAAATTCAAAAATCCAAATTTTTCAGAATTTTCTTTCTTTCTTTCAATATGTTTTTTATAGTTGGTTTCCCTTTAGGAAACCCGTTAAAATCGTTACTTTTAGCTAAAAGTGATTTCCCTTCGAGATACAGCGTTTTTCCTAAATTTCAAAACTGATCCCTAAATATCGTTAGTTTTGCCTAAAAGTGCTTTCTTCTCAAATTCAAAAATCCAAATTTTTCAGAATTTTCATTGTCTCTTTCAATATGTTTTTTATAGTTGGTTTCCCTTTAGGAAACCCGTTAAAATCGTTACTTTTAGCTAAAAGTGATTTCCCTTCGAGATACAGCGTTTTTCCTAAATTTCAAAACTGATCCCTAAATATCGTTAGTTTTGCCTAAAAGTGCTTTCTTCTCGAGATATAGCGCTTTTTCTAAAATTCAAAAATCCAAATTTTTCAGAATTTTCTTTCTTTCTTTCAATATGTTTTTTATAGTTGGTTTCCCCTAAATATCGTTAGTTTTGCCTAAAAGTGCTTTCTTCTCGAGATATAGCACTTTTTCCAAAATTCAAAAATCCAAATTTTTCAGAATTTTCTTTCTTTCTTTCAATATGTTTTTTATAGTTGGTTTCCCTTTAGGAAACCCGTTAAAATCGTTACTTTTAGCTAAAAGTGATTTCCCTTCGAGATACAGCGTTTTTCCTAAATTTCAAAACTGATCCCTAAATATCGTTAGTTTTGCCTAAAAGTGCTTTCTTCTCGAGATATAGCGCTTTTTCCAAAATTCAAAAATCCAAATTTTTCAGAATTTTCTTTCTTTCTTTCAATATGTTTTTTATAGTTGGTTTCCCTTTAGGAAACCCGTAAAAATCGTTACTTTTAGCTAAAAGTGATTTCCCTTCGAGATACAGCGTTTTTCCTAAATTTCAAAACTGATCCCTAAATATCGTTAGTTTTGCCTAAAAGTGCTTTCTTCTCAAGATATAGCGCTTTTTCCAAAATTCAAAAATCCAAATTTTTCAGAATTTTCTTTCTTTCTTTCAATATGTTTTTTATAGTTGGTTTCCCTTTAGGAAACCCGTTAAAATCGTTACTTTTAGCTAAAAGTGATTTCCCTTCGAGATACAGCGTTTTTCCTAAATTTCAAAACTGATCCCTAAATATCGTTAGTTTTGCCTAAAAGTGCTTTCTTCTCAAGATATAGCGCTTTTTCCAAAATTCAAAAATCCAAATTTTTCAGAATTTTCTTTTTTTCTTTCAATATGTTTTTTATAGTTGGTTTCCCTTTAGGAAACCCGTTAAAATCGTTACTTTTAGCTAAAAGTGATTTCCCTTCGAGATACAGCGTTTTTCCTAAATTTCAAAACTGATCCCTAAATATCGTTAGTTTTGCCTAAAAGTGCTTTCTTCTCGAGATATAGCGCTTTTTCCAAAATTCAAAAATCCAAATTTTTCAGAATTTTCTTTCTTTCTTTCAATATGTTTTTTATAGTTGGTTTCCCTTTAGGAAACCCGTAAAAATCGTTACTTTTAGCTAAAAGTGATTTCCCTTCGAGATACAGCGTTTTTCCTAAATTTCAAAACTGATCCCTAAATATCGTTAGTTTTGCCTAAAAGTGCTTTCTTCTCGAGATATAGCACTTTTTCCAAAATTCAAAAATCCAAATTTTTCAGAATTTTCTTTCTTTCTTTCAATATGTTTTTTATAGTTGGTTTCCCTTTAGGAAACCCTTAAAAATCGTTACTTTTAGCTAAAAGTGATTTCCATTCGAGATACAGCGTTTTTCCTAAATTTCAAAACTGATCCCTAAATATCGTTAGTTTTGCCTAAAAGTGCTTTCTTCTCGAGATATAGCACTTTTTCCAAAATTCAAAAATCCAAATTTTTCAGAATTTTCTTTCTTTCTTTCAATATGTTTTTTATAGTTGGTTTCCCTTTAGGAAACCCGTAAAAATCGTTACTTTTAGCTAAAAGTGATTTCCCTTCGAGATACAGCGTTTTTCCTAAATTTCAAAACTGATCCCTAAATATCGTTAGTTTTGCCTAAAAGTGCTTTCTTCTCGAGATATAGCGCTTTTTCCAAAATTCAAAAATCCAAATTTTTCAGAATTTTCTTTCTTTCTTTCAACATGTTTTTTATAGTTGGTTTCCCTTTAGGAAACCCTTAAAAATTGTTACTTTTAGCTAAAAGTGATTTCCCTTCGAGATACAGCGTTTTTCCTAAATTTCAAAACTGATCCCTAAATATCGTTAGTTTTGCCTAAAAGTGCTTTCTTCTCGAGATATAGCGCTTTTTCCAAAATTCAAAAATCCAAATTTTTCAGAATTTTCTTTCTTTCTTTCAATATGTTTTTTATAGTTGGTTTCCCTTTAGGAAACCCGTTAAAATCGTTACTTTTAGCTAAAAGTGATTTCCCTTCGAGATACAGCGTTTTTCCTAAATTTCAAAACTGATCCCTAAATATCGTTAGTTTTGCCTAAAAGTGCTTTCTTCTCGAGATATAGCGCTTTTTCCAAAATTCAAAAATCCAAATTTTTCAGAATTTTCTTTCTTTCTTTCAATATGTTTTTTATAGTTGGTTTCCCTTTAGGAAACCCGTTAAAATCGTTACTTTTAGCTAAAAGTGATTTCCCTTCGAGATACAGCGTTTTTCCTAAATTTCAAAACTGATCCCTAAATATCGTTAGTATGCCTAAAAGTGCTTTCTTCTCAAATTAAAAAATCCAAATTTTTCAGAATTTTCATTGTCTCTTTCAATATGTTTTTTATAGTTGGTTTCCCTTTAGGAAACCCGTTAAAATCGTTACTTTTAGCTAAAAGTGATTTCCCTTCGAGATACAGCGTTTTTCCTAAATTTCAAAACTGATCCCTAAATATCGTTAGTTTTGCCTAAAAGTGCTTTCTTCTCGAGATACAGCGCTTTTTCTAAAATTCAAAAATCCAAATTTTTCAGAATTTTCTTTCTTTCTTTCAATATGTTTTTTATAGTTGGTTTCCCTTTAGGAAACCCGTTAAAATCGTTACTTTTAGCTAAAAGTGATTTCCCTTCGAGATACAGCGTTTTTCCTAAATTTCAAAACTGATCCCTAAATATCGTTAGTTTTGCCTAAAAGTGCTTTCTTCTCGAGATATAGCACTTTTTCCAAAATTCAAAAATCCAAATTTTTCAGAATTTTCTTTCTTTCTTTCAATATGTTTTTTATAGTTGGTTTCCCTTTAGGAAACCCTTAAAAATCGTTACTTTTAGCTAAAAGTGATTTCCATTCGAGATACAGCGTTTTTCCTAAATTTCAAAACTGATCCCTAAATATCGTTAGTTTTGCCTAAAAGTGCTTTCTTCTCGAGATATAGCACTTTTTCCAAAATTCAAAAATCCAAATTTTTCAGAATTTTCTTTCTTTCTTTCAATATGTTTTTTATAGTTGGTTTCCCTTTAGGAAACCCGTAAAAATCGTTACTTTTAGCTAAAAGTGATTTCCCTTCGAGATACAGCGTTTTTCCTAAATTTCAAAACTGATCCCTAAATATCGTTAAAAAAAAAAAGTGCCTAAAAGTGCTTTCTTCTCAAGATATAGCGCTTTTTCCAAAATTCAAAAATCCAAATTTTTCAGAATTTTCTTTCTTTAGGAAACCCTTAAAAATCGTTACTTTTAGCTAAAAGTGATTTCCATTCGAGATACAGCGTTTTTCCTAAATTTCAAAACTGATCCCTAAATATCGTTAGTTTTGCCTAAAAGTGCTTTCTTCTCGAGATATAGCACTTTTTCCAAAATTCAAAAATCCAAATTTTTCAGAATTTTCTTTCTTTCTTTCAATATGTTTTTTATAGTTGGTTTCCCTTTAGGAAACCCGTAAAAATCGTTACTTTTAGCTAAAAGTGATTTCCCTTCGAGATACAGCGTTTTTCCTAAATTTCAAAACTGATCCCTAAATATCGTTAGTTTTGCCTAAAAGTGCTTTCTTCTCAAATTCAAAAATCCAAATTTTTCAGAATTTTCATTGTCTCTTTCAATATGTTTTTTATAGTTGGTTTCCCTTTAGGAAACCCGTTAAAATCGTTACTTTTAGCTAAAAGTGATTTCCCTTCGAGATACAGCGTTTTTCCTAAATTTCAAAACTGATCCCTAAATATCGTTAGTTTTGCCTAAAAGTGCTTTCTTCTCAAGATATAGCGCTTTTTCCAAAATTCAAAAATCCAAATTTTTCAGAATTTTCTTTCTTTCTTTCAATATGTTTTTTATAGTTGGTTTCCCTTTAGGAAACCCGTTAAAATCGTTACTTTTAGCTAAAAGTGATTTCCCTTCGAGATACAGCGTTTTTCCTAAATTTCAAAACTGATCCCTAAATATCGTTAGTTTTGCCTAAAAGTGCTTTCTTCTCAAGATATAGCGCTTTTTCCAAAATTCAAAAATCCAAATTTTTCAGAATTTTCTTTCTTTCTTTCAATATGTTTTTTATAGTTGGTTTGCCTTTAGGAAACCCGTAAAAATCGTTACTTTTAGCTAAAAGTGATTTCCCTTCGAGATACAGCGTTTTTCCTAAATTTCAAAACTGATCCCTAAATATCGTTAGTTTTGCCTAAAAGTGCTTTCTTCTCGAGATACAGCGCTTTTTCTAAAATTCAAAAATCCAAATTTTTCAGAATTTTCTTTCTTTCTTTCAATATGTTTTTTATAGTTGGTTTCCCTTTAGGAAACCCGTAAAAATCGTTACTTTTAGCTAAAAGTGATTTCCCTTCGAGATACAGCGTTTTTCCTAAATTTCAAAACTGATCCCTAAATATCGTTAGTTTTGCCTAAAAGTGCTTTCTTCTCGAGATATAGCACTTTTTCCAAAATTCAAAAATCCAAATTTTTCAGAATTTTCTTTCTTTCTTTCAATATGTTTTTTATAGTTGGTTTCCCTTTAGGAAACCCTTAAAAATCGTTACTTTTAGCTAAAAGTGATTTCCATTCGAGATACAGCGTTTTTCCTAAATTTCAAAACTGATCCCTAAATATCGTTAGTTTTGCCTAAAAGTGCTTTCTTCTCGAGATACAGCGCTTTTTCTAAAATTCAAAAATCCAAATTTTTCAGAATTTTCTTTCTTTCTTTCAATATGTTTTTTATAGTTGGTTTCCCTTTAGGAAACCCGTAAAAATCGTTACTTTTAGCTAAAAGTGATTTCCCTTCGAGATACAGCGTTTTTCCCAAATTTCAAAACTGATCCCTAAATATCGTTAGTTTTGCCTAAAAGTGCTTTCTTCTCAAGATATAGCGCTTTTTCCAAAATTCAAAAATCCAAATTTTTCAGAATTTTCTTTCTTTCTTTCAATATGTTTTTTATAGTTGGTTTCCCTTTAGGAAACCCTTAAAAATCGTTACTTTTAGCTAAAAGTGATTTCCATTCGAGATACAGCGTTTTTTCTAAATTTCAAAACTGATCCCTAAATATCGTTAGTTTTGCCTAAAAGTGCTTTCTTCTCGAGATACAGCGCTTTTTCTAAAATTCAAAAATCCAAATTTTTCAGAATTTTCTTTCTTTCTTTCAATATGTTTTTTATAGTTGGTTTCCCTTTAGGAAACCCGTAAAAATCGTTACTTTTAGCTAAAAGTGATTTCCCTTCGAAATACAGCGTTTTTCCTAAATTTCAAAACTGATCCCTAAATATCGTTAGTTTTGCCTAAAAGTGCTTTCTTCTCGAGATACAGCGCTTTTTCTAAAATTCAAAAATCCAAATTTTTCAGAATTTTCTTTCTTTCTTTCAATATGTTTTTTATAGTTGGTTTCCCTTTAGGAAACCCGTAAAAATCGTTACTTTTAGCTAAAAGTGATTTCCCTTCGAGATACAGCGTTTTTCCTAAATTTCAAAACTGATCCCTAAATATCGTTAGTTTTGCCTAAAAGTGCTTTCTTCTCAAGATATAGCACTTTTTCCAAAATTCAAAAATCCAAATTTTTCAGAATTTTCTTTCTTTCTTTCAATATGTTTTTTATAGTTGGTTTCCCATTAGGAAACCCGTAAAAATCGTTACTTTTAGCTAAAAGTGATTTCCCTTCGAGATACAGCGTTTTTCCCAAATTTCAAAACTGATCCCTAAATATCGTTAGTTTTGCCTAAAAGTGCTTTCTTCTCGAGATACAGCGCTTTTTCTAAAATTCAAAAATCCAAATTTTTCAGAATTTTCTTTCTTTCTTTCAATATGTTTTTTATAGTTTCCCATTAGGAAACCCGTAAAAATCGTTACTTTTAGCTAAAAGTGATTTCCCTTCGAGATACAGCGTTTTTCCCAAATTTCAAAACTGATCCCTAAATATCGTTAGTTTTGCCTAAAAGTGCTTTCTTCCCAAGATATAGCGCTTTTTCCAAAATTCAAAAATCCAAATTTTTCAGAATTTTCTTTCTTTCTTTCAATATGTTTTTTATAGTTGGTTTCCCTTTAGGAAACCCGTAAAAATCGTTACTTTTAGCTAAAAGTGATTTCCCTTCGAGATACAGCGTTTTTCCTTAATTTCAAAACTGATCCCTAAATATCGGTAGTTTTGCCAAAAATTGCTTTCTTCTCGAGATACAGCGCTTTTTCTAAAATTCAAAAATCCAAATTTTTCAGAATTTTCTTTCTTTCTTTCAATATGTTTTTTATAGTTTCCCATTAGGAAACCCGTAAAAATCGTTACTTTTAGCTAAAAATGATTTCCCTTCGAGATACAGCGTTTTTCCTAAATTTCAAAACTGATCCCTAAATATCGTTAATTTTGCCTAAAAGTGCTTCCTTCTCGAGATATAGCGCTTTTTCCAAAATTCAAAATTCCAAATTTTTCAGAATTTTCTTTCTTTCTTTCAATATGTTTTTTATAGTTGGTTTCCCATTAGGAAACCCGTAAAAATCGTTACTTTTAGCTAAAAGTGATTTCCCTTCGAGATACAGCGTTTTTCCTAAATTTCAAAACTGATCCCTAAATATCGTTAGTTTTGCCTAAAAGTGCTTTCTTCTCAAGATATAGCGCTTTTTCTAAAATTCAAAAATCCAAATTTTTCAGAATTTTCATTGTCTCTTTCAATATGTTTTTTATAGTTGGCTTCCCTTTAGGAAACCCGTAAAAATCGTTACTTTTAGCTAAAAGTGATTTCCATTCGAGATACAGCGTTTTTCCTAAATTTCAAAACTGATCCCTAAATATCGTTAATTTTGCCTAAAAGTGCTTCCAAATTTTCCAGAATTTTCTTTCTTTCTTTCAATATGTTTTTTATAGTTGGTTTCCCATTAGGAAACCCGTAAAAATCGTTACTTTTAGCTAAAAGTGATTTCCATTCGAGATACAGCGTTTTTCCTAAATTTCAAAACTGATCCCTAAATATCGTTAGTTTTGCCTAAAAGTGCTTTCTTCTCGAGATATAGCGCTTTTTCCAAAATTCAAAAATCCAAATTTTTCAGAATTTTCTTTCTTTCTTTCAATATGTTTTTTATAGTTGGTTTCCCATTAGGAAACCCGTAAAAATCATTACTTTTAGTTAAAAGAGATACAGCGTTTTTTCTAAATTTCAAAACTGATCCCTAAATATCGTTAGTTTTGCCTAAAAGTGCTTTCTTCTCAAGATATAGCGCTTTTTCTAAAATTCAAAATTCCAAATTTTTCAGAATTTTCATTGTCTCTTTCAATATGTTTTTTATAGTTGGCTTCCCTTTAGGAAACCCGTAAAAATCGTTACTTTTAGCTAAAAGTGATTTCCATTCGAGATACAGCGTTTTTCCTAAATTTCAAAACTGATCCCTAAATATCGTTAATTTTGCCTAAAAGTGCTTCCAAATTTTCCAGAATTTTCTTTCTTTCTTTCAATATGTTTTTTATAGTTGGCTTCCCTTTAGGAAACCCGTAAAAATCGTTACTTTTAGCTAAAAATGATTTCCCTTCGAGATACAGCGTTTTTCCTAAATTTCAAAACTGATCCCTAAATATCGTTAGTTTTGCCTAAAAGTGCTTTCTTCTCGAGATATTGCGCTTTTTCTAAAATTACTTTTAGCTAAAAGTGATTTCCCTTTGAGATACAGCGTTTTTCCTAAATTTCAAAACTGATCCCTAAATATCGTTAGTTTTGCCTAAAAGTGCTTTCTTCTCGAGATATTGCGCTTTTTCTAAAATTACTTTTAGCTAAAAGTGATTTCCCTTTGAGATACAGCGTTTTTCCTAAATTTCAAAACTGATCCCTAAATATCGTTAGTTTTGCCTAAAAGTGCTTTCTTCTCAAGATATAGCGCTTTTTCCAAAATTCAAAAATCCAAATTTTTCAGAATTTTCTTTCTTTCTTTCAATATGTTTTTTATAGTTGGTTTCCCTTTGGGAAACCCGTAAAAATCGTTACTTTTAGCTAAAAGTGATTTCCCTTCGAGATAGAGCGTTTTTCCTAAATTTCAAAACTGATCCCTAAATATAGTTAGTTTTGCCTAAAAGTGCTTTCTTCTCGAGATATTGCGCTTTTTCTAAAATTCAAAAATCCAAATTTAAAAACTGATCCCTAAATATCGTTAGTTTTGCCTAAAAGTGCTTTCTTCTCGAGATATAGCGCTTTTTCTAAAATTCAAAAATCCAAATTTTTCAGAATTTTCATTGTCTCTTTCAATATGTTTTTTATAGTTGGTTTCCCTTTAGGAAACCCGTAAAAATCGTTACTTTTAGCTAAAAGTGATTTCCCTTCGAGATACAGCGTTTTTCCTAAATTTCAAAACTGATCCCTAAATATCGTTAATTTTGCCTAAAAGTGCTTCCTTCTCGAGATATAGCGCTTTTTCCAAAATTCAAAATTCCAAATTTTCTTTCTTTCTTTCAATATGTTTTTTATAGTTGGTTTCCCATTAGGAAACCCGTAAAAATCGTTACTTTTAGCTAAAAGTGATTTCCCTCCAAGATACAGCGTTTATCCTAAATTTCAAAACTGATCCCTAAATATCGTTAGTTTTGCTTAAAAGTGCTTTCTTCTCGAGATATAGCGCTTTTTCTAAAATTACTTTTAGCTAAAAGTGATTTCCCTTTGAGATACAGCGTTTTTCCTAAATTTCAAAACTGATCCCTAAATATCGTTAGTTTTGCCTAAAAGTGCTTTCTTCTCGAGATATAGCGCTTTTTCCAAAATTCAAAAATCCAAATTTTTCAGAATTTTCTTTCTTTGTTTCAATATGTTTTTTATAGTTGCTTTCCCTTTAGGAAACCCGTAAAAATCGTTACTTTTAGCTAAAAGTGATTTCCCTTCGAGATACAGCGTTTTTCCTAAATTTCAAAACTGATCCCTAAATATCGTTAGTTTTGCCTAAAAGTGCTTTCTTCTCGAGATATAGCGCTTTTTCTAAAATTCAAAAATCCAAATTTAAAAACTGATCCCTAAATATCGTTAGTTTTGCCTAAAAAAGCTTTCTTCTCGAGATATAGCGCTTTTTCCAAAATTCGAAAATCCAAATTTTTCAGAATTTTCTTTCTCTCTTTCAAAATGTTTTTTATATGTGTATGTATATTTATATGTTGTAGGTACAAACTACGAAGATTTGTTGCGGAAAGTATCTACTAAAGTAACCTATTCAATGGATATAAAAATAAACTAATGTCAATTGCAATATAGACAATATTTTGCTTGAATTTTTCACCTAGGTGTCTTCATCTGAAATAAATTTGACTCTTAACTAAGTTGTCATTAAAAAAGGCTTAACTCAGTCTCTCCTATAGCCACCCACAAACTCTAACACGTAAGGTAGTTAAAGCAGAAGCAGAATCAGAAGCAGAACAGAAGCAGAAGCAGAAGCAGAAGCAGAAGCAGAAGCAGAAGCAGAAGCAGAAGCAGAAGCAGAAGCAGAAGCAGAAGCAGAAGCAGAAGCAGAAGCAGAAGCAGAAGCAGAAGCAGAAGCAGAAGCAGAAGCAGAAGCAGAAGCAGAAGCAGAAGCAGAAGCAGAAGCAGAAGCAGAAGCAGAAGCAGAAGCAGAAGCAGAAGCAGAAGCAGAAGCAGAAGCAGAAGCAGAAGCAGAAGCAGAAGCAGAAGCAGAAGCAGAAGCAGAAGCAGAAGCAGAAGCAGAAGCAGAAGCAGAAGCAGAAGCAGAAGCAGAAGCAGAAGCAGAAGCAGAAGCAGAAGCAGAAGCAGAAGCAGAAGCAGAAGCAGAAGCAGAAGCAGAAGCAGAAGCAGAAGCAGAAGCAGAAGCAGAAGCAGAAGCAGAAGCAGAAGCAGAAGCAGAAGCAGAAGCAAAAGCAGAAGCAGAAGAAGAAAAACAAACAGGAGCAGAAGATGAGGAATACGCAGAAACAGAAACTGAAGCAGAAACAAAATCAAAATCGGAAGCAAACCAAAAGCAATAAAGAAAAAGAGGCGAAATGTGAAAGTAAAAGTAGAAGAAAATCATTTTCTGCAGACCTTTCTTTTGTTTTTTTTGTTTAGAAGGTATTGTTTTGCCTTTTCAAAAACTTATTGAGAATTTTCTTCCAACTTTTTCTTTCAAACAAGAAAACCTACTTTTTTTTGAAAAGAATGCAATCAATTCGGTATTGCAGTTAATTAAGTTAATATACTTATTTTTGAGTACTTTGGCTTCATTTGAGCACTTCGACTTGAAAACAAAAGTTCCACTCAATGTTGAAGTCTTTACTAACTTTTAGATCAGTCAAAAGACTTAAAGTAAAAAGTATGCAGTACTTTCAATTGCTTGAATTTTTTGAAGTCTTTTAAAAGTCTTTTACATTCTTTTGACTGCTTGAAGTCTTTTTACTGCTTGAAGTCTTTTGACAGTTTGAAGTCTTTTTGACTCCTTGAAGTCTTTTACTGCTTGAAGTCTTTTTACTGCTTGAAGTCTTTTTACTGCTTGAAGTCTTTTGACAGTTTGAAGTCTTTTTACTGCTTGAAGTCTTTTTACTGCTTGAAATCTTTTTACTGCTTGAGGTCTTTTTACTGCTTGAAGTTTTTCTACTGCTTGAAGTCTTTTGACAGTTTGAAGTCTTTTTGACTCCTTGAAGTCTTTTTACTGCTTGAAGTCTTTTTACTGCTTGAAGTCTTTCTACTGCTTGAAGTCTTTTGACAGTTTGAAGTCTTTTTACTGCTTGAAGTCTTTTTACTGCTTGAAATCTTTTTACTGCTTGAGGTCATTTGACTGCTTGAAGTTTTTTTACTGCTTAAAGTTTTTTGAATACTTGAAGTCTTTTTACTGCTTGAAGTCTTTTGACAGTTTTAAGTCTTTTGACTCCTTGAAGTCTTTTGACAGTTTTTTCTTTTTACTGCTTGAAATCTTGTTACTTCTTGATGTCTTTTGACTGCTTGCAGTCTTTTTACTGCTTGAAGTCTCTGCAAAATACTGCATTCTCTTACAGTTCTGATGCCCGCCAAACAACGTTATAATATTTCGGTAACTATACTTTGAATTTTTGGCAAATTGAACCTCATCTATTTTAAAATTTCATTATGTATCTATTCTCTTGAAGGCAATTCTTTATTACGACAACATTAACAATTAATTATCTAACAAATGTTTTAGAAATATTCAAAATATCTACTTTCTTGCACCATATAGCTTTCAATAAACATGAGCAAATTTTCTACTGCAGGATTACAGAAACATTCTGCGTCCAAAATGAAAAATCACATTGACTATCTGAAACATCACCTGACCGAACCGTATCGACATTGTTGTCTGCATCATCAGAACACGCCAATTTACTGACGCAAAGTAAATCCATTGAAATTGATCGAAAGGAGTTATGCTGATTGCCCAAACAGAACAACTAGACGAATTTGGTGGTCGTCATTCGTCTCATCTACTATATACAGTGCAAAACATATATTTACAGATACAACAAAATCATGTTTGCATAGTTAGTATATTCCCTCTCTCTCCCTCTATGTTGTTGTTTTGCACACTGAAACTGAAAGGATTTTTCGAAACAATAAAGCCGAAGGAAATGTCATGCTCTACCGTTGACTTTGCATGGTTAGATTTTCATCCGAAAGGACATTTGTTTAGATCAAAGTGCAAATATCGAATGACACATCCTCCGACTGGACATAGATTTATTGCCTTTACAAAGGGGGAGACACAGTTTTGTGTATTTTTTCTTTTTATTTTGTACGAAAGCTTCTAAAACATCACACATCGATATTTGGGTGTGGGTTCAGACCAGTTAGATGGGAATCCTTTTTTTCATGAGCATGTTTTTCAACTCTTTTAACCAAAAAAAAAAATTACCAAACATCCTTTCAAGTAAATAATTGAAATGTGTGAAGATTCTGTGGTGTTTATTAAAATTTGATATCCTTAACTTGGGACATTGAAATCCTTGTGGTTTTTATAGTTTAGTCCTTTATCAAGTAACAAAACTATCCCATTGTGAATGTATGGTCTGTGTAGTATGTAAGATATAAAATAGTTGGTCAAGCCTTTGATATTCGATGCCAGTTTGTGGTTTTTGCATCATAAGATGAAAATAGTCCTTCGAGCCGGATACAGAATTTTTCTGTGACGTCTGACCAATATTTTAACCCCTAACTAGGTTATGTTTATCCAAGAAGACCTCTTTAAACGTGTTATTCATTCACTCTGTCTAATCACTGCCAAACATATAGACAGTATAACATCCCCCACACAGGACATTATATCAACTTTCCTCTTAAAGATACACACAAAATGCCACATCCTTCTGTGCCGTAGTCTTGTGTCGTGTAAATAGAAAAAAAGATTGATCTAGTGGAAAATCTGACAAAAAGTCGACAAAAATGCTTTTATTGTCGCATCGCAATCCCTCTTTTAGTCCGCTCCGCACTCGAATAAACTCCCGGACAAATGTATAAGCTCCCCCCATAAATCCAACTTATACTCGCCCGTTCAGTCACTCGACAAAATTCCCATAGCTCTTGGCTTAATAGACGGAAGGCATTTAAGAGTCAATAAAACTTGTTAACGGAGTAATTGCAGGCAATTTATTTATTTTTGTTGTTGCTGATGGTGTGTCCTTTTTTGTTTTCACAAAAAAAATTAAATCGGCCGAGACGCAGAGTTGTTTGGTGGCTCCATATAGCGAGATAAGGACCCAGTGCAATCATTTTCTTTAGTGAGGGGGTTTGTGGAAATAGTAAGGCCAGACTAAAAAAAAAAAACAATGTAGGTAACTTTTATTTACATGCAAAGGATTGGTCATTGCTGGGAATAGATAAAGGATACAAAAAGAATTTACAGCTTGAAGCTATTATTCTGAAAAGGACGTAGGAGATTATAACACATGTTTGACCACAATCTTTTTTGAATTTGTGGTTGGATGAACAAAGTCCTAAATTATGTTTCTTTTATTATCAGGAAAATTGGCGAAATATCAGAAAAGATTCCTTTTTTT
Organism: Baccha elongata; assembly: GCA_951217065.1. Lineage (NCBI taxonomy): Eukaryota > Metazoa > Arthropoda > Insecta > Diptera > Syrphidae > Baccha > Baccha elongata. The sequence continues at coordinate 249,551,870 of OX578272.1, forward strand.
TATTTTAGCGCTTAAATACGGTGTTAAATAGAATAGGTTTGATAAGAAAAGTAGTATAGGTATAAATAATTGAAACACAATATCGATGATGAAATAAAATGCACGACTGGGTCGCACGAACTTGCTCTTGTAGCAAACTACTTGATTGAAAAAAATCAATTTAATAAATTATGTCCAAACGAGAAAAATATCAGAAAATGGCCCAAACGTGAGACCAAGTTGTTACTATTATAACACTTTTGTTTAGCCAAAAACTTTAAGTGCTATTTTGTGTTAAATATTCAATTTAACTTCCATACCAAATATAAATAAAATCGGTTAAGCCGTATCATTTTTTGGACAAATTTTTAAAAAAACCGTTGACACCAAATCTCCGTTATATGCATTTTTAGCCAAAAACCAGAAATTCAGTTCTATTAACAGTACTCTAAATATAACTCGCAAAAAGTTTTATCGAAATCGTTGGAACCGTTTTCGAGAACATTTTTGAAAAACTAAAACCGTTATATAGGAGGTACCCGTTATAGCCGAATTTCTCCTCTAGGGGAGTAATTTCATCATGAAACAGCTCCCCAAATTCAAAATAAAATAAGCGAGGTACATTTCCAAATGGGAAGTTATTAAATATGACAGACTTCCCCGCTTTCATAAAAAAAATTTAGGGGGGTAATTTATTGAGTACTTATTTAACAGAGCTGCTATTTTATGGCTTCGTGAAATAACTCCCCAAGAAATAAACCCCCCAAAAAAAATTAAAAATTTGTATGAAAGGGGGAGTTAAAGACCCAAAATTAAAAAAAAATTGGGGACTTCTTTTATTGGTTTTTTGGGGGCTAAGTTTATACCTTTCGGCTACATGAAATTTGACCAAAATGCAAAATGGCCCAAACAAAAAAATGAAAAATTACCCTAAAAATGGGGTCTTTTTTCTTAATAAAAAGTAGACCCAATTTAATACAACAACACATATTTTTTGTTTTTATTGTTTGGGGTACCTACCTATTTTTTTAATAAATTGGGGCCTTTTTTTGTATAAAATAAAACCCCAAAATTGGATAAAATTGAGTTTTTTTTACTAATTTCATACTTTTTTATTAAGGTTTTATTTTATGACGGATTATGTCGCAAAGTAGAGGTGTATTTCCTTGTAGAAAGCTTATTATATAGAGATTTCCTTCCTTTTTTATAATGAAAAATGGCCCCATTTTTGGGGGTTATTTTTCATTTTGTTTTAAGATTAGGGCCATTTTTTATAACGAAATTTTTCCCCAAAATTAGAAAAGGAAAATGGCCCCAATAAATGCTAAATTACCCCAATTTACCAACATTTTGTTTATTTTAGTTGTTTTTGTTTTTCATACGATTTTTTTGGGGCCAATTTTAAAAGGTAAATAATTTCATATAAAAATATTAAAAATTTGTGTCTCAATCCGTTATCCAAATATTGAATTTTCAAAAACATAAATTAAAAAGTTCATTAAAATTAAAGTTAAACATTTTCTTAAAAAAAAAATTGGAATTCAAGATTGATCAAGTCATTCAATTCAAAAAGTGAATCAAAGAAATGCCTAATAAAATAATGTAAAAAACACAATGACAAAATGAAAAACGCGAGATGATTATTATTTGTCAAGTCAAACAAAATGTAAATTGCAAAACGTGGAATGCGAAACAACAAAATGCTAAATAAAGAAATTGAAAAAAAAAACCGGAGAAATAAACCACCGCCATATGTTACTTTGCCAAACTTTTTTGGCGAAACCCTATACATCCTACCGGAAATACTAGCTATACTTAGGTATAACAATTGTATGTAAGAAGACAATATAGTAATAAAACATATAGTTGATAAATCAAACAATAACACTGCTTACTTAACACTGTGTTATTCTTATATTAAAAACAAGAGAATTGTTAAAAAGTTCGCTGCTCAGCTCTTTTGTTTAAAAAAGGCTTATTATGCGCTCTAATTTCAATTCTTTCTAGATTTTTTTTAGAGAAAACCCAGTGTGCTTCTTATACCTATGATACCTATCCCTTTATGTAAAAACACACAGCATTGATGATGTTTTAGTCTTCGAAAATTGTTCATTTCAAAGGACATATTTATTCGAAGCTCCTGTTAATCGTGTTCTTTTGAGCATTTTACAGTAAGTCAATTTCATCTTGTGAAAGGATTACTTTGCCTTTGAATTTTTTTAATTTAAAACTTTCACACAGCAGTAGCAGTCATCAACTTTGTTGACTTTTTTTTTGTTCAAAATGATTGATGTCCTTTATTTTGCATTTTAATTTCATCTAAATTTCTATTCATTCATTGCAACAACAAAAGGTTTCACAACTTACATTTGCGTAAAAACTCGCATCACCCCAAAATTTAAATGCGATATAGTGTGTCGAATAAAATCCTGATGATATAGAAATTCTTTATTTCAAATCCAAATGCGAAACGCCAGTGTAGGTCTACGTTTCCGTGCTGCCAAACAATAGAAAGAGAATGATGAATTATGATTGATCAGGGACTAATTATAAAGCAAACACAATTCGAAGGACCTAAACTCACACATTTGTGTTGATAATCTGCATATAGATATACAAAAACTATATAGATACACAAAACCAGACAAATAAATTGAAATTGGATTCTGAAATCGTTTTTGAAAGTGTGCCATGATGGTTTTTATTGTTTGTTCAGGATTATAAGGAGTGAGGAAGGTAAATTCTTAAATTTTCACTTATCAGGAAAAGTGTATGATATTGAAACCATTCCCAGTGCGGTCGACAATTTTGCGGGAATTATAAAGGTATGTGAGGACGCATAAGTGTAATCGGAATCGGTCTTCGTATATCTTCTTACCTTTTATCCTGGGAGGGTGATGTTTTTTTTCCACTTGTTGACAGAAAGTCCTGAAAATAAAAACACCAGCCGGCTGATAGTGATTTTAAGGGTGACGAGAGCTTAAAAACACGTATCACACCAGCAGCTAAAAGTCACAATGCTATATGTATATACACCCTTCAAAACGGTGACGGCGGTGGCGGTTATAGGCATGGTGTGGGAGTATAAAGCGAAGGAAGCCAATTTCATGCGAAAATAAACTCCCCCTGGATAGGTTTATTTTTTTGTATTTTTGCGATCTTCCACTTGACTTGAAGACTCCCGGAACCATATAGAAGTAGCGTTTTGGCAGGAGTCAAGCAAAAAAAAAAGGAAGGAAAAGAAAATATGTTCGGCTTGCTGAGCTGTTGATTGCCTTAAGTGAGGGTGACACACTGCCTGACTTATAGCCGGGGATTGTGTGAATATGGAATGGGTATAAGATTTTACCCCTCGAGGACTAATGGCCGACTTCCATTTCGTGTTGTTTTCTTATTTTTTCTATTTTTTTTTTTTTTCTTTTTGTGGACAAAAGAAGGGAAAACGCAAATTTATTGTTGTGGTTTGTGTTGTTTTGTCGTTGATCTGTTATTTTGGTTACATTGTTTGAGTTTTTTTCTTTAACATTTTCTATAGACCTTTTTTTTAAGGGTTGTGTAAGGTGTTAGAATAACCCTTGCATCGGAGGGTGGTGGTATGTGCTTTAAACAGAAGTCAATTGGTATAATCCTAAAATTGAATTTTTATTTTTCTATTTTGAGAATTCTAGACTCATAAGGGGAGGTGAAAGTAGGTTTAATTGGATTTAGAGCACCTTGATACTTATACTAACTATTTGAAGAATCTTTTCTTGTTCTCATGAAGATACGGTAACGGAGCACAAAGTGAAAGGACAAGCCCAAACATTCCTAGAAAAAATGAATTCACAAAACAACGACATAGTTGGCCTCAAACATAAACATGGGCCAATCCATATAATTAAAACCTTTGCAAAGCCCATTTATAAAATTTATTGAACCTATTTTATACCTCTACAAATCTGATATTAGTTTTTTAATACCTCTTTCCGTTCTCGAGATACAGGTGTATCTCATTTTCACATTTTCAAAAAAATTCAAAAAATTTGTTTTATAAAATATATTGTATCTATCTTGTACCTCTGCAAATGTGAAATTATTTTTTTGAACCTCTTTAAATTCTCGAGATACAAAAAAACACAATTCTCGATATAAAAAAACACATTTTCAAAATTAAGAAAAAAAAAACCCTCTGCAAGCGTTCGATTGTAAAAACATATCATTTCTCATTCTCGAGATACAACTTTGAACAGATTTTGACGGGACTTTAACTGACAGATATAGCTGATGTTGTTAGAAGTGACTTAAGAAGTAAATTATCCCCTAGATGGCGCTGAGGCAGTATTTTAGATTTTTTTTTTATTTATGGGACTTAACTGGTGGATTGCTGATGTGGTATAGTATAAATGACTAAAGCTATTGCAATTACCGAATAGATGGCGCTTGGGTTGTTCTTTTTCGAAAACTCTCATATATGAGTTTGAAAGCTTTTCGCAAAATGTTGGATCAGTAGGATTATAATAACTCTTTTAAAAACAATGTTTTCTTCCTTATTTTGTATGCGGTAGCAACGCACTGGGTAACAGCTAGTTTTAAATAAAAATCTTTGTTTTAAATGATTGTAAATTATTTCAAGTAATTTTGCAAAATTGAAATAATTTTAATAAAATAAAATTAATAATTTTAGTATTTAATCAAATATGGCAGTTTTGATTGCAAGATTGCAAAAAAAAGTTAAAGGTTATTCCAGCAATTCTGTCTGTTCGTCTGTCAGTCTGGATGGATCGACACCTACAGCCTAAACAGCTAGGTGGATTTCCTTCAAATTTAGAACTTTGTATTTTAAGAGTAATATATGCCCAGGCGTATTTTTATCCTAGGTCTGAACATATCTGTCATTTAAGCGTTACAGAGTATCCGACTTTTCTCTAAAGAAAAACGATCGATTTTGAGAAAATTTCGAATGAGTGCTTTGTTGCCAACGGTGTTGTATTTATCGAAAGAAAGCTTATTAATGGTACATGCCAATAGAACTTAATTGTTTGTGTCGACTTTCTCTTAAACGTAAACACCGATTTTAACGAAATTTATTATTCTGAAAGGTATTCTGGGGCCATTAAAACTGCAACCAAAAATTTTACAAGGGTTTGAAAAATAAATTCGAAACCAATAATTCCACATCTGTTTTTTTTTTTTAATACTATTTTATCTGAGTTATATGTATGTTGCAAACGATGGGCGATTTCATAGGATTTTTTTGTCATAAAAATATTAGTAACGGCAGTACCTGCAACAGAACCATTTTTTAAATACTTTTAAATGACTGTATGAGTTTACAAAATTTAAAGTTGTAATATATTTATTAAGCTTGACTAATACTCCAAACAAAATATTGAGAAAATACTAAAATACATAGATACCCAAAATAATTTGCACAACTATTAATTTGGCAACCAAAGCATTGTTAACTTAGATATTTCCAAGTTTTCAGCAGTCTATAATTTAGCTTAACACAAGAGCAAGTTCGTGCGACCAATTCGTGTCCTTTATTTTATTTATTTTTTAGTGAGCATAAGTAAACATATCATTTAATTTGCTAAATTTTTATTTACTTTACCTATTTTAGTTCTAGAATAGTAGAGCTGTATAAGAATTAAATCATTTGGTGATTGCATTCATTTGAATGAAGACTGCAACGAGATGATTTCCCAATTCATTTTGAATTTAGTGATTTAATTCACAGAATTAAAAATGATTTTAGAATTAAACATGTTCAAATCCCAATCATTTTGAACTCGTGATTGACTTCGAAAATGAATTGAGAATGCAGAATTAAATTTTTTAAATCACTGAATTAATTTGCATTCAGTGATTTAAGCCCCATTCATTTTGAATTCAGTCTCTCGTTTTTGCATCTTTTTGTATAAAATTTAATCTTTTCCAATGCGATTGTATATTTTTCATTCTAAAGTTAATGGAAACTAAACATCCTTAATTCTGAGAGTGTGTGAAGTTAGCCCCCTCCCCCCTTTTTTGAAAATTGAATTTTTGAAAGTTCTGCCGTAATTTTTTTTTTTAAATATTCAAAAATGGTGGTTTTAGATTTTAGAGCAAAAAAACTTTCCCAAAAAGTGTGAAGTTAGTCCCCCTATGTAATTTGATTGATTTTATTAAATGGGATTTAAACACTGTGAATTCTGAAATCATTTGAATTCAATGATTTAAATCACAAAATTGAATGGAGAATGAAAAAAATTGATTTTAATTCAATTAATATCAAATTGAATTCAGACTTCGCGTGAATGCATTCGCAATTGATTTCATTCTTTAGAATAGTTTTTATCAGACTTCCCAAAAAGGTAGCCTAACTAAAACCATCCCTCCCTGTTATTTTCACGGAATTTATTCTATTAAAAAAAAACTTTTAAAAGCCATGAGAATATTTGCTAAATACCCACTAACTTCTCTTTTCTGGTAAATCGAACCAATGTGATTTTTTTTCGTTTCCAGCATTTTTATAAAAAGGATAATTAAAGAAAAATTGTTTATAAATGAAAAGAAAAACAAGAAAAGAAAAAAGAAGTAGAAAAGATAAATGTTGCGTTTTCTTTACCCAACCTTTGAGTATATTAATTAAAAATACTCCACACGGGTCACTTAATATATTTTTTTTTTAAAGGAACCTACAAGGAATAAGTATGAAAAGCTTTGTAAAACAAAAGACTGCGCTCGTGCGGTAATGAGAGAAAAACGAGTTGATTGTTTTTTCTTTTTATTTTTCGTTCTCAAACCTTTGAGCACAAATTAAAACTTCGCATTGCCGCGTGCTTAAGAAGGAAACCAGAGAAAAAATAACAAACCTTCGGGGATAATTGTGTTCATTCGATTTTAATTAATTTTTCCAAAGAGTGCGCTGTCAAAAAAAAAAATTACAAAAAAAAAGATGAGAAAAAAATTTAACAGATACCTTACTTCATTTCGGTGGAAGAACAATATTTATCCTTTAATCCTTTTTTTAGCGAAAGAATAATAATTCGAATTATAACCAACAAAAAAAAAACAAAAACAGACATTTAGGAAGAGAGAGTGTCCTTCTGAGATGATGGATCACTGAATAGGAAGTTAGTCCTATTTTTTATGCGGCAAATTAGTTTCTCATTAAATTAAATTTAAAATCAAACGTGGAGACTGGGAATATAACTATGTATCTTTTTATACCCTTAATCGTTTTGCAACCCTGTTTTTTGTTGCGAATCGTCTTCAGAATGTCACATGAATATGTGAGGAAGAATGACGTGCGCAACCCTAGAAAAGGGATTCCCAAGAATTCATGTAGATTTTTCCTGTCTGTGCAAAAATTCCACACCAGGGTCTGTGGTGGCACTTTTGACTGATTCTATATGTATATATATTTGTTTCTATCGTTGGTTCTCCCTCAGGACACGAGCTGACGATGGGTTGAAGTATAAAAAAAAAATCCTAAGCGAATTGTTTAAACTTAATTAGCATAATATGCCATCCATCATGTTGCTGTCAAAAACTTGTGAGACAATAAATTCGATTAGTTGGAAAAACTATTTGCGCAATACTTATACATCTTCACACACAAGCATAAACAGGGGATAGAAACTGTCATACTATAAGGGCTGCGATACATATACGATGGAAATGGAGCTAAACCCATATGGCAGCTGAATCAGCAAGCAGGAGCAGCAATGGTTTGATGGTTATTATTGTGACGGATAATAATACAGGGTGAGTCATGAGCAATGCGACAAAATGCTAGGGCGTGTAGGTTGCGTTGAGACAAGAAAAAAATCGTGTGGGAGGGGGGGTCTATTCTCCTCCGTTTAGCCGGGAGGGGCAATTTTCGAAAAAACTGACTTAAAATGGGAAAAAAATTATTTAAAATCAACAGCTTCATTCACAATGCTGTGCGATACGTTTTTGAAAAGCCAATAACTTTTTCTTTCATTCTGTGTTTAAATAAATCTATTCTAAGGAATAGTTTTTGAAATATTAATTTTCAAAGTCAAAATTTTGAAAAAAAAATTGAAAAAAAATTTCAAATTCATTTTTTTCAAAATTTTACGTAATTAAGTGCTAATTTTAATTTCAAAATTCAATGCTGTTATTAATTTTAAGTCTAAATAAGAAAACCGGATGCAAAAATTTTATGTCGTTCTCAAGAAATTAAAAAATAACCAAAACCACCTTTTTCTAAGAAAAACATTTATTTTTATTGTAACGAAGCAATTTAAGAAGCATTAATCTTAGTTTTTTTAGTTTTTTTTATTCCTTTTATTTTTACTATGTTTTTTATTGGAAGTACTTATAAAAAATTCTCGATATGATCTCCATTGTTTAGAAGGCATAGATTATATCTCCTTGTAATGGCTTCACATAAGTTTATGCTTGACAAATTTTCCTGCAATTTGACTCCAGCGACTTCAATTCGTTCCTTCAGTTGTTCCAATGATACTATTTCCACTTCGTAAACATAATTCTTCATAAATCCCCATGCATAGAAATCTAGGGGAGTTAAATCTGGTGACCTAGGCGGCCATTCCGTGGGGCCCCTTCTTCCGATCCAACGGTCACTAAAATGATCATCCAGCCAGTTTCTCACCTGTAAGCTGTAGTGTGCTGGAGCACCATCTTGTTGGTAGATTAAAGTATCTGCTATAACCAATGGAACGCTGTCTAATAAATCGGGTAAAAGGTCTCGTAGGAATTGCAGGTATGATTCTCCATTAATAATGGAATTCAAAAACCGGGGCCCGATCACAGTGTGTCCAACAATACCAAGCCAAACATTACAACTAAAGCGGTGTTGTGATTTGTTTTGTTTTTTTTTTTGTGTGGATTGGCGCTACTCCAATAATGTAAATTGTGGAAGTTAGTAACCCCATCCCTAGTAAACTGTGCTTCATCCGTCCAGAATATTCTTCTAAAATAGTTTTGTTCGGTTTCATTTCTAAGTAGTAATGTTCTACAAAATTCGGTTCTCAATAACTTGTCGTTTGAGGTGAGTTCCTGAACAGGCGTAAAGTGGTACGGGTGTAAATTTTCCGCCCGAAGTACTCGACATGCTCTAGATTGGGACACTCCAAGCATAGTGGATATCCTTCTTGTACTGACGGAGGGATTATTTCGGACTAAATCCAGAATTCTTTCATCTAAGATTCTTGACACATCAAAAACTGGCCTTTCGCTTCTTCGATGCTCCAGCACTCCATGATCTCTTAGACGTCGGTGGATTCTTGGAAACGTGCTATGATGGGGACACCTCCTATCGGGATATCTTTCAGCGTACAGTCTTTCGGCTTCACGACTTCGACTATTAGCTAAACCGTAGCAGAAATGCATGTCCGTTAATTCTTCTCGGGTGTATGAGCTTGACATCGTTACGTGTTAATGAGTTAATATTCAAATTTGAAATAATTACTAAGCAAAACTGCAATGCCTTTTATTTATCTTGCGTTGCAATTTTCTTTTTTTTTTTCATTAAAAAAAATGCGGTTTTATTGTCCCTATTGTCCCCATAACAGGTAGAACCCATGGGCTGCGGGCAGGCCAAGGCAAAAATATTGACAGGTCAGTTTTCAGAAGTTATCAATGAAAATAATGTTAATCCAGGGTTATTCCAATACTATTTAATTTTATTACGTTCTCATAAAACTCCAATTAAAAAAAAAGTAAAAAAACTAATATTAATGCTAAATAAATAAATAAATTGCTTCGTTACAATATTTTATAATATATATATATAATTTTGCATCCGGTTTTCTTATTTAGACTTAAAATTAATAGCAGCATTGAATTTTGAAATTAAAATTAGCACTTAATTACGTAAAATTTTGAAAAAAATGAATTTGAAATTTTTTTTCAATTTTTTTTTTCAAAATTTTGACTTTGAAAATTAATATTTCAAAAACTATTTCTTAGAATAGATTTATTTAAACACAGAATGAAAGAAAAAGTTATTGGCTTTTCAAAAACGTATCGCACAGCATTGTGAATGAAGCCGTTGATTTTAAATAATTGTTTTCCCATTTTAAGTCAGTTTTTTCGAAAATTACCCCTCCCGGCTAAACGGAGGGGAATAGACCCCCCTCCCATACGATTTTTTTTCTTGTCTCAACGCAACCTATACGCCCTAGCATTTTGTCGCATTGCTCATGACTCACCCTGTATACCGACTTTTCTTTTGATAAAACTGGCAAATACTTCGAATGGAATTCGACTCTATAAAGAGGGGATTTAGTTCTTCATTATTTCTTAGAAATTAAGGCTAATGGATGTCTTTGCTTTGAGTTATTCTAGCGAAAGGGATTTATGTACCTGCCTGTTTTTTTTTTTTTTTTGAAAATTGTCATTGTGATTGGGAAAAAATTAAGTAGACAATCATAGATTGAGTAGGTATCCTATACCTTTATAGGTATGAAGGTTTGAATTTATTTTTCAAAAGAGTTGGAGCACGATAATAAGAGACTGCATTTGAGTTGAAAAATTAAATGGTTTTTGAGAAATACATAAAATAAACGTAAAAGTCAGAATTAAAAAAAAAAAAACCTAAACTTAACATTGAAATTATTATTTCTCAAAAACCGCATTCCACAAGAAAATGTTTGAAACATAAAATTGTTTCATTAAGGCCGTGTGCGAACAGCGTTAAAATTTTATACTCTGGCTAATTTTTGACGTTTGAGTTGAGGTGAATAAATGTTAAGCTTTTTGGTGTGCGAACTAGATTAAATGGGATTTTTTAACACATGCTTTTTTTAAATTTCCCCACAAGAATTAAAAAAATTCCCTTTCTTATTACTTTGCTACGGAGAAATGAATAGGTAGGATTGTTTTGTCAATTTATAAAAAAAAGTCTGCAACTCAAACAATCGGCGCGCGTTTAAATTTTTGATATGTTGTATAGGATGTTTGGCTGATGTAAAAATACAATTTCCACAACCACAACCTCTCCGCCCCTTCGCTATTAGGAAAAACCTGCAAAAAATCGTCATTTTTTTGCTTATTTCGACTAGACATAATTTTTTTCTTTTACATTTTATCGAAAAAAAAAATAACAAAACTTGTAGAAAACAAAATTTTCTATAAGTGTGATATAGAAAGTTTATTTGTAAGATCTATGATTCATCCAAAATCCAAATGAAGTGGCTCTATTTGTTTTGCGTAATTAGTTTTTTTTCGATAAAATGTATCAGAAAGAAGTTATAGTCGGAATTAGCCGATTTTGTGCAGTTTTTTCCTGATAGCAAAGGGGCTGAGGGGGTGTGGTGTGGAAATTGTTTTATTTTATCACCAAACATCTTATATGCAACATATCAAAAATTTAGAACTACCCGACCTTTTGTAGGTTAAATTCTCTTTATTTGCTGTTCTATAAAATTCCCTACAAAAAAAAATAAAAACGTAAATTTGAAATTTCAAAAACCAATTTATTAAAGATTTGCAATTTTATAATTGTAGCTTTTCTAAATTGTGTTTTGTTAAATAAATATAATAGAACTACTCTGTAAAATAATTAAAATTATGGGAAGTTTTAACACGGTACAGAACACTGGTTTGGCAGCTGAACTTCCAAAAGAAAAAAAAATCTGTTTCACTGAATAGAATAGTAAAAAATCGGTTAATTATTATCAGTTCGTTAAATATTAGAGTTATATAAAACACATTTCACCAAAACACAAACGAAAACTTCGATAATAGTCGAACAAACAGAAATAAATGCAAATGAAAACAATGAAGTAATCAAAACAAACACATTACGCCGACTGTCTCTCTCTTCATAAGCATAGAAAATTATCCACTGGCTAAAATTTTAGTCTGCTCCAGAGCAGGCAAAATTTTTGAAAATTATATTCACCTCACTAGTGTCATAATTTAGCCAATGGATAACATTTTAACGCTGTTGGCACACGGCCTAAGTTTCAAAATAATGTAATCTTAAAAAGCAAATATTTATTAAAATGTACAACAAAAGGATTTAAAAATTACCAAGCCCTTAAAATATTTTCTTTATTTCTGACTGAAGACAAATTTCAATTTTATGTCTCTCTTTGTCCTGGCAACAATAAACAAATATATCACCGCAACATATAATAAAAACTCATTAAACTCTTTTCACGAAAGTATGTTTTCTAATTTATGAGAACATTTTCAAATTTTGAAATTAACATACACAATTCATATTGGTGAGAAGAGGGTGCGTTTTTGTCGAGCATATCTTTCCTATATTGCTGGTGTGGTTGTTATTGCTAACTTTTACAACAAAGTATCATGTTATCACTTAATATCAACGTCAACGCAAGGATATTATTTCTATTGTCGGATGGATGTACCTTTATGCTCGTATATCTACATTTGTGGTGTGCCCTTTCGAATAAAATAAAGAGATATTAAGTATAGAAAATATTTCAGTTACTCCAGTTACCGCAGCACAGTTACCTTTCTAAACGAGGACACTTTTAATTAAGCCTCTAGAGATGTTGAGGGAATATATAGAGCCATCATCAGTATGATGATGGCAAACACAGAATGGAATGAAATTATAACTCAAAGAGTCACCCACAAATAAAATTAATTGCAGAAAGCGTAACGAAAATTTAACACAATTAATTTCTTATTTTTTAATCAGAGATATACAATACAAGGACTATACAACCGTCATTATTATTATTTTTTGCCAAAAGTATTGGGGTGCCAACGAGTGAATTTGTCATTTTAAATGGTTTTATACTTGAAATGACGTATCGTGTTACACCTTTCTATCTGTGAACAGAAAGGTGTAACACAATACGTCAAATAATTTTTAGGGAAGTTATTTGAAACTTCTCTAAAGATAAAATTGTTTGTGTCAAAAAGTTTGCATTATTTGTTTCTAATTATTTTTAATGTTGATTATGTACATGTTGATTATCTACACGCATTTATATAAATAAAAATGAATTAACATCATATATTAGGTATATGTTTACAAATAAATAAATAAAATAACTTAAATAAATAAAATTGATAAAATATATTAAATATTAACAAAAAAAAAACAAATAATTATCTAATTAGTAAAATACATGAAAATAAAATAACCATAAAAAATATGAATTAAGTGTGAATATAAAATAAATTTAATAAATGAAATGTATAAAATCATTATTGAATACAAAAGCGTTAAGCAGCCTTTAGTCCTAGAAAATCAAAAGATGTTAATGTTTAGTTTTTTTTTTATGAATTTTTATAATAGTGTATAGAATTTGTATCATTATATAATTTCTTTGTTACAAAAATAACTACTTTCTTATAAGAGGGGCAGCATGCCCCCCTTACATACCTCACTGTATCGAGCAAAAAAGTTGTTTTAGTAAATTTCCATTTTCTCAAAATTCAGAAAACATAAAATCATTTTGTTTTCAGTTTATGATTTAAAATTAATATGAGCAACGAATTTTATAAAAAAAAAGTAGTATTTTATTCTACAGTTTTGAAAAATCACACTTCAAAATTTTTTTTTACCTTTTTTTTCGCAATTTTTGAGTTTAAAGTCCATTTTTTCAAAGACTATACATAGGTTTCACTTGATTTAAAAAGCATCTAATAGAAAAAAGTATTGGCTTTAAAAAAAGATATAAAACTTAGTTGTAAGTATTACCGTTATTTTTTAATATTTGTTTTAAATTTTTAGCACTGTTTTTATAAAACTGCCCCTCCCGCCCAAACGGAGGGAGATAGACCCCCCCACCTATAGTAAAAAATGCTTGTATTGAACTGTTCTACAAAAAACCGTTATCAATTCTTGGCGCAAAAGTTATCGTACTCTCTCTCTATAATTAATTAAAATAAACAAAATAAATCAATAAAAAAAATAAAAAAATTAATATGAATAAAATAATTAAAATCAAATATATGTAAATAAATAACTATGCATATTAAAGTAGATCAAATAAATTAAATAAATTAAATAAATAAAATAAATAAAATAAATAAAATAATTAAAATAAATAAAATAAATAAAACAAATAAAATAAAATAAATAAAATAAACAAAATAAATACAAAAAAACTTTATTATTAATCACAAAAATATCAAATGGTTGAAAGCTCGAACAAATTTGGTGGCTAAGAACAAAGATGTAGGTAGTAAATGATTATGAAGACGAAGCTATCCAACAGAATTTTTAAATCGCACAACAAACAAGTTCTGCTTAGATCTGTAGTCATCATGCTTCGAAATTTTAGCCAACAAAAGCTATAAAATGGAACAAGATGAATGTGATTCACGCGATTAAGGAATGATTCACGCGATTAAGGAAAAGGAAAGAATTCAATGATCCCAACAGTTATACATCATGCCTTTTAAAATTAAACGAATCCAATTTTCGATTAAAAATAAAGCAAATAACTTGCTGACAAAGCAATTTAATTGAGATGCTTATCTTATTTAATATTTATTTTCACTTATCCCAATAAACTATTTAAAAGTAAATAAATTATTTGTATTCATTTTATTACGTAAATAAGGAACTTAATGAAGGGTAGTTAAAAGTTGAAAAGACATTCGTTGATTATTAGGCGGTACGAAAATCGCCGGGTCCGCTAGTAAAAGAATAAATACATTAATTAAAATAAAGTAAATAATTAACTATGTAAAACAATTAAAATAAATAAAATAAGTAAAATAAAAGATAATATCTAAAATAAATAAAATAAATAAGACAAATTGAACAAATTAAATATCTAAATCAAATAAACGAAAAAGATAAATTTAATTAAATAAATGAAATAAACAAAAAATAAAATAAGGTCAGTAAAATAAATAAAATAATTAAAACAAATAAAATAAATGGAATAATTTAATAAATTTAAATAAATCAAAGAAAAAAAAACAAATGAAATAAATAAATAATTAAAAACCAAATTGCGTCTTCATGCTTCTTACTACAAGCAGGTTACACTGCAGTTATATTCTAATTTGGACCACACGTGGTATATCTATTGCATAATGCAGAAATCAACAATATAGATTTGTTTTCGATATAAAAATTAAATACTTTAACTGTAAATAAATACATAAAGTGTTTATCAAACCAACGCTTATTTACATGTACAAAAAATGCTTTTGTGTTGCTGTATTGCTGATGATTGTTGTTATAACCAACAAATTGTTATTAAAACATCTAAACATTTTTAATTCCACAGTTTAACCAACCTAATTAAAAAAAAAAACTAAATCATCACAAATATACATAATTTTTTGCCTGCATAATTGTAAATGAAATATTATTCGCATTTTTAATAGTCCATGACCCATACCAATACTATATGTATGTATATAAATTGCAATATATGTATCTACACATGAAGATGTGTGTTCATCAAGATGTGTTTAGTGGCAACGCCTTCAGGATCCACATAACATAACATGGTTTTTTTTTTTTTAATTTATATTCAAGTCTCACAGGAATCAGCAAACATTAAAATCATCGAACGTGACAGGAATTCATCATGAGAAACCTGAAACGATCAAGATCATCAGCATATAAATTGATTGACTTTTTAGCTCAAAGTCAGTGGATTGCTGTTGGCTGCGTTGTGTTTTTTTGTTTGGGTGTGTGTGTGTCTGTTGCATCTGTTTTAAGCTTTGATCGTTTGGTGCCTATTAAATTAAAATGCTAAAAATGGATGAAATATATTTTACAAGTTATGCAGCAGGCACTCGGCATATTTGATGTATATCGCTCTGCAGGGGACACAGGGAAACGGAACTATATAAACTACACAGCCTTTAAATTATTTACGAGATTAATTTGTTTGCAAGGATGACAGAAGAGTTATTGCATTTAATTTCGCTTTAAATGACGATGAAGACTTTCTTGGGAAAGTCTATATAGGTATGCGAAAAGTAGAGTAGATAGATGGTACTGCCAGAAGACTCAACCTACACATCTTCATTGAGAAAATTTCCTACATTTTTTATTTTTATTTTTTTTTTTGCAATTTTAATTAATACTTAGTCACCTGATGGGTTCTTTAAGCCATCATTTTCACTTTACAACGAATTATTTAGCTTGTTTAAATTTCGTATTGAACATTTTATAGCTTTGAATATTAATTTTTGCGAAATGCGAAATTTTCCTTTTACTTGCAATTTATTTTTTTGGGTTTTGGTTTTGGTAAAAAATAAATTTGACACAAATGGGTATGGGCGGGGGGTTTGTCACTAGCCAGTTTAGTGGTTCAATGATTGCAATATTTCAAATGACTTTATATGATTTCAGGTGATTTCAAGCAGTATTTAAATCGATTTAAAAATTTTGTGATTGCATTGATTTCAAATAAATTTACCAATTTCAAATGATTGCTCATTAATTCAAAATTCAAGGGATTTCATTATGATTTCAATTCGTGATTTCATTATGGCACTTTTGCCATTGCATGATTGCAAAAAAATTTAAAATATTTTTAATGATTGCAAGAAATCATTTGAAATCGGTCACCAAATTTTTTTTTAATTTTAACATTTGAAATAGTGATTGCACCTAAGTTCAACGTGATTTCAAATGATTGCAAGTATAAGTGGTCAGGTGATTTCATTCGTGACAAACCCCTCACTTCGAATACTAAATTCAGTTAAGAAAAAGACAAAAGAAGGAGGTTTCTAACACAGTCTAAGACCCTTTAAGCAGCTGGTTGGCTTCTAAGAAATAGTTCTGATTACTGATCTGTTCAGCAGAGCGTTTCCGATCCTCAAAAAAAAGTCCTTCTTTTTGCTCCAATCATGGCTTAATGCAACGCCTGATATTCCCATTCAAAATCTTGTCTGATTTGCCCTGTTTAGTGTGGTTTCATGACAAGGAAAGTTCATCATCAATCACATGTCCGAACTATACGACAGAAATTACGAAAATACCCAGATCACCAAATCGATACATATATATTCTCTTTATCCACTTTAAGGCTGCTTAATGTCGGGAGCGTTACGATATCTCAAAAATTAAAATCTCAAATCAAAAATCTCGCTTTTTTTTAAATCTCGAATATCAAAATTTCGCAAATATAGATCCCGCTTTTTATAATCTCGCATCCACAGAATCCCGCTATGATCAATCTCGCATTTACATCTCGCACACAAAAATCTCGCAATTTTAAGCCAAAATCCCGCAAACAAAAATCTCACTTAGTTTATATCTACATATACTTAATTCAAATAAGAAACTGGAAATAACCAAAATCGTATCCACTCCAAATCCTTGGTGAAGCAGGAGGTTTTAATCAAAGCTTTTGCAAGGTTAAGCTGACATGCCTTATTATCTCGATTTGTTTGATACAATATTTATAATTTTTATGAATGTATAGCTTTGGCATTGCCGTCAGCTTGGTTAGCAAATTATGTACATTGTAAGTTCGGTAATAGTGAAAATTTAACTTGAAATATTTAAGCAAATTCTGTTATAAGTAACATCCTATTTTTACAAATGACTCTTAAGAAGTTATATAACATTTTCCAATCAGAATCGTTAAGCACTGAGATTGTTTCCTTCATCGTCATAGTTTTCTTTCCGAAGAATATTTTTCTATGGTCAGCATAGATGGGTCATATACTCATTAAGTGGAAACAGTCCTCTTTTGCCTTCAAATAACATAACGTACTGCCATTGTATGGGGATCCGTTAAGTCCATTGAGAATCATTGAAGTAGCTTAACTCCATAAGGTTAAATTCAAGTTGTGAGTATATAGAAGTCTACTTTCGGATTTTCGAGCCTCTTGTATTAATTTATCTTGTTCTGAATTTTCATGCATTTGTATATTACTTTATAGAGTTGATCTTTTACTTATCTTCACCACAAGCGTTTCCCAAATCTTTCCATTTCGACACCCACCAGTCCCAATTTCTTAGCTCGTAAAGTGCCATTTGTTTTGTCAGTCGGTCATCATGATGTAACAACACCTTAACAATGTAGTCTGCATGCGACTTCAGAGTGCGTAAACATTTTTGGGAGACCCGTTTTCAGATATAATGAATAATTCTGGCTATTCAAAGGAAGATTAAAAAGTTTCTTTAAAAAGCATCTATAAAATGTTTCTATAGCTTCGTATTCGTTTATTCCCCATACCTGTTCAGCGTAGCAAAGTGAACTCTTGATAACAGCATCAAATATCTTGTATTTCGCAGATAAAAATATCCGTTGGTTTGAGAAGATGTTTTTCCAAGATATATTTAACAGACTTTGTGAAGTTTTAGCTTTAAAGGTTATGTGATTTTCAAAATTTAAAGTTTTGTTAAAATTGACTCCAAGATATCTATACTCATTAACTAATTCTAGACGAGTTCCATTGAAGTGCCATTTATATGCGGTTTGGTTCTTCGCTGATCTTGAAAACACCATAATTTTTGATTTATCAGCATTGATAACAAGTCCCCATTTGGTGCAATAATCTGCTAGGCGATTAATCATCAGTTGAAGATTATCTGCAGATTCACTAGGTCATCAGCATATAAAAGTACATTTACGGTTAAATCAGCAATTCGGACCCCTCCTGGAAGGTAGGCTTCTACATCATTAATAAAGAGTGCAAACAGAAGAGCACCTAAAAGGTATCCCTGCTTAACACCGGTGTCCGTTTCAAACCATTCGGAGTACGTTGATCCATCCCAAACAGCTGTACAATAGCAAGTTGTACTTCGGCTAAGGTGATTTGCTGTTTAATACATAATTAGTGAAGAGGGGTTCAGCATACAAAAATTTAATTAAGTAATATATTTTTAAAGTGAATTGAAAGATCGTCAGCAGATCGTCAGCAGATACAATTTTATAATTCATCGCTGTCGTAAGTTTTTTTAATTTTATTTAAGCAACTTTTCACATAACTTTACAACAAAGTGCAAAGTTTATAAATTAGTTTGGTCAAGGACAATTACAAAACCTTGCACCTTGCAGAAGTGCAACATTTAAATGTATAAAATGAAATAGGAAAAATTATTATGAAAACAAAATAATGCAGTTTTTTTTTACTGAAATATACACACATATTTTATTCACAGACAATTTTGGTCGCAATGTTTGGATAAAATCCAAGAGAATATCCTATTTTTTTTTTTAATTACATTCATTAACTTCGTATGTTTCTTGCCATGGATTTGGATTGACATAAATATCAGATATTGTTCCTTTCAAAGTGAGAAAACCCTTATTTAAAGGAACTGGCTTTGGTTTTAGAGGAGCTTCTGCAATCCAGTTTTCCCAAGCTTTGGCTGCTTGTTCTTTTCGGTTTTCTTCCAATAATTTATGTCGTTCGCTTTCTTTTAAAAATTGTTCTGTTTTTTACGTTGTTCTTTTAACTTGTTTGCTTCCCAACCTCGTCGATTACTTTCAACATTAGAATGGCATACTTTTTCCAAACTTTCCTTGGCGGTCTGAGATTGAGGTGCTGGCTTATCGTTTGCTTTTTGGTTCTTAGTTTTCATCCATTCGTTATATTTCTCTTCAGCAAGTTTTTTCTTTTCTTCCATTTCGCGTTTACGATGTTTTTCAAGTTCTTTTTGTTTTGCTTGTTCATACAATTTAAGCTTTCTATAATGCATGAAAGAAATTAAACAATTTTTTTAAGAAAGAAGAAGTTCATATTTCTGGATACGAGAAACCGTGATTAAGCTGTTCAGCAACCTAACTTTCTTACTCATATGTATATTTTAAACAAAAACTTTAAGATTATTAACAAAATTAAAATTAAGTATTCGCGTGCAGAAATAGTATACAACCAATTTCGAAAATTCCACTTAATTCAACTCTCAACTTGAATTATTAAAATTAAAAATAAAAACTCACTTTTTGCCCGACAGCCAATTCGAAAATGCATCTGGTTGTGATAATTTGCTGACTCCACAAGCTTTTTGAATGACATAACTAATATTGGGAGCGCTGTCTGTTGATGGCATTGTTTCACCTGATGAATTCAAATCTAAGGGAGGAATTATAGATGGCACAATATCGCTTAAGCTTTCCATACAGGTGTCCGTTTTAGCAATACATATTGCTGGATTTATATATCTAATAATTGCATTTCATCGTTTAACGTTGTACTATAAAGAATGTATTCTTCTATAATTACCTTTTAAAAACTCCACCAGTACTGGAAGCTTGTCGAGATATAATAGATTCCTGATGATCACTTTTACTACAAGAACTTTGAAAGAATCGCGTTTCATATTTTCTGCACGACTTTGGTGGTTCAATTTCAATACCAGAATCATTTACTCTAACAGAATAGAAAGCCAAGCTTATTGGTGAAATGAATTTCTTTTTTTTTTTAGACACTCGGGAATATGAAGTAAATGTTTATATAAAATACTAAAAAAAATTGACTTTTAATTGAAATTATGTATAAAGCAATCTAAGTCGTTAAAAAATAAATTGAATTCAAGTAGGTATTATAAAGTGCTTTTAATTTCATTGCCTCTTCTGTACGGTAGTCTTTCTGAAAATATAAAGGCAGTCGCAGTGTCCAAAATTCGTTGGGTCTAAATAGATTTTCGACTTTCATTCGAATATCGAACAAAATGTGTCTTATTATATTTTCAGATGTTGGTACGAATGATATTTTTATGAATCTCGAAGGAAGTGTGATTTTGTTTTAGTCGTGTTTTGTTGGTAATTTTTAGTTAGTCAGCACTGGAAAGAACCAATAAAACACTATATTCACTTTTGTATCCACTTTTTTATTTTATTTCAAAGTTGGTATTCCTGACTATATGCCAAGCCGAAGTTTCAAATAATTTTATGGATGTATCTGCAAAGTATGGCTATTTGAATATGCCGAGTTGGTCAACTTGTACCCCTCCTTCCACTACAAACAAATAAAAACCGTATAAATAATCATTATTTAGCTAAATATTACCAAATTATATAATTTTATTTAAAAAATCAGCTTTAACCAATTTTTATTGGTTTTTAAGCGAAAAGTTAAAAATCATCAAAACTTTTTTACAATTTTCGTAGGTTGAAAGCTTCTTACTTCTTCCGCAAAACGCGGCCCTAAAGGAAAACACAATGAACACAACCAGTAATAATCATTGTATATGGAGTCCATGTCTTAAGCTGTCATAGGTGCCACCAACCTTTAAGCAAAAAATGTATTGACATTATATTTCGCGCCAAAAATTTCCAAGTATTCCAAGATTTTATCTTCACTTTTATGTTCACTTTAATTACTGACCACTTTATCGCCACTTTTCGTATCCCACCCATAAATTTTTTTGTTGAAGTGACTAAACACTTACCAATATCTAAACACGCCTTTATTTTATCAATTTCTCATGTAATACAAAATCTCTGCAGTTTTGAAAGTTTGTACGCAAAAGTGGGTGGAGCCTCCTGAGTTGATGTTCTATTTATTTATTATTCTATGGTGAAATCAAAGATTTTTGGAAAATTTATTTAAAATATCTTAACATAGACGAATTGAATATTTAAAATTTTGAAATATATATGGCGTTTTAATTAAACATAAAATTTGCCATTTCCGTCCAAAGATGTGCTTTCTTGTCAAAACATCAATTCAAACAAAATGTATAAATTATTATCAATTTTTTTTTTTTGGAAATTTCCTTGCCAAATTTCCCAACAGAAATGCTACTTGAAAAGTGCAATATTACACAGAAAATGGTTTTTGCTTGATGTGTGACAAAACTTAACGCCTGATGCAAAATTCACTTAACACACACACATATAAGTAGGTAGAACCTTCAACTTCTATGTTTGAATATGTAGCGAGAAGTTCTTCAACGGAATTCACTCTTCTTCATTCAAATACCCAAAAGCTAAACTCGATAGGTAAGGTAAGTTCGAAGGTAACAGTAGTTCCTATAGGTTTTGCATATATAGTAAAAGTATGCCCAGATGTCTACCATAGCCATCATCTATCCCCATTATAAGTGTGCTGCCAGCCACATTCATAATAAATTCCATTCTACCACCTCCTTTCTGCTGCATCCTTATGGAAAAAGTCTTCTTCAACTCAATAAATGTGCAAGAGTGGAAGTCATCAGCTGCAGGGCATATAAAGGTAACATTGACTGCTGCTGCTGCTGCAGCAGCTACTTCTTGACTGCGCCATTTGGGACCATTGAAGAACCTCTCTATATATATATATACAAACACAAAAAATCATATCCTTGCTATATATAGTTAATCCTATATATGACAATATTGTGTATAAGAAACGAACAAACTAAGGTGCAGAACTTTTGCATAAATCAATTGTAATTCTGTGCCATGTTTTATTATTAAAATTTTTGGGGCTTCAACTTTGCCCTTAGCTTCTTGGTGACTGACTTCACATACATATAAGTATTTTCCCTCACTCAAAAAGCAGATGAACAACAATAATTATTCAAAGATTTTATAATATGCAACATAAACACACTCAAATAACAATCCTTTGCTGCAATATAGCTTCGAGCCAACAACAAGGATTACTCTTCTTATAAGGAATACCATCAGCCTTCAGAACTTATAAATATATACGCATGCGGAATGAGGGGGGGTGGAATTCAGCTTGATGTCTTACCTGGAATATACGCCTGGTACCATAATTCATGCAAATTATGTTAACATATATCAGTTTTGAAGGAAATTCTTCATTGCGAAAGGATCTTTACACAAACGCATTGTGTATATGCATGTATATGTAGGTATTTCAGTCCTTCTGCATTGGCCAGACTTTTATTAAGAAGAAAATTGCAGAATGTGGAATTTCATATCACGCCGAGGAATCAAAAGTTTGCAAACATCCAGCAGAGCCACAGAGCAATCCTCTCGTGCGGAACGCGCGGTTTGACGCGCTCTGCTGGAGGCGTATCATAACACACAAATCCTTGCAGCATTTATATACTTACAAGGAATATCGCATCCATAACCAAAGCTGGGGCTCGACGTCGCGTCGTCTTCGGCTGATTGTTATTCACCGTGCGAGTTCTGCAATTTGGCTTCCCATTTTCTTTAGATTTTACTGCCCGTCTTGATTTGTATTTTACCTTCGTAGTCAGAGTCATCGTATCGTGTCGTCTCGTTATATTTCCATCGAGATTTTCATCTAAGACTTCTGAATTTTTTTTTTCAAATACCTTCTACAGGTTTTTTTTTTTTTTTGTAAAAGAGTAAATCAAGTTGAAGTTTTTCCTTCAAAGAAATTATACCTATGTAGGTAAATAGGTAAATTTTGTTTTATTAAACCTCTGAAAAAGGAAGTTGTTATCCTAGCCGCGGGAAAAAAAACTTTGAAAGGAGTTATTTTTCTAATTTAATTTATTAAGTAGTTTTAACAAAGTTCTTCCAAAATGTTTAAAACAGAGGGATTCTATACTTTTTTCAACATACCCTTAGAGGTTATCTATCAAGGCGACATAAATTTAAAATCTTAGAAGATAAGTTGTGTTCAAGCTTTTTCAGAGCGGGATCATTGCTGTTCTTTTATATGACCCAGCTACCTATATTGTGACAAGATTGGTCCGTAAAGTTCATTGTTGAGACTTCTTCTGAATTCTATACCGACAGGATCAAAAATCATCCGGATAATTTTTCTCTCAAATCAGCCTAAATCGTTCCATCTACCTTTAATATGCATGCCTCTGCACCATACATCAGAACCGGGATGGTAAGTGTCTTACAAAAGAAAATTTTGTAACACTTCAATTGCCATCCTTAGAAGCAATTGATGGCAAGAGTAATTCGTCGATAACGGAGCCTATAAAAGTTCTTTAAAAAAAAATTAATTAAGTGGCACTGACAGCTCCGAAGACCCTACGGCCTTGTGACTTACACTCTCAACCATTTTTGTGTGCGTTTTGACAGTTCTACATGATTTGAGGGGACCTACAATTGTTCATCGATTCCGAACTACTAAAGTGAGATGCACTTTTTGTGACAATGATACTCTTGGAGGATTTGTCACTTCCTCGCAAGAGGCAAAAAAAATTAGGTGTACGCAGGGCTCAACCCCAGACCGTCAGCGTGATAGTACGACACACTAACCACGATGACACGGGGCCCTAAACATTGTCTGAACACCTCAAAATCGTAGTTGTCATTTTCCATTAAATTCTCCATTGTCTTCTTGCACAAACGGACGAGTTTGGTCTAGGACCTGGACTGGTCTCTATAGATGCTGTCATATGCAATCTTGAAATCGATTAAAAAGATGTGGGTAACAATTTAAAATTCCTTGGTTGTTCCAAGATCTACTATAACCCGAATATGTGGGCGATGAAGAAATTTCCTAGACAAGAGGCTTCACGCGGTTCACATACTACAGCAGTGAAGATCTTGTATGCGATGTTAGGAAGACGGATGCTCCTATGTGTCGTTGCAGTGCAGTTCAGAGAGTTGCTCTTTTTGAGGATCCGACAAACAATACCTACAGATTTTCCATCGAGCATGCTTTCCCCCGATGTCCGATCAAATTTTGCTGAGGAACTGGTACATACTCCTTCCTAATCAATTCATCACTAACTGCTTTGAATAGCTCGTCCCCAGGGCAATCAACTCCAGCAGCTTCATTAGACTTAATTTAAGATAAAGGTATCTTTACTTATCAAGATCGGGTGGACACGAAATAGTTGCAAGTATGAAGGATCTTTATTTTTGATGGTTCCATCTTAAGGAAAGAAAAACTGATTCACTTTCGGTTATATAGAATCTAGAACTGTAATAAAGAACAAAGGACTCAAGACGATTACTTGGTATATACACAAACTACGATTGGTAAATTTTCGACTCCGATTTCGTAATCGTGTCGATGCAACTTGGGCAACATTCTGGCGATAAGCTATTCAGCTCAAACAGACTGGAACCACAGGAGATCGTTCAGTACAAAGCCACCACATGACTTGCCGTTCAACCGAGAATATCACGCATGTGGCTACCGATGTCGCTATAAGAACGAACATGCATCGGAATCGGATGAGCGGGGCTTGTTGAAAATGTGGTTTCAACAAGACAGTGAAACCGCAACACCAGCACGAGCATAAATGGATATATTGTGAGTGAAGTGTTTAATTGTCGCTTTAATTAGTGATTTGGGATGATCAGCAAGATCACCCGATTTAACAACTAAGACTTCTTTCCATGAGACTTCTTAAAGTCGCGGCTTTATGCAAGCAAGCCTCAGAAAAAGGAGAATATTCGATGGAAATGCGAAGAGCGTTCATCGGAATTTTTTTCGGAAAGTAGTAGAAAATGCGATAAATTTGTATTAACATTAGCGGCAACCACTTCACGGACATTATCTTTTTCACTTAACAGACAAAATTCTAAAGGTCCTGTATTTTTTATTTAGTAAAAAAGTTATTCAAAAACAAAATACCATGATTAATTTTACCCCACCTGTATATATTGTTCCACAAGTCAGAGGGTTTCACTTCTTTCCCAATCCCTTTTTGGAGTTCTTCACCTCCTTACTGACTTCTTTAACTGTGTCGAACGGCATTTCAAGTTGCGCTTTTGTTAACGCTCTCATTTCGCATTTCTCGAAAAGTCTTATTGAATTAAACAGTTTTCCTGTGGTATCAATAGTTTTTAAAACATTATAAAGGGTAACTTTAGACTTTGAAATAGAAAAGATGCTACCATTATACAAAATCATGTATTCCTCCGCGCCTTCATATCTAAAAAAACAGACCCTACTGCAAGTGATTTGCAATTTTGCTTCTTGGAAGAAAGATGTTTAATCCCTTTTTCTCCATTAACTCTTCCAAGTCGTCCTTTCAACCTTTTAAATTTCCACAGGCAGATTTGGACTAATCTTCTTCAATTGCGTTGCATTTATTACCATCATGGCTATTACTCCAATAAGCCCTGTTATCTGCTTAACGCTCTGAATCAATAATTTCTGCTCGGTCCAGGTAGAAGATAATTTATACCTATTTGCTAATGAATTTCGAGCGAAATGTATGAGATCGAATATCAAAAGGGTATAAGCATTTTAAATTAATAAAATAAAAAATGCGATATTATAAATTGCGAAATAAAAAATGCTTAATTTAAAAAAAATGCGAAATGATTAAATGAAAAACAAGGAATTGCAAAATGATCATCACGAACAAATAAATTGAAAAAAAAACATAATATAGTCAGCCAATATTTATGGAATTAACGCGACACTTCTTAACTTAATTTTAACTTTACACCAATTCTCTAACTTTTATGCAATTATAAACACTTTCTGAAGTACTGATAACTAATGCCACACTTAAACCAGTTCTTTAAGATGTTTTTGCTGAACACACCTTAAACAGTTACAGATCGTCCAGAAAACAAAGCAAACACACCTTTGCGTCTTTCGCAAAATGACATCAACGGGAATGTCAATAAATTAAAAAAAAGTTATATTTAATTTTTTAAAAGAAGTCGAGCAATAATAAATATCGGAACAAGTAATTAACATCTTAACCAAATAAATGTGTGTGCCAACTGCCGGGTAAACATAAAAATAAATACAAAAATTGTAGCTACAAATCAGTTCTAAGCAAATGTGTCTGTTTGCTGTTAGTGTTGAATTGGAAAACAGAATCATTTTACAAATTATAATAAAGGATCAGTTCGATCAGCTTTTATTTAGATGATTTTCTTTTAAACAAAATTTCGGAATCATCAGACAAAATTTTTTTCACTTGGGCAATTTTTTGCCGGTTCTGCTACTTCAATGTTTCCCATCAAGAAGTGTGACACTAACAAAATTTCGTTTTCATGATTTTAATTTTGATGCAAGTCTTTAAAGATAAAGTGTAGTTTAATTTGTCTATAATTGCCAAAAATGAAATTTCAGCCTAGTGTCATACTAAATTTTCTTTAGTTTCGAGTTTAATTGACTATAATTTTGCGCCAATGACTCCAACCCTTATATTTCTTCGTATGTCTATTATCTGTGATTTCCAGATACAGTAACGAATTAACCTTGTGAACAACGAGTAGGTAGTTTAGTTCTTAATTCTTATCTTAGGTTTTATTTATGAGTTTGTGTTAGAAAAGCATGTATGTATATATTTAAATTAAATTGCGAGTTCTAATTGCGATCTCAATCAAGTGAAGCGGAGTGCATAAAAACATATCAGCCCCTCATTTTCTTTAACTCCTTTCACATACATACATATTCATATATACATAATATAAACCTATAGAAATTTAAAAACTTAAATGTTACTAAAAATGGAAAAAACCCTTTCTCTGCTACTGGGGGCGTGCATATTTAGAATGATTAATTTAAATGGTAATTATTTCACGTAAACTAAACCCAAACAAGTGCGTTCGTCTGGGATGCAATTTATGCAGCCTTCACCTATCCATCAACCAACATCCCCGGCAAAATGGGAAGCCTATTCTTCTACTACATCCACCAATGGCATCAAAGTATCGCATGTCTTGAGAAAATTAAGTTGTTCGCCAAGTTTGTTGTGCTAATCTTGTGATGAAAACTATTTGAAATATATGTAAAGGCAATCGCCTCTTTCTACCCCCGTTTTATGTTTATAAAAATAGCAATTTTTCAAATTTATATATCCCAGATCGACTGTTCTGTGCGTTCCATTTTGAGTTATCCATGCTATGTCGAAATCCATAAGTATAAAACTCCTTCATAGCTCAGGAAACTTACGGACTGACCGGACGCTTAAAAATATTATTTGTTTATAATTAGCAGAAAAATTTTCAGCATGCATCCGAGCAATAAATCATATGGAAAAAGGAAACTATGCCATAACGTTCATGTTTAGTTTGGTCTTATATATGAAATTGATTTAGATGTAACCAAAACGCATATCACTCTGTATATGTGTGTCCTCATATCTCAAATGCAAGGTCATATACTGATGCATGAACAAAGTGTTGTTTTCATAAAGCAAAACATCGCCTTTACGGTCTATTATCTGTCGAAATATAAGAGAAATCCATGTGTAAGGTTTAAGAATCATTTGTTCTTTTTTTCCCATTTTTAGACCTCTATCTATATATAGATATATAGATCTCGAGTATATTTCATGTCAGTTGGACATTTGGAATCAATTACAATGAAGATTTACATTCGCGATGTATTATGTGCACTGGCTGATGCAATTACTGCCTCCAAGATGTGTCATGAGAGATGCTAATAAAACTCTGATAGTCTGGAGGTGCACTCAGACGTGACATGGATACGTTTTGTTTTACCTAGGTTTTTAGATGGAAAGATAGTGGTGTTTGATTATTTATCTTGAAACTATAGTGTGTAAGCAAAGGCAATACTTTATATACCCAATTACACTAATCAGTGGTAGTGTTAACAGTAATTAGTAGTGCGGTGCTGCGAGATGAGAAGAACTGACATTTAATGTCCACAGAGTTTGCAAAAGATTCTAAAGGTATAGGCATAAAATGCAAATTCAATATGTGTGGAACGTAATTTGATCACAAAGGAGTGGTTAATATTAAAAGGGGGAACAGGCATTGCACTTATATAATGTATTTTCCAATTCTTCTTGATCACCATCATGTGACCAATCAAATATATGTATGACATCGAAAGGAAATTTATTTCTTTTTGGACGAACAATTTTTGAGCGTAATATTTTAAGAAATGAGAAATGTTTAGTAAAATTATAAAAGGAGTAATAACTGCTAAGCTAATAAAGAGTTTATGATTAGAAGTTGTGGTTTATACTAGGAGTGTTTTATTGGTAAGTGTTTAGTCACTTTAGCAAAATGTTGTATGGGATACGAAAAGTGGCGATAAATTGGTCAGTAATTAAAGTTAACATAAAAGTGAAGATAAAATCTTGGAATTCCTGGAAATTTTTGGCGCGAAATATATTGTCAATACATTTTGTGCTTAAAGATTGGTGGCACCTATGACAGCTTGAGACATTTACTCCATTTTCAATGATTATTAATGGTTGTGTTCATTGTGTTTTCCTTTAGGGTCGCGTTTTGCGGAAGAAGTAAGAAGCTTTCAACCTACAAAAGTTGCAAAAAAGTTTTGATGATTTTGAAATTTTTGCTTAAAAGCAATTAAAAATTTGTTAAATCATATTTTTTAAATAAAATTATATTATTTGGAATTTAATTTGGTAATATTCAAGCTAAATAATGATTATTAATCCGGTTTTTATTTGTTTGTAGTGGAAGGTGGGGTACAAGACGACCAACTCGGCATATACAAACAGCCATACTTTGCAGACAGATCCATAAAATTATTTGAAACTTCGGCTTGGCATATAAAAATAAGGATACAAAAGTGAATATAGCGTTTTATTGGTTCTTTCCAGTGCTGACTAACTAAAAATTACCAACTAAACACGACCGACAATAGAAACTGTTTGATTTAATTCCATAAATTAAAAAAAAAATCAAATTATTGCACAATGCATACTAAACCATATATGGCCAGTAATTTTTTAACCGAAAATCAGCTCAGTGCCTAGAAACCCATATATGGTTTATATAAGTAAAACCTTTATATATGTAAAAAAAAAAATATGTAAGTAGTACAATTTCTTAAACCCAAATAAAGATAATAAAAGCATTAAAACATTTTTTTTTCATTACCTTCATAATTCATGCGGTAGAGGGTTAAGGAAATAATAATAATCAGCTGTTCATTGTAATCGATTTTTATTATTGAAAAGAAAAAGTGGTTATACATATTACTTCTCGAAATAACCCGTGTTTTTTTGACAATCTATACATAGTGAAATGGGAAATTCCAAAAAAAAAACCCATACGCAGCCGCATCGGCAGCCGCGTTTTTGTATTTCAAATATAGTACTACTGAAATGTCAAAAAAAAAGAAATATTTTATTAAACTAAAACGGAAAATGTTGAAGAAAATGTGGCAATGGAATAGTTGAATTTTATAAAATAATTCATGTTATAATTCTTGGCAAATTGACATTCTTACCAGACGTAATCTCTTTAAATTCCATTGGAGTTTCTGGAAAAAATTTTTTTATTGTCTGTTCCATATTTAGTGGAATTAAAATTAAAGCATATACTTTAAACCAAAACGTATTAGCAATTTATATAGATTTTCGATGATGCGACGGTTCGCATTAAATAGATAATTTGCAAATGTCAAGATTTCAGATCTTTAAACTAAAAAATGTCAAATATGTTATCTCTGATGACAGTTACCACTAAATATTCTGTAAACTTCCAAATTGGATTTGTAAAGGCCTAATGAACAATCGTGGTCAAGTCCTAGTTATAATATTTGCATATTCGGCCCTAAAAATCTCTCAAGAGAGTAAGTGTCAAACATTTATTGCTTGCTGATGACGGTTAGTTCGCACTGACTATTCCGCAAATGTCAAAATTGAATATGTACATACCTGTCAAACTAGAAAGATATATTTTTCTTATGACAGTTCGTTGTGTTCGTATACTGAATATTGTTCATGTCACAATTGGATTTTTTCATCTTAGTCTGGCATATCCTTAATTTGTCTAAGTGAATTTGAAATCATTGTAGGAGTAAACCATAAGTCATAATCATAACCGGTAAAATAGCGGAGTCCATTATATACTATTCGTGTGTCATCGCTCGAATTTGATTTTAATATTTGCTCCATAATCCAAAATTGTTTCCAACTATTGGTGATGCGTCTATTAACTTCCTTCTTCTCTTGGTCGATGAAAGATTCGATCTGACCAGTGACCAGATATATATAGTCATATGCACATATTCTATTTTTGCCTTCTAAAATACTATATCATGGTCATGGTTAGTCATTATCATTGTTTTTGATTCATTAATATGAAGTCCAAATTGCTTAACAAATGTCAAAAATAAATTAATTCAACCACACAGTGACAAATCGCAAAACTAAGCAAAACCTTAATATGAACTTACATTTCAGCTTTATGAAGATACTTTTTACTTTTTTTTTGCTCGAGGAAATATGAAAAATGCAACAAGAGCAGATTATTGGATGGAACTGACAGTGGCAGATGAAAAATTTATAATTTTTTCGAGATTTGGGTATGTTTGTTCTCAATCGAACATAAAAAAGATCGCACTTTAAAAGCCACCACAACTTTACGAACATACCCCTTTCGAGTTACATGAATTGATCATTCGTACCAACAATAACAAAAATTTTGATCGATACTCGAATGAAAGTCGAAAATTTATCGGCAGTGAGATTTGACTCCTCTTTTTATTGCGGTAGTAATCCGCAGTGAAATTTATTTATGGAAAATCCTACTTCACTATACGGATAGCTTTTCAAATATATACGGGTATTAAAAGTTAGACTGCTAAACAGGTACCGCCTGAAGCTTTCGTATCCGAAGTTCCGTCATCATAAAATATCTAAAACTGTCCATTTCTTTTTTTAAAACCTCACTTAATGCCATGATGGGAGGACAAAACAAGCATTAGCACACAACAAGAAAGGCTTTTTAAAACTTCAATTCATCTAATAAAAGTAGCAATTTATGCAACAAAGAACCTTTAGGATAGTAACATATGGGAGGAAAACATCAAAGGGGTTTTTATTAGCCTGGCTTCATCATAAGTGGACCTTTATTACCTTCCTAATATTGTTCGGAACCAATGCTCTTACGAAATTACCATCCGCTATATTATCATCGAACAAGAATAAGAAAAAAGTCAATGCAAAGTAAAGTTCAACACGCACAAAGTGTATACCATCAAAACCATTGATAGGTTATAGTACATCTTGCCATCCTTTTTATTCACTGAGTAGGTATCTAGAACATTAGCCACCGCAAAGAGGATATGACCGGCAAACCTTTCAGTGAAAGACCAACTATATGCATAGATACACAATGAAATATCCACACACCCTTAGTGACATACGTCATAATAAATGTCCTGGGACTCATCATAACCATCATCGTATCCCTAACATGTCCTTTATCTTTTGCAATGATTTCTTTTTCTTCTTATATCTTTTTGTTGAAATGTGCAATAAAAAAAAATTCTATATGTGTGCTCCTGCAACACTCGAAATTCCTTTGTGATTGCAAAATTTATTTCCAACATCGATCCTTTTGAATTCGGGGGTCTTCATCGCATCAGTGTGGCTTTGTTCGTCCTTTCAATGATTTCCGAGACCAAAAGCAATGTCTATGTTTTTTTTTTATGTTACTTTCAAATGTCGTCCTTATCTGCGATTATGACTTTTGAGATGTGTGTGCAAATGGCGGACGATTTAAGAACGGAAATGGGCACATAACGTATGGGTATAACCTCATCCCACACATATCATCTGAAGACAACTCATATGAGAGTGTGAGTTCTTTTCGAAAGTGATTTACTTTTATTGCAGGATTATGATGGTTTTTCTTTAAAAAAAAAATATCTGTGTGAAATTTTAAAAACGCATAAAACAGAAAATCGCTGCGTATCTAGATGTTGCAAGTAGGTAATAATGTCAGAAGCTCATATGTGTATTTGATATCAATACCCGTAGAGGTGTTTCGGAGGGGGAGAAAATTCAATGATGTGGCTATAACGCGGTCATAGACAAAAAAATTAGGCAAGGGTTCGTGTGCTGACTTTTGAGAGGGTTGATATGTAGTTTAATTGAAAAATGAAAAGCCATTTTAAAGAGGAAGAGATGGGCTATAATACAGAAAGAAACATATCAGCACTTACCTATTCGATTTTACGCGGAATAAGGGAAATCTTGTATCTTTATTTTTATATTTCTTGGGAATGAAAAGATACCTTTTACAGAAATTCAATATATTTTTCACGCTATGGGGCTATTTGTAGAAACGGTGAGAGGGTGTGGATTGATTGAATTCACGTGTCGAAACCTTTTATGGCATTTGTGTGTTTTTTTTTGTTTTGTTTATTGAAATGTTATCGAATGTCATGCGAGTGGAACGGCGGCGGAGTGTGGCGGATAGTGTTTGTTTTTGTTATCCGGTTTGGTATATTTTTTTCAAAAACAACATACATATCTATTATTTTCACTTCCATTTATTTTTAAGAAATCAAATTGTGACAGAAACATTTCTGAAAATATCGTTTCTAAATACAGGATTTAATGTCACTAATATATTTTAGTTAAATGGATAGTATAAAGACTTCAACATGCACAGGTGGGAACATATTTTTTTACGGAAACAATTTTTTGAAGAATAGAAGTACATACATGTATAGACATAGAATTTGGCTAAACATTTTATTCCAAATCTATCCCAATTCCTCAACAAATACATATAATTATACAGGTCTCACATTTGTTCGTCTTTTCTGTCATTCTTTGTAATGTCAAGGTTGGTCTGTTATCTTTTCTTAAAACATTTTTTTCATGAATGCATACATTGCCTTATGCAAGTAAAAATTCCTATACATGACTCGATAAATCTAGAAATTTTAATTATTTTTATAAATAAAGTATTTAATTTTGACGCAGATAGTTTTCAATGATGGAAACAAAATTTGGTATATTTTGTCGATTTGAAAACTTTTTTTGCATTTCTGATTTAAAATGGTGATAACCCAAATTTAGAAATATTTCATCGCATAGGTATGTTATATCTCATATCTCATGTCTCATATCTCATATCTCATATCGCATATCTCATATCTCATATCTCATATCTCATATCTCATATCTCATATCTCATATCTCATATCTCATATCTCATATCTCATATCTCATATCTCATATCTCATATCTCATATCTCATATCTCATATCTCATATCTCATATCTCATATCTCATATCTCATATCTCATATCTCATATCTCATATCTCATATCTCATATCTCATATCTCATATCTCATATCTCATATCTCATATCTCATATCTCATATATTATATTTGATATTTCATATTTTATAAATCTCATATCCGCTCACTTCATATTCTTATGTAACCCAAAAGTCCGAAAAATTGGTAGAAAACCCGAAAAAACGGTTTTCTGGAACAAAAGCGAAAGGTCAAAATGCCGAAATTATATATGAAAAATATATTTTTCAATATTACTAAAAAAATTGTTTTAAATAATTTTTTTGAAAATAAAAAACGAAATAATCTATTACTATTATTAATGACACAAAACCTTTGAATTTAGAAAAAAAGGTGAACGAGTGTGTCGCACGGACTTGCGCTCTTGTTGCCAAAATTAAAGTTAAGTTTCAAACAAAAAATCCAAAATCGTTTATAATTTTAAGCAAAAAGATTTTTTTTTTTTACAAATTTTAGTGTTAAATAGTTTGCGTTTAATGTACAAAAAATAGATTTTTTAGTTGAGCCATTTCCCAAATATTGAATTTACAATAAAAAGAATAAATTAACAGATTAATTTATTAATACGTTCACGAGATAGCTTAAGAAAAAAAATAACTGGGAGGGTTGGGAACTTTCACACCGAATATTGCAAAATATGGAAGAAAACGAAAACGTTTACGATTAATCATCTGACGTCAAACAGTGCACGTCTCTAAATAGAGCCATGTACACTTAATTACGAGCTAAATTAGTAAAATAAATCATTTTACACAATAGATTAAATTAGGCGGAAAAGAACAAATTTGTTTGGGACATAGTTAAGTGCAAACTTAGATTCATGCGATTAAATGAGAGTAATCACACCAAACAAGTCAAACAGGCGAAACAAACAAATTGTTTGAAACAAGACAGGGATGCATTCGATGTTTCTTTCAAACATTTTCTGTGAAATAGAACAACAACACTATTCTATCATGTGTGACGTTGGAAAATTATTATTTTTTATTGAAAATAAGGCACCAATATAAAATTTTAAATTAAAATATTTAGAGTTTTTCTGTGGTATGACTGGAATTCTTTTTTCTCCATTTGGAGAAAATCATTAAAGCATGACTGACTAATGATAATTCGCACCAAGTTAAGCAAGTAAAAACAAAAAACAATTTTGTTTTGCTTTAGGCGTTTTTGTTCTGTTTGTTTCTGCCTCATTTGGTGTGAATCTCTGGACAAGATTGAGTTGAACCGGTATTGGGTTTCGTGAAAACCATTCCATAAAAAAATCAATGTGGAAAACAAAGTGTTTCGTCTCGTGGTGATTTGAATATTGTATTGGTTGATTAAGAAAAGCAATCGATTGGCAACTATACGATATTTTTGAGTGGTATTAAGACAACGTGAATTGTCGGTACGGTAAAGTGATGATGGTTAAGATCCTTTGCATGACTTCATGCATTCAGGTCATCAGGACTGATAAAAGCTTTACGGAATAAGAAGGTAAGAGTGAACTTTTACGGCGAAAATAACTCCTTGAAGAAATTAGAGCACAAAGAGCTGGTGCACAGAAAAGAGAATTTCAAAACTCAATATCATATGACGACGGGGTGATAAAAGAAGAGACTTATTCAAGAACTCCTGATATTGGTATTTATTTGATACTTTTGTTTGTAAATAAAGATCCACAGCAGTTTTTTATTCCAATATATTAAACTTATAAACTTATTCAATTAAACTTCCACCATATCATCCAACTAGATCTTATACAAAAATCACAATTTCGAACAACATCATTTACAAAAAATCCATTCTTTACCTAAAGTTGCTTACGTATAGGTTATACCTAAGTAGAAATGCCGTATGCCATTGCCAATAAATTCAGCAAAAAAAAAAAATAAATAAACGAAAAAGTTTTCCATTCAGATTCCATCATCATGGCATACACAGCAAAAGCCATTCATTCTTTCGGTTTTCTCTCTTATGTAACTAAATTACATTCAAAAACGGAACAAAGAAAATATTAAAAAAAAAAACAACAATAACTCAAAAAAGAACAAAAAAAAATCGAAAATAATTCTGCAGCAAAATTCTTGTTCAGAATAAATTACCTTCAGTGATGGGGCCAAGCTTGCACTAGCTCTACCTCTACCATAGTATCTCACATTAAAAGCATTCCTCTCCAACATAGTAATCTCTTAAGATATGCACAGAAACCATACATCCCGCTGCTACTGCCACCCATAACCCACCCATTGACAGCCACAAGGACCCCAAATAGGACAAAGTTTATTTTTCTCTAAAAAAAAATACAACAACCAAAACCGCCATCCGCCGCAGTCTTTTGCCGGGCGTCTTACACAAAAACACAGTAACATTCTAAAGCGAACATAAAATGCCAAACCCAAACGGACGAAGGCGGAAAAAACCTCACAGTTGACAAAACAAAAAAAAAATACGTTGGAACATACACTTTTGAAAGTTCGTGAACCAAAAGGAAGTATGAAACGACAACAGGGACAGGGAGGTTGGAAAAATTTAAATTATAAAACTATTCACGAAAACTACAACCGCAAGCAGCAGCACACACATCAAATTTATACACACAGACATAGAGAGACCACGAAAACGTAACGTAGAAAAACACTTTCATCACAAAGGATCTACTATCCATATATATATGTATTTATATAGAAAAGAAAAATCCTTGAAAAACCATTAAAAACATATTTTCCATCCCTACGACGACTATACGATTCCCTCCCTCGCACATCACAACTCCCCATAATTTTGTGCAGATTATAAAAATTTTATGTGCTCTAAAAATGCTTCACCCCGCAAACTCTAGAAACGAAAACAAAACATAAAAACTGAAAGAAATAATAATGAAAAAAAAAAAAAAAGAAATCCAAATTCTAGACGACATCCAGGATAACTGCACACATAGAAAAACCATCAGCTAGCACAACCAGCGCCTTGATCTCCTTTTCCATAACTTTATATCTAGATACTCATTCTAAAAAGCAAAGGAAAGAATATTTTATAGTTTTATAGGAATTACCCCGAAACTTACCTCGATTCCAATTCGGTGCAGCAGGTCCTTCGAGCCGGATATAGAGTTGTGTGAGTTAAATTCTGTGCACATCGTTGGCGTTGCTGTTTCTGCTGTTGAACTGGCATGGCAGAAAGAAGGACATTTATATACTCTTGCACAGGTTATACAGAATACGGTTTTATTTTCTTTCACCGAATGTCTGGGTGTTTTATTAAGGCGTGGCTCTATGGCTCCATGGCTCCTCCAGAATGAGAATTCCTAACCTCCGCACTTGTTTTCTTTCTTCTTTTGGGTCGAAGGTACCTACAACTGCAGATGTTGTCAATTGGAAAACTATACACTATACACACTGAGAAAAGGAGGAAGAATATGGATAACGAGGAGGACTTTTTTTTCCTTTGTTGTCCCTCCATTTTTATTGCAAGAGATGAATCTTCGCTAGAGCGCTTATCTCTAGGATAACATTGTAAGTGTGTTTGTGTTTTCGAGTAAAAGGTAAGTAGGTATGTGCGCAGATAAATGAATTCAAGTTGGCGGCGGCACTTGTGTGTAATGTAATTATTGCAGTTATATCTTTGTTGTGTCCATTTTATATAAATTAATTAAAGTTTATTTTGTATTTATTACGTTAAGGGTTATTGCATTATAAAGGACAGACATGGAGTATCTGGGATGGCTAAGGCGGTGCTGGTGGGGCCAAATTTTAAATTGATGTCTCATAAGTATTTAACTATTAATAATACAATATAATCAATGGTATCAATGAATAGAGTGATTTATGTGAAGGATATTTTGCAACAATTGTTTGTAGATAAAATGTTTCCTTTATAGACTTTCATGTGTCAGAGTCATTTGACTATCACTGCTATGCTTTATAGTTACTATCAAAGAAAAACCATAAGACTTATATGTCAAATTCCTTGGAAATAAAAAGTCGACTTTTTTTGGACTAAAGTCGATTTTTATGACTAAAGTTGCTTTTTCTCCGAAAATCATGATCCATGGACAACATTTGATAGCAAGATTCACACGTATTTGCACACATACTTCACAGATTTGATTCCTTCAACTTTTCCGATTAAATCTGAAAAAATCCAAGGAATTCGACATCTAATCTAAATTTTCAATGTAAACCGCATCTCTTATTATTATCATTAAGTAATACATTTGACATTTAGTGATTTGATAGACTGTGTTCACATTTGACTCACTCAACCGAGGCGACGCGACGCATTTTGACGTATTTATGTTTTGTTTCCTTCCCACTTCGTTGTTAAAAAAAAACGGGGCATTCTCCAGTATTTTCAGATTTTGTAAAATTCTCATGCACACCTTATACTTATTGTGAGTTACACGGGAACAAAATTCCACACGAAAAAAATCTTATTTAACTGCTCGCTTATTGTGAGTTCCGGGTGGAAAATTGTACTTGTCCGAAAAAACTCTCTAATTGTGAGCACTATTCCGTGTAGAATTTCTTATAATATTGCAGGCATTTTGTTGCATTTCCACTAAATATTAGGTAGATTTTAGTACCTGTATCTGTTACAGAAAAAGGGAAATTTATTGAGAACTCAGTTATAGCAGAAGTTCCAGAAGTTTCCTATCCTGAAAAGGATATATTAGAGTAAGGGAGATGGAATGTTACATCCATCGGTCGACTGGAAGGCAAGCGGCTGGATGAAGCATTCGTAGTCTGACTGCCACGGAAGAAAGTTTACTTAATTAAATTGTTTTGATAAATAAAGTTAGTTTTTATAAACTTAGAAAGTTTATACATACTAAAGATTAGTTTGTTTTTATTATTTTAATAAGAGTGTTAAACAGTTTTATGAACACACCTATTTTTCGAACTGTCAATTCTAATTCGAATTGGAATTTCATTCCCGTGTAACTCCCAATAACTTTTAAAACTCCGGGGGAACAAAAATGTTTCACATGAAAAGTTTTCCGCTTGAAACTCGTCCCAATAGGTGTCAGTGTGATTTACTCATTTTGACAATCGCTATTCTGACATTTGTGATTTATTCTTGTTTTGCCTTTTAAAATGGGTGTCAATTTGGGAGAAGGAGAGCTGTGAGCAGGTCTCGAGAGGAAACTCGAATGTGGACACAGTCCTGAGAGTACCTCGCGGAGAGTCGATTTTTTACTCTCGACATTTGACATTTTTGAGAGTAACTCGCAAGTAGACACAGGGGTTGAACTTGATCACTGTCGGAGACTAGGTCACAGAATCCTTAAGGTGCCTGTAGCTGTAGCCTGTCTATTTGAGAGTACCTCTCTCTTCTGGGTAGCTGTCCATTTGAGAGTAACATTTTTGAGATTTTAATATTGCTAGTTCTCTGGTAGAATTCCGAGAGTTTATTTTCTGAGAGTACTTTCATAACCGTGTGTCCATATGATATTAAATTTCTTCTGCTTGTCATCAGTAGTGGAAGTGCTGAGACTGAGAGAGATATGTTTGCCAGAGAGAAGTTGGATCCACTTGAATATTGGTACCACAGCCGCCGTTCACAACATTTTCCCTTTCAAATGGACACCGACTCATTACTCATAAATTGATTTGTCTCCGCGATGTCCATTATTTTGCAATGTTGACTCTCGGACAGCTGCTCTCAAAATACGAAACGTGTTGGAATTCTGCGAGCTAGTCTCCGACAGTGATCAAGATCTGTATGCCTGTGTATAGTCCACACTCCGCTTGCGAGTTACTCTCAAACATTTGAATATCGAGTTATGAGAATAAAAAGTCTCAGCGAGGTACTCTCGGGACTGTGTCCACTTGCGAGTTTACTCTTCGAGAACCGCTCGCTGCTCTCTTACTCTCAAATGGAAGACACCATTAGCCCCAAACAAGACTCACTTGAGAGCTTTATAGACTTCTTGATTGAGGCGTTAGTTATCTCCGAAAGTCAGAATATTTTTTCTATTGTAGGTAGGAGTAAAATGGATATTATAAAATAGTTCAGAACCTAGAAAAAGTAATGCCTACTAAGTCTGTATCCTATACTGCCCTCCTAAGCGAGAAGGTCGTATCTCGAATTACAATTTTTAGCGAAGCAGGCTGAGAAATGCGAATTTTCTTAGACTTTCGACAGTTTTTCTTTTTTTTTTTTTTTAATAATATGCATTTTTTATTAAAATTTATTAAGAATAGAAAATAAAAAAATTTAGTTACGACCTTATCCCTTAGGAGGGCAGTATATGTGTGTTGTACCATACCCATAATTTTTTATTATTCATTAAATATCTTTGGTCGAAAATTGTAGGTACCACTTTTTTATTCAAAGACCATTTGTTTTTAATTTGTATAGAAATACCCATTCTTCTTTTATATCTATGGAAACGGGAAGGTATCTAAAATAAAAATAAATTGTCCTTGCGCAAATAGAAAACGCCCTCGTTTTGACCCAAACGAATGGCACAAATAAAACAAAAATAAATGTATCTACCTTTGAATTTCTCCAACAACGACTCCTCCAACCTTCACAATTTCCACAGAAATAAGGAGGTTTCTACTTATATTATTTTCATCTCTATCTCCATATCTACATAAGTACCACCACATATTTATCAAGTCTCAATCCAAGGAATAAATACGACGACTCCTACCCACAGTCAGACACCTATACAAAAATAAAATCCAACTGAAAACAAAACGACAAATAGAAATAAGCTTTTAACCTGCCTGCACTCCTCACTTCTGCATCCGCAATCTTACTTCTTCTTGTTTTCAGGAACGTATAGACCCAGACAATCTATTTTTGAAAAGTATTAGCTATATGTAGGTATCCAAGGAGAATATTAAAGGAATAATAATTCTTTTGTCTCGGAGTCGGAGAAAGAAGATAATAAAAAAAAAATAGAAAAATAGAAAAACTTCTGAGTATCTGACTTAAATGGGAGGAACATTGTATTGCTTCTATCCCAAATCTAAGGATACTGGGTATAGGAAATATGAATAAGTATGGTATCGAGGCACTTATAGAAAGTCAGTGACAAATAAACTGGAATAAAAATGTTTATCATTTTGTAGAAGATAATCAAAGAAATTGTAGAAATTTCTAAAATTGCTAGCAATAGTTGCAATTTCAAAAAAAATCCTAAATAAAAATATTAGTCGTATTTTGTTGGTAATTTTTAATAAGTCAGCACTGGAAAGAACCAATGAAACGCTATATTCACTTTTGTATCCACTTTTTTATTTTATTTCAAAGTTGGTATTCTTGACTATATGCCAAGCCGAAGTTTCAAATAATTTTATGGATGTGTCTGCAAAGTATGGCTGTTTGTATATACCGAGTTGGTCGTCTTGTACCCCACCTTCCACTACAAACAAATAAAAACCGCATAAATAATCATTATTTAGCTTGAATATTACCAAATTAAATTTCAAATTATATAATTTTTTTTTAAAGATCCGCTTTAACAAATTTTTATTTGTTTTTAAGCGAAAAGTTCAAAATCATCACAACTTTTTTGCAACTTTCGTAGGTTGAAAACTTCTTACTTCTTCCGCAAAACGCGGCCCTAAAGGAAAACACAATGAACACAACCATTGATAATCATTGAAAATGGAGTCCATGTCTTAAGCTGTCATAGGTGCCACCAACCTTTAAGCAAAAAATGTATTGAGATTTTATTTCGCACCAAAAATTTCCAGGCATTCCAAGATTTTATCTTCACTTTTATGTTAACTTTAATTACTGACCAATTTATCGCCACTTTTCGTATCCCATACAAAATGTTGCTAAAGTGACTAAACACTTACCAATAAAGGCAATTAGAATATCTATTTGTTCAACTTCTGTTCTTTCTATCTTTTGAGGAATTAGATTAGCTTAAATGGTAGGAGAAGGAGGAAACAATTGTGACTTAAGCCTTAAGTGTAAAATATTTGGGAATCAATTTAGACCGAAAATTATTATGTAGGGAGCATATACATAGTTCAAATTTCAATTAAAAACTATGAACTAAAGACCAAACATACTAAACTATAACAAACTGAACTTGTATAATTGAACTATATGAAACTGAACTATGAAGAACCGAACTAGTTCTAATAATTGAAGTATTTCACTATTGTTCCAACCAAGGCCGTAGCCAGGGAGGATCATCCGGTTTGATACCTCCCCCGATTTTTTTTTTTAATCATACTTTTAGCTTCTATAATGATATTTGTACTCAAATATCTCCACAAAATATTCCAAGAAAAAAGTTCATAAAGGCAAGCATAAATATCTTTACTTATCGGCTGGTTATAACGATTCAGAAAGATTTTCACATCAATATGATTTCATTTGATTTAAAACACAAATGCTACAATAATTCAAAGAATTTTTTGTGCGAAAAAAATGTTTAATTTAATAAATATTCGTTGTGAAAAATGGACTTATTTATTTTCTTGATGAAATATAACTTTTCTAATGGGCTGGTTATAGCGATCAGAAAAAACCATCAGGAAAAGTTGAAACAAATGAAAACAAGAATTGTTTCCTGTATTCATGTTCTGTAACTATCGCATCGATATAATTTATTTAGGGCCAGTTTTTCATTCCTCAGTCAAACAGTCAGTTAGAACTTATTCCTTAGTTAGTGAAAAAATTGATTTTTCGACAGTCAGTTAGCACTTATTCCTAGGAATAAATGCCTTAACTGTGGAATAAAGTTATTTGTTCGTTTCGCAGACAGTTAAGAAGTTATTCCTAGGAATAAATTGTTGAACTGTCAAAAAAGTACCGTTTATTGGATTTTGGAAAAGTAAAATAATTTGTCTGCGATGGAGTTTTTTGATATTTTAGAAGATTTTATAATTTAAAAAGAAATTGAACTGGGTTTAATACGCCAAGTTTCCAGAAAACAAAGAGATGTGGGTAGAAGACCATCAGATCATTTTGAAGAATGGGAAGACAACGACTTTCGGAGAAGATTTCGTTTGAGAAAAAAAAAACGGTCGAGTATCTATTAACTTTGATAAAAGAAAAAATAGAACATAACACTGAACGGTACGATTAACCAAATAAATTAAATGTGAACTATTTTCCACTTTGTATAATGTATTTGTTCTAGAAATCAATGTGTTTCGCCCCTTTCGCAGATTTTTTTCTTGAGCGCTATTGGGTTCCAACCTCTCCCATCATTTTCTTTGCTGACACCTGCGACATAAATCAAAACAAAAATAATAGTGTTGGTAAATTAATATTCGAAACAAAAATAATTTTTAAACTTTACTTGGTATTTCCTCGTTTTTTGGTTCTTCCTCATAGATTTTTTCAACTGGGTCGAGTGGATCGCCTTCCGCTTCATCGAGCATCTCTAGCTCGAAAATTTCGTATGAAGGATCTAAAACGTCAGAAATAAATCAGGGATTTGAAGTATGTTCCTACCTTGTATTGCGTCGCTGTCATTAATGGCTTCCATACCACCAATGTTGGAACAAATTGACAGAATTTTATCTTGAATTGGAGTGAAACCAATTTCTTCGTATTCTCCTCCACCGGTCTTATATAAGCTTTGCCTGTTTAGTGCTGTTTTTTTTTTTTTTTTTTTTGATTTTTTTAAGCTATCATATTTGAGTTTTAATGCTTTGGGATTTCTCATGCACATTCTCATGCATATCAACCCAGGCAGCCTACTTCTCCTTATTAGTTACAGCGTCCGTCTATTTATTTTCTATTATATTTTTGAACTCCGACACAATATCAATTAATAATCGGGGCTCCGATGAGGAAAAATTGGTGGACCGGTCTCTTTTTTTTTTTGCATTTGACGTTCCATAATTTAGTTTTCTATTGTAAAATAACCACTAATAATAATAACAGTTAAATTTTTTAAAGTAAAGAATTGAAAATGACATTTGATTTCAAAGTCGTATGTCTATCACACTCGACCGCATAACTTTAGAAACAACTAAGGGATTTTCTCACTCAACACTTTGAAGTTGGATGTAGTTAACTTTGTTATTCCGTGAAATAGTTGATTGACTCTTTTTTATTGCTTGAAAAATCCGACAGAATTATCAGACTGTTAAAGAGTCAGTTAATTTTATTCTTCTCATAGCTAACTGACTGTTTAACTGACGAATGAAAAATTGGCCCTTAGAAACGATGAAATTTGGAACGAAACTCATTTTATCGCTTCAATGAGGTTCTGTAACTATGAATATATCGGAACGAAAATATTTGAAAGTGCGAAAAAATGGTGTTTTGTATGATCAAAAGGCGATAAAGTATTCATTTTAAACGTCAAATTATCACCTACTACCGACCATGGGAGAAGACAGAAGAATGATCTCTGAACCAAAGAAAGTAAGAAAACATCGCGATTTTCGGAACCAAAGTTTTAAAGTTTCTCTGTGCACAATCTTTCAAAAGTCCGACGAATTATTTGTGTACGCCGACGATATTGAAATAATGGGGAAAAAAAGTCATGATAGTGGTGCTTTCGTTGGCATTCAGAAGGAAGGCAGGAAGATGCGTTTAAAGGTGAGTCAGGACAAAACCAAATTTATGCTGCCATAACAAGAAAGGACACCCAACACCGACGTCTAATAGACAGCTATAATTTTAAGGGTGGTCAAAGTCTTTGTGTATCTAGGCTCCGCTATCAACTCAGTGAATAACACCAGTGATGAGATTCAACGAAGAATTACTCTTGCCTATCGCTGTTTCTTTTGGCTAAGAAAGAAGGCAGCTGAAGAGCAAAGCCCTCTCTCGGTCTACCAAATTGTCCCTTTAAAATGCACTAATCATCCA
Source organism: Baccha elongata (assembly GCA_951217065.1). Classification (NCBI taxonomy): domain Eukaryota; kingdom Metazoa; phylum Arthropoda; class Insecta; order Diptera; family Syrphidae; genus Baccha; species Baccha elongata. The sequence continues at coordinate 249,596,377 of OX578272.1, forward strand.
GGTCGTTATTTATGGTGCAGAAGCATGGATATTACTAAAAATATATGAGAACGCTTTAGGCTGCTTTGAAAGAAAAATTCTCCACGTAATTTATTGTTCTATCTGCATAAATAAGGAATGGAGAAAAAGGCATAACAACGAAATGTAACGGCTCATGGCTATACAGCGACGCTGATCTTGTCAAAAAAGTAAAAAGCCAACGACTAAGGTGGCTCGGTCACATAGAGCGACTGAGCACCAATGCTCCGGCCCGTATGGTCTTCGAATCCAACCCCGTTCGACGGCGCAGTATAGGAGGACAGCGTATAGCAGGTGGCGCACGCAAGTTGAAGAGGACTTCAACCAACTTTGAGGGCGAAAGGGCCTGGAAGAAGCTTGTTGGTAGAGGCCCTGGTTCACTCCGGACTGTATAGCGCCATCTCATTAAGTCCCTATAAGTACCTATAAGTACCTATAAGTACCTATAAGTAAGTAAGTATATCTTTATCTAATTCAACTGAACTACATATGAACTGAACTTGAACTATATGCTAGTAGGTTTATTTAGATAGATAGATAATTCATTTAGCAAACAGAAATATTTAAATAAACCGCACATTTTACAAGTTTATTTAAACTAGTAGAAAAAGAGATACCATGTGAATCACATGACGAATAAGAGTGATGCTTTGATTGTTTTTAACACATAACAAAATAAAATTGAAATTGAGTTAAATTCTTGTATAGGTTATTGGTATTTGTGTTATTTATTTTCGAATAAATTTTTTTACATAATGCAAAAAGTGTAGGTAAGGTAATATTTAAAATTTTAAATTTTTTTTTATTCTTTAGAGTTTTCATTTGTTTGGAAATTATCTATCAAACCCCACTTAACTTATATTTCTCGTGATAACGGCCTTAGAAGTGTTGATCAAACTAAGTAGAACTATATTTAATTACATACTAAAAAAGGATTTTATTTTCGTACTACCTTCGCCTTCTATAAAGATTGCTTCTTCTATATTAGCTTCAGCTGTACCTGTTATACCTTTTCTGATATCGTTGCAGTTTTCTGTAAATCCATGCTCACTTTGCAAAATACAACATCAAGTGCTTACATAAAACATTTTATAATCCTTAGACGCTTTGAAAAACTTTATAGTGTTGCCATATTTGCCATACACTATTCCGCATATCCTCATAGAATGTGTATGTGTTGTGTATCCTCATGGAATAATTTTAAAATAATCTCTTTCCTAAATTATGAGATTTGATGATGGAGAGCACAGCACACATATATAAAGTTTTTTTAGATTCACCTCTGTGTACCACAGATAGATACACTGCCCACACTTTGGCGTCATCATACTCCTTTTCTTCTTAGATCCTTTGGTTTTCGAGTTTAATTTAAAATAATTTTCTTCTTTTTATATATTTACCAAGTATTTTAATTTGTAAATTTGTAATAGATTTTTTTTTAAGGATTCATAAGATTAAATAATGAGAATATTTTGTTGTTCTTATAATTTTAATATAAAATCCAACAATAGAAGTTTCAAGAAATTCTCACAATTTATAAATATGGTATGATATTATTTGCTTCAAGATATCCAACTATCTAGGTATCTGAGTAATTTTAATTTAAAAAGCTACATCATCAAAATCATATATATAACTAAATAGTCTTGTGCATTTTTGTAACTCATTGAAAAGCACCTTAACTACTTAACTATTTCCTTGAAATTTAATTAAATCTTATAAAAAGTTTTTTTTTTATTTTTACAAATTTTGTAATATATATATTTTTTTTTTCACTGACAATTACTTATATTTTTTATCTAGTTGTTAAATCTTTTAAGAAAAATATATTAAAAGTAAGAAAAACTAATGAGAATCGTTTCGCAACTATAGACTTTGAAATATCTTTGGTTGGTGACAATGGGTAACGTGACTTTTGGCCATTTCGTAAAAAAATGTCTTTTTTTTATTTTTAATGATTTATACCTACTTTCATGGTAAAAATAATTAAATTAATTATCCTTTGTTTAAGAAGAATATAACAATCCACCACTATATCTAATAATGAGTTAATATAGATTTCATTCTCCGTTGACGACATTTATCTACTATGGTACTATAATTTACTTGGATGAATTTCAATGATCAATGAAATTCAGTGACACATCTTCTTGTAGTTTGAGGTGTGACAATTACAAGTACCTATCTATAGATGTAGTTGTTGTTTTGCAACATAATTATTTCCGCATATACATATGTATAGATATATGCAAAGTATAAAAAGTTCTATATGTTAAAGAGACAACCAGAGACAAGCTGAAACAGAAACGGCATAATATCAATTATTCAGTGCGTATGTGCGTATCTTTTGTAGTGCGTTCCAAGTATATAATTTGTCAATTGCACTGCAGAACATTAATTACATGTTATTATCAATGCCAACGTTCAAGCGCGTTTTAACTCTGCACGCGTTTTATTGAATGTGTAAATACACATTTAATTTTTAAAACGGTTATGTTGAAGTGTATGTCAACAACTACAAGAAACAACAATCTATATAATCAACCGTACGCAAACAAATATAAGAAAAAAGACTTTTTCTTGGATTTGTGGATCTTTGGATACAAAAAGTTAAATTCCAAGAGAAGTTATAGATGCCTACCTACCAAAAGTTGTATCTCTTTTGTATTTGAAAGATATTAATAATCAATTGCGTTAACTTAGATAAATTGTAAGTATCTTTATATATATAATATAGGTATAGGAATCTAGATGAAAGATGATCTCAATCATGAAGATCCTTTGGGTTTCGTTTATGTTTATACGATTACTCGTAACGAAAACATAAATCCTATCATAACTCTGTTCCATATTTGTATAGTAAAAATAAGATAAATGTATCTTAAGCTGCGCAATTCATTATAATCTTTACATGGCCCACGTTGGGCGCCATCTTTTATAAAATGTGTGAATTTTATTTTAGCTTCACCAACATTTGTTTTTCAACTGATATAACAGCTTAACTGCTTAACTTAACAGTCCTGGCCTTTACATACTTTTAAGGTACTTATGTATGTTTTTATCGTCTTCCAAGCCGAAAAAGTGTGCTCAACGGAAAAAGTTATTAGTGGTAGGGCAATTGAATTTGAAAGATTGTAAAACGGTTTAAAACTTTCAACAACATTGGTATCTATAGCTACATAAACTACTTCTGCGTATATCTCTGCCTTTTCTCCTGTTTTGTAGGTTTCTATTATTTTATTTCAAATCGGTTGGCTCTTTTCTTAGAGCCAACTACTTGCTCGCTCTGGCCTCAAGTGTAGAAGAAGATACCAAAGAGAAGGAATAAAAGCTACACTTTGTACCTATGTAATTTGGATGCGCGAAATGTATTACCATACAAAAAGTATTGCACAATCAGTGAATAGAAAGCGATAAATAAGTATTGCGTGCGAGTTTTTGTAGAACCATAATAAAAAAAAGTTTCATATGTTACTAGATACCCACAGCCCGGCGACGTTGCTCGGCTGTTATCTATTTTTTTTCTGTTGATCAAATCAGTACTAAACTTCACATAATCCCCTTCTAGGTTAGTCTATTTTATATTCTATACTATAGTCTATCTCTGTGCCAAATTTGATCCAGATCAAGGAACCTATCTCATTCTCTGACGTTTTAACTACTACTATTTATATGCAATTGTGACATTCTCTTGCTCTGTGAAAATACGAAACAAATGTATATATGTAGGTATCCCACAGGAATCATGCATTTATCCGGTATAAAAAGAGGCTCATCTTTTATTCCAGATTATATATTTCTCTCTGCCAAATTTTATCCAGATCCGTTCAGCTGCTTTGGAGTCTAAAGGAAACATACCTACATATACACATCAATTTTTATACATTTATAAGAAAATTTACGATCATAGGTTCCACATACATGTTTCATTATTGACAAATTAATAGATAATGTCTGCCAAAATGAAACAAAATAAAATAGATAGGCATGTAATCAAATATTTAAGTTGTAGATTTCAATTTCAAACACCATTTAATTGGACTAATTTTTGGGTTGGCGCAGTTAACCGAGCCAACTAAAAGAAATCACCACTGTGTCACAATATGTGTCGCAAAAATCAATGTTGTGTGAATGTGTGATTCTTCATTTTTAATTTTCCCTTGCATCTTTTCTTAAAATTTTTGCATCCATCAATTTTTGCAAAACCTATAGTATTTTGAATGATCTCTCATTATGAAAAATCACACAAAAAAATACTAGGTAGGTACCTACCCACCAAAATGAAGAATCACCAAAATAATTTTTATATCCTGAATAGGTACCTACGTACCAGCCAATAATATTATATATTTTTAGGTACCTACCTATATCAATTGACAAATTGTCTAGTACCTATAGTATAAATAATTATATAGATGCCTGTATGTGTGTATTTCCTACCGGAATAAACAAATCCCATAATTTTTTATTTGAATTCAAGGACATTAATTTTATACCTACTTCTTTCTTCTCTTAAAAATTATTTCATTTAAGAGAAAATACTGAACTATGTCGAAAACATTTAATTTTTAGTAGGAACGTTTTTGAATCGAACATCCAACATAATTTTGGTAGCCATTTTCCAAAGGAGGAGTCATTTTCTCTTTCTATCTTCCTCAACACTGTTCCCACTTTCAACCAAACCAAATTTCTTCACAACAGTTTTTCCACCCTTCGTTCGTTAAGTTTGACTTTCAGTTTATCAGTCAATTGATTACCACGCTGCTTGTTAAAACAAAAAACGGTTACTTTTTATCGTTTTTTATTGCTGCAGTTGTCTATTTCTATTTTCCCGACGGATGATGAAAAGAATTTTCCACCAAAGTTCCGAAGTGTCTTCCCTTCCCCTTCAGTTGCCAATATTTCTTTTTTCATCGTATTTAAATTCGTTGCAACTGATTGTTTGTTTATTTTTCTTATTACTATTTGTGTTTCACATTTCATTTTTGCATTTAGAAAGAGACAACTATTTTAGTGTGTAAAAGGAGTGGTTTCTTTTCGTATGTGATTGAGTGACAGTGACAAATGAATAAATGGAATTATAAAATAAAAAAAAAAAAAAAATGTGCATGTGTGAGAAGTGGGAGGAGGATTGAATGAAAATATAATTAATATTGTTTAAGTGATTTGTAAAACAAAACGTAGGTAATATAATGTTGTTCAGACTTCAGGGCTCATCATGGGGTTTAATTGGCGAAAAGATTTTAATCTTGCTTTTGTCTATCGTATGACAGTCATCATGGTGACAATTTTGTAGTTGTTCCTTTTGGTGTTCAATTTTGTTTAATGAGTGTGCAAACAACAAATTATTTATTTTTTAAACAAATTGAAGATGGTTTCTATCGACAACATGCAAACTGTTCACTTATGCGTGGAATGAGATTTGTCGCTAGCTAAGCTAGAGACGAGGAGTTAGGGGGCTTAGGATAGGATAGTAAAGTTGCGAGGTGTCGCCGTGTCTGTTGTGCTGAAAGATGAGAATTATTTTGTGTCTAATTCAAGGTGTTTATCAGTTGTAATGGCGACATGACATGAATGACGGTTTTTTTTTTTAAATATTTAAAATAATTAATTATGAGTGTGAAGTTATCAAGATTTCGTTAATATGAGAATTGGTTTTCACAGCTAGTGCAAGCGTAACTTTGTTGTTATTTGGCCACTCATTGAAATACCTATAATACCTATTTATCTAGGTATCCCTTAGTCCCTTAACCACATACCTATGTATACCTAAGTTCATACCTACTTAAAAGGTGGTGAGTTTATAGTAGAAAGATAAATAAACATCCGGATGTAGGTAGTTTAGCTAGTAGGTAGATATATATAGGTATATACCTACTTGGGTATAACTACCTAGGTTGTTATTATCTATTAAAATAAATTCGCTGTCGTTTTTTTTTTTTTTTTTTTATTTCACACTGAATGCTTGGCCAAATCGTTTAATAGTCAAAGCTAACGATGCAAATTTGATAATATCACGAAAAAAAATCATTAAATATCACGCAGGCTTAATGCAAATGGACTCTAATTGGAGAGGTTTAGACATATCTATCTAGCAACCTACTTAAAACAATACAGTGATTAAAATACCTTAGATACCTAACTACCTATCTTCTATTTGGTTCGATTCATTGTGTGAACATGGATAGCAACTTAGGTAGAGGTAGGACAATGATGAGGATGACATTATTTTTTTGTTAATAATAGGAGGTACCTACCTACTTATTAAATTGCATTCTATTGTTTTTAAGATCGTTTAGGTAGGTATATTTCATGCTTAAACATTAATATTAAACATTAAAGATTGCATGCAATAATTATGAAGGCATTGGCGCAAAATTATAGTCAGCCTAAGTTTAAGGAATTAACGCCACACTTCTTAACTTAATTTTAACTTTAAAACAGTTCTCTAACTTTAAAGTAATTATAGACTCTTTATGAAGTACTGACAACTAGTGTGGGGTTTAAAACATTTTTCTAACTTATTTGTGCGGGACACGCCTTAAACAGTGACAGTTCGCTGAGAAAACAAAGCAAACACACCTTTCTATCTGTCGTCAAATGTCATCAGCTCGGAATGTGTCAATAAAATGATAATAGGGCTTTTTATGTAACAACGATATATCTCTTTCTCGTTCGCAGAGCAGTGTCAAAATCAGCAGTACGCGGGTGACAGCTGAACATTTTTTGTATCATTGGTGACATTTTGATTGAAAACAAGAGCGGACATTTTAATGTTGTGCTCGAAAATTGTGAATAGTATAATATTTAACTTTTAAGTCACGGTGAGTGAGCTGTCATTTTTTCTTTTGACAAGATGGTAAAATTTCCTATTTTCTGTTTAATTTCAATTTTCTCCCTCTTTGAAATTAAAATTAATTTAATTTTTTTAAGAACTTAGAAATATATATCGTTAAAAAGTTGATCTTTGCAAAGAATGCTGTAATGCCGCTTTACAAAATAAAGGGTATACAATTTCAGTTTCATGACGTCAAACAATTCAAAATCTTCGTTCTCCGAAAACATTTTGCAAAGTTTATAGAAAATGACAAATTGACAGGAGTCAGAGAGAAGCAAGTGTGACACTATCAAAATTAAAATAAGGTTTTCATGATTTTAATTTTGATGCAAGTCTTTAAATATAAAGTGTAGTTTATGCCTTGCCTACCTACACCTAATTTCTATGCCTATATCTACATAGGTACTTGTATCTATACTTGAAATAACGAAACAATGCCATTAACATTTGAAAAAAGTTTGATTCTTCGGCAAAAGATACCTATGTACCTTATGTAGGTAGGCAAACAATAATTGACAAATCGTATTTGGTGTGGTGGAAGCTTTTTGAGTTAGGTAGATACTGGCTGTGTTATCTAGATAGATACCTATATCAAGGTACCCATACTAAATCGATGCCGTCGGCTTTAAGGAGGATTCAAAGAGCGACGGAATTTTTTTTCAAAAAATTATACCTATCTACCAATAGGTATACCTAGGTACCTATAGGTGGTAGGCAATAGGTATAAGCATCATTATAAATATCTAACATTCTAACAGTGATCCCGAAGCTTTAAGCCGATTTTAGTTAAGATACCTACCTACATGTAGATATATTGGCTTAATTGGTTAATGAAAAGTGGATTTTTAAAGTGATTCAGGCTAGAAGTGCAGAACTTGTTGTCGTCTTGCCGACTTATGAACATTTTACAACATATAGGTATTTTAGGAATTTTCTGACTTATTTTGGGAATTTGCAAACTACCTCCATACCTATACGTAAATATAACTGGAATGAAATGAATAGTTAAGGGAGAGTGGGGCCCGTATAGCTCGTTATTGAATCTTCTTCTCCATACCTACTCATTCGATACACACAGGACCGAAAATCACTCGAAGAATCTTTATCTCAAAGCACCCAAGTAACTTCTTATCCGAGTCTTTTAATGCCCATGCTTCCGCCCCATACTGCAAGACTGGCATGATCAAGGTCTTGTGCAGCTTCTCCTTGATTCTATGAGAGAGGGCCTTACTACTTAAATGCTTCAGCCCGAAGAAACAGCGATTGGCAAGAGTAATTCTTCGTTTGATCTCTGCACTGATGTCGTTTTGCGTTGTTATAGTGGATCCCAGGTGGACAAAGTCCTTGATTACTTCAAAATTATATCTATCCATCGTAATGTTTTGCCCGAGTCGACGATGTTGAGATTCCTTTATCGTTGATAGCATATATTTCGATTTGTCTTCATTAACAGCTAATCCCATCTTTGCCGACTCCGATTCAATACTGGCAAATGCACCAGTCACAGCTCGCTTATTTCGGCCGATTAAGTCTATGTCATCTGCATACGCGAGTAGTTGAACGGACTTTTGATAAATTGTACCAGTGGTGTTGACTTGCGATTTTCGTACAATTGCTTCAAGAACGATGTTAAATAGGTTGCATGAAAGCGCGTCGTTTAAAGCTATCACACAGGGTAGCCGACAAGATTTTATAAGCGACGTTCAGGAGGCTAATTCCTTTGTAGTTGGTGCATGTCAAAGCGTCTAATTTTTTGTGGATTGGGCACACCAAGCCAAGGTCATACTTTCGGGCTTACTTTCTTCCGACCAAATTTTACAGATGAGTTGGTGCATGCTCCCTACCAACACATCTCCTGCTGCTTTAAACAATTCAGCTGGTAAGCCGTCTGCACCAGCAGCTATATTTGATTAATCCTATCCAGGGTCTCCACTAATTGTTCGTATGGTCTGTACAACGACAGCACATTCCACGTACAGATCCGAAATTCGTTGCCCTTGTTTCGTTTGCTGGGGTCGTCAACATTAAGATCATCCGTATCCGAGGCCTGTTGGTGTTTCGGATGTAATAATTTTTTCCATGGTAGGAAAGTTACCCCGACGCACAACTCCCATCCTGGAGGACCAGACTCTTAGATAGCTCAAAGAGCGGGGAGCCGGTTAACCCGCTACTTATAGGCCTGAGCTTCGATTATGTCGTATTAGCCTGAATAAGGTGTTCACTAAGTAGTTCAACCTGACAGGAACTGTAGACGCCTCCGTTGATTCCATCTGGGGAATTCCTCCCCTGCCGTCGTGATGAAAGGAGAAAGTGCCTTAGTGGAAACACTCCTCCCCCGCTCCTTACTGACCTCAGCTCTTAAATATACCAGAGTAGCTCACGTAAGGTCTCTGTCGTCCAAAAAACGGTTGGTGGCACCGTTGATTCTGATGAATTCATTAGCCGCACATCATCATTCTGATAGGTTCGTCTAAGACTTCAGCCGTCTTATTCAGACAGTCATTTCCGACAGAGCATTATAGTGTTGCTATTTTTGTCTTTTGCTCAACACTCGCACTTATTAGTTTAGCAAGCCAAGTCCGGATGGACAAGACCAGTACCCGATGGGTTACCACTTCGAGGTAAAAAAAGCACAATTGGTGTGTAGTATTCATTACATCACTATGTAGTATTCGTTACATCACTATAAAAATAGGTACCTATTTACCTAATGAATTCTATTGCAATCTATCTTTTACAAATCTGATCATTATTATTACCCCAATGATGGCTTATGAAACAATATCAAAATATAATACAAAGCTGCTTTAAGCTCACAGGTCATCAACTTGTAATCCTCCGTCTCCTACTGTAGAAACAAATTTTTTACACGCGCTTTCTATACATGAATACGTGCGAACAGCAAAATGCAAAATTGTAAGAATGTATGGTCTAGCCAAATTTGACAGTCCCATTTGAAATGCACTGGCACGCATACAGAGTCAAAACTCTGCAGTTTTCAAAGTTTGTTGGCAAAAGTGGGTGGAGCCTCATGAGTTGATGGTCTAATTATTTATTATTCTGTGTTTAAGCTTCAAGGTAAATTTATAACTCTTTAAATTTAATTTTTTTGTTTTAATTTCATTTTTAACCGATTATTCTCTAATAAAAATAAAGTAGACGATGAACATGTAAAGTTTTCATACCTATCTGTTAGATATAGAAGACGCAAGATAAGTAAGTTTGATGAAACCTCCTACGTGTCGAAACCTCCTCGCTCTACCCTATAAATATAGCTACATCTACCTTTATACCTACTATAGCGAATAGACTTTTTTGGGGTCCTCCACAAGTTTTTGAGGATTGCATCATGCATAGAGCATCTAGACGATTCTGCGAATAAAACCTAACGTTAACTTGTGAGTAAACCAAGCCAATCATATTTCAAGTTAAAGGTGTTATAGATCGGCACTTATTCTGTACCTTACAGGAACCTGCATTACTTCGCGGTAAAATATCAGTTTTTCTTCCCACCAAGAATAAAAGTTAAATTAAAGAAAATAACTATTTTAATTCATACCTTGATATAAACTCGTCTCAATTTCCTCTCATAAATACCCTTCACAGAAACCATTCATTCTCTGTTAAACATTCTGTCAACACCCCAATTATTATCTTTGGCGGGTTCGTATATTCATTCGCTTCGTTTGCAATCATCGCCAATTCTCAAAAGAAAAACAATTTATTGTTCAATGCATGTGGTGTGCATAGATATACAATTGCGTTGTCCCTATGCGTTGTGTTATTAAATTTTTTGTTTGTGGCTACGTATTCAACAGCGCCGATGCAGTCTGCAATTCATACTCCAATTACAACCCACACCGCGATGAAGATGACGATGAAACTACGACACGACTATGCAATGACGACGGGCGACCGACGACGAAGATGGGATGAAAATGACGATGACGACCTAAGAGTCAGAGTCGGAGTCGTGAACCTTCCTTCCTATAAAAGCAAAAGCAATGTGTATGGTAGCTGATGTTTTTCTTTAACTGAGACTTGAAACATAATGGACTGATATTGGGTTAAGGAAAAACCAAACGACACGATGTGCCACTTCATCGCGGATATAAGGAGAAGCAAGCGGCAGGCATAACAACTTAAAAAAAAAATTAATGGCGCCACCATTTAATTTGCCTCAGATGTTTTACAATGTAACCCCGGAACCGGAAGGCTTGCCGATTTTTTGTGAGGTGGGAGAGTTGTGGTCATAATCGAGATCACTATACCATAGAAGGAAAAGAAGAAGAAGAATAAGAAAAGATTTAATTTTACAACAATTTTAACGCATTTGGCACACGGACTTAATCCTCATGAGTGTGTTGCCAAAGAGAGCATATAAATACTGTCTAAAAAATGTATAGTAGTTTTTCGTAGGTATTTAATTAAACTTACCTAATAGGCGTGTTTTTTTGGTAAGTGTTTAGTCTATTTAGCACAATTTTGTATGGGATACGAAAAGTGGCGATAAATTGGGCAGTAATTAAAGTGAACATAAAAGTGAAGATAAAATCTTGACATGCCTGAAAATTTTTGGCGCGAAATATAATGTCAACACATTTTTTGCTTAAAGGTTGGTGTCACCTATGACAGCTTAATACATGGACTCCATATACAATGATTATTATTAATGGTTGTGTTAAATGTGTTTTCCTTTCGGGCCGCGTTTTGCGGAATAAGTAAGAAGCTTTCAGCCTACGAAAGTTGCAAAAAAAAATTGATGATTTTGACTTTTTCGCTTAAAAACAAATAAAAATTAGTTAAACGGTTTTTTTTTAATAAAATTATATAATTTGGAATTTAATTTGGTAATATTCAAGCTAAATAATGATTATTTATCCGGTTTTTATATGTTTCTAGTGGAAGGTGGGGTACAAGTTGACCAACTCGGCATATTTAAATAGCCATACTTTGCAGACACATCCATAAAATCATTTGAAACTTCGGCTTGGCATATAGGCAAGAATACCAACTTTGAAATAAAATAAAAAAGTGGATACAAAAGTGAATATAGCGTTTTATTGGTTCTTTCCATGCTGACTAACTAAAAATTACCAACAAAACACGACTAATATAATTTTTGTTCAGTTGCCATTCCAAGTTTATATAAGCAAGTTCATGCAACATATTCGCTCCCGCTTATCCTAGTCTAATAAGAATTGCACTGACTGAGTGAACTCAAAATTACCCGCCATCCCACAACGCATCAATTCTCATTTGGTATTGAGACTGCTGAAGCGTATATTGCCATTATGCTAGAGCAGTCTCCGTATTCAAGTCTTTTAACATTTATTCCTATAGAATATATGTACATATAGATATACAGCTACATCCATAGAAATTTAAGTTAGGTCAGCACCGGCAACGTATAGAAACCAACCAAACCAATTCCGTTTGCCATTTAACATTTTTGCCGAGTAAATTCGCTTATCGTTGCAATCATTGGGCGGTAATTGCAACTTTGCACATTTTGCATTTTGTATTATTTATTTCAATGTTTGTTTTTATTATTAATTACATGTGACGTGAAATGGTAGCAAAAGCAACACTGACTGAAGTTGGAGTGTGCGGCACTTTTATCAATTTCCATAACCTGCCGGACGCATTCAGAATGATCAAATATAACACACAAACGCAATATATGTGGGAAGGTTTATAGATCTTGTCAATTGTTTTTTTTTTCTTTTTTTTGTGATGCGTGAATTCATTAGCATGCACATTGCACATGCACATACACATACATGATGGTGACAATAATTATTGGCCATTTTATAGAATATTACGTTAATGCATCCGTTGCTGTAAGCGAAGTTGCTGGAGGAGATGTAACCAAATGGAACTTGAGTACTTGACTTATAAAAGCTAATCTGGTTTTGAGAAGAATATGCACATTGCACATATACTAATGCATTATACGCAAGAAAGGTTGTCACATATTTATATACCTACCTAACGCAGATAATTCTAGTTTATATATGTTAACAATATTCAGGGTTTTTCAGATCAATTTATATTTCAGACTTAGAGAAATGATCATTTAGTCAGTTTTTTTTAATCTTTTTATGAAAAAAATTGTAGTGACCAAGGCCAAAAATCATTTCTCAAAGTCTTTAACATTAACTCAGGAACTAGACTGTGCGCCCATAGAATTTAAATCTTGGGTTAATTAAGTAGGTACTATGGATAAAATAAACAAGACATTCTATTCCACTAAGGACTCGCAACTTTGATTCATCGTCATTGTAGGAATTAAGGACACTCGAGTCTCGAGTGTGCATTTTTGAAATTTTCGATTTTTTCCCAAAAAAGAAGACTCCACACGAAAACTTGAATTTCTATCTAGTTCACGTAACTTTACGGTGCTTTGTTTCAATTTTGTCCCTTTTATTTTTGGTATAAAGGGGTTAATTGAATGAAAAATCAAAAGATGTAAATGGAATAATGAGTTAATATCACAGCTTGCGCCAAGTGCACCTTTCAACTTTTGAGAGCGACATTTCAGTTGTAAATTAATGCTCTGAAACGAAAAACTGTTCTCACCACAATAAGACTTACAGCCTGATTCTCCCCCTTGTGAGGAGTCATAAGTCATAAGCCCTTGTGACAATTTATTGCGAGGATTGTTGTGACTAGATAACATTTATCGAATTCATCCCCAATCCTCACAAGAAAAGTCATAAGTAAACTCACCGCGTTATGGTGAGTTTTTTTCTTCGACTTGGAACACAGCTGATTGTGACAGAATACGATAAAGTTTTTAATTTTTCTGTGCAAAATGTATGTGAAGAGTAGGTAAATAATTCAATCAAATTTACAAATTTTATGGAAATAAACAACGTATCCGAACTAATATCAGTGAAAAATATGTGTGGTGATGCAAAACTAGCTTTTTTGGAAAAAAAACATGGATAGTCGAAGAAAGAATTTACCTATAAAAAAATGTGTTCACCTAAGAATTAATAAAGAAAAGTTCTGCTCTGTAGCAGATCACAATTTCGATTGTTTTTATAACTCTTACGAGTTGTGACTACGGGGGAGAATCCGAAAAAGTAACAAAATCAATTTCACCTCTTGTTATGACTTGTGACCTTGTGAGGTATCATTGATGTTTGGGAGAATCGGGCTATTAACCGTACTTACAAAAATCAATATTGCTATTATAAATGGAAAACCTTTTATGTATTCAAATCAAATTCTATATAAAATGAGTTCTATAGGAAACTATTGTCATATAAACCTTTTATCAGACAGTCAAAGACAAATGAGTGCATCGTAAACAAACGTGAATTTATTCCTATAATAAAAATGTATCTAGGACGTGTTGGTATTATTGTTTATTTGAATTCCCTGCCACTTGATATTTGTGTTAATTGATATCATGATGGTATTGGCACATTGTATAGCAAAACAATAATGTAATATTTTCCTATCTAATCAGTCAGTGAAATTGGAATTAATTTAACAGTGTTTATCGAGCTCATATACGATTCCACGATATGTTATTCAATTGAATGAATTTTATTGTCTTTTGGAAATGAAGTGGTAAATACTCGTAAGTACGTTGGAGATAAAAATGTTTACTGTTGACAATGTAATAATGGAATTTGTATTTGAGACACATGTTTGATTTGTATATGAGTAATATATTTGTTGAAGTTTGAACATACGAAATTGAGCATATGGTTTCGTTTTTTATAAACCTACAGATAAGGGCAGTTTTAAGGGTAACAATATTGTGTAATTGAAAGGTGAAATCGATTCGTTCACTGGTCCCATTCTATACCCCACTGACTTCTCGTAATTCCCTAAAGGAACAATGTCAATATCTAAACTAAAATATGCCGTAGATGTTTAAATCGTTTCATCTCGAACCAACCTGCTCCTCTGAATTCATATTTCGCATGTCATTTCAAAAGCTTTTAACTCACCTCAAGACAATCGACAAAACCAATAAATGAATAAAAATAAATAACATATTTCATGCGGGCATCTAAAGAGAATATCTCCATAAAACAATTGTGTTATACAAATTAACTGAATCACTATATATCGACACAATGTCTGGCTCAAACATATTCAACGTCAGTTATCGCCTTCCTCCACCGAACAACACACATCAGATATTATTCTTCTGGCTAACAGCAAAAGCCCGCCAGCTCATATGTGCCAAGCTTGACTTGAGGCGGTATTTTTGGTCTTTGATCTGGGGCCGCCTGGAAGATTCAACCGGATCGGTAGGCAAACTTGCAGAGTGTGTAATGTCAGAACGAATAATGGAAAATTGTTTATTGATCCTCAACAAAAAAAAAAAAAATAAAATAAAAGAATCATCAATCAAACCTCTCTGACTTAAATGACTCTTAAGTACGTCATAATGTGCGTGTATAGATATAGATTCATCTCAAGTGAGTGTAAGTCTATACAGATCTTATTTTTACATCAAGATTGAGATAGATTCTTAGGGTTGCCAAGATGTAAGGAAAAATATGTTTTTTTCTGATGATGTGTAACAGATAAAAATGTTGGATTATAAATCAATTAATATCTTTATAGTTATAACCTAAATATTTTTTTTTTAATTTACGCAAACGTATAAGAATATTACAAAATAATAAGAAAATATGTAAAACGTTCATACCCATTTAGAAAAGTTTTTATTTTTCATCATCTTCTTCTTGTTTTTCTTCTTCTTTTTCGTCTTCTTCATTCTTTCGCCGATGTTATGATCGCGAATGAGATCACAACTCTCCCACTTAACCATTTGTCTACAAATCTGTTTGTGGGGCTCGTCGGTCGGGTTGACCTCAGAAAACGTCGGCAAACCTCCTGGTATGGATTGTTACATGACTGATGGGGCCAACTGAACGCTGGTGTTTCACTTTCGCGATTTTAGCGGAACGTTTTATGAAAGTGGCTTTTGGATGGCTTCTACGGATCCTCTAACTTCTAATTCAATTACGATTAATTTGTCACTCCTGCCCTACTGAGTATCTTAATCTCAGTCGTCGTCAATTTGCTCTCATACTCATACCTCTTGTCCATTGTCCTACATTATGAACCGTATGTAGCCTTGTTAATTTTTGCAAGCGACCATCCAATATCCGATCAACGATCTTCATGGTGTGTGATCAGCTTTATTAAACGGTATAATTATCGATGTTTCGCGTATCAGCCTTCTTCTTGTAAATTTGAAGAAGGAAACTTTCCTTCCACTGATTTGGCATTTGGTTACCACTAATAAATTTGAAGATGAATCGTGAGCCATCATAGCCCGATGTCTTCGTCTAGCCCAATCGCTTTTCCTTTTAAGGACTTTGTCACGACACCCCACTTGTTCGACTGTGGTGTCGGTCACAGTCACTTTTTCGTATTTTGGTGTGGCGGCTGTTAGAAAGTATAGCCTGGGAAACTTTTTATTTTCAAGTCCATCCCAATACTGTCGCCACCTGTGATGAACTTTGTTGTCATCTACAAGAACTTGGCCTTGAGCGTTGTGTATGAACTTTTATGAACAAATCTCCTGATTATTTCTACTTCTTTGAGTGGAAATTTCAAAGAAAGCTTTCGCGTTCCTGAAAAGCATGGTTTGCATCAGCAGCCATGGAAGATATTTCGTTCAACTCCCGACCCGAAGTCATTAGCGATCTAAGATGTTGCGTAAAGATTTCTAGAAGAAATATGTAGATAATGTGTAGTGTAGCGATATTAATTTCTTGGGTCTTCTCCATACCAGGTTGATTTCTCGAGGAGGGATTTTGACTATCATCGGCATTTATTAGTTAATTGGATTTATCTCTCTATACACCTAGAGGATAACTTTGACGTGTTGCTCATACATTTTGAGAGGGACCAAGGCGATTACAAAAAAAAAATTATTTCAGATCACACGGTAACCCTGACAATTAAATAAAATTTTCTATTGTACCTTGCAGTTATCAAATTTGTACAAATTGTATTTTCAAAAGACATTACCACTCTTAAAAAAAAATATAAATCTCAAGCATTTGAAAGATATTTTATAATGGTTCATCTATTCGAATATAGATGGCATTTCTAATCCGATTAGAATCTGTTACACATGAGAAAACAAAAAATTCCAGCAGCCTAATTACGTGTCATACCGCTCAGCCATTCATTCACCATCAGCAGCAGCAGCACCACAGAAATGGCTGTGTGAGCACAGAGCCGATCATGAATAACACTCTTTTGATGTGTGGCGCCACAGGTCCTACCATGGAAACTTTGGACTCTTTTGTAAATCCAAGAGCAAGAGCTGACGATACATTTTTTTTAGCTGTTCCGTCCCCTTTTTCATTCTACAGACACAGAAAAATACCACTCATAAAGTGAATAAATGACGTTTGCAATATTTGTCCAGTCATGGTGCGTTTGGATCTTTTATGAAAAAGCAAAAAAAGATGGGTTGGGATATGGAATTGAAATCTTTGAAAGGAGGACACCACATACATAACTGAAAGATATGAGATTTGAATGAATCCGATTGAATCATTTTTTTTTAACATGTCAATGCATGAGTTGATGGTGATGATGATGTTGGAATTGAATACATATAATAAATTGGAAACAAAGAACATTTTGTATAACATTTGTTCTTCTTATGAGTTAATGGGCGGCTGGGATGGATTTTTAGTGTAAAAATGAAGATCAATTGTTGCCGATTGTTTGAGATGTATCTGCGTTAATGGATTTTGAATACAAATCAGACGTTTCAGCGTTGATTGTTTTTTTTTATGTTTTGGCTTAGAAGGGTTACTGTTTCTGTATTTTTGTATTGTTATCAATCAGCTGAATCATTTAAGAAATCATTTAAATACATGAGACTGAGTAGTGACGTGGTGGTATGTAAGTTATACCTTCCGTAAGACATTGTATACCAAGTTGTATATAGGAATGATGTCATTGTAGGTATGATACTTATTGTTTAGATATAAACATTACAAAGTAGAGTGGCAAATATAAATATAGATACTAACCTCGGTACATTACTGTTATTTTTTATTTGAAAAGTCAACAAATTATGATCCAGCAAGTTGAAAATTTGCATGAAAAGAGTTTTCCAGGCCCTCAAACATGGAATAATCAATAACCGGTAAGCTTGCCGACACGACGTTATTCAGGTTTGCTAATCCAGAAATAATAATGGACGCGTGCCTCATGACGAGAAGTCGAGAACCAAAGCATATGTCCATGTACTCAGCTCCGATATGGCTGTCTTCTCTAAAAAGCTCATATAGGCAGGGTTCTCGATATGGCTTAGGGAGTGACCAGTTTCCCCTTGAGATCATCCAATTTTAGAGAAATCATGATATCCGCATTTGACATAATAGTCCTTATACATACCTGAAATCATGTAGTTCTCTTGATCCGTTTTGTCGGCCCATGGAAAAGGATAGATATTGACTCAATTTATTGCGTTCTATAACCATTTAGTTCCATTATTGATAAAGCCAAGGAGATTCCCTATACTCACAACTGAAAGTTTGTTTAGGTTGCCAATAAAGTAGTGACCGAAGAATTGGCATCTTGGACTAGGTATACTAAGAAAGGGCAGGGCAGTAGCAGAGATAGTGGGTCACTGTTTTCTTTTCCCTTTCATCTACAATAATGAGTATTGCAAGAAATGCCTATTCTTGCTGCATGCTCTCCTATTGGCCAGTGACCCATGTTAAGCGTAATGAATCTGGCTATGTCTGGTTCGCAAGTAACAGCCAGACTCAAGGTAAACCAAGTCTTTTTATACTTCTACACTAGAGTTGGCCATCCTTACGTTTGGAAAAAGGTTTCACTATAATACAGCATTAATCGATAACGACAGATATTTTGCTTCATTCTCATCAACCAGAAGCTCAAATGTATCAGCTTAAGCTTGAATGTTTTATCAGTAAGTTTTACCAAATATTTATGAAATGAATACCTAAACATATTTTTTTAAATTAAAAATTAATTGAATATTGTAAAATTTTATATTTAAATTTTAAATATTGCTATACAGCTGTAATCAACTATGTATATATATTAAAAAAAAAATTAAACATAATGTCGTTTTTGGATGGTTTTCCCGAAAAACTCTCCGATACACGATTCTAAGGTCCAGTTTTTCAGTACGAGATCATTACAGGGTTAGAGTTAACCTCGTTAACGTTTACATTGACTACAATTTGAATATACATCTATATATTTAAACACATTAAGTGCTTTATTTACCATCCGAGTTTTGGCCATAGAAAAGCAAATCTTCTCCACGCTCCTTTGCAGCCTTCATCCGATCAACATCTTTCATAAGCGCGTCTACGCCAAGACCCTCTCTTCTTACTCTCAAATTAGGATTGGTAATAACAGATGCCACATTTGCACCTAGGATATCAGCATTTATATGAAGAGGTTTTTTTCTCCAAATCCAAAATAGGGCTGGCTGAGGAAACTCCAATTACACAAAAATGAACTTGGTCGACATTTGATTATAAAGGGCGTTTTTTTTAGAGGTATAGAACTTTAAATTGCAATAAAACAACGATGGAATATTTATTCAAAAGATAATCTTGTGGCATTACATTTAAAATATGATTTCTAGCATATGACTGATACGGCTGGCTCGGATGTAGTCCAATCTGGACGTCCAATTTTCGATTACTTTTTCCAATATTTGTGGCCGTATATCGACAAAAACACGGCGAATGTTGTCTTCCAAATGGTCAAGCGCTTGTGGCTTATCCGCAACGACCAATGACTTTACATAACCCCCAGAAAATAGTCTAGCGGTGTTAAATCACAATATCTTGGGGGCCAATTCACTGGTCCAAAACGTGAAATTAGGCGGTCACCAAACGTGTCTTTCAATAAATCGATTGTGGCACGAGCTGTGTGACATGTTGCTCCGTCTTGTTGGAACCACAGTTCCTGGACATAATGATTGTTCCATTCAGGAATGAAAAAGTTAGTAATCATGGCTCTATACCGATCACCATTGACTGTAACGTTGTGGCCATCATCGTTTTTGAAGAAGTACGGACCAATGATTCCACCAGCCCATAAAGCGCACCAAACAGTCAGTTTTTCTGGATGTAACGGTCATACACTGTTCGACATACACTTGAGGATTAGTTTCACTCCAAATGGGGCAGTTTTGTTTGTTGACGTAGCCATTCAACCAGAAGTGCGCTTCATCGCTAAACATCGCTAATGGACGTAGTGTGCGATACGTATTCCGCACAGAACCATTATTTTCGAAATGAAATTGCACAATTTGCAAGCGTTGTTCAGGCGTGAGTCTATTCATGATGAATTGCCAAACCAAACTGAGAACAAATAACTTGACAGTTGTTAAATCGGTCGCCGTCTTGAAAAGTAATGCCAATTTAAAGTTATATACCCCGAAAAAAAACACCCTTTATAAAGATTAACACAAGAAACTGAATAATTCCATCCAAAGTGAACTGCGATTTATACCCAAGTGATCAGTCATTCCATTAAAAGAATACTGCCAAATTTTATACTTAAAACAAACATTGTTAATATTTAGTTTCTTACGTAATGATGTTTACTTTTCTGATGCAATCAATTTCTACAGAAAATTAAATAAAAGAGCTCATGTTTTTATAAATATTGTAACGTGTTACACAAGTAATTAAAGGGTGCTGAATGTTTTCATCTATTTAGGTAAACGCCATCTAAATCTCTACTACTACTACATTGCCTACTCTATATTGTACTACATTGCCTACTCGATATTGTTTCTAGCAAGTTCAAGAACCTTCGATAAGCCAAGCATTTCTGTATAAAAAAGGAAGCGGATGCGGACAGACAGTCAGTTTGAATTTGAAATCAGTCGTGTACAAGTCGGTAATTTGAAAGTGATAAAGTTTGAATTTAAAATAAAGAAAGTAAAAAGGAAATAAAGACTTTTTTGAAATATTAAGTGGAATTAAAAGTAAAAAGACGTAAAGTGAGTTGTATTAAAACGGAAATAAGTTTTATTTAATAAAACGAACCTAGATAAAACCTACCAATATGTACAACCTAAATTAAATTACATATATGTTTTTGGTTGTGAAAAAATCAAATAAGATATTTAAATTAAAACAATGTTTTGTAATATTTATTTAAGTCCATATGATCATTCTTTTAACCTTTCAGTTAATTTTTCTACTACTTTACCGAAGATGCTATCGAATTAGATCACAGCTTTCCCATACTTAACTGCTTCATCCCAAAAACTCTAAATTTCAAGGAAAAATTATTCTTTGCTAGTTAGAAAAATGACACCAACATTTTTTGTTCTTAATTTATGTATATTATTGTCACAAAATATGTATGTACACTAAAATTCAAAATTCATTTACGCAGTTATCACTTCTCTGGAGGAATTTTGGGAGCTGTGTCCTTGCAAATGCTTTGTGCAACAAATTCAATCAATGTCCGTGTTGGTCTGCCGGCCATTCCTTCGCGAATGTATTCAAAATCTTTTCCATTTGAGAACATGACATTAGTTGCGTCCTATTAAAATCGAAACAAACAAATTTTTATCAATTAATAGAAAATACTCAACCAAACTGCAGTCTTACAATGTGCATCCATTGTCCACATGAAACGAATTGCCTTAAAAAAGCAGCTGCTTTGCATGGTTTTCCCCCAGATCCACTTCCGTAGTTCTGCAAATCGGATCCCATGCTAGAATCAGTTACCAAATTCGAATAGTAGTTCCACAATGGAAGTCTCCAAACACGATCGCCAGTATGAATGCTGGCATTTTTGATTTGTTGCCAGAGAATCTCAGAATTAGTGAATACAGCACAAGCTGCTTCATCAAGTGTCTGACGCATAGCTCCAGATGTTGTACCAACGTCTACCACAAATTTCGGACAAAAATTCTGGGCGTAGTGTAGAGCATCTGCTAAGACCAGCACATCCTCGTGATCAGTTCCTTGAATTTCTATGGTTTTTCCATTACGACACTTAACTGCATCACCTGGACGAAATGAGTTGCATCCCATAACATTTTCACACAGGGGAATCAACGCTCGAATATTCACAGGGAGTCGGAGGCTTGAAATGGCTTTACATGTGGCTACAACAACTGCTGCTCCAGTCATGTCTCCTCGCATGACCTTTAGCTCTCTTTTTTTCTTTAAATTTAAGCCACCACAATCGTATGTTATTCCTTGTCCAATAAGAACAATTGGTCTTTCGTCCTTAGAACCACCATAGTAGCTAAGCTCCAAGAAAATAGGAGCTTCACAGGAGGCCTTTCCCACCGCCAAAAAAGCATTCATTTCTTGGCTTTCGGCCCAACCTTCGACTTTAACCTCAACGTTGACACCCGTTTTGCAAAGGACTTGAATGATTTTCTCAGCAAAAGCAGTTGGAGTCAATAAATTCGATGGGGTCTCTTGGAGCTCCCGGCATAAATTTTGTGCAGCTGCTTTTTCAAGACCAATTCTCCAACCATCAATATCACAAATTTCATCCTTGTGAGTGTATAAATCAATACGTGGTTTGTCAAGACGATTTTTTGAATCTTTAAGCTCTTGGTAAGACCACACACCTAGAGCAGCTCCTTCAGCTGCCGACTCAGCATGACCACATGGTTCGACTTCAATTCGTTCTGCATTGAGAGCACTAAGTTTAATGCAAGCTGCTGCAACTGATCGTCGAATGGCTTCCTTGCGTTCGTCGATCATTTCAAAAGAGTTAAAACCCAAACACTCATGTCCAAGTCCTACCACAGCAACAGCAGAATAATATGGAACTTTATCCGTTTCGACAGCAAACAAAATTCGTACTTCACCCCTCTTTGGCATTGGCCCAGACATTCGAAGCACCTCGAGAAGCCTTCCATCAGTTTTCAGTGAATTATATCGCATTGCTGCAGGAGTCAATTGGCCAGCGTCGTGTTTATCATTTTCATCTGAATATACTCCCAATACGAGTCCTCTGGATGGTGATTCTGCACAGATTTTTGTTTCTGATAGAGCCAACAAATGGCTGATGGCTTGATTGGAATAATTTCTTGTGGCGTTTAAGAATTTTCCATCGATTTTGGGTAAGCGCAATGCAACTTTCAAAATATTCAACATTTTTTACAAAAAGTTGTTACGTAAAATTTTATTAATTTCGCTTTGAAATAAAATTATTATTTTCAGGAGACTTCACAACGAATGATATTTTGATTTTAAATATTTTTGGAAGTTTATTTCGAAAGTTTGCTTGAATTGAAAAAAATATTTGTAATTCAAGTAGAGTGGAGTAGATTCAATTTAAAGTATATTTTCACAAAATTGTGTCTTCAAGAAGACATTTATGATGATTTTTGTGAAAAATTTGTTTGAATAATGCAACTTTGATATTTTAGAGTTCCACAGAATAATCAGGGTTACCAACTCTAGAAGGTTCTAGGCACGGAGTTTCTGCCAAAACCTATGTTAAGTGAATGATTTGAATCGGTACATGACTATAACGCTCGTATCTGTACGCAGTAGATACGAGCAGTATTATACTGTTTTTTGCTCTCAAAAACTGCGTACTGTTTTTTTTTTCAAAAATACTGCTTTTATTTTGAGATATACAAACCTTCAAATCGGCCGTTTTTTGAGCTTGTAAGCACACGTGAATGACAGTGGGATATTTCCAACTTTACATTGTTAATCTCCGAGTAGGAAATTTGCTCCTCAATGAGAAATTTTTTGGTGAAATTTATACCACTTTTATATATGAGATGAAGTTCTCTGATTTAACTCATTAAAAGTAATGCAAAACAGTCAGCGGTTCGTCATTGGCATCTAAAACTCAAAGGAATTCAATAATGAACGCAATTAATTTTTCTTGCACTTTGTCAGCGGTATTTGGAATTCTTTTTCTAGTCTTGACTCACAAAACAACCCTTTCCTTACTTCGGCAAAACAGTGCTGATAACGCTTATGAAAAGCAATGTACCTTTTCAAGCACATGGACTTCAGACAAGACTCGATTAGAAGTAGAAACATTGGAGGCGATTCTAATCGTCAATAATTCTTGCGTTAACTTCTATCAGTACCTCAAAACAAAGCCAGAATTGCTTCGTCAAATTGCTTCGAAGGACAAGTACAAAGCAAAAACCACAGGAGATATTGAAATGGAAAATGAAGACAATTCTGATGATGGAAATAAATCGCCTGGTGATGGTTAATTTGCCTTTTTTCATGTTTTAAGGAAATAAAATAAATAAAAATTAAAAAACTTGACTGATGTTCACCACCGCCACAGCTGTGGCCCGTTTATAGAAAAGTGCTTCCAAAAGCACAAAGTGCACGGTTAGTTTCCCGTTTTCCTGGCATAATTGCGATTGAGCAAATAATTTGGGATTTGAGTTTCGGGATTATATTCAGTTTTTGCATTTTGTGTCTCGGGATTTTGGTTGCGGGATTGGGTAGTTCGAGATTTTGTATACCCGATCGCAGACCCTGGGTCTGTCCGAGTTCTACATAAGAGTTCGTTTCTGCGGGATTTGTCATAGGAGGGCCACATTTTTCTTGAAGTGGTACGCACACAGCTAGTCAGTTCATTCCATCTACGATTGGATTCAAATTGAAGTGGCACAGCTAGTCAGACCATTCCATCTAGGCTTGGATTCAGATAAATAATGAGACATGAAACTGTCCCTCACATCCCCTAGCGTAATAATAACTGCTCGTCAGCCCTTTCATTTCCATGTAAACCCATGTGGCCTGGGACCCAGATCAAAGTGACCCTCAGACTATCATTAAAGTCTGCGAGCTCGTTTCGAGGTTATAGAGGATATCGTGGCAGCATCAATGGCTTTGATGGCAGACTGACTATCTAAAAATATAGCATACTTACACATAAATGTTTTTTTGATTGCAAGTAGTTCCGCTTGGAAAACGCTAATGTAGTCCGGCAGTTGAAAAGACTTGGATACGTTAAGTGTTTCAGAGAAGATTCCTGCGCCAACACCACACTCCATCTTTAATTTATCCGTGAAAATAATTGTGTCATAATTTTTCGTTACATCGCCATCCTATACAACTCCTTTCGGGAAGGGAATGTGATGCTGAAACTTTTGTAAATATTCAGAGGAGTACGGTAATCGGTAATTGTCGAATGGAAGCCCGAGGGGATTTGAGATGAGAATTTAACCATCAGCGTTAGAACTTCAGCCATCTTCGTAATGAAGATTTTTAAAAGACCAAGCATCCAGCTGTTTTTTTTTTCAAGACTAACACTAATACACTAAGATACTTGACTAAAATCAAACATAACTAAAGTGCAGTTGACATTAATCCTAGAAGCCGATTTGTATCTAGGGGACTAAGCAAAAGATTAAATATGTAATAAACGTTTCATTGAAGTTTGGAACCAGCAAACCTTCAATCGAAAAACGTTTGTAAAATTTTTTTTTAATTCTTATCACAATGGGGCATATTCATAGTTGTTTAAACTTTAACCCTAAATAGCTTCTATTATAATCATATACAACAGTAGCAAGTAAAAAAACCTTTATCAAATTCTATTGATGAATAAATTCAAAATCATCTTGCGATTATAAAAGGCTTTATTCCTTATAATCACTACAAATATGATGAATTTCACACCTTTTTTATTAATTAGTCAAAGGGCAACCCACATCTGCCTACCTACGTTCTGAGCGGCAAAACATTAACTTTTTTTTTTTTGTTGGTATTCTAAAATGTATTTCCTTCACTCAATGACAAGGAAAAAACACCTCACAAAGGGACATTATATTATAACAGTATCAGTTTAAAAAGAAATTCAAAGCAGCCATAGTTAAACCATTATTAAGACCTATTTTGTCCTATTAAGACCAAAATAGGCCCAAAATGACTTTAAGCTTGATTAAATTTTCACACATTCACAATGACCAGAGACCATGAAAGAACAACAGAGTATGATGGCAAAAAAGGGCCAAAAACTTTCTGGTACAACTGGCTGCGCTCTTAATCACCATCCATATCCATATATGTACAAGGACTAAAATCTATAATGAAGGGTTGATAATGAATTTGCCTTCGAATGTTCATTCAGATATGCGGATCGGATGCCTGGGTAGCTGGCTGATGAATTTATTGGGTCAGTTGCGATGCCACCTGCCAAAAAATGCTTTGAATTCCTTTTGAAGTTTATGTGGGTAAATGAGTTGTGTATATGAGTATAAAGCATAGTGGGTGGATTGATGATGGTTGAAGGATAAATGATTATATTCTGTTAATGATATAGGCTCATGGTTATACCAGAGTGTGAGATTTTACTAACGACGACGTTCAACTTATACATATATCGCCCACCTTCACCTCAGGGAAATAAATTGACGAAGTGTGAACATTTCACACCTCCAAGATTTGACCAATTATTGGTAAAGGATTTTGATGATGGCATTTTAGGAGATGAACATCATCAGAACGTGAAAAGATTTTTCTGCTGAGAATTTAGGAAACTTTATTTCTGAGGCTTTGGTATTTTTGGATGTGTAATATGTTCGAGAAAATATTTTTTTAATATTTTATCTCTGATGGTACTGTGGTTCTTTCCAACTCTTTCCAAGATCTGATGATTTGTTCTCAACATTTTAAGTCGTGTTCTATCATGTGACCCACTATTCTGCCTCCTTACGTGTCGTCAATGGATTTAATTATACATAACTGTTTTTCAAGAGTGTGACAAAGAGTGATAACAGTTTTGTATTTAAATGGAAACGCCAGGAAACTTTGTTTCGAAGATGAGTTTTTTTCGTATTTTCCGTATTTGTTTTCAACTTAACTAGCAGATCTATGGTTCCGTTAGAAAGAAGAGGTAGGTATATTGGCTTAGTACTGGAAAGATGGTTGAGCTGTGTTGTCAGAGTCCAACCAAAATCCTTCGCTTTGTATCATCAATGCTGCGTGTTGTCACCAAATGGTAAGATAGTATCGGTGAAAATAATCTGCATTGTTTGATTTCACTCTGACCCAACCGTGTGACATGAACACACGACAATAAGATTGACAATCTCATGCTGTACTGTTTGATCAAGCTAGAATTTCCAGGTGCCCCACGTTGGGCGCCATTATTGCGAGCTAGGCTGCCATGGGGGTGTGCTTTGATATAGAGTGGCAGCGCGCTGTTAGGCTTGTTGTTCCAGAACTAAGCTCGCAGGAATCAGGGTAGCCATAAAGCGACAAACTCGTCACTGCTGCTGTAACAGTACTGTTTGATGAGGCTAGAATTTCCGGGTGCCCTACGTTGGGCGCCATTATTGCGAGCTAGGCCGCCATGGGGGTGTGCTTTGATATAGAGTGGCAGCGCGCTGTTAGGCTTGTTGTTGCAGAACTAGGCTCGAAGGAATCAGGATAGCCATAAAGCGACAAACTCGTCACTGCTGCTGTAACAATACCAACGCACTTTCGGTGGAAAGCTATTACTCGCAACATCTTTATTTAGTGTGTAAAACCTTAAACATAGACCTGGACCTTTTATATTATGTCTATATAATAGCAGCAGTGAACTTTTCTCTTTGGGATACCTTTGTTGTAAGACAATTACAGATAAATATCCCTCTTAACGGTTTCGACCAACTTCTTTTCGCCACACAGCAGATAAAGTGGCAAACGATCTTCTTCTGACAGATCTGGAATGGGATCACAAAACTCCAACTTCTTCTTTTCCTTACAAATCCGCTTGTTTGGTTCGTCAGGTTGACCATGAACGGAATCAATTATTATTGTTTCGCGTATCATCCATCCCCTTGTAAATTTATTGTAAGATGTTTCCTTTCACTGATTAGACATTTGGTCACCGGGAGGAACATAGTGCAAAATGCAAAATAATGCTGCCTTGACTTTTTTGACTGTGATACCGGGCAATTCTTCGCTGTCTAGCAAACTGTACTTTTAAATGTCCTAGACAATAATATCGCCACCTCTGAAAAATGTTGTCGTCATCAACAAGAAGTTAACTTTGAGCACTGTTGATGATCTTTGTTGAACAAATGCCCAAGATTATTCTCCTTCCACGAGTTGCAGTTCCAGAAATAGTGTCACCTTGACACATTGATTTTTTTAATGTAAACACTAAGCAATTCCTAAAAACTCTGGTTTGTCATCAGCAGCCGGTACATGTTTTTCTTCCAACTAATGATAGAAGCTCCCCATCCTTTCAGGTTTAAGGCGGGCACACTTCTTCTTTGCTTCTTTCTTGCAACCTCTGGGAACTACTTCAAGGGGTGCCTTTTCACCTTTTTTTATAAGGGGCCGCATGATCCTAATTTCCTTTAATCGATGTTATGAAATCGAGTCGAGTTTCAAAAGAGAGTTCAGATGGGGTTTAATAATGCTTGATGGTGAACTGACGAACAATTTTTTATACCGTTCACTTAATTTCCGAATGAAGAAGTGAGCACACATTGCAGGAACCAACAGGTATTCTGCAGGTAAGCTATCCTTTGTGTTTTTTTTTTTTTCAATAATATAAGAATATGTTATAGATCCCCAAGCCCCCAGAATACTGAAAAGTAAACGATTGCTGGAAATCGTCCGTTTAAGGCTTCGGAATCTTGTTCATTCTTTTTATATATGAATATTGAGCTTATCTGTTCAACTTTTAGAACGCTCCTCAGAGGTCCGCTTTACTCATTTAAACACTCACTCTATTGACAGCCTAGTCACCGCACTGAATGGCCAATCATTCAGATTGCAATTAGTCCCACACTCCTTTGATTCAGTTCGCCAATAAATAACCTCGGCCAACTGTGTACCTACAATCAATTGAACTACAGACCATCTCTGGACAAAGTCTTCTAAAGTCTATTTAAGAATCACTGCTGCCTGCTCTGCCACCAACGAGCAAACAACTTGTTTCGCTTATCATACGTCAGCGTTAATTCAGGTCTATCTCCCCAGTGACTCTCTCTCCCAAGAAGCGGAGGCAAAGCATCAGCAAAATGCATCCAAGTCGAATTTTGCTCCTGCTGCAGCAATTTCAATGATGACTTCCAATCCGAATCAACTTACGGACAAAAAAAACCTTCATGGAATATTCTTTCCAAATTGAAGACTTTGCAAGCGCACTTTGTGTACTCAACGAGATATGATGGAACCATAGCAAAAGATCCCTGATTCAATCCCATTTAAATTGCATTCCCACTACTGTTGTTGCATTGCAATTGCGAGTCTCAGGAGTTGATATGCAGGAGCAGTGTGCCGTTCTACTCCTATCGAATCCACTTTGCACTGCCCACGTAAGTGACCACTGTGAACGAAAGGCTTCTCCATCTCTGCTCTTCGCCACCTGATGTATCCTCATGCACTGTGCCTCTGATGAAGTGAATCCGTTTCGCAGCCATTAATGCACCACATAACTCAATCTCGCGTAATCTCGATCCAAGGATTTAAATGCTCACATTCGGACATAAAAGGGTACTTGGTATCTTTTGTAAAACATTCGGTTCAGGAGTTCCGCCAGCTATGCTGAGTGCGCGTCGAGAAATGGTTTTTGGCTCCGACGACGACGAGAATGACGACGACGAACGCCTGGGTATGGATTTGGTGGATTTATCTGCCAAACGAATTCGATTGTATACTGGATGAATTTATTGGCATCAAGTTCTGGAATAGAGAGAGAGAAAGATATAATATGTGCAAAGGCATCATAGAGTCCTCGTTTCGAGGTTTTCGGCCTTTTAAGGTTGGACGGCATCTGACGTTTGTTTACATTTTTTTTTTTACTGAATTTTATTTCTTTGTCAGCTCATGTTGGACTGATTCTGGGGGAGCATTTTATAGAAAGAAGAGGGAATGCTTTGGCCAATTGATTTTCGATGTAAACGATGTGCAATTTTAATGGATTGGTTCGAAGATAAGCTTTGTTGTAGCTCTCTGGTTGTCTGTTGTGTTTCGGTTGAGTGAAATTTGTTGGATTACATTTGTTGGATTTGGAGTGCGAAGGTGGTGGCGGTGGCCAATATGCAGATGGATGAAAAAAGAGATCTGGCGGTAGATATTGAGAAAACGAATTCTATAGCATGTGAGTTATGGGACTGGAATTATTGCATGCAGATGCAGATTTGGAAAAATACATCAAACATACTACTGATGGGAAAGTAAACTGACTGCAGGATATTTGATTCACCTTACTTGGGAGTTGGATGTTGATTTGAAAACAGGACAAGACATTTAAGTGATCTTCGAATTGATGTTAAAGACTTTGAACTGTTGATGTATATGAGGTTATAGATAAAGGTGCAGTATATATGTGGGCTTGTGCGTGGTGTGAAAAAAAAAACTTTCCGAATTCTTGTTAGTTTTATTGATAAAATTTGATTCATTGGAGTTCACTAAAACATTTCCTTTCAAAAAGTGGTTCGTTCTTATAATTGTCGATAAACCACTTCTGAAGCATTTAAGGACACAACAAGCTCTCTTCTATTGTTAACAACACTCTAACTTAATTCGTCCGCAGGTATGCTTTCTAGTCTGCACAGGTTCCAAATAGACCCTTTCACACCTCCGCGTCTTTATAATTAGTAATTATTAAAAAGAGCTTACATTTTCGTTGAACACATAGTAAAATTATCCTCTTATTCTCGCAATAATTACTCTTCTATCGCTGCTCAATGAACGTCTTTCAGATCAGTTTCCGATAATTTCAACACTTGATCTCAAATACACTTAATTAATCTATTTACGTTAAACAGTTAGGTAACAAGAAATTAATGCGGATGTAGCAATAGTAGCTTGTTATTTGCACTTGTACCGGAGCACTCTCTTTTGAAAAATAAGTGCCCACAAATGGCGCCCAACGTGGGGCCTGGACAATTGTAAGTAGGTATGCGTATGGTTTAGTATTAAGATAAAAAAGTTCACAATTTATTTAAAGAATTCGTTTTAAATTAACTGACTTTTATTTTTCTTTATATGCAGTGAAGCTATTAATAATACAAAAATAAGCCAAACAAACAGCAACCAAAAGTTGCGATATTGGATCCCTATGCTGGACGGATTTTGTAGAATGTTTTTGCCACTTGTACCAAAGCGATTTTCCCTAAAAATTTAGCTTGCAACATTGGCGGCCAACGTGGAACCTAAATTACTTGTAAGCTTAAAGTAATAGTAGAATTCTAAAATTCATAAATAAAGAAATTAAGATTTCTTTTGGATTAGGTTAGGTTGTTATTTGATCTGTTGGGAGTTTTTAGCTGTTACCAAGAAACAAATAAATAAGGGAACAGCAAGATAAGTTATAAGTTAGAACAGACAGACTTCAGTGGAAGGCCAGATTGTCTTCAACACCACCACATTGACGATTAGACTTTTGGAGCATTCGGTAAAAAGTTGTCTGAGGGAGAAAACAAAACTGAAAGATGCTTCTCGTTTGCCGAAGTAAGCCCCTGGAAGACACAGCTGATAACGAATTTTTTAACAATGTTGCTAAGAATATTGGTAAAGTATCAGTGAACATTTTCGTCAATTCAAAAGCTGGTGTTAGCATCGGTGCTTCATCCTTTGATGGACCTTAAGCAACAGCTATTCATAGCATTGACATTTCTAATAAAAATTGACGGTGACGGTCTTTTTCTTATCAGAAGACCCTCTAGTGAGTTTATTTATGCAGCTCTTTGGTGAAAATGAAGATTCCTTAAAAGCAGATTAACAAGCCTTATACAGGAGTCGAAAACCATTTGGAACTATTTGTAGCCACCCATGGTCGACTCGAACCCCTCTTGCCGAGATTCTTTATTTTTCTTTTTTTTTCTTTCCATGGGTACGTGTCTCTTTTCAAATAAACAGGCACACTTATACATAGATATGCAAAATTTGTTTGGTCTGACTGAAAAACAAGTGGAAAATACAGTTTTTTGCTTATTTGGACTAGTTCCAAAATTAATCAACGATCCGGAGAAAATTTCACGTCAAAAATATCATTGTGATTTCAAAACACAGCAAAACCAAATCATCTGGAAGTGCCATATGTCCAAAGGAGAGGCACTGAGAACCTCGCCCAGTAGGGCAGTAGACTGACTGAAGGCTTACGATAAATTATGGAAGAACTATTCAAGGCAGAGTGTATTCGAGTTATTTCTCTTTAAAACAAGGTGAGAAAGTTCCTCAAGAAGATCGGTCCGAGAAAAGACCTTTGCTGCCCGCCAGCTAAGGTATTGAAATGCTTATTTAAGAAACGATCATTGGAATTCAAAATTTCCTGTGATTGCTGTTATCCTTTCTCTTTTTTATTGGAAATTCTTTTCTTATTGGAGAATGAAATTGGATATTATGTACTCTAGGCTTAGGTACTGCCACACAAACCATATCTATAATTTTACAATCCAACTCTGACTTCAACTAAAACTTTTTTCCACAAGAATTTTCTCACAAAACGTAAACAAGTCAATATAAAAACCACGAAACAAAATTCCACCACATACCTCGTCCATAACATGACAACATTCCCAACAACTGTCGTCGTAGTCTTAGTCCTCTACAGATCCATGCAGAATATGGTGGCGTCTTATAAACACGGCTTAATTATACGCGAAATTAGATTCTTAAATGTTCGCCGTCGTTGTGGAATTACCGTCTGCCTCTACCCATTTCCCTTCTCACCTTGTGTTAAATGCAGTGCGCCTTGCATTTAAATTCCATTATATTTCTTTCATTTTGTCCTGCCGCAAGTTTTATGGTCCAAAGATTTCAAAGATCACGATTTACTGATATGCCACCACAACCCAAGTCCCCAATGGTAAGGGTATATTAAACAATCAAGCAAAAAAAAAAAAACTTTAAACATAACCGCCAGTGGAATTAAGTATATTCTCTTCTTAAGAACTCCACCAGGATAAGATGGAAACAACTATAGCTATACAGGCGAGTACATGATATTGAAGATAAGGATTTGCATGGTCGTCGCAAGATACAACTTAATTAAGAGTTCGGCTTTGATTTTCAATAAAACGAAATCGAAAATTGAAAAAGTTTTAACGAAAATAAAAATTCCCACCGGTATCACTTTTTTTTAATCTCCCAAGCATAAGGTAATGGTAAATCATCACCCAGAACTCCTTCCACCCATCAGGACTATCAAGTTTCGGAATCATAAAAATGAAAAACCACAGTCTCCTTTTTTTTAATAAAAATTAAATTTTAAATATTAAACGCATCTGGTCGCCCACAAGAAGTCATTGCTACGGTAATTCACTGGCTAATAAGAATCAGAAGGACCTCATACTTCTTTTGATTTTTTTTTTAAATTCCAGACTGATCCCGGAGCGTGTGCTGCACGCATTTGCTGACAAAGCCGCCAAACAAATTATAGTACTGCTGCTGCTGCTGCAAACTCACCCGGTGAAAAGTTGAAAATTTAAGGTAATGAACTGCTGCAAGAAGTGTAAATCCTTCCAAGGATGCTTCCTATTACTATACACCCCCGGAAATAATGAGATCTTATTACGTTACATTTGTATCCTTGTACAAACACAGGAAAAAAAAGAATGTTGTTTCACAAAATTAAAAGTCTTATTTCTTCATTTCTTCATTTGTTCGACAAAAAGGACTACACGACCAAGGAATGAGTGTCCTTTTTAACATAAAAAAGTCATAACACTCGGGAAAAAAAAGTTGGCGGCTTCCGCGTAACTTACATCGCTACACCCCTCTTAAGATTTCTTTTTCATATTATTTTTTCTTTTCCAAGGACTCCATATTAGCTCCGTGTTTTCTTTTATTTGCCACCTATCCCGCACCCCTCCACCATTCAACCCCTCTGTTCAGTAATGGAAAAAAAATTGCCCATATATATGAATGGCGTAGAAGAAAAAAAAAACGAAGACCTTTGGCCAGGACATGGAAAAAGAAATCATGTCGCGTTCTATAAAGACGTCTTTTAGGAAATCCACA
The DNA here is from genome assembly GCA_951217065.1 of Baccha elongata. NCBI lineage: Eukaryota > Metazoa > Arthropoda > Insecta > Diptera > Syrphidae > Baccha > Baccha elongata. The sequence goes on from OX578272.1 coordinate 249,630,169, forward strand.
ATTTGATGCAGTTACACACATATACAGGAAAAGGGAGAAATGAAGACTAAAAAAATAGAAAAACAAGTAAAATATAAATAAAAATGTGCACAGGGGTTGTAATGAGATTCAAAATGATCCGCGAGACAAGTCAAACTTATACGAGAAAGGTTTGAGGGTGGGATATATTTTTTTTTTTTTTTACTTTTGTGTACATGTTTGGGGGTAATAGCAAGGCTTTTATGTCAGGAAATGGAACGTTTTAAATGGATTATTGCAATTAGCCGCAAGGAAAAGAATGTTAAGAAAACGAAAAAAAAAAGATGATACCCCATCTATGAAAAGAAAGAAAAGCGCGACCACTATTATATTGCTACTTACACTACCGCACGAAGATGACGCCCGATAGGGGTAAAAGCATGGAAATTATGTAAATTGATGTTTTATGGATTCGTTATGTTGGTTTTTTAATACTTTGTATAGGTTTTATTGTTATTAACTTTTATTGCGAGTTTTCGTAATTAATATGCAGACAAAGGAAAGTAGTAAATAAAAGTAGATGCGTTTTGATTCTTAGGTAAATGGATAGGTGAACATTGGTGATGTTTTTATGTTAATAACTTCACTGTCCACTAACAAAATTGAGACCTACATTCAGAATTTTCTTTTGGCCAACAATTATTCACCTTTACTCTACAATGAATTCGATTGCTCTTGTCTTGTTGTTTTCAGCGTTCGTGAATCACATTTGATTCAAAACCATTATTTCTTTTAAGAAGTTTCACTCTCCTTAAAATGATTTAAACACCTCCAAAACCTTTTTTTTTTTTAAAATATGTTTAGTAAGGTTTCGTGTACTAAAGGTAATTTAAGATACGATAATCATTTATTTCTGTTGATAAAAGAAGAGTTTATTTTCCTTGCTCATATATGATTCATGGAATCTAAACACAAGTAACTGGTATGATGCTGTGAACCAACTGTGATTACCCTTCCGTAGAAAACTAGCTCCAAATAATGGCGCCCAACGTGGTGCCTGGGAACTATGGAACGATTATGACCCTTTTGCTTTTAAATTTTGGAAGAAAACAGCTGAAGCATAGATACACATTGACAAGCCATAGACGCTATATGCACTTTTCAAGATTCCAGAATACCTACTTGCGATTACGTTTTTTTTGCGAAATAATTTAACAGAGAACGAAGATTTGAAATTGTACAGCCACTAGCCTCGAAGATACTGAACCAACATGTGACGGAATATGCGCTAGACGAACTCGTGGTGCTAGTTCTGAGGAAAATACAGCGGGTGAAGATTCCGGAGATGAGCCCCACTACCGTACAGACCTGTTTAGACTATCAATGTTGTCCTAACAATACGCTCATGCTCATGCGATTTTTGATCGAAATTTAGAATGAAAATGAAATTAAAAGTGATTGAAATGAAATAAAATGGGAAACGGAGCCCATTACCAACCGGACGGATACATACGGAGTCAAAGTTATAGCTTCCTGCGAATTTACATAACATTCACGAAGAGCCCTTAAATCCACTCAAAACGTCTGCATACACCATTTACACCATGCCTGGCCTGAGAAGGAGTGCCTATATTCTCTTTTGTGGAGCTGCCCCCCCCCCTATTTCATTAGTAACGCTGTTTTTTGCTAGTGAGATTGCTTGGTAAGCCTCGTACTTAGTTTCAAGCGCCAGGTGGCGTTATTCTTCCAACCAGGGGTTGCTGTCGCCTAGTGAAACCCAGCACATGATGGCTTGTCGAAACTCCTTTGATCCTCTGTACTTGTTCCTGGTGGCTAACTTGCTTATTGAATAAAAGAAATGTATTCAGCTAAAGTTTGGCGGTCTCGTGCATTTTATAGCTTCGACACATCAATTGGTTTCATAGAATTTGCTCGGAATTGTGGCGTCACAAATGATTTCCTTAGGCGTACTTTCCCATACTTACTCCAGACACTACCAAGTAGTGGTTCGAGTCTACGTTTGCCCCTGGGAACATTCGGACATCCAAGAAACTGGAAGCATGTCTGACATCGATCGCGATATGATCAACTTGGATAACGATTTTTGATCACAAGATCGCCAAGTCTCCTTGTCTATATTGAGATGTGAGAATCGGGAGCTTTATAAAATGATTTTTTTCCTCTCCGCAAAGTTCAAGATCCCGAGCCCATGTTATTGGGAGGAGACATGCAGACCTGGTCTTCCATCTATCGAAACAATGATGTCCTCCATCTGGCGTTGAAGCCACCAAGAAAAGTCCCGATGTCGTACTTCAGGCACTTATCATAAGAGCTCTTGACAGATTACTAGAACGCGTTCTTGGTTAAATCATCCTTCCCTTCCTGGGGGTGTGAACTCAGATCAACCAAATGTTCTTAGTTTTGATTTGATGCAGATTGTGACCGGGATTTAAAAGCCCTATTGTTCTGGCCTTAGTCTTCCCCTTATCATGAAACCACATCTAAACAGCTGCGATGTAATCCTTTTTATGCCCCTTCAATTTTTGGTAGCATTAACGTCAACCCTTAGTCTACCCAGGGTCCACTAATTGTTTGACTGCTCGGGAACTGTACAACGGCGGTTCTTTCACTTAGAGAAATCCGAAATTCATTCTCGTTTTTCAGTTTTTTTGATTCATCAACTATGAGTTTTTTTCATGCCAAAGAAGAAGTTACCCTAAAGCACCAGACTCTTAGATAGCTCCAAGAATGAAGAGCCTATTGGAAGCCTAAGTAGTTCAACCTTACTGGAACTGGGCACTGTATAGGCTACAGGACGCGCGGAGTCTAGCTCTGGTATTTTTTTCTGAGCTCGATAAACAATAAAAATATATAAAATTGTCTTTTTGAATGCCAAATGGCAGAGCAATTCTCACACAATAAACTCCCTACTTAAATCTCGTAGGAATAATAATTGCAAGGATAAATCATTTATAGGTCCATAAATGTGTATTTAAACAGCAGCGAATCTTCTTAATCCATTACCACCCTCCGAGCACAAAGTTATTTTTCCTTTTTTGGACGGATGTGAACGACGACGTTTTATAAAATCTTTGCATTTGAACGCAAATTAACTTCTTAAAATAATATCTAAGGATGAAATTGATTATATTCCTTTAATTTCCCGAAGCGTGTGTTTTTGATACTTTAACCGGATATGATGTTGCTGTCCACCAAACATTTCGCCTTAGGAAATCATTTGTGTGACATTTACTTTTGCTTTGCTCATTTACACTCCCGCTGGTTTTTATAATACGAATTTTCAACCAAAATGTTGAATCCCGTGGATTTTCGTTTTCCGAATTAAATCATATTTTGTTGATTTATTTTCTTTAAGAACAAGTTGACAAACGCGTATAGAGAACTTATAGATACATTAAGCTTCCCCCAAAGCAATGTCACTTATACCTATGCCAGCCTGAAACAATATTTGTTCTAGATTTCAATTACATGAAATTGACATCATCATCATCATCATCGTCGTCGTGCGTATATAGTCGTCGTCCTGATGATGGTGGATGCAATGAAAACATTGGTTCGCTTGCATCAAATTCCTCAACCTCGAACCACCACCAATGACATCCCTTAACCACCTGACATTCAATAACTGCAGTCGACATTGCTATTTGGCCAGGAGGCATCTCTACCACTAAATGCATGAGTACCTCTGTGGCAAACCATAATATTAGTTCGCATATCCGCACATCCTGAACTCAAATTGCAGTTGTTGCCATTTGGGGGAATCATTCAAATGCGACATGTTTTTGGAATTTCTGTGTACCTTAACCGGGAGACTTAACTCCTTGTGATGATGGTTTTCATTAATTAAATTCAATGTAATTGGCTTATAGGGGCTGTTTTTAGCTGTAAGGGAATAATATGACATTTATAAATTGGTAACGTGTGGTCGTATAAATGACAACGTTTTGCAGTTTTTGTGTTTGTTCTATGAAATGGAAATGCACTTTGCACATTATTTTTGCTTCAGATCTTCTATTTTAATAATGCTTTATAAATAATTCAATTGAGTAAATTAGTAAGGGGGTATTGCACTTCGATTTAAGGAAATTAAATTAATTAATATGGAATGGGAATACTGATATGACAAATAGAACCCGTTTTAGAAGGCAATCTAGAAAGTTACATCAATAAAATATACCATATCAACAAATAAACTGCGTTTAGAACTATATTTTGGTTCAACCTGGAGCCTAACCTAAGACAAAAAACGGTGAAGCGATGCCAATCAAAATCTCACCAAAAAAAATGTCTGAGCTTAACTTAATCTAGATGCCAAGAAACAGCTTCAATTACACGACCAAATATGCTTCGATGGTTGGGTAACTACCTGACGAACCTCGAACTGCAAAGTTTCTAAAGAGATCTTGGTCCACTTGGGTGTTCCTCAGGGTAGTCATTTAAGGTCTCTTCTTTTTATATTATTTATTAATGACCTTTCATCCAGAATTCGATATTCTAAATGTTAGCTATGCAAATGACCTAAAATTATTCAGATCTGTCAAAAACTTATTTGACTGTCAAAAATTGCAGTTGGACTTAAGATGGTGGTCACAGTCCAGGATGGACTTCGGCAACAACCAACAAGTCTCTCCAGCCAGCTATAGCTTTATCCGCTTCCCATTTCGCACCGCAAGTTGGCTGAGGTCGTTTTCCACTTGTGTGCACCATCTATCGGGGGGTCTTCCAATGCCGCGTACACCATCAGAATTGAGCTAGAAGAATCTTCGGGCTGGTGTGTTGGTGTCCATACGCTCCACGTGACCCAGCCATCTCAGCCGCTGTATTTTCAGCTTCTTGACCAGGTTAAGATCGCTGTGTGCTATACAGCATAGCTCGTTGTTGAATCTTCTTCTTCATACTCTTTCGATACACACAGGACCAAATATCACCGAAGAATCTTTCTCTCAAGGCACCCAAGTAATTTTTCATCCGAGCCCTTAAACGCCCATGCTTCCGCCTCAAACATCAGGACCTGCATGATTAAGGTCTTATTGACGTCTCTTTGATTCTATGAGAGAGGGCTTTACTACATAAATGCTTTACTACATATGCAACTTTAAAATCGATAATGTGTATAAAAAATCGGTGGTGTGTATATTTGTATATTCCAAAATCTGGCGGAGTGTGAACATTTGATCGGCGGTTGACTTGCCTAAAACCACACTGATAAGAATAGGGGGGTTTTAAGCGATCGCACAGAAAAGCCGACAAGATTTTAAAATCGACGTGTAGGAGGCTAATTCCGGGCAGGTCAGAGCATCTTCTTTTTTGTAGATGGGGCACACTATGCCAAGGTTCTATTAATCGGATATACCTACTTTCTTCCTACCAAATTTTACAGATGAATTGGTGCATGCTCTCTAGCAACAAATGTGCTGCAGCTTTAAACAATTCAGCTGGTAAGCAGTCTGCAAGAGCAGATTTATTTGATTTAAGTTTGGCAATCGCTAGCCCCACTTCATTCAGGTCGGGTGGACGAAAATGTCAGCCATCATCGTCTATGTAAGATGGAGTTACTCGCCTTGCAACGGAATGTTGGCTATCTTCGTTTAGCAGTCTAGAAAAATGTTCTTTCCAGATCCTCAGCACTGACTGTGTGTCTACTACTGTTATATTCCTCCTCTCATCTCCTCAGGCTTCCGTTCTGGCCTTAAAGCCTTGAGTAGATCTGTTTACCCTTTGGTAGAATTTTCTAACATCACTCCTGTCGGTACAAGTACAACCCTCGGTAGACTCGACCGCTCGCTTTTGGTGCTCTCTCTTTTTCTTCCTGAGATGTCAGCGTTCCTCCCTTCTTTTTTCGACCGTATAGCTCCCGGGTTGCTCTCTCAGTAGCTCTTTTTCTATTCTGCAGCATTGTCTGGTAGGCTTCGTTCTTCGCAGCATACACCAACCTTCATTCTTCATCAAACCAGGAATTTCGTTGTTGACGCCTAGTGAAACCCAGCACATCAGAGGCGGCACTTCTGACGGTTTGTTGACAATGTCTCCACTGGTCATCTGTTCTTCCTGCTGGTGGTGGACTTGTTGAGAGATTGGTAGACACGTGGTCAGCAAATTTTCTTGCAGTCTCTTGCGATTTAGCTTCGCGATATCAAAATCAATTTAATTGTTCTGGTTTTCTCTTTCTTTTTTAATAATATGCTTCTTCAAGGCAGTTAAGGATGAGGCAAATGGCAAATATTCTTTATTATTCCCCGATCTTACACAAACTACGGTAGTTCCCATTTTATTTCGAGATCTACATATGTAGTAATGAGATTAATTTTATTTGACACAATATTCACACGTACCTAAGCCGAAAAGACTTTACAAATACTGGATTAAGTTTGTTGTAATAAAGCACAAGAGTTCTCGCTTTCTTTTCAGAAGGGATCCAATATTTTCGTTTGTTCACGCTTTTGGGAAAGCATTTAACTGAGATGAAGATGCTTCGCATGACAGCAGGAGTGACAAAGCATGACCGAATACGGAGTAGAAAGATCCGGAAAAGCCTCCAAGTCAAAGAAACCATCGTTCAAAAAATGCAGCACGACAAACTCAGGTGATACTGTCATGTACTTAGGAGAAACGCTGAGAACCCCGTCTAAAAAGCATTATCATATAACGTTCCAGTACAATCGCGGAAGAGAGGCAGGCCCAAGAACTCCTGGAGAAAACAAATGCAACGACACAAGCATTCAGTTGGCCTCAGACATGGAACAATCCATAACCGGGAAGCTTGCCGACACTTTCGGAGGTCAACCCGACGAACACCACAAGCAGATCATAATATCGTCGGAAAAGAAGGAGAAGAAGAAGATTTAACTATTATTCCGTCACTTGGGTCAATATTTAACTAGATGTCACTTACGTATTCTAAGTCAGCTCTTACATAATAAATGCATGATTTACCATTCCAACACTTTGCCATACCATCTTCTCTTTTCAGATGTATGCTCTGTTCCCATTACAAATAAAGAAAATCCTATCTACTCACTTTTTCTAATTTTAAGAATTCTGATGATTCTTTCTTATACATAGTTACTAAGTATGTATATCTATATGAAATCCATTCCAACAGCATTTTAAGGATACTATTTAATAGAAAAAGTTTTATTTGACCACACTTAACATTCATTCTATTTTCCTCCTCGTTCAACTTAATGTTATGACATTTTTCGAATTTCATTTTGCTCCAGCACCATTCCCAAATGCAATAATTCCTTCATTAATTCTATCTTCCTTCTTATATATAGTTTTTCTTGTATAGCATTAACTTTGTCACTTAATTATTGACACATTCCTTAAATACCCGACACAACTGGCTACAAGGACAAACGCTAAAAATATCTCCCGCACCGCATGAAACTTTTTCGTATCAAAACATCCCTTTTGAATGAAAAAAAAAAAGTTCCTATAGGGTCTTGGTCTTCCAAAAGAACACTTAATCGCACATAAAACATATTTAATTAAGGCATTTATATGTCGATATGTGACAAACTTAATTAAATGTTGTACATGGTGGTCTATCAACTGAATCATCTACCACATTCAGCATCCCCTAAGAAAAGCCACATACTTGTGCAATAAGCTGGTCATAGTACAGGCAATAGCTGCGGCATTATACCAACGTATAACCAAACACCGTCCTGATGATATATACTATACGTTTAGGTCATAAAGGCAGTCTACTTACCCGAAGGATAATTGCTTTTCACTTTGGAAATCAAAATCTTATCTTATTCCTAACAGAAGACCTTCCATATATATATTGATATATGTATATTGTACATATACAAATATACTTAGAGCTTCTATTCCTAGTGGTATGTTGGTTTGGGAGTGTAATTCATGTTCTATTGTTGGCAGGCGTAGAGCATTTAATTGTTGATGTCCGTTTGCCAATCTAAAACCACCATCATCAGACCCAGAATGAAACCACTTAAGAAGATTGGAGAAACATTCTATAAGTCAATTAGGAGAATTTCTTCAGTTAAGTATTTTTATTTTTTCTGCAACATTCTTAATTGACTGCATTTTGAATATATTGGCCTATGTGGAGTTTTACATAAAACATAAAAAGAGAAAACGCATCATCATCTGGTGTCTACAAAATAATTTGCGATGACTGCGACTGAGACAAAACTAGATGCACTCGAGGAATACGAGATATACAAAGCCTATGAACTAGAACAAGATAAAATATTAAATGACAAACTAACTATAAAAGCAAACACACTATACAACATTGCAATTTACCATCATAATAGACAATTAACCCGACAGAGATAGATATATCTACCTTAAACATCAACACAAAGTCATCAACACAATTAAATAAAGAAGGCTAAATAAGTTTGAACCTGGCAAAAAAAAAACAACAATAGTACTCAAGCCCGATGATGGTTTAAAATAAACCGAAACGCGTCGCATTAAATATTAACAAAATCATGTTGCAAAATTTAAATAAAATTTTAAAATTAATCAGAACTATTAGGAAATCCGACGAATGAGTTGCGGAGCGAGTCTTACTCACTTTTGGTAGATTTGATTAGCGAATCCGCAAGCCATACGCGGGAATAAATGTGGGTAACGTTGTTCGTGAAATTGGTATTACTGAAAACGAAAGGCATCCGCAACCCATCCGCGCTCCATACAAATGTTGGAAAAGCAAATGCGCAGTAAAATTGTTGCGAATGAAATAGATTTTAATGCAAAAAAATTTAAGAAAAGCAGATAGTTAACAAATCTGAATTTTTTAAAACAGAAATAAAATTTTTTGGATCGTTGAAACCCATAAAATTTTTTTTACAGTATGTCTAACAATTAATTGACAATAATGGCCGTTTTCGATAACATCATATGCTTTATTTTTAGAAAGTGCAACTTTGGTGTCGTTTTTTAGCCAAACCGTGGACATCTGTCCAGGAATATAGTCCCTTCGACCTAATTTGACATTTTCTCTATCCAACAGCAAATGAACCTTGAAAATTGGTCCAGTGATTGCTGAAACACAGACGGATTAAGATTGGTCGTTAAAAATATTAAAAATGGCTTATTTTGCGGTAAAAAAAAATTATTTTACTCAAAATAATTATTTTTTGCCCTATTATTTAGAGTTCCGGAAGTGCAACTTTGGTGTCGGTATTTGGCCAAACCGTGGAAATCTGTCCAGAAATATAGTCCCTATGACCAAGTTTGACATTTCCTCTATTCAACAGCATATTTACCTTGTAAATCGGTCCAGTGATTGCTGAAACAGAGACGCATTAAAATTGGTCGTTAAAATCATTAAAAAAGGATATTGGATATTTTACGATACTAAATTATCTTAGATTGCTTTTCTCGTATGCACTTGAACACGCCCAATGTCAACTTTTGACATCTCCGATAATACAGTTCAAAAATGGAAAAGTGGTTCGCGGATCGAAAATGCAGCTCATTCATCGGATTCAGTAATAGAATTTTATGCGAATGCGGATCCACTGCGGATCCGCAACCAACTCGCGGGGAATGACATTTTGCGAATTCAGGAATAGGCATTAATAAATAATTTATCTACAATTATAGTAAAATTTCTAAATAATTTTTTATTTTCTTTTCCAAGATTCTTTTCCAAGAACTACACATATACAACATGGAGACTGACCAACAACAAATTTACATAAAAAAATAAATTAATGTGAAATATATGTAAAAAGACAAATTCCACTTGGTCCAACGATCACTAGATTTCTCCAGTTCTTTTTTGTATGTCTAGAAGCCTTAGACAAATGCGTTCAAAACAGGATAGTATTTAGTATCATCTTGATGGAATGTTGGACAACTTTAATGACGACGCAGTAAGAGACTTTTTTCAAAGGCCGGCAAAATCTTTATGACGTCTTGTGATCCCGACAACAGTAATGCATATAAAAATAGTTCGAATATGGGACGAACATAAAAACGCTACAAACACTTATATGCTTCTGCGTTTAAAACAAATTTACATCAGCAATAATTTTCCAGATATTCTAGATATTTGTTATTGCTTCGGGGCCAATGCGATATTGAGTTATTTATTATAGAATTTTCGTTGGAATTTTGCCACAAGGTCTCTGAATACGCTTAAACATGGTCCATCTTGTTATAATCGCACATGATTAAAAAAATACGCTTTCGGCTTAGTTCTGCAAAGACAAATTTTAGCGCACATTTCTTTTTTTTTAAAAATAAAAAAAATGTTTGTCACTTTTAGGTTAAGTCAAAATCAATAAAGAAATTGATTAATCACTCTCAAAAAAGTTATTAGGTAAATTTGTTTTGTCGAGCGTCTCATATCAACTACTCTGTAGAAGTAGAAGTAAGACTTTACTTTGGAAGCTCTCGAATAGGATTATAATATTTCCCCTTCACGTCTTCACCATAGGATTTGCTTGTGGGGTTTGCTGAGTAGACTTCTTAATCGATTTCTCCATAATTCTTGTAACAACACTATTTCTGACATCAATGCAGATTCAACACAAATAAAAACTTCTATACCGTAGAAATTCACCTTTTTAAACAAACACCAATGTAGGTATGTGTCATGGGTTAATTTGAAGTAAAAAGCATTTTCTTAAAATTTTCTCTAAAAGTTTCCTTCTGAAGTATCTGTATTCTGTCATGATGTATTATACAAATAATCGTATAAAACAAGATGACAGATTTGACCTATCCACATACATTATACAATAGCATAGACACAAACCCTGACCCCTACCTCTATCTATACATATATACCCTTGAATGGATGTCTGCATACATTTTCTTTTGTATGAAAGTTTTGGCAACAATTTTATCGGAAAATTCATTAAGAGAAACATTTACCATGCTTAATGGGGTAAATTGAATTTTCTCACTGCTTTAAGATTTTCCTCATATCGATTCCAATAATTCTGAGTATGAGTTGAATTGATGAAGTTAAGTCAGGAGGGTTTTCCATTTTATACTTTATATATATACGCACTCACAAAACCCAATATGTGCGTTAAGATACTCACTGAGTGTTCATCGTCATCCGCATTCAATGTATACCCCTTCGACAGTCATTTAATCAAAACTAGAGTAAGAGTCCTCCTTTGTATTTCAGTTCATAAATGCAAAGAGAAAGGATTAGAATGGATGGTATATAGACTGGGTGATGGTTTGTAGTAGATTGGAGCTGCCGTTAGATTTATAATTGAATTATTTCATCATTCGAGTGCCAGTAGAAGCGGCTTCCATCTCCAACAAGACGAATGGATTGTAGATCAATCGATTTGCAGATTCAATTATTCTGAGAATATGTGTAGCTTTTAAGTCCATTTCCGTTCCTTTATGATTTATAATTGGGGAAGGAGTAAAGGTATTCAATTCACATGAGTTGAGAATTTTTTTTATAGAATCATTGGACGGATTTAGATTAGTTGTTAAGGGGGAAAACTCCATACATGATGGTTTTCCACATTCTGTTGTTATCGGATCAGCTAATATACCATCCGCGTATTGTTGTGGGATTTGCTTTCATTTATCAAGAAATTGCTGAGAGGAGAATTCTGGGTTGCGAGTTAATTTTAATAGAAAGTTTTCACGCTTTAGTCAGGTATTCCAGGAGAAGACATTTCGAAAATAACCAGATTTCCACATCTGTCTCATAACCTCAAAGTAAGTTGATCATTGCAGATGAGAGAAAGTTTTCTGGCGTTAGTGAGAGCAAACTATGCCTCCTTGGACGAAGCGAAATAGAAGCAATGAGCTAGCGAATATCTAGGCTTGCTAGACAGGCTTCAGCTTTTTACTTCTCTGAGGGGGAAAACATCGGTTTCCCGCTAGGAACTGTAAAGGACAAAATGTTTGTACATTTTCTTTCCTTATAAACCAAAATTGACATAGCTAGGTTCGGAAAAATAGTACCACTGGTCATTGGTCGATAGTAAAACAAGCGGCTAGAATTACACATAAATTCCAATGCTTTCTGCCGTAAGTGCAAAGATTTAATAGAGAAGAAATGAGTCAAACACGTTTTGTGCAGTTGGCCAACCTATATCCCAGGTCACGGGTCTTGTCAAATAAAAAGATTTAAGATTTCATCTATACATATTTCAGCAACATTTTAATTACCATCTACCATAGGAAAACAAGAGATCCTCGGGCATATCATATCAGCCATACCCCCACCAGGCTTTATGCCAGGCTGTTAGCTCCGATGTGTCTGCCTTCACCAAAAACCTAAATAGGCTGAGTGCTGGGTGGCTTAGGGTAGAACCAGTTTCCCCGTGAGATCGATTCGGTTTAGGGAAAGACATGATTTCCGCCGTAGACACAACTCGCCTACACTGCTAAAGACGTAGTTCCTGCGGAAATCATGATTCGTTTTGTCGGCCCATGGAAAAGGTGAGCTATTGGTACGGTGAGTTATGTTATAAGTTTTAAATTATTTTGCTTGGGAGTAAATCCCTTAGTTATCAACTTCCATATGGAAAACAAGAGATCTTCGAATATTTCACCCAAGGGAAGTGGCCCATTCCCTCACCAGGCTTTATGCCAGGCTGTTAGCTCTGATATGGTTGTCTTTGCTAAAAACCTAAGCAGGCAGGGTGCTGGATGGTCTAGGGTAGAACCAGTTTCCCCGTGAGATGGATTCGGTTTAGGGAAAGACATGATTTTCGACGTAGACACAACTCGCCTACACGGCTAAAGACGTGTTTCCTGCGGAAATCATGATTTGTTTTGTCGGCTCATGGAAAAGGTGAGCTATTGGTACGGTGAGTTATGTTATAAGGTTTGAAATTGTTTTTCTTGGGAGTAAATCCCTTACTTACCAACTTCCATATGGAAAACAAGAGATCCTCGAATACCTCACCCAAGGGAAGTGGCCCATTCCCCCCACCAGGCTTTATGCCAGGCTGTTAGCTCCGATATGTCTGTCTTCGCTAAAAACGTAAGCATGCAGGGTGCTGGATGGTCTAGGGTAGGACCAGATTCCCGTGAGATCAATTCAATTTAGGGAACAACATGATATCCGCAGTAGTATTAGCCCGCCTACACGGCTAAAGAAAAGGTTCCTGCAGAAATCATGTAGTTCTCTTGATCTGTTTTGTCTACCCATAAAATAGGTGAGATATTTATACAGTTTGTTACGTTTTATAGCCATTTAGTTGCATTCAAAAAGCCAATGAGATTACATATGCTCACAACAGAAAGTTCGCTAAGGTTGTCAATAACGTACTGACCGAAGAATTGGCATCTTGGATTAGCCAAGGCAGGGCAGCAGCAGAGATAGTGGGTCACTGTTTCCTTTTTCGAAAATGGCATTTCTATTTCTCTTCCTTAAAAGGCGAATAGGTTCTTTCCCTTCCCAACCGATTTCTCTCATGCCACTTTTTCCAGTGTCATGGAAACACTGATAAACTACGAGTACTATCTAACTTACATACTTATGTAGGCTCAACTAGAGCGTAGTGCTCCTAGGTTTTGCTTAATATGTCCCTCCAGCCGGCTCTATCTCTAGTCTTCCGTCTCCAATCTCGCACTCCAAGTAGTCCGTGACCTCCTTCTACCTGGTCGCTCCATCGAATATGAGGTCTACTTTTGGCTTCTGACTCCCCCTGGTTTAGCGTTGAAGACTTAACGAATGGAGTTGACGTCCATTCGCTCTACATGGCCAAGCCATCTTAGTCGTTTGATTCGAATTTTTCTGGCTAGGTTGTATCTTCTTCGCCAAATGTTGCTTTCTCTGTTTACGCAGACAGAAAACTTCAAGTGACTTTTCATCCGATTGGGAGAGGGTCCATGCTTCTGCACTATAAAGCAGGACTGGGATGATGAGTGTTCTATAACAGTGTCTTCTTGGTTCTCAATTGCTTAATCAGCCCAAAGAAACGGAGTTTAGCAAGAGTTAGTCTACGTTTGATTTCAGCGCTCATGTTGTTGCTTGTGTTGAAGCAGTGCCAAGGTAGGCAATGGCACTGATTACCTCGAAGTAATACCTTTCAATGGTCACGTTTTTACCAAGATGAAAGCAGTCTCATTCTGCTTGCTGCTGACTCCATAGTAGTGAAAGCACCTGTTATTTCTTGTTTGGTTCTTCCTATCACTTCAACGATTACTATCAGTTTAGGAAATATTTCGAAGAACTTTAGCTCCTTAATCACCGGCAGTACGGCTTTTATAGCATTAGATCTAATGGTGCTCTGATGACATCGTTTTGGAGAAATTACGATTATTGATATTTCAAATGCAATATTATTACTTTTTCACTTCATTTCTGAAGCTGGGCTTTATAATTTGTAGTGTTAACGTGGCCTGTTCGAAAAACTTCAGATTTGTTAGTGCTTTTTCACTTTAACGGATATTTCTGTTAGAGTAGTACTTGTAATACGACTTGCGAATTTATAAATACCAACTATCTGATATCAAGTATCAATAAAATACTCGCTTTCAGTTTTCATGTGGGAAATCGGTCTAACATCTCAGATACTAATTTTTGCTCCAATGCGAATAATTGTAACTAGCAACAACTGTATATCAGCTAGCAGAATTTTGTGTTCAAAATATCTTCTAATTTTTTCGATATATGGGTCAAGAAAACGTCTAAATACGAAAAACCTTTTGAGGTCAAAAGATTGCTAAGAAGTCTCCCTTAACAAATCAAACAAGAAATCCTTCTATTGAGGAATTACAAATACAAATGATATTTAAGTATATTTTATTTGTGGTTGAACATTTCAGTAACATTTTCATGAAACATTTAGTTCTATTGTTTAGAAAAACTTACATCTTTTCAATTTTTAAATGTTAACAAATATTTTAAAATAAAATATTTAAAACATGTGAATTATTTAATGCCATATACATTTCGTATCCCAAACCTATTCAACCTTCAAAGCAATTTCAAAGGAATGAATAACTTTTATCCACAACCACAACCCTTGTGCTTGTTTGGGACACTTTTATATGTTAAACATTTCATATCACATTTAAAAATATCAACAAATCTTTCATTTTTCAATGAAGAAAATATTTAAAGAATTTTATTTGTGGCAATACAAAGATATAAGTAACATCCTGCTACCCTTATTTCGAAACTCATATATATGTATATGTTAACATAGTTTGGGACATTTTCATTTGAAATCATATCAAAGAACAATTTGAGAATTTTTGTGGTTGTTTATAAGAATCCTAAATGTGAATACACGCATACCTAAACTTAAAGTTTTTTTTTTCTAATTCAATAGATGGTTGATGTGCATTAGAAAATTGACGGCGGCGGCGGGCTTAAGGAAGAAAATATTTCATTAAATTCAAAATACAGAAAATATAACCAAATGGAAAAATAGTTGTCTTTGATTGAAATTAGTATCACTTTGTTTAAATTTTTTTGAACAAGGACAGAATAACCATATGGGGAGATTTTTCGAATTTAAATGTTGAAAGGTCAAAACTTTTTATAGCAAACATAAAGATAAGACCATCATTTTGATAATTCACATCTGACATTTTAACAATGCTTTGTTTGCAGTAGTTTTTTTTATACTTAGCTCTGCACATTCTCTTATACCGTGATATAGGTTATAGGAAGTACTGGGATCATACCGAACAAAATAGTCAAACTATGTTTTATTGCGACAAATCACTCTTAAAAACCTCCATTTATTTCATTCTGATAACAGACAACTTGAACATAAAAATCATATTAAATTTTGTTTAAGTGTATAAGAGGATGTTGGTTTGCCCAATTTCCTTTTTCCATTCTTATCCTTAAATGACTTTCGACTACTTTACTTCGCAAATTCATAATAAAGTGGTTTTATCTTCAAATAATGCCATTTCATAGTTTGAATGGCGCAAAGTATCTGCATCCGTTATTTCCCTCAAAATACCGACATATCCATAATTTGCGTAATCCCCTCGTATAATTATACATCGTTTTTTTAGTTTTGTATTACAAACACAAAAAAGGATAATATCAACTTCAACCAACAACCTGAAAGCAAACAACAGCAAACACATTATTCGCAATGACACCCGAGAAAACTGAAAACAACGTTCATTTAGCCAAAGCAATCATCAGAAAAACGACGTTCGAGATATCAATCTTCCATCTGAATGCAAATTTCATTTTGTCATTAAATTGACTGCGACAATAAGGCAACAACTTGGTTGAAATCCTCCAGGCGCTTCCACAGCGGTTCCCTATACAGGAATGTGAAACTTTCCTTAACTGACACCTCTCTCTCGCAATCGCAATTAATCGCAAATGGCATAAATAAATTTCATTTGGGCCATCGGATCGGTACTATGAGCACGAAAGGACAGACGAACAAGATACAGAAATACACATTCAGTTTTATGGGCGAATCGAAAGGTGTAAATCATAAGTAAAACATAAACACAAGCTTGTGAGAATGATGGTGTTCTTTCGGTTTAATTTTCCACGTGCTTGGCGTCCAGCACAAGGTTCGATATCCCCCCCCCCCCTTTGGGCAGAGAGTTTGGGTAGCACTCGAAGCTGCGGCTATGGCTGTACTGGACTCCTTTTAAGCTAACTAACCAATAATTACCAGAGTCACTCGAAATGCAAAAGACTGCCACTTATGTGTTTTGTACCTGAAATGTATATGGAAACGCGTAGACAGATACGGGGACATAAAGGTGTGTATATTTATAATAGGAAAGCAAGTCCGAAACGTAAGCATTTGGCAAATTTAAGGTAACAATTGAAACAGTCAGTGGAAGGGAATTTATGATTGGAAAAACATTCCACTAATCGAAATTAAATGACGTGTGAACGCTGACAGGTGTGCGTTGGTTGAACTAAGTGATCAATTATAGAAATGACTGTTGACCGTTAATAAATGTGCAGAGTGGGTACATTTAATTTGAATTGGAAAGGACATTTTTTAAATGTCAGAACTGCTGGTCATATGTTTTTGAGATTAGGCTAGGTATAGATAACGAAAAAGGGTTAGATACGATATATGATATAATGAGTCGTATGGGATAACGTAGAAATACGATATATGTCCCCCAGACTTCGTGGTGGGGTTAAATGTTGTTATATCGAGCACCCATTTCCCGCACCTTGGACTTGGCGGAGCAGTTGTCGTGAAATCGATCACATCGTGTTTTCCAGTATCTTGGATGTCCGAGCATTGCGTGGAGCAAACCACTTCTCTTTGTACGGTATATCGAGTTCATATGAGGATATCCAAGGCGCCCCAACGCCGAACTGATGCTGTGAGATGTTTGGATGTCAAGAAGTTAAAATCGCAAGTTTTCAAGAACGTTTCCTGACCATCAATCTCGAAACAAGTCTGCCACCAGCATCAAGTACAGAAGTGGAGAAATTGAAAACAAGTTAGTAGAAGTGCCGCAACTGATGTGCTGAATAACGAGGCCTACCAGGCAATTCTATAACCAGAGCTACTGAAAGAAAATGAGGAAGGAACTTCGACTTGTCAAGAAAATAATGTTTCGGCAACGGTGATGTTTGAAAATTTTACCAAGGCGGAAAAAGATCTATACTCGAGGCTACAAGGCCACGACGGAAACCTGTCTAGGTAAGAGGGGGGAAATGGTAGCAGATACACACTCAGTGCAAGGATCTGGAAAGATACCAGCTATTAATCTAATTCCATTTAGCTTGAACGATGATGGTCAATATTTCTGACCGCACGTCCAAGAAGAATTGATATATATGTAGATATAGTGGTGAAGGACTTTCTTTACCTGGGATCAACTATTGCAGCGCAAAATAACATCAGTGCAGAGATCAAACAGAGAATTACTTTTATCAATCACTGTTTCTTCGGGCTCAGCAGAAATTAACGTAGTAAAATCGTCAAAGAACCAAGGAACAAGAACTTAATCATCCCAGTCTTGCTATATTTATTTATAGGGCAGAAGCATGGGCGTTGAACGATTCGGATAAAATGTTACTTGATTGCTTTTAAAAAAAGATTCTTCCACTAATTCTTGGTTTTGTGTGTGCCGAAGTAGTATAATGGAGAAGGAGATTCAACGACGAGCTTTACGGGCTATACTTTTATATTAGCCTGGCAAAAAGGCTGAAAATACAGTGGCGGATCGTATGTACATTAGAGCACCAGCGCGATGAGTATTCGAATATAGTCCCGTTGGTTTTCGCTGCATCGGAAAACCCTCCAACAGATGGACACAAATGTGAAAAACGGCCCCAGCCAGTTTTTTTAGTAATTGGAACCGGCTAGCTAAGAACAGAGCTAGCTGGAAAGCCATGTTGTTTGAGGTCGTAGGATATCTAAATAAGGTAAGTAACTTTTTTTTTTTTTGCTTTACCTTGGTGATACATTTGTTTACGAATTCGAAGAATAAAGGTTTAATTAATATTTGATCTTTAGCATTTTATAATAATGATAAGAAAAAACAAAAAAATGGCGCCCAACGTGAGGAATCTCATCTTTTGAATAATTAGTCTCTCTTGTAAGTACATATCAAATACACAAAAAACGTTACGTATATATATATTTAGTAATATATTTTTC
Source organism: Baccha elongata (assembly GCA_951217065.1). NCBI lineage: Eukaryota > Metazoa > Arthropoda > Insecta > Diptera > Syrphidae > Baccha > Baccha elongata. Next base: position 249,648,696 of record OX578272.1, read on the forward strand.
AGACATTCAGGCTTTAGGCATTCGGATTTTTATATAAAATAAAAAAATTAAAAAAAATACCTTTTCGGAAGTCCGAATTTGCGATTTCTATCCAATCTTTACGAAGTGATTCAGGCACTATCAGCCTTAAAGGAAAATATGAAATCATTTTACTACACATTTACATAAGATGGTATTAATCTCTAAATGTTTCAGAAATTGATCGCAATGATAGAGGAACTGCAACAGATGATTCTTGCCCTGAATTCTTAATATCATGTAGTTATTAATTTTTTTTAATTTTTCTTCTATCTAGTCACAGCAAGCATTCTTGTTATGAATTATGCAAAGAAGCGTATTTTCTCTTCTCCAAAAATAGACTCATAAACTTGTGAACAATACCCAGACAAATCCAACTCATGAGTTCACCAAATTCAAATATGACAGACAAATTCTCGTATCATTTTAATTTATTCAAAAGCACATAGCGTACTTGCAAATTTATCGGCATCCTTTTTAATGTAAACTCTGCTTATTGCTGACTGTTAACCTCAAGTCAGAACCTCATTCACATAACGAACTGGCACTCTCTGAGGTTTTTCTGCTGTCTCAATGAATTTTTAGCTTAAGCAAACAGTGCAAACACTTGACAAACATCATTACGTCGCCAGTCACAATTCAAAACGACTCAGGTCTTCTGTTTTAAGGCTTTACTTGGCTGTCAAAGCTTAAACACCCAGCCAGTTGAATGGCATCACGAACGGGCCCCCTCATCTTCCAGAGGTTGTCGGCCCTCACTCATGATGATGACGAACGACGACTCGACTTTTGCACTCAACCAACTCTCAATGTGCCCCTGTTTGTTCTTTTGTGCGATTCATTTATTCCTTCTGTGCAACATTTGAGGACACCTTCATATTTATGCTTGATATTATGTGAGCTAAATTCAACACACATGTACGTATCCTTTTCAACAACACCAGAGAGTCCTCTTATTCTTTCTGTGCAAATGCAACATACAGATGCATAAAATGATAAAACGAGGCTACCTGCGGGTGGTCCATCATCTGGGCAAATCATTTTTGTTTATTCAGCCTTTTTATTTTCTCTATTTATCCTGGCAAATAGGCAAAGAAGAGAAGAAACCATCCCACAGGAGTCAACGTGCAAAAACGCAATGCATATTAGATTCGGTGGCAAACAATTTTATTCCATATCATCACCTCAGGACGAAACGACGAATGCTTATAAAAGTTTTTTTTTTTTTGTTTTTGAAAAGGATGCAAATTGAGGCTATAAGAAAAAATAAAGGATATGCAAGTGAGAAAAATGCATGAATATTCATTCAAAGTACCAACAGAGATGTACATGGGATAAGATGCTGAGTTGTTGAAGTTATATTTATGGTGTTGGGTAAATATGCAATGTTGATGCTTTGTGGTTCTTATAAAAGACGATCATGTTATATTCAACTGGGGTAGGTGACCTAAACTTCAGCAATTTTCACTTTTGACGACAAACGATTATTCACCTTAATCATCAAAATGGTGATTTCATTCATCAAAAAACTCGAACTCTGAATGGGATGCATTTTAAAATATTCAAATGGAGTTGGAGTGAAAAATGTTTTGAAATGCTGCGGGTATATTGAGGTCAGTTGCTTTTGTGCTGTCATGGTATGATGCATTGGAGTTGTTTTCAGATCATAATTGGTGGAAGCGAAAAAGTTATATATTTATTTAGATTTGATTCAGAAAGAAGACGCAAAGAGGTCCTGTTATATGGTGCAGAAGCATGAATTCTTTTCCTATCGAATGTATTCCAAAGAAATAAGGAGATATAATGACGAGTCAAAAAACATCGTCTACAATAGTTAAATTCTCTAACTATGTTGATCGAATTGATACTGATGGGACTGCAGTCTTAGTTTGATTTATTGTACTCTATATCTCTCACTTTCTTGGAAGACAACACGGCAATGCTGCTACCACCTTTACATTATTTAACGCCAAGTTCAAACCTAGTATGTTAACTAAAGTATCAATCATCAACTAGCAAGAATTTTACTTTGTTGTTATATAATACACAGGTACTTTTTGCTAAAGACGTCACCGAAAAATATTAAGTATTATGATTTTTATTCGTCATCATTCAGTTCGCATTCAGTCCATCCACCAGTATCAAAACGGCGCATTATAATGTTTATTGCCATTTTACCTGACCCCACCATAGTGATGAGAGGTCTTAATTGGAAAAAAAACTTCCTAATTGCCACCAGAAGCAAAAAGTACCTCACTGGCTCATAAATCTCAAACTACCGAAAATTAGCATGATTCATCCAAAACTGTAAAGGAATAGTTTTCCGGGCATTTAATTCTTACGAAATAAAAAAGTTTTGTACCAAAAGCGCGGGGCAAAATATCAGGACGAACAAAATCGTATTGTTTTTTTAGAGTTTGTCGAAAGTCACAAAAAACAGCTTCAACAAGCGGCTTATCAAGCGGCATGATGGTTTTCAAAAAATGTTGATATTTTGATATTCTCCCGACGATTATAGTGGTTGACGACATGCTTGTGTGTGAACGCAAACTGCAAAGCGTTCATAATGCGGCGATTATCATGCCTGCAGTGGAATGCAACCCCCTCCATCTTATTTCGCGTACGCGAAATAGTTTTCTACCGCTCCTATATAAACCATGTGTATGTTCAGTCGTTTGGCAGGCACCGCTTCACGGGTTCAAGGATTTTAATTAAATTTTTGTAGTTCAGTCCGACTCACGCAACATCGTTGCTCCGATTAGTTAGGGTATATCTAGAAGCGGTAGAGAACTATATTGCGCGTTTAGAAATTAGCTGCCTTTACACAGTTCCAAACAAATTCGTGTTGTTTTTTTTATTATTGCTTTGGTACAAAATAAAATAAAAGCTCAGTCTTGTTGGTTTGGTTTGAGCCCCACGTTGGGCGCCATTTTTAATTTTGCAACTGGGGATCTTGAAATAGGGGGAAATGTGGAAATTGTTAGCAGCCTACAGCTACCGAAGAGGGAAATTTTATTAACAAAACAAAAAACAAGAAGAGGGAACTAAAAGAAACTTTGCTCTTCATTATTTTTATACTTTTTTTTGTAAAGTCACTTTAAGTTCCCTCTTCTTATTTTTTCCTCTTTAAAATGAAATTTCCCTCTGCGGTTACTTCGGTTACCACTCCCACTCTTTTAGCACAGGGTCTTTAAGGCCCAAAATTTGAAAAAATCTTAACTAACCGTCCCAAAACAACATCTGAAAATTTCATGGACCTCCGAACTTTTTCCAAAAAAACCCATTTTTTTCCTACCTGCCGACAGGACTAATCGTTACAGATGAAAAGATGTTGTTAATGTGCTTCATAAGCTACCGGAAACATAATGTGTATAAAATGATGCCCGTTGCCATATGACTATATGAGGGACCAACTATCATACCGAGCGACGTGTTGTTAGCATACACATAATTATAAGTTATTATAAGGACGTGGAAGAAATTATAGAAAACGTCCGAGGTAGCTTTTTCATATACGCAATATAAATTATTCGTTCCTTTTAAGTAAAATGTCTCCAACTAAGTTATGTGAGTATAAGAATAAGCTAGCTAGAAACGACAGAATAGTCTAAGAAACGCTAAAAGACCCCATAGCCCATTTCAATGTTTGAATTCGAACCTTCTATTAGAAGATTGATAGCACAATATTTTTTGGTACTGTCCAGCATTTTTTCCTATAGATATTTCAGACAAACACGCATGCATAATTGAAGAATTTTTCATTCCTTTGTCTATAAAGAATAAATCATTCTCACTGTCCATGAATATTACTCAAAACCCCTGTACTGACCACTTGTCCATCTTCAAATACAATTAATTGTTTTATCCTAAAATATTCTGAATTTTACCAATTTCAATTTTTCATCGATATTAGTTCATGAAATATTCACCAAAAATCCATCCGATATAAACAAAGTATAGACTTATCGTCGAAAACTCAATTATGATGGATTTCGTCTGTCTTAAGTTGTAGACAGATACAATCTAAAAAAAAAGTTGATTCAAACATCCATCCGAGAAAATCACTTCTGACATTTAAAATCTCTTCTTCTTATTCTTCATAGTCCTCGTTGTTGTCCGTGTTGAAATGGTTTGGGCTTTCCTTTTTTTTTATCCGACGATTGTGTTGGGGTGATTCTTCTGGAAGAAATCCCCCTGAACGACTTTCGTCGCTCATAAAAACAATAATACCATAAAATTCTGTTGCTTATCTCGACCGATTTCTTATAAGAAGCTCTACTAAGACTGAGGGGTAAATACTGTTTAGATACATATATATTTTTTTTTTGTTGCACAAAAAAAAAGTATCTTCACGCATATAAACGGATAAACGAACGAAGAAATCACTGGATATGATTTTTATGGGACTCGGGGGAATTTAAGGATTTTTTGGAATTTTTTTTTTTTACTCAAGATTCTTTGGATTTCATATTTTTTTTTTCGTTTTAAAAGGCAACTTTATTTTTTTATATTAATAAATAATCGACAAAAGGCAAACAATATTATTGGTGGTACCTATATAGTGGTAGAAGATTGGAGGGTTGAGTATAAGTATATTTTTATCATAAAGAAAAAAAAATCAATTTTATCATGCGAATTCAATTCACTTGTGAATTCATTTGATTCGCTTTGTGGATTTTATAGCTCGCGAATATATAGTAAGTGCTGGTGTGTGTCCTGATATCCTTTTATCACGCATCGCGTAAATGTTTGCCTTTTCAATGGAAGAAGTCAATGAATAAAGAAGGAATTCAATGACTTGAATTTTTTGTGTCTTTTGGTTGAAAGGGAGAAAAGTGATTTGGGATTTTGAATGACCTTTTTGGGAATCAATACTTGTTAATTGATTTATGATTTTTTAATAAAAAGCTTAGTATTCGCTTAATATGATGTGAATGAATAAGCAGATACTATAGAGGCCCGCAATAAGGAATATTCAACACAAGAGTTCTTAGCTACCAAAATTTGTAGGAATCCATGAGACAGGCTGGTTACACTGTTAAAAAGCGAGAGACAGCAGGCTTTACTCTAGAAATCCATTAGACAGCAGGCTTCATTGTAGACATCCTGAGACAGCAGGCTTCAAAACAATTTGTAGAAATCCCCGAGACAGCAGACTTCACTGTAGGAATCCATAAGACAGCTGGTTTCACTGCAGAAAGCCAGAGACATCAGGCTTCACTGTAAAAATCCATATGGCAGCAGGTTTCACTGTAGAAAGTTAGAGATAGCAGGCTTCACTGTAGGAATCCATAAGGCAGCTATAGCTTTACCAAAATTTGTAAAAATCCATAAGACAGCAGGTTTTACTGAAGAAAGACAGAGACAGCCAGGCTTCACTGTAGGAATCCGTGAGACAGCTGGCTTCACTGTAAAAAGCCAGAGACAGCATACTTCACTGTAGAAATCCATGAGGCAGCAGGATCACTGTGTAGAAAGTCAGACACAGCAGGTTTCACTGTAGGAATCCATGAGATAGCTGGTTTCAGCAAATTTTTTAGAAATCCATGAGACAGCAAAATTCACTATAGAAAGCCAAAGACAGCAGGATTCACAAAAGATTTGTAGAAATCAATGAGAGGTACAATTATGTCCAACTTAGAATGGAGTTTTTATATGGAAAGTTTAGGTATTTCTACTGTGAAAAATATGATAGATATACGTACCTTTACTCTTAACCTAGACACTTAGTATGCTTACTGCAAGATACTCGAACTCTATACTGCTAATAAACAACTATTTAACAAAAAATTAAAGCGATTGTAGCAAGTTTTTTACTTCTTCTAGAAAAACATTTACGTAACAACAAGGTGTGAATTGAAACAAGTAAACGAAATTCAGATGAAAATTTTATCATTTGATATAAAATGCCTTTATTTGTTCAAAATATGGTTTGATTTTTGGTTTAATTGACCCAATGGCGGTCAGATCGAAGCAAAGGCCTAAAAAGAAAGTGTTTTTGTATCGCAATGTTTTTGTTTACCACAATGGAAAACGTTTTTGGACGAGGCTTCTCAAGAAATGGGTCTTTTAGATAAAAGTAATAAAATATGCATACTTCTTTGGTGATTAAGGTTTAAAAGAATTTCCCACAACGATGGCTGAAAAATTTCTCGTTTGGTCACATCCATTTGAATTATCAAAACCTAGATTTGCATCATGGACCCTAAAATCACTCCCAGGCCAACTCAATGCTGGTGCCGAAAGATTTTTTTCTTTTAGGAGTTTTTGCATATGTTTCTCCCTCACTCTAACTGTAATGAATTTCGGAAATGATTTTCAACGTCTCTCCTTTCTGCATCACAATACCAACTTAATTGGTAATAATTTTTGTATCCACTATGAAATTCCAGACGCAAGGACTTTCTCGAATCTTCTTATTTCTAATTCGATTGAGATTGTCATTCTTTTTGTGCATCTTCATGTCAATTGTCGTGAATTTATCTCATATGTTTAGTACATATAATCATTGGACGAACAATTGCAGTGTTGAGCTTTCCTTTTGGTCACAAAAGATGTCAGAGTATTCCCGCCACTTCATCCACCCTACACTTACGCGATGGTTAAGGTCGTCATTACACAACTTTTTCGCTCTTGTGAAGTAATGTTCCATTGAAATTAATGTCTGAAATAGACATATAACGACCCCATTCTCTTCAGCACAGAATATTTGATTCAATATCTTCAAGTAGCAATGCACTCACTTTGACACTTCCTTCATGTACGTCACTTTCCATTGGGAGTTTTTCTGTGACTTCTGTTAAGGATCTTATATGGTTTTGACTTTTATATTAGATTAGATCAGATTTTTTATTCATAAAAAAAACTTATTTTTAACATTGATTCAGTAATGCCATATTAAATAGAATAATTCTAGGACGTGGCAGAAAGACGTCTGTCCGAGTGGTTATAAATAATTATATTAAATCAATTTTTAATTGCACAAATTTACTTTGTGGTTTTTTTTTTTTAACAAAAAAGGACTTTTAGTTTAGTCAAAACAAAATCAATAAAAATAACTTCAGAATATAAGTATTTTGCAAATAGAACATACAAATTTTTCGAACTTTTAGTTTAGTTAAAACGGCTAAATAGGTATAAATAGACTTTCAGTTTAGTCAAAACAAAATTTATAACAATCTACGTTAATCAAAATCAAATAGAAACTAGAAACTCTCATTAATAATTTTCAGTCTGTACGATGAAGCTTCCGAAAAATAGCGTATCAGCTGTATCCAGTTATGACTACCATTTAACCAGCTGAGGACATTGTCTTCTCCTATGGTGTCAATGCCGAAATGTGACCTCCTTATTTCTTTCAAAATTTGACATTTACCAAGATGGCAAATATCTTCTCTCTCGGGTTAATTGATTTGGCCAAAATTACTTATTGTTTAAGGTGTTTTTCCATATTAAGGTTGTAAGTCAGCTCCATTCCCAGGTAAGTATTTAACTACTTCCAAACTTCCAGGATTAATCCCTTGCAAGTCTCCCACTTCCATTTTGAAAGATCATGACTTTAGATTTCACTGTGTTTACCTCCAAACTCCTTGTCTTACAATATTCCGTCAAACGGTTAATCATCATCTGTAGAGATGTGGCCGACTCAGCTAAGATCACTATATCGTCCGCATACATAATGACTTTTATCTGCATGTTACAAAATTTTACTCCGCATGGCAAATATTCAGACAGGTCATCTAGAAAACAGCAAAGGACTTAAATTGCACCCTTGACTAACTCCTTGCTTTGACTTGCTCGTTGATTTTTCCGTGTTGCTGTATCAGATATCGTGGTTGTTATATTCTGTATCGGCCATCTGATACCTTCTTAACGATCTTCATCAGGGTTGTGATGTCTGGCTCAATAGTTTTCATATTATTGGGATTTATAACCCTTACAACAACTTCTTTAGCTGTGATATCGTGCACTTCTTCGTAGGCTGGTGAGGCCTATTTGAAAGTATGGCCTAGGAAATTGTTCATTTTAAAGTCCTTCACAATACTGTCTCTACTTATAAAGAATTTCGTATTCAACCTGAAGAAGATGTTATTGAAATTAGCTTATGAACTTTGGTAAACAAATCCTCTGCGCAGTTCTCTTTTTTTAACCGGCGATTTCAAGATATATTCACAGTTCCTGAATCGACTGGTTTGATTCCTTTCTTCCAACTTCCGATACTATAGCTCTGATACTCTCTGATTATAGGTGGCACACTATTTCTTTGCTTTCTTCTTTCAACATATCTAGCCGACTACGAAGCGTTCTTATATTCATCGACATTTTAAAAGTTCACATTGACACATGACATTTTTTTTTCTTAAATGTCATGTGTTCCATCACTCCACCACGATTTTTTTTTCCCGGTGGTAGTGTCTTTTTAAAGTTCCCTCAGAACGATGACTGTTCTCGACATAACATAACTTTGAATCCATTGCTCGTTCTGCAAACATTTTCTCCAAACTTCTTCGTAAGAGGTTATTTAAAAGGGAATATTCCGAAATATGAAACCATAATAATGACTATCTTTCTGTAAATCTTATCTTCATTCCTATAGAAAGGAAAACTTGTTCCAGATAAGTCACTCATATCATGTTCTTTGAAACTTCCTTCTGCAAACCGAAGAACTTCATCCAAATTAATAGCATTTCACATATTTGCCATTCATGTCCTCCCCTCGACTTTTGGGTATTTCAATTAAGAATTTCTCAAATTACTTATATAATTATCTCCTTCGAAAACAAGAAGTTTCCTTTTTTAAGAACCCAATCACTGGTTGGATGTTAATGAAAACTCCCACCACTGCAACACCGCCTTCATTGTCTGACTCGCCAGTGTGTCACCAGGACAACAACTTGTTAGGATTCATCCTGCCACAGATTCAATGAAAAACAAAGCTCACACACACACACAGCCAACAAAAACTAAATGAATGAAATTAAATTCTCGTAATTGAATCATTATCAAACATTTTATCTGTTAATTTACATCGAAATTAAGTCGCAAACGAAAGAAGAAACATCTTTTCATTTGGTCTTTGGTATCCTTCTCCCTCCACGGTGTCTCGATCTCATAATTACTCCCAATTTAATAAGAATAAAAGATTCCTGACATTCCATTCTTGACTCTATGATAAAGCAGTGCGTTGGTTCTTTCAAAACAGAGACTTCACTTTGCCAGGATATAATAATAAAGGAAAACTGACAGCGAGAAAAAAAAGAATCCCAGGACTCACTCCATCCATTCAGCCATCAGCCAAATAACATTCCGACCCTAATGTTTTAATTTCTCATTCGCACCCTTGTTCGGCATGGGGTCGATTTTTTTCGCAACCTTAACTTAGGTTTTTCTCTCTTAATTTTATGATGTTAAGGATCATTAGAGTCGTGAGATGGGATCTCACCATCCAGCAGCAGGACTACAACAGAACTCCGGTTTTTCTGTGTGAGTCCATTAGAAAAGGAATCATTGGATTAATAAACATAAAAATCGCACAATTATTTGCCTTAAGTCGAAGGTTGAATTGTTGGTGGGTGGGAACATAAGGATTTCTTAAAACTACAGACCGTGAGATGGACAAAGTACAGACCTCGAAATGAAAATGAATGAGGTGATGTTTTGGGTCATTTATTTCTTTAAAGAAAATTGGAGGACATTTGAATATACATAAAGTGTGAGTTTATGTTCCAAGTAATGTCTTTCAATTGACAATAAAAATTTAAATTATATTCTTGTGCAGAGAATTCAATATTAATACGCTTGAAAATGTTTTCTTCGAATTATGATACTGAAATACTGAATGGAAATGAAAAATTGCGGTAATGATAAATTGGAAATATTGGATGAATCAATAAAATCGACCACGGAATAGAATGTTGGACTTCTGCCTGAAATACGGCGGACTTTTTTCCTTCCTCCTCGATCCTAGACATGCTGCAGCAGTTGCTAGTAATCGAGAACAAGCGTGCCGGCTGCCGCTCTGCCAATTATCCAGACCAAGCGGTCCGGCATCCGAACCGAAACGAAGATTTGTCTTTCTTGCCCCTCGAACCACGAGACTTGAATTCGAAGACTCTTCTGGCTAAAGTATTTTTGCCCATTCACTCGCGATGTGGCCGACTCAATGTAGTCGAATTATGATGTTAGCTTTCTGGACTAAATCTACATCTTGGTCCATTCTAGAGTTCGCGGTAGTATCTTGTCATCAATTCAACGACTTCTTAGACAGGACCAAATTTTTGTTTCGATAGATGACAGTATCAGATTCTCTTTTCTGCTTTATCTTTTCTGCTTTAACTGAAAGTATAAGGGGTTTTTAAAAGAGTTGGCTTCGTCATATAATTGAGGAATTCGGAATCCATTTGTTTTGCCGAAACTGAAGTAGCAGCAGCTTATCTACTAAAAACGCAATTCTCGATCTCTGGTATCTATAATGACCTTTGTCTTAAGCCATGGACATATACTCGTTAGTCCAAGACAATTTGACTCTAAGACCTTCTTCAATCATCGTGTTAGACTTAATGACGACACGTAAGAGAAGCCGGAAACTGCAGCAAAAAGCGCTCTCAGGATTAGCCAATCTAATCTATGGGGATCCAGTTTAACTGGACACTCTGAAATTTTGAACATCCCCACAGGAACAAATGTAGAGCCTGACTACATAGTTTCCCTTTACAGATTTTGAAAGGCCATTCCAATGCTTGTTCCCAAGTAGAGAGGAGTGGATTAATAATGAAGTTTTACAACCTACAACCAAATCCATCTTTACAGACGGCTCAAAAATGGATATAGGTACTTGGGCTGGCTTCTTCTCAGAAGCTCTGAATATAGAAGACTCGATCAGGCTACCCAACATTAGCAGTGTATTCCAAGCAGAGGTTCTAGCAGTAACGAAAGCTGCCAGAGTGGCATCAATGATGGCACTACCCCGAGAGGATATTACCATTCTCATCGATAGCCAGGCAGCGATAAACGCAATTTCTGCTGTTGAAATAAAGTCCAAGCTTGTGAAAAGCTGTCGCGAAGAGCTTAAAGTTCTATGCCATCTAAGAAATAAAACTCTGGGGAAATACTTCTTCGAAAGCATCAAAGAACTATCAGAGTGCCCAATAACAAATCTACATAGATTCGCAAGAGGAAACGGATGGTTGGACACCCCGGGATGATACTAAGGAACTAAATATGGACTACGAGTATGGTAAGATGAGGAATTGGTAAACCCTTAAATGGGCATCACAATGGGTCTACATTGGTCTAAGTGTGCTGGGGCTGAGCTATTGGCTCTCCTACAGCAACCCGCAAACCTAACCTAACCTAAGAGAAGCCAAATTCTTAAGCATTTGAAACGATTTGTTAAAGATGGAACATTTTCGCGTGTTCATGCCTGCCCATCGCACCTGTTGTTTCCGAAATCCTGTGCATGTTAAAAATAGCTCAGGGAACCCTCAAGCACAATGCATCTCGTATTTTCACGGAGTATTATTTCTAACCAGGTAGCGGATTTAGCCATCTCTATCATATAAAGATCTTGACGAAGAATTGTACCACATAAAAATAAATAAAAATATTTAATGGCATCGGCAGCTCGTAAGAACCAAGGGCTATTAAGTGTTGACTTACATCAATCCTTTTGTGTGCGTTGTAAGTTCTACAGAATCGGAGGGGACCTACAATTTTTCACTGAAGGGGATAACAGACCTGTGATGATCGGCTTAAAGTCAGTTAATAGCTCTTCAGATTGCATCTTAAAATATCGCTCATTTTTTTCACAAAAATTTACAAATTCTGTTAATTTTTTTTTCTTCAAAAAATCGTCGAAGTCTCTAATTTTCTAAATATGTATTTCTTCTTTTATATCTGAAACCTTGAAATTCTTAACTTAAAGTTCGTTCACATCCTTTTGATATCCCGCCAGCCATCATAATACTTTTTAGAAATAATAATTCTTGAATTCCATTGCCGAAGGATATGATTTCTTCTACTCCCAAAGCATACAATCATTCACAAATGAAATTAGCATAAATCACATTCAGCGAGAGGTCCATCAAAATCGAAAATGGCAGATGGATAGCCAGACGAGAAATCCAACGAAAAAAACATCATTCTGCACACAATGGCCATCCATATTGATCATCGAAACGCTTCCATTTTGAATTAAAACAGCATCCAGAACAATAGAACACTTGCGGGTTTTCTTATGTTGGCTTTCCTTTTTTTTTTATCTGCACTGTTTTGCTTCTCTGTGTAGAACCACGATCTGTCGGGTCAGGGTAATACTGAAAACGCCTCTTTATGGTAGCACTCTACTTGGATGATCCATCAGAGACCATGGCCGGCGGAGCCTCATCTACTTATGAATCCCGTGCGATTAGTATTCAAATCAAGATCTTCCCGCCACTGCCGCACGTTGCTGGTGGTGGTGTTGCTTCATTGCAGCGCAACGTGAAATTCTGCATCATCTTTTTATGTATGGAAGCATAATTTGCAGGTATCTTTAACCTACACGCATATAAAGCGATCTTTTATTTTTACCAATTCGGTATCATGCCCAAAAGGCACAAAAACGTGCAACCATCAGTATAGATTCCACCTTGAATCCCTTCCCATTCTCCACCACAGTCGCTTGCCCTTCAATGCATCCTAAGAAGCCATCCAACAAATTTTCTGTGTTTATGACTTCTGATAGAGTAGTATACGAACTTGGATGCGAACTGGTAAAGCAGAAGCAATTGGATCGCGCACTTGCATTTTGCATATCGGATCTCCAGTGGAGCGCTTATCGCAGATGAAATCTTGGAAATATGGACCCCAACCTCAGTATCCATGCAGTAGTTTATGGTAGCCATGGTATAATCGTGGGCTTTTATTACGCGGTCTTCGAATGCTGGATGCCGATTTAACAGAAGTGGCTGTGACTTTTTTATCTAGCCAAGCATAAGTTCTACGATCTTTTGGCCAATCGATGACGATAGTTGGTGGGGCTGATTACTGCACCAGGAAGGAGGTAAGTGGCGGTTATATCAGCCCAAGTATAGGAAGGTATCTATTTATTTTTTTGGTCGCCCAAGTGGGCAATTTGAAAGTAGTCGGATAATGATGGGTATTTTAGCAGCTGCTAAGTGTTTAGATAATATTTTTTATTAGCTTTGGGAAAAACATACTCAATAGATTTTTGTTACCAGTTTTCCGTATAAGGTGGTAAATACGAGAAAGAAAACGATATCTTTTTAAATATTTGAAAGATAAATTACAATTTGAAAAAACTTATAAAGATGGAAGTGCAACAAGAAAAGAAAAACTGTAGGCAGATAGATTGACGTATAGATAATGACAGATGGACGTCTTGAAGTGGTCTCTTGATGCTTGAAGAAAAAGTGAAGAAGAAGTGTGCCCAACTTAAAAGAGAGCACTGAGATTATCCTGAGTTGGAACAAATATCTGGTTGCAGATGCCAACCAGGCTCTTCAGGAACTGTGACAAGCCAACTTTAAAAAAATCACAATTATCTTTAAGGAGAAACTCTCAGGACATTCGTTCACCAAAGTTCATAAACAATAATAAAATCCAAAATCATGTGGGTGACGATAAAATTCTTCATAGATGGCGACACTATATTGTGAAGGAATTTTAAATGAACAGTTTATCTCAGAGTATATTTTCCATAACAGACGCACCAAACTACGAAGAAATATACGAGGTATTTCGAAAATTTACGTGCGCATGATCATAGTGTACACCAAGGAAGCGTCTTGAGTTTTTTTTTTGCTTTTAATTTCTTGACTTTCTATACTTCAAAGCAACTCAGTTATTCTTTGCTGACGATGGATCCATCATAAGTGAAGGTGATAGCACTTGATGTATACGGACGCATATTGGAACAGTGATTTCCAATTGCAAAAAGACTAAATATCTTGGAAATATGATCAATATCAAAGCTTCATTTGATGAAGGCATCGCGTAAGCGTAGGCTGGATGAAGTGGCGTAAGAACTCTGCCATCTTCTGTGACCAAAAAATGCCCCCTAAGCTAAAATAAAAACTCTACATTGCAGTAGTTCATTCACCACTTACATACGGTTCACTATGTTGGACAACGTACCAAGCGTATGATAACAAATTTAAGGCAACTAAGATGAAGATTCTTCAGCAGGAGTGACTAATCTTGATCGATGATCAGAAGTAAGATGCATCTGTTTCTTCTTGAAGGAGTCAACAAAACTTTAACGCCGCCTACTTCAGTTTTTGAACATTGTTCAATTCTATGGCAAAATTTTAAAATGTCAAATTTACCATCGGCTTTGACGATTTTCCTTTCAACATTCTCGAATTGGTTTTAAGAATTCTCGAGTCTTTGATCTTTTGCAGCTGGTAAAAGTTGTTTTTGTTTTTTACTAATTTGACATCTTCGTATACGGAAACGAATTTGTATGTACTCTAATTCAGAAATATTTCTTTCGAGAACATTCTACTTACATTGTTGATTTGTCGATTTTTTTTTATTCATTGCGTTGTTTTTTTTTCGCATTGTTTTCTTCTTCTTCTTCTGATCGTTCAAAAGATTCTTTTGCAAATTTCTTTGACTTTCCCATACGTTTGAGAATGTTCGTTAATTAATTGTTATCTCATTGAATTTTTCAACAAGATTCTTCATTTGTTCGTCCAAAAGATTCTTTTGTTGACTTTTTTGTTTTTGAAACGGACAATAAGAGGCATCATATTTGTAAAGGCTTATCAACTCAGCGCTTATATACTTAGGTGTAGAAACTTGTTTTTATCTAAGTTTGTTTCTTATCAGTTATCAAATAGAATTTTAGTGTTTGAAATGAAAGATCTTGGATTGGCGCGGTATTGCTTGGGCGTCGAAATAATTCAAGAAAATTGTGAAATAAAACTTAAGCAACAAGGATATGTCAAAGAACTATTAAGGAAATTTAACATGGACGAATCGAAACCTGTTCATACTCCTAGCGATGCAAACGCAAAGTTATCAAGAGTGGTGTGTCATTCTGGAAGAGAAAAACTAAAACAACCATATCGACAGCTGATTGGTTCACTCATGTATCTAGCGATCGCTACTAGACCGGATATAGCTTTTACTGTAAATCGATTGGCTCAATATAATGAAAGTTATCAAGATTTGCATTGGTCAGCGGCGAAGCGAGTACTACGATACCTCCGATGTACAGAGAGTCATGGATTGGTGTACAGAAAAGACACACTTGGTATTCGAGGTTTTTCAGATGCTGATCATGCGAATGACGAAATGGACATATTATCATACACGGGATATGTATTCACACTAAGTGGAGCAGCATTTACTTGGCGTTCTAAAAAGGAAAAATCTGTAGCTATTTCAACAACAGAAGCGGAGTACGTTGCACTGTCCGAATCATCTCGAGAAGCCACATATCTTCAAAACCTGATGATTGAAATTTTGCCTGAACTAGCTTCAATAACTGTTGGAACAGATAATCAAGGTGCAAAACATGTAGCAGAAAATGCAGTATGTCATTCTCGGACAAAACATATTGCTACTAGATACCATTTTGTACGACAACTTTTAAAGGATGGAAAAATCAATGTCACTTATATTCCAACTGAAAAAATGCCTGCTGATGTGTTAACTAAACCACTTCCTGGACCAGCACATTATCGATGTATGAAGGATATTGGAGTAACAGTATGTTAAGATAAAGACGAGCTGTTTGAGGAAGGCGTGTTAAGGCTTATCAACTCTTATATACTTAGGTGTAGAAACTTGTTTTTATCTAAGTTTGTTTCTTATCAGTTATCAAATAGAATTTTATTATATTTTCAATCAATTAAATAATTTCTTCAAATTTAGTTCAATTTCTAATATCCAATAATATTGGGTGTTGGTGCTTATTTGTTCTTCCGCAATTTTTGTGTCTAAAGTTATGCCTTGAAGTCTCAATCCTTATTGCAGACGAATAATGAGGTCTGGTGAACGTAGTTGTTGTACTGACAAATTCTGAGCAACAAACTCACAGTGTGATTTCATATGATGGATGGAAATACAAAGACTTCTGTTTCTATACATAAAATGAATCATGTAGTCATCCATGGAAAATGAGACACTGAAAGTGATTTCATTTTCTCAGTATTAATATTGATATACAAAAATCAACATAGTTAATTCTGTTTTAGTTCGTACCACCATCAAACGTCTATCAAACATCCAAATGAACTCTTAAACCACAATTAGATTGATTACCGAGTTGACACAATCAAATTGCAATAATTTAGTCTGATAGACAAATACGACAACTCAAATGTCAAAACACAAAACATACATCCTTTTGAAATCCTGCATCCCAAAAATTTAACTTAAAACCAACACAATCGCTCTTGGCCAATTCCCATCGTAAATTACAAACTCCACATCCCGACGGTATTTTCAGAATTAACTTCTGCAACAGTAAAATTGAAATCCTCACTCATTTAGCAATGCCATTTGAAATCCATTTGGCACAACATATAGTCAAGCTGACTGACTAAATGATTGCCAACACCATGAATTTCCACATCCTTTTACCCATACATATATGTATGTATGCCGACAAAATTAATTTGTTCTCTAATTGACTTCGCACATCTCTGACGTCGTCGTAGCTGTCGTACGCCTAGGATTGTATATAGGATGTGTTATTCTCTTCCTTCATCCGGGAATCCTGATGTTCGACTGTGCGCCTGTGGGATACCAATGATTGAGAGATTTATGTGATTCCCAATCGGAATGGAAAATGGGATTCGACGCTGGAAGAAATTGATGATTGCAATTTAATTGCACAGGATATTACCAAGGGAATATGGTATGAGAAGCTCGTATTCCCATTCCGCATCATGACGATATACCATACCATCCTTGTTGGTGCTAAATTAATTTTCGGAAGGAATAAATTAATTAGAGAGCGAATCGACACAAAACAAGGTCGGTGTGGGAGTTGAATCCTTTGATTAATAGTTGGGATTTTAGTTTTAAATTTCAAAGGACTTAGTGTTGTATGCATATTCTCACCTTTTTCACTATGTTATTTACATTAGATGGACGTTGTCCACTCCAGTGTATTTTGTTTAGGATAAACAACAAAGGGACATCAGCATAGAAAACTATTTGAAAAACAATACGCTTTGGAAAATCCTTCTATGCATAAAATGCCATCGAAAAACAAACATGGTAACACAATACATCGGATAAGTGAGTAATCGGTGATATGTTAAAAAATAGTTAACTATGTGTGTGTACAATTTTAATTTAACACCACGATGATCTTCCTTTACCCAATCCACTTATACACGAGGCCCAGCAAAGGGGGGTTCTTATGGATGATATCCTTGAAACTATGTGCGAACAACCCTTTTTTTCCTGCTGAAGCCGAAAAATGTAATTATTGAAAAATATTTAATGGAAAATTTATCGTGGAAGAAAATATTGACATAGACAAATTTTGCCGGTAGATGGGGTTGTTCTCTACACTTCCTTCACTACCATTTTGATATTATTAAAACCCAAGAGAAACATAGAGAGCGAGAAAAACCTTATTAAAAGAAGATTAGTTTATCATTTAATTATGAACGAAACGAAAATTATTCGAAAATTCATTTGGGCATATAATGTGATAGTGTTAAACTAATCAAGATTTCATTTACTTTTATAGTGTATATGTATATGATGTTTAGGAGGGGGAGGGATGTTTATGGTTGGTTTTAGATGATGTATCGATGTGACAGTAGTTCCTCTCTATTTGTTGTTTTGTATGATGTTGATTTTGTTTTTAAATTAAGTTTTAAGGATAACGATATAGTTACAGGGATATTCAATAATATAACAGCAGTTTATGCATTTTATAGAGCTCCTGGTTTGATGGATGATGTATAGATTGTAATTAAATTTAAAATGTGATATTTTCCAATTATTTAGATCCAATGGAGATATATAAGTTTTTTGATTAGCTTGTTTTGGAAAAAGTTGTTGTGTGTTGGTAGGTATCTTTTTCTGTACAGAAATATTGGTAATCAGGAAGGTGTATAGGAACAAATTTGATTAAAGGAAGAGCAATTTGAAAACTCAATCAACCTGAAAATCATTTCGGTGAATTTTTAGCTTGTTGGTAGATTAATACCAAAGTTATATAATTGCAAAATTGCGAAAAAGAAGAAAAGAAGGAGTTTTATCATTTCAAATAACAAAATGACTGCCAGCCTTCCCAAACTGGCAAAAAAACATAGGAAAAACTTTTAAAAAAATCAATAAAACCTGAACTCTTCTTATCTCTAGTAAAAATGATCTCGAGGAAAAAGATGTAATCTTAAGCCTTGACAAATTAATTACCAATTTTTCAACTCCAAACCATATTGGTTGAATTCAAGGCCAGAACCGGCGAGGAGGGATTGAGGAAAAATGTTCTACTTCAGGAGCTTTTTAGGTTTAGCAAAAGAGAAAATAGAAAAAAATAAAATTAAAAATTCAGTTTTTTTCAAAATTCATCAGATGCATATATGTAGTACCAACCGAACTTTAAATGGCTTCTGATATCATCATTCCTATCCCGGAGGAAGTTCTGAACCGCAGTTCACGAATCTAACTTATGTACATGAAGTAACGCCCCTTAACTATGTCTTGCTTAGGCACTTGTAAATTTAGTAGATATAATTATTAAGTTAATACACTTTTAGTTTCTCTAATTGGTTTTGACAGTTTGGTTTAGACAGATTAGTTTTTTGACAGATTGGTTTTTCTTTAAGTAGAATGGATGAATTAATGTAGGGGTTTGGTTGCACTGCGACCTCTTTATTTCAATGTGTTCTTTTCAGGGCTCGACGATTGACTCATTTTAATGTATGGATTGTAATTAGAGGTTCGGTTACTCTAATCCTCCACGATAATCAGAGGAAACGAGTTTTTTTGAATCCAACTAAAATAATGCTCTTATCCCGATCCCGTTGCTTTCCAGCAATCTTTAACTCTATTTCGAAACTGCTGACCGACCCAACAACATCATCATTTTTCTGAAGAGAGATTTCAGATACAGTACGGCGATTCCAGATCCTTACCTTAGGGTTTGCTACGTGCTCTGAGTCTGTTGTATTTTAAAATAAATAAACAGGTTGAAGGGTATTTATGACAATTTTACATGTTTTTACAGGAATTGAAAAAAGTTGCACAAACAATGCAACAGTAAAAGACCAAAATTTCAGATAGGAGAAAAATTATATTAAAAATACATGTAGGGGGTGCTGTAGTCAGTCAATTTATACATCGAAATATCATCAGCCTTAACAGTTATATGCGTAAATTATTTCAAGGCTCTAACTCAATTATAAACAAAATCTGGAAAATATGGATACAGGGGGCGCTGTGGTCGGTTAATTTTTATATTGAATACTCTAGCTAAATTAGGAGAGAAGTTACAATAAAAATTCATGTAGGGGGCGTTGAAGTCGATTTATTTTTACATCGGAATATTAGTATAGCTCTAGAACTATATATGTACAAAATTTCAAGGCTCTACCTCAATAGGGAACCAAATTAGAAAAAAATGCATAGGTATAGAGCATAATACTGGATGCTCAGTTATCAAAATCCCGACTGCCAAAACCCCGACTGACGAAGTCCCGAATACCAAAATCCCGACTGACAAAATCCCGACTGTTGCCAGCTACAAAAATTGATAAATCCCGACTGACAAAGTCCCGACTGACAATATCCCGACTGTTGCCAGCTACAAAAATTGATAAATCCCGACTGACAAAATCACGACTAGCACGAATAAATTAAAAATCTCGACTTTCAGCACTTTTAGTACCTCTTTTTTCCATTTGCACGAAATATTTGTACGGAATCGAGGAATGATATTATTTCAGAAATAAAACAACAACTCAGTAAAAATAATTTTGCATTTTCGGACACAAACAAATTTATTTGTTAAGAAAACTACTGACACATGCGCCTGCCAGACGACTGGATATACCTGAAGCGGAGCAACGAAGTTGCGTGAGCGGGACCGACTACAGAAAGGGAGTTAAAATCGCTTGAACCCGCGAAGTGGTATACAACTAGGTACTGTTGAATACGAAAAATATTGAAATGAATGCCACCTGGTAGGCTCCTTTTGCCCACATCACATATGACATACTGACATACATATACCTAATACATAGTAGTATAATTTAATAAAGCATATTATGACATATAAATCGCAATTTTCAATTTTTTTTTTCTTTAATTTTTGCAACTTTCGACTCTATGGCTTGTTCTTGAGAATCCTAAAATAGGATAGTAATCGTATTTAACGCTAGATAGATTTATAAGAATGTTTGAAAATGAAGAGCATTTCCTATATTTTCTGGTTGAATCGAATCCAATTCGACCAGGATCGTTGCAATCGTCACTGGCCATTGTCCAATAGGCAAACATGCAGCTAAACTACGTATACCTTTCAATAGCTACTGCCGTAGTTGTAGAAATCCGCTAGGGAAGGAAACTTTTGAGCAATATTCCTCTGCTACTGTAAGGCCCTGGCTAGGTCTCGCCTCCAGGCATTCGGTAGCCTGTTTCTCGACAACTTAAACGTGCTGTCGAACAAAAGGATAAATGATTTTACCGCTTTTCTCAACAGCACCAGTTGGCTCTAACAAACCAAGCAATAGCTATCTCTATTTCAACTTACACTTTTGAAGTTTTTGGAACTTCCATTTAGGACTGGCTTTTCGGACTAGCACTTACTCTATTTTTGGCGATAGCATCAGAGCACTGATTTATACCTGGTAGGCCTTTGAACGGGCCTAGCCTCATATAGATCTAGTGTAAAGTTATTTGGCAGGCTCTCAGTCCAAATGGAACCACTTAGCACACAGTGTGAGCTAATTTCTTCCTTTGGGACTGCGGGCACAGACCAAAAACTGGTCCCCATAGCTTTTCAAAGCACTCACTCACTCTCCATTTCAACTTTTACCTTTGAAGTTTCTGGAACTTCCTTTAAGACTGGCTTTTCGGACTAGCACTTACTCTACTTTTTGGCGAAAGCATCAAAGCACTGATTTATACCTAGTATGTGTGCCTTCTCGTCTAAGAATTTTGTTCAAAATTGTTAAAAACAAATCAAAAACACTGTGGTGTTGAGTTCTTATAAAATTTAGCGGGGATCTTACATATTCCAGATGATTTATTATTTTTCAAAGAATTAAAATTTATGTTCATATTTTGATTGTACTATCTACTTCGTGTTCTTCAGATTAGGCGCCGGTTATAGCGATTAGGAAAACGCATCAGGAAAAATGTTCGAATGGATCTTTTATGTTGTTTTAAATCAATTTTAAACACAAATACTACACTAGTCGTGTTTTGTTGGTAATTTTTAGTTAGTCAGCACTGAAAAGAACCAATAAAACGCTATATTCACTTTTGTATTTTTTTTTTATTTTATTTCAAAGTTGGTATTCTTGACTAATTTTATGGATGTGTCTGCAAAGTATGGCTATTTGCATATGCCGAGTTGGTCAACTTGTACCCCACCTTCCACTACAAACAAATAAAAACCGGATAAATAATCATTATTTAGCTTGAATATTACCAAATTTAATTTCAAATTATATAATTTTATTTAAAGATCTGCTTTAACCAATTTTTATTTGTTTTTAAGCGAAAAATTCAAAATCATAAAAACTTTTTTGCAACTTTCGTAGGTTCTTACTTCTTCTGCAAAACGAAGCCCTAAAGGAAAACACAATGAACACAACCATTAATAATCATTGAAAATGGAGTAAATGTCTTAAGCTGTCATAGGTGCCACCAACCTTTAAGCACAAAATGTATTGACATTATATTTCGCGCCAAAAATTTCCAGGCATTCCAAGATTTTATCTTCACTTTTATGTTCACTTTAATTACTGACCAATTTATCGCCACTTTTCGTATCCCATACAAAATTTTGCTAAAGTGACTAAACACTTGCCAATCAAACACGCCTACTAATCGACTACAAATAACTCAAAGAATTTTTCTTGCTAATAAATTTTACTATAGAATAATTATTTATTGTTAAAAATGTATTTCTTTATTTTCCTAATTTTTCATGCCAGCTGATTGACATTTCAAAAAAAATGGAACAAATCGTTCCAATTATTTGAGTTCGATTTCCACTTGTTCCACTGACAGATTTTTGTCAGATAAAGTTTTTCGTGTGCATTTCAATCAGGAAAACAGCCTGTTCACTGACACATTTTTCCTGATCGCTATAAACGCACATCAGGAAAAAAAATCCTGGACCCATGTTCTGTAACTATCGCATCGATATAATTTATCGAGAAACGATGAAAACTGGAACGAAACTCATTTTATCGCTTCAATGAGGTTCTGTAACTATGAAAGTCGATAATTTTATCGCTTGGAACATATTGAAATAAAAATACTGGAAAGTGCGATAAAACGGTGTTCTGTATGGTCAAAAGGCGATAAAATTTTCATTTTTGATGTCAAATTTTATCACCTACTACCGAGCAGGCGGAAAGGAAAATTTCTGATCCAAAGAGTAAGTAAAGTAATACATTTCAGCAATTGTATGATATAATTGTGGTCACCAACAGCATTTTGAGGAAGTTAGTGGAGCTATTGAGAAGAATCTATGTGCCGCGGGATTTCCCTCAAAAATCAGTTGTAAATCAATATAGTTAGTTACAACAGCGCTAGGCCAATCGCCATGGGATATTTAGCTGTTCAAAGTTAGAGTCCAATTGATCTAAAGTGAGATTAGATGCATTGAATTTCCTAGTTTGTGTAAATTATATTTTAGTGTGTGTGGACCATGTTACTCAGCAATTCAAGCTGTTCCCTCAAATCAGAAAAGCTTTCGCAACTAAACTATATGGAGATTACATTCACGTAATATGGAGCACGGTAACCTCGATCAGTTTCCTGAAACTCCCTTCAACGGAGAAAACTAGCTCAAATACTGTTCAATACACCAAATTATCTATCAATAGTTAAGTTTTCTTTAATTTTGAAGTGAAAGCGTTTCAATTTGTTGTTGCTAAGTAAAACTTGAACATTTGTAAATAAAACAAATCTTTGAATTTATTTCTTTTTGAAAGCAAAGTCCGAAGAACTAACGATCGTTTGGAAAAGCGTAAAGCTCAATGATATACATCAGAAAAGGTTTCCAACTTAACGATTATAACGAGTTTCTAGTGATTAGAAACTCTTTTGTTTTAGTTACATGGACGTGCCTTTTTTAACTCCTTCAGCTATCACCGAAATCGAGGGTATCTGAAAGAATGTCTTATCGGTTTTAGCAGTAGTGTTGAGCTACATCTAATAATTAATGCTATTCAATTCATGTAAGTACCTACATTATATTATAAAATCGAAAATTAAACTTTATTTTTGTATAATTTATTCATTTTCTAGTTTATTAATCGAAACGAAAAAGTAGTTATTGATTTTAAAACCCTATCGCAACTGTTTGCTTTTTATTCGTTTCAATGCTGTAGCCATTGTAGATAGTTTTGATCGCACAGCACTAGGAGCCTAAGATGACAAGGAATATACTAACAAATTTCAAGTTGCGAAAAGGAATCTACTCAATCTGGAACCTGTGAATAAATCAGTGTGAATAAAAAGTTGTTTTGTGTTATAACTTTTATTTGAGTAAAAAATTAAAAAATGTATAGAACTCATCATGTTTTGTGTTCTTTTGTACTTTCAAATTAATAGATTTATCTAGTTCGTATGTAGATTTTTTTTAATACAATTTAATATATGTATATAAAGATAACTATTGTCGACTCTTATCTGCCTTTATTTTCGACTGTGTTGTTGAAGTTTGTTTCCCTCAAAAGCAAATGTCAAGACTTTGAAGCGTACATAACTGTATTTTGTCCTTCATAAGTTACTGCTCTTATAGCCGAGGAAAATACGGCCCATGGCAAATTGAAGGCCAATTTATAATCATGCTTCTTTGATTAATTCAAAATACATTTCGTACAAGAAGCTTGTGTGCAATGTCTTAAGATACTTCCGGAAAAGTTTGAACTGTTTTGTTACGTATTCCACAAATTGAGGCTTTGGTTCTTTGACGAAGAAAAGGAAGATGTAGAAATAAGAATAAGAATCTATGATTTTCGTAAAGAACTTACTTTAGATTGAAACGACTTTGTCGACGAACAGCTGCATATCTTGTTGCTCCTGAAACATATATAAGTAGGTACCCATTGTTGATACCCTTGAGTCTTGACATCAAACCACTTTTTACCAGAGGTAACAACTTGTTTACTTGGTCATGTCAGGTCACCTTGTCTCTCAATAAATTGTCGGATCATCAAATTCACATTAAATGGACTTCCTTGTAGTACATGTAAATGTATTTCCAATATCTCCATTGAAATATGAGCTGCAAACTATAAAGTTAGGATTGTAAAACAGTGAAGATTTCTTTACTTTTTTATAATTACTTACGTAAAAATATCAGTGTCACCGGAAAAGCGTAAGCAAATATAAATAACACAAAAATCAAAATACAAAGCAAACGAAAAGTATTTTGTAATTAAATTTATTTGACATGACAGGAGATTTGACAGTTTGACTTATCGCCTTCCAATGGAAAGTCCAGTTGAAATCAGATCGAAAATTGAACTTATCGCATCGACTTACAGAAACACTATTTTTTCCAGATGCGATAAGGGAGGAATGAATCGTTTCATTTTTTAACGATGCGAAAAGATATCGCCTGAGTTACAGAACATGGGTCCTGTTCTCATTTGTTTCTACTTTTCCTGATGGTTTTTCCTGATCGCTATAACCGGCCCCTTAGGGTATAAAAAAGCATTGATCTAAGAGCAACTCGATTTGTTAAGTACTAGACTCAATAAATTTGATTGATTTGGTAAATATCTATTTACCTTCCGACATTACCAAATACATACACAAAAAAAATACATGAAAAAACTATAAAACTCACAAAAAGACTTTGATTGTGATTGGTTATTTTACCGACAAATCTTTTATACTAAAGGTAGGAAGGTGGGTAAATATAATAAATATATAGCGGACAAGATTCATATTTAGAGTCTTCCAAAGGTATTCCGCATGCTCGAAGCCAGAATGATTTGGAATACAGAGAAATAAATCTTTCTTCTTATATGTTTTCATATTCTTGTCACGTAATTTATTGATTCAGAGCTTGGACAGACTTAAACGAAGCAAAGAATTATTATATAAACTACAAACAAAAGATACAAGCAAAAATATATTAACTATGGTGAATAAAAGTTGTCTGATGACTGGAAATATTTATCGACGACTGAAACTCCACATATGTAGGTATAAACTGGTGTGTAATATAACTTCCAGCAAGAGACAACAAAAAGGCAACTCATATTTGTTCGTATCATAAACGATGAACTCCTTTTCCATTGCAATTTTGTTATTGTTGTTGTTATGTTATATAGTGTTGGTTATTATTATCATCGACATCAGCAATGAAGAACCTTCAAGCATAATTTTCCAACAGATATACAGATACAAGTTTACCTAAGAAATCATAAACAGCAAAGAAAAAGAGGTTTAAAAAAATAAAACAAGATAAAACAATTTCATGCCCTGAAGAAACATCTGCAAACGAAATGGCGGCTTAAACGTGAATGGAGCGCGAATATTTATCTAATAACTTAAAATTATGCAGAATTCAGACCGCACTGATGTTGTTCGATCATTGTAATTATTTATTATTATGATGGTTGTCTTCTTGGTCTGTGTATATGCTGATGGTTTTGCATTGCAACTTTGTAAATTCTTTTTAAATTCATATACAAGTATTTATGCAAAACAGGAAAAGAGGAAAATGTTTTTTTTTTAAATTTGGAAAACATGATTTGGCTATATTACTATAGCTATACAGGGTGTCCCGCAACTCAACGTCAAGCGGGTACCGGGTGATAGGGTAGGTTATATTCGTACTGCAAATAGTAAGAAAAAAAATTATCTCGCTGGGTTACGTAATAATAGCAATATTTAGAAATGTTATGAAAATCGATACCCATGTACTGTGGTCACAAATTTTGATATTTTTCAGTGATTTTTTTTTCTACGTAATCCCATGGTATATAAATTTCTATAGTACAACCATGAAGCAGCGCCATCTAAAGAAAGTTGTGAACTGCACTTTTGAAGGTTCTTACTAAGTATCTATTCTGTTACCCTAACAATAGTCGTCTACGAAACAAATCAATAATATATAATGTATTTTATTGGCTCTAAAATCCATATTTCCTTGACAAGAGTCGTAAACAAAACAAAAATCATAAATGTTTACGACTGTTTTAGGGTTAAATGCACGAACCTAAAAATGGGTTTTTCACATAAGTTTCTTAAGATGGCCAGGCGGTGATTATTCAGCATGAAAATACTATAGAAACTTATATACAATGGTTATCCTTAATAACCAGGCTACTGAATGCAATCTCGAAATCCAAAATAAATATTGTAAGTTTCGCAAGAAAAATTAAGTTTAACTGAGTCATTGTTCAAACAAATTTTGTAAGCAAACTTTAACACATCATATTTTTTAAAAAATGTAGCACACTACTCACGGCAAGTTGTTTAAAAAATTTGCCCATTTTATCAAGTTTTTAAAACAGTTCAACACTTGCCACTTGCTGCTTCCATAATCATGTTACCAACTTTTAAACTGTGTGTATGTACCCATATATCTACTTGTGGTTCCGATGTATGTATATAGCATTTTGGTTTAATTTTTTTTTTTTTTTTTGGTTATATTTTGGTAGTTGGTATTTTTGCTTCAGATTCTTGGCATTAATTGAGTGCTTTTCATGCTCATTCTGTTTTCCCGACGCCAAGACAAAAAATTGTCGGCGTTTTTTTTTCATATACCGATTGCGATGACAAGAAACGGATTAACATAGGCCTTATTCAGTACGATAAATGTTCACTCAATGAAAGGATCAATTCAGAAAGTGATGTGCAGCGTTAATTGATTCTATGGAACGAGTATCGAGCATCTCATAAGATCCTAATTTAAACAACATGGGCAGGTCTTCCATGGGTATTGACACCAATCCACCAACAACTACTGGAATACAAGGAGCGATCCATCTTCTAAAGGCAAATAAAGCAGCTGAAATTGACGGTAAACGACGATATTTTGCTTCAACTAGTACAGGCTGTTTGGGAAACGGAATCTTATTTCAGGGACTGGAAGGATGGAGTTATTGTAAAGCTGACGTAGAAAGGAAATTTCAGAAACTGCAATAATTGACGTGGTATTACCGTTCTGTGCGTTTTTCCGAAGTTAATGGCAACTAGTATTTTCGAGAGGATAAAGCCCAAGATTTAATCTTCCCTCAGGAGGCATCAAGAGGGTTTTCGCAGTGGTTCGAGTGCGTCGACTACGTCCACACCTTTCTAATCATCGCTAAACAATCGTCTTAGTAACAGTCACTATCGGATAAATCATGAATGCACCTAGCGATGGCTTATTGCGAGAGGTATCCCTGAGAAAATTGTCACTGTTATAAAAGAGTCCTACAAGGTGTTTTGTTTTACACAATGGGCAACTATCCCATTCCTTTGATGTGCGGCAAGGAGTGAGAAAAGGAGATTTCTTGTCACCAATTCTGTTTTTGCTGGCAATGGACGATGGGTACAAATAAAGGCATGGTATGCAATGGAGACCATTTGACAAACTAAGTCAAATAAATTATGCTGACGATTTATGTCTTATGGCAAACAACACGGCCGGTTTAAATAAAATGTGTCAGGTGCTGCAACTTAATCGAGGAGCTGGCTTAAGGAATAAGGATCAAAGCTAAAAACACTAAAATAATCCTAAGGGCCGAAGCATATGCAAAAAGTTATTCTTAGGAAGGGAACCATAAAGGAGACTACGCAGTTTAATTTTTTAAGAAGTTACATAGCACTGGATGGTGCACTTTGAAACATTTTTTCCTGTAAAATATCGCTACACACCAAGATGAAACTCTTTGAATACAACGTTAAATCTGTGGTGCTATACGTTTCCAAAACATGGAAATGCTCTGCCAACATCTCGAGCAGACTGGAGTCCTTTGTTAACCGTGTTCAGCGGTAAATTTGAAGATCCGGTGGCCGCAAACCATATCAAATGGGAACTGTGGAACAGGACCGGGCAGAAGAAATTGGATGCAGACATCATCATGCAACGGAATTAGCGGTGGAGGAAACCTGAAAACAATATACATAGCGCAACAATCTTTCGATTGAAATCCTCAGGGAAGTAGACGCGTTGATAGACCAAAAACAACTTGGAGGTCATCTTTAAAGAAGCTCAGTCTCAAGAAATCCAATCATGGTCACAGGCCAGTTTCGTCGAATCGGGACAGATAGAAGAATATTGTTGCTGCCCTATGCTCCCAGGAGGGGTTGCAGTTTTGTCAAATAATTTGGACAGTACTGAAAGGATATTGGGCTATAGCTATATCCTATATCAAAGGAATTCTCGTTTGCGTTGTTATTATAGGAATCGAACTCAAATGGGCTTTTTTTACATTCATATTAGTTGCTGTTGGGTTTGTTGTATAGATGTTGATCTTGTTTGAAAGTAATTTTGAGTAATATGTGAAAAAGTTTCTGACAAAAGTCATTAGGTTTGTTTGAATTTCGAGATGGATTACAAAAACCCATGCATGCAGACCTATACCGTACTCTTCCTTCGCTTCCATACATAAATAATTGTCAGTTTCTACGCAATGGTTCTTGATGGTGTCAAATATACGTTGACATATTTTCTGCAGGTTATTAGGTAAGGGTAATAAGGATCTACAACCAAAATCTCCCTTGTTCCAAATCTATATAATGTCGGGAACACTAATGATCAAAGTTTTGTTCATCGTTTCGATCATAAAATCCCATTTTCATGCCATGTTTATTCTTTTCAAATAACACAAATATAATATAAAAACCATCATGATTGATAGCTCTCACTTTATTTCCTTCTTCATTCAAAATCACATTTCTCTATCGAAAACTAATCGGCACGTCTTCTGGTAGACATTACATCTTTCATCCACCAAACAAATCCACGAAAAATTGCCACTTAAAAAATTCTAATCCGCAAAAATAAATTCACCACGTAACATGTTTATAGAATGAGTGAGTTTTAGATACAAAAAAAATTCCAATGAAACCCCATTTTCATAAAAATCTGCCCAAGTTATAAAAGAAAAATAATATACCCGCACCCAAATCACGCAGACACTTTGTCATTTTATTAACTGAAAAATCTTATTTGCTTTTGTTCATCTGTAAAATTCGATTACCTTCGCTAATTCCAAATGGCATGACGGTTACGCGGCGACACAAGACACAAGACGTCAAGGCAACACCTCTACCAAAAGAATCTTTAGCTTTTACCCACACGTTCCCTGTTTTGTGATGGCAAATCGACATAACGACATCAGCAATTTGCATACGAAATCATAATAATTTTTTTGAATAAACACAAAAAAGGACCTTAGCGAGAGAAATCGCTGTCATCCTCAACGGGACTTGCATTTGAGGATATACCGTGACAAGAATTCATCCAGCTGTGGAAAGAGCGTGCATATATAAGCTAAACGTGTAAATAGAAACAAAATGCATTAAAAAATCGAAATTCACCCCACTTCCTCGATTTTTAAATTTGTTTTCCTTTTCTTTTTTTGCACATACAATTATTGTTATTATATTTGTGTGTCCTTTTCCTAACGCATAATCAATATGGCTGTCTTTTTGTTTCGTGCGCCAAGTGTTCAACTCCGATTCCGTTCGAAGGGGTGTCATATCGAATTGTATATTTACATACTGGCTGGTTTAATTTTACGCCTATTGGTTTCGGCAATCGCCTGAGCAAATACTAGAGACCCGATAAGGAAATAAAGGACGAAAACCGAATAGAAGGAGAAAAAGTTTTTTGCATATATGATGGTAAACAAGACGGTAAGCATTTTTCAAGTGAATCAATCGGAAAATAATGATAAAGATTGGATGATCGGTTGAGGTCCTTTATTTGCATTATTGACGATTCCTTTTGACACAATTTGACGTTAGTTCACTTGGTAATAACAGATGGAAAAAAATTGATGGAAAATATTGAATGAAAATGTGATATAAAAGATTGTATTGTCGTGTTGTTAGCTTTTTTTGGGGTCGTAAAGCTTTATTTACTGATTTTTCGCATGTATGAATATTGGATTCAAGAAGGCAGATAAAAGTAAATTTTATGTTTTTTGAAGAAAGGATTGAGGTGAATGATGCCGGATCGGGATGAGTATGTATTGGAATCAAAGTGGATAAAAGAATTTTATGTGGCTTTTCTTCCAAGGCTCTTGAGAAGACTTTTACTGAAGAAAATATATTTACATGTATCGATATCTTGGTGTACCTCATAATCAAAAGTCAAAACTTACATCTTAGATTAATATTCATACTTAGGTTAGGTTAGGTTGGCGGGTTGCTGTAGGAGAGCCAATAGCTCAGCCCCAGCACACTTAGGTCAATGTAGACCCATTGTGATGCCCATTTGAGGGTTTACCAATTCCTCCTCTTACCATACTCGTAGTCCATATTTAGTTCCTTAGTATCATCCCGGGGTATTCAACCATCCGTTTCCTCTTGCGAATCTACATAGATTTGTTATTGGGCACTTTGATAGTTCTTTGATGCTTTCGAAGAAGTATTTCCCCAGAGTTTTATTTCTTAGATGGCAGAGACTTGGGCAGTGACAGAGGTAGTGGGTTATATCCTCATGTTCTTCCTCGTCACTGCAACCTCTACATAGATCGTTTTCAGTTAGACGTAGTTTTTTGGTGTGATATCTTAGCATGTTATGGCCAGTTAAAACACCTACCTACGTCAATACTGACTTCCTGACTTTTTGAATGATTGCATTCGTTCTATTTTTATCGTACTGCGGCCACAGTTTCCTAGCTACCTCACAAGTGTTTAAGTTTGGCCATCTCGAGTTGGCTTTTGCCAGGATTTCCCACATTATATTAAGTTTGAGGTCGCATAACGGTGGTTTTACGCATTTTTCTGAGAGTTTTAGGCTAAGTGCTGAGCCTATTCTTGCCAATTCATCGGCTTTTTCATTTCACATGATGACCGCGTGACCGGGGACCCAGCAGAGTGTTATATTATGCTGTGTGGCAAGAACTTTAAGCTCTTCGCGACACAAGCTTGGACTTTATTTCAGCTTTCGTTACTGCTAGAACCTCTGCTTGGAATACACTGCTGTTATTGGGAAGTTTGATTGAGCCTTCTATATTCAGAGCTTCTGAGAAGAAGCCAGCCCCAGTACCTATATCCATTTTTGAGCCGTCCGTAAAGATGGATTTGGTTGTAGGTTGTAAAACTTCATTATTAATCCACTCCTCTCTACTTGGGAACTTGAAAAAAATTACGTTTAGATCGCAATATATGTATAGGATTTCCATACTAGGATCTCCACTCCTTTTGTAGTACCTTTCTATTAGGTATCGTATAATCATAAGGAAAAAAAAATCACTTACCAAATGGCACTCTGCCTCTGTCCTGTCACCATAATGATAAATGACTTTCAATTGAATCGACTTTCATTTATCTTCTTATTTTTTTATGATTAAATTATATTATTTCCTTGTAACAAAATCACATATAAAAATGAGGGTAAGACAAACCACAACCAGCAAACCTTATCTCTTCCATAAGGACACCTTATATTTCTCGAGCCATCTCTTATTTCTTTTCTTTTTTAATCCAACTTTAGTTTATTCATTAATTCCAGTGTCCTCAAATTTCTCCCATACCTATAAACATTTTCGAAAAGAAAAATCGAATAAACAAAAAAAAAATTAAAATAAAATGCACAACTGGGTCGCGAGAACTTGCTTTTTTGGCTCATCATCACAACATCACGTTTGACTGTTATCTATACAAATTTTTTTTACAAATCCATAACATCCCTTCGTAGTTCCTTCAAATGCAAAATAAAAATTATAAACCTAAAGCAAGAAAAAAAAAAAAAGTAAAAATGATGAAAGAATACAAAAAAAAAAAAAAAACAAACGCGTAATGAAAATTAAAAAGTAAATATAGGTGGGATATATATTAGCAGGATATTCATTAATTTTGAATGTTGTCCTTGCAAGAAGGACTTTTTGTGTTGGTTTCATCATTCAATTACACAATTTTTTTTTTCCTCATTCGTTGTACCTATATACACTTTGCAAGATTGGACTTGAAGTGATAAGGGTGGTTGGGTTGAATTGGGTTGAGTTGATGGTGGGTGTCATTTGAGAACGTGAATTTTAATGATGAACTGGTAGGACTAAAAAATAAAAAAAAACCAAAAGTCCTTTTGTGTGACGAAGCTTAATGAAAAGTCCCTGGAGAATGCAGTTTATGTTTGGTTGGGGTTTCTTAATCTCATTTTTTTTTAGAATTAAATTTTTTTGTTTTGCCAACATTTGTAATTATTTTAAGACAAAATTTGAAGGGGAGACCTTTGAAAAATATTTATAATGAAAGGGAAAATTGATACTAACTGGAAATCAATTATCAAAAAAAATTGAAGAATTTTTGAAAGTAAAAGACCATCGCTTTTGATGGTTTTTTCTCTTCTGTCTTAAATGAATTTGACGAATTTGCTATCCTAATTTCTATTATGTTTTATAATTTTCTAATGAAGGTTTAGGCCTGACTTTAGCTATACCATCGACACAATTTCGGCTTAACAAATACGCTGTAAGAAAAAACAATAATATGAAGTCGGTAACTATTATGTGATACATTTTTTCCAGAATGCTCAATCCATAACTTACTGTCTCAAATTTCGTATTGCAAGTGGTGATCCACCGCTTTTTGCTGGCTGCAAACGTCAGCCAAGCAACTACGAGTGCAAGTTGTCTGTCAACTGCTTCATTCTCTACTTTAATAGAGACAGGGACAAATACAGACCTTTTCTTGATGTAGCTGACGCACCGTCATTGCGAGTAAGTCGCCAGCCACATGATAAATATCGCTTGTTTAACTGAATATATCGTCCGAGCCGAGGCATTTAAAAAATTCCTCCGTTCCTTGTTTGAAGCACTCCACGGTTTACCAACCGTTTATTCTTCTTGATTCGCCCTGTCTGCAGTCTCTCTGCAAAGCTTGCAAAGTTTGTTGATGTATTTCCTTCGCCATTTGTGGAACTGCAACGAGAAAATATGATAAGTTCATTAAATTCCGACCTAAACAGCATTGTACAATGGGGATTAAAAAACCGCGTGGAATTTAATGCTTCGAAAACCCAATGCTGTCTTGTATCGTTAAAGCGAGATATACCCCCCTTGCCATTATCCATAGATGGCACTTGCATCGAGGAGACTGAACATCTCGATATTCTCGGTATGTGTATCACCAACCACCTTTTGTGGAACGATCACATACGCGATGTCGCCAAAAATGCCGCAAGATGTTTGGGTTTTCTAAGGCGATGCAAGAAGTTTTTCTCCCCCTCTGATCTGGCTATTATCTACAAGACTTATATACGTCCAAAGCTTGAGTATAACTCCCATATCTGGGCTGGTGCTCCTGTAACTTACTTAAGCCTCTTGGACAGTATTGAACGTAGAGCATTTAGATTGATTGGTGATATTACCATCATAAGATCATTTACGTCGCTTGAACATCGTCGAAATGTTTCTTGTCTCACCCTCTTTTACCGTTATTTTAATGGTTTTTGCTCTAGAGAAATAGCCAGTTGCATTCCTCCCCTTAAACAGTTCAACCGTAATACTCGCGCTTCTAGGAATGCTCATCAATATACCCTCGAGCCCAACTTCGGTCGTACTGTCAAGTACAGAGATTCGTTCTTTAGCCGAACTATGCGAATGTGGAATACCTTGCCACACTCTGTTTTTCCCAGCCATTGCAATATTCAGGAATTCAAAACTAATGTGCACCGACACCTCCTTTCAACCCCTCTCTCCCTTTCCTAGTGCTCACACTGTGTCTACATAATAAGGGTAGTATCATCCCTTTGAGTGTGCGCTCATTATAAAAAAAAAAAAAAAAAAGATAAATTGTACGTAATACTTTACACTTGAATATACCTTAATTCAACTTTCTTCTGATTGGGTTTCATGCTTCTGCACCATACAACAGTACTTCTTGGTTCTTCTTGGTAGGGTTTTATTCCTCAATTGGTTATTCAGCTCAAAGAAACAGCGATTAGCAAGAAATAATCTGCGTTTGATGTCCGCACTGACGCTTTTCCCTGGCTTTACTACCATGAAGTTGTACCCATCTGACCGATCCTGGGGTAAGATTCGACTTCTGTTGCTGTGCGCATATAATTTTCGTCTTATCCTCGGTAACAAACAAGCTCCAGGCACCAGTTGCTTCTACCCTTGATGACGAAGTCGTCGGCAAGTATAAGGTTTTATGCGAATTTGTTAAAGAAAGTACCTGATCTGTTAAGCTAAACATGGCACACCATTTTCTTAAACACAATTTTAACAGAGCTGCAATTGACAATACATCGTCTTCAGTTGTAAGTTGCTGAACACCTCCGGTGGAATGAACACATCTTCGGAGCCAACTTTCCGAAATCTCAATTCAGAGAAGTTGCGATAGTAAACATAGAAGTGTTACTTCATCCAACAAATTTCA
The DNA here is from genome assembly GCA_951217065.1 of Baccha elongata. Classification (NCBI taxonomy): domain Eukaryota; kingdom Metazoa; phylum Arthropoda; class Insecta; order Diptera; family Syrphidae; genus Baccha; species Baccha elongata. The sequence goes on from OX578272.1 coordinate 249,683,433, forward strand.
ATCGTGCTTTTGTATCCTTGAAATCTAATCAATTCTTTATCTTACACTTCAATATTAGTCTACAGGTGTATTTTTTCTTAAACATACCGCATCCCAGGTGCAAACAGCAAACAAATTAAATTCCAAGCGAAACCCAATCCTATCTGACTTCCATATGACTCATTCGCATATTTTTGTATGTTGCGTGCTTTAAAATCAATCCTTTTATAATCTTCCCCAACAGCACCGCCACATTTATCATAACCTCTCTATGTTCTCAAATCGTGCATGCGTGTGCTAGATGTTAATTCAATTTCTTCGGCTAGTGTTACCGCCAGTTAAATGCCAGATTTATATTCTTTTAATATAAATGCAATATTTTGTCATCGGTTCATTACACACGAATAAAAACGCTAAGGCCGCATCGCGCGCCATGTGAACGCGGGCGCGACAGGATTCCTTACTTGCATAAATGTAACAAGTTGTGGCGCATCTCTCACCTGACGCTGCTACAGTTGTTCTCGAAGTGATGTGCTGAAGTGATTGCGTGCAAGAAGTTTCTTTTTCTACAGAAAAAACCAAAAACAATAATCCAATACCAAAGAACAACGTGCAAAAAGTCCAATCCGCCGAAGGCTCTCCGCAACCAATTCGATTTGTTCGTCCGTTTTTGTTTTTGTACATAATTTGCGGTCGCGCAGATTAAATGGCAACACGACTTTATCGTGTTGGACGGCCATTAATTGTGCCGCCAATTTATGTATATCTGCGAATTAATTTTCCAATAATTCACAAGGCATAATTCTGCAGCTAGAGGAGCTTCATCAGCGTGCGTGAGCATTTTCTGTGCAATTCTACTTCAATATCATGGGGGCATAGATTTATTGGAACAAGCACCTTTGGTTGACACCGATCATCGCGATGACGTGCCCTGTCATCGAGTCATCATATAGGAAGATCACTGTGGGAATCGCGACAATAGCGGCGGCGTACTTTGATGCTATACTATATGGTCAAAGTGCAAACTCCGACTCTAATAGAAAATACTTCCTTAGAAGAAACGATTTTTTTTATTTGATCGTTAATATGATTTAAGGTTGTGATCCTCATCACGGCTATGAATGCCAAACAAATCTACAAACCGCATTTGGAATATTATGGTCTCCAACCGCAACATTTTTGCCACTCTTGCTTTCAGATATTGTGGAAGCCCTACCCGGGTGCTCCTTCAAAGCAAAGCCGGTCCTCCACCTCATGATGATCGTTTAACCCTCAAAGTTGGTTATGTTTGCAGCTACTGTGTGGAGCTCGGATATCATGGTAAACATTGTATGTTCTTTGATGTGACGATTACCTTTCGGACAATGACAGATTTGATTGATGGTCGGCTGTCGAATTGTTGTGGTTGCGGCCAAATTAAATTTGCGGCCAAAATGTTTTGTTAATTTTGTGAAATAAGTTGCTTTTTGAATGCGAATGCTTTCCATGGAAGATTTAAAGATGCCATGGGGATCTCTCTCTTTTCTGATTGATTTCTGTTTCTTTGGAAACAATTTTGCAATACCACTCTTTAAGGTTATTTCTATAAAATAGAAATTTAACGACTTGACATAAGAATATATACAATGTTGCAAGTGAGAAATGTTTTGAATGGTTTATGGCAGTTGGAATAAGTGGTCTCAGAGGTATTAACTATGGATAAGGTTAATTTTCACATGGGGATGAGCCAGAATCGTGAAATGTTTGTTAGTTAAACCAAAGAATGGAGTTGATAGTTAAAGTTAATATTTATTAAATATTATAAATCAATTTATATGGCAATCCTTTATGTTTCGATTAACAGTTTCTTATAGTTAGTAGGTCCCAAATCTCAGGTGATCAAGGTGAATAAAACAACGACATCAGTGTGGATTTATATTCTGGATTTTTATTAATGTTTCATTTATATTTATACATGATTCCAAATGTCCCTTCAGCATTGCTGGAGTTGCTTGCACTTCATCAAGCGGTCAGTGCAAGTTTAGATGACTCGGTTAAATATGTGGGTTGTTATTCTGGAAATAGTGTCTCAAATGTTGACCTCGAACTTGTCCAAAAAAATACCAGTTGACTAAGAGCCAGAGTCAGAGTCAAAATAATCAAGTGGTATCAAGTGGCATAATCACGAGGGGGTCAATTATGATGGACGCACGCCGCGCCGTGAGGTGATCATGATCCCAGTCGTTAAATTTCTCTTTGCTCCTAAACGACTTCTAAAGATAGTTACGTAGCTAGTTACGCTGACTCGAAATGTTCCTCGATATGGTTCACCGACCAAGATTTCCAGGCTCAATAAACAAACTCATGACTTGGGTATGGTCGACCTGCTTGAATTCTTGCATCAGGACGAATAATTTTTTTACGAATTTGGCCCTAAATCCAACCGCAAAAAAAAACCGGATTCACTCTCTAGTGATTTCCGATTCAGGTGACCAGAACCGAACCAATATTTATTATTGCCAGTTTCTCCAAACACTTTTAAATATTTATTGGGTTGTTAAATCTTAAAATGAAATTTTTCAATTTCACCAACCATTTTCATTTTTAAAAGGGCCAATAAACTAAAGTCTCATTTTGTTCCAAATAAATTTTAAAGGCGTCTTAAAAATGCCAGACAAAGAGAACGTTGAAATTTTTCGATTGATATGCTCTCCTCTCGCTTGCTGTAATGAAAGAGAGCCATGAGTGGTGAATAAAAATACGGGGTTGGCATCAAGTTTCCTCATTTTTAAAAATTCACCTCCTTATATTGGTGCATACCGTTTTAAGCTAAAATGCCAATAAATTTTAATACTCCGTTAACTAAAATGCTTTTAATTAACGGAGTTAATTAATTGCCTGCCCAGGATGGCGACCGAGCTAACTAAAAAAATTCACGTTGCTTTTGTAAAAACTCAACGTGAATTTCGTAGTGAGGTCGAACTTTCGATAACATATCTTTTAATAACAATTTCCACATGTTCGGCAAGTGTGAAACGAATAATCAATCATCGTCAAATACTTTGGCCACGGCTGGGGTGGACATATGATACCAACAAATCCCCTAAATTCTTCTCTGTCTGCAGTCAAATACATCAGCTGTGAAAAAGTTTTCCTCAGGAATTCCGCTTCTCAAAAGACAGTTGATTTTCACATTGTTCTTGGTTTTCTAACCCACATGCTTCCCTTAGAATTCAAGGACTGCTAGCGCCACTTCTGCAGCTTTATGACAACCAGGATCCACAAGTTCTTGGTTCGTTCTTTCTCATTTATCCTCGTCCTCGGGATATAATATGTGGCCAATGGATCGTTAGGATGCATCGCAGGCACCGATTCACATTAGTTTTTAATTTTCTTTATATGATTCCCTAGATTTTTCATGTTTCGCAGAAATATACAAGATCAAGAATTTAATATTCGGTTAGAAAAATCTCAACTTATAGAGATTTATATACAGACTATACAAGCACTTACAAGCAAGTTTTAAAGATGGAAGTCTCGGGAACAACTTCCTTGCATGATAAACAGGCACCTTACGAATGACTCCTCGTTCTATTGCAGTGTCTGGCATATTCCATCAAACCTGGTAGGTTTTTTTTAATGAAGAGGCATGCACCAGCAATGATCGGGCAAAATTCAGGGAAAAAACACTGGCAACTGATTTATATATATCCAAAAATTCCCTGCATCAAATCGTTTTTCAATTGAAAACAATCATAGAACGTTCCGATTTTTTTTAACTTTTAAATTTTGTATATAAAAAAACATATTTTACATATTACATATTTAAAACGAAGTCACATGATAAAAGCCTTACAACTACAATTCATATCATAATTTCAAGGCAAAAACTTCTACGAGGACAGTTGTTAAAAATTCATTACAAAAATTTTCTAAAAAAAAATGTCATATCCTTTATGTCCAACCACAATCATCTACACCTGTGCTGCTTTTTGGCTAGATACATACACCAACTTTACAACCCGCTCATACACACCCATAGTCTTTATCCCGAAATATATTTTAACTCAACAACTTGTCATGAGATGAGATGGTTGACACCATATCATCATAGAACCTTCAAAACAAAGTGTTAACGACCTAAACCAGGTACGAGTACGAGTGGATAAAAAAAGTTTAATTTACGAGTCTACCTTCGTAACATCATCTCCTTTTCTCAACCTGCAAAGGACATCCTAAATGAATGGCCTAGGAAGAATTAAAAAAAAAAGTATATTAAAAAACAAGCCAAACCCAGGTCCGTCTTAGTTAATTAATTAAAAAAGTTTGGCAAATTCCCGGCATTCATTTTTAAATTATTAAAAGAAGAATATTTTTCATGCTCACACATTTTATATGAAATTTTTAAATTCAAGTTGAAATGGCGGCGTTGCAAAAAAAAAAAAAAAAGAAACTGTGACTTAATTCTTTTGTTTCTTGAAAAAAAAATATATGTATTCATTTGGCATAAATATTTTATGAATTTTGTAATGAAATTGTTGAAAGGGTTTTTATTTTCTTGTTTTAGAGTCGAATGGTGGCCTGTTGTAGATTTAATTAGTCCTGCGGGGCAAAAGTAAACGGAAAACACTTTTCTTCTTTAACTTTCATTTTACAACCCTTAATCGACCACTATGACGAAATCTTTTAAGAAAACGTAGAAAAGGATACGCGACCAACAAACAAAAAGTAATTTCCTGTTAGAAGCTCTTTGGAGTACACAATTTGCGTATCATCTGCGTGTGTCTATTACATGAAAAGAGGAAGTATATGTACGTTGACATGTCACGTCACGTACAAAATATGTCATTGACGAGGATTTATTATTGTTTTGATCTGATTTTGACAGATGGAGCGTAAAATGGGGTATAGGAACTTTTTGTTTTATATAATTTGAATATGAGTGAAAAAATGGTACTTCCATGATGGATATGTTATAACAGGACATTTTGTTCCTTTTTATAACTGATCTTATGTTTCGACTTTTAAATGTAGAGATTTCAAGAAAATGAAGAACTGCACTCCTATTTATAAAAAAAGTCAGTAGTGAGTAAAGGAAAACAAAAATGGAAAATAAGAACCAAGAAGGGAAAGACAGAGAAGAAGAAGAAGAAAAAATAGGAAGCATAAGGAATGTATTTGTTGATAAAATGAGCTAATCACGAATTTATCGGATTCGGATTTTTTATTCTGTAGCGCTCCCGAAATAGAGAGGTAAAGGGTGTTTTTTTCGAGGTATAGAACTTTAAGTTGGCATTACTTTTCAAGACGGCGACCGATTTAACAGCTGTCAAGTGATTTATTCTCAGTTCGGTTTGGAAATTCATCACGAATAGACTCACGCCTGAACAACGCTTGCAAATTATGTCGAATGGGCCCAAAACGAGATGGCCGTTGTTCCCGATTTTCATAAGCGAATTTTGTTTAGCGATGAAGCGCACTTCTGGTTAAATGGCTACATCAACAAACAAAACTTCCACATTTGGAGTGAAGCTAATCCTCAAGTGTATGTCGAAACACCGTTACATCTAGAAAAACTGACTGTTTGGTGCGCTTTAGGGGCTGATGGTATCATTGGTCCGTACTTCTTGAAAAACGATGATGGCCACAACGTTACAGTCAATGGTGATCGGTATAGAGCCATGATTACTAACTTTTTCATTCCTGAATTTAACAATCATGATATCCAGGAACTGTGGTTCCAACAAGACGGCGCAACATGTCACACAGCTCGTGCCACAATCGATTTATTGAAAGACACGTTTGGTGCCCGTCTAATTTCACTTTTTGGACCTGTGAATTGGCCTCCAAGATCTTGTGATTTAACACTATTTTCTGTGGGGTAATGAAAAGTCATTGGTCTATGCGGATAAGCCACAAACGTTTGAACATTTGGAAGACAACATTCGTCGTGTTATTGCCGATATACCGCCACAAATGTTGGAAAAAGTCATCGAAAATTGGACGTCCAGATTGGACTACATCCGAGCCAGCCGTGGCAGTCATATGCCAGAAATCATATTTAAAATGTAATGCCACAAGATTATCTTTCGAATAAATAAAAAATCATGTCAATCGAATATGTCATCGTTGTTTTGTTGCAATTTAAAGTTCTATACCTCTAAAAAAAACACCCTTTATATGAAACGCAGGTTTCATAATATCTTATTAGGAACAATATATATATTTCCAAATATAAAAATTGATCAAGGAATAAAAATTACTTATATGTCCATAAATATCTGTGCTCACCGTAACCCACTCATTTCTTTTTCAGATGTATTACCTTTGTCCTTTACCAACTTAAGTAACAGCCACATTTCCTTCCTCACCTTCGAAACAACCAAAACAAATGAGAAAAAGCCAACAAAAAGAATAAAACAACGGAAGAAAACAACAAAAAACCAACAACAACAAAACAAATTACATGATAAATAAAAAAAAGATGAAACATCAAAAAGTATTAACCGCTTTACTTGACTTGCAAGAAAGAGAGTGCGGTAAAAAATTACTTTTAAAATGCAAACAACAGATGTGCCCTAAACACAACCCGGCTAAAAGTGCCAGCATCCTTCCCCCCTATCGAAGAAAGAAGCAACAAGAAAAAGAATTTCTTATTTAGTTTTCATTGAAATAGAATGAGCAGAACATCAACTCTCCAACTCCTCACGCTTGGATTTTTTTTATAAGCGATTTGAATTCACAGGCGGAACAGAAGAAAGAAGTAAAAAAAATTCCATCATTACTTTTGAATACAATTTATTATCATTATCCTTGTATAACGGTGAACAATGGGAGCAAAATGATGACACAAATGGCTGCAAGGATATTACAACAAACGCACCTAACAAAAAAAAACGAGAAGATTCATTGACATTGTCGTTCCAAGATGTTCCATTTGTTGCTGATGTTTTATGCGTGGGGCTAAAGATAAACCGTTATTTTACTTTTTTTTTATTAACCATCCCCAACCCTCATGCAAATCTATATAGACAGAGAGATGGATTACAAAAGTTAGGAGAGAAACGATGAAGTCTATGCCATTTAAAAGGCGCTTAAACAATTTAATACCACATTTATGCGAACCGGGATTACAGCACAGGCGACCTACGTTACGAGACCGTTGTGGCATCCTTAACCCACACAACCCTTTCCGGTGCTTTATCATGAACTCCGGATTTTTTTTTTTCAGCTTTCCAACCTGCACCCTCTCCCTCTGAGTAAATGAACACAGAGCAGACGTGATAAATGACCGGCATTGCCATATTAATTGATCAAATCCAATGTCAGATTGGGAATATCCGGATCCGGACTTAAAATCCCTCATTTGACTTTGCAATTGGAAAACGAAAATTTTATTCTCCAAAAACAGATTGAAATTTGCATGTGAACAGACAAACAGACGGACATCAGACTCTTTGTACGAGGGTGAGGGTGAAATGATGAGGATTTGCGATTGATACGATTGTGTGTCTCGCATGTCGGTGTCGATTGTGGTCAATGGAGCGGGTTCTATCACACCCTGAATCTTATTGCTTTCGAGTTCATCGATTAGAAAGGGTGACGCTGTGCAAGCACCCTGGAGGGTGGACACCTCGGACACGTATCACTAACGCCATATGAAATTGAAATCGGAATTGCAAATTAACAGAGCATCCTTCCGGCTGGGGAGGGGACGAGTGTTTACGAATAAATATACATATAGGAGAAGGATTAATTGACCAACGATAGAGATGATTTAGTGGCCATGGAAATGAAGACGTGGAAATCGAATCGATTTGGCATTGATTTAGATGAACGTTTTATTTGAGAGGGTGAGTTTTGTTTTATAAAATTGTGAGTTGAATTGTCAGTTTGTGTTATGAAATTTAAGTTGAAGGGGTGGATATATACATCGATGGATAAGTTTGTTTTAGAAAATCACTTCTCTTGCAATGTCTTTACTTTCTCTGGAAAACCCTTGGATACCGATTAGCTTAGAAGATTAGGAATCAGAATCAGAAAACATTTGCTAAATAACCATGTTTTTGAATTTCGAATGGCCAAGGTTAATGATGTGATGCAATGGATTTGAATGTAAGAACATTTTTAGGAAATGTTTGTTTTGTCGGCCTAGCATGTAATTTACAATTTAATTATTAATAAAATTTTAATAGCTAATTTTTAAGGTATTTCTCAGAATTTTCACTTCGAACATGAAAGTGAAAGTGCTGAAAAATCATTCAAAATAGACAACTATACGAAGTTTGATATGAGTGGGCCTTAGGCAAAGGATAGTTCTTATACCTGTGTACGATCTAGAATATGAACTATAAAAAATAAAATAAATTTAGTGGTATCGACAGCACCAAAGAACCACGGCCTAGTGGCTACACTCTCAATATATCCTTTTTTTTTGCGTTGTTAGTTCTACAGGATTGGACGGGACCTACAATTTTTCGTTGAATCCGAACGATTAAGTTGAAATGCAATTTTTATGACAATTCTACTCTGCAGGATTTTTCTCTCCCTGACAAAAAATATTAGGTGTACTCAGGGTTCAAAATCAGAACTTTGGCGTGATAGTCCAGCTCACTAACCACTACGGCGCGGGGCACTACAGAATATCAACAAGTAATAACACAAAAGTATGGATTCCCATAGCAATTACCGAATAATTCCCACTTAAATTTTGTGTACATTAACGTAGCCACTTAGGACCCTTATTTTTTATTAAACTTCTTGTGTATCTAACTAATGGATAAGGGGACTAAAATGAAAAATATATTATGAATAATTTTCCTTTATAGTGTGAAAACTTTAAACATATAGGATGTAGGATCAATAGCGAAACATTTTGTGATGACATTATTCATCCCGTAAACGTATAAGATGGATGAAGTTGTGGGAGAACTTTTATGATCGCAAAATACCACGAAAGCTGTTGTTCATTCGGTTCAGGAAGTTAAAAAACGTACAAAAAAATATGATAGTAAAGTTCGGCAGCATTCATTGGAGAGTTGTACGTTTAAAAACCAAAAGGACCTGCGTCTATTTCTTGTTCCCTAATAAGTCTTTGTGTAAAATATTCTACGGTCTGAAGTGTCGATAATCAATCACAGGAAATGCGTCATCTTAAACGTTGAACACGTATTTTCTCTACTAGGAGTACTGCTGGTAAGGTTCGTTGTTGCAAGTAGTTTTCTCATTCTCCAAATTTTGTCCAAAGGGTCCATGCTTCTGCACCATAAAGCAGAGTGTTTTGTAAACAGCTTCTTGGTTTATCTCGATGTGATTTTATTTTTTAAGTGCCCAAAAAAAGAGCGATTAATAAGAGTTGATCTACTTTTGGTTTCAGCTCATGTTAACCTTACAGCACAAGCGTGAGTCACAGCCGTTTGCACAAATGCTAATTCACGAGATTCCGCAAAATGTTGTGTAGTTGAGAGCTCTGAATAAATTTTTGTTCGTTGCCTAGTGACCTGAAAATAATTTGAGTACTCTTTGTTTATGGATTTAAAGCGGGTGAAGGCAACATTTCGATCTCATATTGGTGAGGTGGGTAAAACTCTTGATTATCTATCAAGTTAAGTTCCCGGTGCTGCTCAATCGCGAATCTTGGCTTTTATCATAATTTGACAGCTCAGTTGGTTAAACTCATCTCTACATCGACTGCGACTTTATTTTTACAGTCGCCAAGGCAATGAGTAGATTCTGGTTGTTGTTTTTTTCACTCTACTGTAAAGTTTCCTTGCAAAAGCATCTTTGAAACTTTTCAACTTAGAGCTGGTCGTGTTGTTTTTTCTGATTCCAATGCATGCCGCTTTCTGCCTTTCTTCCATGAAAACGAAAAGCTGACAGGAAATACTACCATCGTTCTTTATGTTACTTAAGGAGTTATTGACACTACTATTTTTACTGACGTTTGAGCAGTAGCCTTCTACGAGACAATCGACCGGTCTAGATTTCCAGCTTCCAAACAGTTCAATTATTTTCTGCGAGCAATCAACAGATTTCAAAACCATTGATCACTCGGGGTTTCAGGACAAAGTGGCAAAGGTCTGATGAGTTTTACTAAACAGCTGTTGGAAAAAGTTTGCAATCCAACTCGAGCTGTGAAGTGCACTATCTTTGCCAAAAATATCTTGGAATCAAAGCGCAGATAGAGAATTATTAGAGGATGTGTCATACTTAGAAACAAAAGTGGCGCCCAACAAAAAAAAAATTAATTTAGTGGCACTGACATCTCCGAAGAACCACGGCGTAGTGACTTACAACTCTTTATCAATCCTTTTGTGTGTGTTGTTAGTTCTACGGGATTGGAGGGGACCTACAATTTTACATGGAATCCGAACGACTAAGGTGAGAATCACTTTTCATGACAATGATACTCTTGGAGGATTTGTCACTTCCTCACAAGAGACAGTGCCCCTGAAAAAAAAGTGGCGCCCAACGTGAGGACACTAATAGCTTTGAAGAGATATCCAGAGATTTCGTACCTAACTGGAGAAATGAAGTTATGCTTCCTTTCACAAAACTATTAAAGCACAACCTAAAGATTTGACGGAATCCCACGATAACCGTTCAGGTGCGGTTCAACTTTTCCATCATGAAGCCCCTGGTGTATTTAGCTTGGTTTTCAATGGGTGAGACAATAAGTGTGTTCGGGCAATTTGTGGTAACATTTTTGGAGTATATTTTTCTTGGCAATGTCTAACTTTCAGAAGGCACACCTAAAACCAATCACATCTACATAGACCACCACCACTACCAAACTTCATAATTACTTTTTTTCTTTTTAAATATTAACTCGTTTTTTCTAAAAATACTTCAACAAAATCACTTAAATCTCATTAATCGCCAGCAGGTCCCGACCAATTTTTTACCCCAAAATCCCACCGCAATATTCAAAATTAAATAAAAATTTCATAGCCCCCAAAGCAAAGGTGAATTGTGTCACCCTGACACAACGGTCCTCTTAGGACACACAAAAATAAATTCATTTCTTCGTCTTCTCAAGTGTGCTTTCCCCTCTCCATCCACCTCAAAAAAGCCTGGCGTGATAAAAATGGAATTATAATCGCTAAGCAGTTAAAAAAATAACAACGATAAACTCTCCCCCTTCTACCAAGCATATATATAAGACACTGCCAGGCAGTCAAAAACGAAACAATTATTCTTAAGATATCTCCCAGGAAACATTAAAAGCCAATCCAATCTGTTAAGGCGTACGGTGTCAACCATTCACCAAAAAAACAATACCCCTGCCTCAACCTCTTCGCACACACAGCTTTTCCTCGGATGCGATGGCTTGGAGCGAAAAACGCATCACAGAGCAATCAGCAAGTAAAAACAAAGCACGAAAACCTAAAATGTGTCACCCCTTGGAGAGACCTTTGTGACGACAAAAAAAAAATCGTTCGAAACACGACTTCTCACTAAACGCTTCATCCCTTCAGGTTAATATCGAAGGGTGGTTGGGGTGACTCTTTATTTTTTTTTATGTTGAAATGGGCCTTTCGCACCGGAGAAAGATTAAAAAGCAAAAAAAAAATCGCTCAAAACGAAGTAGGAGAACAACAATCTTTTTGTATGTCTCTCATAATCAAATCTTCTTCTAATGGCTTTTTGTTTCGCGCGTTTTCTTTGGTTTGGAAATGTCGCGCGAAACAATGGGAGCCTAAGGGAAGGTTTTTCTGACTTTTCGTTGATTTTATTGTCACCAAGGGTGCGTTTCTATGAATAACGCGAAATGGAATATGCAAATATTATTGGCATGTCCCTTTAACCCACCAAACCATCAAAACTTATTCAAACGATGTAATTTGTGATGCCAATTTTATTTCGCAACACACACTTATCTGAGTTGGATGAATAAATTTCCATTAAAGTTAAACTCCGGAGGTCGGGTCATTGTTTGAAACATAAAGGACATAAGGAAGGGGTTTTTTCCCACATCCTGTTTTGGGGGACAATTTATTGCTATTTTATTTGCCCCATTTGAATCCGATTGTGTGGTGTGGAAGTACATCTTTCAACAACCCTTCCTAAATGTTTTTTTTTTTTTTTTTTGTGTTACATTTGAATTGGGACTGTTGAGTGTTTGAGTGTTCATTGTTCTTCAGGAACCCACTTGTTGCTGGGTTTATGGCAAAAGTCTTTTGTAGGAATTCAATTGAGCTAATATCTGAATTTCAATGAGAAAGAAAACGTTTGTGGATTACAAATGGAAACAGAGAAGGACAACTTTTCGCTTAAAGTAAAGGACTTAAAATAACGAAAGGAATGAATCTAAAAACCTGTTGCGGGTAAAATTTTTAGCTTTTAGAAATTGAATTCATTTTGGAATTAAGTTTGTTTTCGATCCCTCCTCCAAATGTTAAACTGATTTTAGAGATAGACGGAATGCTATATAGGTTTTAGGGTCTTAGTCCACCTCTGTCGCGGGTTGGCACAGTATTACAATCACCGTTGTAAAAGGTGGTCAAACGAAACCAGAGCATGCCAATATCGAAAAATGTTTACGTGACATTTCGAAATTTTTTTAGCATTATGGAAGTTTTTCGTTATACAAGAAGTAATATCTCCTCTAAGCAAGGTACGAATCCTGGACTGGGCAAAAATGACCGAGTTAGACTCAAATGGATTGGGGCTTGCACGCTTTCCAGAAATTTTTCTGAGCTAAAGATAGCTTTCGTATGCAAAATAATTTTATTTGTCATGTAAAAGCTTTCATTAGATCAGAAAAATGAGAGCATTGGCTCAGACAAATGAGACTTGAGACTGAGATAAAGCTTTTTGCATTGTTAACAATTGCTGAGGATAATTTCCAGGAAGATCATCGCAGACTGCTTCTTCAGGACGAAGAAGATGATATTGTTTTCTTATGGCAACTCAACGACGAACCTCACAAACAGATCTGTAGTGAAGTGGTGAAGTGGGAGAGTTGCGATCACATTCGAGATCATAACATTGTCGGACAAGAAGAAGAATTAGGAACTCAGAGTCTAATATTGGACTTTGTTTTTGGTGTGATCTTCAAAGTCTAATATTGGACTCTGTTTTTGGTGTGATCTTCAAAGTAGTTAGCGAACGCCTTCACTTTGTTCTCATTAGAAGTAACCCCACGAGTGATTGTGATGACTTCTGAAATAGTATGCCTTTTACGGATGCTACTGTATCCCATATTGAAGGTGTCAATTACGGGTTTAAGTTTTCTGGTAGTTGTTGAGCAGTTGTAATAAGAGCGTTCTAAATCAGCAGCTCTGAGGCTACTAAGATTGAGCTTTTTGGGGGTCTTGATTGAGGGTGGTGCTTTCGGGGCGAAGCTATTGGGGGTTAAGCTTTAAGGAGCGGAGTTCTTTTTGTGGGTTGTAGCTTTATGGATGGAACTTTTTTAAGTGTAGCTTTAGGAGGTGTGGTAGGGGTGGAAATTTTTGTGTCTTAATATTCACATTCGGAAACAAAAATTTGCATTTTTTACGTTTAAGGTTTACGTTCGGGACTCAAAATCTTGTTCAAAGCATGATACAAACTTCGGGTTCCAAACTTATATTTTGAGATAATGCCGCTGAGCCGTCGCTGGGCCGTTGAGCCGCTGGGTCGCTGGTCTGCTGATGCTTCAACTAAGCCACCCTCTTCTAATACGACCCTCCTGACCCCCACTTGTACCAACCCACACATAAGGTTCATCCATAGCCCACCCACAATATTCCACCATCAAACCACATAAAAGCTCTAACCAACAAGGAAAGCTCCTAAACAAATTTCTAGCAACTTTTGTTGGCGATAAGAATAAAAAACTTTTTTTAAAGAGAAGTTGTCGAGTTGAAAGCGCGTGGAAAAATATTTTCTGTCAGTTGTCGGAAGGACAACAAAAGACAGGGTTGGCTTGAGGGTCAGGTTTGTCACTGTGTTGAATTGAAGTGATAGTACTCTCAATGGAAATTGGAAATTGTACCACAGTGCCAATATACACGAACGACTCTGGAAAAAATAACGATCGATGAATATACTACGCAATGTTATACAGAAAGAATATATTTCCTTCCAAATCCGAAGAGAAAAGCTGTCATGTCTGACGCTTTGCATTCGAAAAACAATAAATAAACAGTTAAGGACTCACGGTGCTTCCTTGGTGTACTCAACTTTTCTTCGATGAGTACGGATTTCTTCAATGAACACGGGCGTCGTACATTTAATTTGACTAACTAGTAATGCCCGAATATAAGCTTATGGAAACTCAGTTTGATTAGACACAGAATCCACAGTTTGATAAAATTCTCTTGATATTTCAAGAAACTTCTGACAATATGTATATCATCATCCCAGAAGATGATTGTAATTAGGCAGGTTCTAGAACTAGAACCTGCTCGTGCTGTGATAGTAGCTATACAACATACATATAGTTCGCGTTTTCTTGAATCATTTTTTCTCCAGTAACTACGGAGAAAATTGTAATCAAAAATTCAAGAGTGATGAGATTGTCATCGTTCTTTGTGGATATATGAAATAATCACAAAAAGAAGGATAATTCCTTTTCTAACACACAGTCATCACATCCATACACATTCGTTTAACCAAAAACTACTTCACATTTTGTGTGTTTGCTCTTTCATCGTCTGTGTCGACCCCACCCGGTTTTTGTGTCACAATGAGATTTCAAGCTTCAAATATAAACGAATAGGCAGAAGGCGGGGGTGAATTTAACGAAAAAAAAAGGATCAAAACCCATTTCCTTCTATAACATTTCATGCCGATTTTTGCATAATTTATTCGATGATTATTATGACAAGCTCGCTGCTCTTTTATTACAAATAATGTCCTTAAGATCCTTGTATTTCGTTCATGCAGTACATAAGAGCTATGGCAGCGCGTTCTCCCAGGAAAAAAATTGAAACACTTTTATGTATAGATATATGTTCCATGTCAGGACTTCACATTGTGAATTTTGTGACAAAACCCCAACTGTGATCCTTTGGTTCAACAAGAAAATATATAAACCGACAATTTCTTGTTGTAACTTTTGCTTCCCTTCCCTTTTGCAGGGCACTTAACAATGCAAAGATATCAGCACACAGTTGTTAAACTCGTTGTGTTATAATAGTCCTTCGTCGTCGTCGTCGTCGTCATCATACTCGTCATCACTGTCGACAACATTTTCGTCCTTCTTTTTTTATGATTATTATTAGACGCACTTAAACGCGGCGTGGCGGCAAGAATAAGAACTGTATATATAACTGCGACAAGCAGTATGACATATCCTTGTAACCAAGTAAGTAATCACCTAGTATAAGATTGTTATAAAGGTGGTGGTATGGTGGTGGTAGTAACATCATCTCTAATGCCACACGTACAACGCCTAATATCTTGTCATCGTGGCAATTCTTTAACTTTGGAGAGAATTTATGTTCGGAATGGAATTTCTCCAATTACATTAATAAAAAATATTTTTTTTTTCTTTTTTATTTACGTTGATGATTTTGCTCATCTTAGCTGAAGAGTCCTGGTAATGAAATTTAGTCTTTATTATACGCGTGGGAAGGGAGTGTTTCTGACAGTGATGATTTTTAAGCACCTGATCTTTTATATACGGAAGAAAATAAATTACTTAAGTTCAGATGATGACTTTTCCACTAAAGGAATGAATTTATTCCTTCATACACATGTAGTGACGTTATTTCGTATATTTATTTTATTGAAACAATTGAAGGATCAATCATAATTTTTCATCAGAAAGATGGACCTTTTTTTTGATACAGTAAGAGAAAGGAAAACTGAATTTTTTAACTATTATTCAATAATGGATGTAGGGATGTGGATGAAGAATAATGCTATGGTATTTTCTAACTTTATATTTTAAGGTAGGAATATTTAATTTGTACTTAGCTTTGAGTGATATCCATCGATTTAAAGACGTGTAAAGTAAAAAGCATTATAAACGAGAAGAATTAAAGAGTGAAAATGGCTCTTTCTTTCATTATCTTTTATAATTGTTTCAGTTTCTTCTTCTATTATTCTGGTAGCTTCTGTTAACAGCAACAATTCAAATTTCTTTGGAATATAGCACAGCAACAATATTAATAGATTTCTTTGTGTTCGCACCTCGATGACTTTATATTGTGGCCAAGCTATGATTTTTGGTCATAACGAATTCCTTCCAAGTTTCTTTTGGCTTACCATTCTGCCATCATCTCTACTCCAGCACACATAGGTAAATGTAGATCCTTTATGATGCCTTAATCCAGTTCCCTATATTACCAATTACCATGCTCGTTGTTCCGTAGTAGACACATCGTTATTTCATACTTTTTTTATTTAATTTATTCTTCTTGTGGCTGCGGTTCCGGTGCCAGTGAATGTAAGCGAATTGCACTCCCGCAAATTCGCAAAGTTCGCTAAAATTATTAGAAAGGACAAATTTCCTATGTTGTGGTTCGAGTGAACAAAATTTATTCACGCGAACTTATGTTATTTGATTTTTAGGGAGTAAAAGGTTTGTTATTTTAATCCCTTACATTCGTTAAGTTTAAATTCAACACAGGTATTATTGGATGGTTTTAAGTCTGAGATTTTCGAAGTAAGTGCTGAAATGCTAGAGGGCTCCATTTTGACTTCGACTTTCTTCCATATTTTAATCAACGATCTTCTGTCTGAAACTTCTTATCCAATAAATTGTTTCGATGACGACAGCACCTTCAGATTTTCATATTCGTTTCCAGATTCACAACCCGCTCTATAGAGCCCGAGCTGCTCAGCAGCTAGCTGATGCCCTGTCAAAATATAAAGCTGGCATAACAGCACTTTGAGAAATTAGATGGACAGGGAATGGTGTTTTACAGAAGAAAGAATATGACGTATACTACAGCTGTCATACAAAACACCATGTGCTCGGGGTAGGCATCCTAGTCAGCGAAAAAAATAAGTCTTCCATCATCGGCTTTAACGCTATAAGGGAATGGCTATGCACCCTTCGCGTGCGAGGCAAATTTACGAACATCAGCCTCATTAACGTTCACGGACCTACGGAGGAGTCCTCAGACGAAGAAAAAGAGACTTGCTACGAACAAGTCGAGAGGTCCCTCAATGGCTCTCCAAGGTATGACGTTAAAATCATCCTTAAGGATTTGAATGCAAAAATAGGTCGGGAGCCGGTATTCAGGCATTACGCAGGCACCCATAGTTTGCATGAGAACACTAATGACAATGGACTTCGAGTCTTAAAATTGGCAGAATCGAAAAACATGGTGGTTACGAGTACCAGGTCCCGCCCCGCCCGCGAAAAGATATCTACAAAGCCACCTGGGTATCACCTGATGGAGTTACTCGTAACCAAATAAACCACGTGTTGAAAGACCGTCGCCACTACTCGAACTTGATGGCGCCAATATCGACACGGATCACTATCTTGTTGGTATGGTTTTCAGAGGGCGGATTGCCTTGCGAAGACGTATTGCATCCGCCGATTATGTTGAAATCAACACGGCTGTTGTGCGATATGAAAATGCCAGTAACACTTTTGGTAATGCGTTCGCACTTGCCCTAGAATCACTTGATTTAGGGAGAGTAAGTCCTGGAGCCAGTATGCTGGGCGTAGATGAGAAGTGGACACGCCTTAAGAATACTGTCATTAGTACTGCCAACTCCATCTTAGGCAGCAGTCGTAGAAATCGGAACGACTGGTTTGATGATGAATGCAAGTTAGCGACTGAATTTAAGAATGTTGCGTTCCGAGCAATGCAACAATCTCATAGAACGCGAGCACGCGAGCACGCACCAGGCGCGGAAGTTCTACCAATCCATCCGAAACATGGATTTCGACAAGGGGATGGTTTGGCCTGCCTCCTCTCTAACCAGGCGTTGGAGAAAGCAATCCGTGACTCTTGCACGGCAACGAGAGGGACTATCGTCAACAGGTCCAGCCAGATACTGGCTTACGCAGACGACATCGACATCATCGGAAGAACCGAGCAAGCTGTACACGATTCCCAATTTATCAGTTTTATTATAAAGAGTTTTTTCAAGAAATAGCCAGTTGCATTCCTCTCCTGAAACAATTCAACGGTAATACTAATTGTAATACTGTGATTCCGAGCAAGAGATAGTCTTCTTCAACCACCCGAGAATTTTCGACTCACATTCACACTTCAGCGATGCTGATAAAATGTCAACCTGAAGAGTAGTTCCTGCTTTGGATTCGCTTTGCAAGAGGAGCACTGTACGGACACCGCCTATAAAATCTCGTCTCCTCCAGCCTCCGGTTGTTTTGGAATAAAGTTTGCTAGTAAACTTGGTATAGGCTCCGATGTCGCTGTCGACACAAAATGGAAAAGGAAAAAATGCAGAAAACGTAGACAAAAAGCCAGATAGTAAAAATTTCAACGCAAACAAAGTTGGAAAAAAAATCGAATACCGCGCGGTGTAACGTGTTGTCAAAGAAAATGTGTTCTTGTTTCTGGTATCGTATTGGGTGATAATATGAAAAAACCTCCTCTCAGACTTTATAAACTTTGTATTGAAACCAATTAACAACGAAACAATTCTGCAATATCCTTTCAATTCCCAAAAACATCAATCAGCGGACCAAAGCACAACAAGTCAATTCTAAAATAATCTCCTCAAACCAATTCATCCAGACCAGTGCAATGACAACCATCTGACATGAAAATTCCCAAAATTCCAGAATGCCAAACCGTATGCTGAAAGTGTGTACACCTACGTGTTGCCACATAATATCCAATCAATCAATGGAATTTTGTTCCCAAAATGCGTTGCCAACGATGCCTACACCTCACCTGCGGGTATGCATCTCGGTTCTCATCAGAGCTCGAACAATTGACAGGCGAACAAAACGGCCATCACTGTTATTCAGATAAAGTCAAAAATGATTTTGCAGTCACATTTATATCGCCTGGCCAAGAACGATGAAAAACAAGGAGGCTGGAGATAGAGTATTCGTGACCATTCTATTTAAGCCACTTCGCACATCAACAACAACTGGTCCGTTCAATTTCGATTTTGCTAGCGGCCATATTCCCAGGTATGGGTCAATCGTTAAACAAGAGTCCTTGTCATCAACCATACTTTTAGATTCTGATCACATCCCTGTGGTCATTGTTTTTAACGAACACGCTGAAGTGCATAGTGTCCTGGTTGATGTGCTCGGAATTTGATACACACATGTGTCCGTTGCACACAATCATCATGAAGACATCATCATTTTCGCTGTTGATGCGATGTCCTTCGAGCTGTTCGTCATATCTATTGATGGACGGCGACGAGCAATCCAGCAAACGTTTTGCCGAACGCTGACAAATGCTGAAACGTTATGATGGTGAGGTTTATGTTTCTTTTGAAAATATTTGTTTAGCAGAATTCTTGTTCGAGCGGGACTCGGGACATCGGACAGGACATCATCATGGACGTTTCTGTGATTAATCATAATAATGTGCTGGTAATGTAAGCACCCTAGATGCAGATTAGGTTTTGCGCTAGAGGAAACGTTTTCGTTTTTACTGTTTTTCTCTAAAAACATCCCAAAACTTCTCTTCATTCCCCCAACCCCCTGATGTGGAACCAATGAAATTGATGAAATTGTTGAAATTTCATTTGAAGTCATCTCTTCGTAACTCAAATTGAATTCGAATTCAATTTGAACTTTTCAATTTCACATGAAGAGAGTAATAAATGCTATGGTGTACGTATAAACGCTTCCAAGCAAAATGAGTGCCTGTACCTCGAGGGCTTTTGTTCCATTTTCCTGTGCCATCTATATTTTTGGAAAAGTTGTACAACCTCCTCGTTCCTTTTGCCTTACATTATGATAAAATTTAAATTTCAGTTATAACTTGAGTTCCTTTTGTGAATTCTATACTTGACAATAATTCACCCATAGGAAGTCAAAAATCCTTTTGATGATGTGGCAATATGGATGTTGTGTCGTTTTTTGACATCAGAGCAACAAGGACTCTCGGAGCAAATTTATGTGTCTTCTTTTTTTTTGGAAAAATGTATTGCCACTGGCTGAGCGCGTTGACTGTTTTTTATATGAACAACAATTTCTGAAGTGTTTTTTCGGATGTTGTTTGCCTGCACTGGGTTTTGATCCTTTTTCTGTTGCTTTTGGTTGTATTTGCTTGCGCACTTAGCAATTGACACCCAACACTCTTGTGTTTGAAGTGTTTTCGCACAGAGAGGGTTTAACTTTTGATTCGATGGTGGAGGAGTGTCTGATGGGGATTCTTGTTGTGATGTTGTGCTGTTGTGAGTGTTAAATGACAATTGGATTAGAGAAATAGCCGGAGGAATATGTTTATTTAGTTTTGTGAACTTGGATTAAGTTTAGTAGAGAAGATGTCAATTAGGGTCGAATGATAGCATCCCCGTGTAAGCGTTATTTATCGCAGAGCTTCCTGTATTTTTTTTTAGTTCAGTTTTCTTCATTGCACAGATGAAATTGAAGATGTTCTGATTTTCGAGTTGTTTCTCAGAATAGGACATGTTGCTTCTTACTCGGTGTCTTCACAGAACATCAACGCCGACGTGAATATCGGCCTGTCATCAGATAAATCAATTGAGACCATAACAATCCGATGATGGTTTCTTTGTCTCCGTTGTATTATCTGATGACAAGCCAATATTCATGTCATCGTTTTCAGTGCAGCCACCGCGTTAGCAGAGAAATATCTTTGATCGGCGGGTGGGTATCGGTGAGACCTTTAGAAAATTCGTGGTCGGTCTTTATCGGTGGGAGATCGGTTGAAATTTCTACAGGTCCTGCTCGGGCGCCAATTTGTGATGCTTTTTATTGGGGAAAAATCGTTGGATCCAAGGTGTATCCAAAGAAAGTAAAAAACTTCTCTGATACAGTTCAACATTATTTATAATATTCTTTACTTTGAGTTGTTTTTTATTTGTTTACAATAGTTTACAAACTCAAGTAGTTAATATAATTTATATGCTTAAATTAGCTTATTATCAGAAGCCTAAAGTAAAGGTGTCGAAGCCCGGCTTCGCGCGCATGGAAGAAGTACTTTAAGAAGGAAACCGATACAGTAGAAGATCGGAGAAATCGGTAGAGAAACCCACTAGAAGCAACAACTGCACTCAGAAGAAAAAGTCGAGCTGTGCGTTTTCAATTTGGAACAGCTTGGTACACAGAAGCAGCTGTGGAAATATTGGTAGCTATTCGAAGTGACTAACTGGCTTCGGGCATTTGAAAGAAGTGCTAGGGAGTTCGTATAACTGTAACCGAATCATTTCTTTTTGATCCATTATAATTTTCCAATGCGAAGCATTTTTATTGACTTTGGGCGGGTAATGTTTTCCGTATTCGGAACTATTTCTGTAATGCTCGAAATTTACAAAACCGGCATCCAACTTTTTGTTTTATTTTCAGCTGTAGATGAAGCTGTAGTACAAGTTCACTCAACTCCGCAACTTTCGCGTGCGCTGTTTGCTCCTTTTTGACATTTGACGAACAAAAAAACCCAAAACAAAGCGAAATGACTGAATAAAAATGTATGCTCTGGACCGAGTTTCCTACTTTTATGAGCTACATTTTGACAGTAGCTTTGAAAACGCTACATGCTACAGCTAAAAGCTACACGCTATACCATTTTGCTCAGCCAGTAAAGTGTTAACTTACTTTGTTTGCGTTTGACTAGACTGACCATAGTATGCTAATCGGTCACTGAATGAATACCGATCATAGCTTTAGCCAATCTTTTTCCTTCGGATCAGAATCACTTTCATCCTGCATAACAGCTTTACGTAGTGATTGTCGGGAATGTATTTCAGAAATGCACGTAATTTCCGTAAATTTTTTTTAATTATCTGATTTTTGTAGTACGCCTGGGGTTTTCGAAACTTTTTATTAAAAAAACTTGGAAAGTGCTTAATTTGGTGCTACTTTGAACTCGCCACACCGCGGGTATTTTTGTATCTGTATTGCTCTGATCCGATCATTTCTGTTTGATTCAGGATAATTTTCATCATGCACAGCAGTGGTAGTGTCAACTGAGGTATTGCCTGACTTATCAAGAACTATTTCTGCAGTGTTCGAAATGTATAAAACATTTTCCAATATAGCTTTCATAAACAACGCCATAATTTTCAGTTCTGATGCCGATTCAAGAACTTGTATATTATACACACTTTTAATAAAGCTTATGTAAAGTGTACTAAATTACTTTAATTTCATTTAACTAGATTTATCGAAGCAATATTCCAACCCAATACTGCACTGCATTATGCAAATATTACTACTAAATTCCTCCAACGAAAAACTGTTTCTCATTATAATTGTTACTTTTCATTTTACATATATATTTTAATTCCCCTTAGTTTACCTCTTTCCATTAAAATTCTTAATCCTTCGCACTCGTAAACATCTCAAAGATAAAAGAAAAGCTTCCTCTTCGTAACCAACTGCGTCCCAGTTGAAAAATTCAATACCAAAAGTGGGTAATTTAAGACCCGACGCAATATAACAGTGAATAATAATAATAATTTTCGCCTCTTAAGTCCTTTAATTACACAATCGAACTTATGTCCTGGCGGGAGTTGCATCTGGCTATGGCTACGCTACGGAATAAGTATATCTCACAGAAGACCTATTCAAGAAGAAATCTTCCACCAGACATCCCCGCCCGAAGAGAGGGGTTGAAATTTGAAATTTTGGATTCATATTTACTGTTGTGAAGTTGGTTTCCATTGAAACCAGAGATTTCTTCTAAATTCCGGGTTGTTTTTCGTAAGTTAATGTTTCGAGTTTTTCCAGATACAAACATGGAAGACTCATTCAACCAAGAAATAAAATATAATTACATTCACAAAACTGACATAATTATGAATGTTTTAGAAAGCACCACCACCACCACCATGGGATGGGGTGTGTAGAGAAAGGATTTTAAAAGAGAAAATATTATTTACCGCCACGTTTTTTGAATGCTCCTGGTGTATCTAATATTTTCGATAATCCTTTCACTTGTTTTATTTGGCAGCATGGAGAAAGTGAGCAATTATTATTATTTTAATACATTCAATGATGCCAAAATGTTTAGGGATGATGGTAGGAAATCTAAACTTTTGTAAACATTTAAATTTTCAACTTCTTACTATAACATCACATCCAGAATGAAAATTTCATCGGCAATTTATGGCATTTTGCTGACCTCACTTGATTTTTTTTAAATATTTATTTTTTTTTTATTTTACTATTTTACATAGCACATCCCCTTGTTTAACAGTGTAAAATGAACACGATATCTGCGATGTCCATTTGTGGCGTTATTTATGACTGCTCAATGTAAAACGAACGTAAAAATGTTCAGCTACAAAAAAAATTGCTGATGTAGAAAACATTCTAGTTTTATTTTGCCTAAGCGAAATTCAAACACAAGGGACTTTCAAGTGGTCTCCCTGCATTTGAAATATGTAAATCGAAAAATTGATTTAAAAATTCCATACGTCATCGTTTTAAATCTGAATTCGATTAACATTGCTATGGGAGATGAGTGGAATAACGGAAGGTATAGATTGCGTATTGGAATGGTAGAGCAGGGTGTGTGTCTTTTTTAGAATTTATAATTTTTGATAGTCAAATATTGAACGATTTATTTTATTTTGATTTTAATTGTATTGTAATATGCGTACCTACAGATTAACGATGGCTTTTTAATGGACATTGAAAATTAATTGAAAAAATTATTTAATATCAGGTGCTTAAAAACTTCACTGTGCAAACTTGAAATCACAGTAGGTATTCAATTTGTAACTTATGTTTTAGAACATAAAAAAAGGACGTATACGCATTGTTACGTGTAACGTTTTATAACAGTTCTGTTCTGTGGTGGTTAACTATATTTTGTTGTTTTAAAATGCTCACTGCTCTACCGACTACCGATACAACCATATTTCAAAAATAAAGGTATTAAGCCCTATAATAAGGTTCCCAGGGCAAAATATAACATTGGTGTCAGAAGTGAAATTTAATAAAACTCTCAGTTAAATGTTACAAGAAGATTTGAGAAGACCAGGTAAAAATCCAGACACTTTAGTTTTTTAAATGATGAAATGACAAAGGCAAGTTTTTTGCGTCAGTGCTTGCCCTTAGAGGCGGAGGCATGCTGCTGAGCTGCTGCAAGCAATCTCAGCTCAGATGCATGTCAACAGGCTATAAGCAAGAAGTCCAAAGACCAGAGTCCAACATAATACCAACTAAAATGTAAAGCGACCATTACACAGTCAGTCATTTGACATCAATCTGTAATATAGTGTTTGTAAAAATAAGTCTGTATGCGTGCATTTGTTTGACGAAACATTAAAACACTTTTGATTTTGCCTGATGACTGAATATATGTGTAGATGACTTACGTCCAAGTAAAAGTCGCTTAAGAAAAAAAAAAAAAAAAAAAAAAAAAAAGGAAATAATCCTAGACATCGGTAACTAAGTTTCGACGAAAAGAGCAGTTATCATTAAAACTATTTGTGATAAACCTTCTACGTCAGAAGTCTTTGTTTGTTCAAGCATCAAAAATGATTTTTGAAGGCATCGATACCTCATGGTGAAACCGGACTATGACCATTGTTCTCGAGATTACATCGTGGGAAAGACGCTTGTAGATCCTCAAAACAACATGGTCCTTGTATGAATACTAAGAGCCAAACTTTATGTAGGTCAAGCTAAGAAGAGGAGAAGTTGTCGGTATGTAAGACCCTGTAGCGACAATAACAAGGATCAACGTAGAACAAGCTGGAAATCCGTGAATACAGATTAAGTCATTGCTTTGGAGAAAAAACTTTTTAAATGGAATTTGACAAGCACTGTGAGAACTTAAAAGATGTATTCCAGAGGCTGCGAGAGGCTTATCTAAAGTTCTATTCAAAAATTTGCGCTGTTCAAGACTGATGTGTGGGGTAGGAGCTGAATCAGATTCAGAGATTAGCCACACGCTTTGCACCACACCTTAAAAAAAAAGGAAAACCTTTCAAGTGGTCAGATGAGTAGGAGAAAAGCTTGAAGGACTCAAAAGATGCAGATGAAAGCAACTTCGAAATAGGAGCGGTTATTTGAGTCCATGCGCATGACGGTCAAGAAAAATGTTGTAGCATATTATTAGGATCAGCAAAGTGCTCTTGAAGCCCAGAAAGGAATTTTAGTGTTACCTAAAGGAAAATACTTGTTTTGTTTCTGTTCACAAGGTGCTCCTAAAAATAAATCTAAGGACATGGAGCATAGAGATGTGTTTGAATTGAGAGACTTCAGACGTATAATGAGACAGATCCAACATCGAAAAGTAAAACTGCACTTGAATGCAGATGGTTATTGCATTCGCCAGGAAGAAAAGGAATTGCCAAGAGACTTTCTGTTGTTTTTTGAAGTCAGCCCGTCGAATTCCATCAACAGATTCTTTGTCGTGGAGCCCAGAAGCATTAAAACTGGAAGAAAAAAATTCTTTCCATTCGAGATAATTACCACCGTCAAAAAACATTAGTAACACGTTACTTCCAGGAGTCTTACTTTAGATATTTACTTCATATTCAGTCCGTATCTTTTGATGCGAAACTTCTGTCTACGAGACCTTTTCAATTTGATTATGTATTACATACAATATAAATTATATATGGAGTTTAATGTATGTACTTCAACATATTTACAAAATAAAATTTCACAATACTGAAACATAGTAACTCACCATGCAAAAACCGCGCCAATTTACTTTCACACTTATGTATCTACATACATCCACACATGATTTAATTTAATATTTATTAAAAGTTTTCATTTGGTTGACTGAATTTTTTATTTTAATTACAATATACATTGCAGCCATCTGGTGTGGCTGTGTTGTAGCTCTGCTGTTGCACTATAAATTCAATTCAATAATTCAATCGAGCACAACGGGTGTTGAATGTTTATATTTATCCTTAAAATAATGAAATGTTAAAAGTATGGAAAATAATAATAATAATTAATTCTTTCGTGGCTTTTTAATTAACTTTCACACTTTGCTTTGTTGGTTATTAAAAATGATGATATCAATGTTAATTCATATGCTTTACATAAGCTGGCAGGTCGTATTTTTTTTTTTTTTTTTTTTTTTATATGAGATCAAATA
Organism: Baccha elongata; assembly: GCA_951217065.1. Taxonomy (NCBI): domain Eukaryota; kingdom Metazoa; phylum Arthropoda; class Insecta; order Diptera; family Syrphidae; genus Baccha; species Baccha elongata. The sequence goes on from OX578272.1 coordinate 249,709,529, forward strand.
TATAAGTATAGTTTTGTAGAGAACCAATGAATAATAATTATTACAATAAAAAATACATTATGTTGTTGATTTTTTTGTGTTTTATTGTACCAAAAAGATGGGATCAGTTATGAAATATTACACTTAAAATTATAAATTTTATGTAGACATAAATGAACGACGGAAAATTCATTAAGTTCGTTTATGAAGCGAGCTATAGCTTAAAGTTCACCCAAATTAAGAAAACTTGTCAGAATCCTTTTAAAAACATTTTAAAAACACTTAAGAACTATTTTAGAAACGTTTTAAAAATGTTCTTCAAGTGACGATAACCAAAGAAATATTTCGGAAATAAATCTGAAACGTTTTTTAAACAATTCTTAAATATTATTATACATGTCTTTAAGTAATAGAAAAAGTCAAAATTGCCTATGGTTCTCGTTGATAATATAGCTTTCTATTGGTGAAAGAATTTTTGAAATCGGTTTAGTGGTTTAGGTGTGAAAGCGTAACAAACAAAGTAAGTTAGTTGGATTTGACGAGAACGAGTTGACTCGTACACCTCCTTACAGTATCAGCCGCAAATTGAATGTTTCCTATAATACGTGTGATAATAAGACGCCCGCCCGGTAGTAAGCTTTTTTGTTTGTGACTTTAATGAGGTAGGTATATAATATAAGTGTGTTGCACTCTTTTTTTAAAATACACACAAATAAGAAAATAAATCCACAACAGCAGTTTATGAAGGTTGTGAGTAAAATGGGATAATAATCACCTCACATTTTATAATTCAACCATTTGACTACACTTATCTTACACCTAAAAACATTATGTAAAATAAATAAAAATATCAATTGTGCAATATTGTTTGTATGAAAAGAAATACATTTAAAAACCTATCAAATAAAATTAGAGAAAAATTATATGGCAAAAAACGTACATACAAATCAATTAACAACATAAGTTTTAATAAATTAATAAATATACATGTGTCAATAAAATAAATCAAATATTTGAATATTTAAATAAGTAAATAAAACAATTTAAAAAAAAATTATATATGTAAATAATAGATAAATAAATAAATAAATGAATAATTAAACAACAAAATAAATAAATTAATAATTTAATTAACAGTTAAATAAATAAATTTCAAAAAAATAATAAATAAATGAAAAAGTTAATAAATAAATAAGTTGATAAACAAATGAATAAATAAATAAATATAAAAAATTATAACAAAAAATAAATAAACATACTCGTATTTATAAGTGAATAATTAATTAAATAAATAAATTGAAAAAATAATACGTAAATGAATGAATAAATAAATAAATAAATAAATAAGTTAATAAACAAATAAATATAAAAATTGTTTCGAAAATTATATAAATATATAAATAATTAAGAATTAATTAAATAAATAAATTAATAAATAAATAAATAAATAAATAAATAAGCAAAAAAATAAATAAATAAATAAATAAATAAACGAATAAATACATAAATTAATTAATGAATAAATATATAAATAAAGTAAATAAATAAATAAATGAGACTATAAATATAAGTAAATAAATAAGTTAATAAACAAATAAATAAATAAATAAATATTTCAAAATAAACAAATATTAAATAAAAAAAACAACAATAAATTTAAAAAATTAACAAATTGATTAATTTATTTATTAATTAATTAATATAATGTAATAATAATTTTAATTGTTAAATAAAAAAAACTATTAATGGTTAGTAGGTATTTATCACATATGGTTCAAAAGCCTGCATGGAACAACTGTAGACAGGCCTCATCGCCGATTGAGTGATCAGGTTGAAGAAAATTTCCGCCAACTCGAGGTACGAAATTGCAGATAGTATAAGCTAAGGATCGAGCGAGGCTGGAGATTTATATTACGTGAATTCTGGCACACCTCACTTATTTAGTAAGTAAGTAACACGAAAATAAAACGTCGATGCTGCATCCAATACGAAGCTTCCATAATAACTATTGAAATATTTCTAAATGTCTATCTAATGGCAATCGAAAGATCTTTTAACCTGCTTCAAATTTTCAAACAAATTCAACCTAAAAAGTTTTTACAACTATTTTCCCCCATATACCTACAAAATATGTACGTAGGTAAACCAATAAAATTCTGCAAACAAAAAAAATAATAGAAAAATTTAAAACGTAGGATTATGGTTTCAATATCCAATCTTTCTAGAAAAAGCCTTTAAAATGCAATAACTTTTTAGCTCAAGAGGTAGAAAAGTTTCACAAATCCTTTTTCGATTAAATTGCATCCTCCTTTGCTATATCAATATAACTTCCTTTTCCAACCGACAGCTATGTATATATATCCACCGCACTTCATTATCATATCATCCTACATAAAAAGGAACATCAATCGGACCGATAACAGTAGGTAAATCGATTTTTATACACTTTTTCGTCCTTAATCTGTGTCTATGTGTGTGTTGCTGCAAAATTAATTTTCTTGTAAGTCCTTTTGGTTTTTTTTTTTTTTTTTATCTTTCGTATGGTCGTTACAAAAAAAAAAGAATTTTTATTCGTTTTCTTTTTTTATGATTATTATTGTTAATATGAATTGTTGCCGCATCCTTTGTGATATCCTGGATTACAAGGGTAAACGATTAATCTATTTGCATTCTTTGAATTATTTGATTCAAAAAGCGAAATGATGAGTAACATTATCCTGATGCGGATGATTGTCGGACTAATGCAGGGTGGAATCAGGAGCAGGACTCATAAATGACTATGAAGAGCGTATGAATTTTGAAATAAAATAATCGGTTATACTTGGCGGCATTTTTAACAAAAAGAAAGATGTGCCTGTTTTATTTGTTAAAAGGATGAGTTTGTATCCTTTGTGATTTTGAAAAACTGGAAGGTGAAATCATATATATACTTCCATCACGCAACAGAGTCCTAAATGCAAATAACTAATCGAATATAAAGAGAAAGAGTTCATCCTTTGTTTGCATGGGGGACGATTTAGGTAGTCGCAACTCGCAGTATAAGTAAAATCCTTTGAACTTTTGTGAAGTTCTAGCCGCGATTTCGTGATGTTTCTGCCATCAAAATGGATAAAATCAACACAAATCAGTATTCACTCTTTTGGCAGACTAAGTATGAGGAAGAAGGTCTTCATATAACGTTTTGGTTGGCATGAAATAGTCATGTGTGTTCATGTTCAGTGAAGGTAAATATAAATAAACACCCGTCGTATTATTAAACGATGTCCTGTTGTAGTCCTGACTCTGATGATGGAATGAGTACTTATAGAAGTTGTTTTTCGTGCTTCAGCATAGCAAAGCAAAGCATTGGCCATGCGAAAAGCAAATACCAAATATTTAGTGGGCGAGTCTGTTAGTCAGTTTTTTGAGGAGACCAAGTTTTTGACTTGCAAACAAAATGACCATTTATGATACAATGGTAGTGATATAACCATGAGCTTGGTGTTGTTTGGCTAAAGGACATTCAAATTGGTTATTTGTTTTGTTCACTTTGTGTTGGTCAATATGCAAATGGGGAAATAATAGGTGGGCTACATGGGTACTTTGATTCTCAAAGGGACAATGGACATCAGTTTGATTGCTATTTTTGAATTTAACTATTATATTGATTTGTAGGTATGCTAGGTCTTAAAGGAGTCAATAAGTTAAATATGAGGAACATTGTTATTATATATCTTGATGTAACCTAAATAAATAAAAAGAGAAACCGATTTGATTGCTTCTTTTTGTGCTATTCGAACTTGAATCACACTCCACGAGACTCATTGACAGCTGTCACTTGATGACAGCTATTAAATTCAATAATCTTTCAGTTAATTAAAAATTGGTGGCATGTTCTTTGTATTTTTTTTTTTTTTACGTATCGTCTTGTCCGTATATCAGATATGGTCAAGGTGCTGATCCTGAAGATTAAGACATTGATCTAGGAAGATACCTGTATTCTTTTTTTTTTAACTATATAGTATCGGGCGGCGTCCTTAATCTTGTTTGGACATCGTCTCTGCTGATGGAAAAGGAAGTGGTGAGTAAGTCGTTTTGGTTGAAATTCTGTTTGTTCCTCGTAGGTACCTACCGCTATTAGAAGAAGCTTGTCATTTGAAACTCAGTACCTTCTCAGTCGGTACTGAGTTTCAAATGGCAAGCTTCTTCTAATAGCCTCTTGATGGACCAATAAAGAGGAATTATTTCTCCTGAATATCACATATGTATATAAGAACCATATCTGGCCGTTTTTTTTTTTTTTGCGACTTCTCAAGTCATTCATGGACAACCTGATCGGTCTTGTTCAGAGTGGTTTTCTTTTTATGCTGGCGATGGAATGATATCAATACTCAAATGAATGCACATCGCTTCACATAAGGATTTGCTTATGCGGTTTTCTGCGTCGAAAGCTTCGGCAGGTCCCATGGAAGAATTTTTTCGTCATCCGAAAATTTCCTGAAGAATTTTTCTTCTATGTGAGCTTTCAGAAGCAATTTTAAAAATATTTGCTACTTGGTTAATGTTGGCATGTCGCAGTTTCTGAAAAGCCTGGGGCCAGATCGCTTAAAATTTAAAAGATTGAACAATCGTCGTTTCACTGTTCCTCTCTCTATTTTTTTTATAAAGAAATGATCTGCAAAACGACAATCCTTCGATGTTTATTTTACGTGATCTACCCCTTGGTTTGCAGCAGCCAGGGCAGATAATTCCTTCATCTCCCGATACATGATCTCCGTACTCTCTGCTTTAAGTTGGCCACATTCCTTCTTTGCTGCTTTTCTGTAACGTCCGAGGCGTGCTTTTTCATCTTTGTCATGAGAGGGGCACATTGAACACGATTTCCTTTACCTTTTGCAGTTGCAAGCAGTGATTTTATTTGCTTGAGTCAGGTTTGTTGCAGGGAAACCCAAATGATTCACACTTTTAATTTTCAGGTGGTTGATGGTTTGTCACAGAAAATTTTTCACGATGGAGATGAATGTTTCACTTTTTGGTTTGTCAAGATTGTACCACTTGCTTCTTGATAAGGTTTCCGTTTGTTCGTTTCCCTTCCTCTTCTTCATAAAAAATTCAGTCATCTGCAAGAGACGGTGTTGTTGAGCAATCAGAGAAATCAAACTATCACAAGACCTTGTAATAGTCAAAACTCTACCAAGTCACTCCTCACTCTTCCGTAAAGATAAAATTGATTCCGTTCTTTTCTTTGCTTTCGTCTTCACAGCACAACTGTTTTCAAACTTTTTTCATTTAGTTTCTTGAAAACGCAGGATGTTACGTTCTTTTCACCATATCTTTTAGCTCGTTTTGATTTGTCTCTTGTTTACATACTTTTTTTCACTAAAATGTAGTTTGAAAGTTTAAAATAGTAATGTTAAACTGCCATAACATTATCATGCCGGAAAAGGGTTGCCAGAAGAATTTAAAAGTAATATAAAAACGCTTAAAAAAAGAAATTAATTGAATTTTTATAGTTGCTCTGGCAACCCTTTTTCTACTTGATAAATATTATGGCAGTCTTACATAATTATTTTAAACGTTTCAAACTACATTTAAGTGAAAAAAAATCGTGCCAAAATTACTTTCCATAGTTAGGTTATTGTGTCTACTCTTTGAAGGGTTATATCTTTAGTTTCCGACCATTTCCGGTAGCTATAATTGTAATTTCTTGTTGAGTGACCCTATAGCTCTCCTACTATAATACTATGTTTCCCTTTCCACCAAGCACTTAATCTTATAATGCCCAGTTTCACAGTGAGAGTTTTAACTGTAGTTTAATTAAACCTAAACGAAAGTTTAAACTTTTCGTTTAATTCGTTCGGTTTCACTTCGAAAACTTAAACTCCAGTTAGCCTCAAACAGTTTGCGAAGCTCTGTGTTATGAATATTGCTTTGAAATGTCAAATTATTGTTGCGAAAATAGAATAAATCGTGAATAATTGTGGAATTGTGATACTTTTTTGTATTTTTTATCAATTGAATTAAATCCCTATTTAAAAATTAAAAAAAATATGAGTGAACAGTGATAAAAAAAATTATCGAAATATCATGTGCGAGCGAATTAACATCAAAATGGTGATGGCTGTGTGTTTTAAAACCTTAAACGAAACGGCAGCTTTTAAACGACAAAATAAAATCGTTTAACTTAAACGAAAAGTTAAACTTCAATCTGTGTTAAACGATAACTGTGAAACCGAAAAATTGTAAAACGGTAGTATAAACTGAAAATATAGTTTCAACCCTCACTGTGAAACTGGGCATAAATGTTCCTCTCTCAAAACAGGTTTTAATTTTTGGTGGAAACATAGCATAGCTCGACATTTTCGGAAATTCGAGAAACTTTTCTCATGTTTTCGACACCAGAAAAGGAACACATACAAAATCTATGGTTAAGAACTGAAATACCCATGGTTACAAATAATCAGTGCTGAAAAGACTGGCGTTTAGTGTGTTTTTTTTTGTTCGAAACATTCGTTTACTGCTCTTTTTGAGTATTCATTTACTTTTCTAAATTAAAGTCCCTTATATTTTACAGTCAATGTTTCACTATATGTACATATGTATATTAAATTTTGCTAAACTTTTTCAATATATGTACATACATATTTTTGATTATTTTTGTACTTGATATTCTTGCATTATTTTGCGTCTTATTACCAAAAGACAATAATTATTTATTACCATATTTCATTACAGGTTTTTAAAAAAATGGTACCAATAACTTTCATACACGATTTTTTTATTAAATTAAAATTTATTTCATTTCAGTTCAATTTATTCAAATGTTTCCAAGCACAAAAATGTCTTTCAAAGAGAAATAACGAATTTGGGCAAGCAATAAGAACTTTCTGTTCAAAATCAAGAGACAATAAAATTGAACAGCTCTTTAATGAAAAACTTAAAGAATACAAAAACAAATGCAGGTGATTTTATTGTTTATTATTACTAAATATTATATATTTGTTTTTATAATAATTATTAAAGTGATGGAAAATTGTTTGAACCAACCCCAGAGATATTGGAAGAACTTAAAAGTGAATATTCACGGATTGCTAAATTATATGATGTTGAAAATGAATCAGAATTTGTAAAATTTCCAGACTTTAATTTTAAGGAACCGAAAATTGATCCAATCATGGAAAACACCGGAAATGATGATGTGAATTCAGAACAGACTTAAGTTATCGAAATTCATATGATTTGTAAGGAAGATTTTTGAAATTATTAAAAATATAAATTGAATGACACATTGAAAATTGAAACATATGGCAATTCAAAGTCAAAATTATTTGTAGTTTAGAAATTAAAAATTACGAAAGTTTACAGAGTTAAGCTGGGATACTCAGATCGAATTGACGCAAAAGTGACTATAATAGTAAGACCGCACTAAGCGACAGTTTACTTCAGCTATAGACTGCGCGGCATCAAATTCTTTGTATGAGATTATATGACGTAATCCGTACTATAATCAGCAGTGGAACTGCGATTCAGCGACACTTCGGGACGAAATTGGTAGTGTAATCAACTATGCCGCGTAGTGTTGCTGAAATAAACTGTCGCGTAGTGCGGTCTTACTTTAAATGCAAGAATATTCAAGTGTGTTATTCACAAGCTTCGTTGATGGCGCTGTTCCATAAAAGAACTATCATTTGTTATCTGAGTATATTAATAGGTAACTTAAAAATTCTTCAAACCTTTTGTTGCACAATTCCAAAGTCCTTTAAATCTATATTTTTAGGTTCAATATCCTGTAGCGAATATCTGTTCCAACTATTTTCATTCTCAAGCGACAAAAGCAGTCGTCTTGTTCTGATTATGCAATTATTTTTTTATGGTTTTGCGAAATTCCTCCCCCTTTGGATTCTTAAATAATATAGACGCAAGTGTTTTAAAGATTTTTAAGGCATTTTTTTTTTTTTTTTGCTTTGTTGCAAAATGGAAATAGAAATTTATATGCACACGACAAAACCACAACGATATGTCAAATTAAGTCTTTGCACTTTTAAACTGTCTTAACTCTGTTAGAATAATTGATAAAACAATTATTTCTTAAGCACACGTATGTTTAACATTCAGTTTTATATTCAAATCGACTCGACGATTTTTTTTTACAAGTTACAGGGTGAACCAAAAACGAACCTACTCTGGTCAGACTTTTTTATTCATATGACCTTCAGTCCCAAATCAGCAAATTGCAGCGATGAAAGCTCATCACATGTTTATGAATACTTCAACAGGTGGCGTTCTTGTTAATTGGCGCCCCATAGTGGGACTTTGAATGAGTATAATGGCTCCTTATGAAAGGATACAAGATTTTATAGTGCCCTAGGATTGCAAATTTGGTAAAGAAGGAAATTACTCAGTGTCGTTGAGGTTAAGAAGAGTAGGAGTGTAGCTTAAATATGATTGACAGTCTGCAGGGAGAAGAGCATGTTCTGTTGGCTTGGCATACATACATTCTTAGAAAAAACATTCAAATCTTTACCAAGAGCGGCAAACATTCGCGCCCAACTTGGCGTGCGAAATTAGAGACAGCTTATAGTTAGAAACCGATCCGGCTGGAAAAAGATTGTTGGTTGAGTAAGTAAATCAGAATTCTCGTCGGAACAAGGACTACGAAATTTTCAGCTAGATTTTCTATAACGTGTTGTTTGAACAAGTCTATTCGAAGCGAGCGGCTAAAGGCATTATTGTTTGACCAGTTGGCGTAGAACGGTAGGAAATTTACGTTGCCCATTACTTGTTGAGGCGTAGCCTCACTTCACATATATCACTTCACATATATCAAAATAAAACTGAATGGTGAACTGCAAAAGTTCTATCTTCTTCTTTAAGGTTGATAAGACTACAATTTAGACCACCCTGTACAAAAAAATTATCTGAAAAAATATCTTCCACACCTATCATTTGCATAAAAACAAAGAAAAACCAGGCTCCATAATCAAAAGGAATAGCTGTAACAACATAACTAGTAGTCTTAACATCCTATTTAACCCTGAAAATAGCTGGAAAAAAAAAAGAATAAAACTTCAAGTCATCAATGTGGTTTCGACCCTAATTACCGACTCACCTAACACAAGCACTAACAGGACAATTACAACAGAAAAGCAAATATTTTTCGTGCCCCAACCAGTTGCCAGAAGCGGTGACATTCCTTAAGGGTGTGTCTTCAGAAGAAAAAAAAAACACGCAGGTTAAGGAAGCCTCTGACAAATTGCGTGGAAAACTTTTTTTTTTTTTTTGTAAGTAAGCTGACAAGAACCTTTTAACCTGGACAGACTATCAGTCAGCAGATATGGCCCCCGTATTGACAGGGAATTACATTCACCTTTTCCGGTTGTTCGGGCAGCATAATTGAAATGTTTAACCGACAAATGGACTTTCCCACTTCGACATTATATATGTATGTATGTATACAGGAGCACATTGGTGAGAAGTCTCAGAATGAAGGCAGAGGTAAATGCAGACAAATTGAAATAACAATAAATTGACTGTTGGCCATGGCCAAACATTAACCGCATATGGACGTACGAGATAACCGGATGGTTGGACTTTGGCTTGAGGGTTTGTTGTCTGTAAATGTGGGTTCGGTCTTCCAAAAATGACTACTGGGCAATCGTAATATTGGATCGGGAATTACTAAATGATATTGGATTGAAATTGAATTTGTCGAATGGTTATACAGAAGGTTGGACATTTTCTTTCAGGCAGAAAGTGAAAGTACCCTCACATTTAAAGCTTTATCCAATTGAAATTTTAAAAAATGTTTTAAATGTAAATATGAATTAAAAAACAGTTTTACTTTTTCTAATATAAACAATTGCTCAGTTTATATTTCTAAGACCTCCGAGATCGCCTTAAGCTAAAGGCCAGTTGGACAATCGTGGTTCAAGCTGGTTCAAATTTTTAAACCACTGATTTCCATACCTATAATCTGTCAAATTCGGTGGGTTAAAAACTTGAACCACGTTTGTACAATTGGTCCTAAAAAATATACTTTAGATGGCGCTCACAGTCCAGGATGAACTTCGGCCTCAACCAACATGTCTCCCAGCCAGCTCTGTTCCTAGCTAGCCGCTTCCAATTTTGCACCGCAAGTTGGCTGAGGTCGTTTTTACTTGTGTGCGCTATCTATTGGGGGTCTTCCAATGCTGCGTACACTATCCGGATCGGACTCGAAGACTCGTCAGGCTGGTGCGTTGGTGTCCATACGCTCCAAGTGACCCAGCCAATTCAGCCGCTTTATTTTCAGCTTCTCGACCAGGGAGCTCGTCATTAAAGCTTCTTCTCCATACTCCTTCGATACACATAGAACGAAAAATCACTCAAAGAATCTATCTCTCCAGGCACCCAAGTTACTTTTCATCCGAGCCCTTTAACGCCCATGCTTCCACCCCATGCCCCCATACAGCAGAACTGGGATTATCCCAGTCGAGTACATACCGTACAGTTTGTTGTTATATCTTCTCCTCCATTCTTCATTTATGTAGATAGGACCAAAAATGACATTGAGAATCTTTCTTTCAAAGCAGCCTTAATCGTTCTCATCCATGCTTCTGCACCATAAATCAGGACTGGTATGATAAGTGACGAGTGTCTTATAGAGGGATACCTTAGTTGCTCGAGAGAGGGCTTTGCTCTTCAATTGCCTTCTTAGTCAAAAGAAACGGCGATTGACAAGTGTAATTGGACGGACTTTTGAAAGATTGTGCCTCTGGTGTTGACGTAAGAGTTTTGCACTATTCTTTCAAGGATGACTTTAAAGAAGTCACATAACAGCGCATCGCATTGTCTAAATCTTTTGTTGACATCAAAACTATCGGTGAGGTCTTTACCGACTATGATGGAGCAGCGTGAATTCGCCACCGTCATCTTGTACAAACGGACGAGTTTGGGTAGGGATGCCAAAACTAGACATTGCTCTATATAACTGGTCTCTATAGATTAGTGGGTATCGGTTTCAAACTCCTGCATAGTACGGCAGGGAAGATCATTTATGACTTTATCGCTATGTTAAGAAGACGAATGCCCTTGTTGTTGGGGAAGTCCAGAGGATCGCCTTTCAACAGGATCGAGCAAAGAATGCTGTGTATCCATATTTCAGGCATGCTTTCTTCCAACCATATTCTGTAGCTGATCTCCTTAGCCAATTCACTAACAGCTGGTTTGAAGAGATCGAATGGACGGAATTGTTGGCTAGCGTCTTCCAGGTAAAATAGAGCAATCGGCACGGTAGCAGAATTTGGTTCATCAACGCCGTTGTATAATTTGCAAAAATATCTTTCCATCCATTTTCTCAGCACCGACTGCGATTCTACTGTTAGTAGGCTTCGATTCGGGCCTTGTATTCTTGTAACCTTGTTATGTTCTTTTTACCTCTTGGTAAAACTTCCAAACTTTATTCTAGCAATGGAGTCTCTCTATATAGTCGATCTCGTGCTTCTCATGTTCCTCCTTGTTTATTCTGAGAATCCAGAGTTCTTCTCTCCTCCTTTGCTGATAAAGATCGATCGATCGATCAGCTCTGGTCCTTCTATGCAGCTCTGCTTTGTATGCCAGTTGTTTGGCTGCATTGATGGCATTCTTAATTAAACCGGTTTTCGTTGTGGTGGATTGTATAAAACCCAGCACGGCAAAGACGGTATCGGCATTTCTGAATGCTTCCTGGTAATGTTTAAAAAAGGTGGCGGCATAGGACTATTAAAGAGGTTGCGAGTGACTTCATGGAAAATGACCTCGCTATCTCTTGCGCTTGTAGTCATCTGACATCGAGTTTCCTCAAAGTATTTCCTCGCTGCAACTAGGTACAGTGGGCCGCATTTAAATTGGCTCCTCGGAACGTTTGAAGATCCATAATACTGAAGGAGTGCTTTGCTTTGATCGCAATGTATATATATCTACCGATTTTGCCTCCACAGTTCACAGACGTCTTTTCTTCCTTTACTCGCATTAAGATTAACCAATACAATTTTAATGTCATAGCACTCTTACTCATAACATAACTTTTACGTTTTCTCCAGGAACTCGAAGAACTCGAACTCCAGGAACTCCAGGAACTCGAAGAACCATCCACGCATATGAGGCTAATTTCGGTGGCCTCTGCTAATAATTCAGCTTCACGTGCGTCGTCTATAGAGAAAATATTCCACGTGCAGAACCCAAGTTCAATCAGTTTGTTCAATCAAACTGCCTCGACGGATTTAAATCCCTTTTTTCAAATTGCCCCAATCAATTTCTTTCGGAATGGAATTTTAAGCTCCACAATTACTTCAAGTGCTCTTTTAGGACTGCTCAATTAATTTTCAAACTTTTTATTCACCGAAAATTGGCCACAAATCTACAACTGCCCTATTACGCTATTTAGTCCTGCGAGTTCATATAAATGGCTGTATTTAAACTGTTACTGACGCTATTGCAAATGCAAATGCACTCTGACTATCCCAGTTCCCCCACAATATGTTTGTCTGTTGAAAGAAGGACATGCAATGCAGCATCATCATCTAACAGATAGAGATGACTTTAACAAAACAAAAACCGAAAACCCAAAAAATACTAACAATGTCGTTATGCACTTATGTCTGAATAATTTTGTTGAGCATTCCCCCATATTTATTTAGCAGCCTTCAGTCAGTTTGTTGTCGTCGTCCTTGCGACCGAGAACGAGGAGTGCCGACATCCAGAACACCATCATGATGCAAAAAGCATTTAATTAATTGTTCAATAAAATTAATATATATGTACACACAACTGCAGTTCATGCAATCAAATATGTTGTATGCAAGTGCAGAGTTCAGTGCGGAAAAATAAAAAGAGGTCCTTGCAGTACATACACATTCTTGTTCGAGTGCAATTTCACAAGTTATCATCATCAACATAATAATCATTGTCTGGCAAAGTGGGTGGGGTTGTGTTTGTGCATAACTGGAGTCAGGAGCCCACCCAAAAGGGCTACCTGATGTGGCAGGATGACAGTAAGAGGCGCTCCAAATTGCATCAATTTAAGTTGAAGGGTGTGCGTTCCGTGCTATGGAGCAGCAGTGGCAAAACAGAGAACAACATTATATTGGTCTCGGTTGTTGGATAAACAAAATGCAATTGCAATATTTTCATTATTTCAGCATAAAAGGTGCACACTACCAGGAGAGGAGGTTCAACTACCCCCATTCCAATATCATGCGAAAGGACATCCCGGTTGTGCATCTCAGAGAGATGCATCCTGCAGCACTCGTTCTCTAATGTTTAGCAATATTATTATTATTGATAATACGAGTATTTTCGCACAGCTTGCAAGGAGCATCATGGAAGGGGCTGCATATGGACAACTCTGTGTTATTGCAACTTTTTGAAAAATGATCATCGGAGGGCGGGGAATGAGTGAGAGTGTTCACATGGAACTGATGCCAGAAACAATTTGCCACAAAAAGAAAAGAACTTTCTGGTATACTTTATGAATTGCAATGGTTTTCTATGTTTTTGGAAATGCAAAAGGTTTTTCGATGATGGAGATAATATAGGGGGAACTAGCCTGGGATGCATTTTTGGTACAACAGCAGCAGCAGTCGTCGAATGCAACTGCACATTTTATATTAAACTTTTAGGTTTGGTGGAAATTCAAAACCCCAACAAGGACACAGATTGTAAAAGTTCTTCTTTCAGGTTTTGGTGTTGGGTTTTGACTTACGATATGAGCGTCTGCATCCAACTGCGTGTTTTAATGAAATTTTGGGAAAATTGTGCGGTGACATATGCAATTTTCTGGCTCCTGAATTTATATATATATCAAAATGGTTTTGCCTTAGAATTTTGTTATGTTTTCTGTTGTGGGATCTATAGGATCAGGTAATGGAAATGACCAAAGAATGTATATGTATACATTCTACACATTTAACTACTAGATAACCATCCAGTAGTTAAATGTGTCATAGCATCTATACATTTCCCAAGGTATTTGGAAATGTATAGATGCTATGGACTATGTTTTGATATTTAAGAAGTCCCACATATTAAGTTCTTGTAAAAGAAGATTTTCATATTGTTCGATTTCTTTCCGTTTCAATATCGGTGAAGATTTCTTTTTGTACCGCTGTTTTTGAATTCAAAGCTCAGATTTATCTCGGTATCTCGTTCATTTTGATTTGCTGCTGAAAACTTTGTTCGAGTGTGTATGTTAAATGGTACGGTATGTCTTGCGAAGAGCTTTCATTTGAATGAATAAGAACTATCAGACGTTTGCTGCACGGCACTTAAAGCTTGTTGTTGTTCAGTTTCCTGACTTTCCATTTCAACTACAAATTTGTTCAAACAGCTGTTTTACAAAAAAGCACTTTGAAAAAAGAAATGTACAAGTAAAGTGCGTTTGAATTAACCAAAAACAATCTGGGTACACGAACACTGATTGGGAGGAATTATAGCTGTTCAATTGCGCTGAAGTAAATCATCAGATTCCTTTTTAGTGATGCTCGTCAATTTATAATCTCATCTTTGTTCGAAAAACACTTTACTGAAAAGCATTTTCCTTTTGTTTCATTCTGACTTAACATCCAGGGTGATTTAGTGTCTCAACCATCATTTCACTCCAATCAGTTTTCAATTATACTCAATTTTCACACACTCATTTTTTAAAATCTTCTTCGGTTTGTTCACCCCACCGTAGGAATTTTTTCTCCTGCTAACTTCCACTTTGCCTGGCTTTGCAGATCCTACGGGTTTGAACATTGTTTGAGCAATTCTATATGATCCAACTTTCGAACACTTTGAATAACTTAATTCTTACAAAATACATTTCAGCGAACGAACATCGTTGAAAATTCTCCAAACAAACTGCTCAAGGCAGCCAAACACTCGAATCTTCCGACGTCATCCGATCTTTTTGCTGGAAAATGCCTGGGTTTCTAACGAGGGTCATTGCAATAACTTACTTAACAACTTGCTTCCTTACTTACTTACTTACTTCCTTACTTACTTACTTACTTAATTACTTACTTACTTACTTAATTACTTACTTACTTACTTACTTACTTACTTAATTACTTACTTCCTTACTAACTTACTTACTTCCTTACTTACTTTCTTTTTTACTTACTTACTTCCTTACTTATTTTCCACTTTCTTACTTATTTTCCACTTATTTACTTGTTTTAAACTTACTTACTTATTTTCCACTTCTTACTTATTTTCCACTTACTTACTTATTTTCCACTTACCTACTTACTTATTTTCCACTTATTTACTTATTTTAAACTTACTTACTTATTTTCCACTTCTTACTTATTTTCCACTTACTTACTTATTTTCCACTTACCTACTTACTTATTTTCTACTTATTTACTTATTTTAAACTTACTTACTTATTTTCCACTTACTTACTTATTTTCCACTTGCAGCTCATGATTTATGTGTTACCTTTTCCTGAAAGCAGGCAGGCGGCCTTGCATCTTCCTCGATATCTGGCACGTTATTGGCTGATATCCACACCATGCGCTCTGGCAATCACACACAATGGCTTGGGGTTTATACTAGAGTCCCGGTCAACCTTGCCGCTTCGGAAAGGCTTAGATTCGAAGACTCTTTTCCCCGGAGCATTAGAGTCCGTTTGGTAGATGTGGCCGAACCAATGTACTAAACGTGTTTTGGCTTTCTCGGCTAAATTCACAACTTCATAATTGTATGTTTTGTCCATTTTCATTCCCCGCATACAGAAAAAATCATTGATTTCAGTCATGCAGTGCCCCTTAACGTAGTGATTAGTGCGTCGGATTATCACGCCGGAGGTCGGAGTTAGAGCCCTCAGTACACCTAATATTTTTTTCCGGGGCACTGCCTCTTGAGAGGAAGTGATAAATCCTCCAAGAGTATCATTCTCATGAAAGTGCATCGTACTCTTACCTTAGTCGTTGGAATTCGACGAGAAAAAATGTCCTCTCCCATACTGTAGAACTAACAACGCTCTCAAAAGGAAGGTTCAGAACATAAGTCACAAGGATGTGGTTCTTCGAATGCCACTAAATGTATTTATTTATTTATAGTCGCTGAAAGATCGTTTCATTATAACCCAATTTTTGTCTATTCTCCAATTTTCTTCACCAAAACCAATATACCCCATTTAACTGCACATAAAAACAATCGACTATAACTACTCATATAAATGCACACAAATGTCTCGTTCTATTAAGCTAATCCAAGTAATTTTCCCGAACATAACAGGCACAACTAAATCCCCCCAAAAATGAATATAGAGATCCTAATCCAAATTGCTTAACAAAAACCACTCGATGTCGATTAAAAGTTCACTTTAAACCACAAACTCCCTCTTCGCAGAATTAACACCCTTAAAATTGAGTTTTTACCCCTAAATGCGTTCTTTCAGTGTCCTCCACATAAACGACATGCATTTCGCATATTGCACCCATCGCATCGCATCTATTATAACAAAGGCAAATATGATGCCGTTAACATATTCTCAATCGTCACCATAAAATTATTAACATTTCCACTCTGGAGACCGAAAGAGGGTGCTTTTTATGGATATTGGTTTGGCGCGACTACGATAACCGTTTCTAATATCCTGCGGCGCTCTAAGGGTTTGCTGCAATCGCATATTGCATCGAAAAATGCAATCGAAATAACATAACACGTCTGCCGTAATATGGTCGTCGATGAGACACTGACACATGACTTAGTGTGTGTGGTGGTGTGGTTCATTGTTTGCCACCTGTCAGCTGTGATAGCCAGAGGGAGCCATTTCGACGGACTTTCAGAAATATAATAACAATAAACACAATAAGTTTACACGGTGATTTCCGTTTTGATTCAGTTTCCAGTTCCATTCAGCTGTCAACCGTATAATGTAATGGCGAATGGGGGCGACCTAAAAGCTTTTCACTCGTCCTTTTTTTTTTGTACTACGATGGTGAGATTAGTTTTTCCGGTGGAAGGATATAGAGTTGGGGGTGCATTTTGCTAACAAATAAACATAAAATCATATCGAATTACTTTTGCAATAAAAATACAGAAAGCTTTGCATGTTTTGCGCCGATGATGATGAAAATTAGACTCTAAGGGTGGCTTTTGTTTAGAGAGGGTGGGAAGTGTATGACAACAAAAACAAACTAGACATGCATGATGCACGAACGCACATTCATATTGTGATTTGTGTTTGCGAATCAACAAATCATTGGATGTGTTTTCTTTTTGTTGTTGTTGTTGTTGTTGTTTGGACTAAGAGGTATACATATATATAGTTGGTTTGGAAGTCATTTGAGGATTATTTTCCATTGTTATTGGATTTTTGTGAAATAAATACCAAAATTCACAATAAAGAAATATTTTGTATCTTTTGTTTAGAGAGAGAAATATAATATTTAGGTAAACGTAAACAATAGATTTGATATGATTTATCAACCACACATTATGTTATGTCTATTGAATTTTCGGAATGAATTCATATATCTCATATGTGAATTTATGTGGCAGACTAATGGGAATATCGGGTTTCATTAGTGCGGAATGTTTGTGGAGAATTTAGTTTTTGTTGAATGATAAATGGATGGTGGGTTTATTTGGTTGAGTTTTATGATAGTTTCGATTAATATTTTAACAGGTTTTGACTCGAATATTTTATATTTATATTTTTAGTAACCGTGTTTGGGTTGCTGGGTATACGACGACGGTATCGTGTACCGTCTAACGGAACCATACTACATTTTAGGTCAATTCCATTGGTTAGTTTCCACTTTGCATTCAGTTGTATCTCAATGTGTGCCCAGACCAAAGAAATACTTCAAAAAACATTGTGTAAAATAAGTTTTTGAAATGTTTCCAATTTATGAACACATTTTAAAACCGTTTCCGAAATCTTTCTTTTCCTGTGGACGCTTTGAAAATTTTTTTTTTAAATGTTTTGGAAATATTTCATGTTTCCCAGTTTGTCATCTACATGCTATTTTAAGATATTTTACAATAATAAATGCTTCCTGTATTATTTGCGAAACATTATGAAATCCAATTGTAAGCGAGAGAAACATTTTATCAAAGAAGCAATTGAAAAGTACCGCCATATTTTATATATACTAGCTGATGGAGAGTTTGTGCCTATTCGTACGTACGCAAAACTTTTCTCCCGAACACTTCAAGAGAGCTTTTGTAACTGGATCCATGCTTCTGCACTATATAGCAGAACCTATATTATTTGGCGAGTTTGCAGCTGTGCCCAGGTTAAATATTCACTGACTGCATCGAATTATATTCATCATTGATTTTCTTCTGAATCTGATCACATCTGACTCAATTTGGAAATTTGATCATGGTAGATTTTAAAGGTATTTTAGCGATGTAAGCCCTGGTGCAGTGAAATAAGTCCCGTGAAA
This sequence comes from Baccha elongata, assembly GCA_951217065.1. Taxonomy (NCBI): domain Eukaryota; kingdom Metazoa; phylum Arthropoda; class Insecta; order Diptera; family Syrphidae; genus Baccha; species Baccha elongata. The sequence continues at coordinate 249,727,891 of OX578272.1, forward strand.
GTAAGGTCCACGGGTCTTGATTCCTAATTTGAAAGGAAATAACGCCCGCAGACATTAATTTCTTTTCAAAATGGCAGTTACATCCGCGGGTGTTATTTCCCAACAGTTGAGATTAGTAAGGGGGCATGCTGCCCCCTGCAACCCACCTGTAGGGCCTACTATAGGATTTGGGGTGGGTTGTTGCAAGTACCGCAGGTCTTTTTGTGGTGCGTTTTATTGCCCCTTTGAAAAGGAATTAATGCCTAATATAGGAAATAACGCACGCTGAGATTGGTAAGAAGGGTATGCTGCTCCCTCTAACCTCCCTGCCTAGCCTACTATATAATTTGGGGTGGGTGCGAGTTTGGGTAGGTGCAAGTGCCACGAGTGTTATTTCCCTTTATAGTGGAAGTTAAGACACGTGGGCCTTAATTTTAACCTTAGCTTTTTTTGCATAGTTTCCGAGAAAACTGAATTTCGAATCCTTCCCTCCTCCTCCCCCAAAAAAAAATTGCTCCGGGACAAATCATGGGTACTTTTGAGGATTTGCTCACCACCAGAAAAATTAAGCTTTGTCGGAATTCTATCTAAGTAAAACTACAATTTTACTGGCTATGAGGCTTTAACGCCAAAACATTATGATTTATTACTTGAATTTAAAAAATCGGCAGGTAAAATTCATATGATTAACTCTCGCTGATCTAATATGCCACTTCGGAAAGAAAAGCAAAGTTTCTCTTTAGCAACTTTAGAGAGAAGCAGTAGACATGCTATTCTGTTTTAATTTGTGTAAAAATTTGAAGACTTCTCTCCCTAGGCACAAATTTAACTAAATTGGTAAAAAAAAACAAACTTACTTATTTTGTATTGTAAACACACTCAAAAGTACTAAATACATTTGAATCAGTGCCCTCGTTAGGTTTGGAAAATACTTATTCAATATCAGCGGCCTTACCATTAGAGTTTTTGATTGTTTGTTGGGCGCCATTTAATCTAAAATACATTAAGAAAATATCTAACAGTGCCTTTCAATCAATTTATTAAAATAACTTCTCAACCTGAACATCATAAATAAAATTAAGCAGAAGAATTTCCACAAAATATAAATTGAAAAACTCCCTCTTCCCCCCTTTAAACTTATACTCAATGTCTTTCTCAATTAACTTGGAAAATCCGAAAAATTAACTTCCACGACAACAACAATTATTCATTTCTTCATCTCTCTCATCTATTTTGAAATAAAAATAATAAATCAATTTCGATTTCCTTTCCTTCTTTAAAAAAGGGGTGACACAACTGCCTTTTCTTCCTTCAAAGTGAATGAAGAATTTGAAGTATTTCGAAGTCAACTCATTCCACAGCCAGAATGACAAGTCATTTTGTAATTAAATCACAGAAATTGTATTTTCTTCGTCTTCAATTAATAAGAAATGATGTTCACTTCAATCACTTCCGAACAACTAGACCAAGTAACCCCAAATGTTTTACGATAAAATTCGACATTTGCATCGTACTCCTACATCATCGTTCCAGAGATGGATTGTTATGGTAAAGCGCGCCAAAGCTAAAGTTCGAAAATCAACCACCACCCCTTTCTACCTACACCGAAAGTCAAATTCACAACCCATTATCGTCATCATCGACCGCAAAAAGCCACCACGTCACCCATTTCCAAGGATTCACGGAATCCAGATTTTCTTCAAGGGAAAGAGGAAGAAGGAGTAGCTAATATCCTTTGAGCAATACGAAAACACTATAGCCACATTCCCTATCCTAGTTCTAGATACATGCATAGAAGCAAGATGGAAGCAAATTTGTTTTAACAGCCAACAGAAATTCAAAAACTCTACAGATTTCCGGTAGACCAAAGAAACCTTTCTTACGGCAGCAAGCAATCTCGTCCCGAAGGCAGAAGTTTCCTTGTGAGATGCGTGTAACCCGTTCATTTATCCTCGAGGCCAATAGTTGGAATGGGAACAGCTCGACTCAGCTCTCACAACAATGATGAACGATCCCTAATCACAGAGTATTGGGAGAAGGTAATCCGTACTTAGTTAAAGTTTAAAACGCAATCCTTAGAAAAGCGGCAGAAGAGGTTGAGGGTAAAAGGCTTATTCCCTGGACATAGACTATGGCAGGAGTCCTTAAATTGAAATGTTACTTTTAGCCAAACAACAATAAAAAGACGATGAGAAGGATGAAGAAGGAGTTTTTTTTTGTGCCGCCTTTAAATTATCCTTGTGATGATTTATTTGACCGGTATACCGGGAATAACACGCCCTTTGAGTTCTGTAAAGCTTTAGTTTTAGTTTGTGTTGTATGTTGGAAAGGAATAAGGACTCCTTGAAGAAATCAATAAGTTATTTTGATGATTTAGCTGGAAGAGTGTGTAGTAATCATAAAAACAAGGATGAATTCAATTTAGATTTATTGTTCCAGAGTAAAAGACGACTGTATTTATTTTCATTTTATTGCAACCTATATAACGAATCATAAGGATCAAGGGTTGCAACGCAGTTTTATATGCTCACTGGTTCACTCACAATAGTAAAAGTGACACTTCAGTGCTTATTCGCAATCATAATAATCATAACTCCGATTTCTGCAACAGACTGTCGTGTGGAGATCAAATGTCCTTAAACTGATAACATCATAAAGTGCGAGTGACTTTTACATTATATTAAGTTAATAAAAGGACATTTGGTTTGATTGCGTGTCATATTACGTAAATGGTAGAATTTTGTTTTGGAAGTATCGTTTCTGATGGGAATGACTTGACTATATATGACAGTGACCATTATACTGATGGTGAAGTTAGAGATCAAGTTGTATTTTTATGGAGAGGGCAATGAAAATATTAAGGATAATGATTATACTCAAAGGACGAGTCTCATTTCTCATTTAGTTGGATTGCTGGAAGGAAGTAATATTTGTGTTTTGGGTGATTGAGAAAATTGTTTGGCTAGATTTGTACACACGGATTTATAGGTTTTGGTTTCAAAGTTGTATTGTGCAACTTTAATGACAAGATACAATAAAGGATTGTTCTTCTGCCAGAGGGTTTCAGAATTGGTAAACTTCATAAGCATACAAATTTTATTCTATGTATAAGTTATCTATTTGTTTGCTTAAATCCAAAATGTACGGTACTTTTCCTGATGCTTCTCGACAAATTTCTGTTTATTCAGGGTAAATTTGGAACTCACTTAAACTTTTACTTACTTATTCTAACGCTTTATGAGTCAGAATTAAAAAAAGAAAGAGCTTTGATAAAAAATGATCCTCGGAATTCGGTGTCGAGGATTTGTTTAATACTTTCCAGATCTCAAACCACTGCTCCTTCTTCTTGTCAAAGCTTGACAATGTTTTCTTGGACTAAAGGCCGCTAAACACTTTGGTTTTGAATAATAGTTCAGAAAAGTCTACCTAAAATAAACTAATGCTTATAAGTCTTCTAAATGGTTGAATATTATTTTTAACATACAAAATAATCTTTTTAAATTAATTTTCATATTAGTATATAGAATTTGTATCATTATTTATTTTATTTCTTTGTTTTAGTTTGAACTAGGTTCAAACAGAGATTACCGAATTTAAACCGTGGTTAAACTGAGCTTAAAGCAAATTAGAACCGAGATTAAACCAGGCGTAACCCGACTTTACGCCAGGGTTAAACCAGGCTTAAACCAAGTTTGAGCCTAGCTTAAACCGATTTTATTCCTGACTTAAACCGAGTAAGAGCCTGGCTTCAACCGAGTTTAGGCCTGGCTTAAACTAAGGGCCAGTTGTACAATCTTGGTTCAAGGTGGTTCAAATTTTTAAACCACTGATTTCCATAGATAATCTGCCAAAATCGGTGGGTTAAAAACTCGAACCACGATTGTACATTTGGTCCTAAGTTTGCGCTTGGCTTATACCTTGGCTTATACCTAGTTTTTGGCCTGGCTAAAACTGTGTTTAGGTTGGCTTAAACTTAGTTTGGAACTGGTTTAGGCCTGACTTAAAATGCTTTTAGGCCTGGCGTGAACCGAGTTAAGACCTGGTTTAAATCAAGTTAATGTCTGACTTAAATCTAGCCTGGCTTAAATCGAGTTTAAGTATTGCTTAAACCAATTTTAAGCCTGAATTAAACCGAGTCAAACTCGGGTTTTGCTTGGTTTAACTCTAGTTTAAACTCGGGTTAAGCCTGGTTTAACCTCGGTTCTAACCTGTTTTAAACTCAGTTTAAACGCGGTTTAAAAAACTCAGTTTAAACTCGGTTAAAACTCGGTTTGATCTTTGCTATTTTATTTCTTGAAAGCGTCTATTCACCTTCTCTTCCAACGTTCTAACTTAACACTATTAGATATCCACGAATATTTTATAATATTTTACTTGTCTACGGTAAGGAATCCGTTCCGTGCAACTGATTTGAAGCGGTCATTTCTGGTGTCGAATGGTATGGCAGTGCCTCTTATGTAAGCAACTATCTATTTCCATAGTTCTCGACAGCTTTGGAAAGTTCCCGAAAAGTTTTCAGAATTTTTTATGTTTTATTCACTTCTACAACAATTCCGGTAATCTTTAGTCGCGTTACCTTAAGACCATTCCTGCATGCACACTTTATCTAAGGGTTTTTTTCGTCGCTATGGAGATTATTCTGTTGTAATATGGAGGACTAAACTCTGTTCAGTGTTCAGAAGTGAGACCAACTAAGGTAACTGATTTCATTCATTCTGGGTCTTAACAGAAAAGCACTGAACACCTGCTTATTTTATTACCAATGTACCAATTGGTTGAATTCTACTTATGGAGAACGCGTTTCACGTAAGTTACATTCGATTATCCTAAACGAGCTTAGCAAATAAGAAGGACGTAACATGCTCCGCGATGACCTCACATTTTTTCCCAAGGATTAGTTTCGAAAATAACTACAGAGAATAAGTCAAAGTTACTTTATGCAGACTGCTTAACACATACATACTGGGATTTGAATTCCCCCCAACAAAAAAAAAAACTAAATATTTTTTAAATTTTTATTGGAGTGCAAAATTAATCATTAAAAGATAAAAATAAAAAAATATATCGAGCACCACCTTATCTCTTCGATAGACAAACACACAGTTGTTGTTTCGTTATTTATCCATTTATTTCGCTGCCGGATATCGATATGCTAATAACGAAGTTATTCCATTTATTTTTCCACTCCATTGCAGGAATTATTATTATAAAGCAAACAACATTTTGGCTTATTCTTCCCCTCAATATACACTTACACACTCTAATGCCATTGAAAACAAATTTAAAAAAGCAGAACTGTATCAAAGCATATTTTTATTCTGGTAGAATGGTTTTATGCTTTTTCAATAAACATTTATCCGATTTCATTGCCGGAAAAAAAAATATAGATACCTACTCTATGCCTCCCTCATCACATAACCTTAGACATTTTAATATACAAACACTGCGGCATTGGGTGAGTTCAAAAGATGAAGCTCACTCCAAGAAATTTATCCTTCAGTTCCAACAAAGGCAAACGGTAGCACATTACATTCCTTCGTTCTAGGATATATGTGTATATCTTTTCGAGCAGGCTTATCCATTGAATCCAGTCTGTCATCTATTGCTCATTTTTTTCGTCCTACATACATATCGTTTCTATAGTCATGAGGGGTTGAGGGTGCGACTTTGAATATGGGAATCAATCGGATGGAAATTCCTTTTTCCAAATCATTTCTGCACACACGGGCGTTTCGTTTTTTTGTATTTTTTAAATGAACGATATACATATAAAAAAATGGGAGCTGAATCGTTACCGAATATTATTAAGCTGCCACATCCGCCATCCAATGCCCCGGGCCCCAGTGATGGGAATGGCAAAACATCTAGGAACGAAGTTTTTTGATATTGGGACTCAATTTTTTCCAGTCGAAGGAAATTAACAATAACTCATTTTGAAGCACTTTTTCGAAACTTACTATAACTTTTCCTTTCTATAACTAAGTATAACTAAGTATATAAGTATATTTTTTCAATTGTTGATTTGGGGATAAAATATAAAATATATATATTTTTTATAGGTTAATTTTTAGAATGCTGAGTTAACTCAGTCAAAGCATCATCATCATCATCGGCTCGACAACCGGGGTCCGGTCCTGGCTTTCTTCAACAAGTCTCTCCACCTATCCCGGTCTAGAACCGACGCCATCCAGTTTCGCACCCCAAGGCTCCGGGCGTCCTGGTCTACGCCATCTCTCCAGCGCAAGCATGGTCTACCACGCTGTAGTCTGCCATAGAATGTACCACAACGAACTTTCCGAGCAGGTTCCTCTTCGCTCATGCGAGCTAGGTGCCCTGCCCACCGGAGTCTACCGAGCCTAATTTTTGTCACGATATCTCTCCGGAATCGTCCTTCCTCACATATGGGGCCAACAATTCTCCTTAAGACTTTTCTCTCGAACGCGGCTAAGAGGTCGGAGTGCCTTTTGCTAAGCTCCCAAGTCTCGGATCCATATGTGAGTACTGGCAGGACCATGGTTCTGTACAGCAGCAGTTTTGAAGTTATGGTGAGATTTTTGGATTTGAAGAGCTTTGACAGTCAAAGCATAGAGTTAGTTAATCCCACTTATAAATCTTTTATTAAGTCAACTAATGAACGGTAGTTTTGAAGTGCAGGAATAATTTGAGCCTCTATATTCTGGAATTACTTATTAATAACTTCACCTTTTTATTCTTTTAATTCTTCTTTAACTGAGTTTTTCTCAGCCACTCAGTAACCCACTAGTAACATCTCCATATAATACGACGACCTCTGGTTTGAATTTAATCGAAATTTCATTCGTGCTTACAGTTCACATTTCATTTTGACAGATAATCCGGAATCGGACTGGAATATACCTTCTTCGGGTTCGAATTTTCGATTTCAGAGATTATCGGAAATTCAAAACCGAAGAAGTCATATGGACAAGATGGAATCTCCAAATACGTGCTAAAAAGGCTCCCAAACGCACGTTTGATCCTCCTGACGATAATTCTCAACAACTGCATCAACAACTGTACTGTTACTTCTCTCAGAAATGGAAAACAACGAAGATCGTAGCAATTCCGGGAAGGGTTCGTCAAGCCTACTGTCCAATTATAGACCGATATCACTTCTCAGCAGTATCAGCAAAATATTGGAAGAAGTAATACTCCGGAGACTGAAGAGATTCTGCAATGAAAGGTCAATAATCCCCGACATGCAATTTGGCTTTCGGGAAAAGCACTCAACGCTACATTCGCTGGTAAATTTCCAACATGACATAACCACAGCATTCAACAATCATCGTGTCACCGTCAGATACTTTCTGGATGTCTAGAAAGCATTTGACAGCGTTTTGATAGATGCGCTTATTCATAAACTTCATCTATTTCATTTACCTCCTCTTCTAATCAAAATAAGTTTTTCTTTTATTTCTTTCAGAAAATTCTTCGTAAAAGGGACAGAAACAAACCACACCTGAAGAACATCAGAGCCGGATTCGCCCAATGATCAAAACTAGCCACCTTTTTGAATAACTTGATGACACCTGATCAACCCGCCCCAACTGCAAGTGAAAACATTCTGATGATTCACTTACGTACGCCACATCATTATCGCCACTAACTGAGGGCCACATCAATACACTGTTTCAATTCTACAAGAAGTGGGGCATTCGGATCGACTCCTCCAAATCTGAACTTGACTGCTTCAGACGAACATTAACAAGAATAAGAAGTTGCTCAGCCGCAAATCGAAAAAAAAACGGTTTTAAAACTCCCTGACGGATCAAGCATAGCTGCCAAACCAAATGCCAAATACCTGGGAATCCATTTCAATGAGTTGCTAAGGTTTAACCCACACTCAAAAAAAACCAAATGAGTATTTCACCGTCTACATCTATTGATAAAAAGACGAACAGGACTAATCCAAGAAACGAAGATACTTCTCTACTTCATACCCAGCCTGGTTCACAATTTCAAAGACAGCGATGAACGAACTTCAATTATGCGAAAGGAAGATTATCATAATATGTACCTACTAAATTATCCACTCCTGCTTTTGGAGTAGTAAATATGCAAAATCGTTCACAAAGTTAAGCCCAAAAAATAGTAGAGCATGGATTTCAGGATTTCAAAACAGTGGAATCCGCTTTTTTAGGACTTAAGAATGCTATTTCAAGATTTCTAAATAGTGAAGTCCGCGATTTCAGAAATTCCAATAACGCGTCTGCTACCGCAGTATTTTCAATAGTAATGCCTTCTTTCTAAGGATTAATAGTAAAGCCTGCTATCCTCGAATTTATTTAAAGTGAAGTCTGTTGTCTCAGAATTTTTAGTACTGGAACCTACTATCATATGATTTCGAAGTAGGTAAGCTTCCTTTCTCAGGATTTATAATGATAAAGTCTGCTATCCTAGGATTTCTATAGCTTACTTGGGTTGCTCATTTTACATCGATGCATCGAAATCATCGATGTAGTATGTGAAGTAGTATAGTATGTGAATTTTATTTTTATTATCTATCCGATCTATCGAATAAAAACACGCCATCTATTGCACTGTTTTCTTTGATTGTATGTATTGACTTTTAATAATTTGAGTACAACAATACATCCAAACAACAAAATATAGGTTACAAAACAACAGACTTAACAACTGGAACTGCACGAACAAGACGATTTTACGCTTCGCATGTCTGGCATACCGTTTTGGTTTCCCACAAAACATCCAGCAAATATTAAGAAAGTGTTTTTGCGACGAGCTTTCAGTTATTTGAGGTCACCTTTTAGCTTTACTTTAAGAAAATATTGTGTGCAATTTTCAAAACTAAACAAAGTTACTTTCAAGCACTTAACTATAGTAACCATCGGAACGACTGTTTTCAAAACTATCTTAGGTATTAAATCAGTAACGTTACAAAATTTAAGCTATACGAAGGTCAACAAAATTGTATTTATGGAGAACTTATAGAGAGAAAGAACTGGGTTTTGTAACTTCAAACAACATGTTTTAATTACCTACGTTATATATGTTAATAAAACACAATTTAATAAAATAAACCTTGAATAATGTCTTGTTGTTTATTTCATATTCATGCCTATTACTGAATTCGCAAAATTTCACTCCCCGAGAGTCGGTTGGATCCGCAGTGGATTCGCATTCGCATAAAATTCTTTTATTGAATCCGATGAATGAGCTGCATTATCGATCCGCGAACTACTTTTCCATTTTTGAAACTGCATTATCGTGGATGTCAAAAGTTGACATTGGGCGCGTTCAAGTACACACGAGAAAAGCAATCTAAGATACTTTAGTATCGTAAAATATCTAATATCGCAAATTAAACCTTTTTTAATGATTTTAACGACCAATCTTAATCCGTCAGTGTTTCAGCAATTACTGGACCGATTTACAAGGTAAATATGTTGTTGAATAGAGGAAATGTCAAACTTGGTCATGGGGACTATATTTCTGGACAGATCTCCACGGTTTGGCCAAAAAACGACATCAAAGTTGTACTTCCGGAACTCTAACTAATAGGGCAAAAAATAATTATTTTGACTAAAATAATAAGCCATTTTCAATTATTTAACCGTCCAATCTTAATCCGTCTGTGTTTCAGCAATCAATGAACCGATTTTAGAGGTAAATTTGCTGTTGGATAGAGGAAATGTCAAACTAGGTCGTGGGGACTATATATCTGTGAAGATGTCCACGGTTTGGCTAAAAAACGACACCATTTGCATTTCCTAAAAAAAACGTAGATGACGTTTTCGAAAACGGTCATTGTCAATAAATTATTAGAAATACTGCAAAAAAAACTTTATGCGTTTCGGCGATCCAAACATTTTTATTTCTGCCTCAAAAAATTCAGATTTATTAACTATCTCCTTTTTCTTTAATTTTTTTTCATAAAAATCACCTTCATCCGCACCGATTTTAATGCGGATTTGCTTTTCCAACATTTGTATGAGTGGTGCAGATGCCTTTCGTTTTCAGTAATACCAGTTTTACGAACAACGTTACCGACATTTATTAGCTGATTTATGTACTATGTAAGTTACCGTTTTTATTCGATGCATCGAAAACATCGATGTTTTTAATCGAAACATCGTTAAACATCAATATAGCATTCCAATCATATGGAAAACATCGATGTAGTTTAGATAAGCCTTAAACCACAAAATTTAAAATAGTAAAGCCTTTTATCTAAGGATTTCTTAATAGTAAAGAATTATCTCTAAGAATTACTTATATAGCGAAGCCTGATTTTGAATAGTGAAGCCTGGATACCTCGTGATTTCTTAATCGTAAAGTTTGCTCAACCCAAGTATTTCTAATAGTGAAGCCTTATATTTCAGGATTTTTTATAATGAAGCCTATCTCGAATCTTCGAATAAGTACATATAATTCCAGGTATAATATACCTGATGGAAGAAAAAAGTTTCTGTTTACATTCTACTAGATCCTTTTCAAAAAGGAAACGCTTCAACACTGCATGATGCCAAAAAACTCTCAAAAACCGAATACAAATACCCGTTTTTTTTTTTGTATTTATTTCTTTATGTTTTCTTCATAATTTTGTTCCTCGAAGTGTTTTCTGGATGTGAAGCCAAAACCGAACACATATTCCAAGTACCAAGTATGATTAATATTTTCGCTTCTTACCAATCACCACTACCATCACCACCGTTTTGACTTAGTATGCTCTATGAATGGCTGATATAGGGAAATTAAACTTTTCTTCCCTATGGAAGCCCCCCAAAAAATATATAAACAGGATATACTTTTCTGCATGCATGTAGTTTTGTTTAAAACATAGAAACCAATGAATAAATATACAGAATCCTTGCAACAAGGATATACGACGACGAAACAAGCCAAGCATGACGACGTGTGTGCTTGTTAAATGTGTGCGGCATGGCATAACTGAACGTTTTCTTCAAGAAAACCATACTCGAGTAGACAAGAAATCCTTCGTCTTATAAAATATTCGGTATTTCATTACAAGTATATTCCTTTTCATATATGTACCTATCCAGGATATGTATGCTCTTATGAATATTCGCGAGGGTTGCACGCATCCTGAAATAAAATGCACTATAAGATCCCCATACATATAACGACACAACGATGAAGGGTTGAGTTTTGTTAGGTGAGACGATGAAGTCTTGGATATTGGATGTTGTTTGTTTCATATTTCATAATACACAACAAAAATCAGAAAATAATTATATCCTTGTTCCTTAAGGATGTTATAAAGAAGAACAAGAAGAAGAAGTTACTCTACTGGATTTCTTGGGGATGAATTTTCATTCCCTTAAGCGATGATTCTTAATTTCCAAAAGTAAAAGGGATGTGGATGCGGCCAAATGAATATGGATTACGGCCAAGGATATATAATATACACTTGGAAATTTCTTTTCGCTTTGTTGACTCCTTTTAACCAAAGGGCATGTTTTGTAATTCTTTTTTTTTTTTTTTCTTGTGTAAATCAGAGAAATATCCTTCGTTCGAAAGGAATCTGTGCGTTATGGTTATTTTTTCTAAATTTAATTAAATAACTCGAGCGCGAAATATCCTTTTTCTGCGTCCCTCACACTACTGGAATTCAATAATTTTCTATATGTGTGAATTGAATTGAATTTTCTTTCCTGCAATCGTAGAATATTTCAATAATTTTCGCCGTGAAAAAGGATATTCATATAAATGAAGGGTTGAATATAATGAAATTATTATTCTTTGACACGTGCTTTTCTCTGGTTAAATATATATTGATGGATATAACCGGTATTCCTTTCGAGGAATTCTATTTACTCAAACTCTATGACTGATGTGTGTTTATTTTGGGTGTGGTGAGATTTTTCTAAAAAGTCATGGGGTAAGAGTAGTACCTTGGGGCTATAGCCATGTTATTCAATGGATCGGTTACAATTCAGTTGGCATTGTAGCCCTTAAGCCATTTGAACATTTAGTCCGCTCTGACGGTGCGTCAAATATTATTTTTAATTTTACAAAAAAATTACTCACTAACACATAAACACACAGCGGGACATTTCAATATTTGAAATGGAAATTCAATTCGATGGAAGAAATTCAGTATCAAAATGGGGGAATGACAGGACGTCAATATGAAAATGAGCGCGAGGCAAATGTTTCATTTCATCATTTTCTATATTTTGTGTAAATAATAAAATGGAAATGTAAACAATCAGCGTTTTAGGACGTGGAGTCGTGAAATTGCTGTTTTGAGTTCTTATTGGAATAGCACGTTGTTGTCGACATCGTATCAGCGTTATGATATTAAGTTACCATTCAAATTGAATTAATTTTGTTTTGTTTGATAAAGGTTATGCCAACGCAGCAGCAGGTTGAAAGGGGTTGAAATGAAGGGACATTGCAATATGATGATTGTTGTGAATTATTATAATTTCTGTTTTTGAAAAAAGGGTGATGATACTCTATTATGATGGGTGTGATGGGAAAGTGAAAGGTTTTGAAATGGCAAATTATAAAATAAATATTTGCTAAATGAGTCCATGAAATGGGAATTCAATAAAGAGATCTAAAAATTTTCTTAAATATTTTTTTTTAAACCGTTGCTTTGAAGGAATTTTATAATAAATGAAACCGGCATATAAGATTTTCTATTTATCATGCTAACATTTATTTGGATGTATAACACTTTGGAAGTTATGGCGTTCAAATATATATTTTTTTTTTTTTGAACGAAAAGCTTTTTTTTTTATTTTTCATTTTCAAAATTTTAATAAAAACTATGCTGTTATACACTTTGACTCCTAAAGTGTTATACATACACAAAAAAGTTTTAGGTATGAAAAAAAACATCATTTTTACTATCGAAAAGGTCTTAAAATTTGTTTATGTCCGATAAGCCATTTTTTAATTATTTAAGACAACGCGTTTTTGAATATGGCGGCAAACGCAAACTTCTTACCATCCCGCCATTTTTCTGTAATGCTCCTAAGAGCGTTTTCTCGTAAACGCCTTCAACGGTTTTCTTCAACAAAATTAGAAACGGTTTTTATAGTAAATTTTCTTTTGTTCAGTTGCAACAAAAATAATTGACAAGCCTATAAACGCGCGTACCTCTCATAGAACCGTTATTTTTACTTGCTCTATAGGTACTATAAGGCAAGTCTTGGATTCGTGCAAAAAAAAAGTTTTGAGATAACAATCAAACATGAAATTGCGATGATAGCGAAGTTGAAAAAAGTGGGTCTGAAAATTCGGACTGTCTGTCTGTCTGTTTGTCTGTATCGAGACCTACAGCCTAAAGGGTTGGGCTGATTTTATTCAAACTTGGTGAAAAGCATTCTTTGGGTAATATCCCCGGATTTTTTTTTTATTTTTATCCTAGTAGTGAAATAACGGTACCTACCATATAAACGTCACCGATAATTCCAAATTTCTCTAAAAAAATACGATCGATTTTGATAAAATTTTACATGAGTGATTTGTTGTCAATATGATGATATCTTTTATCTAATTTTTTTTCTGGAGAAACTTATTAACGTTATACCTGCCATACAACGGTACTTTTTCGATAGCGATTATCTTTCGAACGGCTACCGGTTTTGACGAAATATAATATTCTTAAAATACTTTTAAATTTAATTAAAAAGTTTTTTGAATTCCATTTTTCTCGAAAAAATCTGATCAATTTTTTAAAAATTTTATAAGTGTGATTTGTTGCCAATAATGATGTCTTTGTGATGCGATTTTTTTAATTACATGATTTGGGACCTCGAGGACTAATGCGAAAAAATGAGGGGAAGGGGGAACTTCAAAGTTTTTAACCTTTCTCTCGTTTTTTCTCATTTTCTCTTATGTGCGCTGCGGCAGAAACATTCCTATTTTTTTTTTTTTTTAGAACGTTAAATTTCCAACAATTTTTAATATTGAAACAATTTATTGCAGAGATATGGCACTTCAAAAATGTCATTTTTAAAATTTCGTTTTTCTCAAAGTCCAATATCTCGGTAACGAATTCTCATTCAAACATGTTTGAATACTCAAAATATTTGGAAATTTAACGTTCTATAAAAATGATTTAGGAATAATTTTGCCGTAGCACGTAAGGGAAAATAGTTATTAAGGAAAATCGGGAGAAAGGTCGAAATTTTGTAGTTCGCCCTCTTTTTTTTCTCAAAGGTTCTTCAGGTCCCAAACTTGAGAAAATGTGTATTAACCATCACTGAACAACATCCTAAAGTTTTATTGAATTACGATCTTTTTCCATTAATTTTAATTTTTAATTTTCAAACTGTTTGCAATATAATTGCTTTCCAGATACTTGGTGGTAACGGTATTTTACAAATTTGATTATAAATTGAAAGCTGCTTGATCGCATTCTATTCAAATATCGTTTGATGTTTTATATATAAGTTACAATTCCCACAGGGATATGGACAAAATCCCGACTGCCAAAATCCCGACTGTGAAGAAAAAAAAATTCAGATCGCCAAAATTCGGACTGACAAAATCTCGAATGCTACGAATAAAAACCCCGATTTTCAGAACTTTTAGCACGTTTTCGTAAATTTTTGTTGCTTTTACATTAATTATTTGAAATAGAAATTGAAAAAGAAGAAAATAAGAAGCGAAACAGGCCACCCAGATACTGTTGAATTTGGAAACTTTAGACTCAGGCGCCCGCCAGACGACTGGACATACCCTAAGCGGAGCAACGAAGTTGCGTGAGCGGGACTGACTACAGAAAGATAGTTAAAATCCTTTCAACCCGCGAAACGCGAAGCAAGCTACCCAAGTGCTGTTGAATATGGAAACATTGGACTCAGGCGCCTGCCAGACGACTGGAAATACCCTAAGCGGGAAAGGGAGAAAATCCCTTGAAAGGGAGTTAAAATCCCTTGAACCCGCGAAGAACCAGACACAGAATAATATAATGCATGATAATCGAAGAGAACTAAGCATACAAATTTGCACCAAAATGGTGAAACAGTACCAATAAAATCATAAAACATAAATGAGCAAGTGCGATATAGTTATTCCTAACATTAAAATTTGGTTTAAATGTAATACTTTCTTGGTTTTTTATTTATTTTGACGAACAAATATTAAATACCATAAATGCTACCCCAGATAACAAGGTAAGTACATGACAAATAACCGGTAAAAACGATACCTACATGATATTATGAAACATTTTTGCAATTAATTTATATTTAAAAATTCAGTTTTAAAATGACTTTACCAAAAAAAAGTAGTTAGTCAGTCGCGATTTCGTCAGTCGGAATTTTGGCAGTCGGGATTCTCAGTCGGGATTTTGTCCAGTCGGGATTTTGGCAGTCGGGATTTCGTACCCAACCCATTTCCACAAGATAACTTTGGGACCAATTGTTTGGAGATGTTCAAGTGGCCTCCTTTATTATGAAGTGGAACCACTATCCATGCACTTCAGAACACCCTCTTACTTTAACATTTAAATCTTTTAAAAAATCCCAACACACAAAAAATCCTTTTTACATTACTTCACTAAAATGTAAGGCATTGCCGAACAAAACTCTAAGTGGCTATTAAGCCAACCTTCGCCCTTCCAAATCATTCCTTTCAATAGTTTACCTACAGTAGTTCTTCGTCTTCTTCGTTTGCTACTGCTTCACAACCAGCTATAGCACCTTACCCGATGGTTTGGTAATTAAGGAAACAAAGTAAAAGTTAGTTATTATGTTTTGAGGTCGTTCCAAAAACTAACCACAGGTGTTGCATTCGATTGAAGCTTTGCATTAATTATGTGTAGGTAGAAATTGGTGAAGAAGTCCTTTACCAACACCCAAGACTCACTCAAAAACGACCCCAAGACAAAAAGGCAACAAGTTTATTTAACCACTGCCACCATAATTCTCCAAAAATAAGAACAAAGAAGATCTCCAGAACTGAAACTATTTTAAGACCATTCATATACGACGAGCGACTTTGTTGCCTTGTTCGCAGTTGGTGTGTATTTTGTGTTTTATTGCAGCGATAAAATTTCACAGGACATGCGATCAGAAATTTAAATCGATTTATTAAAAACATCCAAGCATCCTTTTCCATCATCAGGGTTGTGTAGCCTTTAAGAAGAAGAGTTATATAAAGCTACAGATTTTGGCAGCATATGGTTGTTGTTATTTTGCCTGCAGGATATCCTTTTAAGGACTGCTTAAGTATTCAAAAAGTATATCACGACGACCGGGCCTTCTGTCTAGACACTTGTCTTTCTCTGGGAGGTTTAAGTACCTCTGTATACCTTTATACTTCTTATCCTATTACAACATCTCAAACTCCAATTTTTGTAAATCAGAAAGTAATCGGAGGAACAGAAAAAGGACTCTCTCGTCCTCTTTTTGTTATTCTTTGAAAATATAAACCTTTCTCCAAATGCAGTCGTAATTTGCCAACGCCGAATCCCCCAACATCCTTAAGGATCATCGTAAATAAAATTAAATTAACAATTTTGGACACTCTTTGGGAACGCTGAGGAATAGAATCCTTTAAATAAAGGATTGTGAATCAGATTTGTAAAGTGTATCAAATGGCAAAGGGTTTTTAATTTCCCTACTTAAGCCGGCATTGAATTTGTGCGATAGAACCTTTTTATATAATGTGAAGCAAGAAGGATGTCCTTAAATATTAATTCAATGATGTTCTTTTTCACAGCTGTAAACAAGGACAATTCTATAAGTAACCTAATCATCATATTCTTAAAAAAACCGCTATTCATGTTGTCAGATCAAAAAAATAATTGTTGTTTACGAAATTTTGCGGTCTCTTCTTGTATGCGTATGCCGCCGCATACACCACATGTTTTCCCTGCTGGGGAGTAATTTTGTGGTTTCTAAATGTAACTGTTAATTTGACGCTACCACAAATGATAGTACTTGACTCTTTGACAAATGTGACAGCAGCCTTTATCTACGAAAACCCACAACACATGCAATTAGGAGGTTTAAGTCTTATATGCGATAAATAAATGAAATGTTAAATTTATTAACGAGCTGACTTTGTTTTCCCAACAGAGAATGCAAAACAGACTGGTAAGGATGAAAAGGAGATCCTTGTTAAATGAGAGATAGGAATTTGATGAAAAAAAAAAAATATTAAATTGCAAAACAAATTGGCACACTCTTGTTTTATAAGCTCGCAATGTACTTATCGAATGAACTCATACCCCCGCGACGGACGACACACGACACAACGCAAGAAAGGTATCATGCGGAACATAATTACTTCAGACCTTTGGAGCACACAGAGTATACGACAAGTAGGCGGACTCAATGTAAGGCTCAATGAAATTATCCTTTCATTTGTCTTTCTATTAATTATTATGTGCATCCTTTTACCATATTAAGTGCGAATGAAGAGAGAATGAGATGCTGACGCACACAACGGATAAAATGAGAAATGTGCGGTTGCTACACTTAAGTGGGTGGCATTTTCGTATGATGATACCATTGTGGAAAAAAATCTAGTGACGGAAACTTTACTTGCTAATTTTACTTAGAAAGGGTGGTTTACATTCTCTTCTTTTTTTAAAATTTAAGTGAAACTGATATTGACGTATGACGTTTGTGTAGCATCGAACACTCAGAAAAACTATGATGTTAAATTAATAAGTTTCTTTTGCTGGCCTCAAGTCAACACATTTATTTGTTTTGGGCCAACTCATTTCAGACGACTCGACTCACGTAGGCAAGTATTTTGTTCATAAAGGCATGTAATGTGGTGTGGTTCTTAAGTGGTTTTCCATCAACTTAAAAAAAAAAGCAAATGGAAACGTTTTGTGGAAGAAAAGAAGTAGAATAACTAAGATACATTTTGGCACCCGGTTTTCTGTTTTTGACTAAAAATAAATAAGAGCATTGAATTTAAAAAAATAAAAATAATAGTTAATTACATAAAATTTTGAAAAAAATTTGTTTAAACATTTTTTTTTTAGTTTTTTTTTTTTTAATTTTGAGTTTGAAAATTAATTTTTTTAAAACTGTTCACTTTAACAACTTAATTTAAAAATTAAAAACAAAGTAGTTTTCTGGCTTTCCAAAAAAATATAACAAGGCTTTGTATCATTCACCGTTGTTTTTAAACATTTTTTTTCTGATTATGTTTTAGAAAATTGCCCCTCCCGCCTAAACGGGGGAAATATACCCCCCCTCTAATACGATTTTTTTCTTGTCTTAACTCCTCCTACACACTCAAGCTTTTTGGTGCACCTTATACCAATCACCCTGTTTACACATAAATAAAAATGGAGTGTCTGTTTGTAATGTCAAAATAACAGTTTATTACTACACGCATATGAAGCAGCCCTTATAACAAAACACACATTTTTAAAATTTTTGTCTGTCTGTCTATTTGTCCTTCTGTCTGTTTGTCCCGGCTAATCCTGAGAACGGCTAGACCGATTTTTACGGGAGTTCAACTGGCAGATAAATAATGCTCTACCACCGAACTAATGCTGTTTCATTTACTCCATAGATGGCGCTTTTTCGAGATAAATGCTTTTTCCCTTATTTTTTTTCTGCCGCAGCAACGCGCCGGGTCGCAGCTAGTAAAATAATATGAATACACACCAAATGTCAAAATTGGATTTGTAAAAAATTGTCAAACTACAAAATGTCATATTTATTACTTGCTGATGGCAGTTCGTGTCGTTATTCACATTGGACGCTGTCAAACCGACGCATTTCGCCGTCTTTATGTGTTGTGTCTTTTTCCCACTACGTTGTTAGAAAAAGAGGGCATTCAACCGGTACTTTTAAATATTTTTTTAAATTCTCATGGATTAATTTTGACTTTCACTATTCTGACATTTGTGACAAATATTTGCAGTGTGGTTTCTTGAATCATTTGTGTCTGAATACGACGGATTGGACTTGCGTCATTTGAATGAGTCCATCAATGTGAACATCGTCCATACTGAGTACAACGCAAATGTCACAGTAATATAGAATCTGTCAAACTACAAAATGTCAAATTTGTTGCCTCTGATGACAGTCAGCACTAGAAGAAACTTTTGATATATCAACAGGTGGGCAATCGAACATAAGCAAAACAAGATCAAACTTGTAAAGCCATTGAAAAACTTTACGAACATATCCAACCACATGAAAATATCATTCGTACCAACACCTAAAACTATATCAATACAAAATTATGTTTGATACTCGAATGAAAGTCAAAAATATATCGGCAGTGAGATTTGACATCTCTGCTTTTAATCGGTAGTGATGCACAGTGAGATGCTGATAGAGGATCTGCCTTCCATTGACAAATGACAACCTAAAATGCTTAGTTCAGCTTATTCGTGTATTTTCTTAAACCGATTTTGATTTTTTCACTTTTTCTATTTCGAAATTCATACAGTTAACTACAAAGCATGAGTCTAAGTATATCCTTACCATATAGACAGGAAGAAATGACAGGAAGAAGGGCCAAGAAGAATCAAAAAGGGTTGTTCTTTCGTGAATTCCATTCATTAGTCATATTCACATATCAAATTAGGCAAGCGAATTTCATACTCCGCATATATCTATTCTGCTATCCTTCAAATGCAACAAGGTTTAACCCCCACCTATTATTTCACCCACCAACGGGACCAGAATGTGTGACGAACAAATGGAATTTCGTAATTAATTTATTGTTCTTTTTGAGATATTTTAACGCAAACGCAATTATAATATCACATCGTCACTGTTTCCAAAATATGACTGATGAAAAGATGTCCTTGCCGCCGGCGCGTCGGTGGCGACGCCATAGTCGCTGTCCTGTTGACGTGGCATTTTACCTAATAACCATATCGAATACAGAAACACTCCCTTTTAGGACATATGTGAATATATCTGTGTAACTATGTATATGTAACAACATTTGGTTGATATGTTTATTAAAATTCTGTATAACAAAAGGGTTCTGTGATTTGATTACCCACGACACGGTGATGAGGAAAATTCATAACTCAAAGTAGGTAGCGCATATATATGTGTAGCTAAATCGAAAAGCATAAAAAGATGATGTCCTTGGGGAGATCCTTTTTACCTAAATAACAAGAAATGAGAATCAAAACTATGAGATGTTTTTGTTGTCG
The DNA here is from genome assembly GCA_951217065.1 of Baccha elongata. NCBI lineage: Eukaryota > Metazoa > Arthropoda > Insecta > Diptera > Syrphidae > Baccha > Baccha elongata. The sequence continues at coordinate 249,747,980 of OX578272.1, forward strand.
AGTATATTTTATTTTTCCCATTTCAATTTGATCCTTAAAAAGGACAAACGAGAAAATTCTTATTGACTGGGAGATGGGGAATTTCTATTAAAAATTCACACCGTGAAATTGTTCGGTTAAACATTTGTTCAAAGTCACTTTGTCTGTGCATAGACATTGTTCGACATGGGGGAGAGGAGTATTTGGAATGAGAACACTTCAAATAATAATAATCACAGTACATATATACACACTCTTGTTTCAAGACTCGTCAAATGGGGAGGTAACGCAGCCGACGACACGACCCAAACACGAAGTGATTCTAAATTTTATGAATCCAGAGTTGGTAAACGAGTAAAACTACGAAACTTTTCCAAAAAATTATTAATAATTCAATCGATGATTATTTTGATGGTTGCTCAGCGCTTTGTTGTTCCATTTTGAAGAGGAGTGCGAGCCCTCTTTTCTGTCTGTCTGTATGTCTGTCTATTGTGTCGTGTGTATAGAGTTTCTAAAGAGCTATATCGTCAAATTGTTGCTTATGGCAAAAAAAAAGACAGAGAATTAGCCACGGGTGGTTGGTTAATGATTACGGTTTGTGAATTTAACAACCAGGTAACATGTGTGTGGAAATTACATTTTAATGTTTCAAAGGATATACCAGCTAAAGTTTCAAATACTTTAAGTGGAAATGATGAAATGAACATTAAAGCTGCTCGAAGGACTACTTTGAGTAGGTATTTGTTCGGTCTTATTTTAATACCTACTCGTATATATTAAAAGAACAAAAGAATAAGTAGGTATATCGAACAAGTGGAAACTATAGGCAGTTCGAAAGCCAATTTAAAAGTCATTAATTTAAATGAATGTAGAATTGTAAGTACACAAATATAATAGGAAGAATCAATCTTACCTTAACTGAAGGTATATCGAAATGCTTTATTAAAATTTTACCCTTTTCCGTTTCTAAGTTCGCTGATTTTTCTTTCAGTTTAAACCATTTTATATCGAATATCTACTGATATCTGCAAAGATTGCTTCTATAAGAGCTACTCGAGGAAACATACTTACTAAACTTTTGGTAAGCAAAACTAAATGATTGCCTGATAAAAAATGTCTAGGTTTCAAGACTGACATTAAGTAGCTAAAAAATCGTAGTAGCCAGCAAAAAATGTCAATGTCCCCATTCCAGAATTCTTATCGTATCACTTAACAAACAAATTCTGGATCAATCGATCGCAACCGATATACTATTCTATCACCCTGCCATCAAAAAGGACGACTGGATCAACGACGAAGGCTTACGTGTTTATGCTAATGTAGTGCCCCGTGGCGTAGTGGTTTGTGTGTCAGTTAATTTAGTTTTATTTAGGTAAAGGGTAGTTTTAAGTTTTTATATAAAATAAATGTTATAGGAAAACGAGTTTTTCAAAATTTTCTCGTTTAGTTTAAGTAATATTGAATTTTAATTTAAGTTAGTTTTTACGCCGAAAGGCATTTTTAATATATAGTTATAGTATAATTTAGAGCGCCCGTATGGGGTCAGTAAGTTAGTTAAGTTAATATGTAAGCTAGTTGTTTAAGATTTTTTGTCTAGCATTAAGATAGATATAAGAAAATGGAAAAATAAAAAATGAATTAAAATGCAAAAAATGTGTGTCAGACTATCACGCCGGAGGTCTGGGTTCGAGCCCAGCTCCGAGAACACCTTGTTTTTTTTAGGGGCACTGCCTCTTGCGAGGACCGTCACGCCGGATGTAAGTGACAAAACCTCCAAGAGTATCATTGTCATGAAAAAAGCATCCCACCTTAGTCGTTCGAATTCGACGTAAAATTGTAGATCCCCTCCAATTCTGTAGAACTAATAACGCACACAAAAGGATTGGTTGAGAGTTGTAAGTCACTAGGTCGTGGTTTTTCGGAGCTGTCAGTGCCACAAAAAAAAATATTCTCAGCCAGCAAATAAAGACACATACCGGACGTATAGCGCACCTTATGACTGCCGTGAAACCGAAAATAGAATGGGGCTATAGCAAAGGGTACTCAAAATATGTGCATTTTTTCGTTCAGTGTATTTTTTTTTTACTTACTTTACGATTTTGATTACCTCGACCACAAATGGATGAATTCCATCTATTTTCTTTTGCAGCAATTTTCTACACTATTGCCGCTTTAATATAGTTGGTAGGAAATTGAAATTGGAATTTTTTTTTATTAAACATAATTATTTTTTTTTTAATTCTAAAAATTGAAAAAAAAAAAGTCGTATGGGAACCTTAGTAACAAACTTTTAAAAAATTGGTGCGACAAATGTAGACTTTCGCATAGTAATTTTTTTTTAACGAAAAAAAACCATCAATTTCAAATAAATAAATTTAAACCGCTGCATCGATTTTTATGAAATCGAATTTTTTTAAGTTCTGTTAAGCTTGATTATTTTAAGAAATTAAGAATTTTTTTTTTTTTGAAAGAAAAAAAATCAAATTAGATAGACCTACCTATACCTACTCAAAAAAATTTAGACAAACGATTTGGCAACCAAGCATTGTAAGCTTAGATAATTCCAAATTTTCAATATAAAGTAAGGGAGCTTGCTACAAGAGCAAGTTCGTGCGACCCATTAATGTCCTTTATTTTGAACAATCTATTGAACAATCCACAATCTATAAAATGTATATTTCAGTTTGGGGTATAATTTGTAGGATTTGTTAATGACATCAACACAAAAGTCTCAGACAAAATCCAGTTTTGTCGGATTTTTTTTTTTTAATTTTTGCCTTTTTTGTCTCATTTTCCTAGGCAATTTAAAAAAAAAAAAATAAAAATCGGAAAATTTTTATAAACTCTCTTATTTTCAAAGCACATCCAAAAATTGTTTATCCTTTTCAAAATGAGAAATAAAAAAAAAAACACAATTTTACCAAACCGAGAAACCAAAAATTGTTCTGGGTGTGGAAAGAATCATAAAAATTGATTTTTTGTCAAAAATCAGTCAGTAATGAAGAAGTGAAGCCAAATTTTTCTTTCCAAATTTCAATCACATAGTAACTTCAAAAAATTGGAACTACGTTCAGAACAGCATTAAAATTTGAATTTTCGAATTAGGTGGACACTCCTCTTATAAAAAAAAAATTCTCCATTACTCAAAATTTCAAAAAAAACAAAATTGGATTGGTCTTTTAAAACTTTTAAACTTCTAATTTCAAAAAATAATTTCTAACTTCACTCAACTTAGAGGACTGCTGTTTTCTTAAGTCTCTAAGACCGTGTTTAGACTGGTCAATTTGAGACCGGACTGACTAGTGTTCGTAGGCGCGAGGCAGCTTCAAATTATAAACACCGGAAGCGTAAGTACTGTTCCAATTCCCAATTCAAGTCTTTTCCCATTTTGATCATTATCTACTTGACTGCCGATGTGTTAAAAAATCGCGTATCTTCTCGGGCCGTACAACTGTCTCACTTCACAAAAATTCCACCCGCTTTAAGTGAGATGTCCTCAATTGAGGACCTGTGTAATCACGAGAATACTCACCACGCCAGACTCAAATTTCCCAGTGTAAACACGGTCTAACAATGACAGAAATCAGTTTGACAATGATTTCACTTTCTTCACATAATATTTAATGGATTTAAAATTTGAACAAATGGTTGTCAGTGAGATCCTGGATAAAATATAGGCTTTTCGTTAAAAAGGTTAAGTTTTTAATAACTTTGCAATATCATTCCATGATTTAAATTTAAACATTTTAAAAAATGACGTTATGCTAGGAAGATGTTGCGACATTCTTTTTAATTATTAAATCATTTTTTAAGTTTTTGTCATTCATTTCTAAAAATGAGATCCATTTTTATGTTTTTAATAAAGCATCATCATACCATCAGGCGTACCTACATGTCATCAAATCAATTGGAAAAAATAAATCATAAGAAAAAACAAATCTGTTCTCATGAAACTCAATATTAGATTTATCATATTACGGTATACAATCTGCGTCACACACTGCACCCGGTTCGTCCGTCATCACGTTCTCAAAACATCACTTTAGATTTATAATGTACATATTCGTTTCGTACATTATATGTATAAACAAGTAAACCTTAAATCCATTCGTTTTGTAAAACAAGATATATTACACGTTTACAAGGATTCTGTGCGGATTTCTATGCGTGATTTCACTTTTCCTGATGCTACCTAATGTCATAAGCTTTTTGTTCAAATTCAACATGATGGTATATATGTGCCACTGATTGATATTATTATTGACACATCCACCCTCGTATCTTTAATAACATTCTGCTCCTTGACTTCAAACAATCGAGGGTTAATGTTATGGTATAACATTTTTCTTTTTGTTTTCTATCTTCTTTTTTGTGTTTGACAGAAAGACTCTGGAGACCAAACTACACTTGTTTAGAGGTAAGTATGTTGAAATTGTTTTAAAATGCCTATTGCGTAAATTTCTCTGGGGAAGATATCATTGAATCTCACTTATAAATCATTTTCTGAATACTCCCACACAATAACTATGAAAACACCTCCGTTTCCGTTACGTTCTTTTCACAGAAAAAAAAAACAAGTACATAAGTAGTGTCAGATGAAATTGTTTTGACATTAAGTCGTGGTATTGACTTCGCTGTGGGATATCTTTCAGTACAATGTGGATGAATTCGATGACAAATGACATTGGTAAGTAACTTCAAAGATACAGTGTGTCATCCGGACGAATATATTTTAGATTAAAATATTGACGAATGAATCCATATCCACATTTTATTGAGAAAGAAAGTGCAAAAAAGTTAATTATCCAACTTTTTTCGGGATGACAATCATTTTGATGACAGCTCGAAATTGTAATGGATGAAGTGGAGAGTTGGTGAATCCACTCTTCTCACTCAACCATCAGTGAGATAAAGATGATTGTTTTTTTTATTTTTGTCACGTTTTTTTTTTTTTTGTTCTCCGTGATCATATGAAATACGGTTACAGAAGTTATTTTTTCTTTATTCGATATTTTTATATATACGCGGCAATGTCATTAATCCAACCGATGGGTCATTAATCATATTCTTGAGGAAGAAAGAAGTACGAGTGTCTTCTTTTTTTTGCCTAAGGACTGACTTTAAGCCAAGGGCTGTGTTTTGGTCTGTGAAAGATGTTGCAAAAAGGAACTTTATCGATTTCACATTTCACATTAGTGTGACGTTTTTGAAGTGACATTTCGGGTTTCTTTTTTGCTGTTGGTGTTGAAGGTATTATTAATGACCGTTTCAAGTAGTCTGTGTAATTTAGAGTTCAGGAAAAGTTGAAATAATATATTTTTCTTCTTTGAATACAATATTTATAAAGAAAAAATAAATGAAGTTTGTTTACATATAAGCATAACAGTACGGACCCAAAGCAATGTCACGTGGGAAAAAATATGTCTTGGGGCCTTGTAAAACACCCATAGTATGTTTGGTTGAACAACCGTTTTGCCGCCATTTTGAAAAATAAAAAGGATATTTCCGTACCCAGTGCTTGGATTTTTATATTTGAAGACTCATTTTACTCTTTTTAAAAGCCAAACAAATTTAATCAAAACACATTTTTTTCTAAATCAAGTAATTCATGAGATATTTAAGATATGTTCGAGAGCTTATCGAACGAAATTCTCGCAAATAGATTTAAAATCCGTTAAAAAGATCCTAAATTATCATTAATTATAAGAAATAGAAAATTATATAATACGTACTCAAAATGTGAAAAGTTTTTGAATGAAGCTAAAATAAACTCTGTACACGTTTACAAAGTTAACATCACAGGAGTTAGAGCTATTTCACGTCATTCGACTCAATCATCAGACTACTTTAGTAGTGCATGTTATCATGTTAATCTTATATTTCATCGAAAAACACTTTCTTGGTTTTTGGGCTTTTAACAGGAATCGATCGTATAGGTACTTCGCCGGTACCAGAGTGTCGCACTATGGAGTAAATTCTTGAAAAAACGAGACAAAATTATTTTTTGGTCCCAATGGTTAGATATCGGTCAAAAATGATTTTTTCTGACATTCAAAATGTGTTTTATATTTGTTTTAAGCAATAACAAAAGTTTTTTAAGACGTTTTTGTTTTTTTTTTTTAAATTGTTGAGACACAAAATTACAAACAAAAATACAGTTTAGTCTACTAAAAATTAATATTCTTCCGACATTTTATCAATAAGTTTATCATAACTTTAAAAAAAATTAAAAAAATTAAAATTTTAGCAAAAAATTCTTTTATTTTAATTTTTCCGCTGTTGCATAAAATATGTTACAACCCTAACGACCCGAAGTCAAAATCTAGCATGGTCAAGAAAAATGGGTATATCTTCAATATTGAATACCTCAAGATTAAAAAAAACATATCGATTTGATTTCAAAACGGTTATAAATGCTAGTATTGCTTCTTAAAACAAACTACTAAACAACAACCATTAATATAAGCAGAGCATTTTTTGTTAACATGGGTAAGGGTGCATCAAAAAAGCCCTTTTCTTGAATAGGTAAGAAATGATGGCAACACTAGTGAAAGATGCTTGCAGTGGAACAATTTTATTCTTGGCATATATACCATATTATAAAAGTATTGTTTCCTAAAAGATTATCTTCTTGTAAGCCTGTAAGGGGTTACCCTGTTCATCAAAATTGTTTTTGTGTTTAAAGAAAAAATTTAAAAATGCATAAATCATCACAATTCCAAACACCAATAAGAACCAAACGTGCAGAAACCTGCAGTCAATTTTATTTTCAACTGAGTATTTATGGTTTGCTCTATTATTTCACATAAAGATCTCAACGGAATTCGATGAAAAACAAACAGAAAATGATTATGATATTGTAATTTGCAGTTTTTTTAAGGTGCAAAAAAATAGTGCTCTCATTTTCACTGATTTTGAACATGTGTTGTGGCCAAATAAGTCTTGCAAGTTTTGCATTTTCTGAACCTATGGGAATTAGACTATCGTTTTCTAAAATCTTTACTTCATAATTTTGGAATTTTGAAAACCAATTTTTGTCTCGTTTTTTCATGCATTTACTCCATAGTGTGTCGTTCGTAGTGTCTCAGTATCATGTATCAATCGTAATTCATAGATTTTTGTAGTCATGTACAATCAGCGACATGTTAAATGGGTGGATACCACCTAAATTAAAAATATTTGTTTTCTATTTATGCCACCGTTGGCTGCTGTGAGTCATATTTAACAGAAAGGACCGCCTGATGTTTTTGTGTGACCATTTAAGCCTTAAGGAAATCTGAACTTAAGAGGTACCAATGCAGATTTAGCTATATCAAGGTAGGAAATATAATGGACGAAACGGTTCGGACGGCTCCATTCCTAACAAAGTGAGAACGAGAAATTCTTATCTTGGGCGTGCGATTATTTAATATGCCATATTTAGCCCAGTCAACAAATGTTCTAGGTGGAAAAATAGAGGGCAGAAAACTTAGTATGCAGCTTTGTTTGGACTATAGCGAGGAGGTAAACATACTAAAAGTCCCCGATCCTAGGTTGTCTGCAAAAGAGTGCAAGGGGACTTTAAATCTCCTTGTTTTCAGTTTTTCGCTTATAACTCAGAAACCTTTGATCCTACGAAAAAAAAAATTAAGTAAAAACTTAAAGCTGACAAAATTTCCTACAAAATGTGCCGTAATAGTTTTTTTGTATCTTCAATATTTTCTGAGTTATAAGCCTTAGAAGATCGCCAGTATTATAATATTTTATCTGAAGAAAAGACAATCCGAATTTACATGGCGAAGTTTGAAAAAATCTTAAAAATTTATTAAAAATCATATAGAAGAAAGCTTTATTGAGTATTAACATAAATGCTTATTCATATTATTAAATTAGATATTTGATTTTGATCCTGGTGCTGGTTCTAAGTTCAAGGAAGTGGCAGATACAATATGACCTGGAAGTGGTGCAGTGTGCTCAACTCCAAGATTCTTAGCAACATATGTGGCTTCAGCGGGTACAACAAGCGGTGATTGAACAATAAATGGAGAAATATTGAAAGGAAGAGCTGCTGGAATCACTGAACCGTGAACAGCTACTGATGGCAAGTGGTTCCTCGAATCCTTATTGGTTCCTGGTGCTTGTTCCAAATTTATCGAAGAAGCTGAGATCAAATGTCCGGGTAGTGGAGCAATATGTTCAACTCCAAAATTTTTAGCAACATATGTGGCCTGAGAAGGTACAACAAGTGGTGCTTGAACAAAAAGTGGAGAAATACTTAGAGGGAGAACTGCTGGAATCGCTGAACTGTGAACAGCTACCGATGGCAAGTGGGCGATTGAATCGTTGTTGTCATCTTTTTTAGTTCCTGGTGCTTGTTCCAAGTTGATTGAAGAAGCTGAATTTACATGTCCGGGTAGTGAAGCAATATGTTCGGAGCCAGGAGTCTTAGCGATATAGGTTCCTTCAGAATTTAAACCAACTGGCACAAAAAGAGGAGCACGGTAAAGATGGGTTGCAGCAGAGATGGCTGGACTGGCAATCGATTGAGAATTATCAATTGAAATTCCAGGTCCATAGACAGCGGTATTATATATTGGAGTATTTAAAGCCAATGGAACAAAGTTTGCCTGAGCGTTCAGTGACAAAGCGCACATCACAATTACGGTATAAATGATAAACTGCAATAAGAAAAAGTTAGAGTTAGAAAGGTCCTTTAATAAATTATTTAAGAATAAAAACCTTCATGATGTTGCTTTATTTTGTATTTTGATTGAAAGGATTTTTAGTGTAGTAAATGTAAGTAAACGCTGATGTCTTCGAATGAGCTTCAGTTGGCTTTTATAATTGATAAATGATGATCATATATATGTACCTCAACATTCTAAAAATCAACCGGCCGAAGCTTAACAATGATTAATTTTAATCAAATCAGCCTAATTGAAGTATGCATTTCAGGTCTGTCAATAAATGAAAGTAGAAACATTTGTGTATTTACAATTATATAGTTGCCCATCAGGTTATCTCTCGTCGAATAATTTCTCAGGCAGCCAGTAAATACAAAAATTTATAGGCTATTGATTCGGCGTATATGTACATATATATGTATGTATATTGAAAAGTTTGAAATAACAAAAATAGATACAGCATTCTTATAGTTGTAAATCATCAGATAACGCTGGAATCATTTCAGAGGAAGAACACAGAATGAGCATTAACATATTTAAAACATCGATAGATACTATTGACGAAATCATGAAATATGATACAATGCTGATGTTTTTGCTAAGTAAAACGAATGCATAAATTGTTGCTTGACATTCTTTTTTTAGTTTCATATATATACAAAAAAAAGTTAACTGACCAGCTGATGCACAAGGTCAACATCATGTCAAAGTACAAAAATAAAAAAAAAAAAAAACAATCTTTTCTTTCACATCATATGCATGCTACCCTCGGGCTGTTTTAGTAAAAATTCACATTGATAAGCTTCGTAGTTTCTTGTTGATTTTTTTTAGAATACTGGGGTTCGAATATGATTATCAATTATAAAAGCCAATTGAATCTCAATTAAAGACATCAGAAGTTACTGATATTTCTTACAGTCAATATCCTTCCAACAAAATACAAATCAAAACAAAATGAAGGTTTTTACTCACAAAAAACAAAAATTATTATATGACGTTAATTCAAATTTATTTATTTACAGTTCGTTATATGTGCAGTAATTTTGTGTGCTTCGTCATTCAACGCTCAGGCAAACCTAATTCCATTTCCAACATTGTATTCCGCTGCCTATGGACCTGGCATTTCTATTGATAATTCTCCATCGATTGCCATTCCAGCCATCTCTGCTCCAACCCATCTTAACCATGCTCCTCTTTTTGTGCCAGTTGGTTTAAATTCTGAAGGAACCTACATCGCTAAGACTCCTGGCTCCGAACATATTGCTTCACTACCCGGACATGTAAATTCAGCCTTTTCGATCAATTTGGAGCAAGCACCAGGAATTAACAAAGATGCCATCGCCCTCTTGCCATCGGTAGCTGTTCACAGTTCAGCGATCCCAGCAACTCTCCCTCTAACGATTTCTTCACTTTCCGTGCATGCACCACTTGTTTTACCTGCTCAGGCCACCTATGTTGCTAAAAATCTTGGAGTTGAACATATTGCTCCACTGCCCGGACATTTGATCTCAGCTTCTTCGATCAACTTAGAACAAGCACCAGGAACCAATAAGGAATCGAGCAACCACTTGCCAACAGTAGCTGTTCACGGTTCATTGATCTCAGCAGCTCTTCCTTTCAATAATTCTCCATTTATTGTTCACACACCGCTTGTTGTACCCGCTGAGGCCACTTACATCGCTAAGAATCTCGGAGTTGAGCATACTGCATCACTTCCAGGTCACACCATTTCCGTAACTTCCTTGAATTTGGAACCCGCACCAGGATCAAAATAAAGTTAAAACAATTTTAAGAACAAAAATGTTAAATAAAGCGCCATATTGTTATTTTAAAGATAAATCTGTCTTATTTGATATGAAATAAGTTAAGTTGTCTACTGATATAAAAATGCCTTCTGTTTTTGACAGTTTTTTTTTAAGTCAATTAAGCTCAATCGCTTAAAGTGCTATGATCGTTATTCATCAGTGACTCTATTATTAACAACAGACTTAACAGACAGCACCAAAATAACCATGGACGTATACATATGGACTGTTAGTCCAATGTCAGTTCCATACAACAATTGTCAAAAAAATGTCGCCAAAATTGGATATCGCGATACTTTAGGCAAAACAAAAAACTACTAAATTCTCACGTAGAAACTCGCGACATCTGTCTTACAAAATTTAAAAAGTCGCATCCCAGCAACCAATAACAGACTTTTTTTAAATTTTATTTATAGAAATGTGCGACATCTATAAGCAACACAAATAGAAGTGCCATTTTTTTTTCAAGGTGTAAATGTCAAAACTGAGGCTTCAATTTTATTCCGCTAGTGTAGTTTCGAGGGCTAGTGTCGCCCAAAATGACAGAGACTAAAATGGAGCCAACTTGAGGTATGGCACTAGCAGTCCATATCTATTACGTCCATGAAAATAACATTGTCGCGGCATATTGAAAATTATTTTTGTGTCGTCTAGATATTTGAAAATATTTGGTAACCGTTTCTAAAAACCGCGATTTTCTTATAAAAATGGATGTGTGTAAATATGTGTGATCCCTATAGACTCCAAAATGAATAGAATAAAAGAATAGAGGCTACTTTTTATCCGGAAAAAATCTTCGATTCCAGTGGAATACATTTTTTTCGTTTTTCACAGAGCAAGAGATTGTTACTTTTATCACAAAAAAATCCCTAAGGAAGATGTCGTGCATAGGCTGAAAATCACGTAAGCAATAATGAAGAGTTTGTAAATCTCGCTCTTAAGATGTTCTTGCGAAGAATGACTTTGAGCAATTTTTTGTATAAAGTTATTTCTTTTTCTTTATAACGGCTGCACCGGTTTCGAATAACCCAAAGAATATTCTGTAAGGTAGTAATCGGATCAATAAGAACAAATAAAACTTGGCAAAGCAACGCCGGGCTATAGGTAATTTGTAACACAATTTCACTAGGTTGACCGTATTTTAGCTAAAAGACCTTAATTATTAATGGGATTGTCCACAGATTCAATTGTAGCTCAATAGATTAGCCTACATAAGCTTATATTTTCCAGCCTCAGCCTATCTGTCAACAACAAAAAAAAAAGCTCGTGCAATCTATAGTCATTAATTTTATTTTCTAACTTATATTATAACTCTTTAAACGCAGGTAATTTATAAAATAATTTCAAATTCAACGACTTATTCACTCGTAAAATTAATTAACTCAAATAAAATTAATTAATATTAAAATCACACTGTGCGCTCCCCTTTACAAAGAATATCCCAACAACTATATGTTCAAATAAGTATTGTTGTAATGGCAAACAAATTTTCAAACATTCACCCCCACCTGCTCCCTTCCTTCAAAACAATCATTTTTCATTTCAAACTCCGATCCAACAAAAGAATGTTCGAGTGTGTTTTCTCAAAATTAAATCGTCCTGAAAATGGTAACTTCATACACATACAAAGACCAATCAAATGAAACTTTGTTCTTTGTTTTAAAGAATGTTTACTTAGCCAATTACGCTTATCTTTTCCAAGAGAGTACGGGGTACTATTTGCTTCCCCAAACCAATGCCCTCTCTTATCCAAAAAGTTATCCTTGGAAATCAACGATAAAACAAGCAAATTAGCAAATAAATCAAATTTTCATTCCCTTTTTGGTTGGAAGGCATCTTGAAATTTTCAGTTTGATCTCTTACACGTCTTTAGTTTTATACACTGACGACGACGTCGATGAGTCCTTTCTCATCACTCCTTTGCGCATCTCGAATCATTTATCTAAATTAATCCCTGTCGTTTACATTGGAAAAACAAATCAAAGATTAAGACAAACAAACTTCACATTTGTGAGAGTTTGCAATGAAAGAGGGTGAGGCATTCGAACAGGACTAGACGCCACTACCGCCTCCAAACAACAATTGAGAGAGGGGTAGTTGGGCAAATTAAAATCTTTAGCCGGCGTTGTGAAGAGAATCAATTTTCAATTGAGGCACACACAAACGTCCTTTACAAGGGATGTCCTTGTTTTTTGTCGAAGACACCATCAGACTCATCGGCAAATAATGAAAAACCATTAAAAGCTGAATTTCTAAGCCTTTCGAAAGGAGTGTTCCCTGTGCACAGGTACATGATTGCAAAGATACAAAAAATGAGCAGCAGAAAATGCTTCTAGCCGCCCAGGTATACAGGAATATATGCTGGCGACGACACGGCGCGGTTCGTCTACTGCGTGTGTATTAATTAGTTGTGTCAAAATCAGTAATAATTCATCAAAATTTCATCATATCAGCATCCGAGGCAACGAGACGCTAACGTCATCACGCGTATCACAGGTTCTTTCAACCCTTTGCTTTCGGTATTAAATAAACACACAGGGATGTTGAGGAATGGAGAACGCACAGATTTCGATATTAATATTATGAAATTGAAATCAAGTGACGATTAAGTTTTTAATGGAAAATGTTGTTTTTGACAGAAATTCAATTATTTGCGTGCTTGAGAAATGTTATTATTTCAATAAGATGCCATCAAGAAGGAAAAGTTGAGAGGATATGCACGTTGCGTATAGCTTAAGAACAGATTTAATACCACCAGTTTTTTAACTGATTTTGAAGTATTAAAAAAGTTGGTGTTGGGTTCAAATATCAATTCAAAGAAATTCTTTTTGGACGTAGGTATCCTTTATTAATTCTAAATAACTTAAAGGAACATTTATACATCAATTTCCACCAAAAAGAATTAAGAATGTATTTTTTTCATTTACGTTATTGAAACAATTGAAATTTGAAATGATTTCATAAAAATCTATGGCGTAACCGTTATTTTTTTTTATTCATTAAAGGTCAATGCCATTTTATCATGAAGAAAGTCATTGAACACCGACGACTTATATACAACTTTCGAAGATGCAAACCTATACAACTACTTTACTTTCATATTTCAATAGCATTCAAGAAGGTATTCTGCCCCTGGGGTTATTATATGGTTGACATTGTGGCGTTTACCTGTCACCCTCACCAATGTCATTAAATCGTTGATAGTATATTTTTATGATCATGGAATGAAACTATAAAAACCTATACAAAACTCATTATAAGACATCAGTGGTTGCTTACCGTTCTATCAATCAAGATACTTCTGTTACAATATAATAAAAAAAAAAAAACAATATGAAGGTTTGTATTTTCATATTATAATTATTTTATTTTAATGAATAAACCCCTTATTAATTTTCTTGCAGTTCGTCATTTGTGCTGTGGTTATGTGCGCTTTGTCAATGAACGCTCAGGCAAACCTTATTCCATTTCCAACATTGTATTCCGCTGCCTCTGGACCTGGAATTTACATTGGTAATTCCCCTTCGATTACCATTCCAGCCATCCCAGATGGAACCCATCTTTACCGTGCTCCTCTATTTGTGCCAGTTGGTTCTTTGAATGCTGAAGGAACCTACATCGCTAAGACTCCTGGCTCCGAACACATTGCTTCACTACCCGGACATGTAAATTCAGCTTCTTCGATCAACTTGGAACAAGCACAAGGAACTAATAAAGATGACAACAACGATTCAATCGCCCACTTGTCATCGTTAGCTGTTCACAGTTCAGCGATTCCAGCAGTTCTCCCTCTAAGTATTTCTCCACTTTTTGTTCAAGCACCACTTGTTGTACCTTCTCAGGCCACATATGTTGCTAAAAATCTTGGAGTTGAACATATTGCTCCACTACCCGGACATTTGATCTCAGCTTCTTCGATCAATTTGGAACAAGCACCAGGAACCAATAAAGATTCGATCACTGACTTTCCATCAGTAGCTGTTCACGGTTCAGTGATTCCAGCAACTCTTCCTTTCAATATTTCTCCATTTATTGTTCAAGCACCGCTTGTTGTACCCGCTGAGGCCACGTATGTTGCTAAGAATCTTGGAGTTGAGCACACTGCACCACTTCCAGGTCATACTGTTTCTGCTACTTCCTTAAACTTGGAACCAGCACCAGGATCAAAATAAAAGTTATAATTTTAAAGACCTCAATGTCTTCAAGTACAATAAATGAAACATCATTCCTAAATTTTGTCTTAGGTTTTTTCTTACAAAATAACTCCAAAAACTTCAGAAAACGCAAAGCATGAATTAGTAGATGACTCTTATGATTTATAATAAAATTTTGTTGGTCGAAAACGATACTTTTAAAAACTACATCCGCTTTCGACAGTATTTTTTCAATTTTATTTAGCTAGCTCGATGTAGTGTATGCGGTTATTTGTGGTGGTGAGCCACTGATAAATTATTATCGTTAAAAACCACTGATAAATTAAAAACAAATATTTTCTGAAGTCCGTCCGATGTCTTACTAAATTTCTAGGGCCCGTTTTACATTTTGTTGCTGGTGAATTTTGGGGACAGCATCTCACATTTTCGATTACGGTGAGTTCAACTGAGTGTCACACGTATGTAGGTCCCGTTCCCCAGCTATTCTTATTTTCTGCACCTATTCAGCTGTCTAAGTTTATAACACTTTCTTTTTACCTCCCACTTCTGCATTCATTCTTTCCTTCTGCTTTTGTTCTCTCAAATATTGCAATTTGATTTCCTTCATGGTTTTTTTTTTTTTTTTTGTATGGGCGTTTTTATTTTTAAGTTCTGAACTGATTTCTGATCTCTCAAAAATAAATCTTATTTTTTCTTTTAACTTTTATAACATCGCTTAACTTGTGTTTCTTTTTTCGGACAGAGTTGACTCGGAGTTGACTCGAATGATGAAGTAGACGGACCACGAAGCTGAACATCGAAACTTAAAATTATTTGACTGCTGAGATGATTTCTTTTGATATGACAGCCAGTGAAGTACTCAAGTTAGACCCTGATTACACCAGTCCTTCTTTCGTACGTGACGTGTTTCGTCTTTCTGACAGGTACGTACAATGGTGATTAGACGGTTCGTTGATATATGCGCGTTTCCATTCGTCATTTTGACGCCGGAAAGCAAAGTTTGACGCCGGAGAACGAAGTTTGACGCCGGAAAGCGAAGTTGTGGAAGTTGTGGTAGTTTTTTTGTTGAAAAAAAAAACAAATATTATTGTTAAATATCATTGCAAATAGTTTCTTTTCAATTATTGTTCACATTTAAAACAAAATTATATCCAAACAGTTGCAATATTTAATATTCGAAATAATTCAATTTCGCTTTCCGGCGTCAAACAAGAAACGTCAAAGTTCAACCAGAAAAAGTCTTAAAATTTTCATACGTGCTTTCGTTACTTTTTTAATCCTTCGTTTCTACACCCCTCACCCAAAATGTCAAAAAGACGTATCACGGAACGTTCGGAAAAAGGACTGGTCTAATCAGGGTCTTAGTGCGTGTTTACATAGTATTGCTAAATCAAACCACTCGAAGAGCACTCTGCTCAGGCTCAGAAAATACTCGACATACTCTTCTCATACATCTGCTTACTTAAGGCATTTTTTTTAAGCTCAGAGCAGTGCACTGAGCTGTCAAAATTAGATCTATGTTCTTTTTTATCTCCGAGCGGTCAGAGCGTTAAAATTGTGTTTATTTCCTTTATCAGATCTTACCCAGAGCTCCATGAGCTCAAAATAAAATGATCGAGTAGACGGTGCTGAAGTGTGTTTTATAAATATGTAAGTCAGAGTGCTCGGATTGTACTCTGCTCTCTGCTCACTCAAAAAACGCTTTTTATTTTTGAGAGTTTTGAATAATATTTTTGATTTTTGACTTTTAATCTCAACTGTATTTAAATAAAGGAGATTTGAGTTAAAAATAAATTTAATAGACGGGTTGATACATCGACTTTGGGGGTGACTGCGTCCAGAAGGAGTTGAACTCAATTTCAGCTGAATTCAATCGGCGGAATCAACCATGGAACTAAATTTAAAGGCATCGATTTCTTTTAGCCCAACTTCATTATATGGATTTGAATTACATTTAGTTCTAACTGGACGACGCTGATGCCACAGTGAAAATACTGATGCACGAGCGGTTTAACATTTAAGGGTTGTGGAGTGTCTTTTCCTATTAGGTTCATATGATCGGTGCGCTCATAGTCAACATAGCCTATTACCATTTCCCTGATTAAGCTTTTTCTATACGCCAGAGTCATCAAAAATCGTTGTTCGACTAAACGATGTCACATTCCACACCTTATTATATTAAGTCTTTGAAAATTAAAAAAAAACTCTTTGATACTGATTTTGTTTTTGATAATTTTTGAAATTAAAATTATGTTGTTCCTAAAAGTATACACAATATATTTTAAGACCATATTCTATTATTACTACTCCTAAATGTACACAATACCAAACATAAATCTATAAAATATTTTCTAATTAGCTCCTAAATGCAGACAGGAGAATGAAATTTCTCACCCAAAATAAAAAAAAACTTCAGCTTCATAACCAACTATTCAAAACACCTGCTGCACCTTGGGTTTCATTCACTAACTATTTCGCTATCCAAATGATGTTGTTATGCAAATAAAATAGAAAAAAGAAAGTATACAGCATCTGCTATTGGCCATTAACTTCTCTAAAACTTTGCATTACTTTTAAGCTAATGAAGCTTACAAAAATGTATTTTCTTTTTAAGTACCTACTGGAAAATCTACAGAATTCATCTGAAATATTCAATCAAGAACATTTAATTACACAAACAATTAACTTGTCTTCTTTTAGCAAATAAAGAACCAAATCCAACAACATAAGTAATCTATTAACTTAAATAGCTGACTTGACATCAATTTAGGAAATCGGAAAATAAATAAATATTAAGGAGGCAAACACACGCCTCCGGACGTCTAACATTATCTTTGTCTTCCCAGCCCAGGACAGGACACAAAAAAAAAAAGGATACTCACATAAAGAAAAACGCAGTTTATATACGTAGAATTTAAGGACACACATCAAGAGCAAGGGCCACCAATATTCTCCTGCAGGGCGTTGATGTGAGACGTGTTAACATCGCACTCCATAAGATCCTGCCAACAACCTGGACACTATACGGAGTATCTCATTTTATTGCATGGATTTTCGTATATCTACCGCAAAATAAAAACTATTGCGTGCGAGCTGGGGCTCTATTCTGATGAACGCCATAAATAACATTTCGATATACGGAAAGGAAGGGGATACTCCATATTATATTCGAAGGAAAGAATCGCTTCTCGAGAATATAGAGGGATCTTAGAACGAATATACTGGACGATGGGCCGCACAGTGAGCGGAGGATATAGGCATCGGTTGTAGCTTTCATAGATAAATTATGTAGTCAATTAAGCTTAGTATGGGTTTTTCGGGCAATGTTTTTGGGGATTCTTTTCTTTGGTATGTGAAAGCTCTGCCGTCAACCACACACCGAAACCGCAGTGAGATTTATGATTCGATTTTATGTGGCCTTTCGTTGGTTGGAGAGATATTTTCAATTATTATTTGAATTAGATTTATTTTTGGCATGTTGTTTTATAGAAATATATGTGTTTCAAGTAAAATACTGTGTGTGGCGAAAGAGGTTTACTTTCGATTAAGTTTAATTGAGATTGCGGGTCCTAAATGAATGAATTCTTATGAGAACATACTCCAATGACAGGAATAATTGAAATTAATTTTGCACACAATAAAAATTAATTTGAGAATAATTTAAGTTAAGTTAATGGCAACTTTATTAAACTATAAAATTACAGAACTCTTAGATCACCTGCGCCGAACCAAGTTAATTTCAAAAAAATAAAAACAAAGTAGGAGCAATTGAAAATCATTATGGTTTGTATACAAATTTCGATCATAAGCGAAATACTTGGCAAAAGCTAAAACAACATAGCCCGACGGAAAACATTATTGGTACTATTGTTAGGGATTTCCTGAACTGATCAGAAATTATTGGGTCAAAGCTTTATTCTTGTAGAATGTAGACTAAGCAAAACACCAAGCCATTAGCTCCTCTTTTCTTTTTCTAATTGTTGTATTATAGAGAGATGGAGATACTATTCGACTAGACTCTGGCGACTTTTACACAGCTTTTTAATTCTTCCTAAGATCGACTTTACTTTATTGCGGGTCTTACCAATCCGCTTTTATCATAACAAAGTTATTTGACTCAATGTTTGTTTTACAAGTAGTGTAGGTACTTTAAATGGTTTGAAACCCGAAGCCATCTGGGAATCTTGGTTCACTTAATTGAAATTTAGATTTTTTCCACAATCTTTGGTAAAACATTTAAAAAACTTGGTTATTATATTAACTATCAGAACTTCTAAAATCCAGGAGTAATTTTAGAAATATTTCTGAGAGTAGTTACTTCTGAATGCATTTCTCATTGAACTTCTGGATGTATTTCTGAAAGCATCTATTACTGAATACTGAATATATTCAAAAAAACGTCAGGAAGTTAATTCAAAGATACTTTTATAGAAGTTCTAGCTATACACCCAGAAGTACAGTAAAGTTGTAGAGGTTGATTTAGGTTAGGTTTGCGGATTGCTGCAAGAGAGCCATTAGGTCAACGCATTTAGATCAATGTAGACCCATTGTGATATCCGGTGGAATGAAATTACGGTCGCGGAATTAAGACCTTTATTCTTATTCGAAATTAGGGTCTTCATTCCCGTTTTAAAAGGAAACAAAGGCCACAGGAATTAATTCTTTCCCAAAATTGCAATTAAATCCGCGGGTGTTATTTTCCAACAGTTGATATCGGGAAGGGGGCCATGATGCCTCCCTTCAATCCCGCTGTCTGACCCACTATAGAATTTGGAATATAGGTGCAAGTTTAGGTGGGTGAAAGTACCGCGGGTCTTATTGCTTTGTGGCGGGTCTTATTGCCACTTTGAACAAGTTATTTTCTGTTATAGTGGAAATTAAGACCCACGGGCCTTAATTCCGCGGCCCTTATTTCACTGCACCGTGATATCTATTGAGGGTTTATTACCAATTACTCATGTTATTATACTCGAATATCCATTATACGTCCACAGTTTTATCGTCCCACCATCAGCTTTCTCTTGCGAATCTGCAAAGATTTGTTGTTGGGCACTCTGATAGTTCTCCGATGTTTTCAAAGAAGTATTTTCCCAGAGTTTTATTTTTTTACTGGCAGAGATTAAGGCAGTGGCAGAGGAAATGGGTTATGTTCTCATGCTCTTCCTCATCAGTATCTACATCCTCTACACAAGTTGTTAACAGTTATACGCAGTTTTTTAACATGATGTGTATCAAGAACTTTGAGCTCATTGCGACAGCTTTTTACAAGCTTGGACTTTGCTTCAACAGCAGGAATTGCTTTTGGTAATATCATCACTCGGTAGTGCCATCATTGAGGCTACTTTCTTTGCAACTGCAGCTTTCTTTGCTGCTACAACTTCTGCTTGTAATACACTACTGTTATTGGGTAGTCTGATTGAACCTTCTGTTTTCTTATTTCTTTTTGCTTTTTTTCTAAAGGCTGCAGCTCTTTATTTTACCAACGTGATGAGTTTTTCGTACGTGGAGCTAATACGGAGCATGATGTATCAGTATCGTATGCTCTTTTAAGAATTCTTTAAATGACTGCTACTCGCATTTCACCATTTTCAGGTCAATATTGATGTGGGTAGAAAAATGAAAAAGGTTAACCTGACTTTAAGATTGTAGCTTTCATTCGAACTGTAAATTCAATAATCTGTGAAGTGGTATACGTTAACAGGTCTTCCTGTAGAATGTCACCAGGTCAATGGTCTTATCTAGCACCGAGTGATTGCAACGCGTATTTTGAAGGCACATTTGCGGAGAGGCATGGATTTATGACTGCGTTTTACCACAAACTTCAAGCCTTTGTCGCTATGCGCAACCATTTCTTCTACCTCACAGTCCCTGCTTAGAAGTTCTAGGTTAAGCTTTTGTATGTTAAGCTGTACCCTTCCCTTTGGTAGATATGGCCCAGGAAGAAATAAGCGACATTTGGTGAATTCCATCAGCAATGAACTTCTTCAGCCACCCTAAGGTCTCGGCGTCCTCACATTACATCACTTTAAATCCTTTAAAAGATGACAAATGTCTGAAGTGCGGGATACGCCCAGACACTTTGTAAGAATCATTCAACCCGTCTAGGATTCTCAATCAATCTCCATTGGTCATCTGTCAGCCTCCGTTCTGGATTGCCAAAGTCGACAACTGCGACCCGGTGACTGCCATTGACCACATTTGATACAATGCTAGGTTTCTTGTTATGTTTGGGTGGAGGTGAGAAAATGTCGTCATGGCTTCCTTTTTAAGGGCAGCCCTCAACTGGCTTCTGTAAGGTCTTTGCAATTACACCGGTGGCACTTGTTGGTGCCAAAGGCGAGGGTTGGACTAATTTGCCCTTCCCACTCTTTCCAAACTTACTTGTGGGTACACTGTTGCATGTACATCCGCAGCGCCCTCTTGGTGTATAGAAGTCCGTCTGATGTCTGTCTTTTTTTTTAATTAATTTTTCTAAGGCCTGATATATGTGTTGTTGCTGGTGAGGTCTAACTTCAGGGACAAAAACCCATCCCGTCCGGCGAGTTGCGCTGTGCTAAGCAAGCAGGCCAAGTCCCTGAACTAGGCATTCCGATCCCTTTTCGATCCCAATCCTCTACTGCCTCTTCTTTACTACTTCTATCTCTTTCTAATTTTCTACCACTACTCCTGCGCCTCCTTTTGCCACGGTACAGCCTGTCACAGACTTTGATGAGTCCTTCGACTTTAACAAACGACGGGCTATAGCCTGTCACATATCTAGGAGGGAGTTTCCCTTCACCCAGATGTTTTCGGTGTCTTCAAGCGCAATGGTACCACATTTTGTCCTGACGGGCTTGCACCTGTCACAGATTCGGGTGGACATCATTTAAGTTCGGGTCTACTTTGAGTTTTGCCCCCGACAGGTGAGCAACATGTTGCAAATTCTGAGGTGGCAATACATTTAGGTAGTCTCGAACTTTCTCTAGTCTCGCGTTAGCTTCGGGTGTGTTGATACGTATACGGGTGGACCTGTCACAGTCTCGGATGACTCCACCTCTCCGCTTTTGCTTCTGACTACCATAGAATTAGTGTTAAAGGATCACGACTCCGCAGGAAGGCACGAGCAGATTATAAAGATTAAGTTGGTCCCTTTTGCTAAGCTCTTCCCAATTTTTTACTTCTAGTTCCCTTATCGTCTTTTTATAGTTCTTTATTTTGCTTCGGTTAGAAGCTACTGACAAAACTGAAAAATACGGGATACAGAATCATTGTCACGTAGGAATAGATTCCCTAGATCCAAGATACTTTCTCGAATGATGTCGTTGGAAGTAGTCTCAAGGGCTGAAGAAGATTCAAGAACTAAGCTCTCCTCTTCTTCCGTCATTTTGTCACCGAGTGATTCATTGTAGAATCGATTTCCAGACTAAAGTTACCTGATCTTCCTTCTTAATTATTTTGAAAAAAATGTTCCACTTCTACTTTCCTCCAGTTGTAAATAAAAATCTCAAGGAATCTGTTCCAAAATTTCCACAACACAATATTCGATCGATATTCGAAATAAGGATTAAAACTCTTTTCTTAACTCGAAATATTAATTTAAATAAACTTCACAAACACACATATGTGCATACACCTATAACCAAGCTGCTATATATATATATAGACAGGATATTAAAACATGTAATATTCAATAACAGAATTCACTAGAGACCACACACATCCTTTTTCCTTAATCCACACATGATAGACTTAGACAATCGCCGTAAATCCTTTTACATCTTTCTATATATATACCAACCACCCTTACCCCCTTTCTATTATCATCGTCGTCGTCTTCTAATACAAAGTTAACGATGTTTCAACGTATCTTCCTAGTGATTTGGATTTCGAAGGTTTCTTTCCATTTTGCGCCATCTTCGATACAAAACTTTAATTGAATGGAAAATTATTTTTTAGTTAACGTCAGCATTACAATAACACATCACCAGTAAACCGTAACCCATTATGTTAACCTCCCAACCCAACCCTATAAAAAAGAAGCACAACCAACGAAGGAATGGGGAAGTTGTAGTAAAATCCTAGGAAAACAAAAGACGGAAGCAGACAATCTACAATCATCTTCTTAAAATCAAAGGATACATTTTCAAGAACAAGACCCAACAACCTTCTTTTTTCTAGTACAACAGCATCAGTAGCTGTAACAATGTATCTTATGCAGGACGAGTAATTATCAATAAAGTTTTCTTGGAGAAATACTTCCAACAAAAATACATTTGATATGATGAAGGATGAAGGAAAGGCAACGAAAAGGGTTATACAAAGATGTGTTTGCCAAAACAGAAATATACACCAACATATTGTTTATTAGATTTTCTAGTGCCGGGGTCCTGTTCATTGGCTATTTTGTGTCGAAATTTGATTATGTATGATCACGTACGTTCAAGATCTAAACTTCGCCACATTCTCCTGATGGTGAAGTAACTTTGGCATCATCTTGAAGTTTTTTGTTTTTTTCCGTCCAGCAGATATTGCTTCGTGTGTAAGTGTAATTATAAACAGTTTCCCATTTAATGGCCATTAGTTAAAAGTTATTACGTTATGCTCTTGCCTCGGCATCAGCAATGAAGAAAGTAGCATGGGTAAAAGGATAGTTTTTGAAAATAACGTATAGTTGTTGTTTGTGTTATCTTGCAGGAAGCAGAAACTATAATTTGCATTTTATTATTGTGTATACATAGAATTGTTTATTGTACTTCCTTTTTGAGTACTTAGACTAAAAAAACACATTTAAAATAATTTATAAATATTGATAGTTATATATGAGTGTTTGCCGTAAGTTAAATTATCCCTTGGGAAACGTGTTTCTATTTGATATTTGCTTTTATTATTACGCTTCCGTAAAATTTTTTAGGAATATTTATGCGGAATTGAAATAAAAGGTAAACAAAGTATTCATGCCTATTACTGAATTTCTAAAATTTTACTCGCCGGGAGTCGGTTGGATCCGCAGTGGATCCACATTCGCATAAAATTTTATTACTGAATCCGATGAATGAGCTGCATTATCGATCCGCGAACTACTTTTCCATTTTTGAAACTGTATTATCGGAGATGTCAAAAGTTGACATTTTTTTTTTAAATAAGCCATTTTTAATGATTTTAACGACCAATCTTAATCCATCTGTGTTTCAGCAATCACTGTACCGATTTTCAAGGTTAATTTGCTGTTGGATAGAGGAAATGTCAAACTATATTTCTGGACAGATGTCCACGGTTTGGCTAAAAAACGACACCAAAGTTGCACTTCCTAAAAAAAACGCATATGATGTTTTAGAAAACGGCCATTATTGTCAATTAATTATTAGACATACTGTAAAAAAAATTTATGCGTTTCAACGATCCAAACATTTTTATTTCTGTTTTAAAAAATTCAGATTTGTTAACTATCTGCTTTTCTTGAATTTTCATTCGCAACAATTTTACTGCGGATTTGCTTTTCCAACATTTGTATGGAGCGCGGATGTGGTGCGGATGCGTTTCGTTTTCAGTAATACCAATTTCACGAATAACGATACCGACATTTATTCCCGCGTATGGCTTGCGGATTCGCTAATAGCAAATCTACCAAAAGTGAGCAAGACTCCCTCCGCAACTCATTCGTCGGATTCCCTTATAGAACTGATTGCTTTACTTGATGGACTTCATCATGGTTCGAAATATGGTTTGAAGCCACAACACTACGATGACAGAAATGACCCAACAAAAGGAAAAATCTTACGAGCTTTTCTTGGTGTCTTGTTGACTTCAACCTTAATATCGAATAGGAGGCCTATAACTTTTGAGAGTAGCTAAATGGATGCGAATATCCATAACAAGACTTGTCATTATACTAAGCTGCAATGACAATAATTAGTTCTAATGGGGGCTATATACAATGACAAGTGATTGCAACTTCTTGAATTGATCAGACCGAGCAAATTAGAAGGAGAAACACAGACTTATCATAAAGCAAAAAAAAAGAAGAAAGATATCACAAATAGAGAATATAGTCTGCTTTAAATCAAGAAGATTGACAGCTTACCCATTTAATACGACTACTCTAAAAGATTTTAGGCGAAAAAACCATTTGAAACATTCGATATCCTTGATATATTTCTACGCAGCAGGTTCAATCCAGGGTTAATATCTCCGAACCAGAAAAATAGTGTGAAGAGAGTTGATAGCCTTCCTCGACAATGTCTAGACAAGTGCCATTGATAGGAATCTATAGTAAGAATGAACGTTGACAACAGTGTAACTTAAATGGTGTAGTAAGCTTAAAGCTTATAAAGTAAAAGAAATATTAATGCTATACCCCTAACACTAACTTAAAAATTACGGCCGTCAGTCTCCAGAGATATATCCTAATAGGAGTCGTTGCACTAATATTGTGAAAATTCATCCTGCTTATAGCGGGATGAAGGTCTTTTTCATACCGATGACCTAGTAATTCTAACAAGGGAAAAATCCTGTCTGATCCGGGCTACTAAAATTTACATACAGAATATGTTGCCTTAAATATATGCCTGAATCAACACTTAAAATCATTGTTGTCCTCTTTGAAAAATAAAAAAATATCGTACTAAATATCACCAATGTCATAAATTATTGTTTCGTCAAACACTTATGTAACTCAATAACTGAAGATAGCCTTGAAAGGACTGACATACTATACTGTACTTACGTATCTACTATAGCAGGAATGCTTTGACTTTAAACAAGCCCAGCCTAGTATAAGGACTCTGCACACCCAATCGGTCACGGGGTGACCTTGGTGTTCCCTTACGACTGCCGAAACTAACAACAACCTAGTGCTAGTCCTCTAAGCAGTTTAAAAAAGTCAATTTAATTGCAAAACCAAGTCAAACGAGTAATGGAAACAAAACAGCTAATTTTAGTGCCAATTGAAAAAATTAAACGGAGTTTGTACGATTACAATAGTTATTTTTTCCTGACGTTAAGAATTATTCACTTAAGAAAACACTCAATTTGGACTCCGAACAGTTGTCCACTTCCTTCTCCATATTCTGCCTAACCAAATCTTCAAAGTGTCATAAGATTCCCACATACGTCAAAATCTGATTCGTACAAATCTACCAAACTAGAAAATGTCAGATGTGTTGCGTAGATGACAGTTTATACTGAATACTTGGCAAACGTCAAAATTGGACTTGTACAAATCTGTCAAACTACAAAACGTCAGATTTATTTCTTCAAATTAAATAATAGGGCATTTTAGGTAACAACGATATATCTCTTTCTCGTTCTCACAGAATTGTCAAAAACAGCAGTATGGTGAACAGCTGATTTTTTTTTTTATCATTGTTGAAAAATTGATTGAAAACAAAAGCGGGAATTTTAAAGATTTGTGCGCGAAAATTGTGAAAATTGTTGGTTTTGCTAATTAAAATAAATTTTTAAGCCACGGAAATCACAAATTTCACACAAAAAAGAATACCGCATTTAAAAATTATTTCCAAATTGTTTTCTTCAAGATCTTGAGTTTGACAGTTTGAAAAAAGCGCGATACATATTTCAATCTGTCTTCACCATAGTGTGAGCTTTGACAAGATGGTAAAACTCCCTATTAGATAATCCGCAAACGTCAAAATTTTATTTGTGGAAATCTGTCAAACTAAAAAATGCCAAATTTATTGCTTCTGATGAATGATGAATTGCGCTGAAAACTCTACAAACCATAAAATTAGATTTGTAGGTAACATTTATTTCTGACAAATCACATTGACTACTTTGACTCGAATTTGTATCAATCTTTCAAACACCACAAACTCTCAAACAGAAAAACTGACCAAAATATCAATTTGAATTTCACATTTGGCAAACGTGTGCTAACATTATGGGGCCTGTTCTGATTTTAGTTCGGAATTAAAATCGTAAACGAATTGATTTTCGCACAGATTTAAAATATGTTTTCTACATTTATTAAAAAAAAAACAATGTTTTCATGAATAAATTTGACAGTCAATAAACAAATTACTTAGATTTTCCGAATTTGAATTCGGAAAAACAAAATCCAAATGAATTGAATTTGATATTTAGAACACTTGGCATTTGAAAACGATAGAATTTAATATTCAAACGAAATTCAATACAGGGGTGTATAAGTAGGTTTCTATGTGGAGAACTTAGATCGAATCTATCAATTTATAAAAAATATCTTTCCTATTGAAATTTGTACATATAAATTTTGAAAGAATTCTGATTAAATTGAGATATTTTATTTGAAATTTAAAAATTTTCATTGGGCAATTGAACACAAAAAAGAACTCACTCTGAAATCCATTACAACTTTGCGAACATACCCTTCGATATACATATGTATCATTCGTACCAACATCTAAAAATGTAATAAAAAGTAGCAGTATAGTAGTGTTCTATATCCAAAGTGGGACATTTGTGTGAAAAATCATACTTCATTACGGATAGCTATTTCGAAAAAACCAACGTTGTCTGCAGAATTATATAGGAGAATACACTATTAAGCACTTATGCACTACAGAATTATGAAACTTTTTTAGAAGTATTTTTATGAATATATGAAGCTTAAGAATAAAATTTTAAAAAAACTAAAAAATCATTCATAAACATTCCTAACAATTATATTAATAAATTATCTTAACAAAAAAATGTTCAACATTGAACTTGAACTGTGAACGCCAAAAACGCGTAAACTTTTGTACAATTTTTTTTTTTTTTTTCCAAATATTTATGAAAATAAAAAAAAATATTCAAATTCATTTCTGACTTCCTCTTGTGTAACACAAACAATAAGAACTTTTATAAGAAACCAAGTTCATCAACCTACCTTAAGTTCGAGAATTCGATGCTATATTTGTGCTTACATCAATCCCACCCATTCCATCCATCCACCCATTTCAAACCGTATCTGCTTTATCCACACGAAGAAAACTTTACATGGGAATGGGTCAATGCACTCCTGTTTGTCGAAGCTCCAGAAATTTGTGTTCTTTTCATCTGCCCGCACAAGTTGAAGTATCCATCACTCAAGCGACATAATGATGGAGATCATTGTAAGTCTCGTATCACCAAAAATAGATGCTATTATACGTGATACATTTCGGATCCCTTTTCAACCGAAAACTTCGATAGAAATAGATGCCGACTGATGAATACACTCTTGTCTATCATCTCAGGTGTTCTTTATAAACCTTAAACGAACAAAAAAAAAAGAAATAATGTGTAATACGATTTTAATTAAAAAACATTTTAATAAATTTCCCATGTTTCAGGAATCAGATATTTATATACATTTAGGCCAACTGTTTCATCTTCTTTATATAGAATGTTATAGAAAACCGACGATGTAATTACCCCAAACAATATCCTGACGCCCTTTGTTTTCTTCCTGTTGTGCAATTATAATCCTTGGGAAATTTATTTACATTCTCTGCCAGCAAAGCAATATGAGATAGGCATAAATCACAAACGAAAATAAATATAAATGCAAAAAGAGGATGGAAAAACATTAAAGGATATAAGAAAGGATATTCTTCTTCTAATATTTTTTTTTTTTTTTTTGCATTCAACAAAATTATATATCTGAGTATTAAATTTGAAACCCAACAAATAAAGGCGGAAAGTTATTATTTGAAAATCTTTTGTATATATGAATACCGAAAACTTTTTGTGGCGATTTAATATTAAGAAATAAATATATTTTACGAGAGGGAATTACATTGTGAGAAATCGTGAAATATAGAGGCTCAGTCGATTTAACTTTTAAAGAGTAAGGATTTAAATAGATATTTGATGCAGACCTAACAAATGCTTCAATCAAATCATGAACTTCACTTACTGGATTGAAGTTCATCTGCTGCGTGCAAATTAACTTACCTGAAGCATTGGCGATTCTTATAACTAAGAAATTGAATTGGATTGAATTGAATTGAAATTAAAGCTGAATTGAAATTAAAATTAAATTGAATTGAATTGAATTAAAATGATTAAATTAAATTTTGAAATCGAATTCTCAAAGTGAATTATAAAGTCCTTCGTGCATTAAAAAAAAAGTTGAATGGGAATCGCCAAATGGAACTGACATTACTGACAAGCCGTCGTTTGAAAATTGGTCGTCCTCGAGTTGACGGAAAGTTGGGTTTCAGTTGCTCTGGGCGACGCACGTAACTAGGAGTTTGTAGTGACAGGGGTCCGATTGTTAAGTGACGCTCACGTGACATTCTTTCTTATTTGCATTGCGCCAGTGAATGAAGGGCCTCATATTTTGAAGATCAGAACATTTATTTATTGCTGCAAAATTCAGAGTTCGAATGTCTAACATACCTTACTTACTTAGTCAAGGTGACGCTACAGTCCGGTATGGACCAGTACCTCAACCAACTAGCTTCTTTCAGGCGGCTCGGTTTCTAGCAAAGTTGGTTGAGGTCCTCTTACACTTGCGTGCGCCACCTGCTACGCTGTGCTCCTATACATCCGGGCCGGATAATTGTGACCGAGCCACCATAGTGTCTTTGGCTTTTCACTTTTGTGACAAGGTCAGTTTCGCTGTACAGCGCTTACAGTTCGGTTGTTATATCTTCTTCTCCATTCTCCATTTACGCAGATATGACCATAAGCCACACCTTAAGCGTTTTCATCCACCTTTAGTAATGTCCATGCTTCTGCATCATAAAGAAGGACCGTGTCTCATAAAGGGACACTTTATTTGCTCGAGAGAGGGCTTTGCTCTTCAGTTGCCTTCTTAAAGAAACAGCGATTGGCAATTCTTTGTTGAATTTCAGCACTGGTGTTGTTCACTGAGTTGATGTCTAAAATTAACGAAACGGCGAACCGCCACCAAGAAGAAAATCGATGTTTTAAATCTTGAAGGAGAAAATAGAGTCTCGCGATCGAAAAAAAGCCTGAACTTTAAAAAAGGCTGCTGACTTTCAGACAAGAGAATAGTAGATGTATTCAACCACCAGCAATATGAAAGAGGAAAACTTACCAAAAAACAAAGAAGCTTAAAAACAAAAGGGTCGCAGAATCTGATGTGTTACCAGAAGAACTCTTTAAATACAAAGGTGATGTTTCGGAGTTGGTCAAACAATCAAGGCAGCGGAGCACGAATTTGAAGTGGTGCAATCCTTTAAATACTTTGGGTCAATAGTAGCAGCCGATAAAAATATAGAAGAAGAAATACGCGGGCGGCTTCTCAAATCCAACAGAGCCTACTACAGTCTGTCAAAGCTCTTCAAATCCAGAAATCTCACCATAACTTCAAAACTACTGCTGTACAAAACTCCTGCCAGTACTCACATATGGATCCGAGACTTGGGTGCTTAGCAAAAGGCACTCTGACCTCTCAGCCGCGTTCGAGAGAAAAGTCTTAAGGAGAATTGTTGGCCCCATATGTGAGGAAGGACGATTCCGGAGACGGTACAATCATGAATTGTACGCAATCTACCTTGAAGCAGATATCGTGACAAAAATTAGGCTCGGTAGACTTCGGTGGGCAGGGCACCTAGCTCGCATGAGCGAAGAGGAACCTGCTCGGAAAGTTCTTTGTGGTACATTCTATGGCAGACGACAGCGTGGTAGACCATGCTTGCGCTGGAGAGATGGCGTAGACCAGGACGCCCGGAACCTTGGGGTGCGCAACTGGATGGCGTCGGCTCGAGACCGGGATAGGTGGAGAGACTTGTTGAAGGTAGCCAGGACCGGACCCCGGTTGTCGAGCCGATGATGATGATGATGTTTCGGTGATGTGATGCGTAATCAACCAAAAATATGGGTGGGAGAATGTGTGCCGGAGGACTGAATCAGCAACATCAGCTCCATTTTCAAAAAATGGATCTATTCACCCTCTGTGTTCAAGAGGGTGAATAGAGGAGGAGAAAATGACCACATCGAGCAAATGGGCAATAATGCCCCAATAAAATAACACAAGGAAATCTGGTCTGAATAACTGGCAGCACCTACGCAGCGTGCTCGTGATCGATGGAAGGTCTCCGTGTCAGAGGATATTTTTTGTGAAGTTTTTCGTCATGGGAAAAGATGTTGGAAGCATTTTTATATAAGAAAATGTAATCGGCTTTTTCATTAGAACATTTTTCATTAGTGCATTTTTTAGCCAAAATCCTGAAATGCGCACTTATGCTAAGAACCTTACAAGTACAACGTATACAAAGTTTCATTAAAATCGAATGAGCCGTTTTTGAGAAAATCAGGATGAACTAAAACCGTTTTATGAGAGGTACCCAGTACAGTATTAGTTTTTCCAAATTTTCTTGAAAACGACTCATTCGATTTTGATGAAACTTTGTGAACGTTATACTAGCAGGGTTTTTAAATGAATTAAAATCTTTGTAGTCCCATAGTTTGCAACAACAATAATGAGAAAACAACAAGAAAAATCCAAACGTAAAATCTTCCTCCATGATAAATATCTAAAAATTGTTTTAGCCTTGCTAGCAAAATACATTTTCTCATATCCTCTTTTCATTATAGATTGTGAAAAAGCTAGAAGATTAGAAGAAGTTTAGAAAAAGCTTTACCAATAACATTCGACTAAGGTCTTTAAATATTCTTAACACTGCGTTCATAAACTATTTATATCGAACATTAGTCCTATTGTTGAAAATGTAACCCTTAAGCTTTAGAATATCCGCAACAGGTGATGAAGCTTCCGTCTTGTATCAGTTTAAAAATATAATTCCAATGTACTTCAACGATATGACGAACTTGACATCCAGACTGACCTTACATTAGTATTCCAAATGTTAGAAAAAATATACGATCTTTTGTCAAAAACACTCACGTAGATGTTTTTATTTTTTATTGTTCATGAATCATGAACTTTCTATTGTCAAATTCTAATACTAGCAACAGACGAATGCCAAAATCAATGTGAGAAGCGCATTAACACTTTTAATGTTTTTTCCATTCATGAGTTGGATTCTTGTCATATTCCAATTTTGGAATTCAACCGAAATAAAACTGGTCCTCTATTTTTTTGTTTTCTTTTATTTTGATTTGAAACATGGGGTGGAATTTAGTTCTAATGCAAAGTAAGATGAAAAAAAAAACTTTGTTCCCAGGTGTGTGTGGTTATTATACTTATACGTGTTATGAGTATAAAAGCCCGGAACTTTAGTGATCGTGAAATCAGAAGTTCTTCAGTTTCCGAACGTGAGATTCTATCGTGTGTGTGCATAATGAACCAAGCAAAACTTTACGAACGAGCAAACATAGTGCAACGTCATGATGCACAGCAAATTATTCAAGAGTTCTCGAGTGTTTTTCAATGGCGTTTGGATGGCAAGGACTCACTATTAGATGTTGGCAGTGGTAGTGGTGATGTTTTAATTGATTTTATATTACCGATTGTGCCGAAGGATTTCCAAAAAATTATCGGAACTGACATTTCAACGAAGATGGTGCGGCATGGAAAGAAGACCTACTCAAAAATCGATAAAGTGGATTTTAAGATCCTTGACATTGGAACTGAATCATTGCCAAAGGAGTTTTTCAGTGAGTTTGATCATGTTACTTCGTTTTATTGTCTTCATTGGGTTCAAAATCAACGGTAAGAATTCAAAGGAGTGAATAAAACCGATATCAAAATTAATTTCATCTCAATAGACAAGCTGTGGAAAATATTTACCAGATGCTTCACAATGATGGAGATTGTCTTCTGGTTTTCTTAGCAACAAATCCAATATTCGATGTTTACAAAATCGTCTCATTAAATCCTAAATGGACACCTTATATGAAGGACGTGAATAGATATATATCACCTTTGCAATATAGCAAAGATCCTGAAACTGAATTTTGTCAAATACTGGAGGATGCTGGATTCATCGATTACAATGTCGAAGTGAGAGATAAAATATTTATTTACGAAGGACTGGAAACTGTGAAGAGTGAGTAAAATAATGATTGTGTTGTTTTTTACTTGGTTAAATTTTTAAATTGTTTAGAAAACGTTAGAGGAGTAAATCCTTTTATTGAACGTATACCAACTTGGATGCAGGAAGAGTTTCTGGATGAATTCGTAAAAACTATAATTGGACTTAATTTGAGTGAATCGAATAAGGATGACTATAGATTCATAACTCCATATAAATTAATTGTTGCTTATGGAAGAAAGTGAAATGTGGTTTTTAGTTTAGTTTGATATTTGTTTAATAGTGGGATTGATTTTGTAAATATATATTTTTTTGTATTTTTGATAAACTTATACATAGACAAGACACTTATTTTAATTAATGTAAGAGAATTGAATGAGTTCGAATTATTCATAATTGAAAGGCAAGTTCTATCTTGTATTGTATAAAAATCTTCGTTATTATTGCGGATTCCTTTCTTGCTGGGTCTGTGCTGGCATGCTTGACCGGCTTACTGCTCGTCGGAGGACGTAGGTACTTGACCCCTATCGGAACTGCGCATACAAAAAATCATGTCAGTCTTATGGCGTCAAGCTGTTATGGACACGCGATAAATTCGCTTCAACCCACACAACCATGGTTGCCGCCTTTAGCAACCTTTTTATCTTGGCGACTTCCGCTTCCTCTATCCCATCTTTCCATTTCACTAATCCTCATCCATAATCCTAACTTTCTTCGGTGTTAGCGTTCTTTGAACACAATCCGTGCCAAAGAAATGGAAGGCTGGGGGCCCAGGCACAAGGCCCGAAATATTGTTTGTCTTACCCCGGAATATCGGCTCTTACGGAGCTCGACCAACTATTTCCGTACTACTCGTGGAGCAAAAATAGATACATTTTCAAAACCCGAAACCCCGTACGATGAAATGACGAACGTATAGATAGACTCCAACAACAACTTAAAGACGTTGATATGAGGAATATTGATGAATTTGGCAGTGCGTTGGAAGAGGAGCTGCTTTTCTCCAGTCAGGAGACAACTATCAACGTCGCGACGCGTCGGTGGCGGAGGCAGTGCTGCTCATAGTAGTACTATATCGTCACCAAAACCTTCGGTTAGCACCCACAGCACCAGCGGTGATCGGGTTCTAACCATAAACCAAAACCAATTTCTCAAAAAAAAACATAAGCCCTATCGCACGACTCACAAGACCCATTTGCTGTTTTCTTTTTGAAAAAAATACGAAAAGAGAGGAAACACAGCCACTAAATGAACGCGGTCTTGAGGATAAGGAGAAGTTCTCCAAAATAGTTGAGGAACATAAGAAGTTCTTGCAGGACACTACTCTAAAGGGGAAAAAGCAAATTGTAAAGCGCAAGATCTTCTTTTTCTAGCGAGCCGTTAAAATCATCTAAGATAATTTTAGTTCCTTAACTAGAGTACTATACTCATATGTCCTGTCCAGAAGCTCATAGTAGTCGTTCTTCATCTTTCTTCTCTGCGGAGGCATGCGCGCATATCAGGCAAATATTGGAAATTAAGCCTTGCCTCAGTCTGCCTCTAATGACAAATCCACACCTGAAAAGACGCTGATTTTGTTCGTGATAACAGTCACAGTAGATATCGCAGTTCTTCATCTTTCTTTTGATCAGCCCATCCCATCGCACTTTTTGGATGGCGGTGGATTTTACGCTAAACTAAAGTTAGTGGAAATACAAGGTGGCGCCAAATGAATGACCCTATTGGAAGATAGGTATATTTTTTTCAAATGGCGTCTTACGTCAATCATATTTGACATTATAAGTGAACTAGATAGCTGCAGGATACAAATAGACAAGCGATGGAGCGCCTAACAGCCTTTAATACAAGAGCAAGAGCGTGGAGTAAATGTGTCGATTTTTTTTACCAATAATCGGTTGTTGGTGTTATCACAGCGTGAATTTCGACTTCGATTTCCTAATCGTGTCACGCTAAAGAAGCTTAGCTTAGCCAAAAAAAAAACCCATGCAGGTCGTGGTCGTCCGCTACCGAGAATATCGCTAGGAACGAAAAAACCTCAACCAGACGACGGGCAATGCAATTGGGCCATGAGAAAAGACTTCTTACTACCGGAATTGGATGAGAAGGGTTTTGTGAACATGTGGTTTCAACAAGACAGTGCAACCGAACACACAGCACAAGCCACAATGGGTATTGTTAAGAAAGCGTTTCCTAAAACAAAAATTAAATTTAGTGGCCCTGACAGCTCCGAAGAACCACGGCCTAGTGACTTCCAACTCTCAACCAATCCTTTTGTTCTACACATAGAATAGTAAAAAATAGAACATCAACTCAGGAGGCTCCGCCCACTTTTGCCTACAAACTTTCAAAACTGCAGAGATTTAACTCAGTGTCAAATCTTGCTAGACCATACATTCTTACAATTTAGAATTTTGCTGTTCACACGTATTCATGTATAGAAAAGCGCGTGTAAATTTTTTTTTACGGAAGGAGACAGAGGTTTACAAGTTGATGACGTCGAATTTTACGTCGAATCCGAACGACTAAAGTGGGAAGCACTTTTCATGACAATGATACTCTTGGAGAATTTGTCACTTCCTCGCAAGAGGCAGTGCCCAGAAAAAAACGTTTCCTGTTCGCGTATAATTTTACGTTTTTTCGATTTGGTATGGTCAGCAAGATCGCCCGCCTTCTTTCTTTTGAGCTATAGTTAAAGTCCGCGGGCTTATGACAACAAGTCTTAGAAAATCGCAGCCTTAAAGGAGAATATTCGACAAGAATGCGAACAGTTATCACCGGAAATCTTACGGAAAGTCATGTAAAATGCGGTTAAACGGGCACAAATGTGTATCAGCCACTGGAAGGACATCATCTTTTTCGCTTAAAAGAAAAAGTATTAAAGGTCCAAACAAAGATTTCCATCATTCAAAATAATTTTTTTTTATTCAAAAACAAAATTGGATGATTCATTATCCGCCATCTTGTATAGAGTCTCAGAGAGACCTCATTTCCTAAATTTCTCCGCCTGGCTTTTGTCAGTTAAACGAATCCCGACTCCCGACTTATGTTTTAAAATAAAGCTGCCCATGTTTAAAATAACCCTTAATAAAAATATAACTTACCTTTGACTCTAGCAACTTCAGTCATTTAGATTGTATAGTACAAGGACCGAACATTTCAAATCAAATAAACTTCCCAAATTCACATTGAAACAGTCTCCCATTTTAATGGCCTCCTCCAACCATTCCCCATCCTTTTATTGTCTTCCATTTATTCCATCATCAGATAATATTATTAACGGATTATTAATCCAAAGCAACACATTATAAAATCTGCCCTAGGTATCCCTCTCTCTTCCTAAAATGCACTTACTTTCTATAGAAGGATTCTCATCTTATAAAATTTACGAGAAAAGGGTTTCTTCGTTGTCGTCCTCGTCGTCAAAGTCGTTGTTTTTTATGATTTGCTTATTGTATAAATGTTGACGGAAAGCCTGCCCAACCGAAGAACAGTAAGTAGCTACATAAAGCAAACAAAAGTCCTTTTCCACAACTCAGATCTCATTTGATTTTAATTTAAATTTAATGAAGAATCAGAAGGCGCAAAAGGACCAACTGTCTTATATCCTTTTTGAACTCACCATCTTTCGTTGTATGGGGCCCTTTTGTTATTATTCTTGTTCGTTGGCCAAAATGCGGAATTGTTAAATAGCTTAACGTCCCTCAACACCTTCCTGCCCGGTTGGGTAAACGTTCTGTAAATATCCTTTCGTCACTTTGTTATTATATATTACAATTCTCAAGGATACTCACTTCGAATGGAAACTGAAGTTCTGTTTTAATTTTTTTCTTTATCTCTCCTTTTTATATTCCTTGAGACTTGTCGTCTTTGGTAAAACTTTTATGGAAATGAAAATTACCAAGGCGATTTTCCAATTAAGGATACAATCTTCTTATTGTTTCTTATATGTATATATACATCCTTCAATATAAATTTATGTTTTTTTTTTTCATTTCTCATATCCTTTTTTCTTAATCTTGGAATGTGTGTATGTTTTATAATAAGCAACAGGATGTATTTATACCTACATATACGATAAGTCGTTAAACTTTATTTAAATTTTAATTCCTTTTGAAATGAAAAGTATGGGGTGGGTTTTTTGGTATGGATTCCTTTTTTATACGTATGTGCGTATAGCGTACGTGTAATCAAATCAAATCAAATCAAAAAGGATAACCATCTTCTTTTGTTTTGTGTGTTGTTGTTCTACATTTCTGGGTCTCGAACTTGAAACAAAAACAACTTCGCTATTCCATCAAAACAAACCCAATGAAATGTTAATGAAATTACCGTTATATGTGTAGAGGGCACAAAGGTACTTTCACAAGGATAAACACACACTCATCTTTATATCATGAAATACAACAATAGCACGGGGTGCAGCAGCTAAAAAGGACAATTCTATCGCAGCTTTTGTTTATGCGAATGAAATCTGAATATGAATTGGAGCATTAAATGGTTCACGCTCGTTAATCTGATGACAGAGATGGAGGAATCGGAGGCGGATGGGAATTGTTTTAAAACTTAACTTGGGAGTAATAAAGGTACATATATATATGTATCTAAACAGAGCGGGTTTTGTTTGTTCTAGTTTTGTAGAATGTTTCCTTTTTGGGTTTTTCGGGGAAATGTTTATTTAATTTTAAGGATGTGCGTTGTAATGATTTCAGAGATTGTTTTCAGAGATAATCGTGGGTGTGAAATGTTCTTAAGTTGTGATTATATTCGGTATATTGTATAGCAAGTATATAGATACATAGATATGAAAAGAGTTTGAAGCTTTATTTAGTCGAAAGGGTTTAATTTTGATTTTTATCAAGAAATTAAGGTGATTTTCATGGTAGAAATATGTTTATATAAGTGCAGGTTACTTTTTATAGTATTTTAATCTTAATTGAATAGAATCTTCCCATGAATGCAAGTTATAGCTTGGATATTTGCAGCTATGTATATGGTTATATCTGAATTGTTCTATTATTATATGGTACCTATTTGAGTATTTGTATCTATAAAGATTTTTTACTATAGGTATGTACCTATAAGAGAATGTTGGAGAGATTGTTGGTTGGATATACTAACAACTAGCTTAATCGTTACAACCTTGATCTTATTGGATGCTTATGTATACATATATAATATACTTTTTACTTTGCAAACAAAATGTATTAATGAAATGGGAGCGTTACAATATCTCGCAGTTAAAAATCTCGAATAACGAAATCTCGCTTTTTTTAAACCTCGAAAAACGAAATCTCGCAACCGCCGCTTTTCATAAACTCGTAATCACAAAATCTTGTTTTTCAATTTCTCGCATTTACGAGATGCACACAAAAATCTCGCAATTTTCAACCAGAATCCCGCAAACTAAAATCACACTAAATAAATAGTAAATC
This sequence comes from Baccha elongata, assembly GCA_951217065.1. Lineage (NCBI taxonomy): Eukaryota > Metazoa > Arthropoda > Insecta > Diptera > Syrphidae > Baccha > Baccha elongata. The sequence goes on from OX578272.1 coordinate 249,785,919, forward strand.
CAAAAGAAATTGGATACACCCATAAACTTGCACCCACCCCAAATCCTATAGTGAGGCCAAGCAGGAGGGTTGCACGAGGGCAGCATTCCCCCCCATACCCATATCACTGTTTTTACGTCGTAAACTGACAATACTTTTTTAAATGCGAGATTTTAGTTTGCGGGTTTTTGTAATTGCGAGATTTTAAGAAACAGGATTTTGTAATTGCAAGGTTATGAAAAGCGGATTTATGAGATTGCGAGATTTCGTAATGCTAGATTTCGAAAGCGAGATTTTTATTTGCGAGTTCGTAAGCAACCCTAATGAAATGCCCATCTTTTTGTGAATGTATAATTGTTCTAAAATATACACAACTAGCTTTTACCCGGCGATATTCTGCCGCAGAAAAAATAAGGGAGAAAACATTGTTTTTGAAATAGTTATTATTAACCCATTTGGTCCAACATGTTTTTTTATTTGTTTAAATATTATGGTTTGATTTTAAGTAAAAGTCATCAAACTGTTTTTTTTAAAAGTGACCATAGCGCCATTATCTTCCAGTAAACACGCAGCTTTTTCGAACGTTTCCTTCGAGAATTTTTCACGTTCACTTATATCTTCTTATAAACTAGTTTGCTTAAAGTAAGAATAGGTAAGTTAACCACAAGAAGCTATAATTTTGATTGTCCACATTTTATACACAAGAAATAACACCTTTCTATAACAGTTTCCTTGAGCGACACCAGCTAATTAAAATATCTATAGAACTTACATTATATTTCATCAACCTACCAACTGCATGATGTTGTTCACATCGATCAACAAAACATATCAAGGGGTAAATTGTAACATACACCATGGACTCACCGAGCCAAATTTACCAACAAGCGTTTTTCTTTTTTCGTTCAGAAGCTCTGAACAGAAATCGAACGTTCAAAGCATGCTCTTAATTATTTTTTTTTCTGATGGTCCAGTCAGTAGGGAGTGGACTAAAGATTTTTGGGGTAAGTCGATTTCTCAATTCCATTGGTTAGACCAGTGTTTTTCAAACTGTGGGTCGCCACGAATTTCTCAGGAGGTCACGGTCGTAAGCCGGTAAGATAACAAATCGTAGTTTATAAATTCTAAATGGGAATGGCTGCACCGATTTTGAAGAAATTTAGTAAAGTTTTTTTTTACCTAAAAATTTCGCTCTAAAAACAATTTTGAAGTTAATTATTTCATTAAATTTTATATGTAGGTATATCCAACGAAATTTTTTGTAAGCTTTCATTTTGTCTTGAATCTTTATAAAAAGAAGTTTTAGCACTAATAAAACAATTTAATATGATTCTGTTTGTATTTCTTCTCTACATTTTTTCTTTAAATTAGGTACCGATGTACATTAATTTTTTTGTGTTTTAAACCAGCAAGAAAACTTGGACCCATTCGAGCCCTTTATGTTTATAATTTTTGGCAACACGAAAAAATTTAAATAAATGAGAATAAATAAAATCCAGTATAAATAGAATGATGGGTATTATTATGAATGTGGGGGTCGACAAATTATTTTTACAAGCAAAGGGGTCATAAGAAAAATGTGGAAAATATGGTAGTTTTTTTATTTTGGTTTTCAGTTAACTTTTAGAAAAATCTTTTTTCTAAAGTTATTATTTTCGATGTTATTAACAATGATAGTCAAATATTTATCAAACATTTTGACTCAAAGGTGGCCCCCTTAGGAGAGGAGGGGTAATTTTTTCGACACAATTTTCTGAATATTTTTTGTAGAAGACTATTCGATATACAAAAAAAGGTTCACCATTATTTATCACTATACAAAGAATATTTATTTCTGTACAAATACTCAAAAGCTGAAAATTCACATATAGTGATTTGCATAAGTTGTCACAAAAAGCTAGAGATTGGGGCCAATGAAGTAGGTTGGGTTGAAACAAGAAAAAAATCGTATGGGAGGGCGGGTTCTACCTCCCCTCGTTATGTTTAATTTTCTAAAAAAAATAATTAAAAGAGAAAAAAAATATTAAAATAACAACGGTACATATTAGAATATCATGTTATAGTTTTTTTGAATGGCCTGAAATTTCAATCAGTTAATTAAGTAAAAAGTTTTTGTAAAATAAATTTTCAAATTCAAAATTAAAAAAAAAATTTAAACTATTTTTTTTCAAAATTTTATGTAATTATGTATTATTTTGTTTTTCCAAATTCAATAGTCTTGTTAATTTTTCATCGAAACAAAAAAATCGGATGCTTTTATGTTTTATAATTTTTGAGGAAATTGAAAATAGGGAAAACTTGAGTTAGTTCTTACTTGAGTTGAATTTGATGTTATACAAGTAATATTAAAATTTGAAAATTCCTATTGTTATTTTTTTTTTTTTTTAAATATTATCGATCTTATTATAATGGGTGTTTTTTTTCGAGGTATAGAACTTTAAGTTGGCATTACTTTTCAAGACGGCGACCGATTTAACAACTGTCAAGTGATTTATTCTCAGTTTGGTTTGGCAATTTATCATGAATAGACTCACGCCTGAACAACGCTTGCAAATTGTGCAATTTTATTTCGAAAATAATGGTTCTGTGCGGAATACGTATCGGGCACTATGTCCATTAGCGATGTTTAGCGATGAAGCGCACTTCTGGTTGAATGGCTACGTCAACAAACAAAACTGCCGCATCTGGAGTGAAGCTAATCCTTAAGTGTATGTCGAAACACCGTTACATTCAGAAAAACCGTACTTTTTGAAAAACGATGATGGCCACAACGTTACAGTCAATGGTGATCGGTATAGAGCCATGATTACTAACTTTTTCATTCCTTAATTGAACAATCATGATGTCCAGTAACTGTGGTTCCAACAAGACGGCCCAACATGTCACACAGCTCGTGCCATAATCGATTTATTGAAAGACACGTTTGGTGACCGCCTAATTTCACGTTTTGGACCTGTGAATTGGCCTCCAAGATCTTGTGATTTAACACCGCTAGACTATTTTCTGTGTGGTTATGGAAATTCATTGGTCTATGCGGATAAGCCACAAACGCTTGACCATTTAGAAGACAACATTCGCCGTGTTATTGCTGATATACGGTCACAAATGTTGGAAAAAGTCATCGAAAATTGGATGTCCAGATTGGACTACATCCGAGCCAGCCGTGGCAGTCATATGCCAGAAATCATATTTAAAATGTAATTCCACAAGATTATCTTTCGAATCGTTGTTTTATTGCAATTTAAAGTTTTATGCCTCTAAAAAAAACACCCATTACATAAAATAAAGTAAAAAAAACACTGGATAAATGTTTTTCTAGACGTTTTTTTTATTGATAACACATAACGTTTCAACCCAAACTACACGCTCTATCTGTTTTGCACATAAGTTGTGATCCCATCTTGACCCCAAATAAGAAAAGCACACAACTATTTGCACGTGCTTACAGTAAAACATTTGAGATTTATATAATTTCATACAATATGTTCGTGTATATTATTACTTTGGTGTAAATACAATTTCTATTGGTTACACTTAGTGTACTCTCAATCCAAAGTGACAATATACACGAATAAGCCTCAGGCCGATCCTGGCTTTTCACTGTCCTTCTGACAGAACTAAATAATTTATTTTCGTTATAAACGCGACAGGATTGACAAGAGAGGTAATATCGAGGAGTTTAACAAAAACACAATACATTCAAACAAAATTAAAATGGAACCCATTAAGTTCTATTGGGTGCGAAAATTATGTTCATCCTACACTACCAAACAAAATCTTCATAAAAAAGTAAAAAAAAATCCGCCAACTTTGGAAATTATGAATTAACACTACTACAACTTTCCAGCAAAATAATTGTCAGCAAAAAAAAGACCCGTCCAACTTTCCCATGGACAAAATTCAAATTTACAAATTTCATGAGGAACCAAAAACTCTGATTTTCCTCCTCGATCTGCATCTAAGTATATCGGATAGAATAAAACTACAAAACTTATCCAATAAAACCTGCATCCATACAAATGAATGGAAAAACTTTAGTTTCAAACTTGCTTTGCATCCTTCTTTGATGTCCTTTGAACCAAAACGTATTGAGTTTTGAAAATAACAAAATTCTTTGAATAGAAGTGTGAGGTTTTGATTTTAATTTCCGTTACTGGGATATCTATGATAATATAGATACATCCATATCCATATATTGTATGTAATTAAAACAGAAAAAAATTAATCGAAATTACAGTTCGAAGAGTTCTTAAATATTTTATTTTCCAAAAATACTACCGAAAAGCAATTTATATGCAAATGCAGAATGTGAGACAAGTATACTTTATAATTATTAGGTACACTGAATCGTGTATACAGAGAATCAGGAACCCAATCACTTTTCTGTTAGCAGAGAGCACTGTCATTTTTATATCAGTGTTCTTGTTTTGTGTGCATACAAACTGAAAATTTTCCGAGTCCTTTGGCAAAATTGAAACAAAATTTTAATGTCAAAGGGTTATATATGTATATGTATATAATATATCCTCGCACAAACTGAAACTGAGTTATTCCTCAACCCTTTTCATATATTTATACTTCTACTTTATACCGGTGGTGGTGCTGAATTGATTGCGTAAAGTTCTTTTCCTTTTATACAAAAAGGGGCCTCTAATGTCTAATCATCATACAAAGTGGTTACTCTGCATTCTTTTGATCCTTTTTACTTTTTGAATGAAATGATGAAAGATAACTTTCTTGTATTGGTAAAAAATTTAAATTTCAAAAATGTCGTATCGATTTATATTTTGGAGTCGAAAATATGAAAAATAAGTTTTACTAGCGTTTTATTGGATTTATTTGCGGAGGTCTTCATAAAGAGCAGATAGCGATGTGTATAGGAAACATTTTTAAACATTTCTTTTTTTTTTTAATATAAGAAAACACAATTATCTTCGAGATTGACATCTGAAAACCAGATTGAATGATAATTTATTATTATACATATTTGCCAAATTGTAAATTAGAAAAAATTACTTTTGCTGGATTTACTTTTCGTTTTATTTATTTTAATATTTTAATTCGAACTAACAAAAATTTAAATAATTTTATTTCCTCCGGAAAATTCCGTTCCCAGCAAATAAATTTTTCTAAGGTGAATTTCTCTGGGAATAAATTCCACATGAACAATATCGAATATTAATTTCGAATTATACATAATATGTTAATAAAAAATCCTTTTTAATTGTGACAAAATTCTCTTAGGGCCAGTTTTTCATTCCTCAGTTAAACACTCAGTTAGTGAAAAAATTGATTTTTTTATGGAATAAAGTTATTTGTTCGTTTCGTAGACAGTTAAGGAGTTATTCCTAGGAATAAATTGTTGAACTGTCAAAAAAGTACCGTTTATTGGATTTTAGAAAAGTAAAATAATTTGTCTGCGAAGGAGTTTTTTGATATTTTATAATTCAAGAAGAAATTGAACTGGGTTAAATACGCCAAGTTTCCAGAAAACAAAGAGTTGTGAGAAGAGGACTAGATAATTTTGAAGAATGGGAAGACAACGACTTTCGGAGAAGATTTCGTTTGAGAAAAAAAAACCGTCGAGTATCTATACTTTGATAAAAGAAAAAATAGAACATAACACTGAACGGTACGATTAACGAAACAAATTAAATGTGAACTATTTTCCACTTTGTATAATGTATTTGTTCTAGAAATCAATGTGTTTCGCCCCTTTCGCAGCTATTAATAGCTCTGAGGTTCTATGCGACTGGAAGTTTTTATATTTCGATAGGAGATTTCGAGGGTGTGAATGCGTCTACCGTTTGTGGTATCATAAAAAGGGTCACAACAGCCATTGAGTCTTTAAGGCCAAGATTTGTTCAAATGCCAAAAATCCTGAGTGAAATAATAGCTACTCAACAAGAATTTTATCAACTGGCAAGATTTCCTCGAGTTGTTGCAGCAATTGATTGTACCCATGTACGAATTATTTCACCTGGTAATATCTTGATATTAATAGATAATTTGTTTTGTTAAACAAAAAAAAAATTAAACAAAAACTGAATCAAAAATTTGATAGCTAGATTTGTTTTTTTTTTTTAAGTAAACAATTGAAAATGACATTTGATTTCAAAGTCGTATTTCTAAAACTAAGGGATTTTCTCACTCTAACACTGTGAAGTTGGATGTAGTTAACTTTGTTATTCCGTGGAATAGTTAACTGACTCTTTTTTATTGCTTGAAAAATCCGACAGTGTTATCAGACTGTTAAAGAGTCAGTTAATTTTATTCTTCTCATAGCTAACTGACTGTTTAACTGACGAATGGAAAATTGGCCCTTAATGGATAAAATTTTTCAAAACAAAATATCCCAAAAAATATAATTTAATTTGAGTTCATGCTGACGAAATTGTTGTAGAAATAAAAGTGTTTAAATGATTCTTTATTTATACAAAAGTTTCCAATACAAGCATGACGCTCTCAAAAAAGTAGCAGAACGCCCAACGAAAAACATGTTGCAATAGTTGCAACACAATATTTACTATCGTGTTTTGCGCCAATCAAGATTTAATAGGGTGTGTATACTATACCACCATGAAAACAACTCATTTTATTACTTTAACTTGGTGGATTTGATCTTATTCTACTGCATAGGTATCATTATTATTTAGTCTTCATAAAAGGAAAACAATTTTCCAAATATAAATAGAAATTGTTGGTCCTATTAAAAAATACTTCAACGTCTTTTCAATGTCTGCCTTCAGTTAACCTTCAATGTGTACACGAAAAATCATTTCGGTGTACTGAAAGTTATACACAGCCCTATCGGGAACTTTATGGGAAACATTTTTCCCACGGAATTTTTCCCTAGTTCCATAAGGATCTCTTTACGGGTTTTTCGAATATGGAAAAAATTTCGTAGTACGATGACCATGTGCATAGGAAATCCAGGGGTGGAATCGGCTAAGGTGATTTGTGATAAGTGATAGTCAAAATCTGCACTTTCTGTCTGCATAAGGTGATCATCACAGTGATAGCTAAAAACCAAACACCAAAATATTGTGATAGTCACCTTCTCCTGAAATTGACGTTTCATTTTCATTTTTGTGGCAATGTGACTAGAGTTACCACACGCATACAAAACATTATACAATTTTCCATTTTTTTTTCAATTTTAGTCACCAAATCATCAAAAACAATATTTCTTTTACCATATGAGTATACAACAATCGAAAATAAATGGTTAAATTTAGAATTATTGCATTTATTCACTAAAAAATTAATAATTTCAATGAATTTACTTGAAAATATGACTACGGCAACAATGTTTTTCACATATGTCACTGACAAATTGAACAAAGTTGAATTGAGTTGAATTGGGGGATGTGATCACCTTACGCAGAAGGAAAAATCAATTTTATCACAAGTGATGATCAAAAATGTGACAATCATCTATCATCTTACGCGATTCCACCCCAGGTTCTAGCCCTAGCCCAGACAAAAATTCAATAACATGAGTAAATTGACGAGCGACACTAATAAATAAAAGGCACGACTGGGTCGGACAAACTTGCTCTTATGTAAGATTACTATAACCTTTGGCTAAGGATACTAATCAAGAAACTATAATAAATAATCGGAAGTAAAAATAGTTTCTATAGATAGATAGATAGATAGATAGTTTTATTCATATTAAATTTAAATTTAAGCTACTTATTTGAATAAATTAGGACATGGCTTTGCTGCCGTCTAGTTTCTAAAGCGTTTATATGGCAGGTAGGTACAGTTAATAAAGTGATTTTGAAAAAAAAAATTCTATCGAAAAACTCAGTCATTGGCTACGAATCAGTCACACAAAATTTTATCAAAATCGATCGTATTTTTTCCGAGAAAAATTGGATTTTCTGTAGCGTTTATATATGGTGATTTTGAAAATAAATTTTCTAACAAAAAACTTCATTATTGGGAAAAAATCAGTCACACTAAATTTTATCAAAATCGATCGTATATTTTACGTGAAAAATTGGATTGTCTTTAAGGCTTATTTGCCAGGTACCGTTAATACATATGTAAACTTATTCTGAAAAGATGAAAACATAAACCTTTGGCTACAAATCCATTATACGAAATTTTATAAAAATCGATCGTATTTTTTACGTATTTTTACGAGAAAAATGGAATTGTCTAAAACGCTTGTATGGTACCTATATTTACAGTTAAAAATCTAGTTGTAAAAATTTAATTTTGACGAAAAACATCACTGTTTTCAAAAAAATCAGTCATGCGAAATTTTATCAAAATCGATCGTATTTTTTTCGAGAAGAATTAAATTAACTGTTACATTTACAAAAATTCCAAGTCTAATTCCAAGCTAGCTTCACTATACGAGTACTAGTTATGGTACACGTTGTCGATACTAACAAAACGTTAAGCTCTATATCCGAACTGAATCGAAATTCTCGAAGCAGTTTATAAATTACTTCGCCTTATTAATTTTATTAATTAAATATAAATATTAAATAACCGTAATTTTTTACAAACAGACAATTCTCTGTAAAAACAAATAACATAGCTATACTCCTCCAACCAACCATTACATAACGGTATTCCGCAGGTATCTCCTCTGTCGGTAGTCCTGTTTATAACCGCATTTAACGAAATAAATACAAATTTTACTAAATCATAAATTATTAGACCACTGCATCTACGCAGATAATTTTTATATATTATGTAAAATTAGCAGAAGTAAATTCTTGTTTAAAATGGCCATTGAAGATATTTTAGAGTGTACAAAAACTTCAGGCGCCAAATTTTATACCCAAATACAAATCTTTTGATCTGAAAATACTTCATATTTGCTGAAAACAAAAATGTTCAAAACTAAACATCAATAATAATAAATAACCGTTTTATTTCAAATAAACATTCAAATCTATCCCACTTGCTAGTTCTCCATAGATGTCACCCAACACGATAAAAAGGCCACGTACACCAATCAAAATCGTCCACGAAAATACTTCAAATCCATATAATTAATCACATCTCGCTTATTTATTACAATTTGACATTCGTTTGCAATTCACTTTACTAGCTGCACGGCACAAAAAGATTTTCTTCTTTGTTTTATTTTATCAAAAAAAAAGTCAACTTCAATAAACGATAAATAAAATATCTTATCATAGAATCTATACGTTATTAAATTAATCACTGTATGGGCAAACCCTTATCGAGTTAAATTTCTTTATAAAAACAACAGATTGTTAAATAAAAAGTGTCAACGTAGCACCGGCTTCTAATTTCTAGAACACGCCTACACCATCAAGATGAAAATATTCATTTGTAAGTTCTCTTTTTGATTGAAATTGAAGAATGTTTATTAAAGTAATGTTTATCAATAGTACTGGCGCTATGCGCTCAAGCATCCTGGGCATTCTATTCTCCCTCGGACGATGTTGTAGAACTTACTCCTTCGAACTTTGATAAACTTGTGATAAACGACGACTCAGTATGGGTAGTCGAGTTTTTTGCCCCATGGTGCGGTCATTGTCAGAGTTTAGTCCCGGAATATAAGAAATTGGCCAAAGCAGTCAAAGGAGTCATTAAAGTTGGTTCGGTTAATGCCGACGAACACGGATCTCTGGGTGGCCAGTATGGAGTAAAGGGATTCCCATCGATTAAGATGTTCGGAGCGAACAAACGCTCACCAGTTGACTTTAATGGTCAGAGAACAGCAAAGGCAATGGCCGAAGCAGCTCTGGCTGAAGCTAAAAAGAAGGTTCAAGCCGCATTCGGGGGCGGAAGCAGCAGTGGCAGTAGTGGTGGCTCATCAAATGAAGTCATCGAACTAACTGATGACAATTTCGATAAATTAGTTCTACAAAGTGATGATGTGTGGTTGGTGGAGTTCTTTGCGCCATGGTGTGGACATTGCAAGAATTTGGAACCACAGTGGGCCAAAGCAGCAAAGGAACTTAAAGGAAAAGTTAAATTGGGAGCTCTGGATGCCACTGTTCACCAAGCAAAGGCTCAGGTAATGTTTCTTTTTAATTAAAGTAATTTTAAGCTAAATATATTTCTAACTTAATTTTACTAAAGGAATATGGAGTTCGTGGATATCCAACTATTAAGTTCTTCCCAGCAGGAAAGAAATCCTCCAATGATGCAGAAGATTACAATGGTGGGCGTACAGCTTCTGATATTGTGTCGTTTGGTTTGGAAAAACACAGCGATAGTGTGCCAGCTCCAGAACTAATTGAAATCATCAACGAAGACACATTTGACAAAGCCTGCGAGGGTAAGCCTTTGTGCATTGTGTCGGTGTTGCCACATATCCTTGACTGTGATGCCAAGTGCCGTAATGCATTCCTAAAGACACTCAAAGATGCCGGTGAAAAGTACAAGAAGAAGCTCTGGGGATTCGCTTGGGCTGAGGGCGGTGCACAACTTGATCTGGAAGAATCCCTAGAAATTGGAGGTTTCGGTTATCCAGCTATGGCTGTGGTTAATTTCAAGAAAATGAAGTTCTCCGTGCTGAAGGGTTCATTCTCGAAGGATGGTATTGATGAGTTCCTTCGTGATATCTCTTACGGTCGTGGACATACAGCTCCTGTTCGTGGTGCAAAAAAACCAAAGATTAACAGTGTAGACCCATGGGACGGCAAAGATGGTCAGTTGCCACAGGAAGAAGATATCGATCTATCTGATATTGACTTGGAAGAAGAGAAGGAAAGTAAAGATGAACTATAGATTTCTTAAGGAGATTGATGTGATATTCATCGAAGACTGCCGACACACGCCTCCATTTAAGAAGTAAAGTTAAAGAGCGACCAAAACTCAGGAATAACTGGGAATTTTAGGCTCCTAATTTGATCATTATTGTATGTCGTCTAACTAAATAATTTTGTGTAACATTTTGTATTTGCTTACAATGCATTTAAAAGGAAAGAAAGAAAAATGTTTAAAGAAATAAGAGAGAATAAATAGCGTAACTCTAATTTTAAGTTAATTACAAAAATTAAGGATTCTTTTTTTTATTTTAAATTTACAAATTTCGATAAAAAGACCACCTTCCTCAAAATAGCCGTCTAATGCAATATTTTATGGAAAAACCAAATATTAATGGATAAATAGGTAGCAAACCCAAATTTGGGCGATTTGATTTGAATACACTCACCCATGGACTTGGAAATTATTAAAAGGCATTATTGTTCTTGAATGTTATGTTTTTTAAGACAGCTCGGTTAGGTTTTCAAAACATATAAATCTATTTATCGATGCGGACAACAAACAAAACTATGAATATCAAAGTGGTTTTATGATGATCATTTAAGATCAAGTAGTTCACACAGCCTATGTGTGATTATAATCTGTGTCACACCACAAAAAAAGCAGAGAAACGTATTCCTTTTAAAAGAGCACTTCTTGATTTTGAAGGCAAATTTTTGAAAAATATGTAAATGAAAAACACTATTAGTTCGTCCAGGAAAGATTGTCAGTACATGTCTTATGGGAGAGCTTTTTTTAAATCAGTGCAACCTTCCCATTTTCCAGGGGACCGCAAAAATAAAAAAAAACCCTGAAATCCATAACAAAACACACAGCCACCACGGCATTGTTTTTGTAATTCCTTGCTTAATGCTTAGGTAAAAGTCGTTCTTCCCCATGGCCATAACTTACTTGCCATAATAACTGTGCTTTTTTGAAACGAAAATTTCCTTGTGGAACGGTGGCACGAAAAATTTCAATATGGCACGATTTTTTTATTTTCATTTTGATACCTTAACTTAAGTCATATTCGAGTGGTTTCACATATTCGAGTGGTTTCATTTCGAGGAGGGAAATTTGATTCCAATTGATCATTAAAAACACTCCCTTTTTCAATTATGTGCAATTGGTAGTTGACCAAAGATTGTTTACATTTATTTTTTGTAACCTCTCTTTGTTATTCTATGCCCAGGGCACAGGTCATCAGGCGGAGCCTCTTGAGTTGATGTTCTATTTATTTATTATTCTATGGCCCAGGCCGAGTTTAGGTTTCTCAAAAAACGCTTTGGGGCGACTTCATGCGACCGCAGGGCTCAACGAACACAACTTTTAATGGCTGATTTTTGTTTGCGCGTCCTTTTTCATACTAAAACTATTGGATAGCTTTGTATTGTGTAAAGTGCTCCGCGACTAAAAAAATATATATAGAAAATACTGAATAAACAACATAAATAAGTTTTTAGCAGAAAACGTCTCACTGAATAATCAAATCTTCTTTTTTAATGCATAGAGCAGATAAGAGCAACTCACTGAACAAGACTGAATTTCAGTTTCTTATTCTTTGGTAAACAACAGTTTGGAAAGGGGAAATCCCTTTTTAAGTTTAATGTTTTCTTCTTTATTTGTTATCTTTGATTTGTAAAAAATATTTCAAAGTCTCGCTGTATTTGTTTCGTACTGCTTTTTCTTTTAGTAGTTTGTTTAGTTTATTATAGAAAGACAAAAATATAAAAAAAAAAACTCTTTTAAGCGAAAGAACTGAATGTTATAAATTCAAACCGACATACATATAAAATCTAAAAGAAAAAAATAATTTAATTAAAAGTTTTACTATGTCAAACGAAAATTCATCTCCCAATGAAATATTCATATTTAAAAATGATCGAAATGCTGCAAATATTTCCGAAAAACTTCTTGATTTCTATAAAGATAATGAATTTTTCGACACGGTACTTGTTGCTGGAATAGAAAGCCTTGAAGTACAAGCTCATAGGATCGTCTTATCTGCATCAAGTGAGTACTTTTTGGAATTATTCCGGTCCAACACCACAACCCTAAACGTTTTCAGAACCGAACTCAAAGAAATCGACTCTTCGACATTTAAATCAATAATAGATTTTATGTATTATGGTTTCATTGAATTGACCCTTGAGAATGCTGAGAGTATCTTAAGAACCGCAATGTTTTTAAAAATGAAAATCTTGGTCGAGGGCTGCAATGATTTTTTCGGTAAAAACATCAAATTAAATTTCAGTAACTGTTTGAATTCGTTACGATTAGCTAAAAAATTAAACTTGTCGATATTAAAAGAGAAAGCTTTGAACTTTGCCTACTCTCACTTTGAAAAAATATCAAAAGAAAACGATATATTGCTGCTTAACGATTCGGAGCTGAAGGATTTACTCTTTTACGACAATCCATATGGAGACTTTGAGGAACATGTTTTTCTTACCTTGGTTGCTTGGATTGAATATGACAAACCAAATCGGAAAAACCTGACATTGCAGCTGCTTTCAATGGTCCGCTACCAGTTTCTGACGCCCAAGTTCATTATTAAAAACAGAAAAAGTGTTTGTAAAACTGTTGACAGCTATGAATTAATATGTAGTTGGCTTGAATGGCATTTATCGCCGGAAACTCGATCAGTCGATCAACAACATTTACAACGAAGGAAAGTAGATAGTAAACTGGCAGCTATCAGTTGTGAAGATGTGGAGAAGTTGATTAAGATTCAAACTTATGATAAAAAAACTAAAGTCTGGTCCATAGTTAAGAGAATACCTCTTTGGATAAAGAAAGAAGTCTTTTCTATGATTATCATTGCAGAAAAACTTATTGTAGTGGGAGGACGGATACATGGTGTGGATATTAATACAATAGAATGCTTAGACTTACACACTTTCGAGTGGGTTTCTTTGCCCCCTATGCAAAACCCCCGGTACAGGAGTCGACTGGAATATTTAAATGGAAATTTATATGTCTTCGGTGGCTTAAATGGTATTGCCTTTGTACATTCGTTGGAAGAATATAATTTTACAACTCGCAAATGGCAGGATCTACAACCACCGTATGAACCAAGTGAATGGAGCAGAATAGCTGCCCATGATGGAATTTTATACATTGCTGATTTCAAAAATGGTTATTTGCAGTTTTTCGATGTCTCTACAAAACAATGGACTTTCAAAGAATTAGAAGAAAAAGAGCTAAGCCATTTTGGTTTTGTTGCAGTTCAAGGATTTTTGTACATAATTGGTGGTAGGAATCCAAATGTTACCAACAATACATTCAGTACAGTTAAGCGATACAATTTAGCCAACAATACATGGTCTGAGGTAGCTCCATTACCACATGGTCGCAAGTTCATGAAAACTGTTGTTTTTGAAAATAAAATAATAATTTGTGGTGGAGAACCTCATGAAAATATAATTCAGGAGTATAATTTAAACACTAACACATGGACCACTTCAAATTCTTTATTGATTGGTTTTTCAAAATATGATAACCTTATTTGTGCGGTTGCCACTGATTTATTTTAATATTATTTCGTTTATATTGAGAGACACAATTTTATGTTTTATTGCTGCTAATACCTTAAGGCGACAATAAGCTAACCGTTCATTTATCTTCATAATAAATCTATTATAACTGATTTTTACTTATATAATATTAATAATAAATTTAAATGCTACTTATTTAAAGAATCAAATGTACCATTTTTGTTTTTCTAAATAATTTTTTTGTTATAATACAAATTCTACATACTATACATTGAAAATATTAAATAATAAATGAAAATAATTTCAACTAAGTAGAAGACTTAGCATGAATTTAGTGGGCTTGCTGAATAATTGATTCAAATTAGCTTTTTATGGCCTTTAGTCCATAAAAAAAATGGCGTTTGTGCGGATGTTCACTATGCACTCATCAGTTGACGACGAGTGAGCACCTTGTCAACACGAACTTAAATAACTTTTTTGACGAAAAGTTAAGTGAACTATATCCAACAAGATTACGATTGCAATCATTAAGCTGGAAGTATTTTTGTTTTTCTCCTAATAAAAAGGCAATCAAATATTTAAAGGAAAAATAGAGAAATATATAGGCAGTCATTAAGTTCGAGTTTTCTATGAAGTTCATATCTACTTAAATAACGAATCACTAATCAGCTATTGTTCACGGAACCCATCAGACCAATAAGATTTTTCAGATTAAAAATTCTCGGCTAAACTCCTCTGTTGCCTACACCATCAGAATTCGAAGACTCTTCGAGCTGGTGCGTTGGTGTCCATACGCTCTACGTGTCCCAGCCATCATAGCCGCTGTATTTTCAACTAAACTTAAAGCCCGTCTTCCTCTCCACACCCTTTTGATGCATACAGATATCACTCGAAGAATCTTTCTCTCAAATCACTCAAATAACTTTTCATCCGAATCTTTCAACAGCCAATTAAATTGTTGCCGCCTCCGATTCAATACTGGCAAATGTACCAACCACAATCTCCCGAAAGGGGTTGGATACCCCAATCTCAAGTTGAATAAACAAAAATTTATTACATATTTGTCAGTTTTTCTTTATTATAATTTTATTTTCTTTGAAAGTTACAAAGTATAAAAAAATATTTTTGATTTATCTTATAAAAATTTTGCACAAATGCTTATCAATTATTAATATTAAATTTTTTAAAAATTATGTAAAGTTAATATAAAAATATTTATATGTAAGGTGTATGTAAATCTAATAGTAGGTAGGTATTTTAAATGTTTGCTACACAAAATTCACAAACTGATGCGTATGTTTGAACTTCGTCGTCTTTTATTTTTTTTTAATCACATTATTTTTTTTTTTTATTTTACTTAATTTAAATTTTAAATGCTACTTCATTTTATTGGCAGATATAAATTTTAGCTTATTATTATTTTTTTTATACAATATATTGTTGTAAAAACACATTATTTGGAGCAAAGAAATAATGTTTGCGTTAATTTTTTGAGAACTTTGAGGCTGACAAAAACAAATAGCCAACTTGATTAAGTCATATTTAAAAATCTAATTTGATTTTTAGATTTATGTATATTTAAATTTAGATTTTGTTTAAAAGTTAGTAATTTGTTATTATGTACTCCTAATAAATTATGCTTTCGGTAGGAATTGTTGGTTGTTGAAGAAAATCTGGGACATTAGCCGAAAAAAAGCGAAAAAAAATATTTTGATTTTTTTTAATCTGGATATTCAGTAAACTGTGCAACTTTATAAAAAAATATGATAAATTTCTTATCTCGAAACAGTCTACGTTCATCGTTTCCTGTTTCATACTAAATCTTAAGTAAGGTTGGTTTCCGAAACGTCATAATAACAATAAAACTTTTTTGTATGTGAAAATTATTGTTGTATTTATTTAAACTAGACTGTTAAGTGTAGTTTATAATCCACATTAAGTTTCTTGCAAATGGTAATACGTACATTCCTTTTAAAATAAGAAAAAAATGTTTACTTTTGCGAAGGGAAAGGAGAACTACTATTGAACTCTATACGCAGACTAGAAAAGTAGAAAGCAATTGAGTAACAAATTCCTCACTGGAAGAACAAATCAATGTATAAGACCGTGATCATCCCAATCATTCTCTAATACACGGAGACATAAACATAGTCAAAATCGGATAAAAAAGAGTGCCTGCCTTTCTTGTCTTGAATGATAACATTGGTTTCCTTTTCGTTCGATAATATTTATGTGGCGTTAAGAGCTAAACAATGAGATTTACGACGACCATGTCAAAAAATTACATATGCAACACGAACGAATATTGAACAATAATTCTTCGCCTCTTTGAAGGCACCTTAAGTCATATTTCGAAAGAGAGAAAAACCATAACAAAGTGATCTAGCAGAAGAAAATCTGAAAAACATGGAGTGCGTAACAGGAGGCAGTTAACCTTTGTAAGACCTGTCTGTATGGTTGATGTACTAGGCTACTCTTCACTGTAGTCTAAAAGAAGAAAAATATTACTGAAAGCAAGAAAACACGGTAAGATTGATGTATGAATTTATAACACAGTATTTTGCGTAGTATTGCAGCGGTGCAATATGCCAATGTTGTGTGTAAAATTTGTTTAAAAAGAAGTAAACAATATTCAGCATTTTAAGCTGAATAACGACAATAAAATCCTATCGACACTATGCATCGATATATCGTGTAATAGAGGTATTTGATAAATTGGTTTCCTAATTTCAGAGACCGGCACGGAACCAGATGATTTCAATGCAGTTCATTCCCATGCTCCAGAAAGTGCTGGGAAGAAATTAAAGTACACATAAATGCCAGATGCGAAAATAGCCAGTAATTTTGTTCGGTGGAGTTTTCTTTTTATCAAAAAAAAAACCTTTCCAGACTTCCGTTAGATCCAGTTTCCTAAAAGACATCACTTTTACTATTAGATGCCTAAAATTTTTTTTTTTTTTTTTTTTTGTGGATGAGAAAATTTGGTTAAAGACGAAATAGGAAGACTTCTCTTTATACAACAAAGTTCATCCTCATGGTTTGAAATTATCAAACTTTGCTCGAACAAACCTAGGGGTCGATTTTGTATTTGTGAAGTGATAAAAATATTATTTTAGTCTTCACAACACTTATTAATTTATCATTTTATTTTTGTTTGTATTCCTTTCGATATTTGAGTTAAATCTTTTCACAGAAAGAGAATCGCATTGAGTTCGAAGCTGTGATGAAGTTTAGAGAATCGGTCCACTTGTCTAGTAAGATTTACTCAGGCAAAATACAAAAGGTCTTCGATAAGTTGATTTTGGCAAAAAAAAAACATTTGAGAAAACTGTTTTGAAAGAAGAAACGCGCACTCTATGTAAACTACTTTTATATTAGCTTATGTTTGACACATCGAGCTAACATACAAATGTGTCCAAATGAAGTAATGAATGCCAAGCTGCGAAAAGAAGAGAATGATATGTTGTTTTAAAGTTGAAAGAAGGATGGACTACGGCCTCAACCAACATGTCTCTCCAGCCAGCTCTGTTCCTAGCTAGCCGCTTCCAATTTTGCACCGCAAGTTGGTTGAGGTCGTTTTCCACTTGTGTGCGCCATCTATTGGGGGGTCTTTCAACGCTGCGTACACCATCAGGAATGGACTCGAAGACTCGTCGGGCTGGTGTGTGGTGTTCATACGCTCCACATGACCAAGCCATCTCAGCCACTTTATTTTGAGCTTCTTGACCAGGTCAATATCGCTGTATAGCTCGTCATTGAATCTTCTTCTCCATACTCCTTCGATACACACAGGACCAAAAATCACTCGAAGAATCTTTCTCTCAAAGCACGCAAGTAATTTCTTATCGGTGTCTTTTAATGCCCTTGCTTCCGCCATATACAGCAAGACTGGGATGATTAAGGTCTTATATAACGTCTCCTTGGTTCTATGAGAGAGGGCTTTACTGAGGGCCAGTTATGTTTTACTTGCTATTCTCATTCTAAAAAGTAATTTAATATATCTAACTTTTTTTTTTTTTAATTGGAAAATTAGGTATTTTATTGTAAGTAAAATGAAGAAGTTTAAAATTTTGTTCCATTATGATAAATGAAATAATTTCTATTCCAGATAACTCGAATGAGAAAACTCGACCCCTTATGAATCAAAATAGTACCTGTTCTCAGCTAACCGAATTATCATATATCAACAACTACCGAAAGACTTATTCTAGATTTTAGGTACCTACATGTAATGTAATAGAAATTGCAAACAGAAAATATTCTATATATGTATATATTTTACAAAACAAAGATGCACATGCACACATCGTTTTCAATTAAATAATTGTACAAACAATCTTGAAGTCAATCTTCAAGCCATATAAGGGGTTAGTTTCTTGAAGTCTTTCTTTTTTGTTGTGTAATTGCATATCTTCTAAAAAAGTTTATTTGCCAAATTGTATAATAAGTGCTTATGAATAAAATAAAAAATTGTCTAGTGATGTTTGTTTTTTTTTTCCCTATTCATATGAAAAGAAGATTTAAGCTGCAGATTTTTCAAATAAAGAATTAATTGATTGTGATGCGTCTCTACATGAGGCAAATATTAAAAATAAATTATTTAACTTATATTCGATAAATTATTGAGTCATGGAAGTTTAATTGATAAGTGTGTCAATCTGGAATCTCATCATAGCCAAAGCAGACTAATTGGTCTAAAATATTGTTATTGTTACAACATGCAATCGGTTTTATAAAAAAAAAAATACTAATGGCAGTTTCAGTCTTTCGGGCGCCGAATGTTTGAATATATAAATAAATCAACCTCTTGCTGAGGATGACTCCTCAGTGTTTTACGGAAATACCAAGGGTTGTATATTATTTGTAGTTGTAAGAATTTACCTTTCTGATGAATCTGTTTTTCTGTGTAAAAATGAATCTCTTTTTGTGTTTTGTTTCAAAGCAGATGAGCAATTGATACCTCGCCTCGCTGCTTTTGTTAAACCAGTTCTTTCATTTCTTTGTCTGCCTGCCATTATCTGCTTGTATTCTTTTTCTTCTGCTCCTCATCTTTCTTTCAATGCTCCAGTTTATTTTATTGAAATTCTAAATTGAATGTTTTTGGTCTACGGGGAAATTCTCAATGGATTGTATTGACCTGGATGTAGCAGTGGTCATTGTTGACGAGACATCCATAAAATGGTATTTCTTTTCGGACGCGCATAGAAATGGATAGCACATGATGCTGTAGTAGAATACAAGTGCACTCATAATGATGACGAAAATTATTGAAATTATCCCAAATGTTGAGAATCCTGATTTAGAATCTAAATATTCTTTGGGGGTTGGTGGTAATGTAGGTTGTGGTGGTATAACTGGTGCATTAGCTATGTAACTATTTCTGCGGCCTGCATAACCGGATCGACCTCCGTCACGTCCATAGACACCACATTCCGATGATTGTATGGCTAAGCACACGGATATTTAATTTATCAGATTTTTGTTGTAACAAATCAAAATCAGAAACTTACCGAGAAACAAAGAAATCAAAACGAATGCAAATTTGAACATCTTTTTAAAATGTATTATGTTAATTAGATATAACTGATGAAATAAAATGAGATTTTTGTGATCTTTTTCAAAGTGCAGCAGCAGACGCTCTCTTCAAGGCAAACAATAAATTGTTGAATGTGTAATAAAATAACGTAGAAGATAAAGAAACAAGAAACATGGAGAAAAGGTACAAAATTGTAAAGATTGGTGAAGGTGAGTGTGGAAGAGAGACAAAGTTATTAGTAATATTAGGGAACAAAAGAGACGGATAGAGATAGGGTCTCTTTTATTTTTACGTTCTTTTGCTGTTTTGTTGACTTTTCTTTGGAAGATTTTGTTTTGTGCATTTTCTTTGAAACGTGGTAGGTGAAAATCAGAAAGGTAAGTTTTGTATACTATAACAAGTCAATAGTGAAGTTGGGCACAGTTTCAAAAAAGAGATTTATGGTAAAATTATGAAGGCGTTCAGAGCCTCGAGATCACAGGTTGTCAACTTGTAACCCTTCCTATTTCTTTGAACGACTATTCCTTTGATGAACACATCGAAAATATTTAAACGTTGCGCAAACGGAAGCGGTAGCAATAGCTGTTAAAACTATTTACATTTTTATAGCAATAGCTGTCAAAACTATTTGCGTGAAAACTAATGGTAAGGCACACATCTACGCGATATGGTGATTGATTATGATGATTTCCTTGCATGCATAATACCACAATTCACAACCCTTAATTTTCAGATGAATAATTGATGTACATAAAAATAACTTCAATTTTGTTACAATAAACATTTTAAGTTCTGCCTTTGTATATATATTTTAATAGTAACCGCATAACTCAATTTCCCCCTTTGACATCTATCGGTGAAATTAGACCTCTGACTAGCGTGGGATATTTCTTAGACTCAAAGAATTTGGAGAATAAAGCAGACCAACCAATTGGAAAAAAGAACAAGAACAATGTATACGAAAGTTCAAAGAGTGAGAATGAGATGTGTATCATACAATTTTGCGTTATAATGAACATTTTCTATCATTTACTTTATATTTTGTTGACGAATGAGTAAATACAGTTTTTATTTTTATTGTTGGAAGTATAAATTCTTGAATACAGTTACTAAGGATACGAAAATATTGTCAACTCTCTCTCAAACATTTTAATTTTTTTAATATATTTATGCTTGTCTATCGCATTATTGTTGTCAAAACCTCACTTTCCAAACAATTATCTTCATTCCTTCATTATACATGAAATATCTTAAGTCAAATAAATTCTATGCTAGCTCCACTCCGAGAACGGTGAAACTATAAACCCCAATAGTTTCGAGTTGTAAATTTATAAATGTTTTTATATACAATGGGTCCGCTCAAAATTTCACAATAATGATAATTCAATCTCATCCAATGAATGTTGTGCCTTATTGTTCATATGGTTTTGACCAAAACTGAAATAATTATAAATAATACATACAAATGTTGTTGAGTTTACTCAATAAATATTTTTTTAATTTATAATAATTATCTTACCTTTATTGTTTTCGTAGTATCATTGAGCTTATACACATAGAGGAATCAAGATGGTTTCAAACTCACCGAAGTAGATGTCACTAAATGAGTATATCGAGTAATTATTATTGCAATAATTCCCTGTAACGAAAATCCCTCAAACCGAACCGAACCAAATTCTTCTGCATACATTTATTTTTGTTTTTCTTTATTTCTCTTGCCTTTTAACTCAAGAATAATTTCTACAAGAGCAAAAAAAAAGTCGATAGTAACGACATCCTACGAGCAAAGTTGGAAACTTACACATGATTTCTCTATGTGTATAAACTCAATGGTAGTATCTAGTAAATATTAAATAACTCATCAAGAAGGAAATGTTCGTTTATATATTTTACATTTTTTTTCATTTGACAGGCATATGACAGCAAATTTGACAGTTCAACTTATCGTCTTCCAAAGTCCAGTCGAAATGAGATCGAAAATTGAACTTATCGCATCGACTTACAGAAAACCCATATTTTCCAGATGCGATAAAGGAGGAATGAGTTGTTTCATTTTTTAACGAGGAGAAAAGATATCGCCTGAGTTACAGAACATGGGTCCAGGACAAATTTTATATGGGAGAAAAAATTTTACCCGATTTGCGTACCGTTTAGATATTAGTCTTCTTTTATTGTTATTTTGCACGTGTATTTCAATTTGTTTTTCTACGGGAGGAGACAGATGAGTACGAGTTGATGACCTGTGGAAACATGAAAGACCGTGTTTAGACTGGGAAATTCGAGTCTTGCGTGGTGAGTACTCTCAGGTCATCAAGTGAGCACGCCTCACTTGAAGCGGAGGGAATTTTTGTGAAGTGAGACAGTTGTAAGACGCTAATTTTTTGCATTTTATAAAAGAAGATAACATCCATAAATTATTATTAATGCTTCTGTTTGTTTCCTTTTCCAAGAATTCATTATATCTATCACTCTACATTTAGCTAAATTATGAAAATACTGCGATGTTAACACATCGGCATAGTCAAGCAGAATGAACAAAATGGTAAAAAAAACTTTGTAAAACAGTACTCACGCTCACGCTTCCGATGTTTATAATTTGAAGCTGCCTCACGAGAGTACTCACCCCTCTCTCCAACGAACTATCGTCAGTCCGGTCTCAAATTTCCCAGTCTAAACAGGGTCAAACTCCACAATCTTTGAAAATGCGCACGTTGGGGTGCACACCAAAAGAGCTATCTGGATACGTTTGTATCGTATGAGTTTGCGAATGACGAAAACCAGATAGGTGTCCAAAGACACACAAACACATATTCGTAATCAGCTGTTTGCCAATCCTCCCTTGGCTTCGTGAGTATACTAAACATTTTAGGATACTTTCAGATTTATTTCCCCACCGCAGCTATATGGTCGATCAGTTGTGTTTTAACATGGAATTCCAACAACAGTAAAATATGCGAACCACAATAGTTGTGCACGCGAACCACAGGTCATCCACTTCCAGTTCGTCCGTCCCCTCCCGTAAAAAAATTTTTTCACCGCGCTTTCCTATCTGCTATGACGCAAGCGCAGGCTATATCGTTTCGAAAGTGGTATCAACGAACACTCCCGATCTCTCGATTTTTGAACACATTCATACAAAATTGACGAACACATCTCCTAAAACGCCATAACGTTTTCGTCTTTCTGCGTTTTCTCCTATAATTCCGCCATTTTCGTATGCCAAACTTAGCCACCTCACTCCATTCCACACAATTCTTCTCTCATACTACTGCATTTTTCTTCACACAAACTCAAATTTCAACTGTCAAAACGCAAAGAAGCAAAAAGAGAAAAGAAACCCCCCATATAAGTTGCCTATAAGTTCAGAGCATGAAGCCGTGATAGATTTTTTTTTTATATAAAAAGAAGAAAATGGTGTATCAATTTCGCCCATCGCAACAATTAATTAAATAATCAAAGTTTAAAGTGAACATCACCATTTACTCAAATCGATTCTGAATACCAGGATAAATCAAACTATTGATTTAAAATAAAAAGAAAAACCCACGGCCGTGCTTTGGACGCCCGACAAAAAAAATGTCTCATCTGCCATTGGACGCCCGAGCAATTTTGGAATATCTAAATGAATTGGGTTATCGCAATATTACCGCTGCACAACTAAAGGAATTCATTAAAGGTATATATTTGTTAAGTTTTATTCATATTTTGGTTTATGGATTCATTACAAAATCAAGCCAAGATTTATATGAAATTTTATTTTTTCTTTTCCAATCGTTGGCGTTGTCAACGTCGTCGTCGTTGTAGTCAGCCGGACTACGCTTCGTTTCGTGTTCCATTTTATTATCTAATGGAGGAGTGTATTGCCTGCCTGTTTGGCTCTTAACATCTAGAAAATATTCAATTTTCTACATGGATCGCCATTTCGTTGAAAGTTTTTTTCTGTTCGTAAAATTTTTCTGTATTTATGTGCCCCGTGTGCTGCTGCTGCCAACCAACCAAACAGCCACCAGCCTCATGCTGCCTGCAGTGGGATGGTTAGGTTAATTCATTCGGTACGCGTTTTCCTCTAAAAAAATAAAAAAAAAGCTGTATTCTATTCTCTCCTCGAGTTCGAGGTTTTGATGGTGGTGCTCTGGCTGACTGGTGCTTCATAGGGTTGCTACGTGTGGTGTAGATGTTACTTTGTTTTTATTTTTTGTATCTGTTTCGATTTTAAATTCTCTGTCGTTCTGTGTTGTTTGTGTCTTCTTTTTTTATTTGAACTAAAATATAAAATTGTTTTCGTTCGTTGATGTTTAGTGAAATAAATTGCAAACGAAACAATCGGCCCACTGGCTGCTAAAACACTCACACCCCAAAGAACACGAGCTGATTTCAGTTGTTTTGGCAGTTCTTCGAGTTTTTCCATTATAAATTCCAATTGTCTTATTGCTTGAAGTTTCAGCCTCTATTCTGCTTTTGTTTATTCTCTCGATCTTGATTCTTGACTCAACATTTCAACAACGTAGTTTCATTCGCTGCTAATAATCACTTTAATTTCGTCTTTATCTTTGGCATGAAATAAAAATATTTCGAAAAAAACAGTCTAATAAGCAAAGAGTCGAAAAAATATTCAAGCCTCAGTTGCAAGAAATATGAGGGTGAGGTGGTTGGCAAATGGGGAGGGCGACAGTAACAAACGATTGACGGTAAAAAAAAAATAACTTACAGAATCGAGTTTTGTTATTATTGTTTCTATTCCGAGCGCGTATTTTTTTTTCTTTATTTTCATACATCAAACATTTTTTGCTGTTCCTTTTTTTGTATATATTCGCTTCTCTGTTCGTTTTGTTGGTGTAAACAAAACAACAATGGCCGCGGTTCTTATAGGTTTTTATTTTAGGTTAGGTATATTTAATTTTTTTTTATCGAATTCTGTTGATATAAGGGTTGGGTGGATAGATGCAGGGGTTATGAGAACTGTGAGGTGTCAAAGGTGTACTGCAGCAGCTCAAACTACACTCTGCAGTTCGAATTCCAATTGAATTTTCCATGAGAACTTATGTCGATGTGGGCACAAGCACAGCATAGGTGTAGTAGGTAGTATAAACATAATTGTATATTGTTATTATGAAGAAAACATATAGTACGGTTCATTTCTATTGGCATCTAAACAATAACCAGATGCCTTTTGGTTTTGTTCAATAGAAAATCATTTTAAACATTTTTGAGAAACAAAAAAATTTGAGGGTACACACTTGGATCTTCTTTTGGCGCCAAAATTTGTTCAGTGTCTACATGGTGTCTACGTAGGTAGGTACCCATCAATTTATTTTAATAGATAGGTAGGTATCTATACTGTCTGTGTCTATTTTTATTTAGGTTACATAAGTAGTTATGTACGGTATCTAAGTATGTTTATTTTTATATACATATACCTACATAGGTACTAAAATAATAAAATTTCTTCGCATAATCACTTCCAAAAAAGTAAACACTACAGTTTTGTTCAAAAACTAATATATGTACCTAACCTACGTACCTATGTAGGTACGTAACTAAATAATATGTACATTATAAGTTTTAATGAATTGTTATCTTCCTACCTATATAAACTATGTTAACTAAGGATTAACGTTACACTTGCTTGCACAAATGTGTTTCCAATAGACTATGGGGAGACTGTAAAACCCACCAATCTAACAATTATTTTCAATTTTACGAATATTCTTCGATCCAAACGGATAAAAAGGGTAAAAAACTAGGTCGATTAAAATATAATATAATATTGTAGGTACGTGCATATAGGTAACGTTAGTTAATAACTACATTATGTGCCTTAGTTGGGTGGAAATGCATTATGTAGCCAATTACATACATGTAGGAAGGTAGGTATCTAGTTGCCTATCTAATGATGCACATGCAGGTTGGTAAGTACCTAGCTAGTATAACTTTGTGAATTTGTTTAGTTGAATTTAATTTAAATAAATTTTGATTCGTAGAAAAACGGAATCTAAAATATCTACCTAACAGTCAAACATGTTATACCTAGGTACCTACCTAAACAATGCTACAGAGAAACTTATATTCCTCATCCAGCTATAAAGGGTGTTTTCTAATTCATTAAAACTGTGGCAAATGAAACAGTATTTCTTTTAAAAACAGAGCTATTTGCGTTAATATGTTTGCTCGGTAAATGATGTCTCCACATTTGAGATAGACCCTAATCTTATTCTATAGTGTCAGCATATCTCCCTTAATCATGAGAATACCAGCTTTGTCGTGTTGAAATTTATTCAATATAGGTAGCATTTTTCAGTTGCAATTAAAAAACATCGCAGATTTCTCTTACAAACATACAGTACACTACACATATTAATTATTTTCTGTTAAAACTACAAAAATTAACTAATTTCAACGAAAATGTGCAAAATACAAATGTTTGTATTTGTTATCTCAATTTTTTTTTGCACGAATGCATAACTTGCCTTGTGTAGTACCTATAATCGCAAGTAAAAAAGTATATATATACAACACCTTTTTAAACATAGCTTTTGAGCGTTCAGCATCTGTCCTTAATTGATTTCAAAACAAATCAAAACTTTTTTTCCATATCGATTCTTGTGCCTCTAATTTTAATTAATAAAAGAGAATAAAAAAACAATTCAAAACCAAACATTTTTATTTTTTGTCCACAAAATTGAAGAATGGAAAAAAAAAAGATTTAATTTGATTTTTTTTTTTTTTGCAACAAAGTTACTAGTTACTAAAACGTCAAACAAAATCTTGATTTTGTTCGGTGTGAATAACATATTATTCTAAATTATTCTAAATCATTAGATATATACAAACTAAAATCAGAACACCGTGTATTTAAATAAATTGAAGCACATCCTGAGTGTCTCAAGTTTGACAGTTTCATGTCTTAACATTACATTTGTATAGATAGGTATAAACAAATACTAAATAAACGATTTCAGCAATAAGATTTTACTGTTTCCCAAAAGGATGAGGTAAATCTTCTTTATCTTCCTTTTTATAAATATATAAAAACTCCGGTGTACATTTTTCCACCAATTTTGATGATACTTAATTTCTATACTCATGAAGTTTGTATGGTTCTTTTCTTAGCTATAGTTGGACCCGGTAGTTGGGGGTGTTTCTAAGATCCAGAGTTTTTTTTTGTTTTCTTTACCATATAAAATGCATTCTTCTTTTTCCTAAACGTTTAAGCCGATTTTGATGAAATTTGTTGTGTTTTTAGCTATAGTTGCATAAGGTATGTTGCAACTTTCTTGCAGTGCTGTTGTTTTAATTAGGTATTTTTTCTTTAGAATCAAACATTTTTATATTCACAACATCATTTCGTAGGGGGTGGTGTTGTCGAAATGCAGATTTTTTTTAATATCAAGCAAATATGAAAGCCTAAATGGCTTATGGGGTTATCTGGATGGTTCTTAACTATAGTTCAACTATAGTTTGAAGTGGAAAGTAACGCTGTTGTATAAAGAGATTTTTCTTTTATTTAACAAATTGTTTTTTGTCTGTTCTGAGTATTTTTTAATAAAATGGTTTTTAGATGTTGACTTATTAAGTAATAAGCGTTATGTTTTTAATTTCTTAAATTCATATTTTGTTGGTGTGTACAGAAACAAAACACAAATATTGGTCGACGTATACGCGAAATTGTAGGTACGGTACACAAGAGAATCTGATCAACGCTCTACTCACTATGCAGGTGAAACTTCTTTACCAAAAAACAGGAGAGAAAGAAAAAAAAACGAACGTCTTTAAATATTTTTTTTTATGTCAAGTAAGCGGGAAAATGTCAGCCATAGCTCACTTAGGGCGTCCATTTACTACACAAAATAACTGCGCAAATTTACATTCTATGCAAGCCAGTTTATGCCAAACACGACACAAGTAAACTCCACATTTATCATATTCCTTAACTCACAAGTTGCAGTGCCTCTTAACAATACTTTGAACCATAACCACTGACGTCCTTAACATTTTCCATAAAGTCCTTTATAGTTTAATACAGTTTGATAATATTTGTCCAGGAAAGATTGTTAGTACATGTCTTATGAAGAAATATTTTTTCAAAGAAGTTTGACCTATCTATCTTTTTCTATTGAAAGTTTTTCCAATTTATGCATCGGAACGGATACCTCACCCAAATACGCGAAGTTCTTCCTTCGTCCTATGCTGTAAGTGGCGTGTAAATTTGTTAATCAGTTTTAAAAAGGTTACGTTGTCATGGGTTTGCTGCATGCAAAATCTAAACTTCAAACCGAAATTAATGTGTCTGTAAAACTGGGCAAAATAGCACAAATTTCACCTTCACGAGTGCAAATATATTTTCCAAGACTTCCCGAAGCGCATTTAAAAAGTTTTTTTTTGAAAAGTCTTCAAGTCAAAGTAAATATATCATTTGTTTATTCACCATAAAATTTAGTATTTTGCAAAACATTTATTTAACAACATTATAATTTATCAATCCTCATTTGTTGCATTATTGTCAAAATGAAAATGTGTTCATAAAAATCCTTTATTCACAGTTATGTATATTGAAAAACAAAAACTTCGAAATTATACTTACTCTGCGTTTTCTCTTTTTCTTATTTTCTCTCCCACTTTATTTTATTTTCGTCATTATGTGCAGCTAGTTTGCTAATAGTATGCAACCACACTCGGAAGTTCCAACCACAACTACAAAAGCATCAGCTTCAGCAACAAATACTGTCTCTCCAAAGACCAAAACAACAAATAACGATAACAAAATAAGCAACCCATCTCCAACTTTGTGTAAGCTAGTCAAAGGCAGACGACCTTTAGTCAATTTTAATTTCTATCTAGACGTCAAAGATCATCAGACATCGAAAAAAGTCGAAGAACGCATCACCGAATTAGGTGGTAACTTAGAGTTCTTTCTAACAAAAAGTGTTACACATTTCATAACAGATAGATCACTTCCAGCTGCACCTTCAGTAAGTCAAAAACCACAGGGCAGCAATAGTGGTAACGGACTTTGTCTAAAGAGTCCATCAACTGGATCCGGAGTCAACGGTGGCGGAGTGGGAGGCGGTGGAGGGGGCGTTGGCATTGGAATAGGATATCCCATAACTCCATCACCGTACATACAATCCCCGCAAACCCCGACCACACCAAAAACTCCATACACTAATCAAACACATTCTGGTGATTCAGCAACGGATGGCGTAGTTAACAGTCATTCTAAAAACAAAGGGGCCACCACAAACAACACCCCAAATCATAAGAAACAAATATCCCGTGCAGATGCAATGCTCCATAGAGCGCTACAAAGCCAACAACAAAGTCAATTCCAAGCAAATCAACCAGAAGAAGAGAAACGACCGAATTTAGAACAGGGTGCCTACAGAATTTGGAGTCTAGAATACGCTATACGATTTTTGAAGAAAGTAACAGCCGACGTCAAGCAATACGCAAAGAAATCTCAACAACCTACTAAAGGGGCGTGTGAACCGATTCAGCTTAAGGGTCATTTTGTAAAAATCGAGAGCATATCAGGAATCAACCGACCATATTACTCCGTGTTTCGCAATATCGAGTGGCCAAAAATTCAACTCGGAGGAGAAGGTGGAGCTTTTCGCCTTACACCAAGAAAAGATCATTCAACATCTGCCAAAGATAAGCCATTGATAACGAATGCCATGACGCGCAAAAGTCGTTCATCGTCCAAACATAATCCTAACCACATGCGTCTGAAGGCCAAGCAGGCACCGAAACAAGCAACAGAAAAGGCTGCAGCAGTGGATAACTCCTCCGAGAAGCAGTGTGGTGTTTGTGAAATTTGTAAAATAGAATATGATACACTGACGATACATTTGAAAACCAAGGATCATGAATTTTTTGCTCGCAATCAAAATAACTATCTGGCTTTGGATTCTCTAATTAAATCGAATGCCAGTGTGGATAAATTTTTAGAAGATAGCTCAAAAGATGAACCCAACGAAGAGTCAGGCGAACCCATGCCCATGGAAATTGAAGAAGAGTCTTCTAGGCCAACGAGAAAATCTTCACGAAAGCAGACTCCTCCACCAACAATAAACATAAAAACCAAGCTCAAGGAGGTGGAGGTTGTGACCGATAAAAAATTATCTTACATCAATGCGAGAAAGTCTACAAAGTCAAATGTGTGTTTGGACTCTCCACCATTACGCCATCCTCTGCCCACCTCTACAATTTACAAAGTTGTCGCCGACAGCAGAGCACAAACTGATCCGATTTCGCCCAAAAAGTCCTCGATAATTGTGAAGTTTCGTAAGATTCGTCAGACAGAACTTTCAATTCTGAATGGAGAAGCCGATAACTTTATGTTCCCGAGGCGACCAACATCTAGCGATCGCGCAACCGACACAGATCGCCAAACCAGTACTGACAGCAATCGCATTTCCAGCAGTAGCATATCAAGTGAGTCACATTTTACCGAAGAACCGGTGATGGAACGATCGGAAACAGCGGCTGCCAAACGTAGACGAACAATAATAGCAGACAATAGTCATAAACCAAACACACCAGCAACGACGACGACAATGACTTCTGTCTGCTACCAGAGCTTTCCAAACACCCCCATCCAGCCGAACAAAACATCACAAGAATGTCCCGACACCAAAAACAGCGTCACATCAAAATCACTCAGAACGACGCAACGGAAACGGCGAAGCGTAGGAAGTGTACGCAGACAACGTGCAACTAGTCGCAACCCAAGAAACCAAAGTCGGCGAAGATACGACTCGGAGGATAGGATGGGGGCAGATGGAAACACTGATCACGATAACGAAGAAGATAAAAAAGTGGATAAAAATGCAATCAAAAATAAAGGAACTCCACCAAAAACACCGACGAAGAAAAAACTAAGCAAGTTTCCAGCCATTGACGTTAGTCAGGGTCGAATAAAGGAGCAAACGTACGCTTTTGAACGTCTGCCGATGAATGAACTGTGGTATGAAGTGTTTCGTCGACAAGACGCTTGTCAACAGCGAATGTTCGAATACTGGGGTAGTACTTCTTATCGAAAATTACCTTACGAAATAGGTGCTATTCCCATGCGCTCTGTGTCATGCTGTAAGATATGCAATCCACATCAACCGGTTGAAGTGAAAAAAGTCACTAAACCAACAACAAAACGTTTAGCAAAACTGAAAAAAATAAAAAAAGAAAGGCAAAGCAAGAGCAAGAGCAACACACCGGAGCCAACGGAAAAGGAACCAAGATCAAGCAACGCACCACACAACAAACACCTGAATAAAGCAACATTCCTAAGCTATGATCTTATGCCAAGAAAATCACCGCGTGAGCATGCCTCAACGTTGGCTATCCTCAGCTGTTTGCTTAAACAAAGGAAAGATTCTGAAATTGATGAACAACCTGAACCACCTCCACCCAAAGAGAAGACTCCAGAAAAGAGGAAAACCCCATCACCAGTTTTTAAGTCTGAACCACAACGAACTGATACCCCCGAACCGTTGCAGTACGTTTCGGAAATCAGTGAGAATGTAAAACGACTCAGGCGTGGTCAGAAAAAATATGACGATTTTATACCCACAACGTCATTGTCTCCAAACAGCAAAAAGAAAAAGCCTGCGAAACCCAAAAGCAGCGGACTGGAGTTCGAGGTAGATGAAAAGCGTCTGAAAAGTCTCGAGATCAAACAAAAGAGTTCGGTACAACTTGAGCAAGAGATTGATGCGTATTTGGGACGAGCTTCACTAAAAGCTTTGCGAGACACACCAACTCTGCCGATAACAGAGTCATCTTCATCATCGGGCTTCGTGGATGACTTCACCAGCGACATTGATCTGATAGACCTGATCGATTGCTATGATGGCGGAGGAGTTGATGGAGATGATAACAAGTCGAATGATCTAAATAGACCTGCCAGCAATATTGTATATAATCTCTTTTCGGCACACAACCGAAGGCGGAAAAATAATAAAGTCAACAAGACTGGTTGGCCTACAACGCGACGAAGAAATGCCGTCTCAACACGACAAAACCACCTACTACAAAAGCGCGAACGATTTCGTTTCTTCTGTGACGAACAGGCACGTCAAAGTAATAGCGGCCTGGCGCCGACGACGACATCAATGACACCTCCCGACACCGATATAGATGACAAAGATGACTGTACTAGAAGTTCGGTACCAGATGATGAAGTCTCCACAATTTGCAAAGATGAAATCATCAACAATAGCTGCATGAGTCCGAGTGAGAAAGCCGACAATTCAGATATATTTACGGTATCCTCAGATGGTCTCGAAACAGATTTAGACCTTAGCTGTAATCATATAATCAAAACCGAAGACATTGATGATGAGTGTACAACTTCATCGACCATAGCTGCCCCCCCTGCCACACCAGAACCACAAAAAATCAAAACAGAAACGCCGACAAGGTTAGCGAGAAATAATAAACTAACACCGGCCATGAGTAGTATAATAAAGAAGGAAGTAAAAGTTTCCTGTAAACGATTAAGAACTCCATTTAGACGATATCGCCAGCGAAGATAGTTGACAGATGATGATGATGATGAAAACGAGGAGTAATAGAAGTATAATAATTAAAATTAAATATGTTATCTGTAATTGTAATGTATAATCCGCCTACAAAAAAAAAAAAAAATAAAATAAACCTAAATAGAATTTAAAAATTAAAAGAAAAACAGAAAAAAGGGTTGAGAAGTGAGGAAGAAGAAGAAAGAGTTAGGTATTCAATAAAAACTAAACAATGATGCAACAAATGGAGGACTGTAAATAATAAAAAGAGGAAATCAAAATACTTAACGAATCTTTGCAGATCTTCGAAAATTAATTAAATATGAAGAATCCTTGGGAGTTGATGTACACCAAAAGGATTATTTTGATAATCTTTATCGCAAGACAACGGCCAGTTTCCGAGCTAAATTAGATGCAGAGGAAGAAAATGGTCCAAGGAGAGATGGTACTAGTGGTCATTCTAAGTTGGCAGATAAAGAGAATAACTTTAGAAGAAATGTGGTTGTAGAGAATCATGCAAGAGAATCGAAGAACAATAATTTGCCGCAAGATTTCAAAAGAGGTGGAGTTTTACGTGATCAAAAACAATACGCACAACAAGAACAAAAGAAAACATCAAAATCTGAAGCATCTGGAGTTCCGAAACCGACAACTTCTTCAAAAAGAAAAGAAACTGTCACAGCCACAGGACAGTCAGTTACAGGAACAAGTGTGGCCCGCACAAGTCGAGCCACAGAGAAGTCATCTAATGCAATGTGTGAGTATGTCAAACAATTTATATTGATTTTATTTTATTTGAAATATTTAATTTTACGTAGTATGAAAACTCTTGTCGGGCAAAGACTAATCCGAATGTTTTCACGATATATTGTCTGACATATTAATGAGGTTCCACTTAAATGTTTTCACATCGTACGAGTGATGTTACATGTCTGTTAACTGGTGGCATTGCATTTGTTTTGTTCCAGGAGTTTTTAGGTCTTCTCTGTGATCAATTTACTTTCATACTTTTTGTACATTGTCCAACATTGTAAAATGTCAGTTTACGCTGGACGAACCTTTTTTGAACACATTCTGTTTATAAACACCGCTTATAACTCTATAGTCAGATGGCTAAATGCTATAAGTTACTTTTTTACGTGAGAGCATCTTTTAAGGTGCCTGTCCATTTGAGAGTACTTTCGCTCTCCATTATAGAGTATTATTTTCGATATTTTAGTATCGCAAGTTCTCTGGTAGAATTTCGAGAGTTAATTTTCGGAGAGTACTTTCATAACTGTGTCCACTTGATATTGTATTTCTTTTGCAAGTTATCAGCTGCAAGAGGGAAAGTGAAAAATTTTTACTTGTGAGAGGTTGTAGCTGGTTGAATATTGCCTCAAGGGCTGATCACATCATTTTTACTCTCAAATATACACCCATTATGTAGTTTTCCAGCTATCGCAAAATACGAACCGTGTTGAAATTCTGCGAGTTAATCTCCGATAGTGATCAAGACCTGTGTCTACTTGCAAGTAATTCTCAAAAATTTCCAAGGTCGAGATTAAAAAGTCAACTCTCCGCGAGGTACTCTCAGGTCTATGCCCACTTATGAGTTTGCTCGCGAAACCTGCTCGCAGATCACCTACTCTCAAATGGATACTCTCAGCTAAGGGAATTGTGCAACTCTTTCAAGAAGTGATCCTTATGTACATTCTTAGTTAGCTTGAGTAAAGGATTTTTCAAAAGCTATCGAAAATAAGGTAAGGAGGTAGTTGAATTTTCTCAAATCTCATTTGTATGAGCTGAATGCTCTTATTTTTCTGGCTTGTGCCAGTTTTTGTATGAAAAATAAAATTATTTTTCATACGAAAAATGTTTTAAATACATATTTATACAAAACATTTGCATCAATGGATGTAGAATACTAGCCGTTATGACGGTATCTGCTTTCTGGAATTCAGCTCCATCAAGTCCAGTTGCTTTATTGTTTTTGAGGTGATGTATCGTAGTTTGGACTTCTGTGACTCAAAGAGGTTCAATGCTATATCTGTACCCGGGTTGTGCATCTTGCTGGGAAATTTAAGCACTCTATTAATCGGAATTTTATTGAGCGAAGTGATTACATTTGCGTAGCTGATCCTCAATTTATTGATATCTATAGTGTGCCATCCCCATTCATTACAACAGGGTGATTGCTCCCCTTTTTTCCCTACAAATACTTTAAATATTCCATACAATATTATCTTGCACCGTTTTCGGCATTTAAAACTTGTCTTCACACCATGCGAGCAAACGCGTTTCAAAAGTAAAAGTCGCCTGCGTGCGAAAATATTATCTTGCACCGTTTTCGGCATTTAAAACTTGTCTTCACACCATGCGAGCAAACGCGTTTCAAAAGTAAAAGTCGCCTGCGTGCGAAAACTTGTCGGATGGTCAAATCATAAAAGTTTTGTTTGCTGCGAGCACTTTACTCGCATAGGTGAAATTTCCTTTCAATGGTCCCCCCTTTGAAAAATTCGATTTTTTTTGCCAATGGTCCCCCCTTTGAGAATTCAGATTTTTTTTGCCAATGGTCCCCCCTTTGAAAAATTCGATTTTTTTTGCCAATATGAAAAATTTTTTTTGCCAATGGTCCCCCCTTTGAGAATTCAGATTTTTTTTGCCAATGGTCCCCCCTTTGAAAAATTTGATTTTTTTTACCAATGGTCCCCCCTTTGAAAATTTTTTTTTTGCCAATGGTCCCCCCTTTGAGAATTCGGATTTTTTTTGTCAATGGTCCCCCCTTTGAAAAATTTGATTTTTTTTGACAATGGTCCCCCCTTTGAAAATTTTTTTTTGCCAATGGTCCCCCCTTTGAGAATTCAGATTTTTTTGCCAATGGTCCCCCCTTTGAAAAATTTGATTTTTTTTGCCAATGGTCCCCCCTTTGAAAATTTTTTTTTGCCAATGGTCCCCCCTTTGAGAATTCAGATTTTTTTTTGCCAATGAATTTAGATTTTTTTCCGGAACGGATTCGAATTTCGCAAGATCTTGTGTTGTTGTTGTATGCATACATTTGTTGTATGCAAATTTTTTAAAAGTAAATAACTCAATAAAATTTACAAATTTTATAGAAATAAAGTTATAAATTGGTGATGCAAAACTTGCTTTATTGGAAGAAAATCATGGATACGGGTATCAAAGTTGACATCTTTAAACTTGATTTGCGGCTAAACTAAGCGTCCTAGCGACTTAAAAAAGGCATATTCGTTATCTAGGGAGTGCCACCTTTCAAACGCTGTATCACTAGTTTTGAAAAACAGACTTTTATTTTTTAACTTTTATAAGAGATACTGAAATGTGGCAACATATAACTGAATGGTATCTTTTAATAACTAAACATAAGATGATTTTGTATACAAATTTTAGTTATGTAACCATGGTTGCCATATGGAAAAATGAACGTACCTTTTATTTTCCTCACTTAAGTAGGTATAATGCGAGATTTTTTTGGCATCGACTCGGTTCGATTTTCAATTTTCCGAAAATACAACCGAGCCTGCGAAGCCACTTCAAACCATACGTACTTATGTACACGATGATGAATTTGTCTCAAACCTCTATCCTGTATATACGGCTACCTTAAAATTTTAGTAAAAGTAATTTTTGTTTGTTTTGATTAAGTTTTAAACTTTATTAAACAACTTTTGTTACTTGTTCAATACAAAACACAAATTCTTAACATAGTATGCAAAACTTTGATAAATCACTTTTTCGTGCTCTTCGATAATAGTTCGCAATTCAATTCTATTTTTATCTTCACTGATTAGAGAATGTCCATGTGTCTGAAGATATTCAAGAGTACCTAAGCCTCATCCTCTTAGGCACAGATTTGGATAAAGCATTCGTAAAAGTTGTGATAAAGTTAATGACGTATGTTAGGATCATTTAAATCTTTCGTATGGCCTGTTAAGCTCCTTATTGCATCTTTTGATTCTCGTTGAACAGCTGCCGTTCGTAGCTTGAGACTCATGACAACCAAATCTTGGTTGCTGCCCACGTTAATATTTCTTTTTGAATGGTCAGTTCCAACCGGGTTGAGCATATGCCTCAATTAATATGTCTCTTTAGATTTAAATGGTACTATTTTGCGCGCCTCAAGTCTCCAGATTTTCTTCTACATAATCATACCACCGAATATGGTATTCCTCTTCCGCTCCCAAGGAGGCAGGTTCTTTTTAATCGTATATTGATTATCCCGTCGCTCTACGTGACGTATATATCAGGAGAGCTTAATTACCTTTATTCGCCACACATTTTCACTAAATAAGTGGCACCATATTTTACTCAATACCACCAATCACTTCCTCACTTTGTTCTTGATAATGTACAGTTTCTACTATGCAGAAATATTGATGAAAAAACTTAGTCGATGGTTTGCCAGAGGACCATTTGAAAAAGAAAGAAGAATTAACGAACTGAGCTGGAAATAAATTAGCTTCTTCCGTCAGCCATGATGAGGACGAAATTTTGAACCGAAGACGAAGTTGAATTTTGATGTAGAGTATCCTTTGCGATTTTGACAACACATAAGTCTGGGTGGGTTGAGATACAAAATTTGGATAAGCAATTTGTTTGCGACTCATAAAGGGACTTTTGTTGTAGTCATGACTGAATGTTATAGAAATATGAGCTTACAAACAGCCAGCGTTTCTTTAACTACAAAATTGTTGCCCAATTTGCTAGACTAGTGCTTTTTTGTTTTTAGTGAAATTTTTTTTTTCTCTTCATAGGGATCCGACCACGTTCGAAACCTCCACAACCCAGCAGCAACTCTCACCACACTCGAATGGACCCTGTACAACTCTATCATTATTACCAACATGAATGGCAGAGATTCAAAACAAATCTTCCCGGTGAAAGTAATCGCTCCGAATTACGTTGGCAAATTCGACATAAACTTCTAGGAGAACAATAAATTTCTACTTAAAATAAAAACACACACAAAACTTAAAATATCTGGATACAGAAGAGAAGCAGAACAGGTTATGTCCTCCCATCTCATCTCTTTTTTTTTATTATGCTAGTAGCTAATAGTTAAAATATGTTTAAACGTAAAATAACAAAACAAAAAAACACATCTGATAATTATTATGTTTCGATTTGAATAAATGTGTAAATGTTTCTTTATTGATCTAGTTTGAATTTGCCTCCTAAGCTATTGGCATCTTTTCGACTGAGTTGGTATAAGATTCGATCGACAATTTGTTTCACGGCACTCACAGTGAGAACCAAAGTGTCGTGCTTCAGCATGGAGTAAGTATTTAATCCAAAGACTGGCATTAGATTGACATAACCAAGTTGATCGGTAGCATAGCAGATGTTTTCAGGGAAGATGTCGTTACTAGGAAATAGAAAATTCATTAAGGTGCGATGTAATGTGATTTCTTTTTAAAACTTACTTGTCAATAATCAAGACAGATGGACCCCAGTTTCGTTCCTTGATCAAGTCCTTTATGTAGCCAGAATCACGGCTAGGGATTTCCAAGTCATTCACAATATGCAGATCGTCTTGGGCTAATTTAACCGACAAAGTCGATGTCAATCCCATGACTCGCTTATAAAATGGCAACATATAGAAATGGGTTGTTGGAGAGCGTGGTCCATGGGCGATGCCACCTCCTTTGAAAAGAGGTGAACGGATGGATCCGTGTCGTGCACGTCCACCACCCTTCTGTGGCCATGGTTTGCGCCCACCACCACGTGCCTCAGCTCGCGATTTGGTATGAGCGAAACTTACATAACGATACTTTCGCTGCCATTCGATGTTTTCCTGGATGACATCTACTCGGGGGTTAGTGGCAAACACGTCGGGATGCAGTTCAATTAGACCGAGCTTTTTCTCTTCAATGGTATCAGTGTTTTCGATCCATGCCTGACGATTTGCACGAATGTTTGCGGGTATGTCTGATTTTTGAGTAAGTGGAAGGATTAGTGCTGGAGCCGGTTGCACTACTTCAGAGGTGGTCAAGTAACGGACCGTTTTTAAAATGTTTTTTGTTTTGTTTAATAAATTTAACATCGTGTGGCCGATTTGAAAATTTTATTTTTGTAGGAAAAAAATAAAAAATTCAGAATGAAAAAATTGACAGCTGGTATGTCAGAAAATTGGAAATGTGTTGGTGAACAGTGTGGTGAATATCTTAAGTTGAGTTTTACAGGTAATGCCAGGCTGTGTTTTTAAATGTGAATTTTTTGTCAGGAGTTATACGATGCCTTTTTTAATAAGGATACATGCCACGTCCCGAATCAGAGTTATTTTCTGTAAAATATCATCTTCATCGTGAGCAAAATACAACATCAACCAACCCAGCTGTAACTGTATTACCACAGGTCATCAACTTGTACTCCTCCTTCTCCTCCCGTAGAAATTTTTGTTTACACGCGTTCTTACATGTGTTAACTTCTACTGGCGCTCCAGTTAATTCATTCATGCATGGAAATGAAAAGTTGGGAGCATACCAACTTTACTCGCGCCAGTTGATAGGTTTTTCACTGACACATGCCTGGAATTTTTACAAGGAGATTTCTATTAGGTGTGTAAACCTTCACTGGCGAGAATTTAGTACTGGCGTGGGTACGCTGGCGTGGGTACACCGAGAATCCAGCGTATCCCCAGCGTCATTGCTGCCGAGCCAAATTATTATTTTAGTGGCTCCGGTGGATCGGTTAGAATTACGGAAAGTTGAAAAGTCAACGAGCCGGAGACAAAAATGACAGTTCGAAAGGATTGTGTTTGTGTGGCTACTTAAATGGACTGAGTGCAAAACTATTGTACACAAATATAGTTGTTTAAATATCTTTGATTGACAAAGATTTGGTTCCGCCACCGTATGTGGCTCTTAGTTTTGGACTGGAACCATTTGGCCTCTGTCTAAATGGTTCCGAGCCAAATAGATCGATCGTAAAGCTTATGATTGTTAAAGAAGACTAAAAGCCATGTTTCAAAGATACAACTACGTCTAACTTCTCGAATAAATAACAAAACGTAATTTATACGACCATCATTGCCAATATATTGGCAACCAAAAATACAAATCAATCAGAACAAAGAAAGTGAAAAAAATAAGGAAGCAAATAAGAACAAAAATAAAATAATAATTATAAATAAATGATTAATTTCTAAGAAATAATATTTAAATTAATTAATAAAAATAACGGCCATATTATTCACTCGTTAAAATTAATTATTTTAACTTCACTCGTTATTTTAGCAAAGTTTAATATTGTTTGTTCACTGAAAATAAAACCACTTGATGATTTTGACATATTCACCTTCATCAACACAAAAAGTCACCAGACAAACCACATCTACTAAACTCCCCTAGCGCCATCACTCTGGCAAACAGACAGAAACCCGAACTAAATTTTATATTGGCACCTCTGCAAAAAAAAACCCACCACTTGAATTCCAACTTTTCTTCTGTGCTTTTTTGGTGTTTATCAATTTCCCCACTCAATTAAAAATCAGTTTTTACGAGACTGCGAACGATTTGAGAAGTGTTTAAATAGAAAGGTGTTCCCGTCACCTCAAACATTAAATAAATACATAGTCTAATTTGCAAATTCATATCGCACAGTTCAACAAGAAAAAAAGTTAAGATCACAGTTTTAAACAAAAAAAAAGAGAGAAAGTGAAATCCTAACTTCCGGACTTATAAAAACAAGTTTTTCTATTTTAAATTAATAAAAATTATTATAAAAAACTACCAGTCGTAGCCATATTGGATTGGAATTATTAAAAACTTATCAATTTCATTCTCTTTACCGATCTACTGCCCGTCGTCCGTGCAAAAATACCTCGTCGTCGTCGCTGAAAGAAAAAATAAATTCACTTCAGAAAATCCGAGGAGGTATCTTTTTCCATCTTCTCTTGTTTTCCATTTGTGTGTTGATTCGTAGTGAATTTAAAAACAAAATAAAAATCGTGTTTTTTTTATTATATTTGTATACCAGTGAATTGTTAGATCGTTGATTAAAATAACCAATATACAGCTTTTGGCAATTTCACGATAAATGTTACTCACGCAGAATTCAGTGTCACAAAAGAATTCCAACTTGTGGCAGACGGTTTAAGTGCTAAAAATAAACCCTAATATTTTTTTTTTTTACAAAAAAACAAAAATCTTGTTAAAAAAATAATCATAAATATAGATTATTTCTAATATTATAATGTGGAACCAAAACAGTGAAAACAAAGCTAAGGATGTTTCTGTTGCTGAAACAAAAAACAACAACTTTGTTGATCACCGTAAAACTGTTGTAACAACACAACAGCAACATCAGCCGAACAGCAGCAACATTGTTGGCGGCAACGGTAAAAATCTTCAAGACGGTGAAAGCAATAATTTCGGTCATTCTAACATTGGCAAAGACAAGGATAACTACAGTAGTGAACCAGAAGTTGATTCTGGATTTTTATCTGGTCCTCAACAATTTGAAGACGACGATAATAATTTAGCAAGTAGTTGTAGTAAAACAATTCCTCCACCTGTTCAACTTAATATTGTTCACAATAAGCAGCAGCAACAGTCGACTATAACTGAAGATTACCTAGATTCGGGTTGCATTGACGTTGATTTTGAGGACGAAGAAGGACATTCACGTTCACGTCCATCGATTACAACTACAGCTGCTTCACCACAACAACGAGGTGATAAGATTCTTAACCAAGAAGCTGAACAAATGATTTTGGATAGTGGAGTTGATTCGGGAGTTTCAGAGTGGTTCTGTAAACTGACTCTGAGGGATCCTAATCAACAGGTGAATAATTTGGGAGCAACTGGCGAACAGAAGAAAGGAGACACGAATGCAAGTGAAATGGCTTCATGGGAAATTTATTATCAACAAAACAACGAAGGAGATACGTGAGTTTAAATCTTTTTTTTTTTTATAAAATTTTTTGTTAAGAATACGTGGGTTTACTTAAGAAGTTTGAATTTTGCTTTGTCTTCTGTAAAGTGAATCAAAATAATGGTAATTGGAATAACCCATGAAACATTGGGGAAACCTTCCTAATCCGAAAACACCTCTTGAGATTATAATTTCATTTGAATGTCTCATAAATCAAATTGATTCATTTGTGGAGATTATTTTAATCTAAATTTTGAGTTTTTCTACTTTATGTTTAGTCATCCATAGTTTGGATGGTC
This sequence comes from Baccha elongata, assembly GCA_951217065.1. Classification (NCBI taxonomy): domain Eukaryota; kingdom Metazoa; phylum Arthropoda; class Insecta; order Diptera; family Syrphidae; genus Baccha; species Baccha elongata. The sequence continues at coordinate 249,827,371 of OX578272.1, forward strand.
TTAAGTAATTTGTAGTCGCTCTGGTTGGTTTTAAAACATTTTACAAGCATAGCTTCATTGTTGTTCAGAAATAGAGAAGAGCTGAAATTGCATTTCACTTCTTTATCGTTTTCCTGAAGGTTTTATTTTGACTTGACTTTGATTCACATGAGAATAGACTGGGGAAAACTATGAATTTATTTATGAACTCCTATATGAACTTTTTTGTGACATTGTAGCTGGGCCTATTAAGTGAGATGCTCTGATCAGGATAAAAATTTGACTGTTCAGAAAGAAATTTTTTGCACTAGACTTCTCTAGATTTCCTTAATTTGCTGTTCAATCAGTTTTTCTAGATCAGTTTTTCTGCACTGCTTTTGAGGAAGACCAAGTTAGAGCACTTTTGTCGGCTCTAACTTTGTCTACCCTTTAACTACTATTACATCTTCTCTGCACTGTTCTCATCTGATCTGATCTGATCTTCGATGAACACAATTTCCCATTTCGGTGGCTGTCCTTAGTGTATTTTTGAATTAGCCAAAAATTTGTCTTATCTTCAGATGAAAACTGAGTTCAAATAAGTTCATACAAATATATCCGCTTCTCAGGATTAAAAAAGATGACTTTTGGTGAAAATATCAGTTACCAGAAACTATCGTTCTGAACGGTGGGTGGGTGGTGCATAATCTGGTCTGACTGTGCAATAAGATGACAACCAATGCTGTTATCAAATGCAACCGATGTGGGATTGGCTAATATAGGCTACGCCTACAGGTTTTTCAGAGCACGACTTGAAAGAATTTAGATAATTAAAGCATGTATGTATACAGGGTCCACCAATGAGATCGTTCAGTTTTATCGCGTTTTAGCAATACAAACAAACTGGGCGTTTTTATTCTTGGAGCCAATTATGCTCTTACAATTTTAAACATTCAGCAAGTCAAACGCTATACCTACCTACTTATTCAAGATAGAGCTCATTGTCCAGTATGATATAAGTAGAAAGATCTTCCCGCTAAATCGGTAAATGGCACATAGAGTTGGTTGAAATAATTTTTCTCTTCCGCGCGTCATCTTCGGTGGGGTCTTCCTTCCTAGATTCGAGAACTCGTCGGGCTGGTAAGTTGCTGTCCGTACGTTTCAGGTGCCATCTCAGCAGCTGTATTTTCAAATGTTTGACCAGGTCAAAGTCGCTATATAAACCGTAAAGCTCATCGTTGAATCTTCGCCTCTACAGTTGTACACTCATTCGATACACACTGGACCAAAACTCACTCGAAGATTTTTTTAAGCTAATTTTTATTCGACAAGGTCCTTACAGAAAGACCGGGATGATTGAGGTTTTGATTCTCATTGGCTATTTGATTAAGAGCCACAGTACTCAAATCAGATTGTGGACAGTTTACAGTTTAGTTGAAAAGATATTGGAAGCGATCGATGCTTGGGAGACTTATTCCTTTGTAGTTGGAAAAGTTAAGAGGAGTTAAGCGTCAGCAAAGTAAGTCAGCCCCCTAAAGAATATAAATTACAGTTGCTTGCCAACCGGCCCTTGCTCTATATTGGATTAAAAAGCTGAGTTCATTTTGTAGTGGGTATCAATTACATTTACAACCTCAACTTAATGTCTACAATGGACATAGTCAATAGTTCCAAACACTATCATTAAGTGTTAGTAGTGTAGATGCAAGAGAGTGACGTCCAATTCAATGGGCTGATGAACATGCAACAGTCTAGAAAAGAACATATGACATAGAGAAACTCAAAGACGTCATGCATATACCTATGCTTTGAAAAATTCGTTTTATTTGTCCAACCATGTATTTTATTCCCTCATTTCTCCATGCAAGCAGCCTTAATTCAAAAAGCAAAAACCTTGATACTCAATACTGTTATCTTCCAGTCAATTAAATTTATCGAACATTTTTTGAATTTGTATGCGACTGACCCAAGAAACTGCTCCTATTACATCATACAGAACAAAATCGTGTCAAAGTGTTCATAATATGCTCACGGCCCTCATCTCTACCTTTTCTCTTTTGTTGATTGCCGGAAACACCGTTAAATTGTATTTTCTGTTTTTGCGAATGATGAATCATGTGTTTTTCACCTTAATTGTTCTTATGTTTGAGAAAACGATGTCACTTAATATGCACAGGGGGATTTTTCGAATAAAGCAAAGGTAAAACTAAGAATTTCCGATTTTTAGCTTGAGATTAAATAAGACATGTCGGACTGAGTTGGTCAATCTTAACTTCATCCTGTCACCTTAAATGATGTTCTTCTAAGGTTGTGTTACAGATTAACCAAGCAGTGTGATTATCAGTGAAAAGATATTTGTGCGACAGCTGCTACGAGCTTCTTGCAAGTTTCTCGCATGCATTTTGAAACCAAACTGTTCTGGAATCGCTTTTCGACTTCCTTCTATGATGAAAAATTAATTATAGAACTAGCCGTTTTGATGAAAAAAATGAAGGTATTATAGTAAAACTGCCTCCACTCAGAAATTCGAAAAATTTGCAGCAATTCGTACCACACCAAAGTAGAATACTTTACCTTACACTGTTACTACTTAATTCCAATTATGTGAGCGAGTTTTTCATTGACTTGGAATACCTGGCATCTTTACGAACTGACATCTAATGGGAAAACAAAAAGGTAGACAAGCATTGAAATTGTTCGTCAAGGTGCGACAAAATCCTTTATTCTAAAAAATCTTCAAATACCCAAATCACCTGCCTATTTTTCAAATAGGAAAATCAATTGGTGTCCTAGAAAAAAAAACAAGAATATTTTTCGATACAAAGAAAACAAAATTAAATGTTCTCGCCCTCTTTTGTGTAAAACGTTATGCCGGCAGTGTTTTTTCTTTCCTGAATATTCAAAAATATAATTCATAAAGGCACAAAATATTCCAGAATAACGTGCAAGGATTACAACCTCTTTGCTACACTTTAAGTGCAGGTAAAAATAAACCAATATGCCTTTGTGATATACCTACCTGTTCAATAACCTCCTTAATACCTTTATTGGTTATCCTTACAATATAGCTTAAATGCACCTGTTAAATCCTCTAGCTTGATATTCCATTTTTTATTTATTTGCACTTCCAGTGTATGCGCCCAGTCATGTCTGTTATTTTAAACCTTCCTAGAAAAATCAACCTTTTTTCCATACAAAATCTATCTTCTGAGCATTATTTGACTTATTTTACTTATATATATATTTTTTTTCTTGCAGACAATTGCACCTGGCTTGTATAACTGGTTATGTAGATGTTGTTGCTGCTTTAATTCGTATGGCACCACATCCATGTCTGTTCAATATACAAAACGATGAAGCACAGACCAGCCTTCATTTGGCTGTTATTTATGGACAACCTAAAATTTTACGAATGCTTTTAATTGCAGGCGCTGAGGTAAGTTTTTTTGTATTCTTTTTTTGTGTAATCCTTGGGTTGAGGTTTTAATGATCGGCGTTTATTTAATGACAATTTTTATAAATTAGGGAAATAATTTTACTTGGAAAATGAAAAGTTTGTAGTATCATATTGTAATTAGTAGTTGTCCTAATAATAATTTTAGCAGTGTTCAGTTTTTTACTTTATCGACAGCATATTCTATATTTATGAACAATATGTATATAAACCATTTCTTAAATAAGCTCTTACTAGGAGGTCCTGTCAAGTTTGTTGACCTCCATGCTGTTGTTTGTTTAAAAACCCACCGTCCAAACTAAGTATTGCATTCAGGCGCAGGGCCAGAAGTCCACGGGCCAAAAGTCCACAAATACATTATGGACTTATGACCCACCATGGTGGGTCTAAAGTACACAAGAAATTCCTGTGAACTTTTGGCCCATCGATTATGGACTTTTGACCACTGAGGTGAGCCAATAGTCCATAATGGTGTACAAGTAGAGCTCTCAATTTATTTATTTTTTCGACTTAAATGAGTCGGAATTCTTTATTGTACTCTCCATGAAGGGTGATCATGACCAAAATTCTTGGGGCGAAATAAAAATAAAAATTATTATGTTAGGACATTGAAAAACGAACAATAAAGTATTCTTACGTTTAAAGTTCTTTAGCGTAGATAATAAAAAAAGCTTTCCTTATAATCAAACTTTTATTGATGGCACCTTCAGCGTTCTTCCATCAGGCGAATGGAAGCAATTACTGATTATTTGTGTAGCACATTCAGAGCACGTAAGTACCTACTTAGTATTTGTTGTTTAGAATTACTTTTCCAAATTGCAATGATGTATTTTGAATTTGATTTTTTTATTGATTAGTGTAGTAATCAATTAATATAATCAATCAAATTCAAAATACTTCATTGCAATTTGGAAAAGTAATTCTAAACAACAAATAATAAGTAGGTACTTACGTGCTCTGAATGTGCTACACAAATAATCACTAATTGCTTCCATTCGCCTGATGAAAGAACGCTGAAGGTGCCATCAATAAAATTTGCTTTCATAACCCACCCTAGTGGGTCAGAAGTCCATTATGGACTTTTGGTCCGTGGACTTCTGGCCCTGCGCCTTGCATTCATAGTATTGCCTTGCGCTGTTTTCTTTTGACTTGTTTAGTATGTGACCAATCCAGCTTCATTTGCGATGCTTTGTCTTTTTTTAAGGTGACGCTACCTAATTTGATAGTATTATAGTCCAACGAATCTTCAGGATGTACTGCGAATAACAATTTATAAAAACCTGCAACTTTCTCTTTATCTGAGGAACATTTTGCAAGTTTCACAAAGCGTACGAATACTGAATTGTTTAAGATCGGACTCAGAGTCCAGGATGGACTATTCCTCAAGCAACAAGCCCCTCTAGCTAGATAGTCTAGCTGGCACTTTGCATGTACATACTCTTCACGTGTCCCAGCTATATCAGTCGCTGTATTTTCATATTTTTGACTAGGTCGACATCGCTGTATAGCCCGTAAAGCTCTTGAGGAGTAGAAGAACACTCCTTTGAAACACACAGAACCAAAAGAGGATATCTTCCCGGGCTGATCTGGTTGTAATCATGCTTTCTCCTAATTCGTAGCTGCATGAGCCAGTCAGCACTCTTCTTCGGACCGGGCAGAGCAGATGTAAGAAAGACCCAGTTGTACAATTTCATTTTAAATACTGTAGGGGTTTTGTCCAATACGAGCTACTATTGTGCTTATTTTAGTACTGCTGGGTGCTGGCTTATTCTACAGCTCTTGCTCCAAACTATGTTTGCAAAGAGTTTAGTTCACACTCTTCCATCTGGTAACCCCCAGATGTTTTAGTCTGTCCATATTTTATTAGTAGATGGTCAGGCGTTTCCTCCTGGTCTGCATGTGGCACTACTGGTTATACCAATGATGTTCAGGTATCTTTTCAACAACTTTTACCCATCATGATTCTTAAAATTAGTTATGATTGCTTCGGCCCCTGTCTTTACCTCATCTAACCCTTCCTCATTTCTTAAAGTTCCAGCATCGAATCTGATCTAAGAGGATTAAGTTTAGAAAACTTTCTTTTATATCCTTTGTGCTAATTTTTTTATTGACTAACCATATTCTTGTTTCATGTCTTTTTTTTTCAGCCCACAGCCCGCGATCGTCATGGCAATACTCCTCTGCATCTGGCATGTATTTCCGGTGATACACAGTGTGTAAAAGCCCTCACAATACCAATTAGTGCATCAGAAATAAATGAAGCTCATCGTTCGTATGGTCACCTAAGTAGTGATAAGACAACATCCTACCTCGATTGTGCACGTTTACCAGCTGACTTGGAAATTCGCAATTATGATGGTAAGTTTTATTATTTTTATTTAAACTAATGAATGCCTCATAGGTATTTGCTAATTTCTATATCCATCCCTAAAAACATATATTTTTAAATCCAAAACTACATTCATCAGCGAAAATTCTTTATAAAGTCTATTTATATAGATTCGCAGACAGACCAAGAAGAATTCCTTCTGTTTCAATGAAAATCTATTTATTGTTTATTCTATACACAAAAATATCCCTTCGTGACGAAAAATGTTTTCAAATTGCTAGTTCTATTAAGAAAATAATGAAAATAAAAAAGTTAAAACTATTTGAAGCCTTGCTAAGTGCGCATGTTGTGCACAAACATTCTACTTCTAGCCAAACTGGTCTAAAAATAATATCGGGTCACATGCAAGTTTTCTTTCTCGCTTTCTCTCTTTGCAAGTAATTCAACTTGTTGTTGTTCTTATTGAAATCAGACGACTACGACGATGATGATGATGGATAGTATGAGTGGCGTTCTGAATTCTATTGTATCTATTTAGAAAAAGGAAAAGTTTTCCTGGGTTTTTCCAGTCAGGCTAGGCATGTGCGAATTCATTGAACCACCATATGCGATTTTTTTTATTCTTCATAAACACGCACGTTGGTTTGTTTATTTTACTTAGCTTCAAAAATAGAATAGAAATTATAGCCTGGCGTTGGTGTAGTGGCTGTTGCTGACGTTATAGAAATGGAAATTCCTTGATACAAAATTATATTAATGGGGAGATAAAAGAGTTTAAAGGTCGCAACCGAAATTTATTTTTCCTGCACGCAACTTTTAAAAAAGTAATAAGAATAATCCGTCAAGGACATAATTTGTGAATATGATTTTACATTCTTGTAACAAATTGCTACCAATCATGAAATTTAATAAAATCGAAGGGCAAAATGAATATTTTATTAAACCTGTTTTTGGTGTATTAGAAAAAAAAAACTATTTTTAAATGTTGATAATAACGAGAACCTGTCCCTACTCTAATCGATAGTGCTATAATGACACTTGTACTTGTTGTTACGAGAATATTAAATTGTCAATTAAGTTGTTGACAGGAATGTGAAGGTTCAATTTGATTTTTATTATTATAATACCCATAATTATTATTTGAATTAAAAATAACTTGTGATCTAAGGTCAGGGTTTTTAAAAAAATTATGTAATTCATTGTCAGGTCAATAATGATTTGAAGAAATTGTGTATCTTCTAACAATTTTGTTTAAGGCTTTAGGATAATTTTTAGGTATCTCACTCTCTTACTTCTGGTGATCATCATGTATGTAGATCTGTTTTCATCTTACGTTCCCCAATGCCGTAGGGTTAAATTATAAAAAGTTTATCTATGGAAAATAAGTAGAATATGAAGTTATAGTTTGTAATTTTTTTGCTTTTTGTACATTTTGTAATTCCGTTGTTGTTTGGAACTTGCAGTTATGAATAAAATGTAATTTACTAACTTAATAAGTTTATGCAACGTTGTACTGGGTGTTCAACGGGATGGTTCTTGGTTGCACTGGGATGGTTCTTGGTTTTTCTCGGAAAAGCTAGTTTCCGACACTATTTCAGCGACCTTACAGAATATGCGACAATGACCATCATACCTCCAAAAAAGGTGAAAAATTTTCTTCAATCACCAAAGGACCACTTCCCTCTCCAAACACCGGGCGTATATGCTTATTGTAAATGTGGATCTTACGTTGACCAAGCAAAAGTGTTAGCTCAGGAAACACATTACATACCACGACTGGTACGCGAGGCGATTGAGATTAAACGTCATACAAATTTCATTCGAGACGATAGTTTTAAGCTTTCTCGAACTTGGGATCCCGTCATAAACACCTCACGGTCATCTCAGATTAAAAGTAAAACAACCCGCGATGTAATGAGTATTGTTTGCTCCCAACAACCTTCACATCAACGCTACAACTTGCGTAGCCAGTCTAATATATAGCATTTCAACAGGAGTTTCCCGGTGACCCACTCAATGCAATTTGATGCGAAACGCTCGGGGTGTGTACTAAAGTGCACTCTTTAAATTTCAAAACGCGGCTTATTCGAAAACTACTATTTATTATGTCTGAAAACAATAGCGAAAGCCTTAAAAGTTATATGGTATAAACATTGTTTTAAAATCCAAAAAAACAAATGTCTAAAATTATGTCTCGCCTAAAATGTATTTCAGACAAAACTCAAAATAGGAAAAGCAGCAGTCAACAAATAGAGAATTCATATTTTAAATAAAATAAATTATGATAGCTAAAAAATAACTTTTCTGATAAACCATTAAATATATTTATCCTTTTATCTTTGAAAGGTTGTCAAAAAATAAACCTCATTATCGTCTTTCTTTGGCACACGCTCAATTTTGTTTTTAAATAACTTTGCTTATTAACAAAAAAAAAAATATAAAGTTCTGGAGGTTAATATTATCGTCAGAGTTCGTGTTGAATAAAAGAAAAATCTATACAAATCACATAATTTAATATAAAACAAAATAAATTTTTCCTCCCACTTGTCCCAAAAATAAAACATATTGCTCTCGAAACATCCACAGTCCACACAAATGAATTTTGTCTGCTACCCTGGCTGTAATGGCCAGACTAACAACAGCCAAAAAGAAATACTCAGTCGATTTTATATTATATTATTTGAATTTACATAAATATACATAAAACTTGAGTTGATTATATTATTATAGCTATACATTATATATATGTTTGTTATATACGGAATATACTTGTGTATATTTTCAGTTTACTGTTGTTCTGTTTTGTTAGCTTTTGCCTTTGAAATTCTGGGAAAAACCCAACAAGATAATAAATATACCTACATAATATGATTCTTTTTTTGTATTTTGATTGTGTATATATGTAGGTATATGAATTTTGCTTCGTATAAAATCATCATCGAACAATGTTATGAGAGTTTCACGAGCAAAGAGAACTTAACAAACTACAACAACAATATAAATATGATGTTAATATGTTTTTATTTTATTTTTAATCAAAAAAAGTAGAATAAATTAAACTTTATTAAAGAACAGAATAAATCTATTGAATCGACTATTAATATGCTAAACATTAGATTTTAATTTTGTCAATGAATTTTTTTATTGCTAGTTTTTTTTTTTTTTTTAATTTTCCTTTTATATTTTAATTGTTTTTGTTATTCAAGTTCAGTTTTGTGTAGCACTATGATTCCTTACCAACGAGACATCGTTGCTAGTTAAAATATTATTATTATTATCGTGACAGGGATGGTGGTTGTGAAAGTTGCAACAAGATTTAACATTCATCGCGACAGAGAATCGAGCTACTCAAAGCAAAACGTTCATTTTGATAGCGACAATTCTATTATTTTTTGTTTGTCTTTCATTTTCTTGTTTGACACTCAAGTTTGAAGATCCGAATTGCTTGATAAAATTTTAAAATTTTGGCCATACACGAAGTTTTTTCATTTTTGAAATTCAGATTCATTTAAAATGCGACTGTTTTCTTATGCTACGTGAACACGATTCGCAAAAGAGGCACATATTTTCAATTACGTTACAATTTCGAGAACTTTCTTGGATGCCCTCGTGTGAACTAGAACTATCGAGTGGCCGCTATTATTTTAGATTGTTCAATACAGATTAGTTCCAAAGTTGATGTTGCCAGATGCGGTTTCAACAGAGTTTAAGAAAACAATTCACCTTTGGCGTCGGCCGTGTTAATGTGGGTTCTCTTTTGAAGAATGCTAAAACGCTGGAGCTACAATTTTGTCCGTTATTAGAACTTAACATTTGACAGCAATAGCTTTGTGTTTTACGCACTTTCGCGCTGGTTTAGGGTGCTCTTTATTATAAAGTCGGTTTTCAAGACTATTTTTGTATGGCTTTGGAGTTAGTGGCATCATTTAGATTCAGCTTTTCGCCAGAGAAAACTATTAATCGAAAAAGTATATTATATTTTAAAATTGATAAATGTTTAATGACAATTCATGTAGTGTACCCATTTATGATATGTGTATCGAAATGACAAACCATACAATTTGTTATCGAAAGATTGGAATAACTGAATCAAATGAATCGATTGTAACATGAACATACTACATAGCTGAATTGAATATGATTGTTTCTCTTTGTTTCCTCTTCGGAAAATTCACAAGTTATGAGCCTTCGATGATGGTATAGATAGGTTTTCATTGTTAAGATATAATTTTCTTTTTTTTTGGCAAAACTTCTGTGATGGTAAATAATGTTCTATCGTTTTGATAAGCATTCGTCATACAAACATATGTCATACATTATATTTAGTCGTAACACATGTATCTTGTCATTTGTGTAGTTTCTATTTCAGCATGTGAAAAGTTTTTGTTTGTTTTAACTGGCGGCCCAATATAATTTTCACATTTCTAGAGTTTTTTTTAACGACGCAGTTATCTGAAACCTGATGTTAAAAATTTGATGATAAAAATCACTAAAGTGTAACGAACTAAATACGATATCGCAATATGATTCAGTCATACCATGTAGATCAGTATTAGTTGTATGTCAAAATTATTTGCATGCAATTATATGGGTTCGTTAAACTTGAGAAGTGGGGCATTTTAAGGGAAGTTTGATTGAATTTTTGTTATTGCAGTTTATTTGTATGATGCTGTAATTGGGGTTTTATGAATGTGAATTCTAATTAATTCGTTAAACGATGTTGTATTATGAGCAGACGGTAATTATTTTTATAATAGTTTACTTACACGTGCGGTTACTTGTTTAGAAAAAATCTAAAAAAGAAACAAGTTGATTCGTATTGTAAAATTATTTTATTTTGAAATATATGTACATCGTATCAGCGGCGAAAAAAATATTTTATCCTTTATTTCTGCAGTTGTGCTGTTGACCAAGTTAATTCTAGTTTCAAGGTAGAGATTCACTTCTTGAAAATGGATCATGTTATGACGAAGTTTGTGATGGAAGTCATTTGTTAAACTTTTTGTATCGAAATCATTAGTAGATCAAGGATATCGAGCGTACATACTGCCTTAGTTCTTTTTCTGTGTCCAAAATTTTGGTAAAACTATTAAACAGTTGTTTTATATTTACTGCATGTACACTTTGGTGTTCCTTTTCATAATATTTTCAGGATTTTTCGATGATTTTTCAATTTAAAATGTCTGTTTTTGGCTGAAAAATGTGTCTTCTCGTCTTTCACAACAGGAGGTGAGAAATCGACATATTTGTATACATTTTATGTTTCGTTGTTTGAGCATTCAGGATGGAACCAGAAGCTTCTCGGAGTTATGAGAACAGTTTAAAAAAGGTTTCTTATTTTGACTTTTAATCTTATTATGAAACTATTTGCGTAGATTTAACGTATCAATATTTTTTAATAGAAAGTAAAACGTATTTGAGTTTTTTTTTTCTTTCTTTCTTTAAAAAGAATTGTTCCTCTTCATAAAGCATTCCTAAATTTCAGTAGCATTAATAATAATAATCTTCTCGTAGCAACGTAGCTATGTATTTATTTTTCTCAAACCAATTTTCTAAAGAAACATTGCCAGCAAATATTTGAGATATATATTTTAATTTTTCTAAAAATATATTGATCGAGCATCTTTTTGTATTGGATGTTTTTTTTGTCTAAATCGTGTCTACAAGAACCACACATTCAACGCCTATAAATGGCCACAGTACAGTAGTTGTAGACAAAAAATACCTCTGCTCTTATTGAACGAAGAACGGCGAGACATGTTTTTGAAAAATTATTTATATTTTAATGAATTATTTTTGTTTTCAGTTATATATTTTGTTTTTGCAATCTTTATAAGTTATTTGCGACAAAAATTATTATTTCTACTAATTTATTTCGATGATAATGGGAGAGACCCAAAAGTCTGATTTTGCAGTTTTGTTTAATGATAGGTCATGGGATTTTTTTTCTCTCAAATCATTTTTGTGCAATATTTCTAAAATTAGATCAAAATGGGAATTTTTATAGGAAAAAAGAACACTCAATAAGTAATTGGAAATTATAGGTAATTTATTGTGAACTATAAGCATTGACGTTTTATGAAACCTTGTCCTTATAAAAATTATAAAAACGTGTTAGTCTGTGAATTAATGCAGAATTATCATGGATAGAATGGTGCGGACGGCTCCTTCCACAACTCAGCGAAAATAAGAAATTCGTATCTTTTTATCATAGAAGCGAACTTCTTTTTGTTCGTCATGTTATGTTTACCGTCCGTATTTTACCCATGACAATTTGATACTCTAAGCAACTAGAGCACGGATGTACTAGTTTTATGACAAACCTGCAATTAATACTTGGCGAAACTTTAAAAATTAAAAAAAAAATAAGATTGCAATATCATTGAATAACAAAAATTAAACCGAACTTACCAACCTTTGTTATCGCTTAAAAAATAATAAACATGGGAGTTTTTTTTTTAATTCATTTCCCTATCCTACCGTGATCGTCTGTCTTTAATCACAAATTGGTGCACTTTACTTTGAATTATCTGCGATAAATTTAATTTTAGTATTTTGATAGTAATATTCGTTATCTATATATCATTTGAGATTAATAAAACCAATACAATTTATTTCAAACAAAAATATTTAAAGATTTAAGTGGTTGTTCCTTGGTTTTGAACCTTAATTTGTTCTTTATCAGTATCACAAAGCCAATAATAAATCTTTATACCTACATCGCGAAGATGAAAGTAATGAAGCAGTTTTTTTAGTTTTCGGTCGAAAAATGTACAGTTTTCAGAAGTTCTTAAACTGCTATGGAATTTAGTTAATATGACCAAATTGTTTAATGTGAATCCAATAGTATGAACAAAATATGAGTCACAGATGTGACTACATAGATTCCGCATTGACTTATGACATCTTATCGGACTTGAATTTAGGAAAACAACTTTTGAAAAAAAAGTAAAGAAAAAATTCACTACTATTTTTGATTTCGGGTTCTTAGTCACTTGGTCAATTTATGACGCAATATAATAATAACAATAAGTTACACAACTCTACAAAGCAGCTGATAAATTGCCGAATTTCACAACTAAGTAGTTCATGAGGAATATTCATTTCTTATCATTGAGTTTAGCATATCAACGAAAGTAGTTTTTTTATTTCAGATCACATGGTTCTGTAGCATCTTGATTAAAAAAAAAAAGAAAGTCAGTAACGTGGGATTTATGTGCATGTGAGATTCATGATTTAAAAAAAATTGATATTTTTCTTGCGCATGCAAGATTATGTGTTATGTGTTTGAAATTGCTCAGTCAAGTGCAATTATTCGTAGAATAACGACTCCGAATGTGACATGCTCGTGTTTGGACATGGTGCTTAGTAGCATAGAGAGTATAGTGTTTTTACTGTGCGGTACGAATGATTTGAACAAATTTATATTTTCTTTATTGTGTAAATTACTTTACATTTGTGAACTTAGCATTACTTTTGTGACAATTTTTGTAATTTTAATTCTTTCCTCCAGTAAACCACTGCTTGGTTATCATTCTCAAAAAACTATCACAAATAACTGACCTTATTATTTATAACATAGCAACACTTGACTTGGCATTTGGGAAATTCGGAATCCCCCATTTATATCTTATCTTGGTCATTATTTGGTTTTACGCAAACGGAATTCCCATATGAAACCATTGTCATTGTTCAAGAAAAATACCTATAAGTTGTTGTGGAAGAATGTTAGGGGTAAATCATTTTATCTTGAGTACTAATCTTGATATCATAAAATCGATTAAATTATGTTTAATCAAAAGTGAAATAAATTCCATTAAAAAGTGTTGATGAGTTGACTTTGTAAAATGATTATTTGAAGATTGTGAAAGAATTTTCTATAAAAATTGTTTGCTATATTTGATGAGGATCCCCTTTTGCGTGGTAATTTCTTCATAATTTAGTTAAAGATGTCCGATAATTGACTTTTTTTTAAGCAGGTGGAACACCTATACGGTTCTTAAAGAGTTTTTCTTTAAAACAAAACGTTTTGACATTAATTGGGAGTGGACTAAACTGAAATTAGTTTGTATGTATGGTAGGTAGACTGTTTCGTTTCTTATCTATGCCACCGGAAGAAAAGTAAAATGACTTTATTTCACGATGACAATCATTGTATGTGCTACTCTTATCAGTGACGTTCATTTATGCTCAGTGAGTTGCCGTTCAAAGATTTCGCAATATTTATGTTCGTGTTTTAAATTTCGTCTTCTAAATTTCGAATGAATTTTAAATTTCCCCGGACAGTAAAATATTTCCTTTTAAATAATAAAAAAAGAAAATTCCATTTTCCAAAAGAAAACAAAATACCAACTCATTGTGACTCCTTTCAAAGCAAATAGCCGTACATTCCACTATTAAAAAAAAAAATACACATCTCAACTACCTACGTCAACTGAAATTAATTGATGCAAACAGTTTTATTATTTTTATCACTACTATCAGAAATATTATTGCAATAAAAAGGTAAACAGGACTAATTGAGTGGAAAGTTTAATTGAGAGAAAATGGAAATAAAAAATAATTATTGCAGCGTGTGAATACAATCAATGGAGTTAACCAATGAACCAAAAACCACAAGTGATTAGATGATGATGATATCATTTATAGATTTCCATATACGTTTGTTTTTCCATAGTTACTATCTAATTATGATGCAGTTCAATAAAGTTATCAGGGAAGTTTGTTTGCTTCATTTGGGAAAAAAATCGGAAATTAAGTATCGAATTAAGTTATTGAAATTTTATTTTTATTGATAATAATAATAATAATAATAATAAAAACCAAACAATGAGGGATACCCCTTCTTATTCTTACTTACATAAATCTGATGAATGAATAGATGGAAATTCTTAGAAGTAATTTATCGAATTTTCACAAGTCATTTAATGACTTTTGAAAAATAAATAATTATTATGATTACCACGATCTCTTAATCACTACACTTGCTTTTTACTGATGAAATTCAAAATTAAATTAAAAACAATTTCAATGCGGACTTGGACTTTACTCCCTGCAAAAAGAGATCGTTTGTATCCGACGCACGTTACCACTTCAGAAAAGAAGATAGAAGTTTCAATGAAAAAAAAAAAAAATTTAAATGTTGAAATACAACATAAATTTTGCTGCTAAAGGGTTCCGTCTTAGAGAGAGCTATACGCTTGTCATATTTACGTTCCATCCCAAACCAGTTGTTAAATTCCGTCAGAGGATCTTACTTACTTAAGATGGCGCTCACAATCCAGGATGGACTTCGGCCTCAACCAACATTCCTCTCCAGCCAGCTCTGTTCATAGCTAGCCGCTTCCAATTTCGCACCGCAAGTTGGCTGAGGTCGTTCTCCACTTGTGTGCGCCATCTGTTCCGGGGTCTTCCAATGCTGCGGACACCATCTGGATTGGATTCGAAGACTCGTCGGGCTGGTGCGTTGGTGTCCATACGCTCTACGTGACCCAGCCATCTCAGCCGTTGTATTTTTAGCTTCTTGACCAGGTTAATATCGCTGTATAGCCCGTATAGTTCGTCATTGAATCTTTTCCTCCATACTCCTTCGATACACACAGGACCAAAAATCACTCGAAGAATCTTTCTCTCAAAGCACCCAAGTAACTTCTCATCCGAGTCCTTCAATGCCCATGCTTCCGCCCCATAGAGCAGGACTGGAATGATCAGGGTCTTATATAGCTTCTCTTTGGTTCTATGAGAGAGGGCTTTACTACTTAAATGCTTTCTCAGCCCGAAGAAACAGCGATTGGCAAGAGTAATTCTTCGTTTGATCTCTGCACTGATGTCATTCCGCTTAGTTATAGTGGATCCCAGGTAGACAAAGTCCTTGACTACTTCGAAGTTATAGCTATCCATCTCGACATTTTGCCCGAGTCGCAGATTTTCAGATTCCTTTCTTGTTGATAGCATATACTTCGTTTTGTCTTCGTTAACAGCCAATCCCATTTTTGCCGCCTCCGATTCAATACTGGCAAATGCACCAGCCACAGCTCGCTTGTTTCGGCCGATTATATCTATGTCATCTGCATATGCAAGTAGTTGAACGGACTTTTGATAAATTGTACCAGTGGTGTTGACTCGCGATTTTCGTACAACTGCTTCAAGAACGATGTTAAATAGGTTGCATGATAACGCGTCGCCTTGTCTTAAGCCTGTCTAGAGCTCCCGGGCTGCTCTCTCATTGCCTCTTGTTCTAGACTGCAGCATCGCCTGGTAGGCCTCGTTTTTCGCTGCATGCGCCAACCGGCATTCTTCATCAAACCAGGAGTTTCGTTGTGGACGCCTAGTGAAACCCAGCACATCAGAGGCGGCATTTCTGATGGCTTGTTGACAGTGTCTCCACTGGTCTTCTGTACTTGCTGCTGGTGGCAGACTCGTTGAGAGATTGGTTGAAACGCGGTCAGCAAAGGTTCTTTCAGTCTCTTGCGATTTAAGCTTCGCGACATCATATTTTCTGACAGCAACAGCTCTGCGTTGTGGCGCCATGGAAATCCGCATTCGCACTCGCGACACTACCAAGTAGTGGTCCGAGTCTATGTTGGCCGTGCGGAAAGTTCGAACATCCAAGATGCTGGAAGCATGTCTGGCGTCTATCGCGATGTGATCAATTTGATTGACTGTTTTATGATCACTGCTCCTCCAAGTTCCTTTGTGTATATCACGGTGTGGGAAATGGGTACTCGATACGATAAGATTTCTCCCCGCCGCGAAGTCTATCATCCTGTACCCGTTGTCGGAAGTGTCATCGTGCAGGCTGTGGTCCCCGATGGTTGAACCAAATTTGCCCTCTTTTCCGAATCTGGCATTAAAGTCACCCAGAATAATTTTGACGTCGTACTTTGGGCACAAATCGTATGCGCTCTCTAAGAGGTCGTAAAACTCGCCCTTGGTTGTATCATCCTTCTTTTCGTGGGGGGCATGGACACAAATCAGCGTGATGTTCTTAAATTTTGCCTTGATACGGATTGTGACCAAACGCTCGCTAAAACTGCGAAAGCCTAAGACTTCTTGCCTGAGTCTTCCCCTTATCACAAAACCGCACCCAAATAGCCGCTGACCCTGCTCCTGACAACACGGTCCGTGGTAGATGTCACACGTTGTCATCCTTCTTACATTCTCCCCATCCCATCGCACTTCCTGGATAGCTGTTACATCAGCCTTAAGCCTGTCCAGGGTCTCCACTAATTGTTCGGCTGCACGTGGTCTGAACAACGACAATACATTCCACGTACAGATCCGAAATTCGTTGTCCTTGTTTCGTTTGCTGGGTTCGTCAACATTTTGATCATCCTTATCCGAGGCTTGTTGGTTTTTCGGAACTAAATTTTTTTTACAATGGTAGGGAAGTTAACCCGCCGCACAACCCCCAACCTGATGGACCAGGCTCTTACTAAAACTCCAAGAGCGGGGAGCCGGATAGACCGCTCCTTATCGGCCTGAGCTTCAAATATGTCGGAGTAGCCCGTATAAGGTGTTCACTAAGTAGTTCAACCTGACTGGAACTGTAGACGCCACCGTTGACTCCATCTGGGGAATTCCTCCGCTGCCGTCTCGATGAAAGGAGAAGTGCCTTAGTGGAAACACCCCTCCCCCCCTCTCTCGTTAGCTGCCGCCAGAACCGTCCAAAGGGGTTGGTTACCCAGATCTCAGGTTAAGGTACTAGGCACTCGATGTTTACCACGTCAGAGGATCGCTGCAGTCGAAAGCTTATGTTGATATTACTATAGAATCCGCATATACACACTGGGTTCACACTTGGCAGTGCATAACACAATTCTTTTGCTTGTCAACTTGTCAGCTATTTCATCTTCTGCCTGTCATATGCTATCGAGTTGTGGTACTGCCAAAATTGGAATCTGCTTAGGAGCTGTTGTCACTGCCAGGACCTCATTTTGAATGACGTTACTGAACCAGGAAGGCTGATTGATCTGAATAGAATCGCGCACCAACTCCGATATTCATTTTTGATCCGTTGTTTAAGATGATTATCGTCGATTTAATGTAAGGTGATTGGTTATCGAGCAAGTCTTCTCTGTTTGGAATAGTGGTCTCAAATGGTCTATACAAATCTAACCGGTGTGTTTTGTAGTGTGTTCAGATACTGTTGCCCGTACTCTGTGGAGTCTGTGCAGGGCCTGTCAGGCTGTATTTTTAGCTATTAATTTGACTTATAGTCGATTTTTTTTTTACAAAAAGATCAAGAGATTGAAGATTGTGCATAGTTCTACACTGGGGGTGGATCTCATTGCCCCAGTAGTACTAATGCAGGACATTCTTCTATATTGCTCATTCTTTTACGGTCTTGTCATTCTTATATTCCTTGGTTCTTTTTTGTGTTGATGCTACAGTTTAGTTCTGATGCCACCGATTAAGCTCACTAAATTAATGATATACTTTTCTTTGTTTGACCTAGAGTGCGAGGTGCACGTAAGTCTCTAGCAATTTCTTTTTCTTCTGCATCCAATTTGTCAGAATTCCCCTTTTAGATTTAATTTTTCACACCACTCATTCAATATTTGTACTACTCATTTTAATTACTTTGAATTGTTTACTAGGTCAAGTTTGAATATTGTTTATTTTTAAGAAGTGTCAATAAAAATTTTGTGAATTACCCCAAACTTAAAAATAATATTCTTAGAATCAGACCTGCTAGAAAGAAACCGCAATAATACTTTTCTATGGAAATAGAGTTCTCCATATCGAATGGAGAACTCGTGTGTAAATTTTCTTTCAAACTTTGACTCATTTTTTTGTTTTATTATTATTAAACAACAAAACTTAAAAAAAATTAAAACGCAATAAATTAACCCATTCAATTTAAGAATACTAACATTCATTGTGTTCAGATCAGACAAACTTGTGATAGTGACATTATTTTTATTGTTATCTATTATTTACTGTGTGGGCGGTTCTAATGTTTAAACAAGTGTTTGGAGTTTTCCCATTTAGGGAGTTTCCTGATCACAAACACAAAATTTTGTAGGCTTTCTTTATATTTAAGAAACGATGATTCTAAACAGAAGGACAGGATTTCCCAGAATATCTATGCATCACAAACACAAGTGATGCTTTAGTCAATAAGGTGTGTGTAATATGTTTAATGATGCGGAAATGCTTGGCGCTGGCGCTGTGTTGTTTTCAATTGTTGTTTTTTTTTTTTTGCTTGTTTGTTATAAATTTGTTTTTAATTAGACATGCATTGAGAATAAAAGGATTGTAGTTGTGCTATTTTTATTATCGATTTGGATAAAATACTAAATGTGGAACGCATGTGGATCGTAAGCAATTTGTCTTTCTCTGTTTAATGTTAGAACTATATTTAGAATATCTTGCGGTTTGTTAAACACACAAAATAAAAAAAACGGGATTTTTTTTTGTTAAAAGAACACAATTATGAAACCAGAATTTTGACCCATTCTCTCATTTCAGATTGACGTCAAACCATATGGGGACGTATGAGTGACATTTTGTGTTAACAATTGTTGTTTTTTCTGATATTAAATATTACAAGTTATTAGATAATTGGGGATTTCAATCAAAGCATAATCAGCATAAATTAGATTTGAATTTATGATTGAATGAAGATAACAAGAATCAGATTTACTAATTGCTGGCATTCAACTTTTTGTTCACACCTTTCAATCTAACCGCAGATTTTTTTCAAAGATAATAAAATTTAGGAACAATTTTTAAAATTTTACTTAACTCTAGTTTATTCAGTCACAGCTTATTTTTTTATAATTTATCAGATGTTTGAAAATAATTCTGTTTAGTTTGAATAAGAGCTTGTGGAATGTATATTGTTCGCTACTTGTACTTTAAGATGTGGTGATTTGTGTAAAATTCAAAACTTTTAAACATTCTTTTTTTCTAACTCTTTCGAATTTTAATTTTTTTTTTCAAAAATATGCAAAATGTCAACAATTAACACATTCTTTGTTCATACATATTTTTTTTTTTTTGGAAATTCTATTTCTCTGTTTCAAAAGTCACCCTCTGTACTCGGAAGCTATTAACAAAATTTGGTATGTAGGTTTATAGGAAACTCCCATGTGGGGAAATTCAAACAGTTGGTTAAACATTAAACAGTTAAAATAAAAAACCCAATACGAAATTGCCATTTTATAATACATATTTTTTTTCTTATTTTATTGGAATTTCTGGCAGATTTCTTAATTTCAAACAGTGATATAATACATTTGAATAAATCATCAATGGTTTGTTCAATCATTTTTTTTTTTAAATATTGCCTTGAATAATTTTAATCGGGAAAAAAAATCTTTAACAAGAGTTGACAGCATCGAACTTGCACGTCATGTTATATGACTGCGGAAACATAAAAGTAAAATGACAAGTCATGAAGAATTGATGGGTATTAACTTGTCCTCTTACTTAATGGGTTTGTGTTTCTAAAGTTTTTAAGCACCGAATTAGCATTTCTGTAACGTCGTTCATAAAAAAAAAACATTTCTAAAATGTTTCTCGATTGTTTCGGAAACATTTAAGTAAGAATTTTGTTTCTGTAAAGTTTCTTAATCATTGAAGAACATTTTATAATAAAGAACTTTTTAGAAACACGAAGTTGTTGCTTTCTCAAACAATAGGAAACAACATTTAAGTATTTTTAAACCACGTAAAGTTTTTCAACACCAAAAACATTTCAGAACAATTGTTTCTAAGATTGAAAAATTTTTTAAATGAAGAATCATCAAGTAAAACGTTTTTGAAACTATTAGAACAACTTATTAGACTTGTGACACCATAGTGATATAATTACCATGGTTGACCACCAGTGTGTTAATGAACAACATGGCATTTTTAATACCACGCGAGCAAGAAAGTATTGTATTTATTCAACTTTATAATGATCACAGTGCCATTTTCGACTATTTTTCTTTAGTGAATCTTTAAAGAACTAAAGTTTGATGTCATTTTGAAAATTAAAATAGGATGTTTTGAAATATGTAAGGTTTTTCAACACCAAAGAAACATTTCTGAAACATGTTCCTCAATTGTTTCAAAAACATTTCAAAAACATTTTTGTTTTCAATTGTTTCTGAATTATCTCCATTTGTGTATTCATCCATTTTCTATCAATAAGGTAAGCCAACGAAACTTGGCATAAATACCAATACTAATAATGAAAAAATTGAAATTCACAACACTTGTGTTAGGTATTAAAAAATGTTTCTTGAAGTTTCTATTTTGTCACGATATTATCTCAAGTGTTCAAGTCTAGTGAAAGGCTAAATTGGGTGAAGCAATTGTTGGTAGAACTAAAATTTCAATACTTAGTACAATAGTTAATCCGGATGAACTTCTATTTATGATAGAAATTTGGGTGTTGTTTGGGTTCATCAAGGGTAATTAGTGGAATTTATGGATGCAATTTTAATCAACAACAATGTAGTATTTTCTCTCTTATTCAAATAGATGAGGTGAACTTTATCAGGACAAGAAACACTCTTGAAAATTCTTTTTATCTTTCTTGCAAGCAATATTAAATAGTAAATATATATATATATATATAAAAAAAAATATGTGTACTTAGCTGGACTTGAACCTCTGACGCAAATTAACTTTCAAACTTTCTGATAACATTTTTTGCAAGATATCCAGAAAAATTTAAAATTCTTATTGGTATAAAAGTGTTGGTCATTTACACATGAGCTCATGATAATATTTATTCAAATAAACAATAAAACAAAAATTGTTTATGAAAAACTTTCTCATTTTACACTAAAACAATTAATTGCATAAAATTATCTTTATCATTTTAAATCAATTAATTTTTCCCACCATGAAAACCCCTCGTAATAATTCAAATTTATATCGAATGCGTTTTATCCGAAGTCAAATATTGCAATGCAATCAATTAATTGAAAGTGTTATTTATTTTAATGAACTCTGTTGTGATTTTCATTTTATATTTCCCCACATGAAGTTGTTCTAGTCGTTCTAGTCAATTTGAATTTATGAGTTAAAAGTTCAGTTTACCCAATACACAATTATCTGCAGAGATAAAAAAAAATATAATTTATCATATGTTAATCAATAAGTTCTATATATAAAAAAAAATACTCTTGCTGTGTGTCGATCGATAATTTATCAATAATATTGGGAATTCCCAATGATGCATTATTATTTGTATATTACTTCTCTTATTTTTGTTCTTGTTTTCATTCGAAGAGAACTGAGAGCTAAAGAAATATGAATATGTAATTGATCAATTAATGTTTTGTTTTTACTTTAAATAATTGATCAAATCAAGGTTTTTAAATATTTTTTTCCAATCGAGGTGCTCTTGGATTGTTTTCACGCAAAACAAGAAAATATAAAAAAAAAAACTACATATGTATATAGTGATTTGAAATAATTTTTCTCGACAAAGAAAACCCCACACAAAGCAGACTTTTAGTTGGCCGATTTCAGTTGGCTAATAATAAGTATTCCTTGAAAAGAAGGACCACCGTTCTTTTGGTAATTTTATTCAGGGAAACCTTGGTTGCTTTTCTTTTCTTTGCGTTGTGTGATATAGGAAAAACTAAACTGTGCGAACTGAAGCAACTTATAAGTTGCCAGCCATCTTCTCCATGAATGTAAAATTTTCATCACGACATATAAAATATGAGGTCTTTTTGAGCAAGTAGAGCACATTTATTTGGTTTGGCAATTCTTTAAGCCTTAAGCTTGTTATGAACAGAATCTGTTAAAAAAGATCACAGCTGGTAGTGTAGTCAAGTCGGTTTTTAATTAACAGTGTCGACAACTTTGCAGATCTTGACAGACCCTGAATCCACACTAATATGATACAGATCAGTTTTTTGACGAAAAGCTTAAAGCATTCACACAATACAGCAGAAAAACTCGTAGGCTGTCTTGAGCAAACCAGACCTGTACTTTGTGCGGTTCAAAGGATATCCTTCGTGAAAACCTGGCAAAAAATGCAATGCTTCATTTGACCATATTTTCCAGATGACTCTCCACCATGTCGGCTGGTGCTTTGAACAATCTGGCAGCAAATGCCACCACGTATAGAAGCTTTATTAAAGATTGTAATTAAGATTCAGCATCTTCATCGGTCAAATTGTTCTCTCTAGCGGTGAAATTCGATTTGTCATCGCCGTTGCAATTATTCCAGACCTCATTTTTTTTCAAATCACAGCACCCATCCACTATGTTCCCTTGATTTCCTTGAAATTACCTATTCGAACAGCTGACAGTTTAGTAGGTTAGTTAGCGACAAGATTCACACATATGTGATGTCACATGCTATTTTAAAAATATATTTCCAAATTATTGAACAAAAAAATAATCCAAAATATTGTAATATAAAAGCTGACACATTAGTATTCATGTGAGATATGTAAATGCTAACTTAAAATCAGAGTGCCCCTAATATTTTATTCTGTTTCTATAATTATAGTCGTTGTCTCTCGAATTTGCCATGAAACAAAGAAACGCAGTCTCTTTGTATCTTATGAGCCTGCCAACAAGTTTTGTTGTTACTGGCTTAGTACCGCTTTCTTTAGATTTTTTGGTTTTTCCATAAAAGCTTAGAAAAAGAGAAACACCAAAATCGAAACAAAAATAAATCTTAATAAAAATGGCACTTTAATATGTCAAAACAAAAAAGTGTGGTTGAATGGAAGCTTATTTTAGAAAAGCCGAAGTTTGTCTGCTTGTCAAACATAATAAAAATTGCAACCGCTATGGAAAATTCATAATCTGTGTTTTAACCCAAGATAATCATACATCACGCACGTATAACAACAATGCGGCACAAGCTGTGCCTTTGGGGTTTTTCGCGACCGACAACGATCACAAAATAAAAAAAAAAAATACACAACAGCGACATAAAACCTTGAGGGACTACCTAACTTATGAAGCTTTGGATTATGTCATAGTGCTCTGACTTAACTGGTTTTCCATATTGTTGTTGGTCGGAGACACTTATGCGGCATAATGTTCATCGAGTTTTAACCGATTCATTAAATAATTAAATATTTGTTCGTATTCCATACACAAGTTTGAAGAAATTTCGCTCTTAATCGATTCATATTTAAAAAAAAAATCCCCAACCAAATGCAGACAAAAATCCAGGGGTCATGAAACGAAAGTGTTATTGCTCTTTGATACTTGGAATGTCTTTCTTTTTTTCCCCCCGTTCATTGGGATTTTTTTTATTTTGGGTTGGTTGAACATGATCAACATAATGCTTCACAACTTAGGTGGTAGGAAAATCCCGAAAACAAAATTAAAAAAAAAAAGATTTCGATAAAAAGAGAAAATCAACAAAGTCTTGGTAAAGTCAGACAAACAAAAAGATGAGACACATGACTTTACCTCAGGGAATGCATACATTGTGTAAGACTGAAAAGTTACACATTTGAAATGCGGAATTCCCCAAAGCTAAATGTATAATATAGCGGCTACATCAGAAGCAGGATGGCAACTAAAGATGTGCATTATAAAATTAAAGAAAAGTAATTAAAAAAATATTTGCAATAATAATAATTAGTTTCTGTGGTTTGTGAGTTTTAATTTCTTGTCACAAAGTCCATTATAATATTAATCATACTAAATAAAAAAAGTGGTCGTAACGAGAGGAGTAGACGGTATAAAACAAATAGATGTCACTTTGGGATGTGACGTTTTTAAAAAGTTGTTGAACTTTAAAGTTATATTTTTAGTTTCGATTGTTTGAATATAAATAATGAAAAAGAATTAAATATTTATGAAAGACGTAAATACAAAATACATTATTAAAATACCCAAAGAAATGACGACATTTAAAAAAAAATTGAAACAGAAATATGATACGGGAATCCACCGCATTTTGCTAGTTTTAAATAAAAAGATTACCTTTGAGGACAAAAGCAAAGGCAGACAAGGAAAAAAAAAAATTGTGTACGACCACTATTTTTGACAGAAATTATAGATATACTTACGTTGACGTTCAAGACGATCATCAGATTCCTTTAGTGGTGCTCCTCTAATACAATCTAAGTTTATTAGAAAAAACACGGAACCGCTCCGAAATCCTAAAGTCGGATCTACTAGAGGCTTAACCAACATGTCTCTCTAGCCAGTCCTAACTAGTTTAGGTTGTTTATATTCTGTCCATTCGCTCTAGGTCTACATTAGTAAAACTAATAATTCTCGTAGTCAAAACTTTTTCGCCACTCATTATTCACACATACTGGATCAAAAATCCATCGAAAGAATCTGCGCAAAACGACCAATGCCCTAACAAAATATTCAGTTATCACCTCTGAAAGAACCTACTTAGCCTAGTGGGAATGATGCTCACCACGTTCAAACTAGATCCTCTTTCGAACGTTCTGTTAAGTACAGATATTCGTCATTTACAGCAGCACTACTCGAATGTGGAATGTGGTGTGCCTTATTTTCTCTCCTATGTTCAGACATTTCAAACGAATGCAAAATTTCCTAAACACTTTGACTGTAACCTTCTAAATTTATAATTATCATCTAATAACTGCTAGTTTCTTTCCGATCTTCTTAATTATTAATTTTTATTTTTGACTACTAGGTCAATTCTAGTAATTATAATCGTCTGGGTATTTGACTCTTCGATGCAACAGCAGCGGATTAATTCAGATTAAACCAGTCTTCTGTTCATGAGTTAATTAAAAAATCAATGTTAGCCCTGTTCCTTTTAGGTGGCAAAGTACTCGCGAGTAGTAATTTAGTACTACCATCTAAACATGCTCTCAAGCGCGTGTAGATGAGCAGAGTATAGTTACGCATCTAGAAACCGCAAGATGGCAGCATTCTATTAATAAAAACAAAATAAATACATAAAATATTGCTCAAAAACTTTATAAACATATCTTACCATTATTATTTTTCGGAAAAGCAGCCAACGATTAACAAATAAACAAAACAAAACGTTCCAATACAAGGACGAAATGTGTGACCAAAAGGTATACGTTGAGACTGTCTACATCCATAGACTAAACTATAAACTATACAAATCAGTAGTAGATTGCTACTAGCGAAGCGTTCCATTTAGAACCGCTAGTAAAGTACTCATTAGTACTTTGCCACCTTAAAAGGAAGAGGGCTGTTATTTGCAGAGATAATCAAATAACAAGATCACTGACTTTTTAAATTATAAATGCTCACTTTTGAAAATGAAATGTTTTCCATTTATATACAAAAATACTTTAAGCAGAAGATCAGTTCAATAACCAATAATTTTGGTATGACATAATTCTCCCTAGTGACTCAACTAATCTAATTTCGTTTGTCGTTGTCATTGTGTCATTTATAAGTATAGTAACATTTTTCTATTGCTTTAAAATGTTTCGTGAAAAACCTTTAATTTGCCACCTGCATGAACAGCATCAACCGCGAAGCGGAAATGACCTTCAACCAGCATTCCTGGTGCATGAAGAATTACTTCTAAATGTATCGTACGAGAGAGTTTCTCAGAATCACACAAACAAATTGGACAAATCTTTTATAATTAATTGAACATCTAAAAGGTATTAATATGAACTGCTTGAAAATTATCTTTTTTTTTTGTATCCAACTGTGATCATAAATAAATTTGTAATCGATATTTTTATTAATGTCATAATCCAAGTATTGTTGTCTGTCTATATTGACCCTTTCAATATCTGCAATGAAACGCAATTAATTTATTTTATGCGCAAATTATAGACCCAAGTAAATATTAACTTTTGTATTGTTCGTCGCCATGTACTCGTCTTCTAGTTGTTTGTTTCTATTTCTCTCTCGCGATATAGGTAACATTTTTTACAGTTGGTTTCAACCAAAAACAACAACAAAACAAGTGACAAGCTTTGTATAAATATACACATGTGTATATAACCAGCCACACGTTTTATTTTTTTATTTTATTGTGGGAATTTCTTGGGTTTTTCTGAAATTTATCAGCATAGGTAAAAAAAAATGCCATCGCTCGTTCCGATCGTTGCTATTAATTAACCACCGTAAGATACCTTTCATTGCGACGGCAGATATGCCAAAAAGCTTTAACTCTTCTCATTTGGCATGAAATATGTAATTATTTTTTTATTGTTGTGGCTTGCTGATCTTAAACTCGTAGTGAGAGTTTGTTGGCATAAAACTGGTTTTAGGAAGCTTTTCTCAATGAAATATACAACTCGCATGGAGAATGTGTGTAAAATATGAATTGTTTACTATATTATGACATGATAGTCTATTACTGTTACTGATTTTTATCAAAATCACGAACAAAAAAATAACTGAAACTCTCTTTGGATCAATGTGGAATGTATGTGGAACCTATTGGTAATGTAGTTTGGTAATAATTTCTTTGGGTATTTCCCAAATACTTTGGACTCTTGCTATCTTGATGAGTTGTGTCTACAAGCAAAAAAAAAAAAACTCGATATGGATAACGTTTATCATTTTTTTATATTTTGAGATACAAAACAAAAACTCATTACTAATTTATTGTTTTATTTTGATTTATTTTTAGGTGAAAGATGTGTTCATTTAGCCGCACAGGGTGGTCACATAGATATCCTGAGACATTTAGTTTGGTTCGGAGCTGATATCAATGCAAGAGTAAGTTTTAAAAACAAAATCCCAATCACTCCTTATATAACTAAACATAATTTTCTTTTATTTTTACAGGAAGGCAAATCAGGACGTACTCCATTACATATCGCAATTGAATGCTGCAATGAGATATTAGCCAATTTCCTTTTAGAGGAATGTTCCACATTAAATATAGAAACAGAAACATATGCCGGTTTAACAGCTTATCAAGTGGCATGCATACTTGACAATCCCACCATGCAAAATAATTTAGAAAAACGTGGTGCCGAGACACTTACACCTCCGGAAAGTGATTATGATAGTAGCGACACTGAAACAGATTTAGACGATTCCCAGGTGAGCTTATCAGTTAATTAGAATCTCTAAATTTATTAAAAAAAAAGAAAAGAAACATTACTAAGAGAGCATACATTAATTGATTGAAATGCAAAAGAGAAATCCACTCGTTATCAATCCAACAAAAGATACAAAATTGTTCATTTTGGTCTACTCCCTTCTTATGGGTGCGTATCGTCTCTAGAAAATAAAAAAAAGAAAATGATAAATATGAAATGCTCAAAATATGTTAATTCTATGTTTTAGTAGAATTATTGTTTGTTTTGTTTTAAAAGTAGTAAATCATTAACAATAGATTCAAAAAAAAAAGAAAGAAAAAAGTACATTATTGAAAAATAAATATATTTCTGTCATTGTGTATTATATTGTGTCACATCATGTCAAGCCAACCAAAAGATTGTCGTCTACTGAATTATGTTAAATGTCGTTTATATCTATAACTTTCTTTTAATGAACTTTCATATAAAGAAAAGAAAAATTAAATAACAAAAATAATAAATATTAATGTTTTGTAATTTGTGTCTTTGTGTGCAAGTTGTATTTAGAAAAAAATCTCTTTAAAAAATTGCTGTAGTTAAGTTATAATCTTAAATGAGATAAATTTATGTCTATGATAATGTTTATTTATGTGTATAGAAAAACAGAAAAAAAAAATCTTGTGTGTTATAAATATTAATTGTTATTTAATATGACTGACAAATTTACAAATAAAAACTCCAAAAATATTTAAAACTATATGGTGTTGGGCTTTTTTTGTACCTAACTAACAAAACGGATATTGGCGTCTTGTCGTTAATTCAGCTGATGATTTTGGTTGGATTGCATGATGATAATGCTGATAATACAAAGTAGGTATCTTTCTTTTGTTGATTTTCAAAAGAAGAAATTAAATTTTAAGGAAAATGATTTTTTTTTAAAGTTAAATCTTTACAAATTTTTTTCAAAACTTGATGTAATCTTTTTTACCAATTCAAGTTTTAGTATAATACCAAAGAAACCAGGAAAAATACTTCTTTCACTAAAAAAAAATACATTGTTATCGTTAATGGTAAAAATTTGATTTGATGGCTTTGGCGACATCTTGCGATTGCAGTTTTTGGGAAATGGGAACATCGAGAGCTTGTTATTAAAGTAAATAAACAGGTGTTGTCGCAAAGGCTTTATTTTCTAACAGTCCTTGTATAAATGTTACAAATTTTGCGTTGAAGTCTCCTTGCACGATTTTCAATAGCTTTTTTCGAGTAACTCGTCGACTGTAGATGCTATCTTTTAGGTGTTGTCCTTTTCCTTTGTAGTGCATGTATGCAAATCAAGCCTGCAGATATTAACGAATTTAGTTTTGATACCGATTTTCATTAGGTGTTCCCTTACCTACGTGATCGTAGCTTAATACATCTGATTATGACAAAACCACACCCAAAGAGTCACTGTCCTTGCTCCTCGAAACAAGCAAGTAGATCTAGCAGTTTTTTTAGTTTTCTCCTGCTCATTCTGTCCCGTCATACTTACTAAATTACAATATTGCTGCTTGACGTTGTGTAAAGAATACAAAACAAATTTAAGAAAGATTTATTTAATAAGAAAACATTTGTGAAGTGCTTTTTAAACAAATGGCGAAGATTTCGGAAACGTTTTTTAAACAATGTTTCTTAAAAGATTTATTTGGTCTGGACACGCTTTTATAAAGTTCATCCTAATATCGAGCTAAGGAACTGGATATTCGAAAATCACGGTAAGTGTAGGAGCTGGAAAGACTTATGAAGTGGAGGAAAATCTTATATGTATATGATTTTAGTGACCTTTTATATTATGTCAATATGTTGTCACTACAAGCACTTGCTGGAGAGAAGAAAAACGAAGAAAAAACGTTTTAGATCCTCTTAATACCCCGCTAGTCATATCTTTTCTTTTGTGCTTTGTCTTAGTTTACTGATTCTTATCAGTTTTTGTTTATAATGATAACGTAAAGTACTGTGTGAAAAAAGTCTAATTTCTTTAACGTCGTAAAAAAAATATTTTGTGTTTAATTTAATTAAAACCTCGATTAAAATTAACTGACCTAAAGCCCAACAAATAAAACAACATATTGACATAACTGACCTAAAGTCCAAAAAATAACAACATATTGAAACTCTTATCGTTCACATTAATAAAATTTTAAATTATTAAAATAGCTTTTTGGAATATTCTTTTCTTATTTAAATAAAATGTTAGATCTTGATCTCGAAACGACATCCTCTTACCTCGTGCCTATGATTGACAATTTATTACTAATTGTATAAGGATATTCGTATGACAATTTTTGGACATTTACCGATAAATGTGGAATTCTCAAATAAATAAATTTATCAGTGACTAGGTACAAAATTATAATCATGTAAGGGATTTCACAGTGGCCCTATGATTAAAGTTAGATCTCATTAATGGTTGCTACTCACTTCGATATAAAAATCTATTCTTAAAATAATTGTTTTATTTATATATTATTTTTTGATCATTTCAGATGTACAGTCGATTTGGAGATCCTGGCTATTTTGTCAACTATAATGGAGGAGGAAGTCCAATTAATGTCGCATAAAAATTATCATTTAATTTATCGATATACAACACTCTCTCTCAAAAAAAGAAAAATAAAAAAATTGAAAATAGAATTTAAAAATTAGAAAATTTTGAATTCAACGAATATACATGTATGTAATTTTATAACCGAAATTTTCGATGTAAACATTTATCTTACAATGTAAATTAGTAATCAAAGCACATCAGTATTTAAACTAACAACAATCCAGACAATTTCTACAAAACAAATAAAGAAGAAAGATAGTCCTTAATAAATTACAACGCTATAAACAGTTTAAAATTTAAACATAAACAAAATATGTGCCTTAAAAATGATAAATAATTATTTCTTATGATGATGTTAACATATTTAGTGTTTGATTTTAAATAAAATTATATTCAAATAGCGTGAAAATGGTGTGTTCAATAGACGAAAAAAAATAACACTGTTAAAAAAAATAATATCCATGTGTACATCTATTTATAGATTTTTAGTTTAATAATTTCAGTAACAAAATATTTGTCAATATTATTGTTGTTAAATTAAGAAATTTTCGTTTTTAAAACAAAATAATAAAAACAATGATAAATAGAGAACACCAAAAATTATTTATTTATTTATTTTAGGTAGATATATTCGTGATTTTTTTTTGTCCAATAATCTAAAATAAAGGTAAATTTTTTTTAAATTAACATTTTTGAATTTGTATAGAATTCAAATGGATTAGTTTAAATATATACAGATATTTTTACTGTTTTTTTAGTAGTTGGTAACATTAAATGTATAATATAAATCGATGGACGTTGTAGTTAGAGTTATCAATGGATACAGTATTCAGGAAATTTTGTGGAGTGAAGCTTTTTCTACTAGCAAAATCTTTTGCAACGTACAGCAAACTATTTACATAGTTAAATTTTCTCTTAATACCAGATTATTTACCCAAAATCAGCAAATTCCTCCTTGTTTTAGTTGTGAGACGCCTAAAACAATAACTGGAATAATAGCCCGCCATTGTTCCGTACTAAAGACTATGTCTGGAGTACGGAACCTCTCTTTAGACTTGTCTTGAGAACGAAGTAGTCTAGGCAGGTGAGGATAGGCGTTCCACATGCGTGTTGTTCGGATACAAAATAAATATCTGTAATTAAAATTAAAATTACTTTTGAAGTTGGGCTGAAGGAGGTATGAATTGGTGATCATTCATAGCTAAGTGAGAATTACGTTGGAGCATTTCTATTTCAATGGAAGATTACTTCTAATAGACTAACGTAGTGCGATTAACTATTGTGTAGACAAGCCAGCGTTCAACTCCTGAAATCGTCTTATTCAAGTTAACGTGTTTTTATAATAATCATGAGTTTTAAAACAACGAGCATCACTAGAAAAAAAAAAAAGAATCATAATAATTGGCTTGGCCGCCATAAAATATTGTGCCAAATAGGGTTGGTGTGCACAGGTTGTTGTTGGTTAATTTAACCACTTCTCAACGTACATATATTGAATTATGGAGCTTAAGCTATGCAGGCTAACTATTCATATTAATTATGTTAATTATGTTTTGAAGCAACTAACCAAATATCAGAGTTGTAATTGCTTGCATTTTTTAAGGAAACTAAGCAATGGAATTTGTTGTATTTTTTGCGAAAGATCTTGGACTGCTATAAAGAAAAAAAATCGTTCAGAGTATTAGTGGAATAAGTACACTTTGACTTTGGTTAAGGAATTTGGAGTTTGATGAAAACATCAAGGAAATCAAAAAGGAATGCTGTCATCTCGAGTGATAAAAGTATGTTTTGTATAATTTTGTTTGGCAATAAGTACACATCGTAATTGCCTGGTCACACTTTCATTTGAATGAAAAACATTCCAAGGGAAGCCGTGGCTACAAACAAAACAAATTTTCGTTGTTATATTGTACTATTCGTACTAGAATGTCAGTTTTTATTACTGACCATTCTGTTAATTTTCATTGAATGTGTTTGAACAACAACAACAACTTAAAGGCGCTACCACCAATTTTTAAACGAATTTTATTTACTCGTTTACGAATATTATTATTCGTTTCTTTCTATCTTTGGCTGGAGATATAGCTATTTCAAGGATTGCCAATTCCTTTCATCAGTCTCCTTTTAGTGGTATTGAGCTTTAATCCAATTTTATTATGAAAAACTTTTTCACATGCACACCGTGAGATTCGAACCCACGCCTTCAGATTTACTCAGTCTTCGAAGTCGTATGCACTACGCATTCCACCGCTTATGACCACTGACGACACAGGTCGAGATGTTATGTTTGTTTGTTTTTGGAGCTTAGCTCCAAATGCGTTTGAAAAACAAACAAACATAACATCTGACAACAATAATGGGATAGACAAGCCGATAATATTTGCGTATCCTTAGTAACTATTTACTCTTTCGTCAACAAAAAAGAAATTAAAGGAGAAGATATTCATTCTAACGCCGAGTTTTATTATTGAAAATGAGGGGGAGAGTACGATAACTTTGGCGCCAAGAATTGATAACGGTTTTTTGTAGAACAGCTCAATACAAGCATTTTTTACTATGGGTGGGGGGGGGGTCTATCTCCCTCCGTTTTGGCGGGAGGGGACATTTTATAAAAACAGTGCTAAAAAATTAAAACAAATATTAAAAAATAACGGTAATACTTACAACTAAGTTTTATATCTTTTTTTAAAGCCAATACTTTTTTCTATTAGATGTTTTTTAAATCAATTGAAACCTTTTCTTTGAAAAAACGGACTTTAAACTCAAAAATTGCGAAAAAAAGGTAAAAAAACTTTGAAGTGTGATTTTTCAAAACTGTAAAATATAAAATACTATTTTTTTTTTATAAAATTCGTTGCCCATATTAATTTTAAATCATAAACTGAAAACAAAATGATTTTATGTTTTCTGGTTTTTGGAAAAATGGAAAATATTAGTATTTTGTTTTACAGTTTTGAAAAATCACACTTCAAAGTTTTTTTTACCTTTTTTTTCGCAATTTTTAAATTTAAAGTCCGTTTTTTCAAAGACTATGCATAGGCTTCACTTGATTTAAAAAACATCTAATAGAAAAAAATATTCGCTTTAAAAAAAGATATAAAACTGAGTTGTAGGTATTACCGTTATCTTTTAATATTTGTTTTAAATTTTTAGCACTGTTTTTATAAAATTGCCCCTCCCGCCCAAACGGAGGGAGATAGACCCCCCCCACCCATAGTAAAAAATGCTTGTATTGATCTGTTCTACAAAAAACAGTTATCAATTCTTGGCGCCAAAGTTATCGTACTCGTGCCAAAATGCGAGATTCGGTGGAATTCAATGTATTCAGTTTTTCTCCCTCAGTCTCATTAAAAATTAACCAGTCTTCCTTCGCTAATGTGGCCCGGCACTAACAATGGGGAATATTCATAGATAATAGCTCTCTTTAAACTACAGTTATGCTTTTTCTCGGTTTAAGCAACGTAATTCAAATAGGATTGTGTTTAAAGTTATAATGTTGATCTTTACAAAAAGACACTTAGACCATTATTATTCTAAAAGCCTCTTATCTGCCATCAAGGAAGTGTGAAAGGATAACAACAGAAAGTATAAAAGTTAACACCCCCTCCCCCATTATGAATAGCGAATCAAACACTGGATTCAAACCGAACGTTAGTGAAATCCAAGATTTCGTAATATCAGGAATATCGACGTTATAGAGTATAGAGTATAGAGTACATGTAGGTATAGCTATAGACTAACAGAGCAACATCTTCTGTCAAACTTTTGATTTTTGAAGTGAACATTGAAATTTGAGTCGCGAAATGAGTCAAAAATATTTGCTTTAAATCGAAAGCTCGATTCGCCTTTAATAAAAGGGGGCTAAAACTGTGATAGCTATTTCGATTATTCTTACAGAGAGCAAAGGCAGCGGCTGTGGTTGCGGAGTGGATTAATTCATCATTGAATATAAGACCATGGACAGCCGTTTTAAACTACCGTCATGTGAGCAAATTTCTATAAAAATTTGCATCTGAACCAAATTTTCTATAAAATCAGCATGATTTGTACTGCACTAAGAATAGGGTGAAAATTAAAAGAAAAAAACACCTCTACGAACTGCTTGATTAAATCTACCTAAGTCCATTTGTTACGCAAAACGAGAATAGTGATACGTGACTTCAATGAAAAATAGGTAAGGAGGCATTTAGAGCACTGGTTGAACTTCTGAACTGACTTCAATAACGAACAAAAGCTAAATGACTTTTTGGTAAGTAGAAACATCGATGTATTTATATAGTCCGAAATGTCCCCATAGTAAAATATATAAGGACATAGGAAGTCGTCATCGAATCTCCTTTTCGCTCTAGCAAATAACCACGTGTCGACGTGTCGTTCGAATTAAGTATGCATTGATAGCAATGTATGCACAATTGCAAGTATGCCGAGAGAAATGGCAGCGATTATTTTGGTGTGTACTAAACGGAAGACATTGTTCGATAACGAATGAAAAATATAAGCAGCCGGTTCTAAAAACTAAAAGCATGTAATAGAAATTTCCCAAATTGTACCAAAGAGGTAAGAAAAACATTCCAGTGACAACATTTAGTGACGAAGGAAATTTCCAAAGATCGATTCGAAAAGATGCTGATGACCTGCATTTTGGACTCATATTTTAGTCGCATCTCTTCGGTTCCACTATTTCGTATTGAATGAGCACGATCTATTTAAAATCACTTCAAAATCGACAAAATCGATTTGTGGAACACAACAATTTCACTGTATCATTTCGGAATTCTAGAACACCCAATTTAATTTTCGATCGATTTCGATTTCATTTCGAGTGAAAGTGAAATGTGGAACCTAGATGATAACGTACATATATAGGTTTACAACAACAGTCGAAGTTAAGGATATCGGAAGATCAATTCTGCAAGCTTTTAATCTAAAATGATGAATAAATATCTCCGTTAAGCTTATCCATTCAAAATAGACAAACCATCTCGACCTTCTTGAATTTAGAAAAGGTTTAAAAAAATACGTTAGATGCTCTATGATGTTTGAAATACTGATTAAGTTCCATTTATTTAGCTCCTGGTAAAAATAAGAGCAAGTTTGCGCGACTCATTTGTACATTTTATGTTAATGAAAGTTACGATCATCTTTGGAATTATTCCTCTACTTTGCTATGAACATACATCATGGGTAAAACCACAAGAAAATTATAAATACTTTTATATGTACATAAATGCACATTTCATCGGAATTACGTTTTGGGAATTTAGCATTGGTTTAAAAATTTATGATTAATTTCTTAAGTTAATTTTGAAGTTTATTTGAAGAACAATTTCGGGTATTTGCCGAAGATTACGATGTGTCGAGTTCCGAATAAATACATTTATCAGTGACTATTACATTTTCTGTTGTTTGGGATTTTACAAAGAATTTAGGTTCGAATTAATAATTGCAATAAAATCATTATTCAACAAAATAATATTTTCAAAGGAATTTTTAGTATATAGTAGCATAGGTGCAACCAGGATGCGCTTTCAATGCAGCTCTTAATTTGCATTAGAATTAATTTTTTCGATTCTTTAAACCTTTTTAATTTTTCTTCTTTCAATCCATGTTGTGTTAGATCTCAGCCACGAAATTAGCCAGCAGATAAGCTGACCTCAAAGAAATAGACTGGGAATTCTGCCTTTCCATTTATAGTTCTTGTTTGAAATTAGCCAGCAGATAAGCTGACATCAAAGAAATAGACTGGGAATTCTGCCTTTCCATTTATAGTTCTTGCTCTACATACCTATATAAGAAGCAAGTCTTCTTGGTTCATAAAACATATAAAATTAGATTAAGACCTGTGAGTCAATTCTAGCTCTGTGATCAAATGAAATGAAAATATTTTGACCCTTTTAACGTAATTTCGATCGTAATTTTGATTCCCTGAACAAAGGTCAACCCAACCGTCAAATATTCTCATATGTTTTTAATTGCAGCCGAAAGTAATACTGAGTGCACTGAAACAGGCCCCTGATTAGGGAATACGTAGCGAGTCGTTATCACTTCGATATTCCCTTTTTGACCCACTAAGATGTAAGCGAATCCTTTTAATCCTTCAAATTGACACCATATTTCTACGAAAATACAAAAAGAAAAAGATAAAATCAAAAATAGTATTTAATACAAAACTTTATTTTCGCCATCAAATTCTATAATCAGAGGCCAGAGATCAGTGATTGAAAGAAATTCGCAATTTTTATATGTATGTATATGTATTATTTATTTGATTGACTTTTTCACGCAAACAGAATTAGTTCCCTGGACTTCTGGACATTATGATAATAAAGAATCGTAAATCATTTCAAACAACAATCGTAAATCATTTCAAACAACTTCATTGGAATGCAGTCCATTTTTGATTATTCTTGACGAACTTGAAGCAGTTCCAAGTATTGCCCGTCGTTATTGAGATCTCGTTCCTTTCCCGATTTTTTTTTTCTTTCGGGTTTTAATTTTATCATTATGAGTTTACCTTGTAACTTTACTTTTTTGTTTCCCATAATATGCTTTTGATTGAAGTTATTGGCGCAAATTTTTAATCGACTTAGCATAATGCTAAAGTGAATTTTGCATTTGAATTTGAAAATCATAGAAAGTTATTTCGCAGTTTCAGTTTCAGTTTATTTAAATTTTAACTTTTGTGCGAGTGTTACATTGTTGCCACCAGAATAACGAAAATATATCATGACACAAATAAGTATGCAACAAATTAAAAGAAAACAAATAACGTATACGCCACAGTGTACTCTGGAAGAAAACTTACAGGCAAATTACATAAACAAATAATAATTGTTAGAGTGAGAACTTAATAAAAAAGGTTTGCTGTTTTTGAACGTTTGATTGTAAGAAAAGTAAAGCTATATATGGGCTTATTGCTCCTCTTTCATAGACACATTGCAGTGATTCCAGTGCCGAAACTTAAAACTCATTTTTGTGGATTTTTATAACATTATGACTGATGACATTTGATTTTTTGGATACCGATTCTCTTTTAAACGGTTCGAACGATTTTAACAAAATGATACTCTTAAAGTTGTGTTAAGCTTTGATTAATACTGCAGTCAAAATTTTTGAAAAAAAAAGAATTTTCTTCTCTATTTTATTTTTTTATTGGTACCAAATAAAAGCATAGAAGAATATAAAATAACAATCATAGTGTTTTCTTCACTTTAATTTCTAAGCTAGTAGAAAAAACATTAAATTAAAGTTACATATATTGTTTTCTGTTTTTTTTTATATATTGTGATTTTAAACAGCTAGAAATAAGAAAATAAAATTTTTACTGTTGGCAAAACACGTTTAAGCTAAACAACATAATTGATATTTAATAATTTGCAATACAAAAAAATGCAGAAAAGTTTTTGTGAAATGATAAAATTGAGTGTTGATCCAAAAGCCAAAAGTAAATTTGTCAACTAACTATTGCGAGACAATTAAATTTTTTTTTTAATTAATATCAGCTATAAGAACAAGTTCACGCGACCCAATAGTATATTTTATGTTTAAGAAAGCTACGATCGTCTGAAATTATTCCTCTAAATCCATATACAGTACATACATACATATGTACATCATGTATGTATAAAAATATTTATAAGTTTTTTTTTTGGTTTTACCCATATACGAAGCGATACTGGGTAAAACCAAAAGAAACTTATAAATATTTTCATACATACATGATGTACATATGAATGTACTGTATATGGAATTCATCGGAAATACGTTTTGGGAGCTCAGCATCTGTTTAAAAATTGATAATTAGTCTTAAATTAATTGAAATTTTGAAATATATTTTTGTGACAATTTTGGGTATTTGCGGATGATTACGGACTGCCGAGTTCCAAATAAAAATATATTTTTAAGTAACTACTGGATTTTCTGTTTTTTTCGGGATTTTACAATGACTTTAGGTTCGAATTAGTAATCGCAATAATGTTATTGATAAACGAAATAATATTTTGAAAGAAATTTTCGTTTATGGTAGAATACGCGCAACCAGGTTGCATACTTCAATTGATATTGAGAATTCCTTTTTTGATTCGTAAATTTCTTTTCAAGCCTTGTATTGTTCATCGTTTTTCACAAATCCAGTTTGTGAAAACCTTAATTTTAGATCCCGGGGAGCTTAAAAATATCCAGCTAATGAACTGAACAAAACAACTACTAACTTAAGCCTTACGTCACTTTCCATTTTATCTGATGTGACTTATTGCTAAACCAAGCTGATGCTGCATGTATCACAGATTTTTTGTTGAATTCTTACAGCTTGTTCTGTTTATGCAGCGTAAACATTGTTGTGTATTGGCTTTGACTTAAATTCTGCCCCTGATTTTTTCTAAAAAGAGCTTTGCTGCCGTCTGCTTGATTGACAATTCATATACTATGAAATATATTAAAAAGTACATAATAATGAAAATTAAACATCGTTATCCATTACAATTTCTATTCAAAAATAAAAAAAATCTTAATTTGGAGGTAAGTTAACAATAAATTCGTAAGTTTTTTTTTTTTTCAATTTGAAACCAGCTAAAACAATCATAAATATACATAATAATTTCAAAGGTTGATTTCTACATATTATCTCAGTTTATATAAATTATGAATTATTTAAAAATTGAAACGTATATCAAACAGTAAACTAATTAAAATTAGAATAAATTCGTAAGTTCGTAAGTTTTTTTTCTTCTTTACAATTGAAACCAGCTAAAACAATTTTAAGTATAAAATTAAAAGATAATTTATAAATTTGAGCGTGTTTACATAAATTTAGGAATAGTTTGAATACTTTAATAGGGGAATACTTTAACTGGGGAAATTCATCCATATTAGAAGCTGTTGCGATACATTAGAGCGTGCTTACAAAATTTAGATAGTTTTGACCACCCTAAGTATCCATTTAGTACATTAATAAGCTGACTTAAAGTCAGACTGCTTTCTTGGAAGTAGAGCCGCCGAATTTCTTGTAGGATTGGACAAACTGCTATGAAATGGTAACTATCTTCAATTTCTCTTCTATTACAGAGGTTACAGAGGGTTGAGGGAGATCTGACCTATGAGGAACATAATTAAGGTTGAGTAACTCAACCCTTGCTCTAAAAATTGTACCTATAGCTTCTACTGAAAGTTCAGAGAAGAAGTAACTAATTTCGGTCGACAAGTTGTGGTTTAAGCTTTTATAAATAAGTCTGCTCTCTGACGAAGTTGCTCTGGTTAAATGTTTAGTATATATTTGTTCATCTACTTTAACAATTAAATCAGAAAAAATATTTTGCCAGTCATCTAAATTGTCTTCACTAAGAAAAAGGTTTATGTCGTGCGCAAGAGCCAACTGATTCAGTTTCTTAAAAGGAGTAGCATTAATCTGGAGTAATCTTCGCATGAAAGATTTGTGATGATCATTTTCCCTTTTCATGACTTTTACTAAATAATCTGTATGTCTCTTAAGATTTTGAATAAAGATAGGTGGAATACCACGTGAATGGCGTAAGTTTGGCGTTGCATTTGGTAACCGAA
The DNA here is from genome assembly GCA_951217065.1 of Baccha elongata. Classification (NCBI taxonomy): domain Eukaryota; kingdom Metazoa; phylum Arthropoda; class Insecta; order Diptera; family Syrphidae; genus Baccha; species Baccha elongata. The sequence goes on from OX578272.1 coordinate 249,867,192, forward strand.
ATAATTTTTTAAAAAAATACCGTTGAATGAGTTCGAAATCCTCTATTAACGCGTAGCCAAAAACTTGCACATACATGTGTTAACAGTGGCATTAAATACTCTATATTTTGATCAGGCATCAATGTACTGGTTATTAAAAAAAGAAGGCCACATTATGTTTAAAGCCAGTTTGGCCTCATTGCCTTTCTCCTTTGCATTAGCACCGAAGCTCATGTTTGCAGTTATCAATACTCCAAGATATTTGAATTTGGTGACAACTTCAATTTGCTCCTGATTAAGATACAAGTTTTCTTCGGGAAGTCTTCTTCGTTGTCTGCGTTCAAATATAATAATATTAGTTTTTCTGATGTTGATATTAAGGCTCCATAATGACAATACTCCTGTAGTCTGTTGATTTGAAGTTGTAAGGTGAAAGGATAATCCGTTAACAACACTAAATCGTCAGCATAAAGCAATACTTTCACCAAAGTTTCTGCAAAAATTACACCCTCAGGTAAAATATCACAAACCGATTCAATAAACAAAGCAAATAAAATTGGACTGAGGATGCATCCCTGAGGCACTCCTGCTGACGTTTCGAACCACTCTGACAGATTTACCCCATCCCACACGACTGCATTTGTGGAAAAAGCTAGAAAATTAAAATAATGGTTTAAAAACTTTAGAGACAAACCGAGGGATGCCATCTTATTAATCAAAGCTTGTCTATTTATCGTGTCAAAAGAGGCTTTGAAGTCAACAAAGCAGCAACTAAAGGCAGTCATATTCAAAACCCTATATTAGGGAGATTCGGTGGAATTCAATGTATTCAGCTTTTCTCCCTCAGTCTCATTAAAAATTAACCTGTCTTCCTTCGCTAATGTGGCTCGGCACTAACAATGGGGAATATTCATAGATAATAGCTCTCTTTAAACTACAGTTATGCTTTTTCTCGGTTTAAGCAACGTAGTAATTCAAATAGGATTGTGTTTAAAGTTATAATGTTGATCTTTACAAAAAGACACTTAGACCATTATTATTCTAAAAGCCTCTTATCTGCCATCAAGGAAGTGTGAAAGGATAACAACAGAAAGTATAAAAGTTAACACCCCCTCCCCCATTATGAATAGCGAATCAAACACTGGATTCAAACCGAACGTTAGTGAAATCCAAGATTTCGTAATATCAGGAATATCGACGTTATAGAGTATAGAGTATAGAGTACATGTAGGTATAGCTATAGACTAACAGAGCAACATCTTCTGTCAAACTTTTGATTTTTGAAGTGAACATTGAAATTTGAGTCGCGAAATGAGTCAAAAATATTTGCTTTAAATCGAAAGCTCGATTCGCCTTTAATAAAAGGGGGCTAAAACTGTGATAGCTATTTCGATTATTCTTACAGAGAGCAAAGGCAGCGGCTGTGGTTGCGGAGTGGATTAATTCATCATTGAATATAAGACCATGGACAGCCGTTTTAAACTACCGTCATGTGAGCAAATTTCTATAAAAATTTGCATCTGAACCAAATTTTCTATAAAATCAGCATGATTTGTACTGCACTAAGAATAGGGTGAAAATTAAAAGAAAAAAACACCTCTACGAACTGCTTGATTAAATCTACCTAAGTCCATTTGTTACGCAAAACGAGAATAGTGATACGTGACTTCAATGAAAAATAGGTAAGGAGGCATTTAGAGCACTGGTTGAACTTCTGAACTGACTTCAATAACGAACAAAAGCTAAATGACTTTTTGGTAAGTAGAAACATCGATGTATTTATATAGTCCGAAATGTCCCCATAGTAAAATATATAAGGACATAGGAAGTCGTCATCGAATCTCCTTTTCGCTCTAGCAAATAACCACGTGTCGACGTGTCGTTCGAATTAAGTATGCATTGATAGCAATGTATGCACAATTGCAAGTATGCCGAGAGAAATGGCAGCGATTATTTTGGTGTGTACTAAACGGAAGACATTGTTCGATAACGAATGAAAAATATAAGCAGCCGGTTCTAAAAACTAAAAGCATGTAATAGAAATTTCCCAAATTGTACCAAAGAGGTAAGAAAAACATTCCAGTGACAACATTTAGTGACGAAGGAAATTTCCAAAGATCGATTCGAAAAGATGCTGATGACCTGCATTTTGGACTCATATTTTAGTCGCATCTCTTCGGTTCCACTATTTCGTATTGAATGAGCACGATCTATTTAAAATCACTTCAAAATCGACAAAATCGATTTGTGGAACACAACAATTTCACTGTATCATTTCGGAATTCTAGAACACCCAATTTAATTTTCGATCGATTTCGATTTCATTTCGAGTGAAAGTGAAATGTGGAACCTAGATGATAACGTACATATATAGGTTTACAACAACAGTCGAAGTTAAGGATATCGGAAGATCAATTCTGCAAGCTTTTAATCTAAAATGATGAATAAATATCTCCGTTAAGCTTATCCATTCAAAATAGACAAACCATCTCGACCTTCTTGAATTTAGAAAAGGTTTAAAAAAATACGTTAGATGCTCTATGATGTTTGAAATACTGATTAAGTTCCATTTATTTAGCTCCTGGTAAAAATAAGAGCAAGTTTGCGCGACTCATTTGTACATTTTATGTTAATGAAAGTTACGATCATCTTTGGAATTATTCCTCTACTTTGCTATGAACATACATCATGGGTAAAACCACAAGAAAATTATAAATACTTTTATATGTACATAAATGCACATTTCATCGGAATTACGTTTTGGGAATTTAGCATTGGTTTAAAAATTTATGATTAATTTCTTAAGTTAATTTTGAAGTTTATTTGAAGAACAATTTCGGGTATTTGCCGAAGATTACGATGTGTCGAGTTCCGAATAAATACATTTATCAGTGACTATTACATTTTCTGTTGTTTGGGATTTTACAAAGAATTTAGGTTCGAATTAATAATTGCAATAAAATCATTATTCAACAAAATAATATTTTCAAAGGAATTTTTAGTATATAGTAGCATAGGTGCAACCAGGATGCGCTTTCAATGCAGCTCTTAATTTGCATTAGAATTAATTTTTTCGATTCTTTAAACCTTTTTAATTTTTCTTCTTTCAATCCATGTTGTGTTAGATCTCAGCCACGAAATTAGCCAGCAGATAAGCTGACCTCAAAGAAATAGACTGGGAATTCTGCCTTTCCATTTATAGTTCTTGTTTGAAATTAGCCAGCAGATAAGCTGACATCAAAGAAATAGACTGGGAATTCTGCCTTTCCATTTATAGTTCTTGCTCTACATACCTATATAAGAAGCAAGTCTTCTTGGTTCATAAAACATATAAAATTAGATTAAGACCTGTGAGTCAATTCTAGCTCTGTGATCAAATGAAATGAAAATATTTTGACCCTTTTAACGTAATTTCGATCGTAATTTTGATTCCCTGAACAAAGGTCAACCCAACCGTCAAATATTCTCATATGTTTTTAATTGCAGCCGAAAGTAATACTGAGTGCACTGAAACAGGCCCCTGATTAGGGAATACGTAGCGAGTCGTTATCACTTCGATATTCCCTTTTTGACCCACTAAGATGTAAGCGAATCCTTTTAATCCTTCAAATTGACACCATATTTCTACGAAAATACAAAAAGAAAAAGATAAAATCAAAAATAGTATTTAATACAAAACTTTATTTTCGCCATCAAATTCTATAATCAGAGGCCAGAGATCAGTGATTGAAAGAAATTCGCAATTTTTATATGTATGTATATGTATTATTTATTTGATTGACTTTTTCACGCAAACAGAATTAGTTCCCTGGACTTCTGGACATTATGATAATAAAGAATCGTAAATCATTTCAAACAACAATCGTAAATCATTTCAAACAACTTCATTGGAATGCAGTCCATTTTTGATTATTCTTGACGAACTTGAAGCAGTTCCAAGTATTGCCCGTCGTTATTGAGATCTCTTTCCTTTCCCGATTTTTTTTTTTCTTTCGGGTTTTAATTTTATCATTATGAGTTTACCTTGTAACTTTACTTTTTTGTTTCCCATAATATGCTTTTGATTGAAGTTATTGGCGCAAATTTTTAATCGACTTAGCATAATGCTAAAGTGAATTTTGCATTTGAATTTGAAAATCATAGAAAGTTATTTCGCAGTTTCAGTTTCAGTTTATTTAAATTTTAACTTTTGTGCGAGTGTTACATTGTTGCCACCAGAATAACGAAAATATATCATGACACAAATAAGTATGCAACAAATTAAAAGAAAACAAATAACGTATACGCCACAGTGTACTCTGGAAGAAAACTTACAGGCAAATTACATAAACAAATAATAATTGTTAGAGTGAGAACTTAATAAAAAAGGTTTGCTGTTTTTGAACGTTTGATTGTAAGAAAAGTAAAGCTATATATGGGCTTATTGCTCCTCTTTCATAGACACATTGCAGTGATTCCAGTGCCGAAACTTAAAACTCATTTTTGTGGATTTTTATAACATTATGACTGATGACATTTGATTTTTTGGATACCGATTCTCTTTTAAACGGTTCGAACGATTTTAACAAAATGATACTCTTAAAGTTGTGTTAAGCTTTGATTAATACTGCAGTCAAAATTTTTGAAAAAAAAAGAATTTTCTTCTCTATTTTATTTTTTTATTGGTACCAAATAAAAGCATAGAAGAATATAAAATAACAATCATAGTGTTTTCTTCACTTTAATTTCTAAGCTAGTAGAAAAAACATTAAATTAAAGTTACATATATTGTTTTCTGTTTTTTTTTATATATTGTGATTTTAAACAGCTAGAAATAAGAAAATAAAATTTTTACTGTTGGCAAAACACGTTTAAGCTAAACAACATAATTGATATTTAATAATTTGCAATACAAAAAAATGCAGAAAAGTTTTTGTGAAATGATAAAATTGAGTGTTGATCCAAAAGCCAAAAGTAAATTTGTCAACTAACTATTGCGAGACAATTAAATTTTTTTTTTAATTAATATCAGCTATAAGAACAAGTTCACGCGACCCAATAGTATATTTTATGTTTAAGAAAGCTACGATCGTCTGAAATTATTCCTCTAAATCCATATACAGTACATACATACATATGTACATCATGTATGTATAAAAATATTTATAAGTTTTTTTTTTGGTTTTACCCATATACGAAGCGATACTGGGTAAAACCAAAAGAAACTTATAAATATTTTCATACATACATGATGTACATATGAATGTTCTGTATATGGAATTCATCGGAAATACGTTTTGGGAGCTCAGCATCTGTTTAAAAATTGATAATTAGTCTTAAATTAATTGAAATTTTGAAATATATTTTTGTGACAATTTTGGGTATTTGCGGATGATTACGGACTGCCGAGTTCCAAATAAAAATATATTTTTAAGTAACTACTGGATTTTCTGTTTTTTTCGGGATTTTACAATGACTTTAGGTTCGAATTAGTAATCGCAATAATGTTATTGATAAACGAAATAATATTTTGAAAGAAATTTTCGTTTATGGTAGAATACGCGCAACCAGGTTGCATACTTCAATTGATATTGAGAATTCCTTTTTTGATTCGTAAATTTCTTTTCAAGCCTTGTATTGTTCATCGTTTTTCACAAATCCAGTTTGTGAAAACCTTAATTTTAGATCCCGGGGAGCTTAAAAATATCCAGCTAATGAACTGAACAAAACAACTACTAACTTAAGCCTTACGTCACTTTCCATTTTATCTGATGTGACTTATTGCTAAACCAAGCTGATGCTGCATGTATCACAGATTTTTTGTTGAATTCTTACAGCTTGTTCTGTTTATGCAGCGTAAACATTGTTGTGTATTGGCTTTGACTTAAATTCTGCCCCTGATTTTTTCTAAAAAGAGCTTTGCTGCCGTCTGCTTGATTGACAATTCATATACTATGAAATATATTAAAAAGTACATAATAATGAAAATTAAACATCGTTATCCATTACAATTTCTATTCAAAAATAAAAAAAATCTTAATTTGGAGGTAAGTTAACAATAAATTCGTAAGTTTTTTTTTTTTTTCAATTTGAAACCAGCTAAAACAATCATAAATATACATAATAATTTCAAAGGTTGATTTCTACATATTATCTCAGTTTATATAAATTATGAATTATTTAAAAATTGAAACGTATATCAAACAGTAAACTAATTAAAATTAGAATAAATTCGTAAGTTCGTAAGTTTTTTTTCTTCTTTACAATTGAAACCAGCTAAAACAATTTTAAGTATAAAATTAAAAGATAATTTATAAATTTGAGCGTGTTTACATAAATTTAGGAATAGTTTGAATACTTTAATAGGGGAATACTTTAACTGGGGAAATTCATCCATATTAGAAGCTGTTGCGATACATTAGAGCGTGCTTACAAAATTTAGATAGTTTTGACCACCCTAAGTATCCATTTAGTACATTAATAAGCTGACTTAAAGTCAGACTGCTTTCTTGGAAGTAGAGCCGCCGAATTTCTTGTAGGATTGGACAAACTGCTATGAAATGGTAACTATCTTCAATTTCTCTTCTATTACAGAGGTTACAGAGGGTTGAGGGAGATCTGACCTATGAGGAACATAATTAAGGTTGAGTAACTCAACCCTTGCTCTAAAAATTGTACCTATAGCTTCTACTGAAAGTTCAGAGAAGAAGTAACTAATTTCGGTCGACAAGTTGTGGTTTAAGCTTTTATAAATAAGTCTGCTCTCTGACGAAGTTGCTCTGGTTAAATGTTTAGTATATATTTGTTCATCTACTTTAACAATTAAATCAGAAAAAATATTTTGCCAGTCATCTAAATTGTCTTCACTAAGAAAAAGGTTTATGTCGTGCGCAAGAGCCAACTGATTCAGTTTCTTAAAAGGAGTAGCATTAATCTGGAGTAATCTTCGCATGAAAGATTTGTGATGATCATTTTCCCTTTTCATGACTTTTACTAAATAATCTGTATGTCTCTTAAGATTTTGAATAAAGATAGGTGGAATACCACGTGAATGGCGTAAGTTTGGCGTTGCATTTGGTAACCGAAATAATTTTTTAAAAAAATACCGTTGAATGAGTTCGAAATCCTCTATTAACGCGTAGCCAAAAACTTGCACATACATGTGTTAACAGTGGCATTAAATACTCTATATTTTGATCAGGCATCAATGTACTGGTTATTAAAAAAAGAAGGCCACATTATGTTTAAAGCCAGTTTGGCCTCATTGCCTTTCTCCTTTGCATTAGCACCGAAGCTCATGTTTGCAGTTATCAATACTCCAAGATATTTGAATTTGGTGACAACTTCAATTTGCTCCTGATTAAGATACAAGTTTTCTTCGGGAAGTCTTCTTCGTTGTCTGCGTTCAAATATAATAATATTAGTTTTTCTGATGTTGATATTAAGGCTCCATAATGACAATACTCCTGTAGTCTGTTGATTTGAAGTTGTAAGGTGAAAGGATAATCCGTTAACAACACTAAATCGTCAGCATAAAGCAATACTTTCACCAAAGTTTCTGCAAAAATTACACCCTCAGGTAAAATATCACAAACCGATTCAATAAACAAAGCAAATAAAATTGGACTGAGGATGCATCCCTGAGGCACTCCTGCTGACGTTTCGAACCACTCTGACAGATTTACCCCATCCCACACGACTGCATTTGTGGAAAAAGCTAGAAAATTAAAATAATGGTTTAAAAACTTTAGAGACAAACCGAGGGATGCCATCTTATTAATCAAAGCTTGTCTATTTATCGTGTCAAAAGAGGCTTTGAAGTCAACAAAGCAGCAACTAAAGGCAGTCATATTCAAAACCCTATATTAGGGAGATTCGGTGGAATTCAATGTATTCAGCTTTTCTCCCTCAGTCTCATTAAAAATTAACCTGTCTTCCTTCGCTAATGTGGCTCGGCACTAACAATGGGGAATATTCATAGATAATAGCTCTCTTTAAACTACAGTTATGCTTTTTCTCGGTTTAAGCAACGTAGTAATTCAAATAGGATTGTGTTTAAAGTTATAATGTTGATCTTTACAAAAAGACACTTAGACCATTATTATTCTAAAAGCCTCTTATCTGCCATCAAGGAAGTGTGAAAGGATAACAACAGAAAGTATAAAAGTTAACACCCCCTCCCCCATTATGAATAGCGAATCAAACACTGGATTCAAACCGAACGTTAGTGAAATCCAAGATTTCGTAATATCAGGAATATCGACGTTATAGAGTATAGAGTATAGAGTACATGTAGGTATAGCTATAGACTAACAGAGCAACATCTTCTGTCAAACTTTTGATTTTTGAAGTGAACATTGAAATTTGAGTCGCGAAATGAGTCAAAAATATTTGCTTTAAATCGAAAGCTCGATTCGCCTTTAATAAAAGGGGGCTAAAACTGTGATAGCTATTTCGATTATTCTTACAGAGAGCAAAGGCAGCGGCTGTGGTTGCGGAGTGGATTAATTCATCATTGAATATAAGACCATGGACAGCCGTTTTAAACTACCGTCATGTGAGCAAATTTCTATAAAAATTTGCATCTGAACCAAATTTTCTATAAAATCAGCATGATTTGTACTGCACTAAGAATAGGGTGAAAATTAAAAGAAAAAAACACCTCTACGAACTGCTTGATTAAATCTACCTAAGTCCATTTGTTACGCAAAACGAGAATAGTGATACGTGACTTCAATGAAAAATAGGTAAGGAGGCATTTAGAGCACTGGTTGAACTTCTGAACTGACTTCAATAACGAACAAAAGCTAAATGACTTTTTGGTAAGTAGAAACATCGATGTATTTATATAGTCCGAAATGTCCCCATAGTAAAATATATAAGGACATAGGAAGTCGTCATCGAATCTCCTTTTCGCTCTAGCAAATAACCACGTGTCGACGTGTCGTTCGAATTAAGTATGCATTGATAGCAATGTATGCACAATTGCAAGTATGCCGAGAGAAATGGCAGCGATTATTTTGGTGTGTACTAAACGGAAGACATTGTTCGATAACGAATGAAAAATATAAGCAGCCGGTTCTAAAAACTAAAAGCATGTAATAGAAATTTCCCAAATTGTACCAAAGAGGTAAGAAAAACATTCCAGTGACAACATTTAGTGACGAAGGAAATTTCCAAAGATCGATTCGAAAAGATGCTGATGACCTGCATTTTGGACTCATATTTTAGTCGCATCTCTTCGGTTCCACTATTTCGTATTGAATGAGCACGATCTATTTAAAATCACTTCAAAATCGACAAAATCGATTTGTGGAACACAACAATTTCACTGTATCATTTCGGAATTCTAGAACACCCAATTTAATTTTCGATCGATTTCGATTTCATTTCGAGTGAAAGTGAAATGTGGAACCTAGATGATAACGTACATATATAGGTTTACAACAACAGTCGAAGTTAAGGATATCGGAAGATCAATTCTGCAAGCTTTTAATCTAAAATGATGAATAAATATCTCCGTTAAGCTTATCCATTCAAAATAGACAAACCATCTCGACCTTCTTGAATGTAGAAAAGGTTTAAAAAAATACGTTAGATGCTCTATGATGTTTGAAATACTGATTAAGTTCCATTTATTTAGCTCCTGGTAAAAATAAGAGCAAGTTTGCGCGACTCATTTGTACATTTTATGTTAATGAAAGTTACGATCATCTTTGGAATTATTCCTCTACTTTGCTATGAACATACATCATGGGTAAAACCACAAGAAAATTATAAATACTTTTATATGTACATAAATGCACATTTCATCGGAATTACGTTTTGGGAATTTAGCATTGGTTTAAAAATTTATGATTAATTTCTTAAGTTAATTTTGAAGTTTATTTGAAGAACAATTTCGGGTATTTGCCGAAGATTACGATGTGTCGAGTTCCGAATAAATACATTTATCAGTGACTATTACATTTTCTGTTGTTTGGGATTTTACAAAGAATTTAGGTTCGAATTAATAATTGCAATAAAATCATTATTCAACAAAATAATATTTTCAAAGGAATTTTTAGTATATAGTAGCATAGGTGCAACCAGGATGCGCTTTCAATGCAGCTCTTAATTTGCATTAGAATTAATTTTTTCGATTCTTTAAACCTTTTTAATTTTTCTTCTTTCAATCCATGTTGTGTTAGATCTCAGCCACGAAATTAGCCAGCAGATAAGCTGACCTCAAAGAAATAGACTGGGAATTCTGCCTTTCCATTTATAGTTCTTGTTTGAAATTAGCCAGCAGATAAGCTGACATCAAAGAAATAGACTGGGAATTCTGCCTTTCCATTTATAGTTCTTGCTCTACATACCTATATAAGAAGCAAGTCTTCTTGGTTCATAAAACATATAAAATTAGATTAAGACCTGTGAGTCAATTCTAGCTCTGTGATCAAATGAAATGAAAATATTTTGACCCTTTTAACGTAATTTCGATCGTAATTTTGATTCCCTGAACAAAGGTCAACCCAACCGTCAAATATTCTCATATGTTTTTAATTGCAGCCGAAAGTAATACTGAGTGCACTGAAACAGGCCCCTGATTAGGGAATACGTAGCGAGTCGTTATCACTTCGATATTCCCTTTTTGACCCACTAAGATGTAAGCGAATCCTTTTAATCCTTCAAATTGACACCATATTTCTACGAAAATACAAAAAGAAAAAGATAAAATCAAAAATAGTATTTAATACAAAACTTTATTTTCGCCATCAAATTCTATAATCAGAGGCCAGAGATCAGTGATTGAAAGAAATTCGCAATTTTTATATGTATGTATATGTATTATTTATTTGATTGACTTTTTCACGCAAACAGAATTAGTTCCCTGGACTTCTGGACATTATGATAATAAAGAATCGTAAATCATTTCAAACAACAATCGTAAATCATTTCAAACAACTTCATTGGAATGCAGTCCATTTTTGATTATTCTTGACGAACTTGAAGCAGTTCCAAGTATTGCCCGTCGTTATTGAGATCTCGTTCCTTTCCCGATTTTTTTTTTCTTTCGGGTTTTAATTTTATCATTATGAGTTTACCTTGTAACTTTACTTTTTTGTTTCCCATAATATGCTTTTGATTGAAGTTATTGGCGCAAATTTTTAATCGACTTAGCATAATGCTAAAGTGAATTTTGCATTTGAATTTGAAAATCATAGAAAGTTATTTCGCAGTTTCAGTTTCAGTTTATTTAAATTTTAACTTTTGTGCGAGTGTTACATTGTTGCCACCAGAATAACGAAAATATATCATGACACAAATAAGTATGCAACAAATTAAAAGAAAACAAATAACGTATACGCCACAGTGTACTCTGGAAGAAAACTTACAGGCAAATTACATAAACAAATAATAATTGTTAGAGTGAGAACTTAATAAAAAAGGTTTGCTGTTTTTGAACGTTTGATTGTAAGAAAAGTAAAGCTATATATGGGCTTATTGCTCCTCTTTCATAGACACATTGCAGTGATTCCAGTGCCGAAACTTAAAACTCATTTTTGTGGATTTTTATAACATTATGACTGATGACATTTGATTTTTTGGATACCGATTCTCTTTTAAACGGTTCGAACGATTTTAACAAAATGATACTCTTAAAGTTGTGTTAAGCTTTGATTAATACTGCAGTCAAAATTTTTGAAAAAAAAAGAATTTTCTTCTCTATTTTATTTTTTTATTGGTACCAAATAAAAGCATAGAAGAATATAAAATAACAATCATAGTGTTTTCTTCACTTTAATTTCTAAGCTAGTAGAAAAAACATTAAATTAAAGTTACATATATTGTTTTCTGTTTTTTTTTATATATTGTGATTTTAAACAGCTAGAAATAAGAAAATAAAATTTTTACTGTTGGCAAAACACGTTTAAGCTAAACAACATAATTGATATTTAATAATTTGCAATACAAAAAAATGCAGAAAAGTTTTTGTGAAATGATAAAATTGAGTGTTGATCCAAAAGCCAAAAGTAAATTTGTCAACTAACTATTGCGAGACAATTAAATTTTTTTTTTAATTAATATCAGCTATAAGAACAAGTTCACGCGACCCAATAGTATATTTTATGTTTAAGAAAGCTACGATCGTCTGAAATTATTCCTCTAAATCCATATACAGTACATACATACATATGTACATCATGTATGTATAAAAATATTTATAAGTTTTTTTTTTGGTTTTACCCATATACGAAGCGATACTGGGTAAAACCAAAAGAAACTTATAAATATTTTCATACATACATGATGTACATATGAATGTTCTGTATATGGAATTCATCGGAAATACGTTTTGGGAGCTCAGCATCTGTTTAAAAATTGATAATTAGTCTTAAATTAATTGAAATTTTGAAATATATTTTTGTGACAATTTTGGGTATTTGCGGATGATTACGGACTGCCGAGTTCCAAATAAAAATATATTTTTAAGTAACTACTGGATTTTCTGTTTTTTTCGGGATTTTACAATGACTTTAGGTTCGAATTAGTAATCGCAATAATGTTATTGATAAACGAAATAATATTTTGAAAGAAATTTTCGTTTATGGTAGAATACGCGCAACCAGGTTGCATACTTCAATTGATATTGAGAATTCCTTTTTTGATTCGTAAATTTCTTTTCAAGCCTTGTATTGTTCATCGTTTTTCACAAATCCAGTTTGTGAAAACCTTAATTTTAGATCCCGGGGAGCTTAAAAATATCCAGCTAATGAACTGAACAAAACAACTACTAACTTAAGCCTTACGTCACTTTCCATTTTATCTGATGTGACTTATTGCTAAACCAAGCTGATGCTGCATGTATCACAGATTTTTTGTTGAATTCTTACAGCTTGTTCTGTTTATGCAGCGTAAACATTGTTGTGTATTGGCTTTGACTTAAATTCTGCCCCTGATTTTTTCTAAAAAGAGCTTTGCTGCCGTCTGCTTGATTGACAATTCATATACTATGAAATATATTAAAAAGTACATAATAATGAAAATTAAACATCGTTATCCATTACAATTTCTATTCAAAAATAAAAAAAATCTTAATTTGGAGGTAAGTTAACAATAAATTCGTAAGTTTTTTTTTTTTTTCAATTTGAAACCAGCTAAAACAATCATAAATATACATAATAATTTCAAAGGTTGATTTCTACATATTATCTCAGTTTATATAAATTATGAATTATTTAAAAATTGAAACGTATATCAAACAGTAAACTAATTAAAATTAGAATAAATTCGTAAGTTCGTAAGTTTTTTTTCTTCTTTACAATTGAAACCAGCTAAAACAATTTTAAGTATAAAATTAAAAGATAATTTATAAATTTGAGCGTGTTTACATAAATTTAGGAATAGTTTGAATACTTTAATAGGGGAATACTTTAACTGGGGAAATTCATCCATATTAGAAGCTGTTGCGATACATTAGAGCGTGCTTACAAAATTTAGATAGTTTTGACCACCCTAAGTATCCATTTAGTACATTAATAAGCTGACTTAAAGTCAGACTGCTTTCTTGGAAGTAGAGCCGCCGAATTTCTTGTAGGATTGGACAAACTGCTATGAAATGGTAACTATCTTCAATTTCTCTTCTATTACAGAGGTTACAGAGGGTTGAGGGAGATCTGACCTATGAGGAACATAATTAAGGTTGAGTAACTCAACCCTTGCTCTAAAAATTGTACCTATAGCTTCTACTGAAAGTTCAGAGAAGAAGTAACTAATTTCGGTCGACAAGTTGTGGTTTAAGCTTTTATAAATAAGTCTGCTCTCTGACGAAGTTGCTCTGGTTAAATGTTTAGTATATATTTGTTCATCTACTTTAACAATTAAATCAGAAAAAATATTTTGCCAGTCATCTAAATTGTCTTCACTAAGAAAAAGGTTTATGTCGTGCGCAAGAGCCAACTGATTCAGTTTCTTAAAAGGAGTAGCATTAATCTGGAGTAATCTTCGCATGAAAGATTTGTGATGATCATTTTCCCTTTTCATGACTTTTACTAAATAATCTGTATGTCTCTTAAGATTTTGAATAAAGATAGGTGGAATACCACGTGAATGGCGTAAGTTTGGCGTTGCATTTGGTAACCGAAATAATTTTTTAAAAAAATACCGTTGAATGAGTTCGAAATCCTCTATTAACGCGTAGCCAAAAACTTGCACATACATGTGTTAACAGTGGCATTAAATACTCTATATTTTGATCAGGCATCAATGTACTGGTTATTAAAAAAAGAAGGCCACATTATGTTTAAAGCCAGTTTGGCCTCATTGCCTTTCTCCTTTGCATTAGCACCGAAGCTCATGTTTGCAGTTATCAATACTCCAAGATATTTGAATTTGGTGACAACTTCAATTTGCTCCTGATTAAGATACAAGTTTTCTTCGGGAAGTCTTCTTCGTTGTCTGCGTTCAAATATAATAATATTAGTTTTTCTGGTGTTGATATTAAAGCCCCATAATTTACAATACTCCTGAAGTTGTAAAAGGTGAAAGGATTATCCGTTAACACTAAATCGTCAGCATAAAGCAATACTTTCACCAAAGTTTCTGCAAAAATTAAATCCCCAGGTAAAATATCACAAACCGAGTCAATAAACAAAGCAAATAAAATTGGACTGAGGATATGCATCCCTGAGGCACTCCTGCTGACGTTTCGAACCACTCTGACAGATTTACCCCATCCCACACGACTGCATTTGTGGAAAAAGCTAGAAAATTAAAATAATGGTTGAAAAACTTTAGAGACAAACCGAGGGATTCCATCTTATAAATCAGAGCTTGTCTATTTATCGTGTCAAAAGCGGCTTCGAAGTCAATAAATTCAACTAAAGGCATATTTAAAACCCTATTTTACTTTAAGAAAATAATCATTGCCAAGTTTCAGGACAGCATAATGTTCATTTCTTAAAAATGTATATAAAGTACAAACATTTTATATATTTATTTAAAAGATACCTTTCTTCTTTATAAATAAGCTTTAATTTGCTATAAAATTTTGTGTGAGTGTAACTTTGTTGCCACTAAAATAACAAAAAATCTATCATGCAAGAAATCATACGAATAAATTACGTATACGCCACAGTGCACTCTATAAAAAAAAATTTTAAAATTTAAACAAAAATGTTATCTGGCAAACAACAAAGAGAACTAAATAAAGTTGTCATGTCGTTTGATCGTCATTGTAACATGCTGTCCTTGCAAGTACAGCTTCAATTTTTTTGGTAATCTTGTACATGCAATGACAATCGTCCCAGCAATAAAATTTAATCTCATGCAAGCTTTCTGAAGTTATAAGTCGCAGGTATTCTGTTTAAAGCCAAAACATTCCATGTGGAGATCTTAAATTCGTTGTCCTAGTTGCATTTTCTAAAGATCATCTGAAAATTGTTGGTTTTTCGGAACCTTTGGATTCTTCAGTGGCAGAATAAGTAAACCCAAATCTTGAAACCCTGGACTAAAACACTCTTACTTAAATTGAAGAGTATAGAGAGTAACATAAAACACTTCTCATAGTGGCCTGAGATACGAATATATTTTAGTGCCCCATAATATGTAAAACCTAACCTAACATAATAAAATTGTGGATTTTGTAGGTGACGTAAAATAAATCACAACGAAATAAGGCTTAGTTTTGGGATCATTTCTTTTATTTTCGAATTTTCGAGTTTCTGTTTAGATTTATAACAAGAATTTTTAACAACATTAAAGAGTTAAATAAAAATATTATATAATATTTTTTATTTCAGCAACAACATCGAGTTAATTTCTTTCTACGAACTGTGCCTTTAGGAAATAAAAAAAAAAATAAAACAATAACTATGTGCTTTGGGTTTTCGTGATTTTTTGAGAAATATCTCGTTTTTTTTTAATTATTTATTAAACTTTAACAAGTAAGCATATAATCTAAAATTTCTTTAAAAGTTAATTTTTATTTTTTTTTTAATTATAAATATAATTCTGAATTCTTTAAAAATTTTGATTATATTTATTAGTGTTTATTTTTGTTAAAAAAATAGGTATTATTTTTTTGCCTGAGGTCATGTCTGTTTCGAGAGGTGGTGTGTTGCGTTTAACGCCCATTTAGTAGTTGACAATATTGTAAAATAATAATATTTAGTTTTTTGGACGTTGATATTAATTTTACTGCAACCTGCTGTATTTGTTGGCAGTTTTCTTCAATCTCCGTTTTGAGTGTTTTGGTTTTTTCTATTAAATTAAATTTTTAAAATAACAACTTTAGTTTGTAACATCTGTTGGAGCTGGCAGTTTTTCCCATGAGGGTTCAACACCCCAGATTTCGCGGGCATATTCAGCAATTGTGCGATCTGATGAGAATTTACCGCTGGATGCAATATTATTAATTGACATCTCTACCCATTTGTTTTGATCCTAGAAAATAAAAAAAAAAATATTTAAAATACGTTCCACTTACGATCCACATTTCATTCACTTACCTGATAGGTCTTGGATACCAAGTCCTGTGCCTTAATATAAGCAGCATAATCAGCCAACAAGAAATAGCTGTCGTATTTCAAAAGAATATCGGCGATATTCTTGAATTCATTAGGATTGCTTGGACTGAAGAAACCTCCTTGGATCTGGTCAACGCACTGTTTGATTTCTGGATTGCTGTTGTAGTAATCGTAGGCGTTGTAGCCCTTCTTCTTGAGAGCTTCAACTTCATCGACAGTCATACCGAAAATGAAGATGTTCTCATTGCCCATTTCCTCTGCCATTTCAACGTTAGCACCATCAAGAGTACCAACGGTTAGAGCACCGTTCAACATAAATTTCATGTTGCCAGTTCCCGAAGCTTCAGTACCAGCAGTGGAGATTTGTTCAGATAAATCAGCTGCGGGCATAATACGCTCAGCCAATGTTACACGGTAATTCTCCAAGTAGATAACCTTCAACTTATCTCCGACAATCGGGTCGTTGTTGACGACATTTCCTACGGCGCAAATCAACTTAATGATCTGTTTGGCTACATAGTAACCTGGAGCTGCCTTTCCACCAATCATCACGGTACGTGGTGTGAATTTAGCGGAGGGATCCTTCTTGATGCGGTTGTACATGGTAATGATATGTAAGCAGTTCAAGAGTTGACGTTTGTACTCATGGATTCGCTTGACTTGAATGTCAAACATGGAAGCTGGATTAACCTTGATTCCATAATCAGCCTCAAGATGCTCAGCCAGACGAAGTTTGTTTTCTTGCTTCACACGGGCAACTGTTCTCTGGAAGTTAGGGTCTTTGGCCCACTTCTTGAGGGCAGCTAATTGCTCCAAATGCACTGGCCACTCTTCACCGATTTTCTCACAAATCAGATCTGACAAGCCAGGGTTGCAGAGTAACAACCAACGACGGGGAGTGATTCCGTTGGTCTTGTTTTGGAATTTCTCGGGGTTCATATCATAGAAATCACGGAAGAGAGCATCCTTTAAGATCTGAGAGTGAATGGCAGCGACACCATTGACGGCATGTGAACCAATGATTGACAGATGAGCCATGTTGATGCGCTTCTCACCATCTTCCTCAACGCAAGACATGCGACGCATGCGGTCCATGTCACCCTTGAAATGTTTCTTCACATTTTCCATGTGAAGGAAGTTGATGTGGTAGATGATCTGCAAGTGACGTGGCAAAATTGATTCCAGTAGAGATACTGGCCAGCGTTCCAAAGCTTCTGGCAATACTGTGTGATTGGTGTAAGCACAGGTCTTGGTTGTGATCTCCCATGCCTTTTCCCATGATAGTTTCTCCTCATCGAGAAGAATACGCATCAATTCTGGAATTGCCAATGAAGGATGTGTGTCGTTCAATTGAATGGCAACTTTGTCTGGGAAGTGATCGAAGTTATTGCGGACGGCTTCACGACTTCCAAATTTAGATGACTTGTAACGACGAATGATGTCCTGAAGTGTGGCAGCACACATGAAATATTCCTGTTTCAGGCGAAGTTCCTTGCCCTCAAAGAAGTTATCATTTGGATAGAGTACACGAGAGATGTTCTCAGCCAAATTGCGGTCCAGCACAGCTTGGATGTAATCACCATCATTAACTGAAATGAGATTTATGCAAATGAAGTTATAAATCGCTGATATATTTCAATTAACTTACAGAATTTCAAGTTAAAGTCGATTGGACTCTTTGCCGACCATAAACGCAGAGTATTCACAACATTGTTACCATATCCAGGGATTGGATTGTCATAAGGCATAGCGAAGACAACTTGAGTGTCAACCCATTTTTTGCCACCAGCTTCATCAATAACACGACCATAAAAGTTGACTGGCAACATAAATTCAGGACGTGCCTTTTCCCATGGGTTACCAAAACGCAACCAATCATCAGGTTCTTCAATTTGTTCACCATTGCGAATCTTCTGGGCGAAAATACCGTATTCATAACGAATACCATAACCGTAGGCAGCCAAACCAAGAGTTGCCATTGAATCAAGGAAACAAGCAGCCAAACGACCTAAGCCTCCATTACCTAAACCAGCGTCCTCTTCCATCTCTTCGAGAGCTTCAATATCGAGACCGATTTGGTACATGGCTTCCTCACATTCGCTTTGAATACCCAAGTTGATCATGGTGTTTTGTAGGGAACGACCCATGTAGTACTCGAGAGAGAGATAGTAGACACGCTGAAAAGATAAAAAATAAATCAAAATTAGTTATTTGTTTTAGGGTTAGTCAATATAAATATAATGATGCATGACTGGGTTGCACGAACTTGCTCTTGGAGCAAACTATGAGATTATATATATATAAAAAAAAATGGCCTAAAAGTGAGAGTTATATATGGTAGGTATTAGAGCTCTTGAAACCTGGGAATTTGAACCCGAAGCGAAGACCCTCTTGGGTGCCCATAGAAGCACCAAAATAGTTTGGCTGAATTCATTGTGCAATATAGTTCAAATTCAATAATGAAGGTTTCCTATGACTCCACGATAACAGTTTGTGCTGTTTTTTATGCAAGCCTTCACCGGGTGCGAAATCACTTATGTGCTTTTCTGGAAGGGGAAAACCAAAATATTTCCGCCTTTAAGGTAGACTAGGCCGCCCCCTTAAGAATAAGTATGCCAACTCATAAAGATATTGCAAATGCATTGGCATGGTTTATTCTGGCACTCTACAGAGTTATGAAGCTGCGACCTATGCCAAGATCAACATGGATTTCTTGCCCCCAACTGAAGAAGGTATTGAATTCGATGGTTTTTGTGTTCACTCACCACTCTTAAAAACTTTTATCAGAGTAAATGCAAGGAGAATTAGTCAATCAAACAGTGGGCGGAAATGGTACAATGGATTGAGTGCTTAGCTATTACATCGATGTTGCCAGTTCAATTCTCACTCTGGTACAAGCATTTTTTTCTTTTCAGCATATGCCTCCCAGCTCATGCTGAATGTCGCCTATGAGGTATGCAATGAAAAATAAAAATCAACTAACTCTCTATTCATTGTTACAAAAACAAATCTTTTTCCTATCTTTATACTCCTTCTAATTATAAGTGTCGTGCAACACCTCTTGCATCTAAAAGGTCTTTATTTTATTAGTCTTTCAAAACTAAAAGTGGTAAATCAATCGTTGGTGCTAGAATTCAATTCAATTTTACATGTCTTAAAATTTAAATAATATTTAACTGGTCATTGTTTAAGAATTGTCTTTACACTATCTTGGTAGGTATATCTATTGCTATAAAATAAATGCCAAGTTTTTGAAAATATTCGTTGTGAAACAAAATTATTCTCTATCCTAAAAATTGTTAGGTATCACTGTATCAGTAATTTAAGTGAAACGAATATCGGAATTCTGTTTGTTCAGCTGACTGCCCTACGTCATTAATTCCATTAATCGGTTTTCAAATCATGTCCGAATTGTATCAATCTTTAAAATAAAAATCTTACTTTGCAAAAGCGTTATGCATAATTTGTAATTGCAGAATGTACATACATACGTATGGTTTTGTTTCATAAAACAATATTGTGAATAGCATAGATAGATATGTTTGTGTATTAGAAAATGTTCTTCAATAAAATTAAGGTCCATAATTAATTAACTTACTGATAGTATGAAAGTTTGTACTACATTCAAATCTGTATACAAAATTATTCAGCAACAAAAAATTCAAAAAAGAAAAAATTAAAAACGAAAGCGCATTATTGTAGATTTTGTCTACTTTTAGGCGAAACGATGATTTTGAAATGTTGAAGTTAACAAAATGTCTTAAAATTTAGATTTCTCTTCTCCGAGTGTGCTCTAAGTATTTAATAAATAGACACTCAAACTCAATTTAAGTGAATATTTCTGATATCGTATTAGTATATGGGTGCTTAAATAGCTGAAATTGCAACAAAGTTGAATTTCGGTTCACTGTAAATGAATAGACGTTGGCAGTGACACAAATTATTTCAACCAGTGAATGGAAGTCTGTTCAAGATCATTACCAAATGAAAACAAAAATGCACCTAAAACGAGATCTACAAAACAAATGAATAAGAAAGTAACTTAAAAGTCATTTTATGTCTATCTAGAACAAGGTCAACAACAAAAAAACTATCAAAAAATAAGAAGATAAGAATAGTTATAGATTTCGTTTATTTATGTGCATACACACACATTATGTGTTTTTTTTTTCTGAGAAATGAGCGACATTATCTCTTTTATAAATGTTCTCTTAAATCTATCTTATGACCAGTAGAACTGAATAACTGATACTATGAAAATCTCAATTGAATTTGTTTGAGTAATTCGCGTTCCTCTAATTATTTAATCAATTGAGTTTCTTTATAGGAAACATTTAAATTGTACTATTAACTTGATAAGTTTGTAAGTAAATTCACCCAAACATTGATTTTATTTTGTATTTTAAAATCACTACTAGAAAATAGAAACGATTAATAGAACTAGACAATAATTATTATTGTTTTGTTTTCGTTTATATTTTTGACCATGGCACAAAGTTTGCATCGTGCAAATGCGCCTTATCAGGTGTGTGCCAAAAATTTATTAGCGCAGTCATGAGACTTAAAATAAGATAGGAATTTTCAACACATCAATGTAAAAGGAAGATTTTTATATAATGTTATAGAAAAATAAAACAAATTGGTGACTGTAGAAATAGAAAACAACTAATGGGAAACTGCAATTACTGAATAATTAAAAAAAACCTAGACTTTTAGGATTTTGAATTAAATAATTCATGGTAGGTATTGAAAATTCCAGCACGTTCAATTTACTGAGAATTGAGATGTGCATCAAAATAGTAGTAGATTTTGAATTTTATATTTTCATTGTTTATACATAGTTTTTTTTTTATATTTTTAAAATTAAAAAAATAAAATAAATGAGATAATATAAATTACAGGTGATAAAAAAAGATAATAAAATTTCCCAAGCTATGTATGACGGCCTTAAAATGCGTAAATTTAAGATCTGTCTGGCTGCTAGGCTTTAGGTTATGGAATGACGAATCCACGACCATTTTTTTTCCATCACTAATCTGCAAACTGGTTATGTAAATAAAAATCAATTACTGTTCGTTGGCAAGAGCATTAACTTGGGAACAACTTGACCGATTTGGATTCGGTATACCTTTTTTTTAAATGTTCAAAATGGTGGTTTACAAATTTTTGTAAAGAAAATATTTGTTTTTTTTTTTATTTTTTGTATACTCAGGACAATATTGTCAGTCAGTTTTTGATATTACATTTTTAAAAAAACCAAAGATTTTGATTTTTGGGAAATTTGGAAAAAACTCTCAATAAGAGCACCCAAAGAAATAGAAAATTTTAACGAAATCGAATTCCTTAAAAATTATAAAATGAATTCATTCACAACGTAAAAAAACTAAAGAGGCATCAAACAATAAATTGTGTGCCCATGAACAAGGCAATCAAAATAACAATAATTTTGTTTTGATAAATTGTTATCTTCATCAGACCACGCTTTAATGGAATGAAGTTTCTTATCAATCATGTGTACCTCTTATAACAAACTAATGTTTATAATAAATTATAACTTTGTATCAGCTTAGGTTATATTCGATTGTAATAGATTTCAATATTTATGGGTTATGATGTGGTTGGTCGAAAGGAAGAATTCTAGATATTGAAAGATCTGTTTTACTACAAGGTTTCACATAAAATATTCATATATGATAATGTGAATATATTATATTAAATGTACTTAAAGCATTTATTTATAAAGTATTATGTCTTTATGTTTTAACTGCTCCTTTGTAATAACTCATTTTAATTATATAAGTAAATAAAGTAAGAGTTTTATTTGCTATCCCATATGGTCTTGGACCATAGTCGTAAATAGAGACATCGATTGTTATTATTAAATATAGCAACAACTCAGGCTTATTCTTAACTCCGATAAAACGGTTTCACAAACGTTATGTAGAACCCCCAGAATTAGAGGGCATTATGTATGTCCGTAAAAGATTTATTCTAGTTTGATTAAGAAGAACTTTGTGATTGCAAAGACATACAGTAAGTTATATAAAGCATTATTTCTTTGACAACCAGGCAGCAATATTATCACTGAAGAGAAAAATTAATTGGGTTCAAGATTCCGAAAACCGAGATCCCGAAAACCCAAAACCCCAAAAACCCAAGAGCCCGAAATACCAGCATTTCGCAAACCCAAAAGCGCAAATTTAATTTTTTGGGATTTTGGGAAAACTTTTTTAATAACTGCTTGCACTTTTAAACTAAATTCACGAAAAATTTTGATTCGAAAGTTGTTTTATTATTGATGTTGATAAATTATTTTGTTTTTTGTTCAGAAAAATGATTAGATAATTTTTTTTTGTTATATTGAAAAATATATGTTTCAGTTTTATTTTCGGGATTTCGGCCTTTCGGTCTTATGGGCATTCGGAATTTTGGATTTTCGGGCTTAAGAACTGGCATACATAAAGTAATAAAAAATATATAATAATATTTGCAAGCACTTACTACATAATGAAACAAAGTTCATCTTTTTGATGTAAGCTCTATTTCAAATAACGAATCAGCTGTCGTTGACGTTTACGAAACTTTTTTGACAGTAGTAACCGCACAGATGTATCTATGAATAGGCACTATATCTACATAAAAATACACACCCGTTGAACCACTATATTTAGCGCTCTATCCAAAGATAAATCTACAAACATTTTATCCAGTCATATTTCTACTGATAACTTTTTACATTTGTCACATAGAATTTGACAAGAAGTTGATGTAAATAAATGTTTGTATTTGTGTATGCAACAAATGTTGTTGTTAGCTGAGTTTTCATTCGTGCAATGTCAAATTGAAAATTAAAAACCTCTCTATTTAATCCTGGTTAGTTATCTATGATTTTACAAATGTATTCTTTGTTTTCGTGCAAAAGTTCTCGACTAAATTATTGACTTAGGCCAGGGCACTTGCGATTGCACGATTATATAGTCGCAAAATAATAGAACTAATTGTTTTAAATGAGAGCGCGCGCACATGCGACTGAAACATCGCAAATTTGCCCATGTAAATATTTACGATTTTTTGAACTGCACTTAAAAATAATCGCAAGTACATTAATGTCAGCTAAATGTCAACTGACTTTTGAGGGGGTCTCGGTCTGGCCAATCAGAGCTCGTCAACTATAACTTTTAGTCAACGCATTGAACGCACCCAAGTATCACAAAAAAATCGCATTGGGATTTATTAACGTTGGTATGCGTGATAGGTGGCCAAATAAGAAACTTAAAACAATATTTAAGCAAATTTTGCAAAGTTGCTTAAATATTTCGTCCTCATTTACAAAACGAATGGATTGTTATTGTCTAAATTTTATAATAATTAAGTAGATACTTTATTTAATCACAGATTTATTTATTTTTTAAAGTTAACTAGACTAGACCAGAAGTATTTTCATATAGTTCATGATAAGCACTAAAAATATTACAACCACAAATAGACAGGCGACAATGATTTTAAATTAATCTTCCTTCATTACAAAATAAGGTCAACTGGAAATAAACATCGATGCACTTGCACAAAGCTTAAAAATAAATTTCAGTTGGAAACAACACCGCAACTATAACAGCCGGTTATATGCGTTCTTGACCTTGAAACTCAAAACCCATTGCCGCATTATTGTTATTGTGTGACTAGCATCATCGATAACCAACTGCCCTTTTTGATGCTTCACTGGATCACGATCGCGAATAATATTTATTTTTATGAGAAATGCTTGGCTTGTTACAAGTAACGCCAATTAGTGATTAAATATTTAAAAAGAGAAAAAAAAAAAACAAAAAAAATATAGAAATGTCTGCTTTTGATTTTTGATTTGGTAGTTGAATGAACACACTTGACAATCACGTGATTATAATTTAACATTTTATTATTATTGACATTTGTTGTTGAAATGTTAAATTTTTCTGGTCACCCATCAGGTATCAGAATTTCGACTTTTCTAGTCCTCAGTAGATTCAATTTTGTCTGATATCTGTTAGTTTGTTTTTTTCCGCAATTCAATAAAGCAGATGAATCCACAAATACAATTAGTTTTTATTTCTTATAAGATTACACAATCACCAGTAAAAGAGTTCAAAGGGTCGATCGAAAATGTTCAACAGTGTTCATTGAAATCATTAAAAAAAAAACGAATTTAGTCTTTTCGAAGATTTTTAAATTCTACGACTTGTAGAGGAGATAAGGGTCAAGACAATCAAATGGCAATATATATTTCTTTTGTTCATTCATTGACAAGATCCTAATTGATGAATCATTTTTAGTAGAAACTGAAAAACATGAAATCATTTTTGTATTAAGAAGCGAAATATACTACATAACAAAAATGTGAAGTCCATTATGTACATATTCATTTAAAAAAAGTAGTTTTGAAAAAAAGGGCCAGAACCAGATTGTACAACTGGTCCTAAGTTATAAGATATCATGGATGTAAAATTACCATACATTTATTTTGCTCATGTCTGAAATCGCACAGAAGAGAGTGAAAGTCTTACAAAATATGTAAGGTAAGCTGTGGTACATTTGAGATCGAGGTATATTGTAATTTGTCATTTTCGTTTTGAGATTTTAATGCCAAACAATTAAAAAGCAAATAAACTTATTTTGTCTCATAAAGTATCAAATGTAGCCTTATTTACCCTACACAAATAAAATATGTTTTGTTTGTATTGCAGTTTCAGCCCGTATTTTGGGAGCAGGAATCTCAACCTCGGGCCCATTTTCATTTGACAAGCGACTGATCGGACAAAATTTATTAAACAACGTTGTATAGACACAAATGTAATGATATACATTCATACAACTTCATCGTACCATCAATGAAAAGTAGCGATAAGATAACTGCCGAGAGAAAATGTAACGCAACAGACAATGAAAAACCATAGCCAAAAGTCTGAGTAAATAAAGATATGCATTTAAAACAAAAGTTGCACTTATCGCGTCAAGTTTTTTTTGTAGAATTGCGATTACTGCGTCAACAATGATATAAATTCAGCTATTGCGAAAATCGAGGAGTTGCGTGAATCAAGAGTTGCGTTAATCGAGAACGTACTGTATAAGTAAAAAACACTTGAATCTCTTTCGACCATTTATTTAATTTTTTTTTTAATTTTCACTTCACATTTTTACATTTTAATTCATTTTTTATTTTTTCATTTCCTTATATCTATCTTAATGTTAGACAAAAAAACCCATGCGGGCGCTCTAAATTAAACTATGACTATACTTAAAAAATGTCTTTCGACGGAAAATAACTTAATATTAGAATTCATGATTACTTAAAACTAACGAGCAAATTATTAAAACAAAAAACTCATTGGGGCATATTCATAGTTGTTTTTAAACTACAGTTTTACTTAGATAGGATAAACTCGAGTTTTTCTTAAAAAAAAACAACTTAGACAGTGTCTATGAATATGCCCCATTTTCTATATATTTTTTTTTTTAATTTTTTATAAAACTTAAAGCTATCCTTTCACTTCACATTCACATTGATAAATGATCATTCTACATACGTGGGACACTGACCTATTTGACAATTGCTCTTCTGTTATTTGATATAAGGATTAAACATAATGTTGGATTTAATTAGTTATTCATATTTACATTATAGAACTATGTTATTAAAATAATATCATGGTTATGACATTTTTGGTGTTCAAGTCGAAATTATAACGGTTATATTTTATAATAAAATTATTTTTTAAAGTGTCACAAGTCAGTCACTTTTGTAGAACAAACCAGTTATGTGGCGTTTGCTAAAACTACCTTAGTATGTTTTTCGTCATTAACACAACATTGTCTATGTTTATGCTTATAAGAACATTAGGATCGGTGAATTTATGATTTATTAATTTTGCAAGAAAATTACGTTTCTAATACCTACAACATGTAATTATGTATGCCTACCTTACTTTAAAAAAAATCATCTGACGACAAAAAAAAAAAAAAAAATAATAAAATTGCTAGTTAAAAATGTTTCTTCAAAATCTAAAGATACAACTTAATTTTCGTGAAACAAATCAAGTAAAAAATTCCATTGGGTGTATCT
Organism: Baccha elongata; assembly: GCA_951217065.1. Taxonomy (NCBI): domain Eukaryota; kingdom Metazoa; phylum Arthropoda; class Insecta; order Diptera; family Syrphidae; genus Baccha; species Baccha elongata. The sequence continues at coordinate 249,893,757 of OX578272.1, forward strand.
ATCTACTTCCATCTTTTTGCTTTTGAGATTAAGATTCATTGCTCTGTTCGATAATGAAATAATAGTTTTAACAAGTGGATGCCATCTGATCTACTATAACTATATTTTTATGTTTTTAATATATTTCTTCTCTACACCCTTATATTTATTAGGACTAGGTGATAAGTAGTAAAAGCTAAAAGAAAATGGCATAACATGGGTATAGAAGAAAAAAAAAAGAGAAACTGAAAGCTTTCTATTTGACAACCTGGCACCACCACCCTCTCCCTTAATAATAAAGTGAGAGATATAATTCAACGACCTCTAATGACCTTGAAAGTAAATATTATAAGAGAATTGAAGAAGAAACAAATTTGTCAGGCATAAAAGTTTGAAGAAGATTTACAAAAAAAAATTAGGGGAGAAAATTTAAAAATAAACAAACGAAATGTATCTTTGTTCAATGCATTCAACAAAAAGATTTATTTTTCGGTATAGATACGTTTTGTATCTATAATAGCTATCCTGTATCTAGCGAGTTTGTTTTTGAAGATAAAAAAAAATATGTATTTTTGATGACAATGATTTTTTTTCGCCCTAATTATAAATTGACATTGGAGAAGGACAAATTTGTTTTGTGAAATTAAAACAATTATGATTAGAATAGTGGCGTGTTATGTTAAATACAAATTTTCTTGTTTCTTCTGGAAATATAAACACAATCGACTGTTATTTTTTTTACTTTCAATTAAAACAAAAAATTGACTTTCTGGTTTACCTTAATATTCTCTTAATAATTTTTAAATATTTATCTAGTGCCTTATTTGCTATTTTGTTTTTTTATTTGCCATATTTTTTTTCTAGCATCATCAAAATCAATAAGAAACATTCGCTCATCAGTTATAGGTAGGTAAGGTACTAATGATAAATTAGAGTAAAATGTCAATTTGTTTTTATTTTTATTTACAGTAACGACAATGACTGATTAAATTGAGCATTTGGCCAGCCGGCAGCAGTTGGCAACTACCCCAATATAATAAATCAATTATTATTGTTGTTTCTATTTATTTGTCATTTTTTATTAGGGACAAGCAGATAACGAAAATTATTGTTCATGAAATAGCGCGATCAATGAGGTAATGAGATAGAATTTTGTTGACAAGAATTTTGAACCTTGAGATGAGACTCATGAAGAGAACTAAGAAATGTCTAGAAGTTTTTAAATACACTGGCGAGGCAGACAAATTGAGAGGAACGCAAAAAAATGATTCTTTAATAATTACTTGTTCTATTTTGTACTCGATTTTGTATTTAATTTTTACTGGATTCTGGACATGGATAGTTAGAATTCATAGTTCATTGCATGGTGGTTACTGTTTAGTGTTTCGGACTATCATACCAAGAGTATTCTTGGTTTAAACTCAACTTTACTACCTTCAACAATATTTTTCAAGAGCACTACTATACGCACTTAAAATTATGCATGAGCTGTGGTATCATTAAAAACTGCCAACAATTTGATACACAAATTAAGCCCGAGATTTGATATAACAATAAAATTTAGGAGGTATAAATGGAGGAAAAAAGTAATCGTTGTTATGTCAATTGCGTCAAGCTTTTGGTAACATTTTTAACTTTATTTATCTTTGAACGACTGAACTGGTTTTAAATAAGATTACAAAAATTTAAAAGTGATGAGCCATTGGAACAGATTTTCTCTGTTGGCAAATCTTCATTCATAAGGCGATGCTTACTCTAAGGTCTAAAGTTACTTATGAAAAATATTTGATATGGTACACAAAGATAGAGTATATAATTATTTGTCTAAGACGTTTGTCTTTTTATCACGATATAATTAACATGCACATCCGAACATTAAAAAATTCAGACTTCGATTGGAATGATACTACGTATGAAGTGAGGCGTGAGCACGACGGTATAAGAAGCTTCTCCCATACTGCCTACAAATTGAAAACCACCTGGAAATAGAGAGGTTCATATTCTCATACAGATTGATTAACTATTACCTTTGCATATATATTCTATTTTTATATGCAAAGCTATTAATGCATTCCCATTTTTTAAACCAGTATTTTATCTTATTTATCTTTATTTTAGTAGATGAAGTCAAAGTACTCAAAAAAAAGTGTTTTAATTCAATTAACTGCTACACCAAAATGATTGCATTCTTTTACAGCTTTGGGGGCCTACTTTGTATTTCGATCCGAAAGTGAAATCGTTCAGAAACAAAAAAATTACCTTGATTTGTTTTTGTAATTAAAAAACAATTTACACACAAATTATTCGTTTTCGTTAATGTTCACCTTCGGAACGAAATATAGATTAGGCCCCCTGCTCTACGACATGCTTAAAAAATGTGAAGATTTACGAGTTTAAGATGTCAAACTTTCATTAAACCAGGCTTGTCATGCATCATGCATGAGAATGTAAAACGTTCCTTTGACACTGTGTAATGTGCATAAAAAGTATTTTTCGTATTTGTTGATAACCGTGCATTTCAAAGAAACCCGTTTTCTTAACTTGAGTTGCCTGTGATAAACGATTGATTCAATCAATCAATGACAAAAGTCAAACGACTTTTGAATTTACTTTGATTGATGGTTAATCAATCAGATATATGTATGTAAAGACTCTTAAACTCATTTTTTCCAATAAAGGAGAAAGAGAAAGATAGTTCATCGCGATGAACATATGAACAAACTTAATTTGATGTCAAACGTCAAACTAATTGAGCGTGTATAAGAGAACGTCAATTCACACGTACACGAAATTCGACGTCAATGGTTGTAAATCCTGATAGGGTCGCTTTCTCTGTTTCTTTTTTTCGCTCAAAGCAAAAACTCCGAACGTTTGTATAGGAGTTCAATGATGAAGTTATTCAAATAGTAAACTGAGTATGTACCAAATACATGTGATTTACACAAATTTACAAATTCAAAAACATATCGTAGAAAACGGAGTGCACTTTCCATTATTAATCTTGGTTTTCGTCAATGATATATTTTTTTAATCAACATTGAAAGGATCTTAGGGGTTATGTTAACGTCTTTTGAACCTTTTAGATCCTTTTTTCACTCAAATATTCAGAAAACTAACTGACAAATAAAGTAAAGTGCTTTGCACATGAGACGCGACCAGCGAATTGCGAATTGTGAATGGTCGTGGATTTTGACACAGATAAATTTGAGGTTAAACTCGTGCGAAATTTTCATTCGCCGATGTATGGAACGCGTCCTGATTCTGTGGATTGTGAATTCTATTTCGACAGTTCGCTGAATGATGTAGTTGGTCGCGGAGAAAATATTAAAATGAACAATTTGTTTGTGTTAATATTTACATATATAAGATCGTTTATTAACTTTATCGATAAGTAAAATTTAAAATAAATCGATATTTGTTACTGAAATTGCATCAAACCATTTATTCGCATTCGCTAGCCGCAACTCATGAGCAATTCCCTTAACTGAATAAATTGAACAGTTTTTTTCAATAAAAACAATTAAATACATATTACCCTTTTTTAAATACTAAAAATATCTAAATCAAAAAATTCATCTAAAAAAAACTTTTTTTTTGATTTTTTTTTTTGTAGGAGGGTATTTACTAGGCTTAGCAGTACTTCCCGAGTATTTAATATGAAAGTTTTTATTTAAAATTCATTTATATTAAAATCAACACCGTTGTCAACAAATCACTCATACAAAATTTAATCAAAATCGCTTTAGCTGTCTATGAGGAAAATAGTTTATCTTAACTTGTTATAAATTTAATAAATTTAAAAAAAAAAATATGTCGTTGTGCAACTTGCATTTTATAGCACATATGATTGCAGATGAAAATCCTCAGAACAAGACTAAACTTCTAGTGTTCGTGTTGCCATACTCTATGAATATTATTCTAATTTTCTCCTTCAATAAATAATAAAACAATCAATCCATATATATTTTGCAAAATATCTCGTATTTTCTTAATATTTTTCAAAAGTTTAAAAATAACTTACTGGTATTTAAATCTTAAAAAAAAATGTTATTCCAGTTTAATATCTAAATAATTATTATAAGAATGTTTTTTAAACCTTTATATTTATCCTAAAAAAAACTATATTATATCATTCCAATAGAACTGATATTAGTTGATTTATTTGTATCGAAATAATAATCCTTCCCTTTAAAACTATATTCTGACACGCACAAAAGAATTTAAAGAAATAAAAAGTGGTTCCTTGGCTCTGAAAACTCATATCTTTAAGGATAAATACTACAGACACACCCCGTTCTTGTATCGTACTCCCTCTCTATACACACCCATCCACAACCATGACATTTAAAATTTTTCAATAAGGTTGTCCTCCTTTCCATTTCAACTTCCAATACAAAATAAAATTCTCTCCGTTCACTTATGACGACGTATTAAATCTTCAATAATCTTTGCACTTCAACTCACCTTGGGATCCTTCTCATAGTAATGTTGTTGGGTACGAATCCATCTCGAGACCATGTTATCCTTGACAGTATTTGCCAAAGCAAAATAGTAATCCCTCAAAGTGGCCACATTACGATCTTTAACCAAAGTGTAATGCAAATGACGGTTGAAGCTCTTCTTTACTTCAGTCACATTGCCAACTTCGACGATACCGCGAACACTGATCTGCTTCCGACGATCGGCATCGGTTTGGGGTTTCGACATTGTTTATAATTTTATTTTTTAAAGGATTCACTTTTTATTAAAACGCGAATATGTAACTGAATTTTAATTTGCGTAATATGCCACACAAAAAAAAAATAAATACTGCGTGGGAGACACCGAAATTCTTAATAAACTTTCCTGGACAGTACTTCTACACTGAGTGTAGTCTGGGTGGTGCTGTCTTCTCGAACTCTGGAGCACTTCTCAACAAAAGTCGCGAGTAACGTTGCTTGATATGTGAGAAGTGAGAGATATTAATAAAATTGACAAAGTATTCGTTTGAGATTTTGTCTATATATGAATAGTAAAGAGCACTTTAAGAGAAAATAAGTGTAGATTTGTGGAAGAAAATGACTTAAAAAATAAAAAGGAGTGTTTTGTTTTTATTTATTTTGGAGTGTCTAAATTTCTTTCAGTTTTTTTTTTTACTAAATTATTTTATCACATGGAATGTGAATGATTTTTGTATATATGTATACTGTGGATTGATTAAAAGTATATTTCACTTTGAAGCAAAGATAGTGAGCGACGATAGTTTGTTCAAATAAATCTAAAGATTAGGAAAAACCGCACCAGGCCGGGCGATTGTACAGATAAATCTGGTGGATAGTTTCTCTTTTCTATTTTGTTCTGAGAAACTGTGGATTACAACAATTGGGAAATGTATAAGTGTTTGGGAATTATGTCGGTCACCTTGTGTGAAGGTCAAACATGCGTAGTCAGTGCATAAACAAAATTAAGAAATTATGTTGTTACGTTAGACATCTGGCGGTGAATGGAATGAGAGAGTCATTATGGTTTGGGTATTTGACAGTATGAGATGTTTGGGTAGGGTAACATAATGTCTTTTTTCGAAGAAATGTTTTTCATGTGTAAAGATACAATGTTATAAGCATTGACGTACTAGATATGGACCGCCAGTCGATTGAAATTTTTATACAAACAGCCAAGAAAAGTTGTTCCAGCTAAAAACAGTCTAAAAACGCCATCATCTTTTAGTGTTAAATACGTGTACTAATTTCGCCATAAGAATTTAAATGAAAACGATAATATATTCATCTGTAAGTAGCTCATGGCATAAGGAGTGGATGTGTCATATCACAACTACGCAGATTCCCTGCTAGTAGTTGATGGCGCCCCTAGTTATGTTGGAACACGCGTGAAGTTGGCTACTGGCGGTCCATACTTAATACGTCAATGGTTATAAGATATGCTACAAAGAGTGTAGTCAGAATGTTCAATACAGATAGGTATTAAAATAAATAATTTTATGAGCATTTGGAGGTAAAACTAATGACAATGATGAGTACCTATAATTTTTAATGTGGTACGAGGATATTTTTTGTATCCAATCAATGTTTAGTTAATTTTCCTTCATATTTTGTTTCTTTTATAATAAATTATATCTTTAATAGTTATCTTTAATAATATCTTTAATAATAATCAATCTACTAATTAGAAACATATAGCCTTATAGTACCTGTTGGCATTTTGCATTACTATTAATTTGTAAATAAATAAAATTGATGACTGGGTCGCACGAACTTGCTCTTGTTGCAAACTATGGGATTGGTAAAATTTAATTTACTGAATTATGTTGAAAGGTGGAAAAGTTTCATAAATATGAGAAAAGTTGTATGGTAGCTATCATTAAATGGCTGTATATTCAAAATCTTTAAATGCCATCTTGTGTTTAATGCTTATATTAAATACCGTACCAAATTTAAATGAAATCAGTTCGGCCGTTATCAACTTATGGATAAATTTGTGGAAAACCGTTAACACAAAATCTCCGTTATACCTATGCATTTTTAACCAAAAACCCGAAATGCAGTTATATTAGGACTACTAAACATATCACGTACACCAAAAATATCACGTTTCAACAAAATCGTTAGAGCCGATTTCGAAGAAAATAGGAAAAACTGAAACCGTTATATGGGGAGTTATTCGTTATAGCCGGGCTAAAACAAAAATTCGGATTTCTCCTCTAGGGTATCACCAAAAAGTACTACACACGAAGTTTGAAGAAAATCCTAAAAACCGTTCAGGCTGTAGATCGGGGCACAGACATCCGCACATACGCACAGACAGACCAACGGACGGCATGACGAAACTTACTTGTTTGGTCTTCTCTATCATCGTAATGTCATGATAGACTCTCGCATTTTTTATTCTTACACGAAACCAATACTTTCCCTATGAGCAAGTAAAAATAAAAATAAATAAAAAAATAAGTAAAATGTTCCACATACGCCCTAGTGTCCTGAAATAAGTTCAAGAAATTTAATCTAAACTCTGAGTATAGTGACTTAAAATAACTTCGAAATAAAAAATTAAGTAGAATTCGGGTGGAATAATTTTTACTTTTTTATTTAGTCAAGTCAAATCGTCACCGAAAGTAAATACAGAAGTGTTTTTTGTTTGTGCCAGCGTGAGTTTATTTTTTCGTAATTTGAAAGTTATTTTTATAACCTCATTTATAACCGCTTTTTTATAATATAAAAACCAGATTTGTAGTAGAGTGGGAGAGTTATGATCCAATTATTCGAGATCATATAACATCGTCGAAAAAGGAGAAATAAGGAATTAAAAAAATCCACCGACGCAGTAGCAAGTAATTTGGTTTTACTTTTTGAAAACAATGCCATCATGACAAGACTTCTCGTAGGACAAAAGATTGAATGTCTTTGCCGCGCTTAGAAGCATCGAAAACGATCAGTCATATTGACCACATTACGAGCGAGAAGAGACATACGACCAACATTCTGGACGTCTGAATTTCCTGAAAAGCAAACATTGACTCCCACCGCAGGGTTGAATTAAAATTTCAACTTTGCAACTTTCCAACGATGGCTGCACGAGGAAAGTCGCAAAAACATCAACTTTTTCTATGCTATGCATAATGTTGCTGGAATACATCCTCAAATTCTGGAAGCTCAAAAAGAAACCTCAACGAGACCTGAAGTCAATTAAGGATTCAGGTAAGGAAATGCTCTGTCAGACAACTCTTCTCCATAATTTTGGAGGGATTTGCTCGAATTTCGGGTGTTAATCTACGAGTAACATCTTCGAGCAACAAGGTAATGAGACTAGTTCCTTTACAGCACAAGAATAAATGATCCGTTCATATTTTCGATGAGCTGTAACTTTTTTGTTCACCCAGCAGTTAGCTGAAATTTGTCTCAAACTAAATGCGAACTACAAAACGAAAGTAACAAAAGCATCAGCGGTTCAAATGTTGAGGGCATAACCTCCGAGCTTTTAAGAAAGTCCATGTTAAATAAACAATTATCTATCTAAGCTTACTTACCATTATTTAGTTTTTAGTTCTTTGCATCTTTCACAAGTTTATACAACGTTTTCTCATCCAAATAAATCCTCATTTAGAATTCCACCAAAGTGCATCTAAGTATTTGAAGAAATAATAAAACTTCTACTTCTTAAAATTATTTTTAAATCCTTTTTATTTATTTCTCATTTTTATTGAATTTCTCATGAAAATTATAGTGTACTTAAACATGATTTTTTTTAAAGATCTCTATTTCTCTTATGCAAATCAAATTGATACAGACATCCGGCAATGTCTTTCCTTCGTTCATATTTGATTAAATAAATTATTTTTTATTTATTTTGATATCATTTAGCATATTATCATTTTTTCTTTCATTTAACATTCTCCTGTTTGTTTTTTTTTTTTTAAATATGTATCTAGAAAAGTTTTATTTAGAAAAAATGTTCTTCATTAAGTTTTACTCACTAAAAAAAAATTATTCATTTTTTGTTTGTTTTGTATTATATAGATATTTCTTCTTAAATTTATTTAATTATTTTTTTTAAAAATAAAATTTTAAGCAACAACAGATAAGTTAATTTAAAAAAATATTATTCTCCTCCTAGGAGCGAAAATAAAAACATTAACAAATATAAGCAAACAAAATGGCAGACAACAAAAGATTTATAAAGCTGAGTTTTGTTGTTATTTTTCTTTCAAAAAACTCTTTATATACTTACATACATAAATATTCTTGATTTTATTCAAATGTAAATATATTTTGCGTTTTTATCCAATATTTTGCTATTTAATTATTAATTATTTTTGTTGTAGAAAATAAGGACATTCAATAATAATTTATTATTAAAAAAGGCATTTGCAAGAACATCAAGTGTTTTATTAATAATAATTCTTTATTTATGTATGCTAAAGCTTATATGTATTAATTAATTGATATAATTTCAATTGATTTTTTTAAATATATATAAATTTTAATGCAAATATTTAAACACAACAAATCGCAAAAAAGAAGCTGGAGTTTTATTTATTTATTTATGTATGTTTTTGATTCATTAATTTATATTTTATTTCTAAATAACATAAAGGAAAAATAAGTGTGCGATTTTATTTATATAATTTTTTTTTTAGTAATTATAGAAAAATCTTTTATTATGTTGTATGTGTTTTTCAGGACGAAAGATTGTTTGCTTCTTTGTATGTTATTAAGATGGTAACAACGCATTTTTTCTCTAAATATAATATACAATCATATATTTAGTCTTTAATTGTCTTGTATTTAAATGAAAATTCTTTTGAAGTTAGTAGAAAATCAATTTTCGTTTTTCAAAACAAACAAAAAATGTTGAAAAAAACTATCTTTAGAGGAAACTAAGAAGTGTCTTAAGATATTGAAACTTCAGTCAGTAAGAATCTCACCGACACTTTTGACAAACACAAAGTATTCAGCAAAGAAAATGCTATGTCAAGATGTTGTGCGACTCCGCTACGATCACTTTGTTCTCCTTCGTCTCCCACTTCACAGCTTTATCTAGCGATCTGCGTCTTCTCCTATGGGACACTTTGCTAACCTAAACTATGCTATATCTTGCAAAAACAACTATTTACCAAGCTCTTTCGCTACGTACTAAGGAAGCCATTGAGAAATAAGATTCATAGTCATACTCAAAAAAATGAAACCATGAAATCCTCAAACACTAAATAGAGTAGCTGAAAATAATAAACTTGATGCCACCGCGGCGTGCGTACAACCGAAACGAATGGTAATGTTCGATAAGGTTCGATAAGGCTCGTTTGATAAGGTTAGCCATGTAGACTATGACCGATGGTACCTGTTTTCTGGCAAACAAATTATTTAGAGAGGTGGCTATACTCACAACATCAAATTATTCTAAAGCATAAGACAATGAGACATATAAGTGGCCAAGCAGTCAAAATATCTGGGTAGTTTTATAACACTTAATGTCGAAACAGACCTGGATGTTACAAATAGAATACATTAATCCCGTAGTGCATTTGGAATGATTTCTCTTCTTGGATTCTGGTAAAATACCATAACGCACCAAGTTGAGGTTCTTCGAATTCAATATTAAATCCGTTCTGTTATACGCCGGTGAAAGTTGAAAATGCTCGAGCAGGTTACAGGTTTTTGTTAAACTGTGTTTTAAAAGTAAAAGGTTGACCATATTCCTAAATTGTGGGGCTAAAGTGGAAGCTTTCAACGCACAAGAATAGTGATTTGGAATGAGTCAAGAACAACATGGAGAACTTAATGCTCGAGCAGGTTACAGGCTTTCGTTAATCTATGTCTGCGTTACATTCTATAGATCCGTTGACGACAAATCATATCCAAAGTTGATCTGTGGAGTAAGATTGACCTTAGTAAATTGAATACAGAAATTGTAACGAAATCGGCATTGGATAGGCCATACACTGTATAAACCAGACGATAACACAACGTCCAATGTTTGAAAACAAAAAGGTTGACCATTTTCCTAAATTATGGGGCTAAAATGGATGCTTTTAACGCACAAGTAGTGATTTGAAATGGGTCAAGAACAACATGGACGACCAAATGCTTGAGCAGGTTAGATACTTTAATTAATCTATATCTGCGCTGCGTTCTAAAAATCAGTTGGCGACAAATTAAAACAAACGTTGAACTGTGGAGAAAGATTGACCAAAGTAAATCAAAATAAAGAAATCGGCGTTGGATTGGCCAGACAATGTAGAAACCAGACAATAATATAACAATCAATCCTTTCAATGGAATCCGAAGTGTCCAATGTTTTAAAACAAAACGGTTGACCATATTCCTAAATTATGGGGCTAAAGTGGAAGCTTTTAACGCACAAGTAGTGATTTGGAATAGATCAAGAACAATATGGACAAGTGTTAGTCAATTTCAGAAAGCACTTGGATGTCTTTAGTGGCTTTGATTCTGAAAGTTCAATGGTAAAAAAAACTGACATTTAGAAGGATAATTGAACGGATTGTTGTCGAAGTGTCGAGGTATCTTGTTGCTTCCTTATGCTTAAAATGGAATTTAAGTGCAGAAATTGCTTGGCCAATTCGGGGGAAAATCATTAAATAGATTTTTAGTCCAGTTTGTGGGAATACTGGGTGCCGAAAAAAACGTCAAACAAAAACATTTATGGGTGGAATGTTCGCATATGGGGCTCCAAGGGTTGGATCACGTAAAGCAAATGTACAACAATACCCTTGCCCGCAGGAACTTCAAAGTCACCCAAGTGGGAGTTTGGAAAAAAAAGGATATCATACATATTATGACGTGACGAGGCAGAAGATATACAAAACTGCGAAACTGGAAGAGGATCTCCCAAACTAAGACTGGCGGTACATTTTTACCCCTAACCAAAAGAATAATAAAAAGGAAACGTGACTGCGTTTTTAAATACATAATGTCCCAAGCTTTTTAATAAACCCTATACCCAGATTTAGTTTTAGACTGGGCCAAAAATTCCTTCTAGAATGTTAACTAAAACTCTTGCAAAACAAAGGGAATAGTTTGAAAAATTAAGTGTCTGCTACTGCACTATAGTTTAATCTACTACCTCTTCAAAGTCTCTCTTTTATATAAAATTCTTATTCTTTTTAACTGTGTATATGATGACAAAGGCTGCGTTTTCCCTCACTCAGAAAAATGTTAAAATTATTTGTTTGTTCTACTCCAAAGTCCTCCCAACCATCTGAAATGCAGCAATAAAGAACCAACAAAAAAATAAAAATACGAATACAAGTAAATAAAAAAAAACAAAGCCATTTCAAAATATTTCATGATTTCGATATTTTTTCAGTTTTTTTCTATTTTTATTTTCACAAAATATCAACATTTGTCTACTTAAAATTGTCCCAAAAAAATAAAGTTCCATGCAATGTGAAATATTTTGTTGTTGTTTTTTTGTTTGAAATCTCACTTATTGAATTTCACTTATTTTTTTTCGTTTACATTGTATAATGTTAAAAATAAAACAAATTTAATTACAAATTAAAGAAAAAAAAAATATATAATAGGAAAAGAATATTATAAATATGTTTGTTGTTTTAATTCGTTTTTTTTTAATTGAATTAAATTACAATTTTGTATCTTTAAAAAATATAATATCTAAAAATGGACAAAATAATAGATAATAAAGTTATCTATATGCAAATAAAATATTTAAATCAATGTAAAGAGCGCAAATTAAATGAAATAACATTTAAATAATAATAATAGTTTTTTTTCTCATTATTGATTTAGATTTATGTTAAATATTTTGATTCACTCTTATAAAAATAAATAACTGTTGATATTTTTGTTTTGTTTCTAATTGTTATTGGATGTTGATTAATTAAACATTAATAAGAGGAATCGTCAAAAGCAAATATAGAAAACACATATCTATGAGTATGGATGGTGGTAATACATATTTGTAACCAAGTTATATTACAATTTTGTTTTTGTTGTCGCTGCTGATAGTTGTTGAATGTTTTTAAGTTGTGTTTTTTTATCCTATAGTTAAATGTTTTTTTAATTATTTTTTTTTTGTTAAATTCAACATTTTTTGTGTTTTAAATCTTCGAAAATGATTTATTTATCCTTCTCGGACTCAATTGGTGCCTTTTTGCCGATTGGGATGGCTACTTTGACTCTGGAAAAGAAAAATAAACAAAAATTGTTAATTAACTTTAGTATTATTTTTTATACATAAAATATAGATTATTCAATTCAAAATTTTAATCGAAATAAAAGGTGAATGGTGTAGAAAAAAAATACAGCGTTACAAAGGTATCTGTACAAAAAATGCAAAATAAGAAAATGTATTCACACATTTTGTGAGCTCCTACCTTTGCGTTTGAGAAGATCAATACCTGGGCCAATATTTACCAACCGTTCCGAGAACGAAAGAAGTTCTCGGAGAGTTGAATTATTACTCTCGAAATTCATTTTTTTTTAAAGTTACTCACAAATAGACACAAGCTTTGATCACTATTCGTTTTCTGCGAATAGGACAACATGACTAATATAGACATGACTAAATATCATCGGAGGAGACGTATAAACTTATAAGTGTCAAAATTTAACTAACCAGCAAGCTTTCAACTGAAAGACAGCAGAAGAAATACAACATCAAGTGGACATGGTTATGAAAGTACTCTCAGGAAATAAACTCTCGAAATTCTACCAAAGAAATCTCGTCATTCAAATTTAAAAACATTGCTTTAACAGTCACCCCAAAGTTACTCTTTAAAATTAACTAGTGAATGTACTCTCAAATGAAAGGCGTTCGGTAGGTACTGTCTGTCACTAAATAATTTAGGATGATCCTATGCAGAAGGACGTTACAAAAAGTGAATAAACGTTACTTTTGATTAAATTTTTACATTGGCCAATCATTTTGCTACACTACTTGATTAATACACCTGTCTAGTTGTTGTCTTCTAATTGCAACCAAGATGACAATTGCTAATTGTTCGATTATACCAAAAAGCGATCTGATCTGGTTCTGATCATCTTAAATAAGTTTAATTATTCAAGAATTAATCGTACAAATATTCCTCAAATATTTTAATATGGATTTAACTACACCTAACAAAAATCGATTAAATAATTGTTTATATAACACATTGATATTTTAAACAAATCAGTTATTACTTTCAGTCATATCATAACAAATTACATAAAAAATATTTTTCTAAATTAAGAAATGCTGGAAATATATTTATAATTTCAACCTGATCAACTTGTTCCCAAAACACGAAAATATACGCTTGTTTATTGCAAAGTATTTATTATAAAGTGTGATACTTTGAAATTATTTTCCAGTTGTGAGTCTCTAAAAAAAATAATGCTTCAAGTTAAAAAAAATACAGGTTGGTTAGATAAGAATTCTTTTACATGAAAATTGTTATATCTTTAAAAACTCGAAAGCAAAATCGTCTCAAAAAAATCGTGAAAAGCTTCGAATCGTGTCGTAACTATATTCAACCAAAATGTCGTTCTATGTTAACTGGTCAAACAACAGAAGAGGCGGCAGAAGTGCGCGTTCCGATGAAAATATCATCGCTGTGGCTGAAGATATCGCGAATGACCGCCATAGTAAACCAGACGACGTCTAAAGCAATATGTACAATGCAACCTCTCCCCTTTTTTGCAATTTAAAGCGGTCTGCAATATCACCCGTTTTAACCGCTTTAGAATTCTTTAATTTGTTTGTTTTTAAGTTACTGGTCTATGATAACAAGCTAAATTGTAATGAGATAATGTTAAGTTGCGGAGAAATGCCTAGTTTTGGGCAGTGATTGAAATCTAATTTAAGCGTCTTTTAAACTGCAGACACTGTTAAAGTTTATGAAATCATAAACGAATTGTTAGATTTTATAGAAAAAATATTTTGGACACATGCCTCAAAATTTAACCCGATGATTCAATTTAATTTTTCAATTTATTTTATTTTTTCATCTTCTATTTCATAAACACGAAATTATAAATAAATAAATTTAATATTAACAATAAATTCTTGATTTTTGGTTTATATTCATAAGATCTGAGTCGCATTGCCAAATACATCCTAATTTTGGAAAGTTATGAGTTGATGTAGTTGTGGATTAAAATAATCAAAATGTGGCCGATTTAGGATGCGTTTACTTATGAAAATAATTGAAATATAATGAAAAAGCCAGTAAGTATGATTCTAGATAACAAATTTGTATGACCAAACAGAAGAAAAGAAGAACTTCCAAGTTAAGTCCAAATAGGGATTCTCCGAAGATAACTCGGTAATAGATTTTCATTAGCAAATAATAAAATGAAATATAAATACGACCAGGAAATATAACCAGATTTTGTTCTCCATACTCAACTAATCTTCCATTCTTATCTTGACATGCGTCAAACAACTTACAGTTGAATCTCAATCGAACCACTTGCTTTAACAGACATATATTCAGTTAGATTATTAATTTTTAAAGCCATGCTGACTTTTGTGACAAATTTCAACATTTCTAGCTGAAGCAGAAATCGCTGTCAATGATAGACCTTTGGCGTATGTCTCAGCGGGACTTTAGATTTGGCACAGCTTACTCTAGCCAAGTTTTTATTGGGAGTTCACTGCATTCAAGGAATACTGCGAGTGCTATATGGAAGTTCTGCGGCTTTAGCTGCCGGTACCTCAGCGGTTGGCGATTAAATGTTCATTCTTTTTCAAACCTAGTTTGATATCTATCAATGTGTTTGCAAAGATATTAATCTCTGTTCAAATAATTTATATGAATCACAAAATAAATAAATTTGATTGTAGTAAAAGCGTCTATTTTAAGCGTCTAGTCTTAAGACAATACAATATGAAAAACGCCAAGATTTCGTGGATTTTCTTTGAATTTTTAAAGTTTTAAAAGAATGTTCTAAATTAAATACAATTAAATAAATAGTATAAGAAAGTCAAACTATACTTACTTGTCGGTAATTTCTGTCACCTTGGTTCGTACCAAATCCAAATATGAGTCAATCGATTGTTTGTTGCTTTCGTACAATTTTGGCAAAGTGAAAAGTGATACAAAGGCTATGAATAAAGAATAAACAAAATTATTAAAAAATAGATAAATCTTAAATTTGTATCTTTTTTTTAAACTTACCCAACATCACCAATGTCATGCCATTGAACCAAGCTCCAATATATGTCATGAACCACAGAATAACACCGAATTTCAGTGAATCAACCAAATCATCAACCAAAAACAATCGCCTAAGTTCAGCAGTAAATCCATTTACATGAGCAACAGCAACGCTAGTCACTTGTTGTACTCGTTCTTGTGAAATGGTCAAATCGAATTCGAGATATTCCCTAAAAAAAAAGAAATGATTTTATATTTAAATTTAAGTTTTAAAATTATTTAATATAACTTACTTGAAGGGATGTCCTTCTGATGTTTTCTGAACGGCTGCCATCACTGTTTTATAGATACGGAACGCTACTGTACCAGATAATGCAATTATTGATAAATATGCAAATACACTGATTACTGAGAAGCATGCAATAGCCAATAAAGTTATCAGTCCAGCACCGAAAACGATTCCTGATTTCTTCACATCTCGCCAGTAGATTAGGGATTCCACTATAAATATAAAAGAAAAACATAAAATTAGTATTGTTTCAAAATTGAGGATAGAAAGGTGCAATTAAATTGTTTAATAACACGATATAAGAAAATTTGGTCGGTTTCTTAGTGGCAGTGTTGCGTAGTTTTTAGTAAAAGTCAGATTTCATTGAAAATACAGCGGTTTAAAGGCTGGTTTAATATGGACATAAATGTACCAGCTCAACCAGCCTTCTAGTCCAACTCTATCGGAAATAAGGAAGCCTTTCCAACAAATGACAGTAACAAGTCAGGAGTCGGATAGCTATAGGGACATACATAGATGGGTGTATTAAGAGGCAAGTTGGCTTAGTCCATAGGGCTGTAAACGCCATCAAAAGTAAAGTAAAGTAATTAAGATCTGTGGTCTCTGAAAACAAATTACATTTATGGAGTTATTTCTGCAATCGACAACTTCTACAATGTCGATGGAGCTTCTGATCCCTGCAACTCTTGAGGTAAACAAAATTGAATATGAGATTTTAAAAGAAACTTCTAAGCCAGCTACGATGTGAGCTGTTTGAGAAACTGCGAATTCAGCTTGTTGAAAGGCAATCTTTCATTTATAAGTCTTCAAATCGAAAGTCGATAGGAGACATAAAAAGTGCATTGACTCGGTTGAATGTATCTCATTTGACAATTTGGCTAAAGAAATTTAGTAAGTAATATTGAAAATAGATAGAGAGCTTGTTTTGTGAGTACCAAAAAACGAAAATTTTGAACAATGAAACATAAAAAAACAAGGGATTTCTCTGATTCCAATCAACTATGACTTAATGGTTTCCTCTCCTTATAATATTGTCTAAAGTTTAAAGATCTATATGCTTAGCTTCAGCTTTGGAGATCCTATTTAAAAAGGCGACAATCAAAAGTAATTAATAAAATCAAATAAAGTGGTTAGCTACTAAGGGGCGGCAATAAATTTCAGGTTTTTCAAACTTCACACTTTTTAGTTGCAACGTTAGCAATCATTGTGCATATTTAATCTCATAAATGTCACAGATAATTATATATTAAATGTAGGAAGAAACGACATTGTTAGCATAACTGACAAAGATTTTGCATTATTTAATTTTGATTCAACATAAAATAAAAAATCCAACAGACAAAGATCTTTGAAAATAAAAACGACAACTTAGCAGCTAAGCAGCTAAAATGGAAGAAAGGTATAAAAATAGATTATTTCTTTGCAAAATTTAAAGAAAATATATTCGTGCTGAGTGACAATTCAGATAATAAGCTTAAGGCGAACAAAAATTCTTTTGTCCAGTCATTTAGTTTTTAATTAAAAAAAAACTGAATATCAAGTTGAATATAATAGTTTGCTGTCTTATCGAATTGACTTTATAAAAAAATCACCTCGATAAATGTTTTGTTAACAAATAATTTATTTTATTCCAAGAAGAAACCATTTTGCAAAGAATTTGTGTGTTCTAGACAGGAAAATTCTGATACTGCTTTGAATTTATATTCCTATTACGCAATAGAAGCACTTTTCTATCAGCCACCCACTTATAAGTTTTGAAAAAATAGGGAAACCATTAATATGCCGGTGCTCAAACTTAAAATTTCACATACATATAAATATAATTGAAAATCATGTAATAAAATAAAATATTTTATTACTTTTTGTTATTTTCTTTGAAATTTATAAGAAACAGATGTTACTTTTGAAAAACTTAAAGTGTGCACTTTAAAAAAAAAAGGATACAAAACGCCCGGAAAAAAGTATATAGTTTAGTTTGTACAAAATTAAATGCTTTTTCAATAAATATATCTACTTATTTATATATAGATAAATGTTTATTCGTAAGTATATTTTCAATATAAATGTAAATGAGAAAAACTAAATAAAATATTTCACTGTATGCCAAGCTGCGGGTGACATAGTCACGTTGATGAAAACTCTTGATGCACTAGCTGTGAATATAAATTTCTTGTAGCGTATTTTCGGTATTCTACTGAAAAATACTTATATATTTTGTATATGCGTACCTAACACGAAAAACAAGATTTTGTATTTTATTTTGACAATTTGTTCAGTTCAGCGGGTTTCGAGAGGGAGGTTCAATGTGTTGGTGGGTTTTTTCAGGCAAAAAAAAAAATATAAGAATTGTTGAATTAAATATCGGTGGAGGCGTATGGTAAGAAAAATAATAATATAGGGGGGTTAACTTCTTGGTTTTTGATCAAATATTTTATTCAATAAATACAAAAAAGATACAACGTAATACTTTTATGATCAATCAACAGGTGGTGGTTAAATTTAGGGAAGAATTAAATGACCTCATTGTTTTTTTTATTAAACATTGTAAATAACTTTAACATTTTAATTTTTGAAGAAATTATAGCTGGTTTTGTCGTATTTTAAGAAGAGATCAGGAGAACCTTGTCAGGAAGGCAGTTGAAATGAAAATGATTGATTGATATAAACAAGATTTATCTTGACGAGTAGAAGAAGCCTATTCAATGGTCGTCCTCAAATTAAAACTTTTAATTTCAGACATTGAAAACCTTTAGAATGCTGAAATTGCTGATGTTGTTTTGCCCCTCTGTCAAATCAAATGTTTATTATTATCGCACTTTGTCAAATCATCATGATAAGTTCACAAATGAGCAGCATCGACCCAACCCTATTGAAAATTTATTACATAAATTTATGTATGTGTATTGTGTAGTTAAGAGAAAGTATTTAAAAGTGTATATACGTATTGTAACAAAATAGAACATAGACAACAAAGTTTTCACGAATGTCTTCTAACAATGAAGGAAGTGGTCGATCCCTGGTGCGTTGCGATGACTGATTCAACAGAGTTCGATTAAAAATACATGTTCTTATATATAAAACGACTAATAACAGACAAATTACAACCTTATTTGCGGATAGTCTGCTGAATCCCGCCAAACTTGAAGTCATTTTATTGCCATTAATGTCAAATTGACAATAGGTTCGCTATGCGGGACTATGAAAACACACTGAATTGTTTTACATATTGTGACATTTGTGCCCCAAGTTCTTTTGTACTCTGTTCGATGTTTATTCGGGGCGCCAAATGCTTACACTCCAACTCGTCCTAGATCAGGCGAATAGGACATTTAGTTTTTTGGTCAAACGGAGTCAATCATCAAACAACGGATCCTATGGGTCACTCCTTTACAAGCAGCGTTGACGCATTTTAATGAAACGTTTGTGTTTTTTGGCCCCTCAATACTTACAATTTTAAGGCGTATCCGTAGGACAGAGATGACTTCAAAGTGCTATCATACGTTAGCATATAGGAATGTAATGCAATATATAGAACTAAAGGAAATAGTAGGACCGGCAAGCATACTCTGATAAATTTTGTCTTCAAAATTGTATTTCAATCCCGAGGAAAACCTAAATTGACAACTTTACTTTAGTCGAAGCGCCATTTTCCAGTATTTTTTTTCTTAATTAAATAAAAAATCTCAAGACTTTATCTAAAGTTCAGACTGATCGTATTCGAAACACTAATTTATCCTATTTTCATTTATATCTCAAACAAAGAAGCTAAGGAACGTTAAAGTAAATACCGGTGGCACGTATTTATCTTCCCCTTCTTGAAGAAAATACTTTTTTCTTAATACACAAAGAAGAAAATCTTAAAGATATGTATACAAAATAAAGAAAACTTTTCTGAATTGGAATACAAAAAAATTAAGTAAAGAAAATCAAACAAAATGACAAAGAGAATGTTGGTAAATAAATAAAAAAAAATACAAGCGTCAATCTTCAAGAATAGGTATCCGGCAAAATTGAAGACACATTTGTTTAAACGCAAAATGCGGAGGAAATTTTCTTTAAAATATAAAATACCAAAATAGACTAACATTTTCTGGTTTGTATAGTTTGTGGACAGACAAGAAGGAGGACGGTTCGGGTTAATTTATCAATTAATCGATCAGGCTTATGTAGTCGATGGCTTTTAAATTCACGTGTCTAATTGAATGGTAAGATTGATAGATCATACAGTTAATCTTAAGCGAGACAGACACGCTGACTTTTGGGAAATGCATTGGAAAATTTAAACAAGAGATACATGTATTTTTGTATGCAAATGTTATTTGATTTTCAGAGGTGTAATTTGTTTTTTTAAATGTTTAGGTGTATTTTTGTATTCTAGAAAATAAAAAGAAGATGAAAAGATTGTTTTTTATTTGCTTAGTTGAAAAAATATCTGGGACTGGGAAGTTTAACAAATTGGTTTTTTAATGAAATCCCATAGAAAGGAGCTGGAAAGTAAGCTTAAAACTTTGTTAACATATAATTTGATGATACCTATATAATTTGGTTATAGGATTCTGATACATTCCATGTCTAAATTAAGAACGAGATTGCTATGACAAAAACATGTAAGAAAAGTGATCTCTCCTATGTGGAGCTTACTGTTCTGCAGGCAGATAAACAAAACATTTAATTAAAAATTGCTGAAAGGTCACTTATTTCTTCTTAATTAAATAAAATATTCCATATTCCTCAATGATAAAACGTATACCAATATTAACATCTTCAATTCATACACAATCATTTCAAAAATCACAAAAAATTAAATTTACAATAACAGACCAATAACTACAAAACAAACAAACGAAGAAAAACTACCAACGACGAACGATTCATTTTAATTAATTAAATAAAATGCATACAAATTGAATATGATTGCGTGATTCTTCATCTCACTTAAAGATCAACAACAAAATTCAATTAGGTATTTTTATTGAAACGTCACGTCATGGAATATGCCCAAAAATTATTCTACCTCATGAGAGTGGAAGATTAAATTATCATTAATAAATAGATATATTTCGTTAATGAAGAAAACAAAAGCGTTTACAATGAGTTTTTCAAAACACTTGTTGCAATAAAACTTAAAGCTAACTTATAAACACGGAAATACGTGGCAACCTGAACCACGTTTTGTTGCCAGTACCCGTAATTCCCAACTTAGCGGCACGATTTTGACTTGCAACAAAAATAATATGTAATAAAACTTTTCCAATCACCTTCGCTTCTTTAATTTATACTTGGAAAGTAATCTGAAGAGCTGAAGAGGGATCTCAGTTGTTGATATAGAAACTTCCTCATTCATATTTCAATGATTTTGATTAAGTCGAAAAAAGAAAGTTTGTTACATAAAATTTAACCGAAATACTTTAATCTTTAGAACCAGTTACTTTTAAAAAAATTTACTTTCTTTTTCTTTCTCAGTCACAACAAAGCAAAAAGATAGGTGGCCACCTAGGTACCTTTAAGAAACAAGAAATGTGTTCGATATTTTTAACCTTCTAGAATTTGTAGGTGAAAATAGATTAAAGATCGAATGCAAATAGCAACAGATTAATCTATTTCGAAAATGAAAGTATCTTTTACTCTAGCCGTGGCTAACAATGTATCTCAATATTTTAATAAATCAATATAATGTTATTAATAACAAAAAATCACACCTCAATGAACTGATAGATACACTATGCAGCTAAGGTTGCACTTTAAACGTTATCATTATCGTAGATAAGCGACCGTAGTTTCGCGCATGTCTACTTATCTCTTAGCTTATACGTAAGACACTTAAATTGTACGCGTGGCTAGGTAACAAGAAAGGTATTATCAAAAATCCTACACCCGGACTACGTATTGACTTAATTTTGAAAATCTTTATCATGACACGTTGGTGGTTTCTTTTGTCGTCGTCGTCGTTGTTGGTGTTGTCATTGCCGAATGGTAGTGCTGTTAATCTTTTGCTTACGCATGCAAAATGTATCTTTTTCTTTGATTTGGTATAGGAATAAATTCTAGATTATTTTTACCTGGTCCACGTTCGGGTAGCTGAACAGCATTTCCATTTGAGATACGGGTGGATTTTCTTCCTCCAGCCATTTTAATTTTAGGAAATAGTAACTAGATACCAGGAGAACAGGAAAATGAACAATGACACGAAGTTTGTTTCGTGTGGGAGTATGTGTGCGTGTTGTATGGCTTCTTTTTATTAGCCTTGTTTTTTTTTAGTGTTTAATTTTATATCTCACGGATTATCCTTTCAAGAGAATGGCACACAAGTAACTAATAAACAAAAAAGAAAAAATAATAAATGAAGTTTAATACACCGAAACAACGCTGCGATTCTGCTGACCGCCAACAATTCGTTACGAACGCGAAAAGACTAAAAACAGTCAAAGACGATTCCAGCAGGAGAGTAGAGTAAAGTAAAGTATCTCGCTCGAGCTATAATACGTCCCACCATCACACAGATTCAGATATAGTTACTACACCAACACAACACCATGAGACTTTGAGTACTTCAAATAAGTATCTGCTGGCGTGTCGACTGTTGGTCGAGTTGATGAGCAACAAGGGCAAGGGGAATGGAACCTACTAGTTTAACTGACATCGTCATGGAACGAATGAAGTTGAGGGTAGAGGAGACTTTTTTGTTTTATTAAAAACGACTCAATGTGACATAGAGATGTAGTTGAAAAGTCTCCAAAGGGCATGAGGGACGAGTGAAATTGAAGCTTGAATCATTCTTTGTAAAGAACAGGTCTTCAAGTTGGAGTTTCCTAACAAACACAACTACACTACTAACCATTTTATTAAAAGACCACAATTCGCAACTAAAGAGAATGGGTAACTTGAATCTTGTAGTTCTATTTGTTCTCCGTATGGTTATGTGGTTATGGATGACGTCGACGAATACGTCTTAAGTCTTGACGCAGTCACACTGAATGCTCGCATATTAGAATCTTATTTCTTCTTGATATACTTTTTCTTTTTATGGAATTTTGTCAACTTTTGGAGAAGTTACTAGGCATGATATTTGAATAGAACATCTGTTATCTTTAACAATTTAGTGCGGGTGTTATTGTGTTATAAAAGTTCCATTTAGCTAAAAATAAATATTGGATTAGGTTTTAATTGGAAATGTAATGGTGACTTAGGAATATAAAAAAAATACATCAAAGTCGAAAGACCAACTAGAGACAGAAGCCGCCAAAAAGATTCATTAAATTTGGTATATTATTATTATTATCGAATAACCGTTAAAAGTAAAAGCTGCGGGCTGGCAAATTTGATAAAGAAATCACGATCCACATGAAGAAAGCCTCATTTATTTATCTCTTTGAATATCAAAATAATATTAAACTGACTAGTGAGTGCACTAATGGGTTGAAACACTTGCTTTTCAGTTCCAAAATTATTGAAAAACTTAAATGTCTGCTTTTAGAGTTGCCAGATGTCTATAAATTGTATTGAATAAAAACAGTAAAGAAAACAATCGTATGAAAAAGGGTTAAGATAATCAAAATCTAATTTCCAAAAATTTGATTCCATTATGTTAAGTTCCAAACGTTTACAAAAGTAAATTCGAAAAAAAAGTAAAGGAAACTGTTCACATTCTTCCCAAAAACTGCCTGGTAACTATGGGCGCTTCCTTGTTTTAATGGGACAGTGTCAAACTTGTGCAAATATAAAAGTTGTACTAACCCAGATGGTTGCGTCATATTTCCAGTTTGTTGGTTCACACGTATGTGAATACGTGGATAGGAAAAAAAAAAAAAATAAGGGACGGGAGGGTCGAGTCGACCACGAGTGGTTTGGACAACATTCGCTCAGTCGCTCCATATGTAAAAAACAGTCACAAATGGAAAACAAAAAACACCGGCAAGTCTTCATTTCACGGAACATTGGTATTTGTTTAAAAAAAAATCTTATTTTATCGACTAAAACTTTGATCGAAATAACTGGACAGTTTTTCATTGATTAAAGGTCTTCAGCAAATAAATGCTCTTCAGAGTGGCGATTTATTTTCGGAACATAAATTTGTTTGTATACATACATTGAGAACAAACTTGGACCTACTATTGAACCTTAAGGAACTCCAAAAAAATACGGGTACCGGAATCAGAGAACTGGTCTCCAACTGTGACTGCTTGTTATCTTTCAGAGATATATTAGGTTGAACTGATGGAGTACAGATTTTGGAGGAAAGTTATACGTACACAATCAAAAGTTTCTGAGACATAAAGTTTTAATCAATAATGTCTAATGCCTTCGAATAATTTAGAAGTATTTAAATAAAATATTATATTATAATTGTTTCATTACGAAATTCCGATAAGATCGAGTCTTAAAATTCCTTAATCGAGTCTTAAAATTCCTTAATATTTTTAAGATTTTGATATTCCGAGTTCACTAGTCGAATTTTCTGAGTTATTCTTATAGCCGTTTAAACTTGATATAATTTGCATCTTTTCTGCTATTAATCATTGGGAGTATTGAGGGTGACACACACTTTAAGATAAATTTTTTTCTATCATGACCACTTTTGACTCTCGACTGCTAAGGCGAGTACTATAAAAACTCGTAAGAGATTTTTAAAAAAGCACTTAGAATTTTGTTCACAAATCGATGATTCTCTGCAGTTGTTCACATATGATATTATTTGGAATTGACTGCAAAAGCAGATATATGATCACCGATAAGAAAAAAGAATAAATAGAACTTGAGAGTGATTCAGGAAAAGGGGGTCGAGTGGATTTTTTATAATTTTTTTTTTTCTTTTATCACTTGCCAGTTTTATCCCTAAAATTCCTTGAGAGCTGTTCGTAGAGTTTTTCTCTCAAATGAAAAGACTTTTGATTCAGGAGAAAAGATTTTATAAAAACGACTCGTACCCCCTACGAGTCGTTTTTATAAAATCTTTTTTCTATGAAACCTGGCAAGTTTGTTCCCGAAAATCAGTTCTCCTCCAAAATTATAAGAGTTTTGATCCTTTGGTATGTAACGTAACATTAAACCTTGTGAAAAATTCTGCTTAAAAAAGTATTCAGTCAACAGATGAGAGATCCATTTCGATGTAAGCAATTATAAATATTTTCAACACTAATTACTTCCACATCGGAGCTTAACACAACAATCCCACGTCATTCTATAACACCATCAGCCGCTGTGATTAAATTATTTAATTAAAGTGCATTTGAAAATTCAACTAAAAGTCTGTTGTACTTATGACACGACTCAATTTTCACAAAAACAATAACACAAATCATAGAGGAAAACACCAACTAACCGCCCAACAAAAAACGACTACAAACCTATAACCTGACAGGAGACGAGAATCAGTGGGGTGGTCATCAGTGAGACAGTGAGTCAGTCAATAAAACAGAGGAAATAAAACCGCAAAACGACGACAAACAACGTCAATACTGCGAAATATTTCTCTCGTCGTCGGTAGGACTGATTAAATTACTTCATTTTGTGGAACAATAGCCGCCCCCCTTTTTAGGTTTCATAACGGGTAAGGTATTAAAGTGCATCACATAATGTCTGCGGTATGCAGTGTAAGCATGGAACTCTTAAGAAATAAAATAAAACACAGAAGCTAACTGAAGGTGTCTATAAATGCTGTTTGACGTCATGCTTGAAGCATGACACGCCCTCCTAAACCTGAGGAATTAGTTCTATTTTAAGAGTTAGGAGATCGTTTAAGGTCACGCAGTTAATAGTTGTTCATTAAGTGTGACTCGCGAAGTTGGGTTTTGAAAAAAAAAAAAAAAAAAAAAAACTCACAGATCTAGGATTGAAAAATAATAATCATGTTAACCCTACTGTGTCAGGAAAAATATAGATTGTGTTTGCAATCGTCGTTGTCTGGCGGTCATGGCAATACGCGATGATTGCATGTGGGCAAATATAATTGAATTGGCAGTCCAGAGTGGTTACGGACGCAACACAATCTGCGTATATTTGTGTTCTTATCGATTCGTGTTGTTTAGACAATTGATTAATAACTCGATTACTCAGCAATAAAAAACAAAACTTAATTGAACTTCTGTGATTGCATCATTTTATTAGAAAAAGAAAGAACAAAAAAGCATATCTATACTGAATAGAAACTTAATTAACACTTAATATATATGGCGAACGGTATTCGCCCGATTACATCATGACCGAGCATTTAGAATAAATTAAACGCATTCATGAAAAAATGATATCATTGGCAAACAATAGTTATGGATTGTTTATGCGAACCAGCAGGAAGTTTTTTTTTTCTTTTATGGGCGAAGATTTAAATAGAATCGTGTTTACTTACGGTAAAGATTGATGATAAAAGTTTACAGTTAGGTTTAAAAAGTTTTGACAGGTTATATCTGCATATATTTAACAACCAGTTTTTAATTTTAACAAAATAATTCAACTTTAGCAAAATTAGTTTTTTTGTTAGTAATTCCGAGTAAAATTTTATTTCGTCCGAAAAATCTCGTTCCGACTTTTTAGTCGAATAATGAAAAATAGTTATGTATTTAAATGCAAATAACACACCCTTTATTTTTTTAAATGGCCTTTCAATATTAAAACGTCAGTCAGCGTTTAAGTTTCGACCTTCCCAGTAATATATTTCAAATTTAGCTAGTTAGTCGTTTCGAAATCGATAAATTTTACAAAAGTTTAGAGGTGCGTTGGCATTAAAATATGTACAACAATATTAAAAAAAACGACACTATTTTATAGTTTTTAGAGCATCTACATTTACGTTTTGTAATAGCTATCAAAACGCGACTTAAATAATCTTAAATGCTAACTGCTACCAAATCATTGAACTCGTCCAAGATTTCTCACCAGTATTGACGTACTAGATATGGACTGCCAGTCGGTTGAAATTTTCATACAAACGGAGAAAAAAAGATGTTCCAGCTAAAAACGGTCTAAAACCGCCATCATCTAGTAGTGTTAAATACGTGTACTAATTTCGCCATAAAATTTAAACAAAAACGATGAGGTATTGATATGTACATAAGTAAATCAATAATATGTGGAGTGGATTTGTTTTGCAAAATAAAAGTAGGTTGATAACAATTTCCACCAAAATATATCATAATTAAATAATAAATTATAACAAACATAGCCCTGCTACACAGAGACCCCGCTAGTAGTTGATGGCGCCCCTAGATATGTTGGAACACGCGTGAAGTTGGCTACTGGCGGTCCATATCTAATAGGTCAATGCTCACTAGCTTTACAATGTGCCTGATAAAATCGTCTTTCTTCTATTTGAAGGAGACATAAAAGGAAGACCAACCATATATCGAGTCTTGAACTTTCTAATATTTAAATACAATTATGTTTCGACTTTCACGCACTTTTCAGGTCTCCAATAACAATGCAAAAGACATGTTCTTATTTAACATTTAAAATGTTCTGAACAGTTCGAAACATTGATATTGAACTAAGCTAATATAGTATTTTTTGACAGCTTATTGTCATTTGTCATTCTTGACAGTTTATAGAGCTTTTTAACAGGCGACTATATCCGCATAATTTTCTCTTTCACACTTTAAAACTTCTTATGGGTAAATTCAATATGTTGGGCGGACAAAGAGAAAGATATAATCCCTTGAACCTGCAAACTAGACTACCCAGATAGGTACTCCTAATTAGTATAAGTGCATTTTGAAAATACAATATACCGATTCCAAAAATCGGGTGGATCGATTTTAATGGCGGATTCGTATTTTTCCATGTCCGAAAGCGAATCCCTCTCCTTTCGCCATTTATAAGAACAACAGTCATAATTTTGGAAAGTTATAATGGGAACACCGGAAATAAAAAAATACTCGCCCTTCTTCGTTTTTTGAGGTATCCGTTTCAATATCAATATATCTATCGCACTTCTTGATATCGGCTTATATAGAATTATCCTGTTTTGAAATGCAGAACTTCAGAATATCGGAAACAGAATTTTGACACACAAAAAACTTTAACCCCAGAACCTTCAGTTTATACGAGAAGGGTATCACAGAATAAGATGCATTTTTTGAAGGTATGTATTTGGAAGAGTTAAGCAAACATACTTAAAAGGTTACGTTGAAAAATAAAAACAAATTGATTAGGTATAGGTATACTGATCCACCCTCCTTTTTTCAATTAAATCTTTCAATCAACACTTGATTATCGATCTTAACGTTTATTTTGTAATTAAAACATCTATATAATTACAAAACAAATGTTTTTCAATAATGCATCGATTCATTGGTAAATGCCCCGATAAATCTTCTTATTTAATTGATTGTATAGCTAGTATAGCTAATGTACTTTGCGCCGACAGCCTAAAAAAAATACAACAAATAATGCATTTCTCTGAAATAAGAGCGAATCGGTTAAGTCAATCAATCAAAACATTCAAAGCCAAAAAAAAAAGCTTCCCTCTCTTTTATTTTCATGTGATGTCAATCAAAGCAGCCATGAGTGAAGTGAGCTTTGGCTCTTGAAAAAAAAAACAACAACAAAAACACGTCAAATTAATAAGAAAGGTTGCTCCTCTCATTTGTCTATTCTCTGGCGCATCTGTAAGATTTTATCTATGTATCTGCATTTTATCTGATTAATTGTAAAAGTCTAAACAGCTGCTTTCAATGAATAATAATAATAACAACAATGAAAATCAAAATTCTAAAATATAAATAGAAAAATATTATATTAGAGGTAAATTTTATAAAAATTTATTGCAATTGCATTTGGCCTACGTGGGTAATTGCCAAAAACATTTTCTTTTTTTTTTCAAAAAAAAAAAAAAAAAAACCAAAACAAAAATAAGGTTTGTTACACAACAATTAATGTACCAAAATTATGTATTTATTTAATTTTGTAATTTATGCGGCCAGTGTTTTTTTTCTTGGTTAGCAAATTAAAAAAAAAAACGTGACTAAATCTAAAAATAATGTATAAATGTTGAGGAGAGAGAGAAAAGTCACTCACACTCTTGCTTGTTCCACGGGGTGTTCTTTAGCTCAAGCAGGGCTATTTTAATATCCTCCAATTTTAAAGCTGCACCCATTTTTTCGTAATCTTTTTTAAAATTTCACACACAAACTGTCACTTTATTGAAAATTAAAATTCAATTTAATTGTTGAACACAATATTAATGGTGACAGATAGTTTCGTCGAAAAATTAACTTCGAATACGATTCGCTACGCGCACACTTTTGATGGACCTTTTGAAACTTCGTACCGCTTCTAAGGCAAGTTAACAACTACTAATTTACCGATGAGTTGTTTCGCGGTTGAGCAAATTTTTTAATCTAGGCACACAGTATTGTTGGCGTTATTCCTGCTGCTATCTCGATCAATCGACACGACACGACCAATTGAAATTAACTGTATAGAACTACTGGTAACAGTGATAAGCCTTATCACAATGACACCTTATCCAGTGAATGCGATGGAATCCTACAACTTTGATAAATCCTGTGGTGCTTAAACGTCAGACGAAAAAAAAAGAAAAATTCGATGACAAAACACACGACCGGATCGTTTCGACAGCCAACCGACTGAGAGCACACGTAAAGAAGGAAAAACTATTTGTTTCAACTAAAAGTATAGAGGTTCTACCTACCCTCTGCGTCTTTCAATCTTTTTATACGTATGTCGTATATACACATGTACATAATAGAAATACATAAAATAGGTATTCAGATGCCAAACTTGTATGTTAGTTTTGTTTTTTTTTGGCGAGGTCACAGAAATTTTCGAGTAAAATGATGACAACGACCGGAGCAGAGCGGTCCAAATGCCCGTTTGTAAACTAAAAAAGATTCGAATAACGAAACAACAATTCATGCAATTTTGTGCCGCCCGTCTATTGAGGGGCAAGTGCACGTTTTCAATTTTATTGTTGTTATTATTTTATTGTTGATCTGAGAGCAGCTGCGTTAAGCGGGTATATAAACTTAGGTATAGGACTAGGTATACCTGCTTGCTTTAGAGAAGCCATACATTTATAATGTGGTCTCTTTTAATGCCAGACTAATTGACAAGTGCATTGGGTGCGTTATGTATTTTGCTACACACACACCCCACCGCACCGAAACGAACCGCACCGGCAGCAAACAGATAAGAACTCTATTTTATTTATTTATTTTTTTTGATGCAGTTGAATAGAACTTCAGCTATTCAAGCCATATCAATGATTTATAGTTTGATGGTTTGCTAGAATAGAGGAGAGATTATCTCACCATATAGTGTGTCATGGAATGATTATAGTATAGGATGATATTAATGTCGTATCTACATACGAATAGATATAAAAGTAGGTGCCCGTGTGGTTTATAGTTAATACAATAGCGCTGACTGCTGAGTCACTCATATATGAATAAGTGAAGCTTCAGTTTTGATGATGCTGTCACTGATTGAAAGGTATGCCAGAACATGTTAACTCATTTCAAATTAAATTAAATTTCAATAAAACTGGTTTTTCACATAAAAAAAAACACTCAAAAACCTCATCGGAGCTGAAATTCCATAGATTTCAGTTTTTCGTAAATCACAAGTTTTTTGTATGAAACCTCTAGGAATTACAAAACATTCTTTTTTTTAAGAAAATTCGGCGCTCAATCAATTTGTCAAACAGAACTGTCAAACGAAATAAGTAGGTGTAACCGTATTTAATAATCTTTTATAGCACATAAAAAAACATGGTATTCGCGAAAAACTGAAAACCGGCATCAAAAACACAAGTTTTCATATATGTTTTTGGTTACCAAAAAGTTTTCGTAAAACACAAGCTTTTGCGAAAACTCATCAAAAACCAGTTAGAACTGCAAAATGAACTAAACAAACTAAACTAGTGAAACATTCAACACAACCAACTGTCAATAAAAGAAATTTTAACGAATCTGTCAAACCAAGAAAATCACCCCAAACAATTAGAGGCAATTGGAGGCAAACTGAATTTTTCCCGTAAGAACTTCTGTGGCGTGAAAGAGCCAACTATACTGAAATATGAGAATATAGCCGCTTGTGTTAAAAGCCCTATGGCAAATGAAATAGCTAAAAATTTCTGTTCTGGAATGTTCTAAAAAGTGCTTCATAATCCTTTTCAGAGCAGTTCACAGTTCAGAAGAATTTTTGATTTGCTGTTAAATCAGAACAGATTGAGCAGATTTGTATTTAGGTATTTATATTTGTTATTTTGTATTTATATTTAAAATTGGAAACAAATGATTTTGCCATGTTCTTCTGACATGCGGCTTTCTTGTTGAACAACCCTCTTATGAGTTGAGTTAAAACTGTTATTAGCATTTCGTCCGTAATAAAAGTATTAGTACCAAAGATGCAAAACCACAAGATTTGTTAAAAAATCTTCAAAACCAGTAAGAATAACATTTCGAGATGATTAAAACGAACACAACAATTGAAGCATTCAGCGTAATTAACATATAGATAACGGTTTTCCAATAGAGATTTGCGAAATTTGACAGGTGATTGCGGCTTTTTGAAGCTGCATCTGTCAAATTGGCTGTCATGTACGACCCTGATTACACCAGTCGTTTTTTCTTATGTGACGTACTTCGACTTTCTGACAGGTACGTACTATGGTGATTAGACGGTTCGTTGTTATTTGCCTGTTTCCATTCTTCATTTTGATGCCGGAAAGCAAAGTTTGACGCCGGACAGCGAGGTTGAGGAAGTTGTTTTTTTTTTTTTGAAAAAAACAAATATTATTGTTCAATATCATTGCTTATAGTTTCTTTTCAATTTTTGTTCTCGTTTACAACAAAATAATATTAAAACAGTTGCAATATTAAATATTCTAAAAATTTCAATTTCGCTTTCCGGCGTCAAACAAGAAATGTCAAAGTTCAACCAGAAAAAGTCTTAAAATTTTCATACGTACTTTAGTTAATTCTTTCCTCTTTCGTTTCTACACCCCTCACCCATAATGTCAAAAAGACGTATGACAAAACGTACGGAAAAGGACTAGTCTAATCAGGGTATTGGTTATGTTTATTTTTTGGTTCGACAGCACGGCACAAAATAGAAAACTGTTCTTGGAAATTTTAATGTAAACGAGTGTGTTCTGAAGTTAGTGCATAACATTATAGCCAAAACATACAAATGTCATAAGCCGTTCGTAATACCATAGAGTTGACAAAATTTAGTTCCGAAGAACCGACCATCACTTGGTGGATGCGAGATTAGCTCCGCCAGTGGCTTGTAAAGTTTACCTCAAAGTGGTTCTGCTGGTTTTCAATAAAATAAAATCGACTGTCACTTTTCTATCATAAATATAGATTTGCCTTACGGACTAGTTAAACTATCGGCATGGGTTTTTGTCAACAAGCTAAATGATAGCAATTTACAATGCAAAGCACTGCATTTACAGGAAGTCACTGTTTTGTGTTAATTTTGCCCTTCTTCTTCCTTTTTCGAGAAGAATGTTGGCCAGGTAGTTTTTGTAAATCAACTGCTCCTTGAAATATTCTGATTTGACATATATAAGTTTGTAAAAACTCACCTTTGACGGTTACAACGTAGATATCTATTCATTTCAAACTGTCATTGTCGACATAGATGGACTTAGCATCAATGTATTTACATATACAATTTCCAAAAACAAAAAGAACATGGGTGCTTCATTGAACACCGATCTTGCCTACGACAAGAGTTCTTTTCCAGCTCTGGGAAGTTGAAGGTACGGAATAAGTTTGAATTTTCAAAAAAGCGTGGATTTCTTTTTACTGTCTAATAATAAAACACCTGCATAAATTTAATCGTAAGTTTCTAAACTTATCATAAAAAACTAAGTTAACCCACTTCAAAAAAAAGTTTCTAAATCTAATCACAATTAAGAGTAACAGATAAGCAGGTTTTGTTTTGGGAATGATCTTATCAACCTGCCGGCAAAACGACCTTCAAAAACTGTTCGTCACTGTGATTCAGTTTTTATGTATTGATTGTGATTTAAATACTTTATTGACGAATCGTTTTAAAAAATATAACAGTCATTTTTTATTTACCTAACCAATTTAAAATAATTACCAATACAATCTTGTTTTTTGTCCTTTAAATGAACTCCAGAAAACATATATAAAAAACAAAAACAAAAATAGATACACATTTGGAAGTTAAGCTTCGTAAACATCATCAATTGTACACCTATCTACGTTCTAAAGATACGGCAAATCTGAATATAATTGCGCAGTATTATATACATAGATACTTTACTTTGTTCAGTGAACAGAGAAGCCATCAAAAACAAATTAATGCAATCTCCTAAAAATTCCACGCTCATGGTGATGATGTAAACATAACATCCAAATTGGGTATGAAATTCTTACCCTCCTATTATTTCAATCACGAAATTGCTTTCATAAAACATTTTATTGATTTTTTGTTAGAATCTAGAGGCAGGTCAAGCTCATTAAAAAAAAATAACACTACAGTAGTTGGCTTGTACCCAGGCAGATAGATAACTACAGAGATAAAAGATACATCGTCATCCATAATATCTCTATCGATGAAAACTCACACCCAACTAATTCAATAAATAATAGCTTTCAATTTTTCACTTCAAAAAAGTTTCACATTAATTAAAAAAAAAAAGAAAAAAAACTTACTTTTCAGGGCTCAGGGGATGTATACAATTTGAAAGTTTGTGTACCGGGAATTAATGAAAGCATTTTGTCGACTAAGTGGCGGCTAGCAGCAGCCGCCATAAGCTTCTATTTATAGAAGAATCATGTTCTTTGCCAAACTTTTAGTACGGGTAAAGGTAATTTTAACACGGCAAAGCGCCGCAGACCAAACATCAGCTTTTACGCGAACAGTTTACCCGCACAGCGTTGCCGTTCAATTAAAAATTGATTGTTCCTTGCTGGTAAAATAAGTTGTAGGGGACAATTTTTCGTCGAATCCGAACCTAAAGTGAAATGCAATTTTCATATGACAATGACACTCTTGGAGGATTTGTCACTTCCTCGCAAGAGGCAGAGCACTTCAAAAAAACATTAGGTGCACTCAGGGCTCAAACCCATGTCTCTGGGGTGATAGTCCGACATAATGACGACTAGGGCACGGGGCACTAACTTTAAGCAATTTCTTATGTCGAATCCAAATCAATAAAAGAAATTGAGTGTGTAAAAATTTCGTGTGTGTTTGTTCCGAAAAAATGATTAGAGTGAGTGTTTGTTTCAATTAAATCAACTACAGAATGGAAAACCGTTGTGATTTCTCAAATGATTTACAAATATTGTTGATTGATTTTGATACATCATTTAAGATCTGATATAGTTGGGGCAGGGTCTGTAAGTCAACGAGGAGTTCCGGGAATTTTTGTGAATATGTACAAGCCCGCAAACAAAGAAAAGTCACAAAAGAAGTACCCAATGAATTCTCAATCCAATTCGTTGTACACCAAGGAAGGAAGAAATAATTTGATTTGATAAGAAGATACGAGGAAGTCTATTTAATCAATATCAACTCAGAAGCTGTGAGTCCAAAAACCATTTTCATACGATGCGACCGATCGACGACGTCTCGGCAAAACTTCTATGTAAGTACAAGAGGAAAGTAGTTCGTAGAAACAAACAAGTCCAAAGACAGCCAGATTCAGTTAGCCTTAGACATGGAAAAATTAAAATAGAGAGGACGGCTGTAGATCCATATTTTAAGAAGTGTAAAAGGAAGAGTTGTGGTCCCGTTCGAGTCTGAAGAAGTGACATTTAATGAATTATCTATAGGTATACTGACGGGCCAGTTGGTAAACATGTTAAGAAGAAAGTCATTCTTGCAAACGAAATAACTTTTATTACCCGCATTTATTAATTTTATATTTCCTTTTTAAGGCCAGTTTTTCAGGTGAAGATTATCCGAGTTCCAAGAGAGAGTGCTAACCAAAGTGATTCGAAACACAGTTATCCTGTGTAACAGCTGACAACAGCATACATTTAATATTTTTTTAATTCATCTTTAGATACACATAAAAGTTTGTTAATCTACCGAGTAAAAGTTAATCCTCTACTAAAAAATGGTTCATAAGTTATCTCTTAAGTTATAATTTGACTCGAAATTAACCAGGCAGTAATCGACTGATTGGCTTTAAAAAAAAATTCTTTATCCATTATATGGCAAAATTTATTCAATTTACAATTGTGCACAATAATCTCTATTTTAATAATACAGTCCTACGTGGAAAATATTAACTTTGCTGCTGTTAGTTTTATAATTGTTTTTTTTTTTTTTTTCAATTCTTTACATGTATTTTTTCAATTACAAATATCAACATCGGGACGCTGCGGCAACGCTATTTGACAGGTGTTTGCATTGAAGGGTTATGCAAAAAGATAAAGCTGCATGTAAAATTAACGAGAGAAAACAACAAAAAAAATTAAGAGACATAGAGAGCGAAACAATAGCTTTTTAGTGCGCATTATCAAGGTTAATTTTTGTCGTTTGAGAGCTTTTTTTTTTAATCTATCTGGTATAATAAGATGTTCGAACCGGTTGTTTGATAAGAACTTGACTATACGAACTGAACTGAAAGACTTCGATACGTTTTATAGCGCATTCAATGAGTTACGAATTTTAATTTGACTCCATAGATAAAATATTTAACAGATACTTCTATACACATAAATAAAAATAAAAATTATTATGTCAAATTAACGGCTTTTCACAAGATGCATATAACAGCATTGTATACAGTACTTATTACAAATATCAGTTTTCAAAATGTTTGTCTGTCAGTTTGTTCCGACTAATTTGACACGACTTTTGCTGGCAGATAGCTTATGTTGTAATAAAGCGCGTAATTAAGGCTATTTTATTTGATCTCTGGGTGGCGCTAGGGTATTTTTTTTCGAATATTCGTTAATATGAAAAGTTCAAAAACGGTTGTACTGATTTTGCCGTTTGCTTTTTTCGAAAATTCTTAAACTGCTGCACTGATTTTGAAAAGACTTTCACTGGTAGATAGCCAATATTGTAAGGAACAACTAAGGTTATTTTAATAACCCCCTAAGTGGCGCTGAAAAGTCTTGGCTTTGTCAAGGTAGAATTATAATAACTAAACTCTTTCGAAAGCGATATGTCTTCCCTTGTTTTTTTTTTTTCAAAGAAGTCAACTGGATTGGACAATCGACTTCCCCAGACATTAATAATCTTCCTGGCAATCATCCTCAACAACTGCTATCAATTAAATGGAAAAATGTCAAAATTATGTCTATACCCAAGAAAGGCAACAACATCTCACTTCTACTCAACATAAGCAAGACACTGCAAGCTAATAATCCCAAAGTTGAAGACTAATAGCTGGGAAAACAATATAGTTCTAGATTATGCAGTTTGGATTCCGGAAAAAGCTTTCCACTTTCAGCAAATTGTTCACTATTCTAGCAATTTTTCAGCAATTTCAGTTTCAACAGTTTTTGATATTAAAAAAGCATTCGACAGGGTGTATATTAGAAGAACTCACCTATACATTTTTTCTTTTTTTTATTAAAAGTTTTTTTTTAAGTATTTGACCAATCTATACAAAAACTAAAACTTTGTTTATTTATACGGAAACGTAAAAATCCCATATCTATTATACAATACGTTAAATTCTCCCTAACACTTAATTTATATTCTCATTTTTTTTTTGTGTGTTTGATAAGTATGGCCATCACTATATTGCAGACATTTTATGTCATTCATGAATCTTTTTAAACAATAAAGAATAGAAAATTGAATGTTTAGATTTTGGATTGAATCCAAATGGAACAATGTGACAGGTTGAACTCGTTTAGTTATGTAGATGTATCTATATTTTTTTATATGCCAGAATTTTGCAATTGGATATCAATTTTAATGTATATTTACAGTATGGGATGTTGTTTTACATATATGACATTTTAAAATAAAAAGCTGTTTTGTACTATTTCTATCATTCGTATTTTGTTTATTATGCAGTAGTTATTAAATTATATCATTCATTCTGTTTTGTTTTTTAGTTTCACTTTAAACGTGAGTTTCCAGTGTTCAATTTATCTCGACTGTACTGTATTGTACTATATTGTATTTTTTAAACATTCGATATGAATCCATTAAATGTTCTTATTCTCATCGTAGAATATTAGACATGGTCTAATTAGATTTCTTTTTTTTTTTGTTTACATTTCGTTATTTCAAAAGGCAGTTTCACGACTGTTTATCGTTTTAACAGTATTGCTGTAGTATCTGTGTGCTAATTTGAATTCTCTTGTATACAATATGTATCTTGTTAATTATCTTTAAAAATAATAAAGAAAAGTTAGGTGTACAGTGTACTGCGAGAGAGAGTTTCTTTTAGAAAAACATCTATCAATTAAATGAATCTATTAGTCATTTGGTGCTGATAAAATAATTTACTTTCTCATAAAATTTTGTGTTTAAATAATTTATTTTTATGACTTCCGTTAAATGTCTTTAGTGACATTTAATAATATTATATGGTGACACGATTTTTAAAAGTAAACAATAGATGATGTCATGTGTTAAAATAACACACTGGCTCTACTGGGCATACAGCTGTCCAACATCACAACCACAATCTAAACAACAATCAGTGCTGTTTTTTTCTGTGGGCAAATTATGTCATGTCTTTTTATTTCCATTCAAAGTTGGCCATGAGCAAATCGGCATAGAGACGTCAAATTTAAACAAACACCAAATAAAATTTACACATACTTCACCTAAATTCAACAAAAAGCAGTACACGTACACGAAACGTCAAAATCCATGTTCAATATTTCAACAGCGCTCATGTCTTGTCGAAAAAACTAACTTCTTCGACATGTCGCCTGATTGGGCATGGATTTTTCAGACTCCATTGGTTGTTCTCATGGCGTGTTCAAAATTAGAGCAGCGTTCATGCCCAGTGGAGCCAGTGTGTTAGGATTGATTTTGAATTTTGTATTGAGATTAATGATGTTTCGTAAATTGACATTGACAAAGACTGTTCATTAAAATAAGTACGCCACAATTAATTCAGAGATGAAGACAAAACTATTATAATATATATGTGAGAGAATACGTGTTATGACTACCTTAGAAACTTATAATTGAAAGTATGCCCTCACCCTTATATTTTTTATAGTTTAACGACGTCTAATATTCATGTTATTTTAATCGTCATGTTGTTTGGGGCGTCATGCGACCGACATGTCATGTTGTTAGGATCGTCATATGTGATCGTCATTTTGTTTAGGTCGTCATGTGAACGTCCTGTCATCATGTTGTTATAGGATCGTCATGTTGTTTTGATTATAATGTTTGTTTTCATTGCCTACTATGTTGTCAGCAGTGCAAATATCGAAGGATTGATGTTATACGGTTCAGTCCTAGATATTTTGCCGATGCCGTTGGTTGCATGCTAGGAAATAGTTAATAGAATGGAAACATGTCTGGATGATTCTCTAACATATACGATACGTAATAAGAAAGTTTTAAATTTAAGTTGGTTTTTGCATATAACTAACATCACTGTCTCCATCAGACAAAATACATTTTGTAAATCTTTACGTCCAGAATTTTTGTGGCGGTTTTCCAACAGCAAATGGTTTACCATACAGCAATTTCATTTTCAATGAAATGGCCAATGAATGGCCGCCACAGACTGTCAACATCGACCGTTCCGAACGGATACCTTGATAAGGCTGAATAAAAAACAGATTTGACAGATGCCAAATCAACATGGCCGCCGAAAACTGTCAATTTCGACCCCTCCCTATTAGATACTCACTCATTGCACTTGTGGGTTAAGGAGATTAATTTTCATTTTTTAGACAAGAAGAGCAAAAAGAGGGGTAGTGACTAAAGAGGTAATCCTCTATCGAAGAATCCATTGTAACCAAAAGACTGCTTCTCGCAATGACGACGATCATTCTTTCATAATGAAAAATATGTCTACGAATATCAATTTTCCTAGAAAGACCTTTATTTTAATACAAACTCGCAATGTTTTTTGACACGCAGACCGAAGCAGACAGGAGAAAAAACACACTCTGAATAAAATAGAGTTACGTTACGTGATAATTTTGTGCAATAAAAATCTAACTAAGGTGAGCTATGACACCTTCTTTTTCTATTGTTTAAGCAAATTCTCATTCCCTCTTGTTGCCTTGTTGACATATTTTAATTTATTTCAAAAGCACCAACAATTCTAAATTTTCAACGTTCGTTTTATTGTTTTGCTGGGTTTATTCTTAGTAATCTATTGTTGTTTTGTTCTGACATAGGAAGGTACACCACATTCTTTGATTCATCCAGGTTAATGTTGCCACACCTAGTGCTAGTCGCATAAAGAAAATAGAAATAAAAAAAAACTTGATGCAAGGTTCTCTTTGGGTCAATGGGAGGTTAAAGTTTTGAGGGAGAACGCGTAGATGAACAATTGAGGAAACGCGAATAAATACGTAGAAACCTTCCAGACCTCTTTATTGTATAAAAATATAAACTTCTCTAGTTAAGCACTTGTTATTTCTAAAGAATTCCAATATAAAGTTAGTTCCGAGCTCAAGCATTTTAAAAATACACCGTTGAAACAAAATTATAAAAAGCAACAAATTTATGAATTCCAATTAGGAGCGTACATTTATTTAAAACACTTAAGAAGTTACTGTACTGTGACTTTGCATTGTTGAAGTCTTCTTTTCTAAACATGAAATAATTTATGATTTCAATTGTAATTAAGTAGCAGGCAAGTGAAACTTCTGTAGAAACGTAACATTGTTGCAAACAGTGGAGGATTTAAACTTTAGGGGCACCCCAAGCATATAGAAATTGAAAACCATTCAGGTACTATTACAATAGATAGATAAAACATAAGCAGGCAACAATGTTGCGTGAACAGGAAAAAGAGAAATAAAACTCCTTGATTAAGAAAACTTCAAAGCAAAATATTTTAAGGAAAAAATTAAGGATTGTTGGAAAATATATAAAGGTCGATTCACTTTGCGATGAGTAGAAAGATCAAATAAGCAAGCGCTGACAAAATGGAGATCCTCGAGCTGATAATTTGCTAGCAGAAGCAGAGCAAAAGTATTTATTGACACGAAGGAATGCTATACAATTCAGCTTAATCTACTTCTAACGTAATGATGGACAATCTAATGATGACATCTTTGGCTATTGAGTAACAAAGCCTTCACGCGAAGACCCAAATTATTGTGATAATCCCAGTTTTTTCTCTATGGTGCAGAGAGGTGGGAGTTGCAAGTGGTGTGTACAAACAAAACTTGGAGATTTTCAAGATCGAATTAGAAAGTGCTTGATTGCATTGAATGAAAAAACCTTTGGTATCTTCAGTCCAACATGTGCGGGGAATCTGTGGCGAAAAAGGTTCAATGACGAGGATTCACGAATGTTACGATGAAATCCATTTAGCCAGAAGGATGCGTACTCAATGGCTTTGGCCGGTTGGATAGAAATTGGTTCGGATCTTAAGAAACAAAGATTGATTTAAATATATGTAATTTGATTACGAATACATTTATTAAAAAAAATGAGCCCTTGCAGAATAGAGCCCCAACCGCGTGATTTTTCTGATCAGCTGTTAATGCGGCACTGTAGTTAGGAGCAAGGTGAAATTTCAAGATTAATTAAAAAAAATAAGCAAGAAAATTAAATTCTATTGTTTACTGTTTGGATTGTACAGTTAAGGGGAAACTTACGTGCCACGATAAATACGTAAATCAAAAAGAATAAACGATTTTAGATTGAGAGATTGCATCACTTTGCATTTATTAAGTTTTCAATAAAAAAAAACCTCTGGATAGTTGCGATTCATATTAAACTCACGCAATTTATTGCCACAAAAGAATTTAAAAAAAAATCAAAAATAAAAGACTGTATTGTAAAAGTGAGAAGATTAATAAAATTTTGAAAACTAGAGAATTGGTTTCTTCTTGATGATCAATGGGGGTTTCTTTCGTGTAAATCAACCACTGAACAGTTGACGCAATGAACAGTGTAAAAATCAGAATGTAAAACCATTGCGATTCTTCAATTAGTTAAGATGCACCATAGGAATCACCAAAGAATTATTGATTAAAGTTGGTGTTCACTAAGGAACCATCGTTAGTCCTTTACTTTTTATTAAAGTTCTATACGAGCGTTTATGTATGGGTCAACCGTCGAAGCGCAAACAAGAAAACTCCTATCTATGATCTAACTAAATGATCTCATCAGAGGAGTAAACAAGATTGAGGACGAGATGAAACAAGTCAATTTTTGTTATCAGCTAGAGCTTCATTTTGCGGAAGTAGACAAGCACCATAACGATAGCTTTTCGAAGACTTATGTCAAATTCCTTAGATTTTTTCCAGATTTGATCGGAAAAGTTGACTTTTTTTCCTTCCCATGGATGTCGAAACTACAAAGTTGCTTTTTTCTGCGATTGTATTGTGTGTATTTTATAGACGCAATCTAAACAATTCACTGTAGTTCACTTTATTAACATATTACACTATTAACAGCAAAATTCAAGTCCAATAAATTATTTTAAAATAATTTCATTTGGGAAATCTATATTAAAATAAACCAAACTACACAATTAGAAGGTTCGTGTGACAGAAGAAATCAAAAAAAGCAACTTTTTCTTGTCCATGGATCATGATTTTCGGAAAAAAGCAACTTTATTCCGAAAAAAGCGACTTTAGTCCGACTAAAGTCAACTTTTTATTTCCAAGGAATTCGACATTAAAAATTCATGATAGCTTGATGAACTGCCGTTCAACTTGGACGACCATATAAAAAATGGTTTAATAGGAAAACGGCGTACGTTTTGGAACTTGGTTGTGATCGAAATGAACAGATTCCATAGGCGTTAAAAAGGGATTGGGAAGCTTTTCACGGAGAACATCAAATAAATGATTTTTGATCAAGTTGGTCAAAGTGCACAAATGATTGTTAGCTACAGCGTTGGAAATGAACAAATTCGAGTAGTTCGAGTCATTTGACTTACAGTTTATGGTTATTTGGTTATTTGACAACTCCTCCTCTACAATGGACGACACTCTTTTTGTCATACCTTTATAGACCATTATAAAGCCTATTAAGAACAAAGTATGAAAGACTCGCAATGTTAAAATTCTTAAAGAGAACTTTATCAATTTTATTAGTTTTGCAACCAAAGCCAGTCATTCGGAAGTGTTATCTGATCTAGCGAAACTCGGATAAGTTTCGATGACTCCTTTGGAATGAAATTTTTTTCGGAACTATCTAAAGGCACCTGATACGTGAAATAGTTCTCTACCGCCCCTAAGCGAAGCAACGAAGTTTGCGTGATCGGGTGTTAAAATTCCTTGAATCCTCGAAGCGTGCCACTCAAATTAGGTCCCTTTAGAGGTAGATAGACTATTTTATTTCATTTTGGAGTAGACTGTGGGAAGCTTAGGTGAAATCGGTCAAGTACCATATAAAACGAGTTGCTGTTACGGATTGGATCTCTAAGGTTCTTTTATAGGACCAGATCTATGAAACCTCTATAAAGAATGATGTCAATTTGACGTCACAAACACTGACAAAGTGTGTTGAAGTCGAATTGACTTTTCTCTTTCAAATTGAGGAATTCAACAGTTTTTTTTTCCAAATTTAGATTTGTGTGTCCAATTTCCATTTCTTAGCTGTCATACATCAAACATCACCATGCTAAATATAAATCTATTGAAACATTTGTCACACTCCATAGACCATAATATTTAAATAAATTTTTCTATGAAAAAAAGTAATAATTAAACTTCAACACAAACGGTTGTCAAGAGGTTCTCGTATTATGACTAACATCACCATTGGCATCGAACAACGCACATCAATAACCTAAACAACACCTCCGCACTTTGGTCAAAAATAGACTTTCTCGTTATCCAAACGAAGAAAAAAGAAGAATTAACCAGCAATATGACATCATTAGAGTTCAATTGCTTAGCTCGATCCTCATCATCTAGTCAAATAAAGAATAAACCAATGGTGCTCGGTAGGATTGTGGATGA
The DNA here is from genome assembly GCA_951217065.1 of Baccha elongata. Lineage (NCBI taxonomy): Eukaryota > Metazoa > Arthropoda > Insecta > Diptera > Syrphidae > Baccha > Baccha elongata. The sequence continues at coordinate 249,936,673 of OX578272.1, forward strand.
CGGTGTTGATAATAAAAAGTGAAGAGAAGAAAATTTATAGCTGGCTCGCATGCGTTCATCGACCTCAATATAGAACCCAGCAAGTTGCTAAGTAATTTATTTTCCTCGAGACATGAAACAGGGATTTTTATTTTTAATAGATTCATTCAAAACTCAACACGATGATTTTTAGTCTTTAAGAACTTCTTTCATTATTTACAACCATCACAATGTCCACAATTCATTCAAGTTGGTTTCCTTATTCCATCATATTTTCTATGGCATTGGATGGATGGCATGACGACGACCATTAAAAGGTGGAGGTGGCCACAGGGAGGAAAGAAAATTCTTGATAACTTACCGTTGTCGTCGTCGCCAGCAGTCTATGTATGAGAAGAAACGGGATCGGAAGAAATTTCCCTTAGCTCCGAAAAATTACGTTTTAATATTCAACTCTGGGCTTTGACGTAAATAAGAAGATATCGTTGGTCGGTTGGTTTATTTCAAGCCGACAGAAAATAAAATTTGTAGTTCGTTGCATGATGTGTGGTGTTCATAGGTATATCTACAAAATGTTATAAAAGTATATAGTTAGACTGAGCGCGGAAGAATCAATTCAAATGAGAACCAACAACCATAAGAGGGGAAAACTGTATGTTTATGTAATCTAATTGCAATGCGACCGACGTAAGTATATATACAATATCCCCTTAGAAATGCTCCAGGCGCGCAATGTGGGATTACAGTGTGGACGTGATGAATATACAATTCATAGCTCTTGGGTGTATGGCCAGTATGTGGTCAATATGGCGGACTGTAAATATTGTGCTGATGACAAACCTAAATTAAGTGCAAATGTTCACTTTCGAACTAGAACTTGATATTAGAAAGGGACTGTGCGAGAACGTAATAAAATAGTTTTTTTTTAAAGGGGTGATTAATATTTTTGTAATGTTTACGCTTCGAGAGTATTATAGCTCCTGGAATACAATCCAATTACATGCTAACGACATGACAAAGAAAAACGCGGCGGGTATATACTTAGCCGTTAAGTATGTTTACGAACTTGACAAAGAAAAACAGATAAGAATTAAAAATTTCATAAAAGATATTGCGTACGGAAGAAAACTTTATTTACACAATTATCGCTTAATAATCTGCCAAAAGTTCATTGACACATCATATATAGAAACTGGTAGAATTTTTAAACACTGCATTTTTTTACAAGAAGTTTAAATTAAACATGATCAATAATTACATAAGAAATATTTAGGCCAAAAATACCAACTGAAAACTGCGAGGAAAAACAGATAAGGGTCGCAATCTCAAGTCGCTCTGAAGTGAATCTGAAGATATTAAAGATAGCGGCAGAAAAAAAGGGTGGTAGCATTTGTTAAACCTCTGGAGAAGCCTCTGGAGAATCTATCTGATCAAAATCAGATTTAAAAAAAATATCGCTAGGCACAAATCAGAGAAAGCTGGTTTTGTAAACTTGCAAAATATCATTACAGAAATCTAATGTATCTTGCTAAATCGCTGTCTTTGAGCTGATTAAGCAATTTCGGAATAAATTCCTATCGAGAAGAATCAAGGAGACGATATATACAAAACACTCATCATCCCGGTTCTGCTGCTTGAGAAGCTGAATTATCGATCAGTATAATGTCGATGTATGTATGCCTTGAGGTATTAATATGAAATTAATGAACCATTTGCAAAAAATTTTAATGTCCGAATGTACACTGTGGCGTATGTGGAATATCTATTTTTTTTTATTTTGTTCTTCTTGTGTACATTTTTGGTTTAGATTTTGAATGAAGATGAATGAAGATAGGCAAATTTGTGATATATATGTATATTGGTTACAAAGTAATCAGAAAGTAATATGCCCGATTTTTTTTTGTTTTTATCAATAACGGAACTGGAAAAAAATACAACCGAATTTTATGAAATTTTATATGAGTGATTTTTTGGCAAATGCACTGTTCTTTTTTGAAACCGATTATGTTTTAAACGGCTGCACAGATATTTACCAAATTTTGCATTCAAGCATTTTTGAAAAAAATATTTTTCGAAAGATTATTTTTTGTTGCTTATTATTTTGGAAAAAAAATCCGATCTATTTTGATAAAATTTTATATAAGTGCTTTGTTGTCAACGGTGATAGTTTTCAACGGAAAAAATACTTTGAAAAAAGTTTACAAACGCCAGAAAACCGTTTTTTATCGATTTCTTGAACTTTCTAGTTTGACAGATATTTACAAATTGAATGTTGACATTTGCAGAATTTTCAGAGCGAACTAGCTGTCATCAGCAAGTAATAAATTTGACACTTACTCTTTTGACAGATTTTTAGGGCCAGTTATGCAAATATTTGAAGCGGCCCAAGAAATTGGTATCTTTCAAACTCGGCTATTTAAGGCCAGTTATACAATCATTGTTCATTTTTTGTTTATACTTTTAACTCACCGATTTCAGCGGATAATTTGTGATTTAAGTATTTAACTGACTAATATTTTAATACCTGACTCTTTAAAGCTTAAAAACTTTAAAAAATACTGTAATCGAGATTATATTTGTGTTTTAAAAAGTACTATTTGGAGAGTCTAAAAAGTTCACACAACAAAATATTTTGCCTTGTCTACCATTTTGAAAATGGCGCTAATGCGATTGTCTTCACTTCTGTTGGTCGTATAATAATTTACTTTTTTTAAGTTTTATGAGGAAAAATATTTTCTCGAACTTAATAAAATAAAATCTAGAGACCAGTTGTACAAACATTTGAACCGCAGTTCAGCTATTTTTTTATTTTCCAAGCTCGGCTACCTAACTAAAAATTTCTAGTTTTTGTTAAAGGTACATAGTGTGTGATAATAAGCGATTGCATATGCCTTTACAAGAGTTGAACCATAGTTAACATGCCGAAATCGGTGGGTAAGAAACTTGATCCACGTTGAACAACTGGCCCTAACAAATTTTTGGTAAAACCTTAAATTTTGGGCCAGTATATTCATAGTTTCTTTACCACAAAAAATAAATAAAATATAACATGTCAAAGTTCAAATATGCAGCAAATAATTGAACCAAACGTCGAAAATTTTCACGATTTTTGGATTCACGTTTTCACAGAACCAGAATTGGCTAATGAAAAAAATCGATTTTAAAATAGGTTTGCACAGAGAAATGTGTCCCACCCAGTCCCACTGTTTCTGTCAAACTGACATTGAGATTTCAGTGAGATTTTTGTTAGTAGGACACGCCTAATAAATATAAAGGATTTCTATAAGTGAGTTCTTTTTGACATACGTCAAGTGTATTTGACTTGTTAAAAATATTTAGTGTGAACTTAATTACTCGTTAAATTTAAAGTGAAATCTCTTCTACATGGTGCCTTATAATGTAACACCCTATCGGAAATGATATAAATTGCAAATGACGGCAACTGTCAGTTTTGTTTTGATATTTTCAATTGATTGAGAATACACTTCGACAGAGAATACGATCAAAATTAGATAATACTATTATTACGGAATATCAATATGTAATTCTTCAGTGATTTTAGAACAACTTGAATTTTGGCGACGATTTTAACTTGGTCTTGCCTTGAAGTGTTCGTTGCAATGAGAATATCGCCGCTATGGCTTTAGATATTTCGAGTGAAGTAGTTGGTGAATGATACAAAAGCTTGGTCAAGCTTTTATAACCGTAAGATAAGCAATAGGTGTTTGTAGACAATTGGTTTCAATAGACGCAGAATATCTTAAAGATAATATTTGACAAGAGTGCGTGAACTTACTACCTGAAGTTTTCGTCATAACGATAACAAATTTAGTAAAAAGAACCAATTTCAATTTAGCAACACCCTGTATACAAACCGGTTAAACAAAGCCAAACACACGCCAATTAAATTGTTATTGTTTTTCTTTTCCCACCTGCACCGGTCGTTTTATGTTGCACTTAAGAAAAGTTACATGAATAAATTATCACTCGTTATCTTTTCTCTTCGTTGTCATCGTCATCATCACTTTCAAAACACAATCATCCCTTAAAGTGCAAGTACTCAACGAATAAGTACTTGCTGCAATTTAAGTAATAGATTTGTAAAATATACAAAGGCTTAATTAATTTTCTTTTAACAAACAGTACTCTGAAATAAAATTATCGTATAATCTATAGATTATTTTAAAAATCAGGTTAAGTAAAAAGCACTTGACACCCTCATTGATTTTTTTTTCAAACACCCGTATAAGAATATATTAGTTAAGTGCAAGTAGTACATAAATGTTTCGATGTAATGTAATATACACAAACCAAAAAACAATATAGACATGCGAGACTTTGTTGTATTTCAAATGTCAGCACTAATCGATTTGTCATAGATGTATGTAGTTCGTTCTAAACAACCCCTCATCTATAGACAGTTGGTTGTCGAAGGTTAACCAATACCCTTCAGTCGACACGTCTTTGCTGAAAAGCAAGTTGCCCGGTTTCAATACTCGAAAGGCGGTATGACCTCATTGAGTTTGCCGTCGTCATTTCATTACAACGAACTTACACACCATTGCATTTAAAGTTCTCCAAACTACCCTCACACTATATCAGCAACATAAGTGTACTCACCTCTTGGATGCAAGCGTTCCGGCTTAAACCAAACATCTGAAAGAATAAATTACGGATTCATTGATTTTATTTTTGTTTTAAAATTAAAAAGAAAAGTGTAGATATATTTTTTTAGTTGCAATTTTGTATGAAGGATGAGAAAAACAAAAACTAATGGAAATTAAAGAGAGTGAGTGAGAGAAAGGATATAAAGATGGGAGTTGCCTCGCATGCACCAAAAAAGTTGTTAGAAAAAAAGTACATACCTATTTTATTTTTTTAAATTTAAAACAAGCATTTTAATAAAAAATAAAAGAACATAAAAACACACTTACTAGGGTCAAATAAGCAGCAAAGCAAGGGCCGGGTTTTTGTAACGCCATTCTGGTTTAATTCACCGTTATCTTCGACCATTTTTTCGTATATATTTCTTTCGAAATTTCTAAATCGAAGAAGATTATTTTATTTCAATCGAATTTTGTGTTTCACTTACACTCACGCGAACTTCAATTTAAACACGCGACACTGTTCTTATTGTATTCGTTGGTTTTTTCGATTTTTTTTTAGTTTTATTTTGGGGATATATAGCTACTATTTTTTATCTTTTAAATTAAAAATTTGACAAACTTAATTTGACAGGTATAATTTTATTTTTATATTTTATTATTATCTTTTTAAAAAAAAACTCTCCAGACTTCGGAACGAAGGATGAAATACTGGGCAGTACACACACAAAAATGTCAGTTCAATTTGTCATGTCCTGAACTACCCCAAAAAAGTTTTCGAATGTTATAAATTGCTATGCGCACTTTATCAGTAAGAGAGATAGAGGGGGGGGAGTACTCTCTCTTCTACATTTTTTTTTTCTTTTTGCTTATAACTGCGTATCGGTTGATGGTATCGTTTTAAGGCTTATTTCTTTCGTTGGCAACCCGCAGCAGCTGAATTTAAATTACACAATAAGGCAACGTCGAAGCTCAATGGTAGTGATTTCAAGTTAAAATCTCTGTGCTTTCTCCTTATGCTTCGTCAAAGCAAACAAAAATATTGATTGTTCATAAACTCGAAAGAGAATACATACGAACAATGTATTTGTACGATGAGGACAACAAGTTGTGAGTCAAAATAATAAATTGATAAAAAGAATGTACTTTGTGCTGTTTACTGTTAACTTATAAAATTGATAACAATTTTTCTATATTTAAATAAAATTATATCATTTTCTGGCAGTTCTTTTTTGCAAAGCTACAAAATATTGCGAATTTATGGCGAGTACACAATCTTAGTAAAAATGGAATATTATTGCCATCGTGAAATTCAACCCTTTATATTTTCTGTTTCAAACAATTTTTCACATATTTTCATGTTCCACGAGTTGAAAAAATAAATCAAATATCTGAGGGGATAATAAAATACAGCTAATACTTCGCAAACTTCAAAATGAAATGAAATCATTTCACCGAAATTATATTAAAACACCCAGAATTCAATATTCTAATATTAATTCAATTTCGCTTTCGTTGTCGAACAAAAAACGTCAAAGTTCAATCAGAAAGTATTAAAATGCTTTAGTTACTCCGTTCCTCTTTCGTTTTTACATATCTTACACTATCAATCAAGAAGATGAATGACGAAACGTACGAAAAAAGAACTAGTGTAATCAAGCTCAAAGTGTTAAATTGATTTATTTCTAATGACAGTTTTCACTGAAAACTTTACAAACGTCAAAACTGGAATCTTTCAAACTTATTGCCTCTTAATGACAGATCGCAGCACGCGAATTTTAAGACCCTGATCCTGATTATACCAATCCTTTTTCCGTATAACGTCGTACGTCTTTTTGACATTTTGAAAGGTGTTGAAACGAATAGAAGTATCGACAAAATTTTAATTTTATGCAATGAAAGTTAAAAATTAACTAACTATGGATGGAGACCATTGTACCAAATCAATTCTTTCCTATCTTTTTACTCCTTCTAACTATTTTCGCGCAACACCTGTTGCATTTAAAAGGAAATGTGCCTTACAGACACATAGTTAAAATATTATAAAAAAAAACATCGACGTTTCTTGTTTGACGTCGGAAACAAGGAAAAGCAAAATTGAGTTATTTAGATTCTTAGCCGTATTTTGTTATCCCTTCTGATCGGGAACGGATTGGAATTTTGCAAGATCTAGAAACAGAGCTGGGTCTTGTGCTGTTGTTGTTTGGGTGTATTTCATGACGCAAATCTGATCCGGATCAGGTCAGAGGGAATAATAAAATACAGCTAGGTATTATATTTTGTAACAGTATAACTTCGTTCAAAATGAGAACAAAAACTAAAAAAGAAACTGGCAGCAATAATGTTTAACAATATTTACCACAACTTTTGAAGACGTCAAAATCAAGAATACAAGCGGGCGAATAACAATGAACCGTTTAATCACCATAGTACTTCCCTGTCAGGAAGACGTAACACGTCACGTACGAAAAAAAGGACTGGTGTAATCAGTGACCTAAACTCGTACAAATTGTTTAAACTACAAAAAGTCAAATTTACTGCTTTCTATATGACAGTTCGGATTGCATACTTTACAAAAGTCAAAATGTAATTCGTTAAAATGTTTTAAAATACAAACTTTGAAATGTTTGCTTTCTGTTGACAGATCACGCGAACATCAAAAAAAGCTTTTTACGAATCTTTCAAACTATAAAATGAATTTTGTTTCTAATGACAGTTCATACTGAAAACTCAATAAAATTTAATTCGTTAATTCTTTTAAATACAAGTTATCCAATGTATTTGCTTTCTGATGACGATTTGCATTTTTGAAAATGAAGAGAAGATTTAAAAGCAGATGCACATTGATTTTGGAGAACTGATGATGATGAGCATTCATAGCAAACCGAGTATCACGGTGGAATATTTTCAATTAGTTTTAGAGAAATCTTTTAAGGAAACCTACATATATGCATTTTGTGGTGTTTTTTTTTTTTGTGACTTTGCATATGTGATCATTTCTTAGGAGATCATTTCTTTGGAGATGATAACAAAGTTATGCAAGGAATTCAAAATAATTTAAACGCATGAAATCAAATCAAAGTAAAAGCTATAATGAATGCGTTTGAAAAACAAACAATAATGCAAAACGAAGCAATAGAAAGCAAACAAAAGAGAAAAACTGCAACCGAAAAATTTAAAGGGAGCAAAATAATGAAAACAAAAAGACGAAAAATCACAGTAGAAAACGGCAAGGAATGCAAAACAATGCTGAAAAAGACAACAAAGAATGTAAATAAATTTTAAATGAAAGAAGAAAAAACCAATAGACAGCAAACGACTGGAAAAGATTGCAAACAAAAATAAAATGTTGGGGGATTACTTGAATGCATTTGCGATTTCGTCGCCTACAACATTAGATTTCTTTCAAAAAAGGTTGTCGAGAAAAAAAAAATCAAGCAAATTTAATGTCAAGTTTAGGATATAAATGTCTTTGCAGTTCAACAGATGAATTTGAAAATTCAAATATATTTGTTTCCTATGTCTTTTAAGTTGGCTGTCACTAGGTAGTTTACCCTTGTTAACTATAGGTATTATTTTACTACTGCAATTGTTAAACCTTTCAAGGTTTCAAATTTTTTATTTGCTAAATTTGTAAGCTCACAAGAATTTTATTTTATCTATGCACATAATCTATGACTGTATGACTGATAAGATTTATTGGAAACGATAAATATTTACTAAATTAATATTTACGTGCCAAAATTAATGACAAACAAAAATATTTATTCTTGAAACATTGGACCCGTGATATCAATTTTTTTATTGGAGTTATTTTTGTTTAAGATTTGCAAATATTTTCAATGCATTTTGCGTATCGCTTTTTTCTGAACACATTGTAAGTAATTATAACACTCTTCAAACATCTCCTGAACATCAGATAAATAATGCAGTTTCCTAGATTTTTGAGAAGTTTTTTTTTTTTTGTTGTAACTATCTTAAAATCAGAGCATGCGCATGAATATGCGAGCTTTGAAAAAAAAAAAAAAAAATAGCAGTCGAAATAATCCCAGTCCTGGGATAACTATGCAAAATCACAAAGAGAAAGATGAGAGAACTAAAGGCAACATGGAGAAAGGATCTGGCGCACTGAATCTTTTATAGAGAAAAACTTAAACTAAAAAACAGTGTACATACTTTAAGTTGGCTTTTCATACTATATTGCGTTTGTGAAAACATGGATTTTTAAATCTCTGGGAAGTAAAGATTTGTTGTGACAAAGCAATTTTCAGCGCCCTCGTGTATTTTCACTGCTGCCAACTAATGTTTTAGAAAAAAAGAAAAGGGAATTGTTGCTTTTCCCCATTTTCATATGACTGATTCCAAATGAATCACTTGTTTTTCAATGAAAACAATGAAATGAGAATATTTTTGTGTTGAAAAGGAAGAATGACTACATTCAATACAGATTTTAAGCTTTCTTCATAAGTTATTGTAGAAGTGATATAACAATTATAATTTGCCAATAAAAAGGAACAAGCATATTCAAGGACTTGAAACAATTTCGGGGTTGATGATGGGGAATGTTACATTTTCAATTTTAAATGCAGTCAAACTTTGTCTTGCCTTGAGAGATTTATGTCAACGAAAAAATACTGCAGTTTATAAAGAGCCATTTAAAAGATTTAATGGCAGAACCATGAAAAACTATGTATAGATAGATACCTTTTCTATCTTTGAATTGAAATGAATTATTGAAATTGGAGCAAACAGGGTTAGGTACATATTTACTGTACATACCAATATGTTTCAATTAATAAATTACAATTTCTTACTTTATTTTTTTAAGATAGATTTTCATTTTTGCAGTGTCCTTTTATAGTCCAGTTAAAGCGTAGTTAAAATCGCCCTTATGATACAAAAAATATTCAAATGGATTTTTTTTCGAATTCTATGTTTTTTGGGTCGCTGAATCGAAAATTAGGAAGATATGCACAGAAAACTGTTTTGGGGGTCCTTTGACCCCCGTAAAATAGTTAGTGGCGCTCTTATTCATGGAGATTTTTTTCAGATCTTTATAAGGAACGTACATATGCACTAAAAATTCAGCTTTCCGTTAATTTTTTCGGAGTTTTTCGCTTTATTGACTCCAAATACGTATGTAGTTATTCCATTAAAACTGGTGACGCGCCCAACAAGATTTAAAGATTTAAAGATTTCATGGATAGTGGCTTTTGGGGTATAATCCATTTAAAAAAAAAGCAACATTCAGTTTTGAAAGCATTAAATTCCACAATGTCATTTATTCCCTTATAAAAAACCATTTTCTTTTATGTTAATTGAGGTATGAAATTTAAAACAATTTGTTTAGAAAAGAACACATCCTTATCCAAAATGATAAATTTACAATTCTACAAGTACACCAAATCTCCGCCGAAATAATTAGGCGAGTAATCTGACGTCTTATTTCGCTCCCTGACTCCCTGCTAAATTGCAATTCTGAATTTCCTTAATATTAATAAAAAAAAATATGGGGCATATTCAAAGTTGTTTTTAAAATACAGTTTTCTTAGCCTGGGTTTAAGCAATGTGATTTAAATAGGAAAAACTCGAGTTTTTCTTAAAATAAGCTTATACTGTGTCTCTGTTTGAATGTCTAACAAGTCTCAAATTTTGTATATTTGTATTTTGTATAAAAAAAAAAATAAAACCTGCATTCCAATGAGAGAATCAACAGTCTATGTTTCACATTAGTTGGGCGCTCACAATGTCACTTTGAGTTTTGACGAATCGAATAACAACCTTAACCACTATTGCTAACCAAACTAACAAAAAAGTTCTCTATAACTTTCAAAAAACAATTGATAGCTTTGCAACAAAATATAATGTACTAACTTCTTAAGGCAAATACAACTGTGTCGTATCAGCGAATTTTTCAAGTCCAGAAAACACACTTCAAGAAAAGATTCCAAACATATCACTTTGGCAATACGAGAAAGTTAACTTGGACGGTCTTAATTATTTTTTTTCGGAACTTGCTCATATAATAACAAACGCAGATTCCTCCGCTATGCTCTTAAGGGACTTCCATAGATTGACAACTACAACTTGCCCCGTATCAGGAACGACTGCAACTTATCAATTTAGAATCTAGTAGTAGCTGATATTATTTTTGTGCATCAAATTTTATCAGGCGTAATTGATTCATATTCCCTTCTTCATAGTATGAGTTTTAACATCAACTCACATTTCTTAAGATCAGTACCCCAATTCCGTGTGAAGCCCTCCACAGAACTGATTATGGTAAAAATTACCCAGTTACGCGAATGCTAATTTTTTTTTCATAGCGAGATCACACTGAGAAATATTCTGTTCTATCCCATTTGTATTTTAATATCCCATTTAAATTTAAAATTATTTAATTAAAAAATGAAACAATTTCCATTAGAAAGTGCCACCCTTATGACCATCAACACACCCAGCCAAGCACTTATAAATAAAAGCTAACAATCTTTCTTGTTAAAAAAAATCGCAAATACTTCCACTTAATGGAATGAATAAATTTACACTGTACCTATAAACTTTCAAGTTGTTAATGATAGTAATGAAAAAATATAATAATAAATAAACCGACAATAATAAAATAATGTTTCATCTACGGTCATAGCTTCCGCCGTCCCAGAACATAGTTTTATTTTATAATTGTTCAGTTTTTCCTGAGTGATAAAAGTTATCCTGAAAGGACGACAATACGGATGTAATGACTACTACATGTGCAGTCACTTTATTGTTTGGTGGAGTGTCATAAACAAGGGTATAATAAGTATCAATTAAATAGAACACTATGGACAGTGCATAAGTTTTACATGGCTTATTAGAATTGTGGCAGTAAAATATGTTATTTATTGCAAAAATTAGGGTGAAATTCAATACTATGAAGCATAAATATATTCTAAAAAAACATGCGTTTCATGTACAATTCAACGCTAACAATTATACATCTGTATCAAAATATTTGCATAAAATACAAAACAAAACATTATTAACCCTTGAAAATGTTTAATTTAATACATATTTGTATTTATTTTGACCAACCAAGTCAATTAGACTCTTTTAGTGGTACTACATAGCTTTATGTTTCATTGAAAAACACATTGATTTAAACTGGGAAACGAACCCATGCTCAGTGCAGATTTATTTTCTTTAAATTTAATGAATTTTACAAAATGCTTGCGAACCTAAATTTTACAAAATGTCGACCATTATCGATGTATTTACTCAAAGGCAATACCCCGCCAGGCAATGCTACTACTAAGCATTGTATTGATCCTGGACCGAGCAGAAAAGAAATTATCCGGTCAGAGCTTATTGATTCTCTACATTTTTCAAAATTGACGTTCACAGCAGGTGAAATTCTCAGGAAACTTATTCACCAAATATCATAAGCGATTTCTTATGGATGACAAAAAAATCTTCAAAAGAGAATAAAGCTTCTCAAGTGTTTAGCTTCTTGTAATTACGACACCAGCATTGATAAAGCTTGGTCGAATTCAAACTAAGAAGACCCGAGTAAGCCTTTATTGTATCACGACCAAAAATTATGGTCATCTGAAATGGATAAACACTGAAAACCCTATCAAAAACTCATTTAAAGACGACCTTCTGGTGCAATTGTAAAGGAGAGGCAGCCCTTAAAACTTCTGATACAAGCAAATGTAACCAGAATAGCCACAGGCGTTTTGCAACCGTTATTTGCGCTCAACCAGGCAAACCTCACAAGCAGAGCCTTTAGACTGAATCGATGATATGTGACAGTTGTGCTCCCATTCGTGATCAGTTACACCGTTGCGCCGGGGGAAAGTTATTCAATATTATTTTTCTACAACGTTTTTTACTCTTTACGTAGATATCAACAAATACCCTTTAATATCTTAATTTTGTTAGCTGCATTTGCATTCATGGAAAATACCAAAAAAAAGACCTCTTAATATTACATGTTAATTACACTTTTTCCAAAATGTTTTTATTTAAACTAAAATTGCTATCACTTAAATAAAACAAAATAAAATATTTAACTCTTGTTTGTTATTTTATTATTATTTTACATTCTCAAGATAACGTCAAAGAAATATTTAAATGTTAAGTTTATTGTGAAATTGTAGTGCTATACAATTCATTCAACGAAATGCAGCAATTTGGCTAGAAACAAATCTTAAAGTAATGTTGACTTTAATGGTTTGTATTATTTGTTTGCATATACATAAGTTACTGCAAACGAACATAAGAAAACAGTTATGAGGTAAATACAATGTTTTTTTGTTAAAATTTAATTAATCACGTGTTTTCTTAAAAAAAAAAACCAACACGACATGACACAACAAATTATTTGTGGCTAATATTATAGATTTAACTTTAGCGATTCACTTTCAATGTAATAAATAATCAACTAATTTATTTATTAAAATTAAAACTTTAAAAATACAATATTTGTTTTTAGTTCGATCAATTAAATCTCAACTATTTTTGTTGATATTCCCATAAAAACGAGTGTCGAGTATAATAAAAAATAAAACACAGGTTTAGGTAGTACGTTATTTTTAGTCGTCCAATTGTCTGACAAGAAGTGTATTTTTCAATATCGTTTCCTTGTTCTTGTTTGTATTTATCTCTTTCCTTCCTATTGAGGCATTCCAAATTCCAATTAGGATAGTATACATTCGGCGAGTAGTTAGAATGTCAACACATTCATACAGGGCAGGGCTACATTTACTTTATAGGCAACATGGACAGCTTGTTTAGAGGGGACGTAAGACGTAAAAAAAACTTTTGAGCCACATGTATTTATTTTTATACAGCCCTGTTAAGAAACTAAAGTGCACGACTGGGTCGCACAAGCTTGCTCTTGTGATAAGTTGCCACCAAAATTAAATTAAATTTAATAGCCGTTTTCGAGAAAATCAAATTTTTTTTAATAGGGTTATATGGCAGTACCGTTATTTTTTAATCTACAAAGCCCATGTGATTCTCCACTAAAAGCTCCTTTTCGTGATTCTCCACTAAAAGCTCACTTTTCTATGGAAAGTGACAGATGGTAATCTATGAAATCTTGCTCGTGGAGACACCGTGTATCAGATGAGTGCCATTTTTAAAAAATGTCACGGTGTCTCCAGGAGCAAGATTTCATAGATTACCATCTGTCACTTTTAATAGAATGCTATCTAGCATTCTATGAAATCTAGATCGTGGAAACACCGTGTTATTTGAGTTAGTTCAATTTTCACTTGTTCCATTGACAGATTTCTGTCAGGAAAAGTTTTTCGTGTGCATTTCAATCAGGAAAACAGCATGTCCACTGATATATTTTTCCTGATTGCTATAAACGAACATCAGAAAAATTCCTGTTTTCATTTGTAACTTTTTCTGATGGTTTTTCCTGATCGCTACTAGATCGCTTACTAGTATAATCAACTCTGTAAGCAGCAAAACATCAGTCCCTTACAACGAAAATCAACAATAAACAGTACGAGAGAATGCACCAAAGGGTATTTGTTATCGCACACATAAAAGGCTATATATTACCCAACGAAATATCGAATGCCATAATCATAAATGGCAAAATATAAAATTCAAAATTTCGAATGAAAAAATTCGAATGAAAATATCTCGAAAGACGAAATCTCGGATTCAAAATTTCAGAATTACCAAATATCGAATGACGAAATCTCGAAATACGAATTGTGGAATTGTAAATTTAGTAGGTATTACAAAATCTCGAATGACAAAATCCCGAATGACGAAATTTCGAATAAAAAACCTTGAATTACGAAATCTCGAACCCAACTAAATATCGAATGACAAAATATAGAATTCAATATTTCGAATAAAAAAATCACGAATGACAAACTCTCGAACTCAAAATTTCGGATTATAAAATCTCGAATGACGAAATCTCGAAAGATGAACTGACGAATTCAAAATTTCGAATTACAAAATCTCGAATGATAAAAATCTCAAAAGATAAAATCCCTAATGACGAAATTTCAAATGAAAAAAACCTTGAATTACGAAATCTCGAACCCAACTAAATATCGAATGACAAAATATAGAATTCAAAATTTCGAATAAAAAAATCACGAATGACAAACTCTCGAATTCAAAATTTCGAATTATAAAATCTAGAATGATAAAAAACTCAAAAGATAAAATCCCTAATGACGAAATTTCAAATGAAAAAAACCTCAAATTACGAAATCTCGATTGACAAATTCTCAAGAAAATAAATTTCACATGAAAAAATCTCGAACGCGAAGCTACTATCGTTGTCAAAATAGTTGTTTACGTTCATGAGACCTCCTTAAACTAAATTTGTATTGAGGTTAAGGTTAAGAATTGGTATATCTGCAGTTTTTTTTAGATTTGGTATTTATTTAGCATTGAAAATTGCTGAAAGTGTCGCTGCCGCATTTCACGTTTGTTAAGGCCAGTAGGGTGTCATAAACGAACCTGAACTTACAATAATTTTTCGTTTTGTAATGCCCAGAGGCCGCAATATAGCTAAATGCTCCCCTGTACACATACTAATAGCCTTTTCTTGTCAAGCTGAATTTAAAAAAAAAATTATAAAAAATCCAACCAAAATTTGATTTGTTCATGAATATTAAACTTTAAAATAACCCGTCGATCTGATAAAAAAAAAATCATTAACTATCTCAAACCACATGCAATGCTGTATAATGAGAAATGACTAACAAAATTTGAAGTCGTTAATCGTAATAATACACACACAAAAATTATTCTGAGAGCATTTTCTAAAATAAAACTAGAAATTATCAACAAAAACAGAATTTGTATGCAGATTGCCGAGAGCTTTTTTTCTCTGTATAATGTACGTAGGATGTACTTACATTACACAAAGATATGTGCCTACTACCTACTTTATAGGTCTTATAGTCGGTACGCTAGCTACTGCATGCATGCAAACAAATGAGCGAAAGTAAATCAAAAATCAAAAGAGTCGCAGGCAATACATAGAAAAAACATTCAAATGAAATTATTAAAATACAAATGACAATGAAAAAACAAACATTAAACACAAAGCTTGACGGAGATTATTCGATTTCCAAGTCCAAGTGACCCGGCTTTGATGATAAAATGAAAGCAACACAAAAATGACTCATTAAAGCTAACATAACGATTAGTAGTTGTAGACAAATAGAAACACAACCGAGGACAGACACAGCAGGTATTAACGACGATGACGACGATATCTGACCTTGGAAATCACTCGGCCAGCCAGCCAAAAAAAAAAATGACGTAATTTTTCATTAAATAAACACTTAAAACTCACCAAGTCCATATTTGTAGAATATCTCCTCTACTGAGACAATCTTAGGTCCTGCAACGGTTGGTGATTGTTTTGGTGTTACAGTGGGTGTTGGGGCCTTCCTGGCGGGTACAGCTGGAGGAAGTGATGATGGAGCGTGAGCTGGAACTGGAGGAGCTGCTTTAGGCAGAGCTGGTGCTGGTGCAACCTCCTTCTCTTTGACCTCTTCAACATATGATGGTGGTTTAATTGGAGTCGGGATAGGTTCATGTTTCTTGGTCTCAACAACAGTATGGGGTTTCTTGAAATCTCCCAATAAATCACTGACTTCTTCAGCCAAACCGGAAGAAGCTAGATTTTTTGTAACAGCGGTAGAATGTTTAAGTTCTGGAGTTGCAGTTCGTTCTTCTTTGAAGTCCCCCAGTAAATCTTCAGAGGAGATGAATTTCTCATTTTCTTGCTCTTTAAGAGCTGTGGTCACTGGATTCTTTTTAATTGGCGATGGATTGTACGATATTGATGGAGAATCATTATCGGCAAAGTCATCATAGAATTTACCAGATGATTTTTGTTCGTCTTGGCGTTTTACTGTTTCATGATCGTCATCGTCTTCATCATCTGAGTAATCATCATGTACCGGAGCTGAGGGTACAATTGGTTTTGGTTCAATTGGTGCTGCTACAACCTTAGGAGCCATTGGTTTGATTTCATCTTTCTTTTCTGCTGCAACAACAGGAGCTGGAGCTGGTGCCGATCCAAATAATCCTCGTTCAGCATTCATAAAGTCTCTAGTCATGTCCGACATGAATGTATTTCCGGCCTTCTCGGTTTTATCAAGATTTTCACCGAAAGTTTTGCCAAAATCACCAACATTGTGCTTGGCCGTGGTAAGGAAATCGCCAAAGTCATCGACAGCTTGTTCAGTAATTTTGGAATCATCAACATGAACCAGCCAGTCATCGTCCAGCGAACTGCCAGTCGATTTTTTGCCTTCGGAACCCTCTTTCGGGGAGTGGTCAGGTGGTGCAGCAGAATTTACCTTATCAACCCCCAAATTGAGATCTAGGGGGTTGTTCATGGCGGGGTGGGTATCCTGCTTCAATTCGGAAAAATTGAAGTCCATGGTTATAATTTTTTGGGAAAGGTTTTTTAATGGATTGATTATTCGAAATGTTAATAGAAGTAGTTTTTTTCACTTCAGAGTTTTAGTCACTTTTTATTTTTCAAATATTCTTTAGCACTTTATTTTTCAATTATTTCGGAATTCTAATTTTTCAGTCAATGATGATGGAATTATGGAACCGATGGAAACTCTTTTGCAGTCAACGAACAAGAACGGAATGAATTCTGTGATGAACACAGTCAATCATCAGCGGTGTGGTGGTCTCTCGTGTTGGTTCTTTCTGTGCTTTGGTCTTTTTGTCGATGCATGCGAGAGAAAAAAAGTTTTTTCTTGTTTAGTATCGATACATACAAAGTTAATTTTTGTGTATGGGTGTGTGTATTTGTTGAATGATAAGAAAAAAAACTTTTGCCCAAAAGCGCCGGTCGATTTTTTTGAAAAGTGAGATGAAGATAGTTACTGTTTTTTCTTGGCAAGTGAAGCATTAAGTGTGAAAGAGCCGAAACAATAAATTGAATTGTTATTAGAACGGGTAAACCAATGAGTATAGAGTGAGAAAAACATAGATGTATCATGGAAAAAA
Organism: Baccha elongata; assembly: GCA_951217065.1. Taxonomy (NCBI): domain Eukaryota; kingdom Metazoa; phylum Arthropoda; class Insecta; order Diptera; family Syrphidae; genus Baccha; species Baccha elongata. The sequence goes on from OX578272.1 coordinate 249,954,264, forward strand.
TGGAAAAGGTGAAAGCTGCTGGATGAATAAATTTTTTATTCAGATATTCCAGATGTCATTTTTTCCAATAAGAAATATATAGTGAATTGAAAATTACACAAGCGTAGCGAATATTTTTTGTAGAGGGGTTAGTGAAACAACTAAACAAATTATGCTATGCCTCACAAACAATAAATTCGAATGATAATAATCAGTTAATTATTATAAATGCTGTGGATGTCTATTCAGTTTTCACATTATGTAAAGCAAATGATAAGCTGGCTTTACAAGATTCTGCAGTTTGACTACTGATAAGGGATAGAAAATAACATAAAAACACTAGATAAAGTTGGGATATCTAGGTCTATTTTGTATACTCCGGGTTATCTTTAACACGGAGTTAATTCCAGTATTTAACACCATTTTCATTTTCACCATTACATTTTACATTTACAGACAGATGAATGAAAACTCTTAAAAAAGGAAACACAAAATAATAATTTTCTCGTTTGAAAAGGTTAAATTTAAATTTTGAATTTTCACCGGAAGTTAAGACCTGTTAAATGATTATAATGACTAATCATAATCCGTCTGTGTCTCACCAATCATTGAACCGATTTACTCAGTTCATATGATATTGGATATAGAAAATATCAAAGAAGGTCGTGGGGACTATATTTCTGGACAGATAATCCTTGTTTGGCCAAAAAAAGACAAAAAAGTTGCACTTCCAGAACTCAAATAAATAGGGCGAAAAATACACTTTTCAATTTTTTTTCCAAAATAATAAAAAAAGAAGAAGAAAAAACCCGAGAAAATGCATTTGGCATGCATTTAACAATCATATATTTGTTTAGTTTTATAGTATTAATAAGGGTGTAGAAGAATAGCGTCAGTAAATCAATGCATGTGTAAGCTATCGCCATAAGCAAAATCAAGATATAATTTGACAGTGGTCAGACTTCTACAATCAAATTCATCAACGGTTGCTGTTGTATTTCAAAACGTTGTTTTGTACTCATCATATGGTATTGACAGCAAAACAAATATTTCGAAAACCCCGGCAAGAAGGGTTCAGTTGACCATTGGTAAATAAGGTCCAGTTGTACAATCGTGGTTTAATGTGGATCAAATTTTTAAACCACTGATTTCCATAACTAATCTGTAAAAATCGGTGGGTTACAAACTTGAACCACGATTGTACAACTGGCCCTAAGTTTTTCTATTTTTCTCAACAACGACTGCTTTTAAATTAAGCAACTTCTCCGTTGTGACTTACGTCGATTTTGTTTTGTGTGGCTTCCGAGTCTCAGCATCACTTTTAAACCTTGCAACTTCTCCCCAATGTTTTTTCTAAATCTTTTTCAATTCATTTTCTCTATTTAACAGCATGAACAAATCCCATTCAAAAATCAACCACCCGTCTACGAACGACGAAGATGGAATAAAACAAATACACAACATAAAGAAAAACACAAAGCGTACGGACCGATATAGAGTGTGCAACACGAGCTGCCCGAGTGACTCCGTCTTCCCTGGCCACCACATACGTTTCTCTCCCTCAAGCTCAAATCAACGATTAAGAAACTAACGAGTTGCACGCAGGAGTTTCTTAATTTAAAAGCTGTCAACTCAACCAACACATCCCGTCGCCATCTATTGTCATCTAGCAGAACTACTTTCAACAAATTCATTAAGAATTCATCTATTTAAAATAAACAAAAATTAAAACAACCCCTCTTCCAATTTCCAGTTCCAAGAAATTATTCATTTATACAATTTTTTTTAAATAATTTTTTCGCAGTAGTGTTTGGCAAATCGTTTGACAGAATGGGCAAATTCGCGAGCATCGATAGCGAATCCGAGTTAAGTTTTTCATCCGAAAATTTCAAGACTGCATCGCCTGACAGAAATCATATCGAAGTGCGTCATCGTATTAATGGATTTAAACCATCAAACGGGACAATTTCAAATGGGGTAAGTCCAAATATATAGAACACATTTTTCCCTTTGCTTGCCACTTTTCATGGTCAACTTTACACATAAAAGGGTGAAATAATCCAATTTTTTGTTTAAATACTTATTACTGACTGAGCCAGTTCAGTTCCCGGTGGTCTGACTAAACTGGCTGGACATTTCATGAACTGGGTCACACACCCTTGGTGGATCCACTTTCTTAAGCCACCGTCAATGTGATTATAAAATTTCTGTTGCTTTCGGGTTTCCCTCTGCTTTGTCATGCAGTCATGCTTTTCTTTGCGTCAGCAAATGCACAAGAAGGCGGAAAAATTGTCAGTGGCGTAGGTGTTCTGTTGTCCTGTACATAAAGGGACTCAAACTACCAGAGAAGTAGAGCACCTACCACAAAAAACGTGCAAATTTTGCATCAACTCTTTTTTTTGGATTGAATCAGCCGACACAACATTAATATGTAATACGAAAGTGAGTAAAATAGCACTGGGAATTTTCTTGCGAAATTACTAATGAGTAATGACATTGCTTGATTATCTAGGTTACTGTTAGCACTCGATGATGGAAGTGCTTCTTATCAGTACAATTTTAAGTACATCGCACTGGTCGTCAGTTGTTTGGGACATTTATACGATAAACTGAGAACTCTTGAATCATATCAGATAACTAAGCACCTTGCTATCTATTTTATCAGCAAAGGGAGTTTGTTCCTCTATTAAGAGTGTTGATTAGTTAAAGAATTTAAATCAATGAATGAATATACATCGACGTTTTGTTAATAAATTTTATTATATAATAATTTAACTAGCTAATAGAATTTCTAGGCCACTTGTAATTGATAGTGTTCCCAACAGCAACAGATTACCTAGATATACAGACTCTATTTACCTAGAGAGATTCTTTGTTTTATTTGTTTTAGTTTTTAAGGCTCATTACTATTTTAGCACCAATTTCTTTCTATTTCTTGCTCCCCATTTTCATATCTCGAGAGTCCCGCCCGGCCCGGACACTGCCAGTTATCGAGACTTAAGCGCTTTGTCAGCAGCGACGGCTAAAATCTAAACCAGAATTTCGATGAGAGAAGTATCACTTCTAGTTCAAATAGTGTTTTATAATGTTGCGGCAAAGATTGGCTCGCAATGAGTTCTGTGTATGTTTGCATAGTATGTATGGTTTTGTTGCAGTAAAGAGATCTTATTCTTCTACTTTTTTTTTATAAATCCAATGATGGGTCGGTTGTTTTTACAAATCTTTCAAAATTAAGACATCATTTCTGTATGAAATGCATTCTGGAAAATCAGAATACTGAGACTTCACTACATGCAAAACCAATACCAAAAAATACTGCATTATTTTACAGATCCTGATCTGTTTTGGTGGAAAGCGTTGTACGAAACTATCAACCTCAAAACAATGGCAACGGGATTCACCCTTACAGCGAAAATCAAAGCTATAATGAACCTTAAATCCGTTGATTTTTTTGTTCAAAAATTAGCAACAAATAGTGTTCGTCTAATTCTGGAAAAAAAATCCGACAAACCATGGACAGACAAGTTACAAAAGTATACGGGCAACAATGTGTGCGCAGATTACATACTGCCCGGTTAGACTTTCATAGACCATTTGAAACCTCTTTTCCATGCAGGGAAGATTGATAAGATAACCAACTACAATCGATATAATACATATATGACATCTTTACGGACACAGACCTAAAATAGATCTTGGTGTTGTGCAAGTGCGTACCAGTAGTGCATTTTATTTATTCTAGGTTATACAGTTTGAACAAGATCAATAATCATCCCAATCTAACCTAACCTAGTTCAATTTTAATTGAAAACTTATTATTTCTAAACATACGTATCCTTTATATATTATATTCATACTTATATATGTAAAATGTACACTATGCATAAGAAGAAAAGCAAAAAACATCACTGAGAAGCCTACTCTTCATTCCGAAAAAGTTACATATACCTCTAAAGAATTTTTAATTAAAAAAAAAAAAACCGACACGTAATTCGATATTATCAAAGCTGTGCCATGTGTGGCAGTGAATTTCATTAGGTATTCTTTTTGCATATTATTTATTTATTTCGAAATATTTGTGTTACATAAGCTGTAATTAATTAGTAGCTATTGTTTAAAAAAAAATGTATACATTTCTCAATTGCCAAATGGAATTTTACATACTCAAACGAAAAACAATTTAGAAACATTATAAGTTTGTGGTTTAATTAAAAGTTACAAACATACCTATATTTATATGTTTTTTTTTTGACAGGCTTGATAAATAACTTGGAACTGTGAAGTGTGTGGAACTAAAAACTTGTACAGCTTCTCTGTTGCATTGTTACATATTTAATAACCTATGTTACTTATTATGTATTTCTAGATAATTTTTTTATGAAGATTTATTGTTTTAAATGCTGTATAAAGAATTGAAATAACTTTTTGTATACTTTAAATACTCAGTTGATTAGGTTATCATTTCATTTCTATCAAACGTTATTTCTGTGTTCAGATATGTTATACGACAATTTCTGAAATTTCACGTGAGAGCATTTTTAAAAATTCAAAATGAAATTACAACTCTCAACTGTTAGTTCAACAGGAACTCGAATTCGAACGAATAGGGTGAGAAGCATTTTTCATGACAATGATACTCTTGGAGGATTTGTCACTTTCTCGCAAGAGGCAGTGCCTCTAAAAAAAAACATTAGATGTTATTATCAAAGCTGGAAGATGGGCTTGAACCCAGACCTCCGGTGTAATAGTCCAACACACTAACCACTACGCCACGGGGCACTAACGACATGATGTTTACTAAATTATCTGGCGAGTCCTATTCCCCAGGGCAACGATGTTAAAAAATGCAGTAACATCTAACAAAAACCTTAAATATGCTCAAGATTTCATTCTAGTATTTAATCTGCGAGGAATAATCTGATGCTAAGTGCAGATTTGTTTCGGACACATACAATTAAGAGTCATGATATGGAATGCTCTTAAATTAAAGAAACGAGGTGTGTACGGACGATCATGGATATGTAGGATATATAAGCTTCCCAAATTAGGTTTAAACAAGCTCAATTCCAAAGTTCATAAACAATTAATGGTTACCTTATTGTTTGAGTCTTTTAATCAGTTTTCGAGTCTAATTTTTAATAAAAATCATCTAACAAATAGAGGATATCGCATAAGCGCATCAAACACATTCTGTCTTCTTTCTGATACACACAGACCCATTCGGCAAATTTATTTGAACGAAACTGGGTTTCCCAAGTTCGAACAGTTTAAAAAACTTTAGATTTATGATCAATAGCCAAGCATGGCGACATTAGATGGTTGATGAGGCGTCTGTCATCTTCCGTGACCAAAAAATGCTAGAAAGCTGAAAGAGCAAATGTGTGAAATTTAACGTCAAAAATTAAATCTCTAACGTCGAGCATCGTGATAGATGAAAAAACATTTTCATACGTCATCGTCGTTCCATTGTGATCGCATAAACACTCATGGATGAAACAATTGCAATGATACCAGCAGTCAGAATGTTATTTTCAGACATATAACAATCCGTAACCGGAAGGCTTACCGTTGTTTTCTAAAGTCAACCCGGTAAGACCCACAAGCAAATCCTTAGAGTGAAGTGGTGCAATGGTGCAAAAATAAGATGAAAAATAACAAGAAAAAACTACTGCATAGAAAACACAACTTATCGAGTAGAAGTTTCTTATCACAGTTTTTAGTCTAATTTTTGTTCTACATATTATATTATGTACAAGTACCCACATAAATTTTTATTTTATTTTTTTGCACTTAAATTGGCGATCAATTTGACTTAATCCTCGTGATGGTCATTTAACTTGTGATTCTGATAACTTATCACATACCTAGTATTTACGTTTTATTATTTTGATTTTTGATTAAAAAAAAAACATAGGAAAAGATTGTGTGTAGTATTTAGTCGTAAAACTAGCTGATTAGTATTTTGAAAATTCAATGTCACTTGAAATTTTCTCTCGATCATAGATGAATAAGCGATTATTTTGTTTGTTATGATTTTCTTTTTGAATGAAATTTTTTAGAGAAAAAATTGTGGTGTCATGGTAAAGATAAGAACACAATTATTTTACAAAACGGTAAACTAATAAATACCGTTCAATCACATTTAACAGTCACAATTATTTTTGATGGCAATTTTTGGCTGGCTCTAATCTTTATAGAAAAACATTATAATGTTGTTATGGTTAATTTTGGAACCCTTTCAGTTTATTTATGTTGAATTCCTTAAGCGAATTCCATCATCTATGTATAGAAATAGCGTTAACTACCATCCAAGTCAGTGCAGCTTCCTCTCATAACAACTGTAAAGTAGTTTACAATTTAGCATTAATAGTTTATTAAACTTATTTTTTGCATCCAGTGCAATTCACTTTTATTATCAGATCTTAAGGATGTATACAAATGACTGCCAAAAACTCCACTTCCACAGAAGACAATCCAAGTTAACTTGGTTATAGTTTCCTTCCTGAAGGCTGCATCATTGGTGTTCGTTTGCTATTCATGACTAGATGAATATCGCCGTACAACCTCTAAAACTAGTTGTTGAAACTGTTTCGCCACACATTTTTTACACATACGGGATCGACGATAAATCGAAAGATTTATAGCTTAAAACAACTTATTTGATCTTAACAATTTCTACGACATGAGCCTGCATCATAAAGAAGAACAAGGATGATGAAGTTCTGATACAGTGAAAATTTGGTTCGCTGCTTCGAGTCAAGGCTTTGTTACTCAATTGCTTTCTTAGCCCAAACATAAAGCGATAAGCAAGAGCCATAATTTGTTTAAATTAAAAGCTGGGATGATTACAATAAATAAAAGCTGCACAAAGTTTTATTATTTTGACACGACAGTTGTCCATCATAAGGTTTTTTTCTGAATGGGTACCACTTTTTGTAGCGGAGTCGATCGATTAATTCATATTGTTCTAACAGACTATATATATTTCCAAATACCATAAAAACGCACAAACTTTGTCAATGGTTCAGCGCCAACAATGTGTATTGCTGTGGGTGTTCCAACAGTTCAACAATTAATTTTAAAGTTGGAATAATAAATTTATGACTGATACTATTTACACACGTTGCAAACAAGTTCATTTTGATTAAGATGTGCTTTGTAAGTTAAGTTAGATCATCAAATACAAAAAAAAAAAAACAAACAAAATATATTACAAACGTTATGTGAACCTTATGTAGATGTCGTGGTTTCCATTCATTGATGATTAAGAACTTAAGACTACGGAGTGTGTACTGATAATAATAAACACTGACGAAATACTTTATTTTATCTAATCAAAATAAGAAATGTTTGTGAGTTTGCTTTCTACAAGAAATACCTGAGCGATGAATGTGTTTTTTAAAGACAATCATTTTACTAATGAAAAAAAATGTTTATAGTTTCTTGTGGCCAAAAATTCTTGAAGGCCACCCACGTTGCATGTGAAAATGTTATTTTCCTTGCAGAAAACTCATTGTTTCTCAAAATTATCACATACTTGAAGACTTGCCTGTTTGTTTTATGATGACATCCACATTGCTGTAAAATGATAATAAAACAAACATATGAGGTAATCTTTTGAAAAATGTGCTGGTTTCCAACAACAACAACTGCACACACAAATTGACAAAAGTTTAACTGCAGTGTAGAATTTCCATTCAAACACGCTTTTTTGATAACATTGTTTTTTTATTAGAAGCTACAATATCAGTGATGCAAATAATATTTCCTATAACAACTGAATAGCTAAATCATGATGCTTCGTATATAAATTGTATAACATTGCCTGCAATATTGTTACATTTTTTGATGACACTCCTATCAACATGTGTACCCTGTTATACTGTTCATAACTGAGATAATCATTTATTTAATTGCATGTTTGGAATTATTGCCAATTATATTGCATTATTTTATTTGTAGCTTCTTCTAAGCTTCACGCACGAACTGTTATAGGAAGGCATATATAACTAATTAAATAAAATTATATATTGTTTTTATTGATACAAATGTATCTACATATTTTAAATGAATTCTAATAAATGTCAAGTACTTATGGTTTCCAGTTTGAAAGCAATTGAAATTTATGAAGCTTTATTACACAGTTAAATTTATTTAAACGTTAATCAAATAATTAAGGGCTTGGTTTTGTGTGATTAAACTGTAAAAAGCCTTTTCACACAAGAAAGAAAACTCCGTGTTTGCTTAAAAAATCAAAAAAATCATCAAAAATATTTTGCGCAGCGGTCCATTCTCGATGGCTCGCGAAACACTTTTTATCGGTTTATCTAAGTTGGTAAGTCCATTTGCGTTTTTGTTTTTTTAACTCCATCTGGAGCTTGTTGGGGAAGGAACAAGATTCCTCCATCTGTATCGAGTCGTAAGTTATGGGCCCTTTCGAATGTTCTAAGACCGGTCTCACACCAATACAGTTTAACTCTAATTTGTTTGTTGCTTTTTAACGAGCCTTGCACACTGTAGATTCTATTCGAATGATTGTTTCGCTATTTTATCATCTGGTTTTCTCAGTATAAGGCCCATTCAAAGCCATTTTCTTTGCAAAATGTTTGCATCTACTTAATTTCACCATCCAATATGAAACTATTGATATATTCGGTTATCAAGCAGTGCTGTTTGCCAGGGTACAGACGCCAACGGCATAATATATAGGTCATCATTGTATGGCATGTCTCGTTTGGCAGATTACATCGTCAATTAATAAAATAAGATCTACTTGCGTCTTCATCTCCTTGTCTTGACGAACGTTAAAGAACTCAGAAAGCAAAGCAAAAAATAAAATTAAATTAAATGAACTCATTTCGGCCAGGAGTTTAGGACTCTAGTTAATCAAACAAGTTAATTTCCTGAGGCTTCTCGATGGGGCTTTCATCACCCTTTAGCAATAAGTTGAAGCCGATTGGCTGCCCTTGTTCTCCTTTACTGCATCTCTGTTTCAGCATCCCTGATGGTAGTTTTCGAAAGTTAAATCTTCTTCTTATGTTATAGGTACACCCAATATGTTATGAAAATGTCTTCCGTCCATTGCAATGTGTTCGATTTGGTTGCAATTTCGACCTTCAGGAGACTGTCAAGTACCTTCGTATATTATATATATGGAGACAATTTATGCTTCCCAAAACCATGTTAATTCCATCTACATAGTCAGACTAAGTTTTTCGATTGTGCCATCAAAGATTGTCTTCTTTTCCTTCGTGTCTAGATATGGCTCATATGTTTTGATGAGGAGGTAGCATGTGCGCATATAATACTTAGATAGTGGAGTAGAGCATAGTCCATTGACGTACTAGATATGGACCGCCATTCAGTTGAAATTTTCATACAAACGGAGAAAAAAGATGTTCCAGCTAAAAGCGGGTTAAAACCGCCATCATCTAGTAGTGTTAAATACGTGTACTGATTTCGCCTTAAAATTTAAAACATAAACAATGAGATATTGATATGTAAGTAAAGCAATTACATATGGAGTGGATTTGTTTTGTAAAATAAAAGTAGTTTGATAACAATTTCCACCAAAATATATCATGATTAAATAATTAATTAAAACAAGCATATCACTGCTACACAGATTCCCCGCTAGTAGTTGATAGCGTCCCTAGTTATGTTTTAACACGCGTGAAGTTGGCTACTGTCGGTTCGTATCTAATACGTCAATGGCATCGTCACACTCTCACTGACAGCTGGGGCTTATTTCCGCAAGCGTGAGTTTTGCGGTGCGCACGAACAAATGTAAACACAGATTCATTCTGATTCCGCAAATATTCCTGTGAGTTTCTTGCGTCAGTTTTGAATAAAATTTCTCACCTTATTTCAGAAAACCGGTTTTCTAGTAGATTTAAGTCTCCTAGAAAGCTGGTTTTCACCCCGGATGAATAAGTCTCGTGTGTGGAAGCCCCATGAGCATAAAATATTTAAAATAGGAAAAATAAACAAAAAACAATACTAAAATTAAATTTTGCTCACTAGGGAACGACCAAAAATGTATTCAGCGCTCTTAAATACAAAACATTTTGTTAAAATTTCAAAGCAATTTAAATCTTTTATTTAATCAAATTCAATCCAGTTCATAAGAGTTCAATAACCAACTCAGAGGCGCGTCTTTTTTTTTATAATCACATTTCCAACCTTGACATTGATGTGACGCAATATTTGTTAATCGTTGGCGTCTTTATATCTCTAATCTCAGAGAAATCGACTGGCAATGTGCTGACTGTTTCGTTGGCTACGTAACATTTATCTTGTTATAAATGTCTTCAGATGTTTTTTTATTTATTTAAGGAATGCATAAGTTTAATATCGTTGTATGTGTTTTTTATAAAAATAAACTGCACGAGCGAATTATTTTCATTTGTTGAGACATGTGCTTGCTATACAATCTGCTCACAACGTTATCAAACAAGATATTGTGGTCGCGCGTCTCGATCATAAAAATCTACTTAAAGAATAAAAAATTGTTTGAGAAATGCTAACAAGGAGAACATCATACCCCCCATCAACTCACTTGCGAGAGCTTTAGAAAATTTCTAAAAATATTTTTCAAAAGAATAAATTCAATTCAACTTGCTCTATTATGTGGCAATAAAAAAGTTCCGGGTGTGAACATGGTTATTGTTGTGAGTTGTCTCCGTAAACAATTGAAAGTTCAAAGTACACAAAATTAAATTAATTTCAATTAAGAAGAAACTCAATGGACTCTCTGCATTCATTTTATTTCAGATTTTCGCTGCTACAAATGGAAATGTCAAGAGTAAAACGACTTCGTCAATCGCAACTGCCCAGACTGCCAATGGAAATGCATTCAATCAAAAGTCACACACAAAGGCTTATGGATTCTATGATGATCCTCATCGATCGAAAACCTCTTTCGAAGAGGTTCCTCTACACACAGCCTGCTTAACATATCTTGGTTTTTACCTGCTCATGATATTGGGTTACATAAATCAATTGATATGTGCCCCAAAGATTTCAAAAGAAGAGAATCGAGAGGTAAGATGGAGTAAGACAAAAATCAAAATTAAAATACTAAATCTAATAGTTTTATTATTTGCAGGGATATGTTACGTTGTATGATGCTTTTGAGAGTTTCTATTCGCGTTATGTTTATCGGAGAGTTCGAGATTGCTGGAATCGTCCGATTTGTAGTGTTCCCGGAGCTGAAGTAACTCTGAAAGATCGTATTACCAAGGATTATGGTTGGACATTTGAGTTCACTGGAACTCAAACTAAATGCATAAATCTGGGATCGTACAACTATTTGGGATTTGCCTCTGCCGAAGGTCCATGTGCCGAACAGTCCGCAGAACGTTGCAGAACAGACGGTTTGGCTTTGGCAAGTCCCCGTCGTGAATTGGGAACAACTCAATTACACTTGGATCTTGAAAAACTAACTGCGAAATTTGTCGGTGCCGAAGATGCTATTGTTTTTGGAATGGGATTTGCAACAAATTCATTAAATCTACCTGCACTGCTTGCACCTGGGTGTCTGGTTTTGAGCGATGAAAAAAATCATGCTTCGATCATTCTCGGCATTCGATTGTCAGGAGCAACAACTAAAGTGTTCAAACATAATAATATGAAAGATCTTGAACGTGTGCTGCGACAAAATATTATTTATGGAAACCCCAAAACAGGTAAACCATGGAAGAAGATTATGATAATTGTTGAAGGAGTGTTTAGTATGGAGGGATCAATTGTCCGATTGCCTGAGATTATTGCGCTAAAGAAAAAATACAAAGCGTATTTGTATCTGGATGAAGCGCACAGTGTGGGTGCTATGGGACCAAATGGCCGTGGAATTGTCGATTATTTTGGGGCCAATCCGAAAGATGTGGACATTCTGATGGGAACATTTACAAAGAGTTTTGGCAGTGCTGGTGGATACATTGCCGGAACGAAGGTGAGATTCTTAATTGTATTCGATTTGCTTTTAACACTTTATTTTCAACAATGAAAGTTATTTATTTTTTTTTAAACTTTTATGTTAGGATTATTGTTTTTCTTAATTCTCGTGGTACTGGGATTTAAATTGTAGGAACATTTTGAATTGCATGATTTTTAAACTGAAGACAAAATACGGAAATAATTTGCCAACTTTGTTTATTCAATTTTTGCATAAAAAAACCTTTCCGAGGTTAGCTAAAAAAATTGATCTCGTCAATTAGTGTTGGCTGCCAAACAATACGCTGATGCGTAGAGCTGCCAGCATTCATAATTTTTGTCTTTCCCGTTGACACATTCGGTTATCACCAAAGCTGCGTGCGTTTGGATAGGCAGTCGTTGATACTCGAGTAAATTATACATAGGTGCTTGTGAATTCCTCAAAACGGATGGGTTTATGCATTTTATTAATGCAGTCGTTTGTGAGCACCACTTTCGTAAAGGTTGGGAGGATGGAAATACTAGCAATCATCATCTAAGTTCAATGAACTAAATTGTCCAGCAGCGGGATCTTGAATATCTTCGCCCGTTTCGCAGTCTAGAAAAGTTTTTTTCCACCTCTCACCTCGGTATGCTTCCAATCGGGCCTCGTGTAAAAGTCGTCTCTCACATCTGAGGGCATGTATACATATCAGGTGTTCTTGAATGTGCCCTTGATGCAGATTGCGACCAGCCGCTCGCTTACACTTTATAAACATAACACTTCTTTTAACTTGTCACAAAACCGCACCCAAACATCCGCTAACCCTGCTCGTTGTAGCATTGTCCGTAGTAGATGTCATAGAATTTCATTCTTCGTATGTTCTCTCCATTCCATTGCAGTTTCTATTTAGCTGGATACAAGTGATGTCCATAGTATTCTGATCTGAAATTCGTTTTCGTGTTTTCGTTTGATTGTTGTTCTTTCGGAACTATTTAGTTTTTACTAAAGGGAAGTAAGCCCGACGCACAACTTCATCTTGAAGGATCAGACTAATAGCTGCAACAGTTGAGAATCAGATAAAATATATCAGCCTGTATAAGGGGGTTCGACAAGTAGTTAAACCTAAATGAAACTATAGAGGTGAATCATCCAGTTCACCATCAACCAAGCAAAAGACCCGAGTGTTGACCGACGATGACAGCGATGTTGTAAGTGAAAATGGTAACAAAATAAGCCAGTAAATTGTAAAAACGGTTGTACCAATATGCATCCATTGATACACTGAAGATTAATTTGATATACCGGTGATTTACAGCCCTTAGCCTAGGTGTTATTTACCTACTTTTGATTTGTATATTAGTCAACGCTGGTTTCACTTTAGAGATATTCGTCACTGTACAGGTCAATTTGATAACTGTCAAATAGAATGTCTCAATGCATTACAACAATTTAGTTTGCTCACTTTGCAATCTCGTGTAGCTCACACATAACACCTTCTAGTATTATAACATAATGATATTGAAAAACAACTGGAAACATATTTCAATGAAAATATTTTTTTCAGAAACTTATTGATTTTATACGCGCGAATAGCCATGCTCACTGCTATGCTAGTTCAATGTCACCGCCAATAGCACAGCAGATTATAACTTCTATGAAGATGATTATGGGCTTAGATGGAACTGATATAGGTTCTAAAAAAATTGAGCAATTAGCTCGGAATACACGTTATTTCAGACGACGATTAGCCCAAATGGGTGTCATTACCTATGGTCATGAAGATTCTCCTGTGGTACCGATGTTGGTTTATCTTTTCTCCAAAATTGGGTAAGTAAAAATGTAAATCATTTATTTTTTTCTATTTTATTATTTTTTTTTTTTTAATTACAGAGCTGTAGTTCGCACTCTCACTTTCCGAAAAGTAGCTGTTGTTGGAGTTGGTTTTCCTGCAACTCCGATCATGGAAGGACGTATACGTTTTTGCTTATCAGCAGCACACACTAAAGAGCAGCTTGATTATGCTTTACAAATTATAGATGAAATAAGTGATTCAGTAGGTCTGAAATATTCCCGCAAACCACGTGATCCAGATCCAATTATTTATTAAGTTAAAAAGTTCAATATTTTTCTTTCATATTCCGAAAATTTCAAATTAGCCTTTAAATAAAAAAACACACATTTATATTTATAAAAACATATACCATTATATTGAGTCGACATAATTTTTTGTTAAGAAAATATTTTTTTAAAGTAAAACGAGTAAAACAAAAAAAAGTAGCAAACAATTTTGGATCCATTTTATTTTCTGTAAAAAAAAAAACACATTTAAATCCTTAAAAATAAAAATTGCAGAATAGATCAAATAACAACTAAAAGAAATTACAAAATGCTGCTTAAAAATTAAGTATTAATACCTAAGAATATTTTAGAATATACAAAATTAGTTTATAATTTATAATTTTAATGTTTACATTTATTAAAGTAAAAAAGAAAATCTTTACAAAATATTTTATTTTTAAATATTTAAAATAATGAATGTTACATATTCTAGTATATTTGTTTTTAAGATCTGGTTTTCTTTGCAATTCTACATTATTAATTTATATTACAGTAGCATGTTAAAGGGCTAAAATATTATTCAGGATTTTGTACACTGAGATCGTGATAGGAAAGCGTGAACATTATGTAGAACGAAAGTATTTATACCTCCAAAGTGTCTTTTCTTCTTCTTCTTTTCCGACGATCTCGTATCGGCACCACAACTTTTTAATTTCACAGCCGATTGGGGAGTTTGCCGGATTCACATCTGAAAAAATCGGCGATCTACCCTATTTCAGATTGTTCCTTGTCTACTCTCCTTTGTACAGGCGATAACAGCTGAGTTTTTCGTTCTTTATTTAGTTTACGATAGAATTTTTGACATCAAGTCTTTCCGGCACTACTTTTTTCGATAATGATAAACCACTTTTCTGTCTGCATCTTCCTCACAGCTGCCGTTAAATTACATTAATACTTTTTGTACATGATGAGAAGAAGTCCATCACGTTCACCCAGCGGTTACACGATGGATGATGTCGTCATCACTAGATGTTATGCCATTGCTCATACATCCAAGGATTTTAAACTTTGCGCACTTTAAAAGCAATGTCTCATTTAAATAAATATCTGTAATTGGATCTGAAAATTAAATCGTTTGGAGACGGACAATTGGTACTCAGCTATCCAAAAATCAGATCAAAATGTTCGAAAATCGGAACGAATTTTAAAATTTCTTTTTCTTAGATAAATTTGTTAGAAGAAAAGGATGTTTTGTACTTGATAACTTTATTTTCGTTTCTTTCGTTGGCGAACGAGTTTTTTTTTTAACAAAAAAAAATTAAATTACAAAACTCATTATAAAAATGTTCAAGAAAGCGTTTTCCGGTTTATTATTAAAGCAATTTATTGTAAAATTATTTTTTAAACAAAAAAAATCAGTTAGAAATTTTAGTTGAACTCATGTGTTCACATTCGGATCTATTGAACGATGATCGAAAACATATCTACGACTTCAATGATTCCTGGTACATATGTCCGATTTTCAGCATGCGTCATATTTAAAAAATTACAATATGTTTTAGCACAATTGTTTGTCATTGGCTAAACAAATTTTACCGCTGACGCTTGAGACAGCACAGTGAAACGATCCTGACCTATTTTATGCTTGTATCCAACCTAGGAGACTTTCCGTCTCAAGCGACAAAATAATACTTATGAGCAAAAGTAGTGTGACTATATATATTTTATATAATAACTTTTCGCCACGAGGCTTATCATTACACAACTGAAAAAGAAGGCCATACATTACAGCCACTTTTGTACTCGCTAAAGCGAATAAGAATTAATTAGAATTAGAATAAGACAAAAATGTAACTCGAAACTAAAAGACTCAATAAAATTCAATTCAATTCAAATTGTATCCACCCTAGGAAAGAAACTTAGCGTTACACTTGATTTGATGATCGCAGCTGATGGGGATGATCTTGTCCTTAGTCTTATGTCATATTCGAGTGATTTCACTCCGAAAGGAGGGAATTTTAAATCCAATGGAACATTAAAAACACTCTTTTTCCATAGTGTATGTAGTAGTTGACCAAAGTTTGTTTACATTCGATTTTTGTAACCTCAAACGAAGCAAAAATTAATTAAAAAGTATTTTTTCAATACTTTTTGTTATTTCCACTTATTATTTTAGTTCCTTAATTGTTAAAAAAAAAATAAAAACACTGCGCGTATCGTTCCATAATGGCTTTGACCATAGGGCCGATGTACACAATATATATGTGGTCGTAAATTGTGACAGCACTCCCAAAACTCCCAATTCAATTCAGAAAGGCAAATAAGAACTCCCAAACATCACTCCGAATAGCCAATCGACCCGTTTAGGAAGGTTTTTTTTTCACTCGGAGGGCCCTCCGAACGTCCACTTAAATATGACATTAGATCATTTCACAACATACGCAAATCCATTTTCTTGGAAGTCGAAAATTTTGTATAAAATTTTTCACTTCGTTTGAACTTAAGGAATCTCGCTAAAAAAAAATTAAATCAATCAAAATAAACAACGAACAAACTAACACTGGTCATTAAATATTCCGCAAGCGGTCATTCGATACCAACTCGACGTTATTCATGCTGTGTTTGGACATAAATATTGATCTATCGGTAACTATCGCATTTTACCCCGTAAATTGGGAGAAAGTAAAGGCTCTACAGTATCTCTAGTGTAAGTAATGGCTGCTTGACAATGTCTCCACTGGTTCTCTGTAGTTCCTTCTGGTGGCAGACTTGCTGAGAGATAAGTAGTAATGGTTAATAACAGTTTTTGCGATTTTTTGTTCAGAACATCAAATATATTCATATTATCTGTTTGACGTTGTTGCATCATAGATATCCGCATACGTAGGTACCTACTTGAGGTACTACCAAGTAGTAATCTGAGTGTATACTGGAAGTTGGATGGTTAATATGAGACCGTCAAGTCCTCTTGTGTATATTGAAGTTTAGAATTTGGGTGCTTGGCTATGATAACATTTCTTGAAATCCTACTATCCATTTTCACGAACTAGTTCGGCGATCGAAATTTTCTATCTTGTTGCGTTTAACCTGTTTAGAAATTGATAAAAATTTCTTCTTCTACTTATTTCCCTTCCTGTACTTTACGTGTAGCTCAGTATATGCATTTATCACGTAAACAGCCACATCAACTAAAAGAAAAAAAAAAAGCAATATAAAAGTGCAGTCAATAATTTATTTCGAAAAGTACAAAGATAGAAAATAATATGCAGTCTTTGTGTTTATTTATGTTATTTCCTTTAATTTTCTTTTTATTTAATTTAAAACGTAACAAAATATCTCAAAAGGTATTTAGTATAATTGTCAAATAACTAGAATCATAAAAAAAGAAACATTACAAATTAATGCCTAAATAGTTAAAGAGAATGCCTTTTACATATTTTCCCTAATAGGTAAAATTTTTAATGTTAACAAAATATACAGGGTGTTGCAGTCATACAAGCAAAAAACAAAAAACATAATATTTTAGATTGTAAGATATTTAAAAAAATTAAAAAAACTAATACAATTCAGTGCAACAAAATTAGGCACTTGTTTAACAACACAAACAAAGCTGTGCTTTCGTATCTACACCATTTATCTTCTTTAAAAAATCAAACTTTAAAAATAAACTTTTAAAATAAAACTTAATATAAAAACATCCTTTGTTTTTATTTAAATAAAATTAATGAATAACCAATGTATATGTGTACTCAAGAGTTGATAGTTTACTTTTGATTTTAATTTACAAAACACCCTGTCTATAATAGATAAATATCAAATAAATACATACAAATATTAAGTGTTAACATGCCTTATTAAAAAAGTCTCATGTGTTACAAAATATGTAGTAAACAAGAACAAAAATGAGTACATTTTACATCATGAAAATACAAATTATTATATTAGGCGTTTAACATTTTATTGTAACACAAGATTATTAAGCTAATATTATACAATATTAAATTAGTATTTCAAATGTAAAATTTATGTATCTTTGAACTTAAACTGCTTAGAAATAAATAAAAAAATAAATACATTTTGCGCAACGTTAGAATTATGATCTTTGTCTTGATCTTTAAAAGTATTTAAAGGATGTTTCGCAGTTAAATAAGAGACCGTTTTTTTTTACTCAACAAACCCCATAAATCCGAAAATGAGTTATGGGTCTTAAAATACTTCAACAGACGCATAAGAAAGCTACGCATAGGTACGTACTGGTTTAACATCGTGTTTTGTTTTCATGTGATCACGAAGGTCTTAAGTATTATCTTAAGTATTTTTGATGCCAGAATTTTAAATTTCAACGATCGATGATACGATAAAATTGCAGGAATTTCGAATGAACGTGCTATAATGAATAGAACATCTCGACATCGTTTTGGACATGCAACAAAATCAATCTTTTCCAAAACTGTCGGTTGAAGAAGTATTTTATTTCAGGCAAGTTTGGCTTTACGATTTATTAAATTATTTTTGTTAGGTTTTAAATAATATTTCTTAAACTTTGTTTGTACCTGCTGACGAGTTTTTATAAAACTTTTTAGTTTTTAGATACATACCTATAAACAATTATGTTCTCAAAACATGCTTATTTACTTTTTTTTTCAGAAATGTTTTGCGATCCGTCAACCCACTTTGTTAAAAATCATTTAAATCCCGGGATTGTGTTCCCTCAATTTGATGCCGGTTAGACTAATAAGTTGAAATGCGAATGCAACCCTTATTAAAAACACCAATAAATAGTTCTTAAAAGTGATTTATTTTATTTATTTTTCCACAAAAAAAAAAAAAAAAAATTTAATTTATATGTTTTGTGTATCATTCGCGCAGAAAATTTGAACGCCGAAATTTCTTTCGAATGATTTGAAAGTCAAAATTTGCTTGGTTTGCGAAAGATGAATGCATTTTCGATTGATAAAGTGAACTTTTTAATCGTTCGAATATTAAAATGCAAATAACGCAAATTCGACCTACTTTCGAATGAAAACGAATTTCAAAATAAAGCTGATTTGAAATAAATCGATTTTTCCCAAACTATTATTATTACGTTCCGTTCAAATATCGAATTTTTAGATTACAACTAAACAACGGCTATCAATATTCAGACAGGTTGACGAACATATTTTCTATTTTAATAGTCAAAAATATGAAGTGTAAAAACAAGGCATATGTGTTTGATATGACGAAAAATCAATGCACTTTTTGTTTTGCCTGAACATAAACTAGGCAACGAGCGTTACTACCATCAAATATTGAGCAAGTAAAGTGGAATTGACGTAAGATGAGATGTTGGAACTTGAGTTTGGTTCCAGCTCAAAACAGACTTGAGCTACATCTCCAGGGCCCATATTACGTTTTACGAAACGAACGGCAAAACAAACGATAGTCAAAGATACGATAAGTCACAATAATAGTGATAACATAAAACGAGAATGAATCCACGATAATATTGCCAGGTAAAAAGAAGAAATCAGAAAAATATTTTTCTGAAGTGCATCAAACTTCACGTCGCTATAGATATCAATAGAAATCAAAAATTGATCAAAATA
Organism: Baccha elongata; assembly: GCA_951217065.1. NCBI lineage: Eukaryota > Metazoa > Arthropoda > Insecta > Diptera > Syrphidae > Baccha > Baccha elongata. The sequence goes on from OX578272.1 coordinate 249,973,806, forward strand.
AACAATGACGAATGTGGACTTAAAGAAGTTGTCAACATCATTTTTTGCCAATGGTCCCCCCTTTGAGAATTCAGATTTTTTTTGTCAATGGTTTGCCAATGGTCCCCCCTTTGAGAATTTAGATTTTTTTTTGTCAATGGTCCCCCCTTTGAGAATTCAGATTTTTTTGGCCAATGGTTTGCCAATGGTCCCCCCTTTGAAAAATTCGATTTTTTTTGTCAATGGTCCCCCCTTTGAGAAATTCCCCCCTTTTTTGCCAATGGTCCCCCCTTTGAGAATTCAGATTTTTTTTTGCCAATGGTCCCCCCTTTGAGAATTAAGATTTTTTTTTGCCAATGGTCCCCCCTTTGAGAATTTAGATTTTTTTTGCCAATGGTCCCCCCTTTGAAAAATTCGTTTTTTTTGCCAATGGTCCCTCCCCCCTTTGAGAATTTAGATTTTTTTTGCCAATGGCAATGGTCCCCCCTTTGAGAATTTAGATTTTTTTTTGCCAATGGTCCCCCCTTTGAGAAATTCGAAATTTGTATGCATGGTGGAAAATAAATATTTGGCTGCTTCTGAAAACTAAGCGTCCTAGCGACTTAAAAAAGGCATATTCGTGATCTAGGGAGTGCCACCTTTCAAACGCTTGTTTTGAAAAACAAGCTCCCCCCTTTGAGAATTCAGATTTTTTTGGCCAATGGTTTGCCAATGGTCCCCCCTTTGAAAAATTCGATTTTTTTTGTCAATGGTCCCCCCTTTGAGAAATTCCCCCCTTTTTTGCAATGGTCCCCCCTTTGAAAAATTTGATTTTTTTTGCCAATGGTCCCCCCTTTGAGAATTCAGATTTTTTTTGCAATGGTCCCCCCTTTGAGAATTCAGAAAAATTCGATTTTTTTTGTCAATGGTTTGCCAATGGTCCCCCCTTTGAAAAATTCCCCTTTCAGAATTTAGATTTTTTTTGCCAATGGTCCCCCCTTTGAGAATTTATATTTTTTTTTGTCAATGGTCCCCCCTTTGAGAATTCAGATTTTTTTTTGCCAATGGTCCCCCCTTTGAGAATTCAGATTTTTTTTTGCCAATGGTTAAAAATCATTTAAATCCCGGGATTGATCAAAATAAACAATGACGAATGTGGACTTAAAGAAGTTGTCAACATCATTTTTTGCCAATGGTCCCCCCTTTGAGAAATTCCCCCCTTTTTTGCCAATGGTCCCCCCTTTGAGAATTCAGATTTTTTTTTGCCAATGGTCCCCCCTTTGAGAATTAAGATTTTTTTTTGCCAATGGTCCCCCCTTTGAGAATTTAGATTTTTTTTGCCAATGGTCCCCCCTTTGAAAAATTCGTTTTTTTTGCCAATGGTCCCTCCCCCCTTTGAGAATTTAGATTTTTTTTGCCAATGGCAATGGTCCCCCCTTTGAGAATTTAGATTTTTTTTTGCCAATGGTCCCCCCTTTGAGAAATTCGAAATTTGTATGCATGGTGGAAAATAAATATTTGGCTGCTTCTGAAAACTAAGCGTCCTAGCGACTTAAAAAAGGCATATTCGTGATCTAGGGAGTGCCACCTTTCAAACGCTTGTTTTGAAAAACAAGCTCCCCCCTTTGAGAATTCAGATTTTTTTGGCCAATGGTTTGCCAATGGTCCCCCCTTTGAAAAATTCGATTTTTTTTGTCAATGGTCCCCCCTTTGAGAAATCCCCCCCTTTTTTGCAATGGTCCCCCCTTTGAAAAATTTGATTTTTTTTGCCAATGGTCCCCCCTTTGAGAATTCAGATTTTTTTTGCAATGGTCCCCCCTTTGAGAATTCAGAAAAATTCGATTTTTTTTGTCAATGGTTTGCCAATGGTCCCCCCTTTGAAAAATTCCCTATTCAGAATTTAGATTTTTTTTGCCAATGGTCCCCCCTTTGAGAATTTATATTTTTTTTTGTCAATGGTCCCCCCTTTGAGAATTCAGATTTTTTTTTGCCAATGGTCCCCCCTTTGAGAATTCAGATTTTTTTTTGCCAATGGTCCCCCCTTTGAAAAATTTGATTTTTTTTGCCAATGGTCCCCCCTTTGAGAATTCAGATTTTTTTTGCAATGGTCCCCCCTTTGAGAATTCAGAAAAATTCGATTTTTTTTTGTCAATGGTTTGCCAATGGTCCCCCCTTTGAAAAATTCGTTTTTTTTTGTCAATGGTCCCCCCTTTGAGAATTCAGATTTTTTTTTGCCAATGGTCCCCCCTTTGAGAATTAAGATTTTTTTTGCCAATGATCCCCCCTTTGAGAGTTTTTTTTTGTCAATGGTCCCCCCTTTGAGAATTCAGATTTTTTTTTGCCAATGGTCCCCCCTTTGAGAATTTAGATTTTTTTTGCCAATGGTCCCCCCTTTGAGAATTTAGATTTTTTTTGCCAATGGTCCCCCCTTTGAAAAATTCCCCTTTCAGAATTTAGATTTTTTTTGCCAATGGTCCCCCCTTTGAGAATTTATATTTTTTTTTGTCAATGGTCCCCCCTTTGAGAGTTTTTTTTTGTCAATGGTCCCCCCTTTGAGAATTCAGATTTTTTTTTGCCAATGGTCCCCCCTTTGAGAATTTAGATTTTTTTTGCCAATGGTCCCCCCTTTGAAAAATTCCCCTTTCAGAATTTAGATTTTTTTTGCCAATGGTCCCCCCTTTGAGAATTTATATTTTTTTTTGTCAATGGTCCCCCCTTTGAGAATTCAGATTTTTTTTTGCCAATGGTCCCCCCTTTGAGAATTCAGATTTTTTTTTGCCAATGGTCCCCCCTTTGAGAAATTCGATTTTTTTTGCCAATGGTCCCCCCTTTGAGAATTTAGATTTTTTTTGTTGTCTAACATCATTGTATATATATATATTCCTATAGTACGTCCATCGTATGTGTGAAATTTTAACAGTTCCCGATTGCTCGAAGCGCCATCTGGATATGTTGGGAGCTCTAGCTCTTGAGAGACTTTTGGAGGAGTGGCTTATTGTTGTGAGATATTTTGAGGGATACAAACTGGGGAACATTATAATGAGAAGGCATATAGAAAATTTCAAAGAGTTGGAAGAAGATGAAAATTATAATTGTTGACTTTTTCTCTTTGAGCTTATTCGTTTTTATTTTGATAATGAATGTTCATAAGAAAAGGGAATTGGAAGTTATTTATTAACTATGTATAGCTGTATGCATGGTGGAAAATAAATATTTGGCTGCTTCTGAAAACTAAGCGTCCTAGCGACTTAAAAAAGGCATATTCGTGATCTAGGGAGTGCCACCTTTCAAACGCTTGTTTTGAAAAACAGACTTGTTTTGAAAAACACTTGTTTTGAAAAACAGACTTTTATTTTTTAACTTGATTTGCGGCTAAACTAAGCGTCCTACGGGTATCAAAGTTGACATCTTTAAACTTGATTTGCGGCTAAACTAAGCGTCCTAGCGACTTAAAAAAGGCATATTCGTGATCTAGGGAGTGCCACCTTTCAAACGCTGTATCACTTGTTTTGAAAAACAGACTTTTATTTTTTAACTTGATTTGCGGCTAAACTAAGCGTCCTACGGGTATCAAAGTTGACATCTTTAAACTTGATTTGCGGCTAAACTAAGCGTCCTAGCGACTTAAAAAAGGCATATTCGTGATCTAGGGAGTGCCACCTTTCAAACGCTGTATCACTTGTTTTGAAAAACAGACTTTTATTTTTTAACTTGATTTGCGGCTAAACTAAGCGTCCTACGGGTATCAAAGTTGACATCTTTAAACTTGATTTGCGGCTAAACTAAGCGTCCTAGCGACTTAAAAAAGGCATATTCGTGATCTAGGGAGTGCCACCTTTCAAACGCTGTATGACTTGTTTTGAAAAACAGACTTTTATTTTTAAACTTGATTTGCGGCTAAACTAAGCGTCCTACGGGTATCAAAGTTGACATCTTTAAACTTGATTTGCGGCTAAACTAAGCGTCCTAGCGACTTAAAAAAGGCATATTCGTGATCTAGGGAGTGCCACCTTTCAAACTTTGGCTGCTTCTGAAAACTAAGCGTCCTAGCGACTTAAAAAAGGCATATTCGTGATCTAGGGAGTGCCACCTTTCAAACGCTTGTTTTGAAAAACAGACTTGTTTTGAAAAACACTTGTTTTGAAAAACAGACTTTTATTTTTTAACTTGATTTGCGGCTAAACTAAGCGTCCTACGGGTATCAAAGTTGACATCTTTAAACTTGATTTGCGGCTAAACTAAGCGTCCTAGCGACTTAAAAAAGGCATATTCGTGATCTAGGGAGTGCCACCTTTCAAACGCTGTATCACTTGTTTTGAAAAACAGACTTTTATTTTTTAACTTGATTTGCGGCTAAACTAAGCGTCCTACGGGTATCAAAGTTGACATCTTTAAACTTGATTTGCGGCTAAACTAAGCGTCCTAGCGACTTAAAAAAGGCATATTCGTGATCTAGGGAGTGCCACCTTTCAAACGCTGTATCACTTGTTTTGAAAAACAGACTTTTATTTTTTAACTTGATTTGCGGCTAAACTAAGCGTCCTACGGGTATCAAAGTTGACATCTTTAAACTTGATTTGCGGCTAAACTAAGCGTCCTAGCGACTTAAAAAAGGCATATTCGTGATCTAGGGAGTGCCACCTTTCAAACGCTGTATCACTTGTTTTGAAAAACAGACTTTTATTTTTTAACTTGATTTGCGGCTAAACTAAGCGTCCTACGGGTATCAAAGTTGACATCTTTAAACTTGATTTGCGGCTAAACTAAGCGTCCTAGCGACTTAAAAAAGGCATATTCGTGATCTAGGGAGTGCCACCTTTCAAACGCTGTATGACTTGTTTTGAAAAACAGACTTTTATTTTTTAACTTGATTTGCGGCTAAACTAAGCGTCCTACGGGTATCAAAGTTGACATCTTTAAACTTGATTTGCGGCTAAACTAAGCGTCCTAGCGACTTAAAAAAGGCATATTCGTGATCTAGGGAGTGCCACCTTTCAAACTTTGGCTGCTTCTGAAAACTAAGCGTCCTAGCGACTTAAAAAAGGCATATTCGTGATCTAGGGAGTGCCACCTTTCAAACGCTTGTTTTGAAAAACAGACTTGTTTTGAAAAACACTTGTTTTGAAAAACAGACTTTTATTTTTTAACTTGATTTGCGGCTAAACTAAGCGTCCTACGGGTATCAAAGTTGACATCTTTAAACTTGATTTGCGGCTAAACTAAGCGTCCTAGCGACTTAAAAAAGGCATATTCGTGATCTAGGGAGTGCCACCTTTCAAACGCTGTATCACTTGTTTTGAAAAACAGACTTTTATTTTTTAACTTGATTTGCGGCTAAACTAAGCGTCCTACGGGTATCAAAGTTGACATCTTTAAACTTGATTTGCGGCTAAACTAAGCGTCCTAGCGACTTAAAAAAGGCATATTCGTGATCTAGGGAGTGCCACCTTTCAAACGCTGTATCACTTGTTTTGAAAAACAGACTTTTATTTTTTAACTTGATTTGCGGCTAAACTAAGCGTCCTACGGGTATCAAAGTTGACATCTTTAAACTTGATTTGCGGCTAAACTAAGCGTCCTAGCGACTTAAAAAAGGCATATTCGTGATCTAGGGAGTGCCACCTTTCAAACGCTGTATCACTTGTTTTGAAAAACAGACTTTTATTTTTTAACTTGATTTGCGGCTAAACTAAGCGTCCTACGGGTATCAAAGTTGACATCTTTAAACTTGATTTGCGGCTAAACTAAGCGTCCTAGCGACTTAAAAAAGGCATATTCGTGATCTAGGGAGTGCCACCTTTCAAACGCTGTATGACTTGTTTTGAAAAACAGACTTTTATTTTTTAACTTGATTTGCGGCTAAACTAAGCGTCCTACGGGTATCAAAGTTGACATCTTTAAACTTGATTTGCGGCTAAACTAAGCGTCCTAGCGACTTAAAAAAGGCATATTCGTGATCTAGGGAGTGCCACCTTTCAAACGCTGTATCACTTGTTTTGAAAAACAGACTTTTATTTTTTAACTTGATTTGCGGCTAAACTAAGCGTCCTACGGGTATCAAAGTTGACATCTTTAAACTTGATTTGCGGCTAAACTAAGCGTCCTACGGGTATCAAAGTTGACATCTTTAAACTTGATTTGCGGCTAAACTAAGCGTCCTAGCGACTTAAAAAAGGCATATTCGTGATCTAGGGAGTGCCACCTTTCAAACGCTGTATCACTTGTTTTGAAAAACAGACTTTTATTTTTTAACTTGATTTGCGGCTAAACTAAGCGTCCTACGGGTATCAAAGTTGACATCTTTAAACTTGATTTGCGGCTAAACTAAGCGTCCTAGCGACTTAAAAAAGGCATATTCGTGATCTAGGGAGTGCCACCTTTCAAACGCTGTATGACTTGTTTTGAAAAACAGACTTTTATTTTTAAACTTGATTTGCGGCTAAACTAAGCGTCCTACGGGTATCAAAGTTGACATCTTTAAACTTGATTTGCGGCTAAACTAAGCGTCCTAGCGACTTAAAAAAGGCATATTCGTGATCTAGGGAGTGCCACCTTTCAAACGCTGTATCACTTGTTTTGAAAAACAGACTTTTATTTTTTAACTTGATTTGCGGCTAAACTAAGCGTCCTACGGGTATCAAAGTTGACATCTTTAAACTTGATTTGCGGCTAAACTAAGCGTCCTAGCGACTTAAAAAAGGCATATTCGTGATCTAGGGAGTGCCACCTTTCAAACGCTGTATCACTTGTTTTGAAAAACAGACTTTTATTTTTTAACTTGATTTGCGGCTAAACTAAGCGTCCTACGGGTATCAAAGTTGACATCTTTAAACTTGATTTGCGGCTAAACTAAGCGTCCTAGCGACTTAAAAAAGGCATATTCGTGATCTAGGGAGTGCCACCTTTCAAACGCTGTATGACTTGTTTTGAAAAACAGACTTTTATTTTTTAACTTGATTTGCGGCTAAACTAAGCGTCCTACGGGTATCAAAGTTGACATCTTTAAACTTGATTTGCGGCTAAACTAAGCGTCCTAGCGACTTAAAAAAGGCATATTCGTGATCTAGGGAGTGCCACCTTTCAAACGCTGTATCACTTGTTTTGAAAAACAGACTTTTATTTTTTAACTTGATTTGCGGCTAAACTAAGCGTCCTACGGGTATCAAAGTTGACATCTTTAAACTTGATTTGCGGCTAAACTAAGCGTCCTACGGGTATCAAAGTTGACATCTTTAAACTTGATTTGCGGCTAAACTAAGCGTCCTAGCGACTTAAAAAAGGCATATTCGTGATCTAGGGAGTGCCACCTTTCAAACGCTGTATCACTTGTTTTGAAAAACAGACTTTTATTTTTTAACTTGATTTGCGGCTAAACTAAGCGTCCTACGGGTATCAAAGTTGACATCTTTAAACTTGATTTGCGGCTAAACTAAGCGTCCTAGCGACTTAAAAAAGGCATATTCGTGATCTAGGGAGTGCCACCTTTCAAACGCTGTATGACTTGTTTTGAAAAACAGACTTTTATTTTTAAACTTGATTTGCGGCTAAACTAAGCGTCCTACGGGTATCAAAGTTGACATCTTTAAACTTGATTTGCGGCTAAACTAAGCGTCCTAGCGACTTAAAAAAGGCATATTCGTGATCTAGGGAGTGCCACCTTTCAAACGCTGTATCACTTGTTTTGAAAAACAGACTTTTATTTTTTAACTTGATTTGCGGCTAAACTAAGCGTCCTACGGGTATCAAAGTTGACATCTTTAAACTTGATTTGCGGCTAAACTAAGCGTCCTAGCGACTTAAAAAAGGCATATTCGTGATCTAGGGAGTGCCACCTTTCAAACGCTGTATCACTTGTTTTGAAAAACAGACTTTTATTTTTTAACTTGATTTGCGGCTAAACTAAGCGTCCTACGGGTATCAAAGTTGACATCTTTAAACTTGATTTGCGGCTAAACTAAGCGTCCTAGCGACTTAAAAAAGGCATATTCGTGATCTAGGGAGTGCCACCTTTCAAACGCTGTATCACTTGTTTTGAAAAACAGACTTTTATTTTTTAACTTGATTTGCGGCTAAACTAAGCGTCCTACGGGTATCAAAGTTGACATCTTTAAACTTGATTTGCGGCTAAACTAAGCGTCCTACGGGTATCAAAGTTGACATCTTTAAACTTGATTTGCGGCTAAACTAAGCGTCCTAGCGACTTAAAAAAGGCATATTCGTGATCTAGGGAGTGCCACCTTTCAAACGCTGTATCACTTGTTTTGAAAAACAGACTTTTATTTTTTAACTTGATTTGCGGCTAAACTAAGCGTCCTACGGGTATCAAAGTTGACATCTTTAAACTTGATTTGCGGCTAAACTAAGCGTCCTAGCGACTTAAAAAAGGCATATTCGTGATCTAGGGAGTGCCACCTTTCAAACGCTGTATGACTTGTTTTGAAAAACAGACTTTTATTTTTAAACTTGATTTGCGGCTAAACTAAGCGTCCTACGGGTATCAAAGTTGACATCTTTAAACTTGATTTGCGGCTAAACTAAGCGTCCTAGCGACTTAAAAAAGGCATATTCGTGATCTAGGGAGTGCCACCTTTCAAACGCTGTATCACTTGTTTTGAAAAACAGACTTTTATTTTTTAACTTGATTTGCGGCTAAACTAAGCGTCCTACGGGTATCAAAGTTGACATCTTTAAACTTGATTTGCGGCTAAACTAAGCGTCCTAGCGACTTAAAAAAGGCATATTCGTGATCTAGGGAGTGCCACCTTTCAAACGCTGTATCACTTGTTTTGAAAAACAGACTTTTATTTTTTAACTTGATTTGCGGCTAAACTAAGCGTCCTACGGGTATCAAAGTTGACATCTTTAAACTTGATTTGCGGCTAAACTAAGCGTCCTAGCGACTTAAAAAAGGCATATTCGTGATCTAGGGAGTGCCACCTTTCAAACGCTGTATCACTTGTTTTGAAAAACAGACTTTTATTTTTTAACTTGATTTGCGGCTAAACTAAGCGTCCTACGGGTATCAAAGTTGACATCTTTAAACTTGATTTGCGGCTAAACTAAGCGTCCTAGCGACTTAAAAAAGGCATATTCGTGATCTAGGGAGTGCCACCTTTCAAACGCTGTATCACTTGTTTTGAAAAACAGACTTTTATTTTTTAACTTGATTTGCGGCTAAACTAAGCGTCCTACGGGTATCAAAGTTGACATCTTTAAACTTGATTTGCGGCTAAACTAAGCGTCCTAGCGACTTAAAAAAGGCATATTCGTGATCTAGGGAGTGCCACCTTTCAAACGCTGTATGACTTGTTTTGAAAAACAGACTTTTATTTTTAAACTTGATTTGCGGCTAAACTAAGCGTCCTACGGGTATCAAAGTTGACATCTTTAAACTTGATTTGCGGCTAAACTAAGCGTCCTAGCGACTTAAAAAAGGCATATTCGTGATCTAGGGAGTGCCACCTTTCAAACGCTGTATCACTTGTTTTGAAAAACAGACTTTTATTTTTTAACTTGATTTGCGGCTAAACTAAGCGTCCTACGGGTATCAAAGTTGACATCTTTAAACTTGATTTGCGGCTAAACTAAGCGTCCTAGCGACTTAAAAAAGGCATATTCGTGATCTAGGGAGTGCCACCTTTCAAACGCTGTATCACTTGTTTTGAAAAACAGACTTTTATTTTTTAACTTGATTTGCGGCTAAACTAAGCGTCCTACGGGTATCAAAGTTGACATCTTTAAACTTGATTTGCGGCTAAACTAAGCGTCCTAGCGACTTAAAAAAGGCATATTCGTGATCTAGGGAGTGCCACCTTTCAAACGCTGTATGACTTGTTTTGAAAAACAGACTTTTATTTTTAAACTTGATTTGCGGCTAAACTAAGCGTCCTACGGGTATCAAAGTTGACATCTTTAAACTTGATTTGCGGCTAAACTAAGCGTCCTAGCGACTTAAAAAAGGCATATTCGTGATCTAGGGAGTGCCACCTTTCAAACGCTGTATCATTTGTTTTGAAAAACAGACTTTTATTTTTTAACTTGATTTGCGGCTAAACTAAGCGTCCTACGGGTATCAAAGTTGACATCTTTAAACTTGATTTGCGGCTAAACTAAGCGTCCTAGCGACTTAAAAAAGGCATATTCGTGATCTAGGGAGTGCCACCTTTCAAACGCTGTATCACTTGTTTTGAAAAACAGACTTTTATTTTTTAACTTGATTTGCGGCTAAACTAAGCGTCCTACGGGTATCAAAGTTGACATCTTTAAACTTGATTTGCGGCTAAACTAAGCGTCCTAGCGACTTAAAAAAGGCATATTCGTGATCTAGGGAGTGCCACCTTTCAAACGCTGTATGACTTGTTTTGAAAAACAGACTTTTATTTTTAAACTTGATTTGCGGCTAAACTAAGCGTCCTACGGGTATCAAAGTTGACATCTTTAAACTTGATTTTCGGCTAAACTAAGCGTCCTAGCGACTTAAAAAAGGCATATTCGTGATCTAGGGAGTGCCACCTTTCAAACGCTGTATCACTTGTTTTGAAAAACAGATTTTTATTTTTTAACTTGATTTGCGGCTAAACTAAGCGTCCTACGGGTATCAAAGTTGACATCTTTAAACTTGATTTGCGGCTAAACTAAGCGTCCTAGCGACTTAAAAAAGGCATATTCGTGATCTAGGGAGTGCCACCTTTCAAACGCTGTATCACTTGTTTTGAAAAACAGACTTTTATTTTTTAACTTGATTTGCGGCTAAACTAAGCGTCCTACGGGTATCAAAGTTGACATCTTTAAACTTGATTTGCGGCTAAACTAAGCGTCCTAGCGACTTAAAAAAGGCATATTCGTGATCTAGGGAGTGCCACCTTTCAAACGCTGTATCACTTGTTTTGAAAAACAGACTTTTATTTTTTAACTTGATTTGCGGCTAAACTAAGCGTCCTACGGGCATCAAAGTTGACATCTTTAAAATTGATTTGCGGCTAAACTAAGCGTTCTAGCGACTTAAAAAAGGCATATTCGTGATCTAGGGAGTGCCACCTTTCAAACGCTGTATCACTTGTTTTGAAAAACAGACTTTTATTTTTTAACTTGATTTCTTAAGGGTACCTACCTTACATCAAAATTAAAGCAAAGCTAACATACACTCATTGTTGCGATGATTATTATTTCCTCTTCATTATTTTTGGAAAGGGGTTATTTCGTTCACAAAAAACTATATTTATTTATTTGCTTAAATCTGCTCTCAATCCCAATCCCGAAAACCCCGGGATTGGTTACTGGCAATCCCGGGATTGGTTTAGAACAATAATCATCCGGGATCGCGGGAATGATTTCCCTATTTATAACGCATCTATCCTTTAATTTAAACAATAATCATTGTGTCATTGATTTCTTTAAACAAATTGCAATGAAATGCATTTGAATAGAACTAAATAAAAATTAGAATTTCCATGAAAAGCGGAATCACTTGTCACGCGAAAATCATTTCATGCACACATCACTGAGTTTTTTTTCGCAGGAGCTATATAAATCGTTTTACTTTAAATACGTCCTTGATGTCGGTACAAACAAAAATTCATCTAGTCCTTCGAGCGGAATACGCTCGTATAGTTACTGCCATTTCATTTTTTCAAAACATTCAAATCAATACCCAGAGATGCGATGATGAAATCGTTTCTCAGCTTCTAACTTCCCTTTTTCTTGTTTTTGTAATCCTTCAATTGAGAAATATTTATACATCCCTATAAGATTAAGAGTAGGAGCGGAACTGGTGATTTTTGGCATTTAAGGCAGCAAGTTCACAACAGTGATGACATGACGATGGTTCAACTGCTTTCGAAATTGGATCAGATTGCAATCGAAGAAGTTACGTGATCAATTGTCTCGCTACGCACATCCTTTGAAGTTTAAAGAATGGTGAACGGTACTATACTTTCTATCCCCTCCAAGAGGTAAAGAAAAATGTAGGATAGAAGGGATAATATAGGGGTACAACAGGGTAAGTGTTACTACTGGTATGTTGAAAACGAGATCTTTTCTGTTTGACTGCCCTTTGTTCTCTTTCACTTTTATTTTTCAAAATGCTGTCAGCTATGCTTGCATCAATTTCATAGCCTTTTGCTCCTTTTTATATTTCTATATAAAAAGAGAATAATAATGTTAAACATTCACGATATATAGGTATGCACAATGTACATATGTACTTTACACACATAATATCAAATTTAATATTAAATGATTTTTTCTTGAAACATAAATTCATACAAGTTTTGATTGATGAATGCATACACTTGAAGAAAATCATTTTTATATATGAGATTCTGAAGGCGGGAAGATGCGATATTATATGATTGTGTGTTTTGATAAATCGAATTTTGGCTAAATCTTTAATAGAGATGCAAATAATGTGATAGTTTTTAAGTATACTTTTTTGGTTTGAGAATATTAACATTTTAACCAGCTGTTGAACTTCGTAAAGGAATTTGCTAAACTAACACGTCCTAATGAAGGTTGATAATAATTTGCGGCCATCAAAATGGTTTATAAAAAATGCGACAGCTTGACATGTCGTTACATAATTTATTTTGTTTCAGAATTTTGAAAAAGGTCAAAGGTGACAAAAAAATACCAGAGGTTTTCATTCAACTTATTCATCCAAAAGTTCTTGGGATAAAATTCATATAAATTTTAAGTTAAAGTGGCTTAAATCTTACTGGTGAAAAAAAAAAAATAAAAAAAAATATTGGGTTAGGCAGGGTTGTCAGACGTGGCGATTTATCGCCAAACTGGTGATTCGAAATTTGATTTGGCGACTGTAAAATTGGTTTTGCGACGTTACCCGAAAACGGCGATATTTTAAGTTTAAGGCGATATTAATTTTTTTAATTGAAAAAGTAATATTTTTTTTCTTTTTTCTAATTTTAACTTTAATCATACAAATTAACCTAAATTACAATAGAAGACTAAACAAACAACAATTTTTTTCTTCAATATTAATAATGTTTGGCAAGACAGCCTCATGAAGAAAGATAGCCTCACGAACACCTTTACGTGCCTTGTTTGTTCTATTGTATCGGAACGGACCTATCGCCGAATTCAAGCAGATAAGACTAAATTCAAGTGGACATTAAAATTACATTAGTTTTTATGATTTTTTAAGCGTTGATCAGCTACACGGCTAAGAGTAGATGAACATCCAGAAAGTGAATACTCATAAAAAGTTATTGGCTAAAGACTGTCAACACTTTGGAAATGGAAACCATTTTTAACTTTTATCTCGCCTCCCGAGCTAATAAGCAAGAATAATGTGTACCTTAATAATGTTAATTGTTATTTTTTTTTATTTTGTGATTTCGATTTTTCTTGAATTTAATTAAAAAAAATTTTAATTTGACGATTTTTTGGCGATTTTTATTTTAAAGTTGGCGATTCCGCATTTTAAAACCTGACAAGCCTTTAGAAGTCTATTTTTCAAATTTAGCTCTCGTGGTCGTGATGCCAAACATTTTGTTATCTATCTTAGTTACCTAGTTTATATGCAGAGTCGAAAGATCGAGTTTTAGTTGAAACGAAATTCCAACACAGGTATTTCAGCTAACTAGTTAAAAGCTTGAGGAGTTGAGTTAAGTGCGAAAAAGTTGAAATGACAGGAGAATACTTGCGTTGCTTTGTAGGCATTAGGGCAAAAAGATTGAGTTCTCGAGAAAAAAATATTTTTATTGCTCTTACAAGCTATGCGCATACTTTTCAACAACAAATATTCATTCGTTAGATGCATTTGATCACATGCTGAAATAATTGTGTATTCAACATTTCAACCCAGGTATTTCATTTAATTTTCGACTCAACACCACTGCTCGAGTGCGATCGAGTCGAATTCCATTTCGTTCCAACTCATCCCCGTTTACAAATGGGTGAACCTAAGTTCAAGCTCGCTTCAACCATGCATATAAACTATAGGTAAGTATCATCCTATTTGCGCTGGGATTTTTTTGTTGGATATGTATTGAACAAGGTGAACCCACTACGGATCCGGAAATCGAATCATTTTACTGGAAAAGTCCGAAAATCATGGAAAAACGAAATTGCATACTTTTACGGTTGCCTGATAGGGATATTTATATTTCCATTCTATTTTTTTACCTCATGAAAAAAGGGGTTGCTAACAGATGGCGTAGACTCGATCGTAGACACGATTTCTCCATATTGAACGAATGATAAGAGTTGTCTGTTACGCGGATATCTATTCAATTGATGCACTTGTTTCCACAGTTCATCTGAAAATTGATAACTGCATCGGCGGTTGCTTCATGTCTTTCGAGTTTCAAATTAACGATGCGTAAAGCAACGAGGTTCTTATATTGATCTAAGAAATATGTCTGCTCATGTGCGGCAGTTTGCTGAGTAAATTGGGGATGCCAGTCCGCTTCATGCACGCCGCCTGATCAAGAATTGCGACACGAACGAGAAGCACGTAAACAATTTGTATCTTATTAGTTTCCAAAACAATTTTGCAATAGAATACAGTTAGTATTACTTAAAAACACATATTAGGAAATATCTTTTTTTTTAAATATTTTAATTTATGGTATCATTGCTGAACTGCACTATTTTGCAATCTAGAAGCTTGAAGAATTTTCCGGATACCATGTAGACAGAAATTCCAAATTAAAAAAAGCTTTTTTTACAGTACTTTAAGATTCATTGAAGACTCAAACCTATTTGACCTAATATTTGAAATCTAAAAATTATTATGCTATTAACTAACAGTTCACATCCTTAAGGTAACAACACATGCACTCACAGTAGTAGAACGCAACTTCTGTTCGCCGTGAGTGCGGGATCTCCAAAAACGTGTAAACGGAATTCCCAGTCTGAAATCCTAAAGCCGACAACATAAAATATCCTTCATTGACAAAACACGTCTTATCTTATCAGACCTATACTCCTTTCTTCCACGTAATTTTAAGTGGAATATCCTTTTTCACATCTTCACGGCGATGAGTGTCATATACTCGTAGAGGAAACAAACGAAGGGATACAACATTTACCGCCACTTTACGCAGGAAAAACATATCAAATCTTCTTAAATGGTAATTTGTATCGAGGACACGTTTTTCCTCTTGTGCTCCTTCGAAGCGTGAATTTGAATAAAGGTGAATAGGTTGTTGTACATTTATAGGCAGTGTATATCCTTTGTGTATCAAATGTATAAACAAACACAGGTGGTGATAGTATATTTTGTGCGTTTTGCTTACACAAAAATTCAATTTAATGAGCGAACTTTGTTAAGACTCTCATTTAAATCAAGGATCTAAGAAAAAAAAAAATATCCTGGCATTGTCGCGTCTTCGCTGTCATTAAACCCTCGCATATCCTCAAGGCTATATGATTTAATTATCTGGCTATTGTCATACTTCCTGAATGTCCATTAAGTGCGCAGGGTATTACATATTTTAAATTCCAGTTCCTTTTTAGAATTTAATTTATCACCATCGGTCTTAAGAGGTATTTCTTCGGGAAGTTATATTTGTTAAAATCATTGTTGATACAAAATTACTACTTAGAGTTTAACCATAAGCGTACTGAAGCTCTAATCAAAAGGATAGAATGACTTCCTTACCGCCTCACGAGGCCCTCAGAGTTTAAAAATGTAGGTAGATGGCGTACTGAAGTTTTAATCAAAAGGGTAGAATGACTTCCTTCCCGACTCACGAGGCTTTTAGAGTTTAAATATGTAGGTAGATGGTATCAAAAACTTTTAAATTTCGCAGCAACTGTCAATTTTGATCTTTATACTGTTAAAGATCACGTATTACCAGTTAATGTAGAATGGCTTATTATTCCAAAAAAATTGTCGCAAGCATTCCGCGGTCATTCAATAAAATAACTTGGCGTCCCCGGAGAGAAGTCATTATGACATGACATGTTGACTTCTGTTCTCGTCAGATAAAGTTATGAGCAATCGCCGTGTCATTTCGCATTTCAGCTCAGCTTACATATGTAACTTTTTGACAAAAAGCCAAACATTTCTACGGATACGGCAAGATGGGTTCAAGTAGGCCAAAATATAGCCCCACAACGCCAGCGATACGTTTTGACATTCAATAAAAGATATATAAGCCAACGAAACGTAACGCAGGCATATGGAAAAGAAAGAAATTATCGAACTTTTATAACAATTCTACCAGTGGTCAGTTCGTACCCCTCTTTCCTCACAAAAAAAAATAAAAATGTTTTTCTACCAGTGCATGAATAGTAAATAAAAAACAAAAACCATAACTAGATCTTAGTAAAGTAGCTGAGTTTGGAAGATAAAAATAGTTCAAATATTTGTACAACTGGCCCTTTTGAAGTTTGTTTTCAAAAGAGGTGGCCGAAACCGTAAACAATCAAAATATCTAACCTATGAATGGCAAATACAAAACTCGAAGAAAATTTACCTACTGTAATTCCAAGTTATGGAAATTTTCAAATTGCTTTTAAAACGTTGAATTGACAGACTAACAATAACATACTCGTATATGTACGCTTATCTGCACATCCAGATTGGTCCTTGAGTTCCTCCAATGGAGAAATTCACCCTCAACAAACAAAATGTATTTCGAAATGAAGAATATAAAGATTTATTAAGAATTAGAGCCTTAGCTTTAATATCATTGGGCGTAAAGACCAAATGAGATGTCAAAAACGTCAACCAGTTCACGTATCGATTAAGATTCCAGATTTGAAAATAAATGCTCTGCGAAAATATATATTGGGACGTCTGTCGACTTTCAAGACGTACAAAACATTTTTCTGCTCTGTTTCACCTGTATTCTTGAGTACAAATGGGTAGGTTTGGTTATATCCTTAGATTGCAGTCCTTTGACCAAGAGGATGTGCTCGATTAGGTAATTTTTATGCCTGACTAAGCTGGAAAATCTTTTCCCCAAAGAATTTGTATGTACCTTCTTGTGGCAAGATGGAGATTACCAAAGTACTTCTACTTATACATTGTGATGGAAGTTTTCGCTGCTCTTGGTTGGACAAATTGTAACATTTACGAAGTCCATTAGCCAATAATAGTTGAGCCACAAAAAGTTTACTTTTTGATCTAGTAGAAGGAGTTTAGGTTTTTTTTTTATTATTTTGTTCTTGACTTTTGTTGTGTTGCAAGAACGATAAAAATAATTGGGATCAAACTGTTGAGAGTTGAATTAACTTTTTGCAAGTTTTACTATGTTGAATGGTATTCCGCATTAGTCATTTGTGTAGGGTTTTAGTAGTTTGTGGTAGCTGGATTATTCACAAAGGGGAAACAAATTTAGGTACTGCTCAGTCTCGCGAAAACATTTCCGAAAGATATGGTAAACGAAAGTTGAATAAGCCATATAGACACTCGCTGAAGGAACAAAAGTAAATGACGATCAATTAGTTGATCTCATTCGTGGAACATGTAGTTTTTTAAAAAGTATATGTGTATTTGTTTTGAACTGAGCTACCGACGGGGAATGTTTCCCGTCGCCGTCGAACATTTATTTTCAACGAAACGTTCTCCTTGCCGTTTAACGTCGTAAAAGTATCAAACGTTTCGAACTCGTATCAAAGTATAATATTGGCGCAGTCGGTAGGAATTCTCTCGGATGGGGAGGGATCCGTTTTATGGCCTTCCTCTGCATATAGGAAGTCGTCGTGCGTTGAGCTCTCAACGCAAATAAAAATTAATTCACATCGATTACAAATCATATCATCTTGCAGAAATATAAATAAGATATATAACACTCTTTTGATGTACGAATTGCGTCAATCGAGGTTAACAAATTGAATATTGCTGAGTTTTCAAACGTGTCGACGATTATTCAAAATAGTAAACAGTAAAGAGTCTAATGCTTTATTATTCTTAGACATGTAAGTTATAGAGAGACAGAATTGTCGAGCTAACTTTCAAGGACTTATGTAAATTAGATATTATCATTAGGTTTGTTTGATTTGGAATTTTTTTTCATTTTACAGTTTTACCTCTGAAAAACTTACAACATCCTTTTATATTCATAAATTTAAAACAGGATATTATTTATGTATAAACCAAAAAAAAAAAATAACTGATCTTTTATGTAGATGTAAAATTTATATTCTTAATTTATCACTGTCAGTTGCCAAGACCATTAACTCTCCCTAATTTTAAGCATCAATATCAAATGAAAAAGAACAATATTAAGGGCACGACTGGGTTGCAAATACATACTGTTGTTGCTCAAAAGTTACTTCAGTGCTGATGAACATTGTAAAAACCCAAGATTTTTAGGGTACGGTTGCCTATAAAATGTCCATATAAGAGTAATATTTTTGAAATTTGAATATCACAAATTCACTAAGAATTGAGGATGTAAGATCTGTAATCGATGCTATGTATTGCAAGTTTGAACACAATCAGCCATTTAAGTGCCGATAGGTCCAGACCAACCCCTTTTTTATCGTCTTATCGTTATGTCAGGTTTGATTTCTTTTTTTTTTTTTTTTACATAACTTGCCTATTAGTACCTACCTACAATCGTCTGTAAAAAAACTACTTTAAACTTGTAATACAAACTTTATCGCTATCTCCAAAGCAAACTAACTAATGACTCAATGAAATTGTATATGAAAACAAATCAAATGTCTGAGTGCATGATGCAAAAAACCCAAAGTACTGTCTCCATTATACATTATCACCACAAAGAACTCCAGAGCAGGACTAATAGCAAATATTTCCCATGTAACCCTGGGCGTGTAGCTATGGGTGTTCTTTACGATACACAGTGGTTCATAGTGACTTTTTTGGTTGCAAAAATCATAGCGATCAATCAATCAATCTGAAACGAGAAAAGATATCGTTACAACTTTTTCTTTACACGGTGTTTCAGAATCTCCGAAGGAAATATGACTTTCTTCAAACCGGAAATAAATACAACATTTTACTTTAAAAATTGTAAAAATTTTTTCTCAGAAACCTATACTTTTCTGAGGTCTACCAGGAAAAGTTATGATCTCATTCGAGAAAATAGCAGCGTCGGAAAAGAAGAGGAAGAAATGTAGAAATATACTTCTATAGAAGTAAACATGCAAAACGGTTTAATAGAATAAAGTCACAGAAAATTTGTTTTACAGGGTGTTTCAGAAAATATGCTCAAATATTATTGATTGAATTAAAAACAGTGAGTTTTTATATTTTCTGTTTATAGGCACTTTGCTCAGATGGTTCATTATAGCACCACTTGCTTTTAAACGTCGGAGTTCTTGTAAGCTCAATAAATTAATTTTCACTCCTGAATTCCAATTTTTTTTTGTGAGTATTAGATATGCCTACTTACATATTTAGTTATTACTTCCATAATAACTGAAGTTAATCTTATAGAAACTTGTTTGGTGCACTTTAGCGAAATTTTGTTACTTCCCTTAAGATTTATTTTTGAACAGACTCTATGAAAGCAATTTATCTTTGTGAACTGTTTAAATAAAGTCGTATAAAGGTTTTGCAAAGGAAGCAAGGTTCTGTTTAAAAAAAAATTAAGCTTCGCCAGCGAAGCAATAGTTTCTTTAAAAATCTTTTGTTATGAAATTACAGAAATCATTACGATAATTGTAACGAAATTAAAAATTATGTATAACGTGAACTATTTTATTTCTTTGTTTTCATTTTAATTGACCATAATTGTATTTGTCTTAATGTTAGGGTGCTTGAGTTTCATACACACGCTTCTAAAAAAATTATTGTTTTTCATTTTGTCTCTCCCTACCATGACGTATTAAAAGTAAAAATCATCTATTTTAAGTTCATTTATAAACAATAATACCAATGTAGCAACAAATTTCATTAAAGCATTAGCTCGTTTTAGTTTGTCATTAACAATTAAGCGGAAAGCGGAACTTTTTTTCTGTGAGCTAAAGCTGACATCAATAAACACATTAAGCGAAACTTTTCCACGTGATAGTTTTAAATGCGTGTCAGTAGGAAAAGTTTTCATAAGGAAGAGATAATTTTTTTATGCAAACAAGTGCTTCCATAAGGAAGCATTCTTTTTTCTATGCAAACAACAGCTTATGAAATTTATTTTTCTGATTCGTTGAAGAAGTTATTAAAAAATAAAATATAAAATAATGCTATTTGGTGTGAGGAACGGATCCACAAGCATTGCATGTAAATTGTAAGCTTCCGTAAATAAGCCCTATGAGAACACTAAAGAAATCATGGTTATAAATGTTATAAATTCGAAGTTCATATCAAAAGCAATTTTACCATTTCTTATTCTATTATGTAATTTATATATTTGAATCTTCAAATCAATTGTTTCATCTACATATACATACGTTCAATATCAATATGAACAAAAATTGACAATCAAACTTCTTCTTCTTGAATTCTTGATTAAGTATTTCCTCTGTACCAAATCCTTACACTCAAACTGCAAGCGAAAATCACTAAAAGATAGTTTTTCGTTTATATCAATAAAAACCTTATCCTTATTTCAACCGAAGATGTTCTTACCAATAGCCAAAAATTAATAATTTTATGAGCTCATTTCTCTCAATAATTTTGTCCAGAGTTCCATCATAATTCATAATTCAAAACAAGCATTTTTTTTTGTTAAAAAAACACACCCAAAAGTTAAGTTTTGCCAGCACTTTTGCAAAAAGGAGCCATAGTATCTGGTGTGTAAATTTTACAGAAGTCTGTGCAGTTTTCGTGGCAGAAAAAACAATATTCCCACACAACCAGATTCCATTCTTCATCATAGAAAAGATAAATAACCTCCTGAGAATTTATCCCTTTCAACTATATCATGGCACATGGGAGCGTGTTTAGCTCTCTATAGAGCCAAGGAACAAGGAACCCCATTCCCTCGAAACGGAAAAGAGTCGCACTTGTTACAGAGCAAAAAAGATATGTTCCCCCCTTATACTATGAGATTGTAGCCACTATCATAGCTCGACTCTGCTAAACAAAGCGAATTTATAGCTGAAATTGCGTCTATTTCAATAAATAAGTAAAACCGTCACTTTGAGTAATGAATATATGCTGTAGTGTTGGACTTTTAGAATAAAACAAGCAACTTTACCACCAGCAATGCAGCAACAACAACCATATAGCACTAGAAAGAACAAAACGAGGTGAAGAGCGTATACAAGGACACAACATCGTTGCAGGATATCCATGCAATGTTGTAGTGTCTTCCTGTTTTTGGGCTTTGGCTTTGGAAATGGAAGAATGACAGTGGCACTTCCTTTGGTTGGTGTATCATCGTCTTCGTGCAGCCCCAGTATTGTCGCTTTCTCTATAGGTACCTAAGGATGCTCTGAGATTAGACACTTAACCAGCTGTCAGCGCAATGGACGCATTGAGTATGATTTATCAGACCTCAAGTTAATTGAGTGGATGTTTTAGAAGAGTAAAACGAAAGTTGTATTAGAAAGAAGAATGGAAATTGGTTTTGAGTTGTAAGAGGAAGAGTTGGACATTTCCAGCAGAGTCTTCCTTTTCATGTACCTAGTTCTTGATATGTGGACAGTATGTCATTTTTGAAAAATAAACGATTTAGCAGTTAGAGTTCTAAATAAATACATGACTTGATTGTTAAGTTGCAAATAATATTATCATGTCGTATGACTGAGAAATTTTGGTAAATATTCTTCGAAAATAATTATAAGTCTGTCATGAGAGTGTCATTGGGTTTCGGCCTAGAGATACATGACCTTAGATTATTGCCCGAGATGGATGATAGCTGTTTTTTGGGTTTATATAAAAACCATTCAATAGGTTACAAAGGGTGTCCCAAAATTTACGTTGGAATTACATATTTCTAAAATTCTTTTGGTTAGTTAAAAAAAAAAACTTTCAATTTGTGTATACCTATGAAATAAATTTTTAAATTACCTTTAGAACTAATTAAAAAAATTAATATAATAATTAAAAAAAATTAATAAAAAAAAAATAATAAATAAAAAAATTACTTTGAAAACTATAATTGATAATTAACCAGGGTTTTCGAAGAAAATTCTGGTATGCCAGTAATTTTTAAATATTACAGTATATATAATTTTTTTTTAAAAATCGAAAAAATCGATTTTTTTCAAACAACTTTTTTATAGCTAACCAATTGTTTTCATCCGAAAAATAAATTTCAAAAAAGTTTCATGAATTGGTTTTCAAAATATTCAATTTTCAAAAAAATAAAATTTGTATAATTAATCTAATTTTTTTAAGAAACGTCATTAAAAATTAAGTACACGATTATTGTTTGGCTATCTAGGTCTTCTTAGAAATAAAATTTTGTAAAAATCCACTCAGTCGTTAACGAGAAAGTCAAAATTTAAAAAAACCGTTATATGGCAGGTACCGTTAAAACTGTTCTAAAGAAATATGATTTATGCAATCGGAAAGGCTTTTAATTTTGTATCACTTATGTCAAATTTTATCAAAATCGTTAGAGCCGTTTTCGAGAAAAAAAGTTTTTTCATAACCATTATATGGCAGGTACCGTTAGTTTTAGGCCCAGAACAAAAATTAAAAAAACCCTGACTGTCACCCTAAAAATCCTATACAACGAGTTTAAAGGATATCGGTCCAACCGACAGACTCACAGACAGAAACATAGACAGAATTGCCAGACCCACTTTTTTCTACTTCGTTATCATCGTAATGTCATGTTTGATTGTTATCTAAAAACTTTTTTTTTCACGAATTCGTAACTTGCCTTAAAGTACATTTAATGGCAAGTAAAAATTGAGCAGCACTCAACCTGCGATTGAATCTTTGTGACAGTTGACAGATTCCTTAATTAAGTATTTTTTTTTTGTTCTCTCAATATTTCAGAGGCAAGCAAAAGAGGTAGAGAAACAATTTTATCAAAAATTTATAATCATTTGAAAATAGAAATGGCGCCCAACGCAAGGCATTCGAATTTATGTCGACGTCGCCAAAAAATTAACCTGAGCTCGGTTTCTAATCAAAGTTTTAGCTTATAAAAGAAAAGTTTTATCTAAAACAATGCACAAGTGGATCTACACTTTTTGAACAGCAAAAGATTCGTGAAGCAGTTTGCACTCTAGGGAAGCCTGGGGCTTGATGTTCACGGAATAAGTATGGTCAAAAACCGGTATTGTATAGTCATTGTGATTTTAGCTTTTTAACCA
This sequence comes from Baccha elongata, assembly GCA_951217065.1. Lineage (NCBI taxonomy): Eukaryota > Metazoa > Arthropoda > Insecta > Diptera > Syrphidae > Baccha > Baccha elongata. The sequence continues at coordinate 249,996,915 of OX578272.1, forward strand.
TGTCAACGTCACTTTATAGCCAATGAAGCTCGTCGTTGAATATTCTTTCCCACTTCTTTTCCCCTCGATGCCACCCATGAAAATCTTCATCCATTTTTGACTATTACCATTCATCAGGGTCGTCTTCATATTATAAATAGGCTTGAATTGTGGCAACGTCAAGGTTAACCAGACCACAGAGTGCCTGAAGTTGACTGATCTATTTCCCTGATCTATTTCCCTTGATTTATAACAATAATAAAAAATAGAAATATTCATATATAAAGTAACGTATTCCTATCGAAAAACCAATACGATGCTCCCTCGAATACTAAGTATCAAAATGGTACCCCGGTGAATTAATTGGTAGAATATTCGTGCACCATAGTATCCATACCATACCCACAGAGTTTCAGGGTTATTAGAATTAACTTTCTTAAGAAAATGTCTTTTCAGGCAAAAATGTTAATTAGTTAAGTTTCTTAAGTTTAATTTAAATGTTTCCCAAATACCTTCTTGATCATATCATTCTGGCAAACGTTAACTAACCGAAAATGAACAATAAATTAATTTGTTTGCCAAATCAGTAAACCATTGTGTAATCCTTCTACCACTAAAGACAAAATCTGTCAAATAAATTTCTACAATTGTAATCCTATGCCAAGTGAATTAATTTGTTTTTGGCAAGGATTTCTACTCAAAGACCAGCAACTAAAGATTCTTTTTTTATTTTCTCTTCAGTTTAATACTAAATGCACTTCCTAATTTACTCTTAAGACTTTCCTTCCTCACTGTCAGGATTCACACAACAACGTGTCTTGGACGAGAATCAAAAAACTTAAAAACCTAACAAACAACCTGGCAGATGCAACCAAATAAATATTCCTCGTGATGCCGCTTGAGATTTAATTGATTTGAAAAATTAAAATTAACAAAGCGAAAAACATTTTCCTGTGAGTGTGTGGTGTCGAACATCCTCTCCTATGCACACAGAGAACACAGCTGGCTTCTCTGCTCAAGAGTTCTCTAGCTAGAAATTGTGGTCTAGGTTAAAAATGAAAAAAAAAAGAAAAAAAACACTCCAAAGGATATAAATCCCCAAGTGTCAGAGACAATTGTGGCTACCACTACCGGGAGGAACAAAAAGAATCCAAAAAAAGAAATGGAGATGCGACTACAGGCACAGGACGTTAAATTATGCTTGCATTTATTCGCCAGTTGGACTTATTTTCTTGCTCCTTTAGGTTTAACGTCGTTTTGTCCTTTGGGTGTGTCCGGAACTTACGGAAACTAAATGAGGCATTAATATATTAAACTTAATGGCCAGATGGCTGTGAAAGGGCTTAGAACCTATGGAAGGTGAATTAAGTACACATTTTTTTTTTTTTTTGTTGGTGTCGGTATTGGTGTCTTCATTTCATTGTCGGTAAAAGTACCAGACGCAGTTGGCTTTTTTTGGGGAAATGATGTGCATCATTGAATATAGTAATTTTATTAATTTGATATTTTTTGTTGGAAAAAAATTTTAATGGTTTTTTTTTATTAAAAAATGGCTAAAGGGCTATTTGATATATCTATGCAAAAATAAAAATAAACCCAAACACAATTTTTCAAAAAGTTCTTTTAATATAAAAACTATTAAAATAATTATTACAAAAAGTAAATCAAAATATACTCATATAACTCTTTTGGAAATAATTCGATTAAAATTAATCGGTTTTCGTTAAATATCGTTAATTTTTTCCAGAACTGGGTCACATATACTTGCTCCATCTTTCCAGCAATTATTTAATTTAAATAATTTTAATTTTATGTGCAAGAATTTAATCACTGGTTCACATAACTTTAATTGCTTTTGGATGGAAATTATTTTTTATGAAATCATTTCTTAATTTTCTTCAATTAAATAATTACAAAAAATTTTAAAAATATTAAAAAAAAATTTCCTAAAATTACATAAAAAACGCCTCCAGGAAATAACGCCAGAATTTTTGTTTGGTAAAAACGCCTGAAAATTCTTCAAACAAATGTATGGCATTTATGCCTAGGAAATAAAGCCAAACTTTTCTGACAATATTTCTGGAATTTCATGTTTTTTCTCCATGGGTTTTTTTTTTTTGTTGGAAAAAATGGTAGAAAATCTTGTTTCGAAAATTCGTCGTAGAAAGTTGCACCATTTCTCTTGACATATTCAAATTGTTGTCGATTGTGTTTTGCAGTTTTAAGCCCATTTCCAATGTTTTCCACTTTTCAAATTTATAATTATTTACAAATCTATTGTTTTATATGAGTGTTTTTATTTTTTGGAATGTGCAAAATAGTTATTTTGCAGTTACCGCCTTTTAGTCTGCCACCTGGGTCAGAGACTTTCAAATAGTTCTCCTAATAGGAAGTTAAAAGTAAGTTATGATTTTAAAATAATGAAAGATGGCTTCTCACACACATGCAATAACAGTAGCCAATTCGATAGTAAGCCGCTCAGTGAATAGGCGAGTTTATATTTCTAAGCGCTCACCTGAGCAAACGAAAATTTTCAGGCTTAGTTTTTTGATATTTTCAGGCTCAGTTTGTTGATAGCAACGGTGTAAAATTTCACTGAGAAATTGTGTTTATATTTCTGAGCATACGGAGATCTCGAAGATCTTAGAAATATAAACTGGGCTTATATTATTTAAGGAACGCTTCGAATTCGATTTCATCAGCACTGATTATTCTATGGTACTATAACATATTTTGGGATAACTATCAAACACTCGATCAAACATGACATTACGATGATAGGGAAGACGAAAAAAGTTGGTCTTGAAATTCTGTCTATCTGTCTGTCTGTCAGTCTGGTTGTATCAGCAACTACATCCTTAACAGCTTAACAGATTTGCTTCAAATTTGGTATATGGGTTTGGTAGACCTGTTAGAGGAGAAATCGAAAATTTTTTTTCCGTCATAAAGAAGCTTATTTTTCTCAAAAACTGCTCCAACGATTTTCTTAATAAATTAGAGTTGGTTTTTATCTATTCAATAAGTTGAAAAATAAAATTGAAGAGCTTATTAAAGGCACCTCCCATAGCATCGTAATTTATTTCTTGAGCTATCTCGTGTACGGATTAATCGATTTCAAACAAATTTTTTTTGGAAAGCTTTTAATGATTTGAACAAGTTTCAGAAAAAAAAGTTAGTTTTAATTTTATTAATTAAAATTAATTATTTAATTTTTTTTTTTGTAAATTCAATATTTGAAAATGGCTTTACTAAAAAATTGTCTTACATTATATTAAAATGCAAACTATTTAGCACTCAAAACTAGCGTACTTCAAATTTGTGACAAAACTTTTTTATAAAAATTATTAAGTAAACATTAATTTGGCGTACCGAGAGGTCGAGCCGTGGGGGGGTGAGTTTTACTGAAATGCCGACTTTTATTAGGAATTTTCCGACTTATTTTGGGAATTTGCCGACTAAAAAGTAAAAAAATGACTGGATGTTTTGAATAATCAATAAATTTCCATGAAGCTATGTAAAAATATTGAGTATCAATTGTAATATTGAAAAAATATAACACGTGAATTCTTTTAACAGGAATGCATTTATTTAAAATATTAATAAATATGTACCTAATTAAAAGAATTTGTTTTTATGAATAGTTTTCAAAAATATAAATGGAATAAATAACTAATGCAACAGTATTTTATATAAGAAATGCCGACTTTCTTGCAAAAATTCCGACTTTCACACTGAAAACTCGAAATATTAAAAATGCCGACTTTCTTGCTAGAATATGTAAAAAGCCATCAATTCACACTCAAAATTCGAAAAAATTAAAAATGTCGACTTTTTTCTTAGAATATGTATGAAAACCTGTGATTATGCCGACTTTTAACACTTAAAATTGGAATTATTGAAAATGCCGACTTTCTTGTTAGAATAAGTATAAAAACCTATGAAAATGCCAACTGTCATACTAAAAATTCAAAAAAATTGGGAATGCCGACTGTCTTGTTTTGTAAATTTAAAAACCTTTCATTAATGCTGACTTGCTGAACTTAGTTTGAAACTCTTGAAAATGCCGACTGCAGTTTTATAAATTTTAAAATTTTCAAAATTGTCGACTTGACCGACTCTGGAAACTCTTGGGGGGTGAGATACCCCACCACACCCCCTCTCGGTACGCCTATGCATTGATTAATATGAAAGCCCCTTTAACGATTTTAAAATAAACTTTTTGGTTAAGTTATACAGGTTGATTGGTATAAGGTGCACCAAAAAGCTTGATCGTGTAGGTGGAGACAAGAAAAAAATCGTATTGGAGGGGGGTCTATTTCCTCCCGTTTAGGGAGGAGGGGCAATTTTCTAAAAAATTGACTTAAATCAGATTTTTTTTTTTTTTTTAAACAACGGTGAATGATACAAAGCCTTGTTATAATTTTTTAGAAAGCCAAAAAACTACTCTTTTATTTAATTTTTAAATTAAGTTGTTTAAGTGAAAAGTTTTAAAAAAATTAATTTTCAAACTCAAAATTTTGAAAAAAAAAACTAAAAATATAATTTTTTTTCGAAATTTTATGTAATTAACTATTATTTTTATTTTCAAAATTCAATGCTCTTATTAATTTTTAGCCAAAAACAGAAAATCTTTGTTTTTGAGAAATTAAGAAACACTAGAAGTATTTTTTTCCAAGAAAAACACTTTTTTTTTTGGTTTTCCCAAATTTGACCTCCTCAGGTCAATTATTAATTAGGGAATTATCTCTTTTTTATTTTTTATTACATACCATCCGATTTTAATCAAATAATAAAAAAAACGAATTAACTTTTTACTTTACTTACTAGTTTTACTTTACATTTTTTTAATTTCTCAAAAACTAAGATACATTTTGGCATCCGGTTTTCTGTTTTTGACTAAAAATTAATAAGAAAATTAAATTTTGAAAATAAAAATAATAATTAATTTTTTTAAAACTGTTCACTTAAACAACTTAATTAAAAATTAAATAAAAGAGTAGTTTTTTGGCTTTCCAAAAAATTATAACAAGGCTTTGTATCATTCACCGTTGTTTAAAAAAAATTTTTTTTTCTGATTTAAGTCAATGTTTTGCCCCTCCTGCCTAAATGGGGGGAAATAGACCCCGCCTCCCATACGTTTTTTTTCTTGTCTTAACTCCACCTAAACGCTCAAGTTTTTTGGTTCACCTTATACCAATCACCCTGTATATAAGGAACATTTGTTTGCATACTTGGATTTTGGTGTAAATCATTGTAAAAAGTAGTCTTAGCGCTTTGTATACAAAATCATACGATTTTTTTCGTATTTTTCATTTATATTTAAATAAAAAAATATTAAATATCTTTTAATGAAATTTTATTTAATTTTTGTGCCAACTTGCCACAAGAGAAAGTTCGAGCTACCCAATCGTACACTTTATTCCTTGTTAAGTTAATGATCCATTGTTCTTCAACTTATTTTTAAAATCTTAAATTACTTCCTTTTTTGTATTATATACTCTTTTTGACATTTTTGTCAAAGTTCCGCTTTTTAAGGGGAAGTGTTGGATGTGTTTTCCGAAAGTTTCGATGTCATTCATCACAGGCAAGTTAATATGGAACAGGCATGGAACCTTACGAAGTGTATCGAAATTTAAAACAAAAGTGTATCGAATTGTACTTTTTCATTTTTCAAAAACAGTTCTTTACTTCCAAATTTTGATTTATTTTTTTATTAATATTAAACAGTTTAAACTTAAAAAAATGTACTTACATCATTTTACCACCTGACCACACAATTAACAACTTTTTAGTACAAAGGGCTAGTTCTAGTTCTATGAAAAACATAACCAAAATTGACTCCAATAGTTCTTCTTGCTCAAGAGGAAGAGGATTTTGAACATATTGGACAAATTACTATTTATGTGAATACTATAACAACAGCTAGTAATTCTTAATTAATGTAATTAATATAATTAATTTTATATTAATTCTGAGAAAGTTTCAATTTGTAGACGATTTGTATATTAAGGCCCAATTTTTCAGTTCGACATTATTCCAGGGTTAGATAAACGATAAATCCCGAGTTAACTGGGATAAAAACAGAGATTTTACTTAGTTTTGAGGTCCGAAGTTGACTCAAAATCAATCCAACTAAATTGGTGAGTTAATTCTGAGTGAATTCGGGATCTCAATCTGACTTAAAACCGTGTTTTCAGCGTTAACTCGAGGTTATAATCTAACCCTGGAATAATCTCGCACTGAAAAACAGGGCGCAGGTCTTACATTTGCTGCCGCAATAGCTGTAATAGATAAGATATAAAATTATAAAACAAGAACTAGTACCAGATTTTAGTTTTGATTTGCAATAACACAACTTTAGACAGAGTCAGAAAATAATGAACCCAATAATTAATCATTAAAAGAGCAAAACACGCAGAAAGAGACAGACTGATGACAATAAAGACAAAACTTGTTCAGTGCAGTAAATAGTCTAACAAATTGTGTTATGTTATATCAATGAAAATACCACTTAAATGCATCTAATTCAGTGGTTGAGGAAAATTGTACTGAATTTCATGAAAATGCACTTGCGTACTTAAGCACATTCAATTGTATCGAAAAAAGTACAATTGTATCGACTTTTCCAACCGTGATATGGAACAGGATGGCGTCGGCTCGAGACCGGGATAGGTGGAGAGACTTGTTGAAGGAGGCCAGGACCGGACCCCGGTTGTCGAGCCGATGATGATGATGATGATGATATGGAACAGGGTTTTTAACCTATACTTACATATTCATTTTTTATTTTGTAAAAAAAAAAAAATACTTTAGATCAAGAACATTTAAAAGTTATGGCAATACTCACAATAAATATTTTTAAATAGGAAGTCAAAACTCTTTTCTATTTGAGATTTGTTTAACGTTTGTGTCTCTGCAGACATCGTTTTTTTTAAACGTCGAAATTTATTTTCAAAAACAAGAGCCAGATATTAAGATGGCGAAAAACGGGTGCAACTATTTAGGCCACAAAAATGTTTATGTAATAAGTATATATAAATAAATTGGCAGGTTTTCAGGCTAATAGGCTATTAGAATGAACGAACAGAACAGATTGATAGATTTATGGCCAAATAGTCTGGCATACTGATAGACTGATAAAGTGATAAGATGATGTCCTGATAGACTAATAAACTTTTAGACTTATAGTCTGAAAATTTGATAGACCAATAATTTATTTTTTTTTATTTTAATAGGATGGGACAAACTTACAAACATTAAAATTATAACATTTGAATTTAAATGCGAACGTTTTTAATTTTAATTTTTCAATTTTTTTTTAAACATATCGCATTGCATATTATAACTTGGAATGCCCTATATTCTATACCATATTTTATATTATTATACTTATTATATATTATAATTATTATACTTATCATATCAAAAAATGTTTCACATGAAAAAAACTTCAATAAAAGTCATATTCAGTGACGTGCCCTCGACACCTTGCGTTACTTGACATTATTATGCAAATGGATTAACTTAAAGGCCGCACTTTACCGTCATTAGTGATCATTATGATAGCCTTCTGTTTAATCATTTTCATTTTAATTTCTTCTCATTGATTTTAAATTCGATCAGTTATTGGTAATTAAATTGTGCGATCACTGCAACTACATCTGTCAATGTACGACGTACGTGCAGTTGGTCATGTAATAATATTTTGTTTTAACAAAAAAAAAAAAATTATTTTATTAACGCGGATTGTACATTTGTTATTGCAGTCTTGTAATGTGATGTATGTGGGTCATTTACACTTTTCGTAAATTAAATTGAATTGACTCCCATTTCACATAAACCAGTTAAAGAAAGCAACCAAAAGAGAACTATTCAACAAAATTAATAAGTTGTAATAAATCATATACAAACCATCAACATCGCCACTTGCAATATGTTTCCGACCTAAGAAAATAACTATAATAAAATGGTACTGTTTAGAAGAAATTAATCAAGATGACTATGATATTGACGCTGTTCAGTGTTCAGTGGTGGTGGTTTTTTTTATTTTTATATGATGTCGGTAAGACGAAAGATGTCAAAAAAATGAAAGATTATAAAAAAATGTGATACATCTGTGATTTTTATTTTTTGCTTAAACCAATAATATAGTACCTAAGTAATTTAATGAACTAAAATAATAAAACTAAATTACAACATTAATAAAAGGTAGTTTAATTTTTCAAGAATGAATTTTAATTGTGGCCTCCCCTTTTGTCAAATGGCAAAAAAAAAACTCGCAAAGGACCGCACTGTTATTTTTTTGCGGCATCGCTGGTGTAGTGTTCACTAGTCGCTGGCTTGCACACAATATTTATTAATTTTTCGGCTAGAAGTTTAAATTTGGCATTCCTTTATAAATGTCCAGATAGTTTGCAACAATGGCGCCCAACGTAGAGCCCAAACCAATCAGCTGATTTTGTCTTTCTCGGAATATTGCTATATTTAATTACTGTGTCAAACTTTTGGTTTTCTATAACGGGTACCTTCCAACAGTTTTGGGGTATTTGTCATCGGTTTTATTTTTCCCAAATATTCTCGAAAACCGCCATTCGTGCATTTTTTTTTTAACAAAAATAGCAAAGTAGCTTACATATTTATTGACTGATTAGTTAGTACTTTATGCTAAAATGTTACATGTTGATTACTTTATTCTTAAAAAAATATATTTATCTTCAATTATTTCGACAACAATTATTGTGCACAAAAACTTTTTCACGATGTGTCATAATCAGCTGTTCCAAATCGAGCTAAAAAATTCACCATGATGCGGTGAGTTTGTTTGTGACTTTTCTTGTGACTCTTTGGCAGAAAATGTTACCTCTCAAAAATCAATCACAAATGATTGCGAATAGAATACCCCAAATCAACGCGACACTGCGACACGACAGCAGCTGCCGCAGGAACCGCGTCAGAGGAAACGCAAGTATACCCACACCAACGTGAAAGCGGCAGTGCGACAATTTTTTTTCAACTCAATTTCTATTGCACATAAATTACCTTTTGTTTATGTTTTTATATTGTTTATTTATCCTAAATAGTTAATTTTAAGACTCTTTGTTCTCATTACAAAAAGATCTACATACCGCGACAGTGAAAAAACGCTGTCGACCGCGTTTTTAGAAAACGCTGCAGGTTTGCCGTCGTCGCGGCGACACTGTCGCTTTGGTGTGGGCACTCTCGATCATATGCGGCTGTTTAGTTGAAAATTTGATCCCAAAAAATTTCCCCTGTCGCTGTCACGGTGTCGCGTGGCGTTGGTTTGGGGCTGCCTTTAAGCATGAAATGTCAAATGGTCATTTTAATTCCTTTTATTTGTGTAGTGTGTTTTGTTTTAATACGAATTTCCCAAATAAAATAATTTTAAAACCATCTATTAGACGTGCATTTCATTGTTAATAGTGGAATTTGTAAATCAAGTGAACTACAGTGAATTGTTTTAATTACATCTATAAAATACAATACAAAAACAAATAAACTTTGTTGTCTCAACATCCGATGAGAAGGAAAAATAGTCAAGTTTTCCTATCAAATCTGAAAAAAATCCAAGGAATTCGACGTTATATCTCCTTAGCAAAGTTATAAGAAAAGGAAGTTTTTTAATTCTTGTAGGGAAATAAAAAAAAGCATGTTTTGAAAAATCCTATTTAATCCAGTTGACGTCTGAACACACACTGAAAAGCTAAAAATTATTCACCTCCACTCAAATGTCAGAAATTGGTCAGAGGATAAAATTTTAACGCTATTGCTGGCACAGTCACACAGCCTTAGAATGATAGAATGCCATAACAATCAACCCTAGCAAGGAAACCGTCCGAACAAAACATTCTCCGATTTTATGCCAATTGGGTGATTTTTGCATCTAAATATTTTTCCGAATGTATAAAATTGCGATCAAATCGCGTTTTTAATGTATTCGAAATTTCTTATAATATCTAATTGGATAATATCTGTTCCGACGGATACATCGATAGGGCTTTAATGTTAAACAAAATTTAACTTCTTCAATTCACAATTTGCGTCCTTTAATTTTTGTAAAAACAAATGTACATATGTGTGAAGAACAGCACTATGATTTTGATGCGATATATAATAACCTTGACATAGAATCAAAATTATAATGACACAATTTTAACTTCTATATATTTTAATTGCCACCAATAATCGTATATAACATTGAAAATTCTAATTCATTCGATATTGACACCAAAAAGTGTAACTTCAAATAAAAATCTTCACGTCCTTGGCATTTTTTTAAAAATAATTACAATATACCATTTGGCATCACCTAATCAATTTATAGATCTGCTTAACAATTATTAAAAAAAAAAAAGGAAAATGAATGCCTATGAGTTTTCTAAATTAATACCAGATTTCCATATCTGATTTAAAATCAAAATAAATATCACTCAATTCGCTGCAAACTTATTTAGTACCAACCAACTCGTCGTTGTTCATATTTCATCATTTATTGCATTATTTTTTTTTCTTCAATAAACGCATTCGTGGTGAATAAATTTAAGCTTTCAAAACGTGTTCACCTCACCTCTAAAAATAAGTCACCTTGTTATCAATACTAAACTTTGAAGGAAACAAATTAAGTAAGTTAAACTAAAAAGATGTTGTCATTGATTTTACGGCGAATTTATCTGAAAGCCATCTCAGCTGTTTAAGCCCCCACTAAAATTCTTCTCTGTTTCTACCACAAGACCCTTGAAAGAAAGTTAACAAAAGAGCCAATAAGATATTTTTATATCTGAGAGATGATACTAATATATATTTTTTTTAATTCTTTTTGTTTAATTTCATACTCTATGTATGTATCTATATGTGGGTATATGTACGTGAGAGAATATACATTCGGTGGATTGATCAATGATTACAGAGTATTTTTGAGATCACTTGATCAGTCCATCGCAGTTATTCACCGAATGAGCAGTTATGCGAACAGATATAGTTTACGCGCGCGATCTTTTGAATTCTGAAGTAGGAAGTTGATTTTTTGCTAAATTATAATTTTAAACACGCACGTAGTGGTTGTATTGATTGTGAATTTTAATTGAATTTTGTGCAAGTTCGAATAAATTTTCAAAATAAATATTTGAATTAAAATTTTAATGCAAATAAACTCAGTTTTAAGTGTTAATTCATATAAGAGAAGTTTAATTTATTGTTTGCAAACATGAGTACCGCATTGGATAAGGTAAGATACGTTATGCAGTAATTATGTTGTTCGTGACGGTTTGATTTAGTGGTTCACTTTCCATTTGATGCACAAAATGGAAAACTTAATAAAAAGTTGATTGAACTTATATTGTGAAAGCAATTTGTATCTGAAAGAATTGATTAAGAGTATAATTATATGAAATGTTTAAATGAATTGTAAGAATTTTAAAGTGCTCTTTAGTTGAGTTGATGAAAAGTAAGAAGGTACGGATGGTAAATATTTGTTTAAATGGGTGTGCCGACAGTTCAAAAACTTTGAAGTTCATATATTATAATTTGGGTTATTATTTATTGATTAATCTTTGTACTCTGTGGGTAAATTTTGGCATCAGAAATTAATTGTATTGTTGTGATAATAGAAAGGTTTTGTTTTTATTAGCAATAAGCTCTGGTCTGGTCTCACATGGAGATCTTGCTTGTTTTAGTGATTTTGTTTTATTAAAAAAACAAAAATTGTCTTTGAATCTGTTTTGGAAAGTGAGTGTATTTTCTAAAATTAAATTCAAAAGTTATAAAGAATCAAAATAATAAACTTATCCAGAGCTGTTTCAGTGAAAATAAAATAAAAAAATTACTTTGACGAAATATAAAAAAGAACTTTTTATTATTTTATCAAAAAATCTTTTAAAGCTCATGATGATTGATCGGTTCAATTGTCAAGAACTGTCAGTGTACTTGTTATTAAAGATAACAAAATGTTATGTACATATTTGTAAAAAAAAACACTTCAAAAATAAAAAATAAATAATAATAAAAAATAAAATGAAAATAAAGTATTTACTGATTATGTCACCAAGGCATTTCTAAGAATTGTTTGATTAAAATCGATCAAGTCGTTTACACGAAAATGAAAATAAATAAAAAAATTCGGTAAGAAAATATTTCATGAAAAAAAAAAACAAAATTCTATCTCGCGGCATATTGGTATTTTTAATAATTCGCTCATCTTCAATCTTTCTTAAAAATTTCCAAGTCCTCAATAGGGCAGAATTGGTTTCATGTTAATAAAATTCGAGGTTTTAATTCGGATTTTAATCAAACCTGACGTGCGTCGTCACGTCGGTCGCTCGGTCCAGTCTGTGCGAATGTGCGTATATGTGTGGTTGTCAGTGCATCGACCTACAGCCTAAACGGTTTGACGGATTTATACTTCAAACTTCGTATATGGGTGATTTAACAAACGATGGATTTTCGATGGCCAGCACATTATTTTAAAACCAGTGCATTTTTTCAATCTGATTTCTTCTTATAAATATAAATCTGATCGAAATCTATGTACACATGTACATATATGTTTTTTTTTTGTGCAAAAAATGTTTCAAAGTGTCTAATTGTCAGTCTTCTGGAATTTTACCTTCTCGTTTTAACATCAAGAAATCCCACACTGAGAAGAAACCTACCAATTTAATTGTAGGTACCTCAAATAAAACAAAATTGTTATGACTGTTATGAGATAGATAAATATTTTTTGAGATTTGATTGTATTGTAAGTAAAAATCATTAAACTTTGTCACACGTCAAAACTTTGAAAACGTCAAAAACATCAGTATTTTTGATTTTCATCGAATTTCCATCTCAAGAAATGTCAAGTAACAAGTCTTCTCAAAACAAAATCGTGTTTGTATCTTGCATCTGTTTTGAGAAGAAGACAATTGTGAGTGAGATCGTTGATTGTCCGTTCAGTTTATCAGTCCTCGCTCTTGTGAGTGTCCTCTGGTGAGTGTTTATATAAATTTGTATATTATAATCATGAGCCAGCGCACGTGATATCGACACTTATAAAAATTATTTGATGTTATGATAAAAAAGCGTCAGTTTCAGTTTCCCCAACTGTGAATAAACATTTATTTTTAATTATACGTGGTACCATACATAAGACTTCTTTGCGTGTTTTTGCTGTGATTTTAATTAAAAATAAAATATTACATTCTGGTAACGGGCTCGTTTCTGCCATAATCAGTTCTGTGAGGAGCCTGATTAAAAAGAGGAATTGATCTCAGAGAAGACCAGAAGATTCAGTTACACCAGATAAAATTTGATGAACAAAGTTAACATCAGCTACTTCACGACGTTTTTCAAGAGATTGTAAGCTAATGAGCTGCAGCCAATCTCGATACGGGGGTAGGTTGTAGTTGTCAACCCATGGAAGTCCCCTTAGAGCGAAACGTAGGAATCGACGTTGAATTGCTTCAATTCTATTCTGGTGATAGGGCGACCACACATGGCTGGCATATTCCAGCAAATATCGTACAAAGGTTGTGTAAAGAGATTTCGTAACGAAAGGGTCTGAAAATTTCTTCGACCAACGCTTTACAAATCCGAGAGCAAAGTAAGCCCTATAGCCACTATGCTGTCATAATGTGATCTGAAGTTGAGCTCACTATGACAAATAATTCCTAGATCCCGATTAATATAGTAGTTACGAGGTAGTGGGCGGATTGAAAAGTCCCCTGGTCTCATTCTTCTGGCAATTTTATTAAAAATAAGAACTAAAATTCTATTCAGAGACCTGAGAAATTTTCAGAAGATGATGCATTTTAACGGGTTATGTCGAGGGTTTTGCTATGCACTCTTAAATCAATGATCCAACATAACTTTTTAACAGCGATATTGAAGCTTCAAAAAACCTTTTTTAGAAGCACTCTTTGAGTCAATAAGATACACGATAATGGTATATCTTATTATCACGATAAATCATGCTGATACCGATCAGTTGTTTTTGCCTTTTAATAAAAAAGTCATATTTTGAATTATAATTGTTTTTTATCAGTCAAAGTAAATCTCCGTGACCACCTTTTCTTCAAAAAATTGCCATAAAATTCTAGTGCTCTAGTGGGCGGCAATGGTACTATGGAAAGAGTGCTTGGCTGTTACACCAGAGGTTGCCAGTTCAGTTCTTACAAGGGTAGGTACATAACATGTTTTTTCTTGTCAGCATTCCAACCAGCTAATGCTGGACATCGCCCATGAGGTATGCAATGAAAAATAAAAATCAACTAACTCTCTATTCATAACTTTCTACTCCTTCTAGTATCGGTGTAACACCTGTTGTATCTAAAAGGCAATGTGCCTTAAAGACACATAGTTAAAATAATATTATTATTATTGGAGTGCTGTTAATATAACTGCAATTCAGGTTTTTGGCTAAAAATACACACAAAGAAGTTTTTTTTTTTTTTTTTTTACAAATTTGGCCATAAATAGATAACGATATTAGTTAAGATTTTATTTAAATTTGGTTTGACAGTTAAGTTAATTGATCGTTCAAAAAAATAATGGTCTAAAAGTGCAGTTAAGAAAAAATTGAGATTTAACCTTCAAACACATAGGTAGTTATGATGTGTATGTCAAAAAAAAGTTATTAGCGACAAAAACATACTGTTACGAGTCGATGTAACTGAATTTATTTTTGATATCGTTGATATATTTTCAATAAAATCCAAATTTGTCGACCAAAGTCAAAGTGCCCTTATTCCACTTTCTATTCTGAACGCCTCAATTATTAAACACAAAATGGCTAATTTTTATTTTTCCCATTTGAACATAATTTATTGAATTGAATTTTGTTCCAATCCCATAGTTTCCTACTAGAGCAGGTTCTTGCGACCTACTCGCGCATTTTGTTTGCCATAATTATGATGTTAGTCTACTTTTGAAAAATGCGTATATAAAATTTAGATAAATAAATCGTTTTTCATTTTGTTTCAACTGAATTAATTTATATAAGTAATAAATATTAAATGTTACTGTTAATATTAAATGTCATTATTGTTGTAACTTCCATCTTTTATTTTGACACTGTTGTCAAACATTAGTTAAGTTTAAGAAAACACAATCAATGTAATAAATTAGCTGCCGTTTAATCAATGTCATGGTCGTAGCAGTTGAACTATTAATTAACAATAACATTGTTCTTCTTGTTAATATTAAAAAAATATAAAAAAATTACTCTATTAAAAAAAGTACTTCATAACATAAATAAATGTTAGCAAAATGACATCTATGAATTTGTTTTCACATTAACTTCCGGGTGTCTTACTCTAATTTGAATTTGTTTACATAAAATAATTATTAGCATAATTATATGGAATTAATTATAGAAAAAAATATTGTACGGTAAATACATGCAAGTTTATGATCTTTTAGGTTGAAAGTGTTTGCTCTGGTTTCTAGAAAGCTAAACAAACTTCAGAATTTCACTCAAGAGATCGGCGAACAAACCCTCAAACATTTGACTAAATATTTAAATAGTTATTAAACAAATCTTTTTTAATATATTCGTAATAAAAATTCTCTTATTTTTTCAAGGTTAAGATGCAACAAATAAAAGCTATCTCATTTAAATAATTAAATATTCAATAAAAACTTTTGAACTAGCTAATTATTTTTAACCTGCAGGTACAAATTCTTTGAATATAGTATCTCATTAAAATGCATCAAATTCAATTAACCTGCAACTTGTAATGTTTTATAATGGGTTAAAAATATTGCAATGAGGAAATTAATTAATTTGATGTTCCAATCGAAAACCTCATACGTTTTTTTTTTAATCTTCCCAAATTTATCTTCATCATTTATTGTCATTTATACATTCAGAATATCTGAACAGGGCCGTATAGAAGATTCCAAGGTTCGTTAATTTTGTTCCGGTCTGCATATGATTTCCGTCCAAACAGTTAGTCTTCGAATTTAAAAAACCTCAGGCTTTATTGTATTTTGAATTTTTCCACAGATTAAATAATAAATGAACTTCCGACCGGTCCGAATCAATGTGAGGCCATTCAACCATGCATAACCTCTATTAAGGTACTGCAGAAGATGTATCTATGTGAATATTTAAACACAAAACGATGTTGCGCTCAGTTGGGTGCGCTGCTGGATCTGCCTGCGCCCTCCAAGTTGAATGCTTCGATTTTTGTTCATAATTGAGTGTTTTTTTTTTTTTTAAAGCCGGCTGACCTTTAACTTGAACTAGAAAAAACAAAACAAAAACATACTTAAATGAATGCTCAATGAGATAGCCCTGTCATAGTGTCATTGAAGAGATTGTTTACAAGCAACGCGAAGTGGCCGCAAGTGAACTGACGTGCAGTTAATTAATCAATGAAGGTGGAACATGGAAATCAGCGTGATTTTATTCTTATGACACGATTAGTCGTTTCTGTAATTAAGTCGGTAGAGTTGGATAATTTGTAATAAATTGTTTTCGGGTTCAAGAATATTTATAATTAAGAACCTTTATATCCGCAACTTAATTGAGCTTAGAGATACAAGTCCCATAAATCTAATATGAGATTTAGTATCTCTGAAGGTTTGCAAGATCTGGGCATTAATTTCGAAACCTAATTATATTTCAGATTTTCTAACCCTATTGAAAGAAGTTTGAAGCTTCCTAGTATATAGAAGGAGCCGGCAATATATATATTATATACTCCTTGATAATAATCAAATTTAGTAAGGGCTTAAATAAAAATCTGTACACTTTGGTAAATTTGTTTTTGTTGTTTAAAGTGTGGAGATTTTCATTATAGCTGTTACTAAATTTGATTATTAGTAATGCCCATTGCATCGTATATCTAATTCATGAATGTCTATAAATGCACAAAGCTCACAAAAACAAACACAGACGGAATCGACTTCCTCTTTTATTCAAACTTGACATAACGCTTAATTTAATTAATTAAAACAAAATGACATTTAAGGGTTTTGTTCAAGCAACTGTCTTATGAAAGGTCACGCTTAGGACATTTTTAATTTTTTTCGCCTCTCCCATAGTTTGCTTCTAGATCTGATCTGATCGTGTTGGTAGGTTCGGGAGTGTTGCCATTTTATTAGGAAATATCAAATCCATTTTTGGTACACTTAATTTGTTCTATTAACCAATTTTTTCTTCAGGAAAACTCTGTATTCGGATTTACACAAAAAAAAAGTGGAAGTGCTCAAATTATGCAGAATAAAATCCTTTATAGGACGAAAAAAAAACAATAAAACGGTGTTTTTCGCAAATGCGTATATTTTCGGTTTTTTTTTTCAGCACGCTCTAGCGGCCACATGGTTTAACCAAAACAAAAACTTCATATGAACTTTTTGTTGGAAACTTAATGTTTTTTAACTTTGTAAATGGTTGTATCTTAGAAAATTGCATTATTTCATGACTTTTTGGCAATTTACTAAAATAAGTTCGAATTTTTTTCGGTTTTTTTGCGATTGTAGTAGTGAAGCCATATCCGTGCGAAGTAGCAAAGTTAAAAATCGGATTCAGCGATACCCATTTGACTGGACTAAATTATTATTTAGCGGTCTATACATTTTTTAACTTTGGCCCAAATATGTAAATATATTTAATTTTGAGTCATTTAATTTTTTATTTTCTAAAGCTTTTATTTTTTCGTAATTTTTTTTTGTCTATATAATTAAGTTACAACCTAATATAATTCAACCTAATTCTATGTTAATTACAAACGTATCTATGGTCTTCTTGCCCTGATGTATGCAATGCAAATAATTGTATAAATTTATGTTTAAAAGTTATTTTTGAACAAAATTTTATATTAGTCTTTTAATTTTTTACTAAAAAAAATTGATTAAAAAAAGAAAAAAAAAAATTAAAATCTAAAATTAAAAATTAAAATTGTACATAAAATTGCATACTTTTTTTTTATTCAATTTTTCTAATTTTGGTCAAAAAAAATTAAACAAACAAGAATTTAAGAAAAAAATAAAAGGCACGACTGGGTCGGACAAACTTGCTCTTGTGTAAGATTACTAACTTTGGCTTAGGATACTAAGTAAGAAACTGTAATAAATAATCGGAAGTTAAAATAGTTTCTATAGCGTTTTTATGGCAAGCACCGTTAAAAAAGTGATTTCATCGTATTTTTTTCGAGAAAAATTGAATTTTCTGTAGCGCTTATATGACAGGTACCGTTAATAAGGTGATTTTGAAAATAAATTTCTAACAAAAAACTTAATTATTAGAAAAAAATCAGTCACACTAAATTTTACCAAAATCGATCGTTTATTTTACGAAAAAAAATTGGATTGTCTTTAAGGCTTGTTTGCCAGGTACAGTTAATATGTAAACTTATTCTGAAAAAATTAATAACACAACCTTTGGCTTTAAATCCATTGTACAAAATTTGATCAAAATCGATCGTATTTTTTACGAGAAAAATTGAATTATCTGTTACGTTTATATGGCAGGTAACGTTATTTTCAGACCTAGGATAAAAATCAAAAATACGCCTGGGCATATTACACTAAAAATACAGAGTGCCAAGTTTGAAGAAAATCGGCCCAACCGTTTAGGCTGCAGGTGTCTCTATCATCGTAATGTCATGTTTGATTGTTGTATCAAATTTTTTTTTACGAATACAAAACTTGCCTTATACAGGGTGAGTCATGAGCAATGCGACAAAATGCTAGGGCGTGTAGGTTGCGTTGAGACAAGAAAAAAATCGTATGGGAGGGGGGGTCTATTCCCCTCCGTTTAGCCGGGAGGGGCAATTTTCGAAAAAACTGACTTAAAATGGGAAACAAATTATTTAAAATCAACGGCTTCATTCACAATGCTGTGCGATACGTTTTTGAAAAGCCAATAACTTTTTATTTCATTCTGTGTTTAAATAAATCTATTCTAAGAAATAGTTTTTGAAATATTAATTTTCAAAGTCAAAATTTTGAAAAAAAATTGAAAAAAAAAAATTCAAATTAATTTTTTTCAAAATTTTACGTAATTAAGTGCTAATTTTAATTTCAAAATTCAATGCTGTTATTAATTTTAAGTCTAAATAAGAAAACCGGATGCAAAAATTTTATGTCGTTCTCAAGAAATTAAAAAAAAACCAAAACCACCTTTTTCTAAGAAAAACATTTATTTTTATTGTAACGAAGCAATTTATTTATTTATTTAGCATTAATCTTAGTTTTTTTACTTTTTTTTTAATTGGAGTTTTATGAGAACGTAATAAAATTAAATAGTATTGGAATAACCCTGTATTAATATTATTTTCATTGATAACTTCTGAAAACTGACCTGTCAATATTTTTGCCTTGGCCTGCCCGCAGCCCATGGGTTCTACCTGTTATGGGGACAATAGGGACAATAAAACCGCATTTTTTTTAATGAAAAAAAAAAGAAAATTGCAACGCAAGATAAATAAAAGGCATTGCAGTTTTGCTTAGTAATTATTTCAAATTTGAATATTAACTCATTAACACGTAACGATGTCAAGCTCATACACCCGAGAAGAATTAACGGACATGCATTTCTGCTACGGTTTAGCTAATGGTCGAAGTCGTGAAGCCGAAAGACTGTACGCTGAAAGATATCCCGATAGGAGGTGTCCCCATCATAGCACGTTTCCAAGAATCCACCGACGTCTAAGAGATCATGGAGTGCTGGAGCACCGAAGAAGCGAAAGGCCAGTTTCTGATGAGTCAAGAATCTTAGATGAAAGAATTCTGGATTTAGTCCGAAATAATCCCTCCGTCAGTACAAGAAGGATATCCACTATGCTTGGAGTGTCCCAATCTAGAGCATGTCGAGTACTTCGGGCGGAAAATTTACACCCGTACCACTTTACGCCTGTTCAGGAACTCACCTCAAACGACAAGTTATTGAGAACCGAATTTTGTAGAACATTACTACTTAGAAATGAAACCGAACAAAACTATTTTAGAAGAATATTCTGGACGGATGAAGCACAGTTTACTAGGGATGGGGTTACTAACTTCCACAATTTACATTATTGGAGTAGCGCCAATCCACACAAAAAAAACAAAACAAATCACAACACCGCTTTAGTTGTAATGTTTGGCTTGGTATTGTTGGACACACTGTGATCGGGCCCCGGTTTTTGAACTCCATTATTAATGGAGAATCATACCTGCAATTAATACGAGACCTTTTACCCGATTTATTAGACAGCGTTCCATTGGTTATAGCAGATACTTTAATCTACCACCAAGATGGTGCTCCAGCACACTACAGCTTACAGGTGAGAAACTGGCTGGATGATCATTTTAGTGACCGTTGGATCGGAAGAAGGGGCCCCACGGAATGGCCGCCTAGGTCACCAGATTTAACTCCCCTAGATTTCTATGCATGGGGATTTATGAAGAATTATGTTTACGAAGTGGAAATAGTATCATTGGAACAACTGAAGGAACGAATTGAAGTCGCTGGAGTCAAATTGCAGGAAAATTTGTCAAGCATAAACTTATGTGAAGCCATTACAAGGAGATATAATCTATGCCTTCTAAACAATGGAGATCATATCGAGAATTTTTTATAAGTACTTCCAATAAAAAACATAGTAAAAATAAAAGGAATAAAAAAAACTAAAAAAACTAAGATTAATGCTTCTTAAATTGCTTCGTTACAATAAAAATAAATGTTTTTCTTAGAAAAAGGTGGTTTTGGTTTTTTTTTAATTTCTTGAGAACGACATAAAATTTTTGCATCCGGTTTTCTTATTTAGACTTGAAATTAATAACAGCATTGAATTTTGAAATTAAAATTAGCACTTAATTACGTAAAATTTTGAAAAAAATGAATTTGAAATTTTTTTTTCAATTTTTTTTTTTCAAAATTTTGATTTTGAAAATTAAAATTTCAAAAACTATTTCTTAGAATAGATTTATTTAGACACAGAATGAAAGAAAAAGTTATTGGCTTTTCAAAAACGTATCGCACAGCATTGTGAATGAAGCCGTTGATTTTAAATAATTTGTTTCCCATTTTAAGTCAGTTTTTTCGAAAATTGCCCCTCCCGGCTAAACGGAGGGGAATAGACCCCCCCCTCCCATACGATTTTTTTCTTGTCTCAACGCAACCTACACGCCCTAGCATTTTGTCGCATTGCTCATGACTCACCCTGTATAGTACCTATAACGAGGGGTTTGTCATGGGCTAGTTTAGTGGATCAATGATTGCAATATTTCAAATGACTTCAGATAATTTCACGTGATTTCAAGCTGTATTTAATGATTTAAATATTTTGTGATTGCAATGATTGCAGCGTTTTGAAATGATTTCATATATATGTATAAGTGGTCAGGTGATTTCATTCGTGACAAACCCCTCGACCTATAATCGCAAGTAACAAGTAAAAATACACTTGATTGTCTAAAAATTTACTTAGGTACTTTTTTATATAAAAAAATTAATGCACAATGAAATATTTAATTCTGAGTAATTTGAAATATATTAAGCTTAAAAAATGTTCGTTTTTTTTTTTTAATTTACATAAAATTTGTGATGGCAACCCTGCTAGCAAGGGTTGCTCAACACTAAGGGGCGGGGACTTTTTCTGAAATACTCCTCTCAACTAGCTCTACAACTTTGCCAAATTTGGTTCCTATTCATATTAAATCGTGCTTTTGCACAAAAATCCTGAGTTAAGAGCAATTTTTGTTAACACGTACACGAAAAAGCGTCTTTATTTTTATAGTTTCATTACCAACGATTAGTTATCTTAGCAGTTGCTCAATGTGCATTTATGTATCTATTTTCTGAATTCTCGAAATATAAATAAAATATTGTAAATTATTAAAACTACTTTTTTTTTTATAAAATCCTGAAATCCTTGAACTATATAAACTTACTGGTGCTGGTATGGTATTGCTTTTCATATATATTATACACGCGCTCTATATAGAGATTGTTTGAACAAAGTTGTTACAACTCACGCACACACGAGGTTCAATTAAATTCAATAAAATTTATTGCACTCCTTCATATGGCAGAATATGTGTTAATACCTATTATCGTGCATCGATAAATTCAAGCAACTGGTTCTATATATCCAAAGAAGAAGCATGTATCTATATTTGTGCGACATAAACTATTTTATGAGTATAAATGTTACAAAGGGACTAGGTGAGTTAAGTCACGTATTAACTTTTAGAGCACTTGAGTGTAGAATGATGCTGTACTTTCAATTGAAAACATGCATGCATAATCTGTGGAATTAACTTTAGAAAGAGTTTAATTATAGAAATATTTATAAGTATGTATAAAAAAAATTGAACAGAACATTTTATAATTAAAGTTAAGTGGTGTTTCTTTGGCTATGGCTTTGTATATTGCTTTGTACGGTATTTCTCTGGAATAAATTTATTTTAATCAGCAATGAATAATAATTAATGCTTTATGTTATAATTGATCTGTTATAATTAATATTTTAAATTTGGTCCGAAGCGTTGCAAGTTTCATTATTGATTGACACAGTAAGCGGCTTCCGGGTATTCTTTTCTATTCACTTTGTTATGCAATCATCAGATAGGTTTTTTTTTGTCCGAAGAGCCATTCTTGAAAAAATAAAAATCAATTTTGTAGCACTGATAGTGCCGTAGAATCACGGTTTAGTGACTTTACACTCTCAAGCAATCCTTATGTGTGTGTTGTTAGTTCCACAGGATTGGAGGGGACTTATCGAATCCGAACGACTAATGTGAGATGCATTTTTCATGAGAATGATACTCTTGGAGGATTTGTCACTTTCTCGCAAAAACATTGGGTGTGCTCAGGACTCGAACCCAGGCCTTCGTCGTGATATAGTCCGACCCACTAACCACTACGCCACGGGAAACTACCACAGCCATTCTTATAAGTTAATTGAAATAACGTTTTTTTTTCAAAATGGTTGTCTTACGTGGGTTAAAATGAACCCAATCATCTTAATTCTTAATTTAAGAATGTAGGTGTAACCGTAAGCCAAGTATTATAATTCTTGAATTAAGATTTAAATGTCAAATTCAAATTTTTTATCTTAAGAACGGGGTTGTTCAAAAAGCTATCCAAAACTCAGATGGTATCTCGTCTGACCCAATCGCTTTTCCTTTTCTGGAGCTTTCCACCGCCGCCGCGCCGATGCACTGACGGTCCTGTTTTTTAGAATCTTGCAATTATAAATCCCGCAAACTAAAATCTCTCATAAAAGGTGGTTCAGTTTACGACGGAAAAAACAGTGAGGTTGGTATATGGAGGAATGCTGTCTCTTTGCAATCCGCTTGTCCCATTTTGGAATATGGGTTGGGTGCATCAAGCTTGGGTATTATTATCATTGAGTTTATACACACAGACAGTGTAAGTTTCAAATACTGCTCGTAGGATGTCGTTACAATCGACTTGTTTTTTCTTACTCAATAATAATTACTCGATATGCTCATTTAGCGACATCTACTTTGGTGAATTTGAAACCATCTTGATTCTTTTATGTGTATAAACTCAATGGTATTATACACTTATACAGTTTCTTTTGTATTTAGTATTTATTTAGTGAGAATTTAGTTTGCGTGATTTTAATTGCGAGATTTTTGTGTGAAAAGCGAGATTCTAAACTTGCTAGATTTTGTTTTTCGAGGTTTAAAAAAATAAAATGCATGGGGTCCCACGAACTAGCTCTTGTAGCAAACTATGGAACTACAAAAATTTAAATTTATTAATTTCTGAAGAAAGTTGGAAAAATATCAAAAAATGGACTAAACGTGAGATCAAAGTTGTATGGCAGCTATAATTAAACGGTTTTTTTAATCAAAAAACCGTAAATGCCATCTTGCGTAATGTCAAGTTTAAAATCTATACTGAATTTAAAAAGAATCGACTGAGCCGTTACCGTGGCCAAATTTGTAAAAAAAACGTTAACAAAAAATCTGCGTTATGTGAATCTTTAGCCAAAAACCTGAAATGCAGTTATATTAAAACTACTGCAAATATAACGTACACCAAGTTTTATCAAAATCATTAGAGCCGTTTTTAAGAAAATTTGGAAGAACTAAAAGTATTATATGGCAGGTACCCGTTATAGCCGGGCTAAAACAAAAATTCGAATGTCTCCTCCAGGGAATCACCAAAAAGTGCTATTTACGAAATTTGAACTAAATCCGTTAAACCGTTCAGGCTGTAGGTCTCTGCATCAGACAACCAAACATACGCAAATGAGCACATCCGCACAGACAGACCGACAGACGCATGACGAAACCTACTTTTTTAGGATTCTCTAGTATCTTAATGTCAGTTTTGATTAAAACCTCGAATATTTTTTTACACGAAACCAATACTTGCCCTACCGAGCAAGTAAAAAAGCAAAATTTCGTTATTCCAGATTTTAATTAGCAAAACATCGTAACGCTTCCCTTACGCAGCTTAAGCAGTCGACGCATAAAAATCGAAAGCCATATATGGCTTCTTGAGCAGTAGGTAGATTGTCAAACACAAAGTATCAGAGTTGAATGCACCTGATTCTACAGTTTTATTTTGTAACCTTCCAATACCCATAAGCTTTGTCAATTAATTTTATTTTCGTTCCCATACATCTTAACCGTACAACCGTTAAATTACTTGAAATAAATTAATCCTGCATCTTCGTCAGTTTAAAATCATCGCTTCGAATGTGACGTATGTACATTTATGTCTAAAAGGTACTGCATTCTAAAAATAGTGGCTATATTGTTTTTATACACACAGTAAGCAATAAAAGTTTTTTTTTTTGTTTTTAAATGAATGCATCTGATATCTCTTAAATTCGCTCAATGCATGACGAACATTATAAGAAATGACTCACTTGCAATTTAACAGGTTTTTTTGCACTTATCCAAAACAAGCACTTGTAAAAGATAGATCAACAAAAAAAAAAAAATAAGTTTACTTAGTTTGATCTTAGCATCTCAAGTCAATACCTTATAAATATTTGCCAAACCAAGAGCACGCAAAGAAACTGTGTCTCTATTTAAGAATTAAAAAAATGAGTCAGAATTTATAAACGCATCTAATTTAAATATAAATATGATTCCATAAATTCAGAACAAAAATAAAATCTTTAAAAGTTAAAAATGTATCTGTTATGTTTAAAATAAAAGTTATACCAATCCAAATATAGATTCACCACGTGCTGTAGCTTGCATTTTTAAATTATTATAAAATATTCACACAGTAAAACTAAGCAAAAAAGAATAAAAACAGGTTTGCCATCATGAACTTCACCTCTGGACATAAATTAGTTCTAAATTTTCGACTAAAGCAGGAAGTATTATCTAATTCTATGCCATCCCCGCTGAAGCTGAAAATTATTATAAAATAATCAACAAATGAATTACCATAGAATTAACAAAAAAAAAAAAAAATATTAGCAATGAATACTGCTTTTGGAATTTGGCATCTCCAAAATAAATCTTTTATGAAAATAAACATTAAAAATATTTTCACATAATGAAGAAGAAAGACAAAAAATTATTCAATGCGAAAATTATAGCTTTATTTTATTTGTTGCATAATATTTTTGTTTGATTTGCGAAATATTTCACTTTCTTTTGATGTTAAGTCATCCGGTACGTTAATTTGGTTTTTATATTAAAAAAAAAAAATAAGACTTTGGTGGTGAGTAAGCCAAATCGAAGTTGATTTAATATTTATATATTTGCATGCCATAACCTTTTTATAGGTTAATCGTTGTTTACATTGGTTATATGTCTATTTTTAAGAGGAAACAGTTTTGGAAGAAAGGTGAACTGATTTTTGTACAGGGTGTTTTAATATAATATGTATTTGGTACAATTTCAAAAAATGGTTTTTTCTCATAGATCCATGACTTTTTTTGATGGTTAAATACTACCATCGCTCAATCGTTGATCATAATTCTATATATTAATCACCAATTACAGTAACATCATCCGCGTCATATTAAGCCGGAGCGTTGACGTTAGAGTCGGAAGCAGTAGTAACTACCACTTCGAGGTATTCTGAGGATTTTCCTGTCACGTGAAGTTGATATTCCACTTTCTTCCATTTTCTTTTCTTCTATGAATGTCAGAATATTAAAACCTAGACTTCCGATTATAGGTTCTCGTACTATAATGCAATTTATGCTATCCTGAAAAAAATGTTGAGATAACAAACATTTGATGGAAAAGACGAAAAAAGTTGGTCCGGAAATTTTGTCTGTATATGTCAGTGTGGTTATATCAGCACCTACAGCTACAGCCTAAGCGGCTGAACCGATTTGCTTCGAATTCGGTATGCAGGGTTTCCAAAAAAAAAAAAAAAGCTTTTCTTTAACGGTTATATGGCAGGTACCGTTATTTTTTGGGCTAAAAAAAGTTCCGATTCCTCCTCTAAGCAATGATCTACAAAGATCAGCTTTTCTTTAACAGTTATATGGCAGGTACCGTTATTTTTTGGGCTAAAAATAGTTCCGATTCCTCCTCTAAGCAATGATCTACAAAGATCATTGCTTAAAGGAGGAATCGGAACTTTTTTTAGCCCAAAAAATAACGGTACCTGCCATATAACCGTTAAAAAAAAGCTTATTTTTATTTTTCGCGCGAATTTTTTAAAATTCACAAACCGAATGAATCTTCAATAACCAAGAGTATAACAGTACAAAGTAAGATATGTAAAATTTTACAAATTCACGCGAAATTTCGTTTGTGTAAAATTTTAAATTTCTTACTTTGTACTGTAGGTACTCTTGGTCATTGAAGATTTATTCGGCCCATGTAACCATTTCAAATTTTGTGGATCATGTTTTGCAATACATAGCGATCGCTGCAAAAATTATGGTAATTCTAAGATATTGCAGACAAATTGTGAAAAAATCAAATCATAGTATATGCCTAATTCATAATTTTCAAAATTTACTTTATATCACAACGAAAAATGCTCTGGAAATGTTTGTTTTGTTATTTTTGATCTTCAAGAATTCTATATTTTTTTAAACACAATTTTTTAAATATAAATAAAAATATTCAACATAAAAGTACTGTGTTTGTCAATTTGCTGATGAATGGGCTATATTTCCATTTCAAATTGGAATTAAAGCCCATCAGAAAAGGAATTAACGCCCGCGGGTGTTAATTCCAAATCAAAAAAGGAATTAACACCCGCGGAGGTAAATTCCTTTTGTTTTTGGAATGAACACCCGCGGGCGTTAATTCCATGGGCGTTAATGCACTGCACCAAAGATGCAACCCCTAAAACTACGATCCTCAAAAATTCCACCCCTAAAGCTCCGCCCCAACCACAGTCCCAAAAAAACCTCCATCCCAGTTAAGTTTTTATTCAAACTATAAAAAACTAAAAATTAAAAAAAAAAAAAAAAAACATTTCGTTGAAATTTAAAAAAAAAAATATTTACTTATTGATTTATTTCTTATTAATTAATATTGTGTGAGATGTCAATGCGAAATTATGAATTTATCTAAGATTGCGATATTTCGTTTTTCGAGATTTCAAAAACCTAGATTTTATTATTCGAGATTTGAATTTGCGACATATCGTAACGCCCCCATTATTATGACATTACAAATATTTTTAATTATGTGTACAGAATATACTGTTTTGAACAATTCATGATTTCATTAATTATGATATAAAATGTAAAATCTTTAAACTTGAATAACTGAGTCGAACTTTGTTCCTTCTGCGTGACATGAAAATACGCTATCGAATCTGAATGTGCCAATCCAATACAGTTGTTGAGTCATTTTAATTAACCCAAGTTGCAAATACTGAAGAGTTTAACGTATGTTTATATAGAATAAACTAGTTGAACCAAAGTTAATTTGCGTATATTGAATTCATAGGTCAATAATGCAAACAATTATTCTCTTAACATTCCGATTTTGAAAAATATACAAATACAAATGATAAAAGTTTAATGATTCATATAGGTAAATCCGTTGAACATTGAGAAGAGTATTTCGGAATTCACTTAAGATTGGAAAAGTCTAAAGTATAGTGATTTTTTATCTGTATTGACATATTTGATTCAAGTCATTAACTGTTTCCATTGAATACTTACCAACATGGCAGTCATTAGGTACATCGTAAACTGACCGTAAAAACACAATTTGTGACTAAACACCTCTTTGCCTCATTTAGTTACGTATACCTTCACTACTTTAAAGAATTTTGAAAGCTGGATCTGCAATAACTTTTAAGATTGTGAAACTTTTTAACAACATTTTACTATTTTCTCATGGGTTTTCTTCTCAATTCTTCAAATGCTATGCCTATAATAACGTGGTCGAAATCCAAAGTCGAAAAACAAGAATTAGAACAGTGATTGGAAATTCGATTAATTTTTCAAGTGTAAATTTGATCGTTACGATCGAGTGCGAATACCCGTTGGTGTCTCTTGGGCGTAGTATCACAACATTATTTTCTGGTAACTTGACAGTAATAATACTCACACCATGATTTCAATCTTCGACAATTCACCGCCTTCTATCCTCATCAAATACAACATTCATATTTTATCCTAAACATCAAAAGGTTTTCTGGGAATTTTACTTAAAACATTTGAAAAATTATTACAATAAAAGGTTTTCTAATGAGAATAGCTCGACGCGATGTTGACAGTCTCTGGCGGCCATGTTGCTTCAGTGGGATCTGTCAAACCGCATTTTGACAGATAGAACTATCAAAAATCAGGCTTCTGATTGGCCAGCTGTCATAAAAATTTAGTTGACTTTGATTGATATTTAGTTACGTTTGTAAGATACATAACACAAGTCATCAACTTGTACTAATCCATCTACTCCCATAGAAAAAAAACTCATACGCGCTTTTTTATACGTGAATACATGTGAACAGCTAAATGCGAAATTGTAAGAATGTATGGTCTTGCCAAATTTGACATTCACATTTAAAATGCCCGGGCACGCATACAGAGTTAAATCTCTGCAGTTTTTAAAGTTTGTATGCAAAAGTGGGTGGAGCCTCCTGAGATGATGTTCTATTTATTTATTATTCTATGATACATTATACATACGTTTTTTTCTGAATTTTCAGATGAAGATTTTTAATTGAAAAATAAGAATTCAGATCCAGTTATTTTTTGTGACGTCTACCCATGTCTTTTGTTTTAGTTCTTTTTTTCTATTTTCTATTTTTGAGCCTTCAACGTTACGTTATCAGAACTCAATTCTTAGATCAATTTTGCCTATGAACGCGGCCATTAATACTATATAGGGCTTTTTAGGTAACAACAATATATTTCTTTCTCGTTCGCAAAATCAGCAGTCCGCGGATGACAGCTGAACATTTTTTTTATCATTGTTGAAAAATTGATTTAAAACAATAGCGGAAATACTAATGTTGTGCGCGAAAATTGTTAATAGTGTATTACTAAACCATTTAGGCCCGCAAATTTCAAATTTCACAGGAAAAAAGAGATTATTTACGAAATTCTTTTACAAGATTTTGAGTTTGACAGTTTGAAAAAAGCGCGATACATAATTTCAATCTGTCATCCGCGTAGTGTGAGCTGTCATTTATTTTTTGACAATATGATAAAATTCCCTATTACCTTGACAAGTGAACAAGCGGCCATGGCTTCAGTATGGCCGCCACAGACAGTGATGTGTCAATGTTGAAAATCTTTGGCGGCCATGTTGTTTTTAACTTAACAAGTAACATGATAGAGTAAGAACTAAGCAATGAATGAAGGAAGAAAGGTTTGAGGTTAATTTACAATTTCTGTATATGATTTAGATAAGGCGCTTGGCAACCATAAATAATTGTATCAATTAAAGTCATATACATTTCAAAATCTCAAGAACCCTGGGCAACTACTGTCTGACTCTGACAGTTAGAGCAGGTTTGTTCTTTTACATTTGTTAACCGTCCACGTTGTCAATCTCAACACAAAGTCATTGTTAGTTTCTATATTCATCGATGGATATGATGACATCAAAATACAAAAATCGAAGAATAATTCTAACTTTGCCTTTCAAATTCGCCTAGAAATA
Organism: Baccha elongata; assembly: GCA_951217065.1. NCBI lineage: Eukaryota > Metazoa > Arthropoda > Insecta > Diptera > Syrphidae > Baccha > Baccha elongata. The sequence goes on from OX578272.1 coordinate 250,026,912, forward strand.
TATAAATTTGTAGGTGTGTAGGTATGTATGTATAAATAAACAAATTAACCGGCCGGCGAACGTGTTGCATGAAGCATACACGCAAATAATGTATTATATCACAGTCTTTCTTATTAATTCAGTTTAATAAATAATAATTGCTGTATCATGATTGGCAAACGCCAAATGTTTCGTTTGTATCTGTTAATGAATATTTTATTAAAAAACAAAACGAACCGAGAAGTAGAACACTATATAAAATCGTTCCAAAAATAATCACGTACATTCTTTTTTGATTGATAAATTACTCGCATAAGAATTGAGTAGGTAAAAAAAAGTACTTTACCCATAATAGTATCTATAATAACATCACCCCCAAAAATGGATTAAGAACAAAATAATAATCTTGCTTTATTCATTGTCAAGACTTAATAACTTCTACTTCCAAATTTGGTGCACAAATTATGTAACACATTAAGATGAATTAATTTACATCACATTGACCCGGAAAAATCAAGAACTTTAAAATTTCAAATCCACATCCATGCCATGCGACACACGTTCACTTTAATTCAATCTCAGAGCGGGGATTGTCATGAAGTTTAGTAAGAGAACAAATTTCCAACAACCAAACTTTCAAACTGCAGACGCTTAGATACTAACCCACAACTGCGAATTAAGGTCAAACATTTTCAAGCCACACCACTAAAGCACAAGAGTGCAACAAGCGAAACTGCTTAAGAACCTAATTCCAATTGATTGCTGTGCATGCGGAGAACGTTTACACTGCTGATCCCAATAGGTGCAGGTTTTCGTCTCTACAAAGATACACAGTACACACAATATGTGGCCTTGTAGAAGCTGTTTTGAGAACTCTGAGGCTTAATCTTGTACTTAGCAGTGTGCACTCGCACAGTCGAGTTCATAGATGCAATTTGTTAGCTTCTCGAAGGCACTTATTTCGGATTTTGGTATTTTTGAGAAAATTATAAAAAAAAAAAAATTATACCTACCATGCATTACAATGATGTAATAAATTATTAAATTAAAATATTTGTAACTTTATATTAATTATTTTTATTTTATTATTTTTAGTTTCTCATAACAGCAATGGATCGTTTTGTTTGGTTCATCTTGTTGGTGGTCATGACACATCTGGCAACGGAATTTACCAAAACAAATGGCTACACAAGAGGCGATCGTCGCAACATGATCCCAATAAATGAGGTGAGTTTACATTGTTGATCTGACCTATTTACATGTGGTGCATCATTTTGTTTTTACACATATTTCAGTCGGCTTTTCTTAATGCCATCGAAGTGCCTTATTGGATGCAGATGCAGAATCCAAATCACAACTTGGATGTGATGCAACCATCGAATGAGGCTAACAATGAAGAGAAAACTTTTAGTCTTCGACCTTTGATTGATAGTATTTTTGAGGTAAGATTTATATGATGAATTGTTTTTTCTTTACATATTTTAAGAATTTTTGTTTTTTTAGATTCCTATGTCAGCTTTAAGTGCAGTTAATAGATTTGTACAAAGACTAACAGGAAGTTATTCTGCAAGTCCAACAACTGGTGGTTATCCAGAAAAGTCTGCTATGAGAGAGAAGAGTTCGTGAAAGTGATTTGTGTGAATTATTTATTTTATTTTTTTCTTAAGAGTGTATGATTGGAATTTATATTTGTTAAGATTTAGATATACAAATGAAACTTGTTGTAAAGTTACAAAATAATTTTAAATGTTAAGTAATTAATTTTTAATTTTTGTTTTTAGTGTGTGATATTATTTATTTATGTTTTATTTTTTTGATTTAATAACAATATAATTTAAGAAAAAAATTATTTTAAGTTTTAATGTTTAATTATTTTGTGAAGAAAATAATAAAAAAAATGATAGAATTAATTTTAAAATTTCGAGTTTAAGAATGAAAACTTTTTTGCTTCCTGAAAAAGAGGATTTCTTTACAAATGATTTTCAAGAAATTACCGTTGCGTATGTATGCACATATATTTTTCTCGGCGTTCAAGAGTCGGCATTCAAGAGTCGCTTATTTACTCATATCTTAACATACGTCTTTACTGATATTAAGTAAATATCAGTGTGCCTTTTTTCCTTCGTCGCAATGTCCTTCCTCGAAACATTCGGACATCAAAATATGGATCGCAATATGGTCAATCTGGGTTGACGGTTAATTGTTCAGGATGTTGACAAGTCCCTTGTGAATATCGAGATGCGGGAACTGAGTACCAGCTGCCACATCCATTTTCCCCTATTGAGCAAGTAAAAATTCACAATTTCCTCTTTGCTCCCCCCGTAGTTACGCCACTGGGTCCACTACATTTCATATTATTGTTACTTTAAAGAGCAGATATTTTTATTCAATGAAAAAAAAGGTTATCTTAAGAACTGCAACAAAATGTTCTTATAACCATGAGTTTTTCTTTATGACAGCTATCAATCTTAAATTCAGTCCCATTAAGTGGCCTTTTTCAGACCTCCATTAAATGTGTAACTTTAATATGTTTCTCAACTTCAAAAAAATCATTGATAGTCCAGGACAACGGGGAATCAACCGTGCATTTTGTGCTTTCAGTGTTATTTTTTTTATATGTGGTAGAGGATTGCCTCCTGAGTATACAAACATTTTCGGAGTCCAGATCCTCCAGACTCAGGACAGGAGGCGCCCTTCTACCATACACATAAAAAAATGCACGGCTTGTGCTTTTTTTGTCTCGTTTTCCTGTACTATGATCAGATAAGTATAAAATGGATTTAAGTTTTCTTAAATAGATGAGAAGTAAATACATTCCATTTCTTCTGACGAATATTCAAAATAATGTACATAATGGCTTTGGATTGAATACACAGCTGTTACACACACATATACATAAAAAAGTGGTAAAAACAGATACTTTGCAGCGTACCGATTAGAAAGAAGGTCTTGACAGAAGTTTATGTCAATTATCTTCAACATAAAATCTTATTTATGGATAGGTTTATTATTTGAAAGTTTATCTTGTTCAAGTCACACGTACATATGTATAATATTATAGTGTAGATTGAAGATACGTGATCTGTGAAATCACGGGCCAATACTTTGGTCACTGCTAGATCACTGTTTTACTTGTATTATATAGTGTCAATACCTTTCAGACACCAGATTTGATGAGACTTAGCACACAACTTTTAGAACGCTAATATGAAGGTGTACATACAAGATCCCAGTTTATTGTCTCTCATTTCCAAGGAAAACCCTAAAATGACTGACTCATTTTTATATTTTTAGCCAGACTAAAATAAAAATTCGTTTAGAATAAACAAAAATTGTCATTTTACTTAAAATTAAAAGTTAAATTAAAAGAACAACATATGCAGTGTTCAGGTAATTGCTGCTAGGGCATTTCTACTTACCTACCTAAAGATACAATTTATCTTGTGTTTTTGAAAAGCGTCGCCAGTGGGTCGTGAAAGGAGAACATTTAAATTTGTTATACATACTGTCATGAAAATGAAAATATTTATTAGGTTAGACAGAATTTTCAAAATTCCGTATTTGTATTAAAAGGTAAAAGAATCAGCAACAAACTTGAATTTTCTTTTGATTGTTAAGCTGTGCACAAAAAAACTGTGTTTTTTAAAACAAGAAATAGTTTTATGTGTTTACATACTGCAATCGTGGCAAACGTGGTAGTACTAATTTTTTTAAAACTTTAGGTTTTAGGTTTCATTCTCTTTTTGGGTCGAAGTTAGAATAGTAGTGAAATTAAGTTATTTCAGAGAGGCTTAACAATGTTGTTTTAGACAGAGCTTTAACTGTGTATTTCTTAATTTGAAGTTTAAATTTGCAGACCGTTAATAAATATTACCAATTAGTAAAAGCTTCAAGTTTAAAATTTTGATAACTCACAAAAATATGCAATAAAAATAATTCACAAAAAAAAAGATTTTGTTTTGTTTTCAATTTGTTTAAACATTTCTCCCAAAGTTATACTTTTCAATTAATGAACAATAAGCGTTGATTGGAAGTTAATTTTCATGGCATATTTTTTGGTAAAATAAAACCTTGTTAAAAACAAAAGATTCAAACATTTCAAATAGTTATTAAAAGAAAGTTATAAGATTTACAATTTGACAATCTAGGCTGATCGAAGGTAGCAAACGTCAAACTTGATTTCTTTTCTTTTAGTATGAAAACTTTTGTGTACATTCTTAAATATGACAAAATTCTTAAATATGACAAAAAGCTAGAGAGCTTTCCGACAATTCTGTCTGCCTGTCGCTTTGTCTGGATGTATCGACACCTGCAGCCTTAACTGTTCAGCCGATTTTCATCACACAAACTATTTTTAGAGATATAACTATACCGACTTTTATTTCATTTTTGACCTAATTCAATTTATCTCGAAAAGAATAAAATGCACGAATGGATCGCACGAATTTGCTCTTGTAGCAAACTATGGGACTACAAAAATTTAAATTTATTAAATTCTGAATAAAAATTAAAAAATAGAAGGGCAGCTATCATTAAACGGTTGTTTAGCATAAAACTGTGAATGCCATCTTGTGGTAAATGTCAAGTTCAAAATGTATGCTGAATTTTAAAGAAATCGGCTTAAACGTTATCAAGTTATAAAAAACATTAACACCAAATCTCCGTTTATCTGCATTTTTAGCCAAATATCTGAAATGCAGTTATATTAAGTATATTTCATATACAACGTACACCAAGTTTTATCAAAATCGTTGAAGCAGTTTTTGAGAACATTTGGGAGAACTAAAACCGTTATATGGCAGATAGCCGTTATAGCCGGACTAAAACAATAATTCGAATTTATCCTCTAGGGAATCACCAAAAAGTGCTATAAACGAATTTTGATCTAAATCCGTCAAACTGTTTAGGTTGTAGGTCGGTGCACACAACATACGCATATCCACACATCCGCATAGACAGACCGACGGGCGGCATGCTAAGACCTCCTTTTTTAGACTTCTCTAGTATATGAGTGATTTGTTGCCCGTGGTGATGTCTTTTATCAGAACATTTTTTTTCGAATAAGCTACAATAGAGCCATTTTTTCACACAGATTATCTTTTGAACGTCTGCACGGATTTTGACGAAATTTAGAATTCAAAAAATGTACTAAACCTGAATAATATTCAAAAAGAAAAAAAAATTGATAAAAATAATTTTTGAAAACGTTTTTTTATCCAAAAAACCGATAATTCTACTTTTCTTTAAAAAAAAAACAGCAATTTAATTTTTGCCGACATTGATGTCCTTTTAAATCAAAAAAATTGAATTTTCCAATATTTATTTATTTATTTTTAATTTTTTTTAGTTTAAAAACTAGTTTTTCAAAAACTATTCATTGAAATCAGTTGAAGTTAAAATAAACCACAAAAATTAACATTTAGGAACGTTTTTTTTTGCATGTTATGGGACCCTCCCATTCTCTTACGTCACGCTCAAAATGTTTGATTAAGGAAATGCTCTTCAGCATATAATCAACCCCACCATATCTTAATCTGACGCGCTCGAGTAAATCCAACTATCGATTTTTTGTACTATTCTGACGGGCTGTCATAGCCGCGCATCACTATATAAAAGGCTTTGTATAAAGTTGGTGGTATCAACAGGGTGCAAAGTTTCCCCCCTTATGTTTTTCTGCCGCGCTCGAGTAAATACCGAAATCCCCTTTTGGGCTCCCCTACTATTACATGAAATAAGATTAATTTTTATTTTATTTTTTTTATTGTAAATAATATATTTAATAAACATATTTTATTGGAACGATCCTGTATGGAACAAGTATAGATAAGCAGATGGTTTTATTAAATATATTATAGGTATATGTTGTTATTCATGAAATGAAAAAAAATTCTTCCGCAAATCACTAAATATTTTATTACAGTCTTAATAATATTTTCTGTATTAGTTTTAAAAGATTTCCATTGCATAAATTAACATACCGGTTACCACAAAATAATAAAATAAACCAGCTAAGAAGAAAAAGGTTTTCGATTATCAGATTATTATAAAATAATAAAGTATTAAAAAAATGTAAAAAAACAACAAAATAATTGAAGGTTAAATAAAATGAAAGGTGTTTTTATTTCCTTTTCTTTTTCTGTAATAACTTATTTCAGTGATATTCTTAGTTACAAGATCAAATAAGGGGAACATGGTTCAACAACCTGTATCGATAATTCGAATAACTATAAAACAATAATTATGGTAATCTAAGACTAGATTCAAATTTATAAATTTCTAATAAAAGTCTTGATAATTTATTGGGATAATAAAAATAACACTAGTTACAAAAATATAGATATTTATGTATCTAAATTCGAATAAGTGTGGCTATTTTTTTTAAAATTCACATGCTTCAGCTTACTGGTTTGTAAATTATTTCCCAAAATGATTCACAATCATGAAGTGAAGTGACTGTGACTGAGTAAATATAATAAACACAGAAACCCAAAATTACTTTTAACCGCCATCCAACCTGTTTGGCTAACCGGTCGGTATTTGTGTTTATTGTTTATTGCATTCAATCAATTGAAACATTTTTTTTTACCAAAAAAGGAAAAAACAACAATAATTTGTTATTGTTAACCGAAAAGAAATAAACTTAAACATTTCGATTGAAAACTTTACAGAGACGTGCTGGAATTTTTTAGTTTGATTTTGTCTGATTATGTTAATCAAAATACAAATAAAGGTAGAAAATAAATGAAAAAAAAAAAAAATAAAAAAAACATAAAGGGTGCTTTAATAAGTACACGCGATTTGAATGTGATGCCATTTGTACAATAAAGTGTTTATATATGTTTGGTGTTTTTTTTAAAGCTTAAGGCATGATTAACGCTCGTATCTTTTTTTGTTCGAAAAACAGTACTTTTTCCTCAAAAATTGAAAATAGCAGTATGTCGATAAAAAAAACAGTATTTTTCGCAGTACATTTTTTTAATTTTTATTTATTTTATTTCCTTAAAACATGAAAAAAAGCAAATTAACCATCACCAGGCGATTTATTTCCATCATCAGAATCGTCTTCACTTTCCATTTCAATATCTCCTGTGGTTTTTGCTTCGCACTTGTCCTTTGAAGCAATTTGACGAAGCAATTCCGGCTTTGTTTTGAGGTACTGATAGAAATCAACGCAAGAATTTTTAATATTGCATTTGACGATTAGAATCGCCTCCAATGTTTCCACTTCTAATCGAGTCTTGTCTGAAGTCCATGTGCTTGAAAAGGTACATTGCTTTTCATAAGCGATATCAGCACTATTTTGCCGAAGTAAGGAAAGGGTTGTTTTGTGAGTCAAGACTAGAAAAAGAATTCCAAATACCGCTGACAAAGTGCAAGAAAAATTTATTGCGTTCATTATTGAAATCCTTGGAGTTTTAGATGCCAATGACGAACCGCTGACTGTTTGCATTACTTTTAATGAGTGAAATCAGAGAACTTCATCTCATATATAAAAGTGGTATAAATTTCACCAAGAAATTTTTCATTGAGGAGCAAATTTCCTACTCGGAGATTAACAATGTAAAGATGGAAATATCCCACTGTCATTCACGTTTGCTTACAAGCTCAAAAAACTGCTGATTTGAAGTTCTGTATATCTCAAAATAAAAGCAGTATTTTTGACAAAAAAAACAGTACACAGTTTTTGAGAACAAAAAAACAGTATAATACTGCGAAAAACAGTACAGATACGAGCGTTAGGCATGATAGATCTATTTTTTTTCTTTAAAACCAGAAACAGATTTAATCAGCACCAGAGTTGACTGTATTTAACATTTTTTAATTGGTTAAAAAGAGTCCTAATTTTCCCTCTACGATATTCAAGAGTACCAAAGCACGAAAAAGAAATTAGGCATGTATATGTATTATTGTATATGAAATGTTAAATAGTTAAAATGGATGTTCTTAATAAGACTGTCAAAAGTGTCAAATGAAATTGAATGTTCTCTTTAACAATACAACAATACAAGCTCCGGTTTTGCTAAGTGTGCCAAGTTCAAATATGTAGCTGTTTTCTGTAAATGGGAATTATACTAAGCACACGTATTGGAACGATAAAAAATGAAAAGAGCTTTCGCTCTTTCAAATTCCTAAAAATTTAGAATTTGGCTTGGTCGGCAAGTGGGCTTTCGATCGACAGTTAATTAATAATTGTTTTGTCTCTGGTGGTGGCGCTTTTATGCGAATAAGGCTTACACATTTTTAGTTGCCATATTGCTGATTGCTGTAGAACATGCTGAAGCTTGTTCGAACTACATTGAAAATAAGAGTCAATCGTCATTATCATATTAAAAATTATTTCTTTTAAAATTATTATTTTTACGTGAATTTCGGGACACCCTTTAAAATCGAAAAAAGAAACATTTATTTAAAAAGTTCATCAACCTCAAATACATAAGGTCTCCTAAATTAAGAAAATGAAAATCTTGACCTAGGTAATCCGTTTAGTAGGTTATGAAGGGGAATGAACGCATTACATTTTTGCATACAAAATGATTTTTTTTTGTCTTTTTTCACATTTTACATAAACCGCAACTAATTCATGAATTAAACTAAATTTTACACGTGGATTTTAAAAATCATTTTTTTCTGGTTACAAAATTTACATAAAATTAAAATAATAGAATTAGGAAAGTTATTAAATATAAAAGTGTATTGTTATTAAAATATTCCAATTATGTTTTCTCTTTTTCTTTTGTTAAAAATAAAAATTTTAGCATTTTCTTTTTCAAGTTGGATTAGGGGCTGGTTATAGCGATCAGGAAAACGAAACAGGAAAAAATTTCAGATCGATAATTTATTAGGTTTTTATTGGAATCAAAATACAAATGTTATACTTATCGATGGCAAATAACTCAAAGAATTTTTGTAGATGATTAGAATTTCAGTTGAACAAATACTTTTTGTAAAAAATGCATTTATCTATTTTCCTGATGGAACTTCATTTTCCGTACGGAAATTCCATCAGGAAAATAATTAAATGTATTTTTACAAAATATATGTGCGTTATTGAAAATTTTAACATCGCAAATGATTTTGGGAGTCATTTGTCATCGATAAATGTAGCATTTGTGTTTCAAATAAAATCAAAACATATTTAATTATTGATTTGAAAAGTTTTTCCTGTTTCGTTTTCCTGATCGCTATAACCGGCCCCTTAACTGCAAAGAAGGTGATTTGAGAAAGAGGTGATAAAAAGCAAGAGAGCTCAAAAGGAGTTCGTTGTTTGTATTATACATGTTCTAACATGGTGCAGACTAAATAAATTATAGATATATTGTTATTTGATTTCTCCAATCTTGGTGTCTGGCGTTGCAAAAAGAGAGATTCGAAATCTGGTAAAAAGCCAGAAGTGTTAATTGAATTTTTTTTTTATTTTTTTTAAAAAACAATACAAGCTTCATCACTTTTCGTATAAAAAGATTGCAGACCTACCGAATTACAACCTCGACGGAAGAATTCGTACGTACATAATAGAGTCAAGCTGAAAACCTACAAGAGTAAGATCCATATGCAAGGATTCCTCTATAATATATCTTTTGATGAACAACTCCTTTTGTTTGTATGGCCAGGAGGACGTCCATCAATTTGACAAGATTCGTTTAGGAACAAATACTTGTGTTACTATACCTTTGGATAAACTTGTATCATGGTTTTCTTCCAGACGCCATTTAAAGTTAAGAACGGTAGAGGTTCAACGTTTGATCAGTTGCATTTTATATTCCTCACTGCCAAGTACGAGCTTACGTTCTCTTTTGCTGTAGCTAGCTTCACTTAGCACATCAAATATTTTCAGATCCTATATTTTGAAAACAAAAATCAAACAAAAATAAAACGAAATAATATTTTTTTTTCAAAATTTCGTACAAAATTTGTGTTGTTGATCATAAATCTCTTTCTTTGTCAATTTTTTCCCAAAGAAACTAATTATCTGGAACACTTTTCCACTTCACTCCGTTGTCCTTTCCTAATAATTATATAATGCCTCATATCGTGAGCCATCTAAGCTTGAAATCTGCCTTATCTTTTTTTCTGAACTTAGAGAATCACTTTTTCCCTCTTAAAGTTTTTTCACCGCCGCGCTTCCAGATTGTTCAACTATAGATTATTGGACAAGTCTATTATATTTGTTTTCATCTCTTCCTCGTCGTCGTAAAAAAATCGGCCATCAGAAGACGGAGCTGCTATAACCAATACGTATGTACTTCATGATTTCTTAAAATTTTGTCAAACGAAAATGACAGTCTCGCCTGACAAGGCAAATGATCTTCTCATTTTTATTTAATTTTGTGTGTTTAAATTTTAAATTTTTAAATTTCTTGTAAATTTTTCGTCGCTCCTATTTCACTCACATTATATTTTATTGATAAAACATCTTAACATTTTAAGCATACAAAATTCTTCAAATGTACCTTCATTAAGCAATGCAGTAAGACACTTAAAAGTTTGTTAACTTCATTTTGTTAAAACTTACCTTCTTATCTTATAGCTTAGCACAAACATATTATAATACATCATTCAAAGTATCTTAAAATATACCTCTAAAGAAAATGTTATTGTAAGCTTCTTATAAGTATAGGTATTGTAATCGTTCCTGCTTTCATTTAGAGTTCAAATGAATGATCAAACTAATCTTTTTTGAAGTTCATTGAATTGTTGCATTAGGTTAAAGAATAAGTTTGATGACCTGCATCAATCGCGAACGTTTCGGAGAATATTACAAAGACATTGTTTTTTTTACAAGATTATCTCCTAAGAACATAAAACAAAATTTGATCAATTATCAATCATCAATCATCTTCAACTTTGTTAATTTAGTTGTTTTTTTATTAAGATCACGAAATGGAGTACCAGTTTTGTGCAACACGTCTACCTTGAAGTTCCTTATACGTATCTATCTATATGACTGAGGAAGCAAATATATTTCACCCTATTAAAGTCATAGAATTAAAACAGTAAATTATTTTATTCCTTAATTTCTTATATAAATTAAAATAGAACAAAACGATTGCTTTGTTAAAATACCTAAAAAACATAAGAACAAAAGTAGACAAAATTATTAATTAGTTTACAGGTATGAAGGTACCTACTATTCTTGGCTGATTCATATGATGCTAAGGGTTTTTCAAGAAATAAGATAAAGTTAAAGCCTTAAGAGAACTATAAAAAAAAAACGTCACATTTTTGTTCTTCATAAATAAAATTAAAAAAAAACTGGGTTATTTTGTTATCGAAAATAACGACTGGGAATTTGAATAAGAGAGTACGTCAGAAGATTGATGATATAAATTGAAGGAAACTTTGACCTTGGATTCCGTATCTACATCGATGAACTAATTGGACATTTTAAGAATATTTTTAGTTTTTTATTTTCACTTAAAGATTATTAAAAAAATAACAATTTTCTGCTTTACATTAACTTGAATCACTTAATCGAATTTATTGGGATCTACGACCAGACAAAAGTTTCGTCAAAACAATGAAGCGATCAACGACGTAAAAAAATACAACAAATTATCACACATCTTCAAAGTTGTTTCTCCTTCCTTTTTGGCACAATTTTGTTTTGGTTAATCCGCCGCCCGTACCATAAAAAGATTTACAACAAAAGTATGCACCTGCATTAAACCAGCCATAGATGTACTTGTATACAGATATTTTCGTTCACACTTTTATGCGATTTTATTGTATCGCACAATACAGGGGTGGATTTTAGGAAATTTATATTGGGCAAATGCTTATATTTTTGGAACTACAATAAAAATACTCAGCACTATCCGACGAATGAGCTGCGGAAGGAGTCTAACTCACTTTCGATAGAATTACTATTAGCGAATCCGCAATCCATGCGCGGGTATAAATGTCGGTAACGTTGTTCGTAAAATTTGTTTTACAGAAAACGAAAGGCATTCGCACAACATCTGCACTCCATAGAAATGTTGGAAAAGCAAATCCGCAGTAAAAATGGTGAGGATGAAAGTGAGGATAGTTAACAAATCTGAATTTTTCAAAACAGAAATAAAATTTTTTGGATCGCGAATTCAGTAATAGGCATGATGATTATAACATTTTTACTAACTTAAAATTTAGATACTTTAATGCTACACGATTCTTAAAACAAAAGTGTGACATCTTGTTTGGAATTCGAGTGAACGCCTCTTTAATCTGTGAAACTATAATCATTCATTAATAAGAAAACTAGCTGCTAACGCCATGACGTGTTTGTACAATATCTGTAATAAAATAAGTAAAGAGTAAGAGGGGACTCAGTTAAAAAAAAAAACTTAGATTGATGTGATGTGATGATTTTTCATAACATCAACATCAAAAATATTTTCACGTTGTTATAAAGAAACATGTGCGACTCAGTTGTGCTTTTTTATTTCCAAGATTCCAAGGTCATGGAAACTGAAAACGTTAATTAAATATGATAACCAAAAATCTCATCGAAACGTAAAACAATCTTTATATCGTTTTTGGAGAAAATAAGCTGTGCTGATCAAAGAAACATACTAAGAAATATTGTTAGAAAAACGTTTTTGAATTATTTCGGGAATGTTTCCGATTTTTGTTTAAGAATCCTTTTAGAAAAATTAAAAAAAAACATTTTAGAAATGAGAAACAGAGAAATATAAGAAAAGTTTATCAAGCTACCAGACAAAATATTTATAAAAAAATATTAAAAAAAACATTTAAGAAACATTTCAGAAGAGTAAAATTTTAATAAATATTTCTGAAACGTTTTTTAAGGTTTCTGAAATGTTTCTTTGGTCTGGACACAGTTTTACTCAATAATCTCTCAATATAAGAATTCCGATTTTTTGAGATCTTCACAAATTTTCTGAATATCCAAATATTTGGGAAACCTCTATTCCGAATTTTCTTGTCAACACATTTGTATGTTTTATACTTAATCTTAATCACAAAAATACAAATACCAAACCATCAATGATTGTTTGTGACTAAAGGAAATATAATTCCCATCATAAGTAAGGGGCCTTTATTTATTTAAGTCCATCCCTGACCGCATACAAAAAACCGGCTTTAAAAGTTAATTCCACAACATCCCATCTCAACTATATACCCACTACTAACTAAAAAAGTAGGTTTTATTGCAAAAAAAAAAAAAAATTATTTAATTCATCAAGAATCGGTAGCACGGACTTCTTGGCTAAGTCAACTTTGTTACTCAATTAAGATAGTATCTTTTCAACCGTAGCCATCAGTTGAAGTTGATCATTCAAGCTCGCAGCAACGCTTATAACTTAATAATTCTGATTTGAATCCTAGTTTCAAATAAGAGAATATAATTTAAATTTATTCAACTCGCGTGTGACAGAATCAGGCGCAGTGTTTTGAAATATTTAAGCCAAAGATATTTTATTGCTTTAAAGTCTTTGGACTTATTAATATTCTATTGTGATAAATTTATAATTTCGCGCGAAGTGATTTATTTTTGAAGAAATCTTTAGTTAACAAATTAACAGTCAAGACCATACAAGGCAATTAATTATGATTCAATTGTTTCTCATTTACGTCTTAGCTGTTAGCTCGATTACAGCAGCTCCACAGGTAAATTTAACAAAAAACAACAATACATCCATTGTTTATAAGTGATAAGTTGATAACGATATAGACATATCTATTTTTGCCAATAATTTTTTAATTAAAATGTAAGAATTTTCAAACGAAAATTGAAAAAAAAAAAATTACAAATTATTCAACGAAGATAATAATCATAAATGATTATGTGTGATTATTTTCTAATTTTTGGTAATTAAGTCTCTGTGCTGCGCACTTTTTTTTATTAATATTAAAAACTTATACATATGAAATCACGTATATTTTTCAAATAAACAAAGTACATATATATAATTAAGTTAATTTATTGTTTACCATGGATTTTTCCATAGATTTGTATTTCCGCTTGGAAAACTTTGTCATCGCAATATGAAGGTTGTTTTAACTGCCACTTTAGTTAATTCTTTGTTCATTTGCGTAATTAAATTAAATTAAAGTCTGATTTATTTGAGATAACAGTAACCTAAGTTATTTAAATATAACTGGAATATAAAAGTAATTTTGTATAAAGAATACAAATTTATTCAATGTATCTATGATGTAAATAAGAAATTTGATATTAAATTGGTAAATTTAAAGAAAATTATCTTGAACTTGTTCTTTAAATTGTATTAACTTGTTTTTTTCTCTGTATGTTTATATTAAAATAAAAAAAACTGTTTATCAAAAAACTATTAGGTATAAAAAGAAATCTGAATGATAGCTAAGCATAATTAATATTGATGTTAAAATTAAAATTATTTAATTGAAACATAGAAAATTTAAACCGTTTCTGAACTTCCATCTCTATAACGAACTAGCTGAACCAGCCAGACGGCTTGTTCTACTTTTTTTTCTAAGCCGTTATAATATTTTTACTTGGAAACGACTTCTGATTGGGTTTGATAGTTATTACTCATGAGCATGATAGTTAGTACAAGATATGTTACATTCAACATCATACAAACTAGATGTAATTAGAAACAATGAATCACGTATTTGATGACATTATTTGAATATTAAAAGGGCTTTAATCAGTCTCTATACAGTGCTGCGCAAAAAACTTTGTTTAAAGTATTTTTTTTTATTTGACAAGAAATGTAGTAGTGATGAAGTCTGTTTTAAAAAAAAAAATTACTTTGCAAAATTTTACTTTTCAAAATTCAGTTTTTCAAATGAAAGGCTTTCGTTCGTGAACGTTCGTCAACTGACAATATTCGAATATAAAAAAAAAAAATAATAAAATATATCGAATTCTTTAACTGGGTGATTCTATAACAAGAGGTATTGTGTGCGGCAATCATTATAGTATTTATCTATTAGACCAGTCAACGAATGCTCAAAGAGGGTTCTAAGTGTAAAAAATCGAGGGCAGAAAAAGTAAGTAAGCAGCTTTGTTAGGACTAGCGAGGAAGTAAACACACTTAAAGTCCCCGATCCTAGGTTGGTCGCAAAGGGGTGCGGAAGGGCTTTAAATTTCTCTTTTTTCAGTTGTCCGCTTATAACTCACAAGCCCTTGATTATACAAAAAAAAAATTTAAGTAAAAAGCTAACAAAATTTCCTACAAAAAGTTTTTCTATAGTTTTTTCGTATCTTTAATAGTTTCTTATATCTCAGAAACTAATAAAGATACAAAAAACTATGAATACAGTTTTTGTAGAAATTTTTGTCAGCTTTAATTTTCTACTTTTTCTTTGTAGGATCAAGATTTTGTGATTTTAATAAGCAAAAAACTGAAAAAAGGGAAATTTAAAGGCCCTCCGCACCCTTTTGGGGCCCACCTAGGATAGGGGACTTTTAGTATGCTTATCTCCTCGCTATTCCAAACAAAGCTACATACATAGTTTTTCTGCCTTCAATTTTTCCACCTAGAATAATTCGTTGACTTGACTACTATAAAGTTTTCTCATTTTAGGCAATAAATGATAGTAATTAATGTATTTTATAAATAGCATTATATTAAACGTCCATATGAAGCAAATTGTTGTGAAATTCAAGATTTAAGTCTGAAAAAGTCTCTACCCTGGCATGTCCTCTCGATGTTTTAACGTGAAAATTGTTAATTGGCCGAAGCGAAAGTGCAATGCAGTAGTTCCACAAAGTAAGTTTCTCTCTGCCGTGGAAGATCATAATCTATCTATCTATCTATCAAAAACAATACTGTAGGTATGTGTTAAGTACTTAAGTATTATTAACCCATTATTAACTTATTCAGTTGAAAATTTCAAATTTGTAATGCTGTATTTCCCCTGGCAAGATAGCTACCTGGGATGAAAGATACCCACTGACCAGGGGAGAAAACAAAAATTTAAAACGTAAAAAGCGATAAGTTAAGAAGCGTCAACAAAAGAAATCACGCTATCAAAAAATTAATAAGGATCGAAAAAGTATGAGTTGGAAAAATAAAAGGATACAGAAAAATATTTAAAAAAAAAAGGGAAACAGGAACGGTAATCTTTTCATGTCATAGAAAAACAAGCTTATTTATATCGTTTTTATGAAAAAGTATCTCTCGCTTGTTCAGAAAAAACTGTCTTATCTGGGACTTGATGTCTCTACCCTGCTCGATATGTTTACCCTGGCCTTCTAAAAAGTAAGTTACTTAATGAACATAAATAAAATCGAATTTTTAGTGACCTTTGTATCGTAAAAGATATATAATTGTTATTTGTGGGCTATAGTGAACATAAATTCATTTGTCCTTACGTGAATGAATAAAAATCTAGAAAAATAAAGATGAGTCAGTAAAAGGCAAATACTCACAGAGATACAAATTGTCAGTCTGACAATAAATACTTCTGTTAGTAAACATTTGTATACGAATCTAATATTTAATTGGTAAAAGCAAGATACATATTTAACATCATACATTAACTCACATTTTTTTTTGGCAAAAGAACTGGTAATTATCAATCCTGATTTTATTACGTAACTTTGTTTAATGGACTTATAAAAAAGTTTTAACTTGATCAAGATTAATTATTTTTAATAGGAAACACACGAATGTTCTTCTTCTTATGTCTCTAGGGGTTTCTTTGGTTTTGTGGTTGCTCCATCGATCTAAGAAGCAAACACAAAATATTTAGTTTGTTTTTAATTTACAATTTAGAAATTGGCAAAATAATAAAAAAAAAAAAATAATAATTATAGACTAATTCAGTTAACATTCAAAAGCTTAACCAAACTGCAATTCATGTAATTTACAATGTCACTTCACTTTTAATTGACAAAAATAAAACTCATTTGCTTTTGAAGCAAGTCTGTTAATCGTTGTATTAATGTCTGGGGTCAAAGTCAAACCCTTACAACTTTTAATGGTATAATATGTAAAATAATGTGTTTTTTTTTCATTTCTTTTAAATATATTCATTAACGACATAAAGTTATGCAATACACGAAGTGCAAGAATCTGTAGCGGATTAGTCATATAGGAAGAGTGAGCTAATTTTAAGGGCTCTGAGCACTGGGGCTCCTCATCTGGGGGTACAAAATAATATTTAATACGTCCAATATAATATCAGCTCCACTACTGGACCAGTCCTCCACTTGCAAAAGTTGATTTTTTCCACTACATAACTTTTCTTTGTCTCGTTTCTGGTTCATAGTACGAGTTTTAGTCAGCCGCTATACTATTAGATTGATTTGCGTCAGAAGTGGGATTTATCTTGTCATATTTGTTTTAAAACAATCATTTGTCAGTTATGTTGACTCACCCAGTGATACATTCAGTTCTTAATGTAAATATGATTAGTTTCTTACAGACATAAATAATTAAGACATTCATTAAAAATGAATAATCGTATACATTTGATGAAAGCTTGATGATGATGTTGTATTGTGCAACTAAAAATGCAACTAAAAGACAAAGTTCAAATCAGTAGATAATACTAATTAAATATAGTCGTATTAATTTATCCACTAATTTCAGGTCTCTGTATTTTTTAACTCTATATTTATTAGGATTTGAATAATTGTGAATGAAAGTGGCTAAAATTGTCAATTCATAGATTTGATAAAAAAAACAGAAATAATATAAAACTAACTAGTTTCATGTATTTAATAACTTGATTGGGTTTCCATTGATGAATGATGTTGTCAGTATGTGGCGGTTTTTGGTAAATCTGTCCTTTATTGAAGTTATTTGGCATCAGTGATTCTCAGTCACGATAAATAAGACGATTGAGCAGGAATTGACCTCATCATGACCTCCATCACAGATTGTCAATATGGACATTATTAAAAAACATTATAAACCGAAATTAGCTATGTTCATTGAAGAAAAAGTAAGATCGGATCACATAAGAGCAGAAAAAATAGCGGCGTCAAATGTCGGATCAAATCAGAATAAACAAATCCTCGACTTCTTCAAAACCAATTGAAGAAAATCCTGTTCTAATTGATCTACCCTTATCTTAAAAAACTGAATGAACTGCAAATCAAGAAAATCTACTTAAAGTTTAGAGCAGAAAATATCTCACTAAAAAATAAAATCTTGCTCTTTTCTTCCCAGAGCAGTTTAGAGCAGCTCACTGAACAGAGATATTGAGTGAAGTTCCTACATATGAATGTCTTAAACTTGAAAATTGATATACAGGGTGATTGGTATAAGGTGCACCAAAAAGCTTGAGCGTGTAGGTGGGGTTAAGACAAGAAAAAAATCGTATGGGAGGGGGGTCTATTTTCCTCCGTTTAGGCGGGAGGGGCAATTTTCTAAAAAGTTGACTTAAATCAGAAAAAAAATTATTTAAAAACAACGGTGAATGATACAAAGACTTGTTATATCTTTTTAAAAAGCCAGAAAACTACTCTTTTATTTTATTTTTAAATTAAGTTGTTTGAGTGAACATTTTTAAAAAAATTAATTTTCAAACTCAAAATTTTGAAAATAAAAATAAAAAAAAAATGTTAAACTAATTTTTTTCAAAATTTTATGTAATTAACTATTATTTTTATTTTCAAAATTCAATGCTCTTATTAGTTTTTAGTCAAAAACAGAAAACCGGATGCCAAAGTGTATCTTAGTTTTTGAGAAATAAAAAAAAAAAATAAAAGTTAAACTAGTAAGTAAAGTAAAAAGTTAATTCGTTTTTTTTATTATTTGATTAAAATCGGATGGTATGTAATAAAAAATAAAAAAGGGATAGTTCCCTAATTATTAATTGACCTGAGCAGGTCAAATTTGGGAAAACCAAAAAAAAAAGTATTTTTCTTGGAAAAAAATACTTCTAGTTTTTCTTAAGGTTTCAAGTTTAATGCGATGATGGAGAAAAGACTATGGTATACTGATAAAATATTTTCTTTAGATTAGTTCAATACTATAATGCAAGTTTTGTATTCGTAAAAAAAAAGTTTTGAGATAACAATCAACCATGACATAACGATGATAGAGAACACGAAAAAAGTTCTGTCTGTCTGTCTGTCCGTCTGTAAGTCTGTAAACGGTTTAGCTGATTTTTTTCAAATTTGGCACTCTATATTTTTAGAGTAATATACCCAGGCGATTTTTTTTTATTTATATCCTAGGTCTGAAAACAACGGTACCTGCCATATAAACGTTACAGATAATTCAATTTTCCTGGAAAAATAATACGATCGATTTTTATAAAATTTTGTGTGTCTGATTTTTTCCCAGTAGAAAAGGTTTTTGGTTGGAAACTTATTTTCAAAATCACCTTATTAACGGTACCTGCCATAAAAACGTTATAGAAATTATTTTTACTTCCGATTATTTATTATAGTTTCTTGCTTAGTATCCTAAGCCAAAGGTTAGTAATCTTACACAAGAGCAAGTTTGTCCGACCCAGTCGTGCCTTTTATTTTCTATTCTTTTATCATTCTAATTTTTTAGCTTCTTCTATCTTCTTCTCTGAAAATGTCACCGGAATTAAGTACAAAAATGTTGAGAAACTTCCTATTTTAAAATTGAGCCTTTTTTTTCTCGTGTTAGAGTATTTTCATATATGACCTTCTGGCGAGGTTTTCAACTAAGCAGAACTGGAAAGCCAGAAAACTTTTCTTTTTTTTATTTTTAAATTAAGTTGTTAAAGTAAACAGTTTTAAAAAAATTAATTTTCAAACTCAAAATTTTGAAAAAAAAAATAAAAAAAAAATGTTTAAAATAATTTTTTTTTTAAATTTTATGTAATTTACTATTATTTTTTTCAAAATTCAATGCTCTTATTAATTCTTAGTCAAAAGCGGAAAACCGGTACCAAAATGTATCTCAGTTTTTGAGAAATTAAGAAAATACTAAAAGCACGTTAAAAAAAAAAGGTGAAATCTGGTTAATCCAGTTAATTGTTTTTTACCAGATTAACCAGATTTCACCTTTTACATTTTGGCATCCGGTTTTCTGTTTTTGACTAAAAATTAATAAGAGCATTGAATTTTGAAAAAAAAAAATAATAGTTAAAAACATAAAATTTTTAAAAAAATTAGTTTAAACATTTTTTTTTTATTTTTTTTTTTCAAAATTTTGAGTTTGAAAATTAACTTTTTTAAAACTGTTCACTTAAACAACTTAATTAAAAAATAAAATAAAAGAATAGTTTTCTGGCTTTCCAAAAAGATATAACAAGTCTTTGTATCATTCACCGTTGTTTTTAAATCATTTTTTTTCTGATTTAAGTCAACTTTATAGAACATTGCCCCTCCCGCCTAAACGGAGGGAAATAGACCCCCCTCCCATACGATTTTTTTCTTATCTTAACTCCAACTACACGCTCAAGTTTTTTGGTGCACCTTAAACCAATCACCCTGTATAGGCGCCTACAGAAATTTTCATATCCGAATCATTTTGAAACAGAATCCGGATCTTATAACTTTGCGGAAAATACCAAAGAGTCTAACAATAAACCAGAATAATGTTACAAAGCAAAGTAAATAGGGACAAAAAAAATGATTGAAATCACTGATCTCATATCGGCTTAAATTAAACGCAAATATTTTTCGCTGCTAATCGAAGAGAATTATATGCTATTTTAACTCAGAATAGTTTAAATTGAACTTTAGTTCACAGGGTTTTCGTAATTTTTTCTTAAAACATGACACTACTTAAAACTCAATTGCTAAACAGCCATAATATGCGAGGCACAGCACAGGCCTGAATCTTAAGTCATATTTCTATTTGAAAATGAGAAACAATTTTCTTTATTTCAATTAATCATAGAAATGTGACGAAAAATACTTGCTCTATATCAAATCTTTACTTTATTTGTAATAATTTTATAATTATGCTTTTAGTAAGTGAATCATTTTTGTTTGCCAGTAGGTATATTTAGTATATGCACGCTTGCATGTTATCTAAATACTGTATTTCTTATCACACAATAAATTTATTAATAATTACTGAATATCTGCATAAATACAATTCGTATAGTCAATTATTAATTACCTCACCATCATTTTAAATTCTAAGAAAACCCCTTAGAAGCATTTCAAGTACGTATTTAATTTAATTTTTATCAATATTGATAAGAATTTAATGATACAATGTGATTTTTAATTCATAAACAGAAATGGTTTGTCATATTTACCTTCTTGCATCTTATCTTTTTTACATCAAGGGATGTTTCAACTTCATATTCGATATATTGCGATTTTTTCGTCACAAAAACTTTTCCAAAAATAGAACATTTGCACTATTGAACAAGTTAAAATTGCTAAGCTTGGTTAAGATCGGTTGAGCCGTTTACAAAAAAGTCAAAATTGGATAAAACCGTAAAAAATTGGTTTATTTCTGTAGTCTGATGTATTTCCTTTGTTGCTGTATTACCTTCATTATCAGAAGATTAGTGGAAATCATTAGTTTCGTTTTCGAGAAAAATAAGCATAAGATGTTACACACTAATAAAGTATGCCACATTCGCGTTGTGCGTTCATGTGTTTATATTTGGTGAGGCATAATTTTGGGGTATCTGGTCCAATTCTATCAAAACTGCTAGCGCACGCTTGCATGACTAGTTAAGCATTGATTTCGCATGCAAACTGAGTGTTTATGGTGTTGACTCCAAGTGTAAGCACGATGCATGCTCTGATTTCATAAAATGTTAATATTTGTTTGGTTTGCGCAAGCAACAATGTTTTTTAAATTGCACAATCGCGTATAGAAATAAATAATTATTGTGTTTTAAAACAACATACACAATCTGATAATATTCAGTCAAAGTTATAAGGCCAGTTTGAGTATAGAGTACGAAAAAAGTGTGATCAGGTTTGCACACGCATGCATGTGTATAGTATATAGACCCTTAAAATAACATGTTAAATCAAAGCACATTCTTATTTATTCGAAAAATTTATTTAAAATACTAAGATTTCATACTGTTTACTTCTTTCCATAAATTGTCACATGGTAATCCAAATTAACTTTTTTAGTACAATGGAAATTAATTGTGGTATATTTAAAGCCTGGACCGCCAGCTAATAAAGTTCCGTGGCAACTAGTTCTATTTGGTGAATTATCAATGGCTTGAATTGCAGTGATATTCTTTTTGTTGGTTCGTTTCTGTGAAGATAAAATAATTTAATTAATTAAAAATATTACAAAATTGTATAAAAAGTATAAAAATTTTATACATACATATGCAGGGAATTGATAACGTCTATCAATTCCATGAGCATGAAAAGAGGAATGGTTAAACACACGCTGGGATGATAGAATTATATCCTTTGAACTTATCTTGCCCCATGTAGAGCTAATGGCGTAAGAAGTGGCAGCAAAAGTAACCAATATTGTAAAAAAAATAACTCCAACCTTCTTCATTTTTCTTCAACTTTTGAGTGTAAAATGACGACTGATAAATGTTTTACATCTGAAACAAGTATTTATAGTCCCAAATAGTTCTTAGTCAACATTTGTTCTTATCATTTTAACATTTATTAATGTGATGGTAGTTACGAAAATAAAAAGTAAAAATAACCCTTTTATTGATCACGAAACCGTTCGCCGACTCATGACATTCCTCATAATAAAGCCCCTCATTTATTTTCCCTACAAATTTCCTTGAGTCCGAACTCAAATTTCTTAATTTAAACAGATTTAAGGATGTTTATATCATTGTACAGTAGAACTTCCATAAGTCAAACCCTTAAAAAGAGATAAAATATGTTCGAGTTACAGAAACTTCGAGTTATAGAACGATATAAGAAGTAAGTTGAATTCTAAAAGTTCTAAATAAATAATAGAGAAATTCGAGTTATGGAAGTTCGACTGTATCTATGTATGCATTTTAATAACAATACCGAAATAAAACTTTCTCCATGGCAAGTTTTGGCGTTACGATGCTATACTATTTTCCAACGCCAAGCCAACGCAAAATCCAAAAAATATCAGTTTTGATCGAGAAAAAAAGTAAGAATCGAATCCAACAAATTTTCGTCTCAGTGGATTCAGATGGAATTTTTTTTGTCACATTTAAAAAACCTCTGAACGCTCAAAAACCTTCGATTTTTATTTGTGGGACTTGCCTAATTTATCGCTTAGCACTAAATACTTCAAAAATGTCAAAACTAGATTATAAACTACAGAATGTCCAATGTGTTGTTTCTGATTTCAGAAACTAAATTGCTTTGTGCGAATCTTTCAAACACAAACTACAAAATTCAATAGGGTTTTTCAACAGGCGCAGTCGGTTGTATTCTCATAGTTTTCTCTTTCAAACTGCAAGACTTCATGTGGATAATTATTTTTTGAATCGAATTTGTAAACAAAAAATCCTTTATTGACTACAACTATAGTCAATAAAGGATTTTTTGTTTACAAATTCGATTCAATAATCTCGACCACAATATCGGTTAATTTCTTTCAAGATTAAATTAGAAAGTTTTTCATTAATTATTTTTTAATCGATTTTGGTCAGATTTGTCTGGCTTGTCAAATACAAATACGACACTTGACCACAATTAACTGTCTTACCATCTGCCCTGGCCTGTGTGAACATGGTTTTAATTTCAATTAAAGCAGTTTATGACAATTACGACACAAATTCGTATGGGAAACGTTTATGACGTTGAAAACTGTCCCATGATTACGACGCATGTGTGTTAACTTAGTAAATCAAGCACATTGACACCAGCGCAAGAAGAGCGACAACATGATTCGATTTAATCATTTAGAAGTGATTGTAAAATAAGCAAATTTTGATTTCGCATGATGGTTGATCAAATGTGTAAATGATTTTTGATGAAGATGCTTTTTCGGTGAAGATATGAACAAATTAAATTATAAGCCGTGTAAGGTTTTCTTAAAATCAATGTTGATATTGCTGGTGATGGTATAAAACTTTCTCCATGGCAAATTTTGGCGTTACGATGCTATACTATTTTCCAACGCCAAGCCAACGCAAAATCCAAAAAATATCAGTTTAAATCGAGAAAAAAAGTAAGAATCGAATCCAACAAATTTTCGTCTCAGTGGATTCAGATGGAATTTTTTTTGTCACATTTAAAAAACCTCTGAACGCTCAAAAACCTTAGATTTTTATTTGTGGGACTTGCCTAATTTATCGCTTAGCACTAAATACTTCAAAAATGTCAAAACGAATCTTTCAAACACAAACTACAAAATTCAATAGGGTTTTTCAACAGGCGCAGTCGGTTGTATTCTCATAGTTTTCTCTTCAAACGGCAAGACTTCATGTGGATAAGTATTTTTTAATCGATTTTGGTCAGATTTGTCTGGCTTGCAAATACGATACTTGACCACAATTAGCTGTCTTACCATCTGCTTTGGCCTGTGTGAACAGAGTTTTAATTTCAATTATAGTAGTTTATGACATATAATTGTTATTTGTGGGCTATAGCCCACATATCTTTTATATCTATTACGATACAAAGGTCACTAAAAATTCGATTTTAGTAGTTTATGACAATTATGACACAAATTCGTATGGGAGAACTTTCAATTTGATGTACAAGATTCTCCGCATATAAATTCAAGCAGATCCTTTAAATAGTGAGCTACATTTATGACGTCGGAAACTGTCTCATGATTACGACGCATGTGTGTTAACTTAGTAAATAAATCACATTGGCACCAGCGCAAGAAGAGCGACCACATGATTCGATTTAATCATTTAGATGTGATCGTAAAATAAGCCACTTTTGATTTTGCATGATGATTGATCAAATGTGTAAATGATTTTTGATCAAGATGCTTTGTCGCGGAAGATCTGAACTATTTAAATTTGTTGTCAAATTATTAGTCGTATAAGGCTTGCTTAAAATCACTGCTGATATTGCTCTTGGTGGTATAAATTGTTTATAAAATAAAGGCGGCCGCTGTCGCTGGTACTGTTGCAGGCGCTGCCTTAATCTGTTTCGCGCATTATTATTATAATTTTTATCAACATAATTTAATATCATCTGAACATTCGAACTGTGAGATGGTATATTCGAAAGTAAATAATGTTTACAAAGTTTTAAGCGCTGATTTACGGAATAGATTCACATCAAAAATATTAGTAACTAATTGATAATAATGGAGACTCATATAAAACAAATATTTGACTGATTACGCTGCGCAAAATGTTGATAAAATGAAAAAGAAGAAATTAACAAAAAAACAAAAGTCAATGATTCATATAAAAAACCTATTTAAAGAGTTTTGTGATAAATATATGAGGACGTGAGAGCCACAATAACTGCAAATATTATATTAATTTGTCAATTTAGCAACGTTGGTCATACCGATACCACAAGGATGCATATTTTAAGAAATGGCAGTTGAAAAATCAGGAACCCCTCTTTCCTCAGTTAATTGTTTATTACCTCACCGTAAATTGAAATTTTGAGAAGGAAATATTCAATACTCAATCATACATAATATCAACATTGATAAGATCTTAATGATACAATGATATTTTTCATTCGGCTTTTTGGTCTGTCACATATCTGAAGGAGCTCTATTGCTTTTGCCTCCAATCTTTTATTTTTACATAAAGATTCAAGGCCAAAGGTCTTATATTCGATATTTGGCGAAACTGGTTGTATTGAGAGGGAAACTTTTTGTTAAAAGAGAATATTTGACCTATGGATGTCAAAATGTTTTGAGCCGTTATCGAAAAAATCGAAAAATTGGCGCAAAATTATAGTCAGCCTAAGTTTAACGAATTAACGCCACACTTTTTAACTTAATTTTAACTTTGAAACAGTTTTCTAACTTTAAAGTAATTATAGACTCTTTCTGAAGTACTGACAACTAGGGTGGGGTTTAAAACATTTCTCTTGCTTATTTGTGCGGAACACACCTTAAACAGTGACAGTTCGCTCAGAAAACAAAGCAAACACACCTTTCTATCGGTCGTCAAATGTCATCAGCCCGTAATGTGTCAATAAAATGATAATTTTCTGTTTTATTTCAATTTTCTCCCTCTTTGAAAATAAAATTAATTTAATTTTTTTAAGAACTTAGAAATATATATCGTTTAAAAGTAGATTTTTGCAAAGAATGCTGTAATGCCGAAATAAAGGGTATACAATTTCAGTTTCATGTCGTCAAACAATTCAAAATCTTCGTCCTCTGAAAACATTTTGCAATTTTTTTTTTGTCTATAGAAAATGACAAATTGACAGGAGTCAGAGAGAAGCAAGTGTGACATTATCAAAATTAAAATAGGGTTTTCATGATTTGCCAAAATGTAATTTTAGACTAGTGTCAAACTAAATTTGATTTAGCTTCGAGTTAAATGGACTATAATTTTGAGCCATTAAATTGTTAAAGTGCATACGAAATCAAAGCAAATTCTTATTTGTTTAAATATTTATTTCAAATGCCAAGTTTTCAAGTTTATTACTTCTTTCCATAGATTGTCACTTGAAAATCCAAATTAGTTCGTACACCATATTTACACTGGAAATAAATTCTGGCATATTTATAGCCAGGACCGCCAGCCGGTAAATCTACGTAGCAGCTTGTTCGGTTTTGTGAATAATCAATGGCTTGAATAACGGTGATTTTCTTTTTGTTGATTTGTTTCTGTGAAAAATAAATTAAATTAATTAAATAGTACAAAACTGTATGAAGTCAAAATTAAAATATTACATATTCAGGGAATTGGAAACCTCTTGTAATTCCATAAGGAGACGTATTATTAAACACACGCTGGGATGATAGAATTATATCATTTGAACTTATCCTGCCCCATGTAAAGCTAGTTGAGTATGAAGTTGCAGCAAAAGCAACCAAAATTGTAAAAATAATAACTCCAACGTTGTTCATGTTTCTTTCAGCTTTGAGTCTTGAGTGTAAAATCACAACTGATACTTATTTTACATCGCTCTGTATCAAGTATTTATAGTCGCAAAATTGTTTTTAGTCAACATTTTTCCTTGCATCACTTTCATTTTTATTTATCTGAAAGTTCCAAAAATAAAAAGTAAAAGAAAAAAATCCATCTTTCTAATCACGTATGAGTCCTGAGAGAGCAACGTTGACTCATTACCTCATTACCAAAACTTGAAAAGTACTTTTGAGAATTTAATCTAGATTCTAGATGTTTCAGAATGGTTCGAAGATTTATATGAAGTTTTAAAAATACGAACCCACCATACGCCAGAGGATCAGTTGTGAATTTGAATTCATGTGTTACTAGTTGATTACATACATATAACTACAGTGAAAGCTCTTCGGGGACCAACATTTTTATCTAATTTTAAATACAAAATTTGTTCTTATAAACGGGATGCGGACACTTAATTTTACTCATTTAAAATAAAAAACTCTTCCACAAATGGGCACAATTATTTAGTAAAAGGTTATTTTTGTATAAAAATAAGAAACATAAATATACATGAAATCAGTTTACAGTAAAGTTTCTATTTTTGTTTATAACATAAGCAAATCCAATGA
This sequence comes from Baccha elongata, assembly GCA_951217065.1. Lineage (NCBI taxonomy): Eukaryota > Metazoa > Arthropoda > Insecta > Diptera > Syrphidae > Baccha > Baccha elongata. The sequence goes on from OX578272.1 coordinate 250,054,340, forward strand.
AAATCTCCGATAACCGGACTCGAAGCTCTCGCAACCGGTGATAGGAAATTTACGTTGTTAGCTTAGAAGGGAATTCCCCGGAGGACTAAATGTTCTTATGTAAGGAATTTGTTATTGGGTTCTCTTTCACTTCTGATTTGTTTTATTTCTGCTATTTATATCCGCAGCATTTCATAGTGTTATGTCAACATATATTATGATATTTATTAAAAACGACTTTTTTAATTCTCTCTTTTAACCGAAGAGCTCCCATAACCGGGGAAAAATTAGGCGACCCGTGAGTCTCCGGTTATGGGAGCTTTCACTGTACTTGCTTAAAATGGCGACTATACAAGTCAGGATTTTTAAGCATGACATATGCGATGTAAAAAAGGGATTATACACCTGCAAACTGAAAGTGTATATGATGTTGGCTGGTGAGGGTTTAACCATATGTGTTATGTACTTACTTCATCAGATTTTAATATATTTGTTTCGTTTGCACAAGCAAGAATGTGTAATGTGTCTTCAGAATCACACGATCACGTGGATAAAAATAATTATGGCATTCAAGTACAATCTGACATTATATTCAGTCTACGATAACTACAAATATTGAAACAAAAGGCCGCAATTAAAGTATAGAGTGTGACAGAAAGAGTGATCAGGGTTGCACATGTATGCATGTGCAGATTACTGGCGCCTCAAACTGGCATACAAATTCAATGCACATTTATATTTGTTCAAAAATTTATTTCAAATCAATTGCCAATTTTTCAATAGTTTCACTTCTTTCCATAGATTGTCACTTGAAAATCCAAATTAGTTCGTGCACCATATAAACACTGGAAATTAACTGTGGCATATTTATAACCAGGACCGCCAGCAAACAAAGTTCCGTGACAGCTTGTTCTATTAGGTGAATTATCAATGGCTTGAATAGCTGTGATCTTCTTTTTGTTTTTTTGTTGCTGTTGAGAAGAAATAATTAAATTAATTAGAAAAAATTACAAAACGGTATATAAAGTCAAGATAAAAATATTACATAGGCAGGGAATTGCAAACGTCTGTTGATTCCATAAGGAGACCAGTAGTCAAACACACGTTGAGAAGATAGAACTATATCTTTTGAACTAATTTTGCCCCATGTAGAGTTAATGGCGTAGGATGTTGCAGCGAAAACCACCAAAAGAGTAAAAATAATAACTCCGACGTTCTTCATGTTTATTCAAGCTTTGAATGTAAAAGCACGACTGATAATTACTTTACATCGCTGAATCAAGTATTTATAGTCGCAAATAGTTCTCAATCGACCTTTTTATCTTATCACTATTCCAGTATCTTACTTGAAGTTACAAAAATAATAGTTGAAAAAAAAAAATCCCTCTTATTAATCATGGAACCGAAAAATAGTAAACACTTAACGAAATTCACCGAAATCATCTTAATCAGTTCTTATAAGTAATTAAAAAAATATCAGGAACTAATTGGTAATCATGGAGATTGATAACACAAAGATTTAACTGATTTAACTGGCGCTGTGTCAATGAAATTAAGAAGATAAAATAAACAAAAGTCAATGAATCATACCGTTTTTTTTTTTGTGAATAGAGCTTCGTGATAATCTCAAAATGTTCGGTTGAGCAAACGTAAAGTTTGACAGAGTAGTTATGGAAATAGCAATATCAATGTTTCGATAACTTAAATTTTGCCGTATTTTGACGGAATGTACATATTTCATTATGTTAACCAAAAATAGGAATTGTTTGGTGTTCTTTTTTTTATAACTATATGAAATCAATACTAAGTATTCTAAAATCAAAATTGGGAACAATGACATAACCACATAGTAGCATGTAGGGATTTGGAATGTCTTTACGTTGAAGAACTGCGGGAAGGAACTTCTAGATTATGCAGTATGTTTCGAAAATCTATACGTATTCCTTTGTTGAAACTTTTTTTTCAAAGGTCGTAACATTAAATTTTTACCTCTACACCCTTCCATACACACCGGACCAAGTAAAGTACCGAAAGTACCGAAATTCTCCTAAAGTACCGAAAATTTTGCTTTTTCTTTTCAAATTCTATTCTTCTCCAAGGGACGGATTTAGTACTTAAATGTCTTTTAAAACCAAAGAAAAAGCGATTGGCAAGAGTAGTTTTTTGTTTCAACTCTGATCTGTTGCCATTTTGGGTTGTATTATAGGGGATCCTAGGAAATCAAGGTTCTTAACTGCTCCGAAGTTTTATGTATCCATCGTTAGGTTTTTCCAGAGTTCCACGCACGATGACAGCATATATTTCGTCTTGTTCTTATTAATAGGGAAAGCCACCTCCACCTGAATGTGACAGCCACAGCTCGTTTCGTTGAATGTTGAACGGACTTTTAAAAGATTATACATCTTCTGTTGAATTTAAGGAAGTAGATATTAAAAAAGTTGCTTCATAAATAATAATGCGTTGGCATGCCTTACACATTTATTTCATTAATTTCTCAACATTAAAAGGTTCGGTGGTGTTTTTACTGACTTTTGTAGAACAGAGAGATTTCTCCATCGTAATTCTGCACAAGCGGATGTTTTTCGCAATAATACCGCTGTTCGATATACTCTCTTTTGAACAAACTCTTCAGAAAGATTGTTGTATGCTTCTAGAGAAGTCATTTCCCGCAGTACTGGGAGGCCATTTGCAAGCAGTCTTATGCTAAATGTTGAAACTGCTAACCACTTTTCATGTGGATCAAGTGGAAACAATGTTTGGTTATCGTCGTCTAAGCTGAATGGGATATTGTATTTGGCTTCGAAATGTTGGTTATCATTAACAAAAAATTAGTACTTTCAGATTGTCAGTACAGATCATGTTCCTACTCTCATATTGACATGCTTCAGTTCTGGGCTCTGGTCTTGTGATCTTGATGGTATAAATGAATTCTTTTCACATGTGAAATAGCTTCACTTGTAATGGGAATCGGTTCGCTATTATCAGGTGAAGTAACTTCGCACATAAGGTGAAAAATTTAACTTTTTTTTGGGAAACATTTTAACTTTTTAATGCATTCAAATTTCAGATGGGAATTTAGTCCTCACAAATTTTAAGACTAAAAATTCAAGTTTTTGTAATCATAAAAACTATCATTTTGCCTGATAGTTCTTATGATTACGTTGATTATTTTCACAGTTAGTTTGTTTCACATAAAAACTGTTTGCTAAAGCGAATAGTGATTCTTTTTTCTCATGTCTCTGCAGCTGCGATTATGAGTACTTGCTCTTATTTATATGGGATTATGGTGGCAGAGGGCTCTACATCCGTCAAGCCTCTTCGATCTCTAGTAATATTTCCTTCAATTTCGAATTTTCATTTTGAGAAAGATCGTGTTAAACCCAATCACTTTATCAGAGATGAGTCTTGTGTTCATTGTCCTTAGTCATTTTAAAGCTTGACGTAAAACACCTTTAACAAAAAGATTCATTCTGCTAATACATTCCTTTCCAAATTTAATTTTGGAGCGAACATTTTTTAACGTCAGTCTAGAAGGAATTCCAAAACTATAGACATGACAGCTTCTTTCTAAACGGATTGTCATTGAACAAACTTTCCTCCGGAGATATTTTATGATTCATTACTCACGAAATTAAAAGATTACGTTACAAATCGTATGTTGTATTTTTGGCTCTGATTTTTTCTTTTACCGGGAAGTTAGTCTGTCTTTTCATTTCTCTCAAAGCCACTATGCCCAGAGATTCAGAGTAGATAGTTACCGTCGGGTCAACTGTCAATAGTCAAATTCGAAAAATAGTTCAGACATTATTGAACTTCGAGGATTATTTGTCCGAATCGATGGATGTCCGGATGTGACAACATCTTAATTGGTTTAGAATGACGTTATGCTTAAGAAACTTCGAAAAACTAAACTATAGGTCAATGAATTTAGTTATGTGTTTCTATATCACTGAATCGTGAATCATCGCAACAGCGAATCATGCAAAGTGAATTATTGTTCTCAGTGAATTATTCTTGACCCAAGTCAATCGCTGACATCACACTTGGTTTTTAAATTATAACTCCTCATTAACTAAAAATATATCGGCTCGATGCAACTACATACATTTGTATAGGTTATAAATTAATAATTATAACTGTAAAAATGAACACTCCCACAAAAACAAAAATTTACTAATAAATCAACTATGTTGACACCTTTTATTTATATAATATATAATCCAAAGTGTAAAAATTGATTACACTGCAGGTTTTTCAATTTTACTTCCTTCCAAAGATTTTCATATCGAAATCCAAGTTACCTCTAGGTCCAGCACATCGGAAATCTATTGTAGTATATGTGTAGCCAGGACCTCCAGCAAGCATAGTTCCATGGCAGTTTGTTCTGTTCGAAGACACATCGATGGCTTGAATGGAAGTGATAATCTTTTTGTTGCTTTGTTTCTGATGATGAGCAAATGGAAAAAAAGTTATATACAAATTTATAAGTAAAATTATTTGGATTTTAATATGTATTTACATAAGCAGGAAATTGAACACGTCTGTTTAGTCCATAAGGTGACGAATAATTGAAAACACGTTGGCTAGATAACATTATATCCTTTGAACCGCTTGTGCCCCATGTAGAACTCATGGCGTACGAAGTTGCAGCAAAAGCTACAAAAATTGTAAAAATAATTACTGCAACGTTCTTCATGTTGATATGGTTTACGAGAGTGAAATCAGTGACTAAAAGTTCCACAGTTGATTCAAGTATTTATAGCCACATGTAGTTCTTGACAAACCTTTTTATCTTATCAGTATCGTTTTAATTAACTCCCGATGTGACAAGTGTAGCAAATAAAAAAATAATCGCTATTATTATTTACGGAACAACGAAATTCGTCGAAATCATCTTAATCAATAATTTAAATTTAATAAAACAACAAGAACTAAGTTTTAATTATAATGAGTTTTGATAAGGAGAATTTGACTGATTGCGTTGAGTCAATTGTTGGATAAGTGAAGAAGAAATAAAATAATAAACAAAAGTGAAGAGATTCTAAATGAATCACACGGGTTTCTTAATTGATTCATTATGCATATAAAGTGAGATTAGAGAAATCAATACCGGGAATAGATAATTCGCTATCTCAACACCTGTGGTACTAAATTGTTATTGATATTTGAAATGTTTGTGTTCTAGTTGTCTATTTACATATTGAATTTTTAAACTATTTAATTACTTAGCTATTGAACTAATTGAACTATTCAACTCACAAACTACTAAAAACTAGAACTATTAAACTATTGAACTATTGAACCATTGTAATATTGAACCACTGAACTATTTAACAATTAAACTAATGATCTGTTAAACTATTGAAGTGTTGAACTATTTAACTACTGAACTATTGGAACTATTCAACTTATGAACTAGTAAAATATAGAACTATTGATATATTGAACTATTAAGCTACTGAACTATTAAACTATTGAATTGTCTAATGAACTAGAAAAATATAGAACTATTGATATATTGAACTATTAAGCTACTGAACTATTAAACTATTGAATTGTCTAAACTATTCAACTATTGAACTACTGAACTGTTGAACTTTTGAACTATTGATCATTGAATAATTGAACTATTTAACAATTTAAGTATATATGCAATGAATTTTTCAACTGCTGAACTTTTTGAACTATTCCACTAGTAAACTATGAAACTAAAATTACACTATTGAATTATTAAGTTATTGAACTGTTTGAACTATTAACCTATTAAACAATTTAAATATTGAATTATTGATAATTTAACTATAGAATCATTTAAAAATGTACTATTGAACCATTTATCTATTGAACAGTTAAACTATCGCAGTATTGAACTATTTATTTACTGAAAAATTTGAACTATTCAACTTATAAACTAATAAACTAATAGAACTATTGATCTAATAAACTATTAAACTATCAAGCAACTGAACTATTGAACTGTTTGAACTAATCAATTAGAGAACTACTGAACTATTGAACTATTGAACATTGAATTATAAAACGATTTAACTATTAAACTATTGAAAAAAACTAGCTGATGAAGCAACCCATTAAACTTGAGTGAAACACAAATAGTATATAATATATACAGGCTTTTTAATAGCCTTCTACAAAGCTTAGTGTTAAGAATCTTCTACAGTCTCAATATTTATTCGTTTCTTATTAATTTTTTTTTTCATTTTAGTTCATTGACTTCAGCAATGGCAACGTCGGAGTCAACTTTGCTGGATATTCTGCTCAAGCTGGGCTTGGAGGTCTTTTGACCGGAAATGCAGCTGATGGTGGACTAAGTGCTTCTGCCGGAACACCGTTCGGACAAAGAGCAGCTGCAGGACTCGGTGGTTCCGTGAACGGTATGTTTTATTCTGAAAATGTCTGGAAAATCATATATTTTGTTGGGTTACTTTCAACGTTCTAGTTTGAAAAAACTGAAAACTTTGAAAACGAACTCTGGTGAAAGTGACTTTTTGCAAAGATCGGTAATTTTTGCCACATTTTGAAATTAATCCGATTGATGATGTTGTAGATAAGCTTTTAAAGTTTTCGGAATTCTCAAAGTCAGGAGAACTTTTTGCACAAACCGTCTTTGTGGTTTTTTTTTTTTTCAATTGACACCTATTTTGCTTTTCATACGATCACTTTAATTTTTGCTTATCTTTTTAAGGAAACGCTGCTGGAGGTCTTTATGCTGGAGCCCAAGCTAATGATGATATTGGTGCTAGTGCCGTACTTGGTGGTTCAACAGGTCTTCAACAAAGTGGTGGTATTGGTGCTGAAGCTCATTCTAATGGAAATTCAGTTACAAGAACTCTGATTCAAAATCCACCACAATCTGTTCCAACAAATAACGTACAAACAGTTACAACTGTTCAGAAAATCAAGCCACCAAAGAAATACGTCACACAAACTAGCATCGCAAGTGTAAGTATTCTTAATGATTATTATTTTTTACTTTTTCCGTGCAATTTTAAATCTTCCAAAAGCCTGTAGAATATGAACAGAGATCAGTAGTCGTCGCTCCTGTGGTGACTGTTGTTAAGACTTTTAGTCCTCATCGTGTCCGAAGATTGAAACATTCAAGACCAGCAGTACATCGCGTTGGTTTGTTTAAACAAATTTCTTATACACCCCTTGTTCGTCAGGTAGGTTTGATGGAACTTTAAGGACCTTTGCCTATATCCTGCTTTTTCAACCTTTATCCCACTTTAATCTACGATAAAATTTGAATTCATTTATACCTGATTTTTAAGGTTTTAAGAAAATGACTTGAAGGCACGTCCTTGAACTGGGTCCATACTTCCAGCGATTCCTTTTTTCAATCATTCTCATTTTGTATTCCCTTTTCTTTCTATAAGCGGTTTGGCCAAATATTATACCTACATACTTCATTCTCATTCATAAGTTTCTTTTAAAAAAACATATTTTAATATTTCATGTATTTTTTTTTACAGAGATTCGGTGGGGAAGAACAGGTGAACCTTGCTGACACTGACACAACATATAAGACAGTACAAAAGGTCAACTATCCTACTGTAGTGAGCAAGCAAATTACTTACAATCCAATTCAATTTTTGAATGTAAATATTTGTGTTTATTTTACAAATAGATCTTTAAATTCATAAAACTATATTTTCTTTAATTAGATCCCAATTGGAATTTTGAAATCAATCCAAGATAGTTTGCAGCCATTGAGATATTCCAAACAAGTTTCTATCGTCGGGTAAATGGAATTAATTTAATTATGAAAATAATAAATTTAAATACTCTGTAATGAAATATAAAAATAAAAAGTAATGAAAATGTTTTGAGGTGTAAAATATTATATAAGACTTATTTTTTAAAAATATTTTATATACAACAATTTCGAAATTTAAAAAGTAATACTGGTACGTTATTTGCTCCCGGTAAAATTTTTTAAAGGGACGTGGCAGCATTCAAACAGAGGCTTTTGGAACATTCCAGTATAGTCAAATCTTAAACTAGCATCGGACTTGTAAAAAAGGAGTGCAAAAAACATGTGGAGCTCTTTGACACAACCATGCTAACAAAAATTGATTTTAAAGCTTAGCAAAAGTGTTACTCTGAATGCAGTTTATTTTATGGTTATTTTGATCTCATTTTGGTAGGGTGAATGGAAATCCTGGTCGTCATCTTGTTTGATAAGCTGGTATTTTCTGTTGGTGGAATCGTGAGCATTTTCATCATTAAGTAGATGGGTGAATTACCTTCAGTGTCGAATCAAGGGCTTATCAGCGGTGAAAACAAAACCCTATAGCACCTTTGTTGTAGAATTTCTGATAATTTGTTCAAATTGCTTCCAATCATCTTCTAGGCTCAATAAATCAGAGTAAGCTGAAAGTAAATAAATTTAACATATTCTCAGTCTGTCACTTTTCAGACTTCAGATTGTTGTTTTTCAAGGTCTGTTTTTCTTTAATCGCAGATTTTGTTTTCCTAAGGATTTTAATGAATACACGCCATCATAGCTAAGCATCGACTGTCGATATTTGCTTGAATATTGTCTTCGAAACAATATGATCAATTTGGTTGCAAGATCGTTCAACTGGTAGTAGTTGTAGATGTCAAAAAGTGAAAACTTTGTACTGCTTACAACAATCACGCTCTTTCACGCTAAGAATATGACTTATTTCAGTCCCATACAGGAGGTGTTGTGACATTTTTCTATGCCTTTTTACTTGCGATTATAGACTAAAAGGCAAGTTCCGGAAATTCTGTTCGTATGTCTGTCCGTTTTCAAAAATTGTACTTTTCATTTTTAGTGTAATATGCCCAGTCGTATTTTTGATTTTTATCCTAGAAAATGACGGTACCATAATACAGGGTAATTGGTATAAGATGCACCAAAAAACTTGAGCGTGTAGGTGGGGTTAAGACAAGAAAAAAATCGTATGGGAGGGAGGTCTATTTCCCCCCGTATAGGCGGGAGGGGCAATTTTCTAAAAATTGACTTAAATCAGAAAAAAAATTATTTAAAAACAACGGTGAATGTTTTACAAAGACTTGTTATATTTTTTTGAAAAGCCAGAAAACTACTCTTTCATTTTATTTTTAAGTTAAGTTGTTTGAGTGAACAGTTTTAAACAAATTAATTTTCAAACTCATAATTTTAAAAAAAAAATTGGTAAACTAATTTTTTTCAAAATTTTATGTAATTAACTATTATTTTTATTTTCAAAATTCAATGCTCTTATTAATTTTTAGTCAAAAACAGAAAACCGGATGCCAAAATGTATCTTAGTTTTTGAGAAATAAAAAAAAAAATTAAAAGTAAAACTAGTAAAATAAGTAAAAAGTTAATTCGTTTTTTTATTTATTATTTGATTAAAATCGGATGGTATGTAATAAAAAATAAAAAAGGGATAATTCCCTAATTAATAATTGACCTGAACAGGTCAAATTTGGGAAAACCAAAAAAAAAAGTGTTTTTTTTTTGTAAAAAAAAATACTTCTAGTTTTTCTTAATTTCTCAAAAACTAAGATACATTTTGGCATCCGGTTTTCTGTTTTTGACTAAAAATTAATAAGAGCATTGAATTTTGAAAATAAAAATAATAGTTAATTACATAAAATTCTGAAAAAATTAGTTTAAAAATTTGTTTAGTTTTTTTTAATTTTAAATAAAATAAAAGAGTAGTTTTTTGGCTTTTCAAAAAGATGTAACAAGTCTTTGTATCATTTGATTTAAGTCATTTTTTAGAAAATTGCCCCTGCCGCCTGAACGGGGGGAAATAGACCCCCACCTCCCATACGATGTTTTTTTGTCTTAACCCCACCTACACACTCAAGCTTTTTGGTGCATCTTATAGCAATCACCCTGTATAAGCGTTACAGATAATTTAATTTTTCTCGAAAAAAAGATCGATTTTGATAAAATTTCGTATGATTGACTAATTTGTTGCAAATTAAGATTTTTTTTGTAATTTTTTTTTTCAAAACTAGCGCTACAGATCATACTTCCATTTTTCTCGAAAAAATACGATCTCACAATTATAATATGAGTGATTTGTTGCCAACGGTGTTTTTTGTTGTTTTTCATCGAAAAAAAGCTTATAAACGGTACCTGTTATGGAACAGCATTTTTTTATATCGACTTTCTCTTAAACGGCAGTACCGATTTTAATGAAATTTATTATTCAAAAGCTCTGCAAAGTCTGAAGAGTTTTGAAAACCGATAAACTATTTTTTTCCAAAAAATACGATAAATTTGTATAAAATTTTATATGAGACACTTGTTGCCATCGGCGATGTTTTTCGTTGGATTTTTTTTGTCATAAAAATATTATTAACGGTACCTGCCATGCAAACAATTATATTATATATCGAATATATTTTAAATGGCTCCATCGATTTTTACCAAATATAATATTAGAGATTTAAATTTTAATTTAATTTTTTTTAATTTTAAATTTTGAGTATGAGAATTAATTTTAAAAAAATTGTTTTTTAAAACTACTTTATTAATAAATACAATTAAAGAAGATACATCTGGTTTTACAAAAAGGTATAGTATGACATTGTAAGTGTTACCGTTGTTTTTAAATATTTTTTTTTCTGTTTTAAGTCATATTTCATTGAAAATTGCCCCTCCCACCTAAAAAGGGGAGAAACACCCCTCCCCCTCTTTCATTGATTTAAGGTATTAATTCAGACAAAGCTACATGATCTATCTTTTTGCTGCATTTTATGCGAATTACCCTGTATAAACAGCACTAGGCCAACTATTTTGCATCTAAAAAAGAGTAGGCCAACTATTATGCTCTTACCCTTTTTACATTTTTACCTTAAATTTATTCGTAATACATTCTTTATAATATTTGTTTGCAGTCATTTTAAAGAAAAAATAAATCTCTTTTTAGTATAGTTTTGGAATATAATTTATTTTATTAAAATTAATTAGTTTCAGCATGGAAAGTATTTTTTCTTTGTCCAAAGCAAGGTAGGCCAACTATTTTGCGTTTGGGTCGTAAATGCCGACAGGGGGAAAAGTATGCAAAAGGTTCGAACACCAAGTGGCACTCTAAATACATAGCTGTTTTGTATTTTATTTGACTTGTCTCCTGGTATCGATCCAGATCCTATTTAAAGTTAGATCTAAGCTATGCACTATATAGAGAAACGGCTTCCGGTAAATTTCAATAGATTCACTTGATCTGTTTACCCCAGAATATCTTTGTACTATAATTAAATGACAAACAAAGAGGTTAAAAAGGTGTAGCACTACTTATACTGTGAAGTGATTATATACCAATTCTGTATCAAAGCCATCAAAAAATCGGTGGTCGATATTTAATATTTTTCAAGGCTTCAAATCTGCTTATAAGTACATTCATAGTCGTCATCTATCTGGTTCATCTCACTTTTATTGTGAATACTAAGCCCTTGCTTGAACCAGAATGGTTGCCCTCGTAGAATTATTTTTCGATGATATATACATAAGCACTTAATTTTTCCGACAAGCCTCTAAAAGGCATCCTTTGATTTATAAAAAACTAGGACAATATCTCACTGTATTTTTAATTTCTCAAGTCTCTTCTAACTACTTTGGAAGCATAATGGATCCTCAGTTTTTACTTAGATGTGGATTCCTGCATCATTACTCCTCTCAACCTAACCCAATCTTGTTTTGATCTTAAATAATAATTCATTTAAATAATAAACCAAAATAATTATAAAACTTTAAATCCATCACAAACTCTGTTGATGCAAAAATTGAATTAAACTTTTTTAGCTATACCAACACCTAACCCAATACACACCTACAGTCTACATATAATATGATGTAGTTAAGTTAGAAAAAGCATAAAGTTCTGAAAGGATTTTCATATGCGCATATAACCCCTCTTATGACGAGGATAACAATGTGCACTTTTGTCGTGGGAACCGGAGGATATGGCTTCAGCTTTATGTCTCGCGGTATTGAAGTTTATGGATATGTTTTGTCTTGTCGATGTGGTTTCGAAAACTTTTACACAAAGTTAAGTTCTTTTTACATAGTTTTTGTGGTGAATATAATATTTTAGAAGTTTTCAAGGATTTTGAAAAAAAAAATTTTTAGTAGGTGGATTTGCTTCAAAAGTTTTTGCTTTAAGAAGTTTACTTAGCAAAGACAAATAATAATGTAAGTAAAAGTGACCTGACCAAGATGGAAATTTATAAAGGGTGTTCCAAAATTTACTCAATTTGTAATTTGTAATTTGTATCTGTTATTTTTTTAGCAAGGGCTACCTTTACTGGTCGCATTTTCATCTCCTTAATTCGAATGCATCTATTTATCTTGATTTCTTCCAGATCACAATTTCATTCTCTTAGTCTGCTCTATGTATGCTCTTCGATGTCTGGGACATACTATGTTCCCGGGTTTGGAACAACATTTATTGGGACATTGGTCCATTGGTCCTTAGGCAAAGAATCGGAGATTGTAAGAAATTCTTTGATCACCCTAGCTAGGCAGATCAGACCACTGTGTCGTTTCAGTTCACGAAACCCAAAATCAGTTGAAGAAAATATCCCGAAGAGAAACGTTTGGTAACAAGAGAAAGATAACTTGTTTATTCTTCAAAAAGTGGAATAAAATTCTCATAATTTCTGCAATTTTTTTTTGGAAACTTAAAGTTGTACAAATGAGTTCTAGTTATATGTTAGAATGTCCTCAAACATCATTGAAAGCAGCCATTAAAAATAACAAAATAGCAATTTAAAAAAAAAAAGTGGTCAGGGGACTGAGATTTTGTTACCAGGGGACCGATAAAAAACAATACCTTATAAAATATTCCTTTTTCAATTTAAAATATGACTTTTTATATAAATGGCAGAAATAACTGATCGATATCAGAATGATTTATCGTGATAAGATAGCATTATCTTGTACCTAATTGACTCTGAAAGTGCTTCTAAGGTGTTTATATAGCTTCAATATCGCCATTAAAAAGTTTTTTTTATATATCATCGATTTAAGATTGCAAGGAAAACCCTCGACAAAACACACTATAAAAAGCATCATCGTCTGAAAATTTCTCAGACCTCTGGTTAGAATTATAGTTCCTTTTTTTTTTATAAAATTGCCAGGGGAATGAGCCCAGGAGACTGAGTTTTTTTTTTACATTTTTTAAACAAAAAACATAAAAACGTTTAATGGGAAAGAATAAAAAACCAGAAAATATATTATGGTTTTACTAAGCGTCCTCACCAGGGGACATTTATGATATTTTAGTTCAAAAACCGAGATTTATTTTTGTGTCTTTTTTTTTTTTTTTTTTTTTTACATCGGAAAGCAACTGAAAATTTGACTTTCGAAAGTCAAAAACAAATGAACAATCTTGAGAACTACAGTTTTCGAGAGGATGGTTGCTCAAATCAAAAAATATATCCAAGGGTGGATGGTAATTGTCTATATTAGTAATTCCAGAACTAGATTCCTGAACAACAGTACTAATGGCGTCAGAAGAAAATACCAAATCGAGTAATGAGGCTTCTTGAAATGATCCATCATCCGAAGGAACTCATTCTATATGGGGTAAATTGAAATCCCCAAGAAGTAGAATATTGCTGTTGGAGCAAGACAAGTCAATGATAAAGTCTAAGGCCAAAACAAGTTCATTATAAAACAAACTTGAACTTCTTGGAGGAATATATACATTTATAATATATACATACTTAGACTCTATGTTTAATATCATGCAAACCAAGTCAATAGAAATATCGAAGGGGAAAGAAATACGCGTAGATACAAAATTATTAAGAACAGCAATCAACACACCACCGCCTAATTCTTTTGGTTTATCAACATGACGAAAGTTCTGTGTCTAAATAGCTTGAATTCAGCCAAGTTTCCATCAAAACAAAGATGTCATGTGAAAAATCTTGAGAGTTCGTATAGATATTTGCAGTTTCGCTGCAAAGCCCTCTGGCGTTTTGATAAAAGAGGGTAATCCTTTTTAGTTTTTTGGCGAAGATTTCTTAGGAATAACGCACTTACTTCTTTTACTTCTCACGGTAGCAAACTCTTTTATAAGCGCTTCAGAAGGCCAATTTTGAAGGATGAGACAAAACTATTTACCTTACTAATTTTGGTACATTTAACTGATGCATTATTCGGAATGCATTTGTTAGAGACCAAATGGGAAACAAGATCATGAACACTTATATCGGCGACTAAGGCGAGAAATAAAAATTGATTTAGGCTTAGGGACAGCCTCAATAGGACGAGGACAAGGCTCTGTTATTACAATATGATTTGATATAGTTTCACAATCATTGTCAGCCACCGTATTAACAGCAATCGTTAAAGTCGGACTGACATGAGACGAACTAGATGCGCCTGTATCAATAAGACTATTAGAGTTGCTCCTTAAATTGGTTCGTTTTGGAGGGGGACTTGAATTCTTAACCACTGATGAGTTTTCTCGTATCCTTTTATTTCCTCTTTTTGCAACAGAGTCGCGATCAGATAGTGCTGAAGAAGTAGTTCTGGTTGATAAATCTGATTCAGCTGATGGAACGGAAATAGTAGCAGGTTGTTGGATCAAGTCATCAGTTGATGTTTCGATATTGATCATATCGTTGCAAGGGGAAAATGTAGTTACATTTGAAACTGCAGTGTTAAAGTTTGTCAGCAAGTCATTAAAACCTTTAGAGAGCTAGGAGTGTCAAGGTAAATTTAAAAACCCAGTGTGAATACATAGGTACAAATTATGAGAACCCTAAGTTTAATCACAACAACCAATTTACATGGAAACTTTAGATCGTATTTATGATGTACATATGGTGTATTTACTATCTAGGTACTAATGTTTCGACGAGGTGGGCGGAGGCACCGTGTCGATGGTTCTTGCACCTTTTTTTGCTTTTTTTTTTTTTTTCTTAAGATCTATATTACATTTGAATGTTAACTAGTCAACACATCACGACGTACCTACATATAGGTAGTACTTCTATTTTCAGGTATTATCAATGAAACAAAACTGATAGAATATAGCAAATTATCCAAAACTTTTTAACTTTATTGTATGCAAATCACATTTTGTGTACTAGCCCAGTCATACTAAGCCTGAAAAATTCGTGTAGTTCCAATTTTTCAAGAAAGTGTGATCCGTCTCCCGGTGATCGAAGTGCCGCGGGGGGCGTGGTTAATTGGATCTTATCACGGTTGCATCAGCATATCTCGAAGACGGTGTGTCGTACAAAAAGAAAATCAGAATGGAAAATGTAGCTTATAAAATTTCCTAAAATTTGCTACCATACATTATTTTGCAAAACAGAACCGTCTTGAGATATCCTCTCTGGAAAAAGATGCAAAATTGCAAAAATATGGTTTTTCGACAAACTTTTTACATTTTTTTTTTAGTACAAAGTGGAGAATCTGAAAGTTATAGAGAATTAAATTTCAATTTACCTACAATTGGTGAAGAGATTATCTAGTATATTAGTATCTTTTGTTTTTCTTATTTCTCAAAAACTAAGACACTTTCTGGCACCTTTTTTTTTTTAATCACATGGAAAATTAATAAATTCAGGGAAAAAAATTGCATTTTAGAAAGCAAAATTTTGTAAAAATTCAATTAAAAAAAACTTTTTTTTTTACAAAATTTTGACTTTGAAAATTTATTTCTAAAAAAACATTTATTATAACAATAGGAAACACACGTTAAATTAATAAAGGAATGGTATTTAAGCTTTCAAAAAAGCTTTGTTTAGAATTTTAAGTCAATTTTGCCCCTGCCGCCTGAATGGGGGGAGATAGACCCTCTTCATACTTGACATAATTTATCTGCTTTAGCCTGTCCGCATGTAATGATACAACAACCTCTAATAAGTAGATATTTTTGTCCAACTACTTTTTAATAGGTACACACTTAAAAATGCTGTATCTTTATTCACCAATTGAAGGTAAATTGACATTTGAGCATATATTCTTGAAGAAAATTTAATTCTCTACAACTTTAACATTCACAATTTTGTGCTAAAAAAAAGGTTAAAAAAAGTCCCAAAAATCTTAAGTAAAAAAAGAAAAAAAGGTGTAAGAACCATCGACACGGTGCCTCCGCCCACCTCGTCGAAACATATGTACCTACATAGTAAATACTACATACATCATAAATACGATCTAAAGTTTCCATGTGATTGCCTCAAGAGGTACACCCCAAGGCGGGGTTATTTCACCACTGCTGTGGATATTAGCTGTGAATGAGGTCTTAGTACTGCTTAAAAATAATGGGATAAAAGTCATTGCCTACGCAGATGACCTAGTCATAATGGCCAGGGGGAAATTCCTAGACACAATCAGTGATATCCTCCAAAGGGCTATCAACACACTGAACAAATGGACCCAAAAATGTGGCTTAGGCATTAATCCCCAAAAAACAGAACTAGTTCTATTCACGAACAAACGAATAATTCCACAATTCCATCTGCCATCAATTGAAGGCACACCCCTTAAGTTATCCGAAAGCGCGAAATACTTGGGAATCATACTTGATAGAAAATTGAACTGGAAAATGAACGTCCAAGAAAGAGTCAAAAAGGCATCCATCGCATTCTACTCATGCAGTAGAATTTTTGGGAAAAACTGGGGTCCAAAACCCAAGGTAATTCTATGGATGTACACTGCGATAGTGAGACTGATATTGACGTATGGGTGCTTAGTTTGGTGGAAAGCCGCTAACAAAGCTACAAACCTTAAAGCATTGACTAACATCCAGAGACTTGCATGCATTGGATCAAATAGTGCCTTGCGCACGACACCCACAGCGGGCTTATAAACCATACTTAACCTTCTGCAACTTGACCTTTATATGCAGGAAACTGCAGCAAAAAGCGCTCTTAGGATTAGCCAATCTAATCTATGGAGATCCAGTTCAACTGGACACTCTGAAATTTTGAACATCCACACAGGAACAAATGTAGAGTCTGACTACATAGTTCCCTTTACAGATTTTGAAAGGCCATTCCATTGCTTGTTCCCAAGTAGAGAGGAGTGGATTAATAATGAAGTTTTACAACCTACAACCAAATCCATCTTTACAGACGGCTCAAAAATGGATATAGGTACTGGGGCTGGCTTCTTCTCAGAAGCTTTGAATATAGAAGGCTCAATCAGACTTCCCAATAACAGCAGTGTATTCCAAGCAGAGGTTCTAGCAGTAACGAAAGCTACCAAAGTGGCATCAATGATGGCACTACCCCGAGAGGATATTACCATTCTCATCGATAGCCAGGCAGCGATAAAAGCAATTTCTTCTGTTGAAATAAAGTCCAAGCTTGCCACACAGCATAATATAACACTCTGCTGGGTCCCCGGTCACGCGGGCATCATGGGAAATGAAAAAGCCGATGAACTGGCAAGAAAAGGCTCAGCACTTAGCCTAGAACTCTCAGAAAGGAGCGTAAAACCACCGTTATGCGACCTCAAACTTAATATAATGTGTGAAATCCTGGCAAAAGCCAACTCGAGATGGGCAAACTTAAACACTTGTGAGGTAGCTAGGAAACTGTGGCCGCAGTACGAAGAGGTAACGGATGGTTGAACACCCCGGGATGATACTAAGGAACTAAATATGGACTAACGAGTATGTTAAGAGGAGGAATTGTTAAACCCTCAAATGGGCATCACAATGGGTCTACATTGACCTAAGTGCGCTGGGGCTGAGCTATTGGCTCTCCTACAGCAACCCGCAAACCTAACCTTTTTTTTTTTTTTTTTTTATAATGAGCGCACACTCAAAGGGATGATACTACCCTTATTATGTAGACACAGTGTGAGCACTATGAAAGGGAGAGAGGGGCTGAAAGGAGGTGTCGGTGCACATTAGTTTTGAATTCCTGAATATTGCAATGGCTGGGAAAAACAGAGTGTGGCAAGGTATTCCACATTCGCATAGTACGGCTAAAGAACGAATCTCTGTACTTGACAGTACGACCGAAGTTGGGCTCGAGGGTATATTGATGAGCATTCCTAGAAGCGCGAGTATTACGGTTGAACTGTTTAAGGGGAGGAATGCAACTGGCTATTTCTCTAGAGCAAAAACCATTAAAATAACGGTAAAAGAGGGTGAGACAAGAAACATTTCGACGATGTTCAAGCGACGTAAATGATCTTATGATGGTAATATCACCAATCAATCTAAATGCTCTACGTTCAATACTGTCCAAGAGGCTTAAGTAAGTAACAGGAGCACCAGCCCAGATATGGGAGTTATACCTAACCCTTCCATGTGAATTGGTTGTTGTGATTGAACTTAGAGTTCTCATAATTTGTACCTATTCACACTGGGTTTTTAAATTTACCTTGACACAAAAATAAATCTCGTTTTTTGAACTAAAATTCAAACTGAATTAAAAATAAAATTCAGGATTAAATCATTCATATTGTGAAAATAAACTAAATTGGTTGTTAAAATTTAAATTTTCAAATTTTTCTTTAATAATGTCAACAAAGGATATAAAAAATAAATCAGAAAAATCCAAGATCCAAAGAAAAAACTATTCGAGTGATGAATATAGTGGTTGTAGCGATGAAGAAGAAAATCTTTCATCTGTTTCGAAATCGAAACCATCTTCTTCCCATGAACAAAGTCGCGTTCGGAGCCAAACCAATTTAGAATCGGTAAATTTTAAAGTTTTAAGTAAAAAAAAACAAACACAATTATTTTTTTTCTTACAGCCTAATGACGAAGAGTATGCTTCTGCTCCTGAAGATGCAACAAATCGACGTCGAACTAGCAGTCGGCTCCGTCCATCAAAGAGTAGTCGTCGTCGTAGTCGTGGGCGATCAAGTCAAGGAAGTCGTAGGCGGGGCACTCGTACCCGTTCACGATCAAAAAGACGTTAAAACATTATTGAACAACTATAGAATGTGTTTTCAGAATTTCTTAAATAAAATGTTGGTATTTTGATGATCGTTTTTTTTTCCATCTGTAATTGTTTCAGAAAATGGCTTTTTTGCACTTTTTTTTCCACGACCTCTCGCATAAATGTTTAAAAGTGACATAACGAGACTCGATACTTGATATTCCCTGAGATGGGACTTAGATCTATAGTTAGAAGTTATCGATATTTGTGACGTTTTCAATCTTTCAGGTGACTGATCAGAAATGCGAAGTATAAAAAGTTTAGTGACTTCTTTTCGCAAAAAAATGCATTGCTTTCTAATATTTATCTATTTTATAACAATTCTTTGTTATTTGAGATAACAATGAAAGGTTTTTTTTTTAATGTGGGAGCAGAAATAGAAGAACGACAAAGATTTGTTGATGTTAAAACGGAATTCTGACATGCCAGGGGACTGAGAATTAGACTCTTTTTTTTGAGTAAGAAAAAAACTGCAATCTGCACAATTTTGATTTCGAATACAGATTTTGATAAGATTTATATATGTATATATGAAAGGTTTTTTTTAGTGTGGGAGCAGAAATAGAAGAACGGCAATGATTTGTTGATGTTAAAACGGAATTCTGACATGCCAGGGGACTGAGAATTAGACTCTTTTTTTTGAGTAAGAAAAAAACTGCAATCTGCACAATTTTGATTTCGAATACAGATTTTGAAAAGATTTATATATATATATATATATATAAGAAAAAATCAGAATGAATGAATTCAATGGTTTTAAATTATTATTTTCGCGATTCTCGAAAATTCCAACGTTTGTAGAATCACCGAACTAAGACGATCTCAAGAATTAATTTTTTTTTTGGTTTTTAACTGGACACTATGTTTTTCCTATAGTGTCATTGATTTCAGTGCTGATAAAATGACAAAGGTAATTCTCAATGAAATGAAAACTTTAATCACAAATAAAACAAAAAGTATAAAATCCAAGTATAAAATCCAAGGCAATCGAGGGGTTTGTCACGAATGAAATCACCAAACCACTTTTATTTGAAATCATTTGAAATCACTTTGAAATCCGGTGCAATCACTTGAAATCATTAGATTTATTTGAAATCATTGCAATCGCGGAGTATTTAAATCCTTAATTACTGCTTGAAATCACGTGAAATTATCTGAAATCATTTAAAATCACTTTGAAATTCGGTGCAATCACTTGAAATAATTAGATTTATTTGAAATCATTGCAATCACGAAGTATTTAAATCCATAAATACTGCTTGAAATCACGTGAAATCATCTGAAATCATTTGAAATATTGCAATCATTAAACCACTAAACTGGCCGGTGACAAACCTTTCGGAAGCAATATCAGGGTTAGAAAGGTAAGCATCCACCGCAAGCCGTTAAAAAGCCAACACAACTGAGGAAAACCTGAAAACCATAGACAAATCAGAAATCCCTGCAATGCTCATATTCGTAGAACTAAGTTCCAACATGATCAAATATTAAGGCAAACAATACTGCAATGTTGTAAAGACAAGTAAAAATTCTTGATAATTTCTAAAAAAATATTCGCAACTCTACCTTGTCATCAGTTCCAATGCTGAAATTCGCAAATTACACAAATTCGCTGATCCAATTGTCCTAAAGATGTGTTCTTGCACTCTGGCAAAATCATACACTGCGTTAGTTTTTCCATCTGTCCTTTTCTACTCATCTCTTTCCGAGTGAATATAAAACAGCATTTTGTCCCTTCAAAAGGCGAATCTTTTTTCAACTCCAATTAATGACCAATTGCACTTACATCCATTTCATTCCAGGTCCATGAAAACGCAGGTAAACAATCAGCTTAAGAAAGATCTTGAAGAACGAAGGCTTCAAGTGACCTGCAATATGGCTTTGGTAGCAGCAGGTCTACTGGTGATTTGATGTCATATCTTACTGAAAACTGGAACCAATCTTTACCCCATTTTGGTGAAACGAACATAATTGAACTTGATGTTTTTAAAGCAATTAATAGAATTTGGCATGAAACTCTGTTATGCTTGCATTTGGCTTTGACGGTTCTCTTCTTACATTTCGAACCGCGTTCACCTTAGTCGTTGGGATTTGTCGTAAAATTGTAGGTCCCCTCCAATCCTGTAGATCTTATAACGCACACAAAAGGATTGGTTGAGAGTGTAAGTCACTAGGCTGTTGTTCTTAGGAGCTGTCAGTGGAACTACATTTTTTATTTTTTTCGGACCGTTCTTTTTGATTGCCTGATATGGTCTTAACTGGTATTTCGATGTTTGGCCTCCATTTTAACTATAAGGTTTTTACCCAGCATTTTCTGATCGTTTGAACTCTGATGTCCGATTCGGATAGAACCAAAGGAAGACGGAAAGTTTGAAATCAAAAAACTTTTCTTGCCTGACGTACAATATACAAATTTCCAACCCCATCAAAGATGACGTGGGATTGTTTTTATCAACCATCATTGCTCGTGCACCCATGGTTTGCTGCCATTGTAGATATTAACCCCATTATCTTCCGACATTCCAGAAAAAAAAAACTAATAAATCATAAAAATCCACTGTTTCGAGGACATAGGCCATTACATTCCATTTATCCGTCTGAGGTTAATAGGACAATGGTTAAGGACCAATTGCTTAATGTAAATCCATAAACTCTCCACTTATCACTCGCCTCGCCACCAGCAGGATATACCTCAGTTGTTTTTCTCGACTGAAAATTCCATCGTCCTTGTTCAATTTGTTCGGAAAATTAATCCTTTCGCCAGAGTATAACACTTGGCAATGGAGAAGGAGACCCTTAAAATTTATTCGATGATTTCTTGTCGCCGGTAAATCCTGTTTTAACATGTATGCACTTAAATTTATTGTCTTGGCCAAAGAGACATATTATCCTTTTCCAATTAGAAAACACATACATACTTTTCCTTATATATAGATATTTTATTTATATAGATATGTATTAAGATGGTACTTCTTGTAATGGCCAATGGGGAATCACTTAACACTATCCAAAGAATAAAAAAAAAAAAAAACAGAGATGTAAGTAAATGGAGGCTATTTGAAAAGAATGTGAAGGATATACAAAAGAAAGGAAACAATGACACAAAAAGGATAATATGGATAAAAGAAAAAAAAACATTCACATTCTTGGCAATGGTTGTGTTGTAAGCGGTGTCACTGTCTTGTTAGTATAAAGCCTTCAGTCATGATGATGGGAATGGAATGCATGCCTGGGGGCGTACAAAGTGGAATGTCCTTAAGGACTATAAGAGAGAATGTTGAACGGTGACATTTATTTGCAGATTGCAGTTGTAATGATTATGACCATCATCACCTGGTGGAAAAGACATCGTTTGAACGTCACCATTTTCTTTTGCTGAAGAAAAGTACTTACGAAAATAAATGGTTGAAGAAAAGGATGTTGTATAAGGAATTGTATATATGCTTTGGCAATAAAGTTGGGAAGGAAGTGCACCATTATAGGTGTCGGTGCTTTGGCGAAAGGTATAACATTTAAGTGGATCTTCTTTGACATATTTGTAGTATTCAGGGTAATGTAACGAATTGCTGATTCACTAAACACAAAATGTTTGGTAAATTATGGTTATTTGAGTTAACATTTTGGACAGAAGAAATTTATTTTTTAACTTAATATAACAGTCGTCACCGTATTAGTTACTGTGAGCAGTTTATTAATTTATACAGGAAGAGTATAACAATAATTTTCTAATAATCATCTGTACATTCTTCCTTACACATTTAATTTGAGATTAAAGCAGATCAGAAGTCTCAATATTGTCGTACACAAAGAGAACAAGAATTTGTTGCCAAGCTGGCCTGCACTTTTACGAAACCAACAAACATCAGCTAATGCAACTATTGTCAACAAACGTTCAATACATAGAAGCCAACTCCCACTCAACATCATTCTTTCCAACAACAACCAAAGTTTCATCGGGAACTTATCATAGAAGACAGGCTTGGTATTTCGGGCCGAGCTTCGTTCGATGTTGAAGAAAGCTCGTTATTGCATTGACACCTTCATTCGATGGCCAGAAATGTAGAGTTTCTACTACTCTGTCATTCATCTATGACCATCCATTCTATAGGAAGTAGTCATGCGTTGAATTTTCAAAGCAAATTATACACCGATATCCAATTCGTGCCATCTTGTTGTAATATTAATAAAATATATAACGTTCGTTGGATGTACGAATTGTGTCGATCGAGATGAACAAATAGAGTTGTGCTGAGTTTTCAAACGTGCCGACGATTATCCACTTAAGGTACTAGTTCGATGGTTTGGACGACAACGATGAGTCATATTATTAAAGTGAAAAATGTCGTTCAATTTTAATTCTATTAAAGTATAATATAACAATGGCGCAGTCGGTAGGATTCTCCCGGGTGGGAAGAAAAAAGTATAATAAAACACACAGTTTAATGACTTTCCTAGCCATTGATACTTTTAAACTAAATGGGAATATTCCAAAATGTTGTTATATCCAAGAAAGGCAACAAAAAAGTCGTCTCTGGATAATCATCCTTCCTCTCTGTGACATGAGCAATATACTAAAATAGCTCAAATTCCGAGGAGTGAAAACAGCGTAGTTCCAGACATGCGGATTCCGGAAAAAGCACTCCCACTAGATTCAATAATTCCTGAAATTCAAATACAAACCCGAAATCATCTTCACATTCAACATCAGCCACAAAGTCACGGTATTGGTTAATTTTTCGATATCGAAAAAGCATTTTATAGTGTGTGGATAGTGATAGAAGATAGACTAATAAACGAACTCAATGATCGATGATGATAGTGAATTCACTTTACTAACTCCTCTCCGGTGACTTTAAAGAGCAGGGTGGTAAATCTACATGTATAAGCTCTATTGTTTCCGATATTTTTATTTGCTGTTCTAAATTCTTCTTTCAAGTTCATTGTCAGGTCTTTATCAACCTTTACTATCTTGCAGAAATTATTTTCTTAGTTCCGACATTCGAGCCCATTTCCTTCCTATATTTTCTTCTTCTTATTCTTCTGAAATTCTGTATAGCAGAATTAGAGTCTTTGACGCGTGGACGAGTATTACTTAATGAATGTTACATCAGTCTTATTGAGAATTATTTATTTTCTACTTTTGAATGATGTTGGGAACCCATGGACAACGCGTTGCTTATGCCGAAGAAGTTGTCCAAATCATAAGTATTTTATTACAAACCAATTTCCATTAACATCAAACTAGTATTAAGTTACTGTATTCACACAAATAATTTATTACTCAAAATGATGAATGCATTTACCCACCTACAATTCTTTATTAAAATGCAATCTATTTAATATGAGAATAAAATACCCTAATGACTTCATCCTTTTTGAATTATAACCTTTTCTTGGAAAATAGCAAAATAAATTTTATTTAAAATGATAACATATTTCTTTGCATATATGATTACTTATAATCTTCATCAATTACCAAGTTGCAAGTTGTTCTACCTCCTTCTTTGTCGATGATAAATGAAAACGCCAAAGTAAAATTAAGCTCAAGCTTTATGCACTTCCTCCCACCCATATCGACACAAACACCAACACGAAACTTGTATAATGTCTTCTATTTTATTACCGTTTCCTGTTTCCTCTTTTCTGCTAATATAAGATATTTCATTATATGTCCATTAGTCAATGCCTTCTACCCCTGCACTTCTGGCTGGTTGGTATGATGTTCCAGAAATAACCCTAAGGTGGAAAAATTTTCATTCACGTTGGTTATATTTTTTGTAAACCATTCAACCATTGCAATAGAAATATATATAAAAGAAAATGAAGAAACACAATGATTTCATGGGGAAGATACAGTCAGAGGATACAGGACACAATATCTAGATACATAATAATTGTAAAATATCTCAAATGACTAATGATAGGGATATCATCCTAGCATGACGTTACCACCGCTCATACCCACCCACCTTTATACCTTGTGTGTTCCTTTGTGTCAAATGTGAAAAACAAATTTAAGTCCCTGTGTTTTCTTTTGTTTTGCTAATGAAAACATTGGAGTGTGAAAAACAAAAACTCATTGTAAACAAATCCCCTGTCGACCTTTATGGAGGTAACATGCGGGGACATTGGAGCACATTTACTTGAAGTCGGTAAACAGCGACACGACTGCTACTGCAGGCCACTGTACTGCTTTGAGTATTTATTTTGTAGAGTTTCGTCTCGTTAATCATTGCATATGGTCCTTCACAGGAAAGTTAGCCTTAGGAGATCACATTAGAAGGGATACTTGGGATGGTATACGTGTTTGTTGTAATTTAATAGAAAGATGGATGGAAATTTTGTAATTATTAAGTAAGCTATGTATGAAATGTACAAGTACATTGATATGTATGTAGTTGTATGAAAAAGAATAAATAAATTGAGCGTGTGTAACAAAGTTTGAATATTACTCAGGGAGCTCCAATATATGTATTTAATTTGTGGTGGAGTAACAAATGGAGTATCAATTAACTGTCCACTTTTGCCTCTGCGTTCACTTTTAAGAAAATATTTTCATTAATAAATCGAAAAATTTTATTGGAATAATGACGAAGAAGAAGAAGAAGAAGACGAAGAAGAAGAAGAAGAAGAAGAAGAAGAAGACGAAGACGAAGAAGAAGAAGAAGACAAGAAAAAGAAGAAGATAAGAAAATGAAGAAGAAGATAAGAAAAAGAAGAAGAAGAAGAAGAAGAAGAAGAAGAAGAAAAGAAAATGAAGAAGAAGATACGAAAAAGAAGAAGAAGAAAAGATACAAAAATGAAGAAGAAGATAAGAAAATGAAGAAGAAGAAGAAGAAGAAGAAGCAGAAGAAGAAGAAGAAGAAGAAGAAGAAAAAGAAGTAGAAGCAGAAGAAGAAGAAGAAGAAGAAGAAGAAGAAGAAGAAGAAGAAGAAGAAGAAGAAGAAGAAGAAGAAGAAGAAGAAGAAGAAGAAGAAGAAGAAGAAGAAGAAGAAGAAGAAGAAGAAGAAGAAGAAGAAGAAGAAGAAGAAGAAGAAGAAGAAGAAGAAGAAGAAGAAGAAGAAGAAGAAGAAGAAGAAGAAGAAGAAGAAGAAGAAGAAGAAGAAGAAGAAGAAGAAGAAGAAGAAGAAGAAGAAGAAGAAGAAGAAGAAGAAGAAGAAGAAGAAGAAGAAGAAGAAGAAGAAGAAGAAGAAGAAGAAGAAGAAGAAGAAGAAGAAGAAGAAGAAGAAGAAGAAGAAGAAGAAGAAGAAGAAGAAGAAGAAGAAGAAGAAGAAAAAGAAGAAGAAGAAGAAGAAGAAGAAGAAGAAGAAGAAGAAGAAGATAAGAAACAGAAGAAGAAGATAAGAAAAAGAAGAAGAAAAAGAAAACAATTTTTTTTCCGTAGAATATAATTCATTGTACTTTCCGTAGAATATAATTCATTGTACTTTCCGTAGAACAGTACTTTTTTGGTACTGATTATTTCTTGAACTACTGCACCGATTACAACAAAATTTTACATTCTAAAACAACTGCTAAGCTTGATAAACAACTGCAATCAAAAATTTTGGGAAAAAGTTTTTTCATTTTAAGTTTTAAGTTTTCTCGAAAAAAATCAGATCAATTTTAATAAAAAATTATGTGAGTGGTTCTTTGCAAACCATGATATCTTTCTTCTATTTTTTTTTTTCGGTTTAAACGGTACATTTTATAAATTAAATATTTTTAATTGAGTGTTAATATAAATGGGGAAGAAAAAATGTTTGACAGTGGAGGAAAGGGCCAGAATAGATGTTTATTGCTCTGAAGGTATTTCATGCCGTGATATAGCCCGAAAAATAAATCGAAGTGATAATTGTGTCAGCAATTATTTAAAAAATCCATCGTCTTACTCGACAAATTATAAAGGAAACACTTCCTGTGCCTTAACACTTAGCGTCAAATTCAGCTTTATCGACATCTAAAACTAGGGAGAAAGCTAATGCTAAGGCCAGCTTATCCACTGTTAAACGCACGATCCGCCATGCTAAACACTTAAAGCGTCTGAAGTAGGACAACGCTCCCATACACACAGCCCGAGAGGTAAAATCCTTCATTGCGAACCAAAACGTCCACTTGCTGCCTTGGCTACCATATTCCCCGGACCTTAACATAATAAAAAATGTTTGGGGCTGGCTTACACGTAAGGTATATATGAGGGAGGGAAGCAATACGATGACAAGGAAGCGCTAATTCATGGTATCAAATTGGCCTGGAGTGAGATTTCTGGACTACTTGGAATCTCTTTACAAATCCTTAAAAGATTTTTGAAGTTATTTTGAAGGCTGGTAACAGCACACATTATTAAAAATTTAATAAAAGCTAAAATAAATAACAACATATAAATAAATCCATTGAAATAAAGAATTGTTTCTACCTATTTCTTCATTTCTAATTTCCGTGTATGACATTCATCGATATTAATCAATATTTTTTATAGATTGTTCAAATACCCTAGAACTATTTTAATTCTTTCGTTGCTCACAATATAAATTATTCTCAAACTTGTGCAATCATTGAATATACTAGAATAGAATTTAAATAAAACCAATACTGCCATTCTAATGAAATTATATTGAATTACTTTACTAACCTAAAAAGCAAAGTAGCAACAAACAAAAAAAAAAACTCCTTGAACTCCTTGTGATTTGTTTGTACTTAAAAAAAGTTCACAACTCTTGCCCTTTAGGAAATAAAAAGTCAACAACACAAAAAGAAGAAAAGTCATTTTCGAAACGATCTCAATATCCGTCTCGATTGGAAATTCTTTTTTTATTTATTGTTTCACTTTCACAACAAAACACAAAAGTTTCTATTCCAGGCAAAGAGACAATAATACTTAAATCCTTGTAGTTCTTCGATTTAGAAAACAAAATTCAGAAGGTAAAAGTAAAATAATGCTAAACATTCCCTAGTATACTTTTTTTTTGGAGAAAGCGTAGCTACATTTTGGTTGTATTGTTCATTCGATGAAAACGATTATCCTTTCAATTACGGTGGCGCACCCAATGCAAATTGAATTCTCCGATTTGTACCTTGACTTTTCTTTTATCATTTTTTTTTTGAATGAAGAAATAAAAAGTATATATATATATATATATATGTTGGAATGTTGAAAGATAAAATGGGAAAAGTAAACCATCAGGACAAAAAAAAAAAAAAAAAAGGCTGACTGGCTAAGGAGAGATATCTTAAATTCGATGATATCAAAAGTTAATCCTTGTAGCTTAACAGAAAAAGTTTTTATCTGTTCGGTTGCATTAGAATCTATGTTGGTAGGTTAGGTACTTGAAATGATAAGGTATTGGCAATGAGGGAATACATTGATATGGTGAAAGTTTAAATCTGGTATTGGGTACAAGGGAGTATTTGTAGAGAAAAGGAATATTTTACAATATCACTGATGATGGTTTAAACTTTCTTCTGATTGGTATTGGGAATTCTCATGAACGGAGTAACTTTATAGATTAATATGTACACAGTTTAAATTTAAATTTTGATCTTTGTATTTTCAGTTCAGTATTTAATTTTAAAGGTGGTTACTATATGAAGAGACGACAATCAAAAATGAAAAAAAGCAAATTAATTCTTCAATTTCAATACAAATATTTAACTTACAGTTTTTTTTTTCGAAAACAGGCAATTGAATTATAAAAAACAAGGGTTTTCCATTAAGAGGTGTTATTTTGAATAGCCCGCTATATCGGTAGCTGTCACTTTTGAAGCTGTCATTTTTTGACATTTGACAAGTAGAAACTACGCCATTAATAAAAATGGAACGATACACGCATTGACGTACTAGATATGGACCGCCAGTCGGTTGAAATTTTCATACAAACGGCCAAGAAAAGTTGTTCCAGCTAAAAACAGTCTAAAAACGCCATCATCTTTTAGTGTTAAATACGTGTACTAATTTCGCAATTAGAATTTAAATGAAAACGATAATATATTCATCTGTAAGTAGCTCATGGCATAAGGAGTGGATGTGTTTTGTAAAATAAAAGTCGTTTGATAATAATTTCCACCAAAATATTTCAATAGTAAACAATTAATTAAAAAAATCATATCACTACTACGCAGATTCCCTGCTAGTAGTTGATGGCGCCCCTAGTTATGTTGGAACACGCGTGAAGTTGGTTACTGGCGGTCCATACTTAATACGTCAATGGATACACGCTTCAACAACGCATTGAAATTATTAAAATTCACTATAAATATGGTGAAAATTTGGCAGAGACGGTTCGTAAAACTAAAACATTTTTGGGTCGTCGTGAAGCACCTTATCGGACCGCAATACAGAAATTGGTGGACAAATTCGAGCTGTTGGGACAAGTTAGTGATGTGAAGAATAAAACCCGTGCACGTCGCTCAAGAACAACTGAGAATATTGCTGTTGTAGCCCAAAGTGTTGAAGAAAACCCAGGTTTGTCCATTCCTCGTCGTTCTTTGGAATTAGGCATTCCACAAACGTCATTACACCGTATTTTGCATAAAGACTTGGGTCTTAAGGCTTATAAAGTTCAGTTAACACAAGAACTCAAGCCGGCTGATCATCAACAACGTCGTGTCTTTGCTGATTGGGTCCTTGAAATGCATGAAAATGATACGGAATTTCATCGAAAAATCATCTTGACTGATGAGGCCCATTTCCACCTCGGAGGCTACGTCAACAAGCAAAACTGTCGCATCTGGGGCTCGGAAAACCCAAGATTTATTGTTGAAAAGCCTCTCCATCCTCAACGCGTGACTGTTTGGTGCGGTTTATGGTTCGGCGGGGTCATTGGACCTTACTTTTTCGAAAATGAGGCTGGAGCAACAGTTACGGTCAATGGATTGCGCTATCGAGAGATGATTAATGATTTTTTATGGCCGGATTTGAATGGTATTGATCTGGACAACGTTTACTTTCAACAAAACGGCGCTACGTGCCACACAAGCAATGAAACCATCGATCTTTTACGGGAAAAGTTTCCGGACCGTGTTATCTCCCGAAGAGGTGATCACAATTGGCCACCGAGATCTTGTGATTTAACACCTTGCGACTTCTTGCTTTGGGGCCACGTGAAAGATAAGGGTTACGCCAACAGCCCAGCGTCGATTCAAGACCTCAAAGATTTAATTCGTGAGGCTATCGAGGACATAGGGCAGCCACTTTGCGATTTGGTTATGGAAAATTTCATGAAAGGGATATGGTCCTGTAAGCGTGGTCGTGGCGGCCATTTGACTGATGTTGTGTTTCATTATTAATGGCATACCTTCTTCTTTATAATGAAATAAATATCCGATCATTTATCTCAAAAAATGCCATTTTTCTTTGAATATCAAAATAACACCTCTTATTGGAAAACCCTATTTTAAATATGATTTCTGGCATATGACTGCCACGGCTGGCTCGGAGGTAGTCCAATCTGGAGTCCAATTTTCGATGACTTTTTCCAACATTTGTGGCCGTATATCGGCAATAACACGGCGAATGTTGTCTTCCAAATGGTCAAGCGTTTGTGGCTTATCCGCATAGACCAATGACTTTACATAACCTCACAGAAAATAGTCTAGCGGTGTTAAACCACAAGATCTTGGAGGCCAATTCACAGGTCCAAAACGTGAAATTAGGCGGTCACCAAACGTGTCTTTCAATAAATCGATTGTGACACGTGCTGTGTGACATGTTGCGCTGTCTTGTTGGAACCACAGCTCCTGGATTGTTCAATTCAGGAATGAAAAAGTTAGTTATCATGGCTCTATACAGATCACCATTGACTGTTACGTTGTGGCCATCATCGTTTTTGAAGAAGTACGGACCAATGATTCCACCAGCCCATAAAGCGCACCAAACAGTCAGTTTTTCCGGATATTACGGTGTTTCGACATACACTTGAGGATTAGCTTCACTCCAAATGCGGCAGTTTTGTTTGTTGACGTAGCCATTCAACCAGAAGTGCGCTTCATCGCTAAACAAAATTCGCTTATGAAAATCGGGAACAACGGCCATCTCGTTTTGGGCCCATTCGTCACAATTTGCAAGCGTTGTTCAGGTGTGAGTCTATTCATGATGAGTTGCCAAACCAAACTAAAAATAAATCACTTGACAGCTGTTAAATCGGTCACCGTCTTGAAAAGTAATTCCAACTTAAAGTTCTATACCTCGAAAAAACACCCTTTATTTATTAAGAAGAGTAAATTTTCACAGTCAACAAAACTGCATATATCGACTTAACATTACACTAAACAAAATCGAATTACACTAAACATTTCCCTACGCGAATGAAGAGTTTGCTTTCCTAACAACAAATATTTGGATCGTTAATAATGATGTAGAGCGTTATTATTACCGAAGAATTTTCTTAAAGCAAAGTGCAAAAAGTTCCTTTGAACACTTTCTATCCAATTCATATCACATTCTGTTGTAGGATTCCATTCAACACATGCATATTCCAATGAAGGTCGAACAATACTACAATGAAGTGATTTAAGAGTATATAAGGATCTTTGAACTCAAACGAGTTTCTTTTTTAAAAATCCCAACATTGAATTAGCTTTAGAGATAATTGAATTGATATGAAGCTTAAAATGTAAGTTTTTCATCAAATACAATACCAAGATCCTTGACTTCATGAACAAATTTTAGTGCAATATTTTCCAAAGAATATAATGGAACAATATGATATAAGGATCTTTTATAAGACATAGAAGCACATTTATCAATATTTAATTTAAGATCATTCAAGGTGCACCACCTAGAAAATTCATCAAGATCATTTTGCAATAGCAAGCATTCATTTAGCAGTCCAAAGAAGTTGTCGGGAAAAAAAGCAACACTAATCATCCTGTAATGGATGTGGATGGGACATTTTTGGTATCAATTGAAGACCAGCTACGCAGGTGGAAGGAACATTTTTGTGTCCTGCTAAATGAAGATTCCATTGAACAGAGTGCTGAAGTGCTTCAACTAAACGAGATGCGTAGATCCTGTAGGGGTATTGACATCGAACCTCCTTCAGTTGCGGAAATCCAATCGTCGATAAATCTCCTCAAAAACAACAAAGCAGCCGGTCTTAATGGTGTACCAGCTGAATTCCTGAAAGCTGATCCCGTCATAGCAGCAAGTATTTTGCATCCGCTGATACAAACTGTTTGGGAAAACGAAACCTATCCCAGGGAGTGGAAGGATGGAGTGATTGTTAAGTTGCCAAAGAAAGGTGATCTTAAGAACTGCAACAATTGGCGTGGTATTACCGTTTTGTTCGTTTTTCCAAAGTTAATGGCAACTTTAATACTCGAACGGATAAAGGCTAGAATAGAGTCTACACTCAAGAGGCATCAAGCTGGCTTCCGTAGCGGTCGTTCGTGCGTCGACCATATCAACACTCTGCGCATCGTCCTTTAGCAGTCGCGGAATTTCAAACACCGCTTTACCTCATGTTCGTAGATTTTGAGAAGGCCTTTGACCGAGTTAACCGTGAACGAATATTTAGATCACTTCTTGGTAGAGGAATTCCCCCAAAAATTGTAGCCATTATAAGGGAGTCTTACAACAATGCGAGGTGTTTTGTGTTGCATAATGGGCAGCTATCCGACTCTTTTGAAGTGAGTCAGGGTGTGAGACAAGGGGATGTTCTATCGCCAATTCTTTTTCTGCTGGCGATGTTTTGACGGCCAGCGTTGGTACAACGGAGAGGCAGGGCATTCAATAAAGACCGTTTGAAAGGCTTAGCCATTAAGACTATGCCGACGATATATGTCTCATGGCAAATAACATCACTGGGCTGAACGTGATGTGTCAATCGCTGATATTGAAAGGAGAATCGTGCGGTCTTAGAATAAATGGCAAAAAGACAAAAATAATGCTAACAGGACCCCCCTCACAACAACAACAACAACAACGTATTATTCTGCATGACACGCCTGTTGAAGAGGTCGAACAGTTTAATTACCTTGGAAGTACTGTATCAGCAAATGGTGGTACGGATCTGGACGTAAAAAGCAGAATAAATAAAGCTCGCGTTGGCTATGGTTCTCTGTCTCAAATTTGGAGATATAGTCAAATATCCTTACGCACTAAGTTGAGATTTTTTGAATCCAACGATAAATCCGCTTGTGAAACCTGGAAAGTCTCGGCTACCATCTCGAGAAAATCGCAGGCTTTTGTGAATCGCTGTCTACGTCACATTCTAAAGATTCGCTGGCCACAAACTATTTCAAACCAGGAATTGTGGCGCAGGACGAGTCAGGAGTGGTTGGATGTCGACATAAGAAAGCGTAAATGGCAATGGATTGGTCACACACTTAGGAAACCAAACAATGATATTGCAAAGCAGTCTTTTGAATGGAATCCTCAGGGTTCACGTCGGGTTGGAAGACCAAGAACAACATGGAAGTCAACAGTTGTAGCAGAAACTAATTCCCAGAGAAAGACGTGGCCACAGTTAATATATCTAGCTGCAGACCGTGAAGGATGGAGACGTTTTTTTGGCGCCCTATGCCCCGAGCGGGGTTACAGGACTTGATGATGAAGCAGTCATTGACACATGAAATAACAGCAAAGAACTCTATGTCATCAGCAAATAAAAGACATTTTTACAGAACTTCAGGATATTAGGTACATCATTTACATGTAACAGAAAGATAGAAGGACCCGAATGGCTTCCTT
The DNA here is from genome assembly GCA_951217065.1 of Baccha elongata. Taxonomy (NCBI): domain Eukaryota; kingdom Metazoa; phylum Arthropoda; class Insecta; order Diptera; family Syrphidae; genus Baccha; species Baccha elongata. The sequence continues at coordinate 250,087,893 of OX578272.1, forward strand.
CAGGAACACAAGATGTAACTTGGATAACTTTAGTACACCAATATTAAAACGCTCTGGTAAATCAACCTGTTTTGGCAATCAAAGTAGCAGGCTAGGACGCCATCGTCTTTCTTAAGGCTCGGTCAAACAGAGCGCAAGCTGACGACGGCATACAGTCCAGTCAATACAAATACTGGGCGGTCAGATTTTGTTTCTAAATTTTCACAAAGAACACGCTCTGTTTGACCGAGCCTTTATACAGTCTGACGTCATCTGCACAAAATGTATGCGTATTTTCAATTAATAAAAAAAAAAAACAGCAGTTGTGGTTATTGTTAAATCTGTAAAAATAAATAAATCATGAAACGCTTCTTTACAATTAAATGAAGAGTATAACATCCATAATATTTGCTTAACTTACAATTTAACTTTATTTCACGACAATTATATTGTGACGGATCACAATCAATCGAAATCAAAATCGCAATTAAATCAATATGTCTTTGTTCTAAAACAATACTTAAAAATATGGCGCAAAATTATAGTCAGCCTAAGTTTAATGAATTAACGCCACACTTCTTAACTTAATTTTAACTTTGAGACAGATCTCTAACTTTAAAGTAATTATAGACTCTTTCTGAAGTACTGCCAACTAGTGTGGGGTTTAAAACATTTCTCTAACTTATTTGTGCGGAACACGCCTTAAACAGTGACAGTTCGCTGAGAAAACAAATCAAACACACCTTTCTATCTGTCGTCAAATGTCATCAGCCCGGAATGTGTCAATAAAATGATAATAGGGCTTTTTAGGTAACAACGATATATCTCTTTCTCGTTCGCAGAGCAGTGTCAAAATCAGCAGTACGCGGGTGACAGCTGAACATATTTTGTATCATTGGTGACATTTTGAGTGAAAACAAGAGCGGACATTTTAATGTTGTGCTCGAAAATTGTTTATCTTTTAAGTCACGGAAATCTCAAATTTCAAGATTATGAGTTTGACAATTTCAGTTTCATGGCGTCAAACAATTCAAAATCTTCGTTCTCCGAAAACATTTTGCAAATTTTTTTGTTTGGTTTATAGAAAATGACAAATTGACAGGAGTCAGAGAGAAGCAAGTGTGACACTATCAAAATTAAAATAGGGGTTTCATGATTTTAATTTTGATGCAAGTCTTTAAAGATAAAGTGTAGTTTAACTTGTCTATAATTGCCAAAAATTTAATTTTAGACTAGTGTCAAACTAAATTTGATTAAGCTTCAAGTTAAATGGACTATAATTTTGCGCCAATAAATTTAAAACGAAAGAATCTCTGTGAAAGTATCTTCTATTGTCGTTGAATCATCATTGATGTCAATGAAGTTCTATCGCGAACACTATTTAAGAACCCACTGACCCAGACTGAATGATATCATAACAATAAACAAGGACCAAAATAAAAAAAAAAATATACACAAGAAACTAGGAATAGATGTACAGAACAATTTATTTAAACACAAACAGAGACTTTTAGACGAAAACAAAAATTAATTCGTCCTTTTCTTCAAGAGCTGTTGTTTGTTATTTTTTTTTGTTGTTTTGTTGTCCCTTGGGTTGGGTTAGAACTTAGAACTTTACTTAACCCATAAAAAGTTGAGCAGTTATACAAAAAAAAAAATGTTTTTTTTAAAGGATCATTTTCTGGTAAGTGACGTGGAATAGTCAAGATAAAGAAAGAAAACAACAAATTTTCTTCCTTCAACAAAGATAAACGTTATTCATGTAAAAGCATATTTTTCCTGTAAAGAAATTTAAGGATTTTCTCACCAACCCTTGACACGACCTTTCTGCATAGTTTGGTGCTGTGGTGGTTGTGTTTTTTTGTATCCCCATTTTGTGGGAATGGAATAATTAACCAATGGCAGGAAGATATGCATCTTGTTATGTATTTTTTTTTGTTGTTGTTGTTTTAAAAAAATAGAGTTTTTGTTCGTTCGACAAATTGGAGAAAACAAAAAACTAAAATCCTTGCAAACCAATTTAAGAAAATCATGCTTCGCCTTGGGTCTTCCTGCATCCAACAACACGACTTTGTCGAAAGCCTCTTTAACTTCTATTTTAATTTTTCCCATCCTTTGTTTGTGAATAGATTATTATAGTCTTGTGGGCAAACAGGACTGAGGACTGAATGGGACGCGAAAAAGATTCCCTACTCCGACTACCTCGTATATATTTTCAGGAACTTAATATGAGAAGTATTTCCCTTTGCAGAAGAAGAAAAAAAAAACTTTCCCGGAATCTGGGACATAATCATTGAGAATTTTTTTTTGTCTGTTTGGAAGGATGTTTGTATACAGTGTATGCCAAGGTAGAAAATAAATTATAAAGCAGCAACATAAAGGGAGTCATCTGGCTGCTGAATCTGATGTGTCGAAGGATGAAAATTTGCCTCTAGGTGATTGTAGAGCTATACTCATTTTTCTAATAGGGCTTTCCTTGTCACAATATTTAACCAGGATTTTTACTTTGGCAACATAAAATAGGATAACAACGTTGATATATTATTAGGCAGAGCCAGAAACATTGTCATCACTATGATCTCGTAGAACTTGAAACAAATACTTGTTGTTCCCTTTTTTTTTTTTCTATTTTAAGACTTTGTATAAGTATTATCCTTTTTTGTTTGGAAGGAGTAAGTTATTTAAGTAGGTGAAGTATGTAGGGTAATTACTTTTAGATTTTAAATTCACTTTTTTAGCGAAATTTAATATAAGCTCTTGTGATGAAAGGATTTAATAACTTTTTTTTATGTTATTTTTGCGCAATCAGGAAATACAAGTGCAACTTACTCATGCTGGAATTCGACCTCTTTAAGTACGAAAAGTTCTTTTTTTGAGGAAGCGTTTTCTGAAATATGGCAAGTCTAATTCCTGCTCTATCCTTCACACGGTGATTCCTGAACATTTAATATGTACCTTTAAGCTCGAGATCAAAGCAGATTTCTTTGTAGGTTTTCTGGTGGAGCTGACGAAAGAAGGTTATGGAGGGTGCGATAACTTATGCATGGATCTTATTATGCATGGATCTTCTTTCATTGCGATGATAGAAGAGGAGCTTATTTAGAATAAAAAGAGATAATAAGTGAACACCGTGCACCGTGCGAGGACTGAAATTCCACAGCATGTCACCAGGAAGAGGGCAAAGGTGGTCGTGACCGAGGTAAGCTGCTGCAATCCAGACAGGATCACATTTCATTTGTAGACGTACTGCAGTTGAATCTAGATAGCTGTAATTAGGGAGTAAATATACTTAAATGTTACTTTTTACCAATATGCCGGATCTGAAGTTACTTCTTTTCATTGCAAACAACAAGGAATATTGCGAGGTCCTGAGTTAGCGATCCATTGTTCTTGGTTTTAATCTTCAGTATTTGCACCATCTTGGCTATAACTAGACAGACCAACCTCTACCACAGTGCGGTCGATTCAGATTCTGACAGTAGAAGTTCGTCTTCATTTTCTCCATTTCAGAATGATTGTTGACAGCACGCGAGTAGCCTATAAAAGACGGCGGTTTTTTATTTGAAAGAGACGAAATAAAGTGAAGCAGGTACTCGACATATCTAGCTGGAAGATGGGTGGGTACCCACGGGCTGTGCAATGCACACACTGGAGACGAGTCTTAAAATTGCCGGAGGCCCAGAAAGTTAGTATTAATTCTTTTTTTTTCATATATATTTTAAGGGTAATAGTAGACATCCGAACCTTATCACGAAAGGAGCCAGGGAATCCTTATTGATTACTATTATAGATAGTGATCTACATTACAGTCCTGAGTAGGCAGGGATGGGTTACAATGCTGAATCATCTTAGCGATGATGTCTTTGCTGGTCGGCAAGGGATATCTTCTCTTGCAACAAACTCAAGCATTTCCCCAGGCTATGGGCCCTCTAGCCTGCTGATATCAGGCTTATATAGATCACATGACCTCATACCAAAAAAGGTGACGAGCTTAACATGTCCTTGATGCTACAACTTGTATCTTTCATGGTTACAGGTATCATGTATTTTCCATCATAAGGGCCCAGTGCCATCCACATAACACTGAAGCACAAATCTTCCCTGGTGAAGGAGGGAGTGCTGGTGCTGAGCAAGTTTGATCTTTTGAGTTTCGGAATAGTTCCCTTGAAAGACTTCTGTCGCTTTGACATTAAGTCATCGCAGGTCTTGATTTGGGCAAGAGTGGTCTTAACCCAAATGAGTTCTGCCGATAATTTTGCATACAGCCTTAAAGATGGCTTACCACCGATACTCTCCACTATCTTCTTTGCGTTTCGTTCATCTCTTTTGGAGGGAATTTTCTTCTCTTTCTGGGAATTGAGCTATTGGTCGAAACTCCGAGCATAGGATTATATCAAAGGCATAGTAGTTAAATTATCATCCGATTTCACATAGAAAATGTTATGATTTTCGTCGCTGAAAACACTTGCATCGCGTTGGGCGCCATCTGATATATACCATAGTATGCCTTTATCTATGTCTGAGTAGCCTCTAATCGGTTGGATTAGAACATTCTAGAGCTCGTGGGATCTTAGTAAAGGAGTATTACTATGACGGAATATAAAATACTACTGATGATTCCCAATGGCCTGCAGCAGAAGATGATGAAACACAAAGGACAACAAAGTATACCCTAAAGCGTTCGCTTTACTCAAAAGCTTGAAGACTTCTATCAGCTTTAAACCGGTTTCTGTGTCAGAGAATTTTTTGGAAAAATGTTCTTAAACTTTTGCAAGATTGATGTAGGGGTATTACTATGACAGAATGCCAATTTTCCCACTGAAAATAAGGAAAAGAAGACGATGCACGTCCTTAAGGAATGCAATTTTCTATGACTTTTCACATAGCTAAAATTCAGATTTTCATTATCTACAGATAACACGTTCCCCGCGTTGGGCGCCATTCGTAATGTAGAAAAGGTTTTATCTTTTCTGGACGTGTTTTTTAAACAATTGCATAAGAACCAGTAAAAAAAATAATCATTATACCATGCAGATTTCACAAGTCAGTGGTGAATGGAAAAACGTTTACCACATTCAAATACAACGCAACTGCTGCTTTCTACTTTCACGAAAGACAAAAATGAGCACTGTGGGAGGCAATGAAATAACAGATGGAGTGCTTATATGTTACACGCAGAGGTTACCAGTTCAATAATCACTCGGGTACATAGCATTCTTTTCTTCTTCTTATGCTGGACGTTGCCCATGAAATATGCAAAAATAAAATCAACTAACTATACTAGTATTGAAAAGGCTTACAGACGCATATTGTTAGAATATTATTATTGTTATTATATCGGAGAAACGAGAACACGGTTTTTCCAACATCTTGGAAACTCTGCTGCTTAATGCTAAATCTGCTGTCTTAGTACATTATTGGGGACATTTTCTTGAAATTTCGCAAGAAATATAACAGAAGTAATTTCTCATGCAGCTACTGCAAAAGGGACTGATGGTGTAAGCTGGTCACCAATTTAATTTTTTAAAAGGTATTCCTATAGAAAAAATTCTGGTTTTCCTCACAAAAATCAAATGCCCCACGTTGGGCGCCATCTGTAACTAGGATTGTATTTGTTTCTGATGTACCTTTGATTATTCTCATGCAGCATGACAATTATTTCAAATGCATTGTATAATCCCACACTACTTGTGTCACATAAAATAAATTTTTAATTTTTCCGTAAGAAGTCAAGATATTTTTTCTCACTTGTGGAATTTTTCTTTCAATCTTTGTCGAAGTGTGATAGTAAGGTTGACCTCTTTCAATGACAACCAATTCATCGAAGATAACACAAAACCTTACAAAATAGGACACGCTATTCTTTGTCCACCAATAAACACTTCTCGATGTGTAAAAAAGAAATCCTTTAAATCAGATTAAGTTTTCTGTCTTTTATTACTTTCGAATCTGATCCTTTTCTTTTTTTTGCATAACGTAAGAACACAAACTTACATTTCCGTCTTCGAAGAATCAAATCACAAACAAAAAAAAAAAGGACTCACCATAAAAAACAAGAAGACATTGAAATTTAATGACTAACCATAGAACGAAAGAAGATTATTTTTCTCTTATCTTGTTTTTCTTTCGTTTCGCCATAGACCATTATTATATTTCGTTCTGAATTCTATTCTATGTTTCCGTCAGATACTTATACACATCCGCAAAAAAGGTATGACTGTATGCCTTTATTAGATTACTAACTTACATCAAATAAAAAAGGTTCACATTGAGACCATTGGCAACCTTATTTATACATATATTTTTCACCCTTAAAACGGGTTACTTTCATTATTATCGTACTAAAATTTTAAGAGCTCTATGTTTTTCACGCCTTCGTTTTTTTCGTAACCCCTTTTCAGTCTAAAAACAACAGAAAACCCCAAAAAAATAAAGACAAAGTCAAATGACTGCCAAGAGTCCCAAGTACACCTGAGGAGTACAAGTTTGGGGGCGGAGGGTGTACAAATAATTACAATAATTTTTACAATAACACTTTAAAAAATATTCTTCTTGTATTTTTGGCTTTAAGAAAAGTTTGAGCAACATAAAGAAAATACGATAGAATAAAGAAACACACACACACACACATTCCAAATTTAAGCTTAAAATGAGAATAAGATGACTTTTCCTCTTTAAGGATTACTTCTCCATTTTTAGCTAAGATCTTTGCAAATTGTCTAAGTTTTGTACAACATGGAGCCATTAAAATGTCGGCAACATGAACCGATGTGTTTCTTCTGTAGTGCAACGTAGTATGGCATCAGGATAACAAAAAAAAAAGAAGACATTTTCTAGTAGGATGTCCTGTATGTAGGTGTGATACCTACAATTTGTTACCTATTTTATGTTTTTTCTTGCCCTGCAACGGGATTCTGCTATTATTGCACACCGAATTTATTTTTATCCTTTTTTCTGTCTGCAATTTTTTGTTTGTTTTTGTTTTAAAGTTTGTTAAACAAAAGGCTGTGATGTGATGACGAGGATAAGGACAACGACGACTAGACGACAACGGATGGAGGACTATTAAATGCAGTTTGATGAAATTGGAGACAGGATTAAATGGAATGAAGCACATTGCCATTTATATAGAAGAACAAGATGTTAGCAAAGTAGTTATAAGAAAAGATGGACAGTTTAAGAAATGAAATGAAATCAGTTTCATGTTCTGAAGAAAAGATTTTGAGAATCTTTAGAAAGGACAATAGCAATTCACGTTTTCATTCGCGAAGGAGAATAAAATAAAGCAGGCATTACAGGATGCTTGTTAAAATTTTCTTAAGGTCAATTGCACAAGTAAAGTAGTAAAAAGGTGTACAAAATTTCTTTGAAAATTCATCCTAAATGTCCTAACACTACAAGCTATTGTTTTAAAATTCGACTGGAAACTAAATAGGTTGGTCTGTAAAATACTCGCTGCAGTAAAACCTGACTGTAAAAAAATATACGGCAGAAAAGGATAACGTTCAAATCAACCAAGCCCATAGCGAAAATTCTGAAGTTTTGGTTTTCCTCACAGAAATTATATACCTTGCGTTAGGCACCATCGATTGAAAATGATTGGATAATTCATTCCATACGTTAGCAAGCCAATATTTCCAAATGCTGTTTTTGAGATGAAATAAGTTTTCACCAAAACATTAGCTGAAAATAAATGATTGTGGATCAATAAAGTCATACCAGTTTTAGTAAGGAAAAAAGGGATTTTAAATCTGGGCCTAAGTGGTCTTCTTATAACAAAGATACGTGCCGAAGTAGTCTACAGACAATTGGGAAAAAGAAGAAAATTAAATGTATGCCCAAATTAGAGCTGATAGTACCGAAAAAAAATATCGGAATTTGAAAAAGTTATCTGCAGAAGCTGGTGATGCAAACGGAGTTTCAAGAACTTTAAAAAATAAGCAATTAAATCTTAATGGCCGCACAAAAAAAGAGAAATACTTGGAGATTTATTTACCAAAGCAAATTTCGAGGCCAATTCTTTTACCTAAATGACTTCAAAATTCTTAGCGGGTGGTGACAGCATTGTGATGGCTTTTGAAATTGTTTCCCAGGCAAAGCTTTCGTATACCTACTCAAACCCAACTGCAAGTACCCGTCATTACAGTTGACGAAGAAGTAAGAAAATTGGTATGCACTATGGAAGCGTTTTGCGTTCTTCGCTTTTCATTCCAGTGTTTGAGATGCTGGAGAAGCTTAAATAGAAAACTCATACAAAAATGTTAAAAAGTCAACGACAGGAATTTAATATTACCCCGTGTCTGTGAAAATGTAGAAGGCATTACAAAATTGGAACTGCAATAGATTGCAAAATTAAAAGAAGTTATACATTAACTAAAAAGCAATTTGGCGATAAAAGTCAATATTATGCAATCGAGGTCGTTTTAAGTGCCTTACTGCTCGCGTAGGTGACGTGAAATAGCGCCAAACGAAATAACGCCAAGTTTATCCTTATTTCAGTTTAGAAATGGAAATAAAGCCAATTTGGCGTTATTTCGTTTCCAATGATCAAGAACAAGACATTTTAAATTATGGCGTATAAACAGAAAGATTCGTATGGGAGTGCATGCTGCCCCCCTGCAACTCCCCTGCCTGGCCTAGTATAGGATTTTGGGTGGGTGCGATTTTGGGTGTATGCAGAGTTGTTTATTCAAAAACTTTTCATATACCCAAACTCGCATCCACTGCGATTCTTATAGTAGCCCCAGGCAGGAAGGTTGCGTTATTTCGTTTGGCGTTATTTCACATCACCATCTACATATGAAAAATTTGGCTTAGTTTCCATTTTGAAAACGAAATACCGCCAAATTTTGTATTTAAACAAATTTGGCGTTATTTCCATTACTTTTTTGGCATCATTTCGTTTTAGTAATCGAAATAAAGCCAAATTGGTATTATTTCGTTTCGAAAAACGAAATAAGACCAAGTTTAAGATTTAGTGTTATTTCCTTTGGTATTATTTCACGTCACCGTTCGCGTATACCAAACCCGTCATCGGACGAATTATGTTCGAACATCGTCGCCCAGACTCGGCCGATTGAATCAAACATATACGTAAAATAATGAGAGAATGTACACCGCTTTAGCCGGCATCGGGCGATAACGGACAAGGATTGCCGATCAACTGACAAATTTGATCTTGTTTGAATTTTCAGTCAGTTTACCGGTTGTTTTATTCAAATAAACATCAAACAAATAATTTTAGATTATGAAAAATTGTATTCATTTGTGTTGTATATATGTATGTAAGTGCATATTTGTTGTGTTTATTGTGATAAAACTCGTCCGATATTGGTTTTAATATACATATGCAGAGCGTCAGATCAGAAGTAGTTGCTGGAGTTGTTCCTGCCCGAATTCGGCCGATGATTCGGCTTCAATGTACGCGAGGCGTTAGAGTCAAATCACAAGCCGGACGGCTTTATCTCAATAAGCCTACCATCCTCAGTCTTGGAGATATTATTCTCTACTTGATCACTGAACAGAAGATAAGGCCTGCCTTATTGGTATTTATTTCCTTCTGGTCTTTCGAGGGAGTAGAGCGTTGATGTCCACTCACTTTATAACACCACCTGATCTAACCAGTTTAATCGTTAAATACGAAGTTTTTGACCAGGTACGTCCAGGTCATCGTTGTTTCTTCTTTGTCAGATGTTATAGTATTTTCAAAATAGCATCACATCACACTTTTCTCTCGGATACACATAGGAAGTTTTCATTTAGGTAATAGGGAAAGGGTTAATACTTCTCAACCATACAGCAGTAGCGATAGGGTTTTGTACAGCTTCTACTTGATTCTCCTCGATAGAGCTTTGATCTATAGGGCTTTAACATATACTATGACCAATAATGTCCTCTAATCTGAAAGGAAAGGAAATATTTGGACCAAGTAAAACAAATATTTCTTCTATTTGATGTCAGACTTTATGCATAAGAGTCCGACATAGTAACCATTTCACAACAAGCCTCAGGGTTTTCTGCACCATTGAATTAGAACTTGTCTTCCCAACCGCTTTTTGGCCCTGTTTGGTCAAAAGAGAATAGGTTTCAACGACGAGCTTAATGGGCTGTACAGCAATGTTAACCTGGTAAACAAAATGTGAACATGAAGCTACTGAGATGACTCTGGTACGAGAAACGAATGAACATCAACACACTGACCAGTATTCGAATGCAACCCTAAATCAAAGCGTTGATTTAGGCCGTGGTCCATCGTGTGATCTTAGTGCCATCAAAACTTAAGTAAAGACGTTGCTCTATAGGTCCATCTAGGGTTTATGAAAAATTAGTGTTTTGACTGATTGCTTGTCGAACTGGCCGTCTCTAATTTGGACACAAAATTTTGAAGGACCTGGAAAGGGGTGCCAAGCTTCTTAATACTTCTATGTTATGTCCAAACCAAGAGATAATTTTTATGTTTTGATAGTTTTTTAAAATCTTTAATTTACTAATGTTTATATATTTATATAATTTTTTTCATTTATAGGTCAAAGTTTTTTCGTCTATATGTTCTAATTTTCCCCTTGAAAAATTTCTGTTTCGCAATTTAATTTTCTTTAAAAAAAACTTTTATGAATAAGTTTGCTAGTTTTCCACTTTTATAAATAAAAGTTTTAAAAATTTCTCTTTTCATAACTTCTATCAATCTACCCTCTTCTTTACTTAGATTCTTTTATTTTTTTTATTACTTGAGAGTTTCTTTTTCTTCGTCTAAGGACAGGTTATGTCACCTCACCTTTTCATTCATCATGAATTAAAAAAAAAAAGGCTTTTAATAAGTTTATTTTTATCTTAAACATTTTGTAGACATGCAAGAGTCTCTAGACAAATCCATCAACATCCAGTCTATGTCGTGTTCTAAACTATTATACATAACTTTCTATAGCTTTTATATAAGAAGATTTTTTTTTATTTTTAAATAAACACTTGTAAAGTAATAAAATCTGTATCCCACCCATTAATCCTACCGGCTTCCTTTGACATCCTTCATAGTCATGTATCCGCATCAAATTGAAACGAAACGGAAAAAGTGAAATCAAAGAGAACTGACTCACCTTTAGGCCAAAACCGCATACCTATTAAATGCATGCTTTTTTTCAGATGCTTTGAAATCACTTTTCAAATATTCTTCATTGCCGTCATCATCGCCATCATCTTCATTATTATCATCATCATCACCGTTATCGTCACTCAATGAAAGATTCTTCAATAAGACGGGCGGAAAAAAAAACTCCCATCATTTTCATGCCACAAAAGTCTAAGTATAACATATCCTTTTTCCTCTCCTTGCTCTCTGCGTTGCCTTTCGTTTCTGTTTCGAGGCAAAATTGACATTAAATGTGTTGCAGTATAGTTGAATTCCCCCCCGCACGTCAGAAAATGTCAATCATTTCCTTTTAGCCTGGGAATTTTCTCAGGAATATTCGCCAACATTTTTTCTAATAACTTTGTCTCCCCCTCTCTGTTTCGTTCCAGCTTCACAAATATTTAAAAATGGTTCTCATTTATTTATTATATTTATTTTGGCATGGTGAACCTTTGAACATATTCATATGTCTAGATTAGCCCATATATTGGATGAAGTATACGACCCCAAGTGACAGGAAGTTGTGTTGCATCCTATATCGTTATGGTATGTCAAGGGAAGACATACACATCCAGGGATTTCTTCATTTTAAATACCTGTCCCACTGCGCGTTGACTTAGCAAGGATATACAAATTTTTTTTCCTACAAATATTTATGAATTTATTAATAAAGATAAAAAAAAAGGAAGAAGGTATCCTGGAAGAATAAGCAAAATAGAACGGACTGACGAAATTCTTTTATTTTGTAGTGTCTAAACACTGTGTCGACTGTGGTAGATTGTGTGAACAGAAGTTGAAAAGAGAGAGCTTCAGTTCTTATGTTTAAAAAAAAGTATCATATATGCAAAAAAAAAAAAAAAAAACGAAATAAGGACATCGTGCTAAATTATTAATTTTAATATTTTGTAGATTTTGTTTGATAAAGGACGAGAGAATTTCTGTAGACATTAAGGAGCACATAACGATATATGACAGAAATGTTTGCGTCCCCAAGATGGTTGCTCTTTATTGTACAACATTTTTTTTTATATATATAAGTATGTGTATTTATTTTTGAGTAGGATAACATTTAATTAGTTTTTTTTCTCGTGTCCCTGAATGCTGTTTAGCTTTTAAAGATGAATTTTTGGGAAGGGATCACAAATATCCATGCAAAATATAAGGAACAAAAAAAAAAATAATCTGTTGAAATAGTCCTTCAGGACATTGTTGCTTCCTGAATATTTGATTTTTATTTTACTAAAATTTAAATGAATTGCGAAGAATTTTTGAAAAAATGTGTTATATTTGCATTTCGAAAAGATATTCCAACAATAACTGCAATATGCTGAAACTTGATTTGTGAAGACTCAAAATGCGAAAGGGCACTATTGGTATAAAAAAAAAAACTATTGGTACATAGTTTTCGGTAATGTTCGTATCATGCTGAAGATTTTGATAATATTAGTAGAGGGTGTTTTTTTTTAGAGGTATAGGACTTTAAATTGCAATAAAACAACGATGGAATATTAGATTAACATGATTTTTTATTTATTTGAAAGATAATCTTGTGGCATTACATTTTAAATATGATTTCTGGTATATGGCTGCAACAGCTGGCTCGGATGTAGTCCAATCTGGACGTCCAATTTTCGATGACTTTTTCCAACATTTGTGGCCGTATGTCGGCAATAACACGGCGAATAATGTCTTCCAAATGGTCAAGCGTTTGTGGCTTATCCGCATAGACCAATGACTTTACATAACCTCACAGAAAATAGTCTAGCGGTGTTAAATCACAAGATATTGGAGGCCAATTCACAGGTGCAAAACGTGAAATTAGCCGGTCACCAAACGTGTCTTTCAATAAATCGATTGTGGCACGAGCTGTGTGACATGTTGTGCCGTCTTCTTGGAACCACAGCTCCTGGACATCATGATTGTTCAATTCAGGACCATTGACTGTAACGTTGTGGCCATCATCGTTTTTGAAGAAGTACGGACCAATGATTCCACCAGCCTATAAAGCGCACCAAACAGTCAGTTTTAATGGATGTAACGGTGTTTCGACATACACTTGAGGATTAGCTTCACTCCAAATGCGGCAGTTTTGTTTGTTGACGTAGCCATTCAACCAGAAGTGCGCTGCATCGCTAAACAACATTCGCTTATGAAAATCGGGAACAACGGTCATCTCGTTTTGGGCCCATTCCACACAATTTGCAAGCGTTGTTCAGGCGTGAGTCTATTCATGATGAATTGTCAAACCAAACTGAGAATAAATCACTTGACAGCTGTTAAATCGGTCGCCGTCTTGAAAAGTAATGCCAACTTAAAGTTCTATACCTCGAAAAAAAACATCCGTTATAAGCAATCAGCAAATGATTTCGACGAAGCACATCAATTATTAAAGAACCCACAAAGGTGGTGGTCTGGTGGAATGTTTTAATATGCAGACACGTGGAAAATTCATATGGAAAAATATGCGTTCTTGACATGGAGACTGTTTTAAATGTACTAGACAATATTCTAATTTAAAGCAGAAGCAGCAGGAGATGTGTTGAAAGCGAGCATGCACCAACTCATCTGTAGAATTTGGTCGGAAGAAAGTAGACCCGATGAATAGAACCTTGGTTTAGAGTGCAGACAAAAAAGGAGACGCTCTGATATGCACCAACAACTGAAGAATTATCCACTTAAACGTCGCTTATAAAATCATGTCAGCTCTTTGTACTGTGTGATCGCTTAAGACACGTTGTAAGCCATCTGATTGGCCCCTATCAGTGTGGTTAAGGCCAGGCATGTCACCCGTCGATCAAATGTTCACACTCTGACAGAGTTTTAGAAAAAACCTAGGAATTTCAGATCGATATACTCACCACCTCTTTTTCGATTTTAAAGTCGCGTATATAGCGTGGAACTATACAGAGCCATTTCGTATCTTGGCATCCCTGCCAAACTCGTATGCTTGTGCAGGATGACGATGGAGAAATCTCGCTGCTCTGTCAAAGTCGGTTAAAACTAAGAACACTACCGAACCATTAGATGATGAGAAAGGTATAAGGAAAGGCGACGCGTTATCATGCAACCTATTTAACATCGTTCTTGAAGCTGGCACAATTTATTAAAAGTCCGTTCAACTACTCGCTTATGCGGATGACATAGATAAAATCGGCCGAAACAAGCGAGCTGCGTGGCTAGTGCATTTGCCAGTATTGCATCGGAGTCGACAAAGATGGGATTGGCTGATGTTAGCGAAGACAAAACGAAATACATATGCTATCAACGAAAAAGGAATCTCAACATCCCCAACTCATGCCAAACGTAACGATGCATAGATATAATTTTGAAGTAGTGAAGGACTTTGTCTACTTGGGATCCACTATAACCACCATCAGTACAGAGATCAAACGAAGAATTACACTTGCCAATCGTTGTTTCTTCTGGCTCAGAAGGCATTTAAGCAGTAAGGCCCTCTTGCATAGAACCAAGGAGAAGTTATATAAGACCTTGATCATCCCAGTCCTGCTGTATGGGGCCGAAGCATGGACGTTAAAGGACTCAGACAATAATTTACTTGGGTACGATGTGTCCTGTGTGTATCGAAGGAGTTTGGAGAAAAAGCGATATTAACCTGGTCAAGAAGCTGAAAATACAGCCGCTGAGATGGTTGGGTCACGTGGAGCGTATGGACACCAACGCACCAGCCCGACTTGTCTTCGAGTTCAATATTGATTGTGTACGCAGCATTGAAAGACCCCCCAATAGATGATGCACACAAACTGAAAACGACCTTAGCCAACTTGCGGTGCGAAATCGGAAGCGGTTAGCGAGGAACAGAGCTGGCTGGCGAGACATATTGATTGAGGCCGAAGTCCATCCTTGACTGTGAGCGCCATCTAAAGTAAGTAAATTTTCTTGAACGGACAATTTTAAATTGAGTTCCTATCAAACATGAGTCAACCCACAAACAGATCAGTTGTGAAAAACTTAAGTGGAAAAGTTGTGATCTAATACGTTGAAACTTGAGTCTATTCATACCAAAAAAAATCTTAACACAATCGAGAACAGTGTTTCCAATTTAAACTTTTCAGCCCGTAAAAGAATCACATTTTTCTTATAATTCCAAAGATTTAATTAAAATAGAAATAATACAAAAAAATTAAAAAGAAAAAATATATTTACCTGCAATGAAATAAAAAAATAAAGTGCACTCAACAGAATAATTTAAAGTTCAATTGAAATTCTATGAAATCAGTAAGCATTTTACACGCCATTTTACCTTTGTCGATTAAAACTTCTTTCTTTCATAAATTATATTTTTTTATTATGTACTTTTTTATTTCCCACAAATAAAAATTTTCTCAAAGACAAACTCAAATACATTTTGAAGAAAAATAAAAATCATCGTTGCTTGCCAAAACAAAAACAACAAATAAATTGTCAATCTGTTCACATTTCCGTTTCCATAAATGAATCCCATTTTGCCATCATGTTTCTTTTATATCGTCCTTGTTGTGTTATAGTTGGAGCATCTACCATCAATGCAATCGATCCTGGTAGCGATAACAGGAGAGCTATTAACCCCATCTTTGTGCAATCTCACGCCCTATGTCCCAGTCCTTCCTTACAAGTGCTTTCACTCGAATTCAACTAGGTGTACACAGTGAAGCGTGAATGCCGCGGTTTGCCTTGCAAGGATGTGCAATGCGAAAGATGATGCTGCCGACGATGTTCAAGTTAAATCGTATCGTTGAGCTCAATTTTCTGCTCAGTCAGGTAAGAGAAATCTTAATGGACTGTTCAATTTTTATTAAATTGAAAAAAAAAAAAAAAAAAAAAAATAATAATAATAAAAACACGAACATCCTTGATACTACCGTTCGACTACAACACAACTAACTGGGATGTTGAGATATCCTACAAGAGATAAGACTCGAATCAGATTATAAAGATTTCTTTTTCTATCTCTTTCAATCTTTATGTCTGTTTACGTTCACGATATTTGTTGCTGAAAGGAAATGCAATTTGCAGTCTACTCAAACAATAAAAAAAGTACACACACATATATACATATTTTATCTTTATTGATCCTGTATTGTAAAAAGCAAATGAAATGGTAATTGTTGCGCGGCAGCAGTACCAACAACGCCACAAGGATCTCTCGCTGCCGTTAAAATAAGTATTGGGTATATACGCGCGACAAAAGCGCACAATTACACTCATTTACTTTTCAAGCTGGCCAAGGACGAATGAACATATACTCCCAATATAGGAAGGTTAGCCAATGGGTGGGATGCGAGTGTGTAACGGGCGTAAAATTCATCAATTGGCCAATTTGAGTCGTCGTTTTGGTGGAGAGGGTCCTCGTTGGCTCATCGGTCGTTGCAATTGTGCATGTAATTGGATGCATAATGACAGGCAGACAGAACACTTGATGGACGGCGAATACCGAATTGGTGCGATTAAGTGCAAGGGCTCCAGAAACAAGGACGTCGACATACCAGCGACGACGACGTTCATGTCGGAAATTACTGAATTCAAATTAGCCCATCAGAGAATGCGAATTCGGTCAATGTGGATAATCGCTTGGCCCAGTTGAATTACTCGGAAACAATTCCATTGAGTTGAAGGGTTGGAAGAAGGATATATTGAAAACGGTAAATTGCTTTCCGTGTAATTTTTAACAAAAAAAAAAAAAAAACTGTAAGTAGTTTAAAAATTGGGTTAAAAGTGAAATTCTTCAGAAAAACAACCTTAAAAGATTTTAAGTAGTATACATATGTTCGCGAACATGATTGATGTTCATGACTATTTTATTTCATAAATCATTTGCATAAGAACAGTTATTTTGCATGTTTTTCTACACACAGTATAGATTAATATACTTGGAAAGAAATCTTAAACATATAGTTGTTTGATTGAAAAGAAAATGCACATTTAAGTACCGATTTGTATAATTTATTTTGTTGTTGCACATGTAAAAACTTGTAACACATTTGCTGACCAAGTTTTGGTGATTTATAAATTTGTTATATTTCATCGACGTTAAAAATACAATTCTAATTTTGTTATAAAAACTTTAATTGAATGCAAAACAAGGTTGCAGTGAAATAAAGACGAGTGAAATGAAACCAAACGTTCACATTCGGCGTTGTTTCACTTTCAGAAAGTGCAATGTGAATGTGAGCGCTATATGCTCTATTTCTCTAAATAAGTAAGCCTGATTGATTAAGCTTGCTAAATATCTTTGCCTTATACAAGGTTCAGGATAACGATAATCAGAGTTATAATTTGGTTCTTTGAATGAGGGCTTTCTTCTATCATCAATTTTAGAGGTAGTTTTCGCTGATCTGTACTATTATACTAATAACAAGATGAATAATTTACGTTAAGAGCATCTAGGCCTGAACAATTGCCTAGTTCTTTCTTTCAAGGATAATTTAAAGTTCCAAAGTTTTTAACTTCATTCTTTCCAAAAGGACTTAAATTTTCAAATCGCCATTTATTATGTCATTTACTAATGATATTCCTTTGCAACAAATTAGAGCGAGACAGTTAAGGAACACGATTTTGTAACACAACGTATTATTTTCTTAGTCTCCGAATAGGGTTGGGGACGAAATTCCGAATGCCATAATTTCGAATGGGTAAAATCCTGAATGCTGAAATCCCGAAAGCCATAATCCCGTATGCCATAATCCCGAATGTACAAAATCCCGAATTTTCTGTTACTTTTATACTACTATATTTTCGAATACAAAAAAAGTTTCTCTCCTGTTTTTTTTACCAAGATTTACTTACTTACTTACTGAAGATGGCGTTCACAGTCCAGGATGGACTTCGACCTCAACCAATATGTCTCTCCAGCCAGCTTTGTTCCTCGCTAACCGCTTCCAATTTCGCACCGCAAGTTGGCTGAGGTCGTTTTCCACTTGTGTGCGCCATCTATTGGGGGGGGGTCTTTCAATGCTGCGTAAACAATCAATATTGAACTCTAAGACACGTCGGGCAGGTGCGTTGGTGTCCATGCGGCTGTATTTTCAGCTTCTTGACCAGGTTAATATCGCTGTATAGCCCGTATAGCTCGTCATTTAATCTTCTTCTCCAAACTCCTTTGATACACACAGGACAAAAAATCACTGAAAGAATTTTTTTCCCAAATCGTACCCAAGTAAATTTTCGTCTGAATCCTTTAACGTCCAAGCTTCGGCCCCATACAGCAAGACTGGGATAATCAAGGTCTCATATAACTTCTCCTTGGTTTTATGAAAGAGAGCCTTACTGCTTAAATGCCTTCTGAGCCCGAAGAAACAGCGATGATCTCAAAAGACAAAGTCCTTGACTACTTCAAAATTATATCTATGTATCGTTACGTTTGACATGAGTCGGCGGTTTTGAGATTCCTTCCTCGTTGATAGCATATGTATTTCGTTTTGTCTTCGCTAACAGCCAATCCTTTCTTTGTTGACTCCAATTTTGAGTCATCCGCATAAGCGAGTAGTTGAACGGACTTTTGATAAATTGTACCAGTGGTGTTGACTTAAAACGTGTGCCTTGCTTTAGACATTTCGCAACACCATACGGTTCGGTGGTGTTCTTACCGACTTCGACAAAGCAGCGAGATTTCTCCGTCGTTATCCTTCACAAGCGGACGAGTTTGGCAGGGATGCCGAGGTACGAAATGGCTCTCTATCCACGCTATCATACGCGACTTTAAAATCGAAAAAGAAGTGGTGAGTATCGATCTGAAATTTCTAGGTTTTTTCTAAAGATCTGTCGGAGTGTGAATTTTTAATCGACGGGTGACATGCCTGGCCTTAAACTATACTGATAGGAGCCAATCAGATGGTTTACAAGGTGTCTTAAGCGATCACACAGCACAGCTGACAAGATTTTATAAGCGACGTTTTGAAGGCTTATTCCTCGGTAATTGGTGCATGTTAGGGAATCTCCTACTTTTTAGATGGGGCACACTATGCCAAGGTTCCATTCATCGGCCATACTTTCATGTGACCAAATTTTACAGATGAGTTGGTGCATGCTTCCTACCAAAACATCACCTGCAGCTTCAAATAATTCAGCTTGTTAGTCGTCTGCACTAGCAGCTTTATTTGATTTAATTTTGGCAAACCCTATAGCCGCACTTCATTCAGGTCGGGTGGTTGAAAATGTTGGCCATCATCGTCAAAATTAGATGGAATTAGTCGCCTTGCAACGAAATGTTGGCTTTCTTCGCCGTTTAGAAGTCTAGAAAAATATTCTTTCTAGTTCATCAGCACTAACTGATAACGTTCTTAAAGCTTGGGGCCTTAAAGCTTGGGTAAGTCTTTTTAACTTTTGGTAGAATTTTCAAGAATGATACAATTATTGCAGAATGTTTTTTTTTCTAAACCAAAATTCCATCCTTAAGATATCCTCATGCTCTACTGAGAGAGAAAAATAAAATATCTACAGTTTTCCCGGCTATGGTAACGCAATTGCATATTAACATCGATACTCAAAATATTTTCTGATTCCTTTTTTAAGTCGAATAACATTAGCCAAATGTAAGTACCCTGTAGCATGACATACATATATTTTTTGACAGCGTTTCATATTTGATAGAAATAGCATGGATCTTAGAACCAGATTTTTCCAAACTCTCAAATACAAAGTAGTTTAACAACCAAAATGAAATTGGCAAAAACTGACCTATGATATTTTTGCTTACTAAAAGTAAGCAACTCACCCCAAAAAACTTTCTGTAAACCAAAGTCGATTGCTTTCCAATACAAAATAAATTAAAAAAAAAAATCCAACTACAAGTATGCCACTGCCAATATTGCACAACGCAATCAATGCGTCCCTCAGAATGATAGATTTTCACACACACAAAAACCCATTACATCCTGTCGCTACCATCACACCCTATATTGGAAAAATAAAAAAAAATATCAAAACCCTAGCGGCAGCAAAACCAACAAATCGCTACCAGAAGTGACATCACACAAAACTTGTACATTACCTCCGAAAAAAGCCATCACTACCGCACATATCCCACTTTCAAATAAAAGTCACGTGCAAAAGTTCAAAATCCCCCAAAGTGATGTTATACTAAAAACACTGTTTGAAAAGTTCAAATCCCACCCTAAGCTGTACTCATACCCGACATCCTTTAGTTCGAGTATGTGTGGTTGTCAATGCTGCCACCATCAGTTTTTACATCTCGATTAGTTGCATGTGTCACTTTGAAGCTATTTCTACCCAGCAGAAACCGCACACTGGAAAATCTTAGAAAAGCCGTTTCAAACTTTCAATTCAATTGATTTTAGTTATTTAAAATTCATTAACGCTTTCTGTGCAAAAGTTTAATAACATGGCCTTAAGCTATGCTATGCTCCCATATACATGCGGATACATGCCACACAGGAGTTTATTCTGGGAACATAATTTTATGGAACTTTAACCAGACTTTGGTTTGTGACGGAGCCTTGAAGGCATGCAAAGCGTTTTATTTAAATCGGCTATGTTGATATTCTTGGGTTTTTGGAGGTTTAAAAGGTTTGTTTGAGTTTAAACAAAAAAAAAATGAATAAGGATTGATTGGAGGAATGATACATAATCTTTTATCCATAAAATGGTTTAATGAAATGTCTCTTCTACAATTAAGGCGAAATAGGTTCTGCGACAAATGAACGGCAAATGAAAATCATGAAGCTCGATGGACACATAATAAATCATGTGAAAATGATTCTTGGCACTTTTGGGACACGTTCACTGAAAACGAAGCAGTGAAGCATTTGATTGCTGATTCATATAAAAAAAGAACCATTAATATTATAAAACGTAGCGTGGTCGCATTTGGAGGAAGATGCTTTCAAGAGTTGCCAACAACAAAATTAAAGGAAATGTTTGCTTCTCCCAATATAGAACATGGTAGTAACTTTTATGTTTTGAACGATGAAATAGACCTAGAATGAAAATTTATAATAGAATGCGCTTTGGTTGCGAAACGAAACAACGAAAATTGCAAAACGAAACTATTAACGAATTATAAAGTTTCACTTTGCGGTACGCTGCGATATGTTGCACGGTTAAACAATGTTCCCTTTATTGAACATTATCAGCCTTATCGCTCATTCCGGGGGAGATAGCTCTCCCTCGGGTTTTATTTATCCCAAGGAGTTTCATACTCTAATCGCCAATCTTCCCCGAATAGAATTTCTCTCGGAAATTAATTACCTCAAAATATTTTCGAAATTTTTTGAAAGATTTTATTAATTGAAATGAATTAACTGTCATATTTTTAGAATTAATTATTGAAATAAAATGTCTTTAAATGTATGTATGTATGTATGTACATACATATGTTTACCACAGCCTTCATATTAACAGCTCAAAAAATAGTTTGGATTTAGGAAAAGAGAATTCGGAGAAACTTAAGGGGTTGGTAAAAGACCGAGAGCCCGCAGCAAATTTTGGGTGAGTAAAAGTCCAAAAAAAATATTGATACATATATGTATGTACATATGTAAATAGAAACCTCTCGCTTTGGTAAACACTAAAATGTAAGTCTGGCTGTTCGAAGTAGAAAGCAAACGTGAGTTTTACGCACCCAAAATATCCGAAAAATCGACTTTTTGGATTTTGATTTTTATTTCAAATTGAAGATACCTAATGGTGATCGCGAGTACCTACATATGTACATATATACATAAGTCCCAGAAGGTTTTTTTATCGCTGCAAATCCTCCAGCAAAATTAAGGCGATTTTTTCCAGGGAAATGTCATCAATTTTCCCTCGGAAAAAATATTTTCGGTGCCAATTTTTTTTCTTGGAATTTTCTCCTTTTTTCGAAAATTTTCTATGATTGGAGAGTATCATACCAGGGAAAAAATCCAGTGGAAATTTTTTTTTTGTGATAGGGCTGAATAATTAGTGAATAGAATTGGAAAAATAAATGCCAGCTAAATTTCGACTCTTATTAGTTTTTGTGTTCATTAAAATTTCGATTTCAACTTGAATAAAATTTTTTATAGTCTAGCGTAGCAAACTTAACTTTACACAGAAAAATAGAATATGCTCCCCAAAATAGTTATAATAAATAAGCTCGAAGTGAACACCTTGCGTTTAGCACTAATTTCACGGTGAGCCTACCCACAATAACGGGACCATATAGGTTGGTCATCCCAAGAAGTAGTACAAGACCCAAGCTAAGCCACAACCAGTACGATGCTCACACAAGGGGGCCTACACCAAAAGATGGGTAGAGAATGATCCTGATTAAGTTCCAAGTTCATGGAAATTCCTCTGGAACAAACTCTAGGGCGCCCATCCCCCGTACTAAGTTTATTTTATGTCAAACCTAAAACGCTTAGTTTAGGAAAGACTCTGAACTGTAAAACTAGCTTTTTCACCCTTTTTTGATTAACAGGGAAGCTTACCCTGATAAGATGTATTTCAAGCTTTGCTTGGTGTCTGGAAAAGCTGAGTTCACAATGGTTCATCTTATATTCCGTCAAATCCATTTGTCTCGCTCAGTTTTTGTTGGTAGTAACGCTCGTTACCCAGTTTATATTCTGGGATAGAGTAGTTAACTACCAATTTTTTTGGGTGGCCCCCTGAGTTTTCAAAGACCACCCCGATTATTTGCTACTAACGTTTGCACTAGCCTACGTCAACAACAAAATACTCATGTTATGAAAGTTTCCTTCCAAACGTTGAATGAGTCATCGTCGAGAAGACTTTCGCCTTTCCCTCCACTATCTACTTATGCTATATGTAGGAGCCGTTACCTAATTAATCATGGGATAGGTTACCAATAAACTCAGCCAACATGAACGGACTAAAGAAAATATTCATGTTGTTCTGGTTTCATATAGCTTTTTTGGGTGAAGGATTAAAGTGTCGAACCTTCACCCGAACTGTTTTAGTTCACTGATCAAGACACTGGCAATGCCATGGAATGATGATCAGCTTAAGCCTTACCACCTCGACAAGGTAACAGTCCTCGGCAGGGTCCCCAAGATAGTGCAGACAATTCACCAGATTAAAGACAGTAGGTTTATACGGTATACGCTCAAAGCGGTGCCGTGAAATAGCGCCAAACGAAAAAACACCAAATTAACCTTATTGCGTTTTCAAAAACGAAATAACGCTAAATTTCGAGTTTGGCTTAATTTCAATTTAAAATTCGAAATAATGCCAATTTGAGGTTATTTTTTTCCAAACATCAAGAACAAGGTATTTCAGGTTTACGACATATAAACAGTGAGGTTCGCATGGGGGGGCATGCGGTCCCCCTGCAACCTTTCTGCCTGGCCTTTTATAGGATTTGGGATGGGTGCGAGTTTGGTATATGCAGAGTTGTTTATTCAAAAACTTTGCATATACCACAACGAAGACGAAATAAGACCAATATCTCTTGAAAAAATTATATAATTAAAACATAAATTATTAGTTAAAACAACAAATAAAAGATTATACAAATTAAAAACTTACATTTTATTTAAATTTTTTCGTTTAAAAATTTGTATTCGACAAAAAATTGTGTTTGAAATTAAAATTAAAACAGTCAAACGAAAATTATAATGCAGATAGGTGACATTTTTTTCACAGAACAATAAGTTCTAAACAAAAAAAAGCATTACGCTAAGTAAAATATGTAACGCCATTCATAATACGAATTTTTGAAAATGACATTTGTCGTTCAAGTGAAACGCCTATTACAATCTTAAACCTAAGCAAATGGCATGCATTTTAGCAAAAAAAAAAAAAAAAAAGAATTGAATAAAGAGAGAGCTCTCGCAAAATTGTAAATATGTGCTTGTAAATGCCTCGAATTTTTGATTGCACTGAAAAATAATCGGAATCGGCTACGCGTATAGAGTTCTAGTAAACAATTCGAGAAGCAATTGGACATGCGATAAAACTGGTCACACTTTCAAAGCTGGCTCATATAGTAGCGTTAGGTATAGGAATGCGATACGCGAAGCGATTGTGCCCGAGAAAACTGTTCAAATTTACTTTTATGTAAGCGCCTATGTTGCTAGCTTCTCGCAAGCTTCTCTTTAATCAGATTTGTAAGATTCGCATAGTTCACTGCACCGGCTTTACACATCGTTTCTTGCATTATGCTGTTATTTATAGCAATATTGCGAGAAAGTGATGCCCTCATATTTATTTGAATGATTATATGCCTAAAAAACTGAGCCGGTATGTTAGCTTTTTGCATGCCTTATACATTCTTTTCGCAAAGTTTTTCAACTACATACATACGTCTGGACAAGAAACTTCAATTATTGTTTGATTTATTTGGGAGAAAAGAAAACAAACAAAAAAATTTTACAATATAAGGGCTCAAGTAACTTTTGTTTTCTGATATGTGTGCTCGCAAAACATGTTACGTTTTAATAAGAACTCCATTTTGTATCGAAGTAACAAAGAAATGCAAACAGCAAAATAGCACAAAAATACTTATTATGCTTTGTGTATTTTTTCGCATCTCGTTGCTCGTATTTCTACTCCCAAAATAATTCTGGCAGCCCAAAACTTCTCGCATCGCTCCTTACAGTGCTTCTTTCTCCCACTATTTCTCTCATCGCACCCCTTTGTCGCTTCTTTCTCCCACTATTTCTCTCATCGCACCCCTTTGTCGCAATATGAAACATAAAAAGAAAACAAAATCAATCTAACATAATAAACGAGTGCCACAATCAATATACATTCATATTTAAATTTGTCTGTTTATTGAATATTTATTACAAAACTTTGCGCAGACTTTAAGTTTTTGAAATAATTTTTTTTTTCTCAACACATTTCGAAGGCAACATCATATCAAAAAGCTCCAAAATATTTGAAATTCCTTATGAGTTCACAATCATTTAATTTGAATCTTTTTAAGCAAAACTCCCCCCAAAATATATTTTCTAAGAAGATATCACTTTCAACATTTTGTGTATGCCTCAGTGGAAATTTCGAAATATTCTTAAAAAACATCTCCCTTCCTTTTCCCCCATCATTCTCATTAAATACTTGCTTTCGTTTGAAATGACGTCTTCTGTATAAGCAAACCTACTTTTGTTTTAAAATTAAATCACTTGCCACTTTGGAAGATTTCCCTCACGCATTACTAACACGAAATACTTCAACTCAAGCGTACACCACAAGAATTTTTAAAATATTCGTTATCATTTTATTTCCCTTTGTACTGGCGCGCTTCGTCTCCCACTTTTTTTTTTTTTTTTATTTTTTTTTATAATAAAGCCAGATACGAAATTTCCTCTTCATTATAGTGAACGAAAAAAATAAACGAAAAATAATATTGAAAAAAAAAAGGAAACAAGACAAGGATTGTTGCACGACGCCATATAACGCCGCATATCTTAATGTTGAGAAAAGCGAATCGCGCGAATGTTGTTCCCATTGTAGATACGCATTCAGGCAACGTACGTATAATATCCTTCTTCGTTCTTTGTAAAAACGTCGCACCCAAAGGAATACATTGGAAACAAATTTAATAGAAATTTCTTCAAGTGGAACCTACTATACCCCAAACCCACTTCCTACCTCGTCGTCTCCGCCATCGAAGCCATTTCACGCGCCAGAAAAAAAAACATGATACAAAACGATGGAAAATCATTTTCCCATTCAAAAATATTACACTCACACACACACAAAGTGAGCTACTTATGTATGCAATACAAAGGAAAAAGGATCTGGTGTGGTTATGAAGTAATTGCAACTTTACGATACCCTTCCATCTGGTCGTAATAAATATTTTTATGGCCATTTAAATTGTTAAATCATTTTGGCCTATTATAACTATAAGGCATCAGCTATTGGGAACATTGAATAAACGGTTCATTTTGGTCCTACTTATTTCAAAGTGGAATATTGCGAATAGAAGAGACCGTGCGTGCGTGAAGCGACAATTTTTTATCCATAAAAGGAAAACCATCACAGGAGTGGTGGAGGGACACGCATAATATACAAGTGAAGTTTAATTGGATATGTTTGAGAACCTTTAACTCGTGGTCGATTTCAATGGTTAGTAGGCAACCTTTGAAGCGGCGAACTAAAAGAGTTTTATAGTTTTTTATTGTAGCGAAATTATATGTTCTTTCTTGTATTTTGTGGTTCGTCAAAATCTTTGTTTTCGTGGTAGCAAAAGATTCACTATTAAGCTATTAGATTTTTTGTGAGCATAAAGGATAGAGTGAGCATAATGCATAATGAAGACTTTTAGATGAAAAGTATTACGGAGACTACCCACTCTCTGGATAGAGTATACGAAAATGTATTCATAAGGTTACAAAAAAGTTTCACTGGAGATATCATGATTTCGTGCCTAAAGATTTTGGCATTATATTATTTACTGACCCAGGGCCGGACTAAGAAATTTGGCCGCCCTAGGCAGATGGTAAATTGCCGCTTGCGCTTCCAATGCGCCGTTTCTACAATTGATATCTATGTACTTTTAATATCTGAACAACAATTATGTCAAGTATGTAAAATTTGGTAGGTATGGTTTTTAGGGTAATACGCCTAGTTTTTTTTGTAGGTCACTGTAAGTCGAAAAAGAACGGTACCTGTCATACCAAATTTCACATGTGTAATAAAATGTAAGAGGTCTATTAAAAAGTGGAAACCAAACCTTCAAGAACATTCATTTAACGGTACCTGCCATATAACGGTATTTTTAAATTTCTGTTATCTTGATAACAGTTTAAGCGATTTGAACTAAATTAAATACTGACTAAATAGCATGGCATCAAATTTGTTTTCAAAATTTTATTTTTTAAGTTTTAAATAATTTTTGAAAAACTGTTTTTGTGATTTCAATATTTCAAAAACTCGTTGACAGATTTTTAGGAAATTTAGTTTTAAGGTGTAATAAATTAAGTTTAAAAGACCTGCATTCGCAATTTTTATTTTAGAAAAAAGTTTTAAAAAAAATATTTTGAAAAAATCGATTTTTTCCAAAAAACCGGTCGAACGATTTTTTTTTCCAAAACTTGTTGTTAAATAATAATTCAGAAAAGTCGACTTAAAATGACGGGACTATTAAAACAAAATGATACTCAGTTTTCAAGTTTTCTACTTTGTTAAATATTTTTCAATAAATTTTCATATTAGTACCTATGAGTCGTAAGAAAAAAACGCTTAACTAATTTATGGAAAAAGAGCCAATATTTCCGTATTTCCACCAAACTTTTCGGACGTTTTTCTTAGGAACAAATTCAAGTTATTGTATCGAGATTTTTGAGCTTTTTATCCATTTAATTTTTTTTTTGGCGAAATTTCAGAAATACCATTTTTTGAAAAACGCCACTAAATTTTTCAAACTCAAAAATGGGGAAAAGATGAATTTGTTTGGAAAATAAGTCAGAAAGATAGATTCGGAACAAAAGCCAGAAAGCAAAATGGAAATTTAGCCAGAATATTAAATAATATTTCTGGCCTGATTTCCAAATTAACTTTTGGAAAAGGGACTAGAATTTTTTTTGGGTATCTAAACCAAGTGCTTATGACACATAAGTCCCAAAGAAAAGTCAGGTGGTATGGGCTGCACTGCAACTTTCAGCTTGGGAAAAACGCCAGATTATTTTCGGAAAAAACCTGAAATTTGTAAAAAATTTTGGCTTTTGATGAAAGATTTTTGGCGATTTTTTTTGCAAACAAATTGTGATGTAATTAAGTTACCTCAATTGGAATTACCGGGAACCAAAGCCGTTTTTGTATACATTTTTTGAAACAATGGTATTGCATAGTTATGTATCATATTTTTCTAAGATCACATTTCTTATTCAGCTGACGTGGCATCCAATGTTTTTGACAACCGTGGTGCAGCTGGAAAATTGAAACTTTTTATTTTTCAGGATTTTTTTTGTATTTTTTTAATTTTCACTTGCTCGGTATGGCAATTATTGGTAGCAAGTTTAACACCAAATGGCATTTAAAGTTTTTGGCTTAAGCAAACATTTAAAATAGCTACCAAACAGCTTGATCTCATGTTTAAGCTCATATCTCTTTTGAACAAAATTTAAATTAAATTTTTTTCAATTCCATAGAGAGTGAGGTCGTCCGACCCAGTCGAGCATTTTATTTATATTTCTGAAGACAAATATAATTCTTGAAAATTCTTTAAGCTTTAAAATTAAAATGGTCTATTATCCAAGCGATTCTGAACTGATTTTCGTCCATAAAATATCTATAGCAATTTAAAAAAAACAATGAAAGGTTTAAGTTGCACACCTATAAATTTTTAAATTAAATTCTTTGCACCTCTTTGCATCTATTTGCTGCCACTCGAAACACAAAAACATTTATCTGTCGAAAGTTAAAAAAAAAATCTTATAATTCAATCTGGTTGTGTGTTATCACATTTGTTGCCATTTCAAGCTTCATTGCACCATCACTTTTACGGTAGCAGATCTCACATCACACGCCAACACCGGACAACCCGACAAACATAATTCGTTTTTCATTCCATTTATTTTAATCCGCATAGAGACATCAATAATAAAGTTAAACAACAAGCAATTACCCGCAAAATTTAATTTAAATGAAACTTTATTTATGTTTCAACTGGAATTCGTTTATATATGTGAATTTTTTTTTCTCTCCCGTTTAGTATGTCCTTTACTATCAAGCTTTGAGCTTCCTTTTTTTTTCTATGTTTGTTTTGAAGGGTTTCAGTGGCGTAAATTGCTGCAGGATAGCAGGGGGTCAAATTTAAAGTTGTCACACATACAAGCACTTGATATATCTCTGACGACGACAGATCAAAATCTACAATCGCCCCTCATCCTTTTTTCCATATACATCGCAGGATAACTCGCTTGTTCATGAATTTAGTGTGCATACAAAGAGTGCACAAAATATTAATGATACAACGTTGCAGGACATGACTACAACTCTCTGCCACTACACATGTGTGTGATGTGATGGCGGTGGATATAGTTTTAGTTTCATACTTCATCCTGATGGATGGATAATTCGGGGAGATGGACATGGGTTTCGGTGGCGTATGTGCAATTAAATCCTCACACACGACTCGACGCCTCTTCTTCGCGAACTGTATGGAATTTGCAATCAAAACATCCACCCGAACAAATAGGGTATCTATATCATGTCAGTCATCAGGACTCAGGACTGCATAAGGCAAATGCAATTGAAATAGGGTATCCAGTTCGGGGTATCTATATAGATACTATCGTCGTCGTCGTCGTGCCATGGTGGTGCTCATGAATAGTTATTAACAACTGGCAATTGGAATTTCATCGTTAGTTTTTGAAATGCCCAGCTGTGGATACAATTTGCAGATACATATGTAGTTAAAACAGACGGGGTTAGGCTTCCTCGAATAAAGAGACAATCGCTCTCATCAGCGGCTGGAGTTAGAGAGGGTTTTATTTCAATTTGTTGTGTGTTATTCGAGTGCTTATTTGTCAAGGACATATTTGAATCAAAAGGGTGTAAGTGTTTACAGCGAGACAGATTGATGATGGTGTCCTTTGAATTTGATTCTTTAATTTTTTTTGTTTCTCATTTTCATTTCAGTAGAATGATTGCTCAAAATTTGTACTTGCAATTGAATTTCTTTTTATTCTTATTTTTTTTTTCTGGAGAGAAACAAATGAAAGAACTTTTCTAAGGAAAATATTTGGCAAAAGGAACGGAATGAAAAGAAATAGCGTTGACAAATTCGATTTCCTGTTTCGAAGGACTTGTGCATTAAAAATGTTTTAAAAAAAATGGAAGGAATAATGTTAAAAAAACCTTCGAAAGAACGTTGAAGGGATTTCCGCAATTTTGGAACCATGGAGTGCAGTTTTTTTTTGTAAATGACGGTGTGTGATTGCAGTGAAATGTATTTTCTTTTTAAGATTGAGTGTGTATTTAACATCC
Organism: Baccha elongata; assembly: GCA_951217065.1. NCBI lineage: Eukaryota > Metazoa > Arthropoda > Insecta > Diptera > Syrphidae > Baccha > Baccha elongata. Next base: position 250,117,870 of record OX578272.1, read on the forward strand.
TTTCAGATGTCTTAAGGCAAATTTAACATGGTAAAAATCAAAGGTTCGATGTAAAGTGGGATCGAGCTTTTAGGATGATGAATAATTGATTTAAATATAGTTGAGTACTTGGAGGGAAAGCAAACTTGAAGGATATGCAAATTCAGAATTACTTCCTTTACTAATGAAAGGAATTTTTGAATTTCTGTTATTGATTTTTATTGTATTGTTTGCAATAAAAAAGTAAACAATAAACAATTTTAATTTGATCGATGTCACTGTACCTGTACATTAATCAATAGAAGATTTTTTCGCTGATAATATTCCTATTCCTCACCTAATTTCGACTTTTCCGAACCGTAGAAAAGAACTAAAAATATCATAGTCTTATTATAGGGAAATAATTTGGTTCTTCAATTGACGGTTTCATGACTCAAGGACTTTCTTAGCCCAAAGCCCATCATAATAATATTTAGATATATATTTCACTGAAATGTAGAATTACTTGGTGAGAACAAGTACCTTGTTTTAACTTCATGCTGCTGACAAGCTCTTCATTAACTATATATTAATGTCCTTTCCCAGTTCTTGTGTCGGTTGGGGCACCCGATTCTTATTTTCCGCTTCTCGGAGATTTTCAACCGGTTCATCAACGGATGTGGCTTTAAAAAATTCCGTTGGTAAGCCGTTAGCTCCAGAAACTTGCTATTGCTTTTGAGCTTCTTAGCAACATTTCCTCACTGAAGCGGGTGCGCTTGTTGACAATGTCTCCACTGGTCCTTTGATGTACTTTCTGCTGGTGGCGTACTTGTTGAGTGACTGGAAAGAACGCAAAAGTTCTTGAGGTCTCTTGCGATTTTATTTTCGCGATATCGAATCTTCTCACATTATCAGCTAAGCGTTGTGGTGCCTTGGATATCCACATACGTACTTCAGATACTACCAAGTGGTGGTCAGAGTCTATGTTTGCCCCACAAAATGCTCGAACATCGAAGATGCTGAAAGCATGTCTGGCGTCTATCGCGATGTGATCAATTTGATTGATGGTTTTTTTATCACTGCCCCGCCAAGTACCTTTGTGTATATCTAGTTGCATAAAATGAGTACTCGATACGAAGACATCTCTTCCCGTCACAAAGTCTATTATCCAGTACCCGTTGTGCGAAGTGTCGTCGTGCAGACGGTATCCCCCGATGGTTGAACGAAATGTGCCCTCCTCTCTTAATTTGGCATTGAAATCACCGAAAATAATTTTGACGTCGTACTTTCGGCACATATCGTGTTCTCAAGGAGGTCGTAGAACTCTTCATTGGTTGTATCATTCTTCTTTTCGTGGGAGGCATGGACACAGATCAGCGTGATGTTCTTAAATTTTGCTTTGATGCCGATTATGACCAATCGCTCGATGAAACTGGAAACTGCGGATATCTAAGACTTCTTGCCTTAGTCTTCCTACTCGTATCATTAAACTTCATCCAAATAGATATCACATGATATCATACTCCGTACACCCTGAGAACTTCATGAATAGCTGTAATAGCCCTTGTTCGATTGCTAGGGTCGTCAACAATTTGATCACCCGAGGCTTGTTGGTGTTTCGGAACCGTGGTAGGGAAGTTACCACAGAACCAGAATCTTAAGTTGCCTATCCATTTGAGAGTACTTTTGCTAGTAAGCTCTAGAGAGTAACTCTCGGGTAGCTGTCCATTTGAGGAAGCTATACTTGAATATTGAAATACTACAGTCACTCTTCGCTAGGTACTCTCGGGTCACGACTGTGTCCACTTGCGAATTTGCTCTCGTGATCTGCACGCAGCTCTCCTACTCTCAAATGAACACCCACGACCCACCTTTATAAACTGATTTGTCTCAGCGATGTCTATTATTTTGCTATGTTGTCTCTCGGACAGCTGCTCTCTAAATAAGAAACGTATTGGAATTCTGTAAACTAGTCTCCGACAGTGATCAAGTCCTGTGTCCACTTGCAAGTTACTCTCAAAAAATTTTAATGTCGAGAGTAAAAAGACGACTCTCCGCGAGGTACTCTCGGGACTGTGTCCATTTGCGAGTTTTCTCTGGAGAACTGCTCGCAGCTCTGCTACTCTCTAATGGACTTTTAGGTAGCTCCAAGACCGGGGAGCCGGATAAATCACTCCTTATTAACCTGAGCTTCAAATATGTCGTAGGAGCCCGTATAAGGTGTTTACCACGTAGTTCAACCTGACTGGAACTGTTGTTATCAACGTTGAATTAATAATTAATAAAAGGCACGACTGGGTCGCACAAACTTGCTCTTGTGGCAGGTAAGCTAGGTTGTAAGGACTTAACAATTAAAAGGCATAAATGGCTTCCGCGTATTTCTCTTGCTTGTTGTTGTCTTTCAATTTTTGTATATGAAATATTTTTTTAAATTCTTTTAATTAATTTAAAACGCAATAATTAAAATAAATTACTTTGAAAAATAACTTATTCAAAACCAGAGTTTTCCCAGAAAATCGTTCTATGCCAGTAATTATTAAATAATAAAATATATTTTAGAGTTTTTTTTTACGAAAATCGAGTGACCAGTTTTTGAAAAAATCGATTTTTTCAAATAACTTTTTAAAAATATTTTTATGAAAATTTAAAAAAAAAATTAATAAATTTTATTCAAAAACTAAATTAAAAAAAATTCATCAATTGGTTTTCAAAATATTAAATTTTCAAAACAAAAGTTTGTTTAATTAACATAATTTTTGTTAGTAAAGCTAAAAAATTTAAGTACGCCTTTATCATTCAGCTATCTTTTGCACGAATTCATAACTTGCCTTATAGTTTCTATAATCGCAAGTAAAAAATAAAACCATACTATTCTTAAACAACGAGTTTTCCTAAAGCGCCTGCTTGGTTCTTCCTGGGAGTTCTTAAAGCTTACAGAATGCTATTTTTATCTTTTGCTGTCACAGTTGTTTAATGTTGAATCCTTTTCTCATATGGTTGATATTCGCTTAAGAACTTCGTTGGAATTGTGGGTAACACCTTCTGTCAATTGCAATTTGATCAATTTTGTTACTGGGTTCGACCATAAAAAATCAGACTGATTAATATATACATTTAAGATAAATAAGAGTTCTTGTCTCCTGAAGTAATCATTGAAATCAGCTTAGCCCCTCAAGATAATATGAACTACTAAATGTTCACCTAATAAAGGATGTTTTGTCCAACACCTATTGTTCTTTTTGAATTTATGTTTCTGTACTTATTTTCTTATTTTTTTGTTCTTATTTCTTGTTTCCTTTTTTATTTTTACAATTAGTCATTTTGCTTCTTTAAAACTTTTCACATCCGCACTAAAATGAAATTCAAGCACGGTTTCTTCTTCTTTCGCAGTTTATTGTTATGTGACTTCATAACGACTCCGTTAATGGGCTTCTTCAGATTTTCAGATTTTATTCAACCTCAGACAAAAGGCTAACACCACAAAGATCCACACCACCATACACAACACCACGCACAGTCTCATTTTTGCTTTCAATCGACTTTTATTACTCGAATGTGACTACCTTGCAACAGCTGCTGGAATTTCTTGATATGCGAGTGCAGAAATGGCTGAAAGGATAATTGCAATTGCACTGAGATTATAAACCGAATCTTAAGATTTAACGAGAATGACTTTAAAAGAAAAAAAGAAAGATACTCGTATCTCAATCCACCAAACATATGGAAAGCAAAATGGGTTGTAATAAAATTAAATTAACTTTTACAATTAACGGAATATTATGTTGAAACTTAAAAGGACTCTAATGAGCTGGTTATGGGATATTTGGTAACAAAAGCAATTAATGCTAAGGGAGTTTTTTTTTATTTGATATTAGAAGTTTTGTTCTTCTTTTAAGAATGAAACGGACCCTTTGTCGAATTGAATAGGAAATGAGTTTTGTTCTTTTACCAAAATCAGAATTGCTTTAATCTTAGAATTTCTTAATCTAAAAATGCAAGATTTTTAAAAGTATTTCATGAATTATAGATTAAACATTACGAGTCGAGACCAATGATGAATTGCAGAACGTGTTGCAGTTTCATTTTTTACATCCTTTTTATCTCAATAAATTTTGTTAATTCCATTTGTGAATTCTTAAATAGATTCAACTGAGTTTTTTATGATTTTTATATGACAGCCCTAATAGCGTCTAGACAACATAAGTGGTGTTTAACTTGAAGACAAAAATCACAGAAAAAGCGTATTAAAAAAATATCAATAAAAAAGTATTTCCATGCCATCATAACGTTTACTTCTGGATAAGAAGTCAAGTTATATTTTTTACGGCAAAGTTATATTCTCAAATTTTGGTCAAATGTCGGTAACCGACCTATAGATGCGAATACTGTAATCATATTTATCCCCTAGCGTTTTCAAACGTTTGTTGCATCTTCTTGCGAATCGCTCTTTAATGTTGTACCTACACCTCCTACTTACATAAAAGAATCCATGAAACCAACTTTATTGTCTAAGCTCATAAAGTTTTTTTTTTTTTTAATATTTAAAGTGCACCCTTGCCTATTCTATAAGATAACCAGAACATAATTTTGACAATAATACTTTATATTCCAAAAAAATAAAATAAATTATATTGTAAAGTATCTCATCGCTGTCATAATCGAATCCACTTCTTTATCCAATTTGACATTTTTTTTCCCAAGAATACGATAAACCAGACGAGACCAGAAAAAAATGTCCCCCCATTCACTCGCTTATTCATTCGCAGAAATGCTTCCAGGCATTTTTGCGTTGTTCTCCCAATAAAATCTCGATGTGTCAGTGTTCAATTTAAGTATTGGTTTAACGTCAAATTCCTCCAGGGAACGCTATTTCAAAGCACATAATGGAATCTCGTGCTTTGGGCTTCCCGCATTGCTTTTGTTAGCAAAATGGATTAATTCTCAGGCGAGATATAGGATACAACCAAAATATCGAGGTATTTGAATGTGGCTTTGTATGGCAAAATAATGAAAACCCATTTAAATGGTCAATGTCTGTGGTCTAAGTTTATAAAATATTTATTTGTTTATGTCGGAGTTATACACTTGAGGTTGAATTTAAATAAACAAAGGTGGTTGAAGAGATTTAGAAGACCAATTGAATATTTGATTTATAACATGATTTACGTGTTCCACTTTGGATGAAAATAATATTCAAGAAACTTAGTTAAACGAAGTGCACTCTGCATGAATGAATAAACCTTTTGTTTTTCGATTTTGGAGTGAAACTTGTGATGGCTTATCAAGGCTGAGACTCAGGGATTTGCAACGGAATGTGTCCTGAGAGAGTCACGCTAAGATAATGCCTTGCGACAAAAAGTGTCGTGGAAGAGTCAGTCCAACATAATACCTCGCGACAGAAAGTGTCGTGGGAGAGTAAGTCCAATATAATGCCCCGCCACATGAAGTGTCTTGCAAGAGTCAGCCTAAGATGATGAGTAGCGACAGAAAGTGACGTTGGAAAGTCAGCCTGAGATAATGCCTTGCGACTGAAAATATCGTGGGAAAGTCAACCTACAATAATACCTTGCGACAGAAAGTGTCGTCGGATGGTCAACCTGCAATAATTCCTCGCGACAGAAAGTGTCGTGGGAGAGTCAACCTATAATAATGCCTCGCGACAGAAAGTTTCGTGAAAGAGTCAGCCTAAGATAATGCGTCGCGACAGAAAGTATCGGGGAAAAGTCAGTCCATTATAATGCCTCGCCACAGAAAGTGGAAAGTATGCGTCGCGACAGAAAGTATCGGGGAAGAGTCAGTCCATTATAATGCCTCGCCACAGAAAGTGGAAAGTACGCGTCGCGACAGAAAGTATCGGGGAAGAGTCAGTCCATTATAATGCCTCGCCACAGAAAGTGGAAAGTCGGCCTGAGATAATGTCTTGTGACAGAAAGTATCGTAGGAGTGTCAACCTACAATAATGCCTCCCGACAAAAAGTTTCGTCGGAGGGTCAACCTGTAATAATGCCTCTCGACAGAAAGTGTCGTGGAAGAGTCAACCTACAATAATGCCTTGCGACAGAAAGTGTCGTGGGAGAGTCAGTCCAACATAATGCCCCGCCACATGAAGTGTCTTGCAAGAGTCAGCCTAAGATGATGAGTAGCGACAGAAAGTGACGTTGGAAAGTCAGCCTGAGATAATGCCTTGCGACTGAAAATATAGTGGGAAAGTCAACTTACAATAATACCTTGCGACAGAAAGTGTCGTCGGATGGTCAACCTGCAATAATTCCTCGCGACAGAAAGTGTCGTGGGAGAGTCAACCTATAATAATGCCTCGCGACAGAAAGTTTCGTGAAAGAGTCAGCCTAAGATAATGCTTCGCGACAGAAAGTATCGGGGAAAAGTCAGTCCATTATAATGCCTCGCCACAGAAAGTGGAAAGTATGCGTCGCGACAGAAAGTATCGGGGAAGAGTCAGTCCATTATAATGCCTCGCCACAGAAAGTGGAAAGTCAGCCTGAGATAATGTCTTGTGACAGAAAGTATCGTGGGAGTGTCAACCTACAATAATGCCTCCCGACAAAAAGTTTCGTCGGAGGGTCAACCTGTAATAATGCCTCTCGACAGAAAGTGTCGTGGAAGAGGCAACCTACAATAATGCATTGCGACAGAAAGTGTCGTTGGAGGGTCAAACTACAATAATGCCTTAAAGCAAAAAGTGTCGTGGGAGAGTCAAAATCAGAATACGATATTGCTTCGTGACTGAAAGTGTCCTGGTAGAGTCAGCTAACAATAATATCTCGCATCAGAAAGTATCGTGGGAGAGTCAACCTACAATAATGCCATGCGACAGAAAATGTCGTCGGAGGGTCAACCTGACACGACAGAAAGTGTCGTGGGAAAGTCAACCTACAATAATGCCTCCCGACAGAAAGTTTCGTAAAATAATCAGCCTAAGATAATGCGTCGCGACAGAAAGTATCGGGGAAGAGTCAGTCCATTATAATGCCTCGCCACAGAAAGTGGAAAGTCAGCCTGAGACAATGTCTTGTGACAGAAAGTATCGTGGGAGTGTCAACCTACAATAATGCCTCCCGACAAAAAGTTTCGTCGGAGGGTCAACCTGTAATAATGCCTCTCGACAGAAAGTGTCGTGGAAGAGGCAACCTACAATAATGCATTGCGACAGAAAGTGTCGTTGGAGGGTCAAACTACAATAATGCCTTAAAGCAAAAAGTGTCGTGGGAGAGTCAAAATCAGAATACGATATTGCTTCGTGACTGAAAGTGTCCTGGTAGAGTCAGCTAACAATAATATCTCGCATCAGAAAGTATCGTGGGAGAGTCAACCTACAATAATGCCATGCGACAGAAAATGTCGTCGGAGGGTCAACCTGACACGACAGAAAGTGTCGTGGGAAAGTCAACCTACAATAATGCCTCCCGACAGAAAGTTTCGTAAAATAATCAGCCTAAGATAATGCGTCGCGACAGAAAGTATCGGGGAAGAGTCAGTCCATTATAATGCCTCGCCACAGAAAGTGGAAAGTCAGCCTGAGATAATGTCTTGTGACAGAAAGTATCGTGGGAGTGTCAACCTACAATAATGCCTCCCGACAAAAAGTTTCGTCGGAGGGTCAACCTGTAATAATGCCTCTCGACAGAAAGTGTCTTGGAAGAGTCAACCTACAATAATGCCTTGCGACAGAAAGTGTCGTCAGAGGGTCAAACTACAATAAAGCCTTCCAGCATAAAGTGTCGTGGGAGAGTCAAAATCACAATACGATATTGCCTCGTGACTGAAAGTGTCCTGGTAGAGTCAGCTTACAATAATATCTCGCAACAGAAAGTATAGTGGGAGAGTCAGCCTAAGATAATGCCCCGCGATAGTAAGTGTCGTGAAAAATTCCAGGAAGCAGATCGCGTAAAATAAAAACGATCGAACGATCGTTGTATTAAAGGTGCTGTCCCTTTTATATTTTTATAAAAAAAAGATAGAGAGAACAACAGTAAAACGACGATCGTTTAATCGTTTTAATTTTAGGCGATTTGCCCCTAGCTTACGATAGCGGATAGATACACTCCAACGGAGTGGATCACGGATAGTGTTGATTCTACGGAAGTACTTGCAGAAATTCTAGTGAAAAAATAAGTTTACGGTGACAAAGGAAACCCGAAGCGAGATGCAATCGGAAGGAATGGATCTGCGTTCAATCTACGGACTCTTATGAAAACGTACTAACGGCGATGATAAACTGACGTAAGTACGGTGTTTTCAATGTAAACCGTAACCGGAGTACCAAGGTAGACTTTGAAGAATCGGAACTCGGCAAAGCTAATTTTGTTTAAAGAAAGGAAGACTAGCGACAACTATGTTCGAGATTCTGGGTGGTCGGCAGTTATGAGTATGGCGTGTTCGTTACAAACTATACTTTGCCATGGCTGGGGAATCATAGGAATCACGAGCTTCGTTCTTCATTCTTCATATATAGTCCTGGGCGGTAAGCTTCAATTCAAACTGTCGCTGGTAAGCATTCAGAACTAAGCGACAGATTTGTTTTTAATTTGGATTGGCGACTAGCAATCTATTCTGAAAGCACGAACTGTGTTGTCCTACAATTTTCTAATAATTCCCTACCTAAGTCCATATATCGCTCTAATTCTTTAATCGCATTCAGAATTGGTCGCACACACTCAATCAATGCCGGTAGTATAGATAAATGCTATTACCTGAACAACAACATTGATTTATTAATTTGTCCTCCAACACATTTGTCTGTATCCAACACTAGAGAGACAATTTAACTATTCTCCTTTAGCCAAATGCAATCAAGGATATATGATAACATTTCACTTTCCAGCTTCCAATTGAAGTTCCCAGAGTCCCCATTTCCACCGCATCCAATCCGGTATTGTGATCAGAATAATTTTAGTTCCTTCACACTCCATTTCTGCAGTGTATATCCTTTCAAATTCCATTTCATTCATTGAATTGTTTCAGACCGTAAGCTTGAAATCTTTGTTTATTCCTAATTGTATATCCCCGTAAGCAACATTATACCAGCGACACCACCACAAAGCCTTCTGAAAGATTGACCAAAAATAGTATAAAGGATGCCTTTCAAAATATGAAGCCATAGATTCCAACATAGATTGATTGAAATTCTATTCGTTGCATGGGGTGTCCTTCCGTGTTGGATCTCGTACACAGATATATCTTTCGATTTGTGAAGGATTATTGTCGAATTATTAGGTTATGGGCTAATTTCTGGATTTGTGTTCTTCTTCATAAATTGGGGCCCAATCAGGGACATTCGTCTGAGATTCGAATCGGAGATTTGTGTTTATTTGTGTAATAGATGTGATTATCGGAACCACAGGAGAACGAGAATGTTGATTTGGTTTGACCATTTGTTTTGCACAGCTAGTTAGTGCGATATTGTCTTTGATAAAGGTTTCTATATGTATGAAGGAGCGGTGTATATAGAGGTTTGGTAAAGTGTCAAATTGATATTCGACTGTCAGATTCTTAATTATGGAATATAAATAAATTGAATGCCTGTAGGTTTGTGTGGATGTGGATGATTGAATGGAACACATTTGGTCTTGATTTTAATTGAAATATAACCGAATATGGTTTTCAGAATTGTCTACCTTAACATACATAAATTGATTAAAGTTTCATACAGAGAGGAATGCCATTAAGGTTCTAAAGAACAATTTATGATCAAAAAGTTATGTAAGTGTTGAAGAGTTCAATAGATTCCATTTATTCAATCAAAAATTCAATTTAATTGAACATTAAGGATGTTGGATAAATATAAGTAAAGTACTTGATAAAATCTTTTAATAGAATTTAATTTAAGATTTTCTATAATAACAATTTCAAAGAACAGTTGTTGCATATAGAATACAAAATTCTTAAGAATCATTATGATAAGAAATAAAATGAAAGCACTTATAAATCAATCGATCAATGTAAGTTAAATCTACCATCAACGTGTTGTCTTTATTCAGTTGATTCCAAATAGAATTTTGACAATCTATTTAAAAAAAATATATGATTATAATTTGGAATGACCAAAAGCTCAGAAACATACTAAAGAATAAGAAATCCAACACTAAAAAGAAACAAATACACAAAATATGAAGTTTCACAGTTCTCAATGCTGGGATTATTTTTGTCGGGAAATTATCGGTTTTTGAAAAAAAAAACTTTTCCAAACATTTTTTTTTTCAGTATTATTTGGGTTTAGCAATATTTTAGAATATTCAATTTTGTCAAAATCGGTGCAAAAGATAGTCGGGGTAGAAAAAAAAAAACGGTTCCATGGCGGGTACCAAGCTTATTCTTAATTGGGTTGCGGTACCCCAATGCTCGGTACTTAACAGCTATGGTATTGCTTGACGAGGATTTAAATCGACTCAACAACCGGGGTCAGCCCACTACCGTGGCTAAAAGCCAAGGTTGTGGCAAGCCCCGGGCAAAATTTAATCATAGTAATCTCCTGATTTCCACACCTTAATATACAGGGTGAATTGTATAAGGTGCACCAAAAAGTTTGAGCGTGTAGGTGGAGTTAAGACAAGAAAAAAATCGTATAGGAGGGGGGCTCTATTTCCCCCCGTTTAGGCGGGACGGGCAATTTTCTAAAACATTGACTTAAATCAGAAAAAAAAATTATTTAAAAACAACGGTGAATGATACAAAGCCTTGTTATATTTTTTTGGAAAGGCAGAAAACTACTCTTTTATTTAATTTTTAAATTAAGTTGTTTAAGTGAACAGTTTTAAAAAAATTAATTTTCAAACTCAAAATTAAAAAAAAAAACTAAAAATTTTTTAAAAATTTTATGTAATTAACTATTATTTTTATTTTCAAAATTCAATGCTCTTATTAATTTTTAGTCAAAAACATAAAACCTGATGCCAAAATGTATCTTAGTTTTTGAGAAATTAAAAAAAAATTAAAAGTAAAACTAGTAAAATAAGTAAAAAGTTAACTCGTTTTTTTTTATTATTTGATTAAAATCGGATGGCATGTAATAAAAAATAAAAAAGGGATAATGCCCTAATTAATAACTGACCTGAGCAGGTCAAATTTGGGAAAACCAAAAAAAAAAAAATGTTTTTCTTCGAAAAAAATACTTCTAGTTTTTCTTAATTTCCTAAAAAATAAGGTACATTTTGGCATCCGGTTTTCTGTTTTTGACTAAAAATTAATAGAGCATTGAATTTTATCTTTCACCGTTGTTTTTAAATAATTTTTTTTCTGATTTAAGTCAATGTTTTAGAAAATTGATCCTCCCGCCTAAACGGGAGGAAATAGACCCCCCCTCCCATACGATTTTTTTCTTGTCTTAACTCCACCTATACGCTCAAGCTTTTTGGTGCATCTTAAACCAATCTCCCTGTATTTTAGGAGGCTTAGCGGTCTTATTATAAAAAAAGTCATCAATCCTAGATTATTTTTGACTCCAATCACTGCTAGACTCGGATCAACACTCCGATCAATTCTTGGTATTAGCTCAACTACGTTTGCGGTTACCTATCAATGACGACACAGCCCACAACCCAGAAGTGATAACCCAGTGGAAAGATTTTAAATCGCCGAGACCAGATCGAAAGAGACATCCAGATTTGTTGCTGATCACGTCTCTATGATCTCTCAGTGAGTCAGCCACAAGCATCAAGTGCAGAGGATGATTGGAAATACTTGCTAACAAAACAAGCAACCAAAAACACCACCAATACAATGATGGGTTCCACTAGTAAAAATTTTGTCAACTATAACTGTGCGATCGTTAAAAACATTTCTTCCAATTCAGTCAAATTAATGGTCGATCACATTTTCACATTCCAAAAGATGTTCGAAAAAATAATGAAATTTAGCACAATACACACCATCTATTTATCGACTTTTAAATCGCATATGATAGCGTCAATAAAATTGAATACATACGGAGGAAAAGTCGTGAAGAACACCTCTGATTAAAAATGTCTAAGGTAAGGACAGTCAGTATCATGCAACCTGCAATAACAGATAGATAACGTAGAAATTATATCGGCAGGACACAAAGGATGTGCAATTGGTGCATTTTCCAGTATTAAATTGGAGGCAAAACGAAAGACAAAACGAAATTATTTATGTCATCAACAAAGAAACAAGTCATCAACAAAGAAACAAGCATCAAGATACATATAAACATCGACTTAGTAAAGAACTTTTCCTACCCAGGCTCCACTATTGACTTGCAAAATGACATCAGTGTAGTTTGTTCGGGGGTTCATATTGATTTAAGTAATTGAGACCGTTCTTCAGAGAATCAAAGAGACAAGATCAATTTTAAGACATCAATTTCCGTAGATCATCGAAGAGCAGTAATGATAAGTTTGATTTTAAAAAGGCTTTTTTAACTTAACCACTCAGATGAGTCAATATTCATATCTCTTATATTTTCTGGATAGTTAAAAAATTCAAACCAAGCCCTTTTAATTATATTTCCAACAATTACTGATGTTAACTTAAAGCCAAAAGTTTTTAAGTAACATTACAAGAGTCTTTAAGCAATTTATTATATAAATCACTTCATACCCCTCCCTCATTTCGTTCTTCTTTTACACACTTTACAAGTTCATTATTGTTGCCAAATGAAATCATACAATTAAATTAAAAGTTTTTCCCTCTCTCTTGCCTATTCAAAGCCAATTAGGTCGAGTGGTTCATCCTCGTTAACTTTTCGCCTCATCATTTCAAATTGAATGAAACTTTTACAATGTTGTTCAAGAGCGAACTCAATTTCGTGAAATTATTTCCGATCTTTGACACCAATACTATAATCACCAAGCAATCCATCCGAAACGAGCCTCGAAAACTTTGTGTTTAGTTGAAGGAAATACAAAAAAAAAAAATATTATTTCCTTCGAAATATACCCAAAATGGCGTATAACAATACAAAAAGAAGTACATACAGCTACTTCATAGTATAGGAAAAGCTAACTCTCATTATTTAGACGATTCAGGCAAAATAGAAAAGGAGAGAAAATGCTAGTGAAGAATCCTAGAAACTTTCTTCAAACAAACTGGTACACCATAACTTGCGAATGAGGCTCTAAACGGACCAACTCTAGCTCAACACACACAAAAGAGTCCTTTAACATTTCAAAAACTATATTAAATCATTTTATTTATTTGGCGTTAAATCCTGTATATAAATATATACCTAACCCGATTACCTGTTGTAGCCAGGCAAGAGAAGGACGCAGGAGTGCGTCTGCAAAAAGTTGAAGTGAGCAATGAAATTCAAGAGACCGAGCGACCTAAACGAGGGCAAATTAAATTATAATGTTTTTTTTTTTTGTATTTTTGGAAACAGAGAGTAAAGGAGCTATCCTGTTCCCGATTTTATTTGTTATTGCCATGTCAGTGGCTTTAGTTGGAATGCGAAAAAGTTATGGAATCCTTTTAGTCGTATTGTAATTTATTAATGTGTTAATGGGTTGTTCTTACTTAATTAAAGCAAGCTGCTGGATGCATTTAGTTTAATAATTGTGTTAAGATTATATTGCGAATATGGTTATTTAAAATTTTTATAAAAACAATGAGTATCGGTATTTCTTTTATGCCTTAAAGGTCCACTTTTCATTGTCGGGTTAATTATAATATATAAGTTAAATTGAAAACTTCAGATTTAACTAACTCCAGATTAAGAGTTAACTTATTAACCAATTACCGACATATTTAACTTTAAGAACATAAATTTATACAACAAAATGCCATAGAAAGGTAGTTTATATAGGTATAGGAGATGGCGCAAGGGCATAAGTCCGGAGGACTTAAAACCATAAATTCGATTTTGGACTTGTGTCTTACCAAAGTGGGACATAAGCCCAAACATTTTTTTTTAAAAATTTTTGTAAAACTTAAATTGTTTTCACTACCAAACTTGCATCCACCGGATTATTTTTCGTACTCTTACAAGCAAAATTTCTGCTAAAATGGAATGTGAACTATAAACACGAATGAAAATTTAAACCAGAGGTCGTCGAACAACTCTGTTAAAGAAGAAGAAGAAGAAGAAGAAGAAGAAGAAGAAGAAGAAGAAGAAGAAGAAGAAGAAGAAGAAGAAGAAGAAGAAGAAGAAGAAGAAGAAGAAGAAGAAGAAGAAGAAGAAGAAGAAGAAGAAGAAGAAGAAGAAGAAGAAGAAGAAGAAGAAGAAGAAGAAGAAGAAGAAGAAGAAGAAGAAGAAGAAGAAGAAGAAGAAGAAGAAGAAGAAGAAGAAGAAGAAGAAGAAGAAGAAGAAGAAGAAGAAGAAGAAGAAGAAGAAGAAGAAGAAGAAGAAGAAGAAGAAGAAGAAGAAGAAGAGTGTTTAAATACTCGTTTGCTTTCAGTGACCATTATTTTCGCGGGCCGGAGTTCACATGCAGTTGACACACCTAGGAGAGTTACTCAATTTCTTGAAATTAAGTAATTCGCCAGATGATGGAGCAGGTACACTCCGAAACGAGTCGCATTATTAATTTAAAAATTAAAATACAAAATTAAAAATAGTGGAAATTATTGAAATTTTAAAAATTAAATAAACAAAAAGTTATTTTTATTTATTTAATTTATTATAAAACTTGTACATTCACATTTGGAGACATAAAACACAAAATTTATGTAATATAGTGTTTGTGAAAATAGGAGTGTATGCGTGCATTTGTTTGGCGAAAAATCAAAACCTTTTTTGCCTGATGATTGATTATATGTGTAGATGACTGACGTCCTCTGACTGACCGTGTAAGGATCGCTTTACATCTGAACATTTTCTTTTCAACAATCCATAAATAAACTTAAATTGAACAAAAAGCTGCGCTTTCCCGTTTTTTGAAATATCAATTATTTCAAATCCCGATGTATTATAATAGTGCTTTTTGAAACACCGTCAATTCCGGGATAGTAAAAAACGAGATTATAAAGATAGGATTACAAAAAGCGGGTTCTTAAAAGACTGGAATATTAAAAGCGGGATATACCCAACCGTTTTTATTCATTTTATTTTTAAAATACTTAAAACATAGCAACAATAAAAAAAAAATCTTCTTCTTTTTTACATGTTTCTTAAGGAACAACTCCATAAGTACCCCTCTGCCCAAGGAAAAAAAAAAAACAAAAAATATTCATCTTTTGGAATTGCTTATGTCATAGTACCTTTCATATTATTGGGACTCTACTGTACTTACTTTAAAGGAAAGAAGTCAAGCAGTTGCATTCAAGATTATAAAAACTACAATGAGTGTTTTACTTTTTTGATTTCAAGTCATGTGACATTTCTAAACAAAAATGTTTACTGAAATTATTTACTAAATCGATTCTATGTTTGCAAAATAAATTTCAAATTAAAAATAACGTAATATGTAATTTCTCATAAATTTAATGTAAACTAGCAAACAAAAAAAATTAATATATTTCCCAAAGGACTATAACAGACTCAAATTGTCTAACAAAGGCTAAACCAACAAAATCTCTTGTCAATCCCAAAAACAAAAAAAATACAATCCTGCCTGCAGACAAACTAACACTTGGTGACCTAAACAAACACCACAAAGTAAACAACACAACACTCCCTAAATGTCTCATTTGTGGCTTAACATTTTATTCCAAATCCCCATTTGATTTTGTCTATACATACATGTTATGCTGTGCAAATATCACACAAAATGTGTGAAGACAACTTTAAGTCACACACTGCTAAAGAGCCAATTAATGAAATCTCAGTGCACATTTGTTGAGCAAACAAATAAATCAATAATAATGATTCCAAAGGACACATTAAGTTTGTGTTTATATTTTTTCTTTTTTTTTTTGTAATATTTTTCAGAAAGGACATTTGTCTCGTCCACCCTCTATATACCAAACCTGTCACCACATCCATGTCATTCCAATGTGCTGCTAAGTGTAGTATCTCGTCATTCATGAAGTGTTCAACAGCTTTTTCTGTCACTTTTTTTTTGTACATAATGATACTTTGATAGGTGTAGGTACATATAAATATATGTATGAATGTATGTATTTTGATTTTTTTTTTTCTTGCAGCACTTAATTTTTTTTGTTGTTCGTTTGTTTCTTTTCATGTATCCTTGTAGATGATACGATCATGCAACAAAAAATAATTTTTTTTTTCAGTGAGAACAATACAACTGAGAGGACACTCTTACCACGATGATGATGGCCAAAGAAGGACATTGAAGAAGAAGTATAGTGATGCCATCTGGTGTCCTCATCAGTTTTTTTTTTTCTTGTCCTATATAATTTTCTTTTTATTCATAGGACTCATTTTTATTTAGTATCGATGTGTGTGCATTATATTTAAGAAAACCTGGAAACTTTATTTATTAAATTTAAATTTGTTTCCCTTATGGCAAAAATGTATCTATGTATCTAGATACAAAATATCTATTTGATTTATTTTTGTATTTATACATTTTGTGTGATGATAATTTTATTTGTTTATTTTGTCAACCAGATTGACAGAACAAATATATTAATTTATGAATAAAAAAAAACTCATACGTACATATATATTTTATTGCATTAATTAATGAGATATATTTATTTCCAGAGTCAAACAAATGAAGCATTTCAATTGCAACCACAGAGGTGATATTATTTGGTTAAATAATAATTCTGAATTTGTATAAATATTTAAGTTTCACGCAATATAAAGAGAATTATTGATTAGAGTCAGACTCTTGGTTTAAATTATTTATTGTAGCGCAATAATTGTGTATGTGACAGAAAAAAATATTAAAACTTAAATAAAAAATAAAAAAGGGGTGATAAATTAAATTTTTAAAGGGATGTTTAAAGTTTTTTTTTTTTTTAGATATTTTAGTTCGTATAAAAATGATGTGTTCTTTAATTTTTTTTTTCATATTTCGTTAAATATGCATTTAGATATTTAAAACCTTGTATTGGATACGATATGATGTAGTTTGTCATTTAACGCATAAGCCTATACCATCATACCATTGCGAAAATCATATTTTTAAGGAAGAAAGCACAAAACCTTTTATCTTTGTAACGAATTAACATTTTTAAATGTTTGAGTAGTCATAATTGTAGGAAAACTATCTACGAAAAATGTTGGAATTCTTTTAAAGCATAAGTATTTTTATTCAAACACCAGATGCAGATGAAGAAAAACATAATGTATTTCGAGCAAACATTGTCATGCAGGAACGAAAAACTCAACCGTCTGAGTAGGGTTGGTTGTGACCGAGAAGCAAAAAGCTACACCAGAGCTAGGACAAGAGCCTACTTCACGGTTCAGAACTTTAACAAGAGCTCTTTCTCGGTCCAAAAATTTGCGGACTTGGAAAGTGAACATCAACATCAGAGCTATATGACGAGCACAAGTAGGTAAACCATCAGAACTAACGGTTGTTGCTATTGAAAAAACTAAAGCAGATCAATTTTTTTCAAAAATAAACATTTTCCGGGAAGGGGGGTCTATCTCCCCCCGTTTGGGCGGAAGGAATAATTTTATGTTTATCAGCGGTATTTCTTTAGGATGCAAGTCTTTAATTTTTCCTCAGTGGCCCCAAGTTGGGCGCCAACGAAACTATTTTAGATTGAAAATTTTACCTTACAACTACCTTACAACTCTAAATATATTGCTGTTTTTTAGGTTACCATTATCCACATTTAACAAATAAACTAAATAAATAATGATACATATTCTATATACTAATATGAAAATTAATTTAAAAAAATTATATTTTAAATTAAGAATATTCAACCAAGTAGAAAACTAAGCATCAGTTTATTTTATCCACATTCTTCAAGTCGTCAATTGCTAGATACAAATACGTCAATCGCTAGATACAGCGTTTTATCTTTTTGGCGTTTCTTCGATAATTACTTTACGTTCTCTAATACATCAAGTGTTCGTTGCAGAGAAACGAATGATCTACACTTATGATGGCTCTTACGTCAGCAAAGAATACCTGATTCTATATCTATACTTATCTTCAAGTCGATAATATAAAATTGTATTAAGATATAAAGGACTCAAGACGCTTCCCTGATGTATACCAACATCAATTGGTCATCAGATAGCCCTATTATAGTCGTTTTTACTTGCTCAGTAGGGTAAGTATTGGTTCGTGGAAAAAAAATCGAAATTTTAATAGAACCTGACATTACGATACTAGACAAGCCGTCCGTCGGTCTGTCTGTGCGGATGTGCGTATGTGCGGTTGTCTGTGCACTGACCTACAGCCTAAACGGTTTGACGGATTCGGTTCAAACTTCCTGTACAGCCCTTTTTGGTGATTCCCTAGAGGATAAATTCGAATTTTTATTTTAGCCCGGCTATAACGTGTACCTCTCATATAACGATTTTAGTTTTTCAAAATTTTCTCAAAAACGGCTCTAACAATTTTGATAAAATTTTTTGTACGTTATATTTAGGGTACTGTTAATATAAATAAATTTCAGATTTTTGGCTTGAAATGCATATAACAGAGATTAAATGTAATCGGTTTATTTAAAATTTGTTCATAAATTGATGACGACTGCACCGATTTTATTTAAATTTAGTATAGAAGTTAAATTAACCACGTATTTAACACAAAATGGCATTTAAAGTTTTTGGCTAAACAATCGTGTTATAATAGCTACCACACAACTTGATCTCACGTTTAGGCCATTTTCTGATATTTTTCTCCTTTGAACTTTTTTCAATCCTGAGTTTGCTAAAAGAACAAGTTCGTGAGACCCAGTCGTGCATTTTATTTTTTTCGCAAACTATATACCCGCTCAACAATCTTCATGGTGTGTGTCATCAACTTGATTGAACGGTTTCCTATTAGAATTTCACGTATCATCCTCCAACTTGTAAATTGAACGAGGTAAAATCTACCCTTCGCTGGTTATAGGCTTTGGTGATGAGCTTTTTTTTGAAAACTTTAACTTATTAAATGTAAGAACCTCCAAATGTACGGTTCACAAGTTTCTTTAGATGGCGCTACTCCATGATTGTACTATAGAAATTTATATACAATGCTATTACATTGTAAAATTTTTATTTTTCGCAATGGCCCCCACGTTGGGCGCCAACAAATTTCTTTTAGAACAGTTTAATTTTATACAAATATTTTTGTTTAATCCAATTCAAACTTTTACATTGTTTCTCTTATATCTTAATCAATTCTTAGTATTATAATACATTCTTTTCTCCTTTAAAAATATACTTCAAATGTACTGCTGCATCTCAACATTCGACATCAACATTCCTCGTGTCGTCAGCACAGAGTCGGCACAATCTCTCGCGACCGTTTGATATTGATGTAGAAACATTTTGTTTTGCAAATATTTGAGTCCCATTTCATGTTTGATTAAATCGTAAATTCGTTGTAAATCCTGTCAAATCGCAGTATTGTTAACCTATTAACCACATGGCGCTGTGGTGATTAGGGAGATTATTCTTCAAGAATTGTTAGTATATTTAATGTTCAATACACGACTCTCCGTTCTACAAATTGTCATAATTATCGGCCTAAAAGGCCCTACACACCATCAATGTTACCTGACAAACATTATTGACGTATTTTTCTTTCAAACATCATTGTGAGAACATAGCCTACACACGTATCAGTTAGCATTGACAATATTTTTCTCTGAATTTTATTTAGTTGTTTCGTAGGTTTAAAAGAGGATGAACGAAATATTTGTAATATAAAATATTGTGCTTGGAGTGACAAGTTAATGAAAGATTAATAAGATGAAATCTAAAGATCGTATACTTAAAAAAAAGAGTGGTTGCTCTTGCTCTTTATTTTGCTTTGCATTCTGCTTTCCGAAATTCTTCCTTTCAAAGTTCTGCACTGTAAAAAAAACCTTTTTTGCTACCATATAGAGATAGGAAAAAAACATTTTTTTTTCTTTTAAACTCTAAAAGAAGTAGAAGTAAGCTCTTATTACCAAGATTTTGCAAAAATAATAAAGAAAACAAAAATGGTGGGAAAATGTTAAAAAAGTGTGCTTTTGAAGATTTTTAAACCCTGTACAATCAAGATAAAATTTGAACGTTAAACCGGGATATCTCTATATTTATGTATATGTAAATACTTTCGAAAAAATATAAAAATATACCCTGGTTGATGCGTTATACGAAGCCGAAATGGAAAACACAGAGAAAGCTCTATTTGCGGAAACCTCCTATAAGCGAATAATTCCCATAAGCGGACACATTTTCAGGAACGAAATTGTTTTATCTAATTTCCTATACAAAATGAGTTCTATAAACGGACAAATCCATAAACAAAAGCGAACACGTTTCTCCTGTTAACATGAAAACCAAAATAATTTTGTTTTTCATCAATGTATCAATTTTGTTTGAACGAACATTGATGGGCATACACACTATCAATGTTACCTGAATGATGTTTGATTCAGGCAATACTGACAAGTAACATTGATGGTGTGTAGGGCCCTTAAGATATCGAACTCGTGCCTACACTATAATTCATATAAAATTGTTTAACAATTATAAAAAGGTAAAAACTCGCCTTACCACACAATTCGCGTATATATAATTATTTTACGCTAAAGTCGATCGGATTTATTTACAATTTCAATTAACCAATTTGTATTAATGCAAGAGTTATGCATGTCGTTATAATTATTTTTTAAACAATTAACAAAAATGTTGCTCATTTGGCGTATATGTATGTACACATATGTACATACATATATGTAGATATATCGAGCCAATTAGTCAATTTCCACCATTTTTATTACAAAGCACAACACTAAAGCCCACAGGCATCATTTACATAAAATTATTTAATCAACTAAAATGAAAGCAGAGAGATAAAGTGAGAGAGAGATAGAGAATAAAAGAAGAGAATACAATATCGGATTTATATATTGTTGTATTTTTACAATGAAAACCACTGGTCGAAGTGTGAGAAATTCAATTACGAGGTGTAATTAAAATTTGTAACGATATCAGCGTGAACATATCATAGCCTAGACAGACACACATAAATTAACCGATTTTAATTGGAATTGAAATTGCGTTGAATTTGTTGTTTCATTATACAATTATTCGTTATTGATATTGTGTTTGCGAGCAATATATGTACATATATAAATTTATTCAAATCAGTTACAGATATACACACCAACACATAAATAATTTATTTGTTTAGAATTTTATTTGAGTTCTAAACTAAAATGTAAGCAACGATGGTGTTGGATTAATTGATTTAGTTATCTAAACTTTAATCACTAAATTTATGTCCTTTCTAAGAATTATTATATTCTATAATATAACATACACACTGATGTATGTCCTACCGAACATTGGCTATATCGTCGAAAAGGATTTCGCAATTAAATCCGATTGGCTTTAATGACATTTAAGGATAATATAAACGGAAAACGCTGCCCTTAGTTTGTGAGTGCGTGCGATGGTTTTTTTTTGCGTGTTTGCATTTTGGTCAGGGATATCTATTCGTACGTAAACAGTGGATGATAGAGTATATATAGTCGAATGGGTAAATCCTTTTAATGATCTGCAACACAAATAAAAAAGTGTAATCCAAACGACTATTCAGGATAAAATCGAGAGCTTAACCAAAGGATCCCTCGTAATATAGCAATATAGGAAACGAAGCAAAAAACACTGGCATAGTTAGCCACTGCTATATGAGAATCCTTCAATATATGGAAGCCCTGATTATGATTCTCATAATTATTATCCTTCCTATTGCGTATAAGAGTTGATTTGCATACAAGGCACACATATGAAAAATGATATAAGTGGCATAATAGGGCAATGCAACCTTCAGCAGGAATAGGTTTTGTTTGATTACAATACAAATGGATTGTTATGTAACATTGTAATAGAAAGTCCTTCATTATTGGAGAAGGACTTGTTGCATAAATATAGGTAGGTACAAAACAGTTGCAATTGATGGTTTGAATAAGTAATTGAAATCAATCACTTTTGTTTATGCGGATAAATCATTTGTAAAGATTTCCTCATCATGATCATTTTGTTTTGTTGTAAGTATACATAATGCTCATTTCGTATTCTGAGTGCGATACTACAAATTGGAATTCTCAAATAATTGTATACTATATTTATGTCAGGGATTATAGGCTTTTGTATTGTATTGTAAATGTTTAAGAAGATTTATTTTATTGAGACCATATAGTCTAAAATGTCAGAGTAAACATTCAAATCCTTTTTATATACTGCAGGATGTCTTTTTATTCGTAAAAATTATTATATTTGGGTATGTTCTAAGAAAAACAAAAATACATAAGTGATGAGTGTAACATATATGTTGAAATGCGAAAAATATCAGAAAATTGCCTAAACGTAAGATCAAGTTTTATGTAACTATCGCTAAACGCCAATCGGCTCGTTAGCCAAAAACTTGCAAAGCCATTTTGTGTTGAAAGTCTAACTTAAATGTCAAATTTAAAATTAAATCGGTTAAGCTGTAATAAATTACCCAAATCTACATTTTTACTTAAAAACCTTAAATGCAGTTGTATTTATAGCACTCCAAATATTAAATTTTATCAAAATCGTTAAAGTCTTTTTCGAGAAAATTTTTAAATAAAAAACAGTAAATTAATACTTACCCCATACAGTAAGTAATGAATAATTCTACCTTTTTCCTACTGTTTTTTTTTTTCGGGAAAAGTGACCTAAAAGTTAATAGGGACACGACTGGGTCGCACAAACCTGCTCATGTGGTAATTTATTTTTGTGTTGACGATTGAAAAAATCATTTAACCAGTTTTTTTTTTAATTTGATTTTTTGAATTTTCAGTAAGTATTTTATATTTTAAATCATTTCAATATCAATTCATTTATTTATTTATTTTTTTTTCTCAAAAAAAATCTTTTCAAATTTTACAAATTAGGTTGTAAAAAATACATATTTACATTAAAACATCACCATAGGCAACAGTTTAATGACATGAAATTTTATGAAAATTGATCGTATGTTTTCAAGAAAA
Organism: Baccha elongata; assembly: GCA_951217065.1. Lineage (NCBI taxonomy): Eukaryota > Metazoa > Arthropoda > Insecta > Diptera > Syrphidae > Baccha > Baccha elongata. Next base: position 250,140,838 of record OX578272.1, read on the forward strand.
AAACTAATTATCGGTTTTTTGTAGTGCCCCGTAGTGGTTAGTGTGTCGGACCATTACGCCGGGATAGGTCTGGGTTCAAGCCCAGTTTCCAACTTCGATAAAATCTAATGTTTTTTTCAGGGGCACTGCCTCTTGCGAGAAAGTGACAAATCCTCCAAGAGTATCATTGTCATGAAAGTGCTTCTCAATTCGACGTAAAATTCTGTGTCCCCTCCGATCCCATAGAACTAACAACACACACAAAAGGATTGGTTGAGAGTTGTAAGTCGCTAAGCCGTCGTTCTTCGGAGCCTCTTATTTATCGGTGTTTTGGAAAAAAAAAAACTTTTTCAAAAATTACTTTTATTTAATTTTTGTGTGCAGAAAAAAAAAATAATTAGGGAACACCCTGTATAACTTAGTTTATTGGACGACGCAAGCCGTTAACACGAATGAAATTAAGTTTAGATTGACTTTTTTGTGACCTATAACTAAATTTAAAGCACATTTTGTGACGATCTGAAAAAACCTATGTATAACAATCTAAAAAGCCAGCAGAAGATTTCAGTAAACACACATCAAAAATACCGACTCAAGTAATATGTACCTACTTGAAAGTTATAAAAAAAAGATGCCGTGCAAAATCCATCAGAAAAGGCAATATATATTACGAGAGGAACGTTCCATGAATCGTAAAGACAGTCAGGGCTAAAAAGTTCAAAACAAAATGTCAACGTCGAGACTATTTCGGAAGGTGAACATTACCTTCTCTTTGAGTCAAGAGAAACAGTTCTGTGCATATAATATATGCTCAATATGGTTATCAATGTTTAAAACTAAAATATGTATGTTCTAACATTAATATTAATATACGACAAACATCAGATCATCAATCTTATGATAGAGACATTTTATACCCCGTAAATCAATAATTATACCCCCTAAATAAAAAATTGTATAGTAAAATGTTTCAAAGGGGAATTCGTAGTCTTCTTTCAATTGTAAAAGAATTTACAACTTTCAAGAAAAACAGACCTCCGCGCGTTATATCGAAAAATTCGGCAGCAAAAAACTGAACAGGATTACCCTCTTTTATCAGAATGTTAGAGGGCTTCGCAGCAAAACTGCCAATTTATATACTAACTCTCAAGCTTTTTCACATGACATCTTTGTTTTAACAGAAACCTGGCTGAATTCTAGCTATTTGGACACAGAACTTTTCAATCAAGAGTTCTTAGTTTACAGAAAAGATCGTCATGTTGATAAACCTAAAGAAGTAGGAGGCAGTGTTCTGATCGCTGTTCGTAATCGTCTTTTATCAACGTCTATTTCTTTTCCATTTGTTCTTTCTATTGACTTAGTATGTATCAAATTAACAATACAGTCTAAGCTAATATATGTTTTAAATGCATATATTCCACCAAAAAGTTCAATCGAATTGTATAATGAACTTGCTATGGCCTTAGATTTTATTATTGACTTGTCTTGCTCCAACAGCAATATTTTACTTCTCGGAGATTTTAATCTGCCCCATATAGAGTGGGTTCCTTCGGAAGATGGTTCTTATCAAGAAGCTACATCAACATCTTCACAAACAGAGCTTTTTTCGTTAGATGGTATTTATTCTACTGACTTACAGCAAGTAAGCTGTATAAAAATTTTAAAAATCGAGTACTCGATTTAGTATTTTCTTCTGACGCTATTAGTACTGTGGTTCTCGAATCTAGTTCTGGCATTACTAATATAGACAACTACCATCCACCTCTGGATATATTTTTTGACCTGAGCAGCCATCTTCTTGATAATTGTTATCCACAAGACTGTTCATATGTGTTTGATTTTCGTAAGACAAATTTTCAGTTGCTTTCTGATGTTATAAGTAAATCTAATATTGAAAATATATTAGATTCTACAAATATTGACAATGCGATAACTGGGTTTTATAATATACTCAGTAGCTGTATAAATAATTCTGTACCTACGAAAAGATCTAAAAATAATAATTTGTGTCACCCTTGGTATACACAAGAGCTTAAATCTCTTCGAAACAAGAGAAATAAAGTATGGAAAATTTACATAAAAACCCTTTCTCCAATAATCTTTGAACAGTATATAACCCTTTTTAAAGAATTTAATAATCTTTCAAAAGCGTTATACTCCAACTATGTTAAGGAAATGGGAATCTCTTTGAAACAGGACCCTAAAAGCTTTTGGCATTTTGTTAACTCGAAGAAAAATTCGGATGGCTTCCCAACAAGTTTTATATATGAAAACTCTTCGATACAAAATCCCAGTAATATTTGCAATGCGTTCGCAAATAATTTTTCAAACTCCTTTGTTGATACTCATGTAAGTGTTGATAAAGATTTTTTTAAAGACGTGAACACCTACCCGCAAGTAAGTTTTAACACTATTCCTGTGGAACAAGATAGGGTCTTACACTTTTTGTCATTATTAAATGACGATTGCTCCTATGGCCCCGACGGTATACCGCCAATTGTTCTGAAAAAGTGTAGTCGTGTATTAGTGCAGCCCTTGCAATTATTATTTAAGCTTTTGTTAAAGTCTGGGAAATTTCCATCATTCTGGAAGAAATCATTTCTCACTCCTGTTTTTAAAAAAGGCGACAAATTTGACATCAAGAACTATAGACCTATTTCTAAATTGTCCTGTATCCCTAAGCTTTTTGAACAGGTTGTATGTGAAAACCTTTTATTCTTTGGTAAGAACATTATATGTAAACAGCAACACGGTTTCGTGCAGAAAAAGTCTACTGTTACAAACCTTCTTACCTTTTTACATAATTGTTCAAATGCAATAGAAAGTGGTTCTGAAGTAGATTGTATATACACAGATTTTTCCAAAGCATTTGACCAACTCAGCCATAATATTATTGTTTTTAAACTGCAATCATACGGTTTCTCTACTCTTTTTATATCTTGGATCAAATCATACCTAGAAAATAGAACTTATCAGGCTAAATTTAGAAATTCCCTTTCTAATACTTTTGTTGCCCATTCAGGCGTACCCCAGGGAAGCCATTTGGGTCCATTCTTATTTATTCTTGCTATAAATGACGTTTCTTCTTTTATACGCTTTAGTGAGATTCTCATATTTGCAGATGATATGAAAATTTATAAATCAATTAAATCTCCCAATGATCATACTCTTTTGCAGGCTGATCTTGATAGTTTCATTATTTGGTGTAATAAAAATGGGTTAACTCTTAATCCTATAAAATGCCAAACTATTACTTTCTCAAAGAAAAAAGTTCCAAGTGATTTTGAATATTGTATAACACAAAATATAATTAGTCGTGTTTTTAGTTTTAAGGACTTAGGAGTTAATTTCAGTGCTAATCTGGAATTTTCTGAACATGTTAACTTTATTATAAGAAAGGCGAACTCTATGCTTGGATTCATAAAACGGTGGGCAAAGGAATTTAACGATCCATACGTTACCCTCTCTTTGTATAACTGTTATGTTAGGCCGCATCTTGAGTATGCCTCTCAAGTATGGACCCCTTTCTATGAAATCCATAAGAATCGTATTGGATCAGTCCAGCATAATTTTATTCGCTTTGCTCTTAAAGGCCTTCCATGGGCTGATCCTTATAACCTGCCACCATATGAGCATCGGATAAGGCTTTTGCAGATACAATCTTTATATCAACGTAGAGTAAACAATGACTTAATTTTTCTCCATCAACTTATCTCTGGACAAATTGATTCGTCGGACCTGTTAGCCTTAATTGGTTTTAACTACCGCGGACGGTCGTACCACCTTCGAAGTTCTGAGCTTTTTAATATCGAACATCATAGAACCAACTATGGCATGCATGAGCCTCTCACGCGAATGAGTAAGTTATATAACTTGAACAATTGTGTGTGGATTTTAATTTAAATAAAAGTAATTTAAAAACTACTTTCAGAACCAGTGCTCCACGATCCTAAATGTTTCTGTGTCATTTTGTTTAATTTTGACTTTATATGTTTTCATGTTTTTATGTGCATGTGTTTTTGTTTTTGTTGCATTGTGCTTACTAACAACTAATACCTGCACTAAGTGATGAGCCAGCGGGACACATTATATGTGTTGGCAAATCTTCTTTCATCTGCTGATGCTTGCTTTAAGCTCCATTTGAATAAGATCTGATAGTGTAAAAAAAAAAAAAAAAAAATTTTGCCGAAATGCACTTCTTACCACTTAAGCGGTTCAAAAAGAACTTGTGAGCGTGGGGTTTGTCACTAACCAGTTTAGTGGTTCAATATTTCAAATGACTTCATATGATTTCAGGTGATTTCAAGCAGTATTTAAATTGGTTTAAAAAATTTTGTGATTGCATTAATTTCAAATAAATTTATTGATTTCAAATGATTGCAAATTGATTCAAGTGATTTAATCATTATGATTACAATGATTTCTGATTGCAAAAAAAACATAAAGTGATTTCAAAAATGTTTGATAATTGCAATAAATCATTTAAAATCGATAACCAACATTTTTTTTTAATTTAATCACTTGAAATAGTGATTGCACCTGATTTGAACGTGATTTCAAATGATTGCAAGTATAATGGGTCAGGTGATTTCATACGTGACAAACCCCTCGCTTGGGAGCAAATACTAAAGCATTTACTTGAGAATTCCAGCAAATCGTCTTCAGAAACAGCTTTTTTCACATATTACCTCATAGTACAATCAATAGGAAATCATATGACAAAAGTTTTGAAATGTTTCAAGTGCTATTTTTTTATTTAATTAAATTATCTCAAAATACAAAGGTTTTCTTGTAAAATGAAATTGATTCTCCTTAAATAAAACTTTCTTACAAATTGACGTTGAGATCATCTATATCCACATTTTTGCTTGGAAAAAATTTAATTGAATGTTTGAACAACAAGAACAATTTAAAGGTGCTACCACCAATTTTAAAACGAGTATTATTTATTCGTTTCTTACGAATTTTATTATTCGTTTATCATAGTATCATAAACTTTTTGTAAATAATACATTTTTTTTTAGAGCAAATCAAAAATATTTTTATATAGAAACTGTGTGTGTGATATTGTTATGTGACAAAATACTTGTTACTTATTTTACAAATAAAAATACTATTAATGCAAAAAAAAATTAAATTTGAAAACATAAATTTGTAAATAATGGATTATTATTTGTGCAGGTTTTACCTCATCTAAGTTTTTGTTTTTTTAATTTTAAACTATATCGGACATAATACGTATCAATTTTTTTTATTTTCATAATTCCTTAAAAATATAAAATGATATATGGTGATTGGTGGTACCCATACGAGCCAGTATTGAGATTATTTTCTTATATTACAAACCCATTCATTTACTCAAAACTAAACAATTTAGCAATCTAATGGTTCAGGTTTCCATTAAAATTTGAATACTAACTTGCGTATTTTTGAGCACAAAACAAAAAATTTCTTATTGGTAAGTTTGCATGCAAAGAATCTGCAACGGATAAATTTAAAAATTCATTATACACACAACAAAAAAAAATGCATTAAAATAATTCAAGACAAAATATTGTGGTTTACCATCCAGATCAGAAACCATTAAGCTATACTTCGTCCTTTTTTTACAGACAAGTTCTTTTGTTTTCGGGCAACGCACGACTAAGAATTTTTTTTTTTTAAGGAAACGAAAAATCCACACACACAAACTCTTTTATTATATAGTCGGCTAGTGCCAGACGAAGGAATGGTAGGGGTTCAATTCAAGTCCAGTCAAGTTATATATAGAAGTCTCCCCCTTGGTCTCAGGAGCAAAGTTAAACGTATGAATCTTCTCTCATATAGTTTTCCAATGTTGATTTTTTCCCACTTTTTGGCTTTTGTTCTTTCTTATTTTTTATGCATATCCATATCCTTGAACGTTTGTTTTTTTTCCGCTCTGCGGACCTCTGATGCGGCCCAAACTTGCAGAGTAACCTTATATACATTTATACATTTTTCCGCCAATTTCCGCAGAGCAGTAAAATAAATTAATTTACGTTGCTTTTGCCAGTGGTAAGCATAACAACTGAAATAAATAAAAAATTCAAGGAGCACCATCCTCTACTCTATTCTGACTCCTGACTTCTGACTATATCGCCCAACTCCTGTCCCAAGCAAAGTATTTTGCATCTTCTTTGCTAGTCTGATGATTTTTTAGCCGTATATGCCAATGAACTTGTATATGTATCTTTATGTACACGGATACATGCATCTGAAATAAAAAAAAACCAAAGTCGTTTTCATTATATTTAAATTTTGTATAATGAAACTTTGGTTTCACTATGCAAGCAAAATCTTTTTATAAGGTTTATCCAATGCAGGAATAGGGGTATGTTTGTTTCTAGGATAGGTATGAGATCGGGCAATGAAGATTAAAGTCACTTAGGTGATGGTTTCACTCAAAACAGTTATTGTAAGCAGTAAAATAATTATTTATTTTTAAAAGTTTTGGTTCATGGGCCAGCGAAATCGTGTGTTACAAATTTTAATTAGATATATCAATATTTTGTAAGGAGTCCAGAAAAATTAGACAAAATAAATTCAAAATAACGAAATAATTCCGAAGAAGCTGGATTTTGCTACCCATGATTCGGGGGTCGAAATTTAATTTTTTGCCATTTTCTCGGAAACTATCATCTTTTTGCAAAAAAATGGGCGAAAATTGTAGTTTTCTACAAAAAAGGTTCTAAATTTTTTGTATCGATTACGAGTAAAAGAGTTAAATTGTCACAAATCCTGTTTTTTGATAACACTACAATTTTTTACCAGTATTTGGGCCTTTTTGTTTTATTTTTTGTGGTTTTGCCATTAATCCTATTCCACAGAAAAAGCTACCCCGGGTCAGCGTAGAAAGGGATTTCCTCGATGTCGTTGAATGGATTTAAATCCTCATCACGCAGTACCATAGCTTCTAAGTACTTGGGATAGGGATATCTTGGCTGGTTTCCATCTCTTCTTATCAGTTGATTTGGATAGCGGGTCAGATAAAGTAGGAAGCTTCTTGCGGATATGAGGAGGAGTTGAATGATTTTGGCTTCTTTATAGAGTCTCTTGTTGCTGACTTGCTATCTTCGTATCCTGATGATGTGCAGATTCGTATTATCTTTCTTGTCAGTTTCTTGAGATGTGTCTTTGTCATCGTGAACCAGTTGGGGAAGCAGTACGTGATGATTGGCCTTATGAGCTGTTTGTATAGAAGTAGATTTGTCTTCTAGCTGAGTCCATTCCTCTTTCGCATAAGTGGGTGGATGCGTTGGAAAGCGAATACAATTTAATTTTTATTTTATTATTATTTAGTCCGGTTAATTTAGACATTTGAAGTTACCTAAATTCCCACCAAGCTAAAAATCGGTAAGATTGTTTAAAATATCATTAAAAACAAAATTTGAAAGTTCCCCATCTTTCCCCTGTAAGGAAAAAATTTTATTAAAGGTCAAAGGTAAAAAAAAATAGTTTTTCGCGATTTTCAGCAAAACGGTAAGTTTTATCATAAAAACATTTCGAACGAAAATTGTAGATCATAAAATTATCTACAGAAAATTATTTAATACTTTTTTTTCTACGAGCCATATAACGTTATTTTGAGATATAACGATTCAAAAAGTTGTAAAAGTTGTAATCGTCATAATATGCCCACGTTTCCTCGCCACCTATGAGGTAGTGTACTTAGCGCGTTTTTTTTTGTGGTTTCCCCAGTAGGCCTATTCCACGGTTCAGTTTTGATCCTGTTTAATTTGAAACTATTGAAAAATAATGGATATTAGCAGAGATTGAAAAGATAAAAGCAATTTAAGTTAAAAAAAAAGTAGTGAAATTTAATCGTCCGAGTCGTAACTTTCAAAATATTTATGTAATTGAATTTAATGTCATTTACATAAATCTTTTTTTTTTAAAGAGTTTTCTGAAAAATACTGAAAATCTTTAAAAAAAAAAAAAAAAACTAATCAAATGCATTTTTCAGTCGTCCACCCGAAAATGATGTGCCACAAAAGCAAGTTTGTGCGATTCATTCGTGCCCTTTATTTATTTTTGCTCTGGATATTAAAATAACGGTACTTATACGCACAAATAGGCATTATCGATAATTCTATTTTTCTTAAAAAAAAAAAAAAAAATACTATCAATATTTTATATGAGTGATTTGTTTGTTTGAATTTTTTTTTCAGAACCATGAGAGGACGGTTCTTTTTTATTATCGATTATCTCTTAAAAGACTCCACCGATTTTGACAAAATTTTATATTCTAAAAGTTTTGCTAAATTTGAATAATACAACAAACAATTTTTTATAAAAAAGTATTTTATAAAGAGTTGTTTTTTCGAATTCCATTTAACTCGAAAATAGTACGATCGGATGTCCTTTAAGATTTTTTTTTTATATTTTAATATTTTAACTATGTGTATGTAAGGCACATTGCCTTTTAAATGCAAAAGGTGTTGCACGACACTAGTTAGAAGGAGCAGAAAAATAGAAAAGAATTGTTTTGGTACAATAGATACAATTGCTAGTTGATTTTTATTTTTCATTGCATACCCCATGGGTGACCTCCAGCATAAGCTAGGAATAAACAGTTGTGGACAAGAATTTTATTCAAATTAGCTTTTTATGGCCTTTAGTCCATGAAAAAATGGCGTTTCGTGCTTTGCACTCATCAGTTGACGACGAGTGAGCACCTTGTCAATACGCAAATTTCCGCTTATTTCAGTTTAACTTACATAACTTTTTTGACAAAAAGCTAAAGTGAACTATATCCAACAAGATTACGATTGCAATCATTAAGCTGGAAGTGTTTACCCGTGGCCTGGTTATAGGTATAAATAATGTTTTTTGTTATAATACAAATTCTATATACTATGTATTGAAAATATTAAATAATAAATAAAAAATAATTTTATAAAAATAATAATAAGCGGAAATTTGCGTATTGACAAGGTGCTCACTCGTCTTCAACTGATGAGTGCAAAGTGAGCATCCGCACGAAACGCCATTTTTTCATGGACTAAAGGCCATAAAAAGCTAATTTGAATCAATAATTCAACAAGTCCACTAAATTTAATGCTAAGTCTTCTACTTAGTTGAAATTATTTTTTATTTATTATTTAATATTTTCAATATATAGTATATAGAATTTGTATTATAACAAAAAACATTATTTTACAAGAATTTTATATACATAATACTATGTTTTCATAGAAATTAATAATAATCCATTAAAAACTGATAAAGAAAACAAAACACAAAATATCGAAACACCAAAAATAAAATACGCAAAGATTTCTAAACGTGCTAAATTTCTGTCCAACCAAAAAATAAATTCAAATGACAAACTACCGACGTTTTTCTCAAATCTATAATCAATTATTTATTTAGAGGTGCAGCAATTTTTTTCATACTTGGTTGTCATGTTGACTATATGTAAAAATTCACCGTTGCTTTGGAGAAATAACGAAAGAAAAATTAAGATATGCTACAACTACTTCTAGTGTGCTCAATTAGAAATTAAGCCATGGAATAATTTGTTTTCTACATGGAATCATTAGTCAAACGAATGTCCTAGTCGTTAACACTAAGGTAACTTGTCACAAGCGCAAATTTGTGCGACCTAGTCTTGTACTTTATTTTATATACAAATTTTTATATACACATTTTACATACACAAAAAGCTAATTTGAATCTATACACATTTCCTCAAACAATGGTTATGATGCTATCTCATTCTCAAATTATTGCATTCAATTGATTGCTTTAAAATGAGGGTACCAATTATTTCAATGTTTTTTTTTGTCAAATGAATGATGATTTTAATTTTTGAATTTGAAGTCTCAAATTGAAATTGCAATGAATGTAATATTTTAATTGAATATTTTCTCAGGTTTTTATGCTTTCGGAAAATATTGCATTCTTTCACAATCCTACAAGCCAGCTCAACTTAACTTTCATGTAAGTTTGACATTCTAGCCACTGCACACTTATATCAATTGACCATTAGATTAAAACTTTCTTTCATAAAACTTTAATATACCAATTTGACCTCATTAATATTACGTTTTATGTTTCATATTCCCAAAGGGGATTTCATATTTTTTAATAATATTATAAAACTAATCGATGATAACCTTTCACTGCAAATGTCAAACTACTTTGCTGCAGGTGAAATCAACTAAAATAAAAGTTCATACGAGTGAAAATCATTTTTATATCTGCAGGTTCTATTCAACTTTTCTTTTTTCAACAATGAATAAGTTACTTTATGTCAATCAGTTTTTAAATGTGGTTTACAATAAAGTTCAAGACCAAATACATAACCAACATTTATTGTAACTAAAGATGACTAACGGGTAGGTAGAAAAGATTCAGTTTTGTTTTTTGCTGATTGACAAATATTTTACGTTTCTTTTATTTAATTGGAATAAAAAATATCATTTATTTCAATTGTTTAATTTAAATTAATAGGAGATAATTAAATTAGAAATGTTTTACCTTAATCGAATAAATTTTCTAAAAATAATCTCAAAACCTGTCACACAATTTTTTTTATTAATTATGATATTCACTTAAAGACTTTCACCACAAAAATAAAATAAAAACCCATTGACCTTTTAAATATTCCATTCCAACCCTCATACCCCTCAAACCACAAAATGTCACCTTTGAAATTATGTCCGACAACAGCTAAAATGTAAAAAAAAAGTAAAGTATTTCCATGGCTTTTTGGCTTTTTTGTTTGCCATTTTGTGTCCCATGATGCCCAGTGAGTGAGAGATGCCTTTAATGCTTTTATTCCACTTAAAGAGGCAAACGTTAATAAAGTCCTTTTTTTCTGTGAAAAAAAAATCCTTCAGAGCAAACACAAAGAGTTTACCTACAAACATTCCTATATACTTACATATGTATATTGTATAGATTCAAATTCACAAAAAAACCCTTCGCCTTATACCTACATCGGTAATAACACTCTTGACGATGATGTTGGTATTGTTCAGTGAAAGGGTTTGTTGTATACAAATCGTTTCACGTGTTTCCTGTAATTACCTAAAGTCACAATCACAACTCATACCTAAACCAAAATGGTGAATGGCCGTTGAGACGGGTTTGATGTTTTGAAATATTGAAATGGTGAATGAAGCCTTAAAATGTCAACAATTTTTTTTTTTATATTATATAAAAAGAAAATAAGACTTACCATACACATTTTTTGGCTAGAAATATTTATGAGTAGGTAACTCATGTATTTTCGTTTTTAATTTATTAAAGTGTTTGTAAAACAAAAAAGTAAGACACACATTCTATGTTTTGATAACGATTTTATTACTTTGTATTTGGAGAATGCGCATGATTCACCATTGCACATGAGTGTGGTGAATTATGGTGAAAAGGGGAACTTATACCCCTCTGCTATAAAATTGAGGATGATGAAGACATCTTAACCATGATTCCCCTTTTCATTCAACCTAAGATTTATGGTACAACAAAGTTTTAATATTATACAAATAAACATTTTCAAACAAGGATTTTTGATTAAAATGGGGAAACTGAACTGGATGAAATTTTTCAATAAGGTGAGCATTTTGAATGTGGGTCAAACGGACGAAATATTTTATTATTATAATAAAATTAAATTTAAGAACTTTAAAATATACGTGTGTCTTAAATATGTTATTGATATATAATTAAATTCAATTAAAATTCGTTCACAAATGCTTGAGTGTCGCTAAGAACTTTCTTTACGAAAATAATCCGAAATCATATCACTATTATTAAGCGAAAAGCATCTGATCCATGTTTGCTCATTGCACCTGTCAGTGCTTATTTGCTGCACTTTCGTTGTTAGTACTAATTTTAGTTTTGAGATAACAATCAGATATGACATTACGATGATAGATAAGACGAAAAAAGTGGGTATGAAAATTCTATCTATTTGTCTGTCTATCTGTCTGTCTGACTCAGCACCTACAAACCAAACAGGTTTGCACTTAAAATTTGGTAGACAGGGTTTTTAGGGTAATACGGCCGGATCTTTTTTTGTAGGTCACTGTAACGGTATCTGCTTGCTTTATAACCGAAACTCCATTCGATTTTCGCTGATTTTGCAGCCTCTAGTAAAGTGCCACCCGGGACCTATACCTCCTTACCCCCCCCCCTCTTTGCTGGGCTACTGAACTGCTATACAACGGTTCATGAAAACCGAAACTCTATAACGACTCCAACCGAATTTCGGGTTGGTTACGAAATCTCGCAAATCAAAATCTCGCTTTCAAAATCTCGCATTAAGTACTCTTACAATCTCATAAACCCTCTTTTCATAATCTTGCAATTACAAAATCCTGTTTCTTAAAATCTCGCAACTACAAAAACCCGCAAGCTAAAATCTCGAAAACTAAAATCTCGCATTTAAAAAAGTATTGACAGTTTACGACGTTAAAACAGTGAGATGGGTATGGGGGCATGCTGCCCCCCTGCAACCCCCCTGCTTGGCCTCACTATAGGATTTGGGATGGGTGCGAGTTTGGGTGTATCCCGTTTCTTTTGGATTTAGTATTTATTTAGTGCGATTTTAGTTTGCGTGTATTTGGTTGAAAATTGCGAGATTTTTGTGTGTGAGATGTTAATGCGAGATTTTGAAAAACAAGATTTTGTGATTGCTAGTTTATAAAAAGCGATATTTCGTTTTTCGAGATTTAAAAAAAGCGAGATTTCGTTATTCGAGATTTTAAATTGCGAGATATAGTAACGCTACCCCAAAATTCACATGTGTAATAAAGTGTTAAAGCTCTATCAGGTATGTGAAAACCAAACTTTCAGGAATATTCATTTAACGGTAACCTGCCACGTAACGGTATTTTTAATTTTCGACTATCTCAATATAACGGCAGAATTGATTTGAACGAAATTCAGTTCTGGAGTTGTCGTATCTATTTTAAATGACATAACATAAAGTTTTTTTTGTCAAAAAATGATTTTGTTTAGTTTAAAATTATATTTTTTAAACTCAACTGTTTTTATTTATTTCGAAAACTTGTTGATTGATTTTTATGTTATTTAGTTTTAAGCTATAACAAATAATTTAAAAAAACTTGCATAGCTTTTTACTTTTTTTCGAAAAATTATTTTAAAAAATCGAAAACCTCTAAAACGGTTTCAAAACTATATCGTGGCATTTTGGGTGTAACCGTTAATTTTCAATCATATTCGCTCTGTTTTAAGTCTCTTTTTTTTAAATCGGTCATGACTAACGGTCATGACTCCTTATATATTTTTCATTTCTCGATTCAACCTATCCATCACAGAAGAAGACACCCATATTTTGCTGCGTTCACGCTCCAAAAAATTAATAAATTTTGCAGAATGAACAAAAAAACAAAATGCTGACTTCAAACTCCAAACTTTCGGTTTGGTTTTTTTTTTATTAAACTTAATTTAAAAAAAAAAAAAAAAATTCTGCACAATTTGTGTTCAAAATATATTGGCAAAAAAACTTTAAATATGTAAAGCTCTATATATCATTTATTTCTTGTTTTCTATATCATTAAGAGGTCGCATAAACCGTCCCATGTTGTGTCAATTTAGTATTTCATTGAACCTTTAAGCAACTTACTACTATAGTGAAAGTTTTTACGAAGCTCATCAGTCGCGCTTTTTATATCGAATTTATATATCAAACCGACCCGATTCTCACTGAAAATTAAAACATGTATTCCCCGAGGTATTCGCGCGAAACTTTAACCTGACAAACATTCCCCCTTTGCCTTTATGTTTACCAAATATAAATATTTGCATAAATGTTAACCATTTCCTGCATAAAAACCCATCAGCATCCCCCTTAAACAAAAAAAAAAAAAAAACAAAACGAACTTAAAACCGCACATCAAGTTTGCCAAAGTGCTTCCTATATATTATTCCCATCATCATGTCGTCGTTGCCGGCAATAAAGGAAAAATCAAATTTATCTGCTGATTGCAGATACTTCATCCGCAAAAACATATTCAATTTGATTTCCTCCCAAAACAAAAAGAACGAGAGCATAAAAATACACACACAAATAGTATCTATTTCAAAAATAACTTCTGTCAAAATCCACCCATCGTATATAAATTGGATACATCTTCCGCAACTTCAGACAAGAAAAAAAAAAAAAAAAAAACAACGAAACAAAATTCTCTCCCCCTTTTCTTTCGTCCTTGTAAAATCATTTGAGTGGCGGTATCCCGCTGAAATAAAGTCATTAGGTTTCCATGAAAGATATAGATACAAATATTTTGTTTTCTTCTTCGTTATCTTTAAGATACAAATATTATTTTTTGTCATTTTTCAAACAATAAAGCTAGCATGAAGATTTTAAATCTTTTTTTCGCGCATTTTAATGTGTTATTTTGCATTTTTTCGAAGAGGTCAGATAGAAATTAAAAAAAAAAAAATATATAAAAATCTAATAAAACAAAAATTTAAATTCTCATTTATGGGGGATTCTTGAAATTTTCAATTTTAAGAATTTATATTTTCGCTCCGCCGATGATGTTGTTAGGTACGTGTGTTTTAAAATTTGCTTCCCTCACGTCAGACTATATATATTTAATACCTTTAGAGAAAAAAATAAAATCAGTCAAATATTTTAACAACTTATCTATAAAAAGTAGGGAATAAAGATAAATACAAATATTGCAAGAGCTAAAAGAGTTAGATAATTTTTTTAAACAAAACTTCCTTAAAGGCTGCTAGGTCATTCAGTTAAATTGTGACAAATTAAAGCTTCGATAAACATTACTATTCGAAGTCAATTCCAATATTCCTTACAAGGATTAAGGTAATCGAGGTATTTTAAATAATACAATATTACAATGAAAAAGTCAACAACTGGCGGCAGTCAGCATCTATCACTATTTATGATAATATCTTTTATTACAATTAGTAAGAATTTTGACAGAAGTTTAGGTTTTGGATTAAACAGCTTGCGTATAAAATTTAGAACAATAAAGCCAAGAAAGTAAAGCCTCTATAAAGCTTGATTATCGAAGTCAATTCGTTTTGTTATGTGTAATATTAATATAACAAATCAACATCGTCAAAGTGTGCTAGACTGGTGTCCAAAGGGTCTCGAGTTCGATTCCTTTAATTAGCAAAAACGTACAAAATTGGATTTTTTTCAATGAAAACAAAAAAAGATTCTTCTCAGAAGATAGCTTTAAATAAATTTCATTTAAATTTCGTTTAATTATCTCAATTCACATGTAGTTTTTACGAAAATGTTTACTAGTTTCTGTCGACAAAATTTATTGTTCCAACGTTGTGTTAGTAATAAATGCCAATAACCCAATAGGTATAGGTGCTAGGTATATATATATACAGTATACAATTGGCATATTTGAGATCTTGTTATGTTACGAAAATGCAAGATACTTTTCAACCTTTCTCTTAGCAATTAGCTGTTTTCAACAAAGATATAGTCAGATTAGATGAGTAGAGCGCAGAACAGAGCAATCTGCTGTAAAATTTCAAAAGTAGGAGCAAACAATTTGCACCTTAAAAACAAGTTTAAAAAACCTGCTCTAAATTGCTCTACTCTGATCTATCAAAACTGAATAAAAAGCAAATCAAGCAAATTTATATAATTATGTAGAGAGGAAAAAATTTCTCAGATGTCGCATAAAGTGGTTTTGAAAAGCTATTACGAGTATGTCATTGGGCTTCATTTTTTCCTGTACTCCTTTGTGGGTAAGGCTGAGTGATTGGGAAGTAATGTGTTTCTTGATTGTCTAAGTATTTCGTTTGGGCAATTTGAACTGACCATCGGATTTTAAAATTATTTGGGATATTTCCAAGTGAAGCTTCGATATATATTAAACGGACTTTACAAACCTGAGTTGCTCTTTAAAAATATATATCCAGCAAGGCAAGAGTGCAAGAATTTATAGGCCGATTTTCTCTTTAAAACTATATGTTAGAAAAAGCACAAACGATTATCTAAAATATTGCAGTTCTCTTTATATATGATCTCCAAAAGTCGTAGCAAAATGTCTCAAATGGTCATAAATACGTTTCACTTTAAAGATATGGCAAATTAACATTAGCTGATTTCGGGACCTCCTTCTACCTGGAAAATACCGAAATTGTTGAAAGCTTTAAGAAAAAATTGAAACACAGCTTACCATAACTCACACCCTTACACCCTCAAAAACAGAATTTGTATAATGTTGTCTTTTTTCACTCGCCAACTATATGCCAGGACTTTGAGTGTCAAAAAAGACATAAGTTCAAGCAGATAGGTAAGTATACCTTCAGAATATTTTTGTATATTATAATATTCCTTGTTCTGGTACTGATAAATTTTCTGACATATTAATACAAAAGCGCCTGTGTTAAGCTGATCCTTAATTCTCGTCCTAGTCGTATTAGCATATTATTCACTGTCTCGTCGTCGTCGTCGGCACCACCTCCAACTCCACCACCATAGTCGCATCTTCTCATCATGCTATACATATAGCATTTCGCTTAATTTAAATCAAAAATTATTTCATAACATTGGAATCCTAAGAGAGATGTAGGTATCTGTCTTCCTGCCAGCACCCAGTCTGTCTCTCATTTCTCGCCCTAAAATCCTTGCAACATAATTCTGTGTATTCGTGTGAGTGCTTCAAATGAATATTTATGCAATTAAAATTGCAGATATACGGTTGTAGGGAATATGTCAATCACATAGAGTGCACCACATTTATACGGCATGCACTGCCATCATAGCGCATACAGGATAATTTTTGAATTTTATTTTTGTCTCCTTTCATATTTGTATATATAGCTGACATAATTCACGTAGATTTTTAGGTTTTATGTGATGTTTTAAATGTAAAGAATGTCCCTGTCGATTTTATTCAACTGAAATAGGATAATTTATGCGCAGGAGGGCGAAAAATATGTTTAATAATATAAAAAAGGAAAAAAAAAATTATACAAATTTATCCTCATTACGGAATATAAAAAAAAATGAATCCCACGATGATTTTTGGTTTCATTACATTGGCAGGATAATTTTTGAATTACAATATATCATTCACAATGGAAATTGTTAATAGATTTTATCTATTCATCGATGATGACAAGGTTTACATATTCGATTTTAGTTTACATTGTAAATTATGGTGATTGAGGCTATTGTATCTAATTGGACATAAATATTAAGTATACAACGTTTGAAAATTAAATAGGTACTTTTTTCGAACACAATCATTTGAATGTTAAATTATTGTTATAATAATTTTCAATTTTTCAAATAATTTTAGAAATTGATTCCCTGATGGAAATTTTATATTAAGATTGTTGGCTATAATGGATTACTCTTCATTATTAAATGACTGGCAATACTAAGCACTGTGGAAGAAAAGTTTGCCGTTGATGGAAATATGCTTGCTTCTTCTTCTTCTTCTTTTCCGACGATATTATGATCTCGAGTGGGATCACAACTTTCCCACTTCACCGCTTCTCTACTGATCTGCTTGTGGGGTTCGTCGGGTTGACCTCAGAAAGTGTCGGCAAGCTTCCCGGTTATGGATTGTTCCATGTCTGAGGCCAACTGAATGCTGGTGTCGTTGCATTTGTTTTCTCCAGGAGTTCTTGGGCCTGCCTCTCTTCCACTATTGTACTGGAACGTTGTATGATAATGCTTTTTGGACGGGGTTCTCAGCGTTTCTCCTAAGTACATGACAGTACCAGCTGAGTTTGTCGTGCTGCATTTTTTGAACGATGGTTTCTTTGACGTGAAGGCTTTTCCGGATCTTTCTACTCCGTATTCGGTCAAGCTTTGTCACTCCTGCTGTCATGCGAAGCATCTTCATTTCAGTTGCCGTCATTTTGCTTTCATACCACTGGTACATAGTCCAACATTGTGAACCGTATGTAAGCGCTGGACGGACCACTGCAGTGTAGAGCTTTCCTTTCAGCTTAGGGGGCATTTTTCGGTCACAGAAGATGGCAGAGTTCTCACGCCACTTCATCCACCCTACGCTTACGCGATGGTTGACGTCGTCATCACAAGTTCCTTTCTTATTGATCATAGATCCAAGGTATTTGAACTTTTCGCACTTGGGAAGCACAGTTCCTTTCAAATAAATATCCGGAATAGTCCTGAGTGGATCAGAAAATGGGCAGCAAAGGTATTCGGTCTTTTTGGCGCTTATGCGATACCCATTTCCCTCCAGAACGTCCACCCATACGTCCAGTGCTCATTGCAAGGATGAAGGATCTTGACTTATGATGATTCCATCATCAGCAAAGAATAACTGAGTCACTTTCTGGTCCCTCACCTTATCTTCAAGTAGATAATCAAGCACTGTTATAAAGAGCAATGGGCTCAAGACGCTTCCTTGGTGTACACCAACTAAATTACATTTTATAACTGTTTAATCATTTTTTTACGATAACAACACATTACCTTTAAACTATAGATTGCTAAATGAATATGAAAGAAATAATTAAGGAAAATTACTTACCTATTGTTTATAAGTAAATGAGTATACCGTCAAAAACGAAATTATTCAATCTTCATCAAATTAACTTTTAATTCTCATTTTGTTTACTGTTCCCGATTTTAATCCAAATATTTACCCCTCAAATACGTCCCCCAAAAAAATATATATGCATCTAAAAATACAAATTAACTACATGTTTTCCAGCTGAATCCTTATCCACATCACACTAAGCATAAACATTTGTGTGTATAAAAGTCCATGTTTATCATGAGACACGCCATGTGCAGAAATTATAAGAACATAAGCCCGCCAGCTATCAGTATTAACAAAAATGGCATAGAAGCTAAGCCAAGGACATTTCTACCATATGCATGCACACTAACCATACGGAAGCTAAATGCATATCCTAGAGTAGAGACCAAAATAAAAAAAAAAAAAAAAAAAAATGAATAGGAGTAGATAAGATCATATTATAGCCCAATGGTAACTGCCAGTTACCACGAAATACGCACCCGACTATGGGGCAACATGTCCCACAATGAAGAGAACCATACTAACCCCGACGGGCGGGTAGGTCATCAAAATGCAGTAGCTTTTAACATTTTATATCTACTCTGTCTCATAAAATGGGTGCGTTCACGTTGCCTTATAACATTTAAGTGAAAATAATTTTTCATTAAATTATTATTCTCGACTGCACCCCGTTTTATATTTTTTCATTGTATGTGTGTGTTATAATCTTGTAAGCAATCAAGTT
Organism: Baccha elongata; assembly: GCA_951217065.1. Lineage (NCBI taxonomy): Eukaryota > Metazoa > Arthropoda > Insecta > Diptera > Syrphidae > Baccha > Baccha elongata. The sequence continues at coordinate 250,160,053 of OX578272.1, forward strand.
GGTGGTGCTTTAAGCTAACGTTCTGAGGACATAACAATGTGGATTGGCCATGACGAGGATGAGGACGAGTATGAAAACCGTTTATTAAATTTTCATTTTTACATGCCAAAGATACTAGACAATCTGACACAAAGCTAACTATTTAGATTATGATATTATGCTAACCAGGTGATGGCTGACTCAATTCTGACTATGGCTGGCTATAAACATACATAGGTAGGTAAGGTAGTGCATCTCTGAGTTACTTTTAGGAAAAGCTGTAAATAAGCAATTAAGTTAACTCACCCACCGTAGAAACAGTAGGTTTAACAGAAAAGGAAATAGGGAAATGGCCGATTAGTCTTGACTAAATTTGTTATCTTGTTATGATAAGGTCAGTTTATGTTCACATGTAATGCCTCTTGTTAACTATTATGATGTCATTGTTATCAGATCATATGTGGGCGAATCGCATATTTCAGAGTAAAGGCCACAAAACCTATAAAATTGAATTTAATTCCACTTAACAAAAAAATATTATTTGGGGTTTGGCACGGGTCAGTTAAGTGGTTCAATGATTGCAATATTTTAAATGATTTCAGACGATTTCACGTGATTTCAAGTAGCAGTTAATAATTTAAATATTTAATAAATCTAAAGACTTCAAGTGATTGAACCAGATTTCAAAGAGATTTCAAATGATTTCAAATACTTATAAGTGGTCAGATGATTTCATTATAGTGACAAACCCCTCGGTTTTTAACTTTTTTCAATTACTGTGAATGATTGCAATATATTGATTTGTAAAAGATATTCCTTCTTCCAAATTTCAATCCACTTATCAATATTTCCCTGAACACATTTTGTTTTTAAGCTTTTCACCGCTTTTACAATATCGTCGCTGCTATTACAGAATATTTTGCTATACAGGGTTGGTATAGAATAGACCATTCCTTAGAAGAGAAATTGAATTTTGGTTTAGCTCAAAAACTAACAGTATCTGAGCCATATAATAAATAATTTTCTCGAAAACGGCTCCAATGATTTTCTTAAAAATAATAAGAGGGGGTTTTTATATACTTATGAACTTTTTTTTCGAAAAGTTGAAAACTAATTTTTGTTCGAAAGCCTATTAACGTCAACTCTTGTAAATCGGTTTTAACCCGATTTTTTTTTGTAAAGCCCTTAATGATTTGAACAAGTTTTAGAAAAAAAAAAGAAATGCAAAAATGCTTAGTTTTAATTTTAAATAATAATTTTTTTTTTTTGTTTGTAAATTCAATATTTGAAAATTTTTCTTTTTTTGTAGGTATATATGGATTTGTTTTAAAACCGGTCTAACGATTTTGAATTTTCGTTATTGCTAAGCTTATATTTATGAAACAAAATTTTCTCCATTCTTTGATTTTTGTACCAATCCAACAAACTTGTATCCTTTTTCAGCCATTTGTCGATAATTCTATGGAGTGCCTATTATAGATTGACGATTGAGCTAGAAGTTCCCCATCTAATGTAGGAAGAAGCATACCTTTTTTTTGAAGGTTTTTGATAAATTTTTTTGAGCTTCTCTTTTTTTTCTCTCTATTTAGCTTTATTAAGAGATAGTTCTTCTCTATTCACAAAGTTCTGTTTTTTTTTTTTATCCAATCGTTCGAGAAGATTCTTCTTGTGATTTTATCTGTTCTCGAATTGCTTGAGAAAATTCTTCTTTTGATCATCCCGAAGTCGGTTCTTCTATTATTCACAGTGGGAAAGCCGATAATCCATCACATTGAACAAGTTGGTACTTGTGTTATGATTCTATTTTAATTACTTAACGATTGGTGCAAAGTATTAAGTCACAATTAGTTCTCTGTTGCAAATTTGCAGTTCTACAAGATGGCGTATTTACTTTTTTTTATTAAACAAATTTCATTTTCTTGTCGTAATTTGTTAATAACTTTTAATGCTTAAAAAAAAAAAGCGGTAGAATTTTCTATTTTACTCACTAAAAGAAATATTTTAAAAGTGGTTTCAACTTGTAATTAATTTGTGACAAGTTTGACTCTTTTTTAGTAAGTACTATGGTGACTGGATCATTAAGCATTTTTTCAGTTCTTTCTTTAGTTTATTTGTAGGTTAGAATCATTCACAAACTTATCTATTTTTGTTAAACACATAATTACTTTTCACTTTCTGTTTTTTTAGTTCTATTTAATTTCACTTCTGACACCTATGTTAAATTTTGGTCCAGGTTCGTAATGATAAAGCTTATTTCCATATACTCCGGTTTTTTTTGCCCGAGTGTGGATGGTGGTCTTCGTCAGTCAGGCCATCCACACTAAACTTTCACACTTGGGCAAAACACATCCTAGTTCCTATACTAAAACTTCTTTTAAAAAAATCAGTCAAAATTGATCCACTGAAACTAAAATAAAAATTTACAACTAGCAATAGTTGTTGTTATTATTTAAATTTCAGAACCTCAGAACACCTTTAAGAACATAGCTGAAATCAAAAACTAACTGTGCAATAGCTTATTCTCGAACTATCTTGAACCATTAAGTTTCCGAAAGTCTTCGAATGTTCCTTTTCTGCCAGCATTACCAATTTAGTTTTTTTAAGGAATTGTTTTTGTTAACATTTAAGTTAACATTTTCGTGATTTAACGCATGATAAAAAAAAACAAGGAAAAGGATCATGACACAAACGATATGTCCCCAATAATCCTTCTTCACTTTTTAATTTCCTCAAATAAAGTCTAAAGATCTTATATAGGCAAAGCATTTCCTATAAATCTGTCAAATAAGCATAAAATGCGTTGCCCCTTTAACCACACCTTCATGTTGACTAGACTGTATTAAAATTACCACCATAACAACCTTTAACCTCACATAATAGCAAGTACGAACATATCCAGAATAAAATAAATGCATGTCGGGCAAGGGTCTTTAAATGCAATACCCCTATCTTAATTGTATGTCAAGTCACATATAGTGAGCTATGTAAACGAGGTGCATCAAGATAGCTTCTTGGGTCCTTTATACCGACTGCTCGTGTTCTGCTTATAGAGGATATAGAATACCTACTACACCTTTACCTTCTACAGCAACTGCTAAAATATGCGTCGTCCCTGTGCATAACATAAGAAAACATCCTCAGAGCACAAGACCTTATTTGTTTGTTTGTGTTTTTTTCATTCTTCCTAGAGAATGCAACACCTATATAGAGAGAACATATTCCCGCAACCAGGTCACATATACACATATATAAAACGAGTGCAAGGAACATAACCATAATAACCATTGTCAACGATATGGAAAATTTAGTTTCTCTTAAGGTTGCTTTAAAAATATCCTGAACAAGGAATGATAGTAGGAAAGGAGGTACATCTAGCCATAGAGAATATGGCGAGGGAAAGATGATTCAGTTCAGCCAGGATGGGTGGTCGTGGTATATATGGAAAATAATCTGTGGAGCTGAAGTTTTATGTCACCTTACGTCGTGTATACTGTTGCTTTTTCCTTACAACTTAATACATATTCAAATGTCATGAGTGCAGTTTTAATTAGAGTTTCTGGCGTATGCGCAAACATGACGAACCCGAGGGATGGCAAATGCTAAATAATGGGCGTGTTATGTTAGTTCGCGCTTTGACCTGACATTGATCTGCAATTAGGTAAAGGTGAAGACTGATGCAAAAATGGCATTTCAGCTAATTTGGTTTGAAAAGAAGTTATAGTGTTGTGGCTCTTTTTTTTGGCTGAATAATGAAATTTGTATAACTCGCTTTGCTTCTCTGTTTTTTAAATTGTTTAAGTTGATGAGCGACGGTTGGAGTTTGTATTTGGTAGCATATCAGCCATTATTCTTGTTATAGACATCACGTCAGTTTGCGAAAGATGTTTCAAAGCTATGGTCAGTTCAATCGACAATAGCGATTGAAGCGGTTCTAGGATAGATGCGAAAATAGGAAAATATGTTCCCAAAAAGACACCCATCTTCCTGGAGAAGACCCAAGAATTTAATATCAACAGTGATACGCACCATCAACTTATCGATTTTAAAGCTGCTTATGATAGTGTGAATAGAGAAAAATTGTATCGCGCCATGTCTATAGTTTTAATGTCCATGCCAAAATGATAAGACTTATGAGGATGACTCTGTAGAATGCTCGCTGCTCCGTCAGCACAGAAACAGAAACCTTCAACAATACCATAGGTCTTTGACAAGGAGATGCACTTTCATGTAGCTGCTTTAATATTGTGCTTGAGAAGGTGGTACGCAACGCCCAAGCAAATACATCTGGTACTATCTTTAAGAAATCGAAACAATATCTTGGGTATACTGATGGCATCGATGTGATAGGAAGAAACAAGCGTGCAGTAACTCGTGCTTTCGCAAATTTTGAGTCGGAAGTCTGCATACAAGGATAATAAATATATGCTTTCATAGCAAAAGTTGGATTCCACCAAAGACTAGATCAGAAAGCGTCCATCAGCGCAGAAATCAAACGTAGGATAACTCTTTGTAATCGCTGTTTCTTTGGGCTAAGTAAGCAATTGAGGAATAAAGCCCTTTCAAGAAGACCCAAGGGGACGCTGAACAAAGCATTAAACATCCCGGACCTGCTGTATGGCTCAGAAGCATGGACCCTCTCCCAATCTGATGAAAGTTCAATTAATATTTTCGAGAGAAAAGTCCGGATCAACATCTGGCGAAGAAGATTCAAGAACGAACTATACGTGCTGTATAGCGACATAAGCCTAGTCAAAAAATTTCGTCTTCAACGTTTAAATTAGCTGTGCCTTGTAAAGCTAATGGATACCGACGCTCCAACCCGTAGGGTCTTTAAAGTCAGACCAGAGGAAAGGAGACACACAGGCAGACCTTATCCTCGGTTTAGTGGCCAAGTTGAAGGCAATCTTCAAAAACTTGGTGTACGTAACTGGAGAACGGCAGGCTAGAGATCGAGCCGGCTGGAGAAGCTTATTAAATGACGCCAAAGGACACCCATCAGACCTGTAGAGCCAGTTAAACTAAACTTAACTATATCTGTAGCATTACCTTGGTTGCGAGACAGCGTTGGCTCCTCGCAAATACTGGACGAGTGGCTTGCATAGATCGCAGTGTGGTAAATCTGATTGACTGTTGATTGAATAGCTAAGAGATAACAACGTTTCTCCTTGCAGCAAAGTCGTTTAATTTAAGTCCGTTATTAGATGTGCTAAATCACTTACGACAATTGTAATATATTAGCTGAGGCAATGCTTTTATTATATTTATTGTCAATCAGAAGCTGGTAGAACTCCTCCTGGTGACATCATATTTTTCTTCTGTCGGAGCATGAGCGCATATATATGGGGCTGTTGTTGGCGAAATAAGGTGTGATGCGAATTGTCGTGAGGACGTCGTCGTTAGCCTTTAACAACGAATCCAAACACAAAAAATGCGTTGCATTCCTTCGTGTAGCAATCTAGGACTTCCGCTATAATAGTTTGGCTGCACGTGGTATATAAGATCCTTCTCCTTATATTTCTTTTGCTAGGTTCGTAATCATAGTAAATCCGTATATCAAAGGCTCAAATCTAAAAATTATTAACGTGGTCTAGTATAACTCCAAAGGCGAGAAGCCGGATCCACCGCTTCTTATAAACCCGGGTTTTCGTATAGTACCCCGTTCTATCTGGGGAATTCTTCCGCTTCGGCCTTGATAACATGAAAAGTGACGTAATGGGAACACACCCCATCTTTTGTTTGCTGCCCCAATATTTATCCAAATAATAATAGAATTCCCAACGAAAAATCGTGACAAAATTGCCCAGAAAAAAACAAAAATTTGTCAAAATCGAGATGATATGATTTTACTGCCCCAGCCCATCAGACAAAATACGCAACCAAATAGACCGATCTCTGACAACCATACATGGTGCTTTATATTGATTCAATTCAGTCCAAACGTAACTAGGACATTGAACCTTTCCAATATTCAGTCTGCTATCGAAGTTTAAAAAAATTAATAATTTTCAATCCAAGAATCTAATAATTAAAACGAAAAAAATTACACTTAGTTCCCAAAAGAGCAACTTCGTTTTTGTATCTTTGCGAAATAAAAATAAGAACCAATATTTAAAAGGAGGATTGATCAATCGTTTAATGAAGCGATTCAACCTTTCTCCCTCTCAGTCTCAGAGCTTTGGTCTTTCATTATATCAACAAAACCTTTGTCGATTCCATTCAACCACTAGACCATGGCTCTTCGAAATTTAAATTTTAATTGTGTCCTTTTTGCCGTCATCGTCCTCGTCAGAATGGTCGACAGTGAGTCGTAGTCGTCGTTGGTAACACAGACAGAGAACACCATTTCACATCTCAAAGTCAACAGAAACCACTAATTAGATAGGATTCGGGTCCTTGCTTTGGATCTTCTTTTTTTTTATTTTTGTTCCTCTCTCGATATACCAGTTTGGCCCTATTGCAAATCCGACATTTGTGTTAATTCTGTCTCTTTCTATCTCTTTATGGCAAACGACTGGTAGAAATTAAATTCTTTGAAATATTTTGTGTGTGTCTGTGTATTTATGTGTTGGTCTGTCTCGAATTTTGTGGCTATAAAGACTAAGGGCGTTCCATGAATTCCAATTATTTGGAATTTTTCCAATTAAAAATGCAGAAAATGTATACCGAAACTAAAATCGCAAAACCAAAGAGAGAGGGAATTTAAAATTTTCTGGCCGAAAAGAGTCACACCGTCAAAGAGCTGGTTCAAGTGCATAAGATTAATCTACAACAATAACTGTCAAAATCGATTGAATTGGACATAGGTATCAAAGGATGTACTGTATTCACATTTAGAAGTCGAAAATCACATCGAGAACTAGAACTATTGATCCAGAAGTTATTAATTTTTTATTCAAAACTAAGGACTGAAATAATAAAGAGCATCAGTGTTTGAAAAGTCTTTGAAATCAAAATCCAAGTTTAACCTTTCTAGTATTGGGACATTTTAAATTAGTTTATGTTATATATCTACATGATGCAAATTCAGAACAAGGTCTAATAGGAATATCCAAACCTTTTATTCACCCACAACAAAATGAAAGACCATTAAATTTCCTAAAAAATTCATGCATATTGTTTATTTCTCAGGCGTTCGTTAGCCCGTTAGAGCGCGTTTAAATTTCAACATAATTTAACATTTCTGTAAAAAAAACAATTTGTTTTTACATATGAATTTTTAACGGTTTGTTTTGTTTACTTTTTTACAGGAATGGGAAATTATGTTGAAATTTCAACAAACTCAAACGGACTAACGGTACGTCTGAGAAATAAACAATACACATGAACTATGTAGGAAATTTAATGGTGTTTAATTTTGTTATGATCAAATTTTAGTTAAGACGCATAGTTTCCGAGATGTAAGCAAAAAACCGAAATCGCGGTTTTTCGCGGTTATTTCAAAACGGAACAGGAAATTTGTTGGATTTCTTCAGATTCTGATTCAGCGACCCAAAAAAAAAAAAATTAGTTCGAAAAAAAGAAACCATTTGTTTATTTTTTTGTAACATGAGGTCGATTTTAACTACGCTTTGACCAGACTAAAACCTAAATTACTTAAATTATACGTTAAATAAAAGATATATGTAGGTATAGTAGTTCAGTCAATGAATAGTTTAAAAGGGGGTGTAGAGTGCGTGAGCAGGGACCTAAACCATTCCTTCGGAATATTGTTCAGGCTGCCTATGTAGTCAACATACTAAAAGTTCTGACGTCTGGGAGATGAACCGGAAGAAGGGGAGGGATATTAAATACCCCTTTTTGATGTTCACGCTTATACCCCGGAAATGACCCGTTTAATTGAAAAACTCACTGAGACTAAAATAAAGCCCATCAATTTACTTACAGTTTGTGTTATAACAAGATTTTTCTAATTCCAATAATTTAAGCAATTTAAGCTCATGTTTTTTGAGAAATTAAATTTTAAAGTCAATTTGTTTTTATTTTTATTTGGGATTTTTTTTTTTTTAAATTATAAACTTAAATTACTTAAATAAAACATAAAATTAAAAATAAGCAATTTTTATGTACATATGTATGTAATAAAAATATAGAACATTATCTTATGAAACAGTTAAAAAACTTCAGAGGTTATTCATTAAAAGATGCCTTCGATTACCGAAAAACACCCCAAACTATATGATCACAATCGAGACAGGACTGTCACTACTTTTCCGTAAAACATTTAAGTGCCATGTTGATTATATCACTAAAATACTTAATATGCCAAATGCAAGACTTTCAAACATTCTAGCTATGCAAACAATTGCAAAGAAAAACCTGTGGTATAAGAAGTTGGAAGAGCATGCTGATTATTGTCGAAATAACTTTCGAATACTTGACGATAATGGAAGATTTTACAACGATGACCTCCTAAAACTTATTTCCAAGGTAGATGAACATTTAAAAGTTGACGCTATAAATGAGGCTACTTCTTCGGTGCATAGGTCAACATACAACCATCTCAATCACAATTTATGCGAGCTTAATTACATCCGGAACGAAAATAAGCAGGATCTTATCTCAGCGATTTTTAAAATGAGAGGGGAGCTGATAAGTATTCACTACATTCCACATAGAGAGGATCTACCTATATCTACTGTAGTTTATGTAATTTAAGAGAAAGAGAAGATGTCATCCATTTCAGAGGAAAGTGTCCCGTTTTAGGCGAATTTCGCAGAAATTGGTTGGGCAGCAACTTGAAGTCATCGGATGAAGTAGTGGCACTCCTCAACTGTGAAGGAAATATAAATTAATTCTTCAATTTTTTTTGAACTGCAATGTCCTACCGCAACCAAATTATAAACGAATCATTTTAAACTAAAACCTACATACATATGTACATATTTATTTTTATATTCTAAATATTATAACTTTTTATCAAGAAACTTCAAATACATAGATAAATTATTGTTATTTTTTTAATCGGATGTCAATCGGGCAGACGGCAAAGCCAAGCCTAAACGATTTTACATAATATTTTTTTGTAATAAAACAATCTGAATTAATGATAATAAATCGAGAATAAGATAGACTCGATAGATAGATATCTGTCTAAAATATTATCGCTGGAGGATTTGAAAAATAAAACCAAGATTTGGAGCGATAAAGAAACTTCAAGTGCTTAATATATTCGTGATTAGGGCACCATTATCTTTAATTTGAAAGAAAAAATAAACGGGATAAATCAAAATCCAAAAAGTGGATTTTTCGGGTATTTTGAACACATACATATTACTCATGTTTGCCTCCACTTCCAACAGCCAGACTTACCTTCATTAAAGTGTTCACTTCGCATTCGGCATTGCTCCTCGCTTTTTTCTACCAAAAGCTATACTTCGGGATTTTTGCACACCCAAAATGTGCTGCATGCTCTCGTTTTAATTCAAATCCTTTAAGTTTCTCCGAATTCTGTTTTCGTTTATTCAAACTTTTTCTTGAGCTGATGTTTGTTTAAAAAAAAACCGAATCAAAATGTTTTAAGAATATAATTTCATTTCATTAATCGATTCTAAAAATTTAACAGATAAATCATTTCAATTAATAAAATCTTTCAAAAAGTTTTGAAAATTATTCAAAGTAATTTCCGGGTGAAATTATCATTCAAGAAAGATAGGCGATAGGAGTATAAAAACTCTTTGGAATAAATGCGAAGGAGAGTTATCTCTCTCGGAATTAGCGATAGACTAATTGTTTTTCCGACTTGATATTATTATGACAGTTATATATATATGTATATATGGTTTCTGATGTTCCAAGACCGGGTTCTTTGCGCAAAATATTTCTCTTTCCCCATGCATAGATCAAGTACTCGTTGCAATCACATAATAATCATATAATTTCATAATCACAAAAAATCGAAATAAATTTCAGCTATTACTGAATTATAATAATTATTACGTTTATTTTTTAATAAATTACAGATTTGTTTCCAAATTAAGTAAAATTCTTTGCAAAAATCACTAAAATGCTGACAGACTGACAACTGATTATTTATAAAAGATTTTAGTTCTGTTTGTTTTGTTTATAAAAGAATTTCATTTTCGAAGTTCCATTAAATAATTTTATAGAAGATCGAACTCCTGATTACCAATTATAAAAGATCTTTTATGGTGACTATCTTTTATGAATCATAACAGAAAATTCATAACAGAATAACAGATTTCGCCTAATTATCTTAAACAATTCAAACTATTCTATTTCGTGCTTAAGCAACTAACCAAAGTAAGGTAACATTTTCTGCATTTTAGATGGCTATGTTTTTGTATTCCGGTCATTTCCGGAAGCCATAATTGTCATTTATATTTCAGTAACATTGTAGCAATAACTTGAAAAAATTCAGGCCCGCCAAAATAATGTCTCAACATCAGTTGCTGACTGTCCAACTTTTAGCAAAGTTACCCATGATTTTATAATGCAGTTTTATTTTCTTTCGTTGTTTCATTTTAAGGGATCTTAGAAAGAAGCCTGCAACATTATACGCAATATTTAATTGCTCGAAATTAATATTTCTCATTAACAAAATTCATTCTCTTTTACAAGTGCCTCAAAAATTAATTATTTAATAATCCATAAAGCAACCATTAAAAACATTTGAAAGTATTCGAAAGATACAATTATTATACACCTTCGGCTTCCGACACAGTGTAAATATTATAAATCATGTACTGAAACATATATATATGTACATTCAACACACACCTTGCATACACACCTTTTATTTGCGGTTTAAGTGTCGCTGTAAGTAAAATTTGACTTAAGTACACAATTCGTTCTAAGAATCGCAAATGAAATGAATGTTAAATTACACGGAATTAAGTTCAATTAAAAAAGGATATTTTGGGTGAAATATTTTCTAAAATCAGCAGAGTAACATGTCGTCGTGGTATATCTACACCTCCAAAATACATATGCAAAAATGAAAATGAATAAATTGTAAAACACAATTTCAGCTACATTAACCCATCTGAAGACATCCTATATTCTGGTGTAATACCATAAGGAGCTATTTCTTTTACCTTATATCAAGCCACCAACCAACACCACCACCATCGTCGTCAACACCGAAGGCGATGAAAACAACATTTAAGAGGATACATCATAAGCATATATAACTTCTAACACTTTAAAGGGACACAGGGACCAGCTACATACATATATGTTAAAAAACTCACGAAAGTTGAAGTAAGATTTTTTTTTTTTATTTCAGAATGTTTGCATTCTGCCTGAAGCAGAGTTGATGTTTACACACAAACACATTTAACATTCCTCCTCTTCATCGTCGTCGTTACCCAGCAACTCCTTCATAAATTGAATAAGGATTTTCGAAATGAAGGATTTACTTTAAGTGATATTCTGAATTCAAATGGAGGAACAACACATCTCGTAGAAGCATAGAGTAGCTGATTTAGAGCGGATTTTGCCTTATATTCTTTTTTTTTTCTATTTTTGAATTTAGATTCAGAACTGGAAGATTTTCGTAGACTTTTACGCGCATGGATTAAGGGATAAAACACGGATTCGTATATTCAATTGGTGTGTTTTTTTTTGGCTTTACTGGTACCGGATAGTAGATACATACATAGATATATATGGTAAGAGTGTGAGGCTTAAAGTATTTCAGAATTTGGATGAGTTTTTTGAGGATTTTGAAAAAGATTGTAAAACAAAAAATAGATGATTGTTTAGCTTTGAAAAATTGATGATTTTGCAAAGGTTGCGTTTTAATTTTAGCAAGGGATTGGAAGAGTTATCGGAATATTGTTTTTCAAGAGTATATATTTATTTTGAAGTTGACAGCTCTCAAAAGTCGATTTGAAAACAATATTTATATATAAGAAAACTCAATTTAAAGTTTTTCAGTGATACTGACTTTGTATTGATTTCATCTGCATCAGCATATGATGGATTACCAACCTAGTATGCTTTTTGCTATAATTTCGTAGATATACTAACGTTATTTTTTCATGAATGATATTGATATATTTTTCCATCAAGATTTTCTTTCTGCCGTGCCTCAGGGAAGTCACTTGGGTCCTATTTTGTTTAATCTTGCTATAATAATAATAACATTCTACTGCAGTCCGATATTTAAAGTTATGCAGTTTGACGTAAAAGAGAGTACGCAGAGAATGTATGGGGAGTTGGAAGAAATATCTGCAACCGAGCAAACCATGCAGATTTTTCATTAACTGTGACATGCCAACATTAACAAATGCGCATATATTTTATAAAATGCGACTCAAAGAAAGAAAAAAGCTCACTAGATTTGCGCAACCAAAATTCAAAAACAATGCTTAAGCTCACGGCCAATTTTGGTGAATGACGATAAAATTCTTCAAATCTGAAGGATAAAAGTCCTGCAGTTTTCCAGACTATGCTATCCAAGAGTAGTCGTACAAAGAAACTAAGCCTGACATCACAGTCGAAGTCAGGGTGGCCAGGGCGCGCGGTCAAAAACTCAAGAATAGAAAAGTGATTGGGCCAGACGTAGTACAAGAATTGTAAAAGAATGCAATCATTTATAAATGCAATCTTTAATGACTTCAATAATAAGATTGCATTCATTGATTTTACTTTGAGACTTCAATTTCAAAATAAGCAATCACCGTTCATTTGAAATCAAAATGATTGGAAACATTTTTTTCCCCATTAATTTTCCAGCAATTAATTGAATGAAGTCATTTGAAAATTCATGTATTCCTTTGCAGTCCAAGCATTATTTTGAAGTCAAGCATTCCTTTGCAGTCCAGCAATCTTTTGCAGTCCAGCAAAACAAAAATTCACATTTAGTATTTATCCAATGCAAAAGGATGCAAAAGAATGTAAGGAATGCAAAGGAATGCTTGGACTGCAAATGAATGCTGGAATGCTAAAGAAATGCAAGGAATGCAAGGAAATGTAAGGAATGGATGAATTCTCAAATTACTGCATTCAATTGATTGCTGAAAAATTAATGGGAAAAAAATGATTCCAATCATTTCGATTTCAAACGAATGGTGATTGTAAATTTTTGAGTTGAAGTCTCAAATGAAGTCAATGAAGGCGAAAATCTCCACAATTTACGATAATTTCGGCGCAAATTTTGTCTAAAGTGTGGAAATTTTATTTAAGCTGTTCCTAAATTTGATTATTAGTAAGGCCCAATGAATGCAAATGCAAAATTCAAATTAAATTCAATTAATGATTTTTACAGATTACATTCACAAAAGATTGCAATCTTTTACAAGCCTGCGGAGTACCCTCTGGTGTTCTGCAAAAAGATAGGAGACATTGGGCTAATATGGCTTACGTTTCTCATCTCCAATCTTATTAGTTGAGGGAGAGTTAGTATCTTCTAATTTACAAGAGGTATAATGGACGAAAATGCGAAGTAGTTATACCGTTCAATCAAGCTGATGTTTCGCACCATGAAGATCGTATAGCGGGTATTGGATAACGGTCATTTGCGCGGATATACGTGCGGATAATCATGGATATGTATGAACAAGTCAAAGCAAAGGTTATATATGCACTGCAGAATTACCGAAAAGTTTTCAATCAAAGTTGGTGAACTAAAAGGTCACGTCATGAGTACTTTGCTATTACTCAAAGTTCTAGATTATCTTCTGAAGATATATGGTGACGGCCATTAAAGTGAATCAGTTATTCTTTGCTGACGATTATGCTATCATTAGTCAAGATCTTTCATCTCTGCAATTAGCACTTGATTTATGGATAAATGTTTTGGAAGGAAGTGGGTTTCGAATAATCGCCAAAAAGACAGAATACTTATGTATGTTGCCCATTTGTTGATTCTCTCCGGAATCGGACATCTATATATTTGAACGGAACACGGAACAGTATTTTAATATTTAGAATCAGCGACCATTATTATAACCGTAGCCTCGTGTGATGGCGAGTTCTACTATCACGTTATCGTAGGTAGGATGAATTGGCATCGACGCCTGATACCTTCTGTTACCGAAATGGTTACAATATCGGCACACAAAGTATGAGAGCAAATTGACAGCAACTGAGATGAAAATGGTTCGCATGACAGCAGGAGTGCAAATCTTGATCGATTTAGAAGTAAGAGGATACGTAGAAGCATTCACGTCAAAATTTGCATCGTTGCTAAAATACATCACAATAAACTCAGCACAGGTACTGTCCTGTCATGTGTACGAAGGAGAGACGCTGAGTATCCCTTTTAAAAGAATCTATTATTATAAGGATCTATGTATAACGTTCCATTACAATCGCAAAAGAGAAGCAGGGCTAAGACTTTTAGAAAAATTAAATGTAACGTCACCAGCATTGACAATCCATTACCGGGAGGCTTACCGATGTGTACTAAAGGTCAATCTGAAGAATCCCACATAACAAGTGATTTTGCTGAATTGGGAGTGTTATGACCTCTTTCGAAATCGAGACATGAAATTGTAACCATAAGTACATAAGTATCTAACCTTAAAAAACTTTTTTTCATGCAAAATAAGAGACTACGCATTCCAATAGTAAATTAACCTACACTTTTTGATTTTTCTTACTTTGCGTGGTCTAATGCGATTATAAAAAAAAAACAATCAAAAAAGTATTGCATACCAATCTCATTAAGCGTATATACTAAACCCTTTGTTATTATATATGTAGATGCAACTTTCTTATAGAATCTAATGTATTTTTCTTAAAAAAAGAATAGTTCCCCAAGTTCCTCCAACCTTTATAGTCAAGAATAAATGTGTAAACTTTCGCCAAAGAAATAAATTTAACAAACTATACGGCACACCTTTGTTACCTTTTCACTCCTTTTTATGTGTAAATTATTGCAAACGGGAACATTAAAATCCCTTGCATATCCCATTATCTCAATATGTGTTTCCTGTCAGTGTAAATGATGCATTGGAATGCTACTACAGCGGCGGCGAAGGTGTGTGCAAAGCAACAAATCAGTTCAAAACTATTATTCATTTCAATAGGTGCTTAAAACGTTAGTGTTATACCTGTGCTGATGTGCATAGCGATGTAATCTGGTAACGTATACTCGTCCTATATGCAAATTGAATCTATTTAATGGTTGTACTTAAAAATTTTATGAGAGATAGTTTTTTTTGGTTTTGTATGAAATATTGAAACGGTTTGCAGGAAATAGGGGCTGGCTTTTGGATGGTGACACAATTTATCAATGTAAAGTATAAGTAGGCACATTTGACGGGTTTCAATGCGATAAGTTGATTTTGGTTTAGCAGTTGGAAATTTATTGAATGTTAAACTATTTTATGCATTTAAATTTAAATTTAAATTTATGTTTTATACAAATTGGGTTGAAGCATGCTTAACATGTATGAATATTTTTTTTATATTCAGCCCAATTCTAAATCTTCACGGGATAATCACAACCCGGGAGATGACTTCTCCCGATAGTGAATTTCTCCTATTCCTAATTCCCTGGGAGACAATAATTTTACTCTTCGAAAGAGAGAATGAAGACTCTGAGTTTTCGAAACATAAATTTCTAGTATTTCGCTATCGCTATCGCTATCGCTATCGCCATCGCTATCGCTATCGCTATCGCTATCGCTATCGCTATCGCTATCGCTATCGCTATCGCTATCGCTATCGCTATCGCTATCGCTATCGCTATCGCTATCGCTATCGCTATCGCTATCGCTATCGCAATCGCAATCGCTATCGCTATCGCTATCGCTATCGCTATCGCTATCGCCATCGCTATCGCTATCGCTATCGCTATCGCTATCGCTATCGCTATCGCTATCGCTATCGCTATCGCTATCGCTATCGCTATCGCTATCGCTATCGCTATCGCTATCGCTATCGCTATCGCTATCGCTATCGCTATCGCTATCGCTATCGCTATCGCTATCGCTATCGCTATCGCTATCGCTATCGCTATCGCTATCGCTATCGCTATCGCTATCGCTATCGCTATAGCTATCGCTATCGCTATCGCTATCGCTATCGCTATCGCTATCGCCATCGCTATCGCTATCGCTATCGCTATCGCTATCGCTATCGCTATCGCTATCGCTATCGCTATCGCTATCGCTATCGCTATCGCTATCGCTATCGCTATCGCTATCGCTATCGCTATAGCTATCGCTATCGCTATCGCTATCGCTATCGCTATCGCTATCGCTATCGCTATCGCTATCGCCATCGCTATCGCTATCGCTATCGCTATCGCTATCGCTATCGCTATCGCTATCGCTATCACTATCGCTATCGCTATCGCTATCGCTATCGCTATCGCTATCGCTATCGCTATCGCTATCGCTATCGCTATCGCTATAGCTATCGCTATCGCTATCGCTATCGCTATCGCTATCGCTATCGCTATCGCTATCGTTATCGCTATCGCTATCGTTCAAGAAAATGAAATACATAATTTCCTTGCATATACAGGGTGAGTCATGAGCAATGCGACAAAATGCTAGGGCGTGTAGGTTGCGTTGAGACAAGAAAAAAATCGTATAGGAGGGGGGGTCTATTCCCCTCCGTTTAGCCGGGAGGGGCAATTTTCGAAAAAACTGACTTAAAATGGGAAAAAAATTATTTAAAATCAACGGCTTCATTCACAATGCTGTGCGATACGTTTTTGAAAAGCCAACAACTTTTTCTTTCATTCTGTGTTTAAATAAATCTATTCTAAGAAATAGTTTTTGAAATATTAATTTTCAAAGTCAAAATTTTGAAAAAAAAAATTGAAAAAAAAATTTCAAATTCATTTTTTTCAAAATTTTACGTAATTAAGTGCTAATTTTAATTTCAAAATTCAATGCTGTTATTAATTTTAAGTCTAAATAAGAAAACCGGATGCAAAAATTTTATGTGGTTCTCAAGAAATTAAAAAAAAACCAAAACCACCTTTTTCTAAGAAAAACATTTATTTTTATTGTAACGAAGCAATTTATTTATTTATTTAGCATTAATCTTAGTTTTTTTACTTTTTTTTTAATTGGAGTTTTATGAGAACGTAATAAAATTAAATAGTGTTGGAATAACCCTGGATTAATATTATTTTCATTGATAACTTCTGAAAACTGACCTGTCAATATTTTTGCCTTGGCCTGCCCGCAGCCCATGGGTTCTACCTGTTATGGGGACAATAGGGACAATAAAACCGCATTTTTTTTAATGAAAAAAAAAAGAAAATTGCAACGCAAGATAAATAAAAGGCATTGCAGTTTTGCTTAGTAATTATTTCAAATTTGAATATTAACTCATTAACACGTAACGATGTCAAGCTCATACACCCGAGAAGAATTAACGGACATGCATTTCTGCTACGGTTTAGCTAATGGTCGAAGTCGTGAAGCCGAAAGACTGTACGCTGAAAGATATCCCGATAGAATGTGTCCCCATCATAGCACGTTTCCAAGAATCCACCGACGGACGTCTAAGAGATCATGGAGTGCTGGAGCATCGAAGAAGCGAAAGGCCAGTTTCTGATGAGTCAAGAATCTTAGATGAAAGAATTCTGGATTTAGTCCGAAATAATCCCTCCGTTCCATTATTAATGGATAATCATACCTGCAATTCCTACGAGACCTTTTACCCGATTTATTAGACAGCGTTCCATTGGTTATAGCAGATACTTTAATCTACCAACAAGATGGTGCTCCAGCACACTACAGCTTACAGGTGAGAAACTGGCTGGATGATCATTTTAGTGACCGTTGGATCGGAAGAAGGGGCCCCACGGAATGGCCGCCTAGGTCACCAGATTTAACTCCCCTAGATTTCTATGCATGGGGATTTATGAAGAATTATGTTTACGAAGTGGAAATAGTATCATTGGAACAACTGAAGGAACGAATTGAAGTCGCTGGAGTCAAATTGCAGGAAAATTTGTCAAGCATAAACTTATGTGAAGCCATTACAAGGAGATATAATATATGCCTTCTAAACAATGGAGATCATATCGAGATTTTTTTATAAGTACTTCCAATAAAAAACATAGTAAAAATAAAAGGAATAAAAAAAACTAAAAAAACTAAGATTAATGCTTCTTAAATTGCTTCGTTACAATAAAAATAAATGTTTTTCTTAGAAAAAGGTTGTTTTGGTTTTTTTTTAATTTCTTGAGAACGACATAAAATTTTTGCATCCGGTTTTCTTATTTAGACTTAAAATTAATAACAGCATTGAATTTTGAAATTAAAATTAGCACTTAATTACGTAAAATTTTGAAAAAAATGAATTTGAAATTTTTTTTTCAATTTTTTTTTTTCAAAATTTTGACTTTGAAAATTAATATTTCAAAAACTATTTCTTAAAATAGATTTATTTAAACACAGAATGAAAGAAAAAGTTATTGGCTTTTCAAAAACGTATCGCACAGCATTGTGAATGAAGCCGTTGATTTTAAATAATTTTTTTCCCATTTTAAGTCAGTTTTTTCGAAAATTGCCCCTCCCGGCTAAACGGAGGGGAATAGACCCCCCCTCCCATACGATTTTTTTCTTGTCTCAACGCAACCTACACGCCCTAGCATTTTGTCGCATTGCTCATGACTCACCCTGTATATGTGGTCGTTGTGTAACGATGGTGCTAATTAACTGCTCTTAAGTCAAATAATAATTTTATTGCCAAAAAATCAGTCTTTTATTTCGATAAATATCTTCATTGCTTTGCCAATGACCCCTTATGTGAAAAAAATAACCAAATGAGCATCCGAAGCAAGAACTTACCAGCACAGTGAACATATTTAGATTTCCGTTTCCGATAACCTATACGAGTACCCATTTATAGTCGATTAAGCGAGTAGATATTCGAAACATCGATAAATTCCAGATGTGCAGCGTCGTCTTCATTTGACTTTTATGGCATTTAAAGTACTTGCATAATCGTTAAGAGCAGGCATTTAGGAAGGGAGGGCTGCATGGGAATATCTAAACCGGATACGGATACCACTCTGGATTTATTTGAATTCTACAGTTCTTCGGATTTTTATATATTACGAACCATGAGGCGGTGTTTGTCCCTTCCCCATATTTGTCTATGGATAGTTCTTTATGCGGTTCCTGCTGACGTCATCTTGTTTTGGGTTTATATTGCAGTGCACTATTGAGAAGTGTTCGAGAGCTCTGTTTGAGATGAAAAGTGCAATACACAATACAGCAACAGCAGCTAGAGCGTCCCTCCAGAGATATAAGGACCGTTTTTTATGGATACGAATGGGGTTTTCTTTTCGAACCTTCGGCCGATTTATCACAGAGAAGGCGGTAAAAATGCTCTTTAGGTCGACGAAGAAAAAAAAAATTCCCACTTTAAAGAGGCGTGTGGTTGTAAAACGGCGTTTGGATCTAAGTGTTCGAGGGGCTGTGGGCCGTGGGGTCTCTTTTGATATAGCCGACCGTCGAAAGAGCTATCAAAAAAGAAAAAAAAATTCGATCATAAAACAGTCATCGACAGTTGTTGTAAGTGTGCAGAAAAAAGGCGCTAAGGACGTACAAAATATAAAAAAAAAAAACAAAAACCTGAGAGGAACATTGGAGATGAGTAAGCATTTTCAGGTGAAGTGGGTGTGCGAGCAGGATATGCTGCTGTAGAATATACTGAGTAGACATTTTGGGAAAAGTCATTTATATACCAACAAACTTCATTGGGCACGAGTGTATGGGGAGCGTTGTTCAAATTCAAATGGGAAATTATCTTAACATGTATCGATGGATGATTTGACGTGGAACTGAAGTCTAAATGGTTCGATGGTTTTGTCAGATATGAGAATTTGAAGGACTTTTCTTCTCTATGGGCTTGGTATGTTGTAAAAGGAAATAGATACACAGATGTAAATATACAAAAGATGAACAGAAATATTTTTTTTTATGTTTATAGCTCATGTATGTTTAAAGCTCATCAATGACGTTGGAACGATGGAACCATTGCTTTCCAAATGTACATCACTGAACTGAGTTTAAATGCATAAAAATGTTTTTAAAGTTCAACCAGGAATTTGTTGGTTAGGTTGTGTCTTGTCAGGCATTTGGTTTTCGAGACGCTGAACGTTGGTTTTTTCCGTGAGCATTGATTTGTTTGATATAATATGGTCGGATACTGTCGATAGTTAAATAAAACGGTAATCATGTTATAATCAAAAAAAAGTTCACGAAGTTGCTGCGCTCTATCAATAATGTCGCTTTTTCTTAGTGGGTGGACTGATGGTTTGGTTGACAAAAGACACTTGGTTGTCCGCGTTAACTTCAAGACCAACAAAGTGTCTACTGTCAAGTTGACAGTGGTCAACAAAAACCTGAGAGGAACATTGGAGATGAGTAAGCATTTTCAGGTGAAGTGGGTGTGCGAGCAGGATATGCTGCTGTAGAATATACTGAGTAGACATTTTGGGAAAAGTCATTTATATACCAACAAACTTCATTGGGCACGAGTGTATGGGGAGCGTTGTTCAAATTCAAATGGGAAATTATCTTAACATGTATCGATGGATGATTTGACGTGGAACTGAAGTCTAAATGGTTCGATGGTTTTGTCAGATATGAGAATTTGAAGGACTTTTCTTCTCTATGGGCTTGGTATGTTGTAAAAGGAAATAGATACACAGATGTAAATATACAAAAGATGAACAGAAATATTTTTTTTTATGTTTATAGCTCATGTATGTTTAAAGCTCATCAATGACGTTGGAACGATGGAACCATTGCTTTCCAAATGTACATCACTGAACTGAGTTTAAATGCATAAAAATGTTTTTAAAGTTCAACCAGGAATTTGTTGGTTAGGTTGTGTCTTGTCAGGCATTTGGTTTTCGAGACGCTGAACGTTGGTTTTTTCCGTGAGCATTGATTTGTTTGATATAATATGGTCGGATACTGTCGATAGTTAAATAAAACGGTAATCATGTTATAATCAAAAAAAAGTTCACGAAGTTGCTGCGCTCTATCAATAATGTCGCTTTTTCTTAGTGGGTGGACTGATGGTTTGGTTGACAAAAGACACTTGGTTGTCCGCGTTAACTTCAAGACCAACAAAGTGTCTACTGTCAAGTTGACAGTGGTCGACGATGTCAACATCGATATCAGCTCTAGCATAATCCTCTTCTGGATTTGAAGAGATTTTTGGAACCATTACAAGCTCACATGATAACGGATCTCCTTAACCAAGTTTGTGCGTGTTTAAAATAGTTCAGGGGACCTTTTCTCCAGTTGCAGTTACACAGGCACACATCTTGATCGGTTTTTAAGGAAATCCGAATTTGACAATAGCCAAAGAGCCACGAATGATGTATGTTATCATAATGCAGCTTCGATTTAAATATTTAAATGTTGGATCTGGACTTAAAAACTATTGATTTTTCTAGAATTTTTAGTGAAAATATTTTGTTTGTGGTCGATGCAGAAGTAGAAGCCAAATTGCTGGTTGTCCATTAAAGTGTTTTAATGTTTCCTGAGACGCTCGAAAAAAATCTTTTCTGTGACAATAAGCAGGAATATGACTCCACATGGCTTTTTAATTACGTACTAAGTTACACCTGAAAAAACCCGTTATTTATAATTAAAAAAAAAACAGGAAACAGGAACAATACAAATATCATCACTCGTAAACCATATTAAACGACAGCACTGGTGGGAGTAGCATTAAATGAAAAATAGAATTTAACACCAAGTTTTTCTATTTCATAGAATTCACACTCTGTTGCTTCCTAAATATTCACAAGAAAAGGTATCAGAATTGATACAAGTGGAATTTGTGACCCCCAGCACTATATCATGTGGTTGTCGTTGGACAACTTTTAGGTAAGGACTCATGAGAATCAAATGGTGATCACTGTGCTATCCACTTTGACCAAGTCCGATCTGTTTATAATAACAGCTCTCGGAACATATTACGATAAAATTTGTTAAGATGATAGATGAGTGTTAATGTTGTTTCGTTTTCAGTCGTTTTATATTTGCGGGGGCAGATTTTTCAGCTTTTTTTTCCAATAAGCTTCATTTACACCCAGGATAATATATTTAAGGTGATATCTACAAATTGTCCCTTACCTGTTCGATAACTTTTTTTGGCGCATTTAGGAATACTAGGATTGACATTCTATGCTCCGACTTCCGTAGATAATTAGGGTGATAAAATTATATTGAGATCATTAAAGCATTCTTAACGAATTTTTAACACTTTACTGTATCCTGTGATTTTCGTTGGGCAGCTATATGTTTTGTAGCTGGCGACTAATGAAACCCGAATAGTGGTCGCTATGCTAGCAACTTTGACTTTTTTAGAAGTCAATAAGCAACTCGTCATATTTGTTGTGTGAACAAGTCTGATCCGATTATGCCATATCAGCTCTCGGAACACTACGATAAACTTTGTTAAGATGAGTGTTTTTGCAGTTTCGTTTTCGTTTTTTTTTTCGCGTGGGCGTATAATAATGAGTCTTTGACCTTCCATTCTTTCATCTTCACTGAAATTTATAATTCTCATTTGGCGACTGTCGATCTTTTTTCAGCTCTTTTTCTCCATTTAGTTTGATTTATACTCAGGATAAGTTTAATACGTTTAATTCGCCCCTACCTGCGATAACTTTTTTTTCGGCGTACATGGATTGACATTCTTTGCTCCAATTTCCGTAGAAAATTAGGGTGATCAAATTATATTAAAATCATTAAAGCAGTCGCGCTGGATTTTGAACACTGTTTCCTGTGATTTTCATTGGGCAGGTATGGTTTTTGGCTCATGAAAACGAAATGATGGTCTTTTACTTTGCCTTTAAAGAAGTCAAAAAGCAACTCCTTATTTTTGTTTCGTGACAAAGTCCAATCCGATTATGCGATATCAGCTATTGGAACATTATACGATGAACTGGGTTAAAATGGCCTTCCACTTTTACATCTCCATTGAATCTTAGCATTCTCATATGATTTATACCCTGGATAATAAACTTAAGAAGATACAATCTGTCCCCTACCAGCTCGGAACTCCCTTTGACGTACAAAAATTGACATTCCTTGGTTCGATTTTAAGCTCCATCTTAATTTATTCGAAGATATCTTCTCTTTGTTGCGTTAAATAAGGGGTGCTGAATCTTTGATGTACCTACCACCTTGAATCAGGAAGCGACAAACGGCCCATTTTCACTTTTGCTGGATTTAACAAGTTTTCTATTGGGCGGTTTGGCATATAGGCATAGGTAATGTCAAATTGCCGAAAAAATGTAGGCTATGTGAAATTTTTAATTTCGATCGATTTGACTACTAAAATTGACGAAATGTAAAATCATAAAAAAATACTGTTTTGGGCATTTTGGCATAATATCAGATCATTCAAAAACATGAAAATGTCAAATCGCCTAAATGTTATATTTAAATTTTTTGGACTTTGGGCGATTTGACACAAAGCCACAAACGATTCTTGTTGTTCATAAAAAATGAGCTAATAATATTCCTCACATCTATTCCATCTCTATTTACTCCCGAAAAAAATAAAAACATGCAGCAACTTTTTAAGTAGCTCCATTAATTTAATTTCGTTATAAATCCTTATACCTAATATGTATTGAAAGTATCATGTCACCTATATGCACTTTGCACACCTTATAGCGTGTGTATATTTTCATCTTTTTCCACGCTTGCATTAACTTTCACACACATTAACGCTCATCAAAATTAATTAAATCTTGAAAAATAAAAAAAAAAAAAAATTAAAACACAAAAATCTCACGCAACTTCAAAGTTTGTTTTACTAACTATACCTATACTATAAAGAAATGCCACACACAAAAGTCTACCTCATACCTTGCTCGTCCAAAAAACCCACAAACTGCCTGGGCAAAGAGGAGTCTCATCCTTACATGCTACATACATAATCCAATGACAGCGCAGCCTTGCTGTAATATCAATGAAAAAGGTCCTTAACGCGATACAAGGGATATGCATTCTAAGTTTCATGAAGCTGGTGCAGGGTAAATAAAAATGTTATCCTTTAACGAGCTTTAATTAATAAAAGTAAGTACATCATACAGAAATTAAGGATACATAATGAATGGCCCGTAACAAGGCTGCAGAGGTGTGTGTGCACTGCGGTGCACTCTGCTGTTAAAATGATGTTACTTTTGCTCTCTGAATAGGTATAAAGGACAAAGATGTCACATGCGAAGGTTGGCTTATTACGCATCACTGTTTTTTTTTTCATGCCGTTGTAACCATTTGATGCAATATTACAAGTGTTACACGGGAACATTATTATATCTTACACACAGATGAAGGTGAAAGGTGAAAAGTTAAATTTGAACAGAAAGCTCATATATGTCCGTCAACTTTGATGTTCGTCACTTAATATATTTTAGAAAGTGAAAAATCTTTTAATTTTTCGTCAAATCCTAAGCTTATGACCACCGGCGATAAAATATAACTGTTTAACCCTAAAACTTGATTTATAAATAAAGAGACATTGTTAGAAGTTCTTTTTAAGGGTCGGTCAGTAAAGTACATATGCGAAGCTAAGAGAAGCTTATTTAACCTTCCAAAACTGACATCTAAATCAATGTCTGATGGAAAAAACAAGAACGGGCTTTTGGCAAATTAACCAACTCGGAAGGAAAAACTTTCTTTCCCGCAGGATCTTGAATACACAATCACAATGAACGATCATCAGCCATCCACCGTTGATTGATATCATCATTGATAAGACAATAATTTTGAAATACTAAGGCATTTGAGAATCGTGAGTCATTTAAGCCCGATAGCACCCATATTTGTCCAGAACTCGGAGGGTGCACAGTCTGGCCTACCCCAATCGCATACTGGCCTGTGATGTCGGGCACTTCTTCGTTGTTTGGTGCCGCTGGTAGAAAGTATGGTTTGGGACACTATTTATTTCCTACACAATATTGTCCTTCTTTGAGCGGAAATTTTATAGATAGTTCCCACTTCCAACTCCCAATATCTGCTCTCTGTTCTCCCTGCCTAAATATAAAACGATACCTACATGAAATTATGAAACATTTTTGCAATTATTATAATTTTATTGAAAAATTCAGTTTTAAATTGCCTTTACCAAAAAAAAAGTAGTTAGTCAGTGGGGATTTCGCCAGTCGGGATTTTGCCGGTCGGGATTTTGGCTGTCGGGATTCTCAGTCGGGATTTTGTCCAGTCGGGATTTTGGCAGTCGGGATTCTCAGTCGGGATTTTGGATTTTGTCCAGTCGGGATTTTGGCAGTCGGGATTCTCAGTCGGGATTTTGTCCAGTCGGGATTTTGGCAGTCAGGATTTCGTACCCAACCCGTTTCTTAAGATGGCCAGGCGGTGATTATTCAGCATGAAAATACTGTAGAAATGTATATACAATATGGTAAAGTGGGCCTCTTACATCCTTCCATACTTCTCGATTTTTGTCGAGATTTCGCGAAACCATGTCGCATTTGCATGACACGATTTTTACTACTCCGCTGCCGCCTCCACTGGTGATCTCCAGTCGTGCAATTCTTGGACTTACATGAACGATTGCTCGCTAATGGGTAAGCTGTTTTATAGTGTTATTGTGTACCTAGGCTAATTTTGGTGTTGTTTTCTGTGGTGCAGGGAACTATAACTTCACGGGAACTAACCTTACATGGGAACAAACTGCACCACTAGTGGGAACTAATTTTACCTTTTTTTGTGAAGCGAATTCCCACTAAAGGTAAGAACTAATTTCATCTTTAGATTATGTGAAGTAAGTTCACATCAACAATTTTTATACTGCAGGAGATAAACAGATTACAGACAGAAGTTGAACATATGGGGCGACTTTAGTTCGCGGTACGAACTAAATGCTGCCCCCCTGCAACTATCCTGCCTGGCTTCAATAGGATTTGGGGTGGGTGCGAGTTTGAGTATGCCATATGTGCATTTTGTATAAAAAGTGTAACGTTACCCAAAACAGAGTGAAATAATTTCCCATCAAAAAGTAAATTTATTTCCCACTCAAAGTGGGAATTTGCTTCACCAAAAAAAATGTGAAGTTAGTTCCCATGTGAAGTTAGTTCCCATGTGAAGTTAGTTCCCGTGAAATTAGGTCCCTGCATCGTTTTTTGTTATTTTCCTCAATGTGATTTACATCCCAAATCGCCTCTTATGATGAGTGACACTTAATGCAGGAACCCTTCACTGCATTAAATTTTATCTTTAATTTTTCAAAATTGAAAACACCGATTACTCTGTATGCTGCTTCTCTGTGCACCAC
The DNA here is from genome assembly GCA_951217065.1 of Baccha elongata. Taxonomy (NCBI): domain Eukaryota; kingdom Metazoa; phylum Arthropoda; class Insecta; order Diptera; family Syrphidae; genus Baccha; species Baccha elongata. Next base: position 250,186,246 of record OX578272.1, read on the forward strand.
AAAATATAAAAGAATATTTAAAAAAAAAAAACAATCAACACGTTTACAATCTTAAAAACAAAATAAATTAAAGTCTTTTATTGGAAAACCATCAAGTAAGTTAGTAAGGTGAATGTTCCTCATACCTTTCAGGTACATAATACATTAAACACTACTCGATGATGTCCTCTAACAAAAATCTATGAACTTCTGTTTAGCTCAGCAGGATACCCAAACACGTTTGTCTGCAAGTTATTTCTGAAGAAAATATACCTATGATATAACAAGTTACCCATTTTGACAACCCATACGTGACAACTTGCATGGAAAAAAATCAATTTTATTTCGAAAATCATAACCTACCTATAATATTGTATTTTTTTTTCTTTCTACTTCTTTTTTTGTTTTAATAGAAAATAAAAAGCAAAAGATACGTAAAATCAATACTCTGGTATATACGTATATACGATTAAGTCACGTCACAGGTCCACTTAAAGGTACATACATAAAGAACACAACACCATGGACACCATGACGATGTAAGCCGCGAAAAATCATAAATGTTCACCTCGTCAAACAAATAAAAAGTCGGTAATAGTGAAACGGGAAAAAATAAATGTCCGTAACGGTCGATGGGGTCGTATGTAATGAACATTTCATTGCCACCACGTCATGCAGGCTCCCATGGCCCGCGCCCGACCTCCGTCTCATGTCATAGTGGAGATTGTAATTCTGGCATTAATAAAATTCGCAAAAGAGTGTTGCTGTATTTAATTTTGTTTAGTACTGGAGTTGGAGAGAAATAGTAGTACATATTGGTATTTACCATGTTTTAAAATTTAAAAAAAAAGACTCACTGATTTCAGTACGGGGATGGATCAGAATATCTTTAGGTGAGCCTAGCGAAACGATAACATTCTACATTTTTTCCAACAGCGTAAATGCGTTAGTTCAAGAATTGCGTGACTCACCAGCGCGTGGCAAAAAGGGATCAAACAGCATGCCAGAGTCATAAACATGCGAAAACGTTACACGGAATTACGAAATATTTGAAACATTGTGGACGTGCTTGCTAATACAAAAAGCACAACCCCGCTAGGCAATACCAATGCTAACTGATCCTGGACCGAATAGAAATTTAAGAAATAGACAGATTCCGGGAGCTAGTAAAGTAATGCAAAAGATTATTTTAAATATGAGAGTGGATCGTTAGAACGTTGGAAATAGACGCTGGAAGAGATGATGAAGAGAAGGCGTTTAGACATCTTATAAGATCAAAAAATTATAGAAACTCTGGAAACAGGGCCCGTTTCTTGGATATAAAGACGAAAGCATTAGACGATGTTCTCTTATGAATTAGACCAACGTAAGAACTCTTCTTTCGGAATCTTTGCACAAAAGTTACTTGGTAGTGTCTTGGTTATTTCAAAGTCTATTGATAGATTTACTAATGATGGAGGTGGAATATTGTGAGTACCTATGGTCATCAACCTGTTTGTGAGTAAATGGAAAAAAATAAGTTTTGGGCTATATCTCCAAAACGTTTCACAAAAAATCTCAAAGAAAGACCTTTGGTTTGTGGACGGAGATTAAATTTGACATGCTGGGAAGTCTAACGAAGACTATATATGGGGATTGGGATCATGACGTTATCTCGTATGACAAAAATCTCGAAAAAAACAAATTTTTAATCTCGAATGCAAATATCTCGAATACACAAAAATCTCGAATGCACAAAAATCTCGAATGCACAAAAATCTCGAATGAACGAAAATCTCGAAAGACTATATTTCGAAAAAAATCTCGAAAAAAAATGTATTCGAGATTTTTTTGTTTGCCTATTTAAAGGGTTCAAACTCAAATAAAACGCATTACATGTTTAGTTTATGAAACATTTTATATTTATATCACACGTTGCTTTTAATTTGATAGCAGAGCTACATAAATGCAATTGTTTCTTTTGTGTGAGAGGTGAGAATTTTCACAACACTATGCTTATCATTATTTTTTGATGTAATCACTCTGGCACGACAATTATGAGATTTGTTGAGCTCGCACACCCAATAAAACTTATTTTTGATGCATTTATTCGGATTGTAAATAAATCCTTCGATTTTGATCTTTACAAGTCCTTTATTTGTCACAATTTCGTTAACTTTCATTTAAATTTTTTTTTGCATTCACGGTTATAACTTACGCATCTCAATGACAACTAAATTTAGGTAACTTTTTTTACAGCTGCATGGGCATTGTAGTGTATATACTCACGTTGATGTTTTTACAGCTGGATGGCTCGCGCGAATTGTAACCATTGTCTTAAAAATTTATTTATTAATTCGAGATTTTTGCATTCGAGGTTTTTTTTGAGATTTTTGTATTTCGAGATTATGCTTTCGAGATTTTTTTTCGAGATTTTATCTATTCGAGATTTTCGTTTTCGAGATTTTTGCATTCGAGATTTTTGTTTTCTAGATTATTGCTTTCAAGATTTCGTGGTAAGCCCACATGGGCTTTGCAATGGTGGCCTGGGATACGGCAGCAGTGCTTCTCCTGGTGAAGATATCCTAAGCATGTGCAGTTCATATAATATAATCGTGCTTAACCCTACGTTTATCAAACACTGACGACACCTGATCACCTCCAGCACTAGCCGGAATGAAACTAAGATTAACTACCATTTGATTAAAGGTTTCATGAAGCCACATGTCAAGAATTGCACTGTGATACTGCAAGAAATGATTGCCCAGCAATACGGTCTGTTGATGAGAGAATTTTGAAAGAGCCGAGGAAGAGAAGCAAACATTTGGAAGAATCAAGTAAAACAAATTAAAAGTCGAACTAATCAATCATCTCAAATGTGAATTTTTTTTCTTTTCCAAAACATCAACCGACCTTAAAATGAAGGGTGTGATGTAAAAAATATGTGGAATTGTCTGCCAAGCACTTGTCTTCAGAAAATGAAATCACTGCTAGGATCTGAAAAAAGAAACTACCATAAACGGGACAAGGAACATACTGGTGAAGGAATCCAGCAAAATCAGTGATATCTTGCAAAGAAATGGGTTTCACAGCTTGATCAATGTGCCGCGTTCTTTACATAAATGTAAAGCACACTTTGTATAGTAGTTCTATAGACGTTGCAAGAAAGAAGCCAAAAAGAAATGTGTAGAAATTAAAGCACAGAGTTCGGAGAGCATGTATCGGGAGTTGGAAGAAATATCTGCTTCGATTCGGCTGCTGATGAAAAACCAGGCTTTTTTAAAACGGTGACCTGCCAACATTAACAGAGAAGGAGAAAGATGACAAAAATTCTTCACAGGTAGCGATATAGTATTGTAAAGGACGTTTAAATAAATATTATACTTCCCAATAGTAGCACCAAACAATGAAGAAGTCCCCGCCATGACAGTTGAAGAAGTCATTTTGGCTGTAAAAAACTCCAATACCTAAGGGAAGCGATTTTGGGTCAGACTGAGTTCTGGAAAATATGGGAGACACATGGCTATGATAAAAAAAGCTAACGGTACTAATTTTAAAATTTGTCAGCCGCGAAAATGCATTATCGTACGAGAGAATCAAAACGAAGTTCAAATGCAACGCAGGAATCACCGAAAATACACGAACGAAGCATCTTGAGTCTTTTGATCTTTATAAGAGAGTTCTTTATTTTCTCCTGAAATAAAAAGTGGGAGACCATAAACAGAATCACTGATTTTTTCAACGACTCAGCCATCATAAGTGAAAATCCTCAACCTTTGCAACGAGCACTCTGGAAGTATTGATGAAGTTTTTGGATGGAAATTTGTATGCGATACCAAAAATTAAATACTTGAGCTACCCATTTTCTTATCCACTCAGGACTCTGAAATCTATTTCCACAAAACAATGCTTCCAAATTGCGAAACCGAAGCATCTTGTAATGACGACATTAATCATATCATTTATGAATAGAGTGGATGAAGTGGTGTGAGAACTCTGCTATATTCTGTGACTTCAAATTGTCCCCAAAGCATAACGGAAAGCTTGCATTGCATTTGTTCGTCCAGCGGTTACATACGGTTACGGTTGACAATGTTGAATAATTTTAAAAGAGGTATATGAGAGCGATTTCACGCCAACTGAGATGATAAAGCTTCGCATGACAGATTTAGTGAAAAAATCAGCTGGTACTGTAACCCGATGAAATCCACAAACAGATCAGTAGGTGAAGTGGTGAAGTTTTGTTAGGTGTTTTGCTTTCCGGCCCGGATGGCCTTTGAATCCAAACCCGTGGGACGGCACAATATCGGAGGACAGCGTTGCAGGTAGCGCACACGAGTGGAAGAGTAACCCAACCAACTTGGCGTGTGAAACTGGAGGCAGCTAGCTAGAAACCGAGCCGCCTGCAAGATTCTTGTTAGCTCAGAACTGTAGCGCCACCTTAAGTAAGTAAGTAATATGTTTTGCTGCAATTTATGTTAAAAAACTTTGCTTAGCTGGCTTAGTTAGATTTTGATTTAGATTGTATTACTATAACATTAATGCCCAGATTCACAATGAGAGTTTAAACTGTAGTTTAATTAAACCTAAACGAAATTCAAAATTTTTCGTTTAAATCGTTCGGTTTCACTTCGAAAACTTAATTTCCACTTAGCTAACAGTTGGCGAAGCTCTGTGTTATGAAATTTGTTTTGAAATATCAAATGATTTTTGTCAAAATAAAATAAATCGTGAATCATTGTGAAATTGTGATGCTATTCATGCCTATTACCAAATTCGCAAAATTTCACTCCCCGGGAGTCGGTTGGATCCGCAGTAGATTCACACTCGCATAAAATTCTATTACTGAATCCGATGAATGAGCTGCATTATCGATCCGCGAACTACTTTTCCATTTTTGAAACTGTATTATCATGGATGTCAAAAGTTGACATTGGGCGCGTTCAGGTGCACAAGAGAAAAGCAATCTAAGATACTTTAGTATCGTAAGATACCTAATATCGAAAATTAAACCTTTTTTTAATGATTTTAATGACCCATCTTAATCCGTCTGTGTTTCTGCAATCACTGGACCGATTAAAAAGGTAAATACGCTGATGGATAGAGGAAATGTCAAACTTTGTGATGGGGACTATATTTCTGTACAGATTTCCATGATTTGGCTAAAAAACGACACCAAAATTGTACTTCCGGAACTCGAAATAATAGGGCAAAAAATAATTATTTTGAGAAAATATAATTTTTTTTAACCGCAAAACAAGCCTTTTTTAATGATTTTAACGACCGATCTTAATCCGTCTGTGTTTCAGCAATCACTGGACCGATTTTCAAGGTTCATTTGCTGTTGGACAGAAGAAATGTCAAACTAGGTCGTTGGGACTATATTTCTGGACTGATGTCCACAATTTGGCTAAAAAACGACACCAAATTGCATTTCCAAAAAAAAAAAAACAGATGACGTTTTCAAAAGCGGCCATTGTCAATAAATTATTAGAAATACTGCAAAAAAAAACTTCATGCGTTTCGGCGATCCAAAAATTTTTATTTCAGCTTTTTCTTCAATTTTTTTGCATGAAAATCACCCTCATCCGCACCAATTTTACTGCGGATTTGCTTTTCCAAGATTAGTATGGAGTGCAGATGTGGTGCGAATGCCTTTCGTTTTCAGTAATACCAATCTTACGAACAACGTTACCGACTATAGCAAATCTACTGAAAGTGAGTAAGACTCCCTCCGCAACTCATTCGTCGGATTCCCTTATAGGGCTGATTGTTTATTTTTAATCAAATAAATTAAATCCCAATTTAAAAATTTGAAAAAATATGTGAACAGTGATAAAAAAAATTATTGAAATATCATGTGTCAAAATTTACATCAAAATGGTAATGTCTGTGTGTTCTAAAACCTTAAACGAAATGGCGGCATTAAAACGACGATATGAAATCGATAAACTTAAATGAATAGTTAAACTCCAATCTGTGTTAAACTATAACAGCAAAGAAAAAATTGAAAAAAAACGGTAGTTTAAACTGAAAATAGAGTTTAAAACCTCACTGTGAAAATGGGCATAAGTGAAAAAAAAGTGCAAAAAATCTTTATCTCAGAATTCAAACCTCCAATATTATCAAAACTCAACGACAGCAATACTGTCAGTGTCACTGATGACAAAAGTACCAGAAAAATAAAAACATGCCAACCTGTGGGCTATAAGCTGGTGACCTACATTATGACGAAAAGAAAAAAAAAATAATAACCCCTGCTCATTCTGAGGCTATCATTACAAAGTTTATTTTTGTTTTCTTCCCTCTCATGTGTTTGTCCCCGAGGCGAGGTGTGAAATTTTGTGGCAATATTTGTGATTATTTTTTTCTTCTATTTTATGACTCCCACTTGACAGAATGCGATTTCAGAGGGTGCGGATCTGGTGGTAATGTGCAAAAAAAAAAAAAAAAAAAAATACCATGATTGGTGTGGTTTTTTGGGTCTCCAGTTGGTTGAAATGAAACAATAACTAGGCTTCGAGGATATGATGTTATTATATGAACATGGAAAAAACTTTTTTTCAATTAACGAAAAATAAACATTTAACAAGGATGTAGCTATTCGCAATGAAATTGAATATTGTATTGGAATATCCTTTTTGTGTCATATAAATAAAATAGTAAACTAAAATATTTCTAATCAAATTTTATCCGAATTCGATACTTTTTTTTTGTACAGCAAACTAAAAACTAACAAACTGCTACTGTAGATTGTTAAGGACTTCTTTTGTCCTCCTTGACCCATTTTTCACTATTAATTCAAATATCTCTACACCCTAATCAATGTGTAAACAACTGTAAGGACATCCTTAAAATTTTTCTTTCATAAGCTTAACGTGATTCTGTTGTTATTTTCTTTTTCTAGTTTGTCCTGTTTGGTGATTTACTTTGGACACTTGTTGATCCTTACAAATTGTTATCCTTTATTTATGGCAGATTCTGGTCGTTTCTTCTGCTTTGTCCTTTCGTCTTTTTTTTCCATAGCAGGAAAAAAGGGGTCCAAAACCGACTCGAAACCTGCTGCTTTTATATTCGGAATTGTTCCACCTTAATTTACTGAACTGATGCCAAAAGGATTTATGGAAAGCGGTATAGCAAAGCCAGGGAAAGCTCCAAATATAGCAACTGGAAGGAATGTATACTGAGTACAGCATCATCTCGTCCTGGCAATTGGGTGTTTAGTGAGTGTAACTGCTGCTCCTTTAAACTTTTGGTAAATTTATGAGCGCTTAGTAGTGTGGAACAGGTGCACGAAGTGAAGTGGCGAACTCTGTGTCGAGTGTTTTAGTAAAGCAAGCACTTTTAGAAGGCGCTATACAGTGTGGTTCGTTGGATATCCTTCGTTGTCGTCGTCCTTGTACTAGTCGTACGATAATATATCAAAATTACACTCTCTCAAGGAAAATCCTTTAAGACTTTTGTAGGACACTGATGATAGATTCATCAATTTTATCGTTTCCCTTTTCAAATTTGCAAAACTGCTGTCATCTGATAGTGATCGATATTCTTCTTGATTTCCTCACACCCCGTCTTCCTATGATGACAATAAGACTGGTGTTGCCATCTGATAAACATTTTAGACTTTATTTGACAGGCAATGAAAGTAAATCCGCGTTTGTTGTCATTTATTATGCTCGAGGGTGGGTGGCTCCGCTCACGTAATACACCCCATTTGTCAACCGGCTGATGGTTAAGGGGTTGTTTTGCACGCAAAATGGCTTATGACGTCGTCGTCGATGTCGTTTCCGTCGTCGTGCGTCTCGTCTGGAACGATGGCGAGCGTGCAAAATAATGCTTGTTTATGAATTCACTCAAATCGTTATACGAATATAGAAACACATGCTCTGTTCATGGTAAAGATTTTGGTGTTGAAAGACTGGTTGGGTGGTAGATTTTGCTGTTGACTGGTGGAATGATGAAAACGTTAATCAAATTTTAATGGTTGTATCATTGTTTAATTATGTTAGCTTTGCGTAAGCACTGAATATATAATATACCTACATTGAGTTGTTAATTAACCATGGATCCCAGTTAAAATGGATGGTTTATTGTGTTGTACGTGGCTTTGCGTGCAAAGGCAAACAAATTCGTTCAATTATATGACCAAAAAGTAAATGAACGCAGACGTGGAAAAATAAAAATACCTTTCGTTTTTTTTTTTATTTTATAATGATCAAATATTAACGTAGTGTTAGATTAATTTTAAATCTATGTTAATTAGAATGTATTTTGTTAAAATTAAAATTTTATTGAATTTTTTATGTACCTACCTACGAGGGGTTTGTCACGAATGAAATCACCTACTGACCACTTATACTTGCAAACATTTGAAATTATATGCAATCACTATTTCAAGTGATGAATTTTAAAAAAAAATGTTGGTTATCGATTTTAAATGATTTTTTGCAATCATTAAAAATTTGAAATGACTTTAAGTTTTTTTGCAATCATGAAATCAAAAATGCCATCATGAAATCACGGATTGAAATCACTTGAATTAATTTGCAATCGTTTGAAATCAGTAAATTTATTTGAAATGAATTCAATCACAAAATTTTTAAATCAATTTAAATACTGCTTTAAATCACCTGAAATCATATGAAGTCATTTGAAATATTGCAATCATTGAACCACTAAACTGGCTAGTGACAAATCCCTCGCCTACCTATGTATATTATTTTTATTGGAAGGATATGTGTGATGAAAATTGATTTAAGCAAATGTTAGACATTTTTTTTTAGATATTTTGTTTTGTTAACCCTTGAAAAATTCTTTGAAATAATAGTAGGTATATTTGAGTAGGGGTTTAATTAATTTTCATCATACATCCCTCACATCCCTCTTTTCTTCAATATCAATACTATCGACTGACACCACAACTCACCAAATTGTTGCTGGTTCCGTTGCAAGAGATTTTTTGTAATAGAATCCTGTTGAAAGTTAAATTAGACAAAATTATGTGTAAAATGTTTTCAATTTTCAATATTAGGTAAATTAAGTTGGCAATAACTTTTCTTCTAAACAAATAATAAAGTTTTTTTTTTATCAAACAGTTTTTGAAAAATTAATTTTCAAAATAATATTTGTTAGGGGATGTTGTTTTCGTTTAATTTTCTCACGACGTTTGGGCATCCGCTTTTCTGTTTTTGACTCAAAATTAATAAAAGCATTGAATTTTGAAAACAAACGTTATATATACAGTGAACTCTCTTAAGACGACACCTCAACTTACAATATAGCTTTTATAAGGTCCAAACTTTAGAATTTGGCAATCAATAGCTAGTAAAGAAGCCAAATTTTCGCAAGCCACACATTTCAAAGTTTGAGAATTAAAAAAAGGAGAGGTCTTATACCTTTAAAAGGAAGTTTGACAAGCATTCTATACAAGGCTTGTAGATAAAAGTTCAAAATGCCTGTATTAGGCCTTCCAAAGTTGTTTACTGATAATTTAAAAGAAAATAGCTGCTATAAGGCTCACCACGACAAGTCAATGCAAATAGCGAGTATAGAGCTCGTATAAGCCAAATTTTCGCAAGCCACACATTTCAAATTTTGAGAATTAATAAAGCAGCTATAAGGCCTTTAAAAGGAATTTTGACAAGTTCTATACAAGGCTTGTAGACAAAGGTTCAAAATAGCCTTTATTAGGCCTTCCAAAGTTGTTTACTGATAATTTAAAATAAAATAGCTGCTATAAGGCTCACCACGACAAGTCAATGCAAATAGCGAGTATAGAGCTCGTATAAGCCAAATTTTTGCAAGCCACACATTTCAATTTTTGAGAATTAAAAAAAGCAGCTATAAGGCCTCTAAAAGGACGTTTGACAAGCTCTAAACAAGGCTTGTAGATAAAAGTTCAAAATGCCTGTATTTGGCCTTCCAAAGTTGTTTACTGATAATTTAAAAGAAAATAGCTGCTATAAGGCTCACCACGACAAGTCAATGCAAATAGCTAGTATAGAGCTCGTATAAGCCAAATTTTCGCAAGCCACACATTTCAAATTTTGAGAATTAAAAAAGCAGCTATAAGGCCTTTAAAAGGAATTTTGACAAGTTCTATACAAGGCTTGTAGACAAAGGTTCAAAATAGCCTTTATTAGGCCTTCCAAAGTTGTTTACTGATAATTTAAAATAAAATAGCTGCTATAAGGCTCACCACGACAAGTCAATGCAAATAGCTAGTATAGAGCTCGTATAAGCCAAATTTTCGCAAGCCACACATTTCAAACTTTGAGAATTAAAAAAAGCAGCTATAAAAGGAATTTTGACAAGGAAGTTTGTCAAGCTCAAAACGTTCAAAATAGCCTGTATAAGGCCTTCCAAAGTTGTTTACTGATAATTTAAAAGTAAATAGCTGCTATAAGGCTCACCACGACAAGTCAATGCCAATAGCTAGTATAGAGCTCGTATAAGCCAAATTTTCGCAAGCCACACATTTCAAACTTTGAGAAATAAAAAAAGCAGCTATAAAAGGAATTTTGACAAGGAAGTTTGACAAGCTCTATACAAGGCTTGTAGATAAAGGTTCAAAATAGCATGTATTAGGCCTTCCAAAGGTGTTTACTGATAATTTAAAAGAAAATAGCTGCTATAAGGCTCACCACGACAAGTCAATGCAAACAACTTGTGAAAGGCTTGCCTATAAATGCTTTATACGAATTTAATTATTCTGCTAATATGTCGGTCTTGCAAATAAGATCTTAGTAACAACATTATAGTTGTAAAGAAAAAAAAGAAAATGTAAGTATTAAAAATCTTTAAACCGAAAAGAAGTGCCTACAAAAATAATTTATTAATACGAATTCTTAAAATTAATAAGGATAATTATCTCTCTCCCTTCATCCATAACATTTTCTTCATATCATCTTCGTATCATATTTTTCTCAACAACAATGTGGCGTAGAGTAAGAGTGCTGGAGTGGTGCGTAAAAGTTCTCGAGTCTGAGTCAAGCGTAATTCGTTAACACGAAAGTAAAACTTAATATACTACATCCTGTCAAAGTTTCAATATGTTCCAAATTTTTTTCCATGTAGCCTATTTTTTTTCGAAGTATCGACTGGACTTCGATTCGAAAGAGAAGAGAGATTAAACATAAACAGCTAATTTGTTTTCCAAGTGTATTTCAAATCGAAAAATCAACTTTCGTAGACCAATTGCAATATATATTCAGTTTGGCTAAAAAAAACACACGAATCTGCAATGCTTTACCAGACATCCAATGTGCATCGTTATCCTATCCAATTTTTCTAATCGCTTTCATTGTGTTAGAAGAGTGTAGTTATACCCTAACTTCGCGCATCTTATAAAAACAAAAAAAAACTAAAAGAATTTAATCCATTCTCATTTTTGTCAAGGCTACATTATAGTAAATCTACACCTGAAAGTCTTTTAATCCACTAAACTTTACCACTCAAACTATAAGCCAAAATGAGTTGAGACACAGATGAAAATATATACTTTCACGCAGCAGCTTCGTCGAGATAAGAAAGTTTTTAAAAAAATGTATTTTTTCTGTCTCATTATCTACTTAAGCCTAAGTCCTTTCTCCTGTTCACTTTTATACTCACCTTAAATGGTGAACACTCTGAATGCATGCGAAATGAGCTTGCCAAGGTTATAGATACTTTGGCTATCACAGTCTGCTGCTTGGTGTTCGGAAAGGTTTTTGTATCAAAGTATATAGTTGGATTATTTGAAGTTGAAGGTCTGCTGGATAAATATATATATATTTATAAATACTAAGCGAAGTTTTGGTGAATTTTTGCTGAGAAAAAAAAATCTCTATCCTCACATTTAATTGGTATAGAGGATTAAAGTTTGAATCGTTCTGTGTTAGATGTTGTTGAAATTCTTTTTTTTTTCGTATTTATTTTTATTTTAATGGATTTGTGCCTTTTATAAGTATAGCTTTTGCTTTAAATGGAATGCAATAGTCTTGCACTTAACGTGTAGTTTTGATGCTAATTAAATGAGGTAATATTTTCTATTAAGTTCAAGAGCTGAATATTTAAGAGTGGGTAATACGTTTAATTACCTTTCGAAACATGAATAAGCTTAAGTGTATGCATTATTATAGACTTTTGTAAATGTAGTGTTGTTTCTAGTATCATGTAATGCTTGCGGAGGCATATGAAGCAACATTTTGTCAGAACACAGCCCAACATTTTAGAAACATTATCTAAACTCTGACATTTTTAACCATTCATCAAATAGTTAGAGAGCGTCTAGCTTATCCAGAAATCAATTGTTTTTATCAAAATATTCGGTTTGAGTGTTCTTTTAAGTTTTAAATACAATTTTCACCGGTGAATCACTCTACTCTTTTACGGAATACAAAAGTCTAATGAATTTGAGGAGGTATCTATTTGCTCGCCGTCAACTGAAAGCCTTCAAAATAAAAAACGTCGTCACCGTTGGAAAAAATTACTGTGACGAATTGAAAGCTTTCTTGCTCTATGACTCCGATTGATGGTCCATTTCGTTAAAACCAATAGATTAGCCTCTGCTTCCTTCATCTGTAGGAAGTTTGGGGCTTCGATATATGTCCATATACTTGACGTGTGGTATTTGCAACTGTTATCGTGAACCCATTAATATCCTAACTCAATCTTTCAAAAATACAGCGAGATTTCTCCATCTTCAATCGGCAGAATCGGACGAGTTTGGTAAGGATGCTGAAATAAGAAATTGTTCTGAATAATACTTCTTTATCCACGTTATATTATCGGTGGTTAACTTGCATGATTAAGAGTAACCTGAAACGGGAAAATCCATTGACAAAAGGTTTTCTGCGATCACACAGAAAACTGGCAATATTTTATAAGCGACCGACGTTTAACTAGTTTCTGTGTATAGTTGATTGACATTTGTCGGTATACTCTCATATCCTGCTTCTTTGAACAATTCGTTAGGTAAGCCTTTCTCACCAGCAGCTTTACGGATCGCGTACACAAAACCCGTCATCGGCCGAAGTATGATCGGACAACGTCGCTCGCCCAAACTCGGCCGATGGAAACAAACATAACAAATGAGAAGCCGTACACCGCTTTACTGCCTGAACACAATAGACTGCTGCAACTTTAACTGGAGCTGGAGCTGGAACAGATGTCAAAATAAGTCGTACGTCTCGTTTTTTGCGTGCCTGCACAATGGTGCTGCACAGCTTTCTTACATTTTATATCATTTGTATCAGCTGATTAAAATTTGACTGCAAAATTATCAAAAGAAGCATAATTAAATTCACTTAAATTAACTTCTTTGCTTTTTAACACATTAAATAAAATATTTCTTCACAAAACACGCGGACGCGGCAATGAAATTGTTTTTTTTTTTTTAATTTATTGTGAAACGTCAAAAGTGCTGTACGTCGAAAGTTAAAGGCTGATTTCCAATTTCGCGTTTTCGTTAGAGCTGCGTACGTTACATTTAGCCAGCGTCAACGCGCCCGTAGCGTTGAGATGACAGAAGAACTAAAGTGAAATAGCAATTTAAAATCATTTTTCCAAAAACAGTCTTAAAAAGTTGTTTTACCAATTTGATATAAACATCATAGAATTTTTCTCATTATAAAAACAATATTGCATTCGTTGGTATCAAATTTATTACCAAATAAAACTTTATCACTCCATTTATATGCACAAAATTTATTTATTTTCCTTGAAACACACACATCTGTTTATCAAAATGTCAGAGACAAGCCCATATCCAGAAAAGATATTTCGGAGGGGTATACTCTCAGTGAAAATACTTAAACAAGGTCAAAAAAGTTTTTAGATGGTTTCATTAAACATCGTCTGTATTTGTATATTAATAATTTAATCACTTTTGTGTTAAAAAAAAAAATTTTACTTAAACCGAAAATGAATGGGGAACAACTAACCCCCCTCTCCAACCCCGAATGGCTACGGATCTTGTTCAACGCGCGCAAAAGTTGAAATATTTCAACTTCTGCGTTGCGCTTACGTTAAGTTGGTTTGTGTACCTGCTAGTGGATGCCAAATCGTAACGTTAACGCTCAACGCGGCATTGTAAAAAAACACAATACATAAACAAAATATAGCTGAACTTTTGCGTTGACATAAAATTATGTCAACGCAACGCCCAACGCGGCATTGAAAATCAGCCTTAAAAATTTGTGAACTTGTGCAGCACCATATGCAGTACCGAGTACGGTGCGTCGCGTTGAGTTTGTAACATTGGATTTGCGTGTACTCAATATTTTAACAGCTATTCCGGTTGCAGTTAGCCAGCAGCAGGCGATGACGGACTATCATTACCGATTAACCGACAAATTCGAACTTATTTGAATTTTCTGTCAGTTTGCGCGTTATTTTATTCGATAAAACTTCAAAACAAACAAAAGGATAGTGAAAACTTAATTAACAACATAATACGTGGTTCAACGTGGTTCACATTTTGAAACCACTGATTTCCATAGCAAATGTGTCAAAATCGGTTTGGCAATCGATAACCGGCGCGCAGCGTTTCTTTTTCTTTCTTCTTTTTCGCCAGACACATATCGAATGTGATCTCCAGCAGATCGTAGAACGTAGAATGCCAAAGATTTCTTGTCTAAGTCTTCCCCTTACCCAAACAGCTGCAGTCTCATCCTGCTCCCAGCACTGTCCTTGGTAAATCGTACATCTAAACTGTCACACGAATTCCGGGATCAAAAAAGTAATTTTCGATTCTCCTATAGACTCAAAATTTTCTTAAAATAGAATTGACAGATAATTTTTTTTTTATGTAGGGTACTTTTAAATTCCCAATATTCGGTCTGGCAGCACTGAATTAAAAACCAGCAAGCTGCTGGATTTGGTGGTTTGGTGACTTGTTGTAACGAGTAACCTTTATTAATAAAAAAAAGTTGCCGACAAGACTATAGGAGACTAATTTTTCGAAAACTAGCAAGCGTGTGCTCGCGCTGCTTTGCAAAGTCTTAAATCCTAAATTAATGTATCAATATTAGCATGGCTTATTTCGGATAGCCGAATTCAAAACTTCAAATTCTATTTGGAAGTATGCACGTTGTAAAAGAGAAAACATGCAGATTCGTCGTTGGATTTTAAGGGAAACACTGGCATTTTGCTTATATGTATATATGCGTTCATTATAACACACTTCGTGTGCAGTTAGCTTTAAAATGCACCAAACTGGACAGACAGCTTCGGGTATGTATAACGCTAAAGGGAATTCTTTATTATTAAAAATCTCCTCTATGAATCTGATTATAGTTTTTGTGTTGCTTTTTCTCGTATTTATATCAAGGACTTAACTAGAAGGAATAATGTGGTAAAATGCATAAAATCCTCTTTTTCATCCTATTGGCTAACATCTTTTAGTGGTTCTGCTTCTGATGCTGCTCTATGCAGAATATATATTCGTGTTTGCATCAAAAGATTCCTTTCTTCGCGCAGTTTAAAGTGGTTGATTTTGGATTTTCTGTACTGAGATGATAACGAGGATATGCAAATTAAACCCCCATCCAACGCAGGACACCTTCCTTTCTGCGAACTCACAGCGTTGAGAGAAAATGACACAAAAAAAGTGAAAAATTTCAATAAAACTTTATGAAAGGAAAACATTAAAATTGAAACCATGTGATGATACTCATTTCCATGAAGGAGTTTGAGAAAGTGGACACCATAAGTCGAGTAGGTGGGTGTTCCCAGGAAAAGGACATCATTTCCGATCGAATTGGTCGATTTCAAAACATTCAGAAGAACCGAACTATAATGCAATATGCGCACAATGCGGAAACTTATCGCAGATCAATGTGTTGAACTTTCGATTTTTGTTATCCTTGGGAATTTTCGTTCATTCCTTGACAACGGTATTGAGAAACTTATGTTTTCGTGAGCGATATAATACGCAAGGACTCCCGTCGTCTTCGTTATCAATGTCTTCTTCATCGGATTGAAAGCCAAAGTATCCACAGTGTTCATGGTGTTCATGCAGTAGGGATGCAGCAAGTGCAATGCCTTGAGAATGAGGCAAAAGAAAAATATGTCACTTTTGCCCAAGAAAAATGATTTTTCAAAGAAAAACTTTCAATAAGGCAACGACGACGCCAACGACAACGGTATATGATTATGAAAAGGATGGGTGGCTGACGTTAAAAAGTCTCACAATAGAACAAGGTGTAGTATGTCTAGATAGCGTGAGATTTGATTTCATCGATATGGAAACTGATAAATTTGTATGAGAGGAATTGCACGCAAGAACGATAAAGTTTTTCAATGATATTGTGCTTCTCTTTCGTCCTTTTTTTTTCATTTTTTGCTCTCGAAAGATTGCATTTCCTTGTAAAGTTCAAGATTTGCTTAAAGAATGCCATTGTTTGACTTTGAAAGCAGCAAGTAATTGAAGCAGAAAAATCATTGTAGGGAATTTTTATAAGGGCTTGGTATTTTTGAATTTTTTTTTTTTTTTTTGCGTACTGAGATGATCTGCAAAATTGGGCAGTGAAATGAGAAGTATGATTCGATTTAACATATCGATTGAAAACTTTTGTGTAAAACTTTTTTTTATTATAAATTATGTAATATAATTTTTAGTGAAGTTTTTTGAAATTGAATATTGATAGTTTGGAATTTTGGTTTGCGGTGGAATAATATTTGGCGACAAGAATTATACACGTATGAAGATGAAGCACGATTTCATATTATTTTGTTTGACCTGAAATGACAACAAATTTAATTGTGAACTTTTCTTTTACTATTTCTTGAATTGGGTCGTTAGCCACCTATGAATATTGGGTGCCTATAGTTTTCACCTTAACTGGATATTCGGGTAACAAATCCCATTTTTTTTAAGTTTTTTTGGACAATTTAAGAAAGAAATTGAAAGGAGGTGTGTTCTCGCTAAGGCACTGGATAGTTTGAGTACAAAAATTGGTAAATCTTTTTTCTTTCCATATGAAATCAGCTGTGGTATCTACAGTTCTAGTCAGGATAAACTATACTTAGTGAACGCTTTTGGTGACATAATGGAAGATAAAGATAAACGTTGTGATAGCTAGTTTGAATTTCCGTCAACTGAATATTAACTTAGGTGATATGACTTCACCATAGATCGTCCACATTGCGATCGACACAAGGAACTCCTTAAGTTTATATCATGGATCTCCGAACGTTCCGCCAAAGTGACATCGAATCACTAAATGGTTGTATCTAATAAGGTAATGCACGGAAGAAATACTTTGAAGAAATTTTTTTCAAAGTCGGCCAGCTACAGTCGCAAGTGATTACCAGGTTTTTTTCCGATCGAGTACCGATTAAATAGTTAAATGTCACCGCTTTCAAGCATCGAAGTTGTAAGTGCTAGGCCTTACACATGTTCGGCCTTACACAACCACCACATTGAAACATCTGGTTTGAGGAAGAATGCCGGCGGCAAGTACATAACAGCACTGAATAGAAGAAGGAGAGGGGAACACCGACTTTTCAGGAGGGAAAAGAAGGAGCATGAAAGCCTCAAGATCTAGCGAACAAAGAGATACCATAACAGAAATGAAGTTCGAAATTTTTACCAAGTGGTAAAAAGCAACTTCTACGGTTACAAGACCGAAATTTAATCCTGTCAGAACAATTAGGGGAAGATCTGAGTAGAATCACAGTTGGTTTTGAGGATATGGAAAAATAGTTTCTGAAAATTCTATAAAGGCGCGGTGATGAATCAAATTCTACCATTCTACTTGCATGACACAGCCCAACGTTTATCCTATCTCGACGATTTGAAGATAACTATATCTAAACTGTAGGGTAAGTAATAAAACTCCTCAAGCTTAAACGGCTTAGCGTGCAAGTTTTTCAAAGCAACTAGTGATAAATTTGTTAGAAATATGCACGGAACAAATAGTCCGAGCAAAGCATGCTCGACGGCTGGGCTCTCAGCATTGTGCATGCCCGATCCCGAAAGAAAGGCAATCCTTTGGACAGCACCAACTATAGGAACATGTTAGTCTCCTTGATATCGCATACATAATCTTCTCTGCTGTACTAGGAAAACGTTTAATGTCATTCGGACTTATAAGATAGGGAAGTTCACCATAGAAAAATATTCTAATTACAGCAGATCTTGAAAAATAAATAAACAATTTAGGAATCCAATCCCATATTTTCATCGATTTCCAGACTACATATGACAGCATCAGTTGGAATGATCTAGCAATGTCCAGTTTCCAGGATGACAGTAGTCGTGTTTTGTTGGTAATTTTTAGTTAGTCAGGACTGGAAAGAACCAATGAAACGGTATATTCACTTTTGTATCCACTTTTTTATTTTATTTCAAAGTTGTTATTCTTGACTTTATGCCAAGCCGAGGTTTCAAATAATTTTATGGATGTGTCTGCAAAGTTTGGCTGTTTGTATATGCCGAGTTGGTCAACTTGTACCCCACCTTCCACTACAAACAAATAAAAACCGGATAAATAATCATTATTTAGCTTGAATATTACCAAATTAAATTCCAAATTATATAATTTTATTTAAAGATCCGCTTTGACAAATTTTTATTTGTTTTTAAGCGAAAAGTTCAAAATCATCAAGACTTTTTTGCAACTCTCGTAGGTTGAAAGCTTCTTACTTCTTCCACAAAACGAGGCCCTTAAAGAAAACACAATTCGCGCCAAATTTTCCAGGCATTCCAAGATTTTATCTTCACTTTTATGTTCACTTTAATTACTGACCAATTTATCGCCACTTTTCGTATCCCATACAAAATTTTGCTAAAGTGACTAAACACTTACCAATAAAACATGCCTAGTATAGAATTCACTTTGCTCCATCGAATCAAAGTCACCGATAAATTTAATGTCAAAAAAAGAATGTGTATGCTCCTTTAACAACTTTTTTTAGAGAAGACTCTCCAAGTTAACTCTAGAGGCACAATCTTTCGAACACCCATCGAATTATTCTCACTTACGCTGACAAAATTGGCATAATGGGACGGAAAAAAACGGACTTTTGAGAGTATTAAGCCGAGAAGATGTATCTAATGGCGAACCAAAACAAGACCTGCAAGAAAGCACAACCAACACCGACATCTTGGACGACAAAACGTCACCATCAAAGTCAGCTATAACTTTGAAGTCGTCAGAAATTTTGTATATACCTAACCTTAACTCCGCCATCATCTCAAGGAATAACACCAGCGCTGAGATTTAACGAAGAACTACCTTCGAAGAACTACTTTCTCGAGCAACTAAAGTGTCCCTGATTTGGGAGGAAAATTCTTTGGGTGGTTTAGGGATCATGGTTCTGTGTGAATAAATGCGATATGGAGAAGAAGATATACAACAACGTACAGAACATCGACTTTGTCACAAAAGTGCAAATCCAAGGAAAAAGGTGACTGGATTTGACAACTATCTCTACCATGGAAGCTCTTTTAATCTAACTTTGTGGAACGGCGCAGTATAGAAGGGAAGCGTAGCAAGTGGCGAATATGAGTATGCAAGTAAAGGAAGTAGACCTCAACGAACTTAGCGTGCGAAACTGAAGACAGCACTTGCCAAAAACCAAGCTGTCTGGAAACAGCTTGTTGGTTGAGACACTGTATGAAAATGGGACAACGCAATAAACACCGAATACACGTTACCATGCATTTAAACACTTTAAGTCACTCGAAGACTTCCTTTCAAACAATCAACAATGCAATTTATAGTTAAGTAATAAAATAATTTTAACCCAAAACCAAGTCTAGCAGAAGCCAAATAGCTCCTCTTATAAATCATAAAGCCACCATTCATTCCACAAATTATTCTCAATTGACCAACATAAAGCAATCCTTTTCCATTTGATATAATTTTGACACACTAATGAATCATGTCTGTGGATTCTGATGGTGTGTCAATCCTAGATACACAAACTTTATCCACCTTTCAACTATCATTATTATAAACGTATACAGACAGAAATACACGTTGCATTAAACGAACCACAAATTTAGGATATTCCAACAAATTAACCACAGGATAATTTAGCTTTAAATGCAAATTGGTTTCACTTGGTAGGCGTCAATGTACACAAAGGATAACATTTATGCATTAGCATTTCAACACAAATACTTTAACACATACATGAGTTACCTCTATATAGATAAACAGAGCTTTGTGTGTTACCGGATCAGCGGCCAAGGATAATGTAAACCAATTGGCGGCTGCAGGAGTCGTGTCCTCCATTGACAATATTTTCAATAAATACTCCTGTCAACTCGTCAACGGATGAATGAGCATGATACAAACACACTCAAGGACCGAACATTAATTTACTTTTCTCATTCAGGTGAACCCACACACATACTGACACAACAAAAGGACACCCAAAGATCTATATTCAATGAAAAATTACAAGCAAATTTATTGTAATGCGAGAGGTAATTAAAGATGATAGGCATCAATAAATTGACATATAGCTCCGGGCCAAGTGCAGCTGGTCAGACCCAGACCCATATTTCAGCCCCAAAGCTGACCAAATCAAAAGGTTCATAGAGGTTTCGGGAGAAGGGTGGTAACTTGTTCCTAGATTGAGTGACACACCACACACTCATTCCCGACAAATGACGAATAGCTGTTGGGGGGAAATTCAAATTAAATTGTCTGCACATTAGTGGTCAAGTGGGACACATAATAAGGTGAACGGTCGTTTGGTAATTCTTCTGGTGTTGGGTGAGATGAGAGATGCGAGATGAATGGGTCCAGGGTAATGGGGGTTAAATTATGGGCCCACTGGCTTGTTGAGATTTAATGGCACACGATAAGGATTTAACGGTGACTATATAATGATGTGAGAGCCAGGAATGAGTAATTGAGACTTATCAATAAGTAGGACTTTATATGAACGAAGGATGACCGACCGCACCGACTAGGTGCAAAGTTTAATTGGTTTTTAACAAACGTCCGAGGGTTTATAAGTAAATCAACTTGAGACCACACACAAGTTATGGGAAAAAGGAAAGAAAAGATATCAATATTGGAAGTTAAGTGTAGTTAAAATTAATGTGTTTTATATTCATTGTAATTTATTATTTTTATCAAATTATGGTATAGCGAGTCATATAAAGGACATCATTCGTTTTGTGAAAAGGACAACATGAGGTGTACAAAATTAAGGGAGTGAAGCTGCTGGGCTGTGAGGGTAAAATAAAAATAGGTTATTTAATTATAGTCTGTCGTGTTGAGCTAATCTTTCTTCCTCTTTAGCCGTCCTTCCTTTGAATTTGAAACTTTGATGTGGCAAAAATATCACTTCACCGATGCAGTACTTATATCGTTTTACATCAGTTTAATGCCATAATATAAAAATCATATTCTAAAAAGAATTATGTTAAATTTACCTTCTGCTAAATTGTGACCTAACCTGTTGAATTCAAACTCTGGCGGTGAGAATTGAATTTACATTTAAGAGCACGATAATTGTATCCGATGTGTTGTTGTGTTTATGGATAAACTGATATGGTTCTTCTTAGATAATAAAACACGGCTATTACTTTTCGGGCCCCACGTTGGGCGCCATGTAAGTAAAATATGAAATTTAAGTGTAGTGTATTATAATTATTGTAACAATAAATAGTAAATAATCTACAATAGTATTATTGGTTGATAATCCGATTCTCAGAATAGATATCAATAAACCCATCAATATTTTCTTTCGGCGAAATCTAAAAACGGATCAATGTAATTTCTAGCAATTCCAATTGAGATGCATTGAAATTATGGTCCTTTATTTCTCACTTCAAATATTAGTGTACATACATTTTGTAAGTAATTAGGGTGTGTTAGCAATTTCTGATTTCTGGTGAACATGATTTAAACAATCTGTTGGTATTTTTTTTTTAATTTTTAACTGAAATTCTAGTTAGTTTTTCTCGTGATAATCTTTATCTAGTTCTTCGACATGGGTAAACGCTATTTTTGTACTCCCTTTACTTCGCAGGTAATGTTCATCTGAACGTATGATTACAAATACCTATGACCATATGTTGACAGCCAAGTTGTTTTTGGAATGTCGAGGTACTAGAAAATCGATGAACAGGAACGGCCATTTACCGGACGTGAAGTCCTGCAAGCATGTGTTTCTCAATCGGTTTGCTACTAAAGATGTCTTCTTTCTCAATCTTGACTATAAAATCTAAGAGGAAATTATTCAATGTTTGTGCAATAGTTCATAACATTTAGCGAAAAACTCAGAAAACATTTCTTTGATATTCTGTGCTTCCCTTCTGTAGTATGTATGGTCACATAACCTGGATTGGATTTCAAGTGGATTCTTGTAATTCTTTTGCTAAATTATGACTTAATCGTCCTCTGAAAGAAAATCCATATCCATATCAGCGTTATTTTGTATCTTGATGAAATAGACATCACAACTTTCTGGTCTTCTCACGTCTGAGATGTTCGTCTTCATTTCTTAAATGTCTGCACTTTAGTAAATATCATTAAGGAATTCGTGTTTATTATCTTATAAATCATTCTGCTGATTAAGCTAGCCACACTCATAGTCCCATAGATTAAAGTACAAAAAGATGCAAAAACCATTATCCAATTGAAATACTAGCTTGTGAGGAAATCATCTTAACTGCGTGGCTTGTGCGGCTTAACTGATGCTTTAAGAGGTAACGAGAGAACAGAAACCCAATCAAGCTTGTTTCATTTGAGTTCCAGATTCACCTCATCTTCCAATGAGTCACATTCTATGAAAACCTCAGATTTGAGCTACCTTCATTGACCCTTCTGAACTTCTTCATACCTCTGCTTGACAGACTGCTGAAATGTGGAAGGCATGTCGTCAGATATTATTTATCTGGTAATGCATATGTTGCCAACACAGTAAACACATCGGTCCCAGAATGAAGGCTTCAAAGACTTGCCCCGACCTATTCTGCAGTCATACAAAAATTGTGATCATTGCGACATTTTGAGAAAACTAAAAAGATATTTTGTTTATTTTTCCCTGAAAATTCTTTTTTGACATCAAAAACTGATTCAAGAATGAAAGAGTCTTGGTTTGACAAAAGCTAACCAGTTAAAATACTTTTCACACCACAAGCTCATATTAATTTTGCTTTGTACCTTACCTTGACAACTATAACAAGTTACTTTGACATAACCTTGTAGCTCCCACTCAAAGTTTAGTCCAGGTGACCAGATTAATTGACGTAAACACACTGAAACTAACCCAAAAGGTCAAGGACACTACATTATATTACACCACACATTCCCAGGATAACATCCAAGTTGTATATCGAAAACAAACTACTAAAACTTCAGATGTCCTCTAAATAGAGCGATGATGCTCATATTCACCCATACCAATGCAATAACAATCTACTGAAATCAGAGTCGCCATTGTATAAATCATCTTAATTACCTACCTGAAGGATCTGTTAATCGTTTGAAAAACTCTCAACTTAAATACTCCCGCTCCATTACGATAATAATTACTACGCATTTCATGGTAATTGCTGTGGAATTGTTTTTTTTTTATATTTATGTAAAACGGTAACATTAGTGGTCAGGGTAAAAAAAAGATGTCCTTAAGAAGGTGAAGGATATTTTACCTCTCATATTTTGTATTGTTAGAGCTTCAATGAGATGTAAACGAGAAAACTAAAGAGTGCCACTTCGCTAAGGATTATAATATTCCCCAAGACCACGCATTGTGGTTTGGTATATCTATATAGGATGTGCACCACAATAAATCTAAAAAAAAAGGACCTTCGCGAAGAATGTTTAGATGGTGGTATAGTCTTGGGATGACTTTTGGTTACGGTGCGAGCGTTCAGGAAAGGTTGTATTTGATTTAATTAGCGAGTTCCGGAACAAATATTTACCGCTGCGAGATTCCTTTGAATTAATTGAGATCCATCCGGAGGGTAAAACAAAACCGTTTGGAATGTTGGATTTTTATTTCACCCGATAGAATGATGAGAGTGCGGCGATAGACGATAAAATTGAACACAAAGAATTCGAGAGTTTTGCTGTCGGAACTCTATATATCGAAAGACGATACTGGGGGAGAGATGAGGAGTAATTTTGATTGCGTGGTGTGTTTACTTGAGAAATTCTTCTTTCAAAAGTATCCTGATGGAAAGGATGACCCAGTACAGTTGTCGTCATCATCGTCGATAGCTGATGGACGATCAGCTTTGCTAAGTGACTGCAAAAATATTTACTTGTGGTTAGGTAAGTTGAAGGATGGCAATGGCAGTTGGTTTTTTGGTATCTATAGACGAGTAAATGTTTGGCCAGAGGGTGGTTTAGGTATTCCATGATGTGATGGGAATGTTCAATGAACTGAACATGTCTGTTGAGGAGTAATTCGTTTGCATTGACAGTGATGGTTCGGAAATTGTTAACAGATATTTGAAGAACTTTTGGAAATTTTGATATAGAAGAAGTTAAATTATCTTTCAGAGTTTAAATGGATGAAATTCGACCATTTAATTATGTGGAATTAAAGCATGTTTAGTGTCCAGAAATTACTATAATATTGTATAGGAAATATAGTATAACCAATACTAAACTCAACTGTCATAATACTTTACTGAGTTTTAGATTAAGAAACATGTGAACTTATAGTCCAGGCAAATTAGATTAAAATTCGTGAATTAAAAAAAAAAAAAAATTGAGAGAAATACATGCTCTTCAAGATTCTGAAGAGTCCCGAGTTCTAAAAAGTATGATTAACTGTACAACTCGGGCTTAAGCCTCCACTGCGTTCACCTCCAGTGCAGCGGTTGTAAAAGACAAAAATTACTTAAAATCTGCGGTAATATACTTAAAGTTACAAGGTCATGTAATACTTTTTTCGTAAGGCCACAGATCTGTTTTTTTTTATTTCATTGATAAATGAAGTTTTTTTAGTTAAAAGTTAAAAAAAAAAATGTTACTAAAAATTTTGAAAAAACCTTTTTTTTTTTAATTTCAAACATTTTTTTTTTAATTACATAATTAAGTTCGGTTTTTGATTCCAAAATTGAATTCTCTTATTAATTTCAAGTAAAAAACAGAAAATCGGATTTTCAAATGTCTTATTGAACTTTTTGAAAAAACTTAAATTACCAGAAAAACTTTTTTTTAATTTACAAACAAAATTGCTTAAAATTCGTGAAATGAATACAAAAGTGCGAAGATGTTAAAAAATACATATTCTTGCAAAAAAATATATATTCTCCAAGATTCTAAAGACTCTCAAGTTCTAAAAGAACTTTGAACCTACAACTCGGGTGTAAGCCCATGTGGGATCCCCACCGATGAAACGGTTCTGATGAGTCCAACAACATCTGATTCGGACAGAGTCTTGCCACATACCCAAGTTGAGTCAAGAAAAACAAAATTACATTTACCCCTTCTTTCACCGGAAGGGGCAATTTTTTAAAACAAGTGACTTGACAAAGAAAAAAATTACTTAAAATCATTGGTACTACTTACAATGCCATGTGATACTATTTTGAAAAGCAAGAAATCTTTTTTTTTTATTTCCTTTGTACCTACTAAAAGTTTTTTGGGTACAGTTTTTGAAAAAAAAAAAAATATTTTTACTAAAAATTTTGACGCGAAGTTTTCGAGTTTACAAAGATAATTTGAATTTTCTCAAAAAGTACAAGATATTTGACCATCCGATTTTCTGTTTTTGTCTTAGAATTAATAAGAGCATACAATTTTTGAAATAAAAATAGTAATTTATTATTTTAAAAATAAAAAAAAAAATTTAATGTTCTGTGGGCCATCACTTTTAATTAAGAAATATTCACGAAGTTACGAAGCTTTAATAAATGCTGTGTTACTACTTACTTCTCAAAAAAATATATTTTGTTATAAAATATAACAGTAATTTCAAGTTGAACACCAAAAATATCATTCCATGGTATGTCCCAAGCAATACCTTTGTAATGTTCCCAGAATATTTTAGTGAAATAAGAAAACGTTCGAATAATCTAGTAGCCTTGTGAGGTAAATATGAATAGCTAATTTCGTGCAGTAAGTTTATTTTTAATACTTTTATCAAGTTATATAAGAGCTGTCTAAAGAATGTCCCAGATAAAATGATAAATTTTCTACCAGAAATAAAAACCAGGAAAAAATCAAATTAATGATCGATAAACATTTGTATTTATAAATGACGGTATTGGTTATTTATTTTTGAATATTGGCACTGTTACTACAAAAAATATTCAGAAATGTGATATCTTTCAAGTCGGATGGACGATTAGTCTTCGTTCATTGATATCATCATTACCATGTTGAGTGATTTTCTATGAAATATAGAAGTATAAAATTAATTTTTTTTGTCAATGCATGTACTTTGATTGCATCTATATTATAAACTACTTTTAGTTTGCATTCTTTATTTAAATTCGACACCTTTGGATATCATTGCCATGCCTCCTTTTCTAAGCCGTCATTACCATGGTCATCTTTGCTTGCATGGCAAAATACATATATTTTGAGTATAACAGTTGCGTAGCGTCAATTAAGTCAGCTCAAATCTTCCGACATCATTTTTTAATGCCGTCATAAGCCTAAACAGTTATGTGTTTAACTTTTCATTATAATAATGGTAGTGGAAATCATTCTGTAGCTTTTGACCTGTTTGAAGGCGCAATCCTTTACTGAGAGTCCTCTGTTCTCTTTTTTTTTGTCGCATTCAAAATAACCCTCAGTCTTCTGGATAAAGCTCGAATTAATAAAATCGAATTTTTAGTGACCTTTGTATAGTAAAAGATATTTAATTGTTATTTGAGGGCTATAGGTCGATTGTAATAAAAAGATGTTATTTATTCATTGCAACGTTTCGAATATGTTTGTACTCTTCATTAGGCCTTTATTTATGTATAAGAAAAGAAACAAAATAATACATACATATATTAGTATACAATTTTCAAAATCATTTTTGAAAAACGTGACGTCAAAATTACTTACAACAATTATCAAGAAACAAAGAATATTAAACTGAAATTAAATGTAGTTAGACTTCAATTTAACAGTAACTAAAAAACTAAATCAATATAGTTAAATCAAACATTTTGAAACTAATTATTTAAAAGAAAAATACATTTTCCATTACACTGCACTACACAATCACCTATTTTTGATACTACTTTTTGTTGCTGGCCTTTTTATAATTTGGCTATAGGCATTGCTCAGATTGTCACAATCTGATCTACGGTTGATGACATTAGTGTTGTCTAAGATATGCAACATTTCTAGCAACATTCGTTTAGAATAATTTTGTTCCGTTTAAAGAATTTCAACATTCTCTAAGTCCGGTGTATGTTTCTCTTCTATGCAATGCTGAGTTAATGCCGTTTTATGAGAAGCTCCGCTATTTAAATCAGACCTATGTATGTCAAGAGATACGATTTTTTAATTTTTGTCTCCTTCCCTGCTAAGCAATTAATCTTATAGACCACATCTGCTTTCTCCAAAGTCTCCATTCTTCCTTTGATATTGGTTAAAAGTTTGTTTCTCAGGGAAAAAGCAGACTTGAAGGCTTTTTTGCCTTTGTGTTGTCTTTTATTGTGGCTGTCAAAATGCGGTTGGAGAGGTGACGAATGTATAAAGCACTCTTATACACTTGCTGGGGATCTTAAGCTTGGTTGACACTCTTTTATTTGTCATGATTTTTAATGAGCTTTTGGACAATCGAAGTTGGAAAGGAATTGATGAACAGGGTGTCCCGAATAATTTTTATATTTTTTTCATTAAAAGAATTGTCGCTTATGTCAAGAACTCTGTTGACAAAATTTTGTGCCGTATTGACAATCACATGCCGTATTGACAATCACATTTCAATTTAATATTCTTTGTTTCTTGATAATTGTTGTAAGTAATTTTGACGTCACGTTTTTCAAAAATGATTTTAAAAATTGTATACTAATATATGTATGTATTATTTTGTTTCTTTTGTTATACATAAATAAAGGCCTGATTAAGAGTACAAACATATTCAAAACGTTGCAATGAATAAATAACATCTTTTTATTACAATCGACCTATAGCCCACAAATAACAATTATAAAGCTCGAATTATTATGGATCATTTTCTTGGGTTACAGTTACAACCTTCTTACCATTAATAGTTTTTTCCCCGGTACTTGTTTTCAAATTCATATAACCTACATAAATGTAATCTATTTTAACTTCTAAGAAATCCATTGGATAAAAAGCTGATCTATAAATCATTTATCACTTAAAATCTATTATTATCTGCGTGATATTGTTTTCTTCAGAACCGTTCCCATATATAATCGACGACTAGACAGCCTTATTAATTTATTCAACTAAGCCCTACTTCACTTCGCTTCGCATTCTAAGAAATACCTTGAACTAAAATGCAAAAACCACCCTCCTTAGGTATCAAAATTGATTCCTTAGAACTGCCAACCATACACTAATAGTTGATGCACATGACCACCTGCTTAAGTATTCTCAGAAGAAAGCACTTTGGGCTCCTTTTGACCATAATAGCTGCGCTTTGCTCTAAGCAATGAAAGCATTGCAAGGCAGAAGCTATACATAAACGTCACCCGTATTCAATTAAAAATTAAAAAAAGACAAACACGCCCCCAAGTTAATTGCATAGAATTACGATGAGTCTATAGATGAAGACGGTGATACAACCACCCCCCCACACACACACAAAACACCCTCTCACTCATTTTTTTTTTATTTTGCAAACTTAAAGTAAATCAAAATAATTTCTTTCCAGTTTGCCTGTTCCAGGAAAATAATAATAATGAAAACATATTGAAGAGGAAGCGCATGCAAAGGAGAATGAATGAAAAACGCTGAACGATGCCAGTCTACACAGCCGACGGCTATTTTTGTCCTAGTTTCGTCCTATGCCTGACCCACGCTCTAATGGCTATTTTCTTTCATCAACAACGTCCTCCATCGTCCTTCTGATGGCGGTGCGCTTGTTTGGGAGATGAATAATGAATGCATATAAATGGAAGTAGGTGGCAATGAGAGTGGTTGGGTCTTGTTGTGGTGGTGGCAAACAGTCATTTTCGAGCTTCTTCTAAAGTAGGGAATACCAAAAGCACCTCTAAAGCCGGGAGAAATAAAGTGCGGCCTGTGTTGAATAGAGGGTAGGTATATCATAGTTCGCGTCCTTCGTTATTCTTTTATTTTGTTTTTTTTTTTTTGTATCTTATTCTGTAGGGGAAGATATTGGTTTGGAATACTTAAAATTGGAAGATTTTTTTAAACGAGAATGAAATTTTATAAAATTCTGTTTGCGATTGCTCGGACTTCTTACGTGTCGTTACAAAGATTCCCCTGTGACTAAATTAACTCTAAGAACAAAAAAAAAGTCAATGATCGAAACTATCAAATTTCAAGATCGACTTCAGTTTAATAACTTGGCTTTAGTACATTGTATCTCAAGCTTACCGTTTAAAATGTTTGATTCTAAAACCAACTCGTTCTCTGTAAATTTTTGTGAAAATCATATTTAAATCAAAGACGCATCGAGTTGATGTCAAAATTTCTAATACTGATCAGGAGCTTAACAATGATTATTTATCAGCTTTTTCACCAGGCAATATTTTCATTGGCAATATAGGAAAATAAGAGATCCTCGAGTACCTCAGCTAAGGGAACTGGCCCATACCCCCCACCAGGCTTTATGCCAGGCTGTTTGCTCCGATATGTCTGTCTTCGCTAAAAACCTAAACAGGCAGGGCGCTGGATGGCTTAGGGTAGAACCAGTTTCCTCGTGAGATCGATTCGGTTTAGGGAAAGACATGATGTCCGCCGTAGACACAACCCGCCTACACGGTTAAAGACGTGGTTCCTGCGGAGATCATGTAGCTTTCTTGATCCGTTTTTCGGCCCATGGAAAAGGTGAGATATTGGTACGGTGATTTATGTTATAAGGTTTGAAAATTGTTTTGATTGGGAGTAAATCTCTTAGTTACCAACTTCCATATAGGAAGGCAAGGAGATCCTCGGATACCTCACTCAAGGGAAGTGGCACATATCCCCCACCAGGCTTTATGCCAGGCTGTTAGCTCCGATATGTCTGTCTTCGCTAAAAACCTAAACAGGCAGGGTGCTGGATGGCTTAGGGTAGGACCGAATTTCCGTTGAGATCAGTTCGATTTAGGGAACATGTTGTTCTCTTGATCCATCTTATCTACCCATAGAAGAGGTGAGGTATTGATATGGTTTGTTACGCTCCTACTCTAAGGAGTGTAGAACTAAAACGTCTTCCCAGCTCTACGTTGACAAAAAGACGTGAAGAGAAAAGAAAAGGTCTGTGACAAGAAAAATATTTGATAGGAATTATGTGCGAGCGAAACATGTACAAAAGTGTTGGAAAAAGCTATTAAAAGGATTCACAAATCGCCCTGGAAGCTTGCCAAACCAACGAATGATATATCATTGTTGAAATACAGTCAGTGTTAAACATCGGGAGAAGTGATACTTCAATAGTGATGTCTCTCAAGATACATATGGAGAATCCATCATCCAACAAGAACATCAATGGCAGAAACGTAGATAAGGCTTTGCTGCGGTTGGTGTTTCTTTAGGACAGGCTATATCTTCTTTTTATTCTGCTCTTTTTCTGTTAATGTTAGTGATCTTCAATCGGACCACAGTTTTTCTTTTAAATTGTTTCACCAAGGGACCCCACAAAACTTTGGCAAGTTTGCTGGTCTTTGAAAGACCTATATTTGGTCTTAGATTAGATGCTAGTTTCCTTGCATTTCTCGTTCTCGTAAATGACAATTCCAGCTTTAGGTTTAGCAAGAAATTGAGTAAAATAAGAAGAACCCGAGCTGAAGCTGCGAACAAAACACCCCAGCTTTATGGTGCAGAAGTATGAAGATTTAAAGGTCAGATAAAAGCTCCCTTGGAGTAGTCGAGAAGAAGTTTCTTCTTACTGAAAATAATAATAATAAAAAAAAAATATGGCGAGGAAAATACAAAAATAGTTAAAAACGTTGTGCTTGACATTTGTCTACTCAAAAAATTGTCTGGCACCGAATGAACATCAATGTTCAAGCCAGTTGAATATTTGTTGCCATGACAGAGGGAACGAGATACCGAAAGGAGACCAGTTGAATTATAAGAAGACCAGGCTTGGAATCGAGGCCCCGAGGCCCTTTAGATCAAAAATGTCTTCTTAAAGACACAATTGTGTGAAAATGTACTTTAACTTAAATCATCTCTTCTCTACTTGAATTTAAAATATTTTTTCTATTCAAGCAAACTTTCGAAATAAACTTCCAGAAATATTTAAAATCAAATAATCATTCGTTGTACATTTGTTTAAAGTCTCCTGAAATATAAATTTTATTTTAAAGCAATATTAATAAAATTTTACGTAAAAAATGTTGAATATTTTGAAAGTTGCATTGCGCTTACCCAAAATCGATGGAAAATTCTTGAACGCCTCAAGAAATTATTCCAATCAAGCCATCAGCCATTTGTTGGCTCTATCACAAACAAAAATCTGTGCAGAATCACCATCCAGAGGACTTGTATTGGGAGTGTATTCAGATGAAAATGATAAACATGATGCTGGCCAATTAACTCCTGCAGCAATGCGATATAATTCGCTGAAAACTGATGGAAGGCTTCTCGAGGTACTTCGAATGTCTGGACCAATGCCAAAGAGGGGTGAAGTACGAATTCTGTTTGCTGTCGAAAAAGATAAAGTTCCATATTATTCTGCTGTTGCTGTGGTAGGACTTGGACATGAGTGTTTGGGTTTTAACTCTTTTGAAATGATCGACGAACGCAAGGAAGCCATTCGACGATCAGTTGCAGCAGCTTGCATGGAACTTAGTGCTCTCAATGCAGAACGAATTGAAGTTGAACCATGTGGTCATGCTGAGTCGGCAGCTGAAGGAGCTGCTTTAGGTGTGTGGTCCTACCAAGAGCTTAAAGATTCAAAAAATCGTCTTGATAAACCACGTATTGATTTATACACCCACAAAGATGAAATTTGTGATATTGATGGTTGGAGAATTGGTCTTCAAAAAGCAGCAGCACAAAATTTATGCCGGGAGCTTCAAGAGACCCCATCGAATTTATTGACTCCAACTGCTTTTGCTGAGAAAGTTATTCAGGTCCTATCCAAAACGGGTGTCAATGTTGAGGTTAAAGTCGAAGGTTGGGCCGAAAGCCAAGAAATGAATGCTTTTTTGGCGGTGGGAAAGGCCTCCTGTGAAGCTCCTATTTTCTTGGAGCTTAGCTACTATGGTGGTTCTAAGGACGAAAGACCAATTGTTCTCATTGGACAAGGAATAACATACGATTGTGGTGGCTTAAATTTAAAGAAAAAAAGAGAGCTAAAGGTCATGCGAGGAGACATGACTGGAGCAGCAGTTGTTGTAGCCACATGTAAAGCCATTTCAAGCCTCCGACTCCCTGTGAATATTCGAGCGCTAATTCCCCTGTGTGAAAATGTTATGGGATGCAACTCATTTCGTCCAGGTGATGCAGTTAAATGTCGAAATGGAAAAACCATAGAAATTCAAGGAACTGATCACGAGGATGTCCTGGTCTTAGCAGATGCTCTACACTACGCCCAGAATTTTTGTCCGAAATTTGTGGTAGACATTGGAACAACATCCGGAGCTATGCGTCAGACACTCGATGAAGCAGCTTGTGCTGTATTCACTAATTCTGAGATTCTCTGGCAACAAATCAAAAATGCCAGCATTCATACTGGCGATCGTGTTTGGAGACTTCCATTGTGGAACTACTATTCAAATTTAGTAACTGATTCTAGCATTGGTTCCGATTTGCAGAACTACGGAAGTGGATCTGGGGGCAAACCATGCAAAGCAGCTGCTTTTTTAAGGCAGTTCGTTTCATG
Source organism: Baccha elongata (assembly GCA_951217065.1). Lineage (NCBI taxonomy): Eukaryota > Metazoa > Arthropoda > Insecta > Diptera > Syrphidae > Baccha > Baccha elongata. The sequence goes on from OX578272.1 coordinate 250,219,084, forward strand.
TGGACAATGGATGCACATTGTAAGACTGCAGTTTGGTTGAGTATATTTTCTATTAATTGATAAAAAAATGTTTTTTTCGATTTTAATAGGACGCCACTAATGTCATGTTCTCAAATGGAAAAGATTTTGAATACATTCGTGAAGGAATGGCTGGCAGACCAACACGGACATTGATTGAATTCGTAGCACAAAGCATTTGCAAGGACACAGCTCCCAAAATCTCTCCAGAGAAGTGATTATTGCGTAAATGAATTTTGAATTTTAGTGTACATACATATTTTGTGACAATAATATAAATTGAGAAAACGAAATTCTGGTGTTATTATTCTGGCTAGCAAAGAATATTAGGGAACAATCAAAAACAAATTGTCCCTTGAAATTTAGAGACATATTTATGGGATGAGGCAGTTAAGTGGGAAGTCTGTTCTCTAATTCAGTAAAGTATAGTAAAATATTAACTGAAAGGTTAAAAGAATGAATATACTAAAATAAATATTATAAAACATGTGTCGATTTCAATTCCTTATTTGATTTGTTCACAACCGAAAATGGACGCATTAGATGTTGATGCGCTGATGAAAGATGTTGCTCGAATGAAGGCTGCAAAGGAGCGTAGAGAAGATTTGGTTTTCTATGGGTAAAACTCAAAGATTGCGACATTCTGAATTTGGGGAGATAAGAATTTCTTTAAGTTCAATGAAAAAAAATTCTGTCGTCTGTTTGGATCTAACTTCTGACACCAATGTTAAAAATTAAATTTAATTGAATTTAAAATGGCAATCTCTTCATAATTATATTGCGTTGTACTTAAACAAACAAAAACGAGCAAGGTGAGAATTTCCTTAATTTCGATTAGAAAATTGTTTGTCCTCTTTTTCTAGGGCCAATTTTTTAACTGAAATTTTAGGAAATCGAAGTTAAGCGATTTTTTTGCATGCATGGTCAAGTTACAAAGATTAAAGCAAGAACATATTTAATTTGGATTAGAAAATTTTGTTGAATTTCACTTCTGACACCAATGATTAAAATTAAATTTTTACTTTTATTTAAGAAAGGTTAAACTTACAAGTTTACAAGTACGAATTTCTTCAATTTCAATTAAAACTTTTGTTTTCCTCAGTTTGAATCTCACTTCTGACACCAATGTTATAAATGAAATCTGAGCAAGCCCCAAATGAGCAATTTTTTTCTTCAACAGGGTTGGTAGACGTTGATGTTAAGGCTAGTCGTCGCACAGATTGCACAAAGATAAACAACATTAATCAATTTGAATATTTGCAAAGGTGTTCATATTTCAATTACACTGAGCAATCTAATACAACCAAATTGTACCTTTAATGTCATTTTATTATCCTCATTTAATGGATGACGATGACTTTTTGCCATCCCAAAGACGTCGCCTTCTATTTCTGGACACACAATTTTCAGTCTTCAGAACAACAATCATCTTACGGGCATAGTTGAGATGTATTTTCGTCAAAATGAAAAAAAAAATTTTTTCGTTTTGCTTTCTGATGCGTTTTTTTACTTTCCATCCATTCATCTATCCATCGCTACACAGATCTAGAGGGATGGATGTCCTTTACGCTTATGTACAATATTTTGTCCGTGTTTTAGGGTTAATGCCCATTTACGATGAAGTGCGGCATATGCCATTAAAAATTGCCACTTTTTTTTTTTTTTTTGTTGCTGTTGTTATTGTTGTTTCTAGTTATTATACTCTTGGGCGCGTTCAGCGTGTTGAAAATATAAGTCAAGATTTTTGCATTTCTATTGAAAAGTGCAAGTCCATTGGAGTAGGAGGAAGCTAGATGGTTGAAGTGGTATGTTGACTCTATTGTTAAGGTGTTGGTTGTGTATAAGAATATACGTTAAGATGAGGGTGACTTATAATATGTAGTTGTGTATGTAGGTGTCATGATGGCAGATGTTAACTAAAAAGTTTTCTCACCTCTGGAGATAAGCATCTCTATGCGGAGGAAGGAAACTGAAAACAAGCTTAATCGGGCATTGAAAGCTATATTCATCTTGGGGTTGGGGTTAGCATTAAGTATGCAAATTCCTAAAGGTGGGGCTTAAAAAGATGTACAAATTGATGAATTTTATTTTAGCTTTTAACTTAAAAGATTAAAGACTTAAGTCACTATGGTGCGTGGTGGAAACTTTTGTGAAAAAATAGTTCTTATATATATTTTACACGAATCAACATCACTTTGAATATTAAAAAAAAAAAACAGAGATAGCTTATATAACTTTAATTCATGAATTTTTAGTTGAAAAATAATGGTGCGCTCTTCAAATGGTGTTCTCTGATTTAAAATAAAAATGATGCATTTGAAAAAAAAAACAGCACAACAAAATCTAGGGGCGGAAATATACCTTTTTACGGTGGTCATGCCTATTTCTTTTTTTCTGCTGGCTCATTATAATCAATTTTTTTTTTTTTTTTTTTTAAATCAGGGATTTTGACATTTTTGGACTTGGGAGGTATTATTCAAGGATGTTTACTATTAATCTTCTGCATTACGTTTTTGTGGCCAGAAAAAGGAATTCTGTTTTCTAAGTGCAAAGATAGGGGCTGATGGGAACTGCATCAAGGGGCCAGTTATAGCAATTATTGAAACTCTTCATTAAAAATTTTGTTTTTCAATTTTAAGTCAAATAACAAATACTAATACTAATTAACACCAACATTGTTAGATAATTTGCCTTAAAATTGAAAAAGAAAATGTTCAATGATGAGTATCACTGATACCAAATCTGGCCCCTAAAAGCCCCTGATAACTTTCAGTTTTTGATAATTTTTCAATGCATCATGTCAATCACTTACCTAATCATGGTAAGTGATTGACATGATGCTTAATTCGGATCTGTTAATAATCATTTATATAATTTTTTTTACATATGTATTTGACATTTTGTCAGGCTTTTCGGCTTTTTTTTGGATTCGAAGAAAATGTTTGTATTTCCATGTTTTGGAACGCCAATAAGAAGGTGTATACGAGACCCCTTTTTTTGCCTAAAATGACTGTACTATATTCCCAGTAGGTATTCGACTACTTTTGCCTGGGAATCATGATGAAATGGTGAAAGGCTTATTCACAGTCTCAATTCTTATTATTTTACTAAGTTCAGGTACCTACATTTTAAAAAGAAATTTGTGGTTGATTCCAAAGGTTCCAGGTTCTACTCAGCATTCATCAATCAATTTTTAGTTTATCAAACATTTGGGAAGATCTCGGTTCCATTAATTGTAAATACTTAAATTGATATCGTTTTTTAGTTTTATCAAAAGGTGGTTTGAAGTTAGGCAGCTTATTAAATGACTCCTAGAAAAATTTTGCTGATGATTTAAGCTATCGAGATTGATGCTTGAAAGATGCCAACAACATTTGTTTAAAAAATAGACGACCAACTTATGAAATAATTTCTTTTTTTTTTTTGATGTTCACTGTTTTGTCAGTTTGACTTTTGACAACTTCTGACTTCGTGTAAAATCCAATTTGTGATTGATTTTTTTTTAATTTTTTCTCTGAAAATGATCAGAATACATGTAAATATCCAAGTGATTTTCAAAAACTAAAAATGAGGAGAGTGTAAATTGGGAGAACCAATAAAACTGTGTCAATTCACGAGCTTCCTATAAACTGTTTGCATAATTTAAGATCTTACATCGGCACAAGTTTCTTAGAAACTTTTGGAGCTGCACAAGGCGAATGTTAAATGTCAGTATTCTCGAAAGTATGTTAGTACTACGAAAAATGCACATCAACTTACCTTACAACGTCAGGTACCAAACTTGGAGGCATATAAAGGAGCGATATTTTTTTCAGCCACACCTCATGAATGTAAAATGCCAGTTTTCGTACTTGCATACTTGCACTGGTGAAAATGCTTACTTCAAAGACTAAATATGGACAAACTAGAAACAGATATATTTCTTTCAACCAACAACACAAATGTTCCCTGTCAACATATTTGCCAATATACATAATATAAGTAGAGATAAGTTTTTGCAGCACCTCACGAATTTTAAATGACTGATTCTACTAAAATGATTAGTCTGCTAGAAATGCAGAAAAACTTACCAAGAAATCAACCTTGGACTTTCTGGAAAAAAAACTGCCCACGAAAATATGAAATGTCAGTTAGTAAAATTCAAAAAATGCCATTCAACTTATAGCAGACACCAAGTTTGGAAATACTAAAATAAGGGGTATTTTCTTTCAGCAGCACAACATTAATGTCAAATGCCAATTTACTCGAAGTAAAGGAAATCTCGTAAACTAACCACTGAGACACCGTGGATAAACTTAATTTAAAAAGAGATATTTTATTTCAGCCGCACAACACGAATGTGGAATGCCAGTATACTTTCACTGCAAGGAGTTTAATTAAACTTATCTTAGAGTCAAACTTTGAATATACTGGAAGTAGAGAAATATTCTTAACTGCACAAAATGAATATGTTAACTGATATATCATCATCAAAACTTTCTTCGCATTAAGGAAGCACGGATATTAAAAATCTGTGTTGATTGAAAACTACAAACAAATTTTATTCAAAATGTAATTTTTAGTTGTTTTTTTTTTTAATTTTAAGTTACTTCAAAAATTTCAAATTGAATCGAAATTACCTACTGATATTTTGTAAATTTTAAATGAAAGTTCACCTCCTTTTCTCCGAAATACCAATCAATCTTCAAAACAAAAACTCTTTGATAAAACTTTCTTCCGATTTAGTCTCGCACACGCAACCTTTAGTATTTTTGTTCGCTTTACTATACAATGAACGTCACATGTTGAGCGTTAAGCAATTGAAAATTAATAATACAACAGACTTACTAACGATATATTATAAAAGACTAAAAAAGGAAATTACACATATTGAAGTTACTTCAATCGGTATTACATTTTTCATTCAATATTTTTACCTTCCTCCTTACAAAACACACACTACACAAACACACACACCTTCCTTCCTGTCAGTCTTGTTTCCAATAATAATTTCTCGTCAAACGATTTTTCATCTTTACTTTTAAAGATTGATTTCAGCTATTTTCAGTTACGACAAAAAATAATCAATCTTCGAAAGGGTTCAACGAGCTATATTGATATTTTGAACCATTGGAATATATTTTTTTTTTTGTGTATATTAGTCATACACCCGAGTTAACGTCAATAAAAAATATCGTAGTTATTCTTTATTGCATATAAATTGATCAAGTCAACACTCTCATTTTAAAGGACACAACTTCCCTTTTATTGTAATGTCAAGAACACATTTTTCAAAAAAAAAAAAAATAAAAAAAAAATAAGGGTCAAACGAAGAGTGTGAGTTTACATGAACTGGGAGTTAAATTTAATTTGAAAGGTGTCAAGCTATACCCAGAAAAAGTAAACATCTGCTGTTAGGATAGTCTTATATAAGACTACATTAGAATCTAAAAGGGTCACTACTACATTAGATATTTACTTTTCTTTTTTTGTAACTATATTTACGTATGTATATATATAGGATGGTGTGTATGTATAAAGTTCTTGCGGAGTATTTAGATACAACAATTCAGATGTAACTTGTGCAAGATCTTATCTTGATGCTGAAATTAATGGTTCACATAGAGTCCAGTTACATTTGTAAAGAGGAGACCTTGTTAATCATCTGTAGACATGCAATTAAGATATTAGCAGGAGCAAACAAATGAATGTACCTATACACTATTAGACCCGTTGTGTGGTTTCGGGCTATAATTGAAAACGTTTAGCATTTAGTACAGGATTATGGTTAAAGTTGTCCTTAAGGGAAAATTTATTAAAATGTTTCAATAGTCTTAAATGTTTTAAATTTATGTACAAAACATTTGATTAAAATGTAAAACTTCTTCAACTAGGATACATTATCATTCGAGGCAGGGATTTTGTAGGGGTAAAATTAAAATTTTAATTTTCACAATAAGGTTTAAGTACCTATAAATAATGTTAAATGGTTTCACAACCCTTAAGCGCTGATTATTTTTGAACTTTTGCTATCCTGATGGTCAGAAAGAAACTTAAAGGTAACCTTTTAAGAATAGGGGCACTTATGCAACTATAAGACATCTAGCAATTCAACAGCTATACTGGTCTGGTACTGCAAGGAATGCCCATCATTTCTTACTTGAGCCAATTGTGGACATACTGTTGAGTACAGATATTTGTTTAGCCGCACTACACGAATGTGGAATGATTTTCCACTCCATTTTAATATTCAAACATTTAAAACCAACGTGCATCGGTATCTACTATCAATGCCCATCAGTTCACCCTTGAGCCCAATTTTGGACTTACTGTTAAGTACAGAGATTTTGGACTTACTGTTAAGTACAGAAATTAGTCGCACTACATGAATGTGGAATGTTTTTCCCTTCAGTTCAATCTTCAAACGATCAAAACCAATGTGCATCGGTATCTTCTTTCAATGCCCATCAGTTCACCCTTGATCTCAATTTTGGACGTACTGTTAAGTACAGATATTCTTTTTTTAGCCGCACTAGACGAATGTGGAATGCTTTTTCCCCTCCATTTTAATCTCCAAACATTCAAAACCAATGTGCATCGGTATCTTCTTTCAATGCCCATCAGTTCACCCTTGAGCCCAATTTTGGACTTACTGTTAAGTACAGAGAATCTTTTTTTAGTAGCACTACATGAATGTGAAATGTTTTTCCCTTCATTTTAATCTTCAAACAATCAAAACCAATGTGCATCGGTATCTTCTTTCAATGCCCATCAGTTCACCCTCGAGCCCAATTTCGGACGTAATGTTAAGTACCTTTTTTAGCCGCGCTACACGGATGTGAAATGCTTTTTTCTTTCAAACAATCAAAACCAATGTGCATCTCTTTTCAATGCCCATCAGTTCACCCTTGATCCCAATTTTGGACGTACTGTAAAGTACAGATATTCTTTTTTTAGCCGCACTACTAGAATGTGAAATGCTTTCCCGTTTCATTTTAATCATCAAACATATGTGCATCGGTATCTCTTTCCAAACCAAACGCGTTAATCATAATAAAGGGGATTTATAATCCCTTGAGTGCGCGCAAAATAAAAAAACCTATTGAATATTTTGAATTCAATCTTCCCTTCCTTCAAGAAAAATTAAAATTTTTTCTCATTTAAATTTCTGTTGTCACTTTCCATTCCTTAAATGTACTTCTTCCAAAATAAATTTTATACTTAAAAAGCCCACAATCAAATTTGCCTTTTTCAATAAAACCAGATGACTTGGTCTTGATCTCATTGCACATTCAAAGCACAATTTCGGTGGAGCCTTCTAATCGAAGCCATTAGACTTATGAGCTCTAGAATAATTGGGCGGTGGACCTTTTTTTTTCCTTGTTGTTGTTTGTGTGATATATCTATAAAGGATCCCAAACAAAAGATACTATTTTTTGCAACGACCGACCGTGTCGATTTTGAGAAGTGGGTCTCTGACTTACTTGTGATGATTGCTCATTTGTTTGGCATAGATAAACACAAACCATGATAAGTGTAAGGGTTGTGTCCTTTTCCATCTGATTCAGTATTTTTCTTTAAGCAAAATAGTTACAAATTTACTTGGTTGATGGTGTTGTATATTATGGCAGAAGAAAAGAAATAAAATAAATTGCCCCCAGTTTGAAGGGCCGATAAGGACTCTTAACACTTTCGTCCTAAAATGGATTCAGTTCAGCCATTACGATGTTTCTGTTATCTTTAACACTACTTGCAGACGAAAGATAAAATAGTATTGGATTTGGATGAATGGGTGTCGTATGGAAATGTTTTGATCTTCATTTATATAGTTTTCTTTTGAGGGGGTGATATTTGGTATTAAAGAAATAAGAAAGGCGGGTAGCTATGTTTTTGAACTTTTTTTTATATTTTTAGAAAGTTAAGGGATGTGGGGATGTTGGTGTGATATTGTTGGAATGTGTAATTTTTGTATCCGCACTTACATATAAGAAATAGAGTGAGGGCAGCAATTTATTTTGAAATATCGGTTAAGGCAGTCTTTCTGGCATTTTGGTGATGTTTTATTATATGAAAAAGGTTTTTGCGTTTTAGTTTGAGTGTTAAACAATCAGCATTTGCAATATTAACGTAAAGGTCAGAGTATTTGATTGCTTGAATAAAAAAGAAAACCTTATTTTTCTCGAAAACGGTTCTTACAATTTCAACCAAATTCCACATGTGTAATATGGTGTAGCGTGTAGAAGGTCCATCAAATAATAAAAACCAAACCTTCGAGAAAAGTCGTTTAACGGTACCTGCCATATAATGGTATTTTTAAATTTCAGTAATCTCGATAACAGCTTGAGCGATTTTAAAGAAATTCAATACTAAACTTGCCGTAGCTATTAATAACATGGCATCAAATCTTGTTTAAAAAATTTGTTTTTTTAGTTTTAAACAATTTTTAAAAAACTGTTTTTGTGAATTCAAAATTTCAAAAAACCTGTTGACGGATTTTTATGAAACTAAGTTTTAAGGTGTTATAAATTAAGATAAAAAACTTGCATACCTATTTTTTCGAAACGATTTTGAATTTTTTTTTTGTAAACTCATATTTAATAAAGAAAATTTTGTAAATATTTCGATTTTGGTTTTAAACTTTGTAAGACATGGTTTTAGAACTTTTAATCAAATTTTATACGATTTTTTAGTAAGTATATTCCGTTTGTACTCTAAACCCAACAAGCCACAAGAGCAAGTTTGTGAGACCCAGTCATGTCTGTTATAACCTTTCAACAAAATTTAGTAAATTGAATTTTTCTGTAGAGATGTTATGTTTGTTTGTTTTTCAAACGCATTTGGAGCTTTCAACATTTTTCTAAGCGCCTTTAAGTATGCTGTTTTGTTCCGCCTCCATTTTCTCCTAACCTTAATTTGATAGACTACAATAATAACTTAAATAGTCTGGTATGTTACCAATCTTCCAACCTCTCCCCCTTTGATATATGCTACGAATTGTAGTCTATCAAATTAAGGTTAGGAGAAAATGGAGGCGGAACAAAACAGCATACTTAAAGGCGCTAAGAAAAATGTTGAAAGCTCGAAATGCGTTTGAAAAACAAACAAACATAAAATCTCGACCTGTATCGTCAGTGGTCATAAGCGGTGGAATGCGTTGTGCATACGATTCGAAGACTGAGCAAATCTGATAATCGTGGGTTCGAATCTCATGATGTACATGTGAAAAAGTTTTTTATAATAAAATTGGATTAAAGTTCGGCACCACAAATAAGGAGGCTGATGATAGGAATTGGCTCTCCTTGAAATAGCTATGTCTCCGGCCAAAAATATAAAAACGAATAATAAAATTCGTAAAAACGAGTAAATAAAATTCGTTTAAAAATTGGTGGTAGCACCTTTAAGTTGTTGTTGTTGTTCAAAACATTCAATGAAAAATTGACGGAATGGCCAAGTAATAAAACTGACATTCTAGTACGAATAGAACAATATTACAACAATAATATTTTTTGTAGTCTGGCATAGTTTGCTATACAAGAGCAAGTATAATAATAATAATAATAATAAATAAATTTTAAATGCAACAGGTTGTGCACGACACTAGTTAGAAGGAGTAGAAATATAGGAAAGAATTGTTTTGGTACAATGGCTAGAGAGCTGGTTAATTTTTATTTTTTATTGCAAGTTTGTGGAACCTAGTCGTGTCTTGTGATGAAATACTTTTTTTTCAATCACATGTATGTATCATTATAACTTATATTTAAACCTTTCAATATATACTTTACTGTTTAAGTTTTTTTTTATGAGAAATAAACTAAAACTAAAACGCAAATCAAAACATCTTTCTTAAGCCAGTAACCCAACAATTAAACACCTAAGCTGCAAAATTAATTCCGAAAATCCAGCGCATTTATTGTCTTTAAATCAAAATATCAAAATTTAAGATAAATTTATCATAGGATCTTATATATTATATTCTACCCACAATTCAATGAAATTAATTCTTAAACTCTAGATCTAATTTATTTCTTTTTCATTCTTGACTTGATCCTTTTTAAAGTATAATAAATTTTTAGTTCAAATTTTTACGACCTTTTATTTTATTGACTCGAATAATTTTACAACAAGAGGCGCATAACAATTCAATGGAACCGAACCGATTCAGTCGATCAACCCTCTATGTCTTCTCTGACTTCCAATTCAACCCTCTATATATATATATGTATGTAACACAAAATGTCTTCATCATTTTTCAGGAGTATTGTTATGACAAAAAGGATACATTTTCTAGGGAAATATGATTTTATGAAGGAGAACATTTCAACATTTAATGGTGCAACATTCACAGACATTTTTCTAATAAGAAAATATTATTTACGCTTGATTTATTTTACTCTGACTTGTGGGATGGATTGTATAAGGATATGCAGGGTTTGTTTTTTCTGTGGTGGATGTAATGATTGTCATTTTTCTCTGTCCTTTGTTGACTTAAAAACTCGATATTTTTATGGCAAAACAATAAAAACAAAATTCAAATACAGAGTCGATTGTTCTTCTTTGTTTTTTTTTTGAAAAATTATGAGGGGGTTCTTCATTTGAAGTACTTACAATATTGACACGTTTTAGAAAATCAAATCATTATTATTAATCCTACAGAAAAAGAATTTTTGGAATTTTTATTAAATTTTATTTTAAACCTATATATTTAAATAAGAAGAAAATGTTGCAACATTAGCAGTTGTAAGTTTTAACAATTTTTTTAAAGCTATATTTTTTATTGTGTTTTGCAACAATGTCTGTTTTAGCTAAAGTAATGGAATCATTGTTACAAACATGACCCTCAAAAGTGTAATAACTTAACCCAGACTGGCATGATAACAATAGTCAAAATCGACGATAACCATACTGGCGGTATGTTAGTACGGAAACCCTTGAACTTCCCATTTTGCGACCTCGGATGCCGAATTTTTGGCAGTGACGATAGCTGCTTAGTGGAAATAACCCATATTGACAAACAAGTGGAAAAAAAAATCGATGTATATGTGAAATAAATACATTTCAAGTCGGTGACTTGATATTTTAAAGACCTAAAAGTTTTAGGCACGCACCACAACATAAGACCCTCATTTTTTTCACACATGTGTACGAGGAATACAAAACTAACGAACTTATAAAAAACGAATCATCGAAGGTGTAATAAAGACTTTGAAAGCAGTCAAGCAGTCAAAGACTTCAAGCAGTCAAAATAAGCAGTCAAAAGATTTCAAGCATTCAAGCAGTAAAAAGACTTCAAGTAGTCAAAAAACTTCAAACAGTCAAAATACTTTAATCAGTCAAGCAGTCAAAGACTTCAAGCAGTCAAAAGACTTTAAGCAGTCAAAAGATTTAAAGCATTCAATCAGTAAAAAGAAAGCAAATACAATAAACTTCAAACAGTCAAAAGACTTAAACTCTTGATCTAATTCAAAAGACTTTAAGCAGTCAAGCAGTCAAAGACTTCAAGCAGTCAAAAGACTTTAAGCAGTCAAAAGATTTCAAGCATTCAAGCAGTAAAAAGACTTCAAGTAGCCAAAAAACTTCAAGCAGTCAAAATTCTTCAAGCTATCGAAAGAATTTACGCAGTAAAAAGATTTCAAGCAGTCAAAAGACTTCAAGCAGTCAAAAGACTTTGAAAGCAGTCAAGCAGTCAAAGACTTCAAGCAGTCAAAAGACTTTAAGCAGTCAAAAGATTTCAAGCATTCAAGCAGTAAAAAGACTTCAAGTAGCCAAAAAACTTCAAGCAGTCAAAAGACTTCAAGCAGTCGAAAGAATTTACGCAGTAAAAAAATTTCAAGCAGTCAAAAGACTTCAAACAGTCAAAAAACTTCAAACAGCCAAAAGACTTCAAGCAGTCAAAACACTTTAAGCAGTCAAAAGATATCAAGAATTCAAGCAGTAAAAAGACTTCAAGTAGTCAAAAAACTTCAAACAGTCAAAAGACTTCAAGCAGTCAAAAGACTTTAAGCAGTCAAAGACTTCAAGCAGTCAAAAGATTTCAAGCATTCAAGCAGTAAAAAGACTTCAAGTAGCCAAAAAACTTCAAGCAGTCAAAATTCTTCAAGCTATCGAAAGAATTTACGCAGTAAAAAGATTTCAAGCAGTCAAAAGACTTCAAGCAGTCAAAAGACTTTGAAAGCAGTCAAGCAGTCAAAGACTTCAAGCAGTCAAAAGACTTTAAGCAGTCAAAAGATTTCAAGCATTCAAGCAGTAAAAAGACTTCAAGTAGCCAAAAAACTTCAAGCAGTCAAAAGACTTCAAGCAGTCGAAAGAATTTACGCAGTAAAAAAATTTCAAGCAGTCAAAAGACTTCAAACAGTCAAAAAACTTCAAACAGCCAAAAGACTTCAAGCAGTCAAAACACTTTAAGCAGTCAAAAGATATCAAGAATTCAAGCAGTAAAAAGACTTCAAGTAGTCAAAAAACTTCAAACAGTCAAAAGACTTCAAGCAGTCAAAAGACTTTAAGCAGTCAAAGACTTCAAGCAGTCAAAAGATTTCAAGCATTCAAGCAGTAAAAAGACTTCAAGTAGCCAAAAAACTTCAAGCAGTCAAAAGACTTCAAGCAGTCAAAAAACTTCAAGCATTTTAAAAACATCACGCAGTAATAAGATAAGCAGTCAAAAGAATGTTAAAGATTTTAAAGGACTTCAAAAAGTACTGCATTCTTTTCACTTTAAGTCTTTTGACTTAAACAATTATTTAAGTTAATACTTCAAAATTAACTAGGGTTTAATTTTATAAGTTAAAGTACTGGTATAAAGAATGGGAGTGCATTCAGCATTCCGAAAAATAAGTTAAAAGACTGAGATTTCACGTCATGCAATATCAAAATACTATATTCTTTTACAGCTCTAGCATCTATTTTCTTAAACGTCATAAAATAACCTAACCAAACATTTGGCAAGATCTTATCTTATTTCTAATATTCTTCAGAGACAAATCTTACCTTGAGTATTTATTTTTGGGTTATCTTGTACCGTTTATTATTTACATTTCATGCACGAAAAATCCGTCAACACACACGCCCCCATCTCCATGTACAGCAGTAGATTTTCACCTAATTTCTTGACCTGCATTTCGTTCAACTTGATTACCTTCCACATAGTGTCCTTTAAAATACAATACACAAATTTATAGGAAAGTCTCCCCTTTTCAAATGATTTTCCTCAAAGACATGCGCTATCCCAAAACAAAATCCACTCAATTGGTATATGAAATTCACCTTCACCACATAATTCTCCTCAACAAAAGAAAAAAAAAAAAACCCCAACCTTTTACAATTTGCAAAGATTCAAAAATTTTCTGCTCGTAAAACGAAATCCGATGCTACACGAATCTGATACCAGTCAGTTACCTCGGAAGCGTGGCGATGTCAAATTAACCTCCGTCTGCATTTCGACGATAGTTCTTTTTCTCTATAACTGCCGCCTCTAGTTAAAAATAAATACATATATTATTACAGTTACCGGTTTTGATTCGATTGATAAAAGAACCATATAACACCCCACCCCTCTTCGAGATAAAAACAAACCCCCATCACACAATCCCTTTATAAAAATTTCTGGATAGATTTTGAAATCCATTTAATATTTCAATTGAATTTGAAAAATGTATGTGAGTCCTTGCAGCCCATTGGGGCAAACAAAAGGATAAACGTGAAGTTATTGTTTTTTTTTTTTCGTTTAAGAATAACGTTAGTGTTGCAAATGTATATCTAATGCTGTGCAAAGGCATTAAGTGTGCATAGTGTCTTGAGTTTGATTTTTTATTTTTGGTTCTCAGTATTAAATCCCTCAGCTAGAGGATGATTCCATGTGTGTGAAATCCTTTTACAAAAATCACAATCTAGATAAAAGGCTAAAAATGAAATAAATTCTAAAAAGGATAAGCGTGTGAATTCCATTAGCTTGGCGTAGTCGGTTGTCGGTTGTCGGCATCGTCATCGTCATCTTCCTCGTTCATCACTTCACATTTTTTTTTATTTTTTGTGTGTGTTCAGTGCAACGAAAATGTAAAAATAATATATAAAAAAAATATATATAAGTAAAATTCTAGGACTGCACCTAGGATAGATACAAACACACATATGTACATTGGTGTTTTGCATATTATATATACTGTGCATAAGAGGCAGAGGGAATAAATTACTAAAGTGGTACTGTACTCAACTCTGAAGACGTCTAAAGTTGACAGCATCAGCATCAGCAATATACAAAAACAACAACTAAACATCAACAACACTCGAGTATATTCGCCTAGCTCCTGATCCTGTTTCTACAAACTCTTCGCACAGTTCAGGTGAATATTTGATTTGAATTGGCCGTTTGTGGCAGAGATTTCGTTCGTTCATGGGTTTACTTATAACAAAATGGATGTGGGATACTCTTTTCAATCCTTGTATACCCCCGCCGACGCCCTCATACTATTCATATATGAATTTATGCTGATTATACGGGCTGGGTGCAGGTGGTGTGAGGGGATTGATGTGTTTGGGGGATTATAAGCAATTTCCCAGTGGATTTATGTATACGCTCGAATAGGATTTGCCTGCTAGGGTATTTGTTGGAATTAGGAAAGCAGAAAGTTAAGTTAAACGATTTGAAGGTATAAAATACAAACGGGACTGGGCTTCAGACTGGGCCTTTGTTTATATGAAGGCGTATCACATGTAAGTGGAATTTAAAGGATGTATATGGTGTAAGGTTCTTTGGTTACATGTGGGAATATAAAAAACATCGACATGGGGGGATAACATCAGAATTAAGGGTACTACTGGCAATTTCGTTGACAAGAAACTTTTTCAAGAGTTATGAAGGTGCTGTTTGAATGACTTTTGTTTATGTATGAGAGATGGGATGAGAAAAGTGTAAAAGTTTGCATCCTTCAAATTTATTGGGGTTTGTCTCTAGAGATTGGATGGAATAAACTCATTCATAAATATATTAATCACGGTAGATAAGAATTTATATATAGAAGTCGTGTTAATTTAGTGGTGCTAACTTCGTAAACTGAACTTGTGAGAAAATTTCAAGTTGAAATTGAATAATTGGGTGGATATCAATAATCTTATGCTCTTTGTAATCAATTTCGGGTGTTTTCTCATTTCGGAATACTAATTCAATAAAATGATAAGATCATTGAATAAACTAACCCCTATTGATTTTTAAAAAAATCTTCAAAAATAAATGTTTTATATTTGTAAATAAGTTTGTATTGTGTATAATAATTTTTTTTATTATTAATTTTATTTATTAATATTAATAGATAAACATCGAAATTCTGTTTTTTTTAAAAAAATATTTTAAGGTAAACAATTTTTTGCTTTAAGCTGAATGAATTCTAACAAATCAAAACATTTTGTGAGTTTTATCCATTATTTCAAGTAAAACGCTCCACTGGGTCACACAATTCTTAGAGCTGGAAATTAAAAAAAAAATTATCAAAAAAGGTAATATGAGAAAGCATGAAAAGCAAACATGTATGCATTTTCTCCGAGGCATTAGCGAATTTTTTTGTTTTTATTAAATCAACTCCTAAAAGTAGCTATATCATTTTTTTATACAATGTTCAAAGTTGAATCAAAAACTTTTCCATGTACCAAGGGGTAGTCCTCCCCTACTTTACAAATGTTTACCTCTAAGGCTTTTAATTTAAGTTTTTTTAATTTAATTTTGACTTTCTGATTACCAACTTTTATTTTTTTTTTATTATTTTTTTAATGTGCATTTATTTAATTTTTTATACATTTTTTTAATATCATATAAAAAAAACTCTAAAAGTTTTAAAATTTTGTTTAATGATTTTTTTATATTTTTTTTTTTATTTGAATTATCATCATCATAGTTAAAAAAATCTGTTTTTGATATTAGAAACAAAAATTACAAACTCTCTCTAGAACTTTTAAGGAAAGTTAATGTTGTTTTTTGTCTAAGCTAAAGCTTACGACCTTCTATTTAATTTAATTAAGTCTCCAAATATATATAACATGTCCAATCCAGTCATCTATTCGGTATTTTGATTTTTGTTTTGCGCAAAATTATTCAAAATTGGAATTTTTTTATAAATATGTTTTCTTTATTTAATTACATATTTAGGAATTTAGTTTGACAAATGGTTTCCAATTCATTGTTGATGGTAGGTCAGGTTTCCAAATTGTTGGTTAGACATTATTTGAAAAATAATATAAAGAAATTTTAAAAGTTCCGATTTTTTATTGTTTTAAATTATATTTAAATTTATGTTTAACATGTAACAACTTAATTCTTAATTTTGCTTCGTGTTCAAAATGAATTTTATCTTCAGGCGTTTGAATTGTAAATTATTTTTATGTTTTATTTCGCCACTTAGTTTTTAGAGAAAGCTAAATTTAAATTTAAATTGAAAATCCAAACTATAAAAATGGCTCTTATTAGTTTCTACTTAACAATAAGCTCTTGTGGAAACTCATTTGAAGAGTTTTTTTTAAACTAGGTATTTGTTTTTATTTATTTTTTTTAAACAATGTGTTTGTCTTCTTTAAAAATAGTTTTTCCGATTTTTTTGTAAACATTTATCAGGAACATCAAAACTATCTGAATATCATAGTTGTATTGTGTATTTTATTGCAGCTGAAATTATTCACTTTTTCTCATAAATACATGTTGCACAATTTACTATTTAAAAAAAAAATAAATTAATTAAAAAAAAAATAAAAACTTTATAAATAAATAAACGAAGAAGTTAATAAATAATTAGATAAATAATGAACAAAAACAAAAGAATAATGAATAAATAAATCAATAAGTAAACAATAAAAAAAAATAACAGTAATCATATATGCATATAGGTATATTTATATCTAATTGAATAATTCTTTAATTGACAAATATAAATCTTAAGCATTTTTTTTTATTTTGTTTTGGTTTTTTTTTACTATTAAATAGCCAAATTTTAGTTCAAGTAGTTCTCGGATTGACTATACAAGATCCATTCAATACTCAAATAAATTGGTTATTTTGAATGTTTTCGGAGATCTTAAAAAGAAAAGAGTCAAAGCAGATTTAACATCATTTTAAGTACTTTGTCTTCAGTTCTTTGCATTCGAAAAGTATAATTATAATCATAAAAATGACCCTGGACTAATTATTGTGGTACATTTTATGTATTTCTGGTCTAGAACAAAAAGAAATTTTTATTTGCATTTACTATGGGGCAAGCTATGAATTCGTCCAATAAAAAATTTTGAGATAACAATAAAACATGATATTACGATGATAGACAAAGTGGGTCAGGTTTCTAGAACATTTCTTAGAGGAGAAGTCGATTTTTTTTCTAGATAAAATAAAAGCGGCCAAATAACCGTAAGCGAAAATCCAAATTTTTTCGATCGATTTTGAAAAAATTTCACATGATTGACGAAAAAAATGATTTTAATAGAACTATTTTTTTTATACAGGTATACTTTTTATATAGAGTATACTTATTAAATTTGTTGAACTATTTTTATGAAATTTGCTTTTCAGATATCCCTGATATGCCTAAAATATATTGCTAAACAAATTGATAACAAGGTTTTTGATTCAAATTTGAATATTAGATACATATATCAAAAAAAAAAAATTGCATACTTCTAGGAGATGCATAAATTAACATATCGAGAATTCCGAGTGAAATTTTATTTTCTCCGGAAAATTCAGTTCTCAGGAAATAATTTCTGCTGTCGTGAATTTCCCTCGGAATAAATTTTACATACACAATTTCGAATAAGATTCAGGGGTGTCAATATAAAATTGTTTTTAATTGTGGCAAAATTCCCTAAATGGAAAAACCAAAAATATCCCAAAAACATAATTTATTTTTAGTTCAGAGAATTGTAAAAAAAATGGTTAAATGTTTATTTTGTTGTCCATTTGCTAAAAGTTTCCAATAAACTTACAAAATTTTATTATATTTGTTTGTAATATATTCTTTGGAAACTTAAAAAAAAAATGTTAAGAGTTCATTCAGGGTATTATAAATGATGCAGAGTGGGTGGGGTAATTTTGAGAAAGACTTCATTAAGAATGCAGTTGTTTTCCGAGGGTTAAAATTTTGATAAAAACTTTAAATTATTAAAAACAAAGGGCTATGTGCCGTAATAGCAAATATTGTGTTGCGAGAAGTTTTTCAGTGAGTTTTCTGCCTTGAAGACGCTCTCAAAAAATGGCAGAAAGCCTATTAAAAAACATTTTGCAAAACAATATTTGCTATCAATGCATTATAGCCCTTAGTTTTTAAATCAATTTAAAGTGCTTATCAAAATTATTTTGTCTCTCAAAAGAGAAATGCATTGTAAATGCAGTCTTAGAATGGCTCCACTTTGGACTGCAAGACGCAATAACTATGGTTATGTCGCATAATATCATAGCCAAAAATCACTGTGTGCTCTCGATCCATAAGCATCAACTTGTGATTGCCATGATCGATACAGTCTAGCATACCACCATGAAAACAACTTAATTTTTCATCTGGAACTTGGTGGATTTGATCTTTCAGACTTCATATACCATGTACATTTAAAAAAAGGAAAACAATTATTTGAATCCATAGACATTGTTGTTCTCTTTCACTTTTATTACAAAATAGTTCAACATCTTTTTAATTTGACTTCAATTTAATATAATTTCGTTGCACTTAGAAATTTTTGAAGGATACTGTGGTTTATAGTTTATTTTCATATTAATCATACCTCTTTATTAAAATATTCTCTAATTTTATATTAATTCATTTTGTTTGTTCCTTATATCAGAAGGAACAAATTTTTTCCACCTATTAGCACTACTTTGAAAGACAAATTATTTAATTTTATTTTTTACACGATTGTCATTTTAATGTATTTTTATTTCGTTTTAATAAAAATCTTTCAAAATTATTTTTAGGATTAAAGAGTTTGTTTCTAAATGGACATTAGTTTGGCATAAATGTATAAAAAGAATTTCAAATATTTGCCCTGCCATTGCTCCGTTTTACTTAAATTCCGCGCCCTAAATAAAAGTGAAAATAATAGTGAAATGACAGCTAAATTTCCATGAAAATTTTATTGGCAATCAAAATAAACTCGGAGCATAATTTTAAAAGTGCTTCACCATATCAATTTTCCAAATTAAGGAATCATTTCCTGGGAATTTTATTGGCGATAGCCCTAATAATAGTAAGCTATTGAAACAAATTTCTCAAATATTGAATACTAAATTTAATTAGATTCTAAAAAAGTTTAAGATCATAAGACCATTTTGACTAAATGGGGCCTGATCGCGAATTTCTAGTGAAATTTTATGTCCTCCGGCTACGAAAAATTCAGTATAGGAAATAATTTCTGCGATCATGAATTTCTCTCGGAATAAATTCCACATGAACATTTTCGAACATTAATTTTGAATAATGTTCAGGGATATGCCAATAAAAAATCCTTTTAAATTGTGACGAAATTCCCTGAATGGATAATTCTTTAGAACAAAATATCCCAAAATTCATTTGAATTTAATTCATAGTTAAAAATTAGAATTACCCACGAAATTGTTAAAGAAATAAAAAAGTGGCTAAATGTGCTCCCAATGTGTTCCGAACAATAAATAGAATGATATCATATCATCAATAAAAGCATTTTTAGTTTCTAAATAAATACCGCTTGAACCGTTTTCGATAAAATTAAACAAAGATGCATCACTTTTAAGAATCTAGGTTCTTTAACTGCATTTTATACTTTTAAACATTGCCTTTTTACCAAACCAAAATGTTTGAAAATTTCTTAGACCAACAAACTATTATAGCTACCTTTTTCTTAACCAGGAAATAAAACTTATTTCTTCAAAAACAAAAGAATCTACTTCCACAGAGAGTTTGTTTGGTTGAAGAACATAATTGGCAAACAAAAAAAACTCAAACCGTTGAGCAGCGAGAGCTCTTAAAGTTTTGTTTTCTTTTTTTTATTCGTTTTGTCGTTATTGTTGTTGTTGTTTTGTGTTATTTTCCTTAAAGACGAAAGCAACATCAAAATTATCCCTAACATCCTTTGCTTTCAAGTGCGCGAAGAGGGTACTTTCAAAAGACGATTAAGTACGAAATGATGAGAAAATTACTCATAAAACAGTTCCCATTTTTATTTTATTTTTTTTTTTACTAAAGTCGGAAGGAACTCGTCGTAGTGCTGCCAAAACACAACAAGAGAAGCTTCAACAACTCATACAATATATAATATTCTACCTCAGCTAACGCAATTTTCCACTATCGCACCGCTGCTGCTGCTCTTCTGCCTCAATCCCTGAATTCAAGAAACAAAAAAGGAGCAGCAACAAACTCCTTGCATTTCAGTCTCTTGAGGGAAAGTTTATCGTTAACATTAATTAGTATCCTCTTTTGCTCATCTAGAGACGGAACTCTGTTTGCGAGTTTTAGTTGAAAACCTAAAGCACTCCGCTTGAATCCTAACTCTTCTTCATTTCAACAAGGACAGAAAGAAAAAAAAAGTATCTATATACTTTTTAATTGGAAAATGATTATGCTGTTTTAATATCTGACAAAGGAGAAAAAAAGATTTTCATCACGCCAAAGTATGTTGCACAAGAATTTTGAACGTAGATTTTTTAATTAATTCAAAATTGTCGACTAAATAACTACAATGTGACCGACCAGACATCGAACGAGCAAACGAACACTCGTGTTGGGGCAAACGAGGAAATCCATGTGGACCAGATCATGGTGGAGGAAGCCACATGTGTGCTGCTGCTACCGTTGTTGCCGGTGTCGATTCAATCGCTAAATATAATATATGAAACCAATACAAAACCTCTAACGAGAGATTTAAGCACACACCTGTGCCTCCAGCGAGCCCAACAAAAGAATTTATTTATTGATTTTCCTTACTTCACCCCATTCCCCTAACACTTTTCACACAGAAAAAAAAAGAGGCAAAATTTAAATATTAATCTTTGAGGAAGTGTGTTCGATGGGAAATTTAGTGAGGCGTAACATGTATCCAGTGAATAGGTGTATCTTTTATTGATTTTTATGAATTTTTATATTTTCTTTAAAGAGATCAAGTGGGCAGGCAGGGGAAGAAGGAGTTAGATGGGCGTCTGTAATAAAGAAACTCAGCCTCTTTATCTTTTGTGTCATGGGATAAAAAGTAGGCAACCATAAAGGACAACAAATCGATACTGGAAAATATACTTTCACTCCACACAACACACAATGTTGTCCTAATTTGTGAAGTAGAGTGAACTTTTTTTTTTTTTTTTGAAGTGCTGTGACAGGAGTTGAGCACCTACTTGGGACATATTACTCAAGAGGAGGGAATCGGGCCAAGTTATACCTAGAATCTTTCCTCCCATATCCTCCAACTATATACATACATATATTAGAAACGAGGTGCGGTATTGAGGATAAAAAATGTAAGTCAAGTTTTTGTGTCGTGAAAGTAATTTTTAAGGACATTAAAGTTAACGGTTGGGTTCATTATAATTTGTTATAATTTGTGTGTGTGTGCGTGTTTTTTTTTTTGTTATATTGGAAAAGTTAGAAGCATACAAATACAATTTTAGATGTTGTTTATGTTTGCTTGAGTAATTTTAATTAGAGAGGAAAGAATTTTCTTTTACGCAATATTGAACAGCAAAGTGGCACATAACAGGCAAAAATTATGATATCATTTGGAAGCTTTGCTAAGAATATTGACACGTGGTGCCATATTTTAATTGATGTATGTAAGTAGGTGCGTTTTACGTAAAGAGCCTTGGGCTTTAAGATTGTTTATTGTCACAGCACATTAGGCAATTTTTTTAAATTTCCATTTAGCTATAATTTTCTTAAATATTAAATTAAAATGTTTTACATGAAATTATTGATACAAAATAGTAATTTTGTTTTTGTTAAAATTTGATGCGGTATTTATTGTTTCTGAAGGAGTGTTCAGATCAAAAGAAACATTTCAAAAACGTTTATTTAATGAGAAAATATTTCTAAATATATTTTTTTTATTTTTCTTACATATTAAACTACTTAGCAGTTAGAATTAAGTTGAAATATTAGATGATCTCTGATGCGCTTTCTGGTTACGTCTATAATAGTCTCTCAGAAAATCACGATAAAACAAACGCCGTCGCCGGACCACTTTTTTTCTTTGACATATTTTGGAAACTCTTTTAAGTAAATTTACTTGGAACAAGATAATCACTTTGATTAAGCTAGAAATGATTACAAATGTCACAAATTCGGTATGAAATTCGTAATTGAGAATCTTGAAATCATGCGGTTTTATCATCAGATCTGTAAAGAAAAATAACGAACTCGAGAAACATTTAATTGCAGTACTTAAAAAGGGTCATTTCCAACCTATACCAGGCATGGAAAATGAATCTAAAGAAATTTACCGAAAGTTAAAACAAAAGTGTATCGAATTTTACTTTTTCATTTTTCAAAAATATTTTTTTTTCGTTTTTTATTTTCAAATTTTGATTTTTTTTTTAATTTTTAAAACAAGTTTATAATTGTTTATTACAGTTTAGACTTTAATAATGCTTCTACGTGAAATTTGAAAAATGTACTTATATATACCATTTTGCCACCTGACAATTAAGAACATTTTAGTACAAAAGGGTAGTTCTCTAGTTCTGTGAAAAACAGAACCAGAATTGGCTCCAATAGTTCTTCCTTCTTACTCAAGAGGAAGATTACCTTCTTACTCAAAATATATGTGGAAACTATAACAACAGTAAGCTATTCTTAATTAAATTTTGTAATAAATTAATGCTGAGAAAGTCTCAGGTTGTAGACGATTTGTACATTAAGGCCCAGTTTTTCAATTTGAGATTATACCAGGGTTAGAAAAACTCCAAGTTAACTGTGATAAAAACAGGGTTTTCAGTTAGTTTTGAGGTCCGGAGTTAGCTCAAAATTAAATCAGATAAATTGGTGATTTAATTCTGAGTGAATTCGGGATCTCAAACTGAATTAAAACCGTGTTTCCATCAGCGTTAACTCGAGGTCAATCTAACTCTGATGGATAGTTGTATAGATAAGAAAAAAACAATAAAACAAGAACAACACAACTTTAGGCAGAGTCACAAACTTTAGACAGAGTCACAAACTTTAGACAGAGTCATGATATGGGATTATCAATAAAAAAGACTCCTTAATTCACTTAACTGGCTAAGGAAAATTGTACTGAATTTAATGAAAGTGTACATGTGTCCTTGAGCACATTCCATTGTATCGAAAAAAGTACAATTGTATCGACTTTTCCAACCGTGACCTATACTGCAGCTAACTTCGTAAATGCCCTAACTATATTTTCACTTTTCGAAAATGAAGAAGAAAAAACTGTTTCGCTTACCGCAATAAAGAACGTGAAAAATCAGAAAAAATTATGTGTCTTTAGCTTAAGTTCACACCGAATCAAAAACCTGGTTTTTGCGAAAAATCAAAAACCTGCATCAAAAACACAGGTTTTTCCATACGTTTTTGGCAAGTAACAAGTTTACAAAAACCACTCGTTTTTGCAAAAAAAAACTACCAAAAACCAATTGAGATTGCGAGATGAACAAATCAAGCATAATTAGTGAAACATTCAGCACTCAATCAATTGTGAAGAATGAGGAATGAAAGAGGACTGTCAATATATATTATTTTATCTGTGTTCAATGCGACTGCTACGAATCGATAACGAAAAGAATAGAACAAAATGAGAAAATGGCTGTGCTGAAATGTTCTGAAAGCTGCTTCATATAGTCCTTATCAGAACAGTTCCAACAGTTTTGAGAAACATTTTTGGCTAGCCTTTAAATCAGAACAGTTATGACTTGAGTACACCAACACCAAACCTGTCATCGGCCGAAGTACGCTCGGGCACCTTCGCCCGAATTCGAACGATTGAATCAAACATACATCCGTAAACGAATGATATCACAAACCTATACACTACACCGATTTTACCGGAATCACTCGATGATGTCCTTTGATTACTGATCAACCAAAAATCCAAATTTGTTTGGATTTTCTGTCAGTTTAGCGGTTATTTTATTCGATTCAACATCAAAAAAAAAAAAAAAAAATGTTTGGATTGTGAAAAATTAATTTTGCTTACATATGTATGTATTTGAAGAAAAATTGTTAGTGATTGTTCTGCTGTATATTTGTGTATATTTGTGGACGATGATTCGGTTTTTTCAAGTTTTGGTTTCGACCTCAGGGCGTTTCGTTGAACAGAACTTTTACGATAAATTGAACATTTGAAACTGAATTTACCAAATATTCATTAAAGATTATTAAAAATGCACTAAAATCAGTTTTAAATAATTCATTTCAATTTATTTTCAAGAAACTAAAGCGGGGTACAATTAACAAAATAAAAAAGTTTGTTTAAAAGCACAATTTCATTGTTGTGACAGAACAAAATTAAATGTAAAACAAAAATGGGTAAATGTGCGGTGTGAACGAAACTCGAGTTTTTGTCAAAAACCGTGTTTTTGATTCGGTTTGAAAATGCTATAATTTTGTGTATATAATACAAAATAATAATACATCATAATAACCATGGACGTAATAGATATGGACTCCTAGTTGCATACCTCATGTTGGTTCCTTTTATAAGTCTGTCATTTTGAGCGAAACTACACTAGCGGAAAAAACATGAAATCTCATTTTTGTTGGCAAACGCCAAACAAATAGATATTTCTCATTTCATTTGAATAACAATATTTTTTGTAAATGGAATTAAATTAATTACATATATGTACAAATAATAATAAATATTTGTATCACAAAAACAAAAATATCTGCATAGATTTCAAGTTTTTTTTTTAGATTTCAAGTTTAATTTTGACGTGGTTCACATTTTATCTAATTTCGTTATTTCATAAAAAAAAATGCACAATTTTTGCAATTTTTTTGTCGATCATCGCGGAATATCTTTAAAACTTCACTTTTAATTAAATAAAACAAAATCACGCGAAAAATTGTAAGGAAATTACAAATTTTTACAAAATTTGTCAAAATCCATACTGAATTTTTTTAAGACAGATGTCGCCAGATTCTACGTGAGAATTTAGTAGTTTTTTGTTTTGCTTACAGTGGCGTATGGAGGGCTAGCATCGCAATATGTCGTAATGTCAAAAAATAAAATTTTGTAGATAGGTCCTTTACGAATTAGCGGTAAGATTTTCTTGACCAGTTCCACAAGAATATTTAAATCATACATGTTGTTGGTTTTGTGAGCGTACGAATTCATAAGGAAATAAATAAGTAACTATTTAGTAAACTACGAAGTTTTAATAGAGAAATCATGGCCTGAGCAACGAAAGTTGTAAAACTAAATTTGGCACCTATGATGTTTTAATCAAATTTGAGATTACGAACTTTAATGATATTTTTAACAAAATTATTATATCTATGCAGAAAAAAACACATATTGATGCTTAATGGCTGTATCGCCGAAAAACAAATCGCCCACTACTTAAAAATGGACAATCGCCCAGAATTATTTTATTACTTACACGAAAATAACAATTATTAATATGGTGCGGAGATAAATCCATAAAAGTGGGGATCAATTAAAAACTCCGAAGAAAAATTGATTACTTTCTTTTAAGCTTTAATACAAAATACTTTAATACAATTTTCAAATGACATCCGCAACTTTTCATAGATTAATTTTTTTAACCGGCAGGTCAAGTGAGTCCTTAATTTAAGACGAAAATAATTAAATTATTCTTACCTAATCTGTAAACATTACTAATAGTCTGGGAGGCAAACGCAGGTTTGCCTATCTCATTGCGTCCCTTAAAAATTGAACATTTGCAAAACTGATGGTCGGACAAACTTTTTAGGTACGTTTGGTCAAAAATGACTATTTCCGGTTTTTTTTTCCACGATTTTTCGAGTTTTTTTTTTAAGCCATAGAAATCAAGCGTCACCAGTTTTATTATTAAAAAACAGTCTTTAAATATACTGTACTTATTAAAAAGATAAGTTTTTCTCCACAAAATAGTTAAGCTATTCTTCAACTTGTGTGGCAAATGACTTTAACTAAAAATAAAGTGAATCTATTTCTCACAATAGGGTACATTATCTCCCGTAAAGTTATTTTCCTGAATTCTTGGTAAAAAGGGTCTCGTCATATTATGTCCACACGAAGAAAAAAAGTATTTTCTTCTGTCGGATTTTTGCTATATGGATTGTTTTTTGTTGAACTTTTAACATTGTATCAAAAACATAGCATACTTTTAGGAGTTTATTAAATGAAAATAATCAATTTGTGTTGCAACTCAAAAATTTTAAATCATCATAACTTTTTTGGTGGGCAGGAAAAATTATCAAGAGCGGAGCGAAAAAAAAATTATCCAAAGAAAGATCGACTCGATCCTTCTCAGGCCACATCAGAGAATTAAGTTTAAGAAAAATCCTCTCAGCCAGAAAAAAAAGGATTGGTTTTGTTAGAGTCTTTAAACTACCTAAATTAATTTTTAACTTCAACTTTATATTGACTTAATTATCTGGGCCGAATCACAAGCAACATCACCCCCATTATTAGAGAAAATAAGTGATGATTTGGAAGGTAAGCTACAAAAAACCCCATTGCCGTCATTCCCAAGCTACCCAGCCATAATCAAGCTGTTGAGCGTTGCTTAAAGATGGTGACCGAAGCTTCAGCCGCAGTAGCCGGCGGAAGATCCAGAGACGGGTCTCAAAGATCGAAAATACATTCGCGAAGCATGTTACCGTTTTTCTACACAAAAAAAATTAACATTAAAAATTAAAATAAATGGTTTAATTAAGTTAGTTTTTGTATGAATTATTAATTTTTTTTTTAAATTTTTATTTAATCCTTTTTCTTCCATTTGTTTGTCTAAATAAAGATAATAATGTCAGCCCAAATTTTTAAAAGATTTAGCATCATACTAGGTTAAAAACACTGGCGCTAAATTTTAAACAATTTAGCATCATACCTATTTAGCAACATACTAGGTTACAAAACAATTGTTTTTTAATCTATAGTATGATGCTAAATATGTTTTAGTATGATGATAAATCGTTTAAAATTTTGCGCTACTATTGTTTTGTAACCTAATAGTTTAATGCTAATCGTTTAAAAATTTGTGCCGTCATTATTTGTGTATATTTTTTTTTTCATAAATTCATTAAAATTAAGTTATTTAAAACGTATGGATAAATCAAAACCAAATGAAAAACAGTGCAAAAAATAAACCAAGTTTGGGTTGTAAACCATTAATGGTGCATTAATTATTCGATTTTAAAACCATTCATTATTCGATTTTAAAACCAAACCAGCATGGCATATTTGGTAGATAAAATACAATATTTCACGATTTGAAATGGGAAACTTGTGGCGGATGGAAATCCGCATATCGCACTGGATGCAACTCAGGTCAAATTGAACCCAACTAACAAATAATGTAAAGACAAGTCAACTTACACTCAATCAATCGAAGTAGAAAGAGAAGAACGATGAATGTTGTTTGACCTTATCATCTATCTTCGTCATTCTTCTGTTTCTCCTCGTGTAAGTCGGATCGGGAGTGTGCTTGTTGCAGCTGATGAAGAAAATCATATCCAGCCATTTTCTTATTAAAAAAAAAAACTGTATTTTTTTTTCTTTCGCCAAAATTTAATTGTTGCAATTAATTAAAGAATAAACATTGTAAATTCCAAGTAAACCACTGTGTTTAATTGTGGGAACACAAAACCCACAAACTATATATTTTGGTGTAGGACTTAAAATTATCTTTATCAGACAGTAATTATTATTACAAATCAGAAGCAAATCAAATCGGTTTTTGTAGGGGAAGAGATTTATCATTTTTCACATTATAGTTACTTTCAAAATGTTTGAAATGTAAATGTAATAAAATTAATAAGTTTTTAAGTCAAAAAGTAA
Source organism: Baccha elongata (assembly GCA_951217065.1). Lineage (NCBI taxonomy): Eukaryota > Metazoa > Arthropoda > Insecta > Diptera > Syrphidae > Baccha > Baccha elongata. The sequence continues at coordinate 250,247,023 of OX578272.1, forward strand.
AAGAATTAAAGTATAACTTTGTAACGTGATTTTCGGTTTAAAATTCTGAAATAAAATAGGAAATATTCCACAAAAAATACCCTGTTAATTTTTTTAGTAGGTATACAATATAAGGACGGAAAATATATATTTTCCATTATACTTATACACCATAAGAAATCAATCTTATCAGGCTTGCCTAAATTATTTAAGTTTATACTGATATCTTTGTTTGTTTATGTTGAAGAAAATTCCAAGTTCATTGACTATAATGTGCCTAAGCAAATTCATTGAACTTTAAAATCCCTTTAAATCCTTTCTTCCACCCCTAAGAAGACGACATTCCAAGCTCACTTTTCAAGAACAATAAGTAAAGATTTCAACTTGAGAACTGTCATGTAATATTGTAGATGTTTTGAAATATAAAAAAAAAGAAACATAAGTAGGGAATTACAAACACAAGACATTCAATTTCACATGCCTAATCCGAAACTCAAGGTATACCTTCCCACCTGTCAACTGTGTGTCTACCCTTTTCCCCATTTTAAAGGTCGAAATAAGCTGTCTCTGCCTTAACATTTCTATTATCCTCATCATTTAAAAAAAAATGCAAACAGAAAAATGTATAGGTACGTCGATTTTGAAATTTGATTCCGAACTTGATGCTTTGGCAACATTAGGTATCCTTCAACTGCACTCTCACTGAAAATGTTGCTTGTCGTTGAAGCGTTGCCAGTTTGGCGGTGTGTTTCGCTGAGTGACTATTCAATTATTCGAGCAAAACTTGAAGAAGCAGAAAGTATCTTATCTACATATATTATATTATATGGAATGGAAATTTACCCCGTCATGAGTAAGGAAAAAAAAAAACAGTTTACATGGAAGTGACATAATATGAAATAGCTAACCCCCCGTGAACAAGGAGCACTTCTATATCACTTGCAGAGCTTCACTTTCTCTCTTTCTATCTCTAGAAAGGTTTATTTTTAATTTTTTTAAATGATTTTCCCATTTGTGCTTTTGCAATATTTCTTTGTTTTTTTTAACGCATATATGCTAAATTAGATTTGCCTCTCGAGCAAATTGCATAAAACAAACAAGACCTTAAAAATAACAAGGCGCAACCCTGGCTTGTCTCAAACCAACAGCTTTAATCAGATTTGTGAGTCTGACGAGGGCAATGTGCTGATTAAGTTGCTATAGTAACTACTGTAACTGACGTTGTCGTAGAAAACAACGCAGACGGAGACTATAACGTGGACGCCCAACCCCGGATTTAAAGAAAATATCTATGTATGTATATATAATGGGGATTATGGAAGAATTTAAATTATGTACATTTTAGATAATCATGGAAGGCATTAGAAGCAAATGCGAAGGTTATTTCAAAACCTCTGCATAATTTATAGAAATTAGAAACTGCCATAAGAATGTGTAATATGTAATGTCGGGTGGGAATGGGTCTGAATAAAATAATTAGGTTACTCATAGTCTTGTTTCAGATTTGACTCTCTTTGACCGAGTGCACCGCTTTTGGCTAAATTCAGTTTTTTTTTTTTGCAAATTTCTCGAAAGCTATGAACTTTTTTCAAAAAAAATGTTATGATAAAAATTGTAGCTTATGTAATTTCCTACAAAAAAGGTCTTAACACTTTTCATCGTACTATCAACCAATTTCGAGAAAAATGTGTTAAATTGTTACGAAGTGTGTTTTTAGACAACATTGCACTTTTTCACTAGTATTTGTCGTTTTTTGTGGTTTTCCCATTAAGCCTCACTAATTTTACTTCTGTGCGGTACCAAATATAAACGAAATCGGTTTAGCTGTTTTGAATTTCTGGGTCAAATTTTTAAGAAACCGTTAAAACCAAATTTTCGTTATGTGAATTTTTAGATAAAATCTAAATATATTCATAACAATGCAAGTTTCATCAAAATCGTATAAGCCGTTTTAAAAAAAAATTGGAAAAAACTAATAATGTAGTGGATCATATGAAAATTTTAGTTTTTCCGAATTTTCTCGAAACCGGCTAATACGATTTTGATGAAACTTTGCGTACCATTGTCAAAACAACTTGCATAGGAGCAAGTTTGGGCGACCCAGGCGTGCCTTTATATTTTTACAAATTTGGTCATAAATTGATAACGACAAATCTGATTTCATTTAAATTTGGTATGGCACTTAAGTTAAACTGTTCTCCGTCCAAATATCAACTATCGCATTCCTTGATCAAAGTGATCTCAGCCTTGTGTGTTTCTGGAGTAGCAGATCGCTTCCTTATCATTGTTTCTACCAGGTCCCAAATACGTTGGATGGGATTTATATTCGGGCTCTCATAAAAGCTGGCCAAGTCATCACATCAATTTTTACTTCATGTAGTTGTCGGTATCACATCTAGTGACGTGCTCTAATGGATTTTCCTGCTTCAGCAAGAAGTGAAAGTACGGATTCCAAAAGAATGTTTTTAATGAAGAACGCTTCACAACTAGGTTTTTCTGCGCATAGGAATAGCTCGTCTGCACCATGATGGATCCTTCTCAGAATTGTTACCGCTGGGTTACTGTATGCCGAAAAGTATCAATCACCTGATAGTCTCCATCATGCACTGCTAAGTCCATCTAGTGAAACCAGAAAATCCTGGACTCAGCAGTGAATAAAGGAACTTTACTCCAGTAAGTCTAGCTCCAATCTTGAATCTCTATAAAAAACACCAATTGGCATCAACAACTTTAATTCTTCCTGAAGTATAGGGTGGAAATCTGATCCATCAACCCTTCCGCATCTTTGCCTGTTTGCAGTTCGATAGTATAAAATTTTAAATCAGATGTGACCGCTGAATTGAAAATATTTTAAGAGATTTAGTTATCATGCAACCAAAAACTCAGATGTTGAAATAAAAATTGATCAAATGGTAACTCACTAACGGCATTTTTCTGACATTTTCAATTCTCATTAAAACATGTTTCGTCAACACTCTTTCATTTTTCCAAAAAAAGTCATTCTTCTTTTAACAGAAATATTTTTTAAAGCTCTTTAAAATATCACCTTCAAACTGACATTAACCATTTTTTGCCTTTTAAGCTAAAAACAGAAACAATAGCCTCAAACGGAAAGCTCCAGTTAGTGTCCCATGGTAGGTATGTTGATATAGAACTTGTATAGCAGCCCTTACCCGCCTTTGTTACTTTTTAAACAAGACCCCGTGAAACTTGGAAGTAAGAATTAATTGTGTTCTCTTTTGAGAGAGACAAATACTCTAAAGTCGACAAAAAAAAGAAGAGACATTACCGTTTTATTTATAACTGTACTGGTACTGGTAGTAGATCTAACTACTCGGAAAGAGATTTAACTGGGTAGATTTATAGAACGTTCCTCTTGGTACATAAATACACAAGAGCCCATGCACAGAGTTGGAAGCTGCATAAGCAGAGGACACAGAGAGGGAGGCTTTAAGTGTATAGAGGTGGAAATAGGTCGAGATGATGAGAAGGATGAGGTGGTTTTTGGTTTGGATAGGGCAAATGTAAAGATTGCAGAACTTATATCTGTACAACTGGTGTATACTGAGTAAGGTTTTAAGCAATGCCATCAGGCAAACGGTACAAAGGAATAAATACTGGTAATTCAATTTGATGGAATTACGAAATTTAATTGAAATCCCAGTGCGGCGAGGCGTTGGAGCGGACAGATTTGTTCGGCACGTTTAGATTTATAAAGATATATAGTACGCTATGGTGCTTCAGTTGGTGTGTTCCATTGGTAGATACATCTGATGCTTGTTCTTCCCCTGTATAGAAAATTTATATACAATTTATATACGTTTGCCGGTACAAGCACTGATAAAGCTGAATGAAGCACACTTTAGAACGGATGTTTTAATTGTAATTGAAATTTATAGCTATTTTCTAAAAGAGTGTTAAGTGGCGATGTTTTATGGAAGAATTATTATATCCAGGCGGTGTATCTTTTTTTTTATTTGATTTTCATTTAGCACAAAAAGAGGTTAGATAAATGGTTTTTGGTAAGCGTTTATATTTCTATATGTATACAGTGAAAGAAGTTTGAAAAAGAGGAGATATCTTTAAACCGATATGAGTACTGAACTGAATTAAAAACCTGCAGCATTGAGAAAAAATGTCAGAAAGACATCAAAGTACATTTAAGGAATTCTTAAAGCATCGTTGTAAGACCGCTATGAAGAGTGTGGGGGTGTCTCACCCCTCAAGAGTTTCCAGAGTCGGTCAAGTCGGCAATTTTGAAAATTTATAAAACTGCAGTCGGTATTTCAAACTAAGTTCAGCAAGTCGGAATTTCCAATTTTTTGAATTTTTAGTATGATAGTTGGAATTTTCATAGGTTTTATATACTTATTCTAACAAGAAAGTCGGCATTTTCAATAATTCCAATTTTAAGTGTGAAAGTCGGCATATTCACAGGTTTTTATACATATTCTAAGAAAAAAGTCGGCATTTTGAATTTTTTTGAATTTTAAGTGTGAAAGTCGGTATTTTTGCAGGTTTTTCTAGCAAGAAATTCGGCATTTTCATCACATCAAGATCGACTTGCTATTAACATTCGATACTTAGTCCAAACTGAGCGTCTGCTGAAAATTGAGGTCGTCCTAACGAGAAAAACGGGAGAAGAGTTGGCTCAAAAAATATCGTTTTTCAGTCCTATGAGTTTGCTAAAAATATGTCTGGATAGTATAACAGTACGCAGCAAAAACTATCAGAAAAGTGCAATAAAAAAATACTTTACTGAAGAATTCAAAAACATTGAAAATTCATTGCAATTAAAAAACTTATCAAAAACTCGATGGACAGCTAGAGCCGAAACAGTTAAGGCTGTGTGGATTTCTTTCGAAGGTATTGTTCGCATGCTTTGGAAGAAATTAAAACCGATGCTATTTCTTTTGATATTAATTCACGTACCTCCGCTTCTGGTCTGCTCAAAAAAATTCTTGCATTTCGATTTTATCAGTTCCTTATATTTTTGTAAAAATGTCAAAAAATTGACAGAAAATTTAGAAGGTGAAGAGTTGAACGTCATTCATGCTCTACTGTTGATTCAAAGCACATCAGGGTCATTCCAACAAATGAACGACGATGACAGCGAAATAGATGCTTAAATAAAAAGCTCCTCTTCATTCGCTGAAAAATTACAGATAAATCCCGAGAATGATTTTTTGAAACATCACAGAACTTGCCGTGTACCAAGAAGAATTGATAAAAATCCAGAAACTGCTTTCGATTTTGATTTTCTTACGTTTTATAGAAAAGAGTTTAGAACGGTTTTGCAAAATAATTTGAAAGATGCTTTTTCAACTTTCGAACCTCTTCAAAAGATTTTTGAAATTCCAGTTAACAGAAGCAATGTTACGATAGAATCATTCGAATCCATTTCGCAATTGGAACCCAAATTATTTCAAGAGAAACCAGAGTGTTTGCTTTCTGAGCTGCAAATACTTCTTGATTCATGTACGAATTGTACGAACTTCGAAGACATTTCCAAAGTAGTGTTCAATTTAAAAATGTAATTCCGTTGGCATACAAACTTGTTTGCTTCATTTTGACTGCTCCTGTGACGTCAGCTTCATGTGAACGTTCGTTCAGTAAACTGAAACTAGTTTTAAATCATTTGCGAACGACAATGGGTGATGCATTGATGCTGCTCTATTCTTCAAAAGATATAGTGGACAAAATTCATCTAAGTGAAATCGTAAACGAATGGTCCTTACTTAAACACCGCCGAATTAAAATCCGACATGGAGCAGGCTAATATAAAAAAAAATTATAATATTTGTTTTATTATTATTTACATAATGCATCGAATTTTGTATAAGGAATTTATAACTTTACTGTAAAAATAATAATAAGTAGTAAGTAAGTAACAAATGCATTTATTAACAAAATGTATTTAATTTTTTTTAATAATATGTGAATTTTAAAGGTATGGCTTAGTTTTCAGGCTGGTTAGCATTATAATACATATAACTGTGTTTATAATTATAAAATGTTTAATCAATTAACTTTAAAATCAAAAACATTCATTAAAAATAATAAATATTCCCTTGTATTATATATGTAAATGTATTATATAAATCTAAATTCATGACACTTTTTCATTATTATTTTATTCGTATATAAAATACCAACTGTTGCATTATTTATTTATTTATTTATTCCATTTATATTATTGAAAACTATTCATAAAAACAAATTCTTTTAACTAGATACATATTTATTAATATTTTAAATAAATACATTGCTTTTAAAAGAATTCTCGTGTTATATTTTTTCAATATTACAGTTGATACTCAATATTTTTACATAGTTTCATGGAAATTAATTGATTATTCAAAACATCCATTCATTTTTTTAATTTTTAGTATAGCGATGACTGCAGTCGGCAAATACCCAAAATAAGTCGGCAATTCCTAATAAAAGTCGGCATTTCAGTAAAACTCACCCCCCCCACGGCTCGACCTCTCGGTACGCCCCTGCTGTATGCTGTCAATAATGTCGGCCATCTTTATAGATATAAACTTTTATTTATAGGTATTAGATAAATTATTACTGCAGATAGTGATACTGTGGAAAATCGATTACGCCAGCAGCATATATCTGATGACAGATTTTTTTTTTATGGAGGCAATGAAATTCCACTCAAAAAATGAAATCATTAGGAACACGATAAAGAAACATGGTTGTGGAGTAATGAAAACAAATCATTCATATCTACGAAAAAAAATTCAAAGCTCGGTCAATGTACTCCTATCACAACATCGACGAAAAATCACTCCTTGAAGTGGTATACAGACGTTTCAAGAAAGAAGCAAAGAAAAGATCCCAATTTAGAGCAAAGATAACAGAGAGCATATATCGGGAACCGCTCAAAGTAGGAAAAATGTTTAGGATATTTGTTCACTAAAGTTCATAAATATAATGCTCAAGGCCAACTTCTTGTTGAGGACGACAAAATTCTTCTCGAAAGGCAATAGTATTGCGAAATACTTCTAAACGAGCATTTTCCCAAATGATATTTTCCAACAGCCCCACCAACCAACGAAAAGAAGTGCCCAAAAACATCACATGAAAAAACAAAGGTTAGATGCACTGCAGGAGTCACCGTAAGTTTCCCACTCTAACTAAAGTATACACCAAAAAAGCGTCTTGAGTCTTTACTCTTTATTACAGTTTTACATAGATTATCTTCTGGAATATAAGGTGATGGACGTGCAAGTAAATCTTTTATTCTTTGCTGACAATGGATCTGTCATAAGTTAAGATCCTTCATTCTTTTTGATTTATGAGTGAAATTTTCGAAGATAAATGGCTATCGAATAAGCGCACGAAGTCATATTACTTATGCTGACCATTTTCTGATCATCTCAAGTCCTTTTCGGAAATCTTTTTGAACGCAACGATTCTTCTCAAATGCAAAAAGTTTGAATACCTTGGATCTATGATCTATATCAAAGCATATCGTGCTGACGGCATCTGTGACTGAAAAATTACCCCTTCACTAAAAAGTTGCCTTATTTACATACACGGTTCAAAATGTTGGACAATTTACAAGAAATATGAAAGCAAATTGGTGGCAACTGAGATGCAGCTTGATGGAATTAGAAGCAAAAAGATCCGTAGAAGTCTTTACGTCGAAATTCCCATCGTTAGTAAAATACAGGACAAACTCATCTTCTTCTGTTATGTACTAAGAAGAGACACTGAAAACCCTATTCAAAAGACACTATATAATATAACGATCCGTTACAATTACAAAAGAAAAGCAAGCCTAAGATCTCCAGGAAAAACAAAAGCAACGACACAAGCATATAGTTGGCCTTATTCGTACAACAATCTATAAGCAGGAGGCTTGCCAAGATTTTCTAAGATCAACCCGAAGAAAACCCACAACCGGTTCGGTAGTGAAGTACTTAATTTGGAGAGTTATAATCCAATTCAAGATCGAGATCGATAACATAGTCAGAAAAGAAGTTGAAGACAAAGGCTGTTTCTTTCCATCTTTATTAGTAATTTAGTTTCCTCAATGTTTTTTCTGATACCCATGACTCCATAAGGATTTTTTTATTTAACGACAATAGTTTGATCATTGATCTCATCATAAGGAATTTATCTTAAAGAATTTCAACAACAATATACTTATAAATCCATACTAGCTTGTATCCGTTGCGTTTCTGCCGCAGAAAAAATTATAGCTTTCATGTTATATGTTGTTATTTTCAGTCAAATCAAAGAGACCTCACCGTCACTGCTTTGATAATTAATAGAGCGTCAGTCATTTCTTACAACATCGGCTTTCTGCCAGTGAAAGCCACATCAAAATCGGTCCAGCCGTTTCTGAGATTATCAGAAATAAACTAACAGAGAAAAAGAAAAGCAGATAAAACTCAACAAATCCTTATATGTTTTTTTTTTTTGCAATAAGAATCTGTTTCATGTTTTCATGTGCATCTAGTATAGAACTGTTATATGGGTATTACAAGCAGATACTTTTAGTTATGGGTCGCACAATTTTGAGATCATTTGGATAATGATTTATGAATGAATGAATAAATTTAGGGGTTATGGTGCACTGCGAACTTTAGATCGATTGTGCCCCATTTACTGTAGGGCTGGATGATTTACTCATTCAGTGTTTGCAGTGACTGAGGAAACCCGTTAAGATTCTTAGTTTGTTTCTACTCAGGTTTATACAAGCTTTAGATCGTTTTTGTTTATAGTTCCCAAGAAGCATTTTGGCTTGTCTCAGTTTAGGGAGTTCTTTCCAGTTTTTGGATGTTTTTGCCTCCTCTTCCGCTTTGATTTGATTTTTTATCACATTTTCACCTATCGCGTAATAGGGTTCGGGCCCATTCATGGGTGCCACTGCCCCTGCCTTAGCCAAAACATCAGCTTCCTCATTTTCCTCAACTCCAACATGTCCTGGGACCCAGTATAATGTTACAGTGTTGTTTTTGCATAATTTGTTGAGTTCGTTTACACTCTCCCAAACCAGCTTCGAGCTGATTACGCAGGAATTTAGTGCTTATAGTGCACTGGTTCCGGTAGTTCCTTTCAATGTTGCGCACATATTCTAATTGCGTTTACTTCCGCTTGAAATATGCTAGAGGACTTACCCATTGGTACGGAGCATATTTCGGTACAGTAGAAGCTTTTCACCTTTATTTGGCTGAGAATTTTTTTTATATTATAACTGTAACAACAAAATCTCCCATATGGTACTCTAGCTAGCTACAATGGCTCGACGTTGTGTGCCAATTTTTTACTTCCATTTCTACGAGGGCAAATTTATTGAAAACTACAAATCATATGGAATCCTTTCAGAAAGAAAAAGAAAGCATCTGTCGAGAATTGTAAAATTCTACGTTTGAAATCCAACCTAACATCCAATTTTTTTTTAGTAATACTTAATCTTCGAAGGAAGTCACAAATCATTCAATAGTTAAATTTGTCTTGATTGAACGTATCTCAATTTAGTTGTACGGAATCATTTATAAAACGTTGAAGAAAACTCGAACAGAACATTAAACGTGAAAAACGTTTTTTTCTTAAAAACAGAAATTAAAAATTTTCATTAATTGTTTTCTTCAGAAACAAGAAATAGTTCATTGAACCATCTTCTGGTGACATCACTACTATTCTGTAAATTCTCTCTCAGAAGAATCTCTAAAACTCAGACTAGAACAAAATTTCATTTAAATATTTAGCCTAAGCAAATGAGACATCAAATCAAGGCACCGAGCTCAGGAACAGACCTCAAAACAACCAAATTTTCTACCTACACAACACATCAGTAAACAATATGAGACTATGTATGTGTTAAAGAATAGAACGGTGAAAATTTCCATTTTTGGCAAAACAATTAGTCGTTGTCGTTGTCTGTCGCTAAGGAAGGATAGAATTCTGCTTTCACAAGGACTGCTTATGGTTAAGCTGCTGCTGCTGCTTTTTCTGCTCCTTGATACTGTGCCAAATATTTGTTGTGTTCCCTCGGTGTTGGTTGGTGGCGGTAATGGTTTCTTTGCCTTCGGTTGATGCTATAATGTCTTTAAGAAACACGTAAGATTTATGCGCCAATAAGATAGACAGAATATGGATGTAGAAGTAGAAGTTGAATTTGGAGGAGTATTGGATGTACTTGCAGAGGAAGTGTTTTGTGACATTTGGCGTTAGTTCGCGCGGCTTGTAAGTTTTCCCAAATACAACGAGTGGTGGAAATTTGATTAGAACAAAATGAAGATGATCGAAATAAAGGGTGCTGCCAAGAGTACAATTTTTTTTTAATGATGATGAGTACAAAGATATTGGCGGTGAATATGCAGAAGCGTTGTAATTTGTAAATGTAATTAGACAGCAGTGTTGAATAATTTTGTGTAAAGGACTTAAAAAGAAAGGAATAATTTGTAAAGGGGAAAGAACAATGCTTGCGTTGCCTTAAAGCAAAAAAATTTAGCAAACAAGGGATTAATATCAAAGGATTTTTAATCAAAAAAGGGTTTTTCTTTAATTTAAGTTAATTGCTTACACCTGTTTAAATTAGTTTGGACTGTAATTTGAGGGTTTGTTTTTTTTTTCATTAGGACTTATATTGTTATTAAATACTTGTGCACTTTTATTTTTTTGGAAAATTAATGACAAATGTTTAGGAAAAAATAAAAAAGATTGAAACTAAAAAAAAAAAAAAATATCTGTTGATACTAATTGGAATTTTGTCTCAAAAAACCTTTGTTAAAATGTTAAAGAGCTGGATTTTTATAACTTATTAATCATCTTCAAATGGATTCTAGATTATTCAACGTATACATGAAAGAAACAAGCTAAAAGTGCCTTAACAACTTTTGACATTAGAACTTTAATTAAAAGGTAAGTACCAACAAACCGTGCTATTTTCTCCTTGTTTTAACTATGGAAACCCTAATTAGTTCGGATTTGTTATAACATATTCGAAAATGTGAGCAACGTTTTATGTCTCCAGATCTGCATTGAGTAATAGTTATATTAAGGAAGTCTATAAAAATGTAGGGAACAAAACTTTCAAGAAAATATTTTGGGTATTTCGAAATGTTATACCAATTGTTCTTTCTAACCCATGTGAATCACAGCTTAAATTCTATTATCTTTGATTTGTACAACGTGGACACAAAGGTAACAGTTGCTTTTTTAATTGGAAGCTAACTTTTATAAAATGTAGCGTGGTGGTTCAAGTGAGAATGTCAAAGCTCAATAGATCTATGACTCATTGTAGTTCAAGTGTTCAATAGTTAAATAGTTTAATATGTTTAAAGTTCAGAAATCAGAAATATCTTTGTTCATTTAGTTCAATATCAATAGTTCAGTACTTCAATAGATCAATAGTTTAATATTGAACAATATTTCAATAGTTCAATAGTTCAAAAGTTCAATAGTTCAATACATTAATAGTTCAATAGTTAAATGGTTCAATATGTTAAAAGATCAGTAGTGCAATAGTTAAGCAGTTTTAAAGTTTAGTATTTCAGTTCATTTAGTTCAATATCAATAGTATGAAAAAGATTAGTGGGCTTTAGGTCACTTAAAACAATAGTTTATCAATATCAATAGTTTAATAGTTCGATAGTTTAATAGTTCAATGCTTCTAAAGTTAAATAGTTCAATACAGTTCAATATAGTTCAATTTTTCAATAGATCAATAGTTTAATAGTTCGATAGTTAGACATAATATGACCGCAGTTGGCTCATTAGTTCAAAATTCCAATTATTCAATAGTTCAATAAATCAATTCAATATCTAAATGAGACTCAATAGTCAAATAGCTCCAAAGATCAATTAGTTCAGTAGCTCAACAGTTCAATAGTTTAATAGTTCAATAGTTCAATAGGTTAATAGTTTAATAGGTTAATAGTGATCAAAAGTTGAATATGTCAAGTCGCTTAGTTCAATATCAATAGGTCAAAACTTTAATGGTTCAATAGTTTAATATTGAACAATAGATCAAAAGGTTTAAGAGTTCAATAGTTGATTAGTTAAAATAGTTCAATAGTTCATTAATTAAATAGTTTCAATAATTCAATAGGTCAAAAGTATTATATTCGAAGAACGAACAAAGAACTAAAGAGCAAATAAACTAGAGAAACAGATACCTAGCTATACAGATAGAGGTATACAATATACGATACATATTTTATGAATGTTAATTTAGTATAAACAATTACACTGAATTCTTCTGACGCATACATTGTTTGAAGAATGCATTGCGTATTAAATACAAAAATTATTAAAATTTATTTGGATTTAGTTTTCATCGGCAATCGTTACAGCCTTTCGAAATTTCGCTTCAAACTTTAAAATTCTCAAATTCTATTGTTTAGCTAGATTTTATGGTTTATTGTTAGAATCTATAATAAATTAAATTTGTACCATAGATATATTTTCACTTTAAAAATTTTATCGCTAAACTAACCTAAGTTTGTTTTAATTTTCCACAACCATATATCTAATATTGTTTCCCTGTGTGGGTTCCTTGTAGATATTGTTTGAATTCAGGTTATCTCGTCCAATTGTAGGTATAGGATACATTTTATTATTTTTGCAGTTCACCCCAAGCCTTATGCCACACAGTATCCAAAAAATTAAAGTTTCTGAAAAATAAGGACATTTTTCCGACAGAACCTATTTAAACTCCCACTCCGGTTAGCTTTCATAATGAAGCACTTCTGCAATCGGTTATTGTCCTTTTCTAGGATGCCTGTCTAATTTTTTTTTCTTATTTTTCTATTTCTCATTTCCAGTTTCGCTTTTGTTAAAGAATCTCCAGTGCATATTGTGGGTGGTTGACCTAGCTTTTCTTGTGTCAGTTGTAAGGTTATATATTCGTTTGTTTTGTTGTTGGTTTTTTTTTTTTTGCCCTCCTGTTTTATTTTGTCGCAGAGCAAACAAACAAACAAACCTCACTTTTCTAGGAAGGATTGCCGCAGAGCAGAGTGTAAAAGGACATTAATCAAGTTAGGTTTTTTTTCTGTTTTTTTTTCCTTTTTATCCTTAATTTTAAGTTTTTTTTTTTATTGTTTTGAAGTTTTCAACTGAGATTGTTAAGATGCAGGTGACACAGCCATAGAGTAAGTTTTCTTTTAAGATTATTATTATCTAGGGCATCCAGTAGTAGTTGTAGTAGTAGTAGTAGTAGGTTAAGTTTTTTATACAGGGTGATTGGTATAAGGTGCATCAAAAAGCTTGAGCGTGTAGGTGGAGTTAATACAAGAAAAAAATCGTATGGGAGGGGCAATTTTCTAAAACATTGACTTAAATCAGAAAAAAAATTATTCAAAAACAACGGTGAATGAAACAAAGCCTTAATATATTATTTTGGAAAGCCAGAAAACTACTCTTCTATTTAATTTTAAAATTAAGTTGTTTAAGTGAACAGTTTTAAAAAAATTAATTTTCAAACTCAAAATTTTGAAAAAAAAATGTTTAAAATAATTTTTTCAAAATTTTATGTAATTAACTATTATTTTTATTTTCAAAATTCAATGCTCTTATTAATTTTTAGTCAAAAACAGAAAACCGGATGCCAAAATGTATCTTAGTTTTTGAGAAATAAAAAAAAATTAAAAGTAAAACTAAATTAAAACGTAAGTAAAGTAAAAAGTTAACTCGTTTTTTTTTATTATTTGATTAAAATCGGATGGTATGTAATAAAAAATATAAAAGGGATAATTCACTAATTAATAATTGACCTGAGCAGGTCAAATTTGGGAAAACCAACAAAAAAAAGTGTTTTTCTTAAAAAAAAATAGTTCTAGTTTTTTCTTAATTTCTCAAAAAACATTGTGGCATCCGGTTTTCTGTTTTTGACTAAAAATAAATAAGAGCATTGAATTTTGAAAATAAAAATAATAAGTAAATACATAAAATTTTGAAAAAAAATTAGTTTAAAAATTTTTTTTTTAGTTTTTTTTTCAAAATTTTGAGTTTGAAAATTAATTTTTTTAAAACTGTTTACTTAAACAAATTAATTTAAAAATTAAATAAAAGAGTAGTTTTCTGGCTTTCCAAAAAAATATAACAAGGCTTTGTTTCATTCACCGTTGTTTTTAAATAATTTTTTTTCTGATTTTAGTCAATGCTTTAGAAAATTGCCCCTCCCGCCTAAACGGGGGGAAATAGACGCTCAAGCTTTTTGGTGCATCTTATCCCATATCACCCTGTATATGTTTTATTTTGTGTTTTATATTTTGTATTGGACTTTTCTATATTTTAATGGATTAAATGACTATGCTGATATTTTTCTCAATGAATGTAGTTTTAATTTTATTTCTTGCGTTGAGGAATTTATCATTGGAACTTTTAGAAATCTTTTAGACAACTATTTATAAAATACATTCATACCTGTGTGGTTATTATACGTTGACAATAGGGATAGATTTTGAAACCAATTATTTGAAAAAATCATAACATCCGAAATTACCAAATAATTAAATCCAAATTGAGATTTAATCAGGTTCCAATAGAAATAGAAATTAATTTTACTCTTACATTCTATTAAAACATTTTTGTTAATTCCTTTTTTATATTTTATTTCATTGAGTTCTTTTATGATTCCCTTTTAAATTAATTTGTTTTCACAAATAGAGAGAAATATAGAAATCAATGTTCCATTCTTTTACATGTACTCGGAATTTCAATTTAAATCGGTATTAACTTCAGTACATTGATTGACAACCTAAACAAAAAATATCAGAACAAGCGATGAGAAATAAAAAAAAATCTTTGTCTGTAGGTATTGCTTTTCCATTGAACACAAAAAACGTTAACAAAAAATGATCACATTATAATCCATTTAATTTAACATTGATATTTCATTAAATAGCACCTTAATCCACATACAGGTTCAATTTAATGAGGATTCCATGTAGCAGCTTAATTAAATCAAAAAAATACAATAATACACCGCCGCACATACCATCAACAGTGAGAGAAACATTGTCTCAAAAATACCCGAAAGCATTTTGTAGATATATTTATGCATGTATGTATATTTTATTTCAATCGTATAAAATTTCTGAAAACAGAATTTCAACAAAAATAGCCTCGTGAGTCCTTTTTGACCAACGAAAACAAATTAAAATGTTTTCGGTCAAGTGTGGTGTGGTATAGAATTTCGTTCACAAAAAAAGGGCACAAAATATACTCACACATTAAATATATCCTTTCTCCACTTAAGGCGTACAAAATCAGAACAAAAATCATTTCAATTTTTTATGTGAAAATCATCTGGCCATTTCAACGAAGCATTTTTTCAAACCAATCAATTTGGCGCCATGACTCAATTTTATTCATTTGTTAAGTTTTGATTACAGGATATGTTCGAGGAGCCATGAACCGGTATACCAATTATAGTTAAACAATTATTTTTCGGTAGCTTTATTTTACGGATCTAAATTATTCGAACAATTGAGAATATCCGTGGTACAGGATTACGATTTTTTAACAACAACATGGAAGTGATTAAAGGATTAATATTGATTTTGCTATCAATAATTATTGGGTATGGAAACTGTGGAACAAAAACTGCTCTTGTTAGCTTTGAAAGTATGGTGAATATGGATAATGGAGTTCTATGTAAATACCCATCAGGAAAGGAACCATTAAATTGATATCTACTTCATATTATAATGATTTGATTACAGTTCATTCTAAAACTTAATCCTGTACTCAGCATTGTCATTGTAATATTTATATCCTACACAAATTCATAGAGAAATCATTGAAACCAGGAATGTTTTGACGAAATTTTATAGGTTTGTTTGTTATAGCCCAGGAAAATTAGTCAAACAAAAATAAAGGCAAAATTACGAAATAATTCGGACAATGCTGGATTTTGCTGGAGACCTTTATTTGTATTTTTTTATACCAAATCCTGATTTGGCCCGGAGTAAGAGTCGACTTTCAGTTTTTTTTTTGCAAATTTCACGGAAACTATGAACTTTTTGCAAAAAAATGTTTTGGTAAAAATTGTAGCTTAGATAATTTTCTACAATAAAGATCTTAACAGTTTTCATCGTGCCATCATCCAATTTCGAGAAAAAAGTGTTAAATTGTTACGAAGTCTGTTTTTAGACAACATTGCACTTTTTCACTAGTATTTGGCGCTTTTTGTTTTATTTTTTTATAGTTTTCCCATTAGCCTTATCCACAAAAAAAAAAGCATGACTGAGTTGCAGGAACTTGCTCTTGTTGCAAACTATGGGACTACAAAAATGTTGATCCATGAAACTATGCGTATCATCATACTTTTCATTTTATGTTGTTTACCTAAAATCTTTAAATGCCATCTTGTGCTGCATGTTTAACTTATGTGTCGTACTAAATATAAATTAGAGCTGGTCAGCTGTTTTAAAGTTTCAAATTTGTAAGAAGACGTTAACAGCAAATCCTAGTTATGTGCATTTTATCCAAATTCTGAAATGCACTTACATTCAGAACAATGCAAGTGTAACGTATGCTCAAAGTTTCATCAAAATCGTATGAGCCTTTTTCAGAAAACTAATACAATAGTAAGTACCCCTCATATACAGGTTTTAGATTTTCTTAATTTTCTCCAAAACGGATCATACGATTTTTATGCAACTTTGTGTACTTGCAAGATTTTGAATATAATAAGCTACAATTTTACATAAGTTTCCGAGAAATTAGCAAACAACTTAATGTCGACCTCTTCCCCCCCCAAAAAAAAAATTAGATACGGGCCTTATCATGGAATCATGGGTACTATTGAGGATTTGTTCAAGACATAAAAACAAAGGTCTCCAGCAAAATCCCGCTTTTTCCGAATTTTTCGAAATAAAATTATAATTTTACTTGGCTATTGCAGAATACTGGACAAATTTATTTCAAAGATGGTTACACATTTCGACTGCTTTATTTAATTAGCGATTAAAAGTATTTAGCTCAGTCAACGAATGCTAAAAAAGTGGTCTAGCTAGGTGGAAAAATTGAGGGAAGAAAAACAAAGTGTGCAGCTTTGATTTTGCTGGCGGAGAGGGGGGCTGGCGAGGAGGTTCGCAAATTTGTGCAGTGGTGCTTTGAGTTTCTTTTTTTTTCAGTTTTTCATTTATAGCTCAGAAAAAACTAAAACTTTGTTAAAAGTAATAGTATATTCAATAGTTTCTGAGATATAAGCCTTAGAATATCTCTTAAATATGAACAAAAATTCAACAAAAATAATCAAAAACGTTTTTTTGATTTATTTATCCAATACCCGCTCATCAGCTTGATTGAAAAGTTACTATGGCATTTTCGTGTATCACCCTTCCTCATATAAATTTTCCACTGATTAGACGTTTGGTCACCTCAGGCTCCATAAGCGGTCCAAGCCCGGTTTCTACCACTCTGAATGGTATCAAGTCTTGCCCAATCGGTTTTTATTTCTTTGAATTTTTTCCAGCGCATTTACTTCTTCGACTGTGATCACTTCAATTACTTGTTCGTATAGTCAGTTGCGACTATTGGAAATTATTGCAGAGGAAACTCTTAAAATAGATTATTTTAAAGTCCTTGGAAATACTGTCACCACCTGCAAAGAATTTTGTCGTTGGCCACAAGAAGTTGTTTTTAAGCGTTCTTATTTGTTTTTGAACTTCGATGAACAAATCTTCTATAGCCATTTCCAGGGGCGAACGCAGAAAAACATAACGGGGGGGGGGGGGTTCAAAAAATATAAATATAAATAAACAATTTTTTGTACCCCTTTTAAATTCATCAATAAATAGTCGACAAAAATATTGTATAGGTATAGGCTGACGAAAATAAGAATATTATTCTTCCGGACTACCAACTTAATAATTTCGGTACCTCTGTTTTGCCACATTCTGTGGGAATACCAACTGCAAATCGATTTTCTCAAGAATTTCCTTAGCTACAGGACATATGCTAACAAATTTTACTTCGAAATTCTGTCACATTTCAACAATTTGTTCGTGAAGGTAATTGGTTTATAATGTACAATGCAGTAGCTGATATTGCATTCTTTTTTTTTTTAATTCTCTGCTGTTCTTCATTGCGCTAAAAATTGGCTTGACTACTGTTAGAAAAACATTGAAATGAATAATGGAGTACACTGACAATTGTTTAACATCATGTCTGTTTCATAAAAACAATGTAGACATTCTTTACTACGTGAATGTAGTTCACTGGAAATATTGGAACAATCTGTGATTGAGCCACATTTTTTTTTTGTCAAACAGAAATGATGTTACACAATATCATTGTAGGTGTACTACAATGTATAGCTGATGTAAGTATAGTTGATGAGAAATAGGCCCCCGATTTTGACTTTTTTCGTCCAGTATCTCTAACGAGCAGCTGATCTATTCATACACGTCGTACTATTAATTCAGCAAATTTTTCAGTTACGTCAAGAGATTATCAAAATTTCAATTTCAAATTAATTTTATATTTCCAGTAGTCCAGTAAAATTGTCGCCTGAAACTGAGAGTATGGAGTAATGTGCGTGTAATCCGATGTTTCTGATATTTTGCAAACTTTGTTAATGATGTTGGTCTAATGAATAATCAAAGTTTGTGACTATGAGCGCCGAACGCCAACTTTCTCAAAAATCGAAAAAACTTGAATTTTTTTTCAGATTTTGGCGATTATAATTGTAAAGGACTAGTTTTTGACAGTACCCTCTCAAAACGTTAACTAAATTTTCTAAAATATGGGATTTTATTTGTCTTTGTAGACCCAATAGTTTCTGAAATAAAGCTCTTCAAAGTTTATAAAAATGATAATTATTTAACCCTCAACCCCCCCCCCTGCTTTCGCCACTGGACATTTCTCGTTCTTTGACCGGCAATATTACAGACGCATAGATACTCATCAGTTTTTTCATGTCGCATTTCCTTCAAAGGCTGCTTTGGGTCAGCAGCCGGAGCAGATGTTTCTTGTAGCTCCCGATGCATACTCTCCAAAATATCTGCTTTACTCAAGTAGTAAACTTTTTTTTGATTCGACAATTTCGAGGAGCGTTTTCATATAGTGTTATGAGAGGTCACATTGACCAACAGATAGTTTTAATCTACAGAAAACTTTGTGTGTCGTAAAAGACGTTCCAAACATTGATTTTGGAAATCTAAAACAAATTTAGAAATTTCATTATTTTTTCTTTATTCCTTCCAATTTTCAAGAATTTACTAAACCTACTAATTTACTAAACCTACAAAACATAGACACATATTCAAGTAACTAGCCACAAGAGCAAGTTCGACTGGGTCCTGAAACACCTAGAAAGGACTTGACTTAAAACAGTTTCATTTTCCAATTAAAGTTGAAACTAAATCTCTCAGTGAACTTAGTTCACGCGGAATGATTTTCTTGAACGTTATATTTAACCCATGATCCTTGTATCAAGGTTTTTAAGGGTTATTTATACATTTTCTTACGCAGTTAACCAAGGATCTACTTAAATGTATAACGAAGTCGCTGTATAATGTTAAGACCAATACAAATTAAATTTTATAGATTTTAATATATTCTATTTCAGCAACATGATTCATATAGACAAGATACATCTAGTGTTTGTATTTCCACTTAGAAAAAATCTAAAATTATTTTATAACATTTATTAAGGACTCTTGGATGTTCTTGGATAGAAATCAAGTTTTAAAGTGTTTTTTTTTTTTATAATTTTTGCATGCACTGCACATATTGCACAACCACGACTGTAGAGCCACATATAAATCTTTCGTGCAATTCAACCTCATGTTGCTCTTGAGTTTTATTTATCTATTTTTTTTTTGCCTCATTTCCTGGCTATGTGCACACAGCACAGCATGCAAGGACGAAATGAACTGAAATGAATTTTAAGTGATTTTTATCCTAAGTTTGTTTTTCTTAGTTTATTTCAAAGGCAAGGAGGAAGAAGCATATGTGCCATGCATTGCATACGAGTATGTGTGGTAGCATATAGCGTGAGATTCTCGCTATCGCCTTTCGAAAACAACACTTTAGAGCTCTTGTTAGTGGTCTTCCTGCTTTTTAAAGGCATGCAAGGATTTCAGTTTTTTTTTTTTTTTTTTGTTTTATAAAAACCCATTTCTCGGAGTACTTTTTTTTTTTAATATGGATGGTTGAGCTCTCCCACAGTCATTAAAATTCAATTCATTATTCGTCAAGTATGCTTGGCTGATGATGTCCAGTGATTGTGTAGAGGGTTTGGCACTTGAGTTTTTGGTTTTCCTAAATAATGAATGCTAGGAAAAGGAAATATTTGTTTTTCTTGGAAATTCCCGAGGTGTGATATGGGTTCTGGGATAATGAATGGTAAGGTTTTTTTTTTTAAGAAAAAAGGATTGGGTTGAAAGAGGAAATGTCGATTTAATTACACATTCAGGATGTTAGTTTAAATACTTTTAAAGTTTAATGAGTTATGGCCCTAATGGCATGGAAAGGATTTTATTAATTAGATTTGTTATACAGTGATAGCTTTTTAAAAGGTTTTGAGTTACCAATAACATTTTAACACTTAGTAGGAAGTTTTATTCATCATTTTTTTTTTATTAAAGAGGATCATATATAAATCGAATGGGAAAAAGAGAAAGAACAACAAAATGTGTGTCACTAATAAATAAAAAAGTTGTCTCCTCAGTGGACTGATAAACCCAATTGAGTTGAAAATAACATAAGCCTCATTGATAGAGTCGCGTATTGCGATTAACAAGATGTGTATGTATGTGTGCCTATTCGACTCCCAAAACTGTCCAAATTCAGAAAACGTGTTTTTCTAATAAACATGAGATCATAAATAGTAATAAACTACTAAGAATCTTGGCAGCCGTGAAAAAGTTATAATTTCTGCTAAATGGTGTTGGTGTTTGCAGGTTTTTGTTGGTTAATTAACTCTCTTCTTAATTTACATTGAATTATGTAGGTCAACCAAAGCATTTTTGAGCTCTTGAAACGCTTCTTCTTCTTTTTTTCAGATGACTTTTGCACTTCACCATTTCACCTAATGACCTGCTTCTAAGGATTGTCCTGTTGACTTAAGAAAATGTTGGTTATCTTCCCAGTTATGGATTGTTCGATAACTGAGGCCAACTGAATGCTGGTATACGTTTGTAATTTGTTTTAGTATAAGATCTTTACTGACTTACTATGGTGAAGTACGTTCTGCTAGTCTTCTAAAAAACTATAGAGTCAGCTATTTGGGTCAAAGAACCAAGCCAAGATCTAAGCTAATATTTTGAAATACTTTTCAATATTCCCACCTATCGAGAAATATTGTTTTTTTTTTTTTTTTTTTAATACAATACCAATACAAAACAAATAAAAATGGAATGATTTTGAGAGTCAGTAGCGAACATGTTTTAGCGTACGTAAACTGCGCTCTGTAATAAATCACATCAGCGTCCATGAGTCACATTTGATACCTAACATAAATGATTTATATGTATAAGAAAAAAAAATACGAAAACGTATTGGACGTGAGGACATGGTTTGAGCACTTCGTAGGGGTACAGTGAAGTCGTGTCTTGTTTGCTTTGTTTAATAAAAATTTTAATATTTTTATATGGGATGCTTATAAAATTATATTCTTTAGCTTTAACACTTAAATAAAAAGTTTGCATTAATTTAAGTTACTATCGAATGTGCTTAATCCACTGTCGGAGATGCCCCTCGTTGATCCATCTTTCACACCCTAAACAAAAACTTAAAAAAACTAAAAATGCATTTTCTAAAAATCTCAAACTTCGTCAAAATATTGGAAAAATACAAAATACTCAAATCACATTTAAAAAAAATTCGAATTTGTACAACTTTTTCTCTATGTCGGAATTCGAAATCTTATTGAAAAACATAAAGTGAATTAAAAGCAATTACTTGGCTCAAAAAACTTTAGTTGTGTGGATTGCCAAAGAATCTTATGGCAAATTAAAGATATAAAAAAAATTATCTTAATTTAAATACAAACTACAATAACTATAAAGATGAATGAATAATTGTTAATTATGTGGAATTTCATTTAAGTAGCAAATTTTTTATCAAGCTTTTAATTTTTATATTTCTTTATTAGTTTATAATTTTTGTCTCAAAAATTAAAGTTCTACGTTATAACGGAATATTTTGTAAGTTATTTTAGGCAACGTGGCAACGCAACTAGGCCCATTTCTTTCTGAAAAGCTACTATTTAAATTTTAAATAAAAAACTTCAATTTTTTTCCAATTTTGTTGGTAATAAGTTGGTGGGCGATGAAGAACTGTTATTATATTGTGATTTTGAAAGAATTGTGATACAAAAACACAACTAGAAGAACAATTGTGCTTGTTTCCGCAAAAATTGAGAATTTGAAATTTTCCCTTTCGTCTTTTACTTGCTCAATAGGACAAGTATTGGTTTCGTGTAAAAAAAATCGAGGTTTTAATCAAACCTGACATTACGATGATAGAGAAGCCCAAAAAAGTAGATTTCGTGCTGCCGTGTCGGTCGGTCTGCCTCTGCGAAAGTTCGTTTGTATGTTTACCGAGCTACAGCCTAAACGGTTCAAGCTTCGTGTGTTTTTTTTTAGCCCGGCTATAATGGGTACCTCCCATATAATGGTTTTAGTTTTTCCAAATTTTCTCGAAAACGGCTCTAACAATTTTGACTTTGTGACATTATATTTGGAGTGCTCTTAGTGTAACTAAATTTCATGTTTTTGGCTAAAAATGCACATAACGTATAACAGATATTTACTGTTAACGGTTTTTACAAATTTGGCCATAACTTGATAACGGTTGATCCGATTCTTTTGAAATTCTGTACAGATTTCAAATTTGATATAAAACACAATATGACAATCACAGCTTTTATCACAGCCATACAACTTGATCTCACGTTTAGGCCATTTACTGATATTTTTTGAAATTTCTTCAGAATTTAATTTAATTTAAATTTTTTTTAATTTTAATTTAGTCCCATTGTTTCTACAAGAGCAAGTTCGTGCGAAACAGTCGTGCATTTTATTTCTTAAGAGTAAGGCCCTTAGTTCACTTGAGCAAGTCAACGTTGTATGAAAGTTGCGTGTATTTTTTTTATATTGAATTTCCTTGTGAGTTGCGGTTGCGTTGCTCAAGTGGACGAAGGGCCTTAGTGTCCAACGAGAAAAGTCACAATATATTTTGGCGAAATTTAGTATTCCAAAATCACTTCTAAACTTGATTATTTTTGTTTTGGAAAAACTGATCATTCTATTTTGTCGAAAAAAACCTAAAAATTAAAAAAAAAAAAATCATAAAATTTAATTGTTGTCTTTAATTTAAATCTTTTTAATACCAACAGTTTTTGAAAAGAATTTATTAAAAAAAAATATATATTTCCCAGTCGTTTGCATGAAAGTAACTTTCCACAAGAGCAAGTTTGTGCGGCCCAATCGTGACCTTTATCTTATGCAAGCAACAGCTGACATCAAAAAACGCATTTAGCGCAACATATCAACGTGCGGTAGTATAGTATTTCTATGGCAGCTGTAGCTTTCATAAGGAATTTGTGTGTTAATCAAAGTACATATAAGTGGTAATGATTCTCTTGTTTTTAAAAGTAACAACTTTTAACATTATAGAAAAATTATTAATCAAATTTTATGAATTTTTTTAGCTTTTATTAATTAATTAAAATTTGACCCTTTTGCTTGTGGAAAGAAGTTGTTATTATATATTATAGTATAGGGTTTTCCAATAAGAGGTGTTATTTTGAATAGCCCGCTATATCGGTAGCTGTCACTTTTGAAGCTGTCATTTTTTGACATTTGACAAGTAGAAACTACGCCATTAATAAAAATGAAACGATACACGCTTCAACAACAACGTTTACTTTCAACAAGACGGCGCTACGTGCCACACAAGCAATGAAACCATCGATCTTTTACGGGAAAAGTTTCCGAACCGTGTTATCTCTTGAAGAGGTGATCACAATTGGCCACCGAGATCTTGTGATTTAACACCTTGCGACTTCTTCCTTTGGGGCCACGTGAAAGATAAGGTCTACGCCAACAGCCCAGCATCGATTCAAGACCTCAAAGATGGAATTCGTGAGGCTATCGAGGGCATAGGGCAGCCATTTTGCTATTTGGTTATGGAAAATTTCATGAAAAGGATATGGTCCTGTAAGCGTGGTCGTGGCGGCCATTTGTCTGATGTTGTGTTCCATTATTAACGGCATACCTTCCTCTTTATAATGAAATAAACATCCGATCATTTATCTCAAAAAATGCCATTTTCTTTGAATATCAAAATAACAGCTCTTATTGGAAAACCCTTTATAAGTCAATAAGGCTTGTGAGGTCTATATGCGAATCATAATTATTGATGTATGGTAATAAATTTGAAGTATCAACAGCATCTCTTTCATTTTTTATAATCTAATAACTTTTTTAAATTCACTTAATGCAAATATGGGTCAACAGAAGTGTTTTTATATAAAATGTGGTAGATATACCTATTATAGGTAAGTTAGCTTTTTATGGCCTTTAGTCCATGAAAAAATGGCGTTTCGTGCGGATGCTCACTTTGCACTCATCAGTTGACGACGAGTGAGCACCTTGTCAATAAGCAAATTTCCGCTTATTTCAGTTCAACTTACATAACTTTTTTGACAAAAAGCTAAAGTGAACTATATATCCAACAAGATTACGATTGCAATCATCAACAAGTCCACTAAATTTAATGCTAAGTCTTCTACTACGTTGAAATTATTTTTTATTTATTATTTAATATTTTCAATACATAGTATATAGAATTTGTATTATAACAAAAAACATTATTTATATATATTATAGGTAAGTGAAAAATCAATTGCGATAAATCAAAGTAATACAAAATTAATATCACTTCCTGTAATAAAATTGTTGTCAATCAAACATATAAAAATACATACTTTAGACACAATACATTAATTATTTCCAAACTCATGGCCCAATAAAAAAAAATCCATTAAACACAACACTCCAAACAATCCCGGAAATGCATTTTGCTTTTAAAAAATTAATACCCATGTAGGTAGCATCCCCTGAGATTCAACATTCAACAGTTTTTTGGATAAAAGGACTATAATATATCTCTACCCCCAGCTCCATCAGAAGCACCAAAGAACTGTTCTTGTTTTTTTTTTCTGTCAGGAGACATTCTTTCCCTCTTTTCTTTATTATAATATCCGTGTGGTCCATTCCCTCTATACAAAAGACGAGCAACAAATTACAACCCACACTTGTGTTTCATGAGCAAACACATAAAATATTCCCCACTTTAAGCGCCACAATGCATTACCGTTGAGATGTTCATTTTCATCAGAATAAAAAAAAAAAAAAAAAAGATCCCTATAAACGAAAAGGAAGGACTCTCACCACCCACACCGACATCGACGACACAAAACGAGGACATCATCAAAGTAACCAACTATCCGGTATAATGCCATTATCACTCTGCAGCTTCTACGAACCTGTTTCAATAAAATTTTCATTTTCATGTCCTTAATTAACACAAAAGTCGAGAGATAGAAACTTCGATGTCCTCCTAACAAAAGGGAACAAAAAAAGAACGACTTGCTTTAGCTTCGTGCTTGTTCGAGGGCCGGCATGCAGTAAGAACATTAAAAAAAGCAATGCTCCATGTCAACTGTTAACGGCTCTGTTTCAAACACAGTCACTTTATATTGTGAATTTTTTTTTTTTTTTTGTTTCTCATCATCATCAGAGAAGAGTGAGAGAGAATTCATATAGTGTTCAAAAAGGACAACATTGGACAAACACTTACTTTCGCTTAGATCCTTTTGATGGATTCTATATATACTCTGATGTTTTATGATGCTGTGCACTCGCAGTTTCACTTCTGACAAAATGTTTCATAAATAATTTCTTAGAATAGAGATATCTGCAAACAACACACACATCAGGAAGTCCTTTCTATCCATTGAGAAATAAAAAATGAGATGAATCAGGCGAATGCATTTGAAAGTGTCCTGTGTTGTTTTTTTTTGTTTTTTTTTATTTCGTTGGAGCTAACTGTTTGTCATATCCTTAAGTCATTGCACTGATACACTCTTGATAGCATGATGGAGAAATGCATTGATGAAAAAAAAAACTGCGATGCACTTTAGTGGTTCTGCATTCAATCTGCTTAAATATGTATCTTCCTGCATGTGTCCTCTGGTGCAAGGATATGCGACACACGAGTATGTACATGTGCTCATTTTAAGCTTTGTTCTTTAACATTTCACTTTTCCTTCGGGAGGATGTGCATCATGTGATGCTGCCAGCCAGTTTTTGGGGAGAAGTATGATGAAGATGAAACTTGATACAAGTCATATAGGTGCATATTAGAGATTGCACGTTTTTATGCGGGCATTTCGATAGCCAGAACACCTGTGTCACTATGTTTGCTTAAACCAATTGGATGAATTCTTTGATATCAGTTGTTCCTTCTACAGAGATACATAGATGATTATATATACATTTATGCAATGGTTCATTGTGCCAGATGTTTGGATAGAATCTCTTGTTGACAAGTTTGCATAACTTTCTTCCTATGTGAATTGGCTATAAGTGAACAAAAAGTTTATCTTCTTTGAAGAAAGAGGTTCGACTGGGTTATACATACGAAAACTGAGAGAACGAAAAGACACAATCATTATAATGTTGAACACAAGGAGTACCTATTAATTTTGAGAAAGACATTAGGCCTAAATTAAAAATCGTATTTTCAAAGAAGATTTATTCAATGACGACTACAGTAGGTACATAATCCACCTCAAATGGTGTCCAGATGTTGGGCTGTAGGTATATGTGTAGTGCATAAACAATCGCTTGCTTCTTCTTCTTTTGGATTACAATACCGGGCAAACTGATACCTTAACTTACAAGTCTGTAGGTATAGTCTTCATTTTGAATAAACGTTTTCTTTTTTTCAGATCTTTTTTTGCTTGTTCACGCCACCGTTTACATGGCTTCTCACTCCTTAGATGATCCGAAAGAATAACCCTTCAAAAAATCTCCTTGTCCGAATGCCACATAGAAATCAAATGTATCTCAATGTGATCGCTCTGCTGAGTAAGTAATCAACTCCATTTCAAAGGTTCATTAAACAGCAATAATGCAGCAATGATATTCCTATATCGCCACGCCCCCATTTCGCTCCGTGCAGGCATCTGTTCTAACCTTGTTTTCGCGGAGTGGATTTTTCGCCTTCTGACAAAACTTCTTACAGATATAGTTTATTTCCTGTGGTTTCAATTGGCCTTTCCTTTCTAACCTTTTCTTTTCTTTGAACCCAGTGCTCGATTGGTATTCCATGTTGCATTATGGAACCAAAATTTTGTTTGTGCCGAATTATGAATTCTAGAATAGAGAAACTTTTAGCTTGTTCCTTACCATAATTTCTATTCACCTCAAAGTCAATCAGCCTCTGTCTGTTATCAGAGGTGATGTTGAATTAAGCTTTATTTTTACAACATTTTTTTGTTTTAAGGTGTGATGCTTTTCCTCTGTGAAAATGTACTCTGGGCTGTGAAGGTTTTAGCTTGATTTTTGCTTAAATGTCTTCACGTAGTTACACATTCGAACTATCGCTGTTCTTGTTTTTTCTAACAACCACCACACCACCATCGTAGCAAATGTCACCGTTTTTAAGTTTCCGTCTGCCAATTTTATTCCATCGCACACGGCACGAGTACGATAACTTAGGCGCAAAAAAAAAAATAACGGTCTTTTGTAGAACAGTTTAATACAAGCATTTATTATTATGGAAGTCGGGTCTATTTTCCCCCGTTTGGGTAGTGGGGGCTATTTTAGAAAAAAGATACAAAAAAAATTAGCAACGACAACACTTGAAATAAAGTACTATACCGATTTTGTAAGCCTGAAACACAGGTCATCAACTTGTAATCCTTCGTCTCCTCCCGTAGAAAAATTGTTTACACGCGATTTTCTATACATGAATACGTTTGAACAGCAAAATGCAAAATTGTAAGAATTTATGGTCTAGCCAAATTTGACAGACCCATTTGAAATGCACGGGCACTCATACAGAGTTAAATCTCTGCAGTTTTGAAATTTTGTAGGCAAAAGTGGGTGTGGAGCCTCCTGAGTTGATGTTCTATTCGGGACCAAAGACTAAACTGGTAGACCAATATTTACATCAAATTTGGTAGGTATTGTTTTTAGGGTGATACGCCCAGAGTTTTTTTTTAGGTCACTGTAAGTCAATAAATAACGGTACCTGCCATATAACGGTTATCGAAAACCTCATTTTTCTCAAAAACGGCCCTAACAATTTCAAACAAATTTCACATGTGTAATGAAATGTAGAAGGTCTATCAAAAAGTGGAAACCAAACCTTCAAGAAAATTCGTTTAACGGTACCTGCCATATAACGGTCTTTTTAAATTTTGGTTATCTCGACAACGGCTAAAGTGATTTGAACGAAATTAAATACTGAACTAGTCGTAGCTATTCTTAATAACATGGCATGAAATTTTTTTTTTTCAAATTTTAATTTGTCAGGTTTTAAATAATTTTTGAAAAACTGTTTTTTTGAATTTAATATTTCAAAAAGCCGTTGATGGATTTTTATGAAATTTAGTTTTAAGGAATAAAAACTTAAGTTTAAAAGACCTGCAATATCAATTTTTTTTAGAAAAAAGCTTTCGAAAAAATATATTGAAAAAATCGATTTTTTCGAAAACCGGTCCAACGAAAAAAAAAAAAAAATGTTTCATAAGCTCACATTATAAAAGAAAATTTTTTGCATACTTTGATTATATTTAAATAAGTAACTACTTGGTTTTATTTCTCCTTAACACACACAAATCATTTTTAATGTGACTCTATTGGAATGGTCGCCACTGTAACAGGGTTTAGGAAGTACAAGCAAAAGAAATAACTTTGCCCTCATCACACTCTTTTAATTTTCTTCATTAAATAAATCTATTCTTTTCTATTCTTAGCAAATAATAGGACGTATCCAATACTGTTATACTATTGCATTTATTGAAAAGCAAAGTTGAATTAAAAAAAAATTTTGTTTGGTTGCTTAAACCAAGAAAATAAAAGAAAAAAAATTAAGGTATTAATTCAGACTATTATTTTTTAGACTCTTTAAAAGTATAAATTGATCGTGGCAAGGCGTCGAGATACTTTGACAAGCGAAAGAAAAAAGTCATAATTTTTTTCTTATTTTAGTTGAAAAACGAGATTGGCGATGTGTCGATTTTTCATTGGCTGTCGCCAAGCGGCTTCTATCATATCATTCTGGTCGGGATTAATTGACTCTAAATGGTTGGTAGCTCTGAGTCTTAAGCCACTGTTGCACCGCCACATTTGTGTTTGTTTTTTTATTTGTTGCTCGCAGAATTGCGAATGTGGGCGCTCATCGGTCAATTGGTGATTAAACTATTCACAACCGATAATAATTGCATGTGGGCGCCTAGCCTAAGTGTCCCCTCACAGTGTCCGATAAGTCTTGTTTTGGGGCTTAGTCCAACTCCCATAGGGGTACTCACAAAAAAATTGGTCGCACGATCCAAATTATGGTCGTTTGGGCGAAATTTTGAAAAATGGCTGCCAAAATCGATTTCTGTTTGAGAAAAAGTTGCTTTTTTTCCCCTCAGATCAACTTTTCTTGAATCTCGATTTGATAGCAAGATTCACACATATTTGCACACATACTTAACAGATTCGATTTCTTCTGTCAGTTGAGCCGTTTAATTGTGTAGTTTTGTTTATTTTAATATAAATTTCTCAAATAAAATAATTTTGAAATAATCTATTGAACGTGAGCTTTGTTGTTAATAGTGCAATATGTTAATAAAGTGAACTTAAGTGAATTGTTTAGATCGCGTCTATAAAATATACACCACACAATTGCAGTAAAAACGCAACTTTGTTGTTTCAACATCCATAGGAAGGAAAAAAGTAAACTTTTAAGATCAAATCTGAAAAAATCTAAGGAATTCGACATAAGTTTCAATTAAGCTATTTAAAAAAAAAAAACAATACACAAGAAACAACGAATTTAACTGCTGAGTATTTTACTTTGAAACTACTCAGAGATTGTGAAAAAAATCGTATTCAAAGAATTGTCTTTATAAAATTTGTTTGACTAAAAGAAAAAAGTAAAATACGTATTTAAAAATAAAATCGGACCACCGGGTACGAAAACAATAAAAAATCTATTAATATGACGTCCATTTTTTTTTTTTTTTTTTAATTCATATTAATATTTATATCTAATGTATACCTATACTGAAGTACACCTATACCCTTCTATTAAAGTAGGTACTAGACTAGACATAAAACACCACAAAGACCATTTAAGGCTAAAATACCTGAAATATATATTAAATTATATTTGGCCAATTCATCACTGAATAATACATCTCTTCTAATTTCAATACACATCAAATCGTAAAATTTAAAAAAGGACGAGTAAAAATTTTTCATTACAATATTTCTTTAAGTTTCAATTAAATTTTACAGCAGGATGACACCCTAAAGCAACATGCCGAATTAATGAAAATCATAAACTTTTATTATGACACCACCAAACAAATAATGTGAGAACCCGTAAATGGGCGCTGATGGTTGACATAAAAAAGTCATGATCTCTTAAGCAATCTTCACACTCTTACAGTAGGTATTCTTAAAAAAATATAATAAAACCGTGCAAATTTAAACAAAAAAGTTAAATAAACTTTACGAGTGGGTCATTTGAAACAGATTGCTTTAATTTGATATATTAAAACGTGACATTTAAATTCAGTTGATGAAATAAGCTTTTGAATTTATTCCTCTGATACCATCACATATATTATTATTTCAAACATAAAATCTTTCAATTTGGTCGTAGAAATAAAATGTCGGTATACGCTAATTTTATATCACAATTCATTATTCTTTTTTTATTTCACGGTCCTTAAAAACTTTAGAATGTTTTCAAATAAAACCACCGCCGCATACAAATTCATCTCAATTCAAAATTTCCCTCAAAAGATATTATTTGTCTAATAAAAAAAATAGCTGACATATTACTTCCAATTCGTAAAATGACACGATATCTTTTTCACCCAACATCATACCAATATATACCTCGCTTGTGTGTCCTTAATCTGCAATCATCATTGTTAAGTGATCCTCATTAATCTCTGTCTCATTCGATACTTTCTGAATAAAAAAAATATATAATATAAAAGTTTTTTTTTTTCATTCCCAACCATATCTCCAGCACTGTGAGAATGGACGGAAAAAAATAAAATGTAATAAATTTTAAGCCAGTTGACTTCGACTTGGAGTAACCTAATTCCACATCCCGCACCAAAACCATTCACATCCCTCTTGCAAAGAAGGACGCGCATCACAATGGCTTATTTAAATTTTAAATCAGTCCTTAAAGAAAAATCGCTGAGACGATGACACGAAAATTTATTGATCCAATAAATTATTGGCCCTAAAGCTTGTGTTTGAGAGGCGACACACACACATACCCACCATTGCTTTCGTCCTTTATACTCCCATTCATTCACAGAGGCAAATTTTAATATTACATTTTTTTAGATGTCGCGCGGTTGGATCTGTTCAAATTGACAAAAAATATTTTATGCTTACTTTCAGAAATAAAAGGATATTTTTTTTAAATAACAGAAAAATTGTTCCAACTTCAACACAAAAAAAAAAAAAAAAACAGAAACACTGCATACATATCCTGATCACGCTTCGTGGACAGTGCATTTAAATATTTTGCCAACCAATCAAGGGACAATAGAATGTCCTGACGTGAAAATAAAAATTGTCTGACTTAAGTTCGGTGAGGTAAAAAATAAAATAACATAATATATGTATGTATACATAAAAAAAAAACATTGAAAACATGTCAAAATATACATATAAAAGATATTATTCAGTCGACATTTTTTTCATTCTCCATCAAAAGCCTCCCAGCTTTATGGCGGGTGAACAGAATGATAAGGATTTTCCAGGAGGAAGATAATATATCCTTTTTTACAGGTAACACATATAACAAATAGACAAAAAACCGATGGAATAATAAATTGAAAGGAAACAATGGGAGCCTGAGAGGCCTGCACTCTTGTAATTTCATTGGAATCACTTTTACGGGCTTGCGAGAACGACATTTTATTTACTATCATTTTTGAGAGTGTAACAGTGTGGCTGGAAAGAGAAAGAATAATTTTTATTTGAAAAATATTTGTATTTCTTATTTTTTTGTACTATAAGAAAATTTTAGTTTTTAGTGAAACATTCAGCACTCAATCAATTGTGAAGAATGAGAAATGAAAGAGGACTGCCAATAGAAATTGGGGCTGTCTTAGGGGGAACACATGGGGAAATCTACTTTTTAATTTAAATACGAGGCATCCGTTCGATATTTTATACCCTTATTTTTTAAGGTTCGAAAGCGTAAATAAATTACCTTCGGAAATCGTTCGGTTAATAAAGATACGAAACAGATTGAGAACAAGATAGATGAGAGTAAGAGACCCACATTTGCTGTCTGAAGTTAGGACTCTTAATTCTTTAATAAAAGAAGCTATTAGTATTCATAGAAACAAATCTTGGAACAGTAAATTACAAAGCTTGCAGTATGCAAGTAAACCATTTTGGAATATTGTTAAAGTGATAAAAAAAATTAAAACACTTATTCCTGCTCTAAAAATTAACAATGCACTTAAATTGTCAAATTCAGAAAAAGCAGTTGCTTTAGCTGAGACTTTTTACAGTAATCATGCAATAGTCAATAACTTAGTTTGTTATTTAGATCTTGAAAATACGGTAAATGCATCTGTTTCTTTTATAGATAATAACACTATTGAATCAGTAGAAAACTTTGTTACTCTAGAAGATATTCAGTATACAATAAGAACATTAAGAACAAACAAATCTGTAGGATTCGATAATATTAAAAATCTATACCTAAAAAATCTTCCAAAAAGTGGTGAAGTTTTCTTAAAAAAGTTGTTTATCTGCTGTTTTAAACTGAGTTATTTTCCCCTGGCGTGGAAAAATGCTAAAATAATTCCAATTTTGAAGCCGGGAAAAAGTGCATGGGAACCTTTCAATTACAGGCCAATCAGTTTGCTTAGTTCGCTAAGCAAATGTTTCGAAAAAGTAATTAAAACTAAGTTACTAGCTCATATCAATCGTAATAATATAATTCCTTCTGAACAATTTGGTTTTAGAGCTTGTCATAGTACCGTTCATCAGGTGCTTAGAGTAACAAAAAGCGTGAAAAATAATTTAAGCTAGGAAATAGTACAGGATTGGTATTTCTTGACATTGAAAAGGCGTTTTGATACGGTCTGGCATGACGGTCTCTTACACAAGTTACAAACCTTAGATTTCCCACTGTACCTTACGAAAATAATAAAA
The DNA here is from genome assembly GCA_951217065.1 of Baccha elongata. Classification (NCBI taxonomy): domain Eukaryota; kingdom Metazoa; phylum Arthropoda; class Insecta; order Diptera; family Syrphidae; genus Baccha; species Baccha elongata. The sequence goes on from OX578272.1 coordinate 250,280,415, forward strand.
TCCTTTCTTCTTTCAAGAAAATTTCAAGTTTTTGTCAATAATGAACTGTCTGAAATATACAACATTAATGCAGGTGTACCCCAAGGATCTGTTCTCGGAATAATTTTATACACTCTATTCACATCTGATTTTCCTAGTTTGAGATATTGTGAAAAGGGAATTTTTGCTGATGACACCTGTATTTATACATCAGATTCAGTTGGTTCCGTAATAGAAACCAAACTGCAATATGATTTGAATACAATACAAACATATTTCAATGACTGGAAAATAAAACTGAATATTGCTAAGTCACAGGCCATCTTTTTTACCCGGAAAAGAAAAGCCTGTCTCTTACCAAACAACAGTCTTCAAATCGGTGGTAGAATGATTCATTGGGGTAGTAGTGCTAAATATCTTGGTGTGCACCTAGACAAAAAACTAACATTTGAATTCCATATCCAACAAATTTTGAATAAAGTAAATGTCACAATAAAGATTCTCTATCCATTCATAAATCGGCGTTCAAAGCTTAATGACAAAAACAAGCTTTTTATTTTCAAATCAATATTTCAATCACTTATCTTTTATAGATCTCCAGCTTGGGGTGGATGTGCCAAGAATATTCAAAAGCTTCAAATTGCCCAAAACAAAATCTTGAAAATGATGCTTAATTTACCATGGCACTTTTCAACGCGAGAACTTCACCTGCTTACGAATATAGAGTATGTGCAAGATCGAATTTTTAAGTTAAATGAAAAGTATAAAATCTCCTGTGAATTATCGGATAATCTCTTAATTTCTAATCTATTTCATTAAAAAATAATAATAAAAAAGAAAAAAAAAATGTTTAAATATATAAAATTAAAACTTAAAAAAAAAAACAAGTTACCTATTCAGATGTGTTTATTATAAGTATAAATGTATTTATGTAATCAATGTTGTTATCTTTTATTGCTTTATTCAGTTCATTGTTATTGTATTTTTTCTTATTTATTTATTTATTTGTTTATTTATTTACTTATTATTTGTGTAATCATTTATGTATTTATTAATTTATTTATATTCTTTCATTTATTTATTTATTTATTCACTTAATTATTTATTTATTTATTTATTTATTTATTTATTTATTTATTTAGTTATTTATTTATTTATTTTTTTTTGTCTATTTTTTTATTTATTTATTTATTTATTTATTTGTTTATTTATTTATTTATTTATTTATTATTTACATTATTAAGACTGATTTTTTTATGTTAATTAGAGTGATACATTTAACTGTGATATTAATTTAAATTAAATATTGTCGTATTATTTATTTATTGTAATTATTCTTAATTACTTCTTTATTGCTTTTTTGTAAAATAAATACTTCTTTCTATGTACTTGTTTTAAAACTAACTCCACCATCCATCTTCTCTCATCTCTGAGCAGGCGTGTCTTTATTTAAGTACCTAAGGTACATTTTTTTCTCATTTTTTACGAAGGTTTTTATTACCATAGCTTTTCCTTCTAATTATCACTTTATTCTAATTAAATCTCATTTTTGTCCAATACAAGTTATTAACATCAGTAAGGTAGTATAACCATATCTATGTAAATTGTGCAATTGCAATTTGTTTTTGGAAAAAAATATATTACTATGCCAAATAAAAAAAAAATAAAAAAAAAAATGCGACTGCTATGAATCAATTACAAAAAGAATAGAACATGTTATCAGTGCAAAATTTGAAAATGGCTGTGCTGAAATATTCTAAAAGCTGCTTCATAGTCCTTATCAGAACAGTTCCCAACAGTTTTGGGAAAAATTTTTGAATTCCGAATTCGACCGATTGAATCAAACATACATCCGTAAACGAATGAAATCACAAACCTATACACTACAACGCTTTACCCGGCATCGCCCGAATGATGTTCTTTGATAACTGATCAACCAAAAAATCCAAATTTGTTTGGATTTTCTGTCAATTTGCCGGTTATTTTATTCGATTCAATATAAAAAAAAAAAACATTTTGGATTGCGGAAAATTAATTTTGCGTGAATATATTTGAAGAAAAATTCTTTGTTATTGTTTTAATGTATATTTGTGTATATTTGTGGACGATGTTTCGGTTTCAGTATGGCCGAAGCATTAAAATAGATTTGTCAAAGTTTGAGAAATATGTTGTTTTTTCAAGTTCCGACCTCAGGCCATCTCGTTGAACTTTTACGATAAATTGAAATTGTCAACATTTAAAACTGAATTTACCAAATATTCATTAAGGATTATTAAAAATGAACTAAAATTAGTTTTAAATAATTCTTTTCAATTTTATTTTCAATTGAAACTAAAGCGGGGTACAATTAACAAAATGAAAAAGTTTGTTTAAAAGTACAATTTTAATGTTGTGACAAAACAAAATTAAATGTCAAACAAAAACGGGTAAATGTGCGGTGTGAATGTATTTCGAGTTTTTGTCAAAAACCGTGATTTTGATTCGGTGTGAAAAGGCTAAAGCCGAAACAAAAAATACAAAAAAAACGTTTAACTTATACAATGCTATTCTATACATTTTTAGAAAGTCAAAAATATCTTATTTTATTTTTTTATAAATAATAGTTCAATCATCAAAGATTTTAATTTTTTTTTTTCGAATTCTATGTGTAAGTTTCAACGCGCTCTAACGGTGCACCTGAGAAATAAACAATACCTATGAATTTAGTTAGAAATTTAATAGTCTTTCATTTTATTGTGGACGAAATTTCAGTTAAGACGCATAGTTTCCGAGTTGTTAGCAAGAAAACGAAAAAATAGCGAAAATTCCGCGGTTTTTTCCGCATGTGAATAGTTTCTCAAAAATTATAGTTTTCAAGCTCAAAATTTTGAAAAACAAATTTAAATAGTTTCAAACATTTTTTTAAATTCAATGCTCTTATTAATTTTTAATCAAAATCAGAGTCCCGATACTTCAATATCATACAATTCTTGAGAAAATTAAAAATAATCAAAAGCATATTTTCTTCTCAGAAAAACCATTTTTTAGTTCTAACGTGACTGAATATTAAAAAAAATTGTATCTTCCTTTTTTCAATTTTATAAAAAATATCAAGTATTTTGTAAGAATACAATAGAGAAAAGGTAATGCATAAAATCTGATAATCTTTTGCCAATCATCCTGTACACAGGACGTTAGTTGCCTTTGAGGTAAAAAAGGGAATTATTCCAAACTATAGACGTTTGAATTTCATCAAAAAAACATCTGACTGGAGCCTTTAATTCCCATGTTTTCTTTGTCAAGGTCTCTTATGTAATTTCCACACAAAAATTAATATTAAATTCAAGCTAAGTGCATGTTCTAAGGCATCATTGATTGCTTAGTACCAATTTGTTTGTATTTAATTTTCATTGAAAGTATTGTGTTCAAGGACACTTGGTCTCTCAATCGATTTATAGTTCCAAAATCTCCTCCTGAATGTAAGCACACATTTACATTATTTAAAGCACATTGAAGGGTGAACCAGTCAAGTTTGTTCAACCCAAAAACCAAATGTTCTTATTTCTTTCTTGTCCGTCCTACTGTGTATATGTGCCTCTACCTCAATCAACCATGCGAGTCACTCTAGGGATCATTCTTCCGTACATGGTATTCATTTATTTAAAAATAAAATCGAAAAGACTGCTTAGTGCTTTTACTACCTTTGTCGTCCAAATGATTCCTTCTTTTTGTAAATATGTATATTTCCTCAACTTTATTTATTGAGCCTCCCAACTGGTTGAGCCTGCCGCCCTTAAATGGTGTCCCCTTCCCAAAACGTCAGTCAAATTCAATAAATCAATTTTGATTTCAAAACACTCTCACGTAGAGAAAGAATCCAAGAATATTCTGGCAGCTAGCAACAGAAAATCATTTTTCTGCTGTGTCAGGACATTTTTGCCAATCCGAATATTTTAAGGATATTTTTTTTTTGAAATAGGTAGGTACATACGTATACCGACGTTCCTTTAGTATATATTTGTTTGTTTTTGTTATATTTTGGAGGATAACTGACGTGTGTGTGTCGTGCTCACTTTGCAAGAATGTCAACCTACAGATGATACTCGACGTATTCAAAAAAGAAAATACTGATATAAACATTCCTTACTTTTCGTCCTGAAGCATCAAGGAGCAAAAAAAAAAACAAATACAAAAAAAAACAGCTCACACACAAATTGAACATGAATATTATGTAAATCTTATTGACATGATTTCCATTCCAGAACTTGGAGAAAACCTGTCCTCGGGATAGGCAGCATGGAATGGAAAGAATTCGGCTTTGAATCTCAAATATACTTACTCACAGTCAGAGACAGAGTCAGAATCAGGACCAGGAGTACCAGGGAATTTTGCAATTGCCGTTATTCGATTTGTTTTGTATTGTGTTGATTATATTCGGACTATAAAAGAGAGGCAGAGAGATGGAGGAGGAATGTTAATAATGACGTTGATATCCTTGCAACTGCTGCTCCAGTTAATTGTGGTCCTTTTGTATTCGTAATGTGATGATAATATTATTCTCTCCTCCCGACAAATTAAGAACGCTTGCTTTAGCATTCCTGGAATTATCTGTGGCTTATTGCTTTGGCATTGTATTTTGTTATATGGCACACAATTATTTGTTGTTCTCGCATACATCCGGGCGGATCCGGAAGGATATAGCTACCGTGAGAGGGATGGTGTTTCATGCGAAAATAATGAGAGAACTTATCGCATTGTTGTGTTGATGGACGAGCCGAGTATTCTATAGTGTGCTATTGAATAGTGTTTTTTTTCTTTTTGTAGAATTCGTGACAGGAAATTCTTGGAATTCAATTGAACTCGAGGATGGATTAATATATTTGTTTGGATTTGATGGTCTCTAGATAGGATTGTATGATTATGAAGAGAGATTGGCATTATTTGCATTTGTATGGGCTTAAAAATGTATGTGATAGAATATCGAAAATAGGGGAAATGCTGGATGGAGGCTTTGAGCTAGAAAATCAAAATAAGCTCTTTTCAACGATAAGTGGTGGAATTATCGGGGATTATCGCGTATTGCATAATAATTTTCGTCATTATTTTCTGTCATAGTGTTTGTTTTAATGATGGAAAACAATAGATAGAAGTAGGTTAGGAATGTTCAAACAATATGTATTTTAAGCTATTTGATTGTATAGGAAGCAGTCAATTACAATGACTGTTAAACTATGTGTATTGTTATAATTTATTTAATTTACTTGTGTTACTTAACAATGGATGTTTTGTAATTGAACATTTGATTTTGCATTTTCCTAAGCCTAATAGAACTGCAAACTGTAGTAGGATAGTAGAATTTTTTATATCATACAAACAAAACAATACCCATGGTTTAAATCCCTAATCCAAATAGACAATAAGGTTCAATATAGAAATTTATTAGATCCGCATAGATAGTTTTATCGTTAGAATATTAAGCTGCAAGACAGAACTGTTTAAAAGATTCTAAAGTTCTAAGTGAGCGTTAAAAATGGTCAGACAAATAGTTTTTAAAAAAATGGAATTGAAATGCGATACTGTGAACCAACGTTTTTGATATCATATTTTATATTTTTGGAATTTTGGGCAATTTTTCCCTTACTTCAGTAAAAATATAAATAAATAAATAAGCTCTGAAGAACCACGGCCTAGTGACTTTACAACTCTCAACCAATCCTATTGTGTGTGTTGTTAGTTCTACGGGATTGGAGGGGACCTACAATTTTACGTCGAATCCGAATGACTAAGGTGAGAAGCACTTTTCATGACAATGATACTCTTGGAGTATTTGTCACTTCCTCGCAAGAGGCAGTGCCATTGAAAAAAAACATTAGATTTTATCGAATTTGGAAGCTGGGCTTGAACCCAGACCTCCGTCGTGATGGTCTGACACACTAATCACTACGCCACGGGCCACTACTTCAGTAAAAAGTATGGTTTAATGCTCGGAATAATGCAATAACGAATTAATTTCATTTTATTTAAACAACAATTAATCTTTAACTTTTTTTTAGTTAAATAAAATTGTCGATAAAGTGTATAAAAAATACCATTGTCATAATTTCTGAGACGGCGATGGAATGTTGAAGTTGATCCTGGATATTGGTGCACATTACGTCAACGAACGTTAACAAAAAAAGACAGAAAACCAATAAAGCTATGACCAAATGTAACCAACCGTTCTGAAAAAATCGTTTTTTCTCAATATAACTATCACTGCTAGACAAAAAAGGCGTTGAACAATTGCACCCAAGGTAATATCGCCCAAATCGATTTGGAAATTTCGCCCAAGAATAAAAATCAACGCCCAAAATCCAAAAATAGAAAAAAAAACTGTGCCCAAATACTTTGTTTACCGCCCAAATTGTAAAAGGCATCACCCAAAAAAATCGTAAGATTTGGGCGATATTTTCAAATTTTTGGGCGCTATTTCCAACCAATGTTTTCCGCAAAACTGATTGATTACCGACCAAAAACATTGCTGGAGAAAGCATTCCCAAACTTTCACCCACTCAAACTTCAACCCACCCTAAATCCTATAGTGAGCCAGGCAGGAGAGTTGCAGGGTGAATCTCTATCTCAACATGTTGGGGACACAAGTGAGCCACCCAGGTACCTAATTCACAGTTGAGATTGCTAAGAGGGGGCATTCTGCCCCCCTGCAACAACCCTGCCTGGCTCACTAAAAGATTTGGACTGGGTGCGAGTTTGGGTGGGTGCAAGTTTTGGCAAACAATGCGAAGACCGTTTCTGTACATTAGTATCGAGCTTCGCTGATGATGGGCTGCTTGTCGGCCCGAAATCCATTATTTAAGTTTTTTTATTTTGTGCGTTAATGACTGTTTTGAAAAATGGATTTAAGCACGGATTGGGCTCCAAATATTGTATGGGTCATAATACTGTATTTAAAATACTGTACCTCAAAATACTGCATTTCAAAATACTGTAAGTCGAATTTCGGTGTTTCAAAATTCTGTATTTCAAAATGCTGTAAATAGGTTGAAAAATAAAATCGTTATTTTTACAATATCAAAACGATTTTATTTTTCAGCCTATTTACAGCATTTTGAAATACAGAATTTTGAAAACAGATGACTTTTTCTAAAAAATTGACTTAAAACAGAAAAAAAAATATTTAAAAATAATGGTTTAACTTACAATGCCATGCTCTTTTTTTATGGTAAGCCGGAAATCTATGTTTTTATATATTTTTTTTTAATTAAGTTGTTTTAGTAAATTGTGTTTTAAAAATTAATTTTCAACCTCAAAATTTTGAAAAATAAGTCAAATTTATTTTTTTTTCTTCTTCATTTACTTCTTCCCCTCTTTCTTTAATTTTATTTTACACTTTTAATTTTATTTCTACTTCTACCATGCTTACAGCATCGAGGATAATACATGAGGTGTCACAAATTAAGCACCAATCTAAATTAATCTTCTGCATAAAACGTATAATAGTTAATTTTTTAAGAATTGAATTGAAATACATAAAACTTTTTTTTTATTTAACTTGTGAGTTCAATTGATAAGTAATTCTTTCTACAATTTTTATGGTTATACAATTCTTAAATTATTACTTCTACTTTGTCTTTTAGTTCTTCTTCTCATTCTTCTTATTTCCGTTTCATCTTTTAATATAACTTATTCTACTTTTATTTTTCTCTTCCCTCTGCTTTTCTTTCTAATTCTTCTTTTAAACTTTCTTCACTACTTTGCTATCATTTATGTAGAATTAAGATTATGTGACAGAGAAGTGTCAATCTTAATACTTTTTGTTTTAAACATTTTTAATCGTTTGACAATTATCATTTTTAATGCTTATAATTTATAAATTTCATTTTTATAATAATTTATAAGAAATAAGTTATAAAAAGCGTTGCGGTGAATGGCGCCCAACGTGGGGCCTGATGACAAGCCCCTGCTGGTGTACGTAATTCTTGTTTTTTGCTTGAAACTTTGGATTGTTTAAGCTTCAAGTCCAATTCTCTATGTAAGTTAAACAAAAAAAGTAATTTTTTTTCAGAGATGTCAAATTTCCACAATAACCGCTATTATCTGAACTCTGTTTCGACGTCGGCAAGCCTTAAACAAATAAATCACTTTTTAATCGTTTTATTTAGTACAACAGCTTTATGTTAGTGTACACAACAAACGAGTCAACACCCACAAAAAATAATAACTGTATTTTGTATAACATCATCATCCATATACGTTGTCGCCTACACTCTCTTTGCTTCCAATGTGCCATAACTGGCGGGCAAAAGTGTCCTTAAATGCTTTATTATTCCGTTATTTTTTTTTTCGTTTGTTCTTTATGAACCTCTTCCACCTCCTACTTTTTCCATTCAAATGATTAAAATACACAGGGCAAAAAAAAATATTCTAACAAAACAATCCTGCGAGAACGTTTGTACTCATTTTTGCTGACTACTTCCCTTGGGTCATCTTATGACCAAACAGTCCATAGCCTTAACCTATAAAACACCCATCACAATCATAGCAATATACGTAGTAAATCCTGCTCCTTCCTGGCAAGGCCTGATGGTGGGCTCCCTTTTCTCTCTCAATAAAATAAAAAAAAAAAAAAAAAATACCTAGAATATTTTATTATTTACAACTTCTTGGTGTGGCTATTGTCTGTTGGTGTGGTATTTTTTTTTTTATTTTATTTTATTTGACAACAATAGCTATTGAAATGAATGCCACCCCCAGTGGTAGACAATTTTTGCAGTGATATCAAACTCCCACACCCCCTCAACCATTGGCGCTGCTGTGTTCAAGCAAATTTACACACCACCAGTTCCCCACACTGCAGTCTAAATAGCCCCAAGGCGCGATGACTTTTGTGGGCTGTATATATTCTCTTTAAATTGGATATTGTATTTCTCTGACATAAGGGCTGCCATTTTACCACCCTTCCGCCCTTGTTGGCTGCTTTTAGCCGGAAGCAGCTTCAGAGGGTGGTTTATTAATGCCTACACCCTCGAGTGAAATTTACCAGCCCGCTTCATTTACATTATCAAATTTTATAGAGCTTTCTGGCGCGTTCCATTGCTGTTAAATGTATATATTTTTGCTGATGCGACATTGCTCGTCCTTGCCATCTTCTTCTTCATAATATATTATGCGCTATTGTATTTTTTCACATACATATCTCTGTGCAGTGCGCTTTCCTGTTATTTTGAAAATGAAGCCATTATTTTTTGTATTTCTTATTAATAAATAGATTTTTGAATAAAATGGCATTTTAATTTATTATTGTTTCAAGACTACGAAAATAAAGTTGAACAAATTTCTGCTTTCTTGTGAATAAAAGAGACAATCACCACATGTCGCTCGCGGACATAATTTTCATTTTTCTTACGCTTGCATAATTTCTAATTAAAAAAAAATTATTTTTCTTTAGGCTGATAATTTTGACGTGGTATTTAATCAATTTTGTTTTCAATTGAATAATAATAATAAAGGTGTGTCCAGACTGAAGAAACATTTTAAGAAATATTAGCTATATTTTATTATTCCCTCAGATCTGATCCGAATCGGATTTGCGTCGCAAAATACACGCAAACAACAACAACACAAGATCCAGCTTTGTTTCTAGATCTTGCCAAATTCCAATCCGTTCCGGTTCAGAGGGGATTACAAAATACGGATATTGTTTCTAATAATTAGCTTTTTCGGAAATGTTTTCTATTTGTTTAAAAATATTTTTTTTATTTTTTTTCCGATTTTCTTATCCAAGTTTTATTTTCAGGTTTTGCTTTCCTGTGTGCCATATATATGCAAAATGTTGAAAACTTTCCCATCGCAAAGAAGAAACAGAGATCTTTATTAGGGGCCGGTTATAGCGAGAGAACAGGAATTTTTTCCTGATGTGCGTTTATAGCGATCAGGAAAAATGTATCAGTGAACAGGCTGTTTTCCTGATTGAAATGCACACGAAAAACTTTATCTGACAGAAATCTGTCAGTGGAACAAGTGAAAATTGAACTCAAATCCATTTTTTTTGAAATGTCAATCAGCTGGCACGAAAAATTTGTTTTAAATAATTATTCTATAGTAAAATTTATTACCAAAAAAATTCTTTGAGTTATTTGTATTCGATTAGTATTCGATTTGTGTTTAAAATCGATTTAAAACAACATAAAATATCCATTCGAACATTTTTCCTGATGCGTTTTCCTGATCGCTAAAACCGGCGCCTTAAATTTGATTTGTATTTTTTTTTTTATTTTTTAGTATAAGGTTCGACTAGTCTCAGATTTCACACATCAAGGTTATTTCAGATCTTTTCTCCTCCGAACTCCCATTGCTTCAAAGATTTCTAACGTTCTGGAGCATTATTGTCCTTTTGGCCCAAAACGATCAGAGAATTAGTCAAATGTTGGTGCATTCCTTGATGATGGAGAAAAGAATACACCTAACCCCCCCCCCCACACCCCAGAATATCATTTTTAAAAGGAAAAAAAAAACAACCTATGAAAAGCCTGGAAATATAAAATTAATTTAAAACTGATATTTGGACACTTCTCTGCTATTGCTGTCGCATATACCAGTGGGGTTGGGGTTAAAACATTTTCAATATTCGCTCATTATATTGATAAAGTATTTTATTCGCGAATTTTTTTTGCTTTATTCCGATTGAAGACGTAAGTCGAAAAAGGCTTGCAAGTACGTTGTTGGCTTCAATGAAAGATATCAGCCTCAATCTAGCTTATGTGAATATCAAATGTAACTATGTTTGTAATTGAATAAAACTGTCAGAATGATTAAGTACAGTAATCCCCGGTTAATTACGTCGACCAAACTGCTTATTACAGAGATCAAAATTACAGAAATCCCACTTAATTGAGTAGGAGAATCAGTTGAGAAAATCCCGTTTAATTGCATCAACGAATCAGTGCCGAGATTCAGCTAATTCAAACTTCCAAGGAGTAAGTATGAGATGAACCGCATTTAATTGAAAAGCAATTCAGCTAACAAATGCGAGTGTTCCAGTGAGTAAAATAAAACGTCAGATTACTATAGCCTAACATTTCGGCCGTGAGTTGGTATACATGTAGGTAAATTTATTATGTTGTATAAATATGTGTTATTTTCTCAACAAATTGTGTCACCGGTATTCATGTGTTAGGCATAGGTACCTTTTTATTGATACTTTAAGGAAACGTGCCGTGCCGCAAAATGGTAGAAAATTGTTGTAAAACTTTTATTTATTTATTAAATCTTAACTATAGCGCATATATACGTAATTAAATATGTATATGCATAATATTGAAACTTATTTTAAATCAATTATTTTGTCACATAAAAGTGAGGTTATGAATTTTCTTGATATTCTATCTTCGATGACGTTTTGGGTGTTTGAAACTATATTAGAACTTTCTCATCTCGCCAAAATAGCTGAATCGCTTTTGGCAAAGAAGTGAGTTGAGAAAGTGAGTCAAGCGATTCATCTCGTCATTTCAAGTATAGGTATGCTTGATTTAAAACGCAATTAAGCGGAAAACGCACTTAACCAGGGCGCAATAAAACGATGAGCTTTACAAAATTAAAATAGATTGAGACTTATCTATAAGATCAACAATGAGCCAAAATTGTTTACTAATCTGGTTAAATCTTCTTTCAATCAAAAGAAGCACACAAAAATATAAATTTTACATTTTTTAGGCCCGGTCTTTTCAACTCTTGCTAAATCTCTTATTTTGTTTTCAATTTTACTAAACTACAATTTATTCGTCTTCTCAGCTTTTTGTCTAATTTCGTTACCAAACCAGAGATTGTTCCAATTTCAATTTTTTTTCCTAATGTCAAACGGCGTCTCTGGTTAAGGGCCAATCTTTTCAGGTCTGGTTAAATCTCTGGTTTGTTCACCATAGAATTTTCTTAACCAGTTGTTTCGAAACTCGGTTATCCACAGTTCGTCTTTTCACCATTTTATCTACTTTGGTTACCAAACCAGAGATAGTTCCAGTTTTCCAGTGGTCCAGTTGTGAAACGGAATCTCTGGTTAAGTTTGTTTATACTTTTTTGAATGCGTGAGAAAGAGACTTTGTCAATAATTGATAACAGCCTGTCTCGTTTCGATGTACGTACATGGATAAATTGCATTGATTAATTTACGAACAAAGGAGAACAAAAAAATATACATAAAATATAGGGGTTGAAATTAATTATTAAGATGGTAGATCATCATTTTCTTTAAATTTATTCTTTACGATTAGTAGTGATAATCAATTATTATCCAGTATATTATTTATCATTTAACACAAATATGAAAAAAATAATAGGTAACCATAGAATTTCTTGGGTTAACCAAGCAAAATTGACTGGTTAGCGAAATCTCTGTTTACCATAGATTCTCTGGTTAAAATTTTGCTGAAAACACCAAATCTCTGTAAACCGACTGGAATAATGACACTACCAACGGAAAATCAACTGGTTAACGTGATCTATGGTAACTATAGATTCTCTGGTTAAGATTTTGTTGAAAAGATAGAATCTATGGTTACCAGCTGAAATAGTCAATGATTAAACTTAACCGGAACTGAAAAGACTGGCCCTAAGTTCGTAGATATTTTTGTTTTGTTTGCTCGTTCTGTCATTGATCGACACTAAAATAATATTAAATAACGTAAGACAAAAAACAATTATTATCCCAAAACGTTACAAATAAAGAAAAACAATGTAATATGTAACAGATTACAATTATACCTATAGTCCATGTAGTTGGCAGGTAGGAAAAAGGTTGGAGGTAGATAAAATTTTCAGATGTTGTTTTGGGATGGTTAATTAAGATTTTCTCAAGTTTTTGGCCTTGAGAACCTTGGGGGGGGGGGGGGGGGGGTACTGCAAAATTTTGAGTCTTTTTCCGATTTTTCCTCTATAACTTTTTTATCTTACGTTTTTTTTACGTTTTTTTTTTACGTAGAGCATTAAATTTGCTACAATATATTGACTATGAAAGCATGTTTGTATGTCACGTCGTTACCGATAGGTAATTTTTCAAATTTTCAAAGCAATTTTTTTTTTATAACTTTAAATTTGTAAAATCTCGGTAACGACGTGACATACAAACATTCTTTCTTATTCAATATTGTAGCAAATTTAACCTTCTACAAAACGTACCTGAACGCTTTTGCCGTAAAACGTAACAAAAAAAGTTATAGAGAAAAAACCGGAAAAAGACCGAAAGTTTTATATCCATATGGTACCCACTTCCCCGTGGGTAGTGGGTACCACTGCCTCCTGCCCACGCTTGTATAGTATTCGACCCATTCGAAATTGCATAGCCATTTTAATTTTAAAAGATCAAATACACATTACACTACGCGTCTTCTTCAAGAGCAAAGCAAACGCTGCTTTCAAATTTTTGCGAAACACGTTGACTACTTGAGCATCCTTTACGAAGAAATTTTTGAAATGCGACAGAATTCCGAAGTAAATTTTGGTAGCATATTTGCTGCAGCTGGGAAATTGCTGAAAAAATGGATTTGTATTTTGCGCTTGGTAGTCTCGCAGAATGTGGCAAAACAGAGGAAGCGAGATGATTACGAAGGTGGTCCAGAAGAATATTCTCTTCGGCTCATCTAAGTATGTTCCTCTTTTGGACCAGTTCATTGAAGCAAGTTAAAAAATAGATTACTCGACCATCGTTAACTATTTTCTAAAACTGAAAATATTTTGTCAGAAAAATGTTGCAAACTTGAAGAGTATGAGGAGCATGGATTTTATTCTATAAATGTGTATTTATTTTTTTCATATACATACATAGTACTAAAAAAAAATGTATTTAAAAATTAATCATTAATATTTAATACATTTTTTGAAAACCCCAATCACGAATTTTTTTTCTGCGTTTGCCTGAGACTAGTATAAATCAATATGAATATCATCTGAATTCTTAGCAATCGAAAGACCGATTCAAACAAAACATGTTTATTCTACATGCTTACGATAATTTCCCAGAACTTTGCATAACAACTTTCATTAATAAAAAAATCAAATAGGTACCGATAAAATCGAGTTGCTTTGCATGTGCTCCTGATTTTATCGAACAATGAACTTTTCTTTTGTATATTTTACTTTACCTGTCTAGATGATTTTTTTTTTATAATTTATGATGCTTGTTGGTTTTTTTAATTAGTTAAAAGAAGTACTTATCGACATCATCTGGATTGCTGCTGATGCTCACTATGGTATGGATATCCAAAAGTGAAAAGAGTCCAACCAAAACCAAGGTGGGTCAAGCACACTTTCTTTAGTGAATAGTGAATCTCTTTTGGCAGCAAGTTGTTGTTGCTTATGATAGAGGACCGAGGAAAAGGGTGCTTGAGGTGGGAAAAACCTTTGAAAAGTGGTGAAAGGAAATTTCTAAAGGAGCGTTTTTTTTTTAGATGACCGAACTGGGTTTTCATTGGGAAGTACCTTCCTTTGCTAAAATTTCATTTGATTGCAATTTTTTTTTTCGTTGTACCAACAAAAACCTTTGGAGCAACGGGATCAATTTCGATGAGAGTGGTTATGTTTTTTTGGTTGCTTTGTGTGGTTAAACACTAAATGGTGTTTTCTTCAATTAAGAAAGTGTTGTCGGTTAACTTTTAGTGGAAACATTCAAGAGGTTTTTTCTCATACTACTTTGTGGTTGATAGGGTAAAAACAATAGAATATATTTTTAATGATAATTATAATCTTTTGAGTTGTGTGCATATGCATATGCATAAATTTATTGAAAGAAGATATGTGATCTTTTCTTGTCTAAAAATCAAAAAAAAAAAAAGGTTTTTGCAATCTTGTATAACAGTTCTCGGTACCTAACACGCTTATTTTATGGTAGGTACGGTTATTTAAATTTTTTGTTTGAGATTTATTCTTCGGGAGTCTATTTCGGGATTTAGGTATTTCAAGATTTTAGCTTTTCAAGATTTTACAATTCCGGGATTATGTTTTGATTGATTCCCATATCTTGAAGAAACATTTAACAAATCAGAATTAAGATCAAAATTATGAATTATCAACGTAATCCGTAGTCCGCAGACGAAAAATTTGTGCGTACTTAAATTATGTATAGGTTGGTACAGTGAACTCTCTCTTCAGCCGACACTGACGGTGACACGAAATTTGTCCGCGTAAAGGAAAAATGAAAAAAAAATGTATTTTTCCGAAAAGGCAAACGTCAAAATATGCGATAAAATAATACGAAAAAATACTATTTAGAATTGCCAATGGTGATGTTCTTCATCAGAATTTTTTTTTCAAAATCAGCTTACATATTAACGGTACCTGCCACGCCTGCCATATAGAATCGTTATTTATTATTCCGACTACCTTTTGAACGGCTGCACCTATTTTAACCATATTTATTCTTCTAAGACAACTGCTAAATTTAAATCATACTTTAGAAACAAAATTAAAAAAAAAGAATTTTTTAAAAAATTCTTTTTTTGATATATAATTCTATTTTTTTTCAAAAAAAATATGATCGATTTCGATAAAATTTTATCTGGGTGATTTTTTGCTAAATGGTGATGTCCTCTATTTGAATTTATTTTCAGAATCAGCTTATTAATGGTACCTGCCATAGAACCGCGGTTATATTTATTACTCAGACTTACTTTTGAACGGCTACACCGATTTTGAACAAATTTAAATTTCTAAAACTACTGTTGAATTTGAATAGTACTGCAAAAAAAAATTTATAATATATATAATTTTTCAAAAAAAAGTTTTTTATAGAAAAAATCAATAATTTTAATTTTCTCAAAAAATTATTTTTTTCAGATTTTGAAAAAAAATTCATAATAATGAATTTTTACCAATGGTAATTCTTATATTTAAACGTCAAAAATTTGATGCGAACTTGATGCACTTAGAATTTTTTTAAATATATATTATTCAATTCGATAAGATAAGACATCTCAATTAATTTAATAGATAACAATTATTATACAGGGTGATTGGTATAAGATGCACCAAAAAGCTTGAGCGTGTAGGTGGGGTTAAGACAAGAAAAAAGTCGTATGGGAGGGGGATCTATTTCCCCCCGTTTAGGCGGGAGGAGCAATTTTCGAAAAAAATTAGTTAAATCAGAAAAAAAATATTTAAAAACAACGGTGAATGATACAAAGACTTGTTATATCCTTTTGAAAAGCCAGAAAACTATTATTTTATTTTATTTTTAAATAAAGTTGTTTGAGCTAACAGTTTTAAAAAAATTAATTTTCAAACTCAAAATTTTGAAAAAAAAAATTTTTAAACTAATTTTTTTCAAAATTTTATGTAATTAACTATTATTTTTATTTTCAAAATTCAATGCTCTTATTAATTTTTAGTCAAAAACAGAAAACCGGATGCCAAAATGGATCTAAGTTTTTGAGAAAATAAGAAAAACTAGAAGTATTTTTTTCCAAGAATAACACTTTTTTTTTTGGTTTTCCCAAATTTGACCTGCTCAGGCCAATTATTAATAAGGGGATTATCCCTTTTTTATTTTTTATTACAAACCGTCCGATTTTAATCAAATAATAAAAAAAAAATAACTTTTTACTTTATTTTCTAGTTTTACTTTCAATTTTTTTTTAATTTCTCAAAAACTAAGATACATTTTGGCATCCGGTTTTCTGGTTTTGACTAAGAATTAATAAGAGCATTGAAGTTTGAAAATAAAAATAATAGTTAATTACATAAAATTTTGAAAAAAATTAGTTTAAAACTTTTTTTTTCAAAATTTTGAGTTTGAAAATAAATTTTTTTCAAACTGTTAAAACTAAGAAAATTGGCCCTCCCGCCTAAACGGGGGGAAATAGACCCCCCTCTCATACGATTTTTTTCTTGTCTTAACCCCACCTACATGCTCAAGCTTTTTGGTGCATCTTATACCAATCACCCTGTATAGTAAAAAAATAAATGAATATGAATCTGCAGCCCTTATCTAACATGAAAGTAGGCGAGACTTCTATAAAAAAGTCTATTGTAAAAATTCCAAAGTAATGTTATTAAAATATATTGTCTTTATTATTTCTTTCTTTTGCTTTTGACTCTCTCCAACTGTAAAAGAAACTTTTATGTATTGTATTTTAATTCTAATTTATTTAAAACCAAAAACTGTCTTTCCTTTTCCATAAACATAATATTAGGCACTGAGCCTCCTTACACATATAAATCCCTATTGTCAACTCCAGCCTCCTGCATCTACTTAAAATCCTCTTTCTATGCAAAGTAACTCATCATCGCATTTTATTATTTCAACTCCCATGCACGCATTGCCTGACTTTGTTCTTTTACCAACGACGACGACGACGACTGCGACGTCATATACAAAGCTAAATGTGATGAAATTGTTTATCCTTTTTAAAATATTCTACCAACATAAATAAAAAAGAAACAAAAAAAAAAAAAAAAAAAACGAAATGTTTCCCTGAAAAACCATCTAATTACCCTGCAGGATCCCTATAACATTCGTTTCAAAAAGAATGGAAAATATTAGGTAGACCAAAAGACAATTTGAAATTTCCTTAATGCTGGAGAATTACAATGAAAAAAAGTATATTACATGCCAACAACAATTGCTGCCTCACCGCAAATAACATCTGAGACTCCTCTTTTTTTTGTGTCCTTCCCAACAATGATATCATAATGCGGTTCTATGCGGGAGGGCATGCTCCTTTTCCTTAGACTCTACATTAATACAATACTAGAGAGCAAAAGATATCCTTTTTAGATGTTCCCCGACCCCCTCCGATTATGAAGCAAGTGAAAACAAAGCTTTTGAAAAGAAGGAAAACTCTTCCTCGATTCCACAGGATAACACAAGATGAATGAATGATACAAAGAACAAAAAAAAAAAAAACCAAATGGAGACATCCAAAAAGAAGAAAAATACTAAAAAGAAGATCCAGCGACGCGAAAAAGAAATGCCAGGAACTTTCTTTTCAATAAGACTGGCATGAGAACGAAAAGGATTTTTTTTCTCGAAGTGAAGCTTTAAGAAAGCAAGGAATTCTCACACACATATTTCAATACTGATGCTTCTTCTATACCATAGGCAAGTGATTTCATTCTTAAAAGACAAATGAAAAAGAAATAAGAATATAGCTATATTGGTGGCAGGAAAGAAAAGAATCATTGAAGGAAAATGATGGAGAAAGGACGAGGGCACACGAAATTGGTTTAAGAACAAATGTTTTTCAAATTGAATGAGATTCCTTTTTTGGTAATTCTTTTAGTGGATTTAAAATCATTTTGATGAAATGAAGATACATATCCTGAGTTTTTTTTTTCTTTGTTCTCATTCCAACTCTCAATCTACAGAAACAAGGATCTTTACCTTTTGGAATAAATTTCTCTTTTACTTTTTTTTGTTTTTTTTTTTATTGGAGTGAGAAACACTCATTTTGCTAAAATCACATTTCGTGTCAAGACGTGCTGAATTTAAGATTTAATTGAGGGTAAGAAATTTTTTGATAGATTGGTTTTTATGACAGATAATTGGAT
Source organism: Baccha elongata (assembly GCA_951217065.1). Lineage (NCBI taxonomy): Eukaryota > Metazoa > Arthropoda > Insecta > Diptera > Syrphidae > Baccha > Baccha elongata. The sequence continues at coordinate 250,298,904 of OX578272.1, forward strand.
TTCATTTTTGTTTTATCATTTTATTTATTGCACAACTTTATGAATAAAAAAGGGAAAAGGACTTTTGGATAAAGAAATTTATTTTGGGATCAGATTAAAGATACCTATACAAATATATATTTTATCGTTTTCAAATATTTTGTAGATTAAATTGTTGTCTTTAAGAATTTATAACCAAATTGCCATTTAATTGATTGTAACATGTGCGTGTTTGGGATGTTACAATTTTTTGTAAATATAAAAACATTGGGTGAAGGTTATTAAATGTTTCTGATGTCTTGATTATTTTATTTTTATAAAAAAGGTTCACATATATAGGTACCTTTTTTCATTTAAATATATATGCGTACAATATACATTTATGTCTTGGCAAAAAAAAAAAGCATTTTTCTTATAATGGGTAAATACAAATAAATATAAATATAAATTATATGACACGTGAAATTTTTATTGTTAAAAACAGTTTTCAAATAAACTGTACTTAAATTAAAAAGCTATTTTGCACAAAAAATATATTTCTGAACTTGTGTGGGAAATGGGTACCATAAAGGCATAGGTACTATAAGGCAAGTTATGCATTAGTGCAAAAAAAAAATAAAATGCACGACTCGGTCACACGATCTTGCTATGTAGCAAATTATAAGAGTCACTCTAAATTTAAATTAAATCGTTTGAGGCATCCTTAATTTATGGCCAAATTTGTATGAACCATTAACACCAATTCTCGGTTATGTGAATTTTTAGCCAAAAACCTGAAATGCAGTTATTTTAACAACAGTTCATCATCAAAATCGTTAGAGCGGCTTTTGAGTAAATTTGGAAAAACTAAAACCGTTATATGAGAGGTACAAGTTATAGCCGGGCTAGAACAAAAATTCGAATTCCTCCTCTAGGGAATCATAAAAAAGTGGTAGACACGAAGTTTGAAGAAAATCCGTCAAACCGTTTAGGCTGTAGCTCGGTGAACAAACAACCGCACATAAGCAACACCCGCAAACACGCACATACTCACATACGCACATACGCACATACACACATACGCACATACGCACATACGCACATACGCACATACGCACATACGCACATACGCACATACGCACATACGCTTATCCGCACAGACAAACCGACCGACGGCATGACGAAGCCTACTTTTTTGGGCTTCCCTATCATCGTAATGTCAGGTTTGATTAAAACCTCGAAATTTTTTTTCTACACGAAACCAATATTTGCCCTATTGAGCAAGTAAAAATTGAGATAACATGACATTACGATGATAGCGAAGACGAAAAAAGTGGGTCTTGATATTCTGTGTGTCTGTCTATATGTCAGCCTGAATGTATTAGCACCTACAGCCTAAACGGCTTAACCGATTTACTTCAAATTTGGTATGTAAGGTTTGTAGACTCCTTAGACGAGGAATTGGATTTTTTTTAGCTCGAAAAATAGCGGTACTTAACGGTTTTGAAAAAGCTTAAATTTCTCAAAAATGGCTCTAACGATTTTCTTGAAAAAAATTACTGATGGTTTTTGTCTGATTTCCTTTTGTGAATTTGTTCTATCAGCAATAATGGAGTTTGTCAAGTACATGTTCTTCATTGAAAGGGTCATCGTCCAAAACGTCGACTTATATGGAAGTAAGATGCAGATATCTTTGACACTGACATTAAAACTGAACAAATATCTGAAAGCATTTTTTAAATTAGAGACATTTTGAAATATTGCTGCCGCTCATACCTTAAAATCTGTTTTATTATTGCGAATTGAAGTTTTTCAACAAATGGCTAACTCCCGCTCCTATACTGCTCCTATCTGCTCGTAACACTGCAAATATGAGGTACCTAGAGGTGTATGACAATTTTTCAAAATCATTCCATTAGAGGCATTCTACAGCGGTATTGAAAGTTTTATGACAATTCATCAAATTTTATGACAACTCGTCAATCAACAATTGTTGAAATGAAACAAATAGACGCAGGGGCACTTGATGAGCACTGATCTTCAAATCTAATATTGACCCAACATCAATACAAAGTCAAAGATAATTTTATTTTGTTTATAAATACCCGGCAGGCTTTTAAAGTTTTTTGCAAGACACACAAAAATATTTTATCAAAATCAAAATTTGCCTGCCCCTAAAAACCATTTAACGGGAACCCTTAAAAGTCAATATCATGAAATCCTTTACATCAAAATAATCTCAAATTACTATTCTCTTGAACTTCCTCAAGCTTAAAATTTATTGACGAAATTAAAACAAAAACTTTTCCAATTTAATTTCAGCTCAACATTTCAAAAAGCATCGACAAGAACCCAGCAGCGCAACCATATCATCATCGCTATTATAATCATCATCATCATCATTAAGAGGTCAGTGTTTATGTTTTAATGAACTTTAACATTTCCACAAATCCCTCATTGGCCATTTAGATTATAATGACAAAAACGTACCTCCAGGGAAATGCCTGCAAACTATCGCATAGAAAACGCCGCAGCCGCCGCCGTGCCTTATCGGTCAACAAAGTTATACTCTAACCACGCGGCATCTAATGTCCCACTAATATACCGAGCATTTGTCTTATCAGACGTAAACATCATCACGTTTGCCAGCGAGCTTTTGTATATGCGATGGTAAGGCAATCCTCCACCAATTCTAAAGCTAAACTATCTCCAGCCATCCATGGAATTATGAATTTTTTGTGTCTCTACTTCTACTGTGCCCAAATTGTACAGAGGACAAACATAACGACTAACAGTGAAGCGTGCTTTGAAATTCAAGTTTCGTCCCAGTTCCAGCACATTGGAACTATGTAATTTAGGAATGTCCTCGGGAATGTCCTTTGTATATTTTATATTTTGTTCATGCCCGTCTGAGAGATTTGAATCACAGTTAGTTAATGTAGGTCATATACAGTTTTTTTTTTTTTTACATTCGCGCTGTGACTGTGATACATCCGTTTCAGCAACTAAAACAATAAATTCTAGAATTAATTTTTTTTCCATTCCTATACCCAACAACATATAACAGTTCCTACAAAAGAGTATGAGCTCTTTGAGGTTGGTCCTTTTAATGGATTCCTGTATCCTGTTCCTGTGTATATATACGCTCCATTTGTGTTCCGAATTCGCGCGTCACATATGAAACGTGTTTTAGAAATTTTTCATTCATTTTAAGTTATGATGGCGACGGAGGAGAGTTTTAGGACACGATGAACGACGTGCCGACATGACAGTTGTGTCTGACATTGGACCGTTCATAAATTCTAGCACAACAAAATATAAACAGACACACACAAAAACTAACTCATTCAAGGACATACCTAGATGTGATGAGTTATTTTAGGTTTTGTAGAACGTATGTAACTCATTCGAGTGATTTTTTTTTTTTTTTTTTTAAATGTAGAACATAACATTTTACGCAACATTAATTCTAGAACCGCGTTGGAATATGAAATTTTTAGGACAAAAAAAAAAACAAAGATATTAAAACCATTTTTTATGATGTCCTACAACAATACTCTGCAGTAGAGTATCATATTCATATACAGTGAGTAAATCAAGTTTTTGTGGAATGCAACTCCAGGGATGGCATAGTTTATCATGCGGGATGAGCAACATTAAATTAAAATACAAAAAAAATATAACAAAAAACCACACACACACACATATACACACTCAAAGAAGTTAAAAAAAAAAAAGAGTACGAAAAACTTTGACGTTTATCATTTTCATTTCGTGGAGGAATAATATTTTATATAAAACTATTTCCAGAGAAGATTCGAAAGTGTGTGTCGTCCGGACTGTTGATTTAGAGTTTTTGGTTTTTAGAAATCTTAATTAAGCTTTTGCTGGATGAATGGCTTTTTTTGTTGCAGATATAAATCAAAACATTTATATAAAGTTTTAGATACTGAATTTTTTACAAGCAGGCTACACATTTTGTAAATAACTAGTGTATGTGTTTTTGTTGGAAATAGTTTTTGAGTGTTTGAGGGTGCATATACATATAATATCAAAGGATTAATTGAAATTTTAAAAGGCATTTTATGCAAATGAATAAATCAAAGAGTTAAATTGAAATTTTTAGTTTAATATAAATTTTATGAATATGTGAATTGGATTGAAAGAAAACTATTGATTTCAGGTAAGGCTGGGTTAATGAAGAGTTTTAAGTCATGGCTGTCAGTTGGATCAATAAATAAGCGTTTGTTACCACGTATGATTATTTGGCAGAATATATTTTTATATATTCTTTGTAGTAAAGTGTTATAGAATAGAGACAGTGCGGCTCATCTATTAAATATGTTTAACCAAAATGACTGTACATCATTTATTTATTAGGCCTTTTTTTTAGAGCTGACAAATTTTAGAGGTGGGAGCAATGATTCTGCTTACGGAAATAACTATTCCTTCTAAATGCAACATGAAATAACTTCTCCAAGTTAGTACAAAAGTTGAGATTTTTTACTTGCGTTTATGGGTATAATTAGCTTCTGCGCTTATCAGATGACGTCCAGCAACAAGCACCTTGTCATTAAAAGTACGCAATTTTAAAGATTTTTCCAGCTCAGCTTACATTACTTTTTTGACAAAAACCTAATAAAAACTATACCAGCAAGATCACGGTTGCAATCATTTCAACCGGAGTGGGATTTTTTTGTTTTGCCTCATGGCCCAGACTAAGATTATCAGCCCTATCGAGGTATCCTTTCGGAAGAAAATTTTGTCCGATTCGTACAAAATCGGAGAATTTTTGATGAAGGCATCTATTTTCTGACACAAAAACTTACGATAGAATTAAACGCAGACTAATGATGTGCGATTCGAAACATAGATCATTTTATAAGAATAGAATAGAAATATAGAAGTTCTACGATAACAAACTGCTGCGAAACATTCAATAAAAAAATATTTTTAAAAAGTTGTTGCTGATTCGATTGAAAATAAATTGGTTTTCTTATTTAGTTGCTATGCTGTCGCTAAGCGACAGAATTAAAAAAAACAATCTTTTTGAATTGTTTTAATTTAATTGTGTGAAGGCATGTACATTATACAATTCTAACTTCATTGTTAATAGTTATTTTTTTTTAAATTATCAGAATATTTTTCACAATGTATGTGAAAGAAACATTCGATGGAAAATTTCAAATGAGTCCGTTTATATGCTTTATTTATTCTGCTCCGAAAGGGATACCTCGATAGCAATTTGAGTTCCGATCTGAATTTCTTCCGAACGGATACCTCGATAGGGCTGTATAACAAGGAAATTAAATAATCGTACAAATTCTACTAATATAAAAATTCATCAAAAAAAAAACTCAAACATTAGGAATTATTTGATTTTTAGTGAAATGTTATTCAAAATTAAAGCGTTAAGCGGCCTATAGTCCAACTTTTTGCTGGACCGGTCATATGACAAGCCAACCGTTATTTTACACCAACTATATTTTCAAAGGTTTTGCAAATTTGACTAAACTTAAATAAGTTTGATTAATACTGAAAAACAAATTTCGAATACCTAAGTACCTATATTTAATAATTTTTTTTTTAAATACCGATAACTGGCCGACCATAGAATTTGGTTAAGGTGCTATTTTGGGTGGGTGCAAGTTAAAAAATTTAGTTTCTATGCAAATTTTTAACTTAAAACAAAAAATATTTTGTACTTTTGTCGCGCTTCGGAGCGACTTACTCCACATCAGGATGGGACGCAAAAGTCCATACAATAAGAATCTGTCAAGATGAACCAAAGAAACTTTTAATTTTAAACGAAACAATTTTTATTCAATTTTTAAGATATAGCAAAAATTTACATTACACAATTGGCGACTTATTCGTTTAAGCGGCGACAACGACTGACCGCCATATCTATAATCCTTCGATGAGTTTTAATTAATGGTTATGGCAGTGTTGCCGTTGACAAATCTTTGACTTATGTCCCGAGAAGTAACATATTATGTAACTCCATAGTTTTTATGGTAATATGCACAGAGCTTTTTTTGGAGGTCACGCTAAATCTAAAAATAACGGTAGGTACCTGCCATACTATAACATTTATCGAAAACATTATTTTTCTTGAATTTTGGAATTTCTGAACGAAATTAAAACCTAAACTTTTTAATTTTTTTCAAATAACATGGCATACAATTTTTTTCACAAAAATATTTTTAAGATTTAAATAATTTAAAAAAAAAATTGAAAATTTCAAAAATCTGTTGATGGATTTTATGAAATTTAGCTTTAAGGTATAATAAATGAAGTTTAAAAAATACTTTTTACTTATTAATTTTTTTTAGAAAAATATTTTCGTAAAATTAGATATTTAAAAAAAAATCGATTTTTTCGATAGCCGCTCAGATTTAAAAATTTGTTTTAACGTAAATTCATACTTAATAAAGAAAATGTTTTGCATTATTTGATTTTTGATTGAATATTTGTACGCTTACTTTAAATTTTCAAGAACAATTTCATCCGATAATTTCCCACAAGAGCAAGTTTGTGCAATCCAGTCTTTTTTTTAAAGAATTTTTTGAAAAAATAAATCTTTTATTTAAAAATATGGTCAAATGAATTTCACAGTCGTTAACATGAAAGTAACTTGTCACAATAGCAAATTTATGCAACCCAGTTGTGCCCTTTATTTCATAAAAAATAAGTCTTTGAAATTAAAAAAAAAATGGGTGTTTATGGTGACTTGTTTCATAAATTCAACTATGAATTGAACCAATGTCATGTAGACACCGTAAACATTAAGTGAGCTACGTAATGATGAGAAGAAGCGTGCTGCTTCTTTGAAATCTACTATTTGTTCCTTGTTTTATTTCAAAAAATCTTGATTATTAACACAATTTGTCACATGTTCAGTTAATGGTTTGAAGCAGAACATTTTGCATGTTAGAGATAATGCTTCAGTCTTGGTTTTGCTTCGAATGTACTACTTGATTTCTCGAAAGGTGTCTGTTAATTTGTTTCTCAAACTTGTCTTTATATAAAAGTTCTATTACTGTAGAAGATGGTGTTGGGTGATCGCTTTTTCCGGTATCACTGAAACTAGCAACCAAATGTTAGTTAATCTGAATTTCATTCTCTCCACAGCTGCGACTGTATTTGATCACCATAGTGTTAAACACCATAGGGTCATTATGTCCTGTCTGTGTTCATCAGGATATTGCCATAGCAATCCTCATAGTTGGCTTACGACTTGTCCGTTCAAATTTCCGTCCACAAACAAAAGTTCATAAAAATGCATTTACCATCAGGCTTTTAAAATATTGAGTTAACAAAACTAGTTAGGTAGGCAAAGACTTTCTAGCCATGATATTTGAAATAGTTACGACAATTTATAAATACAATTTCATTCAAATCAATTCAGCTGAACTTTTAAACTAATGGTACTTGTTAAACTCATTCTCTTTATAGTTTGGTTTACATTATCTGATCTAATAGACCTTTGACATTTTATTTTACATGTGAAATTTTATTGAAATCGTTAAAGCCGTTTCCGAGAAAAATAATGTATGACTAATTCCCGTTTTTTAGACCTACAGTGACGTACAAAAAGCTCTCCGGGCGTATTAGCCTATACTCTAACAACCAAATTTGAAGTAAATCGGCAGACCTTGTTTAGGCTGTAGGTGACGATACCAGACTGACAGACAGACAGAATTGCCGAACCCTCTTCTTACGAATGTAATACATTGCCTTATAGTATCTATAATCGCAAGTCATCACTATATAGGTATTTATTTAGCTACATATATTCACCGGATAACATTTCACAAATAACAAGTGTATAATAGCGCCTAAGAATATGCAATGGTTAAAAATTACTTTTTCTGTGCAAATTTGTTTTCCACCAAAAAGGATGAAATAAGAAAGTATGATACCTATATTATGATACGTAGCTATGTTTATTTTTAATAAAGATATTAATAGAACAAAAAGTTGTTGTTGTTGTTCAAAAAACATTCAATGAAAATTAGAAGAATGGTCAGTAATAAAAAACTGACATTCTACAGTACGACGAATAGTACAATATAACAACAATAATAACTTAATAATATTCTGGTATGTTACCAATCTTCCAACCTCTCCCCCTTTGATATGTGCTACAAATTGTAGTCTATCAAATAAGGTTAGGAGAAAAATGGAGGCGGAAAAAAACAACATACTTAGAGGCGCTTAGAAAAATGTTGAAGCTCCAAATGCGTTTGAAAAAAAAAAACAAACATAACAAAAAACAAAATAACCTGCGTCGTCAGTGGTCATAAGCGGTGGAATGCGTGGTGCATACGACTTCGAAGACTGAGTAAATCTGAAAGCGTGGGTTCGAATCTCATGATGTGCATGTGAAAAAGTTTTTCATAATAAAATTGGATTAAAGCTCAATACCACTAAAAGGAGACTGATGAAAGGAATTGGCAATCCTTTAAATAGCTATATCTCCAGCCAAAGATAGAAAAAAACGAATAATAAAAAATTCGTAAACGAGTTAATAAAAATTCGTTTAAAAATTGGTGGTAGCGCCTTTAAGTTGTTGTTGTTGTTCAAAAAACTTTCAATGAAAATTAGAAGAATGGTCAGTAATAAAAAACTGACATTCTACAGTACGACGAATAGTACAATATAAGAACAACAAAAAATATTCTTTATATATCTTCAAACTCTTTTGTATTCTATTTTCTGTTATCTCAGGACTCCAGTCATTTATTCATAAAATTTGGTAGGTGAAAAACATATGCGAAAAGTCAAGTTAAAATGACCATAATTAGTAAATAAGTCAGAATAACAATATGTTAACTGACTGATTACCATATTGTAAGTAATACACAATTTCAAGCTTCATAAAAAACATCCTTCGACATTATGCGTTAATGTTCTCACTCTTTCTACTACACAAATCGTTTAGATGGCCAAATAATCCTATAACACATTTATTTAACGAACATAAAGAGACATCATATCCCTTACCTACACCTGTCACAAAACCTTTTTCTCGATTTGAATCCCAAAAATAAACCAAAAATAAATACAACATCTCAAATTTGACTTTGATGCTCTCTAGTATGGGTATAAGTTTGTCAAAACCCCAAGGATTGCTCTCCTTTTGGTAAATGAAAATCTCACAACATATGGAAAATTTATCCTGTGATGCTGATGAGATTTTTTCCATGCCTGCCATCAAAAACCAACAAATGAAACTGTAGTAGTATACTAATCTGTTACTACAAACGAACATGTAAGATATTCTCTTGTGATGGCACATTTCATATATGACTATATGAGTATATGTCCTGTAGTGGCAGTAGGAACCGTGTTAGGCACCGCATGAAACCTAAGGATTTATTTATAAATTCGCTTTTGCTAAGGGAATGGTTGCGGGTTTATATTCCTCCAAGTTAACTGCCCATATTTCTGAGAAGTGTATATGATTGGAGAAAAAAAAAGATACGTCCTTCCATAGAGGACTATACAACAACACAAACAACGTGCCGTGGTTATGTTCACAATCATAACACAAATATCCTGGCAAACTGACGATGTCCGGGCCTGGCAGCGATGGAATGACTTTCGTTTATCCCTTAGCATAAATATATCCAGGATGATAGGAACTAGAGGACTACTGGCGGCGAGGTCCTGCTTGTGTGTCTATTTCTGATATGCCTGGGCTACACCGGTTTGTCCTTATAACCCGCGTGCTTCCCCTTTTCTGTGGTTCCGGTCTGGTGTTGTGGTTATGCTTTATGAAAATTTCGTTTGTCATTTAAATAACGGCTTCATTGCATGCCAGACAGGAAGAACAAATCCTGTTTCGAGTTAAGTTTTTTTTTTTTTTTTTTGGTTCGTTTGTTTTTGGTTTCATGATGGTGTTGCTTTGTTTTCATCGTCAGTCGATTTGGTGTTTGGTCAAACTGACAGTTGGAACGGCACACCACCAGCAGTTGTCAGTTTGAGGTTGGCTAAGAGGATACACATATATAAACGTTTTTTTTTTTGCATACCTACTGTTGATTATTTATTTTTTTTTCAGTCAAACTGTTTCCATGAATATCCTGAAGTATAACTCGTAGCACAGCTGGGATTTATGTATGCGGCTGTGGTAGCAGGCAGCTACTAAGCGGCTGCTGACAGGTTCTCGCGACAAAGTGGCATTGGCAGTGGCAGTTAGCACAATATGAGTATGTCATGTGTACATATTGGCCTATGAACTGAAACAATCTTGCACCAAAGGAAGGACTTTAGTCCTTAAATAATGCACAGCGTAAATACCGCAATAATAAAGTATAAATATTTGAATTTTCCATTATTCCCGGAAATCACCCAGACCAGCACGGAACACAACTGCAGTTTTTTATTCAAAAAGAAAGGGGCGTCAATGGCGATTAACTAACTCTAATTGCAATCCGTCATATTCCGCATAGGACGTTTAATTCCTTTCTGTGTTCTGTTACATATATTTTTTTTTAATCCGGTTCCATATTTAAAATCATTTTATATTATGCACACACTCGTTTTATACAATGTTCCTGTGTGTTTTATGATTATATTCTGCCGTTTGTTTGCTGGGACTATAGGGCGTATGAGTAATATTTGTTCGACATGTTATTTTGAAATTATGGGAATTTAAACAAATGTGTGGTGCTACCTCAGAACTGAGTTGTTAAATAATGTTTAGAACCGGAAATGGGTGTTATGATGAAGGTAAATGAAGTTGATTTTTCTGGTTTCAAATCGAATAATAAATGGAAACCGTATAACAATATCATTGTGGTGTAGATATAGATTTTTTTGTTGCAATATTGAATTATTGAAACTATGTACATCATATATTGGATTATGCAATGTACTCTTATAAAAACTAATACGGATTAAATGTTAACATGTTTATTTCATAAAAAACAATATGGTTTTGATAAATGAGAGGGAAAGGGATAGGTTCATTTAGTTTTTTTTGTATATTCATGTATTATATTGGTTGATGATTTTGTAGAAAACATCGAACAAATTAGCGGTTTTTACATTGACATTGAGTTTTGCGGTAATTATTCTGTATATTTGAATAAAAAATGTTAAGGAGTTTTCATTATTGCTAATTAGGATGTTACAAAACATGTTTTTTAATTATTTTTATGTAATAATGACAGCAGTGGTCAGGTAAAATGTGGCATGTTAATGATTTTTTTAAAATATCCATCTCATCATAGATGCTAAATTTCTATGAAATGTTAATTTGCTCGTTGACCTTAGCACAAAGTTGATTCAGTTTTCAGTTTTTTTGTAATTTCATAGATAATAGTTCGTCCCAAAAATAGAGAGAGAGAGTAAATTGATTCGTTAAAAACTGTCTACTGGCAGGTAACGAATTAACAGTTTCAAAATCGGCAATTCAAATAAAAGTATTTTTCAAATAAAAATGAGATTATAAAACAAACGAACAGGGCGTTCTGTAATGGCCCTCAGCACAAATTAATGATTGGTTTGGCAGCCATGAAATAGCTTTATAATTCCTGCCAAACAGTGTTGGTGTGAACAGGTTGTTGTTGATTGATTCACCCACTTTTCATGTAAAAACTGAACTCATTATTCGTCTGCAAGAAGATTTGAGACCCGTATATAGAAGCAGAAGAGGAGAAATAAAGAATAATAAAATGAAAATTATAGAACGAAGCAAAAAAAAAAAATTAACCAAGCAATTTTCTCGAACAATTTCAAGAACACAATAACAAAAAAAAAGGTTCTTGAAAAACAGAAGAACCTTCTTCGAAACAAGGCTTACTGTACTGGAAGATAAGTTGCTGTAGGCAAAAATGCTGAGGGAGTTGAAACACAATTTTAATACTAAAATAGATGTAATGCTCGAAAAATTTTCCGAAAAGTTCGATAATTTCCAAAGAAAAACCTACAATGATGTTTTCCAGTAGAAATTTAGCTCCATGGTTTCGACAGGGTCGTTCTGAAAGTATTAAAAAAACAAATCTTTAATTCAAAATCTTTATTTTTAAAACATCTCTCTTATCATATTCGAAGTTCTGACTGCGAAATTGGCGTAACCCACATTTTTTTTTCAATTTTGAGTTTTTTTTAACAAAAAGTTAAGGATTGTTGGCACATCAAATAGCAGACTCTGATAAATCATCAATTAACATGGGAAGTCTAGACGCTCCTGTAATTAAGACAAGTACCGAATCCCCTGGCTCCAAAAAGAACGTAAATATTCCAATAAAAACCCCATTACTTTGATGGGGCCAATTCTTAAAAGAAAATAGCTGGACGGTCTTATCTATGTATATTTAAAATTGTATTGATTCGAAATCCAGTTCTATGTGCTAGCGCACTTGACCAAAGTTATTCTAATTTGTAAAACTATTTTATTACTGTCGTATGACTTGAGTACAAACTGGAAAGTGGTGATTGTCTTCTATTCGAAAAGTTCTACATTTACGATATTATTTTTCGAAACAAGAAATTGAGAACTGTATGATGTCGAGTGAAAACCATAATAATTAACCATTTTTCGGTGATGGCATCTTCACTATATAAGTACGTTCGTATATTATAAATTAATAAAAATAGCACCAGTTGCGGTTTTTTGTTTTTTTAATCTGTAAAAATAAATAAAGCAGGAAGATTGATCGCGCTGGCAGAAATGTAAAGGAGGTTAAGGGGCATGGAACGCTTTGAAAGTTTGAGCAAAAACAGAAATATTGCCAAAAAAAAGTGGGCAAGGTACACAAATTGAAGGTATATGAGATTCTTTTAAAAAAAAGTTGGGGCTCGACTTGGTCTCACAAATTTGCTCTTGTGGCAGGTTTACTGAAAGCTGAACACAAAAACAAAATAAAATGCATGACTGGACCGCACGTCCGTAAATCTGCACAGACATACCGACGGACGGCTTGAAGAAACCTACTTTTTTGGACTTCTATATAACCTATCGTAATGTGAGGTTTGATTAAAACCTAGGTTCTTTTTAAACGAATCTTTATCTATATATCTAATAAATATTCGAACCAAAATCATAGTTAAAGTTATAGCAGCCTTTAGTAGAAGAAAAATAGGGTTTCACTCCTGGTGCTTCCTTGTGGACTCGTCAGATGATGTTCACCAGCAAAAAAGCACCATCATTATACGCAAATTTTTAATTTTTTGACAAAAAGACAAACGCTAGTTTTTTTTTTGACTAAAGGCCGCTTAATGCTTTAGTTTTGAATAATTATTCAGGAAGTCCATTTGGTTGATTTTTTTTTTCAGACTAACAAAATTATCTAATTTGTTTTCTCTATCATCGAAATGTAATTTTTGATTCTTATCTCAAACAGCGTCAATGAACAAGGGCTGAGGAAACTATACTGCAGTTTTTCTTCCTCCGTTCACATAGTGTTTGACAATGTAAGTGTTGAAGGCACTCTGAAACAATTAAAAATGCCTCAAGGCCAGCTGAACAAGGCAAAGATGAAACAATCTATTAATTTTGTGTGTCTCTTAGTTAAATTTTTAATAAATAAATTTAAGGCTCTTCAGCCAAAAACAGTTAGAGAAGTGTGAGAGCAAATGGACGGCCACTGAGATGAAGATGCTTTGCTTAACGAAAGAATGATAAAGTTTGATTGAATTAGAAGTTTACAAAATTCAAGTCAAAAATTCAATAGTGAAATACCAGCTCGACAAAATCAGAAGGCTCAGTCATATACAGGGTGTCCCGCAACTCAACGACAAGCGGGTACCGGGTAATAGGGTAGGTTATACCCGTACTGCAAATAGAAAGAAAAAAAAATTATCTCGCTGGGTTACGTAATAAAAGCAATATTTAGAAAAATTATGAAAATCGATACCCAGGGTTTTTCTACGTAATCCTTAATAACCATGCTACTGAATGCAATCTCGAAATCCAAAATAAATCTTGTAAGTTTCGCAAGAAAAATGAAGTTTGACTGAGCCATTTTTCAATCAAATTTTGTAAGCAAATTTTAACACATCATATTTAAAAAAAAAATTAGGATATTACCCACGGCAAGTTATTTAAAAAATTGGCCCATTTTATCAAGTTTTCAAAATAGTTCAACACTTGCCACTTGCTGCTTCCATAATCATGTTACCAACATCTAAACCATTTTCGAGCAAGTAAAATTTAAATTTTTTTTAAATAGGAACGTAATATACCTTATTGATGTAGGACTCCAGTAAGTCATTCAAGTAGTTAACATACTAAATCCTGATCCTTGGGAGGTTATCCGGAGGAGGGCGAGGAGTAAAAAGCACCCAAAAGTGGGCTTTTGGCGACTTACGCTTATACCACGGAAATAGTTTGTCGTAGCGATTTTTTTTTTAAGAATAAACAAAAGACCATCAAGTGTTGTACAATTTTTGTTATGATCACTTTTTTCTAATATCAACCGTTTCCGAGATACACGCATCGCAAGGGAGAAAAATTACAAAAACAAGTGTTTTCTTTCTTGGAAAAAGTTATAGAAAATTAAATTTCTTTGAAAAAAATAACACTTAAAAATTTATTGTGGAATGCAAAAGAATGCAATATACGAGAGAGATCAGAGAAGCTGATTATCTTGTCGCCAAAAAATATTATCATACAATGTTCCGATGCAACAATACTATATCGCATTCAGTTAACCGCTGATAGATACTATGGAACAATCCATAACCGGGAAGCTTGCTGACATTTTCAACGGACGAATCCTACATGCAGATCAGTATTTGTAAAGTGGGAAAGATGTGATCCCAAAAGAAAAATAAAAGGATTCAAAGTTATTTTTGTTCAGAATGTTTTGTTGAACTTCATTTCATAAAAAAAATGGTTCATTTGCATTACCTTTCAAACTAGTGTGGTCTCTTAAAACATAACCATCACAAACAGAAAAACTTACTCGAAACAAAATTTGAATTCCTAAAGCTTTTTCACACTTAAAAAAAACTTTCAATCAATTAATTTCAAATTCAGTCACTTAAGGAAAATCCAATTTTAACAATATCCCTGTTAAAGTCTTTATTTCTATACATCAGATAGATTGGCACTAAAAATCACAGCAATATTCAAAAATACATAAAACTAGGAAAATTCTACCCACAAGATAGTTAGGATGATGTCGTTTTCAATTAACATCCATGACTAGATTTCAATAACTCTTTACCCATTCAACTTTATTTAGAATCGGTAGAGAGGGATAAAAGCTTATAGAAACCGCACACTTCAAAAGTTCTTTTATATGTATATAACTACAGATACAGAATTCTATTTAAATCTTTTCCCTCTTCCAATCCAATCTATTTATCTGGCCTGAGTTCCTCAACCGAACTGAAGTTGAAATTTTAATCACTCTTCCCTGCTCGCTCACTTGCTATGTGCACGGCTGTCTATTATTCCTAAATTTTTCATTAGCTCTCAAATCTTTTGTTCCTAACGGTTTTTGCCAATTTCCGAGCCTCGCGAAAAATACCGAATCAAAAAAAATATTTCAAGCAAATTGCCTTTGCTTCCATTGCATTCGAAGTTTTTGTTTGTTTTTGTTTCGTTGATGGAAATATACTTTCAGTGTCCTCTTATTCCACGTGAACTATTACAATGGTCCAGGCCCACCAGCACCAGATATCCTATTCCTATATATGAAAACGTTAACGGGTAGGATACAAAGAATTTAATACAAAAAGAAAAACAAAAATCTGGGAAATCAAGAGCTCTATATATATCTGTCTCGAAGTCATAAAATGAATATAAAAAGGATATAGAAAGGACGAATGTCCTAGAACTTTTTTCCAAATACCTGGATGAACGTAAATGATTTGTTTGTCCGGAGGGAGCATCGAGTGAATTTGTAATCGGATTTATGCCCAGGCCAGCATCCCTGTTGTACTGATTCCGATACTCTGGTAAGGTCCTGACTTTTTATGTGAGTTTGTATTGCGTTGTCTATATATGTATGTGTGGAGAAGAAAAAAAATTCAGGAAAAAAATTGGAGAATGGTAATGAAATTCCAAACTGTTTCACCACAAGCGATGGCGTTTTTTTTTATATTTTACGTTAGTACTGTTCGTCTTGTTGTGTCCTATGCTCTGTCTGTGTGGTTGGTGACTAGTGTGATAGATAGGGCACGATGAGTTGGTGTCATGTTTTTGCATCGATGTTCTTTGGCTTGTGAAACTTCTCTAGGGAATTCTGTTGACCATCAGGACAGTGTGTACCAGGTAGGTTTGTGTATGTTAGCACGCAAAACCGGATATTGTGACAGATACTGAATTCTAGTTCATTTTTTTACATCAGAAACTTTATATTTCTAGTTTTTCCAGTGGCGTACTAAAAATATTTGAGGCCTTAAGGTTTTAATTTTGTAAATTCAGAATTTTTTTGTGAATAGAATTTTTAAAAGAAGATTGTAGTATGAAGTTAATCTTTTCGACCAGAGTTAATCGTTAAAACGCAAGTCATTCAATTGACATCAAAGCCATATGTACCATTTCGAAACTTAATTTTTTTAAAATGAAATACGCACATGAGAAGACTGATATAAAATTCGATTAAAAACCTGTTTCGAACTGATCACTTGCAACCATGTGTGCAATATTTGCCCATGATTTTTCGTTCTGCAAATGGATTACTGTTTTCATTTCAGGCGAAGAGAGCCATGAGCATACAACTCCTGGAATACTTAGTACTGCATCTGCAGGTATCTTCATCGAAATAGACAAACATCACAGTCATTTTTGATTGTGAGGTATCTTAAGTTTGAATTATTGCATAACTTGCATTAGATCAACTTCCTACCACTACATTTTACCACCCTTTGACCACCGAGTGATGGCAAACTTTCCATGAATTTTCCTAAAACTTATGTGTTATGAAGGAAAGTGCTTGCAGCAAGCTTTCAAGGATTCCAATTTCAAAACCTGAGTGCAAGTGCTTGAAATAGGCAGTAAAGTAGTTTTCTCAGAATTCCGATTTTGAAAGTTGCGTGCAAGTACTTTCAATATGGTAAGTTTTCGCAGTAAACTAGTTTTCTCAGAATTCCGATTTTGAAAGTTGCGTGCAAGTACTTGCAGTATGGTAAGCCACATCGTGCAATTTTTTCAGATGCAAGCAAACTTGTAGTAAGAAATTTTCCGGTCATCACACCATCCAAGAGTAAGCGCTTCATGGAAGTTTGAACTTGTTAAATCCATAACAAGCATCAATCGCTGGCAGCAAGTAATTTACTTCCATGCAACTCCTACACGAACTAAATTTTAATCATGCAAGTGTTATAAATACAAATGTTTGCCAATCACAAGAAGCAATCGTTTGTAAGCGACACCACTAATGCAAGAATATAGCTTGCTTGTAGCTTGCATAGAGTGGAAGCATAGTAATTACTTCATCATGCGTTTGCTTACACCCAAGCAAAATATATAATGTAGTGCAGAAAGTGTCAGTGTAAAGTTCGTCCATCAACTAAGTTGCTTGTATGCAAAACGCTTGAAATTGCTAGTTAGGCCAGACAAGACATTTTAGAGTAAGCGTTTACATGCAAAATAATCAATTCAAGCTATTTCTTGCATACGAGGACTCACACCATAAAATTTTCTTACCAACAAACATTTTGCTGTGTAGATAACAAGCTTCATTGAAATAAAATAATTATTCTCTCCAGTATTACACTTCTTGTTATCTTTTTTCCTTCGTGTGGAAAAGAGCACAGTTTCTGGCTTATTAAATAAAAGAACGCAATTTCAAACAATGTCAAACTCAAAAATCTACATTTTCATTTCAAACTTTTTTTTTTAAACTTAACAAGTTTAGTGCCGCATTATAAATCTTAAATCCGTCCCTGTGTTGTATATAACTTTTGTCGATGAACATTAAGTAAAAAAGAGATTGCTGTGAGTTACATATATACGAATTCACCTATTTTTTACCTTTCCCAAACCAAATTTTTTTTTCACATGCCACCATATGTAGCAAGGTGACATTACAGACATATTATTTGCTTCCCTTGGCACACCATCATCGTTTCGATACGTGACTTGACTAGATTTGCGAAAGGCTATTTTGTCATACTGCTGTGATTATTTTCTGGGATAGGATTTATTCGCTTTCCCATATGGAAATGTTTTTAGCTGCCCAGTTCAAAAGTTGAAGTTAAATTTGTTTCTCAAATCAGAGATGAATGTACTGAGACAGACTGATGGTAGTGACTGACTAATGATGTTTCGTATGTTCTAAGTAGTAATGTGTTTTTTGAATGGAGTGATTTTAAACCTTTTTGCAATCACTGCGATTCGAAAAAAATGTTGTATAGGTATACTATGATAGGATTCGGTGGAGTTTTCAAAAGAGATTCTGGTGAAAAAAAAGCAGACAAATTTCATAGAATGGATGGGATTGGGTTTGGCTTTCTTGATGAAGATCGAAAAAAATACTCTTTTAACAAAGGACTTGACAAACAAATTCAAAGGTGAAATCTGTGAAATTAAATTTAATTGGTTTAAGGGTGGTGGGTATATTGCGAGTTCTTTTCTGAGAAGAAACTGGACTTTATTGGTGTATTTAAAGTCAATTCAACAAAACAATTCAAAAATAACTCAATGGGAGTTTTATCGTTAACGTACCTTATGTTGTTTGTTTACTATTTAATGAAGCAAAGGATTTTTTTCTATATTTTTATTTACTCAGAAAAAATTTCCATGTGGAATTATTCAAATATTTGTTTATACTGCGAAATCGATTTCAATGATACTTTTTATAACAAAAAATTAATTTAGACTAAAAAGGTAAAATA
Source organism: Baccha elongata (assembly GCA_951217065.1). NCBI lineage: Eukaryota > Metazoa > Arthropoda > Insecta > Diptera > Syrphidae > Baccha > Baccha elongata. The sequence continues at coordinate 250,317,666 of OX578272.1, forward strand.
TTTGTAAAATTGTAAAATTCTATTTTATTTATTGAACTGTCTCTAAGTATTTTTTTTTTTAATTTACTTATTTACAGGTATTCTTTTCCAGTTGATTATTAAAATAATTAAAACTTCATTTTTAGTCTTTCACTGACAGATGTTTTCGGAAATATTTTTTTTACAAAAATCTTACGTCATGTTTTGAGAATAAATAATTTTTTGAACAATTTTTTGAAAATATTTGAAAAAAAAATTATTTGAGAACGACAATTGCAAGAAATTAAAATTTTTCGAGCGGAAACAAAATTTCAAAAAAAATTAAAATATTGAATTTATAGAAAAGCTATGAAAAAATAAGGTTTGACATTATCATTCGGTTATTAAGGCCTTTATAAATAAAGAAATAAAATTTATATCTGAGGAAATACCAACGTTTCAAACTTTCTGAAAGTTTTTTTAACGCCATATCAATCAATCATGTCAAATTTTAACAAAATCGTTAGAGCCGTTTTCCTAAAAAAACAACCTTTGTCCAAACCGTAATATGGCAGGTAACGTTAGTTTTAGACAAAGAACAAAAATTCCAAAAACACCCCTGACGGTCACCATAAAAACCCTACATACTCGGTATGTAAAGAACATCGGCCCAACCGTTTAGGCTGCAGGTGCGAATAACAGACAGACAAACAGATATACTATAAATTTTGGCACATTTTTTTTCGAACAAGCTTATTAACGGTAGGTGTGTACCTGCCACACACCGTACTTTTTTATAACAATTATGTTTTAAATGACTGCACCAATTTTAACGAAATTATACCCACTTTAATATTAGATATAATATTCATCGGAAAACAATATTTCGCTAAAAAATTTCAAGCGGTATTCCCATAAAACCGGTTATTTTACACTTACTCAACGATTTTGACGAAACTTGGCATTCAGATAAAATACAAAAAATCTTTAAGAAAAAAGTGAATTTTATTTTGAATTAATAACGAAACAGTCATTTAACTTTCAAAACGCGCAATTTACAATTTATACTGTACACGGCCATACGTTTTACCTTATTTGTGTTGAAGGTTGGTGATATTAACTATATAAGAACCCATATAATACCAACAACATAACCTTATATGGGAGGATAAAATAAAAAAAACATACGCACATACGCACATCCATACATCCACACATCCGCACAGACAGACCGACGGACGTCATGACGAAACCTACTTTTTTAGGCTCCTCTAGTATCGTAATGTCAGGTTTGATTAAAACCTCGATTTTTTTTTCACATGAAACCAATACTTGCCAAGTCCTATTGAGCAAGTAAAAAAATAAGTATAGACTAAGTATGTTGTTTTGTCATTTTTTGGTGAAATAAGAAAATTCAGCCATGTTTGAACATTCAAAATTATAGGAAATTTAACGTTCTACAAAAAGGGAAAATCGAAGAAAGCTCAAACATTTTCAGTTTCTCCTCCTGAAATAAAAATATAAATTATGTCTTTCTAACTTTCTCACTCCCATCTTGCCCTTCGGCCATTTTATTTTCATCTATCCGTATAAATCTTGATAATTGAACTTTTAGCTCTTGGTTAGGGTTTCCTCTAACCTGTTGTCCGATTATTCAGTATACTAGCTGTTAGGCCAAGCGCGCCCTGCCCTTTCGATTTTTCAGTGCAGGTAAAACAAACTGCATGTACGAACTTGCGAATTTTTAGTCGCATGTGCGCGTGCTTTCATTTAAAATAATGTGTTCTATTTTTCGTTGACTTTTTATTTGTGCGATTATTTTTAAGTGCTGTTAAAAAATCGCAAATATTTACATGGACGAATTTGCGATTTTTTAGTCGCATGTGCGCGCTCTCTCGTTTAAAACAATGTGTTCTATTATTTTGCGATTGCAATCGCAAGTGCGCGTTTGGCCTTACACTGTTCGCAACTTTTAAATACAGTGACACAGTTTTTTTTTTTTTCTAACATAATTTTAGGCTATGATCACATAAGCATGGCTTGAACTTATTAACAAAAGATCCATTTTTTTACATAAAATATTACATAAAAAATGATAAAGATTTGTTACGGATTTGTAAGTCTTTTTTAAATTTTTCTATAAATGACAAATAAGTCTTAGGTACTTACTCAGCATTTAGAAAAAAATTTGTCTTACAATATTACAATTTGATATTACGTTGCTTTAAAAGTTTCACTTTTGTATACCAATTTAAAAAAAACTGTCCCACTGTTCAACACTTTTCCCTTACAAGTCACCTCATTAATAAAATGATAAATGCCATAGTGCATTTAATGAATTTTTTTCTTACTCCGAACACATTCTTTTAAGATTATAAACTAATAATATATGTCTGAACCCACATACAAAATCATTGAGTGTATCTACATAACAAAATTAATTTATATGCATATCTCATCATAGCACTTTTCCATTTGTACGCAATAATTTAATGTTGATTACTTAATAACAATTTAATTATTTTACTTTTGAGTCGTAATCTCGAATGGCATTGAGAGTAAAAGTAAATTGAACAAGTTTTCACTTCTAAGCTTTAATCACCGAAACGCATTTGTCAAATAACTAACAATAAATTAATTGGTCCGTTATGATTACTTTTGCATATTGATATGGATTATTTAAAATAAATGGGGTTGTAAATAATGATAAGCTAACGTTAATATAGGGTGTATTAACTTTAAGTCACTTCGACTGGGATAAAGTATATAAAGTTCACTTTAAGTTAGTTTCAGACATCAGTAGCAAATCATTCGTGATACACTCTTAGAAACTTTTACAGAAAAGACTTCATTAATACCAGCATCATGAAAGTGAGTCACTTTAAGCCTTTGAAGGATTTTCTTAATTTTTTTTTTATATTTTTTCTAATTTTAGTTTAGCATTTTCGCCACAGTCATGTTTGCCTTAGCCGCAGTTGTTCAATCGTCTGTCATCTCACATCTCGCTGTTACAGGACCTGGCGGTGCAATTGCAGTTCCTGGATCCATTGCTGTTCAAGCATCTGTTGCAAATGGCCCACATTCAGCCGTTGCCATTCAAACTATTCCACATATCGTTGCTGTTGCTCCAGCTGCTGTAGCTGTTGCCCCAATTGTTGCTGGTGGAGCAACATACGTGGCTAAAAATCGTGGTGTCGTTCATGTTGCTCCATTGCAAGGACACGTTCAATCAGCTGTATCTCTTAACGTGCAAGCAGCTCCAGGAACTGTATAGATGGGATATATAATTTTTGGTGTATAGTTTTTCTGCAGATTGATATCGATTGAAAAGTTTGATTTATTGTGTTAAGAAATTCTCATTGTAAGTTGCAATTTAAACAAATAAATTTTGTTGTATGAAAAAGTAAAAATGCTATTTTATTGGAAACATTAAAGAGAAACGGTTTTAAAGAGATTTAAAATCTGGTAATACGGTTTTGATTTATTTTTTTAAGCTTTTTTCTTGAATACTTTCATATATCTGCATTTTTGGAACACTATAATTCTGAAAATACAAAAAAAATTAATTAGAGAGCAATAAAAAAATTAAAAATAAGAAAAAAAAAAAATGTTTTCTTTTGAAATTTTCTTTTTTAAGTCAAGATCTTAAGAATTAAATTTTATTTAACAAAATAAAGCAAAAATATTAAATAAAAAAAAAAATAGTACGCAATCTTTTTTAAGATTTTATTTCTAATGGGTAACTCACTTTTAGTGTAAATTTTGTTTTTAGTGCTGGGGGGTTACTCTGTAATCCGATTCGAAAGTTAAATCTTTCGAAAGCGGATATTTGGTACTCAGCATTCCGAAAATCGGATAGCAATTTCCGTAAATCGGAAATGTATCTTTTGTTTAGATACATTTGTTCGAAAGTCGGAAACTTCGTACTTGGTAACTCTATTTTCGTTGACAATTGCTTTCGATATTCGGGAAATTTATTCGAAAGCTAATTACCTTGCGAGAAGGATTGTTAAAACGGAAAAATGTTAGTTTTTGTACGATAAAAATAAAAAGTGGGTTATTTTTTACAAACTTTATAACAAAAATATTTAAGAAATCATTTTTTGATTATTAAAGAATTTTATTTTAAAGGGAAAACTCAAACAAAAATATGAACACCAAGCAGTATCAATCTGAAATTTTTGTACAGAGTGGACAAATATCGATTGCACTATCGGTTACTATTATTGATTTATAGTCGATAGTTTTTACCACTATCGATAACTATCTATAGTCATAATATTTTGGAATAAGTAGTTGATGAACAATTGTTTGTTTTGGTTTAATCTGTAGGTACGGAAATGTTTCATAAATTGAATGAGACATTTTTTATGATTAAATTACAGTTCTATTACGTTATAGTGCATACTGCCACAAGTCATGTGTTATAGGATGTGTAAAAACACTCATATTCTTGTAATCTATTTTTTGTCATATTTTTCTCATAATTTACGACTAACATTTGTTTAAAAAATATATGTATTTTCTTTTTTTTAAGTCACTTGGTGGTAGGTTACCTTAAGCAATCAAAAACAAACATAAAAATATCGAAATATATCGATAGTTATCGATAGTTTAAAACAACTATCAATAATAATCGATGGCGTAGGCTATCGATATTTGTCCACCTCTTCATTTTTGTCATAAAAGCACGAGTCTCAAAACATTTATTCGAAAGTTGCAAAAGTTGCTAAGCCACAGTTTTGTTCGATTCTAAAATCTTACAGAGTACCAATTCAAATTCGAATCGGAAACAACTTTCGAACAGATTTAACTTTTGAATCGGATTACAGAGTAGGCCCCCTGTTATCGAGAAAGCCGATATTTTTTCCGAAAGATTTATTTTTGTCATCTGACAGACATTTTATCTCTCATTATACCCACAGATATTAAATTATTTAGTTGCAATCCTTTATGCCGTTGACAAACAAATAGTGTGAGAATACGTCTCAGTAAAATTCTTACAAAGTCGGCCAAAAACTGCACCCTCCCGCATTAGGTTTGGGTTATAATGTTGCCGTAACAATAAGTTATCTTAAGCACCACAAATGATTATTTAAGCTAAATAACCGTTGAAAGCTGTTTCGACAAAACGTTATTCCTTTCAAAATTTAAATTGCAAATTAAAACATACCTCATTTATTATGTAGAATAAAATTCTATTGCCGTTCTTAAGTATGAAATAAAACTTCATCTACTTTTTTCTCTTATTTTATATTTATTTCAAATCTCCCCAGCAATTTATTTCAATTCAAACGAACCACTCTAATCAATTATCCTCCACCCAATTTAATTCTATTAAATCCTCCTGTCCCATCAAAATGCATTTTCCAACCACTCCAGGCATTTAAAATCTCAACTTCTGTCCAAAAAACATTCCAATTTCCACATATACACACAAACACATAACATACTAATCAATCTATCTTCGTCATTTATCTTTTTGCAGATTGCCATTGCTCGATTGCCAAATGAAAATCGAATGAAAATTACGAATTCATTAAGCCTAAGTGACATGATATCCGACAACGCCCCATCGAGTTGCCAGAGTCCACTCTACTACGAAGCCAGCGCCAGTTGTCGCTCCTCGGATATTCACAGATAGTTATGGCATGGACGGAGCATCATCCGACCGGCACGCATAACCATCGATATCTGCACCAGCAGCACAAGCAGCGTCAATCGTCCACCCAAATGTGGAGTAATCAATTCAACTTCTACAACAGCCTGATATGCCATGGCCCCAATAAATCGTCAATTAGCCACAACAACCACAAGTACCACCACTATAACCACCAAAACAATAATAGAATCACCATTATTGGAGTCGTCCTCGTCCTCGTACTCGACGTCATCAATTCAGTGTAGAGCGAAGAGCAATAATTCCAAATTTAGCATAAGCTCGTCCTCACTCCTCGTCCTAATGATGTACGCTGCTTTGTCAGGCCAATTGATGGCTGACTGTCCGAATCTGTGCGAGTGCAAGTGGAAAAGCGGCAAAGAGTCCGTTCTGTGCCTTAATGCGAATCTCTCCCATGTCCCGCAACGACTTGACGCCGGCACCCAGGTGCTCGACTTAACGGGCAACGACATCAACAGCATCCCACAAGACACATTTGCCAATGCCAATCTGCTCAACCTGCAAAAGGTGTTTATGGCCAAATGCCGGTTGCGGACCATCGAACGTTTTGCGTTCCGCAAGCTGACCAATCTCGTCGAGCTGGACCTGAGTTACAACCAGATGACGGCCGTTCCGTCACAGTCCTTCGAATTCATTCCCGAGCTGAGGGAAATAAAACTGACGGGCAATCCAATTTACCGGGTCGCGGCAGAGGCCTTCATCAGAGTACCGCAATTAGTGAGACTAGAACTGAGTGATTGTAAGATAGGTGTGGTTGAGTCGAGGGCATTTGCGGGACTTGAGGCGACCCTGGAATGGCTGAAGTTAGATGGCAATAGATTGAGCGACATTCGTTCGAGTACGTTAACGGTGCTGAGTAATTTGCATGGCCTTGAATTGGCCCGAAATCATTGGAACTGCTCGTGTGCCCTTCGACCATTAAGGTCGTGGATGTTAAGGGAGAACATCCCCTACGGTATCCCACCCATCTGCAGAGCACCACCTCGGTTGGTGGGCAAGACCTGGGACAAGATTGATTTGGACGACTTCGCATGTGTTCCACAGATTATAGCGACAGACACTACAGCGCATGGAGTCGAAGGGCGAAATGTCACAATGAGTTGTTATGTTGAAGGTGTGCCAGAACCAAATGTACGATGGATGGTCAAGAATAGGGTGAGTTGTTGAATACCGAGGTGTTCATGTTATGCGAACAATATAAAATCTTGAAAACTCCCTTTAAATTACTTCCTGATGACTTCATCTTCTTTTATTTTCCAGGTAATTGCAAATCTCTCTGGTGAATCCTCACCACGAACATCCGCCACAACCCAAGGACGCAAAATGTACGTTGTGAATCTCCTGCGGAATGCATCCAATCTAACAATACTAACCGCCGACATGCAGGATGCAGGCATTTACACGTGCGCCGCCGAAAACAAAGCCGGAAAAGTGGAAGCAAGTGTCACATTGGCAGTGTCACGACGGCCGCCTGAGGCGCCACTTGGTGTAAAAATCATTCTAGTGTGCATCCTGATTGCTTTGCTCTTTGTCGTGGGTTCATCGTTCGCTGCCATTTGCTTCTGTTCGTTGAGAAAGAAAAGGAAGATGCGTCTATGGAATACACCGGCGGCGAGGACAGAGAGCTATGAAAAGATCGAAATGAGTGGCCGTGGCAACAATAAGCCTCATGACATGCGAACTTTTCATTCGTCACAGAGTGGCGATGAAAATGGTTACTTGGGGCGACACATTGAGAACGGTGGCATCGCACTTGTGAATACAGCTGAAGAAAGACGCAACGGAGAGTACCGGAACGTGCCTACTGACGACGATGGTACCGGATATGAGGATAGTGACAATAATGGTTGTACGAGTTTTAGTCTGCCATTGCAAGGAGCCTGGAAAGATGTGGGTATTGGTCCTGGTAGTAATCAACAACATAGGTGGAAAGGAGCGACGTTGAAGACCAGTCCGCAAGAGGTTAGACGGAAAAACTCATTGGGACTGGATGTAGACTCTGATTTACATATACCAAGGCTTATTGATATAAGGTGAGTGCAATTTGTATATTTCTGGTTGAGCTTATATATATTATATGTAAATTATATACTCCTGGAAAATATATCAAAAAAAAAAAAAAGTTTATTGAAAATCGCTGATGAAAGTACAACAGTAGCCAAATACTTCAAAAGAATAAGGTGTCAATGCCATAATTAGGCTTCAATTATTAGCTATTCGCCTTTAGACAACACGCCAAAAAATAGTTTCAAAGTTATTTAAACAAAAAGATTTTAATGCCGTAAATTTCGTTCATATCCGTTTACGATATCAACACTAAATATTCGCCTCTCGGTTCAGCCAAAAATCGCATTAAAATGATTCTAGTGCAACATTGATCAAACATCTAAACGATAAAATGTAATGCTATAGTTAGGATACATTTTGGATCTTCGCCTTGCTCAAAATCGGATGTTTGTTTGAACGAAAAATTAAGCAGGATCTAAAAAGCGAAAAAATATTTATAACTATGCAGTTAACGGGCATATACACACTGTATAACTACATTTTGTCATCACCATTATCTTTGTTTTGAAAAAATTTCTAAATTATATGTACACTAATCGCTCAAAGTGGAGGAGCGGACAAATAATTTTGTAGCACTTTATATGTATGTATACACCGAAACATTTAACTTAAAAACTTCTAAATTAAAATACAACTGTTTTAATGCGTTTTGCCTGAAGTCAAACAGCGAACACATCTTGAAGTTATTTATTTTGCCTTTCATAAGTATACAAATAAAAATATTCGTTGCGACATCGAAATAATTTTGTTTCCTCTTTTTTTTTAATTTTGAAACGAAACCCAAGCGTTTTGCCTGAAGCCAATCTTCGAAAAATTATTTGGGTACACATTTTTGGAGTAAAAAACATCAACACAACTAAGGCGTTAATACTTATTAAGTTTTTTTTTTTTTTTTGGCTGAAAGGGAGGAGCGAAAAATTATTTCGTTATGTATTTTTTCTAGAACATCTGTAAGAAACACATAATTTATGGCATTCAATGATTTTGTTTTAAAATTTATGAGTTGCACCTACAAACAAACATTTTGTGAAGGCGAACAGCCAAAAAATGTACAAACACTTAGTTGATGGTTCAAAAGTAGCTTAGGGGAATGTTTATTTTTACTGACCTTACAATTTTAATAAAATTTGAATTTCATATTTTTTAAGATTCAAACGATTATGGGCGTTTTGAGTAGAGGCGAAAAGTAAAAAATAATCTTTGTATGCTAGTTATTGAATAAGAAAAATTATTTCTTTGAGGTATTAAAAAAAGTTTAGGAATGTTTTTTTTATTTTGGAGCGATTTCGGTATGTTTTGGCTAAAGCTAAAAAGCAAAAAATTGTTTGAGTAAGCATATCAAAATGAAATAAAATATAAAAAACTAAATCGCCTTATTTTTGTAGGTTTACGAAAATGTTTTGCTTTCAAGCGAAGGGCGAAAAACTATACTATTTCGCTATGTATTTTGTGAGAAAATATGTTAGAAAAACTGTGTACTTATATCTTATGGCATTCAAAGTTTTTGTTTTAAAATATCTATTTTGGAAAAATATTTGGGATTATTGTTAGAGGGCGAAAAAAACATGTTTGCAGGCGAAGGTCGAACAATTGCTCAAACATAATATGTTATATATGTAAGTCATAAGTAAAAAATTAACGTAGGTAGGTTTACATAATTGTGGCATTTTTTTCTTATTTTGAAGCCAAATTCCTGCAAATCGCTTGAAGCCAAATAAGACGAGGAGCGAAAAATAATTTGTACGCTACGGCTTTTGTGTTACGGCGTTCAAAGAATTTTACTGAATATATTTTAGGACAATATTTGCGCGTATTGCTTTCAGGTGAAGAGCAAAATTGAGCGGCAGAAAACGCGCGTTCCGAGTAAAGACAGAGAGTTGGAAACTAATATTTGAAGCAATTAATGATTGGAAAGTGGTTATTGGGCTGACTTTGTTCGCTCTTATGCGGTAACCAATATCCACCGTTATTTCTTCCCGTTCATCAAAGACTCGGTGCAAGGGGTGGTTTGATTTTTTATTGGGCTGATTGCCTTCACGCGATTTCCTTCTTCCGATCATCTTTATAGCTGTTATTAAAAAGATGGCGTTAAAATATTCTGGCCTCTATGGTTCACAGCTAATCTCAACATTTCAAGATCTTTAGTTTTTTTTAGCAATAGCCACTTAACATCGGTCACTAACAACAATCTTTCCGCCAATATTTGATCTATATGGCTTAAAAATATCTTCTCATCTTTACTTCGTTCCATTTTCAGTCATCAAAATGTTACTTTTAAAATTATTTGATTTGTTTCTTGAAATTATGATATATTTTTCCAAACAATTAGTATTTCGGTACTTCTAGTTTAGTTCTCAAAACTAAGGCAATAAGTATTTCAAAAAACTAACGTTATATTTGTTTTATTTTATTCATCTTTCAGTGCGGTGCCGGATTCTGTAACAAGTTCCATCTCCAGCCAAGTGGATGCAGCTGCACGTCTTTCAGCTGGTTATACATGGTGCAATCAAAAATCTTCTCCATTGCTAGCAAAACCTTCAAACGTTGCAACAACCTACATTGGAGATGACGTTAACTCTTCTGTGTTCTGTTCCTCAAGAACACCCGATGTAGACTTTTTCGACAGCAAATATCCCGACTTACTGGATATGTCTAAATATACAAACATCTCATCAACTCTCCCTACTTCGTCAATAGTGAATACAACTAGTGGTCTTTGTACGTTACCAAGAAAACTGAAAAATACTGGTAAATATTTTAAAAATTCCTCCGATAGTCAGTCGCCATTGCTGGCTGATAACTCGAGTAAGTATGGCAGCAGTACTCTAGGTGATGCTACATATCTCGGTGACTTTGCCCTGGGTAGACGGTTCTCTGCTGAATCATGTTCCAACTACACAGGTGTTCGAACTACCAGTCAGCGATCGAATAGCTATCTTAACCTCGTACAAAGTTCCAAGGCAAGTGCAGGTGTCGTAACAAACACTCATCGTCGAAACCCTAGTCTGCCTTCATCACCTGTTCATGAGGCAACGAATGGTAGTCACCATCAACGATCGTTAAGCTCAGCGGCTACGCCTCTTCTTGACTTTAGTGCACTCACTAGTCGATCAGGTGGCGTTCCGCCACCGCCCCCGCCATCAACTTCAACTGTTACTGCCTACGACTATCATGCGGCCCAGTTGGAACGGTTTCTCGAAGAATACCGCAACCTGCAGGATCAGCTGTGCAAAATGAAGGAAACCTGTGACACGATTCGCAAAAAGGAAGCACCCCTACGTGGATCGATGGGTCACTCAGCCCAATTCGCTGACCCAGTGATGTATAACGCTGCTCTGGCCAACAGTCAGTTAGGTAGTGATTGTCTTTCCCCGCCAAATCATAAGACTACAATGCTTAAAAATAAAGCGGTTCTACCGGGTCAGCCACCAGAACCGCCGCCATATTGGCTACATAGAAATGTCATGTTAAAACGGCTTAACGATTCACAGACCGACATATTCAAAAGCTAACTCCCGGACGACAACAAATATTAAACTATAAGTTTGTGTAAGGGTGCGTTTCTCTAAAAAAATTATTCTCGGTTAGCAATGTTTTTAAAAAACACACATTTTCAACCAAAAAAAAAAAACAAAACATAAATTACACAGGACAGATTTATATTTATATAAAGAGAGAATAATAAACTGAATTTAGTATAAAAGAAGAGAATCTTTAATCCCTTTATAATTTATTTGTTTCCTCTTAAGCCTCCTCATATCTCAGAATGGCAAATTTAAAATGAAAACAAAAATTAACAGTGATGGTGATGATGAAGTTAACTTAAGTCTTTCTTCGAATCTACACATAATCAATTAGATTATAAAATAATAAATAAATTATATGAAAGGTGAATTTCTATAGAAAAGTGGTTATGACAAGAGAATTTTAGTATGTATAAGAGAAAACAACAAAAAGAGAAATGCTAAAAATCAAAGATAAATTTATAGTGTAACTATTATTATGTTAGGGAAAATTCAATTATAAGCGTATTTAAGAAAAAATTTAAACCAAAATCTATAGCAAAACCAAATTTAAAAATAAAATTTAAATAAATAAACGTGAGAGTTATACATTTTTATACAATTTCGATATAATAAACAAAAAAAAAAATTAAGAAAAATACGAAAAGAAATGGTGATTTTGAAATGGTTTATGGGGTTCCTAATTGCATTACTTTTGTTTTCCGGCTACGTTATTCTAACTCATTCAAAAGCATTTTTCCCAAATTAATAGGCGTGTTAAAGTGTGAAGTGTTTATCCCCTTCTCTAAAAGTTTACATGTTAACACGAAAAAAAACGAAAGATAAATATTATATAAAAAAAATTATATATAGATGGCGTTGGTAATGAGTTGGAGAAAAATGTTTGTTCCTTTAAACTTGGTCCCAATGCTATGTACAAGTTTCCTTAATGAGTTCAAGTATCTTAAAGTGTGTCTTCCATTCATGGTCGACTCGAACCCCTCTTGTCGCAATACACGACTTTTTGTTTTTCTAATTTTAAATGATATCCATGTGATTGTGTTAATATTAATGCACGATAGGTTAAGCTTAATATTCTAAAATATCAAATTCTTTTACATCTGTCAGATCACAATATGCCAAAATGCAACTTAATGATTTATGATCGTTACAGCATAATATTCCATAGGTTTTTATTGTTTTGACTGTAAAACTACAAACTTACAAAATCTATTTCACACTTAGTAGGAGCATCTGTTTAAACGTATTCAAAAATAGAAAAACAAATGTTCGATGGATACGGCATGAAGAGTTCGAGTCGACAACTGGTAGGCAAAACACTATTAAATGTTTAAATTCTTCAACGAACAAACTGTCTTTAACAATTCCACCAGATTGAAAGCAATGACTGTTTTGCTCTAACTCATATTCAACGCCATCTGTCCTTTATTGTTTTAAATTAAAAATGTGTATACAAGTGAGCTTACATACCCTATAATCTTTTGCTGATTTTGAGCTTACATACCCTATAATCTTTTGCCGATTTTCACCAGCGTTAAATGTTTCCAAAGTTCTTATTACCAGGGCCGCATTAAGTCTTGGAGGCGCCCTTACAAAAAGCCCCTTTCTTAGCCTTAAACAAAATTCAGACCAATATATTGAATTGCAATTGAAAATTCAATATGATTTGGAATAAGTATTCATCAAAATGATTGAAAAGCTGAATGTCGTTGAATCAAAATATTAGCAGGTTATACTTATACATCTTCTACGTCTATGTGATCCGATCCCTCTACACAACATTTTATTCGTCCTCTGTTTGTCCCATAATAAGAATCAGAATGTTTACATTTTCAAAATCGAGAGTGTTCATAATAGCTATCGATTCTTCTATCTTAAGATAATCAAATTAAATTTACTGGAAGAGAGAAGAAAATTATTCAAAAAATAATGTATATGTCTTCAAACTGGAAATTTGTAGGTAAGTTAGCTGAGATTAATTCGAGAAGGCTATTTTGCCATAAATTAAGTCATTCGACATTCTAGTTTGTATGTCTGAAAATACTTTTTTTTTTATTTCCAACTGGATTACAGTAAAACAGTTTTTGAATATAATAAAAATACTGCTTTTTCCATAGAAACAGTGTTAAAAGAAAGCATACTTTTAGGCTGACAAAGAACATAAATACTTTAATTTTTTTTAACAAATATTACCACTATGATGAAACGTTTGTGTTTCACAATAACTTTTATTTCGATTGGTAAATGACTCTAAAGGAGAAGATATTCTACTTAATTAATTTTTTTTTATTTTTAACCATACAAAATGTGATAACCCATGAAACATTAAAGCAATTTTTAAAATTAAGAAAAAAAAGTATAAATTCCCCATAACCATTTACTAAGTCAGCACTTTCTTTTAAAAAAATGACAACCATATGTAAGACAAATTAAAAAAAACAAAAACTATGCGAAATATAAAAAAGGAAATAGAAGCGAAATAACTTGTTGGTTGTGTAAAAAAAAATAAAAAAAAATTATTATAAAAGTAAAAAATTGTAATCTCTCATAAAAATTGTAAAATATTTAAAAATAACTATTGTATAAAATCCCATTTCAAATTTTCACTATTTATTAAAAGAAAACAGAAAAGCGTAAAAATAAAAAAAAGATCATGTAATAAAAAAAAATGACAGAAAATTGTTTTGTTAATAAAATAAAAATCAATTAAGATAATTTTGTTGAATTTTATATTTTCTTCCTAAAGAAGAAATTTAGCTTCTCTGTCAGGAAAAAACAAACGAGCGCACGTAGGTATGTAATTATCATGTTTTGTCATGTTGGACAGTTGGGACTCTGATGCGAGACAAAAAGTAAGTTACTAAAAGCTGTATCTATCTATCTACATCTTTGAATATGACAACATTTGATTTTGTTAGATGATGACCAAAGTTGCTTTAAACCTATTTAAATCAAAAAGATACACAATCTAACTACATAAAGACCCATGAAGATGAAGTTCTTATAGAGATGAGCTCTAATTTAGTTTTCTATTTTATTTTTTGAGTTTGATCCACTTTTTCCTATATTCTATACACAAACCTGGTCCTTTGCTTCTGTCAAGGATTTCAAAAAAAAAAATAAAAAACAACAAAAGAAGAACCAACATCCAGAGGACCAAAGGACAATATAGGTACTTACCTAAATAACTTATTCTTCTTTTTTTGGGAGGAAATAAAAGTGCTGAGGATGAATTTAATTTGCATGACTAATGAGGGTGACCCAGATGGGCGGTAAAGCTGTGCCTGTGTGCTTCCTTCATATTTTATTTTATATTTCACGTGCAGATATTTTTATGCTGGACCACGTTTTATTTTTATTTTCTTCTTCTGGCCTGACACGTTCTTTTTGCCAAATTTCAACAACCGACGCGTCCTACCATTTAAGTCTAACCACACCCCCAAAAACTGTGTGTGAAAACCAGAATTTCTCAATGAATAAGAATCATTTGAATCGAATTAGTTAGCACATAGATAGATACATTTTTATATTATATAGAATTAAACCAGTACCAACAGAAGGATTTCCGTACCGTTTATTTTGTTATATAGCTACCTATACAAAACAAGAAGAAAAAAAGTCCTTTTTTATAAACCAGGACACAGGACCTTATTTTCTTTTCTATAAAAAGTCCAATTTTTGGTTAAAATTTAGTAAGAAAAAAAGATTAAAAATACAAAATTTTATTTGTTGCTTTACCAAGCGCTTGGTGTTAGGCAAAGGGAGTCAGAATCATAGAGGATCCTGGCAGAAAAAAAAAAACTAAATACATGAAAACGTGTTTGTGGGCTTTATTGTGCGGACAATGAGAACAGAATCACAATAGTTTGCAATGGAGCGGATTATCCTGGTACTGGTTGGTGGGATCTAGCTATATAGTTGCTGGGTGAAGGACATTTAACTATAATTTGGCTAAAAAGGCAAAAGAATGGTGGAAGTTTTTTTTTCGTTGTTGTTGTAGCGAATGAAGGTAGAAATTCCCTTAGGCTGTGTTATACTCGTATATAGAGATAAATAATAGCTTGGTCATAAATCAGTGGAACATTTAAAGAGAATTTAAATAAATTGCAGATTTAGTTGTTGATTTTTTTAAACTGTGTGTGATGATTTTATCTAATGTATAACTATGTATATATATAAATAAAAAATTACAAAATAAAACGCAGGTTTTTTATGGAGTTTTCCTTCCTTCCTTAAATGCTTTTGATGGAAAAAACCGATTGAGTTTAAAGCATGAAGTGAAAATATGCTTCACTGTTTATTTTTTACTGGATTATCGAAAAAATTGCATTGAATCAAAGAGCTACACCTAAATAGCTATTGTATCCTACCATTGTATATGCATTTCTATAGTATTTTCATGCTAATAATCACCGCCTGGCCATCTTAAAAAACTTGTAAATAACACATTTTTAGGTTCGTGCATTTACTAGTTGTCTATTCTGTTACTCTGAAAACAGTCGTAAACATATATGATTTTTGTTTTGTTAACGACTCTTGTAAAGGAAATATGAATTTTAGAGTCAATAAAATACATTAAATATTGTTAATTTGTTGTGTTGACGACTATTGTTAGGGTAACACTTAGTAAATGTAAGAACCTGAAAAAGTGCGGTTCACAAGTTTCTATAGATGGCGCTGCTCCATGATTGTACTATAGAAATTTATATACAATGATCCTACTATAAAAAAGTACATTAGGACAGTTTATTAGTTATATTTTTGCTTAATTTTGTTCCAACAAAATCATGTTTGTTGATTGTTTTATTGGTTATATCTATCAATATTTTGTTTAATTAAAAAACTATTAAATCGAATTAACTTTATAAATTATATTATTATTATATAATTATTATTATTATATTTCTATACTATAATTATTATATAATTATATAAATAAACAAAATTAATAAATTTCTTCCACTTTGGCAATCAATATTATTCCTTGGGCTTATGCATCAAAAATTTTATAATTATCTTTATATTTTATTGATGTCTTATATTTGTATGCATTTTTCTATGCTTTTAACTGTTTGTGGAAAATTTTTACTTATTATACATATAAATATTAAATTGAAAAAAGTATTAACTTAATTATTTGATATTTTTCTGGGATACTTATAGCTTATATGTTTTCCACAATGGTTATTTTTTTTTATTTCAATAGCAAACACAAAGTTGTTCATGCTTCACACAGGATGCAAAAAAAAATAAAAGGAACGACTGGGTCACACAAACTTGCTCTTGTGGCAAGTTGGCTGAGAGGACTTTGCTTATCACACAAAAAAGTATTAAATAAAAAAAAAATTAACAAAAAAAGTCATACGAAAATTTTTAAAAAGCGTTAAATCTATATCTCACAAAGTTTCTGGGTTTAATTAAATTTAGGTCTGGGTTTAATTTTTTAAAAAATTAATTTTTTAAAAAACTTTTTTTTAAATATTTTTTGAAAAAAAAAAAATAAATTGAGACTTAAATTATGTTTCATCTTAAAACTCAGCAGGTTTTCAAAATATTGAAGTAACAAAAAAAGTTTTATTATTGTTGTTATATTGTACTATTCGTACTAGAATGTCAGTTTTCTATTACTTGACCATTATTTATTCCGTCAATTTTCATTGAATGTTTGAACAACAACAACAACAACTTAAAAGTGCTACCACTAATAATTCTTATACGAATTTTATTTATTCGTTTTTACGAATTTTATTATTCGTTTTTATTTTTGGCTGGAGATATAGCTATTTCAAGGAGTGCCAATTCCTCATCAGTCGCCTTATTAATGGTGCCGAGCTTTTCACACGCACATCATGAGAAACTTTTCACATGCACATCATGAGATTCGAACTACGCATTCCACCGCTAATCACCACTGGACACAGGTCGAGATGTTATGTTTGGAGCTTTTTCGAAGCGCCTTTTAAAAAAAGTTTTAGAAAAATTATTTTAGACTTAGCAAAAATATTTAAGAACAAAATTCTAAAAATTTGCTAGGGCAATTAAGGAAAAAAATTAAGTTAAAATCGCTTAAGGCGTTTTCGTTATCTGATAGAAATTTAATACTATTACACTACAAAAATAAGTTTTTCAATAACTGTTTTATGGCAGGTACCGTTATTTTTAAGCTTAAAACGCTAAGTAAAAATAAATCATAAAAAAGAAACTAAAATCCTTAAAAAAATATATGTATCAATAGTTTTTTCGTATATCTTCAATAGTTTCTAAAATATGCATAAGCCGTAGAAGATCCCCGATTTGTTAACGAAAATTAGTTTTACCAATTGATTTAGATTTTCTGCGCTTAATTTGTTCACCTAAAATTTTTCGTTGACTGCACTATTGTGTAGTACCTATCTTTGGAGCGAGTAAAAATTGAGCTAGCGAGACAAAAGCAAACATTCGTGTATAAAAACTCGGATACATTAAAAATCGACGAAAACGAAATTTCGTTTTTTACCCGATTTCTTTTAAATTTGGTATGGTATATAATCTAAGCATTCAACACAAGATGGCATTTAAATGTTTTGCTAAGCAGCCATTTAATGCTACCATACAAGTTTACCTCACAAGCTACCATACAAGTTTAGGCCATTTTTCACTTTCCAACATACTTAATTCAGAAAATTAAATTTTCCCAATCCAATAGTTTGTTACAAGCGCAAGTTCATGCGACCCAGGCGTGCATTTCATTTCAATATTTTTTGAAAAATTAAAAAAAAAAAAGAAGATTTTTGTAAAAACTGGTCCGAAAATTTTAAAAATATTTTTTTGTTTATTACCAAATTTTAATCAACGATTTTTTGTTTGCATACTTTGATTTTGGTGAATATATTAGATACGGATTTGATTTAGCACTTTTAATTAAATTTCATAAATTAGTTTTGCCCTCTTGTAACTTACTATACAAGAACTCAGTCGTGCCCTTAATTTTTGTATTTATTTCTTCGGCTTTAATGGGAAAACTGATATTATTAAATCCAATTTTTTTTTATTAAGTTCGTTCCGAGAGTATATATTATAGTTAATTATCAATTTTCAAACCCTAGCGCTACAAGAAGAAGTTTGTACAAAACAGTCGTGGATCTTTTTTTTGCAAACTTTAAACCATAATACAAATAGTTATAGACTTTATGTAGAAAAATATTATCAACAAGGGGATCAAACTGTTCTTCCATTTATGAATTAAAAAGTTTCCTTCATTAGCAATCAAGCAAAAAGAATATCGTCGTCCGTTCATATAAAAAAAACAGGAAAAATAATCACAATAACAACAATTAGGTATGTCATTTGAAAATAAATTTAAAAAAACAGAAAACTGCTGACCTTAGCCTAAAGACCATCCATCCGTCCCACACAATTGTAATCACAGCCAACTTCGCTATGTTAACCAAAGCCTAGCCTCATTTTTGAATTAAAAACAAAGAGCATAAAAATAAATAATTGAAAAAAAAGGCAAAACGAATTCAATTTCTTTTCATTTTCTCTTATATACCTCACTCCATAAGGATACAAATATAAAACCTGGCCTTACTTTTGTATTAAATGGATTCCTGGTCCGTAAAGAGCCACTGCCTGAGACACTACAACGAGCTTCGAAAAAGCAAAATCCATTTCCATGCGAAGCCATCGGCCATCACAGCAGCATAGCAGCCTCCATGGCAAAACCCCTTATATACACCACCATCACGAGGCCATCATTAGTAAGGACATAAATTCCTTTGGTACAAGACCGCGTGAAAAATCACTCAACTCTGAGAAGGGAAAGGGGAACCGGCAAAAGGAAAAGTCGTATAAGTGGAAAATTTCACGAAATAAGAGTGGCTGATGCAAAAAAAAAAACCGTAAACCGGAGGCCCATTTGTGTTTGAAGTGTGCGCACTTGGTATGAAAAAGTAGCGTGACGGAGCTTAAAAAGGACGAAAATGGGGACACAAATAAATGGCAGAGCCAAGGTCGTCATAATCACTGAACCAACTGTGTGTCACCACACCCAACCCCTACCTCTCGACCATATAGTTCCATTTGGTTGCACGTAATATCGTTACTATATGTATAGGACACTCCAAGCAATAGTGCTGCCGCCCTACTGGATTATATGTTGCACGAGTGTTCTGCAAGAGGTTTCGGTAGAGGCGGCTTTTGAGTTGTTGCAAACTTCCGGTTCTGTGCAATTTTTATTTTCAGTTTCAACTTAGGATGGTGCCGATTGAGAAGCTATTTTGTTGAAAATGATAACAAATAGGATATTCCTTCTTCCATTATTCAAATCCGACTGAATTTAAGTGCTCTAATGGTATTTAAAATTTAAAGCCGTTTTATATCTTTATCAGATCATTGTTTACTTTTTGAGATGTTAACCTACATGCAGTCGAATTAAGTTCAAATTCAGTTAATCGAACAAACATAAGAACATAAGAGTTAATCAGATGAAGTTTTCCAATAACATACACATTGCTCTGTGTTTGGCAGATGGCAGTGAACTGGACAGAGCACGTGTGCTGGCGGAAGCTTTGTTCAATGAACCAGAATAAATTGTAAAATAAAATGATAAAGGATGAAAATTCGAATTGAATGTAATTTTGACAGAGGATGAAATTGTGAAATTGTTAACCAATGTTACGGAACTTATGTTACTTAAAATAAAAAAAAAAAAAAATATGGAAGTTATGAAAGTATATAGGGCATTTCCGGCAGTGACAGTGAAAGCTTTTGTTTCTCATGTTCCAAAGGCATCTGCAAAATATATAGGACACGACTGTTGATTAATTTATTAGTTTGAAAAATTGAAAATATTTTAAAAACTTGGTGTGGTATGAACGCGAAACAGATGCCTGAAAAGACTCGACAACGCCAAGCTTAGATCAAGATTTTTATGACCACGTATCTCCTAATCTTTCAGCATGCCTGGTCTCCAAAACGTCAAATGCCAGAGAACCAGTTCTAAAAGGCGATCACAACAAAAAATTTTAATTGACAAAGAGTGTTAGCATGTGCATGCAATTGATTGCCCACCCCGCCCGATTTCTGAGCGATACCTAGCTTAAGAGCTTATACAAAAGGCAGAAAAGAACGCCATCTCCTCAGGAAGGTGAAAATTTTAGTAACTTACTTATTTTTCTGGCGCTTCAAAAAGCAGAGTGGTTCTTGGGTCTTATATTATGTGTATACCCAACCGACTGCGCTAGCTTGCTTCCTCCAATTTTATGATTACTTCATCAGAGAAAAGACTATAATGCATTTCTCCTTCATAAAATATTATATGGAATGGAGCGTCAATTTTGTTTACTCTACTTGTCCCAACCATATTAGACGTTGGGCGCGTAGGTTACTTCTCGTATAGCTCTTAAAGTTCGTTGTTGTACCTCGTTTGCCAAAGACCGGCAAACAACATATTTTTTTGTGAATAGAATCTCCTCAATTGCTTTCTCAGTCTAAGGAAACAGCGATTAGCTAAAGCTAATTTACGTTTGATTTCAGCGTTGAGTATGTTGGGCGATGAAATCACAGCAGCGCCCAGGTAGATAAATTCAATACCACCTCTCAACATTCATCAAAGATTTTGTCGATGGTAGACTTTTCCGGCTTGAAGCCGCACTGCGGTATAATGTTAAATAGAGGGCACGACCGGGTAACACAAACTTGCTCTTGTGTCAAGTTACCTGAGAGTTTACAAACGGAATACCTATACGAACAAATACTATAAAAAGGCGTTTTCATAAATGTAAAACTACACTAGGCCTGCACGATTTTTGTTCATATTTGTATACAAAAATCCTGCAGGCCTGCCGTAGTTTTACATGTATGAAACCCCCCATATCTTACAAATATTCAAAACGAAACCAAAGTATACTTACTTAAGATAGATGGCGCTTACAGTCCAGGATGGACTATGGCCTCAACCAACAATTTTCGATAACCTTTATATGGTCAGGTACCGTTATTTTTAGACTTACAGTGAACTAAAAACTAAATTCTAGGCAAATCACCCTTAAAACCATGCCTACCAAATTAGAACAAGGTAAATAAGCCCATCCGTTTAGCCTGTAGGTGCCGGTACAGGCAGACAGATAGACAGACAGGCAGAAAGAATTGCCGGACTCAATTTTTCATCTTTTCTATCATCGTAATGTCATTTATGATTGCTATCTCAAAACTTTTTTTTTTTACGAATGCATAATTTGCCTTATAGTACATACCTATAATCGCAAGTAAAAAGTGTTTTTGCACTCTAGAGAAAGCCCTATGCACCAGCTTTTTCATCTATCCTGTTCTTATCGTCTTTTTCTGAAAAAGCGAAAAAATAAATTAGTACAAGCGTCACCAAAAAAGCGAATTTTCTTATACGGTTTTCATATAGCAGTGGTTATTTGGGCTTTATTGATTTGAGCATGTGCGTAAAGAACGCTTCTTAAGGAAAATTTTAACTATAGAGGGCCAACCATAATAGTCGTAAGCAAACGAAAGCTAATGTCATAGTTCTACGTCAAGTTTCCTTAAGTGCCGCCATTACCTTCAGTCGACCATAATGGTCGAACGCACACGCAAGCCAATTTCACATGTATTTGGCTGGCTGTCAGATTTACGTACGTAAACTGAGCTCTGGAGTGCTTTTTACGTACGGAAGCAAAAGTGAACGAAAACTTGCTGAAACTGAGCAATCCGACATTATGTGCGCACTATACAAATTCCTTGTTCTCGTACGGCACCGTACGTACTAATTATTCTGTTATGGTTCTGCCTTAGGTCACGATCTCCGTGACCAATTCACATCGCCTCCTAGTGAGATAAACATGTTTTAAAAGCGCTCCTAAAAATTGTCCATTGTGGCATAAGCTGTGTTGTACGTAGCCCCGTCCTGTTGAAATCACATGCTCTTGGATTCCATATTATTATTTGGTTTGGACCAAAACAAATTGGTTTGTCATCGAACAATAAGATTCTCCGTTGAGGGTGATGGACTGGTTAACACCGCGCCGTTCTTAAAGACATATAGACCGATGATGCCAGATATCCTCGCCAAGGAATAATAAAAAAATATTACTTGTTGACGAACAAGCTAAATTGGGATCCGTCACTGAAAATGATTTTTATACCTTAATCTGGTAGAACTTTTTTGAGGAGACCTATTTTCCAATTCCCAATTCAATCGAAAAACTGTTACTTAAGCGAATGCTCATCAGTTATCCCTAGATCTCAACTTTGGAAATACTCTCTCAAATAAAGAGAATCTTTCTTGAGTAGCACTTTACGAATATGGAAGATATTGATATTTAGACATTTAAAACCTGTGTATAATAATATCTCTTTTCAACCCCGTGATCAGTGATCATTTTAAACAAAAATGGACAAATGACAATAAATTGAAAAATAATATTCTCCTGATGAGACTATCCAAATTATGAGGACTGTGTAATTGCCACAAGTGTCCAAAAGAGAAGTTAGATTACTAGAGGAATCGAACCAATGTCCATATAAATCCTAAATGATCAAACTGTACGGGTACGCATGTGCTGAGGAGCAGATAGCATTTAAGCTGGTATACAGGGTGATTGGTATAAGGTGCACCAAAAAGCTTGAGCGTGTAGGTGGAATTGAGACAAGAAAAAAATCGTATGTAAGGGGGGGTGTCTATTTCCCCCCGTTTAGGCGGGAGGGGCAATTTTCTAAAACATTGACTTAAATCAGAAAAAAATTATTTAAAAACAACGGTGACTGATACAAATCCTTGTTATATTTTTTTGGAAAGCCAGAAAACTATAGTGAACAATTTTAAAAAAATTAATTTTCAAACTCAAAATTTTGAAAAAAAAAAATAAAAAAAAAATTTGTAAACTAATTTTTTTCAAAATTTTATGTAGTTAACTATTATATTTATTTTCAAAATTCAATGCTCTTATTAATTTTTAGTCAAAAACAGAAAACCGGATGCCAAAATATATCTTAGTTTTTGAGAAATTAAAAAAAATAAAAGTAAAACTAGTAAGTAAAGTAAAAAGTTAATTTTTTTTTTATTATTTGATTAAAATCGGATGGTATGTAATAAAAAATAAAAAAGGGATAATCCCCTAATTAATAATTGGCCTGAGCAGGTCATATTTGGAAAAACCAAAAAAAAAAGTGTTTTTCTTGGAAAAAAATACTTCTAGTTTTTCTTAATTTCTCAAAAACTAAGATACATTTTGGCATCCGGTTTTCTGTTTTTGACTAAAAATTAATAAGAGCATTGAATTTTGAAAATAAATATAATATACATAAAATTTTGAAAAAAATTAATACAAAAAATTTTTTTTGGTTTTTTTTTCAAAATTTTGAGTTTGAAAATTAATTTTTTTAAAACTATTCACTTAAACAACATAATTTAAAAATTATATAACAGAGTAGTTTTCTGGCTTTCCAAAAAAATATAACAAGGCTTTGTATCATTCACCGTTGTTTTAAATAATTTTTTTTCTGATTTAAGTCAATGTTTTAGAAAATTGCCCCTCCCGCCTAAACGAGGGGAAAAAGACCCCCCCACCAATACGTTTTTTTTTCTTGTCTTAACTCCACCTACACGCTCAAGCTTATACACCTCAAGCTTGTGCACCTTATACCAATCACCCTGTATACGTCTAATTCTACGATTTAATGAAATAATTCTCCAATAAGTTACTAGCATATTTAAAATATACACATTTCCTATGTAACACCACACACATATCACTCTTTTCAATTCAATTTTCAACACCTTTTCAGTTATGTGTCATGAGTTTCAGTGAAACAGCACTCAAACACCCTTTCACAACCCACCACTGTTGTTGGGTTCTGCAGCATTCAGGAAAATGTAATAATCTTCTTAACTTTTCTCAAAATGTCTTCCAATACTTCCTTCCAAAAGTTCCAACGGACATAAAGTTCCTGATTTAGTTCAAGTGCAGGATAAAATTTTAATTTTAATTTTTGGCATTTGTTTGGAAATTCCCTTTCAACTTGCTTACCTTTAGTCTGCTTATTCTTGCAAAAGCCACCAGTTTTCTTCTTAGAATGTCAGAACATTATATTGCTGTTTATTTCTTGTCTTCCTGTATATTATTCTGTTGCACAATCTCTGTGGAATCCTGGCCTCAGGATATTCGCCTTCGCATCATGTAGGAATTCTCTTTCTTCATATATTTTTTTTTTTTTGTAGGTAGTGATATACCAGGTGAAATGGGATAAGAATAAGATTTTAATAATACAGCCATGTAATCCTCTTGATTCTTGTAGTTTGGTCTGTGAAACAATAGAGGGATAATGATGCACCCCGAACCTTTATCGCGGGCGTCGCACCTTGCTGGTAATATATGTTCTCGATTTAATTGCCATTGCCATTAATGTCTACGCCGGAATTCGTATATTCCGTATTCCAAAAATAAGACATTTTATTGAAATTTACTACAAAGACGCGAAGGTAGAAAAGTTTTTTGTTCTGCTGTTCTCTGATAATGGTTGCTCAAAAATGTACCCCGTAATTTGGGGGAAGTTTTATATTACAAAAAAAAAAAAACACTTGCAAGGTATATTTGTTCTTTCTTTGAAAATTTAAAAAGCAATCGAAAAGTCAAAGGAGTATTGGTAACCTTATACAGTCTGTAAGTTGAAAAAGTATATGTAGATATTACGCATACAAAGTTACGTTCAAACTTAATTTTTGTTCAGATTTCAGTTTGAAGGTTTGTTATTGAATTTAATCTAACAGTATGTATATGATTTTAGGCAAACGTTTAAATTATTTTTTTATGTTGCAAGCGTGCTGAGGGAGCGAAAAGTTTTTTTTATATCTCTGAATAATTGTAATCATACTGGTGTTTTTCATTTCAGTCCATAGTATCTTTTTAAATAGATTTAATTGATCAAACTATGATTTATGTAAAAGCCATATTGTGATGTCGAATATCTTAGAATTTATAGGCGTGTTTTATTGGTAAGTGTTTAGTCACTTTAGCAAAATTTTGTATGAGATACGAAAAGTGGCGATAAATTGGTCAGTAATTAAAGTGAACATAAAAGTGAAGATAAAATCTTGGAATGCCTGGAAATTTTTGGCGCGAAATATAATGTCAGTACATTTTTTCTTAAAGGTTGGTGGCACCTATGACAGCTTAAGACATGGACTCCATATACAATGATTGTTAATGGTTGTGTTCATTGTGTTTTCCTTTAGGGCCGCGTTTTGCGGAAGAAGTAAGAAGCTTTCAACCTACGAAAGTTGCAAAAAAGTTTTGATGATTTTGAATTTTTCGCTTAAAAACAAATAAACAAATTGGTTAAAGCAGATTTTTTAAATAAAATTGTATAATTTGGAATTTAATTTGATAATATTCAAGCTAAATAATGATAATTTATCCGGTTTTTATTTGTTTGTAGTGGAAGGTGGGGTACAAGTTGATCAATTCGGCATATACAAATAGTCATACTTTGCAGACACACCCAAAAAATTATTTGAA
Organism: Baccha elongata; assembly: GCA_951217065.1. NCBI lineage: Eukaryota > Metazoa > Arthropoda > Insecta > Diptera > Syrphidae > Baccha > Baccha elongata. The sequence continues at coordinate 250,343,399 of OX578272.1, forward strand.
ACTTCGGCTTGGCATTGACGTATAAGATCTAGTACGTCAATGCGGCTTGGCATAAAGTCAAGAATACCAACTTTGAAATAAAATAATAAAATGGATACAAAAGTGAATATAGCATTTTATTGGTTCTTTCCAGTGCTGACTAACTAAAAATTACCAACAAAACACGACTTATATTAATCTCTAAGGCGTATATATATGGTCCTTTCTATACAAACCCTCTCTAAATCTCTCTATTAATTTAAATATGCGACTAAAATCTCATAGTTTGAATTATCAACTTTCCGGAATTGTGACACAGAAGTACAAGGTGGAGAGAATTAGAAGCCAAACGGATCATCTCGCAGTTTTTACTTGCGATTCTAGCTAATTCAAAGCAAGTTTTGTATATTCGTAAAAAAAAGTTTTGAGATAACAATCAAACATGACATTATACGATGATAGAGAACACGAAAAAAGTAGGTCCGACAATTCTGTCTGTCTGTCCGTATGTCAGTATGAATGTATCGACACCTACAGCCTAAACGGTTGGGCCGATTTCCTTCAAACTTGGTATATTTAGAGTAATATGCCCAGGCGTATTTTTGATTTTTATCCTAGGTTTGAAAATAACGGTACCTGTCATATAAACGTAACAGATAATTCAATTTTTCTCGTAAAAAATACGATCGATTTTGATAAAATTTAACATGAGTGATTTTTTGAAAATGGTGATTTTTTTACAACTAGATTCTTAACGGTACCTGTCATAAAAGCGTTTTGGACAGTTACATTTTCCTCGTAAAAAATAAAATCGATTTTTATAAAATTTCGTATTATGGATTTGTTGCCAAAGGTTGTGTTTTTCATTTTTTCAGAATAAGTTTACATATTAACGGTACCTGGCAAATAAGCCTTAAAGACAATCCAATTTTTCTCGTAAAATATACGATCGATTTTGATAAAATTAAGAGTGACTGATTTTTTTCCAATAATGAAGTTTTTCGTTAGAAATTTATTTTCAAAATCACCTTATTATCGATACCTGTCATATAAACGCTACAGAAAATTCGAACGATTTTTATAAAATTTTGTGTGACTGATTTGTTGCCAATGACGGAGTTTTTCGTTACAATTTTTTTTTTTTCAAAATCACCTTATTAACGGTACCTGCCATATAAATTCTATAGAAAATCCGAATTTTCTCGAAAAAAATACGATTGATTTTCATAAGATTTTGCGTGATTGATTTTTTGCCAATAAGTAAGTTTTTCGTTAGAATTTTTTTTTTAAATTACTTTATTAACGGTACATGCCATAAAAACACTATAAAAACTATTTTGCTTCCGATTATTATTTATTATAGTTTCTTGCTTAGTAACCTAAGCCAAAGGTTGGTAATCTTACACAAGAGCAAGAGTTTGTCCGACCCAGTCGTGCCATTTATTTCCTTTTTTTTGCAATTTTTCACTTCGCAATCATTATTTCGCTATTTTTTATCTTGTATTTATTATTTCGCATTTATTAGGTTCACGATGAGATTGATGATGAGATAACTGTTTTGCAATTCCCTAATTGTCTTGCATTAAATTTTTTGCTTGTTAATTTTTGTATAAGGCAGTTTTCGTTTTCAAGTTTTTTACATCGCACTTATTTGTATTTGTCATTTTAGTATATTTTTATTTTGGTTACTTACTTCGCACCGTCTTTCGATATTGTGTAGGTCTTAGATATTTTTATTTTTTCTTAAATTTTAACTTCATGTTTATTGTCTTGATTTAATCATTTTGCTTTTTATTACTTGTCAATTTCTTATTCCGTGATGTGGTTTTTTTTTCGTAAAAAAATTAATTTCGCATTTTTCACCTCTCCTCGGAATTAACACTTCGCTTTTAGCTATTTAAGCTTTTGAATTGTTTAGCCTTTGGAACTTGGGTTGTTTTTTCAATTTATTACTTCGCAAAGGCTGTTTTGCAATTTCTTGTCTTGCATATTATTTCACGCATATGATAGATTGATTGTCAATTTTTAATATTTTAACCAAACAAAATCTAGTTTATGGCATTGTTTCGCAAGAATTTATTGGACACTTTTCATTTCGCATTTTGTACTTTACATTTACAGTCAACATGTAGTTTATTTTTCTTTTTTCTATTACTTCGCATTTTAATATCATTCTGTGATGGTTTTTCTATTTGTAAAAAAGAATTCTTTTTCTTTGCACTTTGTTTTTATTTTGCGATTATATTTTCGCAATTTATTTCCTTTTTTTTCATCATTTCACATTTGATTAGTTGACAATTTCTTTTCAGCAGGTCTTCACTTCATTATGTGATTGTTTTGCATAAAAATCATTTAGAATTTTTCACCTCAAAATTTATAATTTGAATTTTGTTATTTAGCTTTCAAATTGACACATACGACATACCTCATTGAATTGCTTGGCAGTTTTTATTTAGATATTAGTCGTTTCGGTAAGTGGTTGTTTCGCTTAAATTTAATTTTCCACTTAATACTCTGTACCTGCCATTTTCTTATTTAGCTTTTAATTACATCGCATTTATTATAATAGTTATGTAATTGCGCTTCAATATTTTGTTGGAGTCTTTTGTTTTCTTATTTGTAAATCGTTTACTTCGCAATAATAACGCAAATATTTTGTTTTGCATTTTATCTTTCGGCATATAGGTAACTGATTGGTAGTTTTTCGTTTCGTATTTTGATTTTTCGCAATTTTAACTTTACTTAGCAAAGTTTTTATTTCAAAATAAATAATAGCAAGTAAAAAGTGTATTTTAATTAAAAATTGATTTGTCAAATAAAAAAATAAATTGCAAGTTTTCATGGAAAAAATATATCTACATATATCTAAATATATCTACGTATATAATCCGTACAGAACAAAATTAGAGGAATGCAGTTTATGTTCCAATTCCTTTATTTCTGGTCAGTAAAAAAGCTTTTCTTTTAGAAACTAGCTATTTCGGTTTTAAATTTTCTTTTCTTGATTTAATAAAAAAAATGTATTCTCAAAATATCTAAGTACCTACCTATATTGGTTCCAAAAATGATGAATCTATAAAATAAAACAATTGTGTGCAAGTGGAAATTCTTATATTATTATTTCGACCATTACTACCAGTGATACCATTTAACTTCAGTTGAAGTAGATTTACTTCTTTTTTTTTTTTAATGTAAAATCTGCCTCCCATCACCAAAATATTGAATATCTTTTAAAAAAAAATTGTTTTGAAATTGAATTAATAATTTAACATAAATATGTAGGTCAAGTTTACTTTTTAATGAAAGAAAACACAAAAGTAAATAGAAACTATATGACAAGAAGTATGACAATTTTTAAAACATGTCCAATTCATTCAGAAAAAAATGGGAGATGGTTTTTATCTAGGTGCCTTTTTTGTGATTGTACAAAAACTCATTTGTTAAACCTTATAACGGTATCTCCTATAGAATCTTTGTTTTCGTTTGAGCTTTCTCGTGAACGCCTTAATGGATTTTAACCAAAAAAAAATAGAAAGACCTAAATAACTATATCAAATTTAAATTCAAAATGCTTTAGTTTAATTAACTTCTTATTTAAGTTGTTAAATTTAATATTTAGAAAACGGTTAAAATAATTTTTTTATTTTTAAAATATTATCCAATTTATATAATATATGTAGCACTTGAAATTGGCATGCTTTGAATAATGAGCAAAGAAAAACTTTTTTTTTATTAAACTCACATTTATCAACTAAAATTATGTGTGCAACTATAGTTTAAGTACTTTTAATGAAAATGTCTCGTTTATATTGTAATTCGAATTTTTTTTTATTTGAATAAATTTTTTTGTTTAGCCCGCAGCCTACTTGCCACAAAAACAAGTTCATGCGACCTAGTCGTACAATTTATTTCTTTATCGTCTTGGACTATATTCCAAAAGTGGTAACTCTTTACTACTACTAATACTATACTACTAGTTTTACCTTACTCATAACGTACCAACCCACATTCTCACAGTAAGTTAATAACTTCACTTCTTCACTACTCACAATTCACACACAAATCACAAACACTACTTTAACTAAACTGAATACATACTTCACTTCATTTCACTTCACATTTTCACAATGTAGACTCATTAAGTCATTTATTTTCTTTACCTTCTTCAGTCGTCTTTAAGATCGGTTGTCGACAGACGAGTTTCGGCGAATTGCGGTTGAAATTCGATCGAAATCGTGTTAAATTGTTTATATTTTGTTTGATGACGATTCTATGTTGAGCGGTGTTGACCTTGGCCAACAAACCATAAAACCATTTAATTTATAACATCACGAATTTCTTTTTTTACCCGAATGAATAACGCTGGAAACACAATTGTTTTCAATTCAACACACGGACACGCTAAATGTTTATGTTTAAAAAAAAAGTAAACAGAGTAAAAAAAAGCGCTTAAACAAACCGGCTCTCGAAAGTATAATTAAAAAGTGTTGGTACCCCGCGGCAGCGGCCGGATGCAAGAATTTCAATAAAAAAGTAAAAACTGAACTACTGAGTGATCCGAAAAATTCTATCAACATAGTGAATTTGCATCGAGCGATCGCTTAGGAGTTGTTTTTGTTTTAAACATATTTTATATTAGCAGTATTATGACATGCGTGCTGTATCGATATTGATAAGATTATTACATTGGTGTTTCACAGATATCAAAATATGACTCACCTTGACCATGAATAATGTTTTTACTTTTGACATGCAAGATCTCGATCGTTATCAACAAATTGAATTTACAGCCAAAAAAATAGAACGTATGCGATTGGCAAGATTTTATTTCGCGTCCGAAGATTTTGGACCAGGATCGCCACAGTTGCCCGATACCCGTTCCTATAATGAATACTTTGCAATATTAGAAAGAAATGATAAGTACCCTGAGAAAACAAAGATTAGAAAAACAATTGATGATTTAGTTTGCGTAATCAATAATTTAAAAGTTGAATTACATCTGAGTGCCGAAGAGGAAATATTGTTTTATATGGTTCTTCAATCATTTAGTCATGGTTTTATCAATGATTTCAATTCACAAATCATTGCTAGATGGCCTCGAATTTATGTATACTACAACGAAAACAATCCTGATATCTTAAAATGTATAACTGTTCCAGAATTGTATAAAGATGGTAGAATAAAAACTGATATGGAATCGATGTTTCTTCCAGATCAATACAAAAATGATGGTACAATATCCAGTGAAATAGATTACAATGCTGAACGAACGATCGCATTAGTGACTTACAAAGATCATCCTCCAAATAAATTCAATTATAGACTTGAACAAATAAATTTAGAATTTATAAGAAATCTAACACCAGACATTCGAGGCTTAATCAATAAAAAGATAAAAGCCCAATTTAAATCAAAACACGGTTCTGGATTTTCTGGTCATCACATAATTCCACGTAAGAAGTTGGAAGTTTTTTATAAATTGTACAAACAATACAAAATCAAGGCTCGCACATTGCGGAATGATTCTGGAATTTATAATGAAAGATTACAGCAATATACGCGTATGGAACAACTTGCCCGTCAATTTAGAGATCACGGGTTGCTAGAAGCCATAAAGCCGTACAAACCACAAACTACTGATATGGCAGTATCCCCGGCAGGAAACATTTTCTACGGACCTCAAATACGTGCTGATGATGAGCAAAGTGGTTTTATCATTGACAATGCCGCTGCTCTTGTGTTATCGAAAGACGATTATAAATCGGTTGCTGACTTAGACACTGTCCTGAATGATTTCTTCCGGAGTTATGAATTCGAATTGACGGACAAGTTTTTTCAATCTCGCACAATTGACCATTTCATTGATCAAGTGATTGATAAACTATTCAGTGAAAAACATCTTGATCCCATATTGTACAACGTGAAATATTTGGAAATATTAGATCAAATTTCAAGAACTTTTCTAAACATTGCAACAAATCATGGGTTGAAAACTCAAATCGAAGCAATTCCCTTCGATCCCAGATTAGTCGACCAGACAGTGAGTGAAGGTGCCCACAAATGGATTTATAGAAATCGAAGAATGGCAGAACGTAATTTGCCCAGTTGGTTTGATAAGATTTTACAAGAAGTTTCTAAGGAATTACAAGTAGAACTCGTCTATGATTTAAATTTAAATCCAGTTGTGTTGCGGTCAGACGTTGATAAACATCAACAGTCTATTATTTTGAAAACCATTCCGATTCCGAAGAAATTCATACCAAAATATGTTGCAAGTAGCACGGAGATATTCCAAAATGTTTTGACTGAAATCGATAAAAATAATGATTTTGCCGAAGTAGCGCCCAAGAGTTCGGAAGATAACAATGTTAATTAGCCATGGGATCAAATTTAACAGCACTTTAAACGCAAATGGCACACGGCCTTAGTGCTTGACCTATATACATACTAACAAAGGATACAATCTCTTAAAAATTGAAAACATGGTAAAATTTTCTTTTTGTGAGTGAAATTAGGGAAAATAAGTCTACCTTCTTTCTTTTTAAGCATAGAATTAAATTATTTATTATTAAAAGTAAGCCATTTTGTAAAACTATAAAAATAAGGATAGAATTGGATGACGTGTTCAGTGTTCACATCAAAAAATATCTTGTAATAATGCGCTGATATTTAAAAAAATATAAAAATAATAAAAAAATACTTCCTCAAATTGTTGTTCATTTTGCAAAAAAACGGAATACGAAACAATTGTTTTTTGTTCGCTTCGAAATTTTTAACAGCTGCGAAAACTAGTGTTCATATATAGGTATACTGAATAACCAAACTATCCATGATGGGAATTTTTTTGCAAAGATTTGGGACTGTTGTTTCAAAATATGAAATTAACTATGCAACACCGAGAAAAATAAGTAAAATTGAGATTTTGTTACATTTTTCTGACCGAATATTTTACTTTGTATCTTTCAAGAAGGATTTTGAATAAAGAATTTTTTTCCAGGCTAATTTCTTAAATCTTGAGGGAATTTCAGACAAAGTACACAGCAATTGGCTAAATTTTATCCCACCTAGAACCAAACGTCAAAATTTTGTCGTGATAGAAAATTTAACCCAACATTTTAACCCAATTAAAACACCCAGCCTTAAGGTAGAATTATAATGCGCATGTGCTAGAATGACCTACTGTCAAAATTAAACGAACTGTTTCGTCAAGTTTGTACAAACGTGATGAACAGGTAACTAAAATCTATAATGAACATGTCAAAGATGTCAAAATCACTTCATTTCAGAATCTTTTATTTGTGTTAAAAATGCATAATTTAAAAAAATTATATTGAATTGTTGATAAATTGGACAATTTAATGCAATTATGTAATATTTTTGGTTAATGTGCCATTACATTTTTTCCGACTTTCAAATGCACACAGCTGTCAAATTTACTCATGTAAATTGTTAGTCCGATTCAGATCACACACGCCATGCGTAGCTTATTAAATACACACAGGTATATGCCCATTATAGCCACCGCCATATGACTGTACCTAAATGTATTTGCTCATTTCTACATGCTATTTTGACAGTAGCTCATGGTTACTCATGCGCATTATAGTTCAATAGTGCCATTTTTTTTTTTTAATTTTTTGGAAAGTTTTTTAAGGTTTTTGGAAAAATAAAAACTTTTTCATATTACTTTTTTTTCGACATGAAGTATTATTTAGATTAAACCGTAGTCTTAGATTATTAAATTTCGTCAAAATCGGTGCACTCGATTAAAAGAGTCAATGTAATAAAAAACGGTTCTATCGCAGTTAGGTACCGTTAATAATCAGATTCTGAAAATAAAGATGAAAAGACATTATCGTTGGCAACAAATCACTCATATATATATATGAGTATGTATATTTTTCGAGTAAAATTGAATTATTGGTTTTTCTTAAAAAAAAACTCTTTAAAAAATTACTTTTTTTTAAATTTCTGCTTGATTTAGTCGTTGTTTTATAGGCTTTCCACACCCAATCAAAATTTTGATCCAAAAATTCAAAATCACATCAAAATCATGTATATATTCCATACATTTTCAGATTTCAAAATCTAGTAGATAACGACGAAATCTCCTCAAAGTCTACTTGCAGACAACATTCGTGTAAGCAAACATATCTTTTAAAAACTCAGCAATATTGCTGACAAGATGGTCATCAAAACAAAACGAATCTTAAAAGTTTTCTTTTACATTTTCGGTTGCTTTCTCAGTGTGTTTTATATAATTTTAAAAAGAAAAATCATTTATTTACCTTAATTTATTTTAATATTTTTTTTATTTGTTTTAATAAAAATACACATTAAAAAGCAAAACATCTACTTAGGTACCTATCCAAAAAAAAAAGAAACTCAAGTTTATTTGTAAAATGCGAGAACTAAAATAATAAAAAAAACTGTTTAGAAAAACAAACATCAGTGACAAGTCGCGAAATTACACTTAATAGGGATGTGCTAGAATAATTCTAGTACAATAAATCCTGCTTTTAATGATTGGTGCGTCGTAAGACATCATACCATACCAATGTGTTAATTTGATAGTTCGATAACGTTTATATGTTACTCATATAGTGAGTATATGATGACGTAATTCGGCTCTAGTTTAAATGGTTTACAGGAAGACGGTCTTCTTTCTCACTGACATATTTTTACTGATAGCTAATACGTAAAAAAAAATCAGCATCTTTAGTTTCATATATCTTCCTATAATTATTGATTTTACTGATAGCTATAACTGGTTCTCAATCGAAAAGTTTCATTCCAGAACGAACTACATTAGTTGTGTTTTGTTGGTAATTTTTAGTTATTCAGCACTGGAAAGAATCAATAAAACGCTATATTCACTTTTGTATCCATTTTATTATTTTATTTCAAAGTTGGTATTCTTGACTATATGCCAAGCAGCATTGACGTACTAGATCTAATACGTCAATGCCAAGCCGAAGTTTCAAATAATTTTATGGGTGTGTCTGCAAAGTATGACTATTTGTATATGCCGAGTTGGTCAACTTGTACCCCACCTTCCACTACAAACAAATAAAAACCGGATAAATAATCATTATTTAGCTTGAATATTACCAAATTAAATTCCTAATTATATAATTTTATTTAAAAAATCTGCTTTAACCAATTTCTATTTGTTTTCAAGCGAAAAGTTCAAAATCATCAAAACTTTTTTTGCAACTTTCGTAGGTCGAAAGCTTCTTACTTCTTCCGCAAAACGCGGCCCTAAAGGAAAACACAATGAACGCAACCATTAATAATCATTGTACATGGAGTCCATGTCTTAAGCTGTCACAGGTGCCACCAACCTTTAAGCAAAAAATGTACTGACATTATATTTCGCCCCAAAAATTTCCAGGCATTCCAAGATTTTATCTTCACGTTTTATGTTCACTTTAAGTACTGACCAATTTATCGCCACTTTTCGTATCCCATATAAAATTTTGCTAAAGTGACTAAACACTTACCAATAAAACACGCCTATTAATACCCTACAAAATGTATCTTTTTTTTACAGCTGACTATTTAAAAAAATAACCGAAAAATTATGAGTCGCAGAGTCGCAGAGTCGACCTTTTCTTCTCTTTCTTCAGTTACGTTTTGTCATTGATACTTGCTTGTTGCGATTCGCAATTTTCAATTAAAGTAAACTTAAAGCTGCGTTCCTTTCTGTTCAATGATCGTGAAATCGTGATCTTTCCCCGCGTTGTTTTTGTTTACGCAGTAGTAAAAGTGTTCTCTTATAACATCAAGTACAACTACAACTACACAAAACGATAAAAGAAATTAAACTATAAAAATATGTTCTCTCCCTCGCTCTGTACACATATGAACCGCAGCTGGAATTGGAACAAGACAAGACCAATCATTTTCAGCAAGCACTAAGTTTGTTTAAAGTAAAAATACCAACCAAACAGCGAAAAAAAACGAAGATAACAAACCGCAAAACAAAGCCGGCGAAAAAAATAATAATCCAAAAGTGAAGTGTATGACGCAGCCACTAGGCAGACGCTGTCACTGGGCAATCGCAGTGCTATAAACAGCACTAAACTAACACTTTCTTAAATATCTTTCATTATTGAATTATTGGTCATGATGGCGTTATATATATAGTGAGTCACGTACGAACATTTTCATATTAGGGATGAAAAACATTTAAAACAATACACTCACAACAACAATTAAAAAAGTGTTGAAATTTGTTGTATGTCAGCACTGGGTACGATAATTTGAAATGGTGACAGTTCTTCTGTGGCCTAAATTTATTATCTACCTCAATTTTTGTTACCGAAGCTTCGCTTTTTGATCGAACAAAAAAAAAAATATGAAAATCATCTGCATCAAAAATTAAAAAAACTATCCGTGACTATGAATCCTGCCTTCATTAATTTGCACGATCAGAATCGTACTCATCTTATTGAATCAACATGCAGAGATATAGAACGTCTTCGATTGGCAAGATTTTATTTCGAGTCTGATGGGTTTGGAACAGCTTCAGAACCATTGCCCGATACGCGTACCCATGTTGAATATTTTGAATTGTTAGAGAGAAACGATAAGTATCCCGAGAAAACAAAGGTAAGAAGAACCATTAAAAATATAGTACTAATTCTTGACAACCTAAAATGCGACTTACATCTGAGCAGTGAAGAGGAAACATTTTTTGAGTCAGTTCGTCAATCATTCGTATATGGCTTTGGCAAGGATTTCATAGATCAGCTTATAGTTCGGTGGCCTCGAATTTATGTATTCTACGACGAAGTGAAACCCACTATTTTAAATTTTATAATGGTTCCAGAATTATATGTTGATGGTAGAATACACATCAGTGAGATGGAAATGGAAGGAATGTGTATTCCAGACCAATATAAAAACGATGGTACAATATCCAGTGAAATAGATTACAATGCCAAACCAACGATCACAGAAGTTACTTACAAAGATCATCCTCCAAATAAATTCAATTATAGACGGGAACAAATAAATTTGAAATTTATAAGAAACTTAACACCAGACATTCGAAGCTTAATCAATAAAAAATTGAAAGCCCATTTAAAATTTAAGAACGGTTCTGGATTTTCCGGTCACCACATAATTCCGCGTAAAAAGTTAGAAGTTTTCCATAAGTTGAACAAACAATGCAAAATCATGACACACAGATTCAATAAAAAATTCGGATTGATTGAAGAAAGATTTCAGCAATATATTCGCATGCGACAACTTGCCGGTCAATTTCAAGATCACGGATTGTTAGAAGCTGTAAAACCGTTCAAAACACTAACTACCGATTTGGCAGTATCTCCGGCAGGAAATATTTTCTACGGACCTCAATTCCGCTCCGATGACGATCAGAGTGGTTTTAGTATTGACGATGCAGCTGCTCTTGTCTTATCGAAAGACGAATATAAATCGGTCGTTGACTTAGACTCTGCCATGAATGATTTTTTTCGGAGTTATGGATTCGAATTGAGTGAAAAGTTTTTTGAATCTCGGACCATTGACAATTTTATTAACCATGTAATTGATAAACTATTCAGTGGGCATTGTTTAGATCCTTTATTGTACACCATGAAGTTTTTTAAGGTATTATTTCAAATATCGCAAACATTTACTTGCATTGCAATAAATCATGAATTAAGAACTGAAGACGGAGTAATTTCATTTGATCCCAGACTAGTGGAACAGATAGTTAGCGAAGGTGTATCAAAATGGGCTTATAGGGATAGAAGATTGGCGGAGCGTAATTTGCCAGGTTGGTTTGATACGCTTTTACAAGATATCTCTAAGGAATTAGGAGTAGAACTGGTTTATGATTTAAATTTAAATCCAGTTGAGCTGCTGTCAGATGGTGATGAATATGAACTGTTTATTTTAAGACCATTGCCATTGATACCAATCTATGTTACAAATAGCTCGAAGATAAATTTTGTAGCCGATACCAGTAAAATTTACAAATATGCCGAGGTTGCTTTAAATACTGGTTCGGCAGAGTATTCGACAAACAATGGAGCAAAGAGGTCAGCACATGATAAAGTTGACACACAGACACTAGATGAAAAATAATAAAATAACTTTTTTTTATTTTAGAGAAGATATAATATATAAAAATTAAAAAAAAATAATTATTTTTTAAAATTCTTTTTGCACTTGCAAGATGATTGATCTATAAAATGATGATTTGTAAATTAGCAGGAGTAAATAAAATTACGTGTTTTAAAGCAGTTTTTGTAATTTTCTCTTTTTTGTGTGTGGTCCAGAAATGGGTTTCAGAAGGAATGACGTATGATCGTGGCCCGTGGGTAATGTAAGGCTTTGTTCAACTGGCAACTCGGCTAATTCCCAAGTTCAATTCACCCATGTAAACTGAAAATTATACATACACAAGCAAAAATGGTAGAAATGCCACTTTTCTGGATTAACTACATTTGTTACGTCTACTACGTAAATTAGGTACTTATTTAATGTAGTTTATGTAGTTAAATGTATGTACTTAACATAATAAAATGTAGAACCTACACCTAGTCCTATCAGTCAAAATAAAAATTAAATTTTAAATTCTATCGTCAAATTGAATATTTTCCGACAAAAAACTGAATTTAAATGTTTTTTCTTTTTTTTCGTTGTTACATCGGATTGTTTTCAAACAGAGAAACGTATTGTAACAAGTTTTAAATTATTAAAATTTTGCATTTCATATGTGGTAGCTTACGTAATATATGTATGTGTATGATGTTTGCACTACGCGTGGTTAGGTACTGGTTGAAATGACGTTGTGGAAATCAAAAAATTGAAAAATAATTCAGTAGGTTTGTATGTATTTGGATTTTGGTTGGAATGAATTTTTTTAAATCTTTTATACATTATTTTTATAAATACATATTGAAAAGTTACAGATTTGCTATCTGTTCCGCACTCATCGGCATGTGCTTAATGAATTGTCTCTTATTAAAACGAAGTACCGCAACCGCCTGCAAATTAAAACTGTTGTACCTCTTTTATTCACAACAAAAACTTATAAAGAGGCACATCTTTTCATACATAAGTACAGAGATTAAATGAACTTTAAGACAATTATTTAATGCAATCTACTGACTTTTACATATTTCAGTATCTAATAATTAATTAAAATACTTAAATAAACTAATTAACTAAAACATTAATTTAAAATAATTATTTTATAGACAAAAAATGTGCAATTGATCATTTTAGTACACTTTGGTTGTGATTTCAGTACAATCAAAAATATAATTTTTCATCCCTGCCACACAAACACATGCAAGACCATTAATAAAAGAGAAACTTCCCTCCGCTTTCTACACAAAAGAGAGCTGGCTGGAATCTGGATTGGATGCTGCTGCTGCATTATGCATTGCTTCACTGCTGCAGTCAGTGATGGCCCAACTGTCACTTTTTAGAAAAACTACATTTGTTACATTTGCTATGTAGTTTATGTAGTTAATATAGTATATGAAACAAATTGTAGCAGACGTAGTTTCAACTGTCAAATTATCTGTCAGCTGTCATTTTAGTGTCACTTTGAAGTTGGATGTTCAAATTTGAACGTTTATTTATTTATTTATTTAAGTATTTTATTGCATCGAAATAAAAGTTGTAATCGTACGTAAAGCGGCACAAGTTTGGTAATATCGATGCAATACAAATAAATTTTAAATAAACAATAAATAGTTATATGATAATTATTGTTTTTTCTGTATTAACTACATGATTTTGAAGACGTAACAAATTGTAGTCAATTAGGAGTGTAGTTTATTCCATTTACTACGCGTATAGTTAATAGTTAATTCCGGCAGACGGCACATTCGCCATGTTCGTATTTCTGAAACAAAAATATTGTATCACTTTTTTCATAAAATAAAGAAATTAACTAACTAACTTAACTAGTTAATAGTCCTGTTCCTTTTAGGTGGCAAAGTACTCGCGAGTAGTAATCTAGTACTACCATCATGCTCTCAAGCGCGAGTAGATGAGAAGAGTAGTTACGCATCTAGAAACCGCCAGATGGCAGCGTTTTGTTTTTTCTTTTCTTTTAATAAAAACAAAATAAATACATTAAATATTGTTCAAAACATTATAAACATATCTCACCATTATTGTTCATCCGAAAAGCCGCCAAATATTAAGAATTAAACAAAACAAAACCTCTTTTTTGCCAACAGCAATGGAACTTGATGCCGGAAAGTCAAGCGATATTCGATCGTCTTGCAATCTTTTTGCAAAATACTTTCAATCTAATTATAATACAGATGTTATTTCCAACATTAATGACTTTTATTCAAATATTGCCCCTATCACAGATTTCGATTTGAGGTGTTTTTCAGAACAAGACATTCTTGATGGTTTGATTGAACTCGATTCAACTAAAAAAGCTGGAGTGTATAAAATTCCCCCGCTCTTATTGTCAAAATGTGCGTCGACTCTCTGCTATGCTCTTAAAATTATTTTCAATAAATCCTTATTATCTGGTGTTTTTATTGACGACTGGAAGTTATCGTTTGTTAATCCAATTTACAAAAGTGGCCTCAAACATCTCGTTAAAAATTATAGGCCAATATCAAAACTTTCCGCTGTACCAAAGCTATTTGAAAAGTTAGTGACCCAGAGGCTATTTTTCGCAGTTAAGGAATCAATAACATCAAAACAACATGGATTTATTAGTGGCCGATCAACTTCGACTAATTTGTGCCTTTTTTCCCAATTTTGTTTAAAATCTATGGAAGACAAAAAGCAAGTCGATGTCTTATACACCGATTTTGTTAAGGCATTTGACAGAGTTCACCATGGACTATTATTGCACAAACTTCATAAACTAGGTCTTAATACAAATTTTTTGAAATGGTTGAGGTCCTACTTATTAAATCGTAAACAGGTCGTCCAGATTGATGGGTTTACATTAATTTTTATAGAGGTGGAGTCGGGTCTTCCACAAGGTAGTCACTTGGGACCACTTCTGTTCGATTTGTTTGTAAATGATATTCCTGGCGTTTTCAAATTTTTGACTGTTTGATGTTTGCAGATGACGTTAAATTGTATATTCAAATATCTTCAGATAGTGATTGTGTAAACTTTCAAAATGATATTGATTTATTTTTAAAATGGTGCTCGTATAACCATCTCGAGCTAAACACATCAAAATGTAAAATTTTCAGTGCTTATAGAACGTTAACTCCGTTAACTTTTACTTATAAATTTGGAACGGAAACGCTCTTAAGGGTCAGTGAGGTGAAAGATCTTGGTGTTATCTTTGATTTCAAACTCACATTTTCTGCCCACATGGATTTTATTGTATCGAAAGCTAATTCTATGTTAGGTTTCCTCAAACGAACTTCAAGCGTTTTTAAGGATGTGTATACTTTGAAAGCAATTTTTTTTTCATTAGTGTTGCCCATCTTAGAGTATTGCTGTGTGGTTTGGTCCCCATTTTATGAAAATTTTATTGCAAGAAAAGAAAGGATACAAAAAAGGTTCACGCGGTTTGCTTTAAGGAATTTTAGATGGTCCGATGGAATGCCTTCATACTTTTCAAGATGTGCGTTATTAGATGTGAAAACCCTTAAAAGCCGCAGACAAGCTCAATGCGTTCTTTTCATAAAATACATCATCATAGACATCATAATGTTGTTATTGCAGATTGTTAAATCAAATCCATTGATGAATAATAATAAATAAATAAAAAAAAAATAAAACAAAAAGTTCAAATACAAGGACGGAATGTGTGACCAAAAGGTATTCGTTGAGACCATATACATCAATACACTAAATTATACAAATTAGTAGTTTATTGCTACTAGCCAAGCGTTCCATTTAGAATCACTACTAAAGTACTCATTAATACCTTGCCACCTTAAAAGGAACAGGGCTAATGATGAAGAAAATATAATGTAGTTAATTCAGCCAACACTGGCTGCAGTGCTGCATGCTGCTAGAGTGTTATCTGAGTTTCTCTGCTGGTGCTGGAGCAGTGCTGTCGATGTGGCTTCTTTAGTCACATATGGCTCCTTTGCTAAAAAAAAGTGCTACTGTGCTGCTCAGTCAAAAAAAAAAGCAATATATTTTCTAGTTAAAAACAAAATCCTCTTTCATTAAATGACTGAACATTTCCATGAAATTTAAAGTTCGAGCAATTTCTTTCTACATCATTTATGGGCCAGTTGTAGCTCTTCATTGAATTCAACTTCAAGGCAAATTATCCATCATCGTGGGTGTTAATTGGTATTAAAATGAAGGTAATGAATTATAGAATTTTTCTATAAAAAAAAACTCAATTTGATCTTAATTCGCGTAATAATATCATTTTTCTGATGTTAATGATCATTAAAATTTCAATGATCATTGAAAAAAAGAGAAGTGTTAATACTTCGTGAACTTTGCCCAAATCGCTTTTTTTTAAAGAAAAATTCTATAATTCATTACCTTCATTTAAAAACCAGGTGACCGAACCGCAAGTGAATGAATTTTATATTTGTTGACGATAATGTAGCGATCTGAGTGAAATTACTACATCATAGCAAATATCACTTGACCTTTTGTTAAAAAAAAACACACTAACATTCTACAAATCATTTTGTCATGATTGGTGATGCAACGATTTAATTAAAAATATTTATTTTTTTTGCTGGATTTTTCAGCTATATGATAAATATTTGTGGAGCTTCCCATTTTCCGAGAATGCTCCTCAAAATCTGTGGAAATTACTACTCTCAGACTTTACAAAACGACAGCACTGTGCTGGAGTTCTAGGGCTCTCTCTCTCTCGCTTTGGAAGCGAATAATAAAAAATAATGATAATGATCGAATTTCGAATATCGAAAAAATAATAATCAAAAAGTGTACCTGTATGACGCAGAGGCCAGTGCGGCAGTCGTTTTCGTTTGCCGACACTTGTGAAATTCGGTTGTACTATTCATTCAAAGGAAAATATGTGTTGGTTCGCTTTTGAATTTATTATTATTGGTGAATAATTGTAATAAATAAAAAGCATTTGCATGAACCGAAATATAAATTATAAAAAAAAACCCTCTATTCACCTAACATCACTATGAATGCTGCCTATGCTTTTAACCTTCAAGATCACGATCGTGCTCATCTAATTGAAAACTTATCCAAACTAAGATTCCGTATGATGCTGTCAAGGTTTTATTTTGTGTCCAATCCTGATTGGTTTGGACGACAATCGCTACAATTCCCAGACACGCGTACACATGTTGAATACTTTGAAATGTTAGAAAGAAATGATAAGTACCCCGAGAAAACTAAGATAAGAAAAACAATTTTAAATATAGTTTGCGTTATAAATGGAATGTTGAAAGAATTAAATTTGAGCGATGAAGAGGAAGAGTTGTTTTCGTCAACCATGAAATTATTTAGTAAATATTTTGTCGATAATTTAAGAGTTCAACATATAGCACGGTGGCCTCGAATTTTTGTATTCAACAACGAAACTGATCCGGGGATATTCAAATTTACTATGGTGCCAGAACTTTATATAGATGGTAGAATAACCAGTGATATGGAAATGAAAGGGTTGTGGATTCCAGATCAATACAAAAAACATGGTACAATATCTTGTGAAATAGATTACAATGCCAAACCAACGATCGCAGAAATAACTTACAAAGAGCATCCTCCAAATAAATTCAATTATAAACCAGAACAAATAAATTTGAATTTTATAAGAAATCTAACACCAGATATTCGAGGCTTAATTCATAAAAAGTTAAAGTCTCATTTTAAATCAAATAAAGGTTGCGGTTTTTCTGGTCACCACATAATTCCTCGTAAGAAGTGGGAAGTTTTCCATAAATTGAACAAACAATACAAAATCAGTGTTAACAGATTTATTGATCATTTAGACTTAATGCATGAAAGGATTGAACACAACATGCGCATGCAACAACTTGCACATCATTTTAAAGATCACGGATTCTTGGAAACCGCAAAGCCGTACAAAACACAATCGACTGAAATGGCGGTATATCCGGCAGGGAACATTTTCTACGGACCTCAATATCGGGCTGATGACGAACATAGTGGGTTTAGCATTGACAATGCTGCTGGTCAGGTTTTATCAAATTTTGAATATAAATTGATAGTTCGCTTGGACGCTGCCCTTAATGATTTCTTCCGGAATTGTGGATTCGAATTGACAGACAAGTTTTTTGAATCTCGAAACATTGACAATTTTATTAAACAAGCACTTGATAAGCTAATATATGATGGAGCAGATTTAGAGTCTGTAATCAAATTCAGACGTAAATATTTAAATATCTTTGGCCAAACATTGCAAGCATTTCATTGTATTGCGAAAAATCATGGATTGAGAACTCAAAATGGAGTAATTCCATTTGATCCCAGACTAGTAGACCAAAGCAATGATACTACAATGTGGGTTTATAAAGATCGACGATTGGCAGAGCGTGAGTTGCCGAGTTGGTTAAATATGCTTTTACAAGATGTCTCTAAAGAATTAAGAGTAGAACTGGTCTATGATTTAAATTTTAAGCCGGTTGGATTGCGGTCAGATTATGATGAACATAAACTATTCATTTTGAGACCACTGCCTTTGGTACCAATATATATTACTTCAAATAGCGCGCAGATACATTTTGTAGCGGATATTAACACAATTTATAAATCTGAAGAGGTTATAGCGTTCAATAAAAATTCAAGTTCAAGTGTTCGAGGAATAATAGAGAAAAGAGCATGGCAAATGAAAAAGTTCACACAGAAAATAATGACAAGATAAAATAGAAGAAAAACAATATGATGTCTCTGTTTCTTTTAAGAAGAAAGTCTTATTAAAAAAAAAAAGAAAGGGGAAACCCTAATCCTTTGGTTTATTTTTGTCCTTAAGCGAACCTACTCAATCAATCAACGACGTCAGTCATCGTTTGTCATATAGGACATAGGTCATCTGTCATCATGCAAAATCAAAAGTGTTTTGATTTTTGATCAATTAATTGCACACATACAACCCTGTTTTATTAACACTATAATATTATGATTGATGTAATAATTATGATTGATGTTATATAATTTGAGGGTGAATGAGTAGTAGAAGTTTTAAATAAAAATTTAATAACACATTCTAACATTAAGTATGATGAAAATTATTGACCTGTGTACAATATGCCGCTTAAGCGACCTTTACACGGTCAGTCAGAGGACGTCAGTCATCTACACATATAATCAGTCATCAGGCAAAATGAATTGTCAAACAAAAGCAGATTTATGTATGTCAAATGACTGACCGTGTAAAAGTCGCTTTACAAATTGAATAGTTCAAAAAAATTACATGTGAAAGTAGATAAATATGTAAATAAAATGATAAGTATAAAAATGATGTATTTTTTGTTTTCTTCATGTAATTGTGGTAAATATGTCAATAAATACTTTTCAGAGGGAAATAATAAAAGAAAACATTTAAAAAAATCTCTTTTAAGTATCGGTATAGGTATTATCTCAACCTGACTTTGAATTTATTCAAGATTTCAAAAGGTAAATCAAATATTTAATCAATTTCTAAATATCTATTAATTTTTGAAGAATTGTTTTGCCTTAAAATGTTTGCTTGAAGCAAATAGTACCTACAGCAATCTGTACTTTCAGTAAGAATTTCAGAACCGCATAATTTACCCGCCATTTCAAAAATTGTCCAGTTATTGCTTCTAAAAATGTTTGTATGAAACCTCATTTGTGAATTTATTTTTTAATAATTGTAAAATTATGACTTCAATTTATTCAAATGACGTGATTTTGGTCTTGTGCATTAAAAAACACAATTTCAAGATTTAGTTTCTTAAAGGGAATTCAACTCTCTACAACTTCCTTGGCAGAATGCGTTTTTTGTCAGACTAACATTTTAGACGATATGGCGGAACGTTTGATGAAAAATATGGAAAAACTTATTTTTGTAATTTTTCCGTTTTTGGGATGCGTTTTAACCGTCAACGGCTGAGAATTGGCAACACATGATTGTAAAAAAAATCTGATGGGCTTTAATTTATTCTCAGAGAATTTTTCCTACTCCGCACTGTGGTCCAAAATAACTTTTCTCGTTGGAAAAAACATAACTTTTGAATAAATACAGATATCATCATCATTCTGCTCAAAAAATAAGTTTTTTGAAAATAAAAACTTATTTTTTGTTTGGTGTACAGGGTGTTTCGAAATCGTTGGCTGAAGTTAGATTTTCTCAGAATGAGAGAATTAACAGAAAAAGGAACTTATTAAATCGAACTTAAATACCAGTTAAATTTTTTTTTTAAGTGATAACATTTATAATGAAAGTGGATGATAAAAGTTAACGGACCATTTTTTTAAGCAAGTACAAAAAGTAGTTGTTTTTTTTAATATACAGGGTGATTGGTTTAGGTGCACCAAAAAGCTTAAGCGTGTAAGTGGGGTTAAGACAAGAAAAAAAGGGGGGTCTTTTTCCCCCAGTTTAGGCGGGAGGGGCAATTTAAAAAAAAAAATTACTTAAATCAGAAAAAAAATATTTAAAAACAACGGTGAATGATACAAACCCTTGTTATATCTTTTTGGAAAGCCAGAAAACTACTTTTTTATTTTATTTTTAAATTGAGTTGTTTAAGAGAACATTTTTAAAAAAAATAATTTTCAAACTCATTTTGAAAAAAAAAATTAAAAAAAAAATTTAATCTAATTTTTTTCAAAATTTTATGTAAAAATTTTATCAATGCTCTTATTAATTTGTAGCCAAAAACAGAAAACCGGATGCCAAAATGTATCTTAGTTTTTGAGAAATTAAGAAAAACTAGAAGTATTTTTTTCCAAGAAAAACACTTAGGTACAACTTAATTTAAAAAATAAATTAAAGAGTAGTTTTCTGGCTTTCAAAAAAATATAACAAGGCTTTGTATCATTCACCGTTGTTTTTAAATAATTTTTTTTCTGATTTAAGTCAATTTTTAGAAAATTGCCCCTCCCGCCTAAACGGGGGGATATAGACCCCCTCACTTGCGATTTTTTTCTTGTCTTAACCCCACCTACACGCTCAAGCTTTTTGGTGCACCTTAAACCAAAAACCCTGTATATCATCTGATACAGTTAGGCATTACTTTTGAATTGCAGAAAATATTACCATTTTCTGCTTTAATTTTACGGACCTTTTCCTTACAACATCAGCAATCTGTCAGTGGAAGTCTCTTCAAAACCGGTTCAGCATGATTCTGATCGGTTCATATATGCGAATATTTGAAACAAAAGCGACCCAAGCGAAACCTAGGATGTAAATATAATAGCCTCTTCTGCGCTAGTATATCAGCTATCTGCCAGCGAAATTCCCGTCAAAATGGGTCTAGCAATTTCTGAGATTAGCAAGTCAAGCAGTTTATGATCGGTCATAAACATGGGTGCAAGTACCATGGCTTAATGATTTTTTGTGGAGTTTCTTATTGCCACTTTGTATAGGAATTAATGCCCGTGGGTGTTATTTACTTTTATAGGGGGAATTAAAACACACGGGCCATAATTCCGCGGCCCTAATTTCACTGCACCGTCGGGTAACAGCTAGTTTAAAATAAAAAGTTTCGAAAAAAGAATTATTATTCAATGCAAGGCAATATAGGCCAAAAGATGATGTCAACAAGCTGGAATGGATTACGAAGATTTTTTTTTCGTCGGTCGTTCGATATTCTTCAATCAGAATTTAGATGCCCAATGGCTTCGAAAACTAAAATTTCCAATAAATGGGTGCAATAGAGCATTTCATGTGAACCAAGCTTAATTAACTTCGGGTAGTTCTATCAAGCTATTGGTTAAACTTCCGAACCTCATTTTTGGTAAAACATCACTGCGTCAGTTTTGTAAGCTTTTTTTTCTTTTACCGAAGTTAATGTTTCTCTCATCTTGCAGATCTCTGTGTAAGTTATTCTGCTTGACTGTTGACTGGTCAGGAGATGCTCATTACCCTATAAAAATTTTGGGGAAGTTGCGTTCTTATATGGCTACCCCGATGTTTCACTTCACAGGAAAGGCTGATTTCTATGTCTGATGTGGTGTCATGAAGGTTGAGTTTTCCGACAGTTCCGACAATGATAAATCTCCTACATCTAATTTGACCGAGATATTTTTAATCTCACATTTAAGGCATTTTACACATTGATGTCATCGTCTGTTTCCCCTGGAAGGGCATGGTGCATATCAGTTTTATGTTTTCAGCTTTGATGATGCAAATCTTCATGAAGCGCTCATTTACACATGTTAAACTCAATATTTCTTGCAGTTTTTTCAATAGTAGGAGTAAGGAGTCCATGGTCTTGCGGCTTATTGATCGCATTAACGCTCCTTATACCTTATAGACCAAAGCTCCAATCACGTCATAGTAACCCATACCTTTAATATGTTCACTATAGAAAGTTCTGTCTTAATGGAACAGTAGGCGCCACTATTGATTCCATCTGAAATTTTTTTCCGCTGCAGCTTGGATGAAGGTAGAATAAGTGCCTCAGTGAAAAGATCCTCTACTCCGCTTTCTCTTGCTGCTTTGCCACCAACAATTTTTACCCCTCTGTCTGAGGTGAGATTAGAAGTTAGTAAATGGAAGTGGAATTTTATGGGTGCTCTTGTGTACCCTTTGAACATCAGACAAAGTATTCGAGATTAAGAAACAATTGATTCAAGATTGGTCAACCCTTAGTCCCTACATAATAGAATTCATAAATTAAGATTCGAAAAAAAGACAAAACAGTGCTGATAAAAAGGACTTAATTAAATAAAGTAGGCAATCATGTTTTCAATTTATTTTAAAATTGTAACAGCGGAAACCCCTTTTTTATCATTTTCAAAAAAAAAAAAAGTATCTCATCTTCACGGCATTAAATCAGATAACCCAGATCTCATTTATTTTTTTATTGTAGCCACCAAACAAAGTACCTAATTATGATTTTTCTGAAATGTTGGTCCTTCCGAATTCCATTTTTCCTCGCTTTCCCAGTAAACCGGAAATTACTAGAATAACATATTATAGCAGTCACGAATAAGATACTCTGTTTTTGAATTTTTTCTTTTAATCTTTCATGATAAAAAAAAAAAAAAAAAAAATTATAAAAAATTCAGAGACGAAACAACGCCAAATCGCTAACCACAGGATATTTCCCAATTACTCAGCTCTTCTACACAGGATTTAATTAAACCCTTTACAACGTCCAAGCTCATAACATAACGTGCTGCCATTGTTCTCGTCCGTCGCATCGCATCGCTTTGCCTGCTCGGCTCGTCGTCATGACCCATGTCGGTCGTATATATGAATCTCTGGCAGCTCATATACTAAAGTGAAACTTTTACACTTTGTCCCGGAAAATAACAAAAACATCGCGCAATCAAATCTTTTATGCATTTTAATTATCCTCGCACGCCCCAAGGACACAAAAGCCGACTCATGATACTTCCAAATCTGAGAGTCCTTCCTGTACCACAACACAAACAACAACAACAAAGGAAGCTATATCACTATCAGTGGCGCTGATGGAATTTTGGCATTCTGCTACTGCTGGATGTGGATGTTGAATAACTGTTACTCAAACTCTTGAATCCTGATGAAAATTTCTATCAAGCTGAATAGGTATTTAGTCCTGTAGGATGAAATGAAGATAAAGAAGTGCAAGGGGCAACCACCGCACGTGCTCTGGCTCGGTTCGTCAAGGTTACACATTTTCAACTTACTCATAACTCTGGTGTAATTGCCCTTGAACATCCCCCCCTGCACACACATACACAGAAACAACCCTTTTGGCAGACAGATGGGAGTTATAAAGTCTGACATAAATCCTCATTAAAAATTTTGCGCGCATACACAAGAGACGGATTGAATTAAAACGGTTATGCAGCCCCGCATAAACGAGTTGTTTTTCTGGTATTTTGTCCTCCATTACGACAACTTTGTCCTCCATTTTGGGGTTCTCTTTCTAAAAAAAAAAACAAAAACAAATAATAATAATAATAATAATAATAATAACGGGGATGAATAAACAAGAGTGTGTTTGTTTGTTTGTTTTCGTACCTAGGCCGACACTTACACCGTTTCTATTATTTATCGGGCTTTGTGTTGTGCGATGGCTTGACACCTAGCATCATCGTAAGTACACAGGTGTGGTTAAGGTAGACTTGGAGTTGACATTCATCTCATTGCTCGAGGCTAGATGGTGAGTTGTTGGGGTGGGGTAGGATGAGTTCGACTCGACTGACTGTGGTTGAGGTGACTGATGTCTCATTAAAAAATTGTGTTTTTCTGTGAAAGAAAAGATAATTTTTTTGAGGTCACATCCTTTCTGCATTTTGGCTTTGAAAAATTAATTTTTATTTATTTTGTTAAGTGGGTTAACTTTTGTTTTCGTGTTAAAATGTGCAATTAAAATACCCATGTAACTACCCTTTTGTGTAAGATTAGTTTAGTTTTAACTTAGGGACAAATATTCAAATAAAATTTTTGGTTGGTGTACATTTGATCTGAAAGGAAGTATATCTTTAGCACAAATAGTGCCTGTCCTTATAAGTCAAAAATAACTGGACATACAGTCCGACGGCTATATGCAGATTCAACATAAAGCGTACGGGAAACATTTTTCTACTCGAACTACATAATATAGATTTTTCTAATGCAGTTGAAACTTATTTTTTAGCAGGGAAGACTTCCACCATACTTTACCAACACGTGATCGAAATTGAATATTTGGACTGACCAGCTCAACCAGACTTCCTCATTACAGGTGCGTTTTTCAATCTGAGGCCTAATGGCTAGTGATAACAGCTGATAAACCAGGTTGCAATACAACAAGCTGATATCATCTTTTTCGTCGACAGCATAGACGTAAGCAGATAATTAATTCTTCTTCTTTGAAAGCTTTTTATTTTGCCTTAGCTCGACTGTCACGTCGCTAGTGTCCCTTAAACTGTAGTTCAGTGCCTGTAAATTCTGAATTTTGTACTAAAATTTCAGTATCAACTCTGACATGTGAGACTGGGGGTTAATCATTCTCAGGTGTGTTGATGGCTTGGTCCAGAATATTTTTCAAAAAAGGTACCACTTGATTATTGCGTCTCCATAGAAAATATTGTTATCAGAAGACGGTGTTGCTGGGCCATCGGCAGCCGCGTTTTAGTATTTAAAATATGGCACTACTGAACTGTCAGACAGAATGAAAAAAAAAAAAAAAAAAAAAAAAAAAAAAAAAAACAATTCATAAAAGAAATATTTTTAAAGGGAAAAACACATATAAAACTAAAACGGAAAATGTTATAGAAAATGTGGTAATAACAAATCGAAACAGTTGAATTTTATAACATAATTCATGTTATAATTTACGCAAATTGGCACTCTTACAGACTTAATTGCAATTTTGTAAACATTTTCCAAAAACCTTTGATTTTCCTTAAAAAAATTGATAATTTGTTTCGAGCAATCGATTTGTTTGTGGAACATCGAACATAAAACCAGATCAAACTTTAAAAGCCACTACAGCTTTACGAACACATCCCTATCGAGATTCATGAATTTATCATTCGTACCAACAATAACAAAAATTTTGATCGATACTCGAATGAAAGTCGAAAATTTATCGGCAGCGAGATTTGACTTCTCCTTTTATCGGTAGTTATCCGCAGTGGGATTTTTGTATGGAAAATCCAACTTCACTACGGATAGCTTTTCCCAAAAATCACGGGTAATATTCCACACCCTTCCTAGCATCACCGGTTTCAAAGAAATCAGTCGAGTCGGACACTTAACTTTGAACCAAGAAGCTACCAAGTACATAATATAGCTTTTCCGCAAGGTAAGAATAATACCGATTCCATTCTTATCTTGTCCTTAACCGTTATAGAACATCTTGTATATGCTTTCATCGTTGACTCGACTATTTCTGCTCGGTCCAGGATTAGTACATTTCAGGCCGAATACTGAAGAACAATGTGGCAGAGGAACTAACTTCACATGGGAACTAACTTCACCACTAGTGGGAATTAATTTCACTTTTTTTTTGGTGAAGTAAATTCCCACTAAAGGTGAGATCTCATTTCATCTGAAGATTTAGTGAAGTTAATTCCCATCTACAATTTGTATTTTACAAGAAATATAAAGCTGTAAACATGAGGCGACTTTAGTTCCCGGTGTCTCCGACAGTTGAGATTGGTAAGGGGGGCATGCTGCCCCCTGCAACCCCCTGCTTGGCTCACTATAGGATTTGGGGTGGGTGCGAGTTTGGGTGGGTGCAAAGTTTGGGTATGAAATATGTGCATTTTGTATGAAAAGTTTAACGTCACCCAAAAGAAAGAAATAATTTCCCACCAAAAAGTTAAGTTATTTCCCACTCAAAGTGGAAATAAACTTTCCAAAAAAAAAAAGTGAAATTAATTCCCACTAGTGGTGAAGTTAGTTCCCATGTGAAGTTAGTTCCCGTGAAGTTAGTTCGCTGCACCTCTGCCACATTATTCTTCAGTATTCGGCCCCAATTTTGTGTTATAAATTTATTATTCTTTTTACCAACATGAAATATAGATTTGAAGCCAAAAATGCTTTAAATTTTGCAGCTTGTCATCTTTTTGACGTTTTATGTTTAAAATAACTGAGCACCAAGGAATTATGAATGTCCTTTATATGATTTAACACAGTACACGCCTTTTTTGAAATCTAATAGGAAATTTCAGGAGATACCGGTGAAAATTGGTTTTGAATATCTGACACACATTCCACATTCGTGGTGTACGGCTTTACATGGTATGTATCCTTGTACTTTTTATAAGTCCAAAGTTAGGATCTAGTGTTAAATAATGAGCTTTCATGGAAAAATGTACCACTAAATTGCTTCAAGGCAGTAATGCAGCTGCAGCTATTTCTTTGTAATATTCCTCGTAAAAGTGGGCACCGATAAAATTAAGAAAGACAATGCAAAGAAGATGTTATAGCGGCGACATAAAATATGTGTTTTATGTCGCATAAAATATGACGCACATACCGAGAAGGAAAAGTTAAGTTTATTCATAGAAGTTCCACTAAAGATCGCATTGGGGTTCTGCGGTTGAAAATCCCTCATTAAACAATACTATCAAGATCCGAGTCTAATGAACTTATCATCGAAGAACAGGGTTATGAATCTAACAACGAATAGTAAAAGTGGGGGAAAACTGTCTTCAGCGAAAAAAATTAGCGGATTAGAAGACAAAAGATCTTTGATGATAAAAATAGGCAAGACAACCGGAAAAGAACAGAGCTCCTTCCCTCCATTATAAATTTTGGAGATCAATTAAGGTTTCAACGATAAAAATTAAGCTCTTCAAAAATGTATCCAGCATTATTATCTCTTGTAGATAGTCTTGCGAGTACCTGAACCATTTTCCGACTGCCTGACTCTATTATCTACTTTTCAACAGACCTTCTCTGTTGCGGATGCCGCTTTAAAAAGCCATAGTTGTAAGATCTTTTTCTTCCAAAATAATTTTCTGAACAGTAATAAGAAGGTCTAAAGACTTTAGTGGAAATCCACATTTTGATAGTTTGAATCCAGTGTTCATTTCTGTTCTTTATTTTTCCAATTTTTTTCGCCAATTTCCTCAGTTTTTTTGACAGCTCGCAATGAATTCAGTTTTTTTAATGCTGCTCCGGGACTTTGTAATCTTAGTTTCCCTTTCTGATTGTCCATTTGTTCTCACCAATTATTGTAAGATCTTCACTGACTTAGGGTCTCTTATTTCGTCCATTTATTTTTAATTGTTAAACACTTAAATATTTGTTTAAATTCTTTATACCTAAGTATTTACTTATAAATGATGTTCTCTTTCATCTTAAACATACATACGTACAAAAATCTGATATTTTTATCAGCTATCTCATTTACAATATAGCTAAAGTAGGGGTCCGACTACTGAATTTAGGAAAATATACCCGGAAATCTTGTTAAAAATTAAGAGAAACTAAAGTTAGCTTTAGGTTTTCATATGAAAACAAGCAAAACAAATAAATATCATATTCATCAGTAGTCGGCCAGGGCGGCCGACTATAGAAGAACTATATACAAAAATGTCGTCTCCTAAATTTATCGAAATTTTAATAATATTTTGATATTTTTATGCAAAAATCCATTAAAACACACAATAAATAACATAAAAACACTAAAAAAAATGTACTTGGCCGCAATAGTTTAATTGTTTACAAGACTTTGCACTTTCACTATTTTTTTCTTAGAAAAACTTACACTTCTACCTCTTGCTTTATACCAAATTTTAGTTTATAACAAAAAAACCAGAAGCCAAATTTTTCTCAATTTTTTGTGTGCCATTAGAAATAACTTTCTGGCTTTTTACAAAGCCTTGAGAGAATTCGGCATCCCAAATAAATTGACACGACTATGTAGGTTGACCATGACCAACGTAACAAGCGAAGTAAAAATAGCCGGATTGCTATCCAGACCAATCAACATCTTTAATGGACTCCGTAAAGGGGATGGTTTGGCATGCCTCCTCTTCAACCTGGCGTTGGAGAAAGCAATCCGTGACTCTGGGACGGCAACAAGAGGGACCATCGTCAACAGGTCCAGCCAGGTACTGGCTTACGCAGACGACATCGACATCATAGGAAGAACCGAGCAAGCTGTACACGATTCCTTCATCCAGATCGAGCAGGCGGCACAAAAAATTTGGGCTGCACATAAGTGAAGGTAAAACAAAGTACATGGTGGCGTCGAATGCGAGAGGAACAGTTGGTCAAACAATCAAGGTAGAGGAGCACGAATTTGAAGTCAATCCTTTAAATACCTTGGGTCAATAGTAGCAGCCGATAACAATATAGAAGAAGAAATACGCGGGCGGCTTCTCAAATCCAACTGAGCCTACTACAGTCTGTCAAAGCTCTTCAAATCCAGAAATCTCACCATAACTTCAAAACTGCTGCTGTACAGGACCATGGTCCTGCCAATACTCACATATGGATCCGAGACTTGGGTGCTTAGCAAAAGACACTCTGACCTCTTAGCCGCGTTAGAGAGAAAAGTCTTAAGGAGAATTGTTGGACCCATATGTGAGGAAGGACGATTCCGGAGACGGTATAATCATGAATTCTACGCAATCTACCTTGAAGCAGATATCGTGACAAAAATTAGGCTCGGTAGGCAGGGCACCTAGCTCGCATGAGCGAAGAGGAACCTGCTCGGAAAGTTCTTTGTGGTACATTCTATGGCAGACGACAGCGTGGGAGACCATGTTTGCGCTGGAGAGATGGCGTAGACCAGGAGGCCCGGAGCCTTTGGGTGCCAAACTGGATGACGTCGGCTCGAGACCGGGATAGATAGAGATACTTGTTGAAGGAGGCCAGGACCGGACCCTGGTTGTCGAGCCGTTGATGATGATGATGATTAGAAATAACTTTAAGCCTTAAGAAAAAAAATATTTTTATTTAAATTGTTTAAATATTTTTTCTATTCACCATTATTTTCTGGCTTAGTGGCCTACTACTGGTGATGGCCGACCTTACGTGCATCCACCCAATATCTCATCATGGTATAGTGTCGGTCAGTGGTGTGATATCAAAACATAAACCCAAACCAATAACAGTTTACAATCAATAAGCTTTGTAGGTACCTATGTGTCCAAATTGCAAGTGGTCGTCCTTTTTTGAGTTTAAGCTTTTCAATTTGTTTTGTTTTATGTTTTTAACTTTGGCTCGTCTTGAATGCCAAAAGAGATGATTTCCTTTACCGAAAGGTCATGATGGATAAACCACAACCAGATTGTCGAATTTATACAATAGCAGCGGGGCAGTTTTATATATACATATCTGAACTAAGGGTTGTCGTTTTATGGAAGGGGTAGTTGTATAATGTGGTAGAGTGGTTTTCTTAACTGACAAGTTGATTATTTTATTTGCTTTTTTTTTTCTTCTTTTTGTCGGCTTTTTATATTTTTATATTGACATCGACGACAATTCATTTGGTGTTTGGGGGATGTAATAACCTTTTTTTGTTTGACAAGCTATAAAAGTAGGGGGGTTTTTGTATAACCGCATTGAATTGGGTGAATTTATATATAATATATTTGCTCCTGCTTTACTGGGATCAAAGGAATCCATTGGAGGATTAACCCACCACAAAATGGCACTGACATATTTGACTTTTCGGGCAGTCAACAGCGGGTATATGTGGTTTAGCGGTATATAGTCAGAAATGGTTACTTAATTTATTTGCTTGGAAGGATTTAATGCTGCATGACAACAGATGTTATTTAAGTCTGGCTTAAATTGGCTTCTTTCCTTATAGTTATTTTTCGTTTGTTGATATGAGTAGATATATAAAGGGAGAGAATAACAAAAAATATTTTATTGAGGACTGATTTTGTGTGCGAGTGCTCCTGATCTTCTACGTTGTCATCGTTATAATGTATATATCTATAGATAATTTATACATATTTGTGGTTGAATTGAATGAATTCGGACAAGAAGTTCAGGTTCAATTTAATAAATGTCAATCAGAAAGTGGTTTTTTATAATATACAATAATAGTTCATTCTGTTGGGTTATAAAAGATTGAAATAAATTTCCGGATTTCATTCTGGCTGTCGTTTTTGAGCAGATTATAATATATGGTTTCACCTAAGAAATAAAATGCACGACTAGGTCTTACGAGCTTGCTCTTGTTACAAAACTATGGTCCTACTAATAATGAAATTTAGTAACAGCTTAAATAAAAATCTCCACACTTTACGAAAATTTCGGTGCAAATTTTGTCTAAAGTGTGGCGATTTTATTTAAGCTGTTACTAAATTTGATTATTAGGCCGTGTGCGAACAGCGTTAAAATTTTATCCATTGACTAAATTATGACATTAGTGTGGTGAATATAAACTTAAAAAAAATTTGACGAGACTTTCACTGACCGATAGATAATGTCGATTTTTTTGCATTTTCGTTAATATAAACCGATCAGAATCTACAGGACCGATTTTGACGGGACCTTCAGTGCCAGATGGCTGATAATATAGGAAGTAACTTATGATGCAAATTATCCCCTAGGTGGCGCTATGGAAAATTGTATTTTTCAACTGACGAACGCGACGACGGGAAACGGATGTTGATGTTCTTAGAAATGACTAAGGCTATTTCAAATAACCGAATAGATTGGGCTGGGGTCGCTTTTGCGAAAACTCTTATATTATGAGTTTGAAAGCTTTTGGAAAAATGTTGAACCAATAGGTTTATAATAACTCTTTCAAAACAATGTTTTATCCTTTATTATTTCTGCGGTATACATATAATAAAAAATGCTGCGTTTTAAGTTTTTTGTTTTATATCAGAACAGAACAGCAGCGATAGCGATTGAAAATATTAAATGGGACCATATTTTCTAAACCACTGAACTGATCTAGATGATTGATATAATTCCAGACACATATTTGAACCGAGCTTCTTTCTGCATAGTCAGTTTTTTATTTGGTTCAAAATCAAAAACAATTCATAGGATTTACAAAATGTAGGTATACGTTGAAAATGCTAAATGGGGCCATACCTTCTAAACTACTAAACAGAATTGGATGGTTGCTACCATTCCAGAATCAGCTAAGAACTTTCCTATATGCTGCGTTCTTTTTTTCGTTTTTTCCAAAACAAATTTTTACATTTCCCCGTACCAAGAAATAGAAGGGGAAATTTTTCAATTCTTCTAGGGAAATTTAAAAAATATATTAGTGTTAAAAATCCCATTTAATCCAGTTCGCACACCAAAAAGCTAAACATTTATTCACTTCAACTCAAACGTCAAAAATTAGCCAGAGGATAAAATATAACGCTGTTCGCACACGGCCTAAGACTATGATTTTACAAAAATTTTAATTTATTAAATTATTTATTTATTTATTTTATTTATATTTAATTTTGTTAAAAAGTTATTTGCCCTTTCAGCAAGTAAAAACTTAATTACTTCTTGCATACCTATATACAGTTTTTTAGTCGATAATACATTTTTGGAATTGTGACGTGTGAAAGTTGATTTTATTTTTAATTTGAACGAATAACTCAGGAACATTAGACAAAATAAAAGGCATAATTCGAAAAAAAATTCTGGCAAACCTGAATTTTGGCCGAATGGAGTCTTGCGCAAAATATTTTAGGGAGAGGTCAAAATTAAATTTTTGGAAAAATTCTCGGAAACAATGATTTTTGTGTGCCTTCCTTTGACAAAAAAATTAAACACTAAACTGGGTCGCACGATCTTGCACTTGGAGGAAACTATAGGACTGGAAAAATTCGTATTCATTAAATTACATACATATCTATTATAGTTTTTATGATGTTTAGCTAAAATCTTCAGCCTTATCGAGGTATCCGATCGGAAGAAAATTTTCTCATATTTGTACGAAATCGAAAAATTTTCAATCGAGGTAGCCGTTCTGATAAACTCATCGGACAAATCTACGATAGAATTTAACGCATGTTATTGATGTGCGATGCAAGGCGTTGATCAATAATTTGTTGACATATACACACCAATATCTTCCGAAGTTCTCCGACAACAAATTGTTGTTGCTAAAATGGACTAACCTTCATGGTTGTAAGTAATTAAATGAAAATAAATTTGTGTTTTTTGTTTAGTTTAATTTTATGTTTCAGGAAAAAAAAACTACAACGACAAGGGCGTTTGGTGGAAATGCTATCAACGAAAGTTGGCAACGTTGTAGTAATCCTTTCCTGCACCATGCTGATAGTTTCCTTCAGCAAAGAATTTTAAACATGCCGCCTGCATTTGAAGTTTTGAAGACACACCGTCCGAACGGCTATTAGATGAAAGTTTATCTTTTATTTCCGACCATCATCGTATTCAAATGCAATTTTTCTTAAAAGAAAGTTTTTCTTTGAGCTGCAAAATAAGACAATTAGGGCTATTCGGCAAAATCTGTTATTCTGTTGTGAATTTTCTTTTATGAATGATAAAAGATTGTGACCATAAAAGATCTTTTATAATTGGTATTCAGGAGTTGGATCTGTTATAAAAATCTTCTATGGAACTTCGAAAAAGAAATTCTTTTATGAACAAAGCAAACAGAACTAAAATCTGTTATGAACTGCATCAATAAAATATTTCCTTACTTTTCAGAAAAGGAATTCATATTTTAGAAAGTAATTGAAAAACACGCAGGTTGGTGGTAAAATAATTTAATTTTTAGTAACAAAACGTGTATATGTACATATATATTTCTTTAATTTCTTTTTAAATGAAAAAGACGGCCTTGTGTGTATCTATGAAACAAAGAAGGTAGGTATGTATGTAAATTTCTTGTCACAGAGTTCATCGATGATGATTTCTTCATAGAATTGGAAGCAACAGCTGTTGTCCTCCTTGGTTTGGATCGGTCAAAGAACCCAACAAACCCACTGCCATTCAATCAACCGCAAGTTACCTATGCATTCACAAAGCAATATGCAATGAGCATAGTTAACAGCTTAAGTCGCTTTATAAAGGCATTCAGTGTTCAGTGCAGTTGTATCCCAGAAGATATCAAAAAAGAGGATCGTCGCCTTCTTGGTCGTTGCTGTTTGAGGTTACCTATTTGTCAGTATAAGTTGCAAAATATACAAGACCCGGTTGCGGTTCCAGGAAGCTATAATCATGGTAATATTGCAATTATTTTCAAAAGTTCGTTTGTTTCTTAGGACAAGGATTGATTTGTATTAGTCACATAAAGACAAACTTCCAAGTGATAACGTCCAAGCAACGCCCACGAAATATGAGCGAGTTATGCAGCTTTTTAGTCTAGTCAACACTTTATCGTTTGATGATCCTGTTTATGTTTCGATGTAATCTGACTATTCAACGGTACGCCGTTATCCCCTTGAGGCAGCACGAATTCTGGATTGTTGTTGCCTGTTGAGTGTTGAATAGGTACTCAACAGGCAACAAATAATGAGAATCTTTGTCAGTTTTATTATAATGGCTGGCGTCCGTTGTGGTGAAGAACATAACAAAATCATAATATTGATGACGATAAAGGGGTTCCACTTTGCTTTTGGAACTGATTTAACTTTATTTTTAATTAACTTATGAAATTTAGTAGAAATTGTTTATCTATTTCTTTTTTCACTATAATAAATACATCTTAATATTTATCTATTCTTCTTTTTTCAATTGAATTATGGTCAGAACTATAAGAGATTACAATTACAATGTATTCTTGTTAGTGCTTATGGTTTGTCCAAAAGAATGTCAGTAAAGGGAAGATACGACAGCTGCATCTCAGTTTGGCTGCAGCGTAGGTGAGATGCATATGACAATAATACTCTCGGATATAAAGTGGTCGTGAGCAGGGACATAAGCCATTCCTTCTGAAACTTGTTCTGACTACAAGGAGTTAACATACAAATGTGGTAAAGTAAAGTAGGGAGTGACATAAGATGAGCCAGAACTTCTTGACGATAAACCGTTATAGCCGTTCTAGACAAAAATTTGGGTCTATTCTGCAAAATCTGTTATTCTGTTACGAATTTTCTGTTATGAATGATAAAAGATTGTTACCATAAAAGATCTTTTATAATTGGTATTGAGAACTTCGATCTTTTATAAAATTCTTTTATGGAACTTCGAAAACGAAAATCTTTTTTTAACAAAGCAAACAGAACTAAAATCTTTTATAATCAGCTGTCATCTATTAAAATATATTTCCTGAAATTTGTAGAGCTGCAAATTTTAATTTTATTTCGTTTAAAGTTCAAGTTAATTTAATTAATTCTTTTCTCGTGTTTATTGATTAAAATATCGTGCTTTTAAATTTTCTTGAATCTCGGCTAACCCGCATAATCATTCGCATTCTCGTTCGCTCAACACAAACCGCAGAATGTTTCCAAGTAAAATTTAAATTGTGATAAGTTTGATAAATGAGCTCTATTCAGTTTCATCCAGCCTCAACTAACAACTTGTCTTTTGTAGTCCTAGACGTCAATATTGCATGATGAGCCGAATGCAGCTCGAAATGGCTGGCATGAATTTGCGTTTGTTGGATCTTTCAGCTAAGAAGTTCAACTGACTGAAGCTAGATCCTAGATGCATCTATAATTTCCATATTCTTATGGATAACGTAAAGATGTTGGGAAATGTTAACCATTTTAATAACATCAGTGATCCAAAGAGGTTCTTTGCTTTTTGTTCAATGTATTTTAATGTCTTCAGTGAAAAAATTCCAAAATCTTTACAGATTACACTTCAACGGAATCGAAAGGTTACAATTTGCCTTTGGTAAAAAGAAAAGTCGACTCTGGCCATTGACATGGATTTGAAGCAAGTCTGCCCACCATGGCGAACGAATTGTTGCATTTCCTGCTGTCGAAGGAATCTTTGTCTAAAGCCTGGTAAGACATTCTATAACGTGACTATTTCCCGTGACGAAGGCCTTCATTATAACTTTGCGTCTTGATGTTCCAAGCCCAGCATAGAACGTATTGGAAACCACTTGATATACTTATCAATTGATATGTCTTGACTTTCTTACGCTCACGTAGTAAGATGCTATACAAAACACCAAACGCGTCTTGAACGAATTGCTTTTTATTACACGAAATAACAATAGTTTCACTCACTCATTATTAGATAGATGTAGGTATTGTAAAAATATGAAATTTCTAAGATAACAAACAAATGTTATTGTTAAATGAAATATTTTTTTATATGAGGACAATAAAAAACAATTACTTTACAAAATGTTCATGCTTTGCGTTGTCTTTTGTGATTTGGGAGTCTTTGTATTTGCGCAAGGCATTAAAAAAAAGCATACGGAAAGCTACCCATTTGAAGTATGATGTATGTAGCAATTTGAAGACATTTGTTGAACTTTTATGAAATTGAATGATAAACCAACTTGTCATTCCCAAACTTCTTGCTTGATTTGGATGATTGAAACTGAGTTGAGTTCCAATTTAATTTCTCAAACTTATTCTGCTAACCATATTAAATTCGAAAAAATATTTTTAAAACATTCATATAAAAGTTATTTGTCATGTTTTTAAAAATTTAAAAATGCAAAATTACTTTTATATGAATTTTTTTTAAATAATTGGACAAATTAAAAAACACTTTCTAGAATAAATTTGAGAACTTAAACTGGAAT
This sequence comes from Baccha elongata, assembly GCA_951217065.1. NCBI lineage: Eukaryota > Metazoa > Arthropoda > Insecta > Diptera > Syrphidae > Baccha > Baccha elongata. Next base: position 250,379,524 of record OX578272.1, read on the forward strand.
TCAGAACAGTTTCAATCATCCAAATCAAGCAAGCAGTTTTTAAAAGACAAGATGGTTTATCAATAAATTCATAGAATCTCCTAAAATTTGAAGATATTTCTTGAAATTGGTACTTATACCAAGCATTTTTTCCGTAAACTATTAGCTTTATTTGGATAATTATAGCTGTTCTGAATTCCAATTTAAGTTTTCTAACTTGTTCTGTGAACCAATTTCAATTCGACCAAATGTTTAAAAAAAATTATCATAGAATTATTTTTTGTTGATATCTTTTATGATAAAAACCTCGAAAATGTATCTTTTATTCTTTTATGATTTCTTAACAGATTTTTACATGCTGAATACCAAATCTGTCATTCATAAAAGATTTTTTGAATTTTCGAAATTTCGACAGTTCATAATGCTATGTTCCCACCTAAAGAAATTGCGCAATTTCAACAAATTATCTGAAATTACTTCCGAAATTGTACAATTTCCCATACAAATATGCAATTTCAAAATCATCTCAAATCAACTCAATTTCATCGAAATTGCTTTGAAATTACGTTTTATAACAGATTTTATTGTTATACCAATGAATAAAATAAACAGAACTAAACAAAATATGGCTGTTCATCGCCTTGTCAAAAACAAAACTGTATGGCTTACATAAGCTAGAAAGAGAAAAACATATATATTTTTTAATGTTTTTGATTAAAATTGTCAAACCAAATCATCTCAATTTAGGTGTGAACACTTTTCGTAATTTCGAAATTGGGGTCTCAAATTGCGCAATTTCGAGCTTGGTGGGAACATAGTATTACAGATTTCTTAAAAGATTTCATAACAGAATAAGCATGCCGAATACCAAATCTGTTATTCATAAAAGATTTTTTGACAACTTAAACTTTTGTATGGAAATTCATAACAGAATAACAGAATAAAAGAATAAAAGATCTCGCCGAATAGGCCTAATTGTTTTTTTTTTATCTTTTTGATTTCGGGAAACAATTGTTCTTGTCTAAAAAAATTGTTTTCATTAATTTATTTTTGTATATACACTGAGTTACAAAAAAAGTGGCGCACCTTGAAATTTTGCAACATTTTGAAGTAACTTTTCTGGTACAGTTTTGTTTATTAACATAAAAATAAGTCATTCATGTAATAAAAAACGAAAAAATAGGAAGAACTTAGAAATAAACCATAAATTAAGGAAAATGGGCATGAACTTCAAAACTTGACATTTTACATTTTTTTTTTTTTTTTTTTTTAAACTAGTCCTTGTTTCTTCAATAGTGGGTATTGCCTCCACGAACATCTAATAAAGCTTTAATTCGCCTGGGCATACCTTGGATAAGGTTGTCAAAATGATAACAACACATCAAAAAGTATGACTGCGCCACTTTTTTTTTAACTGAGTGTATATTTATTTTAATATATAAACTTAAATTTGTCTCCTTTTAATGCATTTTGTTGACAAAATGAAATTTAAATATCCAGTTTAACTTTAAATACACACTGCAGGTTGAAATCTTTTATGATAAAATTAACAAAAATGTGTCTTTTATTCTTTTATGATATATGTATAACAGATTTTATAAAAGATTTTGTCTTGCTGAATACCAAAAATGCGATTTATAAAAGATTAACAGATTTCTTCACAGATTTTGTATGGGAATTCATAACAGAATAAAAGAATAAAAGATCTCGCCGAATAGGCCCAAATATCTTTTTTGTATTGTTTTGATCTGATTTTATGAATGTATAACAATACTTATATAATATAAATTTGAATTATTTCGCAAAATTCGCCTTTTTTTTCTTTCTGTTTGGTCCTCTGATTTGTTCCCTCAATCTGTGCTTTCAAAAATAAAGCTACGCTATCCATTGTTATTTTAGTTTTGAAATTATTACAATGTATGGAAGTCAAACAACTGATGACAAAAATGTCAAATGAGTGCGTTTACAGGCTTTAATTATATTTTTCCGAAACGGATACCTCGAATAAAAAATTGAGTTCGGAAATTACTTCCGATCGGAACTTCTTTCTAACGGACACCTCGATAGGGCTGCTTATATGCTATCTTGTGTTGAATATTCAATTTATATGTACCTAAATATTATGTACCATGTAAAATTTAAATGAAATCTATTAAGCCATTATATCAACTTATGGCCAAATTAAAAAAAAATTTCCGTTGTGTGAATTTTTAGCTGTCATCCTGAAATGCAGTTAGGTATATGAACAGAACTGCGGATACAGAGATCTGAAAATTTTATCAAAATCGTAAAAGTCGTTGGAGGTAGTTAGGTTTTTCGTTTTTATAAGCTACAATTTAATCCTTTACTTTTTTTCCAAGACTTGTTTTCAAAAAATTGCAAAAAAACTGAATGTTTACCTCTAAAATAAAATCTAGTCTCTAATATAGAAGGTATTGTTATTTTGTTTTGTTCTCGCATACACAACACTGTATGTAATCATCCAGTCAATTTTATTTTCAAAAGAAATAAATTCATTAAACAAAATTGAATAAATTTGTTTTGCGAAAAGTGCAAAGCGGCATCCCTGGTTAAGTCTAAGTGTTTATTGGGTAGTCAATACCTGACTGATCCATGCTAAAGAAACACTTCTACCTACATTTTAAATTATTTAATTTAATTTTATCTTTTTTCTAGAAAGGGAGGAATCTACATATTATGTAGCTATGTATATTAGCTTTGTTTACAAACTCAAAAAAAGACGATCGCTTATATACCAGCGAGTGCAGTAATGTTCTGTTTTGTTTCTGCAATTCGATATTTTATGGCCTTATCTTATTTAGCTGAAAAGAAATAGGTATTTCTTGATTTACTGTGTGACTACCTGGTTTTAAATTGAACTAGGTAAAATAGTATTGTCTGTTCGATGCACGGTATGCACACAGAAATACATATACATTAATGGAGATAAGATAGAGTAATATTTTGTTCTTTAATCTTATCTGCTTCGTCAGAGTTATGGTCAGCGTCACGATAGCAAGTTCCGTTTGTTTACTTGCTATCTCCTTTTTTTTTGGATTTCTCAATTGTTTCTTGTTTTTTTTTTTTTTTGTGAGTAAACTGAATAATTGAAACTGAGTTGAGTTGTCAAAAAACCTATCATATACTGTTACTGGTGATAGTAACTGAAGTTTTGTCTGAAGCAGATTTGCAGAGGTTTGAACGCAATAAAATTGTAAAATTTCAGATTTATACGAAATCTGGCAATCTTCATTGGCTACACGAAATCTGTATTCCGAAATTAGTTGCGCAGCTTCATTACAGCTACAACACAAAATAAGGTTCCTTAAGTTAAAGCGATTTGGCTTTACTTATTATTTTAAAATTCCCCTCTAAAATAGTGATGGATATGGAGCGTTCATTTAAAATTTATCATGTTTCAATCCCGTAGTACGAATAAATTTAAAAATCCCACCATTTATATAACAAAACAGATAATAGAAAATTCCCACTTCAAATAAAAACTTATTTTGATGGAATAGATGAAGCAGCAAGTCTGCAGGTCTGTTTCAAGCATTATTAGGAAAAAGTAACAGGTATGCACCTAGATTTTTGCTCCCTTGCTTGCATGGCCTGCCAGCAGAAGTTAAGACGCGAAAGTAGCTACTAGAAATAAGTAAATCTATGCATGCGTTAACTCACCCCAATACAATGTATTGGTAGGTTAGTAGGTATACATATTTTTTTTTATTTTTCTCTGAGGTTTTTTAATGTGTCCTCTTTTTTTCGACTTTAGATATGGTCACCCTAAACACGAGCAGACTTAACAATAGTATAGGTATACATAATCCGTTAAGTATAATTAGGTATCAAAAACAAAATAGCACATCCAGTGTTGTTTTTTTTTAATAGTTGTTTACGGTTTTTAAAATTGCTTTTTTTTCTGCCGTATTTTTAGAACGCATGTGTTAAAAAAGTAACAAAGGTAAAAAAGTAAAAAAAAAAAAAAAACTAAATAATCCAAAATGGGAAGCCACTTGTATTTTAGGTTTTTACGAGTTTTTTACGTTGTTTGCCATTTTGATACGTTTTGGACGTAATTTAAGGTAATTTCTTTTACACGGATTTTAATATTACTGGGCACATCTTTTTCAAAAAACGTTAGAACAAAAGAGAGAAAAAATCGAAAGACCATCTTTTCCTCTTTTTCTGTAACGTAATTTGAAAAAGTGTCATGCGATGTTTCAAAAATCGATTTCTTAAAAAAAAAATTTCGAAAATATTTTTCTAAAAAAAAGGGTAGTACCTTAGCAAGAAAAAGTTGATTTTTTTCCCCCCAGATCAACTTTTTTGGAATCTTGAATCTTGAATCGATTTGATAGTAAGATTCAAACGTATTTTCAGACATCCCTTACAAATTTGATTCCTTCTGTCAGACGAGCCTTTTAGTTGTGTAGCTTGGTTTATTTTAAAAATTGAAAGGTATTTTCGTTATTAATAGTAAAAATTGTCAATAAAGTGCGTCAAAGTGAAATGTTTAGATTGCGTCCATAAAATATACACAATACAATCACAAATAAAAGAGCAACTTCGTTGTTTCAACATCCATGGGAAGAAAAAAAAGTCAACTTTTCCGATCAAATCTGAAAAAATCCAAAGAATTCGACATAATTTAATTTTTTATATCTTACAACTAAATTTTACAAAAATTCGTCAACAGGTTTTTTAAATATTGAATTTATAAAAACAATTTTCTAAAAATGATTTAAAACTTAAAAAAAAAAAATATTTTTGACAAAAAAATCTATGCGTTCAAATTACTTCATTCGTTATCAATAAAGTCGAAATTTAAAAATACCTTCATATTGCGAGTACCGTTAAACGGTAAAAAATTTGGTTTTTCGTATCTGATACACTTTCAACACTATAAAACACATGTGAAATTTGTTGATGAAACTAGCTATTTATCGTAGAAAAAAAATTAAACCATTAAAATAATAAAGAAAATTTCTTAAGTTTAATAATTTTTACAGTGATTATTTTGAACTCAAATCAATATGAAAAGAGATATTGTCAATAAAATATGTTTGTATACCATTTTTTTTTTTTTTTTTTTTTAAATTGTAGCTTAATATGATTAAACAGAAATTACCCCTCACTTTTCATGCCCATCAGGAGTCATTATTTTTATTTCTGAACAATCGAGGTTCTTCTCTTCTTCTTGTAAAATAAATTGATTTGAAATTCAAAGAAATCTTTAAAAAACAACCAAGTCAAGTGAACCCCACCGATGATTTTTTTTATCTGTCTTTTTTATAATAAAGAACACTTTATTGTTGCTCAAAAAATTATGATAAAAATATTGAAGTCTGCATTATATTGATATGGTAGTATAGAGAAGCACCAAGCATCACGTGGGATTAAGGTCGGTCAAATTTTAGGAAACTAAAAACCAAAATTCCAACACTATATTCTTCGAATGTAATTTTAAGAGCATATCAAAAGATGGCAGTCAAAAAATGCAGCTAGAGTACTCTAAAGTACAATGTCATGGGAAAAATTAAAACGATTTTGTAATCTTTTAATGGCAGCAACTACCTGCTGCGTGACAAAAAAAAAATATAAAATTAAATATTATCAATCGCTTGCAAAATATTTCCCAATGAATAGAACACATGCTAATCAGGTCCATTCAGTGTGGCCAGGTAATTTTTGTGCCAACATGTGTCACGAAACAGAATCTTATGCTCCGAAGAATCGATACACAAATTTTCAATACAAATCATAACTTGAAAACTGTACCTAACTATTTTAAAAATCCTTAAAATACATATATTTTTGAAATCCGATATTCTTTGAAAAATGCAAACAAAAGATTAGACTACAGAAAATCTGTTTGCCATTAGTTCCTTAAAAATTTATCTTGTATTTCAGGTATAACCATAAACCTTTCATTGTCCGTTTTTCCTACAGAAATATATTTACCCACAAAGATAAAAATATTACCCTTGAGGATCTCGTATCATCTTTTGTTATCTCCATTTAGTTTTCGTATAAAAGCAGCCTGATCTCAGAAAATTGCTCACAGTAGTTTGCTTCTCGCGTCGCGAATAGTAACGTATTTTAAAAATGTCTCTGATCTTACGATTACTTCGTGTCCTCTTGTTTTGGAGTTTAAGTGTAATGTTAGTCAGTGCAAATATAGAAAGTCCTTCAAAAGATAAAATCATTGAAGCTCAAGGCAATCTTCTGAATGGTCAACATACAATTAATCGTGTCCACACTGGAGATTTCGAAAATGAAAGCTTAAAAGAAGTTAAATCCCGCTTGGAAATTCTTCAAAACGAAATTGAAAAACATATTCAATCTTTGAACGGTCGTAGTGCCGAAAGTCAATCATACATTCATGCCACGAACAACTTGGTTATTACTTATGATTCCTTTGCCGACCAATTGAGGGCTCTTCAAATGAAATTCGGGAAAAACACATTCGAAAACAAAACAATTTTATACCAAGACATCATTGCAGACATCAAAAGTCAAAAATTCAAGCTGGCCGTTGAGAAGTTTATAGAATTGAATGACACTGCCGCAGCACATAAGATCGTTCATGATGTTTACGCAAATTCGGAAGAAAATTTAGGTTTAATTTTGAACTTTTCCATTGCTTATTCTGATAGCGACCGATGCTTTGCAGTGTTGCAGTCATTGTACGAAGAAATCCAAAAGAATGATCAGAATAAAGTTGTCCAACTTATAAGACTGGTTCGGTATATTGAAAAAGACATTTTTAACTGCAACAGCAGCGACACTTCTTTTAAAAATTATTTGGTTCATCAGATCGAGTTGGAGGCAAGTGAAGATGTTATTTTTTCCATGAGAACCGGTCAATTTTTAAACAAGAACATTCAAGTTTTATTGGATGCTGTTTATAGCTACAGTCCAAAGATATTTGATAATGTAATGGAGAGTTTAATTAATGGAACTTATAAAGTTTTTAACACCCGTTATATACTTCTTAATATTATCAACCAACGTCCAAGTGCACAAGTCATATCTGCTCTAAGAAAACTTTTCGGGAAAATCAAGGAAGCTGGACAGCTGGAAGAAAGTGATATTATTATTTCAATTGCTTCTACCCTTAGGAATATACGACAAAGGGAAGACTTTTCTCGTCTTAGCGAAGAAGTATTACAATCTATGGATAATCTTGTGAAGAGCATTCCAAAATGTGCTAGAAATCTTTTCTTCGAAGAATCAGTCTGCCTGTGGAATCAAGCTAACAATGTTTATCTTCAAGAAGCAAATGAAACCTACAATTATGATGTACAACGACGAAGAATCTTCACAGGTGCTTCCAAAATTGGAGCCGCATGGATCCCAGAGAGGCAAGGCGATAACATTTTATTCAGGAGCAAGCAATATCCAAAGGAGTATCTTTACTATGCTAACTTTGGATTTAATAACGAGATGCGATTTGTATTTAGCTGGATACCAGGTAACAACGTGGACAACCAAAGTGCATTCAAAGTTGAGTTGTTGAACGATGACGAGTGTTACTTGAAGAGTCCCAGATACAATGAATACATGTATGCATCAAATGTTAAATTCGAGAAGGATAACAAATACTCGTATGTATTTGCATGGAGAGCTGGTATTGCCGGAGGATTAAATTCTGCATTCACTTGGCAGATCAAGGGTTGCTAAAGTAATTGTTTGATGTGGCTTTTGCCAAACTTTTTTACTACTTTTGTAGTTATTCAATTGTTTATAATACTAAAATATTATTAACTATTTTTTTAAATTGAGAATAAAGACTTCAATTTATTATATTACTTTGTTTTTTTGTTTTATGGTTTTGTGTCTCTTAAATTTGGGAAAATTTTAAAATGAAGCGTTTTTAACATAATGGCAATATTTCACAATGAATATTTTCTTAAAGAAACTGCATTTTTGCGGTTTGTTGCTGTTGTTATTGTTTCTTCAACTTGATATTGTTCATGAAAAAAAAGTGGCTTGATACCTTTAGATTTTGATAAACCAATTCCTTTATTGTCATTATTTAGAGTATAGCTGGCAACCACAAAATTATAGTGAGTCAAACAGAAACGACTTAACCGATTTTCAACTTCGTTTTTGCCACTTTCTTCTTTCCGGCAACAATTGGAATTAGTGCGAGATGTGTTTGGTTAACACATCAATTAATATTATAAACAAAGTGAAGTTGGTCCCAGTTGAAACCTTAAAAGTTTTAAATTTTACATTTAGCTAGAAAACATTTATTTAAATTAATTAAAAAAAAAAAGGGAGCGAAGTTTGGCAATCTACTTTTATACCCATCAAGCGTCAACGGAATTTAGGAGAGTTTCCCGAAAATGGCGCTGGCCATGATTCTGAAAGGACCTATTTTTGATTTAATCAATTTAATTTTTCTAGAAAAATCAAAAATTATATTTGATTTTTCTAGATTTTTTGAGCTATTTCTGATTTAATCAGAAAAATAAAGTTTTTAGCTCAAAAATAATTTTTGATTTTTCTAGAAAAAATTTTTGAGCTAAAAAGTTTATTTTTGTGATTAAATCAGAAATAGGTCCTTTCGGAATCACGGCCAGCGCCATTTTCGGGATACTCTCGGAAATTCCGTTGCCGCCTGATTGCGAAATTTGGCAATCTCCTTTTATACCCATCAAGCGGCAACGGAATTTCCGTTTTTGAGCTAAAAAGTTTATTTTTCTGATTAAATCAGAAATAGGTCCTTTCGGAATCATGGCCAGCGCCATTTTCGGGAAACTCTCCTAAATTCCGTTGCCGCTTGATGGGTATAAAATTAGTTTTCCAAACTTCGCTCCTTTTTTTTTTAATTAATTTAAATAAAACATTAAACAATACGTTGGTATTCGATAAGTGATGTGCATAAAATGCAATCTTTCTGTTCGAACACTATTTGAAAATTAAATGTTTTCTAGCTAAATGTAAAATTTAAAACTTTTAAGGTTTCAACTGGGACCAACTTCACTTTGTTTATAATATTAATTGATGTGTTAACCAAACACATCTCGCACTGATTCCAATTGCTAGCGGAAAGAAGAAAGTGGCAAAAACGAAGTTGAAAATCGGTTTAGTCGTTTCTGTTTGACCCATTATAATTTTGTGGTTGCCAGCTATACTCTAAATAATGACAATAAAGGAATTGGTTGATCAAAATCTAAAGGTATCAAGCCACTTTTTTTTCATGAACAATATCAAGTTGAAAAAACAATGGCAACAACAACAAACCGCAAAAATGCAGTTTCATTGTGAATTATTGCCATTATGTTAAAAACGCTTCATTTTCAAATTTTCACATATTTAAGAGACACAAAACCATAAAACAAAAACACAAAGTAATATAATAAATTGAAGTCTTTATTCTCAATTTAAAAAAATAGTTAATAATATTTTAGTATTATAAACAATTGAATAACTACAAAAGTAGTAAAAAAGTTTGGCAAAAGCCACATCTAACAATTAATTTAGCAACCCTTGATCTGCCAAGTGAATGCAGAATCTAATCCTCCAACAGTACCAGCCCTCCATGCAAATACATACGAGTAATTGTTTTCCTTCTCGAATTTAACATTTGATGCATACATGTATTCATTGTATCTGGGGCTCTTCAAGTAACACACGTCATCGTTCAACAACTCAACTTTGAATGCACTTTGATTGTCCAAGTTGTTACCAGGTATCCAGCTAAATACAAATCGCATCTCGTTATTAAATTCAAAGTTAGCATAGTAAAGATACTCCTTTGGATATTGCTTGCTCCTGAATAAAATGTTATCGCCTTGCCTCTCTGGGATCCATGCGGCTCCTTGGGGTACAACTTCGAAAGCAGCTGTGAAGATTCTTCGTCGTTGTACATCATAATTGTAGGTTTCATTTGCTGCTTGAAGATAAACATTGTTAGCTTGATTCCACAGACAGACTGATTCTTCGAAGAAAAGATTTCTAGCACATTTTGGAATGCTTTTCACAACATTGTCCATAGACTGTACAATTTCATTGCTGAGACTTGGAAAGTCATTCCTTCTTCGTATTTCACTTAAGTTTGAAGCAATTGAAATAATAAGATCGCTTTCATTCAGCTGTCCAGCTTCCTTGATTTTCCAGAAGAGATTGCTAATTCCAGATATGACTTGTGCACTTGAATCTTGGTTGACAATATTAGCCAGAATATAACGGGAGTTCAGAACTTTGAAAGTTCCATTAATTAAACGCTGCATAACATCATCAAATACCTTTGGACTGAAGTTATAAACAGCATCCAATATAACATGAATGTTTTTGTTGTTTAAAAAGTTACCAGATTTCATCGAAGTAATAAGAATTTCAGCTGCCGCTAACTCGATCTGACGAACCAGGTCATTTTTGAAAGAAGTGTCACTGCTGTTACAGTTGAAAACTTCATTTTCAATAGTACGAGCTAGACTAATAAGCTGGACAACGTTATTCTGACCATTACTTTGCACTTCTTCGAACAATGACCGCAACACTGCAAAACATCGGTCGCTATTGGAAACAGCAATGGAAAAGTTCAAAACGAGTCCTAAATTTTCTTCTGAATATGCATAAACTTCATGAACGATCTTATGTGCTGCAGCAATGTCATTCAATTGGATAAACTTCTCATCGGCCAGCTTGAATCGTTGACTTCTGATGTCTGCAATGATGTCTCGATATAAAATTGTTCTGTTCTCGAAGATATTGTGTTTTCCAAATTCCATTTGAAGAACCCTCAATTGATCGGTGAAAGAATGATAGGAAATTGTTAAATTGTTCATGGCAGCAATACAAGCTTCACTTTCTGCACTATGGCCGTTCGATAGTTGAATGAGTTTTTCAATTTCATTTTGAAGAATTACCAAGCGGGATTTAACTTCATTTAGGCTTTCGTCAACGACTTCGCCAGCATGGATACGAATAATTGTACGTTGACCATTCAGAAATTTGTCTTGAGCTTCTATGATATTATCTTTTAAAGGACTTTCTGTAGTTGCCCGGACTAAAACTACACTTAAACTACAAAACAAGAGGACACGAAGTAATCGTAAGATCAGAGACATTTTTAAAATACGTTACTATTCGCGACACGAGAAGCAAAATACTGTAAGCAATTTTCTGAGATCAGGCTGCTTTTATACGAAAACTAAATGGAGATAACAAAAGATGATACGAGATCCTCAAGGGTAATATTTTTATCTTTGTGTGTAAATATATTTCTGTAGGAAAAACGGACAATGAAAGGTTTATGGTTATACCTGAAATACAAGATAAATTTTTAAGGAACTAATGGCAAACAGATTTTCTGTAGTCTAATCTTTTGTTTGCATTTTTCAAAGAATATCGGATTTCAAAAATATATGTATTTTAAGGATTTTTAAAATAGTTAGGTACAGTTTTCAAGTTATGATTTGTATTGAAAATTTGTGTATCGATTCTTCGGAGCATAAGATTCTGTTTCGTGACACATGTTGGCACAAAAATTACCTGGCCACACTGAATGGACCTGATTAGCATGTGTTCTATTCATTGGGAAATATTTTGCAAGCGATTGATAATATTTAATTTTATATTTTTTTTTTGTCACGCAGCAGGTAGTTGCTGCCATTAAAAGGTTAAAAAATCGTTTTGATTTTTTTCCATGACATTGTACTTTAGAGTACTCTAGCTGCATTTTTTGACTACCATCTTCTGATTTTCTGATCAAAAACCACGGAAAAAAAACAAACCAACCCGGCTAGGTGACCAGATATTCTCAAACTATATTGACGATTGGTTTCAAATAAAAAAAAAAAAAAAACAATTGAAAATAAATAATTAAATATAGATACTTATAAATTTTAATAATTTTCCCACAGTTTTTCATAGCAAGTAGGTACAGAACGATACCCAATTTTGACTGAAAAATTATCGCGGAAAAAAAGCTGACAGTTTTACGTTTTGAAAAAGTTTAGTGACACTTATTGGTCTTGTCGGGGTGAAGCTACAAAAGTCATTGTTGAAGAAGAAGCCCTTACAAGAATATCTTCTGATAATGAACAAAAAGACATTTTTAGGAATGAAGCATCACACATTTTACAAAAAATGAGTGGTCTTGAAACCACTCTATTTGCTATATTTTGGAACGAAACTTGACACTATAAACAGGATGTTGCAGCCGCGAATGATTTTTGAATCTGCGTTGCGTGCAGTAGAATCATAGAAATCATTCGCTGAATCCAAAAGAGACGAATTTGATAAATACAAAGAAGCAGAAGAAGTATGTCATACTGGCAGAAAAGTCGCAAATCTCTCACCAAAAGAGAAGTTCAAAGTATCAGGGGTGGAATCGCGTAAGATGATAGTTGATTGTCACATTTTTGATCATCACTTGTGATCAAATTGATTTTTCCTTCTGCGTAAGGTGATCACATCCACCAATTCAACTCATTTCAACTTTGTTCAATTTGCCAGTGACATTTGTAAAACATTTGTTGCCGTAGTCATATTTTCAAGTAAATTCATTGAAATTGTTAATTTTTTAGTGAATAAATGCACTAATTCTAAATTTAACTATTTATTTTCGATTGTTGTATCCTCATATGGTAAAAAAAATATTGTTTTTGATGATTTGGTGACTAAAATTGAAAAAACGTTGAACATTTTATAATGTTTTATATGCGTGTGGTAACTCTAGTCACATTGCCACAAAAATAAAAATAAAACGTCAATTTTATGAGAAGATGACTATCACAATATTTTGGTGATTGGTTTTTAGCTATCACTGTGATGATCACCTTACGCAGACAGAAAGTGTAGATTTTGACTGTCACTTATCACAAATCACCTTAGCCGATTCCACCCCAGGTTTTATCGCCCAGTGATTGACCAGCTATCTGTTTATCTTACAGAAAATTGCATGCATACGAAGCTGTATGCTCGAGATTTGGATTTCTTAACCACATATAGAGGATGCTAAAAAGTTACAATCTAAAGCAGATGCATTGGTTAGTGTAAAAATATAATTAAGAGCCTAGTCCTTGTAAAGAGTTGATTTAATTTATATTTTTGATCGATTTATACAAACAAGATGACGGAAAAGCTATTTTACTATCTTTTTCTTGATAAAAATTTCAGAGGAATACCTTAATTTCCAAACTTTAAAAATTAACTGAGAATGTATTTGATTTTGATGGTATCAAATTTATTGCACTGGAGAATGCCCAATTTTCAGAAATGAAAATTATAACAAATAGACTTCGAACTACTATGGATCAAGGATTTTTCGTCAAGAAAAGCTCGCAAGTTTCAATTCGTTAACGCATCAATTTAATTTCACAAAATTCTTGTTTTCGTTTATAATTAATAAATGGTTAGTAAGATAAAAAAATAAATTATTGAAATTAATAGACTAATTTTTTTTTTAATTCAATTTGGAAAATAAATGTGGGCCAGGGGCCTTCAATCTTTTGTTGCCCCGAGGCCTGCCTCCACACCTATTAATCCGGGCCTGCTCCCTGCAAATAACTTAACACACACCCTTTTTGACTGCTTTTATTTAAAATATCAACAATGAATTTGTCGATATATTATTTTTGATTTTTGTTAATTAAAAAATTGAAAAAAAAAATATCGTAAAGTATTTTAGTAAATTTTGTGACAAAAGTGTTATAAAAAAAAATTATAAAATTTTTAAACGAAATAGTTCTGGTGTGTTTTGGAGTTGTAAAACCTCGTCAAGTTAAATATTTTATAAATCTATATGACCGATGGAAACTCTACAAAATGTTCTTCTCTCAAAACCAGAGTTATATTTTTGGTATAGAAACATAGCATTACGGTTCGTGCTGCTAGAACTTACCTGTTGCATGATAAGATAAAAGATAAATTTTACTGTCAACGCTTGCAACATATGCTGGTCAGGTAATTTCAGTGGAATTTTGTGCCACCATGCCCGAAGAATCAATACTCAAGTTTTCAATACAAAACACACCCCAAAAACTGTACCTAACTATTTTAAAAATCCTTGAAATACATGTATTTTTGAAATTCGATTTTTTTTTAAATGCAAACAAAAGATAACACTACAGAAAATCTGTTTGTGATTAGTTCCTTAAAAATATATCTCTTATGACAGGTATACCTATAAACTTATCATTGTGCACTTTTTCTATATGTATATACCTATACATAAATATCTACCTACTCAAATAAAAATTGAGGATAACATAGGTACCAACTGGTATAATCTTCCTTTTGTTATCTCCATTTAGTTTTCGTATAAAAGCAGCCTGATCTCAGAAAATTGCTCACAGTGTTTTGCTTCTCGTGTCGCGAATAGTAACGTATTTTAAAAATGTCTCTGATCTTACGATTACTTCGTGTCCTCTTGTTTTGGAGTTTAAGTGTAATGTTAGTCAGTGCAAATATAGAAAGTCCTTCAAAAGATAAAATCATTGAAGCTCAAGGCAATCTTCTGAATGGTCAACATACAATTAATCGTGTCCACACTGGAGATTTCGAAAATGAAAGCTTAAAAGAAGTTAAATCCCGCTTGGAAATTCTTCAAAACGAAATTGAAAAACATATTCAATCTTTGAACGGTCGTAGTGCCGAAAGTCAATCATACATTCATGCCACGAACAACTTGGTTATTACTTATGATTCCTTTGCCGACCAATTGAGGGCTCTTCAAATGAAATTCGGGAAAAACACATTCGAAAACAAAACAATTTTATACCAAGACATCATTGCAGACATCAAAAGTCAAAAATTCAAGCTGGCCGTTGAGAAGTTTATAGAATTGAATGACACTGCCGCAGCACATAAGATCGTTCATGATGTTTACGCAAATTCGGAAGAAAATTTAGGTTTAATTTTGAACTTTTCCATTGCTTATTCTGATAGCGACCGATGCTTTGCAGTGTTGCAGTCATTGTACGAAGAAATCCAAAAGAATGATCAGAATAAAGTTGTCCAACTTATAAGACTGGTTCGGTATATTGAAAAAGACATTTTTAACTGCAACAGCAGCGACACTTCTTTTAAAAATTATTTGGTTCATCAGATCGAGTTGGAGGCAAGTGAAGATGTTATTTTTTCCATGAGAACCGGTCAATTTTTAAACAAGAACATTCAAGTTTTATTGGATGCTGTTTATAGCTACAGTCCAAAGATATTTGATAATGTAATGGAGAGTTTAATTAATGGAACTTATAAAGTTTTTAACACCCGTTATATACTTCTTAATATTATCAACCAACGTCCAAGTGCACAAGTCATATCTGCTCTAAGAAAACTTTTCGGGAAAATCAAGGAAGCTGGACAGCTGGAAGAAAGTGATATTATTATTTCAATTGCTTCTACCCTTAGGAATATACGACAAAGGGAAGACTTTTCTCGTCTTAGCGAAGAAGTATTACAATCTATGGATAATCTTGTGAAGAGCATTCCAAAATGTGCTAGAAATCTTTTCTTCGAAGAATCAGTCTGCCTGTGGAATCAAGCTAACAATGTTTATCTTCAAGCAGCAAATGAAACCTACAATTATGATGTACAACGACGAAGAATCTTCACAGCTGCTTCCGAAAGCGTACCCCAAGGAGCAGCATGGATCCCAGAGTCGAAAAGCGGTAACATTTTATTCAAGAGCAAGGAATATCCCAAGGAGTATCTTTACTATGCTAACTTTGAATTTAATAACGAGATGCGATTTGTATTTAGCTGGATACCTGGTAACAACGTGGACAATCAAAGTGCATTCAAAGTTGAATTGTTGAACGATGACGTGTGTTATTTGAAGAGTTCCAGATACAATGAATACCTGTATGCGTCAAATGTTAAATTCGAGAAGGATAACAAATACTCGTATGTATTTGCATGGAGAGCTGGTATTGCTGGAGGATTAAATTCTGCATTCGCTTGGCAGATCAAGGGTTGCTAAAGTAATTGTTTGATGTGGCTTTTGCCAAACTTTTGTACTACTTTTGTAGTTTTACATTGTTTATAATACTAAAATACTATTTTTTAAATTGAAAATAAAGACTTCAATTTATTATATTACTTTGTGTTTTTATTTTAATTTTTTCCTGTCTCTCGAATTTTCGAAAAGAAAAGCATTTATTTAAAATACATACCAAATTTTTATTAAATATTTTGTTAAGTTTTATATAATTTTTCTAAAACTTGTTTTTGTTGATTCAATGTTTAGAAAACCTGCGGACGGGTTTTTATGGAACTTCGTTTTAATATAAACAAATTTGGTTCTAAAAACATATGATGCATGCATACTTCTTTTTTTAGTTTTGGTAATTTTGTATTGTAATTTATGAATTTTCTTTGTTAAGCCCTTGGTCCTGAGGTAACTTTAACTTCGTGTTCTTTAATTTTCTATGCTGTAATATTTTTTTATTTTATATTATTTATTATTTATTCTTGTTCTTTATTTTATTGAACATTTTGTATACTTTTATTTCTCGAATCAAAAGCCAGTTTCCAAGTCTTATATCGCTTTTAATTAGATATAATCGTTCAAAAGTCAAAGAAACATAGAATAATATGAAGAAGAAGCTATGGTTTCTATGACTTTATGAATTCACTCGATAACGCACTTTTTTGGTTTCCATTTGAGTTTCTGTGTTCTATTTTTGGTGTATATTCTGTGGAACCGCAATAAAGCATGAAATAAAATTAAACTACCTACCTAGCATATAGTATTAACTTGCAGTCAAATCATGAGTCAATTAACTATTCAATTTCAATTTTCAAATGATTTTATTTCAAATAATTTACAAATGTTATTGTTTTCCATTCATTACATGACATGGCATACGCCGTCTGCCAGTTGGCAATAATGTTTAATTTAATAATAGTACAGTGTTTTTCATTATACAATTTAATTTTTAATAATTTTTTTTTTAAAAAAGCTCATCAAAAATACGTTTTCGGTAACTAAGTGCTATTTTTATATATTGATACAAATTGTTCCAATCACTCCCACCGTTAAGAAAATTAACCATTTCAGTATCACTCAGATAATTTTTCCCAAGGGTACTTCTTCTAGTTTCTACAAGGATCGGACATCTACCCAGAAAATGAAACATATCTTCCTTCTCTCCAAGGTTACAAAGCTCACATATTTCTCGTAGATCGCTTCTGTGCGGTATATAGTTCAGGGGAAGTAACTCTCCTCGTGCTTTTAAAATGAGTGTCAAGAGGTCGGTTGAGTACTCCACCCTGAAATAATTATTCGCTGCCAAGTTGTGGTCAAGTTGGGCATATATGTTTCTATGAAATGAACTTCTGGCTTTCTCAACATAGTTTTCTCGTTTTCTACCAAACTAATTAAGCGATAAAGTTCGCTTTTCCACGTGTCCATTCTGTCATCTTAAAGTGAGAGTGAATGTCCACAGTACTCGGGTAAGTTACTCCAAGACTCATACCATGATGTTTTCCTTCTGATAACCAGCATTGTTATTTGTTTTGGTATACGTCTGTCATCCATTTCGATAGTTCTTAATATGTAGTCTATCTGCATTTTGAGGGTTGAAATAAACAAGGGTGAAAGGCCCGTCTCCAGCATAAGAATGTGGTTAGCGGTACTATTTGGTAGCCTCAAAGTTCGTTTAAGAAAGTATCTTAAAAGCTGCTCTACTTCTTCAAACTCTTTATGTCCCCAGACTTGAGCTGCGTAACACATGACCGCTTTTGCTGTTGTTTTAAAAATACTATATTTTGCATCATATTCGACATCTTGGCATTGCATAACATTCTTCCAGGTTGCATTAAGAGCACATTTAGATTTTGCCAGTTTGTCCACCACATGGTTTTTCCAGTTTAAACTTCTAGAAATCCGTACCCCAAGATAGTTGTACTCGTTGACGACCTCAATATTTTGCTCTCCGAATTTCCAAGATTCGTTGTGACAGTTGCGGCCTCCAGCGTTGCGAAAGATCATAATTTTTGACTTATTAAGATTTACCTGTAGCTTCCATTTATTGCAGTACTCGAACAATCTGTTTATCATCAATTGGAGACTTCCGGGCGACTCAGCCAGCACAACAATATCGTCTGCAAACATCAATATTTTGATCAAAATATCAGCTGAAACTCGTGCTCCAACTTGCAAGATGTCTTCAATATCATCGATATACAGCGCGAAGAGCAAGGGGCTTAAGCTGCAGCCTTGCTTCAAACCTATTTCGATCTGAAATTGTTCTGAAATTTTGTTTCCAAGGACAAGTGCGGATGTTGTTGAGTCATATATAATTTCTAATATGTTTGCAAACTTCGTCGAGACTCCCTTATTGTAAAGTTTCAGCATTAGTGCATTCCTGTCTATAGTGTCAAATGCTGCTTGAAAGTCAATAAAGAATGCATAAAGCTTCTTTTTGTTTCCTTTAAATATGTCCGCTACGTTGGTAAGCGAATAAATTTGATCGACGGTAGAATAATTTTCCCGAAAGCCAGCTTGTGCCTCACTCAACAAATTGTTACTCTTCACCCAGTTGTAAAGCCGTTTGGAAAGAAGTTTAACAAGAATTTTCGTTGAAGAATTCAGCAATGATATCCCTCTATAGTTAGATGGAACTCTGTTGTCACCTTTTTTAAAACAATCAGGTATACAAGCGCTGTCATATGCTTTGTTTAAAGCTTTAGTTAGATTTTCTACGAAAAGTAAGGTGCGGAATTTGTAAAATTCTTGGGGTATTCCATTTTTAATTAATTAACTATACAACTTAATAGTACTATAGGTTACTAAGTAAGAACCAAAGTACTTCTCTTTTGATATTTTTGTGCACGTAAACATCAGCAGCATCAGCATCATCCACAGCATTAGCTCAATCAATTAAATTGCATCTACGATGAGTTTAAGTAGGAAATGTGCTCAATGCCAGTGCAAGCGATGAATTTAATTTTAAATCAACTTTCATAATACTTATCATTAATATGATTGCTTAAAATATTGCTCCCAAATTCAATCCCAACTGCTCTTTTTTGTACCTACTCTATATTTGTGTATATATAAATGCGTAAAGAAAAAAATTAAATAAATTCGATGATGGCTTCTATCAGTTTTTGTTCGTCATCGAAACAAGTTTAGTTCTCTCTTCTCGAGTCCGGTTCTTCTGGTGGTCTGCTATTTGCTGACACGCTGAGACTAAAGTGGGCATAGAATTATTTTATGCTCTCTTTGATAACAACGAGCGACAGCACTAAGAAAAGAACGTCAAAGGTACATCGCCGTTTGGTTTTGTTTTTTATTAACAAGAGTAAGAGATATTAATCGGTAACAGCTGGTGTTTTTAATTCTAAGGGCCGCTTTCACCAAACAACTTTTAAGAAAAAAAAAATTTAATAAAGATTCTCAAACTAAATGGTAGCTGTCAAAATTCAAAATAATATTTTGTGCTATAAAAGTTTTTTCTAAGTAATCGTGGTTTATCTAACCCTTGGATGATTTCGCAATGAACATCTTGGCAAACAATACATATGTATAGGTATGTATAAAAATGGTTATTCAGTAAGGACGGGTTCATGTTGACAGCTTATGCGGCTATTTTGTTTTTGTGGCTTCTGTCAAATCTGTTATTTATTGTCTAATCACTGATTTTTTAAACGAGCATTGTAAAAGTAACACTATTGAGGAGCAATCTCAGAATGACTGGCGCGGAATGTCAACATCGAACCTTTCCTACTAAGAAATCTAAATTTTTGTAAACTTTCATGGTTTTCTTTAAGAGACTTCCAGATGTTGGATAATATAGCACATTGTTTCTGTAACATGTCAATAATTGCTTGGGTTTACTTGTAAGGTCAATTGTGTGTGACTTTCTGCGGATGTATTTCCACTTACGAATCTATTGTGGATTGGCATCGTCACAACTTACAATCCCGTCAGTTTTTGTTTTTAAAATTCATCCGAAAAAATGCCTTTTCGTTGAAGGTGATATTTTTGTTCGACAGCTTTGCTTTTTCATACTTTTTCTCTGTATTTGTTTATCAATTAAAAATGCTTGGTGAAATTGATCCTTAATGTACTGCATTGGTGTCATCTTCTTATTTTGCTCTCATTTGCTTAACTTTTCATATAAAACCAATGTAATCTCATGAAGTATCTCACAGTATTTCGGTGCTCATTTCACAGAACGTTCCAATAACGATAAAAATGGTCGCGGTCGACAAACTAGTTTTATTATTTTTATTCTGGATTGTAACAACAGTTTCAGCTAGAAGAACTACAAGAAGTCCATATAAAGCATCTCTAGATGACGCTCAAGAAAAATTACTGAATGCACAAAGTACAATTATTGGAATACGCGTTGGAGAAATAATCGGAGACAGTCTGGATGAATTAAAAACCCGATTGATTGCACTGCAAAGTGAAGTTGATAAGTTAATTAAATCTTCGAATTCTCGCAATGCTGAAAGTGATTCTTGTGAAGATGCTATGAAAAATATGACAAATTCCTACCAGTCTGTTGGCACGCGATTGAGGAATCTTCAAGTGGAATTTGAGAGACATAGCTTGTTGGAGAATAGGAGTGTTCTAATTAGAGAGATCATTGAAGATATTAGAAATAGTCGCTTCAAGTTGGCTGATGAAAAATTAATTTTGCTGAATGATATTTCCATGATACCGAAAATTGTTCATGAAGTTTATGCGCATTCGGAGGATAATTTCGGACTGATATTAAATTTTGCTGTTTTTGTTTCAGACAATGATCATTGTTTTACGGTGCTGAATACATTATACAAAGAAATGTCACAGAATGGTCATAATAAACCACTGAAATTAATTATTCTAGCTCAAGCGGTAGAAAACGAAATAATTCACCATAATAGCAGTGAAATAATTTTAAGAGATGAACTGGTTCGCCAGATCAAGATAACGGCAGCTGATGTGCTCATTAAAGCAATGAAGTTCGGTGACTTTTCATCAAATGATGAGATTCGAGTTCTCTTAGAACAACTTTATGACTTCAATTCGAAGTTGTCTGATGAAGTTATGCAGCATTTGATTAATGAAACGTATGGAGTTGTGGAATCCCGAGCAATTCTTGCTCACATTTTTGTCCAGTGCAATACTCCACAGGCGGTATCAGGAATTGTGAATCTTTTTTGGAAAATCAAGGATTTAGGACATCTGGATGATAGTGTTCTTGTGATGGATATTGCATCAAACCTAAGTGAACTGCGTCAGAGGAAGGATTTCTCCGGCATTAGTAAAGATTTAAAAGAAAACATGGACAAAGTAGTGAAGAACATTCCTGAATGCGCAAGGAATTTATATTTCGAACCATCAATATGTTTGTGGAACAAAGCTAGGAATGCCTTTGTACAAGCTGCAAATGAATCTTTTAGTTTTGATAGCGAACGACGAAGAATATTCACAGCTTCCTCTGAAGGTGTACCCCGTGGAGCTGCATGGATCGTAGAACAAATAGGTGATGACTTATTATTTAGAAATAAGGATTTCGCCAGTGAATATCTTTATTTTGCTGACATTGAATATAACCATGAGATGCGTTATCTCTTTACTTGGATTGTTGGCAATAACAAGGACAAACAGAGTGCATTCAAAGTTGAATTGCTGGAGAATGATTTTTGTTACTTAAAAAGTACAAGATACAATGAGTACATGTATGCATCAGATGTGAAGTTCAAAATGAACAATACGTATTCGTATGTTTTTTCTTGGAAGAAAGGCAATGCAGGAGGATTGGAATCAGATTTTGTGTGGCAAATTAGAGGTTGTTAAGTAATCAATAATCGTTAGATAAAATATCTAAAGTGATACGTTAGTAGCAATAAATTCTCCTCGTATTTGTTTAACTATAATTTGTTTTAATTTATTCTTCTTCTTTTTGATCGGCAACAGGTATATCGTGGGATCAATTTAGTTCTGTGCATCATTTTCACTATGCTTATCTAAATATCTAGTTTTTTTTTTTTGCGAAACAAATGTGACAACACTGACAATGAATGTTATTTAACGATTTTAGATTTCAATCTAAGAATTTAAGTGTGAAATGCACATAAATTATTTGTTGGACAGTTAGTTGATTGTTGTCATATAATATGTTGTTGTGACTAGACAGACAAGTTTAATTTTAGCCTGATAATTTTTGACTTGATTTAGTAGATTAATATCAAAGATTGTATCATTAGATTGAATTTGTTGTTCATTATCATCAAAATAAACATCGGAAATATTTTTATTTTTAGAAATCTCTAGGAATCTATTAGGTAAATAAGCTGATAAGAAACCGGATTAATGTTGCTGTTTAATTGGTTTAAATAATTTTATCAAGGATATATGTAAACACATACGTTACGCATTAAAGCGTTTGACAGCGAACTTACATATGAAAATGTGCATTAAGAACAAGTTCTATTTATGAATATGAAAAATCTATTAGGTATACAGATCAGGACTGAGTCATATTATTAATACGACGGGAACTAACATTCAATTTCAATCTTCGTCTTAAATAAATTTTTTCACAAAAAACATTTTTACATAGAGCGTGCTTTAATATTTCGTGTGAGGTAGGGGAAATTTTATGAAATAAAGGGCGTGACTGGGTCGCATACACTTGCTTTTGTGTCAAGATACTTTAAATTTTAATTTTAACATTTTATTTTATTTTCTGTATTTTTAAATTATTTTAATTATTTTATTTATTTTATTTATTTTATTTATTTTATTTATTTTATGTATTTTATTTATTTTATTTATTTTATTTATTTTATTTATTTTATTTATTTTATTTATTTTATTTATTTAATTTATTTAATTTATTTTATTTATTTTATATATTTTATTTATTTTATTTATTTTATTTATTTTATTTATTTTATTTATTTTATTTATTTTATTTATTTTATTTATTTTATTTATTTTATTTATTTTATTTTGTTTATTTGTTTTATTTATTTCATTTATTTTATTTATTTTATTTATTTTATTTATTTTATTTATTTTATTTATTTTATTTATTTTATTTATTTTATTTATTTTATTTATTTTATTTATTTTATTTATTTTATTTATTTTATTTATTTTATTTATTTTATTTATTTTACATATTTTATTTATTTTATTTATTTTATTTATTTTATTTATTTTATTTATTTTATTTATTGTACTTATTTTATTTATTTTATTTATTTTACTTATTTTATTTATTTTATTTATTTTATTTATATTGTTTATTTTGCTTATTGTTTTTTTTTTATTTTTTTTTTCAAAAAAGTGTAGATATGCTTTAAAAAAAAAAGATTTGTATAAAAGAAATTTTATATGATATGCTTTAAAAAAAAAAAAAAGATTTTTACAAAAGAAATATCCGTATCGACAATAAGTTAATCCTACAGAAAATTAAATTAAAAAATCTTATTTTTTTTCGAGAAAAATAGAATTATCGGTTTTTGGAAAGAAAAACTTGTGCAAACATTACTTTTTTAAAAATTTTGTCTTCAGTGTTAATCAAATTAGGCAGTAGGTTTAGAATATTACATTTCATCAAAATCGGTGCACTGGTTCGAAAGATATGTAGTCGAGTCGAGTGATTTTGTTTGGAAATCACTAACATAAAATTTTATCGAAATTCATTGTATTTTTTCGAAAAAAAAAAAAAATTATCGGTTTTTCGAATAAAAAACTTTTTGCAAAATTACTTTTTTTTTCAAATTTATAACTGAGTTTTACTGAAATTCTGAAACAAAATCTATGAACTCGATGAATAGTTCAAAAGCCTCATAAAAATGTTTTTATTATAACTGAAATGTAACGAAATAATTATTTTAATAAATTAATTCATTGCAAAATCCAAGGATTTCATAATACACATTATTTATTGAACAGGGTGATTGGTATATGGTGCACCAAAATTTCATAAAAAAATTGACTTAAGCCAGACAAAAAAATATTTAAGAACAACGGTAAAATTTACAAAGCCATGTTATGCTATTTTAGAAAGCCAGAAATCTTTTCTATTATTTTATTTTTAAATAAAGTTGCTTAAGTGAAAAGTTTAAATAAAAAAAGAATTAAAAAAAATGTTAACTGATTTTTTTTAATTTTTTTTTTGTTTTCAACTGCAATTTTTACTTTCAAAATTCAATGCTCTTGTTAATTTTTAGTGAAAAGCAGAAAACCTTATGCTGAAATGTCTTTTACTTTTTCAGAAAACTATAAAATAACAAAACCACATCTTCTAAAAAAAGCCATCATTTTAGTTCTTACGTGACTGGACGTATAATTTATGGAATATATAAATATTTACCTTTCATTTATTATTTCTAAAACATTAAAAGCGTTGTACGCATACAATAAAGTGAAAAAGTACTGGATAAATGTTTTTTATACGTTTTTTTTCACTGATAACACCTGAACAAAAAAACTAATTGGCGTATATAGGTAGGTCTGAATATATTCAATAAATTTTTCGTTATATTAATAAATAATTTATTGGGACAATGAACAATCGGTTGACAAACGACTAAGTTCATACTACCTAACGAACGATATATTATTTTTCAGTGTTTATTTTCATATGAATGCTTAATTTGTGTTACTATGTATTTCCCCATTTTATCTTAGCCACATACAATATTAATATACTATATTAATAGCAGTTCAGTTTGTTTAGCAGTTTAACATCAGTCAAACCTTTATTAGTCAAACAAAAAATTAATTAAATTTCTGAAGCTATGTTCCCAAATACATATTACAAATCCTTAATGTGAATCAAAGAGTGTTTCGATAAACATTTTATATATTCAATGCCAATATTTACAATCGACCTATCTCAATGAAAGTCCTTTTGTGTGCCAAATCAATCCATCAAATACAGGTACCTAATGTTGTAGGACTTTTTTTTTTGCAAAACCAAACCATAGGCATATCCAAGAAACGTATAACAATCGAATTCTGATTGACACCTAAGGTAATTGAGAATAGAATGAATACATTCGGTCGATTAATACACCTTACACTAAATTTTCAATCTGAATTTTTGGGGAAAAAATATTGACATGAAGGATAACGAAGGTCTAACAAGCAAAAATCTCCTTCAGTCTCCCTTTATTTATTCTTCTACTACAATCAGAGGGAGAAATTTAAACGGATGTTGAAGTCATCAATTTCAATTACTTTTGGCATAAATTTATTGTTTTATTTTATATTTTTTTTTGTATGTTGTCAAAATTAAATCAATGTCAAGGGAATAATAGAATTAGGGAAAATGTCAAATATAACATGAAATACTTATAGATAAATATACTAACTTTCCCTGTTGAGATTCCGGGAATAAATACATTTGCGGGGGTTCCTTAAAAAGTTGAAAAGAAGGGAAAGAATAGCAATAAACTTGATTGAATGGATTAATGAAAGAGGATTTTATTGATAACATTGGGATTCAAAGAAAGAAAAGAAAATGTATTTAACAAGAAAAGGAGCAATTAAAATTCGACCACGTCAAATTGAAAACAAATAATACCTAAGTAGTCTGTTGCCGTGACGGTCATTCTACAGGTTGTTTTCGACTTAAAACAATATTGCTGAAAACTGTATTAAGAAATTTTTTAAACATTTTCTTCCATTTGTATATTTTTAAATAGCATTTAAGAAAATCTAAAAATTGGGGCTTAGACTTAAATGAAGAGTGCAGAGCACAAGACATGTCGAGTTCAAATGCTATAGCCAAGCTATTTATATAATATGAACTGTAAAGTGCCAACATTAAAAATGCCGAAAAAAAATTCAAACACAAAGTATAAGAAAAACTATATGTATAAGGAAATTATTTGCTTTTATTTGCTTTCTTTTCAATAATCGTTTTCAAGACTCAGCAGAGAAAGTCAGTATGTTTGTGACAAACCCTTTAGTTCTGCAACCAAATGGGAGTCATATCCAGTTTAAATGACTCAACGAAAACAAGCATGCCAAGCAAAGGTATTGTCTCCATATTGAAAAGGAAAAGAATCATCGGTTTTACATTGTCCAATCGCTCAAAAACATAAATCGCCAAAAATACAATCGTTTTTCATATTATGAGGTGATCTGATATTTTTTTTTTTTTTTTTTTTTTTTTTTATAATAGGCACGCACTCAAGGGGTTTTTGTTCCCTTTTTATGCCAAAGCACAGTGCGAGCGTTAGGAAAAATGGGATAGACGGAGAGGGTTAAGGATGAGGTGTCGGTTAACATTAGTCTTGAATTCCTGAACACTGCAATGACTGGGGAAGACAGAGTGTGGAAGAGAGTTCCACATTCGCGTAGTACGGCTAAAGAACGATTCTCTGAACATGACCGTACGTCCGAAGTTGGGCTCGAGGGTGAACTGATGGGCATTCCTGGAGGCGCAGGTATTTTGGTTGAATATCTTAAGGGGAGGAATGCAACTGGCTATTTCACTAGAGCATAAACCATTAAAGTAACGGTAAAAGAGGGTGAGGCATGAGACATTACGTCGATGTTCAAGTGACGTAAAAGTCTCAAAGATGGTACGGTCACCAATCATCTTAAATGCTCTTCTCTGGATACTGTCCAAAAGACTTAAGTACGTTACTGGAGCACCAGCCCAAATGTGGGAGTTGTACTCAAGCTTTGGCCGTATGTAAGTTTTGTAGATGGTAGCCAGATCAGAAGGGGAAAAGAAGTTCTGGCATCGTCTTAAAAAACCTAAACATCTTGCGGCATTTTTGGCGACATCGCATATGTGATCATTCCACAAGAGGTGGTCGGTGATACATATACCAAGAATCTGGAGATGTTCGGTTTCACTGATGCAAGTGCCACACATGGACAGTGGCAAGGGGGGTATATCTCGCTTCAACGATACAAGACAGCATTGAGTTTTCAAAGCATTAAACTCTACGCGGTTTTTTATTCCCCATTGTACAATGCTGTTTAAGTCAGAGTTTAATGAGCTTATCATATTTTGCCGTTGCAGTTCCACACCCGAAAGGGAGGGATGTGAGTCTGGGAACGAATATGAAAAGCTAAGGGTACTATCGTCAGCGAAACAATGAATTGGATTAGAAGTTACAGACAAGAGATCATTTATAAAAATGAGAAAGAGGGTCGGAGACAAAACGGAGCCCTGGGGCACACCAGCATTTATTTTGTGGGTTTCAGACTTGAACCCGTCCAGTACAACTTGTATTGAACGGTTCGAAAGAAAGTTTCTAATCCAACGAAGGAGGAATTCATCAATATCGAAGGCACGCATTTTCGATAAGAGAGCCTGGTGCCAAACTCTATCAAATGCTTTTGAAATATCGAGTGCAACAATCTTACTTTCTCCAAAACGATGTAAAGATTTGTTCCACTGTTCGGTGAGATATGCCATCAAATCACCAGTGGACCTGTTGCTGCGAAAGCCGTACTGCCGGTCATTAAGAAGCTTTCGTTCTTCAAGATATTTCTTAAGCTGATAATTTATCAGCGTTTCCATGACCTTAGAAAGAAGGGACGTAAGTGCAATCGGACGATAATTGGAGGGAGAGGAGGATTCGCCTTTTTTGGGTATAGGCTGGACAAATGCTGTTTTCCAACTACTCGGAACGAGCCCAGAAGAATAGGATAGATGGAAAAGCTTACGCAATGGTTTTGCCAGCGTTGAAGAACACCTCTTCAGAACAATAGCGGGGATACCATCCGGGCCAGCGGATTTGTGTATGTTGAGATCCTTTAGGACCCTCGCCACAGCACGAGTGCGAAAGAAGACTTGTCCCATGGAATCATTAACGCGCTCAAGAACTGGCGGAGTCATGACACTCTCTGGCAGCGAAGAGTTGGCGGCGAACTGCCTAGCAAAAAGGTTAGCTTTCGCAAGAGAGCTAACCACTGGAGTATCATCATCGATGAGCGTTGGGACCGAGGAAGAGGAAGAATTCTTCATGTTTTTCACAAATGACCAAAAATTTTTACTGCCTTTGGGACATTGCAGTATTTTTTGCCTTAGTTTTTGGTCATGCAAAAATTTGGTCCGTCGAATATGGACATTGCAGGCCTTCCTGGCTTGTTTAAACTTATTCCGATTTTCCTCAGTAGGGTTGGCTTTGTAACAACGGAAACTTACCTCTTTAATATATGTCAAACTGAAAATAATATTATGTCAAACTGCCAATAATCTAAAAATGTTAATGCCTTATGTTTTGTTCAGCTTCCACTACTTGCATCCATTTACACCTGGAAAGAAAAATTGTGCCGCGTAAAGCATTCCACGTTTGTGTAGTGCGGCTAAGAAAAAATCTATTTTTTCTTCAGCCGCACTAAACCAATATGGAATGCTTTCCACATTCGTGAAGTGCTCCTAAAGGAAAAGATATTTTTTCTTTAGCCGCACTACACCAGTATGAAATGCTTTACCCGGTACTTAACTAGTAAGTCAGAAATTGTGCTACTTGATAAAATGATGAGCAATACTTGCAGTGCGAGTGTTACGATTAAAACAGTTCAGGGAAAGAACGGAACAGCCCTTTTCTTAGGAATGTTCTGTATAACAGTAGATAAAAAAGAAAGAAAGGAAATATTGCGACGATGTTCTAGCGATACAAACATATATATTTATCTCCTATAAATCTTATAATCTTTTGGTGACGTGACGTAAACTATTATGGCCACTTTACACAACGAGAATTGAAAGTTTTTTTTCCCAAAAACAATGTTGTGAATTTGGAAACAAATATGAAAAGCTAAGAGTGCTGTCGCCAGCGAAACAATTTAGTTTCTAATCCACTTCATCTTCTCACTTAAGCGAACCTTACACGGTCAGTCATTCGAAATCAAATTTCGTGTTCGTGTAGATTGACGTTTCTCTTTACATTGACGTTTCTCTTTACTTTATTTTGACATAAAATTTAGTTTGTTCATACCTTCGTTGAAACGAGACGGAATGTTTTCAATTACCTAGTGAAAAATCTTCGATCTCTTTCTCTTTGGAAAAATGCCTTTACACACATCAGTCTGTTTGATCAGTCATCAGGCAAAATCAGAAGAGGTTTGACATACAGTTCTATATAAATAAATACTTGTTTTGTAAAAGTTGTTTTGTTTACTTATTTTTAAAATTAATTTAACTAGGGAGACGGACATAATACAGAAATCCAAAAGACCGAAAACCCAAAAGACCGAAAACCCAAAATACCGAAAACCCAAATTGCGTGAGCGGGACTGACTACAGAAAGAGAGTTAAAATCCCTTGAACCCGCAAAGCGGGCCACCCAGGTGCTGTTAAAGAATGAAAATACCCTCGAAAGGTAATGAAAAAAAGTAAAAAAAACCCAAAAGCCCGAAAAAATTCTCCTGAAACCCCGAAAAATTATTTAAAATGAAAAATTTGCGCAAATTTTTCAATTTAAATAATTTTTCAGGATTTTGGGAAAACTTTTTCGGGCTTTTGGGTTTTCGGAATTTTGGCTTTTCGGTATTCTGGGTTTTCGGTCTTTTGGCTTTTCGGTCTTTTGCCTTTTCGGTCTTTTGGCTTTTGGGATTTTGACCCCAACCCATTTAACTATTACAACATAAATTAAAAAAACTTATTATTAGCGACGAGTTTCGGTTTAATGTTAAACCATGATCGGGCTCAAATTATAGGTGTTGTTTTTTACCGTGTTCAAACTTATAAGTCGCAGTTTTTTTTTACCGTGTTCGAACTTAAAAAACAACATCTATAATTTGAGCCTGATGATGGTTGAACATTAAAACGAAACGCGTCGCTAGTAAAATATTTTTTAATTTATGTTGTAATAGTTAAATTAATTTTAAAAGTAAATAAACAAAATAAGTGTTTATATTAATTTTATTTCTATATACAAATCAGTTTTTATTTGTGATTTTACCACTATGGAGTGTTTGCCTTTATTTTTGATTTGTCGATTATGAACGATACAATCTTGCAGGTATTTCTAGTATTTCTCTTTGACACTAATTTTTGCTCCATACTGAGTACAAAAACTTGGTTAATGTCGTCTTGGAGATATAATCCATCCCCAGCAGATTAAATCTCCAAAATATAACTTGAAAACTCTTCACTTCATCTGCAGAACTCGAATTACAGTAGGTATTGCAAATGCAAGATAATAATACAACATTAACAGAAATAATTTAACGAATCAGACTTAGATCCAGGGGACTTTCTTGCAGCAATCCTGAGTTGGCAGTAAAACAGATAGCTAAGAACATTGGAAAAATCGAACACCATCAGTGGAACGTTCCACTTCATGGAACTAAAGTCAGCTGTTCATTAAATTTTGTTCCATTCATTGAAATAACCAAAATGATTTTATTTCGTTAATTAAACTCAAATTACGTTATTTGTTTATATTTTGTTATTCATTAACTTCAATTTAATACAAATAAACACCTTTACTTTTTTTAAATTGTCTTGAAAATGAAAAATAATGTTTTCATAATAAATTTAAATGACAGCGCTGTTTCTTCGTGCTCCAAATAAAAGCTTTCTGATTAATAATAATTAGCTATACAGCAGATTAAACTGCACGTTTTGCTTGTCATTATGACCCATTTTTTTAGCTTCATATTCCTATGATAGCAAACAAAACAACATTTCAATTATTAAAATTTCATAAAATACAAACATGTGTGGAATTTCAATCTAAACTACCAGTCCACATCAGCAATGATAATTACACTTCAACAAAAACAATAATTTCCCTAACGTTCCAAATAAATACTATAAAAACATGTATAGGCAACCCTATGCATGACATATCTCTTCTGTCAAGCAACAAAATGGCTAATTTTTAATTCAAAAGCCATTTCAACCAATTACGCAGTTAACGATCTGTTTCCTTCATTCACCTCATTTGATAGGTTGATTATGCATCGGACAATGAATCGGTAACGGGTATGGTCAATACTTCGCCGCACTCACTAAAATATGCAATGAGTCTCACACACGCAATAGATTTACGATATTAGAACAAAATTTACCGCAATACTCCAAATATGAATGTGGCAATTCATTTGAAAGGTTTATACCTACCCATTTCTCGTATATATGTTTATGGATATATTTCAACATAACGGTATGCATCGCATAAAGTCTCAGACATTATACCTTCAAATCCAGGCCGATTTCAGTTCTGGTCATAAAACAAGAACAACAATTTACCAAAATGACTGTTAACACAGGATGACCGTAAAGGTATTAAAATCGACGTGCGAACACACTCAAATTGCACACACAGATCCCGAGTAGACTGCTAATTTCAATTATTACACTCATTGTCGTTTCGGCCGAAAAGGATACCTGTTGTAGCCACTACAGCCGCAGTTACTATGTACGCAGCTACTATAGAATTCCAGTTTCAGCATCAGCATCAATGATGGTAGTTGAGGTAATTGGACAGATTTTACGGCCAACAAATTTACACCTTTACCCAAGAGACGACAATACCAGCTACCAGCCGTATATACTCGTATAGGCAACTGATTTAGGTTCGAATTCGTATAGAAATACTGTTCGAGTGATTATTTTCTTTTACACATGTAGGTGGTCAAGTAAAGTCGATGTATACGGTTGCCAACTATTGAGGATATTAGAAATAAGTTTGTTGAAAGGTCCTTGGGCAGCTAATGTTGGCCATTGCTGCTCAATTGTATTTTTTTGAAAGGTGATTTGGCATCACTTACTGAAGATAAAACAACAGATTTGAAAAACTCGGATAAAACAAATTTTTTTCCTCTAAAGACTGGAAACAGGACTTGTCTCGATAGGAAAGTTCAGGAAATTTTCTTCTGAAAAAACCAAGTTTTAGCTCCACTTTTCTGCTTATTTTCATGACACATTAAGGGGTTTTGTAGAGCGTGCACAACGTTTAAAAAACTAAACAGAAAGAGCAGCTGTTTCCTAAAATAGTTCTTCGTCAGATTTCTACAACACAATTGATGAACTCTTGAACTACATCGAAGTTGACAGGTACTTGGTCTTGTCCTTGGTTATATTAAGGCCAACAAAGTATCGCATGTATTTCGTTCTATTCTATATGACGGCACGTTGGAAGTGGTCGATAATGTCGCTTTTGTTTGTATAACTTATGTTGCTATGTATACCTTAGGTTGCTCCAAAACGATACCCAAAGCAATCACCTCCTTGCAGAAACCCTATGCGTCTTTGGACTTTATCAGAGGAACTATTCCAATGTCCTTCGAGACAGCTGGAACAGTTTTGATGAAATCCTGTTCGCTATATAGAGTTCCTGATGATTAGTACTCTGAAATTTATAAAATAATGGTGTAGTCTCGACTTAAAGTTCTTTGCTCTTTTCCAGAATTTTGTCTCAGTATGAAGAAATGGTCTATGATCGATCTGCCGGCTTCAGACGCTCACACTGTAAAATGGATTAGATTTTTAGTTCGACATTTTGCAGGGGTATATGTCTCGATATAGGTTTTAAAAATACGAAGGATTATCTTTTCTGAAGATGACGCATACAGAGCTGGGCATAACTCTTTCCACCCATATACTTGGTTTATAATTTAATGCATGTGTCGTGCCAAATCATCATTTTCATATTGGAGTTCTGCTGACAAATTAAATAAAGGTGCAGTCACACTATGCAAATCAAGTACTCACAGCAAACAAAAATGCTTGCAGTAAGCAAAAGTTTTCATAGTGTGACGACCCAAAAAATCTTCAGACGCGAGCGATTTTTTTAAGTATTTTGTTTGCAATAAAATTTTTATTTTTGAAAAGCTTGCTGCAAGTACTTTCTTCGCTTAGAGTGTCTATAAACCCATCTGTTTGCTAGGTGCTGGAACTCTCGATTGAGTAGAAGTGAGTTGTCCTTTTCAATATTGTTCGCTTACCTTACCTTGTAAAGCATCCCGTTGCTGTTTCGATCGGGAAGACTCTTCTCATTGATTCTTTCTTCACAGAATCTTCTTTTCCTTCAATTTCTTTTACTCTACTCTCGCTGCTTTTGTTTACCGCTGCAGTATGTTTGCATAATGCATCTTACTTTAGCGCTGTGCATTCTTCACCATACCATGGTCGATGGGTCCTTTCTCCGGGACTGTTTGTAGCCTACCGTGGTTTCGACTACTTCTTTGATGATATCGCGGTTATTGGACCACTAGTTGATGGCGTCAGAAGGAAGATAAATTCTCAGTGGAAAGCATCTTGCTCAAGAGCGATTGTATCTGTTGTTTCCCCAGATTCGCAATTTTTTTTTTGGTTCGGCAATCGAGGTCTGAGTTCGAAAATAACAAGGAAATGATCAGAGTCTACGTTCGCTCTTCAAAATATATGCGCGTCTGAAATAATATTGAATACGAATATTCTACCAAATCCAAATGTTTATAAATTCGCCACAGCTGGCAATCATTAATGGCACATGCGTAACAATACATACACAAAATACTAGATGACAAGGCTGAAAGTACATCAGCCCCGTTTTAGCCATTAAAACTGACCAAAAGAGTGTATATATATCGGTATACTGCCCACATGGTACATGCCAGAAACAAAACCAGCCGGGACACAAATATCCGGTTCCCACATCCATATAGTTCACTCAGGGAATTTATATTCGAAAATATCTATACCTACATATAGTAGGACCGAGAGTTTGCACAGGATAACAGGTAACGGAGATTGTTGTCGGCTTGCCTTGCCTGCCTGCCTGCCAGCTTGGACCTGCATATATGGATTATACGATCATAAGCTTTAGGTATAGGTACTTAGATTGTTGCCAAAAGCAACAATTTTAACCACCATCTCGTCCAAGCTCACCTGGAACACCGTGGGCAGAACCCCCCCCCCAAACTTGCCTCTTACCTTCAAAAATGTCCTGGATTTAGGAGAATCATCAGCAGTCGAGCAAATAACAAACAGATTATGCTTTGTCCCTTGTTGGGCCGACAACATCACCGTTGTGCTGCAAACTATTTTCCGGACTTGAGTCCGGAAGGGAAAATGGACGAATTAGGTTTTATCGTAAATGATATGGCCGATGAATTGTTGAGACCGATTGGCAAGGGGAGGGGTGCGGGTGGTTCACTGTAGTCACACAAGAATTTTACTTTGTAGTGGAAGGATATGTTGCAATAATAATTTCTATTCACTCTGAAGGACGAAAGTGATTTTGGTCGGCACAAAATTTCAGAAATAATACGGTAGTCCTTTTTGGTATTAACTTGCATTGTATTTTTATTTTACAACAAAAAAAATAAACCACAAATATACGAAAATGTTATCAATTGTGAAATAAAATGAATTGAGCAAAGTAGGTGGATTTTCTAGAAAAGGAATAGACCGAAAAGGATGATGGTAAGTATTTAGCTCAAGTATTGTGTTTATGATTTTCGGTATCGTATAAATACAGATACAAAAAGGAACCAGATTCTGGTTGAATGGTTTTGAGAGAATTTCACAGCTTTGTGGAAAAACGTAAACAAATTTAACATAAAGGAATCATTTAAGTCTCATTTTTTGGATTAAATTTAATCTCAAACCTATTCAATGAGGATTTGTCGAAATCAAGGGATTTTAGAATCAATTTAGTGAAGATTGAAAAAAATGAGTTTATTATTATGGAATCTAGAGATTAACAAAATGATAATAAAATGTATGCTTTTTTGCGTTATTAAAAGATACCTCTATATGTGTAACTATTAAAGTTGTGTGCGGGCTTTAGTGTGCATTTGTATATGTAAGTAGGTTAAAAGCATATTTCTAGGGGAATAAATTCATAGTTGCATCTTGCAGCTGTTTATTTGCTGCTCACAGTCTCAGAGGAGATACAAAGAGCCAAGAGGTCGTTTATGTGTATACTCGATAGTTGTAGCAGTTTGCGATATAACTGAAGAAATGTATGTCCGTTAAAATTCTGTCAAAGCCAAAGTTTAAATGCTAGTCCTAAGTCAATGCTACATCGAGAATTTACTTAACCATCAGATATATATAAAATATTTTTGTTATAATACAAATTCTATATACCTACATTGAAAAAATTAATAAATATAGAATAATAAATAAAAATACTTTCAACTAAGTAGAAGACTTAGCATTAAATTTAGTGGACTTGTTTTTCATGGACTAAAGGCCATAAAAAGCTAATTTG
Organism: Baccha elongata; assembly: GCA_951217065.1. Lineage (NCBI taxonomy): Eukaryota > Metazoa > Arthropoda > Insecta > Diptera > Syrphidae > Baccha > Baccha elongata. The sequence goes on from OX578272.1 coordinate 250,414,603, forward strand.
AATCAATAATTCAACAAGTCCACTAAATTTAATGCTAAGTCTTCTACTTAGTTGAAAGTATTTTTATTTATTATTCTATATTTATTAATTTTTTCAATGTAGGTATATAGAATTTGTATTATAACAAAAACATTTTATATATAACTTTAACCAGGCCACGGGTAAACACTTCCAGCTTAATGATTGCAATCGTGATCTTGTTGGATATAGTTCACTTTAGCTTTTTGTCAAAAAAGTTATGTAAGTTGAACTGAAACAAGCGAAAATTTGCCTATTGACAAGGTGCTCACTCGTCGTCAACTGATGAGTGCAAAGTGAGCATCCGCACGAAACGCCATTTTTTCATGGCCATAAAAAGCTAACTTACCCATCAGAGATAAGTGTTTGTCTAGGATATTTGTGGTTGGTCATTGTTTTAGCCTAATATGGCAGGTGTTTATTCAGCATGGTGTAGTGACTTATGAAGTCACTTAGATCATACCTTCCTAGCTTATCTAAGTAAGCTCGACTCACAAACTGGCCTTTGTGTCTAAGTGCAGAAATAACTGCAGGAAATTAAAAAAAAATATTTTAGTAGGCTGTCTATTCAGGGTGATTAATATAAGGTGCACCAAAAAGCTTGAGCGTGTAGGTGAAGTTAAGACAAGAAAAAAATCGTATTGGAGGGGGGTCTATTTCCCCCCGTTTAGGCGGGAGGGGCAATTTTCTAAAACAATGACTTAAATCAGAAAAAAAAATTATTTAAAAAAAACGGTGAATGATACAATCCTTTGTTATATTTTTTTTGAAAGCCAGAAAACTACTCTTTAATTTAATTTTTAAATTAAGTTGTTTAAGTGAACAATTTAAAAAAAAAATTAATTTTCAAACTTAAAATTTTGAAAAAAAACTAAAAAAAAAATTTTTAAACTATTTTTTTTTTTAAATTTTATGTATTTAACTATTATTTTTATTTTCAAAATTCAATGCTCTTATTAATTTTTAGTCAAAAACAGAAAACCGGATGACAAAATGTATCTTAGTTTTTGAGAAATAAAAACAAAAATAAAAGTAAAACTAGTAAGTAAAGTAAAAAGTTAATTCGTTTTTTTTTTATTATTTGATTAAAATCGGATGGTATGTAATAAAAAATAAAAAAGGGATAATTCCCTAATTAAAAAGTGACCTGAGAAGGTCAAGTTTTCTCGGAAAAAATACTTCTAGTTTTTCTTAATTTCTCAAACACTGAGATACATTTTGGCATCCGGGTTTCTGTTTTTGACTAAAAATAAAATTGAAAATAAAAATAATAATTAATTACATAAAATTTTGAAAAAAAATAGTTTAAACATTTTTTTTTTTAGTTTTTTTTTTCAAAATTTTGAGTTTGAAAATTGATTTTTTTAAAACTGTTCACTTAAACAACTTAATTTAAAAATTAAATAAAAGAGTAGTTTTCTGGCTTTCCAAAATAATATAACAAGGTTTTGTATCATTCACCGTTGTTTTTAAATATTTTTTTTTTCTGATTTATGTCAATGTTTTAGAAAATTGCCCCTCCCGCCTAAACGGGGGGAAATAGAACCCCCTCCCATACGATTTTTTTCTTGTATTAACTCCACCTACACGCTCAAGCTTTTTGGTGCATCTTATACCAATCACCCTTTATATTAATACGCTTAGGATAAACTGCCGGTACACTTTTCTCCGTTAGTAACTAACGGATATGCTTGATAGGTATATACACCAAATAAAAGGTTTTCTTACATAGATTTGCAGACTAATTAATTTTTCATAATTTATGTTAAATTTCCAATAATAATTAAGACAATTAATTACAAGGCATATAAGCACCTTGATCTACAAATAATTTTTAGGCATCAAAACAAAGCTAGAAATAAATAAAGAAATGAAGTTTCGAATTTAAAATTCAAATTTAGATATTGATAACGTACCGCTTTATTTAAAAAAAACATGAATGTGCTATACCTATACAATTTCTGGACAATGGTAGATACCAAAAGAAAAAAAGAGAAGAAAATAAGTCAGCTCAAGAAAAAGTTTTCCAGCATACGAAAGTGGTAAGTAGTAAGTACAGACGAAATTGTGGAAAAAAAAAGAATTCAAGGGCACGACTGGGTCGCACGAACTTGATTTGTTGTAAGTAACCTTCCTGAAAACGAATGGGAAATTCGTCAACTTTTCACTGCCAACAACAAAGCACTCACCTACAATTTTATTAAAATTAATCAAATTTTTTTCGAAATATTTTTTTTTTAATTACTTTTTTTAAAAATACTATTTTCCAAAATTTTTGAATGCAGTATTAATTAATATTAGGTGGCCCGTTAAGAGATAATCGTTATCCAAAAAGTACCGTTCAATGGCAGGTACCGTAATAAGCTACTCCCGAAAAAAAAAATTGATTAAAGATATCAATATTGATCTAAATCTAGCATATAAAATTTTATCAAAATTGATCGGATTTTTTTTCGAGAAAATTGGAATTATCGGTTTTAAAAAAAAAAAAAAAATCTTCAAAAATTACTTTTTTTAATTTTTGTTTTGCAGTATTATTTCGGCTTAGCAATTGTTTGATAATATCAAATTTCTTTAAAATTGGTGCAGCCGTTTAAAAGATAGTTGAAGTAATAAAAAACGGTTCTATGGCAGGTACCGTTAATAAGCTCATAATGAAAAAAAATTCAGACGAAAGACATCACTATTGGTAACAGATCACTCACATACCATTTTATCGAAATTGATCGTAAAAAATTGGAATTATCGGTTTTTGCCAAAAAAAACTTTTTCAAAAATTACTTATTTTCAAATTTTGTTTTGCAATTTTATTTCAGTTTAGCAGTTGTTTTCGAATATTAAATTTCGGTAAAATCGTTATCGGTTCTATGACAGGTACCGTTAATAAGCTGATTCTGAAAAAAAAAATTAGATAATGGACATCACCATTGGCAACAATAATCACTCATATAAAATTTTATCGAAATTGATCGTATTTTTTTCAAGAAAAATAGAATAATCGGTTACGCTTTTATGGTAGGTAACGTTTTTTTTTATGCCTAGATCAAAAATAAATAAACGTTTATTCAAAGTTTAAAGCCCAACCGTTTAGGCTGCAGGTGTCGATACATCCAAACCAAAAAAAAATTGAGATACAATCAAACATGACATTACGATGATAGAGAAGACGAAAAAAGTAGGTCCGACAATTCTGCCTGTCTGTCAATCTGTCTGTCTATCTGTCTGTCTGTATATCGACACCTACAGCCTAAACGGTTGGATCGATTTTCTTCAAACTTAGTTAAAAGTATTAATTGAGTATAATATGTCCGGATGTTTTTTTTATGTCTAAAAATAACGGTAAACCTACCATATATGTAAGCTTTACCGATAATTCCATTTTTCTCGAAAAAAATCCGATCAATTTTGATAAAATTTTATATGAGTGATTTATTGTCGATGGTGATATCTCTCATCAAAATTTTTTTTTCTGGAGTAACTTATTAACGGTTCTTGCCCTAGAACGGTACTTTTTTGATACCGATTATATTTTAAACGGCTTAACTGATTTTGACAAAATTTAATATTCTTATACATAGGTCGAAAAAGTATTTTTCGAAAAGTCAGTTTTTTCAATTCTATTTTTTCGAAAAAATCCGATCAATTTTAATAAAATTTATTATGTGTGTCTTGTTGTTGACGGTGAAAAATTGACCAATTTCCCAGTCGTTTTCACGAAAATTACTTGCTACAAGAAAAAGATTGTGCGACCCAGTAGTGACCTTTATTTTCTAGAGTCTAGAGTGTATAGTATTTTTCACCGCACTCCGTCCCTTTCTGACTTCTTCGACTTGGATTTCTGGTTGGGGGCCGTTGGAAATTATAGTTGCAACAATAACTGTTCATTTAAAAGTCTTTCGCAACACCAATTGTTGCCATTTTTGAAGATTTTTTCTGTCATCTACAGGGAGTTGACGTTTATAAGAACTTTGGCGCTGAAATTTCCTCAGCATTTCTACTTTCTTTGAGTGGCATATTTAAAGATAGTTTCGCCTTTCTTAATTTTAGCATCTTGCAATTCATGAAAAGCCTGGTTTGCATCAGCAGCCGGTGAAGATATTTATTCCAACTCTTAATACATATAATATGTATAGTCTCTGTCTTATAGGTTTGGTACGTGTTTTTTCAACAAATTTAATTATAGAACAAATAAATCCTTTGTTAAGTTTACATTTACTATGCCATCACAATGTGATTCACGAACAAATTTTCTAACCAACATTTTATTAAGATATTATCGGCCGCACAAAAACTAACTTTTATCAAAACTGTCATTTAAATCTCATTAATTTAATAAAAAAAAAACTAAATTGCAACATTTTCCTGTGAACATAGACAGTTTGTGTGATGACATGATTGATTTGATGAACGATTTGATAAACGAGGACATCAGATGTCCTGGTCGTATAAAAGGCTTATTAGAAAATATCTAAATTGCTTTGCTGATTTTGCTTATAAATAAATAAAATAATTTATCTGCATAAATATCTATCTTTTAAATTTGCTTAGGTATATAATGAGATTTTAATTTATTTGACGACTTAAACCATTTACATCCTCCTCCAAAGTTTGATAAAGGCTTTTTGTTCCAAAGTTAAGAAAATCATAAATGCATTTAAAGGAACAGGCTCGATAGTCTAGACTTTTCATAACATTCACACCCTCAAAGACCTCTATTCATTTACCAATTAACTATTCAAATCGAAATTTATCAGCAATTTATCACAAAACTCTAACACTACTCCCCCTCCAAAAAAAATTACACCCAGAAATTATAATCTCCTTGCCATGGATGCATATCCATTCAGCAGAAATCCATTTACACTGACTTTATTCTCTTATGAATTAATGAATGTACAAACCCTTGATGCTTCCTTCAGACTATATCTACTCTTACTCTGCGATGTTAAAGGGTTCGTCGTACTCATTTATCATGACGTGCAAAACTTTTTGAATCTTTTCATAGCTCATTACTTCTTGCAATTGCATTGGGGTGATGCTGTGTTGGAGGGGTATATGATACCAACAAAGACAAGCAACCATTTAAATAAAAGACAACTTTTTCGATCCACCCCGCCCTCCCATCATAGTCATTATCCAACATCAAACCCTCTGGCTGCAAGGAGGGTGCATCTTAAGCACTTGAAATCCGAATTTGGTGTCAACTCATTTATACTTTACCCCATCTGTACTTCAAGAGTTGTACTAGTGTAAATTTTTTGTTTATCTCTGTATCCATCTGTCCATCTCTTTATAAAGAAACTGGACGTTTACATAGTGCCCTTCGTTGGTGTCCTGTACTCCTGTTTTTGTTTTGTAACGAACGAAGAGGAAAAGGCAAAAGAGACGTATATAGACGAACAAAAAATGAGGTAGAAAATAAATGGCCATAAGGATGCATAGACGAAGCTATGCAACAGTGGCAAATAGCAGCTTGAGCCGTTCAAAATAATTCCAGGACCTGCACCCTTCTCTATATATATTCTCTAACATTCCGGAGCAATTCAAAACTCAATTAACTTTATATACCGAAAGAGCATGTTTTTGGTCTTATCCGGTCCTGATGTTCTGGTGGTATAGTGTGGTGGTGTCGGCTAAAGGCTTCACTCTGATGAATGGGTTTTATTTTAGATGGAGTATAGAGTTTTGGTCCTGCTGCCATGCCATTTCTAGGAAAAATTAAAATGTTTTAAGTTTTCAATTTACTTGTAGTTATTGAGTTTTTGAATAACCAGTCCAGTTTGTATGTGTGTATCTTGATGATGTCCACTCGAACCAAAACACATCATTGTCTAACAATTGTTAGACAGTGTGTTAATGTCCTGGTAATTGTGGCAAAGCACTTTCTAAAGCAGCATTGAACGATTTTGTAGATTCTAAAGGCACAATTATTTATTTCAACTCAACTAGATACACATAACTCGAAAGTTAATCGTTTTTTGAAAATTTCGTTACAGAATATTGCTTCAATTAAAGTTTTTCTGGGTTGCAGTTGTTTGGGTGAGGAGAGGTACACTTCATCATTCTGTTGATTTTTTTCTATTTGCATAACAAATTGAATTCGAATGTGGGAATTCGATTTAAAGTTTCTGAAACTCAATTTTTGGAATATAAAACTAAAGTTTTATTTATTTTTAGTTCATCAGGTGACGCATTGTTTTACTTGAAAGTTTTGTAGATGAATTTTTAATTGAAAAATGCTTATGGCAATACAATGATTTGTAAAAAATGTTTTATAAGTAAATAATTGAAACATACGTAAAACAGCCCAAGGAATGATATGAATAATTTTTCGTAGGGAATTTTCAAAAACTATGGTTTTTTTTTAATATTAGTTTTTTGTTACTTTTAAGCAATAAATAAATATACGTAGTTCAAAATCTCACTTGTTTTTAAATTATGGAATATCACGATAGTGGAGACAAGACAACGCATTCTACACAGGTGTCGTGAACGAAGAGTAATACGTCGATTGAATTTTTTATGGGAGGAATGCCACTGGCTATGTCAATGAGAGTATTGCTATAGATTGTAGAGATATACTAGATACATTACCACTGTGTTCGGACTACATTTATATTTTCTTTTCATTCAATGCTTCCGTCCAGGAAATTCAGGTAAATTATTAGAGCACCTGAAAACACATAAGGATAGTATTCAAGCTCTGGAAGAATGGACGCTTAAAAAATGACAGACAAAAAAAAAGGAGAAAAGCTGTGATGAAGTCCGTCCAATGTTTTTTTTTTTTAAGTTATGTTGCTTTTTATCCCTGATATGTATTTTTGTTTAGATTCGGGGACAAGATCTTATCCCATCCGACGAGTTGAGCTGCGCAAAGCAAGCAGGCCACGTTCCCCAGAACTATGCATTTCTAATCTTTTACGACTCGTGCCCCATATTCTTCTGCTTCATATCTACTTTTATTGTTCTCTCTCTATATTCCTCCCCTCCTATTGGCAGGCAACAAAATGGCGTGTCGTTTGTGCGGATTTTTTCGTTTCTGTCGGGGTCTGTGCTGGCATACTTAAGTAGTCGCTGGAGGGCGTATGAGCTTGACCCCTATCGGAATCGCGCATACAAAAAATCATGCCAGTCTTGTTACGTCAATTAGGTGTTAAGGACGCGCGAGAAATCTCGCACAACCCACCCAACCATGGTTGCCTCACTCACTCACTTAAAAACCTTAAAAGAAAATTATGTCTTGCAGCGTTGTCTTCTTAAATCTACAAGACTAGAGGGACGAATCACTTTTAGTCGATTTCGAACGCCTAAGATGAAATGCACTTTTCATAACATGCTCTTCAAGGATTTGTCATATCCTTGCAAAAGGCAGAGCCTCTAATCAGGGTTCGAACTGAGACTTCTAGAATGATAGTCCAATACACCACGGGGCACGGGGGATAGTTGAATAAGAAGGTAAATTTTGTCAATATGACAGAAGACAGCATTGATTAATTGAGTCGAAACATAACCAAAACTTGGTAGTTGCTGTTGCAGTTCCTGTTCCAGTGGGGTTGAACTATTTTTTGAACACCTTATACGACATACTCGAAACACAGACCTATAAGTTAATTCGACTTCCAGCGTTTGGAGTTGTACTGTACGTCGTGGTGACTTCCCAGACAAGTATATAATTTTCTTAGTTGAAAAGCAACAACAACCCTCAGAAACGGAGGGATTTTGTTATGACAAACCAAGCAAACGATATAAGGAGCACGTGGAATGCTCTGACTTTCTACAAGTTAAGCCAAACTGTTAGCAGTGGGCCCTTTACTGCTACAGAGCAGACATCACCACCATCCAAGAAGTGCACTACGAGCTACTGGATGGGACATATTAGCAAGCCCCAAGCTATGTCATTAAAATTGTCTTATGATATGCTAGGAAGAGCAGACCTCTCGTGGTAAACATGGCGACTTCCTAATCAATCAATCGTCAGTCAGATTGACCATATTGCGACTGACGCAGGGTATTCTTCCAGTATCCGAAATGTCCGAACGTTACGATAGGAGCCAACGTTCACTCGGATGAAAACTCGTTGTATCTATAAGGTAATGCTACGGAGATTTAGAACAAATCCCAAACGCTTAAATACTGTGAGGAAATTTGGCTAGCTAAAATCGCAAGATGTCCTTTTCCGATCAAATCACTCTCAACCTGTTAGCTAATCTTATGACTTCACCTTCAAACATCGAAAACAGTACCAGGAAGCAATTAGAGATATGGCACCTCTGACTTGATGGGATTTACATGACTACCCCAACGAAACACTTGTTTTGACAAAGAATGCTGGCAAAGTAAGAAAAGAGCAGCGTTCAAGAGGAACACCAACTTCTTTGAAGAAAAAGGAAGGAGCATGAGAAGACCGAGCTGTTCAAAACAGCTGGCGAAGGATTGGTAAGGAGTATATGCTCGTTTGCAAGACATGTTCGGAGCATAGGGTGCCCAATAAATAGAATCTCAGCTTTGTTGCCTGATTTTGAAAGAAGGTGATTCTATGAAATGCACCAACTACAGGGGCATTGGTCTCCCTAACATCTCATACAAGAAAGGAAGCCAAGAACATAAGATTCAACCACATAATATGTAGATGGCTGGAACAAGAGAGACAGAACCATCCTGCTTTAGGACCAAAAAATCGCGGATGTCAAAACTCTTGATCTGGATAACATGCAGCAACGTGCCAATCATGATCGAGAACAACAAAGGGCAACTGGTCATGCGTCAATCAGCTACATCGACCTGCACTACATGTATCGGAAGCCGGATAATTGAGTCAGTTCACTGAATCACTCTTCATCAATACTAATGTCATCCTAATGTCAGCTGCAGTGACACTTTTTAAGCCCCGTGTAAATTGACATCGTATTTAGTGTGACGATTAAGTTATTATTGATATTCCCGATCATCGAAAAATCGGGATCGTTGTTAAAAATGTTTTTTGAGATGCTCACTTCTAAATTCTTTACATAACCCATATAACGAACACACGGCGTTGTACATGTTCATCGAAACTTTTCATAATATTATTCTGCTTTTCGTAACTGAGAAAAAACAGGAATGTTAACAACTCAATTAATTAGCTATACTTCCGCTTTTTAATAAAAAATCCTTCTTTGTTTTGGAGTTCGATTCTTCTTCATCTGGAAAAACCATCATATGCGATGATATCTAACACTCGCGGGTCTTTTAAGACTGGGCCTGCTACCAAATCAAATATCAAACCATTCATAAAAGAAAATTTAATGTCCAAAACAGATCCTTTCTCTACATATTTATGTATTAATGTATTTTCTATGAAAAAAACATTGAAAATGGGATCTTTAAATACGCACTCTTATAAGTGCGATTAGCTCTTTCGTGTCACCTCCAATCTGAGACAAACTTTTCTAACAAATTCTATTTATATAAAAGTCCCTCCAGGGAATATCCTCAATGATTTTATCAATTCAACTACTGCCAAAACTCTTCCAAAACAGTTTATTGCAACATAGGCTCTTCATCTTCATCCTTTTAACAGCTCCAACAATTCCAAACTATACAACTCTGGCAAGGAGGACCGATTTTCATCTCTCGACGACAAAACCGTTTATTTTCCATTTCCAATTTACAATTGTTGTGCAGATTCTACTTTTACAGCTGAGCGCTATACCATCATGTTTGCTGTTTCACTGGGATTTCTATATTGCCCAATTTTATCCTTACCAAGGACTCTATACACTATTCCTATATATTAACTGTATACCAATCCTTGTATTCGCTTTCATTTTCTTGGATAAAAAACAATGCTAGCTCAGTAAAACTACTTCTACTTAGGGTGGTGACAGGAACCACCAAAGCGACCATAACCCATTCTCCTATGAAATAGAAGAAACATTGGAAAATCTTCTTTGTTTGTTTCATGACATTCTCTTAAAATCATCTTGTATTCATTACATTGAACAAGTTTATCAACAATTTGATGACTGAATTTGACTGAAAAACCCTTCAAGTTGTTTCCTGTTAGTGTTTTTGTTTTCTTCCACCTCTTCTTCTTTATCGTTTTCCTATAATAGAGGACCAAGTAGTTTAATGCAAGTGCTGCACTATCTAACGTTTTTTGAGTTTTTTTTTTATATTGAATTGCTATAATGTTTTTTGTGTTTTCTATTTTCCATTGTGAGGTTTTAAATAAGAAATATTGATTTGCCTGTAGGCTGTTTTGAATTATATTTGTCAATGTTTATTAATGGGTGAATTTAAACGTATAGATTTGAATAAGTAGCTTTTGGGTTTTATTTTATTCTTCCCAAAAAATATGTCGAAAGCAGAAAACACTTTTCGAGCAAAATTCGCTTCTGATCTTGTAAAAGGTGTTTTTTTTAGAGGTATAGAAGTTTAAATTGCAATAAAACAACGATGAAATATTAGATTAACATGATTTTTTATTTATTCGAAAGATAATCTTGTGGCATTACATTTTAAAAATGATTTCTGGCATATGACTGCCACGGCTGGCTCGGATGTAGTCAAATTTTCGATGACTTTTTCCAACATTTGTGGCCGTATATCTGCAATAACACGGCGAATGTTGTCTTCTAAATGGTCAAGCGTTTGTGGCTTATCCGCATATACCAATGACTTTACATAACCCCACAGAAAACAGTCTAGCGGTGTTAAATCACATGATCTTGGAGGCCAATTCACAGGTCCAAAACGTGAAATTAGGCGGTCACCAAACGTGTCACCAAACGTGTTGCACCGTCTTGTTGGAACCACAGCTCCTGGACATCATGATTGTTCAATTCAGGACTGAAAAAGTTAGTAATCATGGCTCTATACCTTTCACCATTGACTGTTACGTTGTGGCCATCATCGTTTTTGAAGAAGTACGGACCAATGATTCCACCAGCCTATAAAGCGCACCAAACAGTCAGTTTTTCTGGATGTAACGGTGTTTCGACATACATTTGAAGATTAGCTTCACTCCAAATGTGGTAGTTTTGTTTGTTGACGTAGCCATTCAACCAGAAGTGCGCTTCATCACTAAACAAAATTCGCTTATGAAAATCGGGAACAACGGCCATCTCGTTTTGGGCCCATTCGACACAATTTGCAAGCGTTGTTCAGGCGTGAGTCTATTCATGATGAATTGCCGAACCAAACTGAGAATAAATCACTTGACAGCTGTTAAATCGGTCGCCGGCTTGAAAAGTAATGCCAACTTAAAGTTCTATACCTCGAAAAAAAACACCCTTTATTGTTGCGATCTATAGGTTCCACAGAGGAAGTTCTTTGGTACAAAAGTTGCAAAAAAAACCTACCCCATTTCTGTCCAGCATTGCCATGCAACTACAAGTGTGTTGCATTCTACTGTACAAAACCATCTCCCCTGAGAAAACATAGCTCGCTAAAATGGCGCCCAACGTCGGGCCACTTCTACTGTGCCAAAAAAATAGTCCTCTGGGAAAGTAGCTCACAACTATATCATTTACTAAATTCAAATAAAATTGGTTAGGTACGAAAACCCTAAAAAATTAGGCCTCCCTTTATGTACTTCATCTACTTTGTTGCTATCGTGAAAATGGGAGAAATCAACCAAATACTTAACGTCCTTAATAGCTTCCATAGAAAAATATAGTTTACAGTTGAGGTTGAAACAAATAACAGATTGCCTTACCTCGACACAGTCGTAATAAGAGAAGGAAAACTCAGGGGGACTGATAAATTTCCGATCCCAACATCCAAAACAAACCATATTCAAAACTGCCAAAAATCTAATAAATCGAGTACTCCTAATAAGTGACGTAGAATTCCACAAACAAAATTGAGTAAAAATTAAGAATATATTAATTCAGAATGGTTTTCCGGAAAACATAATAAGAAAATTAATAGGACAATATGCAAACAGAAACAGCCAACCACAAGAACAAAATATAATTTACAAATCGTTTACCTACGTAAAACAAGTTGCTGACAGGTTTAAAACTGCCAAATTATTCGACACCGAAAAATACAAATGGGAATGAAATCGACAAATACCGCATCACAACTGTACACAAGACTAAAAGCAAAGACGAATAGAATGGAATATACCAAACTAGCTGCAAAGGAGGAAAAACGACAATTGCGACCAAATTTACATAGGGACAACTAAACAAAAACTTAACAAAAAAAAAAAAAAAAAAAAAGATTAAAAAAAGATAAAAACAACGCACCACAAAAGACAGCACTGGCAGCACACTGCATCACACTTAACCATTCCCCAAGCTATGAGACACAAAAATTTTACAACGCGAAGAGAACCCAAATAAGAGAATGATAATTGAAACTCTTCACATCATTAATGCCGACAATACAATCAACAGACGTACATATATGGAGAACGTTAGCCCACAATACAAACACCTGTTAGAGAAAAGAGGGAAAAAAAGCTCGCTAACAACTACAATCAAGGAGAATACGTGTTTTATTTGTTTCTTATTTCATTATCAAGTTTTGATTTTACTTGTAAGCTCAGCTTACATATTTATTTTAAAGTGCAATATAAATGTAATATTTGTAAGTCTTCTTTTTTATGTTAAAAATATATTGTGAATTGTAACTAATAATTATGTATACAAATATAGATTGCACACCTTTCCTGATGATGAAACGTCGAACACAAATTAACTTTGTTTCATTTTTGGACCTGAACCCACTTAATAATTCAAAAAGTTTATCTACTTTGTTTTGTAAAAAAAGAATATTTTTCCTACAAAGTTGTCACTGAATCTTTTAAACTTCTCTGTTTTTTTTTTTTCATAGAAAGTGGCTACTTTTCGATGAATTCATCACTCTGGTAAGACTTAAAACTATTCCACAAATGATTTTTAACTTCTATTCTTAAACTTAGACAAAATAACTTATCTTTCATCCTATGATGGCAAAATAAGTTCCCCCCTCTAATAATCTAAATCCAACAACCAACAATATTATCGTTGGATAACAAGACGTATAATGTAAGAAATACTTTGTTCTTGCCAAATTCACAACCTCCTTCTTCTTTGATTATTATAGGTATTTAAGTTTCGTATAAAAAATAATTTATTTTTTATTTTCACAAATCGTCCTTGAGTATCTTATTTCTATATCTATATCTTAACATGTTTACTTTGTATTTGTTCACCTTAAAGCATTACCCTCAGACAATTTGGTTAGACATTGCTTTCGAAAAGTCATCTTATGAAGGTAAAATATTCGTCCGTATTGTTTCGTTGCTTTTTAAATGAAAATAAAATCAGAGATAAGATGATACAAAGGGAGAAGAAACGCCCGCGGAAGCAAATCAAATGGAAAATGTTTATCCGATTTTAAGGGCTCAAGTAGCATGGAATAAGTTGATACAGGGCAGGACCAAAGTAGATTCATTTTGTTTTTTGCTTTAAGCATAAAACGATTAGTTGTTTTGTTGACTTTACAAAGTGTGGTGAGTTTCGGATGCGCCTAAAGAAGATAAACCGTTTTTGGAAGTTGGACCAGAGACAATAAATTAGAGAAATTGAAATATAAGCTGAGAGCAGTTTAAAAGTTAAAGAAAGTTTTTGAAAAGTCAATGAAATGTTTGTTACTGTTGATTTTGCGACAAATTATATATAACTGCCTAACTTACTAAACACTCGATTGGTTTTAATGAGGATTGTCTTAAATGTTATCGGATTTGTTTTAAGTGATAATAAGAATATAAGATAATCAGCATAAGGAAATTCATTGTTTGAAATAATATAATATTTGCGAGTCCATTCAACTGAACGGGGGCGTTGCTCGGCCGTGTTCTATTTTTTCTGTTGATCCGACCGGTACTGAACTTCAAACTTGAAGATTGCCATAATATTTCATCAATATTGGTGCCGACGTTTTGGAGAATATGGAACCAGAGATGAGAGAGCATTTATATAAACATTAATTTTTATATATATAGAATTAGAGTATTGCTAAAGAACTTCAAAGTAAGTGTGGCTGAATGTGGCTTGGATCGTTCAATGAAATGATTGTGAGCAGACATCAGTTTCGAAAGTTAATCAGTGACTCTTGTGAATTTTCAATTCCGATTATTTGAAGACTTCCCAAAACTTCGCTTTCATTTCATTTGCTTTCTTTACCAAAAGATAGGTTAGGTTAGGTTAGTAAGATGGCGGTTGATCGTGTGTCCGCCACACTTAGACCAATGTAGATCCGTTGTGATACCCTGAGGTGTATAACTCCCATACTATGTACCTGCAATGAAACGACATTAAAATTGTCTTAAGTGATTTGAGCACCAAGCTGGAAAAAGGGACCTCTTTGGTGACAAAATCAGAACAGATAGCGTGCACAACACCACCTCCAATAACCGGACTCAGGCAAATCGATCATCTTCAACCAGATTGACCACATTGCGATCAACTATCTCCTCTAGTATCATAAATGTCCGATGTCGATCGTTACAAGGAGACAACATTTACTCGGACAACTAACTCGTGGTAGCAAAGGTAATGCTTCAGATATCCAGAAAAAAGCCTAAACACAGAAATACTGTGAAGAAATTCGATAGTGAACGGCAACTGTCGCTAGAAATCGCCAGGTTCTTTTCCGATCGAGCCAGGTGCAACCTGAACTAACATACCTTTAATAATTGATTTTGCAAAAAAAAATTATAACGAAAAAATTTATTATTGGCAAAAAACAAGTCACACAAAATCTTATCAAAATCGATCGTACTTTTTAGAGAAAAATCGGATTTTCTATAGAATTTATATGACAGGTACCGTTAATAATGTGATTTTGAGAAAAGATTTCTAACGAAAAACTCCGTCATTGCCATCAAATCAGTCACACAAAATATTATCAAAATCGATCGTATTTTTTTCGAGAAAAATTTAATTATCTGTTACGTTTATATGACAGGTACTGTTTATTTCAAACCTAAGATTTACTCTAAAAATACAGAGTACCAAGTTTGAAGAAAATTCGCCCAATCGTAGGTGACGATACAACCAGACTGACAGACAGACAGACAGACAGACAGAATTGTCGGACCTACTTTTAACGTGTTCTCTATCATCGTAATGTCATGTTTGATTATTATCTCAAAACTTTTTTTTTACGAATACAAAACTTGCCTTGTAGTACCTATAATCGCAAGTAAAAATTAAAGTTTTCATTGGATCGTTCTTTATACACAACTGTATAAAATGTATACATTATTATATTTTATTATAATATTTTTTCACTTTATATTTAAATTTACATAGGTTTTAGTGTATTAGTATTATCGTATAAGTATTTCTTTTTTTTTTATTTTTTTTAAATAATTTTACAAAGGTTTTCTATAATTTTACAAAGGTTGTATCAATAGTTTTCTTTTTAAAATTATTTGAGCCATGTATAAAAATTTAACAACGATCACTGAATTTTTCAAAATATTTCATCAAATTCACCAAACTTCTGGTAGAAATGTTTTCTTTTAAACACACGTGATAAGTGTAGTATCTTTATTTATCGTCCAGAGGGAGCTGCAGTTGTAGTTGTAATTTTCCAACAACGGAAATACATTAAATTGTATTCACAGATTTGTCCATTGGAGTACCATTGTGACCCTTGTGTTAGAGGAAGCACACTTAAGAATCCCAGGAAAATGAACAAAAACACTACTTTGAAATTCATGACGACTGTATGAGTGGGTTGTATGAATACTAAATAATAACCTGTTATAAAATTTGGCTTTTATACTTGTAAAAGCTTATACTGAAATCACTAATAATATAACTAACAGTTGTGTAAACTTTACTTTATTTTTTTGTTATCTATTTGGAAAACTTGTTTGACGAACTTACTGTCGCTGTATACTTGAACATTATCAATCAAATTGGTAAATATAAATAGGTTCAAAACACTTGTGTTATCTATTTAATATCTGTCTGTTTGTCTGTCTATTTGTCCGTCTGTCAGTCTACCTTGATATATCGACACCTACAGTCTTAACGGTTGGACAGATTTTGTTTAAACCAAATAAACTAGGTACATTCTCTCAAATCTATCTCTTTAGTCAATACAAAATAAATTCTCGTATATCGTATATCCAGACGTTTTTTTTTTTGCAGTATTTTTCGGGCCTTCATTTCTAGCGACCTCATTATGTTTCCGCAAGTTAATAAGACCTTAAGTAAAATTTAACAAACCGTTTTTGCTTGCCTCGAAGTTCAGAATAACAGAATAGTACTTCGGGAAAGCAGCATAATGTCACCGCACCTTTATTGAGAATAAAGCACAGAAAAATACTAAATGTTTATTCACCGAGCATGATACACTTCGATTACATTCTGATGATGAGTTGGTACATGCTTCTTACGAAATCATCCCCGGCCACTTAAACAGCTCAACTAACGAGCTTTTTATGATGGGTAATAGGACTATAACGGAAATGTTCACATCACTTGAACATCGTCGAAACGTTTCTTGTTTTATCGGTTCTTTTATAAGAAGTGTTCCGAAGAAATAGCCAGTTGCATTCCTCCCCTGAAACAATTCAACCGTAATACTCGCGGTGGAAGGAATACTCATCATTTTACCCTAGATCCCAATTCCGAACGTACAGTGAACCACAGAGATTCTTTCTTTACCCGCACAACAAGAATGTGGAATGCTTTACTCGGCTCAATTTTTTCCCTCCCATTATGAAGCTCAGACATTTAACTTAACTAATGTGAATCGGTATCTCCTTTCATCTACCCTTCAATGTTCCTAACCGCTCGCACTGTGTTAAAACATCATAGGGATATTCATAACCACTTGAGTGCGCGCATATTATAAAAAAAAAACCAGATCCTTCAGTTTTTTAGTGTCAGTTCCACGGTTTTAGTGTCTGTCATCATTTTGAATAGTGCATTGCGTTCACGACACCGATTAAAAGCCTGCAGAAATGATCATTCCCTATTCAGACCGACACCGAGTCCTCATTTTGTTTTTCTTTCTTGCAGGCATCAACAAGAGCAAGAGCATTAGACATGTTCGACAAAATGCCAAGCAAAACACACATATGAGCCTATTTCTTTTCAAGCGAAATCTTAGCATACCACTTTCGTAGATTAGTGGTGATAGTGGTTTTGTCTTAATTCATATATATTTTTTAGGTAAAGTTGGGAAGTCCAGAATGATGGTTGAGTGTCTCCCTTCAACAACAACCTGATCGATCTAGTTTGGGGCCCAATGAATTCTAGCATGGGTCAATCACGTGCTCGCTGCAACGATATTTCTACTCACCACAAAATCAACCAAGGTTTTTTTTTAATATGAATGTAATTTTTATCAAGCCTTGAATGTGAAGTCTCCTTGAATTTTTTTCAGTGTCCACAGTAGTTAAAGCCTTTGGGAAAGTTTTAGCGAAATTTTTATTGGCACCGACTGCTCCAATTACATTTTTGTTGAAAACTTAAAATCCATCAACATAAAGCAGAATGCGTATCTTTTCAATTTTCATGAAATAAACATTCTCATTCAGAAAAATCAATGTAATTCACATTAGAATCCGTGTGAACTCACAAAAGATATATATTATACCAAACTATACAAAACTTCATAATATTTACCAGATTCACCTCATCTGAAGTGTTTCCATCATGTGTGTGTTTTATAAACATTTCATCAATTTAAGTGGCCTTCTTCCTCATGCTGCACAAAAGTCAATTGCACCAACCATTTGACATCTCCTTGCTACCATTATGTATATACACACATTTTCCATATTTTCACTAAAAAACTTTGTGACATGGAAAATTTAGTTTTCGCTCCTTGTGAGTTTCTAGTCATCGCCCATTTGTTTTCCTCAATTCGTTCATCAATTCATCCCCTAGGTCCTCATGGTCCTTAACTGTACGTTTTATATTTATATATTGAAAATGAAAATATATGTGAGAAGGCGGGAATGGAAATTGTCGACGATATGATGGTGGCAGCGGTGGCAATGATGACGGATCTTCGTCATCGTCACATCACATCCTATCCTTCTCTCCAATTCCAAGTTGTGTTACAAAATTTCCAACTTTTTGAATTTGCTTACAAAAGGACCCAATCAGTTGCCACTTGAGGAAAACATACGCTTTCTCCCTTCCGAGAGCGTTTTCGACACTCGAGTTGTTTTGAAACTTTCAAATGAGTTGGAATTATTATTCACATCGGTCTGACTTTAAAAATATAGTCCTGCTGCAGGAATATCCTTGCCTCAAACAACCCACCACCGCCACTATGGCGAGCGAATGTGCTTCGCATATTCTAGTTCTTCCGGAGTAACATTGCAAAAAAAAAAACTTTTTTCCACACTTCATTCAGGAGAAAGGATTTTTTTTTTTTAAAACTTTTATTTGCTCTTTCGACCCGCCATTTGGTGGGATCAATTATGAGAAAAAGCCAAGAAGCAAAAAAAAAAAAAATTCCTATAAAAAGTTAAAAGCACACACAAATCAAATTAATTTTCACTCTTCTTGCAAGGAGTGCCACGCCCACTTGAACTTTTAGTTCAACACGAAGCCAATCATAGAACTATTCAAATCCCTGATTATTATTTCAAATGATCCGTTTAAGGTCCTTTTTTATGTGTGAAGTTCTTCCAGTGTAAAAAAAAATAGTAGAAAAGTTTTTTTTTTCTCTCAATTTATTTGTATGCAAAGGAGTTGAAAAGGAATTATTGAGTTTCAACAGAAAAGGAATTCATAGTAATGGTGTGCGGCTGCATCCTGCGAACCTGCACCATCTGGTGGAAGGAATTGCATTCAAGAAAACTTGTGCCGTGCCAAGGTATGAATTTTAAACAGAATCATTTTGAGATTTCTGCGTTAATAGGAATTAGAAGGACTTTAGTGCTTTGGCATCATGAATGTTGAACAAAGTTAGTCTAATGGTAGTTAGAGGGCAGATTTTATTATTAATTTTTTTTTATTGTTTCAAAAGCTTAGGAGGTGTTTATTTGGCACACAATGTGCAGCAAAAAAGGATATTTTTAGAATAAGGTTTTGATTAAACAACAACATTTGCATCCTTTTTTCTATCAGAAGAGACACTAAGCTTATACTCACCTGCTGAATATGGGGATGCTATACGAGTATTAGAATATCCAATATCAAAACGAAAAGCTGGTGTATTTTAAGCAGAAGTTCTTTGTTTCATCAGACTCAAAACTGAGCCTAAACCAATCATGCCACTGCGTCCTTTTCGATTGCACATTTTGGACGTGTCGTGGATCATAGAAAAAATTATAAGGATATTTTATTTTCTAAATTTGTTTCCGAACTGATACCGAGTTTGATCTGTATTCTAAGAAGACGACAATTCGTTGTTTATTTATAGTATCTATTTAATTCAATTATTGTACTGCTTATTTCAACCAAATGAAGTATCTCAAAATTTCAATGAACTATTTTTTTTTAATGAACTATCTAGTTCAAATTAATTTTCTTGTTGTTGATCGTCAGATTCAATTTTTTCGCGTCGTGAAATTGGCATATTGGCTTATATTGGTTCAACATTCGCCTGTTTTTATTTCTTTATCTTGTTTGTTCGCTTTCTAGTTCTGAGTTCTATATTGAACTATCAAATTATTAGTCTATTGAACTATTGAACTATTAAAAATTTGAAATATTAATCTAATGAAATATTAAATTATTGAACTATTGAAGTAATAAACTATTGAACTTTTAAACTATTGAAGTATTAAACTATTGAACTATTGGACAATTAAACTATTAAACTCTATTAATCTAATAACCTGTTGAACTTTTCAACTAAAAATATTCAACTTTTGAATTAGTGAGTTATTGAACTATTAAACTACTGAATTATTAATTTATCGGACTATTAAACTAATGGAAAATTTAATTTTTGAACTGCTGAAGTATTGAACTATTAAAAATTTGGACTGTCGATCTATTGAACTACTGAATTATTGAACTTTTGAATTATAGAACCATTAAAACATTGAAATATTGAACAACTGTTGATCTAATGAGATTTTAAACTATTTTACTATTGAACTAAAGCGCTATTATTATAATTATTATTGAGCTATTGAACTATTAAGCTAACAAAACTGTTGAACTACTGAAGTACTGAAATTTTGAACGGTTGAATTATAACACTTTTGAACTATTGCACCATTAAACTATTGCACTATTGAACTATTGAACTGTTGAACTATTGAACTACTTAACTATTAATGTATTGAGCTATTGAACTAGCTGAACTATAAAATGATGAACTCGTTCGCTCAGCTTAGTTGCAAGAGATAGTTCGCTCGTGAAATACACAAGCCTACTTTCTTGGGCTTAGCGAAGATTTTGACCTTTATTTTTCTACTGAAAAATTAGCAGAAATTGGTTTAGTTAATGATTACGATTGCCTAATAGATCATTACTTTTCGGGGAAGTCTTTTCAGATTTTTTTCTTTTACATAGCCCCATGCACTTGACTTCTTTGGAATGCTTCTAGGCAGGATCTTGGTTATTTCTTTTGGAACAGGGAGTTCTGCGATGTTGCAAGCAAAGTAAGACTGTTAGTGGATCCATTGTTGAAGCTTAATTCAACTGTCTTCTGAACTGTTTGAGCTCGTTTAATAGAGGTGTTGACTTTTTTCAAGATGGCGGTTTAGATTCGCAGATATCTCCAAAGTAGTCAGCAAATGATGCGACCCTTTCCTTATCTGATATAACATTGCCATTATTTCTTGTGATGACTTCTTGCATAGATGCATTTTTTTGGTCACCTTGCTGATTTTTCCTTAAAATTCATTATCCCGTTTCGAAACTTTAAAGCCGTCATAGAATTGAAAACAGTTCATGAACATAATGTTCGCACATTTCTTCTCAGACAAAACTATATGGTATAGTTATTGTGGGTGCAACTTTCTTAGTTGTTGTATGTTCAAGAGATACGTTTTTTGTCAATAAAGTTTTCGGTATAAATGCACTTGGGGAGAACTTCACATATTTTTGAATCAAGGAATTCATCAAGTTGTATGTCTACTTCTCATGACAGTGAGACAGATGCATGCCTATTTCAACCGTGAAAAAATTGGAAATCAGAGTTATGAACAAATATTTACAAAAAAAATTAACAGAAAAATACGCAATCATTTTTACAGTGTTTAAAAATACCGAAAATTTTCATTTTGAAAAGAAAATTGGATATTCGTTTCCCACTGAAAAAATTTCTCTGCATATCTCCATTTTCGTTTAGCTTTAAAGATTTTTTTTTATAAAATATAAAAACTCATATTTTCCCAGCCATGTCACTAAAATTTTTTATATCACAACTTCGAATTGCATTTCTCTCTGAGTTCCGTCCTTAAACAATTATCCAATTTCTTCAAAAATCCTCCCGAGAGCCCTTCAAAACAACCGTAAAGCTATTATTCGTGGTGTCAAACAAACACTAGAGTCGCTCTTCCGTTAGCCGGATGCATTATACATTATTGCCATCAGCAGGAATTCAGATCTGTGAATGAGAAATGTTGCTTAAAGAACCACGTAAGGAGCGAACTCTTTGCTCTCTTTTTCCCGTCCTGCTATATATGTAAGTTCCAAGCTACTTTATAATTCTTTTTTTTTTTTTTTGTATTTGCTTGCAATGGCATAACCATCAAGTTCAGGACACTGTATATATAGTTGGTCTCTATATTTTCTAGTTCCATTTTCTAGGTTTACGTTGAGAGGGATATAAAGTATATGCGGTAGAAATTCTTGTGTCCTGCCAAAAACGATATACACTTGCAAGTGATATCGTTGACTCACCACAAAGCTTTCTTGTTTGTTTTCGTTTTTGGTCCGTTTATCTTCTTTTGGCGAAAAATAAGCAATGGTATGGAAGGAAAAACTACTCGACAGGAAAAAGTATGAACGAACAAAAAAATTAAAAATAACACTATGGAATGATGAGAATGAGACCCTCTCTGTCTGTGATGCAATTTCTGTGGGGAGCTATAGGAAACCCAATGTGGTATCTTCGGTGTGGTATTGGTTTGTCTATATTTTGTATGCGTTTTCTTCTGCTTTGGAAGAATACATATATTTTATTATTTATTTTGCAACGGGGGGCATTTTTCGTTTACGCTGTTTTATTTTTGTCATTTTGAATGTCTCGGATTTTTTTTTCTTTGAATCTGAATCTATTTTTGTTTTATTTGTTTTGTAAAATTATTCTGAGGCTTTCTTAAAATTTTGTCTTTGATTTCAATAAAAGAATGCTAAATGGAAGAGTATCGATTTAATTAAAAAAGATAAGTTAGTCTTATTTTCGATAAAAGGGATACATTGGTTCCAAATTCAGCACATAATTCCAAAACAAACATAGAAAAATGTCACTTCTGGACTTCTGGTATGAAGAAATGCAAACAACTTCATGTGATGTTAAGTGCTTAGTTCCATCACAATAATTATAGAACTCTTTCGGAAATATAAAAAAATCGGCAGAAAATTTTTCTGAACCAATTTCGAGGTAAAGAATTTTAATTTGGCATTACTTTTCAAGACGGCAAGCGATTTAACAGCTGTCAAGTGATTTATTCTCAGTTTGGCTTGGCAATTTATCATGAATAGACTCACGCCTGAACAACGCTTGCAAATTGTGCCGGATGGGCCCAAAACGAGATGGCCGTTGTTCCCGGTTTTCATAAGCGAATTTTGTTTAGCGATGAAGCGCACTTCTGGTTGAATGGCTACGTCAAAAAACAAAACTGCCGCATTTGGAGTGAAGCTAATCCTCAATTGTATGTCGAAACACCGTTACATCCAGAAAAACTGACTGTTTGGTGCGCTTAATGGGCTGGTGGAATCATTGGTCCGTACTTCTTCAAAAACGATGATGGCCACAACGTTACAGTCAATGGTGATCGGTATAGAGCCATGATTACTAACTTTTTCATTCCTGAATTGAACAATCATGATGTCCAGGAGCTGTGGTTCCAACAAGACGGTGCAACATGTCACACAGCTCGTGCCACAATCGATTTATTGAAAGACACGTTTGGTGACCGCCTAATTTCACGTTTTGGACCTGTGAATTGGTCTTCAAGATCTTGTGGTTTAACACCGCTAGACTATTTTCTGTAGGGTTATGTAAAGTCATTGGTCTATGCGGATAAGCCACAAACGCTTGACCATTTGGAAGACAACATTCGCCGTGTTATTGCCGATATGCGGCCACAAATGTTGGAAAAAGTCATTGAAAATTGGAGGTCCAGATTGGACTACATCCGAGCCAGCCGCGGCAGTCATATGCCAGAAATCATATTTAAAATGTAATGCCACAAGATTATCTTTCGAATATTCCATCGTTGTTTTATTGCAATTTAAAGTTCTAAACCTCTAAAAAAACACCCTTTACAACGAGAAATTATCATGTTATATCAAAGAAGAATAGTTAATCAATGAAAAGATTGCTATTTTTAATAAAGTTTTGTTCATGTTGTCTTAAGTTAAGACAACTCATATCAGACTACTCATATCGACCGAAGGTCTTTTCAATGTCAACAAAGCTTTAAGCATCTGTCATTACTTTTGGGACAATTGTGAAAGTATGCTAATCTGGCAAGCACCTATATAATGTCAACAATTTGTTTGGTCGTCAGTAACAGCTTTTTGGTAATCAGTGGACAGCTTTAATGATTTGCCAGATCAAAGTATCTTATCTCCTTCTCTGTAGCCAGTCCTATTCAGGGTTCAGGAAACATCATTGCTCTGCTTAGTGTTTGTCGGACAATCTGGCAGTGACATTATAATGTCAGCAACTGTTGTACTAATTCGACAGTCTTGGTGACACACATTATACTTATGCTACCAATTTTGAAAAATAAAATCCTTACCTATTCGCGAAAAGAAGATATGGCAGTTTCAATAATGAAAAACACCCGATATTGTTATACTTTGGTACTTCATCCTCCTAATGCATTCACAAGTTTTTTTTAGAAAAAAAAAAAAAGAAATAAACGAAACTTTTCCAACGCATAATTGACACCTCCATTAAGGAAAAACTTTCAAACACAGAAAACAAGATTAAAGTCAACAAAATTTCAAAAACCTCTCCTAACATGCATGGTGTCGCGAACCATAATGAGGTTCCTTACGCCATCTATAGAGCCATTGCCATCCATGTGAGTGAAGTTTCATTTAGTTTGGCGCATTCATTTACAGCCATAGAGAACCAAGAGCCAACCAGTGCCAGCAACATCAGCCAGAAACCGCACCAACTGTTAATGTCATTCCATATACGATAATACCTCCTTGCAGGAGCGGGAGGTAGGTTAGGTATGCAATATTCAAGGAAATAGGTTAGTGGATACTACGCCACAAATATTAGAGGTAAAAGTAATTTACCGAGCTTTTAAAAGAACAAGAAGGCAAGGAATTGGAGCAAACTAAACTGGGGTATGAAATACAAAATGAAAAAAAAAAAAAAATAATAATAATAAGGACGCGAAAGGATGAAAATAAAGAACGCATCACCACACTCAGCAGCAGGAGCAGAAACCCAGCACCAGAAGCAGCAGTAGCAGCTGGCGAGCTGTTAACCAGCGCATCTGCTCGGATTCCTATAGAGATTGTATATGGTGGTCGTGGTGGTTCTGCTGGGTTGAAGCATAGTGTACCTATAATGAAGTGGCTTTAGGGCACTCGTGGAATTGAAGTGCACCCTTCATCTAAACATATTTGAGAGAAGAGTAATTTATTAAAATTTATAACTTTACCTCCTCCCGTATAATATAGAAAGTTCGGTTCGGTTCGGTTGAGTTGGGTTTATATGGACGTGATGAAATTGTGAGATGCATCTTGCTTCCATATTTTATGAAAAAACAAAAAAAATAATCTGTGTGGGGGAAGAAGAGCCTTCTAAGCGCGTAATTGATATGACAGAGAAGGAATGGATGATAATGGTGCACTTGGCAGGAGTCTCAGTTGGCCATTTGGTTATTTAGTTGCTGGCAAGAGTGCGGTTTAGTTGCAATAATTTATAAAAGCAGTCGGCACATATTTTGAGGAAAAAATTGTAATTAAGAGATCTGTTGATGGAGAAAGTGGTTGTATTGGATGAAAACAGGCATTATATACCGGCAATATGTGGCTTGTGCTCATAGACCCTTTTTTAAGATACAAATATTTTAAACATTTAGCTTTTATGAATCAAGCAAATGGGAGAATAACTTTTTTTCAAAGGTCCAGTTTTTAAGTGCATTTTTAAGGATTTTTTGGGTGACCTTCTAGCAAGGCGAAAAGTAACTAAGTGAACACGTCGCAGAGCTATAATACGACATATTTTATGTTCTTGGCCGTTTCTTTGATGCGAAGACGAAGATGAAAGCATACTAGATATTTTATTTCGGAGTAGAAAAGGGAAAAAACGGAATCGGTGTCAAAAGTTAGTGACCGTTTGAGTAGTAGTAGTAGTTTCATCAAGAAAGAATTTGGAATATTGTCAGTGCTTAATATACTCAAATTGGATATAAGAAAGAGGATACGTTTTGGTTACATTTCCCCCTTAAAAACATCCCACAGAATGAAGTTTTGTTTGTGGGCGGAGATTGAAAGGTATCCAAAGTTTAACAAAGACTGTGAGAACTGCGATGTTGGTGTGGTAAACCGCATTAGAAATCCATTCATCGTTACCATGTCTAAATGAGTCTTTCCTTTGCAGCATCCTTGACCAAGTTTTGACTAAGTTGACGCTTTCCGCTAACACAAAGGTTGCTGCTGTATTGTAAACCATGCTGATTGATGGTGCGGTTTCACACTTCTCTAAGGCAGAGTTGTTCCTAGAGGGTTTTTCTACCGACTTCTCCACCGTCTATACTGTAGACCGAAGTCTTCTACCCTACTGATTTTCTTTGATCATAACTTCTCCCAAGTGCCCGAGGCCAGGCTTAGGCCCTTATTGCGAGTGTCGTTTAACTTTCGATGCGATAGAAGTCGAAAGCATCGATAAATTTTCGTTTTGGTATTGTGTAACTTGATCGACAGAGATATCTATTACTGTGAATAACGAAAACGCTTATTGTGAATAAACCTTATATTTTGACATTTGGGGTAGTGCCAGTGATAGTACATGTAGGAAAAAAATACTTTTTAGTCCTAAATTGAGTCAAGAAGTATTTCCAATTAAAAGATAAATTAAAACAGAAAACTTTAGAAATCTTGGAAATGTGACGGAAATCATCTAAAAACTGTGTAACAATGGCTGAATTTTCTTATGATGCAATTATAACGCAATCCTATCACATGCAATGCTTAAAAATAAGCGTTGAGTATCTATACTACACTAACCATCAGCTACAAGGCACCTTGTTTGCTGTGTGTCTGTTTAATGACACGAAGATTTTCCTTTGTTCTCTTGTAATATTTTATCGTTGGGAATTTTGTTGGGACATTTCTTTCAAACGTATGGGCTTTTTTGTTTTGCATTTTTATCACTGTCATATGTTTCAGTCATTCCTATATTTTGGCATTTGACAGATAGCAAACAAATTTTCATCATTAAATCGAAGGAATAGTTTTTTCTTACAAAAAATAAACATTTTAATACTTGTTTTCTTAAAAAAAAATTATTTCACGTTATTTGTTATTAATTTACATCTTTTCTTTGTTTGAAATAGTTGTAAGAGTAATTCTATAATGTTAGGTAAATAAAGATTATCTTGGTGTGTTTCAGTGATTGTTAACCCAACCCAAATTTTGTGTTTTATTTTCCTTTATTTATTATTATATTGCTCTGTGTTAAAACAATTGTTATTTTAGAAACAATAAAACCATATTTAAAAGGGAATCAACATACATTTGGTGAGAAAATTAAAATCGTAGCCGCAAATTCCCTTCGCGATGTCTGGATTCGCTTCCATCAAAAGCACTAGCTTTTCTAGTTGCTTTCTGACAACTTTTGCCCTGTAAATAACAAATTTATTATATTATTTTGTAAATTTTACTTATTTGACTAAATTTCCTTACATTTTGGTTGAGAAAGTTTGTTTATGTAGACCATAAATAAATAATAATAAATAAATAGATGTAGACACTTCTTTTGTTTAACGCAGTCGATTGAAAAAATGCAGACGACAGATGTCGAATGAAAAAACGAAAAGTATCGTTCACAATTGAGATTCACAATACCAACACCGATTTTCGACGTTCGACTATCGACAACAGTTGATTATCGATAGACAAACGACACTCGCAATAAGGGCCTTAGTCAATAGGACGTCTAGCGCTATCTCCACAGTTGCTACTGTGAACCAGGCTATTTGAAGTTGACTTCGCATCGCTTCACTTCTTTTAAGTGCGGTTGTACAGATTTCAACACTTGAAGTACCGGAGACTAAGGTCTTCCACTAATTTCGTTCAATCAGCATTTCCCCCAAGTATCCGAAAAACCCCTTCCGCTATCTCCATTTT
This sequence comes from Baccha elongata, assembly GCA_951217065.1. Lineage (NCBI taxonomy): Eukaryota > Metazoa > Arthropoda > Insecta > Diptera > Syrphidae > Baccha > Baccha elongata. Next base: position 250,442,079 of record OX578272.1, read on the forward strand.
CTACTGAAGTGAACCATCATGCTCTTTGATATTGATTTCACACTGCTCCACTCCAAAGTTCCTTCTGGAGAGTTTACCGTCTATACCATGGACCGCGATTTTCTTCCCCAACGATTTCCTTCGATCAGCACTTCTTCCAAGTTTCCGAAACCAGGCTTTGTCACTAAGACGACTACCGCTATCTCCACAGTTACTACTGTGAACTAGGTTGTTTGAAGCTGATTTCGCACCCGCTTACTTCCTTTTGAGTGCGGTTGTACGCAGATATATGCCTCCAAAGAGTTTCTCTACGGATTTCTACACCGGTTGTAACGGACACAGGGCTCTTTTCCCTGATTTCCTTCAATCAGCACTTTTTCCAAGTGCCCGAAGCCAGGGTTATTCATTTAGACGCTTACCGTTATCTCCACAGTTTCTAATATGGACCAGGCTATATAAATCTGATTCTTACCACACCACTCCTTCTGAGTGAGTATGCTGTTCTGTACAGACTTGCTCCTAGAGGGTTTTTCTACCGTCACCGGTTGTATTGTAGAGTGGAGAATGAAGTCTTTTACAATACTGAATTTATTCGTTCAGCAATTCTTCCAAGTTCCCAAAGTCAGGTCTAGTCACTTAGACTTCTAAGCAGACCTTTACCCAGGCTAAGTGCATACCATTGTGCCAACCTGGTTTAGTTTAAATTAACTCAATAGATCAATTTATTTCTTCACAAAATCATTAATCCTCAAGTGAGGTGTCCTCTGTACATCAACTACAAAATTTATTCCAAGCAATAACTCTTGAGAAATTAATGATATCATTGAAAGCATCACAACCAATTAGTGTAATAAAGCTTTTAAGAACCATTAAATTCTCCAAGGTCCTTTCAACCAATACAATGGAAAAAAAAATCTATACTTAATCTATGCGCTCCTTGAAAATTTTGTTAATTTCCATTCTCATATTCCCAAAAATCTCCACCCTAGTAGTGGGAATAGGAACCCACTTACCCACCTCCTTCCGACAAAATAACAATATTGTTGCTCAATAGCACTTTTCATCTATGCGAGCATCTTTGGAAGCTCTTCAAGTCCGGACTCTTCATGGTATATTGAATAAATCACCATAACAGGAAGAACTCGGGCATATCCAGTCGTACACACACAAAGGTTATTTCGATTTTCGATTGCATTGTTGTTTGAATTTAAAATTAATTCATTGCCAGAGGATGAATTTAAATTTGGTGGTTCAGAGTTTTGGGTTTGGTTTTAGTTCGTGTCCTTGGCATCGTTTTTTTTTTCCTTATTCGTTTTGACATCAGATGTAAATTTGTAAAAATAACATGAGTTGGTTTTAGTTTTTTGGCATTTTTCTTTTCTGTATGTATAACATTGTCCTTCAATTAAATCACAAGTATAGTCGTACTTTTGGTGCAAGTTAATGTAGATAAGCTAAGTGCTTTGACAGTTAAGCTTCTTCGGATCTTACAAAGATCATGTATATTGTTTGTATGTAAATATATCCCTAATGATAAATTCCATAATTTGAAATGAAAATATTCAAAAAGCATTCAAGCCATCCAGAGGAATTTTAAAAGAATGTCAAAGAGTTATTCTAAGTCCTGAAAAAAGGATATTTCCTATTTCCCAGGTATTAGTTTTGTGACATAGTGTGTTGACCATCAGATAAAAAAAGTTGTGTTGAGTTCAAGAAGTTTGAGATCAGTCGGCATTAATAGTAGTAGTAGTAGTAGTAGTAGTAGTAGTAGTAGTAGTAGTAGTAGTAGTAGTAGTAGTAGTAGTAGTAGTAGTAGTAGTAGTAGTAGTAGTAGTAGTAGTAGTAGTAGCAGAAAATGTGATTTTATTATAACAAAATAAGTGTTTATTATAACAAAATAAGTGCTTTGCCGTCAGCCAGAAAAAAGAGTATTATATATCAACAATTACAATTTAGTTTGTTACATATAAATATTAAATATACATAGATACTATTAAAATTCTACAATATATGTAGGTAGATACAATTGAAAAATTATTTAAAAAAAAAAAAGAAAAAAAATATTAATACATAAATAATACTAAAATGCTTCATTTATTATCTGGTTTCGGTATCTAAGTGCGGTTTTAACATAACTGTATAACACAGCCCATTCCTGACCATTGAGAACTTCCACAGCTTCGTTCCAAGTTAATGACGTTTTACCCCAGTGAGCATGTCTTATTGCTTTTAAAACGGGGCATGTTCCTAAGAAATGGAAATTAATCGATCTGTGGTTGCAGAGAGAACACTCTGCGTTTCTCTTTTGTCCATGCGGCTGATAATTCAGTCGTAGTAGTTCCCCTCTGGTTTTGAAGATGGTGGAGATTGATTCAATAGAAAAGTTGTCGTTGAAATAATTGTTTTCGCCGAGGTTATACTGGAGAATTTTGTACATACTTCTTGTCTCACTTCGTTGTGCCATCTCTGCAAACTGTTCAAAGCACGTTTCTTCGATCTTAGCTAGTAAAATCACAAAAGTTGTATTCCAGTCCTCAATTTGGTTTTGTAGTATTTGGACGTTATTTTGTATTTCCAAGCGTGACCATTCTGCGAAAAACTGCGATCTTTGCTGCAAAAGATGCCTCTTAATTATGTTGGGAAGTCGATGGTTTGGAGGGGTTAATACTTTTTGTATGTATGTGAAGTGCATTTTAAGTGAGAAGATATAAAGGGGCGAAGCACCCGTCTCTAGATGCAGCATAATCGTTGGCGTATTATCTGGGAACCGAAAGATTTTTTTGATGAAGTACCTTATCAATTTTTCTACTTCATCGTATTGATGAGAACCCCATACTTGAGCAGCATAGCACATAATTGATTGCATCACCGCTTTGAAAAGTTTGTATTTAGCACTCGGCGCAATGTGTTTTTTTCCTAGTACCCCCTTCCAGTTGCAATTGATTGCCTTTTTTGAATCCAAAAGTTTTTCTTGCAGGTGCTTCTTGAAAGAAAGTCGTGGTGTAATGGTTACTCCGAGATATTTATACCCTTTGACGATTTTGAGCGGTTCGTTTTCCCAGGTCCATTTTTCTTCTCTCGCATATCTGCCTCTTCCATTTCGAAAGACCATAATTTTGGACTTATTGGTATTAACCGTGAGACCCCATAGCTGACTGTAACCCTGCAGTTTATTGATCATCATTTGCATCATTAGTGGGGACTCAGCTAATATGACGATATCGTCCGCATATATAAGTGCTTTAATGGGAACTCCAGCAAACCTAATTCCTCCAGGTAAAGTTGATGTGAGGTCATCTAAGAAGAGTGCGAAAAGAAGCATGCCTATATTGTTGATTCTATGGCTTAGCTTCCAATATCGCTTTAATCTTAACGTCCCGGCTCCCGAAGCAAGACGGCCCGGCGTAAAAAGGAAATTAATAACGAAAACCTAGTGGCTTTTATACTTTGATTTTCATCTTTAGAATTACTTAAAACAATAATAAATCATTTTTTAAAATAGGAAAAGGAAAATATAATTTATCGCCAACTTAGGAACCGGAAAAGTTACTTAAAATTTAATGACAGAATGAGTCCGGATGACAATCAATAACGATGTTAGTCTTCGATGTATCTTCAAAAAGATTTATTCTAATCAAGATATCCGATTAATTCTAATTAACATTACATCTGTTATCTATGTATGTTGACAACAATTGAAATATGTATTTCGTTGCTCTGATTTTAGATTTTGTTTATACCTTACTTAGTGCACAAACAAAAGGAAGTATTATGATTTATTGGTACAGACTTGTGCAATAAAATATATAGAAATGTAAGTTACGAGAGAGTTGCGATTGAGTATCAAATAAGATTTAAAAAAAAAAAAACATTACTTAAAGTTATTAATTTTTAAATTAAAATTGATAGAAGCATATATATCTTAAACGTTTACGATGATGAAACCTTGCTTCGATGCTGCAATGCTTTGAGAAAAAGATCCTTCTATTGTGATTTTTGGTCGAAGGAGTGATGTGGAGGGTCACTTCCCCTCCACGGAAATAAATGCGGTTCCGAAACACCAACAAGCCTCGAAAACGGATGATCTAAGTGTTGATGATCCCAACAAACGAAACAAGGACAACCAATTTTATACCAGTACGTGGAATGTACTGTCGTTGTACAGACCACGTGCAGCCGAAAAATTAGTGGAGATCATAGATCTGTTAAAGTCTGATGTTACAGATATTCAAGAAGTGTGATGGAATGGAGAGAGCGTAGGAAGAATGACATCGTGTGACATCTACAACGGACCGTGCTATAAAAATCAGGGTCAGCGACTATTTGATTTGGGTGCTGTTTTTTAATTAGGGGAAGACTAAGACAAGAAGTCTCAGGTTTTCAAAGTTTCAATGAGCGCTTGGTCACAATCCACATCAAAGAAAACATTTAAGAACATCACCCTGAACTGTGTCCACGCCTCCCACAAAAAAAAAAGTTGAACGACCCAAAGACGAGTTCTATGAAATTCTCGAGAACATCGTTCGTTATGTGCCCGAGGTACGTGGTCAAAATAATTCGGGGTGACTTCAATGCTAGTTTCGGAATGGAGTGCACCTTTGGTTCAACTGTCGGAGGACACACCTGCAAGATGACACTTCCGACAACGGATGGTACAGGATGATAGACTTCGCGGTGGGGATGTCATCATATCAAGTACCCATTTCCCGCACCTTGATATACACAAAGGTACATGGCGGAGCAGTGTGCTTAAAAGGCCATCAACCAAATTGATCACATCAAGAAAAATACAAGACATGCCTCCAGTCCAGTATATTTGATGTTCGAGCATTCGGTGGGGCAAACATATATACTCTGACCACTATGCGTCTCACGATGCTGTGAGAAGATTTGATACCACGAAGATTAAATCGCAAGAGACCGCATTAAATCAATCTCTTCAACAGCAGCAAGTACAGACCACCAGTGGAGACATTGCTTACAAGCCTGATATGCTGGGTTTCACTAGGCGTCCAAAACGAAACTCCTGGTTTGATAAAAAAATGCCAGTTGTAGCATGCAGCGAAGGACGAGGCCTATCCAGGCAATACTGCAGACTAGAACTAAAGCTACTGAGAGAGCAGCTCGGGAGCTATACGGGCAGAAAATAAGGGAACACCAGCTCCTAAGGAAGAAAAAGTGATAGCATGAGAAACTCGACAGTCTATCGAAGGGTTGTACCGGTAAGAGAGATGTTAGAAAAATAAGGTCAGAACGGAAGTCTGTATACAAAATCTTGTCGGCTATTCTGTGGATCGGTTTAAGCCCGTTTTCAGCGATTGGTCCCTATTGGCCCCTATCAGTGAAAAATCACACCGTTAATCAAATGCTCAAACTCCGATAGTTTTTAGAAAAAACCCAGGAAATCCAGATCGATACACACCAGCCCACCTCTTTATCAATTATAAAGTCGGAGCGTTATACGCATTTGGACACCAACGCACCAGCCCGACGAGTCTTCGAGTCAAATCCTGATGGTTTACGCACCATATTAGAAGACCCCCATTAGATGGCGCACAAAAGTGGGAAACAACTTCGCAGCCAACTCAGTGCTATTCAGTATCCACGCAGTAAGTGGGAGCGGCTGACCGACTTAATATGAAGCTGTTTGGTTGTGCTGGCCACGCAGTCGTTGAGCGGCGACCCATATAACGGAGCCGCTGAGCGTTGCAGCTTTGCCACTCTGCTGGAGAGACGTGTTGGTTGAGGCTTAAGTCCATCCATGGGCTGTAAGCCATCTAAGTAAGTAAGTTATTTCCAATATTAGTTTTTTTTTCTAACGTCTATCTCATAAGCGACTACACCGAAATGTATATATGTATATAGGGATAGTTCTGTTATCTCTTATTAATACAAAACAAAATTCTGGAGGATTTTTTTCCCAAAAACCATTTGGGAATTTTTTCCGTAACCAAAATAAATCTATAAAGTTCTTCTCTGTTAAAACTATCCTCACATTCAAGAAAATGAAATAGCTCAAGGATACTTCATATATATATTTTTTTTTTAAACCAAACCAAAGCACTTGATCCATTGTCATGGCCGTGATAGAATAATATAGATAAACACAAAGCCAAACAAAGATACCATTCGTTTGTCATCTTGTCACCACCTCTCCCACGTCATAACATCGCGTATCCTATGCATCCATTGACATACCGCACAATACTTCTCTTTAAGGTGAAGTTCAAAGAAGTGGAAAACAATAAACACATTTGTATACATACAAAGTGCATTTTCCGCAACTTAGTAGGCCTCCAGGTTCACATAGAAACGAAACAATGGCGTTAAGAAAAAAAAATCTGACTAAAAGGAAAATTAGAAGGCAGAAAGCAAAATATTATTAAAAATAAAATAAATTATTAAATGAATAAATGTTTAAAAAAAAAAAACTCTGACGAAGGTGCAACAAGATGAAGGTTGAATGGATATATGTATACACACGATGCAATTTGCAAGTATGCAGAATTTTCTACATTCAAGGTTTCAAAGAATTTTGAACTAAGGTCAGGGATGTGATTGTAAACATAATGTTAACATGAAAAGTGTTTGCTTTTCGATCTTGCATTTGTGTGATCGTTCTTATAACTTTTTCTCTAGAACGTGAAAATTTCAGCTAAACATATAAGATAAGTCTGATATTCACACCTATTGTGAGTTCCACGGGAGAAAAATTCCACACGAAAAAAATCCCATTTCACTCTGCCCTTATTGTGAGTTTCGTGTGAAAAATTATTCATGTTTGAAAAAACTCCCTTATTGTAAGTAATTATTCCGTGTGGAATTTCTTGTCATTGACAGCTAATATTTCCCTTTTTTTTTGGAGGTGAACAAGATTTTATGTGTTTCTTATCAACAAAAGTAAAATAGGGTTTATGTATATAATTCAGGAAAAAAAAAATAAATAAACTGATGCTAAGTCTTCTACTTGGTTGAATATTCTTAATATAAAAAATAAACTTTTTAAATTAATTTTCATATTTAGGCCGTGTGCGAACAGCGTTAAAATTTTATCCATTGGCTAAATTATGACACTAGTGTGGTGAATATAAACTTAAAAAATGTAGCCTGCTCTGGAGCAGGCTAAAATTTTAGCCAGTGGATAAAGGAGTGGATAAAGGAGTAAGAGAGACAGTCGGAGTAGTGTGTTTGTTTTTATTTGAATTTATTTTTGTTTGTTGTATATAAATCATTAATGTCAAATTTTCCGTTTGTGTTTTTGTAAATTATGTTTAATTTAACTTCGTTACATACGAAGAATAACTAAAATTAACCGATATACTCTTTTGAACATTAATATTCATTGTGAAACAATTTTTTTTGTAAATTTCAGCTGCCAAACCAGTGTTCTGTACCGCGTTAAAACTTCCCATAATTTTAATTATTTTACAAAGTAGTTCAATTTTTTTTCTTTAACAAAATAAAATAAATCTATACACATAAATAAAAATGGAGTGTCTGTTTGTAATGTCAAAATAACAGTATTTTACTACACGCATATGAGAGCGTACACAGCCCTTATATCAAAACACACATTTTTAAAATGTTTGTCTGTCTGTTTGTCCTCGCTAATCTCGAGAACGGCTAGACCGATTTTGAAGAGACTTTCACTGACCGATAGGTAATGTCGATTTTTTTTGCATTTTCGTAAATATAAACCGATCAGAATCTACAGGACCGATTTTGACGGGACCTTCGCTGCCAGATGGCTGATAATAAAGGAAGTAACTTGTTACGCAAATTATTCCCTAGGTGGTGCTATGGAAAATTTTATTTTTCAACTGACGAACGCGACGACGGGAAACGGATGTACCGATTTTGAAGGGGCTTTAACTGGTGGATAGCTGATGTTCTATGAAATGACTAAGGCTATTTCAAATAACCGAATAGATGGGGCTGGGGTAACTTTTGCGAAAACTCTTATATTATGAGTTTGAAAACTTTTGGCAAAATGTTGAACCAATAGGCTTATAATAACTCTTTCAAAAACAATGTTTTATCCTTTATTATTTCTGCGGTATACATATAATAAAAAATGCTGCGTTTTAAGTTTTTTTATTTTATATCAGAACAGAACAGCAGCGTAGGTATACGTTGATAATGCTAAATGGGGCCATACCTTCTAAGCTACTAAATAGAATTGGATGGTTGCTACCATTCCAGAATCAGCTAAGAACTTTCCTATATGCTGCGTTCTTTTTTTCGTTTTTTTCCAAAACAATTTTTTACATTTCCCCGTACCAAGAAATAGAAGGGGAAATTTTTCAATTCTTGTAGGGAAATTTGAAAAAATATATTAGTGTTAAAAATCCCATTTAATACAGTTCGTAGACCAAAAAGCTAAACATTTATTCACCTCAACTCAAACGTCAAAAATTATCCAGAGGATTAAATTTTAACGCTGTTCGCACACGGCCAGAATTTTTATCATTATTTATTTTATTTCTTTGTTATAATTCAGGACAACAAATAAAAATCAACACAAAACTATGCATATGGTATGTAGGTACATAGGTGGGACAGGTCAAAGAGCTACGTACAACAGAAAGCTGCAGCACACAAAATGAATGAAAAAGGAACAGGAGGTAGACCAAACAAAACACACAAATAAAAACTTCTTCTTCTACCAACATATTCGTGCAATGCTTAATATTTATCAGTTTTATTTTACTATCTTAAAGCGATGAATTATTGAAGAATAATAAAGTTCAAACAATCTAGATTCACACAATTTTAAACAATTTTGTTTCACACTATTTATCAAACTTTGACACTTTAGTCTACTTAACAAAAACACTGAAGCGTTGTTCATTTTATAAACACACGAATACACTCTTGATCAATTCGGAGAGGGAAATTTTTTGTAACAGCATGTTCTGTAATGTTTTTTTTTTTTTTTAGACATAGCTAAATCAATGAAAAATGAATTGAAAGTGTGTCGTCGCAGTGTCACACATAGTGGCCACAATTATAAATGCTAAATTCCGTCGCCTTATTGATTTTTTTTTGCATTTTTTACTAAATATTAAAAAAGGTGTAGATTTTGGTATCTGTTTCCATTACAGAGAAAGGGAAATTTATTGAGAACTCAGTTTTCTGAACACAACTTTTTTTCTGATTCGAAGTGGAATTTCATTCCCGTGAAGCTCGCAATAACTTTTAAAATTCCGGGCGGACAAAAATATTTCGGCTGAAGGGTTTTCCGGGTGAAACTCACAATTGGTGGGATTATGTAGAAGAGCGACACTATTTAAGGTTTCTGACTTTTTGATCGTAGAGACAGCAACAAAACTATTTACTTTTTCCATATTGGTTGAAATGGGTTTTACATTTGTGTGACAACAGTTTTATTAACAAGAATCCATACATAAAAAAACATCATGTCATTTTCTTGTATCTATAAATTTTCTGGATATACAAAAACCTCTCCAATATAATAAGAGTAAAGTGTTCTCTTTCTTGCTTTAACAACCCTGATTTCCCATCATTTCATATCACTATATCATAGTATTGAAAAATTATATCTTTCAAACATCGCAAATTTTCAGTGCACAATATTGTGTTTCTTATTGTGAATATAATAATTGTTGTGTTTCTTCCACATCTACGGAACATCTATGGAAATATTATATGCAGGCGCACGACTCATTTTCAATCACGCGAAGTGGAATATGTGCGGTTTGGGAATTTGGTTGTCTTCATTTGCAGATATTACCAACATTCTCTGGATGCATTATACTAAGAGAAGATAGCCCATTAGAAATATTGAATATGTACCTACACATTTTCCTTTTTCAACATGGAAGGATAATTTTTAGTATGTAAACAAAAACCAAGATTTTGATTCCCAAATGGATCCTTAACATATGTATACGCATTTCATGGATTATTATTGAAATTACATATTTCTTTCTGAAGAAATCAAAACGTATAGGTACAACATGTATCTACATATATACTGATGATTACAGGATGAATGTACAATTGTACATAATACAATATTCAGATTTATGAATGAATGAATTTTGGAAATGTAGCCGTGTATCAAACCTTAGGGGAAAAAATGTTTTTTTTTTTTTTTTATATATTTATAATATTACACAACAAAGTTTTTGCAATTTGCCATTATTTCGCTCCATCTCCTTCAACACATCCAACGATTGAGGTTATGTTGATTTGAATAATAAACGAAAATGGCAACGCACAACACGTCGTTTTTGTGATTTAATATTAAAGTTTTTTTTTTATTAGGTATACGAAAATATTTTTGTGTTTTTATTTCAGTTTTACGAAGATGCTGTGCGAAATTGTATTTTTGTCTGGAATTTAAGGTTTATGATAAGGACTGAGGATTGTAGACGCATTTATGAAAAATGAAAACCCAGTTGTACAATCGTGGTTCAAGTTTTTAACCCACCCATTTTGACAGATTTTTTATGGAAATCAGTGGTTTAAAAATTTGAACCACGATTGTACAACTGGCCCTTAATTTTTTTTTTCTTTTTCTACTTAAGGATTGAGGTAGGAACATAATAGCGCTCTATACCTGTTGATAATATAGCTGTTAGATCAATTGGACTGTATATTTCTGATCTTGAAACTAATTTTTTGTTCTTAAATTTCATCTTGCAAGAATCCAAAGCATTCACTATAAATCTCTTTCAAATAATTTCTTTTTCTTTAGCCGATATTTTCAGCTTCTAGTTTCTATTTATTATTTTTCAGTTCTTCTATACTCTACAAATATTATTTCTCAGATCTTTTTACTTGCGATTATAGGTATTATAAGGCAAGTTTTGTATTCGTAAATAAAAAAGTTTTGAGATAACAATCAAACATGACATTACAATGAACACGAAAAACGTAGGTCCGACAATTTTGTCTGTCTGTCTGTCTGTCCGTCTATCAACCTGGATGTATCGACACCTACAGCCTTAACGGTTGGGCCGATATTCTTAAAACTTAGTTCTCTGTAATTTTAGAGTAATATGCCCAGGCCTATTTTTTGATTTTTATCCTAGGTCTGAAAATAACGGTACCTGCCATATAAACGCAATAGATTATTCAATTTTTCTCGAACATGACTAATTTTTTGAAAACGGTGATGTTTTTCGACAAAACAATTTTTTACAACTAGATTTTTAACGGTACCTCGTAAGAAGTACGATCGATTTTTATAAAATATCGTATAATGGATTTGTAGCCAAAGTTTGTGTTTTTCATTTTTTCAGAATAAGTTTACATATTAACGGTACCTGGAAAATAAGCCTTAAAGTTAAGCCAATTTTTGTCCAAAAAAATAGGACCGATTTTGATGAAATTTTGTGTGAATGATTTTTTGCCAAGGATGAAGTTTTAAATTAAAATTTTTTTTTCAAAATCATCTTATTAACGGTACCTGCGATATAAACGCTATAGGAAATTCATTTTTTCTCGAAAAAATTACAATCGATTTTGATAAGATTTTGTGTAACAAAATCACCTTATTAACGGTATCTACCATATAAATTCTATGGAAAATCCGATTTTTCTCGAAAAAAAAACGATCGATTTTGATAAGATTTTTCATGACTGATTTTTTGTTAATACAGAAGTTTTTCTTAAGAATTTTTTTTTCAAAATCACCTTATTAACGGTATTTGCCATAAAAACGTTATAGAAACTTTTTTAACTTTCGATTATTTATTATAGTTTCTTGGTTAGTATCTTAAGCCAAAGGTTAGTAATCTTACACAAGATCAAGTTTGTCCGAACCAGTTGTGCCTTTTATTTATATTTCATTACAAAATTAAAACTATTTCATTATTGAAAGTACTAGTTGATTCCCGCTTTCCTTTTCTATTCGGTCAGCCGTAATAACTATATCTATGTTGGTATCGTAAATGTTACGATATGTTGTATGTATCTTCCATGATCCATCCACCTTGGTATATATTTTATGCTGCCGTTTTGGCACAATACCTTCAAACAATGGTAGGTGTGGTGTGAATAAAAACTGTGGGAACACTCCAAGTGTGCATTCTTGAGTAAAGTTCATTCTATGGAGAACACTCAGTTTAGTGTGAATAAAGTTTTCACCCTGAAAAAGATTAACTTATTATTTAAAAAAAAAATATTTTTGTCGCAGGAACTTGTTTGTTCAAAAAAAAAAATTATTAATTTCATTTATCTGCAGATTTAATTAGAAAGTTCATAATTTATTACAAATTTATTGTATTGATCTTTCTTTAATTTGATGGTTCAATGTAATTTTTTTTTTTTTTGCAAAAATCCCTTAATTCTTATAAAATCAGTGAATTTTCCATTTCGAACGGATACCTCAGTGAATTTTTCATTTCGAATTATCCTTCCTCACTTCAGCTTTAGCAAAACATTCAACTAAGCCATACATTATAATCTTAATATCCCCCATTTGAAGTAATACAATCATGCTATCATCTTAACATTCATCCAATTGCTCTCATCAACACTCATATATAAGTAATGAAAAGAGGTTTACAAAATTGAATAAAAGAATTGTAAGCTTTCCCCAAGCTTATTGATTTTAGCACTTTTGATTTATCACTTTCAGACCTCTTACGTTCTTTTTAAGAGCAAAACTCAACACATCACTCATAATCACTGTTCATTGTGAATACCAACCCTTCCTAGAATATTCACACAGGGCCGCTTTAGTAACAATGAAAAGAACCACCAATGCAATCGTTTAGAACCTTTGAGCTTTTATATACCTACATTTGGTGGATATCTATACATCCCTTTGCTATTCCCTTTGTTCTACAAAAAAAAAAACTTAAAAAAAAAAAATCATAAATCAAACACAAATTGTTTCATAAACAAAAATACCATGAATCGTAGGAGTGATTACTTACTATAAATGAATATGTTGTGCTGGGCGTTACCAATAATATCTCTATTTTCTATTTTCCACCCTTTTTGTGTTCCCTTATTCAAAAAAACGTTATACGAGGCCCCTTTCCGTAGCCTTCTGCTGCGAGTTGAGCGTGTATTAGACGAAAATGTACATCGTTTCAAAATAATGAAGCTATAAAATTCAAGACATAAAAAACTGCTGGGCGAGTGGGGCAAAGAGCGCACAGTGATTCCAACTAAAAGAGCATTATACAAAAAGGATTGAATATGATGAGCCATAACCTAAGTTTCAAAAAAAAAAAAAAAAAACGTTTTTACTATCACTTACCCAAACCTTCAACAAACTTTCAGCCTAAAATGCCAAACGATGATAGTTTGTTCCTTTTGTAAAGCTAAAACCAGAGAATTCGTTATTCTATTCGGCAACAAATTGATTCACTTTGATACCAAATCTGATTCATCCCTATCCCCCCCCTCCCCCTCCATCCAATTGAAATTGTGTATTTCGCGTTAAATCCTTTCAATTCATACACACAGATTCCGAACAATTGGCTATAAAAATAATCTGCCAATTTCATTTTGAATGGGGAAGGTTAAGGGGGGAGGAATATTTTTTTTCAATAGAAAGCTATGTAGAGTCGCTACAAAGGATGTGGAAGGAGGAAAGGATAAGGAAGTCGGAAATCCTTAAGTTATTTGAAAGAATAACTTAAACACTTGCAAATAATGTCGAATGACTTTTTGAATAAAAATCAGGGTTGCCATAAAAAATTAAAATATAATCTGTACAGACTTCGTTTGGCCATAATAATGAGAACGAAAAAAGATTTTGCTTTGTTTGTAATTTTTTTATTTTTTGTGTGTACCTTCTGTTTTAATTGAGCTAGAATCTAAAAATATGTTTGTGTCTTTCTCTCTGATTGCCGAGTATTCAGTATAAAAACTGAACAACTGGAGCTCCCACTAGATGCATTTTTTTTTCTAATTTTGTTCCTTGTTAAGGTAAAGCCTTGAAATTGTGTACCTAGTAACATTGCTCTCGGACTACTGATACTCCGATTTAAAAATTGATCAAATACGTTACTTGATAGTACAAGCCTTTTATTCATAAAGTCTACTTACGAGCATAATATTGATGATAAATGTTCATTAATTAAAAGTTTTAATTTAATGCAAATTTATCCGGCTCGAAGGACCAAATTTATCAGCAATATGAAGCTAGAAAGTGGACTGTATGTTACGTAGTCAATTTTTTATTTATTGCAAATTTATCCGGCTCGAAGGACCAAATTTATCAGCAATATGAAGCTAGAAAGTGGACTGTATGTTACGTAGTCAATCAATCATAGTCAGTGATGCATCTTCTTGTTCTCTCGTATACTTAATTCGTCATATGATTTTACATAATTCGTCATATGATTCTGCGTATGCAACGAATGATGTACTTGAGAAAACAACGAAAAGACTGTGTTTTTGTCTACATAAATAATTAATATGAGTTTCATCTGCCTTGCAAAAGGTTTGTTTGAGATTATTTGTTTTTCTGTATAATCTGTCTTGAAAACCGACATCAATGAATTTATTGTTTAAGGCATGTTTCAGAATGGCTTGGTAACGCTTCACTCGGAAAATCCTTGTTCAACCACTAAAAAATATTAAATAAGACTTCCGATTTATTTTTTTTTTTTAATTTTTAAATTTTTTTTTTGATGTATGTAGATATAGCAGTACATACTACATAGTTGTTCAGCATCGTTTACAGCCAGATTAGCAACAATAAAAATAAAAATAAACAAAATAGTAGTGTTCAGTTTGATATAAGATTATTTTTTGGGTCTCTCTGTGCACAATTCACTGTACGGACAATTCACTGTGCACAATTCAATGTGTAACACAATTCACTGGGGGACAATAATTCACTGTGCACAATTCACTGTGGGGCATTTCACTATGATGGACAATTTACTGTGTGCATTTCACTGTGGTGCACTATTCGCGCCACAGTGAATTGTGTTCCACAGTGAATTGTGATCCACAGTGAACTGTGCACAGTGAATTGTGAATACAGTGAACTAGCCGGCTTCGTTAGTATTTTCCCTAAAGGAAGATGTTATTATAATCAGAAAAAAAATCCAATATCTATTTACGACGGATTCTGAACAAAAAATGAATTAAAAATTAAGGAATTTAAGGATTGTCATATGAATGCTGTCTGACACCAAAACTTTTGTAATTCCAGTTCACATTGTAGGAGGAGGTGTGTTTATATGAAATACACAGCTAAAGTTGGTTAAAAACTTAAAGGATTGTTGACCTTACACCGGTCGAACGGATCGAGGATCAACATACTTCCGAATGGCTTCTAAAGAAAAATTTGAAGGTCCCCTAGTGTGTCTAGTTTCTTCACCAAAATTGATTCGTACCAGATACCAAAACTTATAGAAAGAGAGAAAAAATATCCTACCAAACTTCAAAAATTAAACTTTAAAATACGAAGAGGTCCCACAATTCCATCCTAACTAAACTGAATTATATCCAGTATGTATATACTGTTAAATTCACGTCCAAGCACAAAAGATTGCTTAGCTCGTAGGGTGAGGAGAGGATCTTACTACGGCAGATACGATATTTTCAGACCCTTGGTCTTGGTATTGGTGGACCCGAATTATTAAAAAGTTTCTGGACCTGCAATATGTTAGACAAGTTATGGCAAAGAAAAATGTAGTTTAATCTGTATATCGATTAACAAATATATAGATGGTATGAAAAAAAAACACATATTTAACACAAAGTATCGCTTAAAAACGTATGGTCAGAAAATTGTTCTGATTTTATTAAGGCTTTAAAAAACACTGAATCGATGCACATTCCAATCAAAAATACTTAGCAATTCCTTAAAGTCAATCTTTCATTTCACTACTAAAATTTTGAGAAAATTTGTATTTGCCAGTCGAGTTAATGTACGCAAAAAATCAATCTCAAACTGCAATAAATATGGCGAGCAACCAGTAAAGTATGTCTAGCATAAGTTAAAACAATTATTTTAATTTTATAGTAAAGAAAATATTGTTAAGAATTGTAAGGAAATAAAAAGAAATATGGCAACTCTGAATCCGATTTAAAATGTGTACTGTTTTCGACCTGGTTCCCTTGCTATTTGATTTTTTGATTCGCACTCCAATTTTGTTAAGATTTTCCACTTACGTATGTCACTTAAATCGAGTTCTTCTTTAAGTTGATTGCATAGATCTTTTAGGCTCAATAATTCATGTTCAACCGCTCTAAATTTTCACCTTAAGTGCCCATATCAAACTTTTACAAAGGACATGCCCCTTCACAATGAGTAAGGTAAAGTCAACTTAAATTATTTTCATTTAAGAATTTTTAGGGCAAAATTATTTGAATACCGACTAAGAATGCAAGTAATTTGAAGGATTGTTGAAGAACTGGGCTTTGCCCAGAATTCTGAACTAAGTATATTTTCTTTCATGCCACACTATTCTTTTCTGCCAACTTTGCAGGGACAATTTTGGCAACGATGCCAACGCTTGAAATCGTCACTATAGATCTATCATATGATACATCATGGCCTTGAGTTGAAGGTCGGGTAAGCAATGCTGAAATTCGATTTAACGATTAAACTTCGGCAGCAAGGACGTCAGCTCCGTCTCAAGAGCTTTTATTGATCTTAAGTTGAAAATGAAATAAATAAACCAATATCCGCTTCATCGTATAGTCAGGTAGATCTGCATTGTTGGTTTGCATCATCGTGGTTTAATGACTCAATCTGTCCGTAATGAAGATTTCAGTGAAAAGTGAATTTTTCAATTTCTTAGCGATGTCTGTAATTTTTACAATGATGTTCCCTTTATTGTTTTTTCAGTTGTGCTTTTCACTTCTTAGTTCAATTTCTGAAATCATTTCTTATCTTTCTAGCTTTCCGCCTCTTTCTTCAAACTTGCTATGTTTGGCGATTGCAGCCTTCATATTTTCCTTATTTGGTCGTTGTTTGGGTAATGTACAGACGTACCATAACTGTTGTGAGATCCTACTTCGAGGCAACTTTGATTCCTAGAATGTTCGGGCATCTATGATAATGGCCTAATTGTGGTCCTTTCGAGCTATCATTTGAGTTCTACCAAGCGAGTACCAAAGCTTAAAAATACGGAGCGTGACTAAAAAAAGATCCCGTCCAAAGTTTGAACAATTTAGCGTACTCCACCACACATATCTAACATATATCCTTGACAATCACTTATCTCTGCTGGTGGTGAAGAAGTGAAAGAAGAAAATATTGTAAGTCAATTTAATATAAATATTTGAATATTTAAGGAACAAGAATTCCTAAAACCATCATCACTAATCAAAATTTAAAAAAATTATTTCATCCTTAGCATCCGAAAAAAAAATCTTTGGCAACCCTAAACCATCACATTGCTCCCGGCTGAAGAGAATTTATTAAAATATTCTTTCGACATTTTTTTTCCTGCTGCCCATATTTAAATTCACTTTCGTCCTTTTACGAAGTTATATTATAAATTCTCGAACATTCGTATTTCAAATGCTGAATTTTTGATTATGAACCAATAAAACGAAATCAATCGTTAAATCGGATAAATTTGTTATTCAAAAATACAAATTCATAAACGTACATATACTTTAGGATCATCGTTTTGACGACGATGGACTATACTAAAGGATATACTCGATACAAAATACACTCCAATAGCACAACCATTTACACAAAACGGAAGTATGTTCGAATTTACTATTGAAGTAGAGGAATCCGAATATATTTTTGTTTAACAAAAATATGACAAATAGCCTTTTTGATGATGATGATGATCCTACAACAACTTTACGTCACATAAATTGTCCTTTGCCATACAACCGACCGCCATCAAGGACGAACCAAGCCAGATGGACAGAGTGAGTAGATTTATTAATGCTACTGGATGGGTTACGACGACGACTCAACTGGATCTGGGTGTATGTGTGTGTGGTGCGGACTGGACAGTGGTTGAAATTAAATTCTGTTTTATCGTGATTTGTTCGACATGAACATAAATTTAAGCCCCCAGCAAACCAGCTCTAGGGATGAATACGTATTATGGGAGAGAAATATCCTTGAAATGTTTCTATATACATAAGTAGAGGAATGGAGTACGGTTGATGCACTGGTCAGGTCAGCCCAGACAGATGATTGAAATTGAATTTGTGTCCGGAGGAGTGGGCGAATCACAAATTATGAGCTGAAAAGGAATTTATTACATCATGAGTGGTGTGTTGGTGCTCTATACTGTGCTCACCTGGCTTTGCCATGAATCATTCGCTTCATTGGTGGTTTTGGCTGAAAGCACCAACCCATCTGTCCTTTATACCAGCTAACTGGCGAGTGCCAATGTCTGTTATCGATCGAATGGGGCTAATTGTTGTTTATAATTGCCCAGAAGATATGATAACTGTTCCTGGGGGAGAATGTGCCTTTAGGGACCTATCTGACTTGAACTTCCGTTTGTCATATCGTAATATCCTCCTTGGGAACAGACTTAGTGGAATTGGTAAATGAAATTTGCATATTAACTGTTAGAAGGAGTCGGACAGTCCAGTACAGTCGCCATTACGTTACATACATACACATACACAAAAATTATGACAAATGCTCACTGAGTGATAAAGCAAAATGAATAGATGGTGATGTTTGAGACAGAGTGTGAGTCACGTACTGTGCTGTCCAGTCTTTCAAATGAAAAGGGAGTTTTAAATGTAAAAGCACAGAGCTAAGGTACCCAGGTTATGGTTATGGTTCAACATTTTAGGAGGATGATTAATTGGGAACTTGTAATTTACTTTATCGCTGTTAAATGTTGGAATGATAAGAGCAACTAAATTACTTTAATTACCATATTCTGGTCTATTTTGTTAGGCCTGACAAATTGAATTTTTTGTTTTACGTGAATTATGTTGCAATAAAGGAGAAATAATAGATGAGTATTAAACATTCTAAAAGGGAAAAAGTTAGTTAAAGAAATTTGCTTTATACCTATGATGCTCTTGTGCTATCCAGTTAATGTTATTTATTTACTAGCTGACCCATACGGCGTTGCTTATTAACTTAACTTAAGCTATACGTTGTCCTTTTTGAATATGCAATACAAGAAAGATAGGGATGTTTGTCTCTCATTCGCACTCTTTTGTTTTCCGTAAGGTACCAATCTAACAAAAGCTCTCAAAGGGTTGCCGCAGTAAGCATTTTAAAGTGTCAAAAACTGACAGAATAACATGCAGGGATACTTATCTCCTTTTTAAGTAAATTTTTTAATAAAAAAATATATACAATTTATCTTTTTCCAAATCACCAAGGGGTGAGAAACATGGTTAAAATAAAAATTCACAAAACTAAACTTAAAAAAAAAACTGTGGTTCACATTAATTCCACAATACTGATAAGAAATATACCTACACGAAATATCAATAAACAGCTGGCTACAAGATTTTATGTAAAGAAGAAAATCACAAAACCTCAATAACCCTAACCTTCCGACCGCCACGAGAATCGACGCAAATAACTTCTTGAAAGAAAACATCTTAATTTTTTTTAACTGCATTTTCAACGCATTAAAAAAATGCAAAAGATCAAAGCAAACCCTTCATGGTAACACTCGTCATTGAGATCTTTTTTTTTTTAAAAGTTCCTCAACTGAAACCCAAGGAAAAAAAACGCAACAAGTTACCAAATTGACCAAGGTAACTTTGAAAGTATGTTGGTATTTTATGATGGTTGAAAAGGTCGTGGGATCTACGAGTATATCAGATACACAGGATTTCTTTTAATTCATTATCGTGAGTGAGAAATTATGGCACGCCACTGATACTGAAAAAGCTTTCCCATATAAGACCTGCTTATACAAAAAGTATACACACCATTCAAATGACCCTTTAATCAACTTCGGTCAAGCAGCAATTGAAAGAATTACGAACACATACACACCGGAGTTTTAAATACTTACTTATATTGGAGAATTTGATTGGTTCATTACTTATATCGCAGCTAACAGTTATAGAATTATTCCATTAACAACTTCTGATTACTAGATTTAAGGTTGAAAAGTTAATTTGCATTTTTACGTTAAGGTTTCGCAATAGGTACCTCTTGTGTGATACTAACTAAAAACACACACTAAAGACCCTTCATCCACTTGTGCAACGCAACGCAACTCGCAACATTATAAACAATATAAAAAATACGTTGTACGAAAGTTGCGTGTATTCATTGCGGGTTGCAGTTGCGTTGCTCGCCAGTGGACGAAAGCGAAGGGCCTTATGTAAACCGAACTACAACTCAACGTCTCAACCTACTTCCATAATGCATACGTAGATTAGATACAACTACAACGTCGATCATTTTGTAAGTTGTCTGCTGAATGACAACTCGTTGTCTTTTGAATGTGAACTGGTGGTGATCGAGAACGACATTGCGTCCTCAATGTCCATGAATATATGGTGCCGGTCAGAGTTTCCATTACACTGGGGTATACCATGGCTCAGGATTTCGCCATTAAGTGGCAATTTTTCTCATTAGCTGATTTGGGTGGTTGATTACGTTACCAACTAAAGCTTCTTTGTGGACCTCACTACTTATTTTTCCATCTGAATAATGTTTGCTTTTTTGTATAAGACTTCGTTCCCGTAGTGCCGATCGAAGAAAACTCCGGGTTAAATTCTGATGATCTTCCTATCGAATATTTGAAGTTCCTTTATGATGGCTGTCTTCGAAATTATGAAACCCGCTGGAACATTTCTAGCTGATTATTCGTCGGTGAAGTTGCGCGTATACAAGTTTCTTCGTCTCTTGGTCTGTTCGTTTTTTTCTGTAATGGATTCAGACGGTGAAAGTCACAACTGGCTCTTCTTAGCACATTTTGTGAGTGTTGTTTGAATCTTAGGAACTCTTTGAAATGGATCCCTATTTAATTGGCATTCGGTCGAGGAATTTTAGAACCAAGTTTCATCGATTTGCTAAAGTGCAACTGCCTCTTCTTGTTGAGGGTGGTCTGAAGCAGACATTTTGGCCTGTTGATGTGGGCCTCTACTTTTTGGACTGCGATTAGTTGTGGTATTGAGTTGGTAAGCGAATCATCTACATACAGAATGTCTTCGCTTGGTAGTTGGGGCCGGGCGGGTTGATCGGATGTCGTGTATGCTTCCTTGACATTAAAAAACCACCCGACTGTGACAAAATGTCTTTTGAAGGCTATAGTTATCTCATGTTGAATCTTTAGCAGCTCATGCAGCATTGAGTGCTGTTCCAAACTGCCAAACTGCATGTCGGGTATTATTGCCTGGCTTACTGCTGAATCTCTTCCAGTCTCTGGACTATTAATTCTTCCAGTATTTATCTGATGCTGTCGAGAAGTAATTTTGACTAGTAGGCTGGATATTAGGTTGGGAGCACCTTATCTCGGGAACGCCACGACCTTCTCTGATTTCCACTTATGGGGCAAGTAACAGTTGTTGATGCTAGTTCTTAACAATACTATAGTAAGGAGGACAATAAAAGCGTTTGGAAGACCTTTCGGCGCTTTTAGTTCGACATTGCATCTGTTCGAACTGATTTCTTTGGTTTGGAGTTCTCGATGATTTCTGAAATTTCCTCCAGATTGCATAGATATGGACTGTCGATCGGATCACTTGCCGAATCATAATCACTTCTCACTTAAATGGACTCGACTTTGTGTAGCAAAATAGCAACTCCGGGGAAGCAGAGCAGGTAGTTTTGGTGTATCCTCGAAATATTTATCAAATGCTTCCACTTTGACCTGGATTGAAGTTGCTTCGCAGGTAGCATTGCAGATAAATAACGGTTCTGGTACATTTAGGTCTGTTATTGAAATCTTGAGGTTCTGGTTTGATTGACTGATGCCAGTTTCTTCTGATATTCAATGTTAATCAGAGTTTCGTTTGTATTTGTATCTAGTAATCTAACAGTGAAAGGGATTGTATGATTCCTAATATATAATATGGTAAAAGTGTTTCAACACATTTTTAAATATTTTAAGTTCTTAGTTTTGATAGACTTCAATGAAATATTATCAACAAAAAAAATATATTTTCTTCAAAGAATACTTACTTTTGAATTTTTAAGCTCGTTCCTACTAACCCCATATCCTGTTCCAACTTCTAAAAAAAATGGGCTAGGTTGAATTCCTTGGAATTGCCTCATTTGAACCAATGCCATTCTTTTCTGAATGTGTATTTTTAAATGTTTAGTTTTAATAAAAAATAATGTTCATAGAACTATTTTACACATTTCTCTTTTATAAATACAGTAAACTTTTTACAATAAATTTTGCAATCATAAAAAAATATTGATTTAAATTCACATGAATAGAAACACATAAAACATAAACAAAACTTTCCAGGAACACGTATAGATTCCTGCCAAATTTTCTGATATTAAAATTCATCTGGGTTATAAAAATAAACTTTAACGGGTCAGGTATCGAATTCGAAATACCCATATAAATTTATGGGTATATATAATTTTTTTTTTAATTGACATAAAATAGAACAAGAACAAAAGCAAACTATTCCATCAAAATCATTCGACCACTATCATGGGTATACGTATATTTCAGCAAAACATGTGTATCCACACTTCAACGAACAATTGTATAACTCGCGCACTCATTTCCCAAAACAACCACAAAAACACTTCATTTAATTGATGTTTTTCCAGAACCCGTTGGGTAGGTAGATATAGGTTTACACATCAGGACAGCAATGGCCATTAGTATAGCAAAAAACACCAGCAACAACTGCATCTGCATAATCCACTAAAATGCATTGTTGACATTTAATGTCCACAGACACAGTTCCTCCAAAACATTCACGATGTGAAATTAAAATATTATGGCATATACAAACCAACAACGCCAACGCACAGAAATCCAACCAGAATAATCTTCTCTAGCTCCCCCTGGGGAGTTTTTGAAGAGTATCGAGGGTAAAAAATAAATAGACCCACGGTCATGGACCATGGGACGAACACCCACACCAAATGTGCGGACATCAGAAGGACATTCATAAATTGAGAAGAACTTTGTCCATTTGCGCTTGTCTAATCGTAATGAAATGTACACGCCACCAAACAACCCCAATGACCACACCCCAAATTGAATCCACACTAAGACCACAAATATTTTGTTAAGGGTGTTGAGCTGATTTGAGTGATGCCGCGCCATGAATGTATTTACATGGTCTGTAGAATACTGCGAGAATCCAATACCGCACCCCTCTGGCTGGACATACCACAGAAAGTGTGTGCTTACGGTTTTCAAACTGCCATGATGTCCACTTTCTGAATCATTGTCACACCAATTGTGGACCACCACTGTAGTTCAGAGACTTCCCGCTAGCCACCCATCGCGAAACAGGGTCAATTGAGAGAGAGTATGTAAATTCCAGAATAAAAGCAGAATCCCGCTGTTTCGGCTGACTGTTGGACGTTTGACTGGAAGCTTAACAAAATATATATTGTGGAGGCTCCATGGTCATCCATTGTGAATGAGCTCTATCAAAATAAGTTCACATAATAATTTTGTTTATAAATTTAAATGGAATTAAAATCTGCAAATGGGAATTACGGTCATTTCGAATGTTATACTGTTTTATGTTTTGGATGATGTTTATTATTTAAAGGGTTTCAATTTGAGTACATAAATGTATGAGGAAATTAAGTTTAACGGAAATCTACTCATATGAAACTGAGTTTTTGTAACAGAAAGTGGTATATTGCGACTAATATAATGAGAATCTCTCATGTTGTTTTGTTAGATAAAATGTAATTATTTTTATTACTTAATTATTTAAAACTTTTTCCATTCTTGATTTCATACAGAATTATTGATAGAATAAAATAAATATTAAAATGCTGTTTTTTACCTTTATGAAATTCCAGGGTGTTCCAGAACACCCGATGTTGTTCTACTATAATGAAACGATATAATTTTTGGCTAGGCAATGCAAATTGTTAAACTGAAAAATAAGAGGACCTGCAAACATACATCGTCCTGTTCGGACCACATGTCCTTCATTATTCATAAGCCTGCAGCTGTAAATATTAATTACCGACTCTTTGACCAAGATTCCTTATCGCTCATTAGTGACAGTTACTGTGTGTTCTGCCCTGGTTTATCGGCACTTATGTATGTTATTCGAGCAGTAAACTATTGCAATCATCTGATATATGGAGTTCTTGATTATCTGCTTGTAGATAGGGACACTGACTCGAAATGTATTCCTTGCTGACGAGCATTTTATGTAATTAAGTAAGTAAGTAAGTAAGTAATTAATTTATTTACAATTTTTGATACATTTACTTTGGTTTTTTTGAATTTGAAAGCTTTGGCTTTGATGTCAGCTCGACTAACAACTTTAATTTCTTGATTTTAAAGATACTGTTATTTTAATTTTCAGTTTTCATTTGATATTTTTGATTTTTATTTTTAATGTATGTATGTATGTATGTATGTATGTAGTTATACCTAATGTAGATTAATCACATTCTATCATGATCAGTTTCCTAAATCTGCAAATTTCCTTCAGATAGTTAGAAAAGGTTTTGTCAGTCCGGTACATCCAATATTTGTATTGTCTCCTGCATTGAGAGAGTAAATTTTCCAAAATACGCGACCTTCTTATGTCCAAAAATTGGACATATGCTTATAAAGTGAAAGCAGTCTTCTTTGGATCTTGTATTACATAGTGTGCAGAACTGGTTAAAGAAATGTCTTTGGGCTTAAGAAATAATAAAAATAATTATTGTTACTCAGATTATAATTCAGCTGGCTATGTATTATTCGGCTTTCTGATTCGAAAGCAGTTTCTACAAGTTGATTCCGAATCGAGTCTTCATTAAGCTGAATTATTCTAAAAAGTTTTTCTTTCATACCAAGAATGTTGTTTGGATCAATTTGCAAATCTTCACCACATGCAGTGGCGATCCAGCTTGTGTTTTCAGAGTGCTGGTAAATATCTTTGGTAGGCCGGTTTCTAAGTAAACGGCATAATTCGGTGTGTTGATTGGTAAATTAAAAATTTTGTTGATGAAATTTCTCTGAAGTTTCTCAACTTCTTCATACTCTTCCATTCCCCAAACTTGAGCTGCATAACACAGAGTTGACTTCACAACTGAATTGAAGATTTGGTATTTGACAGACAAATGTATTTGGTTATTTGAAAAAAAATTCTCCATGTTAAGTTCATGAGACTTTGAGACGCCTTGGCTTTTTCGACGAGGTGCTTATTAAAATTCAGCTTTGGGTTAAAGTTCACTCCAAGATATTTATATTCCTTTGTCACTTCTAAACTAATTCCATTGTACTTCCAATTGTTTCCAGCTTCAGTCCGATTAAATCGCGAGAAAATCATAATTTTTGACTTTTCAGTGTTGATTTCAAGTCCCTATTTTCCACAGTACATAGACAGCTGGTTAATCATCAATTGTAAATTTTCTTTCGATTCTGAAAATATTTTATGTATGGGTAAACGTTTTAGAGGAAAATGGGTATTGAATAAGAGCCAAAAAGACAGTACTTATCCTGCACATTCTCATTTACATTCAGACCAATTTCAGACATCTATGTGAACGAAATGGTGCTTTCTAAGTGCGAAATAGCTCGAGCAATGATCAACACCGAAACACCTTGTGATGACGACATCAACTATCGCGTAGATTTATAGGGTGAATGAATTGGCGTGAAAACTTTTTCTTTGGCCAAAAAAATGTCCCCTATAAAGCTTAAAATAAAGCTTTACACAGCAGTAGTTCTTTTAGTTCCTACATATGGCTTACATCCAGTGGCGGCTGTACCTTAAGTGCGCTCGTGCGCTGAACCACCAATTCAAAAGATTAAAAATTACATAACATAACTTCAACTTTTTAAATTACCATTTTAATATTTATTTTTTAAACATACAAAAACGTATAAAAAATTAAATTTCAATTTATGAGAAACAGTTTGAGGGCTTTACTAAACTATTAAGACTTATTTTCCTGCAAAGATAAAATCTTGTGCGCTTCGGCTAGCGCACGAGGCGAGGACTGCTAATATAACTTGTATGAGATACGAGTAATATGCCTGACGCGTGAAGAAAAAATATTTCATAGAAATGTACCAAGTAATAAGTCGGTTCTCGAGCGCCGCACGTGAGAAGAGAACCGAAGATTGGCAAGAGCACACACAGTACACAACACACATCGAAGGTAATATATTGCGCATGCCCATGCAGTCATGTTGTTGCGCATAAACAACACATGCATACACGACACGAACACGGCTGTGTACGGTACGGAAAAGCTTTTTTCATAATTTTTCATTTGCCTTTTGTGCACAAAATAGACAATATAGAGTAGATATTGAGATTTGAGAAAGGGCCAAACCCATAGAACGCGTTGCGTGCGTTGCGTGGTCGTTTTCAACTGAGTGCAATGTTAAATGTACATGTTCTTATTTTGAAATCAGTGTACAAAATGGGCGTAACAACATAGACCAACTTGAAGAACCTCCCCAAAAAAGGTTTAAATCGTCTAGTTCTGTCATAGCAAAAGAAGTGTGTGATATAATTATTACCCAAGTGAAAGACAGATTCAATTTTTGTAATCATTTGATAGCAGCAAAATTATTTTACTGCGAGAACTTTACCACATACCGTTCTACTTTTCCCGACAAAGATTTCACGATCACAGCATCCACTTACGCCGCTTTGGACAAGTACAAATTGAAAAACGAACTCTCCGCAATATACAGTCGCGACGATTTCACCAACGCAAATAGTGCAATTGCAATCTTACAGTTGTTCTATAATAATGACCTGACAGAATCATTTTCAGAGTCAGTGAAACTATTGCGAATTCTGTGCACTATACCAATGACTTCGGTAGAGAGCGAGCGATGTTTTTCGACACTGAAAAGAATCAAGACTTTTCTCCGAAATACCATGTCTCAAGATCGGCTAAATGCACTTTCTGTGCTTAGTATTGAAAAAAAATTTATACAAACAATACCCGACTTTAATAAAAAGGTGATTGAACATTTCGCTTCAGAAAAATATCGTCGCATTGATTTAATGTATAAAAAATAATAAAAATCTAACACATTTTATGTCAATTGTTGTTTTGTTCAATTTTCTAATTTTATATTTTAGTGAAGTGCTCTGCCAGTTCGTTAACCTACCAGCCGCCACTGCTTACATCAATGCTAAACAAATTATCATAAGTTTGAGAGCAAATTGACGGCAACTGAGATGCTGAGAACACCGTTCAAAAGTCATACTCATTACATACCATGTTTCGTTACATTTACGAAAGAGCAAAAGGTTGGCTGACATTTTCTGAGACGAGCATGAGCTGATCATATTGTTGGGCGGTATGTTGTAAGCTCCAGTAAGTAACGCAGTCTCCGTTTTCTGGTTTTATTCGGGAAGCTATGTATTCAGCAAAGGATTTCTGGGCAGGCGCATAAAATACGGACCAGAAATTCGGTTGTCTACTCTATTGTTACTTGCAGGATTGAATTCGGTAATTACGAATAAGAAAATGAAGTTGAAGGTTTATGCTCCAAATTCGGTGGTACTTGCAGGGGGAATTTTGCTGATTTCAGATTTGATATTTCTAAATCATTCCTCTCCTTTACAAGTTTTTCCATTTTCTATCACATACATACATATTTCAGTTGATGTATGGAAGCGGAGTTCCATGAGATGCTGGCTTAAAGGTTTTTGAAGAGCCTGAAAGGAGCCATTTAGTATCCGAATTTCTGGCCTGGAGTACTGTTAAACAAATACAACGAAAAAGTTAAATAACAAAAAGGTAGTAGGTATTAATTGAAAGTCGGAAACTGAATGAATAAATATAAATTTTAAGAATTACATTTTTTACTCTGACAAAAATGCGATCAAAAATTAGTATTAAATTGCAAAGTGTTTATATAAAAATTAGAACAAGTGATTTATACAATTTAAAATTATCTTTAAGATGTGTTAAAATATGAGTTCTGTTCAAA
Organism: Baccha elongata; assembly: GCA_951217065.1. Lineage (NCBI taxonomy): Eukaryota > Metazoa > Arthropoda > Insecta > Diptera > Syrphidae > Baccha > Baccha elongata. The sequence continues at coordinate 250,470,035 of OX578272.1, forward strand.
AAATACTTTAATCAATTCAGGTTTCTTTAGAAAGTATATTATAAATCCTTAATTTTTATATGAGTTATCGTCGTCGGTGTCTTGTTTTTCGGACTCAGACTTTGTTGAGCAAGATTCGATGTCGGATTTTTGGATGACTGGAAGAATGGTGGTATTTTTTAAAGTATGAATCTGCCAAAGGGCTTGTAGAAATTGAATATTCTTGATCGGTTGTTTCTCGGAGCGCGAATGAACATCCAAAAAGTCCGTGCTTGGGCGCCGATTTATTAAATTTGCCGATTTAGTAAATTTTATAGCAACACTTTTACCTTAACATTTTTGAATACAAAGTGCAGATGATTCTTAAATAATTGCTAACTTGTTCGCCCAGTTTTTCAGTCAGTCTTTTTCCACGAGCACCTTAAAGCCCGATTAAGAATATTTCTTTTATCTAAGCAAATGCACGCAAACATCCTTAATTTCTATTATAATTTCGTCGGAAACTGTCGAGGCTAAAATTAATAATCTGAAAGAGGATTATTCTGCGGGTCCAGATGGGATTCCGGCAACAATACTTGAAAAATGTTGCTCTCATTTTATTAAGCCCCTGACAGCCTTATTTCAGCTTTCAATTTCACAAGGAATTTTTCCTCCCCTTTGGAAAAACTCGTTTGTAGTCCCTTTTCATAAAAAAGGCCTGAAGAAAGAAATTTCCAACTACCGTCCAATCGTCAAACTCTCCTGTATTCCGAAGCTTTTCGAAAGCCTTTTATACGATACAATGCTGTTTCATTGTAAACAATTTGTATCGCCTAATCAATATGGTTTTCTAAAAGTCAAATCAACTACTACCAATTTAGTAGAATTTGTTTCCGGTGCTTTATGCGATCTCGAAGATTACCATGAAGTTGATGTAATTGCAACTGATCTTAGCAAGGCCTTTGATAAAATTCTCATTCTTTAGTCCTTTTCAAGCTTATTGCTCTAGGCATATATCTATAGCATCGATCCAATCTTACTTAAAAGACTGGAAGTACAAAGTTATCTTCAGATCTTCTGAATCGGATTCAATTCTATAGCCACCTCTGGTGTCCCGCAAGGCAGCCATCTCGGCCCACTGATATTTATTTTAACCATCAACGATGTCAACTTCGTCATAAACGACTCTTTGATATCTATTTACGCAGATGACAGGAAAATCTATAGGCGTATTTCCTCTCCTTCTGACTCCTGTCTTCTCCAAAATTATCTTAATCGGTTTTCAACTTGGTGTTTGAAAAAATTTCTCGAGCTGAATGTGAGCAAGTGCCAAGCAATAACCTTTTCACGAAAGCGAATTCCTCTCGCTCCCAGAACGTATTTTATCAACAATGTACCCGTCTCCCCAGTTGATTCCATACGCCATCTCGGAGTTATCTGTGAGAAAGAATTGAATTTTCGATCTCACTTAGACTCCTCTATAAACAGAGCTAACTCCGCGCTTGGTTTTGTAAAACGTTGGTCAAAAGAATTCTCCCATCCTTATGTAACTAAAACTCTCTATGTTACATTTGTAAGGCCCCTTCTTGAATATGCTATCCAAGTCTGGTCACCCTGCTACATCTCTCACTCCCGTCGTATTGAAGCTGTTCAACGAAGATTTTTACGTTTTGCACTCCGTGGCCTTGATTGGTCTGATCGACACAACCTCCCTCAATATGAAAACCGCCTAAGGCTAATTGATATGCAATCACTTGAAAAACGTCGTCAAGTGGCTGACATTGTCTTTATTCAACAGCTATTAGCCGGAAATATCGATTGCCCCGCGCTCCTCCAAAAAATCTCCCTCCAGACCAATTCCAATAATCTTCGTTCAATACCACTTTTCAAAATAAACTTTCATCGCACTAGCTATGGAAGTATAAAGAACCCATGACCGGCATGCTACGGGCTACGGTTAACCAATACCATGCAAAGCTTTTCGACTTCCACCATAGCAAAAGATTCCTTAAAAACCTCCCTCTACAGACCCTCCAACCCTACCTAGCTTTCTTTAGATTTAAGCATTTTTAGACTTAAGTTATTATTGTTAGTTTCTAAGTGTTTGCTTGTATTCTTCTTCTTTTTCTTCTTTTCCGACGATATTATGATCTCGAGTGAGATCATAACTTTTACACTTCACCGCTTCTCTACTGATCTGCTTGTGGGGTTCGTCGGGTTGACCTCAGAAAGTGTCGGCAAGCTTCCCGGTTATGGATTGTTCCATGTCTGAGGCCAACTGAATGCTGGTGTCGCTGCATTTGTTTTCACAAGGAGTTCTTGGGCCTGCCTCTTTTCCGCGATTGCACTGGAACGTCGTATGATAATGCTTTTTGGACGGGATTTTCAGCGTTTCTCCTAAGTACATGACAGTACCAGCTGAGTTTGTCCTGCTGTATTTTTTGAACGATGGTTTCTTTGACAAACAACTGGAGACGAGAGGGGGTCCTATCCCCTTCCCCCTGTGGTGTTTGTTGCTAAATAAATAAATATATATAATATTTTCGGTACAAAGGCAATGTGAATTTTAAAGGTGAAGTATAAAATTTCATGTCAACTACTGACAAGAAATCACATGTTGCTATAAAGAATTGCTATAATTCTTTTTAGTTATGTGTTTATTAAATGGAATAGAGTGAGGGCAGTCAATAAAGACGAAAAAAAATCATTTTAAGTCGCAAAAATCAGTGATATATTTTTCTGAAGTTGTTAGGATAATTTGAAATAAAACAAGTTCTCAAATCACCAATAAAAACTAAATATCACTTGACTTATCTTTCTTCTTCAATACGAAAATGAAAAATTACCTCTAACTTAACCGCCCGCCAATGATTTCATAAAAGGAAGCAATTAGAAAATTCTCAAAAATCAAAGCAAACAAAATTCTCATTTATTCTTCATTTATCCAACTCATCCCACACACAACATAATAGTTCATGGTCATTTCGAATTGCTTTTCAATTTTCATATTCATCCATCCATCCATCCATCCATCCATCCATCTTTAGATACATTTTTTATCCTTGAACCAAAAACCGAAAATATTTATTTTCGACCATAAATTCATATTTTGTTTGTCAATCATTATTTCCAAATGGTTTATCTTTTTTTTAAGCCAAATTCAAATTCCTTGCCAAAGGATATATCCAATTTTGCATTGCTCAGGATATTTGAGTAAAAACTTAAGCAGACAATCTCCCGCCATTAAATTGCTTGTCCCATTTAAATACTTAATTCTTTTAGCTCTAAAATCAATTTAACCCGTCAGCTATTGACGTAAACAATACATTATAGGCATTATGGTCCCAGTTTGGGCCCCTTTGGGGTTCGCCTTAAATACAGCTTACCCTAGCAAGCGCATATAATTACATTCTTCGATCCTTAATCAATTTTCGTGTTGAGAGGACTAAGGAATCGTGTTTGCCTAGCGGCATTTAGTGTTTTTGGAAATTATCCACGAAATGGTATCCTTTTGGCACGCCCTATATGATAAGGGCAAACAATGTTTTTCTTGTTTATTTTATTTTTCCTATAAACTTTAAGCAACCCCTTTAAAGCGAATTCCTCCACAATGGGGCGACGAAAGGGAGAGTTTTAAAGAATGGTCCTTGAAGATTCTTGCAATACACAATTGGAGGCGTTTAGGCATTGTATTTATTGTGTTTGCCAAACGAGGAAGAAACCAATTCACTGATTGGGACAAGGAAAAAATAAAAACGAAAATCTTTCAAGATGGTGGCCGGAGAGTAATAAAGAAGACAAAGTCCTTAAATTTTCCACTGAGCCCAATTTATTGTTGTGAGGCTATAAAATTGAAGACAATTTTCTTATTTTCTTTTCTTTTTTGGGGTGATGAGTTCCGGATGTGGTTGCACTGTCATGTTATTGGATTTTTCGTTTCGATTCTGATGTGACAGATTTCAACAACTCCCACTCCACACAAAAAAAAAACAAATTCCCATTAAGAGTTGTTAATCACATCAATTACTTTTATAAGCATGTGTGTTTTATAACAAATCATCCCACTTTCATTTAAAAGGAATAATCCTTAAGTCCTGTTAACATCATGTAAAACTTAATAAATAAGAAGAACAACAACAAAATTCGCCATTTTGGCACACTTTGCATACAAAAAAAAAATACTAAAAGAACTTTTAACTTTTAATCCAAAGTTATATGAACAAGAGAGCATGTGTTCACTGTTAAATAATTTACCCTGGAGATCCTTATAGATTGTTGTTCTAAGTGATGATGCATTATATAGAGAAATGCAACACATACATTCATTTGCATTTATAGCGAGCGGGGAACTACACCGCAAAATCTCTATGGCACTAGTGTGGTGTGGTGATGGTGCGCTTGCATTCTACAACAGCGATTAAAGTTAATAATTTAAAACATCCTTTCCTATTCTGTTATACGAGTTTGGATTTGAATATGAGTATATAACTCGAGTAAAATTATAATGCAGTGAATACGGCAAATGTGCAAGGAGTGTGTGGTTTTCCAAGAATATATAAGTAACCGGAAGTTAGTGTTTTTTTTATTGGAACGATTTAAGTGTATTATGAAGTGTATATATATATATACAGAAGCACACCCTTTTATATTATGAGTTTTAAGTGAGTTTGTTTATGATTTGCATGGATTTTCTTTTTGTTTGTCGAAATTAAGTTTATTTTACTTTTTTTGTTGGAAGTATGCGAATCGATTGAATTGTTTGGGTGATTGGATTTAAAATCCTGAATATGTGACAACATTCAGATTCTTAAACTCAGTATTTCTAAATTCTGCAATTATTAAAAATTCTGTAAATTCTGTCAATGGATTTCAATTTTTTTTTTTTTTCATATACTAATCTGTCTAAATCCCCCTCATCGTTGTTAAGTTGAACAGTTTTAAAAAAATTAATTTTCAAACTCAAAATTAAAAAAAAAAAAAACTAAAAAAAAAAATTTTAAACCATTTTTTTTTTTAATTTTATGTAATTAAGTATTATTTTTATTTTCAAAATTCAATGCTCTTTTTAATTTTTAGTCAAAAATAGAAAACCGGATGCCAAAATGTATCTTAGTTTTTGAGAAATTAAAAAAAATTAAAAGTAAAACTAGCAAAATAAGTAAAAAGTTAACTCGTTTTTTTTTTATTATTTGATTAAAATCGGATGGTATGTAATAAAAAATAAAAAAGGGATAATTCCCTAATTAATAATTGACCTGACCAGGTCAAATTTGGGAAAACCAAAAAAAAAAAAGTGTTTTTCTTGGAAAAAATACTTCTAGTTTTTCTTAATTTCTCAAAAACTAAGATACATTTTGGCATCCGGTTTTCTGTTTTTGACTAAAAATTAATAAGAGCATTGAATTTTGAAAATAAAAAGAATAGTTAATTACATAAAATTTTGAAAAAAAATTTGTTTAAAAAATTTGTTTAAAAAATTTTTTTTGTTTTTTTTTTTAATTTTGAGTTTGAAAATTAATTTTTTTAAAACTGTTCACTTAAACAACTTAATTTAAAAATTAAATAAAAGAGTAGTTTTCTGGCTTTCCAAAAAAATATAACAAGGCTTTGTATCCTTCACCGTTGTTTTTAAATAATTTTTTTCTGATTTAAGACAATGTTTTAGAATATTGCCCCTCCCGCTTAAACGGGGGGAAATAGACCCCCCTCCTATACGATTTTTTTTTTGTCTTAACTCCACCTACACGTTCAAGTTTTTTGGTGCATCTTATACCAATCACCCTGTATAGAAAAACGACTTGCTCTGCAATTTTGTAATGCATTTTTAATGCATCTTAAAAGTTCAAGTCACAATTTTGCTTTTTTTGAATTGAACAGGGTGAACAAAAAAAATAAAGCAAGTAGGTTGGTTTCAGACAAGAAAAAAAAGTATGGGAGGAAGGTGATGTACCCCCCTCCTCCCTCGCCTAGGTCAAGAGTGGAAACCTAAAAATTCCTTTAAAAATTCAACAATCTTCCATCCGTTTTATGCAGGTTCTTCAAAATGTTTAAAGAATCTCTAATCCCTCGGGATATGTTCACAAACAAAAATAGTCTGCCCCTAACTCTGTTATAAACAGAAACTCCCATGTAGGTATTTTCTTCTCTCATGACAGGAACATTTTAACAAGGTGTCCAAAACATGAGTGTACCTGCAGTATACATGAACAAGTAAGAAACTCATGTCCTGACAAGCATCAAAAGTCTTGAAAAAATATAGATAAAAAAAACAGAGGTAAACATTTCCTAAAGTCCCTTGCTCAAATCAAAAACTATTATTACAGTCGTGTGTGTGTGTGTGTGTTAAAGTTAAGCATGGCGATGCTAAAGATACTTCTCTGATACTGTTGCTGAAGATAGCTTGCGGTAATTGTGGCATGCATCCCCACATTCCGCACATTTCACCCCAGAGTGCAATAAATAATTAAAAGTTATTATATTAATTTGCTGGTTATTTGTTGGCCATTTAAGGGAGCATCCCCTCCTCTACCCACACCATTCAATGAATCATAAAATCAATTAATTATCAATTATCGGTCTCCCTCGTTGGGAATTTTTTTTTTTTAATTTCATTTTTCATTTTTATTTTTGTTCTTCTAGGATTCGCTTTTGTTGGGGTAATTTTTCTTCATTTGCGCCGGCAGGACTACACTGACTCTTTGAACGTGGATCAAAGGGGATGAAAGAGTTTGGGGGGGGTGATGGTAGAGGCAGGAAACAAACGAATCGTTTATGTTGTCCTGGGTATAGATATACAAACTATATAAAGTTTTAAAGAAGACCAAGTTTCCAAAAAGTGCCACACTAACCACCAGCTATGAATTTTGTCTTTTTTTTTTTTGTTTTTGGTATGAGAGACCAGTTGAGAGAGAGTTATTGCTTCACATGTATTTATGCTCAAAAGTTGAAAGTTTTGAAGAAACTTTCAGCTTGTACAGCGGTCGTTGGCAATTACTGAAGATACCCCAAGAGATTTCAAGAAAGAGAGATTTTTTTTTTCGCTTTGGCTGGATATTCATTAAGGGGGTGCTGTTTTTCTTGGTGATATTTTTAAACGAACAAAGTTGAAATTTAATATTTTTTAATTATCTGGAGTTTGACAAAACAACAAAAACTGAAATAAAGATTTATTTTGTTTTAGAAGTCTAACTTGGGATATATTTATACTTCATAGTAAATTGAAATCTTCAGCAGCTGAATTTTTTGAAAAAATTGGGGTCCAAAACACAACACATAATTCATCAAAACGAACACAACTAACTCATTGCAGTGCGACCAATTTAAAAGAAAAGAACATTTTAAAAAAACTGTTTTCCGAATTCCGACGTCATCTGCACTACATCAGCTGCCAATTCAGTTGTCCTTATAGCCTTAATTTTTGATTAAGTTATAGGATACATTACAGAAATTACAAATCTATTTTTATGTATAAAATATGGTTTACAAAGATAGCTGCCACTTGCCACACATAATATTTCCACGCAGTGTCTTTTTTCACATGTATTAACCTTGGAATGCAATATGCACGGAAAAACCGTCTAGAATTTCGTCATCAACGATGACTCAACCATATAGGTATTACTGATCCTTTGGTATAAAAAATATTCAGACCTTTATTTATTTAAGAATAGTTTTAAGACTTATCTATATTATCCACATTAGAATGAAGAAAACGTTTTTTATCCTCAAACCACCTACAAGTCATCGTCTCATAAAATGAGCTGCCCAAAGCGAATTAAGAAGGCAATTTCATGAATATATATACAAATACTGAGAAGTTAAAGAATTTTATTTTGGTTTATGATGATTGAATTTTTCCATAGTCATGTCAAACAACGCACTTATTTGAAAACCAATGAGAAAGAAGTAGCAAAGGCCTCAAAATCTAACATTCCCAGTGCAACGTTTTTAGTTCCCTAATAAAAAGACTTTAATCATTTTCTTCGTAAGAACCACGTTTTTATTTTATTTTTTTTTTGTAATAGGTATTATTCAGTTTAATAACAATCATGCTTAGCAATATAAAGTTTAATAAGAGAAAGTTTATACAGGGTGATTGGTATAAGGTGCACCAAAAAGCTTGAGTGTGTAGGTGGGGTTAAGGCGTATGGGAGGGGTATCTATTTCCCCCCGTTTAGGCGGGAGGGGCAATTTTCTAAAACATTGACTTAAATCAAAAAAAAAATTATTTAAAAACAACGGTGAATGATACAATTTTGTTTGGAAAGCCAGAAAACTACTCTTTTATTTAATTTTTAAATTATATTGTTTAAATGAACAGTTTTAAAAAAATTTATTTTCAAACTCAAAATTTTGAAAAAAAAAAGTTTAAACTAATTTTGTTATTATTTGAAAATAAACAAAATTCAATGATCTTATTAATTTTTAGTCAAAAACAGAAAACCGGATGCCAAAATGTATCTTAGTTTTTGAGAAATTAAGAAAAACTAGAAGTATTTTTTTTTCCAAGAAAAACACTTTGTTTTTTTTGGTTTTCCCAAATTTGACATGCTCAGGCCAATTATTAATTAGGGGATTATCCCTTTTTTATTTTTTATTACATACCATCCGATTTTAATCAAATAATAAAAAAAACAAATTAACTTTTTACTTTACTTACTAGTTTTACTTTGAATTTTTTTTAATTTCTCAAAAACTAAGTTACATTTTGACATTCGGTTTTCTGTTTTTGACTAAAAATTAATAAGAGCATTGAATTTTGAAAATAAAAATAATAATAGTTAACTACAAAAAAATTTGAAAAAAAAATTAGTTTAAATTTTTTTTTTTTTTTAAATTTTGAGTTTGAAAATTAATTTTTTAAAAACTGTTCACTTAAACAACTTAATTTAAAAATTAAATAAAAGAGTAGTTTTCAAGCAAATTTTTGATAAAAAAAATATTTTCGTTTTTTTATTAAAATTGCTAAAACTTCTTTTTACAACGATTAAGATCAAAATCAAAGGAAACAGAAAATATTTTGCACAAATATTAGTTTACCAAAACTATTTCACAATCGTTAGAGCGATCTCCTATTAATTATTTTTATAAAAGAGTTTTTATTTTTGCAAACTTGAAGTAATCTGCAACAAAATGAATCAAAAAAGTAATAAAAATTAAAACTAAGAACTTCTAGCCAATGTTGGTTTTTCTAAAAAAAAATTATTTATTTTGCAAACAAAAGGTAATCCAAATCCATCTTCAATTTTTTTTAAGAAAATCGTTGAAGCCATTTTCTAGAAAAATAAAAAAAAAATCTTCAAAGAAATATTCTACGAACCCTGTATACCAAATTTGAAGCAAATCAGTTCAGCTGTTTAGACTCTGTAGGTGCGCTGATACAACCAGACGGATACGATTTCCAGACCCAATTTGTCCTTTTTCTCTATCATCGTAACGTCATATTTTGTTGATGTTGATCAAACATTCAATGAAAAATTGACGGAATAAAGAACAGTTAAAGTAATAAAACTGACATTCTAGTACGAATAACAACAATAATAACTTAAATAGTCTGGTATGTTACCAATCTTCCAAAGCTCTCCCCCTTTGATATATGCTACGAAGTGTACTCTTTCAAATTAAGGTTAGGAGAAAATGGAGGCGGAACAAAACAGCATACTTAACGGCGCTTAGAAAAAGGTTGATGCTCCAAATGCGTTTGAAAAAAACAAACATAACATCTCGACCTGTGTCGTGAGTGGTCATAAGCGGTGGAATGCTTAGTGCATACGACTTCGAAGACTGAGCAAATCTGATAATGCGTGGGTTCGAATCTCATGATGTGCATGTGAAAAAGTTTTTCATAATAAAATTGGATTAAAACTCGGCACCATTAATAAGTAGTGAATGATGATAGGAATTGGCACTCCTTTAAATAGCTATATCTCCAGCCAAAAATAAAAACGAATAATAAAATTCGTAACAACGAATAAATAAAAATCCGCTTAAAAATTGGTGGTAGCACCTTTAAGGCCGTGTGCGAACAGCGTTAAAATTTTATCCTCTGGCTAATTTTTGACGTTTGAGTTGAGGTGAATAAATGTTTAGCTTTTTGGTGTGCGAACTAGATTAAATGGGATTTTTTAACACATGCTTTTTTTAAATTTCCCCACAAGAATTAAAAAATTTCCCTTTCTTATTACTTTGCTACGAAGAAATGAATAGGTAAGATTGTTTTGTCAATGTATAAAAAAAAGTCTGCAACTCAAACAATCGGCGCGCGTTTAAATTTTTGATATGTTGTATAGGATGTTTGGCTGATGTAAAAATATAATTTCCACAACCACAACCTCTCCGCCCCTTCGCTATTAGGAAAAAACCTGAAAAAAATCCTCACTTTTTTCTTATATCGACTATAATTTCTTTCTTTTACAATTTATCGAAAAAAAAACTAATAACAAAACTTGTTAAAAACAAAATTTTCTACAAGTGTGATATAGAAAGTTTATTTGTAAGATCTATGATTCATACAAAATCCAAATGAAGTGTCTGTATTTGTTTTGCGTTAAGTAATTTTTTTTTTTCGATAAAATGTACCAGAAAGAAGTTATAGAAGTCGAAATTAGCCGATTTTGTGCAGTTTTTTTCCTGATAGCAAAGGCGGCTGAGGGGGTGTGGTGTGGAAATTGTTTTTTTTATCACTAAACATCCTATGCAACATATCAAACATTTAGAACTACCCGACCTTTTGTAGGTTAAATTCTCTTTAATTGCTGTTCTATAAAATTCCCTACAAAAAAAAATTGAAAACGCAAATTTGAAATTTCAAAAACCAATTTTTAAAAATTTGCAATTTCATAATTGTGGCTATTCTAAATTGTGTTTTGTTAAATAAATATAATAGAACTACTCTGTAAAATAATTAAAATAATTAAAATTATGGGAAGTTTTAACACGGTACAGAACACTGGTTTGGCAGCTGAACTTCAAAAAAAAAAAAAAAAAAAACAAATTTGTTTCACAATAAATAGAAATGTAAAAAAAGTATTATCGGTTAATTTAAGGGCACGAGTACGATAACTTTGGCGCCAAGAATTGATAACGGTTTTTTGTAGAACAGTTCAATACAAGCATTTTTTACTATGGGTGGGGGGGTCTATCTCTCTCCGTTTGGGCGGGAGGGGCATATTTATAAAAACAGTGCTAAAAATTTAAAACAAATATTAAAAAATAACGGTAATACTAACAACTAAGTTTTATATCTTTTTTGAAAGCCAATACTTTTTTCTATTAGATGTTTTTTAAATGAAGTGAAACCTATGCATAGTCTTTGAAAAAACGGACTTTAAACTCAAAAATTTCGAAAAAAAATGTAAAAAAAAACTTTGAAGTGTGATTTTTCAAAACTGTAAAATAAAATACTCCTTTTTTTATAAAATTCGTTGCTCATATTAATTTAAAATCATAAACTGAAAACAAAATGATTTTATGTGTTCTGGTTTTTGAGAAAATGGAAAATTACTAAAAAGTATAAACAGTGAGGTATGTAAGGGGGGGCATGCTGCCCCCCTGCAACCCCCCTGCTTGGACACACTATAGGATTTGGGGTGGGTGCGAGGTGGGGTGGGTGCGAGGTTGGGTGTATGCAATGTTTCTGTTGCATTTAAAGATGCGCAAGCATCATTACAAAAACGAACCTACGTACAACATTCACCGTATACCAAAAAAAAAAAAGAAAACTCTTATAAGAAAGTAGTTTTAGTAATTTTCCATTTTCTCAAAAACCAGAAAACATAAAATCATTTTGTTTCCAGTTTATGATTTAAAATTAATATGAGCAACGAACTTTATAAAAAAAAGTAGTATTTTATTTTACAGTTTTGAAAAATCACACTTCAAATTTTTTTTTTACCTTTTTTTTCGCAATTTTTGAGTTTAAAGTCCGTTTTTTCAAAGACTATGCATAGGTTTCACTTGATTTAAAAAACATTTAATAGAAAAAAGTATTGGCTTTCAAAAAAGATATAAAACTTAGTTGTTAGTATTACCGTTATTTTTTAATATTTGTTTTAAATTGTTATCACTGTTTTTATAAAATTGCCCCTCCCGCCCAAACGGAGGGAGATAGACCCCCCCACCCATAGTAAAAAATGCTTGTATTAAACTGTTCTACAAAAAACCGTTATCAATTCTTGGCGCCAAAGTTATCGTACTCACCCCAATTTAAGTAATTGTTCGTTCATAACACAGTTTAATTGAGCCGAATTCACAAAAACACAAGAGGGATATTTGACGTCAACATAAAAACAAACGAAATTAAATACAAATGAAATGAATCTAACAAAACACACGTCACACTGGTTTTTGGCAGCTGAACTTCAAAAAAAACTTTTTCACAGAATAGAACAGTAAAACATCGGTTAATTATTATTATTTCGTTAAATATTAGAGTTATATAAAACACATTTCACCAAAACACAAACGAAAAATTCGATAATAGTCGAACAAACAGAAATAAATACAAATGAAAGCAATGCAGCAACCAAAACAAATACATTACGCCGACTGTCTCTCTCACTCCTTTATAAGCATAAAAAATAATTTTAACTTCTGAGAACACTTCATCACTTAGGCGGGGTTTTGTATTTACATAAAAAAAACATTGTTTGCTGAGACAAAACCAAAAACTTTTTTTTAATTTTTGCTTCAGGCCCAGCGCTGCCCTATACCGGCACTGCGTTGTCCACATTTTTTAATCTTAATCGGTCATAAAACATTTTTTTTTTTTAATATTACGAAGTTCATCCTATTCTAACAAAATTCTAGGTCAGTAACTGAAATTAGTCGTTCTCTTATAAAAATATTTGTTCCTCATATGAGTAATTCATCAAATTCTTGCGTCAGATTTCAACCCGCACATATAATTCAATTTCTTGTAAACAGAAGCTGGTATTGCAATTTCATTCTTAACCACGAAGTTGTTTCGTGGTTCTACAACTTGGCATTGAAATATCTTGTCTTTCAGACCAGATTTAGTCTGATCATATTGTTAGTATCTATTTTGCATATATTTATGACCAAATGGGTGGTACAACAATAAATGCAACATGCATTTTTTTATATTCCAGTTCAATGTACCCAGACATCAACTACTGGCTGCGGACTATAAAAATATCAATTTGATCGGTTGTCTGGTATCAGTAACGATTCAATCGTAGTGCAGTTACAACTGAAATAATCAATCTAACTCCCAAAGAAACCAAGCAACATGAAGGTAAAACTTTGTTGGATTGATACAAAATTATTTCCAGATTGTGAATTTATATTTATTTTTAGTTCGCAGTATTCACCGTAGTTGTGCTTGCCTTGGTGTTCCGTGCCCAGTCATCTGTCATTGGCTTGGGTGGTGTTGGCCCTGTTTTATCCGTGTCAGGACCTCTCGGATCTATTGTCGGCGTTCCTGGTGGTTCAGTAGCCATTCAAGGTTCAGTCATCCAAGGGCTCCCATCCAGTGTTGCAGTACAGGTGCCAAATCTTATTTCCGTTCAAGGACTTCCATCTGCTGTAACTGTTGCTCAATCACCAATACCCATTGCTGTTCAGGCTCCTGTTGCTGTTCCAGCTGTTGTTGGAGTTGAAGGTACTTATGTTGCTAAGACACGGGGAGCCGTCCACATTGCCCCTTTGGCAGGGCACTTGCAATCTGCTGCGTCCGTCAATCTACAACCAGCTCCAGGAACTTTGTAAATAATTTATGAAGATGATTTGGAATAATATCAAAACTGACTACTCTGATCTTAATAAAACATGGAAATATCTTAGTCATTCTATGGTGCCACTTTGTACTGCCGTTAACAACATTTAATTTTACGTTTATTATTATTTAATAAAACAATGCAACACTGACTTTCAACAGTCACATAAAATGTGTCTCATAATTCTTTAAACGTATGTGGCAACACCCTTTTTCGATTTAATTAACTTTAGAATATAAATTATTCGTCAGAATAAAACAAAAAAAAAAAAAAACTTCAACAAGGAAACTTTTAAAAACTTCTCTTCAACTGAAGTTACAACATCAACCAAGTGCCTCTAATGACCCACAACACTAAAATACGAAGAGAAAGAGATGGCTTGATGTAATGATGCCAAAAAGTTACAACTTTGTGTGAAGCTTTTTGTTTTAACTCTCCCCCAGAGGGCATAATTAAGAAAAAGGGTTTGCCACTTAAATTTTAAGTTTAATTAGGTTTTTTTTTTGTTTGTTTTGGTTTTTCATTTTTCGTTGGCTTATTTTTGCCCACTTAAATGAGTTCTTCTCCATTTTGAAACCATCTAATCAAGTGGTGACGAGAGGACTGTTCCTTTCACATTCTCTGACGGACGAACGCCCTCACATATCCTTGTCACTTTCCTGACAAAAGCAATTTCCTTGCCTCAATTTGAGGCAATGTGTGGGGGCAATGATGTGATATGTGTGTGTTCTCTGTTGTGTCATTATGAACATACAGCGAAAATTGTCGCCGTCAAATTGCATGTCATTCATGCCCTCGGCAAACTACATACAATGCTGGAGTGCGTTGTCAAACTGTGTTGTTTTTGTGATGTGGTCGACATAGTATGTGTATATGGAGCGTTTTCGTGGGACGAAATAATGTATCCTCATTTTTGTTTTTTGTTTTTAAACTTCAGACAAATCTCTGAACTTTCAATAGAGTTTGTGTTGGCATTTATATACGGATGACTTTGACTTGAGTGGCAGCTAGCTGATGTTGATACTATGTTGCTGTTGGAAACTATATCTACAACTTTGAAACAGAGTAAGAAATAAATATGTTTTGGAGTGGAAGTTCTCAAAGATTTCATGGAAAATTACTAACAAAAACTACACTGCGTTCATAAAACATATACTCAGTCGTCGAAATTCATTTTAAGATTGTAGGGGTATATAAATGCCGATTTATATATAGTAAACTAACTCAGTAAAAAATCGAAGATATCCTATTCTGATGCTATGATTCAAGTGACCTATCATTTATGTTAAGGTGTAGTAGTATGAAGTGTTTAGGTTTTTGTTCTTTTAGTCTGCAATAAGGCAGTAGATAAATAATCAAGAAGTATTCTGAGGTTGGATCAGGATAAGTTATAGGTTACATGGAGGAGAGCCAGCTTAATTCAAAGACACTATTGTCAATGAAGAGTCATTGGGATGCCCACTTCCAATTAATTTCTCATCTTACCATGCGTCATACTCACACTGAGGGAAAAAACATTGTAGAATCAAAAAAAAACGGCTTTGAATCAAAGTAAAACGGTAACAATTTGGGACCAAAGCCGAAAATTTTTAAATCAAAGAAGTGCTACCTTGAATACAAATCAAACAAAAATTACTTAAAAACAAATGCATTACGGCTTTGAATTGAAAATGTAGACGAAACATTTGTATAACATATACCCTCTATTTTCAAATACATAAAACTTTATTTTAAGTTCGGCTTTTATTCGTATCAAATGTTTGCGGAATTTAAATTAAAGTCGAAAAGTATTATATTTAAATGAAATTCTACCTTCATATGAGAGTAATTCGTTTTTAAAAATAATGCTATGCGGCTTTGATTTAAATGCACGCGTTTTTAAATCGGTGATTTGATTTATACAATTTATTGAGATAGTGGCATTGACTTAAGTATGTAAGCATTTGATTTAAATAAGATTTCCCATTGAAATACATAATGAAATCATTTATATGAAATGCATAACGTACTTGACCTAAACAACCGTCATATTTGTTTTAAATATTTAAAAAATATTTTATGTACAGGTACATAGTTTACCCAATTCAAGTCATTACAACAATTTAATAAAACGATTTTGTTACACAGAAAAATTATTTATTTATTAAAAAAAGAACTTAAATATATTTGTTTCTTACATACGTTTTTCCGTTGTATATTTGGTATAAATGCAGAGGTGGACTTGTAAAATACCTTATATCTTTTATTAACAGTTTTTCCAATTTTTTTCCAATTTCAAATGCTTGGAAATGTTTATTGAATTCTTTTATTTTAACTTCGCAGCAAACAATAAATAAACATCGATTCTTACACAGTATATCAACTATTTTATATAATTCGAAAGAAGATTCAAAATATGCTAAATATGAATTATTTTTGTAAATGATGCCCTTGTACGTCACGTTGGGAGCTACTTTAATGCATGTTATATCTGATGCTTCAAAATAGGATTCAATCAGTTCAAAGTATTCTTTGCTAGAAACAACGTCCATTTTAAAATGACTGTCATCGAAAAATGGTTTGATTCCATCTCTATAGGATTGTAAGAAGAAAGAATGCTTTAAAGAAGCCTTAATAGCAAGAGACTGAGGTGGGTTTATTCTGGAAGTTATGGTATTGAAATAAGCTCTACCTTCCTTGTGTTTGGCCTCAAAGCGCATTACCCAAACATGTTTCAGAGGCCCACACATTTTTATTGCCCTAGGATAGTGGACCAAAAAATGATGTTTTGGTAAAAATATAAAATATTGCTGTTCATGCCTTAAATGTAATAAGTTTCTACTTTGATTTGAGTATGCGAGCTTATCGTTGGTATTTTCTGTTTGAATTTAATACATTTCATTATAAGGACTTAAACGTATAGAAGGTTGTATTTAAATCAATGATGAACCTTCTTAAATCAAAATGCTACGATATTCAATTGGTTTTTCAAAGCTTTCCCAATTTAAATTTAGTAGTTTTTACTTAAATTCAAATATATTTTGTAAGAACGCATGCAACCTAATATGTAGTACGCTCGTATTTAAATCTAAGTCGCGTTTTTTCCCTCAGTGCAAAGTTCATGTTATTCCCTTTACATATTTTTCAAATATCCGCTTTCTCTTCTGAATTTTTAATGACTGGAAACTGATGGGAATAGTTCTTCGATGAAATTAAAGAAATGTTTTCTCAGCGACTGTTTTTGTGACCGAGTCCATATTGTAATGGCAGAAGATATGTGTTATGTCGTCAAACCCATCCTGCTCATTGCATTCTCTGCACAAGTCATTCCATAAGGCATATTGTTTTTTGGCGTGATATCTACATAATAATGTATTGTGCAGTTTAATGTCTTTTACCGTCAATTGTGGTTTTCGGTCTTTTGGCGAAATTGTATTGATTTAACGGCATTTATCGAAGTTTTGAGTACCAGTATCACCTATAACCCTGTATATTAATTTAATAGACTTTTCATCAATAAAATCCCATTGAATAAATATGATTGTGGAAAACCAGTAATATATGACATAACCCGCCTTAAATGCCGTTTATTTCACGGAGTCAACTCAACCTCCGGCAAAAACAAGGAACTATAAATATGTCTGACCCACGAAATCAATGCCCGGTAAAATGTGAAATCAAAACACGGTATTTTATGGAATGATGCCATTGTAAGATCGCGAAAAGAGACCCCAAGCTTCACAAGAAGAAACCGTACACGTCGCATGGTATACAAATGCATTTGGTCTCAAAATGCCAACGTCAAGTAATATCGTAAAACCAATTCCCCGTGAGTTATGGAACCAATGTTAAACGTTAAAACATTGTTCGATTGCAATCTAAAATTAGAACCAACTGGTTTATGTTATTATTCAAGAAATAATTTTCGAAAATATACGTCAACAAACAAAACTGCCGCATATGAAGTGAAGCTAATCCTCAAGTGTATGTCGAAACACCGTTACATCCAGAAAAACTGACTGTTTGGTGCGCTTTATGGGCTGGTGGAATCATTGGTCCGTACTTCTTCAAAAACGATAATGGCCACAACATTACAGTCAATGGTGATCGGTATAGAGTCATGATTACTAACTTTTTCATTCCTGAATTGAACAACCATGATGTCCAGGAGCTGTGGTTCCAACAAGACGACGGCGCAACATGTCACACAGCTCGTGCCACAATCGATTTATTGAAAGACATGTTTGGTGACCGCCTAATTTCACGTTTTGGAACTGTGAATTGGCCTCCAAGATCTTGTGATTTAACACCGCTAGACTATTTTCTGAAGGGTTATGTAAAGTCATTCGTCTATGCGGATAAGCCACAAACGCTTGACCATTTGGAAGACAACATTCGCCGTGTTATTGCCGATATACGGCAACAAATGTTGGAAAAAGTAATCGAAAATTGGACGTCCAGATTGGACTACATCCGAGGCAGCCGTGGCAGTCATATGCCAGAAATCATATTTAAAATTTAATGCCACAAGATTATCTTTCGAATAAATAAAAAATCATGTCAATCGAATATTCCATCGTTGTTTTATTGTAATTTCAAGTTCTATACCTCTAAAAAAACACCATTTATATACCAATTATTAGTAGTAAAACCTTAAAGGTAATTAAATACCTAAATGATATACAATCTCATTAAATGAAATCTTTATTTATACATCAGAAGGTCATGGTCTCAAGAATTTCAACAAAAATCATGTCCTTCTTGCTTAAATAATTTTCTTTTGATCTTTCCGTACTACTAAATCAAATCTTGCACACAATTTCATATATCCCACGACTATTTGACATTCGAACACATATTTACTGTAAATGTATTTAACCTTCCATCATTCTATCGAACAAGCCTTCCAGTCACAATATCTATACTTTTTCTTTGCCTACTTTCTCCAACCAGGAAAAAAAATTCCCTTTCATCTAAAAATCTCGACAGCAGAACCTCTATGTTCTTCTGCAGCAGCTGCTGCGGGGTTTTTCTTCCATCATATACGTTCATATACGCTCCATTTGCATATTGAATAGTGTGTCCTTTTCCCATAGCTACCGCCGCCGCCACATCACAATGCCTATATTCCGATTTCAAGAGATTGCTCTGCTCCATAGAAACCAATAACAAAAGCAAAAAAAAAAAAAAAGAAGCTAGAACGCAAAAAGGATTCCCAATAGCCCAACCACAAACATGAACGCCAGGCCATCAGAACAGAGAGATTTTATACTAGGACTCTCAATAGTCTAGAACTGAATCATAATCCATTCATCCACCCTACAGACAAAAACGCTGCACAGTACCATCCCGATGCTTTGGATCCGGTGAAATTATGATGACAAACGGGATACAAAACGATTTGTTGTCAAAGCGAGGAAACGCGCGTTTGGCAAATCGCTTCGAGGCACGTCGATTGACATTTATGAATTGAATATTCATACCGACATGACAGTTGTGATTCAATCCTGTCAATTAGATAAACGGTGGCGGCGCAGCGTGATTTATTCAAGCCTTCGGGTGCCCGGGCGGTGGTAAACGACAATGTATAGTGCTGCACTATTAAAAAGCGGAAATGGAGGAATTGCCATTGCATTGTTGTGGTGGATGTACATATATAGATGGGTTTTAGAACAGCGATGATAATGACACTCTATACATAGACTTTTCTTTTGTCGGGAGTTCTGTGAACTGCACTGCTGATATAGTGTTGGGTAAACGAACAGTCGATCTAAGTGTAATCGAGGAAAACAAAGAAAGATACGTGTACGCGTAATGAAGAATCATTAAAAAAATATTATGTATAATCGCAGAACATTCAAACAGGTATGATGACTGATGTCAAGTGTCAACATGTCACTTGAGTCTCCATCAACATTTAAATGCATTCACGATAAAAGAAATGAAAATTTTAAAATATTGATTGAACATATAAAACCAACTTAAACAAAGAAATGGAAATTTAATTAAAAAATCAAATGAAAGCCAAAACAAAGAAGTTTTGAAAAATTTTCTTTTTAAAGCGAATGGAAGACTTTCATCGATAAAATATTGATTTCAAAACTTTGTCCGGAACACGAGCATAATCCGAAATCCCCACAAGCCCCATTCACCTCCCAAAGGATAATTAAGTTCTGTCGGTACAATAATCGAAAATAATCTAATCATCTGGAAGTTATTCCTAAATCAGTAAAAGAGATAGAATTAAAACAAAATAAATTTAAATAATTATTAAAATGTTTGGTTGCTAATTTAATCAATGATTAAAAAACAATTGAAATATTTGTTTTTTTTTTAAATTAATGCAATGAGTCAAAAGGTAATGTGTACTGTGCAGTGTGCATCTATTAAATTTTGATAGTATAGTCTATTTTATTAATTAGGATATGAAAGTTGGAAAGTGTTACTATCGTAGGGCAAGTTTAACACCGTCTTTTCGGAATTTTTACACGAAAAGAGGAAGAGAAGAAAATAAATCAGATGTTTTAGATGCGAAATTACACAATCTGGGGAAACAAATAGGCGAACTAATTATCTCCCCATCGAATTGTTTTGTAATGGAAGAAAGCGAATTATAAAATGTCAACAGAGAGTAAAATCAGTGATAAGAAGTACAAACGGACAATACTCAAGTATCTAGGAAACTAGTGGTGAAGCGATGGTGCCAAAACAGTGAACGCTGGGAAAAGCGGCTCTTACAGCCTTCAGTAAGTAATGTTACTACCGCATAAATACAGCGTGATTGGTTTAAGGTGCACCAAAAAGCTTGAGCGTGTAGGTGGGGTTAAGGCAAGAAAAAAATCGTACGGGAGGGGTATGATTAACCAGATTTCACCTTTTATAAAAAAAGTGCTTTTAGTATTTTCTTAATTTCTCAAATACTAAGATACATTTTGGCATCCGGTTTTCTGTTTTTGACTAAAAATAATTAAGAGCATTAAATTTTGAAAATAAAAACAGTAAATAATTACATAAAATTTTGAAAAAAATTAGTTTAAAAATTTTTTAAATTTTTTTTGTCAAAATTTTGAGTTTGAAAATAAATTTTTTTAAAACTGTTCACTTAAACAACTTAATTTAAAAAAGAAACAAAAGAGTAATTTTCTGGCTTTCCAAAAAAATATAACAAGGCTTTGTATCCTTCACCGTTGTTATTAAATAATTTTTTTTCTGATTTAAGTCAATTTTTTAAAATATTGCCCCTCATGCCTAAACGGGCGGAAATAGACCCCCCCTCCCATACGATTTTTTTCTTGCCCTACACTCTCAAGTTTTTTTGTGCACCTCAAACCAATCACCCTTTATATACTATATCAACAACAGACAAAATAACACGTCGGTAAGGTGGTGCAACTTTAAGAAACAAGGGTAAATATTATTGACTAACATAAATGTGGAACTATCAAAAAAGGAAAATTTCTCAAATAATTTTTTAGCCGAAACTCATAAACAATGTTCAAGAACTGGTTGGATGACGACTAAATTTTACACATATGACAAAATTTTTTTTTACATATTGTGCGCGAACTAAAGGGTAATGAATACCCTTATAATGATTAAACACAGTGCGAGCAATTAGGAAAGGATGATAGGATTAGAAAAGAGAAACCGATGCACATCGGTTTTGAATGTCTGCACATTGTTATGAGTGGGAAATACTGTGTCTGGTAAAGCATTCCACATTCGCGTAGTGCAGCTAAAGAAAGAATCTCTGTACTTAACAGTACGTCCGAAATTGGGCTCAAGGGTAAACTGATGGGCATTCCTAGCAGTACGGGTATTACGGTTGAATTGTTTAAGGGGAGGAATGCAACTGGCTATTTCACTAGAGCATTGTTTATAAAAATGACGATAAAACAATGACAGGCATTAGACCTTACGGCGGTGTTCAAGAGAACGATCTCGGTGAGAGAACGATCTCCTATCATTTTTAGAGCTCTTTTTTCAATTCTATCCAGAAGACTCAAGTACGTTATTGGGGCTCCAGCCCAAATATGAGAGTTATACTAAAGTTTAGGACGAATAAAAGCTTTGTAAATTATAGCCAGATCAGAAGGGGTAAGAAACTTCTTGCATCGTCGAAGAAAACTTAAACACTTTTTGGCGATGTCAAATATGTGATCACTCCACAATAATTATTTTGTGATGCACATATCTAGGACTGATAGTGTTCAATCTCGTCGATGCAAGTACCACCCATAGATAGTGGCATTGGAGGGGAGGGTTACGCTTTTCCGACAGTAGACAGCATTGAGTTTTCAAAGCATTAAATTCTACACGGTTTTTGAATCCCCATTGAACAATGCTGTCAAGATCAGAATTTAATGAGCTTATCATACGCTGCCGTTGGTAGTCCACATCCGAAGAACAAGGATGAGAATCTAAAAACGAATATGAAAAGCAGAGGGTACTGTCATCAGCGAAACAATGTAGTGGGTTAGAAGTTTTAGACAAAAGATCATTTATAAAAATAAGGAAGAGCGTCGGAGACAAAACGGAGCCCTGGGGCACACCAGCGTTTATTTTGTGGATATCAGATTTGAACCTGTCCAATACTACGGAATTGAACGGTCCGAAAGGTAATTTCTAACCCAACAAAGAAGAGATTCATCAATACCAAAAGCACGCATTTTCGATAAGAGAGCTTGATGCCAAACTCTATCAAATGCCTTTGAAATATCAAGTGCAATAATCTTAGTTTCTCCAAAACGATGTAAAAATTGATTCCACTGTTCGGTGAGATAAACCATGAGATCACCAGTGGACCTATTGCAACGAAAGGCATACTGCCGGTCATCAAGAAGCTTCCGTTCTTCAAGATATTTCTTAAACTAAAAATTGATCAGCGTTTCCATGACCTTGGAAAGAAGGGACGTAACATTATTGGGGAGAAGTTTAAAATTTACAACTACCTAGGATACTTTCAGTAGCTTGGCGCCTTACAATGTGCCTCAAATCAAAGTCCACGAAGTCAGTAAGATGCGGCGTGGAAAAATTTCAAAAAATTAAGAGCTATTAGACCAAACGGGATATTTTCTGAGAATAGAAAAGAGACATCGGGCACATGACACATGATTTTTATCAGCAAACTTATATAAGGTTGTTCAATTGCCTTATCAAGAAAAAAAAAAAAAAAAAAAACAAGCAAAACTGCGGTAGTTACCTTTGATCAACTTGATGAGATACATCATCGAGATCGTTAACAATTTTTTTTTTTAAGTATTCACCAATGAGGAGATCTGAATTTGGTTTCTCTATGGCAACGAAGACATCTGAAAATCAAAGTGTTCACAAACGACAAAGGTAAGATATTCCGCAAGAGTCAATTCAGCTGGTCTAAGACATCACGCAATGTACAATCATCATTTTTGAAAACTTCTTTGGCAGATCCTAATTGTCCATCATTGAAGTTGGGGATACTTGTGATTCCGCATTCGTGATCATTTGCATCTGAATATTATAAAACTGTTAATTTGGAGAACTATTAAAAATTTTCGAAACTTTTCAAGAGCAATTTGCCTTACTATAGAAAAAAGGTTCAAATATTTGTTCCTAATTCAGATGGAGCCTTTAACTATCTGGCTATATTTCATATTTTGTGTCAAATTAAGCAAGAGCTTTGCATTATTATACTGATAATTCAGTAGACTAATTAACTGACGGAAGCGACACCTACATTACATTTCACCAACTACATTGCAATTTTGAACTTTCATACAATTTAGCCACTGATACCTATCCAGATGTAAAATTTAACCGACTGCTCCAACATTATATTTTTAGATCTGGAATATAATTGGTATATTAGCTTACTATATATAATATCAATATGAGTTTCTATTAAATTTAGGGGTATTTTTTTGGTCAGCGTTGTGTTAAATTCACTTAAATTTAAATTCGCAAAACCACGTAAGGAAGTATCACTTCAGATGAGCTAACAAGATTACCCTATTTTATTTGATGCTAAGTCAAGCATTGTATAATTTGATCATATGTTTTGTTATTAAGAACATACCCGTTTATTTATGTACATTATATATTCACTTAAATGTACATACCTACTTATATTCATATTACTTTAAACTTACTGTACGAATGTGCCACATATTGTGAAGGTGACCACGTTTTCTTACTGGAGAGTGAAAGGTTAGCTGTAAAAATTAAGTATACCTTTCATGTTGAGTTTAAAATAAATCAACTCACATATTTTTTTAGTTCCAACCACTTTATTTTGGTGGTACTCTGTCAGCTCCGAAGAACATAACACTTTTAACCAATCATTTTGTGTGCGTTGTTAGCTCTACAGGATTGCAGGGGAACTAATTGTTTTCGTTGAATCTGAACGAGTAAGGTGAGATGCACTTTTCATGACAATGAAACTCTTGTAGGATTTGTCATTTCCTCGCAAGAGACAGTGCCCCTGAAAAAATTATTAAACCACTACACCAAGGGGCTACCACTTGAGATTATAACGAATACAAAGGGCCTTATTGCGAGTGTCGGTTTTCTATCGATAAACGACTTTTGTCGATAGTCGAACAACGAAAATTTAATTTGGTATTGCGAATCTCAATTGTGAACAAAAAATTTCGTATAAGCTATATAAGCTATCGATCTTTGTCGTTCACATTTTTCTGATCGACTGCTTACAACGAGTTTAATTTTCTCACCAATTTTTTGTTGATTTCTTTTTAAATATGGTTTTATTGTTTCTAAAATAACAATTGCTTTAATCACAGAGCAATATAATAATAATTAAAGGAAAATAAAACGCAACATATGGGTTGGGTTAACAATCACTGAAACACATCAAAATAATCTTTATTTACCTTACATTATAGTATTACTCTTATAACTATTTCAAACAAAGAAAAGATGTAAATTAATATAAAATAACATGAAATAATTTTTTTTCGAAGAAAACAAGTAGGTATTATAACATTTATTTTAAGAAAAAACTGATTTACTGATGAAAATTTGTTTGCTATCTGTTAAATTCCAAAATATAGGAATGACTGAAACATATGACAGTGATAAAACTGCAAAACAAAAAAGCCCATACGTTTGTAAGAAATGTCCCGACAAAATTCCCAACGATAAAATATTACGAGGGAACAAAGGAAAATCTTCGTGTCATTTCACAGACACACAGCAAACAATGTGCCTTGTAGCTGATAGTTTGTGTAGTATAGATACTCAACGCTTATTTTTAAGAATTGCATGTGATAGGACTGCGTTACAATTGCATCATAAATAAATTCAGCCACTGTTACACAGTTTTTAGATGATTTCCGTCACATTTCCAAGATTTCTAAAATTTTCTGTTTTAATTTATCTATTAATTGGAAATACATCTTGACTCAATTCAAGACTAAAAAGTATTTTTTTCCTACATGTACTATCACTGGAACTACCCCAAATGCAAAAATATAAGGTTTATTCACAATAAGCGTTTTTGTTATTCACAGTAATAGATATCTATGTCCATCAAGTTACACATTACCAAAACGAAAATTTATCGATGCTTTCGACTTTTATCGTATCGAAAGTTAAACGGCACTCGCAATAAGGCCAAAGTTTTATAAAAATCGTTATTTTTGTATAATTTTGGAAAAAAAAAACGTTGAATGAGAGGTACATTTTAAGTACGAAATAAAACAACAATTTGATCAAGGAAACCAGCAACAATACAAACTTTCAAACTGTTTAGGTATAGTAGCACAAAAAATTAATCGCTCAATTGCTAATCAGCACAATGCTCACAGAGACATTGACGATACTGACTTTGTTCAGTTTCTCTTTCATCGTTGAAAAAATAAAAAAAACATTTCTACGTCATCGTGAAATCAAAATAAACTTTTGCATTATTTTTTGTACGCAAACAAGAAAAGCTTATATTATGTTATGGACTAAACCAATGTAATATACACATCATATTTATCTTAACTTGCGTCAGCTTATTTCTACTAACCACATTTACGCAAAAAATAATTATGATTGATTAAATTATAGTTGCTCTCATCTGAAGCTTGAATTTCCATACTTAGCATTAGATTCCAGATAATCAGACCAGTTTTGTTCTTGTCTTTCATTGTGACTCATATATATTATTTTCCTTAATGGACAAAGTTAAATGAAATGAAAAATATGCAATTAAAAATTAAATTATACATAATTCTTAGCTCATTTCATTCTCATTATATTTTGACGTACATACCTCTTTAAGAAACAATTTTACTATAAAACATCAATTGCATTCGTAAATTGGCATCAGTAACGATTTATTAGTCGCTTAGTTAGCAAACTTATTCAATTTACTCCAAAGAATTAACCATTAGCATCATGAAGGTAAAAGCTTTAAGGATCTTAAAAAAGTTAATCGCGTTCTAATGTATATTTTTTTTTTCATCATTTATAGTTCGCAGTATTTACCGTAGTTATGGTTGCTTTGGTATTCCAAGCCCAGTCATCTGTCATCCCAATTGGCTTGGGTAGTGTTGGTCCAGTCTTATCTGTTACAGGACCTCTTAATCCTGTAGTGGTTCCTGGTGGTTCAGTTGCCATTCAAGCTTCAGTAATTCAGCCAAATGAGGGCAGTGTTGCTGTGCAGGTGCCAAACTTGATCTCAGCGCATGGTGTTCCATCTGTAGTAAGTGTTGCTCAATCAGTTGTACAGCCAAACGTAGGCAGTGTTGCTGTTCAAGTACCCAACTTGATATCCGTGCAAGGTGTTCCATCTGTTGTGAATGTTGCTCAATCAGTGGTTCAGTCAAATGAGGGCAGTGTTGCTGTTCAGGTACCAAACGTGAGCGATGTCCACTCTCCCGTTGCTGTTGCCGTTCATGCTCCAGTTGTTGTTGCCGCTGAAGGTAAATACGTTGCCAAGACTCGTGGTGCTGTCCATGTCGCACCTTTAGCAGGACATTTGCAATCTGCTGCTTCAATCAATCTTCAACCTGCTCCAGGAACTTTGTAAATAGTAAAAGTAACTTAATCTTGACTGGCTTCATCTATATGGATATTTCTATCTTATTGGTGACATAAAAAAAATCATGTAATTTCTTATTGTATCTCACTTCTTAAATGCAAATAAAATAAAATAATATTTATGAATCTGTAATTCAATTAGTCAGCAAGTGTGTAAACCTCAAGTTGGAATACGATTTCTTTGACTTGAGTCCTGCATAGAAAATTTTCTGTTGAAGACTTGGGGACGTGGTTCCCACTTTTATCTGCCAGGTTGGAAGCTTTCCATCTGACAAGACAGAACTTTGTCATACCGAGCAGCCTGACAGCAAGTTTAAAGTTATTTGCTCTCAATAAGTCGATGACTGTGCCTTTAATGTTGCATTGGGGGGTGTTCCAGAAGAAAACACAGTTCAGAACTTGTTAAAAAAATATCAAATCATTTGAATTAGAAATCATTCATTTAAACCTTTCACAGTTTTTCGAAATATGGTTTAATGTCCGGAAATCTTTAAGAATACATCATAACATTCAACTTAAGAAAATATAATTTTCATATCAATTTCAAATGCAAACAGTGCCGTGTCAATACAATTATTATTCAACTCAAAACAATCATCCATTCACTTAAGCAAACGTTCAACTACAACTCACACCTCGCAAACAATCTCACAGCAGGGCATTAATTAATTAAATTGAATTAAAACATCATCGTCTGCACACAGAATATATACTATATATAGTTCAACACAACCCCATCTGGCAAGTCCACCTTAATGTATTAAGTGACCCCATACTGAAAACCAGCATCAAACGTATCCTATCCATCTCTAGCAGATCCAAGAGCCATCAACGGATGTTTGAGAATAAAATAAAAAAAAAATTAAAAGAAAAAGACAAACAAAAGAAAAAAAAATGATGAAGATAAAACAAAAAAAAAATATCCTTAAACTCACACAATAAACTAAGCACAGTTAAGTATCCTATCGCATGTGGAGTGGATTAATGTTGGTCCAACATGCGACCTCCTGGCTCCTGGCTCCTTGCTTGCAGTAATAATAACATAGGAAAGTGCATTCAACACTGAATAGGAAAAGACATTTTGCTGCCTCCTCTACATTCTCTTCCTTTTTGCTAGCCTGACCGCACATATCCGTTTCCAATTGTGCTTGCTCTCAAAAGGATTCCGGACACACATTGTAAATATATCCTTCTCGTCGTATAGTCAATGGCACTTGCATAATACTCTCTACTTTATATATACGACACGGCCTGTAGAATGCATGAGAGTAGAAAATCGAAGTGCTTCTTCACGTCTGCGGCTTACTTGAAGTCCAGTTTTGAGTTCACTTAGCCAAATACCACAAGTTCTGTATGAGAAGATCATTCCTAAGTTAAATAATACAAGGTGTTCTTTTTTAGAATTGAAAAAAAAAAACAATATTTTATTTGGCTTGTAGCAGTTTTGACCTTACCGAACAACAGTGGGTGAAGAGGTTTTCCGATACTGTTTTTCCATACGATTTCTCCCCTCATGATGAAAAAAGACAAACATTTTTGAAAAAAAGAAGGAAGGGGATGTTTTCAACGTTTTCTCTCATTAAAAAATTAATTTTTGACATCATGGATTTTCGAACTGGAGGTGAAACGTGCATTTTTAAATAGAGGCGATTCTGAACAGAGGCTGGATACCTGGCACTCTGCAGATATATTCAAAAGTTCCCTATCAGTTCTGTCGTTTTGTAAAGCCTGAGGGTAGCACTTTTCCTAAATTTTGGAGAGCATTTCGAATACTAAGACGCCCAACAAAATATAATTATGTATATTGTATAAACTAAAAAATCCACCAAAAATAAAAAAAAAAGATTGTTATGGGCAATAAACACAAAACATATTTTTTTATAAAAACCTTTTATCTAACAAAATAGGAACTGTTACACTAACAACTCATAGTGGTTCATGAATTTAAAAGATTAATGCCCAGTTTCACCAAAATACACCTAAAAGCATTTTAGTTAACGGAGTAATAAAATTTATTGGCATTTTAACTTAAAATGTTTTGTATCAACATTAGGAGGTGAATTTTTAATAATGAGGAATCTTGATGCCAACCCCGGATTTTTATTCACCATACATGGGTCTCTTTCATTAGAGTAAGCGAGAGGAGAGCATATTAATTGAAAAATTTCAACGTTCTCTTAGTCTTGCATTTTTAAGACGCCTTTAAAATTTATTTGGAACAAAATGGGACTCTAGTTGATTGGCTCTTTTAAAACTGAAAGTGGTTGGTGAAATTGAAACATGCCATTTTAAGATTTAACAACATAATAAATATATAAAAGTTTTTGGAGAAACTGGCCATAAAACTAAAAACTTAAAATCAATGGCGCAAAATTTTAAACGATTTAGCATCATACTAAAACATATTTAGCATATTACAAGGTTAAAAAACTAGTGGTTCGTGAACTAGTATGATGCTAAATACGTTTTAGTATGATGCTAAATCAATTAGAAGTGTGCGCCAATATTATTGAAATAAAGCAATTTATATCTCCATTTTTTTTTTAAAGAATAAAATTAAAAAAACGATATTCTTAAAATAAAGTATGTAAATAGATATGGTATATCCATTTTTCATGAATTAGGTGTAAAAAAAATAAGAAAAAACTTAGTAGCACTTTTGTTTTTTTGTATTTGGAAATTAATTTTTTTGACGGCTCCCACTTTAGGGCGAAGTTATTATTCAAAAAATCTTTTGCTGTTAAACAGAATTCACAGTTTCGATGTGCAAGCAATTTCGCTTTTTGTCTTTTACGTCGGAAAATTTTCTCTCAGAAGTAACACTACTATGTTGAAAAGCTCAAATTGTTCCTTATAGTTCCTTACTAATGGAAACACGTACTAATTCAAAGCATTTTTTGAGTTGAATATATTCTTATAAAAATCTTCGAAACTTATAAGTCTCTTGATACGAAAGATTGATTAAGAAATAACCTCCATTCCTCGTCTAAATTTTCAGACTCTGACTCATCCACTAAATTCGGGAATATTGTCATCAACGGCAATAAACTTTGAGCTAAATTCTTGGGATCGATACCTTGAACTGCTACTAAAACTTCGTCATCAAATTTGACTCTGAACACTTACTTGCATACATATTTCAATATAGTACTCACGGCCATTACTTTTTTATTTTTTTAATGTCAGTCATAGACATTTTCGTTTTATTTATTACTATTGCTGCTGTTGTCCCCATATAAACATTGTTAATGTTCAAACAAATATTTTCGACGAATAAATTGATATTATTTAACTCCAAATCCAAATTTGGGGAGCCTTTTTAGAACATGAGTAGCACAGTAGCACTTTCCTCAGCAAAGTAGCAAAATGCTACTATAGGAGCCACATCGACAGCAGTTTTCCCTATCAATGCTGGTGTACGTGTCGTCTTTAGTCCCTCATTCTTCATTTTAGGCCTGCCTGCAATATTCTAGATGGTATAGAGACAATCTTAAGAGATAATCAGTTATTCTTTGCTAATGAAGATCTAACATCCTTGCAACGAACATTTATCTATTGTGGAAGAATATTTTGGAGAGAAATAAATAAACAAAATAAATACTTACACTGCAAATTTTCTGAAGCACATTCCTATTTGTGCACATAAAAAAAATGCTTCTGAATTGCGATGAGTTTCTAAATCTTGTACATATCTATTGTTTACAGCGAAGTTAGGTGTATATGAAGAAGACACATCATTGAGGGGATGATTTTTAAAGTGGATGAAGTAAAGAACGAAAAATACTTGAATAGCTGAAAGCAGGTTTACACAGATTTTGTTCGTCCAGCGATTACATACGGTTAACAATTTAAGATAATATATACCAAGAGTATGAAAGTATCTTAAGTCCGCTGAGATGAAGTGTTTCGACAGAAATAAGAAAGAAATATTTTTAATTCCTTTGAAAATAAAGAGCACGACTGGGTCGCACAATCTCGCTCTTGAAGAAAGTTACTTTTGCGTTCAAGACTGGAAAATTCATCTGACCAGTCGTTTTTATGAAAACAAAATCAGATGTTTTTTTCCAAAAACATCTTTTAAAAACAAATGTTTGAATAAAAAAAATATTTAAAATGAAAAAAGTCACCGTCGTTAAAAAATTTAATTACATTACAATTTATCAAAATTGATAGTATTTTTCCGAAAAATTTAGAATAATCGGTTTTTCAAAAAAAAAAAAAACTTTTTTTCAAAAACTTTTTTCAGTACCTACATATTATTAAAATTTAGCAGTAGAATTTGGTCAAAATCGATGCAGCCGTTCAAAAGATAGTCAGAATAATATTATATAACTGTGATATGGCAGGTACCGTTAATAATCTGATTCTAAAAAAAAAGTTAAATGACATCACCATTGGCAAGAAATCACTCACATAAAATTTTATCGAGATTGATCTTATTTTTTTAGAGAAAAATAGAATTATACTACTGGGTCGCATGAACTTGCTCTTATATAAAAAACAATGCGACTGTAAAAAAAATCACTTTAAATTATATATACCTAAGTATACATACTTGAAAGGGTAAAATATAAAAAATGGCTTAAATGTGATATCAAGTTGTATGGTAGCTATCATTAAGCGATTGTTTAGCCAAAAACTTTAAATGTCTTTTTGTTGCAAATATTCAATTCGAGTGTCATACCAAGTTTTAATGAAATCGGTGTAGCCGCTATCAATTTGTAGCCAAATTTGTAAAAAACCGTTAACACAAAATTTCCGTTGTTTGCATTTTTAAAACTGGGATTTTTTTTTTTTTACGAAACCAATATTTGCCATATTGAACAAGTAAAAAAACGTCTGCGGATATATTACTTATAAAGAATACTTCTTACCAAGTTTCAAGAAAATCGGTCTAACTATTTAGAATGCAGGTATCGATACATTCTACATACATATAGACAGACAGCCAGGCAGACAGACATATAGACAGACAGACAGAATTGCCGGAAGCTTTTTTTCGACTTCTCTATCATCGTAATTGAAGTAAATGAAAACGCATTTCGTGTTTGTTCGTGTAAGCTTTTATATATTTATTTTTAATAATATCTAAGACCAGTCACGCTGTACTTTTTATTTCGTTTACACCAGCACTTTATTATTTACTATAGTTCCAATGACTTTTAAGTAAGTTATTCAAATAAAAATAAACACCCTGTAAATTAATCTATCTAAGCAAAGAATCCATCTTTCATTGATTTCATGATTTTTACAAAATGTTGGACGTGTACCTTCATTTTATCCGATCAATAACGTTTAAATGGATTCACATATTATTTCCGAATGCCTTATATCATTATTGGTAGATATTTTTATATAGAAAATTATTTCCTCAATGAACAAGAAAGCAATTATGGGTCCAGCAAGGATCTTTAATTAAGCGTTACGAATTATTATGTCAAGTCATAGAGGTTCTCTACGGGGTGTCGAATAAGAGGGTATCTCAGCTGGCCCCCCCATCAAAAAGCCATCTCTCGTCTTGTGTTAATTTGAAGGGCGTTTATGCTCAATTATCCAGGCACCTAGATAAGCAGCTAAAAACGATGAAGACGATGAACTGAATTTTCAAAGAAAACTTTCTTTCTCCAACGACCACGACACGACTGGTGTGGAGTTGGCGGGCGCGCAAGCACGAACGACGGGGATGTTAATCGTTGGTGGTAGTCATTTCCTTTTCCCTTCCCTTTTTGCGTGTGTTCTTCTATTTCAGCTTTGGTCAGCTTCAGGAAGGAAATAGGGAATTTACAACCAAAAAAAAAAAAAAAAAACTGTAAATCCTTGTGGGCATTAAGGATTCTCCCTCACGTAGTTTTATCACTTTCCTGGTGGCTCACTTCCTTCCTTCTTTTGTTTGTCATTCTTCGCCGGCAGGAGCGATTTTCTTAGAATGATTTTAGTTTTTCGTTAATTTCATTTGGAGACACTGTCTTCTTCTTGTAAAAAGTTTATTTGTTTTTTTTTTTCGTCATCCTCCAGGTATAAAAGGATAAAACTTTGGCAAGCGATAGTCCTTTATCCAGAGACACAGGTAGTTGTACGTTTTTATATATTATTTTCAAGATTGTGATGGGAATTTGTCGCGAAAGCGAATTTCAGTGTGTTTTTGGTTATACCGACCACACGAAGAAAAGAAACTTTTTCCGTTATACCCCAAAAAAAAAACGCAGATATTTTTTATTTTAAATTTAGCTCTTCTAACGGAGTGATAAAGAAGTTTTTTAATTTGTTTTATATTCTTGTAGTTTTTTTGTTTTTTTTTTTTTTTTGTATCTTCTTCATTTTCTTTGAAGTGAAGTAAAATCGGTCGCAAAACTTTTGGATTTTTCGGCGGATAAAGTTCTGTAATGTTTTATTTTTTTTTTGTTAGTGTCTTCTCGTGGTTACACTTTGTTTAAGATGTATCTCAAACATAATAAAAAAGAGTGTACGAACGAAAAAGACATTTCGGAACAAATGCAATCCGGAAATGATTGTAGTTGCAGAGTCGTTCGTGCCTTGGAAAGTTGTGTAGAGATTTAATTTTGACAAATTCTGTAAGGTAGGTGGAATGAAGTATAACTTTTTTTTTCGCTTTAGTGTGTAAAGTTCGTGTGTATATATTTTGTTTGAATAAAAATACATTCTTGGTAAGTTATTTTTCATTAACTTAATGTAATTTTGATTATATTTACAACAGTGGAAAAAAGTAGGGAATTGAGTGAAGGTACACTGAAGCAAAAAATTGGGTATACACAATAAAAAGATTATTACAACACTAAACTTTTTGTTTGCTAAAGTTTTATCCACATATAAATATACCTACATTTATTGTGGACATTTCAGTTTCAGTTTTATTAAAATTACGAGTTTATTATTTTTTCTCCGAATTTTTCCACTTTAGTCTAGTATGCAGCTGAAGTGAAACGAAATTTTCCGTCGACTCCAAAAACATAGGCGAAATGTAAACGAAACGGTACCGGACAATTTTTTATGTAGAGTTCCACAATTTGTAAAAAAATATTTTTTAAAACACACAAAAAAACAAATAAAAAGAACAGAAATCCATTTTATAATAATAACACCAACAAAATACAAAGTCAAAATTTCGCGAGCAATTAATATCCCAGTCAATTAAATTGTCAGCGAAAATAGTGTAGAGATTAGCGGAGACTTGAACCGGTTATCAACCGTTTCACCATGGAGCTGCGTAACACAAAACGAAAAGAAGGACGAAAAATTTCGGTTTATGATTTCACTGTGTCATTTTTGTATGGGATTTTTCGTTCAGCTACATACTAACTAGATTGTATAGCAAAATTGTTACGTGCAGCAGTGGAAATAAGATATTTTCATAACATATTTCCATTCATGTTATGAAAAAACTAATTTTTTTAACAATTTAAATTAAAGTGTTAAGACTTTTTTTTAGAAATATAAGCAATTTTTTTTTAAAGATATGTCCTATATGTGTTGAGTGCTGTTGCTATCTCTACAGATGTAATGCTGGTTTGGTTCGATTTTTTTCAAAATTCTGACTAGGCCATAATTTATTTGTCAAAATTCTGCTTTTCAAAAATCTGCTCATTATATAATTCGGCAAATAATAAAGAAAAATAAGGGAATGAATAATCCCGAGTCGTTTACTATTTTTGGTATTTACTGAAAATTAAAAAGAAAATCAAATTGAAAAGTAAATATCTTGCACTGAAAATATAAATAATAAGAGCACGACTGGATCGCATAAACTTGCTTTTTGGGCAAGTTAATTTCGTGTTAACGATTTGAAAATTCATTTGACAAGTTATTTTTAGGAAATAGAGAAAGCAATAAATGTGAAATATAAAAAGATTTATATGCAAGAAATCACCGCCGGTAAAAATTCAATTACCAACAATAAATTTTATCAAAATTAGCTGTATTTTTTTCGAAAAAAAATAATAGTCTTAGAATTATTCAATTAAATCTGTGCAGCCATTTAAAAGATAGTCGGTGTAATAAAAAACGGTTATAAGGCAGGTACCGTTATTAAGCTGATTCTGGGCAACAAATCAATCATGTAAAATTTTATGGAAATTGATCATATTTTTTTTTTGAGAAAATTAGAATTAGGTATAGGTATCGGTTTTTCAAAAAAAAATTTTTTTTCAAAAATTACTTTTTTTAAATTTTTTTTGCAGTCTGATTAAGGTTTAGCGGTTGTTCTTCCGCAGGTACCGTTAATTAGCTGATTCTGAAAAAAAATTACCATCATTGGCAAAAAATCAGTCGTATAAAAATTTATCAAAATCGATCGTATTTTTTTCGAGGAAAATGGAATTATTCGTCACGCTTACCCGTACTTTTTATTTACGGTTATATGTACTATAAGGCAAGTTATGCATTCGTGCAAAAACAAAATTTTGGGATAACAATCAAACATGACATTACGATGATAGCGAAGACGAAAAAAGTGGGTCTGGAAATTCTGTCTGTCTGTCTGTCTGTCTGTATGTCAGTCTGTGTGTATCAGCACCTACAGCCTAAACGGTTCAACCGATTTACTTCAAATTATGTATATAGGATTTGTAGATCATTCCTTAGAGTAGGAACTGAAATATTTTTTAACTCAAAAAATAACGGTACCTATCATATAACGGTTTTGGAAAAACTTAATTTTCTCGAAAACGACTCAAACGATTTTCTTAAAAAAAAAATACTGATGGTTGTCGTTTGATTTCGTTTTGTTAAATTTCAAAAAAATATGTTTGGCAAGCCAATTAAGGGTACCTCCCATAGAACCGTTATTTTTTTCTTGAGCTATCTCATAAACGGGTTAATCGTTTTAAACCAAAAATATTTTTTAGAAAGGTCTAGGTGACTTAAACAAATTTCAATACCAATATTTTGCAAAAAAGCATAATTTTAGTTAATTTTTTATTTTTTTTTTTTGAAAATTCGATATTTGGAAAACGGTTTGACAATTTTTTTTTTATTTTTTGTGCATAAATGCAAACAATTAAGCACTTAAAAATGGTGTTTTTCAAATTTGTAAAAACAACTTAAATAAGTAAACATCGGATTATTTAAAAACCTCTCTAACAATTTGGGAAATAATATTTTTGTTAAACTTATATTTAGGCAACAAAATTTTTTGCATACTTTGATTTCGGTTTAAATCTTTGTAAAAAGAAGTTTTAGCACTTTTGTGAAAAATTCATATGATTTTTTTTTTTTTTGGATTTAAAAAAAAATATTAAATTTAATTTTATTTTCGTGACAACTTGCCACAAGAACAAGTACGTGCAACCCAGTAGTTCACGACAAGAGCAATTTCGTGCGACCGAGTCGTGCACTTCATTTCGTTTTATTTTACTTGCGATTATAGGTACTAGGTGCTGAAAGTCAAGATTCTTAAATTCGTACTAGATATTTGGATTTTTTGACAGTCGGTACTTTCAGAAACTGATGGATTTTATTATTCGGGATATTGAGAGTCGGGATTTCGTAACTTTTGTCGCCAAAAAATAGTCGGGATTTTGAGAGACAATATGTTGAAACGATCTCGTTGTGGTTCCTCAAACAAAATATTTAAAAGAAGATGAAGATGAAGATGATGTAGGTTATCCTTCCCAAATAAACGTTCCGGTTGCATGCCTTCGGCCTCAGCGGCTTTTTTTAATTTGAACAAATTAGATGACTGCATCTTTGTCGTCTTTTAGATTGATAAGCTGAAGTTATTCTTTGGTGGGATCTTCGCTGTCTTTATAGTCTAGGTACATCAGGGTGTCTTGTTCATTCTTATTTCTGAAAACCTTTTTGTCAACTGATATAATTATACCATTTGGGCATAACCATATAACGACATTACGCAGATTAAGTTTATTTTTTCCAGAACCCGATTTAATTTTCCTTCTTCTGTCAACCTGAAGATGTCGGGATATCGTTTTCTTTATTTTGACGCCACCATTTTGACTGTAATGCTTCCTTGAAGATGGTTTTAAATTGGACGACCTTATTTTCTTCTTTTTCCCTTCAAAAGCCAACTTACAGAAACACAGAAAACAAAACACAGAGATCTAAGAAACCACTTTCATTTCTTAACCTTATTTGTTTACTTAACACAAAATGTAATATAAGCCAATATCGAACTAAAATAATTGCTTTGATGCAAAAAACACAAAAACAAAGAATCGTTTACCCTTCTATTCTAACTAAAAAGAATTTCTTTTCCACGAGTACCTATATATCATTTCTCATATAACCTTTTTTGTCTTCCTAGATTTTATTTTTGCCTTAAGTGCTTTCCTCAACTATACCATGTCCTTTAGATGTAAAATTTCCTTTGAAAACTTTTTATCTCGAGGTCAATTTTGATAGATTTTTATGTGGCTTAACAGAAAGTAACACTTCAAATTGTGTTCAAAAAGCCATAATAACCTTGTAGGACAAAGCTCTTTCACTCTTGGTGTCATTCATTTAGTAAAATCAATAAAATTTTCAGGAAATTGATTTTCATACTTTTTACATCCATTGTTTAAAATTACACACAAAACAAAAGATATAGTATAAAGCTTCGAATATAACCTCGATATTTTTACTTGCTCAATAGGGCAAGTATTGGTTTCGTGTAAAAAAAAATCGAGGTTTTAATCAAACCTGACATTACGATGATAGAGAAGCCCAAAAAAGTAGTTTCGTCATGCCGTCCGTTGGTCTGTCTGTGCGGATGTGCGTATTAGCGTATGTGCGTATGTGCGTATGTGCGTATGTGCGTATGTGCGTACGTGCGTATGTGCGTATGTGCGTATGCGATTATGTTCGGGTGTGCGTATGTGCGGTTGTCTATTCACCGAGCCTAAACGGTTTGACGGATTTTCTTTAAACTTCTAAAACTTTTTTATGATTCGAATTCGAATTTTTGTTTTAGCCCGGCTATAACGGGTACCTCCCATATAACGGTTTTAGTTTTACCAAATTTACTCAAAAATCGCTCTAACGATTTTGATGATACTTTGTGAAAGTTATATTTGAACTGTTATTAAAATAACTGCATTTCACATAACGGAGAATTGGTTTGAACGGTTTTTACAAATTTGGCCATAAATAAATGACGGCATACCCGATTTTATTTAAATTTGGTATGACACTTAAATTTATATCTCGCTTAAGCCATTTTTCGATATCTTTTCCCTTTTTCCTAATCCCATAGTTTGCTACAAGAGCAAGTTCTTGCGACCGAGTCGTGCATTTTATTTTATTTTTGTATCTAGATACAATATTAAAGCCAGCGAGCGGTAAAGTGTTTGCAATGAACGTTAATAAATTGTACGCGTGGATAAAGGTCGGTACTTCATAATGATGATCGTTTGTTTCAAAGGAAAAAGTTAAAAGCTCTTGGAGTTAAAAAAAAAAAAATAAATTAAAAAAAACAACAAAAAGTTGTAAGGACATCAATTCATTCATTTCGTTTAACTAAAGAGGATGACCAGTTAAATTAAACGTATCCATTAAAATCCGTGTTCGCTCTTTTATTGACACAAACATGTGTTTGTACATTTATATATGTAAAACAGACGCACAGGAAATATTGCTTGCAAAATATGCTTTGCGATGCCGTATGTGTGTTATGTTTGCATAAAAAGTCTGCCTTTGAGTATTTATATTCAACCAACTGTGTGTACGCAAGTCTTAAAATTGAAATAATAGTCATGATTTAATTTAATTCGGGATTAATTAAAATGCAAGCAGAGTAATATTTATTTAATAAATTAAATTTAATTCGCTGCTCTAGAAGCTGATTAGGAAAAGATTTATGGAATATTTTGAATAGAGTATATTGAATCCTGTATAGGAATTAGTATAGGTACTCCTACTTCATTGTTAATATGGCTAAGACCAGACAGGACCAAGTAAGTAGTGACAATTAATAGTCTAGATTTAGATAGACAGATACTTTAATCGGAGCATATTGGTTGCCAACAAATATACTCCACTTCAGTCGATTTGGTTTAAGATAAATATTTTAGCTGCGGCTACATTTTGTTCTATAAGAATATCTGTTGAGCGTTTTAAAAACACTGTGTGCCTTTGGGATTTCTATTTGCAGCTTTACATTGTGATACTCAGAAGTTGACTAAAATATACGTTGCCTCCTCGTCATTGAATCACTTTTCTTGGACAATTAATTAGAAGAGCGACGATCACCCAGTAATATTATTTCAGGGTAACAGATTTTTACTTGCGATTATAGATACACTACAAGGCATAGGCAAGTTATGCATTTCGTTTACAAAAAAAAAATTGATATAACAATCAAACATGACATAACGATGATAGAAGGGTCGACAAAAGTGGGTCCAGATATTCTGTATGTCTGTCTATCAGTCTGGTTGTATAAGTACCTACAGCCTAAACTGCTGATCCGATTTGGTTCAAATTTGGTTTGAAGGGTTTATTGACCGTTCCCTAAAGAAGAAATTGAAATTTTTGTTCTATCCTTAAAAAACAACGATACCTGCCATATAATCGCAAACGAAAATCCAATTTTGCTCGAAAAAAATACGATCAATTTTGATAAAATTTTACATGAGTGATTTGTTGCCAATGGCAAAGCTTTTCATTAGAAAATATATTTCGAAAGAAGCTTGTAATCGGTACTTCCTATAGAACCATTTTTACTTGCTCAATAGGACAAGTATTGGTTGCGTGTAAAAAAAAAATTCGAGGTTTTAATCAAACCTGACATTACGATGATAGAGAAGACGAAAAAAGTATGTTTCGTCATGTCGTCCCGTCGGTCTGTCTGTGCGTATGTGCAGATGTGCGGATATGCGGATATGCGGATGTGCGGATGTTCGGTTGTATGTTACAGCCTAAACGGTTGAACGGATTTTCTTCAAACTTTGTGTGTAGTATTTTTCGGTGATTCCCTAGAGGACAAATTTGAATTTTTGTATTAGCCCAGCTATAACGGGTACCTCCCATATAACAGTTTTAGTTTTTCCAAATTTTCTCGAAAACGGTTCTAACGATTTTGATACAACTTTGTGAACGTTATATTTAGATTGCTTTTAATATAACTGCATTTCAGGTTTTTGGCTAAAAATGCTCATAACGGGGAATTGTTGTTAACGGTTTTTACCATTTAGGTCTAAATTGACAACGGTTTACTCGATTTCATTTTAATTTGATATGCTATATAATCTAAGCATTCAACACAAGATGGCATTTAAAGTTTTTTTTTTGCTAAGCAGCCATTTAATGTAAATACCATACAACTTTACCTCACATTTAGGCCACTTTTCCACATAATTCAGCAAATTAAATTTTCCCAATTCAATAGTTTGCTACAAGAGCAAGTCCGTGCGTTTTATGTTTTATACTGACTACCTCGTAAATTTATTTACCGTTTTTAGTGAAATTTGATATTCAGATAGTCCTGCAAAGCCTGATAAATATTCGACAAAAAAAGTACTTTTTTTAAAAAAGTAATTTTTTGAAAATGTAAAAAAAAAAATGTTATTTAAAAAACTGGTCAAATTAATTTTTAAGTCGTTAGCAAAAAGTTAAACTGCTACAATAGCAAGTTTGTGCGACGCAGTCGTACTCTTTATTTTTATCAGAGACTTTACGCAGAATCAGTTGGACTAATGTGGAAAAATCAACGGAGGTATAGCATTCATCTCTAATAAATGTTTTGTATCCATCAACACTTCAACAGACTTGAAAATGAAGAGTGTAAGGGAAAACAACAACATTTAGAATTCTCTGCAACAAACTTATAATTTAGAAAGCGAAATAAGACAAGGAACTGCCAAAGGACACTTCCACGAACTAGACTACAAAACATTGTGGTAGAGTGACGAAGTCAAACCAGTGATGACTAGAAAAACAGGCTTTCAATTTTTGGCCATTGTGCCCTTCTCATAATATAGAAAAAAGAGCACGCCCGGATGTAGTCTCTAGCCAGAAGCTTAAAAAAAGTGTAACCAGAAGTTAAAGCAGATAGAAGAGCGTATAGCAGGAGTTGGAAGAAATATCTGCACCAGCATTGGGCCAAGCGGGGTACCCTCGCTGATTTCTCAAAAATTATTTGAAATATCACAGGATGGAATGTTACCTTTTACCAGTTAACAAGAAGAATAGTGATACGCTCAACTGGGTATAGTTACCATTCAATGTGTGAACGGTACAGAATATTTATGCAGCCCATTTTCTGATCCAATCGACATCGATTTGAACGAAAAAGTTGTTCGTAAGTACGAAAAGTTTAAATAACTTGAATCAATTATCAATAGTAAAGTATCTCGTTATGACGACATCATATAGTTACAGCGTAAGCGTAGGGTGATTGTAGTTTCGTCAGAACTTTGCCATCGTCCATCGTCTACAACGGACAAATGCCCATAAGATGATAAAGGCAAATGTCTACACTGTACAAGTTTGTCCAGCGCTAACATCCGATTCACAATGTTGGACAATGTACAAGAGGTATTTGATCAAATTGATGGCAATGGCAACTATGATAAAGATGCTTCGCAAGATACAAATTTTTATTTTATATTTATCTACATAATACCAGTAATCAAATACTAAATTATTGATGTCATCATAAAAACTTATAATTATGTATTTTTTTCTTACAAGAATGTGAAACAGAACTTGCTGTATCAGGTTAAGTTGGATCACACTCACACGTCTTTTATAAGGCATTAAAGTTCTTTTTCTTTAGGTTAATGAAGTTAGTAACTAAAAAGAAGCATCATTAAATAGATAAATCGAAAGGAAATATGTCTTTCTTCTGTACATTATGGATCACAAAAATAATTGAATTTCTTTAAATTTAAGTTTATTTTTATGTAGCAAGTATTTATCGCTGATAATTTTAATTATACAAAATGATTAAAGATATATTATTTTGTATAATATAATTTCAGTGTTTGTGTTGTATCTAACTCTTAACTTGAATAAATGTTTCTTCTTTCTTTTAAGCTTCTCAAACAACTGATCAACTAATTTTCACAAAACTCTTACAAAGCCAATCCATCTTAATCCAACATCATATTCAACATTACACTTTAATTTATTTTAATATCTAATTTATATTTATTTTTATTTTCCAGGAAAAATACCAACAATTAATTCCTTAAATAAATTAAATGCATTCCTCTATCCAGTTCAGCTCAACGCAATGGTTAAGAAGTTATAAATTCTTAAATATAAAACATAACAATTAATTATACAACTGCTTCTTTTTAGATCAGCCACAGTTTCAAGAAGTTACATAAGAAACAGCATGTATTTCTTAACCCAATTGTTGAGGAATTCAGATAAACACTGTCGGCCCCATGAATAGATTCAGTGATAATAATGAAGTTTACGAATCTTAAATTTTTAACACTATATCTATATTATAAGTTACATATTTTTATTACAAATTAAAACAAAGAGAACTTACTTCGTCGAAACATCATAGATGTGAATCATTATCTATTTATATTATAATGGGTTAAACTATTACTTATACAATAACCGGAAATGTCTATAATTATATTCCTGCTATAGGAGGGTGAGGGGCATTATTTGCAACACTGAGGAGTATTTTTGTACCATGGATTTTTTAATGAGACATTGTTGCGTTGGTGTTAATGTTGGTGGAATTCTATGTTTGGTTTCAGGAAACAAGTTAAAGTGTTCGAGAATAAGCAAAAATGAATATTTTCAATTTACTCTCATTTGTTTTTTACTGATAATACATATTTATGAAAAAATAATATCAGACATGCAAATAATATAAGATTTTCACACAGAAAAAATTCGCATTTCATTTCTAAACTCAATTAAAGTGCTTATTTATTAAAACACATTTAATTTTTCAAAGTCCGGAAACTGTTAAGTAACTTGATAGTTTTTAAAAAAACCCTCATCTTAGATTTTTCAAGCCACCGCTTAAATTTTGGTAGGTATTTTAAAAATTATGTTCCTGTTACTAGATTTCTATAAGGTACCTATTACTTATGTATAAATCTCAAAAAAAAAGATTCCGAAAAAGTGATATTGAACTAGGTATCTCCCGGTGTAGTTTTATGATCTTTAATTTTTTAGTAAATTTAAGTCAACCGAATTTTCCTAACAATTATAATTTTAAGCTAATATTATAATACAATATTTCGTAAAACATACACCATGGACCTATTCATATGACCGACAGTTTATTGTGCATCCAGTTTTATACCACAAATAGAATCATAACAATGCAAACATATTCTGCAATTTCAAAATGAAATTTCATAAGGAAAAAAAAAATAATATCAAACCACTTAACACCGCAACTGACCTTGGCGAAACACCCAAATCATTTCAATATTATATTATTGTGAAAAACTTGTTCCAACCTTGCATTTTATTTCGTCACTCGTTGCATCGCAGCCGCATTCAGTTATATGAATTATAATCTCACCTGGCGCTGCACAAAGTGTTGGCGGCTTGTTGATTCGCACCAATGCTCCTGACTTAGAGCCTGCGTCTAAGTCAAAGTCACCTAAGCAAGCTGTCAGTTCGCAATTGGTCAACTTTTAATAAAACTAGATTTCCGCACATGACTGATGGCGTCGTTGATCGCCACCGCGAATTAAGTCGCCTTGCAGACATAAACACGCCCAATTAATTCAATGCAATTAATGATATAAAATAATAATAAATAAGCGATTAATATTGACAAGTTGTTTGCATTAAATTAAAGCAGCCTCCACAATGGTTTATCTCCAGTCATAGATTTTATGGAATGCCAGAGATTGACGGGCAGACTAACCCATTTTAATGCTGTGACAGAAGAACTAGATCTCAGACATGGAGATCGTGCAAGTATAAAAACTTCTGCTAGATTCATGGATAACCATCAGTAACGATTCAATCGTAGAACAATTAAGACCTTAAAAAGTCAGAAATATACCAACATTCTTCTAGCATCATGAAGGTATATATTTTGAAATTTTATTTACTAAAAATCCCGAAATAACAATCATCTTTTAATTCAGTTCGCCGTTTTTGTCGTAGTCGTGCTTGCTTTGGCTCTTGGTGCATACTCATCTGTGATCTTGGGAGCTCCAGGTCCACTCTTGGCCGTCTCTGTTCCAGCTGGTATTGTAACAGTTCCCGGTGCTTTGTCCATTCAGGGACAATTACCTGGTGCCATCTCCCTCCAAACCGGCCCAGCCGTTGCTGTTGCCCCAGCAGCCATTTCCATCGCCCCTGCAGTTGCTCCAGTTGTAGTGGGTGCTGAGGGTACTTATGTTGCCAAGACTCGAGGTGCTGTTCACGTTGCTCCATTGCCAGGACATTTGCAATCAGCTGCTTCAGTTAACTTGGAACCAGCACCAGGAACCCTTTAAGGAATTCACTCACAACAAACCACCAATGTTGATTTTCAAGCTCTTCACATCATCCTTTAAATCCTTT
This sequence comes from Baccha elongata, assembly GCA_951217065.1. NCBI lineage: Eukaryota > Metazoa > Arthropoda > Insecta > Diptera > Syrphidae > Baccha > Baccha elongata. The sequence continues at coordinate 250,514,188 of OX578272.1, forward strand.
CTTTCTTCCTCTTTTCTATATGAAATTCTAGTGAAAATGTGTTAACCCACTCTCAAAGGTGAGTGGGTGGAAAAATTGTTTTGGGGGCCTCCAGTCAGTTTTTTTTTTGTTTGTAAAGATTTTGTTTTTTTTTTTTTGATTAATGTTAATTATTTCTCTTAATAAATAAAAACAAATGTAAAGAAGTTTTTTAGTAAAAACAAGTCAGTTATCAGAAGTGAACATAAAGCTGTTTAAATGGCTTATTAACTGTTGAAGTACAGTTGGCGCTGCATATTCGTCTCTTAATACTTGGTCGCACTGCTATGGGCAGTGTTCGAAGATGAATTCAAGGACCTAACTTTGGAGTGTGTCTGTGACCTTGTTTTTATTCCCTATTTTTTTTTCGAGTTCCGGAAGTGCAACTTTGGTTCGTCTATATCCATGAACATTTGTCCAGAAATATATTGCTCATGACCTAGTTTGATATTTTCTCTGTCGAACAGCATGTGAATCATGCAAATCAGTTCATTGATTGCTGAAACACAGACGGATTCAGATTTGTTCTTAAAAAGGCTTAAATTAAGATGAATTTTTTTGTTTTTAAGTTTAACCTTTCCGGTTTGGATTTCCGGTAAATTTAATTTTTAGCAACTTATATTGGCTCTCCAAACCATTAGCAACGCCATCTGTACATAATCATTTTTAAAACTAAACTTTTGTTTTCAGCTGCGTACACACTTCACTTCAAAACAAGCCTAATAATTGTCAATTGACAGTTAATAAAATTTGAATATGCAATATTACGTAATTTATGGCAATGTTTTTCCAGATTTATGAAAGTGCCAATGAGAAAAATTCCAAAGGATCATTTTTATATCTAAACAAATGACAGAAAAATATTCGGTTAAAAAAGAGCGTTACAGAAAGGGTCCCGGAAATTACGCCAGAAGAAATTACGTAAGCATTTTTTTTTTTTTTTTTTTTTAAAGCGACGAAAAATTTTTTATACAGATGTCTTTGGAAAAAAGCTAAACTTTTCCGACAGTCTTTCTGAAATTGCCTGAATTGGAAAAAATGTCAGAAAATCTTGGTTAAAAAAAATGAGAGAAAAAATGGGGGCGTTGCGAACAAAATGCCTAATCAGTGCAAGGAAAGTTACGTTCTTCCAATTATCAACATGGGAGGGCCCTTAGGCAACGAGGAGTCACGGAAATCTATACATAGATGATCAAGAACATGTATAGTTATGGGCCAGTCAAAACCAGAGTTACCGAAAATTTGGTTACTGAATCACGATGAAGGTTCAACGACAGGCTTAACCGGTTTGTACGGCGTCATAGATCTAAACAGATAAATACGTAGGTATCTATATGTCGACTCCAATGGTAACATAACGCCGTGTGCGAACAGCGTTAAAATTGTATCCATTGGCTAAATTATGACACTAGTGTGGTGAATATAAACTTAAAAAATTTAGCCTGCTCTGGAGCAGGCTTAAATTTTTGCCAGTGGATAATTTTCTATGCCTATGAAGGAGTGAGAGAGATAGACGGCGTAATGTGTTTGTTTTGAATGTTCCATTGCTTTCATTCGCATTTATTTTTGTTTGTTCGACTAATATCGAATTTTTCGTTTGTGTTTTATATAACTCTAATATTTAACGAACAAATACTAAGTAACCGATGTTTTACATTTCTGTTCTGTGAAACAAATTTTTTATTTTTATTTTGGAAGTTCCACTACCAAAAACCAGTGTGACGTGTGTTTTGTTGGATTCATTTAATTTGCATTTATTTTTTGTTTTGTGTTTTTGTGAATTCCGCTTAATATAACTGTGTTATGAACGAACAATTACTCAAATTAGCGGATACTACTTTTTTTACATTCCTATTTATTGTGAAACAAATTTTTTTTTTTTTTTTTGAAGTTCAGCCAAACCAGTGTTTTGTACCGCGTTTAAAATTTCCCATAATTTTAATTATTTTACAGAGTAGTTCTATTTTATTTCATAATTTAAAATAGCCACAATTATGAAATTGCAAATTATTAATAAATTTGTTTTCGAAATTTCAAATTTGCGTTTTTATTTTTTTTTTATGGATTTTCATAGTACATCAAATAAAGAGAATTTAACCTACAAAAGGTCGGGTAGTTCTTTCTGGTACATTTTATCGAAAAAAAAACTAATTACTTAACGCAAAACAAATAGAGCCACTTAATTAGTATGTTTTATATACGTTTTTTTAATCAATCCTCATTCCATTATATCGTTCTTTAGTTATTAAAAAGTTGAATAGGATAGTTAAATTGAATTGAAAGATTGATAATGAAAACTTTCTCACTAAAATCAACCATCACGAACTTATTGCGCTTTAAAAGTCAAAGAAACTCAATATTTTGAAAATACCAACTTTTGGGTTCTTTTGGATGAATCATCGATCATACAAATAAACTTTCTATATCGCACTTGTTGGAAATTTTGTTTTCTACTAGTTTCGTTATTAGTTTTTTGTTTCGACAAAATGTACAAGAAAGAAATTATAGTCGAAATAAGCAAAAAAAATGCAGTTTTTTCCTAATAGCAAAGGGGCGGAGAGGTTGTGGTTGTAGAAACTGTATTTTTACATCAGCCAAAAGTAATTATAATTTTTTCCTTACCAACATGTAATTTATAATAGCTAAAACATAAAATATTGAGTACTGCGAAACTTTTGATTTCCGAAATTACAACTTTGCATTTATCCAACTTGGTTTTGTACGGAAATCTTAGTTAGTTTTACCAAAAAAAAATTGAATAGTATTATAAAATTGAAGGTTTTTTTACAAATACAAATTAAAACACCGAACATTTTAGTCGAAGACTTATATTTATAAATGAACCTTAAAACAGTTTGGTATATTTTCACGTATTCAAGCAAAAAGAAAGGGAATTTTTTCAATTCTTGTAGGGAAATTTAAAAAAATATATTAGGGTTAAAAAATCCCATTTTATCCAGTTCGCACATCAAAAAGCTTAGCATTTATTCACCTCAACTTAAACGTCAAAAATTAGCCAGAGGATAAAATTTTAACGCTGTTCGCACACGGCCTAAGTCATGAATAGCGAATAGGCAACAATATCCAGAATGTAATATTTTCAAAGATTAATGGAAGTTCGTTATAGGAAAGGAAGGTCAAGGCTATAATTACGGTGTCGGTGAAAAAACAGAAAGAGATCGCCGAGATTTTGATTGATGTGTGAAACTCCAGGTACCCAACCCCAATAACAATTGGTTGGAAATACATGTTGGTTGAGGCACTATAAGTTCACCTCGAACTGTGAGCAAATTAAAGAAGCATCGTTCTTTACAAAGGTTTTTTTTTGCAAAAATAAAATAATTTTGCTTTATGTATGAACAATCTTGAATTATTTCCTAAGGTGACTAATGGACTGAATAATCTTGGACGCAATATATCCAACCGAACTAAGAGAAAAAGGGTTCCACACTTTTTAAACCTTTTTTATTTGCGCTTAAACTTTTAATTCAATCTTTTAAGGCTGCTTTAAGTTTTCTATATGAATTATAAACCATCTTCCTTCTAATATTGAAACCTTCTGAAAAAAATAACCCCCAAAAGCTAAATCTCACTCACTTAAGCCATACTACCACCAAAAACCGGAAACTCACCAAACCACAAACCTGGTCAAAATTTTTTATTACATTCTCTATTCCTGGGTTTACCTAATTTCTTATTCCACATTAGTCATTTTACTTCCTTTTCAACATTATCCTTTTCCTTTGTGCCATTGTTCTATTATTCCAAACGCCTTCCGCTTTTATTATTTTGTGGCTTTGCCAACGGTTAATTAATTTAAATTTACACTAATAATCTCACTTAAAACGGACCCCAGATCCGCACAAACAAAAATAATAACCCTGGCATTAGTTAAGGTAATAACTACACCTCTTAAGATAATTAGCCCCTTTCCCGTTAACGTCGTTATAACGTACCTTACATATAAAACCAGTGAGAGACAACTTCATCATTCATTCTCTTTTTCTATTTTCTCGAGTAAGTATATGCGTCTCGTCCTCATTTTTGTGTGGACCAGTTTATTTTTATAATTCGTGATCCTATTTTAAAGGCTTAGAGGGGGGGCGGGCGGTAATGCATCACAGGATGGAACGAATAATAAACCAAAAATGTCCTTCCGTCTTTTTATTGGAACGTTGGTGTGGGGTTTTTGTTTGAATTACGTTATGTCTGCATATTTGCGTAAACCTGAATAATCCGTGGCGGTAGCACCGGATTTAGCTAGGATAATGGATGACAATGCACATCCACTGCAAATATATATCTATTTTTTATATTATATATACAAACACAAAATGAATCTAACACCTTAAATTTTACGGACGACTTAACTGCATGTTGAGCTGTGTGTCCTGTGTGAATTCTATGTGAGTCCCTCGTTGTCGTCGGTCGTCCTGTGTGTGGCACGTTTTAGAACAAAAATCGATTCCACTTTTGTAGAAACTCGTATGAGCGGAACACAACTTTACTCCTTTTCTGGTTCTAGGGCGAGTCCTAATTTTTCATCCAGGAAATGCTGGTATGTTTTCATGAAAAAAAAAAAATTAGTGCACTCTCCATGTTGGGTGGGTGGAGAAGGTTTATGGGGCACAGGGTGTGCATTACTCTTGGGTGGTTATCTAATTATTTTACCAGTTTTTTGTTTTGAGTTGAAATTTTTTGTTGTTAATGCATGGTCGGAACAGAAACAGAGTTTTGATTAAAAGAATTCTGAACATGTTTTTGGAATTAAGCATGTTAAAAATATTTCCAACGTTTGAATTTGAAAATACAAAAAATAAAAAACATTTTTCTATTTTTAATTGAATCCAGAAGGTATTTAGTTGTAAAAAGTCCTGCTCCGCGATTGATAGGTTAGTTAAGGTTTATGTTTCTCTCCTGGACATTATTTGTCATTGACATAGAAGACAAATTTTAGGTTACATAGTTCTATTTGTCTCATATAGCTGAAGAATATAATGAAGAGTGGTCATTGTATCATATCACTATAGACCCACCATTAAGCGAAGGAAAAGTTTAGTGTAATAGGAAAATAAGGTATTAGCGACCATCAAGCGGTGAAAACGGTGAACGGTTTTTCGATGTGTTTATAGGTTGCAAATTTGGACAAAAATTGTTAAGGGCCAACCATAATAGTCGTAAGCAAACGAAAGCTAATGTCATAGTTCTACGTCAAGTTTCCTTAAGTGCCGCCATTACCTTCAGTCGACCATAATGGTCGAACGCACACGCAAGCCAATTTCACATGTATTTGGCTGGCTGTCAGATTTACGTACGTAAACTGCGCTCTGGAGCGCTCTTTACGTACGGAGGCAAAAGTGAACGAAAACTTGCCGAAACTGAGCAGTCCGACATTATGTGCGCACTATACGATTTGCTTGTTCTCGCTGATTTCGTACGGCGCCGTACGTGCCATTTCGTCTATTATGGTTCTGCCTTAAGTCAAATCATTACGTTCGATATTAATTTTTTCCATCTCGAAAGTTTTATTTCGCGAATTTTCTTTTGTACTTTTTATTTGACTCGCAAAGTTACCACTTTTCGACAAACTATTTTCGCCAATTTTCGGCCAACAGTTTGTTGTTTAGTTAATATTTATTTCGCATTATACAGGGTGAGTCATGAGCAATGCGACAAAATGCTAGGGCGTGTAGGTTGCGTTGAGACAAGAAAAAAATCGTATGGGAGGGGGGGTCTATTCCCCTCCGTTTAGCCGGGAGGGGCAATTTTCGAAAAAAACTGACTTAAAATGTCAGTGTCACGGACATGCATTTCTGCTACGGTTTAGTATTAACTCGCCAATCATTTAATTGTCAAAGTGACACTTATTGTATTTATTTGTTTCGCAGACGATAAATACAAATAGATTAAATTAAAATTTCGGATAGTCCGAAAAATTTGCGTTCTACATTTAAATTTAAAAAAAAATGTTTTTCGTAAGGAACAACGCTCAGTTAATTGAAGAGGAAGCAAATGAAATGCACGTATCTTTTTTTATATCTTTTCAGAAACGAAAAAATACTTGTTTTAATTTAATATTTTTATTTCGCTTAATGTTATTTATCTTTAAATAGTTTTTATCTTTAGTGGTTTCTTACAAGTAAGTAAATCTCACGCGAAATTTATCAAGCAAAAAAAAAATAAAGATAAATAACAAGCGAAAAAATAAAAAGCGAATAAGGAAAAGAGGATTAAGAAAATTTGTGGTACATAATACATGTAAGGGCGGCGAATATGGACCACGCGGCTAATATGGACCACGCGGCTAATATGGACCACCAGCATTTCTCACCACACAGAAATACAATCGAGGTGAGTCCTGTTTACATTCATGCTCATGCTCCCTAAACTCACCTCAGTGCTATTTCTATTGTCTGCGAGAACGGGTTTCAAAGTCGTGCGCGAAAAATTAAAATCGAAGTTGGTGATTATTTTTTGTTGGTTAGTGTTTTTCCTCTTTTGATTATTAAAATATTTATATTTTGATCCGTTGTTTTTTTAATATAAATAGTAAATGTGTGTTATTTGATTTGCCATTAAAACATATATGTATCTAAGAAGTTCGGTTTTCTTTTAAAGTATTTTTTTTTATAAAACATGTACTGCGGGTAATATGGACTACAATAGGGGAGGGTAATATTGACCAGTGGTCCATATTACCCGCCACTATAGTCCATTTTACCCGCCGTTACATTATAAGCGTTTTTTGTACTTCCTCTTTTGAACCCACCGTATTACTTGTGTTTTGTTTGCTCACTTAAAGCAATGGATTCAAAGACCAAACAAACAAATTCACCTAAAAGGAAGACTTGAAAACCAGAAAATATGAAGGCGGCGATTGAAATGGTGCGGTCTAATAGGTGTGGCTTTTTAAAAGCATCAAAACTGTGCAATGTACCAAAAACTACAGACAAAAATGGACTTGAGAATCCATTTTCAAAAACAAATAAAGCTGCGGGCAAAGACTGGCTGCGTTTATTTCTAAAAAGGAATCCTAATTTGTCATTTCGTTCACCTACGGTAACATCTCTACCTAGAGCAAAAGGATTCACTCAAGAACGAGTCCAAGAGTTTTTTGCGTTATTGGAAACAGAAATGGATAAAAGTCAATATTCAGCACATAACATCTATAATGTTGATGAGAATGGCATAAGCGTGGTGCCTTCTAAACTACCAAAAGTCTTGACATTTAAAGGAAAGCGACAAATCGGTGCCCTAACTGCAGCAGAAGAAACAAAAATAGTGTTTTGAAATCCCCGATACCGGTTAAAAAGAGGGCAAAAACTATTCGTGGTAGACCAGCTGGAAAATCAACATTGCTCTCTGGGTCCCCATATAAAACCGCTTTGGTAGATTCACTTAAAAAAATCGCTGATAAAAAGAACAAACCCAGCACTTCTAAACAGGCACTCAAGGAAATTTTAGCTGAAAAGACGAAAAGTGCCAGTAAGGATTTACAATTTTATTCCTTTCACTTCCAAATATTTACATAACTATTTCTTTATAATCCTAAATTAGGGAAGGAGAAGAAAAAAAACTACAAGAAAAAAAGAGAGTCCTCATCAAGTCCAGACCTAGACCATTTTAGTTGCCATGATGAACCTGACGTCGAGAATTCGGCAACCCATTCTGTTACCGGCAATGAAAAGAAGATGCTGTATGCATGTATTGTTCTACACTGTATTCAGCAGCGAAAAGCCAATATTTATTTGTGAATTCTGTGTCCTATAAAGGAATTTAATATTTATATTTTGTCGGGTAATATGGACCATATGGTCCATATTACCCGACCCAATTGACCCCTACTCAAGCACAAATCACGTTCTCGCTCAGTTACGGATGGAGTCGTTACCAAAATTCCACTTGATTTCAAAGATGGGGTTATTATCGCAAGTTAGAGCAAAATCTTTTTTCAAATTCAACATTCCTACCAAGATACGTTTTAAAAGAAATAACCGCTATGGTTGGTTTACCCAGATTTTTTTGTAAATTTCTCCAAAAATGTTAATAAGACTTTGTACGGTGCGTTATCGTCAGTTACTATACAACATTCTTCCAGTAACTATTTACATAAATGTGTGAGTGCGACGAAATTTGAATGACTATGTAAATTTTCAATATTAAAAATGACATCAAAATGGTTAAAGTCCTAATTCAATTTTGTTCATTAAAATTTCTATAGCTATCTATTATGCCTGCAGATATAAAATAATAATTCGCATATACAAAGTTTCTTCAAACCCCCCCCCCCCTCCCACACTATGATAGGCAACTGGCAACCTCAATCACATCAAATTCATCTCAATTTAGATCACATACAGAAATATTTGAAAATTCCAACTAATGACCTTGTCAAAACTAACATTCAAACAAAATTCCACTTTAATAAAAATGAAAATTCATCGATGCCCATGACCGAAATTCCTCATTTGAAAATAAACTCATTTAAATTTTCTGCTCCTGAAAGTTGAGGAGGGCATATTTCTCTACATTCAGAAAATCTATAGCAATCCTCTTCGCACTTTGACCTTCCAGTTCGGAGGGATGAGGATGATAAGAAAAAAAAAATCTACCCAAACTCCGATCGAAAACCAATATCACAAAATATTTCACACATACGCCGCCCCCGCGAGGATATACATAGATATGCCAAAAATTCAGTGTGTCTTTTTTTTATGCCTAAATGCGAAAAAGTAGCAGTTCAGCTTTTGGAACATTGCCAGCAATTTACGAAATGTTTGAGAAAAGTTTATTTCGGAACTTTTCGAGGGCCCATGTAGTATGTGGCTGAGAAAGTTTCTGCATAATGTACTATTCCCCTTTCGTCCTGTAAAGAGATGATTTTCCATTCGAAAAAACGGCCATCTCTATACTCTGCGGCTTGCATAGGATTCTAATAATGTTTTCATTGTGAATAACTTGGATAACGAAGAAGAAGGTTCCATAATAATTTTCGGATGAATAAGTACTTTTGTCTTTCAGATATAGATATACGCTGGTGCTGGATTGGATTGTTTTTTTTTTTTTATTATTTTTGTTTTACTTTGTACTTATAGTTTTAGTGGTCAAGGATTTGTACACACGTATTTTACAGGCTGGCTCAAAAGAAAGTCCATAAGCTTTTTAATAGATACATCGAAATATTTATAGGACAATAATCGATTCTCGCAGTGCAACGAAAGGTTTTTACACCAAGGCACTCCAATGATACAGCGCGAGTTAGGTTGCCTACTTCTTATTTCGGCATTAAGAAAAAAAAGAGAACAAGAGTTTATATTTTGTACACAACCTTTTATTTTCATTCCCAAATTCCAACTAATTTTAACATAGGCATTGGCATATTACCCACTGTACCAAAGCTTGGCTTGGGTTCTTATCAAAGACAGCTGATAACGCCCATACGTAATCAGCATATTACTCTCATCAATCGATACACACTCTCTTGTTGCTATGGGCTATCATCTTCTGTATCAGAGTAGGTATCGTAATATGCTTGGATATGCTGCTCCCAAGTTTGCATAGTCCAGCTGGTACAGTTGAACATAAATATTATGTTATATGTACATATAATGTAATATAACTCGCGCTACATGGAAAGAATTCTGTAGGCGGTTCTTTAGTTCCAATATGAGTAACTACTTGGAGAAAACCTAATATGGACAGGACAGGTACGACATAATATTCCGAGTAGAGTACAGGGTGTCCACGAAGAAACACAAGAAACATGGAAAGCGACTTAAAAAGTCTTTTGATTGCAGGCATAATTAACTGTGAGTTTTCTGACTGCAATATTTTAGACTTGCATTCTCTTCCAGCTCGCCTCGATGGCACATAGTGTTAATTGTTAGAAGTGCGAAATCAAAATTATACTTGAAGACTTCAACGACAAAACTAGACAGGAGGACAGCCGGTTAGGCTGTATGACTGAACTTTTCTTAATAGCAAGCAACGCATTTACACACCTCAATACACACAGGGTGAACTAATGGTTTCTTTGATCAACAAGCCATCAACCAGAATTATCATATTACTGAATACGCCATAAATACTTCCAACAATAGTATCCGATAGAATTACTGCACAAAAGTGCTCCCGCTGAGTATATTGCTGTTAAAGTAAAGAAGAAGAAGAAGAAGAAGAAGAAGCAGAAAAAGAACATTTTCAGATAAAGCGAATAGCAGTATGTCCCATCCACAAAATTGCATATATATATATACTTAACGTCGCTTACAGAAATACAATATCTTGTTAATTATAATTATGTAAAGGGTGATTTTTTAGCTGGTTTTGTTTTGGCAACACTGGTTTTGACAGCTGACGTGTGTTTAGTACCTTGTGTCACTGTCAAACAGCTTCAGTTTGGTTTGCAATTTAACCATGAATCGTCTTAAAAATGAACAACGCTTGCAAATTATTGAATTTTACTATCAAAATTCGTGCTCGGTTCGAAATGTTCATCGCGCGCTGCTTCCATTTTATGATCGGCATTCTCGACCTTCTGAGCAGTCTATTCGGAAGATTGTGACAAAATTTCGCACCAAATTTACTTTGTTGGAGATTAAACCACCAACAGGTTGTTACAATTTTTTTTATTCGCCGTGTTGCTTATCATAAACAAGGAAAACCAGTTTTTTTATCGTCACATCAACTACCTATTTTTTTTGGTAATTGTTTTAGTTTGATCTTCGTCGTCGCGGTCGAGCGTGCTTTTTAATATTCTTGTATTGTTCGCGTTGATAAAGTAATAGTTTAAATAATTTAATAAATAATATATATTAATATTAATAATAATATACCTCGTTTGGTATTTTGTTCATTCGTCGTCGTGCGGGAAAAAAAAAATTGTAACAATTGGCACCCGAACGTGGGGCTTTTGTAAAAGATTTATAGTGTTGTTATCGGTGAAAAGCCAACAAAATATCTACCCTTTGTGATTAAATTTAGTTTTAATATTTTGTTTGGGAAATTATATACCTAGTTTTGTATTATTTTACTGTTTCAGTTTTTTTTTCTCTTTCCCAGATAAATAAATAATTTAATTGGCAGTGGCTATATTAGGTAAATAACAAAATAAATTACTGTTGGTGGTGTCGATACACCTACATACCTACATATATATAAAACAAAGTGTTGTGAAATAATTGCTTCCTACACTCAAAAAAAGAAAATTTAATAGTACCAGTTTTGATTTAAAAGTACACGAAATAATAGGATTTTCCTATAAAAACAACGATTTTGATGGTTTCATGTACTATTGATTCACCATTTTTTCAAAACTATTGATTCAATAGGATAACTTATTCATTTTATGTTTTTTTTTCATATTAAATCTATAATTGTTACCCCATTGTCTCAATTATGCAACACTATTATTTATTAATAACTTGCATCCTATTAAATCAATTCTGTTGTACCTTATTTTTTATGCTGCGATACTTTTAATTATTTAAAATAATAGTATTAGTACAATTAATTTACAATTTAATAGTTTTTTTCATATTGAATCTATAGTTGTTACCCCATTGACTCAATTATGCAAAACTTTTATCTATAAATAACTTGCGTCCCATTAAATTAATTCTCTTGTACCATAGTATTTATGCTAAATTTACAATATAATAGCTTTTTTCATATTGAATCTATAGTTGTTACCCCATTGACTAAATTGTACAATACTATTATTTATTAATAACTTGCGTCCTATTAAATCCATTCTGCTGTACCATAGTATTTATGCTAAATTTACAATTTAATAGTTTTTTTCACATTTTATCTATAGTTGATACCCTATTGACTCAATTATGCATTACTATTATCTATTAATAACTTGCATCTCATTAAATTAATTCTATTGTACCATAGTAATTATGCTAAATTTACAATTTAATATTTTTTTTTATATTTAATCTATAGTTGATACCCTATTGACTCAATTATGCATTACTATTATTTATTAATAACTTGCGTCTCATTGAATTAATTCTATTGTACCATAGTAATTATGCTAAATTTACAATTTAATAGTTTTTTTCATATTTAATCTATAGTTGATACCCTATTGACTCAATTACGCATTACTGTTATCTATTAATAACTTGCGTCTCATTAAATTAATTCTATTGTACCATAGTAATTATGCTAAATTTACAATTTAATAGTTTTTTTTCATATTTAATCCATAGTTGATACCCTATTGACTCAATTATGCATTACTATTATCTATTAATAACTTGCGTCTCATTAAATAAATTCTATTGTACCATAGTAATTATGCTAAATTTACAATTTAATAGTTTTTTTCATATTTAATCCATAGTTGATACCCTATTGACTCAATTATGCATTACTATTATCTATTAATAACTTGCATCTCATTAAATTAATTCTATTGTACCATAGTAATTATGCTAAATTTACAATTTAATAGTTTTTTTTCATATTTAATCCATAGTTGATACCCTATTGACTCAATTATGCATTACTATTATCTATTAAGAACTTGCGTCCCATTAAATTAATTCTATTGTACCATAGTATTTATGCTTAATTTACAACTTAATAGTGTTTTTCATATTATATCTATAGTTGTCACCCCATTGTTTCAATTATGCAATAATATTATCTATTAATAACTTGCGCACCCTTAAATTAATTCTGCTGTACCATAGTATTTATGATAAATTTACAATTTAATCTTTTTTTTCGCATTGAATCTGTAGTTGTTATCCCATTGACTCAATTTTTCTATACTATTATTTATTAATTCCTAGGATCTTATGAAATCAAATATTATAAATTACTGTTGTTTTTATGAGTACTTAGCGGCCTAGGAGACTAATATTTATCTTCAATAAAAAAAGACAAGTTCTAGGTACCTATACCTATTTATATAATTCTTGATGTTAAAAAATTTAAATCTGTGTCGCAATTTTAAAACAAACATTGAATAGAAATGAAAGAACAAATCTGCATAGTAAAAACAATAAAATCGACCCCATCAAGGTGCCGACTAAAGAATCTCATCAAACCCAGTAGTAATACCAATACATATATTTGTAATAATTTAATTTTTTTTTTTCTCGAAAGACAGCCGCTTTTAATACGAAGGCACAAACTCACAAGGTTCAACAACAGCAACGGTCGAAGAAGCCGACCGACGACAATGGCAAAAACTGTAAAAAAAAAAAACAAAAACAACTAATATCCCATAACTGTTAACAGTTAATTCCTTATTTTAAAAACAGGTTTATATGAAGTTAAACAAATTCTATATTGATTTATAACAGCAATAGGCATAATAGAGCAAAACTCATTTCCAGACTTAAAAAAAAATATTAAAATTCATTCTTTCAAAAGATAAAATGGCTACACTCTTTCTAAGAAGCTAAGAAAAACCTTGTGTATTTAATTCTATGAACTATTAATTCGATAGTATTACAGCATTGTTAGTGTTGTTTTATGGTGTTGTACAATTGAATCATTGCTGGGAATCCTTTGAGTTGGAAAAATTAATATGCTGATACCATTAAAAATCAAATTCAAAAATACGGAACTATTAAAAATATAAGATCAAATATGTTTTATCATAAAGAAAAAGTTGCCATTTTTCAGAAACTATCTTTTTAATATAATATTGAAAAGAAGCGTATTAGCAGAAAAAAATAGTTTTGTTTAAAGTGTTTTTAAAAATTATGCATTATTTGTGCAGGTTTTCGGCGTCAATGCTTTTTTGCGATGCTGATGAAATGTCTTACATTAAATTTGATCCCATTCTTTCTGCACCAAAATTCGTAGCTTCTCATTTTTGAAGAAGTGGGGGTAAAAATCTCTCACTCAACAGCAAATTGCCCAAAAAGTACGGGAACGCTATTGAGCACAAATTCGTAGACTTCAAAACAATAACAAGTATGGTTATGAATTACGTGTTTATGGAAAGTAAATTAAAATGTCGGTTTTTTAACGAAAATACCTTGTAAAGAATCATCAGTAAAGAAATTAAATAAATTGAAGAAATAATTAAATGCGCAGCAACCGATTGTTTCCTAATTTAAAACAAAGCAAATGCCAGTAGTTGTTGTTGTTTTTTACTTCATTTGACAGTCTTTATAATTCTGCCTAAAGAAATTTCTTGGACTAAAATGCACAGCATGGAGAAATTTTATACTTTCTTGTGAACTCTCTCTTCTGTGAAAAACTACGAAATTTTTGTGTGCAGGAACAGGATTTCGTAGTTCTGTGTTAATTTTCGAAGTTTGGACACGTATAGGATCACAGCTATTATGTTAGTGATAGGATACTGAGAAATTTTTTGTTTGCGTTAAAAAAAATACTCTCTAAAGGCTCGGTCAAACAGAGCGCTGTCAACCGACGCCACACGGTCCGGTCAATACAAATACTGGAAAAAAAGAACGCGGCGGTCAGATTTTGTTTGTAAATTTTTACATAGCCAAGAACACCGGACTGCGTTTAACCAAACCTTAAGAGCTTGTTCTTGTTTTACAGTCTCAAAGAAAGTTTCAAGTAGGAGCGGTGAGGCTTTTTCAGAGTGTCGTGACTCAAATTTTACAATACTCTTTTCCCTTTTTCTACCCACAGCGCACAAGAGCATTTTGTATGCAAAGCATGCATGTGCACTCTTTCAGAACAGAAAAGGAATGAAGCGAAAGTAAGGCGTCCTCACTTGAGGACCTGTGTAATCACGAGGGAACTCACCACGCCAGACTCAAATTTCCAAGTCTAAACACAGTCATGTACTCTATACTTGTGCACAACACCCATTCCTGTATTTCTTCTTCATCGAACTCCTTCTTAATTTTGTGAAAAACTTAAAATTCCGCATTCATTTTGCAGAGCACCTATTCCTTTGTTTCACATTATTTATCTTATTTTTTTTTTCATTGAATTCAAAAATTGCGGTTTTTTGGTTTGCTTTGTTCCCTTTCCCAGACCAGACAGCCATTCTAGGTAGGATTCTCTTGCTCTCATCTGGCTTTTGCGCATCGGCGTGAAACTTTGCAATTGACGATTTAAGGGATGCCAATTGTTTGCTTTTGTGACCAATTTACAATAGTTTAGGAATTATTCGTCACACGTTTATGAATTCACTGAATTCACTTTATGGGCTCACTTCACTACATTATACCGACTTGGTATTATCTTTTTCCATTTTCAACTAATAAGAAGCTGAAAATAAATATTTTGCAATAAAATTATTAAATTCAATAAGCCTTAAATGCTTGCCATTTTTTAAGAAATTTAAACAAAAATAAATAACATTTGTTTGTCGTATTCATCTGACATAAAGAAAAAAAATTTCAAACCATTAAAAGAAACAATGGCTACACTCTTTCGCAGAAGCTAAGAAAATCTTATGAATTCAGACCTACAGCACTTTTATTTTAATCTTGTTACAGCATTACTTGTTTTAGTTAATGGTGTTGTACTATTGAATTAATACAAGGAAACTTTTATGGTGTGCAACTTAATAAGATGATACCATAATGTTTGTCTATTTTCAAAATTTGAAACTATTAATTACATAAGCTCAAATATTTTTTTGTATGTTTTTTCTATGAAACTGATTTTTTATAGTATTAACAAAAATGAGAAAGCTGCTAATTCGCCGATAAAAGAGTTGTTTTTGTTCAAAGTTTTTTATTGCTACTTTTTTGAGCCACAATAGCTTTGACAGCGCTATATACTACAGCTACAGGCTACATCATTCTGTTCGGCCAGTTAGTTTTGCTTGTCTGACGATGAGAATATAAATATGTACCTAATCTCGAAAAAAGAAGTTTTTTGTTTTCCTTTAAAAACAAGAATACATAATATTCAAAACAATAATAAATATATACAAAAATAACATATTCGTTAATGTCATACTACTAAAAGAATACGATAATTAAATACTTTCTCTATTATAAATTGTTCCATTTCGTAAATGCAAAAAAGGAAATCGAAATAAAGTAAAAAGTGGCAACCTTGAAATTCAAAAAGAATCTACTCGCGCAGGTAGTTACATAAATACATAACATTACATACAATCAACAACCAAAGCCAAACCGCCCGGCGAGAGCGACCATTGATTTTTGCGATCTCTAACTGTGTAGACGGAATTTATTATTATTATACCTATGGTTTTTATTTGTTAGATATTGAACAAAAATAAGTTTAATTTTTCGAGTGCTAGTTATATTGTGATAATTAAAAAAAACTAAAAAAAATACCTACAAAGAAATTGCCACATTCATTTCGTTACCGTACCGGCAGGCATTCGCAATTTCGCATTTGCAATAAGTATAAGCACAAGGAAACAAAATCACATGGTAAGTAAACCATTTTATTAATACATATTTATAATATTATAATCTATAATATAATCTAAAATATAATAGTGGCTTAAAGTTTACCTTTATGAATACGAAACATTTTGCCATTTGTCGCGTTTCTTTTAACAAATTACATACCTATATGTACATATGTACATACATGGCGGGTGATCGCCTCGCCATGTGCTGCATCCTTGTCGATGCTACTTTCATTTTCCTCCATGTTAATAATTTTCAGATCTGGAAGTTTCATTGGCGTTCTGAATTTCTGATTATTTTGCATTAATTTGTGTGAAATACATTAAAAATTTAAAGCTTTAATTTTGTTAAGGCTTCACGAAAACCAATGCCAAATAATCGGAACAGCAACGAAACTTCCAGATCTCAAATTATTTACATGGCGGAAAATGAAATAAAAAGCATCCACAGGGGCCATATATATATGTACATATACATAATATTATTTGATACAAATGAAAATTCAGATTGACAAATTTGCTATAATTCTGACATGTTTGTAATTTTTTTGTTAAAAGTGCACCCAAACGAATGCAATTCAATCTAATTGGAATTCAGATCAATTATTAAGAAAGCATTCATAGAGACCCGACACTTGGCGGAATGGTTCGTATTGGTTAATTATTTAGGTAAATTTTAAGGCACCCGCCGACATATACATACATAATATTTACATATGTAATTTGATACCAATAGAGGTTTTTCTTTGTACCGTCGATGGATACGACCATATTCTAGCAGTGTCTAGAAAACTCATCATGTTTTCTACATCTCGCTCTCAATCTATTCTGTTGATGGTTTGACACATAACATTTTTCATTCTATAGATAAAAGCTTCACCCTCTTATTTTTCCAAATTGTACCACTTTATACTTCTAGAGGGATTTGTTTGTTTGCTTCTCTTCCTCGTCTCCATAAAAAAAATTCTGTCAGCAGAAGACAACGTTGCTGGGTTTTCGCATTTGATAGTTTCACCTAACAATCCTTCACATGTAGCTTCATGAAACTTTCTATTCAACGCTACTCAAACTGAGTTTCATTTCCTTCTCTTGTGTAGGTGAACAGGATGTCGGCGGATGTTTTTGACGAACATTGGGCTTGTTCAGGATGCATTAGGGACTAAATATTTCGCCAACTAATGGGGCATTTATAGCTACCATTGAAACTCGTCATTGAAAATTTTCTTTTCCAATTTTAAGTCAAATTATCCAACATTGTTGGTGTCAATTGCTATTAAAATAAAGGTAATGAGTTATAGAATTTTCCTATTAAAAAAACTTGGGGCTACACTATTGAAATCACAAAAGTTATAATATTAAGTACGCGAATTAAAATCAAATTAAGTTATTTTTTTTAATAGAAACATTCTATAATTCATTAACTTTATTTTGATACCAGTTAACACCAATAATGTTGGATAATTTACCTTAAAATTGAAAAAGTAATTTTTTATTATGTATGTGTTTCAATGATAGCTATAACTGGCCCCTAAATATTTATTGGTTGCAGAATGTTTTAGAAATAAAAACATTACACATTTTACAACAATTAAAAATATCTATCACATTGTTATTTTATGATTTGCAAACTCATGTTTTGCTTTTAGTATTTTACCAAAAGTCACCTACATACATACCTACACTATTAGATATTTTTTTTTATATATTCGCTGATATTGCAGTATTCAATATTCGTCTCGCCAGCAGTCTCATATTTTGTTCAAGAAAATAATTTCCTTTCTTCGTAGTTATTTTTTCTTTCATTAAACATAAAAGTACCCATATAAAAAAAAATAATCAAAGTAACTTTCAACAAAGTTAAATTTTCAGTGTAATGACAAACTCAAATCAGCTGTTATTGTTGTTGACTGAATATTTATGTCATATTCGAGTGGACGTTAGGGAGAGTGAAAAAAGACTCCCTATAAGTAAGACCGCACTACGTGACAGTTTACTTCAGCGACACTACGCAGCATAGTTGATGACATTACCAACTCTGTCGCCAAGAGTCGCTGAATCGCAGTTCCAGCTGTTTAGTGCGGGTTACGTCATACAATCTGTCGCGTAGCGCTGTCTTACTTTAAACCGTTCCAATGGCTGTTCGGAGTGATGTTTGGGAGTCACAATTAACTACCACTTATACCGGGTGATTCACCTAAGGTGTTCCAAAAAAAAAAATAGCAAGTAGGTTGAATTGAGACAAGAAAAAAATCGTATGGGACGGGGTCAATATCCCCCCGTTTAGGCAGGAGGGGCAATTTTCTAAAAAATTGACTTAAATCAGAAAAAAAATTATTTAAAAACAACGGTGAATGATACAAAGCCATGTTATAACTTTTTGGAAAGCCAGAAAACTATTCTTTTATTTTATTTTTCAATTAAGTTGTTTTAGTGAACAGTTTTAAAAAAATTAATTTTCAAACTCGAAATTTTTTTCAAAGTTCAATGCTCTTATTAATTTTTAGTCGAAACTGAAGACCGGATGCCAAAATGTATCTTAGTTTTTGCGAAATTAAAGAAAAAAACAAAAGTAAGACTATGGTATGATGGTATGTAATAAAAAAGGGGATAAACCCCTAATTAATAATTGACCTGACCAGGTCAAACTTGGGAAAACAACAAAAAAGTGTTTTTCTTGGAAAAAAGTACTTTTAGTTTTTCTTAATTTCTTAAAAAACCAAGATTTTGGCATCTGGTTTTCTGTTTTTGACAAAAAATTAATAGAAGCATTGAATTTTGGAAACAAAAATAATAGTTAACTAGGTACATAAATTTTTAAAAAAAATTAGTTTGAAATTTTTTTTTTCAAAATTTCAAGTTTGAAAATTAATTTTTTAAAAACTATTTATCAAAACAACTTTTTTTAAAAGAAAATAAAAGAAAAATTTTCCGGCTTTCCAAAAACATATAACATATAATATTTATATGGCTTTGTATGTTTTACCGTTGCTTTTAAATAATTTTTTTTCGGATTTAAGTCAATTTTTTTAGAAAGTTGCCCCTCCCGCCTAAACGGGGTGAAATAGACCCCCCCTTCATACGATTTTTTTCTTGTCTTAACCCCACCTACACGCTCAAGCTTTTTAGTGCACCTTAAACCAATCACCCTGTATATTGTTTACATCGATCATATGGTTAAATCCATATAAAACAAAACGCGCAGTGTGTTTTCATTTCTTTTTTATATTTCAAGAACTTAATTAATAAGCGTAAATATGAAACAAATATTTACAAAAACACTTTTTAACTCGTTTGAGGTTACAAAAAATAAATGTAAGCAATCTCTGGTCAAATAGCACATACACAATTAGAAATGGGAGGGTTTTTAATGATCCTGATTCATGGATTCATATTTCCCTCCTCTTCGGAGTGAAACCACTCGAGTATGGCATTAATTACGTTTTTCTTGACTAACTTTCCAGTCAAAATCACTTAACTTTCCAATAAAAACTACCTAACTAGGAAGTGAGTTTTGTGACATCTGACCAATCAAAGACCAGAAAATTACCTAAATAATTATGTAAAAAGTGTTCTGAACGTGCCCAAATTTAAGAATTTATACTGTTCCGCCAATGTTTGAAATCAATTTTCAGAAAATTCGAATTCCCTTCTTACAACATAACTGCATGATTTTGTCATCACAATATTTTTTTTCATTTTTACCGACATTTTCGCATGTAAAATATCGAGCTGTGGAGTTCTATTTTTGTTTTTGTGTTGTTTTAAGGTTTAAGAAAAATCAAGAAGAAGAACTCAACATTTTTCACTATGGAAGAAGGCACTTCATCTGCCGAACAGAATTATAATGAAGATGAAATGATTGAAGAGGTACTTGAGGGCGAGGATGACACTGATCCTAATGTAGATGCTGGAAATGATACTATGTTGTCAAGTACAAATAATATTCTATTAAAAGAAGAAGAAGACTTAAGGTGCTTGGTTTGCGAAGATTTTGGTCTTGACGAAGGTGTTTTTGATCGTCTTTTGGGTAAAACTGTCAAGGTTTTGTTTCGATAATATTTAATTAATTTTTTTTAAACAAAGCCTGTGGTGTTGACATAAAATCCATAAAACTGCTGACAGAAAAAGATCTTGCAGATATTTTCCCACTTCCACAAATTGGTAAACGGGCCCGTCTTCGTTACCAACTCATAAAATGGATTCAAAATGTAAATTCCATTCATAATTTATCTTCGTTTTCTTAATACATAATTATAAATACGAATTATTTTACTAAATTTAGAGTGGCAGAGCTACTTCTGTTGACACATTAAGTGCAAACATTGGTTTGTCCCAAACAGGATCATTTTCAATAGACAGTCCATCATCGTCAACCGCAGCCAGTGTCACGGGATACGACAACGTACAATTGTCCGACCTTCTTGAGCAAACAGAAAAGGGAAAAGCAATCAAGAAATATTATGATGAAAATGCAACATTAACAAATAGTCATAGAGAAATTCTGACGTCTATAGTTGTGGACAGCTACATGGATAGAAATATTCAAATGAGGATGGAACATATCACAAATAGCACAAATGCTATAATATCAAAATTTCCTTCCGAATGCAAAGTATGTTTAATTTTTTTTAATTTATATATATATGCGTTGTACTTATGAAAGTAGAACAAGACCATTTACAAAATGAATTGATTATTTTGGTGATACAATTATTTACATCTTAACGGCATCATTTTCATCTTAAAGGTATCATTTCTTTTTGAAAAAAGTTTCTTCATTAAAGACAGATACCGTAAAGTTGTAACTATGTTGTTAATTACCTATACTTGACTTTTTTTGAAAATAGTCTGAATGTAATCGTAGTTATTTTGCCCTGTTACGAAAAATACTGAAACCAAACGAATTACTTTCTTCTGTGCACATTTGTATTTGTTTTTCTCTGTTTTGCTGCCTTTGTTAACTCAAGAACAATTTCTTTAAAAACTCAAGTCAATAATAACGACATTCTACGAGAAATGTTTGAAACTTACTTTTAAAAAATATGGTGTGAGGGTCTGATTCTCACACTAAGTGGCTTTCCATCATACCTCAAAGATTCAGCTGGACAACACCCATGAGGTTATGCAACGTACAATGCAATTGTGACAAAATAATTCTTTGCTATCATCAAATTTTCCCTAACTAGTGTCGAACTGTTGCATTTAAAACGAAGTGTTCTTTACGGACACATAGTAAAAATACTATTATTATTACTTATTAATTACAAAGATTTCATTTAACAGGACTACTACTTTAAAAAAAGAGGACGGGGTCTGAATCCGATTGGGAAGTTGCATGACAAGGCCGTTAATGGCCGTTATAAGCTAAGAAGATTAGACAAATCATTTACGGACGGCAACCAAGGTAAAATAAACAAATTTTATTATTACAAAAAAAAAAAAACTTATAGGCAGGAGATCCATTTATTAATACTATCACATTAAATATAAATATGTATTAGCTTTTTAAAATGTTAAGACTCATTAGTTTCCAAATTAAATAAGAAAGTGCCTATTTTTTGAAAGACAGCTTCTTTTGCCTCATTTTTTCTTGTCTTCGGGAGTCAGTCAAAGGCCGTTTTTTGAAAACATCATCTGCATTTGTAAAATGTTCTTTAACTAGACCTCCTAATTTAAAATGTTCGAAAACGCAAACACATAAATGTTGCTGCATTAACATTATATTCGATAATGGAGTTTGCTTTCATCACAATGCTCGTAAACATAATTTACAAATGCAGTTTGTACGCAGATGACGTTTTCGAAAACGGCCATAGTTATCATAAAATATAGTTTGGTATTGAATTTATATTATAAAAAAATAACTTGGGGTATATAACAATTCACTGAAAATATTACGAATGTATACCTACAGTACACAAAGTGTATAAAACAACAATATCATTAGTTCCTCCAGTCGAACTATTGATGTTAGAAAAAAAGTAAATACAATATATTTTAAACATTAATTGTGTTCGTTGAAAAGTAGGGTCGACCTAGGTTTTCTTGGCAGCCTGCCAAAAAACCTGTTTATTTTTGGTTCTCAAAAACTCACAAGGGTTAGTTTTCTGATGTTGACAAAAAGAAAGAAACAAAAAAATATTTGTTTCCAAAATTAAAACTTGAAATTTGTTGCTTTTGGAGCATTCCAACACATAAAACAATTACATTTTGTTTAAATTGTATGTGTTCTTTGTATTCTCATTAAAATAAATCTATAACTTATTTTCTTTGCATTGCAAAATTAAAATAAAATATTCAATCCAGCGAACGATTGTAAACATAATGCTTGACAACACAAATACATGTCTCTTTGTTTACCTCAACTCATTCCAGCAAAAACCAAGAGCTACTGCAGAGCGACCACAAGTCTCAAAAAACTAAGAATTTGTTCACCACCAGGGCGAGTTGAGGTTTTTCAAAAAGCGCTTTGGGGCGACTTTAGGGTGACTGAGTTCAACGAACACAACTATTAACTCTAACATAAAAACAGAACTCTTTCAAGGACCATTTCACCTGAGTCGCTTATTATTAAATACTGAATATTAACCCGAGCAATATGATGAACAATGAATTCATTGTCGAACCATTGTATATACATTTCTAAATTTCTAAAGAAATGTATAAACAATGGTCGAACAAAGTAGACTTCGTCATATTATCAGTTATGGCTTCACCGAGTGGAATCTCTACACCGACATCCTTCATCTGAGAACAGAGATTCAGCTGGATTTGGCATTGTGCGACTATGGTTATTCTTTGGCAAAGTAGTTACGTAATTTCTACTTGTCCACTCAAATGTATAACCCAATGCCCATTCAGAGAGCAGCATCAAACCTGTAGTGTTTTGTTGAACGTCAATTGGATAAAATATACCAAGATTATTAAAAAAAATAAGCTGGTCTTCAAACTCATTGCCAGTTCTTTCAAGATATACCGAACCGATTTAAAATGTTTCTTAGCACTTCAACAGTAACAAATAAAATAGTGGATGATGTTTTTTTACTTTTGACGTTTAAAAATCAGTCAAATTGAGGCACGTTCAACGCGAATTTAGTCTGCTCGCAATACATTAAGGCCCAACTATAATGCGCAAGTGTGAGCATGAGCTATTGTCAAAATCGCATGCGTAAATGAGCGAATAGATAAATATATAGAAAAAAATGAGCGAATTCACACAGGCGTTTGCTATAATGGACATGCGTGCAGTTCGTTGAGTTCCGTTAAGCATGAGCTACGCATGAGGTGTTCGATCTGAATCGCTCTTAGGGCCAATCTTTTCAGCTCTGGTTCGGTCTCCATAGAATTTTCTTAACCAGTTGTTTCAAAAGTCGGTTAGCCACAGTTCGTCTTTTCACCATATTATCTACTTTGGTTACCAAACCAGAGTTAGTTCCAGTTTTCCAGTGTTCCAGATGTGAAACGGAATCTCTTGTAAAGTTTGTTTATACTTTTCTGAATACGACAGAAAGAGACAGAAGATTTTGTCAATAATTGATAACAGCCTGTCTCGTATCGATGCTCATGGATAAACTAAATTGATTCATTTACGAACAAGGGAAAACAAAAAAATATACATAAAATATAGGGGTGATATTTATTAAGGTGGTAGATCATCATTTTTTTAAACCGAAATTTAGCTGGTTTACGTAATCTATGGTAACCTAACGTTAACCAGCGTTAACGTTATCTATGGTAACCTAACGTAATCTATGGAAACCATAGATTCTATGGTTAGGTTACCATAGATTGCGTTAACCAGCTAAGTTTCCGTTGTTAGCGTCATTATTCCAGTCGGTTAACAGAGATTTGGTCTTTACAGCCAAATTTTAACCAGAGAATCTATGGTTGACAGAGATTTCGTTATGCGCGACAATTCACAATCACAATTCGCGTCTTATATGCAAGGCATATTGTACAATAGTGTGTCAAGGTCGGTTCAAATTTTTAAACCACTAATTTCTATAGATAATCTGCCAAAATCGGTGAGTTAAATAATTGAACCACGATTGTTAATTTTTTTTCTATCTATCTATCTATTCCCTCATATACTCATGCGATTTTGACAGTAGCTCATGCTCATTCATGCGCATTGTAGTTGGGCCTTAATGTATTGCGAGCAGACCAATTTCGCGTTGAACATGCCTCAATTTGACTGATTAAAACGTCAAAAGTGAAAGAAACCTCATCCACTATTTTATTTATTATTCTCACTGATCTCTATATATAATATATATATTGAGATCAGTGATTATTCTATGTCCACTATCAAAAACAAAAAAACTAAAAACTCATCCAAATAGAGTTCTTAAGGAAACGGCTATATAGAAATATATATATTTATTTTCTCTCTCTCTCCAAGGCATCAAAAAACGTCAAACGAAATCCTTTGTTGGAAAACAAATCAAAAGTTGTGTTTTTTGCCGGTCTTCCACAAAATATAAAGAAAAAATAACGGACTAGAATTTCTTATTATTTTTTGCTACTAAACAATTAACAAATAGTTTCTTAGTGTTTTAAATAATAATTCGATTAAAAACAGTGAAAGTGTTAGTGTTAATACGGGATTAAAGTGCGAGATTGTACTCCACCAGTACAAAATGCGATTGTTTTCCATCAAAGGATTTAGCTGTCAGTTTTTTTTCTTGAATTGACTCTGACGTATTTGGATACTTCTCTATCAAAATTAGGAAAGAATCAACAGGCTTTGTAAGTGGATTCTTAAATATGATATGATGGAAATGAGTTGAATAATTTCTATACTGTTGAAGTGCTAAGGAACATTTTAAATCGGAACTGGCAATGAGTTTGAAGACCGTCTTAATTTTGTTAATAAACTTGGTAGATTTTTTTAAGAGAAACCTGTTCAGGATTTGATTAAGCTCATTTTCGATATTGAACAGATGCAGCGCACTATGTTGGACTTGGATATAAAAAAGATGCCAGATGCCATTGGGAAAATTAAGTCAAGAACAACTTCAAAGTATCTACAAAGTTTTGACCGCTCATGGTCTGAAGATTGCACCTGAATACATTTCGTAAGTGTCGCACAATGCCAAATCCAGCTGAATCTCAGTTTCCAGATGAAGGATGACAGTGTAGAGATTCCACTCGGCACATAATAGACGGAGAGCTACCGTGAACTGGGGTGACTTTGGCCTGCGGGATGACTTTGGCTTTTGAACTGACTCTTTTTCAAAATTTATTTTAAATATGAAGGAGTTGTGTTATCATTTTTAAACTTCTTTCTAACAGCTAGGTTCCAGAAATCGATTGAAATTAAATCGATATCGAAATTACAAAACGAGTGAATTTAATTTCAGTGTTTCACATTTCGACCGTTTTGGCAACTCCGAATGTATTCCGAATTCACCTTTCGTGAAATCGAAAACAGCTGATATCTGTCATAAATAATTTTTGCTTTGCTTGATAATACATTTTGTTTCTAACATTTTTTTAAATATTATTGTTTATAACAAGTGCTGTATTAATGCTTGCGTTCGTTTGCACAACTATTGTGGTTCGCATACTTTACTGTTGTTGTAATTCCATGTTAAAACACAACTGATCAACCATATGGCCGAGGTGGGGAAATAAATCTGAAGGTATCCTAAAATGTTCAGTATACTCATGAAGCCAAGGGAGGATTGGCAAACAGCTGACTATGAATATGTGTTTGTGTGTCTTTTGACACCTATCCGGTTTTGGTCGTTCACAAACTCATACGATACAGACGTATCTAAAAAGCAATTTTGGTGTGCACCCGAACGTGCGCAATTGCTGCCGTAATGCATACTAAGAAATATAAATATTATGCATAAAAAATAATAAAAACACGAAGGCTGAGAGATTATATAAGTGTAGATATCTAAAATCAAACCCGTTGGAAATTGAAATGCCAAGAAAGGAATTTAAAGTTTTTTGTTAGCTAATATTTGCTTTTAAATATTTTTATGTAGGTGCATATCATATTACTGTCATTTTGGCGGTACTGCAAATTGTCGTCAAGTCCTACTTGCAAAATGTTCAATTCGCACGCGTCAGCTAGACGCAGTTTGCGTTTTCTTGGCGAAGGAAATATACAAGATCGATTCAAATAGATGCTGATGACCTTTCCATGGAATTTTGTAATCATATTTTTAATCGCGTCTCTTTGTTTCCACTTTTTCACATTGAATATGTACAATCGATTTGAAATCAATAAAAAATAGACAAAATCGATTTTCGGAACACAACAATTTCAATTTGTATTGATTTCGGAAATCGTGAAATCGAAATCGATGCGGTGAATTCTAGAACACCGAATTTTCTTTTCGGTCTATTTAGATTTCAATGCGAGTGAAAGTGAAATGTGGAACCTAGCTGCTATATATACTACCTTTGTTACAATTTTATAAACAATTTATTTTATTTTTTTTTTATAAAAAATATAAATTATAAATAAAAATCGCAGCTTTCATTTGTGGGAGGTGAGGTTTATATATTGCTTATAGTTTTCGAGAAAATGAAGTAAGACTTCAATCATATTGCTCAGGTTAATATTTATTATTTAATATTAAGCGACTCAGGTTAAATTGTCCTTAAAAGAGTTCTGTTTTTATATTAATTGATTTGCACATGTTTGACATATGTCCATTATGGTCATTCTTCATTTAATTTTTACAGTAGGTCATGCTAGCTTATGCGCATTATGGTGGATTCACATGTCTCTGAACCTGCAGAACTGCAGAAAACTAAAAAGAGAAAGATGTACATCTTAAATCCTAAATACGAAAAAAGGACAGAAAACATCTTCACGTTGAAAATGCTAAATTGGACCATATCTTCTAAACTACTGAACCGATTTGGATAGTTGATACCATTCCAGACTCAGCATTGGACCGAGCTACTTTGTTCATAGTCAGTTTTTATTTGGTTCAAAAACAACAAACATTTTCATTAGATTTTCAAAATGTAGGCAACTAGACGTTGAAAATGCTAAATGGGACCATATCTTCTAATAATTTTAATGAAATTGTTTTCTTTGTCATTTCACATTTTTTATGACAACTCTTTTGTATTAAATGGTGGTGGTTTCAAATCATGACCTGCATCAGATGCCTATTTTATCCAGTGTATATCTGGACTATCATCATTTACCCAATATGTAAGTCCTATGGGCCAGCCACCAGTGGACCAATGCACAAGAACCTTTTAATCTTTGAAACACAACTTTGTTGCGAGACGAATAAGAGTGATTGACCTGTTATTACAACATACACACGTGAAACATGTTTTCAAACCAACCCAAAAATTGAAAAACTTAATTTTCTTTCAACATGTTTTAAAAATCAGTTTGAAAATTGATTTACAAGGTTTTGTTGATTTGTAGTTTGTTGTTATTATTGTTATAGAACAAATAGTACTAAAAATCGGGATTCAGGATTTTAACACTATTGACATACGACCTAAGTGTCATAAATACTAGTATGTTTGTTTTAAAAATGTTTTCCTTGCGTATTTGTAGACAATTTAACTGAAAAACCTATAGAACCCGATATATTATCGGAAGAAGAGGAAAATTCCATTATTTGGCTCTGCCACAATACGGATCCTTGGGCTACGGTGGAGCAGAAGTGGGCATCAGTCGTAAAAATACGCCGAGCGGAAATTTTGTCGGAAACCAGCAGCATCATTTTAAAAAGGTGGCCGCTATTTAAACATAGCAATGGACATTTGCTGGTAAGTTAACAATATTTTTGTATTATTTCTAAACAAAGTATTTTCAAGAGACTATTTTTGTAGGTTGAAATAGATTATAATTTGCTGTTTCCCGAAAATCCATCAAGCCTGTTGACCAGATGGGAAGCATTTGTACATAAAATTGTACCTTATTATAATGTTTCCATTAAGGATAAGCAATCGCGATATTTGCTCAAAAAACTTGATTGTGCATCAGATGCAGATGACAGTAAGTTTTTAATTTTATTTTTTTTTATTGAATTTTGGTATTTTGATTCAGATCCAGAATTTTCCCTTTTTTTTTGCCGTTTTAATTCAGATCCAGAAATTTTGCATTTTTTCATCATCTAAATTAACATATAAATAAAGATATCTGGTGTTTTGAAACATTCTGGTCCTTTAAATCCTACTCCAACTGTTTAAAAGAAAACAACAACACAAATGTTTGCTCTTTGTAACACATATTATGTATTTTTTTTTGTAGATTCTCGAGATTGTATAACTTTTCTGCTGCTGCATGCTTTGTTAAAATCATCAATCGTTAAAGCAAAGGAAAAAAGATGGAAGCCCAGCATAGTCGATGCACAAAATTCGACACTACTGCATTGCTTAAATGTGAGTTCGTATGCCGAAAAGGTACAAAATTTGAAAAATAATTTTTTAAAAAAGTTTATTACTTTACAACCCATTATAATAGTGGTTGGCCAAAGCCTATGGGAACTTCATTCCTTTTACACATACTACGACGGTATTTTTTACAAATTTCAAAGCTTTATTAAATGCTTAGACTCCACATATAAACTGTACAACGTAATGAATTTCAAGTACCCGATTGAAGGGAAAAATGTTTATATATTCCTTGAAAATTATTTTTATGAGAATGAAAACACATCCCTTAAAAGTACCAGTACCACGGCTTTGCTAAATTTTTTAAAATAAAAAACATTTAAACATCAAGTAAAATTTAGTTAAGTCCGATTGATTCAGGAATATATAAATATTTATATGTAATGTATATATATGTCTATATATTATATATATATATATGTATATTTATATTTGTATGCTAAAAATTCTTCAAATTTATATCACTACAGCTCTCTTTAAACACTTTACATTATGTTCTATGAGAATCATAACGTTCTTTAAAAGCACCACTACCACGACTTTGCTTATTTAAAATATAAAACAGTCAATTCAGTTCGAAACCAATTTGGAGCAGTTTTTTTTTCAAAGTTATAGTGCCACCGATTCGGGATTATTTATTTTTTCAAAATGTATAACTGTTCCCTATGTTATTTAAGTTTCCCTTCTCCAAAATGTTTAATAAACCATATGAAATCTCAGCATATAACAGAAAACAAAAATATTCAGTGTAGGCAAGAAAACTGTTCGCAAATATTTGCAGGTTTTTATTCTTTTAGAAGGCACCTAGAAAGAGTGCACAAAGCTTCAAAACATTATGATACAAACAAATCTAGACACACAATATGCAAAGACAAAGCATTTGTACAAACTCCTTTTGAAAATACAGACATCTATTTAACGGAAGTGCCTTCATGTTCTGTAACATCAGCAACAGTTAATTCAAATTTAAGAAACGGTCTTAATTTCGCTTTGCAACTGCACAACAACAACAATTTTAACAGAAAAAATGTAACGTTTATAATAAATGAAATAGAAAGCCAAATAACAAATCCAATTGCAGACACAATTCAATCTAAAATTTTGCCTTTAATTGAAAACATTGACAAACGAACAGAAGCTTTTAACTTAATGGAACAGCTTCTATTTCCATTAAAAAAAATTAACACGGAATACAAATTTCTTCAGGAGTTGCACCAGGAAAATCTTTTCGAAAATCCCATTCAATACACAATAAATGAAGAAGTTTGCGAAATAATTAAAAATTACTCTCCAGTATTAGATTCAAACAAATCCATGGGAGTAATTATGCCATTAAAATTTCAGTTCAAGCAGTTTTTTGAAACTGGAGAGATCTTAGAACAAACTTTAAAAAACATGGATTCCATAGAAAACAATGAAATCGGTGAACTTCACAATTTGATTAACGGTAGCGTTTGGAAAAACAAAGTGAGGTCTTTTAAAGGGAAACTTGTCATACCTTTTAATTTATATTTCGATGATTTCTCTGTCGATAATCCCTTAGGCTCACATGCTAAGGAACAATCAGTCTGTGGTGCTTACTACAATTTTCCGACGGTTCCTAGACACCATCTTTCGAAATTATGTAACATTTTCGTGGCAGGATTTTTTAAGACGAAAGACAGATCATCTTTTGGAAATGCACATGTGTTAAGACCCTTCATTGAAGAAATACAAAACTTAGAAAAATCGGGCTTGGAAATAATTGCCAATAATCAAACAGTTCATGTTTATTTTATCCTTGCTTTTGTTCTTGGTGATAATTTAGGATTAAATACTTTTTTAGGATTCACCACAAGTTTTAACTCTAATTATTATTGTCGATTTTGCAAACGAAAAAAATGCGAAATGCAATTAGATACTATCGAGCATGTCGAATCAATTCGTAATACTCTTAATTACGATAGTGACCTTATAATAGATGATGAAACAGTAACAGGTATCAAAGAAGCATGTATTTTCAATGAAATCTTATCTTTCCATGTCGTAAATAACTACAGTTGTGATATTATGCATGACATGTTTGAAGGTATCTGTAGGTATGACCTTTCGAAAATATTGCTATCTTTTATTGAATCAAAACTGATTACATTAGAAACTCTTAATTTTCGAAAACAAATGTTTGACTATGGAGAGACTGAGATCGGAAATATTTCACCACCATTAACAATGGCAAATTTAAAATCGTCATCATTGAAGATGACAGCCAGTGAAACAATTACATTTGTTAGTTATGTGACCCTTATGATCGGAGATTTGATAGATGAAGGTGATGAAATTTGGAGTTTCCTCATAATTCTTGTCAAAATAATAGACTTAGTTATGCTACCGAATTTTACAGAACTCACTATAAAATCGCTCGAACATCTAATTTCGAAACATAATTCCCTTTACTTGAAACTTTTTAAAGACAATTTAAAACCAAAATTTCATTTTTTAGTTCACTACCCGAGTGCTATAAGAAAACGTGGCCCACTTAAAAGTTTATGGTGTATGAGATTTGAAGCACTTCATAAAGTTTATAAAAATGCTGCTAGAGCTACTAATTCTCGGACAAATATTCCGTACACGCTCGCAATTCAAGCCGGGTTAAAGTTTACTCACAATGTTTCAAATGCACTATTTTTTAAAAACGATTTAATTTTTTCAGAAAAAGATATTTTGTTGGTCGATTTAACTAAATATTTAAAAAATACTGATATAAAAAATGAAACAGATCTTGAAAACTCAAATTGCTTAAAAAAAATAAATTTTAGAGGTAAACTCTACAAAAAAACTTTCTTTGTGACAATTTCTTCTTCAGTTCACAATATTTCACTATTCGAAATTGAAGAAATATTATTAATTGATAAAGATGATGTGCATTTGCTCTGTAGCCAGTGGAAAATTGATAATTTTAATGAACATCTTCAATCCTACATTGTAAGTAACAAAGAAAAGAAGATTATTTTAAAAAGCATTTTTGATTTTGAAGGACCGCCGCTTCACTTGCATTTGCTTAATAGTGGGAAAAAAGCATTTAGCATAAAACAATTCTGAAAACGCCATACGAATCAATAAAACTTACTTTTCTATACCAACAATATGATAATCATTCAACACTGAAATTTAAACTTTTTGATTAATGAAAGTTATTTTGCCTACACATTATTATTATTATTATTATTATTATTATTGTTCTTATTATTATTATTCTTAATATTATTATTATTATTATTAGTATTATTATTATTGTTGTTTTTACTATTATAATCATTACTATTATTATTATTTTTATAAATTTTTTTTTTATTTATTATTATAATTATTAGTTCATCGTTGTACTGTTTGCTTGAAATTATATGAAATAAAAAAAAACATAATTATGTTTATACTAAACAATGTTAAATAAAATATAATATAGTTTTACTATTTTCTTATTGTAAATCAATATTTTTTGTCACTTAGTATATAATAAAATGTTCATTTGCTTTCAAATTTAAAATTATTCTTTCATTTTTATTGAAAATCTATTTGGAAGTTGGCCCATCTCTTTTTCAGAAAGTATCTATGGAACCCTTTTTATGCAAAATGTAAGTAATATTTGCAAAAATTTTTAAACGATAAAACTGGTTTTCTTTTTAGGTTGTCAATAATGCTGAATATGATTTAACTAACGATTTTATTAAACGAATGATGCTCATTATGAATTCTTTATACTGGATTCGCAGTGATTTGCAGTGCAATGCACTCTTCTCTATTCATTCCTGAAAAAAGAAGAGATCACTGTAGTACCAATCCCTGTGAATTCGGCATTGCGAGCTCCTAACCAGCATCTTTCGCTTTATAGTATTGTTTTATTAATTCAATAGGACATCATTTTATTTATATTAAAAACAAATATGAAACTGATTCCTTTATCCTATTAAAATAATAGTTATGATACTTTTATTTTAATAGGAGCGTCTTTTCAATCCAATGTGGCATCCTTTTATTTGCAGAAAAAAAAACTATAGAAATAATTCTTCCATCTTATTAAAAAAATAGTTTAGATACTTTAGTTTTAAAAGGAGCGTCTTTTCAATTCAATGGGACGTCCTTTTATTTACAGAAAAAAAAACTATAGAATTCATTCTTTCATCATATTAAAATAATAGTTTAGATAATTTTATTTTGAAAGGGGCGTCTTTTCAGTTCAATGGGACATCCTCTTATTTACAGAAAATAAAACTATAGAATTAATTCTCCCATCCTATTAAAATAAAAGTTAAGATGCTTACATTTTAATAGGAGCGTCTTTTCAATCCAATGGGACCTCCTTTTATTTACAGAAAAAAACTATAGAATTGATAGTTCCATCCTATTAAAATAATAGTTTGGATACTTTTATTTTAATAGGAGCGACTTCTCCATCCAATGGGACATCCTTTTATTTACAAAAAAAAACCATAAAATTAATTCTTTCATCCTATTAAAATAATAGTTTGGATACTTTTATTTTAATAGGAGCGTCTTTTCAATCCAATGTGGCATCCTTTTATTTGCAGAAAAAAAAACTATAGAAATAATTCTTCCATCTTATTAAAAAAATAGTTTAGATACTTTAGTTTTAAAAGGAGCGTCTTTTCAATTCAATGGGACATCGTTTTATTTACAGAAAATAAAACTATAGAATTCATTCTTACATCCTATTAAAATAATAGTTTAGATACTTTTATTTTAATAGGATCGTCTTTTCAGTTCAATGGGACATCCTTTTATTTAAAGAAAATCAAACTATAGAATTGATTCTTCCATCCTATTAAAATAATAGTTTAGATACTTTAATTTTGATAAGAGCGTCTTTTCAATCCAATGGGACATCCTTTTATTTACAGAAAAAAAAACTTTAAAACAAATTCTTTCATCCCATTAAAACAATTCCGAAACAGAATTGTTTCTAAAGGTTGATACCATAAAAGTTCAATGGTTGAGGCATTTTAAATTAATAGGAGATATTATTACTTTTCTATGGTACACATTATTGAACTTAAACGACAAAATTATATATCTGATGGTATAAGCACATCATTGATTTAATAGGGGCTACCTTTAGTTATTAATAAGATAAATACCATTGACCAATTTTAATAGTAAAAAACTATTGAAAACAGCGATTTTCCTATTGATTTTACAGTATTTTTTTCTGAGTGTACCTACATAATAATATACCTGGAGTTTAAAGTGAGTTTTTTTTGCTGTTTATTTTTTTGTTTATACTTAATTTATTAGTTTTTTTTTTCATTTGGGAGGTTATTTACTTTCAGTAAATTTCGCAAAATATTGTTGTCTCTTTCTTTCTTTCGAAAGAGAACCAAAATTATATTTTGCTGAGTTGTAGGTACCTACCTATAACATCATTTTAAAACCCGTGTTTTGCCGCCGGCAAATTGAATTTCGTTCATTTTTGGATATATTTTTTTTTGTGTGCGATTAATTTATTTTAACATTAAAATTTTCTAAGTAGGTAACTAAATTCATTTTGTTTTGTGTAATTTTTTTTTTAATTTAGTTTTTTTTCTCTACTGAATGACAATAAATATTTGTTTTTCTTAAGGATTCGCATTTGGATTAGACTTTTAATTGAAATTTCATATTGATAAAAACTTTTTTTGATATAGGTACATATTTGGTTAATGAAAATTGTTCGACAATAATTTTAATTATATTGTACATTTTGTTGTTGTTGTTTTGTTATAACAATTGTTTATCGTATATTCTTTTTTGCAGGTATCTTAAATTATAGGTATTTACCTAGATATATATATATATATTTTCTATCTTGTGGTTCTTGGTAGTTATTGTGCAAACAAATAAAAATATTTTCTCTTTCGGAAGAAGTTGTTGGGAAAATTTTTGATTGGAAATTTTATTGATTGTTAGTGTTACCATACTGATTTTTTTTTTTCTTCGATTTTTTTTAATCGCCTTCGATTTTTTTTTGTTGTTCTAAAACAAACAAAAAAAAAAAATAAAAATTGGTTGTGGCCAAATATTCATATTGATATTTTTTTTTTGCTTTATTTTTGCAGTAATTTTTTTTTTTCTTTCTCTTGAGAAGTTTTTTTTTTACATTTTTTTTTTAAAGTCATCGTATTGCTTTAAAAGAAAGAAATGGATATTAATCGTTTGTCAAGAGAAGAACTCCTCTATGAAATGCAGGCCCGTGGTCTTAAGGAGGGTACGGTGGATACCATGAGAACAACCTTAAGATCCTCAAGAATTCTTGAGCGTGCAGGTTCCATTTCTGCCGAGTCCCCTCACTACCCCTTTTCTTTTGAGGATGATTTAAAGGCCGTTCAGGCCAAAATAGTAGAGATTAGGAATCTTTTAAAAACCCCGCCGGGAAATTCCAAGTCGGCAGAATTCTTAAAAATTCAAACGAAAATCGAATGGTCTTTAGGTAGAATTTGTAGGGCAAAGGCAGAGTCTTCTGATGAGGTGAATGGAGTTTCGGATTTGAGAGGTGAATTATTGATGCTGATGGCAAGTTTGATTGAAGGAGAAGAGACAGAACCCCAAGCAAGTGCAGGAACCAGCAAGTCAACAGCAGTTATAGATGCGTTGCCACCTGCGCCAGTCGAACGACGAGAGAACCCAATTTTTCAACATTTGGATGAGCGTAATTCGGAGCGAATTGAGAAATGGGATGTTAAGTTTTCTGGTGAGCGGTCGGGCTCATCAGTAAATATGTTTTTAGAGAGAGTAGAAGAGCTTCGAGAGTCCAGAGGTGTTTCTGAGGCGCGACTTTACAAATCAGCTGTCGATCTTTTTACTGGGAAGGCTCTTCTTTGGTTTAGGGCGATTAGGGACAGCATAAGTACTTGGAGAGAGTTAGTTAGAGAATTGAAATTGGAGTTTTTGCCATCCAATTATGATGATCTCTTGATGGATGAGATCAGACGACGCACCCAGGGGAAGGATGAGTCAATTGGAATGTACATTGCGCTCATGCAGACTCTTTTCAAAAGATTTTCGGAGCCGTTGACTGAGAATAGAAAATTAACTATTCTCATGAAGAACATCGCTCCCTTCTAT
Source organism: Baccha elongata (assembly GCA_951217065.1). Taxonomy (NCBI): domain Eukaryota; kingdom Metazoa; phylum Arthropoda; class Insecta; order Diptera; family Syrphidae; genus Baccha; species Baccha elongata. Next base: position 250,550,033 of record OX578272.1, read on the forward strand.
CAAACGCAGTTGGGGTTGGCTGATATAAAATCAGTCAATGAACTTGTTGCGTTGGGTAGAAAGTTGGAGACGATAAGAACTAACGTCGAATCTTTTGTTCCCCCTCCTACTAGTCGCAGCAGGCAGGCTTTAGAGCCTGATGTTGCATATGTTGCTTCAGTTGAAGAAGCAACAGTTGCAGTTAATTTTGAACCACCTCCCACTAGAAATACTCCACCCAATAGGACCATTCGTTGTTTTAACTGCAACAGGGAAGGTCATTTGTCAAATACCTGTTCCGCTCCTAGGCGTTGTTTTGGCTGTGGTACTTTGGGTACTTCACAGCGTAATTGTAGACGCTGTTTGGGAAACGGGCAGCGGACTCTTGGGCCAGCAGGGCAAGAGCGCCGCCTTCGTCATTAGCTAGGTCGCCTGCTGACGACCAGCTGGTAAATGTAGTTAGATTAGGTTTCACGTTAGACACGTTTAGGGACGATAGACGTCCATATTTAGGGGTAAATATTTATGGGATTAGGTTTTTAGGATTATTAGATTCTGGGGCATCGCGAACAATAGTTTGTAGAGACGCGTGGAGAATTTTGAAAGATTTAGGGCTACAGTTAGATAAATCAAATGTTAGGCAGGTTAGTTTAGCAGATGGTGCAGGTGTAGGGGTTTTAGGGGTTTTAAATCTACCCATTGTTGTTGAGAGCAAATCAATTTTGATTGAATGTTTAGTTATACCTTCCCTCCCACATGCGATGATACTCGGTGCAGATTTTTGGGCACTATCGGGAATCGTCCCGGATCTTCGTTCTCGCATGTGGAATTTTTCAAGCCAGGATATGGTGGCTTCGATAGAAACTACATCTATCACAGAAAAGTCTGAGTTGGACGATATTCAAACGGCGAAACTAAACATTTTAATTGATGATTTGTTCAGGGGTATGCCAGAAGGGCTGGGGGTGACAACAATGGTAGAACATAAGATTAGAACGTCGTCAGAACCTATCAAACAGAGGTATTATCCGGTTTCTCCGGCAGTGCAGGTCCACATCGACAAATCCCTTCAGGAAATGTTCGATGATGATGTGATTGAAAAATCAAAAAGCCCTTGGGCATCTCCCATAGTTTTAATTAAAAAGAAAGATGATACCTTTAGGTTCTGCGTCGATTATAGAAAGTTAAATCAGGTAACAGAGAGAGACGCGTATCCACTTCCGAGAATTTCAGCTATTTTAGATAAGCTTAGGAACGCGAAATTTTTGACGTCACTTGACATAAAATCCGCGTATTGGCAGATTCCAATGTCGGAGGAATCTCGTAAATTTACTGCTTTCACAGTACCAGGTAGGGGTCTTTTTCAATTTAAACGTATGCCATTCGGCTTACACAATGCTCCTGCAACTTGGCAAAGATTCATTGACAGCGTTTTAGGGCCTGAGTTGGAGCCGTTCGTTTTTGTTTATCTGGACGATATTATTATCGTTACAGATACCTTCGAAAAACATCTCGAAATTCTGAACGAGGTTTTAAAAAGATTGCGTGAGGCAGGTTTAAAAGTAGGTCGGGAGAAGTGCAACTTTTGCAGACCATCCCTTAAATTTTTAGGTTATGTAGTAGATCGGAATGGGTTACATGTGGATCCAGAAAAGGTAGATAGTATGGTTAGAATTCCTGCACCTAAAAATGTAAAAGAAGTGAGAAGTTTTGTAGGGACAGTTTCGTGGTACAGACGCTTCGTACCAAATTTCGCTATGTTAGTTAGTCCATTAACAGATTTGCTGAAAAAGAGCAAAAAGTTCGTCTGGTCACAAGAATGTGAAGACAGTTTTAGAAAAGCTAAAGAATGCTTAATAACGGCTCCAATTTTGACATGTCCGGATTTCAGTATTCCATTTGTGGTCCAAACTGACGCGTCCGATTACGGCATCGGTGCCGTGTTATCTCAAACATTTCCAGAGGGGGAAAAAGTAATTTGTTACTTGAGTAGGTCTTTGAATAGATCTGAAAGGAACTATTCAACTACTGAAAAAGAATGTTTAGCAGTTTTGTGGGCAATTGAGAAGTTGCGACCGTACATTGAAGGTGTTCACTTCACGGTCGTAACTGATCACTACTCATTGATTTGGTTGAGTAACCTCAAAGACCCACAAGGTAGACTAGCGCGCTGGGCAGTACGGCTACAGCAATTCGACTACATTTTAATTCACCGTAGGGGAAAAGAACATGTCGTACCCGACATGTTATCTCGGGGAGTCCCAGTAGTGGCTGGTATTTCGGATGAGGATATAGACCCTTGGGTGGCTAAAATGATTTTGGCAGTTGAATTAAACCCGTTAGCTTATCCGTCGTGGAGAGTAGATAGTGAAAAACTTTTTAAATTTGTCAAATCCAAACATATAGTAGTTCATGAAAGTAACGAAGAATGGAAGTTAGTTGTAGGTAGAAAAGATAGATTAGCTATTCTTAGAGAGTGTCATGACAGTCCATTAGCTGGACACATGGGGGTTAGAAAAACATTTGCTAGAGTAGCTGCCAAATATTATTGGCCAAAAATGAGATCAGATGTAGCTAAATATGTAAGAAAATGCAGTACGTGTCAACAAGTGAAGCCAGTTAACGACAAGCCAGCCGGTCTTATGACTGAGAGAATAGGTGTTTCTTCTCCGTGGGAGATGATTAGTGTGGATTTAGTGGGTCCATTACCCAAGTCCAGTAGGGGTTTCATATATATCCTCACAGTAGTAGATTATTTAACCAAATGTCCATTATTATTTGCATTGAGATCTGCCACTGCAAAGGCAGTGTGTAAAGAGTTAGAAGACAACGTTTTTCTGTTGTTTGGTGTTCCAAAAGTTGTCATTTGCGACAACGGACCCCAATTTAGGAGTAGGGAACTAAAGGCCCTCTGTGATGGATATTCGTCGAAGATTAGATTTACTCCACACTATCATCCTCAGGCTAATCCTGCGGAGAGAATCAATCAAATTATTAAGACAACATTAAGGGCCTATGTATCTGAGAATCACAGAGTTTGGGATTCTCAGCTTGCAAAAGTAGCTTGTGCCATCCGCACTTCGCAGCATGAAGTTTTAGGAGTTAGTCCTTATTATGCTAATTTTGGTAGAGAGATGTCCACTAGTGGGCAAGATGTAGTACAGCTTAGTGATGAGATTGTAGATAGAACTAGTCGTTTAGATTCAGGCAGCGATGTAGGAGATAGATTTAGAAAACTAAGAATAGAAATCGCTGCCAAAATTCAGGCAGCATCCAAAAAATCGTCGGAAGCCTACAACCTCAGGAGGAGAGATGTTCAATATCTTCCAAATGACGTTGTGTGGCGGAGAAATTTTGTCCTTTCAGACGCTGCAAATTATTATGCGGCAAAGTTGGCACCAAAGTTTGTGGGCCCTTTTAAAGTAAGAAAAAGATTGTCCCCCTGGACATATGTCCTTGAAGATGAAAATGGTAAAGATCGTGGCACTTGGCACACTAAAGATCTAAAACCGTTCACTTCATTGTCCGAAAATGATTGAGTCTAAAAAGTCCCTTTTAGAGTAAAGTTGAGTTATATGATTAAATTTTGTTTATTTTTGTTGGTAATTTTAAAATTTTAATTTTGATTTTTTTTGTTTTGCTTGAAAGACTGCCATATTTGGCCTGATGGGATCCACTACTTTGTTTGTGCTGTTTTACCAGATCGAGCCGTAGGAAATGACTTATATTTTTTTTATAAAAAAAGTAAGACATTTCCAAGGAGGAAAGGGTGGGATTTGTCACGGTAAAATTTACCGTTACAAAAACTGTTCTTTACATCTCAGTCCCATTCCTTATTCCTGCATTACTTCCTACTAATTTTTATCTTCTCAGGTGTTTCTTCAATCTACTGAGAGAGAGCAGGGCAACCATGGTCCATCAGACATCGGTACTATCTCTTAGTATTTTGAAGAAACAGATCTTCGGATGTCATGCGATTAAAGTATTGATTTGGTGAGCCAAGAACCAAAATAGTAGTTGGACGTACTACTATAACATAGACATAAAAGCTGAAGTTACTCTCCGAAACCATAAACCTTGCCTAGCCAGAAGGGCATACTGATGAAGATAAACACGGATGACATTTTGTTCCCGAAAGTTGATGTTGTTTAAAAATGGCCGAGAGCCCGTCATAAATTTAAATATAATTTGTACAAGATGGAACGCTATCTGCTAGCCCCAATTCCCCAAATCTGAACAGAAGTCCACCGAAGTAGTTAAGATCACAAATAGGAGATATAAACTGCCATATTTTCCTTCGAATGGTTTTATATTGTCTGCTTTGAATTTTTTGTTGTTTTGTTTTTTTTTGCATTGTATTAGTTTGAGGGGAAAAATGATTGTAAGCCGACATTAGATTTTTCAGCTTTCAATTGTTTTTCTTTTTATAAAAATGTGGGAATATGGGCTGAATGCATTCATCGAATAGCTCTTCACTGTAAGAAGATCAGTGGCCGGCGAATTCGATGATGAATATGCAGTAAGCTTGGGTTTTATATGGGAGTAAGCAGGACCGCTGAATTTCGATGACGACAGCACATATTCGCAAATAATGCTATGTGATTGCTGTATTATCTCGTCATCGAGATTAGCGGGTACTGATTGGCCGAAACCATAGGGGACAAAAAAAAAAGAAGATGCTTTCCAAACATGGTAAAAGTTTGGAAGGACACTTCTTAAGTGACTAGAAAACGAACGAGAGGTTCAAAAATTTGTAATAAAGAAAAATTGTTGATAACTGAAAAATTTGATTTGTAGAGTTAAAATTAAAGTAGAGTAGTGAGATTAGATATTTTAATTTAAAGTGTTGTAGTGAAAATTCTAGGCAGACAGGAGAAAAAGGAAGGAAAATTTTGCAGTTGGTACAGATAAGTACACAGTGGTTTTTTTTGTTGTTTTGCTACGTTTTATATTGAGTTTAAAAATAAACATATTACCTATTCGGTTGACTTCTGCATCGAATTTATCCTGAGATTGCAGGACACGCGACCTGGTTGTAATTGTATTTTCTATATTTCGGGATCAAGCGATAGTGGTCCATCTTAGTTTAATTGTAATACCTATACCTATTTAAATTGTTAATTTTTGTTTTGTTTTAAAAGATCTCAGGTTTTTATCCTGCTTGAAAGGTTTCCTGAGCTAAATAAAGAATAATTAAATACCCTACTCGGGAAGTTAAAATAATTATTCATTTTGTTTTTATTTTTTCTTTGGCTTTTCACCGTCGTTTCCGCTTCGAAGGTTTGGAATTTCCTTTTTCAAAAAAAAAATTTCTGGCGCCCTTTACCCTTTTGACTTTCTTGTATACGTACCTGCATTTGCATACGTATACCAAGTAAGTACAAATAGGTACCTATACCTCCTTTTTTATATTTTCTTTTTATCATCGATTTGTTTTTTTTATTATCAATCATTTTATCGATTAAATAATTCGCGAACCTGCGACCAGCTGAGCTAGGCTGAGGAAGCAGCATCATCTTTGCTGTTGGTTACAATTTTTTTTATTCGCCGTGTTGCTTATCATAAACAAGGAAAACCAGTTTTTTTATCGTCACATCAACTACCTATTTTTTTTGGTAATTGTTTTAGTTTGATCTTCGTCGTCGCGGTCGAGCGTGCTTTTTAATATTCTTGTATTGTTCGCGTTGATAAAGTAATAGTTTAAATAATTTAATAAATAATATATATTAATATTAATAATAATATACCTCGTTTGGTATTTTGTTCATTCGTCGTCGTGCGGGAAAAAAAAAATTGTAACAAGGTTAACGTACTGTGCGTAGTGAAGAAAATATTGCGGCCGTATCAGCTAGTGTGACAGAAGACCGCGAAATGTCGATTCGGCGCCGTTCCCAGCAGTTAGGCCTTTGTTACAGCACTACGTGGAAAATTTTGCGGAAGGATTTGGGCGTAAAGCCTTTCAAGATACAGCTGGTGCAAGAACTGAAGCCAGCCGACCTACCACAACGCCGAATTTTTGGTGAATGGGCTCTTGGAAAGCTGGCCGAGGGTCCGCTTTTTTATCGAAAAATTGTGTTCAGCGATGAGGCTCATTTTTGGTTGAATGGGTACGTAAATAAGCAAAATTGCCGCATTTGGAGTGAAGATCAGCCAGAAGGATTGCAACAGCTACCAATGCATCCCGAAAAAGCCACTGTTTGGTGCGGTTTATGGGCCGGCGGCATTATTGGGCCATATTTCTTCAAAGATGATGCGAATCGCAGCGTTACTGTCAATGGTGAACGCTACCGAGCGATGATAACAAACTTTTTTTTGCCCGAAATGGAAGTTCTTGACTTGCATGATATGTGGTTTCAACAAGACGGTGCCACATGCCACACAGCACGCGAAACAATGGCGCAATTGCGAGGCGAGTTTGGTGAACAGTTAATTTCACGTTTTGGGCCGGTCAATTGGCCGCCTAGATCGTGCGATTTGACACCATTAGACTATTTTTTGTGGGGGTATGTCAAAGCTAATGTCTATAGAGACAAGCCCGCTTCGATTGACGCACTGGAAGCCAACATCCATGCATTCATTCGTGAGATACCGGCCGATATGTGTGAAAGAGTATGCCAAAATTGGACTCAGCGGATGGGCTACCTGAGACGCAGCCGCGGTCAACATTTGCATGAAATTATCTTTAAACATTAAATTGCAAGGTTCAAACTATCGATTCAAATAAATATTTCATTCATTTTTTTGAATTTTTTGTGTTTTTTAAAAAAAAAAAGTTCTAAGCCTCTTAAAAAATCACCCGTTATTATTACTGTGTGATCGCTAAAAACTTTTGTTCAGTACTTTAGTAAATTGGCCACTATTTATCTTTTTCCAGTATTAGATCGGAAGTAACGAAAATGTTATTGGGATACTTATAAGGAGAAGACAATGTATGCAAAGAACAGAAATCAAACGAATAATTAATCTTGCCAATCCTGCTTAGAAGACATTGAAGTAGCAAAAATATTTCTCAGAGTACCATATTCAGAATAAGACCTTCATTTGTATACACTATCAGATCTTTTTCGTAAGGAGCATCGGCTTTTGAGATAAGATATGCTAACACATAAATTGTGTTCCATCACTAGCTTATCACTTAGTCAATTGTCCGCGTTATGTACATAGTATGGCACTGATGCAAAGAACTCTTTAAGAAGTATTGAAAATTCTGGGTGCTTTGATAGATAAATTCTTCTGGCAATTTTTCTGCATGCGTATCGTGTAGTTTGAATTCTGTCTAACCAATTGTAATCTATAAACATTAAGCTTTTATTAATGCAGTTAATTATCAAACTCAAACTGTCTTTAAAGACATACTGTACAAAACTATCTTCAGTTTTGTTGCGTTTTTAAATACATTATTTTATCTTTTTGCGAACAGCATAATAAATTTGATTAAGTTTATGATATATTTTAAGGAACAATCACTTATAATACTTCCTACATCATCGTTTATAGATTCAAGCAAGAACTACTTTTTTATTTCTTTATAGAGGATGAAAATAAAATAATTTATTGCTGTTAACGTCGAGAATAATTTATACCAAATTCAGTTTGTCGAGATATTGGATTAGAAAGCTTAAACTGGACTTAATTTTGTTATAGATTTCATGAGGGCTTTTACTTATTTGCATATCGCATATAATAAGTCTGATTCTATATAGGTATTTATATCATTGTTGAACTGAAAAGGACATAATTGATAATAGAGATGTGGATTTGTAAATACACTTCATAGTTCCTTTTTGAATCATCTATTACATATTCTTTCTTTTTCTTCTTCTGGATAAATCTTCTTCTATATTTTTGATATTTACTTCTTCATTAACAAAGTTTTCTTCCTTCTTTTTTCAATTGTGCTATAAATTCTCCCACAAGAGTTTCAACTACATTATTGGAATATTATTTATAGGATAAGGCGAGAAACTAGTAGATCTTTTATTTGGTAGTCCACTTAATTGCTGATATTGCGTAATCTCAAACTTCTTTGTCTTAGTATTTCTCCTACCACCAATTTGCTTCCGCACTACTGCTTCTTTCCATCAACTTGGCACTTTCCACTCTAGATACCGCAGTTTAACAAAATGTTCGGTCGATCTCTGCGGGTACATCATAAATATGACGATATGATTATCGACGTCGCTGTTTTTCCTACAGAAACTTCAATAAATTCTTCATCTTTTTTACTTCATCCCTCTTGAATTTCTTCCTCAATTCCTTTACTTATTTTGAAATGTACGTTTCTTCAACATATTCTTTTTTATTGCACTTGAAGGATTACTGAAAAGTATTCTATTTTGTTCAAACTTTTACTTTAGAATCAGTTTGTTTCTTAATCTTTATTTTTTCATTAAATTCTGCAGATCTACTCCTTCCATTTCTTTTACGATTTCTAATTCTTTAAATGTTGTCACTTATCGTTCTATTATTTTCTTCTTTTTTGAGTTGTTTCTAAATTCAATTCTTTTATCATAGTTCTTTTGCTTCTATTTCCTTGTTTAACATTTCTTTGATTTTTATATTCGTTTTGACCATTACTTCTTGTTCTTTGACTTTTCTTCTTCCTCTTATATAACTTGTACAATTTTTTATTAATGAACGATTTCCTATCCTTCATCGAATCACTCCTTCTTTCTTTAACTTTAAATTATCTTAGTGCTTATACATATATCTATTGATTCTTCTTCCTGTTAAAAGCATCAGTATCTTAAAGTACATCCTCTTTTTCAAGGTTCACTCCTACACATTTTTCATTTCTTCCAAACTAATCTCATTATGAATTGATAGTGACACCTTAAGTTATTATCAATCATTGTTCCTTAACCCCTGAGAATCAAAATGGAAACAAAAGGTCCTTACCACATCCAGATCCTTCTTCAAGAGTTGAATAGTAAAGTGATTCGACGTCTGGTGGCATATTCCATTCTTTCTCGTGTCCGCTTCAATCTAAAATGTTGGCGTGGATTAAGAGCAAAATATCCTGACAGGCATCTTAGATAGTTGTTGTTCTAGGTTAGACCTATATTGTGAATTTGTTAATGTTACCAGAAACAAGGAGTAGTATAGTAAAGGACCTTCCCACCGGAAACGCATGTCGCTCCGCAGATGATTATGTTGATAAATGTTCTCTGCATGGATGTTTATCATTCACAATATATAGTATCTTTTTTTTTTTTTTTCCTTAGTTCATAAAGGACATTACGTGATTTGATTTCACGGAGTGCGTAGCTTTTTTTGTTTGAGCTTGTGTGTGTATATAGATGGTTCAGATTTGTATATAGTGAATCACAATTCGTTTATATGACTAGATGTTTCCGTTTTGTTAATTTTGGATTATTGTTGGATAATGGAGGAATTTTTCTCAAATGCTTTTTGTATGAGGATAAGAAGAAAAAAAAAATAAAGGGAGAATGACACTGGGAAGGATTTGTCAACAGAGCAAAAAAATAGAGACAAGTGCGACAGATGGAATGTAATCGAATTTGTCGTCTTTCATTAGTTTTCATGACGCGTATGCCGACAAATAATGTGTCCTTTCTATATGAAACTGTTTTATGTAGTAAATCAAAGAATTCAGGATATTATTAGAGACAAAAAAATAAATCTCAAATCTCTGTTAATGTCATTAAAGGCGCTTTTCAATTGATCAAACAAAAAAATAACATTTTGGGAGAAACTGTGTTTCGTCTTTCATTTGATTGATGATTATTTGTCACACATTTATTGCTCCATGTAATGATAATTCCTGGATCATCTTACATAAAAACTTACAAATAAATGTATTTCGTTTAATTGCTTCTGATGGTTGGATTATTCCAATAAAATAATTTTTTTAATTTTATAGACATTAAAAAAGCTAAGAGCGATATTTAACCATCGCTATCAAACTAATCTTAAGCTTATCAAGGTGATACTCTTAATCATTTCATTGCTAAATATGGCAGTTGCCAATTTGCAACATTTACAGTAGATCAAACTATAGCGCTAATAGCCCATTGAATCTTTTAATTAAAATTTTTAATAATAATTATAATCTCATTAACTCTAGCAATGACAATGTTAAATCAAATACTGTAAAAACAATATTTTTTAATCAAAATTATTAATAATGTTCATTAAATTTAAGTTTTTAATTATAAGTTTTATAAACAATGTTTATCTACCGTTAGAATTTAACGAAACTAAATAAATAAATAATGGCTTAGATGCACTTATTTGGAAAAACACAATTCTAAATATAGAAGAAGAAATACGCGGGCGGCTTCTCAAATCTAACAGAGCCTACTGCAGTCTATCAAAGCTCTTCAAATCCAGAAATCTCACCATAACTTCAAAACTGCTGCTGTACAGGACCATGGTCCTGCCAGTACTCACATATTTATCCGAGACTTGGGTGCTTAGCAAAAGGCACTCTGACCTCTTAGCCGCGTTCGAGAGAAAAGTCTTAAGGAGAATTGTTGGCCCCATATGTGAGGAAGGACGATTCTGGAGACGGTACAATCATGAATTGTACGCAATCTACCTTGAAGCAGATATCGTGACAAAAATTAGGCTCGGTAGACTCCGTTGGGCAGGGCACCTAGCTCGCATGAGCGAAGAGGAACCTGCTCGGAAAGTTCTTTGTGGTACATTGTATGGCAGACGACAGCGTGGTAGACCATGCTTGCGCTGGAGAGATGGCGTAGACCAGGACGCCCGGAGCATTGGGGTGCGAAACTGGATGGCGTCGGCTCGAGACAGGGATAGGTAGAGAGACTTGTTGTAGGAGGCCAGGACCGGACCCCGGTTATCGAGCCGATGATGATGATGACTATTCTAAATTCTAGAAGGTTTTATCACTTTCTAGTCCCTAAAAAGAACATAGGTTTTTGGAGTTTGCGTCCAAAATAATGATCCTCCAGATACTATTAGCAGAACTGCTTTCGAATGATATCTCGCTCAATCAGCGACTAGACGAGTTCAAGTCAAAGTCAATTTCAACAATTTATTAGAATATTTCGGCAATATGTGTTCTAGGTTTAAATGGTTGTTAATGTTTTGAAAAAGAAAAAACTAATTTTCTTTTTGTGCAAATATTTTTATTGCTTCTTCTTTTCTTCCGACGAACTCCACAAACAGATTAGTAGGTGAAGTATAGAGAAGTGGAAAATGGTCCCATCAATCTATTGACGGAAAAAGAACAAGAAGAGAAGAGCTATATATTCATTCCGCCTTTTTTTTCTTTCTATAATATGTATAGGAAGGATCAAAGAATATCAAAACTTCTAATGCAACGCTTTTGATGGATTATTGAAAATTATGCCAGTCGTCCTTAAGGTTTATATCTATAAACATGTGGGATTTCTCGCTATCTTTAGGTATATTCGACGGCATATGCTTTGCCAATTACTTGGAATTGTGGCCTTCCGAAGATATACTTTAAGAGTTGGCTCCCTTGAAAAAGTGTGCTGAAGAAGTTTCTTCTATCCATTCTGTTATCGGGTGATAGCAATGTAGCTTTTACCTGATGTTACCGTGTTGGTATTCCTTCCCGATCTTGAAGTTCAAATAACTTATGAGGATCTTAATGCCATGATAGGTGAATTATTTTAACATTTTTTTACGTAGAAAGAAACTCATTGAATATTTCTATATCTATGTATATTCCACTTATAAGGTTCAAATTGTAGTATTTACATCCAAAAAGTAAACTACTAAGAAGTAAATTGACCTTTTTTCTTTATTCTCTTTCATTACTGGAAACTAGATCTGGCTGCATTCCAGTGCAACGTATCAATATCTACCAATTACCGTATAGAGTAATTATACCACAAATCTCGAATGGTGTTAATAGATCAATAAAATGTGGCATATCAAAACTCACTGACTTTATGATCATAGTAATCAATTAATCAACCGATAACCAACAACAATATATCTATAGGTTTCGACACAAAAATGGGCAAAACTGTGCAATTGATACAAGGCTAGACACAAATGTAAACATTAACATTTTTTATTTCGAGGAAAGTTTATAAAAATTATGGTTGATTGATAATTATATTAATTGTTGAACAGAACACATTGCATCTGATAGAAATAAAACAAATTTATTTGTTTTATTTAAAATTAATTAAGAGTTAGCAGACAATATTTATTTATAGGTGACAGTTCTTATCTGATTTGTATTTTAATAACTATTTTGGTATTAAGAATTTCTTATCATTTGTAAAAGTTTTTGGATTAAGATAATACTAATCTTCTTTTATGGCGATGAGCAAGAGCGTTTATGGTAAAACTTTTTGGGGGTCATATATTTTTGTTTTTTACCACAAAGCTTGCCATGTGTTGAAGACAATTATTGATGATAGTTGTGATTGAGTTGTGCTCTACGAGTATATAGTCCAACTATTGCTGCGAGCTAGGTTTCCATTAAACTTATTAATTTGAAACAGTAGTTTTGGAGTCGAATTGCCTGCGGTTGCTTTGCTCGACGAAATATGGGGGGTTCTTACCGCTCTACTACTAGTGTACTAAAGAACTTCTCTGCAAGCATCGATGGCGCCCAACGTGGGGCCCCCTATTGCAAGCTTTGGCTACACAGGGAAGTACTATGGTATAGTGGTGGCGCGTTTCTTAAATGTTTTCCATTTGTTTAAAAAACATTTCAGGAACATTTTAAAAAAATTGAAAAATGTTTTTCTCTTTTGTGTACGCTTGTAAAAACATTTCTTATATCTTTCTGAAATGTCTCTTGTTTCCCGTTTTGTCATCCATGTGACATTTTCAGATTTTCACAACAACAAACACTTAAATGTTTTCCTATCATTTGAAAAACAATAAATGTTTCCTATTGCGAACAGATAAACCTTCTAGAAACATTTCGGAAATAATTGATCAAGAAACGTTTCATTTCAGAAACGTTTCATTATTTCAATAAATAATTCTGAAATGTTTTTTGAATATCTTTGAAATGTTTCATTGGTCCGGACACTCAATTTGGTGGTTCAGCTACTTCTTTCATAATATCGCAATACTAAGGCCACCGATTATTGGCGTCTTTGTAAGATAAGTGTTCAGTGGAGAGCTTCATGGAGATTTCTATGAAGCCAACAATTTGGAGTTGTGAACACAGTCGAAGAAAGTCATAAAGAAAAAAATAAAGTATAAGATCTTAAAACTTAGCACCTAGTGCAGAAGTGAAGAAAATCGTCTGGCAACGATATTTTTGTAATCAGGGGATTTTTTGGTCTTTCTTCTTCATGTTTGCTTATGCTTCTGATATCAATAAAACGGATTTCCATAAGATTTCAGGTTGAGTTACCAAATTGCTGAAAAAAACTCATATTTCAAAACATTTGTAGATCAAATACCGAAATATGAAATATATTTTATCATCACATATTTTTATTTGATGACTCAGCACATATTCCGATAGAAAAAGATATCTTATATCAATGTCAATAATATTGCTCGTCCACTTAAACTTAAAGTAGGTACTTCATTATAATATAAACATCAATTAAAAATGCATAACTTAAGTATTCGAACTTAATTTCTATTTTTATCAGAAAAAATTCATTTCAGACCTGAATAGGGCACAAATACATTGTATTAACTTTTGCTATATCCTTCTGACTCAAACCATTGCGTTGTCCAATAACAGCATTCCGATCAATCGTTATAATGGTTTTCTCACCGTTTTTTGAGAAAGCTACATTACTATAGTGTAGAACGCTATTATAATCATATGGAATCCCAAAATTTTCAGTATTACTTTGCTGATGGAAATTATATTCCATTCCAGGAATTATATTGTCTTCGACAACCGTTATGAAACTATCTCGATCAGATGCACTTTGTTGATGATAAAATCCAAGTGTGTGCAATAATTCATGTAATATAGTTCCCATTCTAAAGCACCCTTTATCCAATGGATAGATTTGCAAATTCATCGACTGGACACTATTCTGATAACCGACTGCAGAATGGCAACCGCTATTTTCGGCAGTTATGTTAATGAAACTCGTGTCATTTTCGCTAGCCTCTTTGAAACTCAAACAAGTTGCATCGTCAAGTGTCTTTATGGCTTTCTGTATGTAATATTTGTGAGCAGGATCTTTTTTTTTCAAAATAAATAGAAAATTTAAAATTTATCAAACAATCTTTTGAACGACTTACCAAATTGAGGACTGATTTTGTACAAAACCAATTTGTTTGGCCAACGTTTTGTTCGTGAGATCAATCCGTTTCGTGATCGAAGTGAAGAAAACTGTTCATCTGTAAGATCTAAATCACCTTCGAAAAATCCTCCAATTTCTTCAGGATTTGATTGGTCACCAGTTGGAAACCCATAAGAAGAAGAGACTAAAATCAGCAAACTCAAAAACAGAAAAAAATAAGTCATTTTTTTCGATTCTAGATACTTCTATTGACAAACAATATATAAAACTGATAGCTAGTTAAACTCTAAGATACGACTGACCAATAATTCAAAATGCAATTTTATTTTTGATGAATTTGCGACTTTTTATTTTGATATACCTCAATAGATAGATAAGAAAACAAAAATGATAGCAACTTTCCGTCGTATCAACTTATTAAATAAAGAGGGGTAAACCAGTTTCAATTTATCAGACACAAAATTTAATGGCCACTTGAAATTTTATATTTTAAATTCGTTAGTCACTATAAATTAATTATCAGTTTTAATGAACTATTTTTTGGTATCAAAGTTTAGATCTTATTATAGTGTTGAGGCGGCAGGGTGTTTCATATTTTTCATCATGCAATAATTGACTAATTATTCATTGAACAAACATTTTATGGCAAAAACGGAAGGTGCAACTTTTTCAACAACTTTTTTGAAACGCTTGTTGAGGTCTGTCTTGGTGTTTCCTTCCCTCTGATCTGAAGACCTTGCGACCTGGAGCTTCGGTGTCCATCATTCGCTTTACATGGCCCAGCAAATTTAAACGTTGGAGACGGAGTTTTTTTTTACTAGGCTTATGTCGCTGTACAGCACGTATAGTTCGTTGTTGCATCTTCTACGCCATAGATGCTGTGTTCTCTATCAGCACAAACAGGAATATAAATCGTTCGTACGACTTTTCTCTCGAAAACATCAAAGAAGCTTTCATTAGATTGGGAATGTGTCCATACTTCTGAGCCATATATAGCAGCACCGGGATAATTAGTGTTTTGTACAGCATCTCATTTGTTCTTCTCGAAAGGGCTTTATTCCTCAATGACTTACTTAACTCAAAGAAGCAGAGATTGGCAATAATTACTTTTCGTTTGATTTCGGCGCTGATGTTGTTTTTGGAGTTCCCAGGTAGACAAATTCATTGACTTCCTCGAAATTATACTCATTAATGTCACTTTCTGATCAAGTCTCTGGTGGGATCCGAATTTTTCTGATGAAAGCATATATTTCGTCTTATTCTCGGCTTATTTTGCAGGCTTCCGACTCGAAATTTGGGAAAGTACGTCTATCACATCGATGTCGCCAGAATATACCCAAGGTATTGTGTCGATTTGTTAAAATGTACTTTTCTCTCACACACATTATTACAGCAGCTACATAAAAGGGCATCTTCTTGTCGTAGACCCCTGGTGGTTTTGAAGGTTTAAGTATAATCTCACCCAACGGTGAGAAGCGAGCACTCTTCAGAGTCATCCTAATAAGTCTTATCCAGTTTGGCAGGGATATTAAAACTAGACATGCCGCGATACAATTCCTCTCTATTCACACTATCATAAGCAGGTTTGAAATCGATAAATAAACGGTGGGTTCGGTATCGATATTAAATTCTTGAGTCTTCTACAGGATCTGGGGCAAGTGAACATTTGGTCGATGCTAGATTTCAATCATTGGTAGGACCCAGACCCAGTTAGATTCTCCAGTAAGTAAGCCTCTTAGACGTTCACATAACACTACTTTAGATAGGATCTTTAAGGTGACATTTAAAAGCCTAATGCCTCTTTAGATATTGCAGAGTAGGCGATTTCCTTTTTTTTTGTGTTCACAATATCGATATGAGCGATTGCTTTCGATAGTTATCAGGTAATTATTAGATAAGATAAGAATGTGTGTTAAGTCTGAAAATATCTTAGTAGAATAGTTCGTAAATATTGATAGTAATGTTCAGTATTTGTGTGAGTCCACAATAATATTTAAACCACAAGTTCTGGTACAATTGTCAAAGAACTATCAATATCAGGAAAAGTTGAACTATCAATATCAGGAAAAGTGTCAAAAGTTGAACCTGAACCGGTCATTATATTTTCAAATTATTTATCACTTATTCCCACGGGGTTCAAAAAAGAGGAGTCAATAAATAAGAGTGAATATCTAAAATTTTACGTACACGAAGACTCAGTTAAGGATGTAAGAGGTCAAAAAAACAAAAAAACTGGACAATGACGAAAACAAAATACTGAAATTAGTACTATAACAGAAATATCCACAAAATCATAAGCTCAGATGCAACATGCAAACGATTCGAAACCATAAACAAACTTATTCATTCTTACAGCAACAACACTACGGATTACAACAATTCTTCGCAAACTCAGAATATCCGCAGGATCAAACATGTACATTACTAGAAGAACAAATTCAGCAAACCTGTTCAAGAATATGCACATCCAGTAAACCTAAAAGGACCCAATTTTAACATCATTACATCTCAACAATTCAGCGCTAATGTTCAATAGGATCAGTAAGAACCTAAAGTTTAAGATATACATCAAGAGTGTCATAACTTCTTCGACCTTACATAGATGAACATGAGAAAGTTGCTTTAATTTTCTATTTATTGCTGTTAAAATGGGAAACATTTGAAACTGGATTCTCAAGAAAAAAAAAGTACATCCAATTAACTTACACAAATTCGAAAAGTTTACTAAACCACAACAATATACTCAAGAAGAAACTATTAAAGAAGAAAAAGAACTGGGAAATGAACCAACATCTGAACTAATCGGGATCGGAAACGGAAATCAACGAATTACAAAAATTCAATAAACCAAACGAAGAAGAAATTATGAAAGAAGAACACTATTAATCAGCAGCTTGACTAATCAGACTGATAACGGAAAACACAATAATTTGTGGAAGTCTTTAACCGGTAATAACGAGTTGATGTAAATTGTTTTAAAAATACAAATAATAAATTAAATTAAATCTACAAATAATAAAAACAATTTCACTCTTAGTGATTCAGCACTTGAGCAAAATATTTTTAAAAAATTATAAAAAAAATATTAGCGACATCGTCAATTACAAATTTGAA
Source organism: Baccha elongata (assembly GCA_951217065.1). Taxonomy (NCBI): domain Eukaryota; kingdom Metazoa; phylum Arthropoda; class Insecta; order Diptera; family Syrphidae; genus Baccha; species Baccha elongata. The sequence continues at coordinate 250,567,327 of OX578272.1, forward strand.
ACAACAAGCTGAAGGTTATTGCATCAAGCTTAAATATATCGTTTGAAGACCTAATGCTCCCCGAAAATTACATTTTCTTATTAAAATAATAAATTAACAAAATCATTATTTCAAGAATTCATTTTAGATATTTTAAATAATGTATTTTTTTGAATATGATTTTTTTTTTTTTCTAATTAAAATAATAATTCCTGTTTTCAATTTACAAAGTAGGAATGTTGGCATTTAAATTAAATTATTTATGTAACTTTGTTTCAGCACTCATGTGTCAAAAATATATCAGTTTTTAAATCGTAAAAATAGCTACGAATTTGGTTGCACAACTGGTCAATATAAAATAAATAATTCAGTTGCAGGAATTTTAAGAAAATTTATTGTTCGATTATGGTTTGACTGCTTTAAAAAGAACCGTAATTTTATCTGATGCAATAAAAAAAAAGTTAAAATATCCTTGTCAAAAAATTTCACAATTATTTTACTTTGCATAACAAATAATTAAATAATGATTTAATTTCGGTTTTCTGCATCCACCATGGTTGGTGTAATATTGATCACCTTGCCAGCGGACGCACCCATCCAGCAAGAGACCAAATCATCGAGTGATGATTAGTGGATGGGGCAGATGGTATACTAAGATTCCAATCGTCGGGCATGCTTTGCTCCAACTACATATATTTTAAAAATAAAGCTAGTGCATGTTCCCATAACCAGATCATTTCCAGCGAATTTGAAAATCTCCGCTGGGATTTCTTCCGCGGCAGCAGATTTGTTTAATTTGAGTCTGGCGATGACTTTTTAAATCTCATTTTAGTGGGGTACTTGAAACTCCTTATCATCATCTAGATGGGCTGACTGGTGATGCTTATTTGCGGAATTGGAGACGTCCTCGCCATTTAGCAGTTGGTTAATAATCTCTCCAGGTGCTTAACATCGATTGCGTGTCTTCTACGGTATTTCCCTTTACAAGCTCCCAGGGCGAGTTGTTCCTCCTGATCAGCCTTTATTTTAACTTTTTTTAAATCTACGCACCTGTTTCCTGTGGTAGCAATACTGCATCTCCTCCACTTGACACCGCTCATAATCCCTCTTCTTCTGTGTCAACAGGCTCTTTTTATCTCTTCGTCTGTCTTCATATAGCTTGAGGGTCACTCTTGTGTTTCTGTAGCCACGTCCTGTAGGCCTCTGTTTTTGCCTTATTTGCCTAATCACAATCAGAGTCAAACCAGGGTTTCCTCGGGGGGTGTTTGCGAGAGTCCCAGAACCTCGAATGCAGCGCTTTTAATAGCTTGTTGACATTGCTGCCAGTGGTCTTCAAGGATCCTCTTAAAATACGTACATCCATTATGCTCGAGGAGTGTCTTCCGTCAATTACTATACGTATGGTAGATTAGATTGCAGGTTCACGTTCGACCATCAGGTATGAATTTGAACTATTGATAGTTTATTTAAACGAGATAATTCATTTGAACTAGATGATTCTTTTGATGGTACATAGTTAATTTATTTCTATGACCTGTTCATCTAGTTCAAATAGAATTGATAGTTCTCTTAGAATTGATTTGTATTTTGTTGGATCTTAAGTTTTTTTCTACTCTTTATTTCATTTGAATCTAATTTTGGACTGAGTCGAAAAAAAAATCTGAGATTCTGGAGTAAAACTTTAAAACTTTATTAAATTTGCAAAAATCTGATCCTTTTGTACAAATTAACGAACGTTGATTATCAAAATTAAAAAAAAAATTAAGTAAATCTCGCTCATCCTCATTATAAATGTTCAAATAAATCAACCATCGATGTTTTTACCCCAAGTATCCAGTTTGTCCAGAATAATAAAGTTGGTTATAATTTTTTGCATTTCATCCAACATTATATAAAGATATACAATAATGCAACAAAATAACATCAGCATCCATGTCCATTTATCATGAAGCACTTATTTTATATCATTATCCATTATCCCCACTTCATGATACAAGTGGTCAGTTTAAATTCACATTCGCATTAAAAGTAACCCCAGTCCCGTGGGCAAGGACATTATATATTCCCTTAAGCAATTACAAACACTCATTTTGCATCCCACCCCCTCGGTGGTGATAATGCTGTATAGATGGTGATGGTAATGTATATATACCTATATAAACAGGCGGAATGTGATATTGTGTAATATAAATGTGTTGGCATGGTTCTCGTGTCGGTTGGTGTGATGGTAAACCTCATTTTAATTGAAAATAAAATGTTATTACAATTTTATTTACTTACTCTATCCCTCTGTCCCTGTGTGATGTCTGTCCCTGTATCTCTCCTTTTTTTTTATTTTTGTACACATTATACAACATCCAGTGTTTCAAGTGAGCAAACACTCAACGATATGGTCCCATAGAGGCCAATTATATACCAATTGGGGCCAAGCTCTGTAGACCGGAGAGAAACAAAACCCTTCATTGAGCCCCAAAGGACAAGAGTTCATATACGATGAATTATATTTCTTTTTTTTTAAGTAATGATGTTCGAGGTCCTGTGAAAAAAAATAATTTTTTTTAACTCAATAATAATTGGAATTAAAATGATAACAGGAATATAAATCAATTTGATTCGAGGTATTTGTTTATTGGAATGTTCTCAAATATCAAATAAGAAAAATAATTACATTGGTTTTATGGTTACTATAGAATTTACTTTAAATGTGTGGCGGATGGAAATCCGCATATCGCACTGGATGCAACCCAGGTCAACTTGAACCCTACTAACAAATAATGTAAAGACAAGTCAACTTAAACTCAATCAATCGAAGTAGAAAGAGAAGAACGATAAATGTTGTTTGACCTTATCATCTATCTTCGTCATTCTTCTGTTTCTCCTCGTGTAAGTCGGATCGGTGGTGTGCTTGCTGCAGCTGATAAAAAAATTCATATCCGGCCATTTTCTTATTAAAAAAAAAAAAACTGTATTTTCTTTCTTTCGCCAAAATTTAATTTTGCAATTAATTAAAGAAGAATTGTATATTCCAACTAAACCATTGTTTTTAATTGTGGGAACACAAAACCCACAAATGTAAGACTTTAGCGATGAACGTGTATTGTTAACTCAAAAAATGACAAACAATTGGTTTATAAAGCCATTTATAATAATTAAGCTTTTGACAAGTTTTCTTATTCCGTAAAAACAAAACGCTTAAACGATTTAATTTTTAGCGTTTCTCCCTTTATCATACTATTACTATAAGATAGAGACAATATCTATATGCAAGGATTATCGTGAGATAGTTTTGATTTTACGAAATTAGGCGCCAGGAAAATTTCTCGTAACGTTTTCGTATGATTTGAAACTGAAATGTTGGTGAAATGAGCGCAAAATATAATGAACTCTAATGACAAATCTGGATCAAAAGAGATGCTTTGAATTGCCGTAATAAATATCATTTTTTTTATTAAAGTACACCGCGCTTCAACTGAATAAGCACATATTTTTTTTTACGTAAGATGTCCATTTTGTTTAAACCTTGTGTGTTTATTTATCATTTGATGATGGTTACTATTTCTTTATAATGTTGGGAACAGAAATTAAAAAGAAAAATTCCAAAAGTACCACTATTTTTTCTCTGGTTAGCTTTCTAAGCAAATTATATGAAAAATACAGTGTTTTTTTACGTCAACTGAATAAACACAAGGTCTATTACTTTCATTGGGGCATATTCATAGACACTGTTTAAGCTGTTTTAAGTAAAACTCGAGTTTCATCATCATCATCCTCATCGGCTCGACAACCGGGGCCCGGTCCTGGCCTCCTTCAACAAGTCTCTCCACCTGTTCAAAGAACTTTCCGAGCAGGTTCCTCTTCGCTCATGCGAGCTAGATGCCCTGCCCACCGGTGTCTACCGAGCCTAATTTTTGTCACGATATCTGCTTCAAGGTAGATTGCGTACAATTCATGATTGTACAGTCTCCGGAATTGCCCTTCCTCACATATTGGGCCAATAATTCTCCTTAAGACTTTTCTCTCGAACGCGGCTAAGAGGTCGGAGTGTCTTTTGCTAAGCACCCAAGTCTCGGATCCATATGTGAGTACTGGCAGGACCACATGGTCCTGTACAGCAGCAGTTTTAAAGTTATGGTGAGATTTCTGGATTTGAAGAGCTTTGACAGACTGTAGTAGGCTCTGTTGGATTTGAGAAGCCGCCCGCGTATTTCTTCTTCTATATTATTATCGGCTGCTACTATTGACCCAAGGTATTTAAAGTATTGCACCACTTTAAATTCGTGCTCCGCTACCTTGATTGTTTGACCAACTGTTCCTCTAGCATTCGACGCCACCATGTACTTTGTTTTACCTTCACTAATGTGCAACCCCAGATTTTGTGCCGCCTGCTCGATTTGGATGAAGGAATCGTGTACAGCTTGCTCGGTTCTTCCGATAATGTCGATGTCGTCTGCCTAAGCCAGTATCTGGCAGGACCTGATGACGATGGTCCCTCTTGTTGCCGTGCCAGAGTCACGGATTGCTTTCTCCAACGCCAGGTTGAAGAGGAGGCAGGCCAAACCATCCCCTTGTCGGAGACCATTAAAGATGTTGATTGGTCTGGATAACAATCCGGCTATTTTTACTTGGCTTGTTACGTTGGTCATGGTCAACCTACATAGTCGTATCAATTTATTTGGGATGTTGAATTCTCTCATGGTTTTGTAAAGTTCTACCCTGGTTATGCTATCATAGGCGGCCTTAAAGTCTATAAACAGGTGGTATGTTGGGATGGGATGCTTAATTCTAGACATTTTTCCATCGCCTGCCTGAGGGTAAAGATCTGATCAGTTGTTGATTTGTCTGGAATAAAACCACACTGATATTGTCCGATGATGGTTTTAGCGTATGGGGTTATCCGGTCTTGTAGGATAGAGGAGAGTATCTTATAGGCGGTACTCAACAACGTGATACCTCTATAGTTGCTGTACGTTGTGACATCTCCTTTCTTATTTATGGGGCATATTATACCTTTTCGCCAGTCTTCTGTCATTTCTTCATGCTCCCACACGTGCACCATAATATCATGAATTGTCTGACGTAGAGCTGGCCCACCATTTTGAAATAATTCGGCTGGTATACCATCAGCTCCCGGGGCTTTGTTTTTCTTTAGCCGGCCTGTTGCCTTCTCAAACTCTTCTATGCTTGGTGATGGCAACATAATACCCTCGTCTTGAAGCAGTGGAGCCTCCACTTCTGCAGTGAGTTGACCATTTAGCAATTCATTAAAGTACACTTCCCATTACTCCAGTATACTTTGTGGATCGGTGATCAGATTTCCCTCTCCGTTATTGCAGTATATGCAGCGTGGCGTACACTGCGTCATGTTTCGGACGGATTGGTAGAACTTCCGCGCCTGGTGTGGACCTCGCTCTCGGCTTTTTTCTATTTCTCAGATTAAGTTATTCTCCCAGGCTGATAAACTCGTAAAATCGAAAAACTTACTAACATAACCTTGTCTAACCAGGAGTGCTATAGCCAACAAAATGGAATGGAATTTCAGTGTCATCCATTTCTCCTTAAGAAACTAAGATTTGTAAAAAAAAAAACTAAGAGGGGAGTAAAAAAAACGGCAACAATAATAGTTTATCGAAGTGCAATTTCAAGATTTTCTTCTGATTCTTGTGAATTTGCGGAAAAAATAAAACATAAAGCCGCGATTTTTGGATTAGATTGGTTAGATTGATTAGATTGATGACAGTTTTTAAGATTTTTCATTTACCTGCTTCATTTATGAGATTCATTGGCGGATGTTGTTCCAAAAGGACTTTTCATTTTTTCGCCAAACACTAAGTGACAGTTTTTTCAAGATCAGGAACTGTTATTGTGGCGGTTTTTCCCCTTCTCAATGTTTTTACTACAAAACTTCCTTTCTTAAGGAGAAATGGATGACACTAAAATTCCATTCCATTTTTTTGCATTTCCATTTATATAGCACTATGTCATATTTCGATCCTAGCGATCGCAACTGTTCCACAGGGTAGCCACCCAGGTCCTCTGCTTTTGATTGAAAAATACCGCAGTTATGTATGTTATACTAAATCGAAAGATAGATAACTAAGTAACCGCTAAAATCCATTTATTAGGAATAAAATTCAAACAATTCCCACTCGACAACTGTAATTTTTCGAAAACACCATTTTGTATAAGACTATAATCTCTTGTACAAAGTTTTGTCAAGCTAAATCGCCTTGCATTTTAATTTAAATCATCAAAATTTATGGATTTATTTAAATTTATCCAATTACCAAAAGTACTCGGCTTTCATACCCATCGGCCATATCGTAAATCTTCCCTTTTCACTCGAAACATGCTCTTAGCAGAAGTGCAATACGCGATACTCGTCCTTATAGCAAAAGAATTTGAATTCCTTATTCCACAAATGATTTGCAGTCCAACTAATCACCAATAAATCAGCCCACAATGTTCCAAAAAACATACTCTGAGAAATCTATGGCATCATGAATTCTTAGACAAAACTGCATATTGCCTATAGTTTTTCTCTTTGGTTGCGCGATACAAAGTCCTTAAGTAGCGTAACAGTGTTGTAGCTTGTGCAGTACAGCTGTTCAAAAAGCAAGACCAAACCGGACACCATAATGACTTGACATAAATTTTTCCATAAAACGGTGGCAGTGGCGGATGGTATGGTGGGCGCACTCTTATAACCCAACCCAAGCCAATTCCAACGAGCAGAGAGTGAGAAAAAATCTTTCTTTCGTTTTTTTTTTTTTTTTGTCCAATAGATTTGACAGGGTCCATAAATTTTAAAAACATTCCAACACAAAAGTCTCCAGGCGCCAACAATCCGATCTTATTCTCTTGGTATAGTTTGTGGAGCGGCAAAGCAATGATAAAAGTGTTGCCAGGGCAGTAGTTTAGAAATTGTGAAAACTAAGAACAGAATACAAAATAAATGCGCATTTTTTTTGAGTTTCGAAACAAATTATTTTATTATTTTATCTTTATTTTTGCAAAAAAAATTTTATTATTATGTTTAAAGGACCAATGAAAAAATTCAAGCTAAATATCTTTAGGTATCTTCAGCAGAAACAAAGTAATGTTAGTGTACCATATAAGCACTTTTGACTATAATCACTCTTATTAATTTTCAATCTTAAGTAAATAATAATTTAGATATAAGATATTGTATTTCTGATACAGTTGGTTGTTTCTTCTTCATCACGATTGTCAAAACATTAGATGTCACATGGTGCAGTCGGTAGGGAAGAACGGAAGTTAAAGAATCATTAAATAAAATGGGTTTTTTTACACAAACTTCCACAAACCTATCACCTACGAGATCTTGGCTGCTGGTAAAAGAGGTACAAATCAAAACATTTTGAAGCACTATTGGAGAAAATGCTCTGGAACTCTTTAATTCCTTCAATTTTTCTGGCGTTGTGAAAAAAAGGATTGAAGTTGTGATGAAGGCTTTTGCCGAAGGCGTTTGCTCTTACCAAAGAGCAATCAAACATTATAAGCGCTTTAAATTCTTCAGGAAATATTAAAAATTTGGATAGTTTCATGAAAGATCTAAAACTGACAGCAAAAAACTGTTAACTTTTATTGTTGGAGGACTCTCTTATACCCTAGATATAATAGTCTTAGTTATACATGATAAGAGGTTACAACTTACAAGATGAGATACTAAAAGCAGTAGAGTTAGATTCGTAAAAACAATACAATCAATTATGTAAATAATATCAATATAAATCTCGCGCATAATCAACAAAGACATCCATCGGTCTGGCGCAGTCGGTAGATGCACAGAATAATTAGTAATTTGAATGAACATCAATCAAATTATAGATTCATAGCCCATCTCGCGCAAGATCAGGATTTGGTAAATATCATTAATATGTTTCTTTAATCATTAATATAAAATAGTTTGGTAACTCTGTACACTTTCATTGAAATTGGAAGATTCCTACAGATACACATTCGCACAAGTTTTCATCTTCTACCGCCCGCATTTGGTTTCGTATCATTGCTATAGAAAAGGTCTCTAAAAAGATTTGCAGATGCATCGAAGAACACCATACAGAAAGATGCAAAAACGGACCAAATACGACGCCGACACGACGACAAAGACCAAAACCATTCACAATAACAACAACAACTATACATAAAAGATAAATAAATTTATTATCTGACATGTCAAAAAGAAAATGGCTGTTGGTTTTGGTTAAAATGGTCATCCTTAGTTATTGTCACACTTCCGATCCTTTCCCTATATATAGATTCGCTGGGCTCTGAGTTGGTATAGTTGGGGAACGATTGTAAATTGAAAATCGCATCAAATGTCCGTAGAGTATACCAAGAGAGTAGTCTACAAAATTTTATTGGATTTTAGGATTTAATTGAGTTTTTTTTTTTTCTTCTTCTTCCAGAATTGAAATGGTGTGGCGGTTCTCGTTTGGGAATATAAGGTTAGATAGCGCAATCTATTAGTCAAGCACGCTATATATGTGGATATGCAAATAATGACAAGGAACTATGAGATTGCGAGAGAATAACCAAAAATATTAGACTATGACTTTTGTTCTTGGAATGGCTGTAATTTGAAAGTTCCGTCTTTCATATACGAAAAGGCATGATATCGCAACGGGGCGAATGTGGAGAATGTTTAAAGCACAGAACTTGACAATTTCAAAGGATGCAAAACCACGACGACCATCAGCAGCATTTGCAGCTAATGACTATGAGAATGGACTCTTCAAGTCATATCGAGATAGATATACACACAAGGGTTTTAAGTGTGAGTTTCTATATTATACAACTGAATGGTTATACAAGACAATGATGGTGCAGCGGCAGCGGCGGCGGCGGTGGATCCTTTCATCCTTTATGATATTCATTTGACATTTGGAGGTTAAAAGTTTAAATGGAGTTTGTAGTTTTGTGATTTATGTGTGTGAAGAAAATGCAACCAGCCAACTCTGTGTTTCTGGTGAGCCGTGATACTTTGACATTTTAGTGGTACGATATGTGGTTTGGTTTTGGTTTCCATTTTGGAGGAAATCCTTTTCCAAGGCTGTGTCATTCCGTTGTTCTACTATTATTATTATTAAACATTCAGATTTTGAAACTTACACTTTGGTTGTTGGTGAGAGAGAATGGAAAGTTGTAAATTTATTTGGCCTTAAATGTTCAAAATAAAAAAAAAATTGATTGCATTCATGCGTGGATGTTGCTGATTGCGGGATTGGAATACTTGATTTTGTTTTGTAATTAAAAGTTTTTTATGGTGTTAAGGTTTGTTCTTGAGCAAAGTTGTCATGATTTGACCCGATCTGATATTTAGTATTCGAAATATCAAAACCAAAAAGGGTTAGTAAAAACAATGAAAAAACATTTTTGTCATATGAAGCAGTTAACTATATCAATGAATTTTGGTTCATTTAAATAAACATGAAAAGGAACTGTTTTATTAAAGGAATTGTTTAAATTAACACACGAGCTTATATATTTTTCCATTCCTTTACGTTCCTTGTGACAAGGAATAACTTAAAATAATCATGCCTATTACTGAATTCGCAAAATCTTACTCCCCGGGAGTCGGTTCGATCCGCAGTGGATCCGCATTCGCATAAAATTCTATTATTGAATCCGTTGAATGAGCTGCATTATCGATCCGCGAAATACTTTTCCATTTTTGAAACTGTATTATCGGGGATGTCAAAAGTTGACATTGGGCGCGTTCAAGTGCACACGAGAAAAGCAATCTAAGATACTTTAGTATCGTAAAATATCTAATATCGCAAATTAAAACTTGTTTAATGATTTTAACGACCAATCTTAATCCGTCTGTGTTCCAGCAATCACTGGACCGATTTACAATGTAAATATGCTGTTGAATAGAGAAAATGTCAAACTTGGTCATGAGGACTATATTTATGGACAGATTTTCACGGTTTGGCCAAAAAACGACACCAAAGTTGTATTTCCGGAACTCTAAATAATAGGGCAAAAAATAATTATTTTGACTAAAATAATTTTTTTAGCGCAAAATAAGCCATTTTTAATGATTTTAACGACCAATCTTAATCCGTCTGTGTTTCAGCAATCACTGGACCGATTTTAAAGGTTCATGTGCTGTTGGATAAAGGAAATGTCAAACTAGGTCGTGGGGACTATATTTCTGCACAGATGTCCACGGTTTGGCTAAAAAACGACACCAAAGTTGAATTCCTAAAAAAAACCCAGATGACGTTTTCGAAAGCGGCCATTGTCAATAAATTATTAGAAATACTGCAAAAAAAAACTTTATGCGTTTCGGCGATCCAAAAATGTTTATTTCTGCTTTTTCTTCAATCACTTTCATCCGCACCAATTTTACTGCGGATTTGCTTTTCCAACATTTGTATGGAGTGCGAATGTGGTGCGAATGCCTTTCGTTTTCAGTAATACCAATTTTACGAACAACGTTGCCGACATTTATTCCCGCGTATGGCCTGCGGATTCGCTAATAGCAACTCCACCGAAAGTGAGTAAGACTCCCTCCGCAACTCATTCGTCGGATTCCCTAATAGGGCTGAATAATAATTTTTGTAGATTTAATGTATAATATTGTTGATTTTATAAAAGACTTTAATAAAATCATTAAAAAATTTGATTGACTTAGTTAATAAAGTTGAGTGCTTTTATAAACTCGATGAATCGTCTTATTATATGTAAAAATTGATGTTTGTTTGTTTGTAAATGTGTTATAGACCCTGAAACCGCCCATCCAATTGAGCCCAAACTTTCAGGAAATCTTTGGTATTATTTCGAGAGTGTTAATATTTGGGTTTTGTGAAAGTCGATCATATAGTTTGACCACAAGGCGAAGAAAGACACGTCAAGGTCCTTGAAATGCTTCTAAATTGGTTTGTTTACTTCATTGGCTGAACCGATTTTAATGATCTCTTATTTGTTGGATTTGTCTCCGCCACGAATAGCAGAATAACTATTAAAATTTCAGAAAATCAGAGGGTAAGATAATGCACTTTTATGATTTCCTGACCGATTCATCCAATTGTTATTAAACTTTGTGAGTTGTGGCTATACATTACTGTAATATGTTTTGATGTGTAATAGGGTTACAAATTGCATTTTTTTGCATGATATATATATATAATTCGCAAGCTATTCAGATTAAATTCAGTTTAAATTAATAAACTTTATGTTTGACAAATTTAGGTGTGGTTTGGTTAAAATACGATTGTTGGAAAAGTATTGGACAACCGTATAGTTGTATATTGCATTTTTCTGCATTCCTGACCCATCAGCCGAAAGTTATGAAACTTTTGTGAGTTCAGCGATACATTTACAGTAATAGGTTTTGAGATTGGTTTGGTTAAAACCAGATGGTAAAAAATTGCATTTTTCTGCATATGCAATGCATCGCTGAATCTAGATGTGTGGCAGTTTATTGGTCAGGTAAGGAATGCCAGCGTCAGATCGTGGGGTGAATGAGGCATTTAACCAGAATGGGAAGCAAAAGGCTCAAAATACGCAAAAACGCTCAAAATTGTACATAAAACTGCATATTTTTTTTTTGTTCAGTTCTTCTAATTCTGTTTAATTAAACAAACAAGAATTTAAGAAAAAACTACACTTTTTCAAATTTGGCCTAAAATTTTCCTTATTTAACGGTGTGATATATAAATAAAAACGTAAACGCTAAGCAATGAAACATTCAACTCTCGGTCATTTAAAATATTCTCTAAGCTTAAAAAATGTTCCGTTATATATTTTTTCTTACTACTTATAATTTGTGATGGCAACCCTGTTTGCAAGGATTGCTTAACACTAAGAGGCGGAGACTTTTGCTAACATACTACTCTCAACTAGATCTACAGCCCAGCCAAATTCGGTTAATATTCAAATTAGTTCGTATACTTTTGCAAAAAATTATTTACCTGAAGCTTCCCAAATTATTTTGATAAAAACCTAATTGAAGCAAAGATGCCCCATTTTGTTACTATTACTCATGGGACCCATAATTTAGTATCAGGTGTGATGTTTGCAACTTGAAAGTATAAATTTACTATGAAGTCGTGGCGTTTGACAGAGAGAGAGAGACAGAGAGCAGCTGTGTTTTATCAAGAATCACATTCCGCCAGCGAGACTAAAAAGAGGATGCCATTAAATTCTCCTCATCCATTTTTAACTGACATGATATCACTATTATAGGTAAGTACCTATATCAATTTTTCATGAGTCCCAAAATATAAAATTCCATGATTCTATTATTTAAATTTGAATTTTAATGAATTTCGATTCATAAATTACATAACTTACGATCTAATGCTCATATAAAAGGCTTCTAAAATCTCTTTATTAATTCTTAATAATACATACTTAATATTTTAATAGAAATAAAATCTTCAAACAGAAAATTTTATAAAACTACACTTTTTTAGTTCACATTGTCATATCACAACTTTTATATTCTAACCATTTTACTAAGATCACTTAACTTATTATTCTATTTAACTTGAATTGGACATTTATACATCATATTTAACTTCTGAATATCCTTTAGGCTCATACCTCTTCGCTGTCCCATTTCTTCATTTGTACTTCGAATCGGGATAATGGTGTCTTCTCCATTTTTCGAAAATGCAGTTTTACTGTAATGCATTACACTACCATAATCATATTCAATGCCAAAATCTTCAACAACTGATGAATTATAAACATTGAAATTACTCTGTTTTCCAGATGAAATATTGTCAAAAACAATTTTGACAAATTCATCTCGATCCGAAGCACTTTGTTGATGATAGAAACCCAATGCGTGTAAGAACTCGTGAACAATTGTAGCCAACCTAAAGCAACCTTTATCTAATTCGTAGAATTCGAAATTCACAGTTTGTATTTTATTTTGAAATCCAACACTCGAATGGCAACCCGTTGGCAAACTTGTTACATTAATATAGGCAGTTGTGGTTTCATTAGCTGGAATGAATCGAATGCAGGATACTTCTTCCAATTGTTGCATACCACGAAGGATGTGGTTAATATGTGCTGCGTCTAGATATGATTAAATTGTTAGTCAAAATAAATTTGAAAATCTAATAAAAGTTATACCAAAATGTCCATCTGCTAATTTATAGTAGACCTTCCGATCTGGCCAATGGTATTGGCTTGCAATTAAACCATTTCGAGCATGACCTTCAAGGCTCATCTTTTGTGCAGATGATAGCACAATATCACCCTCGAAGTGGTCTCCTTGTTCAGGATCCTTTTCCATTCCAGTTGGATAACCAATGGAAAGACCAGCAATGGCAGCAAATATAACAAAAGAACCGATCGACTTCATTTCAGCTTGAAGTTTATTCAACAAATGTCCAGTTTTCTCAGAAATAGGAAGTATTTAAGTAAATTGCTATTGAAAAATTATTATACTATGTATTTTTCTTTCAAGCTTTCTTCAATAAATATTACATGCAAGATAATCTTATCGCAACTTTTTCTTAGGTAGGTACTTTAAAAACGACATTCGAAAAAGTGGGTTTTTCAAGTGTCTTATCGATGAGATTGTTATATAGTTTGTCAAATGTTCGTGTATATTTATTGTGTCAAAGAATTTGAAATTATCTGATATTCTGATCGAAAAGTACGCCAAAATTATAATGAAAGGTGATTTGCAAAAACCTTTTGTCTTTCAATGAATGGAAATCACAAGAGATTAAGCGGTCAAAATCCATTTCTGCTAATGGAATGTTCAGACGGAATGTAATCTGATACAAATTTGAAAATAATGTTGTCAAAATGTAGATTAAAAACTGTTTTTTCATGTATACATTAGGTTCACAAGAAAAATTCTTTGTAAGATGCTACATTAATAACCTTCTTGAATGTTTTTGTTAATATTAATAAAGTCGTTCTTAAGAAAATTCTTCGTAAAATTGAGTCTTTTAAAAAAATTATATAAACTGACATACACATTTACGATTTTCCTATGTAAAATTAATTACCTATCTTGATGGTATATGGCACTTTCTGCCACGGTTTGACTTTTGTTCCTTCCATTTTTGGTTAAGTTTTATCAGCTTATCTTTATTCCTAAGGAATTGTGATTTACAGTAGCAATCAATATTTTTTACGAGTGTGGATATAAATTATGATACGCTTTACGTAAGTGGAAAATACATTCAACCCTAGTTAGATTTTTATTGATTTATTAGTTTGCTTTAGCTAAGATTTAACTTAAAAAAACGTTGTACAGTGGGAGGAATTGCAAATTTGGCTGGAAAAAATTCAAAAATTGAGTAAGACCTCTTTCCTTTTAAATTTGTCATCCCTATGTTATTATCAACTCTGAAGAATTTATAGCTTCCAAGATGAGAATTTATAGCTTTCAGGATGATTATAAGCTACAGCCTAGTCTAAGGTAACCCAGAGAGGGCAGAAAAACTAACTTAAGGACTAAGCTAAAAGGTTAAAATAGTACAATTTTCCGGTTCTTTGGCTGGAGCGAAGGAATCCGGGATGAAGTGTAGGTTTCTTGCTTATTTAATTTTTTGTGAGTAATTTAGGGCTTTGAAAAAAAAATTGAAAAGTGTCAAAGGTACTCCAACACAGTTCATCTTAGACAGTATTTTATGGGCACCTCGAAAGTGCCAAAACAATTTTTGTATCTATCAAGATGAACCAAAGAAACTTTTAATTTTGAAAGAAACAATTTTTATTCAATTTATAAGATATAGCAAATTTACATTACGCAGAAGGCGACTTATTCGTTTAAGCGGCGACAACGACTAACTGCCGTATCTATAATCCTTCGATGAGTTTTAATTAATGGTTATGGCAGTGTTGCCGTTGAAATATCAAACAAAGCAAAATAGACACTTCTCTGTTCCCCTAGAAAGTGGGTACCTACAATATGTTTCAACGTCAAATTCTTTTTAATTTATGATATCGATAATTTTTGCTCATTAAGGTTACAAAAGCATATGTATAAGTTCAAAACTGATGATTTTTGTATCAAATGTGACTCATGGACGCTGTAAACCAGGTATAAATTGAATGTTGTGAATCAAATGTAATACGTTGGATGGAGAATTGCAAGTTTACCGTGGGTTGTAAAAAATTTGATTTGTAAAGAAACATCAGTGGAGAACCTTGTATGATTTGATCATATATGATACATGGATGCTGAAAACTTGGAACATTATTGAGTGCGGTGAATCAAATATGATACATTGTTCACTTGAGAGTGAAGTTTTTTAAAATTTTAATAACTAAACAAATGTAGATGATTCGAATTTACAATAAAAGTATATTATAATATATTTAATAAGCATTGTATTCTTAAAATATCTTCTTTGTTAAATACTATAAAAAACAAAAATCTTAAAAACTTACCCAAAAAAATATTACAGACATGTGGGAAATATGTTTTTCGTCCTATTTTCACAGGGTTTACCGGCATACTAGCAAAGCACGTTTTTTCAGATTTATTAAAAGCCGAGATAACGATGCAGGTGTGCCACACTGTCGGAAAGAGACACCTGTACCATATTTATTTGTTTTCAAGAAAATTTGATGCTCTATAACTTTACGACCAAAATATTTGCCTCACAAATGCACGGTGAGCAAGTGAATCTATTCACTTAATAAGTTTTTTGTTTTATAAAAGATGATGTTAATCTTAGAACATCGTTAATATTATAAATAATATTATAATATCAATAGCAAATATTTTCTTTTCAATACTTACAATTAAGCCGTCAAATAATGAAGTGTGATCATGATGTTCGAATAAAATCCAGTTTTGTGGTGGTTGTGTTCACACAAATTTGTGTACCGAAACACTAATTCAAAGTTTCACAGAGAGGGTTTAAACTCTATTTAAACGTATTTTTCGTTTAAGTTAAACGATTTCATTTCGTCGTTTAAACGCCGCCGTTTTGTTTTAAGTTTAAAAACACAAAGACATCACCTTTTTGACATAAATTCTGGCACAAGATATTTTAATAATTTTGTTTGTATCACTGTTTTAAAATTGGGAATTAATTTATTCGATAAAAAATACACAATAACATCACAATTTCACAATAAATCACGATTTATTTTATTTTCACAACATTAATTTGACATTTCAAAACAAATTTAATAGAACAGAGCTTCGCCAACTGCTTTTAGCTAACTGAAGTTTAAGTTTTCGATGTAAAACCGAACGAATCAAACGAAAAGGTTAAACTTTCGTTAAACTCTCACTGTGAAACTGGGCATCAGTTACCTTAAGAATTTTACTTACAATAAATATAAGTTTTTGTTTGTCAGCACTAATAGTTACAATATACGAATAATTGGATAAATTTGAGGATCAGGTCGACTAGTCTTCAAAAACAAAAAAAAAAAAAACAAAACACAAAATAAAGCGACTTTCTTTTTGCCTAAGGTAAACTGAAATCCACATGAAAACCAAATTTGCGTCTATCTCAAGAAAGATGGGTAGAGGGGAATAGTATTTTTGTTATTTGTCTATCTTCTTCTTCTGTTTCTACTTTTCAAACTATGTCATGATCTCGAATGGGATAAAAACACTCTCCCACTTCAATCCAGATCATTTTGTGGTATTCATGGGGTTAACCTCAGACAATGTTGGCAAGCCTCCCAGATATATATTTTTTCGCGATTGTACCAGAACTTTGTACGAAAGTGCCTTTTGGACAGAATTATTAGCTTTCTTATGTACATGACAGTGTCAGCACAGTTTGTTTTGCTTCTGATCGATCATGCTTTCCATTTTCCTGCTGTCTTCATCTCAGTCACCGTCCGTTTACTCTCATACTTCTTCTTCATTGTCAAACAATGTACACAGTATGCAATAGAGTTTAGGGGGCATTTTTTTTTATTAACTGTAGATTGAAGAGCTTTCAAGCAAGTAACGCGATGGTTGATGTCGTCATCACAAAATGCCATATTATTGATCAATGATCCAAGGTATTTAAACTTTTCGCACTTGGAAAACACTATTCCGTTCAAATGAATGTCCGCAAAAGATCTTAGTGGGTCAGAAAATACGCATCATAGACGTTCCGTCCTTTTAGCACTTATATGAGATGTCCATTTCCTTCCAAAACGTCCACCCATACATCAAGTGCTAGTTGCAAGGATGAATAATCTTCACTTATGATTGGCTCAATCGCATCGTTTTCGAGTATCTCACTTTATCTTCAGGTTTAGTTAAGTCAAGAACTGTATGAAAGAGTGAAATGACTCAAAAAGCTTAATTCGTTTACACCAACTTTTGTTGGGATATTTTTGGTGACTCGTTCAGTGCATCTAACCTTTGTATGAACTTGCTCATTCAGAACTCCTCGTTGCCTTAAGGTTGGTGCCTATTTGAGAGTAGAAAGAAGAAATTAAAATCAAGTGGACACGGTTATGAAAGACTCTCAGAAAATAAACTTTCGAAATTCTACCAGAGAACTCGCGATATTAAAATCTCGAAAATATTAGTCTCAAATGGATAGCTAGCCGAGAGTTACTGTCGAGAGTTTATTAGCAAAAAATACTATCATATGAACAGGCACATTTAGGGACACCAATATCAGGTATCGTGTTAAGTTGCTTTTTCAAAATCAAAAACACAGCATGTAAAATCGCTTGAGGAATCGCGATATTTTTTCATTCTGATGCTAATACTCTGAATGATGGCGTCTATGATGGCTGTTTTAACCGAGACGAACGCGCACTGTTGGCACTCAACTATATTCATGTTGTGTGACATCAGCTTGATAAAATCCGTTATAAGCGAAGGATAGAAATTGGGTCACCGCTGATATGTTTGTAGATGAGAACTGTGAGCCATCTAAGCCCGATAATTCCTATCTTTTTCCAGAACACAAAGGGTATCCTATTTTGCCGAATCACTTGTACTTTTGTGCAGTTTTTCACTTCAGTACTGACTTCTTCAACTTTGTTGTCAAGGCATTCTGCGTATAGTTTAAAGTGTGTTATTGAAAAATATCGCCTAAAAAACTGCTGGTTGGTTACTTACCCAAAACATCTTCTATAAAAACTTGTAACAACTTTTGAATGACTACATCTGCTTTAAATTGAGAAGTGCAAGTGTGCGAATTAATCTGCTGTAATTATAAATCATTTATTAGTTTGGTTTAACTTAAATGCACCTGACTTAAATACATTTTAATATTTTAATTTAAATGTTGACAGCTTATAAAATACAATAAGTTAACACTTAATAGTTATGTCAATAAATCACTCAATTTTGTTATCAAAAAATAATAATTCCTCTAAAAACTCGTTTATTTTTTCTCAAAATCTTAATCTTTTTACGTTAATACTTTGGAACGTATACAAGTTTTTGCAAATTACCTTTACTATGAGCGCACTTATTAATCAAACTTCTTCCAATAAACCTTGAGTTGTTAATATTAAAAAACAAAAGCACTTTGCAAACAATAACAATCTCATCGATAGCATAATTAAAAACGCAACTATTGTTAGCACGAACGCTTGTCGGTTTTTAAATACGTAAGAACATAGGAGCGATAAGATATCTTTTGAATTCAATTTTTGCTCAAGGATAAGTGGCATATAAATTCAGAAACTATTTTGTCTAACGTCCATTATTTCTTAGAATACTGGACATTTGATGAATAAACTTCAAGCTGAAATGAAGTCGATTGGTGCTTTTGTGATTTTTGCTGCCATTGCTGGTCTTTCGATTGGTTATCCAACTCGAATGGAAAAGGATCCTGAACAAGGAGATCACTTCGAGGGTGATATTTTGCTATCACTTGAACAAAAGTTAATCATTGAAGGACACACTCGAAATGGCTTAGTTGATAATCAATACCGTTGGCCAGACCGGAAAGTCTACTACAAATTCGCAGAAGGCCATTTTGGTATAAATTCTTCTAAAATTTTGAAATTTATTTTGACTAACAATTTACCTATTCACACCTATAGACTCAGCACATATTAACCACATCCATCGTGGTATGCAACTAATCGAAGAAGTATCCTGCATTCGATTCTTTCCAGCAAATGAGACCACAACTGCCTTCATTACAGTAACTGGCCGATCAGAAGGATGTTATTCAAGTGTTGGATTTTTAAACGAGGAACAACAAGTGAATTTCGAAATCAATGAACTAGATAAAGGCTGTTTCAGGTTGGCCACAATAGTCCACGAATTCTTACATTCCTTGGGCTTCTATCATCAGCAAAGTGCTTCGGATCGAGATGAATTTGTAAAAATCGTTTTCGATAACATTTCAAAAGGCATGGAGCATAATTTCGATGTTTACAATTCGTCAATTATTGAAGATTTTGGTATTGAATATGATTACGGTAGTGTAATGCATTATGGTAAAACAGCGTTTTCGAAAAATGGTAAAGATACAATTATCCCGATACGCAGTACAAATGAAGAAATGGGACAGCGAAAAGGAATGAGTCTTAAAGATATTCAGAAATTAAATTTAATGTATAAGTGTCCAATTCAAACGCAGAATTGAGTGATTAGATTATATTTAAACTAGAATTAGAAATGGGTGATATTTTGATTAAATTAAAAAATTCTTTGTGATTTTAGATTGCAGAATTTAGTATTAACTTATGCTAGATACCTTATATTAATGTATGTCTGGTTTAAAAAATAAATTAATAAAATTGAATTAACATTGATATTTCATTTGGTTATATATTAAAATCACAAATAATTTACAAATCGTTTACCTACGTAAAGCAATTTGCTGACAGGTTTAAAA
This sequence comes from Baccha elongata, assembly GCA_951217065.1. Classification (NCBI taxonomy): domain Eukaryota; kingdom Metazoa; phylum Arthropoda; class Insecta; order Diptera; family Syrphidae; genus Baccha; species Baccha elongata. The sequence goes on from OX578272.1 coordinate 250,587,084, forward strand.
CTGCCAAATTATTCGACACCGAAAAATACAAAATGGCAATGAAATCGACAAATACCGCATCACAACTGTACACAAGACTAAAAGCAAAGACGAATAGAATGGAACACTCTGATGTTATATACCAAATTAGTTGCATAGGAGGAAAAAACGACAATTGCGACCAAATTTACATAGGGACAACTAAACAAAAACTTAAAAAAAGATTATCAGGACACAAATCTGACATTAAAAACAACGCACCACAGAAGACAGCACTGGCAGCTCACTGCATCACACTTAACCATTCCCCAAGCTACGACGACACAAACATTTTACAACGCGAAGAGAACCCAAATAAGAGAATGATAATTGAAAATCTTCACATCATTAATGCCGACAATACAATCAACAGACGTACAGATATGGATAACGTTAGCCAACAACACAAACACCTGTAAGAGAAAAGAGGGAAAAAAGCCCGCTAACAACTACAATCAAGGAGAAAACGTGTTTTATTTGTTTCTTATTTCATTATCAAGTTTTGATTTTACTTGTAAACTCAGTTTACATATTTATTTTAAAGTGCAATATAAATGTAATATTTGTAAGTCTTCTTTTTTATGTTAAATATATATTGTGAATTGTAACTAATAATTATGTATATAAATATAGATTGCACATCTTTCCTGATGATGTCCATATTCATGGACGAAACGTCGAACACAAATTAACTTTGTTTCATTTTTTGACCTGAAGCCCACTTAATAATTCAAAAAGTTAAAATCACAAAGAAAACAAGGCACACCAAAGTATTCATGCAAAAAATAAATGCAACGATACCAACATTCAATTTATTTCACGCATGTAACAATCCAAAACCTGGAGGCATGCCGATGTTTTCTGAGGTCAAATCGGCAAACTCTATACATAAGCAGATCTTTAAAGTATGGATATGTCCATTTGAGTGTAAATTTTAGGTCTTGAGAATAAATTTTCGCAAATTGACACAGGCTTTAGTTAATATTGGAGACTAGCTCGTAGAATTCCATTCCACAGTTCCCTTTTTGCGTGTAGCTGCCTGACAGTCAAAATGACTAAATTAATAGAAATTGGAAGAAACTTATAAGTGATGGTAGTATATTTTAAATAAAAATTTCTGTGAAAAAAAACTGCCAATATTCAAACAGATGCAACATGTCGCTTCTAGACATGTAACTCTCACTATTTCAAACTGATAGCTAGCAGAATACTATATCAAGTGGACACGGTTATAAAAGTACTTTCAGAAAAAAATAACTTTCGAAATTCTACTAGAGAACTAGAGAATTTGCAGAAATAAAATTTTGAAGATATTAGCCGTATTTTATTAGCCCTTCTGATCATCAGGAACAAATTGATATATTGCAAGATCTAGAAACAAAGCTGAATCTTGTGTTGTTGTTTTTTGCATGTATTTTAAGACGCAAATCCAAATCCGGATCAGATCAGAGGGGATAAAAAAATACGGCTATTATTTCAACATATACACAGTTTATACAGGGTGATTGGTATAAGGTGCACCAAAAAGCTTGAGCGTATAGGTGGGGTTAAAACAAGAAAAAAATCGTATGAGAGGAAAAACACTTTTTTTTTGATTTTCTCAAATTTGACCTGCTCAGATCAATTATTAATTAATGGATTATCCCTTTTTATTTTTTATTACATACCATCCGATTTTAATCAAATAATAAAAAAAAAAAAACAAATTAACTTTTTACTTTACTTACTAGTTTTTTTTATTTTTTTTTAATTTCTCAAAAACTAAGATACATTTTGGCATCCGGTTTTCTGTTTTTGACTAAAAATTAATAAGACCATTGAATTTTGAAAATAAAAATAATAGTTAATTACATAAAATTTTAAAAAATATTAGTTTAAAATTTTTTTTTTTAGTTTTTTTTTTCAAAATTTTGAGTTTGAAAATTAATTTTTTTAAAACTGTTCACTTAAACAACTTAATTCAAAAATTAAATAAAAGAGTAGTTTTCTGACTTTCCAAAAAAATATAACAAGGCTTTGTATCATTCACCGTTATGTTTAAATAATTTTTTTTTTATTCAAGTTTTAGTGGTGTAGTTGGATATTTCGATATATCCGAGCAAGATTTGTGTGATACGGTTTGATTTTTTAGCTTTATGGTTGGGGAGACGAAATAAAATATTTGCTGATGAGACCAGCTAAAAGCAAATGTCTTCGAGAAGGGGAAGTTTGTTGGTCTCATAACAAAATCCACAGAAGTTTTGAGCCTCCCTTCAAAGTTTGTCTCAATCTGTATCGTCAATGATAACGTGGCTTGCGGGTCTTAAGACATGAAAAAAGTTATAAGCAAGTACTATGAAACTCTGCTTTGATAATAGCAACATAGGGCTTTAACTGTTTTAGAATACTTATTGCTGTAGAATGTATTATGGACCGTCTTGTGCTTATCTCACTTTGAATAAGAAATTCTGGATGAACCATCAAACCACCATTCCCTTCTCCGGATATCCTGTTTTAATTCAAGTGGAAGCAGTGCTATAACGTCCTCTATTTTAAAATATCCGTGAAATACCATGTTCTTGGGTTATTATTTTGGTGTATACCTCTGTTCTTGTATTGTCTTGCCTCACGGAGGGTCGGGAAACGTCTACAATGCAGTTTATGTCTCCATATAGTTTCTTGCTAGAGCAGATGAAGTATTAGTTTAAGATTTTTAACAATTGATGCTAACTTCACTACTTTTTCCAATTACCGTCAAGCAATTTTACCAATTCGTGCAAAATTTCCATTTCTCCGAAGGTAACAAAGCACAGATTTGAGTTGAAGTTTTTTCACCATCTGGCGTAATTAAAGAATGTATTTATCTCTTGCGTCAAATCTTTGACAGTGCCGCAAGAGAATATTTCCATAAAAAAGAGTCCAACTGAAGACCACATAGTTACCGATGATAAAGTGACAGACACTATATTTAATATAACATGACTACATCACCTCCCAGAATCTGCTATATATACTTATCTGTGTCATAACATATATAAATTGTTATTGTACGGTCAGTTCTTAATATTAAAACTCCAGCTAACAGCTTTCCATCATTTCTCCAAAGGACACGTTTCGTCTTTACATTAAATTGCTATGTAATCATACCTTAATTCATATAAATTTGAAATCACCTTTATTATGAGAAAGATACTTTATCTAATTCCTGGGATATTATAATAACCTAGAATCACCTTTCTTAGGAACTTTCTCTTTCGTAGATGATGAAGTACTATACAAAAGAACTTCTATACGTCTACGACCTTCCAACATTAAATCCTCGCAGCACGAACTACACTCTACTGGAGTGCATTGTCAATCTAATCTCATACAACAACCAAATTCCTTCATCATCTTAACCTCATTCATCTCCATCTAATCTTACATCCTGTCCATCTTTTAAGATAAGCAAAATCGTTTGTCATAATTAAAATGAATATTTCCCACATAGAATTTTATTCACACACACATACACACACACAAATAGATGCTTACAATTTTGTCAAGGTTCTTTGCTTTATCAATAATTTAATCCAAAATACTGACAGTATCACGAGCAAAAGACGACAATAACAGTAACGCACGGCAAACGAAAAAAAAAAAAAAAAACGTCATGACAGTTAAAATAATGAAGTTCGTCCCTAATCCTTTGCTAGATGGTTAACACTCGAAACGTGTCCTTAATACAAATTAACGTTTAATGAAATTCAAAGGACGAGCAGCAAATTTTCTAAGAATGAACTTGAAATTCGTTTAGCAGAGATATAGGATGAGGGCGAATGCCAAATTATCTATCTTCAGGCAACTGAAAATTATTCATCCGAAAAGGACGAAGAGGATCTACTCGATGTACATTTAATGATAATAGTGCTTGTTTGTTGTTCAATGAGCTCTCAACAAAAAACAGGACACAAGATTCTCTGCATTCCGAAATGCAAATGGAAATGAATAATATGCAGCAGTGAAAGGGTTTTTCGTTTTCAGTGACCATTCCTGTGATTTCCTTGAAAGGAAATTTGCGCTTTCGATACGGTTGGAAGGACTTCAAGTGAATTGCACTAAATCACTCAATTGCTTTCGTCGAAACAAAAAAAAAAATGAAGGAAAATACACAACATCTCTTCCGGGTAAAGTATTCAATTCTAATGTTTTTGTGGAATGTTGAAGGATGTTTTGTGCGACAGAAAATCCTTTTTTTTTTCGTATGGAAATAAAATACTCGCCTAACGAAAAATAGTGCTTAGTCGTTATTTCGTGAGATGATGCTGAGAAATAGGTGGTGAAGTTTTTTGCTAGGGGGATGGAGATTGAGGGTTGTTGCTGTTGGTATGTGATGTGCTCATATTTATTTACAAAAGAGTAATTCCAAATTCAGGTCGGCTGGTGGGTGGGAGGGGTTGTTGCGAAAGTTGAAGGGATATGCGATGAAGGATGAAGATGGTTCCGCACTAAACTTCTTCATTCAAGCTGGCAGCAGGGAACTACTTCATTTTGCAAATTGCTTTCTGAATAGATGTCTCAATTTGGGTTAAGATACTTCGTCCTTTAAGTCGTCGTCGTTCGTCGTAGTCGTCGTCGTATGTTTCTTGGTTCTTCTCTCGGTAGTTCAAAACGAAAGTCGACATCGTCGTTGTCGTCCTTCTGCTGTCGGTTTTTGTGAATTCACAGTAACATAGGATCAGGCAGGTGTAGGATGGCAAAGGGCACAAGAGGTTCTGATATGGTAACTCTGATGGGGTGGCAAGGTAATGGATGATGGGCGTCACTGCCAAATGGAAGAAGAGGGATTGATTTGTTACGACTTCAAGTGGTGCTGCTTTGCTCGCTGTGATTATATATATATCTTGGTTTGAAGGTTTCACCTTGATGTGGTTGAATAAAATCGGAAGTACATCACTATGATGAGTTTATGGGTTTTTGGGTTTTACTATAACAGATTCAATGGAATATGCGGTTACCGGTAACTGAGGTTAATGTGGTCCATTAAATTTATTTGTTGATTCCTTTGGTAATGGTATTTCCGAAGGTGAAGTTTAAAAGCGTACGATTTTGATTTGAAGATTTTTGAAGGTATTATGATTAAATAAAATGAATGAACTGTTTTTTGCCAAAATATGCTTAGATTATGTGTTTGTTTTTATAAGGTTCCTTAATATATCTTCCTATAAGTAGATTCTATAAATTTGCAAATGGCGACATTCATAAGTTTGTGCTTTGAAATGTGTGAAGAAAACGGACAACTGTGTTACACACACATTGTATTCGGAGATACAATGCGCTTCTTGGATGAAGCTAAAAATTTTGGATGAAAAGATTAAGTACATAATAGAAAATACAGTTAGCGATTGTTACGGGGCGGGGAACCGTATCGAGCATTGTGTAAATTAAGCAATTTAGGAAGTTTTCTAATGGGTTGTTGCGGAACCTCTTCTTAATCTTATTCTTCTTCTTCTTCTTCTTTTTCTTCTTCTTCTTCTTCTTCTTCTTCTTCTTCTTCTTCTTCTTCTTCTTCTTCTTCTTCTTCTTCTTCTTCTTATAAGTAGATTCTTTTTCTTCTTCTTCTTCTTCTTCTTCTTCTTCTTCTTCTTCTTCTTCTTCTTCTTCTTCTTCTTCTTCTTCTTCTTCTTCTTCTTCTTCTTCTTCTTCTTCTTCTTCTTCTTCTTCTTCTTCTTCTTCTTCGAACCAAAGTCAAAGTTTATAAGATATTGGTGTTCATTGATATCAAATGTAAAAGCTGCATGTTTGAACATTTTCTTTCCCTAGAAATGTTCACAACGTAGTTCTGGATATATCATTTGAAAGCATTAATTCCGGTCAGTCGTTTATCTACAAGCTTTGCTGCAACTTCTTCTTTTTCCTATGAAAGCATACATTTGATCCCACTTTTGATATTTAAATGAATCTCTGCAAACTTTTTCACCTTCATTTGGTCTTTGTCTGGAAAAACTAAAAAAATAAATATGATTTTTTATTTAATAAAAATTCTATTTGTCCTTTTAAAGGATACTTCCTTCAGCAGACTAACAATTATTGTTCTATTACTCCATAAAAGAACATCACTATTATAACGAATATCATAAGACGGTAAGATTGAAAAACTAAAGTGTGTACCCCCATCCAAGAAGAGTTGTAATGGATTTTTCTTCTTCAATCTCCATTGCTAATTACTTCTTGTAATTCAATTAAAAAAAGCAATTCAAAATATATAGAATAAGAGAAAAAGAGAGAGAATAAAGTAAGAAACAAGTAAAAAATGTAAAAGAGCTATACAGTGGTCTAAGAGCTTGTTGCCATCTTCAGAAGCACCTGGATTTCATTTTTTATTGAACATGACTGCCATGCTGTTATATTAAGATTACAACAACTATCAGGATTTAAAGTCCCTGTGATTTTTGGTTCAGCCATTTTACATCAAGAAATCGTTTCAGGTTCCAAAAGACGTTTAGTTACAATGAATGAATTTGTGCTTTGAAAGCACCCATTTGAGAAAGAGTTGAGGAAGGATCAACTTAGTATTGATAGTATTCGATTGAGTTGAATTCCTCCCCGAATATTATCCGGATGGAACTGGAATTATCCAAGTCAAAACCCATAAACGATAGAGAATAAGATTTCTTAGCTCTTGGACATTCAACTAACATTAAACCATCACACTTTATTTTTCCACCTAAGAAGTAAAATTTAAAAAACCTTTCCCAATCATAACTTTAAGATGGTAACCCTCATCTTAATCTAAATCTTGATTTATTCAACAAGAAAATAAAAAAAATCCATGCAAAATTGGCACTTAAAAAAGATATCTTCTTCCTGTCCAGGTAAAATCCAACGAGGACAAAACTGAAAGATTGTTTCTCATATACACACAGGATGAGTGAGAAGTTATAATCCAGATCAAAATATCCGCTCTACAAAATACGTTGCCGTTAGATACCATGATGGCTATCCATGTTAACACCTAACTAAAAGTTGTTATGCTCTATATACTCTCTTATACATAGTTATATACAGGAATTTGTCCTTTGGGCGTATTTCCATTTGGTCGACGTCCGTCGTTGTCATGGTTGTCGTTTGCTGGTTCACGGAATTGAAATTGAAGCATGCAATTACAGTATTTTTATTGAATTAAAAGTGACGCCGGGGAGGAATCCAATTGAAAATGTTCGTTTGAGCTGAAGAATGGCGCCCAACTGGGGGACAACTCAGTTATAATTTCGTATACTCTGCTGCGACGCGTCACTGTGATCTCTTCTCCGTGTTTGTCTCGTATAGAGTTCAACATTTTATAAATTTTTTGTTACTCTAATTTTATTATCCCGAAGGTATCTTCAATGTAATTTGTATAACGACAGCTTTAGGTGTTAGGAAAATATAATTTAATTGTAGTATAAAACTGGGCGCACTATTTCAACACCAAAACTCACTACAACGACGACAAAAAAAAAAACTATGATGACAGTCGAAACGATAATGATTATGATGGTGGTGGTGGTGGTGGCAATGATGATGACGATGATAATCGCTAGTTAAGTCCTTCTTGCCTCGACACGGCAGCAATGAAAAGCTGGAGAGTTTTTCCTCTGAAAAATCATAGTCGTGGTCCTAAGAGAGGACAAAGCAACTAGTCATTGTTGCAGGCAGATGAGATGATGAGGATGATGATTTCATGGATGTAAAAAGAGAATATAAAGTTTTCAGATTTTAATCGGGGGATGCTTAACAATGATAGTTTTGTTTTCTTTTTTATTTTGGATTGTATTCGTTTTATAGAATAATCTGAAGGATAATAATTAGTTTGTTTGAAATTAGCAAGGTGATTTGAGATGCAACTTACAGATCTTTTGTTTTCTTGTTTTGTTTTTGAAAGTCATTGTTAGTTTAAGGATTTGGTTGCAAGGTTTCCTTTTGTGAGTGGCAGCAGATCCAAGGAAGTAAGAAAGTAATTATAGTATTTACATTTTATCTTATTTTATAGAGTTAGCTTAACTTTCGAAAACTTTTGAATTAAAATTAAAAAAAAAAATATTTATGTTTTCTATTAAAATGTTTTTTGTATAATTCCATGGCGTGTCGGTATCTTATACCAGAAATCTGCCTAACACTCTTGTTTTCTTCAGGAGCACTGGGTCAACAAATCTATGACCCGAACATTGGGTTAGGATAGGAGAATGGCCGGGATCTCATTGTGATTGTTTAGGTGTGTCCAAACGAACGAAATATTTCTGAAACATATAGAAAACATTTCAGAAACCTTTTTTAAACTGTCTTACTTGATATGTTTAGTCTGGCTGGACACGTTTTTATTGTTTTTTACACTTAACCAATTTCAGTCGAGATCAAACTAAGCTTTTTGCATGAAAACATAAACTATCAGCTTAAGAAATGTTTCGAGGAACATAAGCTTCTTAATGACCGGCTGTACGACTTTCGTAGCAATAGGTCCCCGGTTGATTTGATTGCTTATCTTGCCGAAAATTGGAACCAATCTTTACATCATTTTGTAAAAAGTAAGATTATTGCACTCAATATTTTAAAAACATTTGATGGAGTTTGGCATCAAGCTCTTTTCTGAAAATGCGCTTGCATTCGGTATTTATATGATATGGATGGTTCCAAGTCTGAAATCTTCAGTATATGCTAGTGTGGCCTAGGGCTCCGCTTTGTCTCCGACTGTTTTCTTGACTTTTATAAGTGATCTTTTGTCTAAAACTTCTAATTCACTAAACCGTTTTATACCTTTAGCTTTTCGTATTCTTTTCCTGATTCACAACCCCGTTCGTCGGATGTGGAAATAGAGCGGCAGGGAATAATAAGCTTATTAAATTCCCATTCCAATGGGGAATCAAAAACTGCGTCGAATTTAATGCTACGAAAACTCTGTCTGTCGCTAAAGCGGAACATACCCCTTGGCCCCGATGCCACTTTCAATAAGTGACACTTTCATCGAGGAAACTGATATGCTTTCCATTCTCGATATCTGCGTCACTAACCACCGCCTGTGGTATGAACACATATTTGACGTCGGTAAAATATTTTTTTCTTCCAATGTTGTTTAAAAGGCGTGTATTCGTCATTTGTCCAAAGCTAAAGCACAGTGCTGCAAGTAGACTACATGATCCACCATTGGGGAGACATCTGATAAAACATCCAGACTTCATTATGTTTATGAGCACATTGCTCACGAGACCGAGTGGTTAATGATTTCTTGTTTGGTACAGTAGCGATATATATGAAATTTCTTAGCATCATGAACAAGAATTTGGAAAAGCTCTTAAAAAGCAAGCCAGTTATAAAGTGAACCAGTTAAAAGTTAAATAATTTTGTATTTTTTACTTCAGTTAAGCAAATCATTCAGGCTCCCAACGATAGGCTCCAACATTGGGTGCCATTTTTTCATTTTTAACCATTACCGCTGTGCTTATTAAATTTAATTTGTTTCATTTTCAATTAACTTTTTTGCCAAAATGTGTTTCTATTTGAACAAAAGTCATATCTTGCCGACGAATAAATATGCTGGTCTGCATTTCGTCGACAGACAAATCTGACTGGAGAATACGGGATACTTATGTTTGTTTTCTCCCAAGTATTTACGACATATAAACACTCTAAGCAATAAGGTCCCACGTTGGGCGCCATTTTCGAATTTATCATTTGCTGAATTTTAAACCAGTAGGAACCAATGTGCTTCTCAAATTGAAGTAGTTTAAGCTTATTTTCTTCTTAGGTGGGTTAACTATTTTGAAGAATATCAGAACAAAATGTGATTAAATTTGCATAACTTATATAAAGAATAAAAGACTGGGTATGCATTTCGTCGACATAAAAATCTGATTGCAGAATGCGTGATCCTAATTCACTCCTTTTATTCTGTTCTCCCAAGTGTTTAAGACAACGAAAAGACCAGACTGCACAAATAATTCGGTTGATTATTTTTGAAGTTCTATTCAGCTAAGCTATAATCAATTACAAATATACTTTGTCAAAAAAATCAGTTCAGTAATCTGGCTCGCAAGAAAATGGTCATACGATGGGGTTCAAAGTTGGGAGGAGACAGGTTTCTCCGATACTTTCTTGCTCAGCATGGTTGTACAACAGCAAGAGTGCAACTTGCAGCTTTAATAATTTTTTGTGTTCTTAACTTCAGCGAAGTAAAGTTATAACAAACATACCACAGGACCTTCAAATATGCCGGAGAAATCATCTATTGTAATCTGTAACTCTATTATAGGTGCCCCACGTTGGGCGCCATTGTAAGAAACAAGACATTCCGGGGATTTCATTATACAGCTTTGTTGTACAACAAAACGGCTGCAACGTGCAACACTGGAGAAAAATATTAAAGAATTTGAAATGTCGAGCAAAAACAATAAAAAACTAATCTGTATTTTATTGTTCAAACTTTTTGAAGAAACAAAAAATCTTTTACAATAAATTAAATTTTCCCACAATAAAGCAAATATGTTTTGTACTAAAAAAAAGTGTCTACATACATTACTGATAATATTGAACTCAATTTCCTTCTTAAATTACATTTCAAATGGTATTTTACCACCCAACCATACCAATGATATCATCAGCAACTCATGTTTCCGTATACGAAAAAATAACATCAACATAAACAACTGCTTAAATTGCCTGATCATGGCCATTCGTTTTTCTACATAATTATTTTTAGCATCCTCAAGGACCTTTTAAACATCAATTACATCTCTTCAAGCTTCAAAACATCTATTCACATCAATCTTCCTTCCAACAAATATACAGAGTATCTTTATCCCACTCTCGGTACATGTACACCACATTCCAGTTACACTTAAACTGTATCATGGCCATGCTACATAAACAAGTTCTATCCCCAGGGATACTGTGTAACTGTGTCTTTCAAAAAAAACTTAAACCAACCAGAGAAACATTCAGTCATAAGCCTCGTCTTTAACAATAACCAATTCCTTAATAATTTATCCTCTATAGGCGTTACCCCAACTACATTATCTCTCTATTACCAAAACGTTAGGGGGCTCCGTTCCAAAACCTCTACTACGTATCTTAACTCCCAAAAACTGCCATTTGACATTTTTGCCTTAACAGAGACGAACCTTTGTCCCAGTATTCTTGACAGCGAACTATTCACATCGGACTTTTTTGTCTTTCGTGCTGATGGTCAAATCATAGATAATGCTTCCTGTGGGCGTGGAGTTCTCTTGGCCGTTCACACTCGATTGAATGCAACACTTGTCGAAGTCTCTAAATCGGCACTCTTTGAATTCGTGTGCATTAAGGTTTCTGCCTATAATCGGTATTTTTACATTATCTGTTGTTATATTCGCCCAGCGCAGCCCATTCTTGCATATAAACTAATAGTTGACTCTTTTGATTCGCTTTTTGATGCCGCGGAACCCAGTGATGTTTTTATCATCGTCGGTGATTTCAATTTACCTGACCTTGTTTGGATTTCGTCTGAGGATGAATTGCACTTTGTTCCCAGCAATACTACTTCAGAAAAAGAATCTCTTTTCACAGATCGATTATTTGAATATGGCCTATTTCAAATGAGTGGGATCACCAACAACTTGGAGAGGCAGCTTGACCTAATTTTTTCTTCTGACCCTTGCAATTCAATCGTCACCGAAAGTCTCCTCCTTCTCTCCACCCTTGACCGATATCATCCCCCTCTATCTCTTCTTTTCACTATCGATCAAGGTATTTCTGCCATTGATCCGGAAGTCTCATTTCATTTTAATTTTCGCAAAGCCAACTTCAACCAACTCGAGATCCTTTTAAACAATATTGATTTCAGCTTATTTTTGTCCCCTAACACCCCCATTGACATTGCCCTGACATACTTCTATTCCAATATCTTTGAGTGTTTGCTCCTATGTGTCCCTTACGTGCCCCAAAAGAATTGTCTGTCTTCACCCCCCTGGTATACCAAGGAGTTGCGAACTTTTCGTAACACTAGGAACAAGTTATGGAAAACCTATTTAAAATCCCGAACGTTTTCAGATTTTTTAAATTACGAACAAGCTTCTTCCAACTTTTCTCTCCTCTGCGATGCACTTTACCGTGCATATCTTGACAAAATGCAGACTTGCCTTATCTCTGAACCGAAGCGGTTCTATCAATTTATCAATTCTAAAAGGAAATCCGATGGTCTTCCCTCTACTTTCATTTTTAACAATACCTCATCTGATGATCCCGAAGTAATTGTCAACCTATATGCAAATTTTTTTAGTCAGTCTTATAGCGATGCTGTTAATAATCCTGATTTAGAATATTTTGAGTATTTGTCAAGCAGTTCACAAACTTCACTAGTTTCTCTTGATATTTCTCTTTCATCTGTCAGTGAAAAAATAAGCTTACTTAAAGATGACTTTTCTCCTGGTCCTGATGGTCTTCCAGCCATTTTTCTCAAAAAATGTGCTAACGCGCTGCGCGAACCTCTCACAACTCTGTTTAATCTCTCTCTTTCGCAAGCAGTTTTCCCTACCTTATGGAAAAACTCATTTATTTTTCCAATTCACAAAAAAGGCAATAAGAATGAAATATCAAACTATCGTCCAATAGCTAAACTTTCTTCAATACCTAAGCTCTTTGAAAGTATCGTCTATGACTCTCTTTGTTTTCATTGTAAGTCATTAGTTTCTCCACTACAGCATGGCTTTATTAAGGGCAGGTCCACTACGACGAACCTTACTCAATTTGTTTCAATGACGCTTTGTGCTCTGGAAAAAGGGTACGATGTTGATGTAATCACTACTGACTTCAGCAAAGCGTTCGATAAGATCTCTCACCAAATTATTTATATTAAATTAGGAGCCTTCGGATTCCCTCCAATATTTATAAAATGGGTGAAATCTTACTTGGAAAACCGCCAATATAGTGTTGTGTTCAGATGTTCTGTGTCCAAACCCATCCATGCCACCTCAGGTGTTCCTCAAGGCAGTCATCTCGGGCCACTTTTATTCGTCCTTACTATTAATGATGTTGAAAACTTTATTTCTTTTTCTAACCTGTCTATTTATGCCGATGACATGAAAATTATTAAAATAATATCTACTCCTATTGATTCTTCCCTGCTTCAAAGAGACTTGAATTCTTTTCATACATGGTGTACTAAAAATTTCCTAGAACTCAATGTCACTAAATGTCAACATATGACTTTTTCTCGTAAACGCCTCCCTTCACCATCTCGCACATATCACTTCTGCAATGTCCCGGTTCCCTTAGTTGCCTCCATTCAAGATCTCGGCATTTTATGTGATAAAGAGCTCAACTTTCGTTCTCACATAGATAATATTATTGCAAAAGCAAACTCTTCCCTTGGTTTTATAAAGCGCTGGTCTAAAGAATTTTCAAACCCATATGTAACAAAGTCTCTCTTCACAACGTTTGTTAGACCAATTCTTGAGTATGCCAGTCAAGTTTGGTCTCCTTATCAATCCACCCACTCACTTAGAATTGAAGCTGTACAACGTAGGTTCCTCCGTTTCGCTTTACGAAACCTCCCATGGTCTGACCCTCATTTCCTTCCCCCGTACGAACATCGTTTACAACTGATCGACTTAAACACCCTTGCGAAACGTCGTGCTGTTGCAGACATACTTTTCATACATCAAGTCATCATCGGAGCCATCGATTCTCCTCCTCTTCTGCAATTAATTTTCGTCAACACGAATCCACATAACCTTAGATCTGTTCCCTTCTTTCGCCTTCCTACTCACCGTACCAATTATGCCCACTTCAACCCAATTACTAGAATGTTACGTTCAGCCAACAGTGCACAACATCTCCTTGATTTCCATCCTAGTATCTCCTCCCTTAGAAGAAACCTCTATTCAAATCTTCCATAAACCTATACTCTTTAGTCTTAAGATAGAATAAGATCAATTTATATTAAAGTTAAGTTATTTAATGATTGTTATTATTAATATTAATGAGCTTGAATTAAGCAAATATATAAATATATAAATATATAAACAAAACAAAAATCATACTCCTTCTCGTACAAAATTCACTTTCGAAGTAAATCAACTGAAAGCTTTGGCGGCTTTTAACCAAAATTGAAACAGTATATGTATAACGGCAGTAATCTCTTTCATTCACTGCCATAAATAGGTTCAATACTCTACAGTTTATAGACATCGCTCAGCCCGCAATAAGCTTCAACCTCAAACCCTTCTTCATGTTGTTCATCCTGGTTTCATCCAGGTAAGGAATACGGATGTATATACATGTTTACTCAACACCGTCACCCCGTTCCAGATCAGTCACACAGCCATCCTCGTGTTTTATATGGATAAAGACTTAGGGATTAGCAGACGGATTACGTTCTGGTCAAAAAAACGTAACCTCTCCAGTGTGCAGCTCTTAAACTGATTTCGAGTCGAAAGAACTCCAGAAGTCGCAACTATAGAATGAGTTGGTAGATACAAAGTGTGTGGGCTCTTCAGCTGGAAAAATATTGATTCTGCCTGAGATTTATGAACCTTGCGGTGAAATATTGTTTGTGCCAATATGTGTACTTGTATACGTATAGCCCGTTTGATTCCCGGCCAAACAGTACCATAGTTAGTTATCCTTTGGCAATCTCTCCGCACTGTGTCGATGATGTTGGGTTTGAGAGAGTTTAGACCGCAGGCAGAGGAGCAAGTCCTGTGTGTCCCATCATCGAGAAAAATCCTTGAAATACACACAAGTTATAGAAAAAATGAAAGAATTATTATTGGAAAAACGTAATATGGTTCGGATGGATGTTGTTGGTTTTGGTTTTCATACACATATATCTTTTATATGTCCCCTTTTGTTGGAATAGAAAAAAAAAATCTGAAATAAGATTGCATTGCGGAATAAGCCTTCAGAGCTTATAGATTGATTTTGCGAGTCATATAGTTGAAAGCAAGGTCGTTTCAAGGGATAGGGACCTTGATTGTTTTTTTTTTCTGGCTAAGATTGATGGGACCTTCACACGCAGTTTGATATGTTAGAAAGTACCATCGAACTTCCGTCGTTCCTTAAGCATTACTGTTTGCTTTAAAATGGTTGTAAAGCTAACAAAATTCAGAGTTTTTTTTCTTTCAAATGTAATAAGAAATTGGAAATTGTTTTCGTTCTGGATTTGAAGGATAAGGGAAATGTTAAAGGTGCAAAGATTAAATCTTGAAGAGGATTTTGTTTTGAAGATTGAAATATATTTGTGAATAGATGGTTTAAAATTATTTAAAAGTCAATGAAGATGAATATTAGTTCTTTTTATCAGTAGTTGTTGCAGCCTTATTTTCTTCACGAAAAGAGTTGGAGGGTTTGTTCTTATAGAAACATTTAAAATTATAACTTTTTGATTTAATTCACAAAGTAGCTCTTACGGTTTAGAATACAGAAAATCTTATTAAAGTCGTGAAGAAGGTCATATAAATACTCAATAAAATATATCATGCTATTTAATAGGACATCACCTTGAAAGAATATGAAAAAAATTATTGAAAGTATTTAAAGAACTCCTTGAAACTGAAACTTACTATTACCTGGAGTTTTTTGCCAATAAACTCAGGCAGGAATACTCCGCAAAGTCAAATTTGAATGTTTACATGGTCTGTCAAATTAAACCGCAAAGTCAAATTTGAATGTTTACATGGTCTGTCAAATTAAAGTTTCAAAGATACAACTTGCTGATGCCAGTTTGTACTGAATATTGTAAAAATTTCAGGATTGTGTGAAATGTATTACTCTTGCCTATGGCCTTCAATGAAAAAGCGAAGAATTTACAATGAATGCTTTTTACGCAATGAAATTCTCTATAATCTTAAAATCACATTTAATTTGCTACAGTCTGTTTTCAGTAGGCCATAATTTTGTTTTAACTAAACTAAGTGCTCACTTAATCCATATTTTATTTTAACTAAACTTACGGCCAGTTTCTCCAAACACTTTTTAATATTTGTTGGGTTTTTAAATCTTAAAATGGCATTTTTCAATTTCACCAATCACTTTCAGTTTTAAAAGATATCCAATAAACTAAAGTCCCATTATGTTCCAAATAAATTTTAAATGAGTGTTAAAAATGCAAGACAAAGAAAACGTTGAAATTTTTCTATTGATATGCTCTCCTCTCGCTTGCTCTAATGAAAAAACCTATGTGTGGTGAATAAAAATCCGGGGTTGGCATCAAGTTTCCTCATTTTTAAAAATTCACCTCCTAATGTTGCACCAACATTTTAAGTTAAAATGCCAATAAATTTTATTAATCCGTTAACTAAAATGCTTTTAGGTGTATTTTGGTGAAACTATTTTTTTCTTATTTTGCGTAAATGGTATTAAAATGAAAATAAATATATAAAATTTGAAAAGCCTTGTTTAAACTAAATCTGTCATACATGTATCCTGTTTTGGTTTTACTTGGTTATGCTAGAGTATTAATTTGTATAACAAACATTTTGTATCTTTTTTATACAAATTATAATGTAACGATCCAAATTATACATATATGAAAAATAAAATGTATGTATGTGAATGTGTAAATGAATTGTAAATAACTTGTTCGTACTTAAATAATAATGAATTCAAGAATAAAATATATTTGTCTATCTATCTATATATTACTCTTGCTAAGCATAACAGTTTGCACTGAATATGCTCATCAAATGTCAAAATTAGATTTGCGCGAATTTGTCCAAACACAAAGTGACAAATCACAAAACTGACCAAAGCTTCAAAACAAAAAATGACTTAAATTTCAGGTTCGACAGTAGTCCGTTACTTTTTTTCATTCGAGGACAATACGAAAAATGCAAAGATGACCACATCTTTGGGTGGAACCGGCATACATTATGTAATTCTATCTTGGTATATACATATGCATATACATTTTCCAAAAACCTTTGATTTACCTAAAATCTAAAATCATGGAATTATTTGTTATGAGATCTGGGTATGTTTGTGGGCGATCGAACATAAAACAAGATCACACTTTAAAAGCCACTACAACCTAACGAACATAGCACCATCGAGATACATGAAAGTAAATCATTTGTACCAACATCAAAAAAATATTTGTTCGATACTCGAATAAAAGTCGAAAATCTATTGGCAGTGAGATTTGACTTCCTCTTTTATCAGCAGTGATCCGCAGTTACATTTTTGGATGGAAAATCCTACATGGCTATCGGTAACTTTTCCAAAAATTGAGGGTACTATTGTGGATTTTTAATAAGTTTTTCATATGACTTAAATACGAATTCTAATTAGCAACAAAATGTGTACTACCAAATGTATGTGGTTTAAAAACTCAATTTAATATCAAACAAAATGCATGACTGGGGTCGCACTAACTTGCTCTTGTGGCAGTAATGCTAGGACTTAACAGTAAAAAGTTAGAAATTGGTGTCGCTTACTTTTCTTGCATGTTGCAGTCTTTCAATTTTTGTATACCTACCTATGAAATATTTTTTTAATTCCTTCAATTAATTTAAAACGATATAATTTAAAAATTAAATAAATAACTTTGAAAAATAATTTATAACAAACCAGAGTTTTCCGAGAAAATAAACGTAGGTTTGTTAGTAATTATTAAATATTAGAATATATTTAAGAATTTTTGAAAAAATCGACTTTATTTTCAAACATTTTTTTTTAAATATTTTTTGAGTAGCTACCAAATTTAATAATTTTCATGAGAAAACTAAATTGACAAAAAAAAAATTGGTTTTTAAAATATTAATTAAAAAAAAAATGTTGTTTAATTAATATATTTTTTTTTAGAAAAGCTATAAAAATAATGGACACGACTCACGACTGCTTCGCACAAACTTGATCTTATGTCAAGTTACATGAGGGTTTAAGTGCAAACGGAATATACGAAAAAATCGTATGAAATTTTTTTAAAAAAATTGAAAACCATATCTTACAAAGATTCAAACAAAAAACAAAGTATGCAAAAAATTTTCTTTACTGAATGTGAGAAAAAAAAATTTCAAAATAGTTGGACCGGTTTTCGAAAAAATCGATTTTTTCAAAACATTTTTTCGAAAACTTTTTTCTAAAAAAAAAGTGAGTATGCAGGTGTTTTGAGCTTAATTTAATACACTTTAAAACTAAATTTCATAAAAATCCGTTAACTGGTTTTTGAAATATCGAGTTCACAAAAACAGTTTTTCAAAAAATTATTTAAAACTTAACATAAACATTTTTGAAAAAAAGTTTAATGCCATGTTATTTTAAATAGCTAAGACAATTACAGTATTGAGTTTCGTTCAAATAACTTAAGGCGTTATCGAGATAGTCTA
The DNA here is from genome assembly GCA_951217065.1 of Baccha elongata. Classification (NCBI taxonomy): domain Eukaryota; kingdom Metazoa; phylum Arthropoda; class Insecta; order Diptera; family Syrphidae; genus Baccha; species Baccha elongata. The sequence continues at coordinate 250,605,395 of OX578272.1, forward strand.
AAATTAAAAATACCGTTTTTTGTCAGGTACCGTTAAACGAATTTTCTGGAAAGTTTGGTTTAAACTATTTTATAGACCTTTACGTTTATAGAAAATTGTATTTGGCTCGAAAACGGCTCTAACGATTTCAACCAAATTTCAGATACGTAATAAGTGTAATGTTTCTGAAATTTGGTTGAAATCGTTAGAGCCGTTTTCGAGCAAAATACAATGTTCTATAAACGTACCGGCAGGTACCCTTATTTTTAGGCTTACAATGTCCTACAAAAAAAGCTCTAGGCATATTATCCTAAAAACCATACCTACCAGATTTGAAGTCAATCGGCCCACCCGTTTAGGCTGTAGGTTCCAATACAGACAGACAGACAGACAGAATTGCCAGACCCACTTTTTTCGTCGTCTCTATCATCGTTATGTCAGTTTTGATTGTTATCTCAAAACTTTTGTTTGCACGAATCCAAGACTTGCCTTGCAGTACCTATAGAGCAAGCAAAAATAAGTGTGTAGGTTCGTACGCCATTAGCGTTTGGCTATATAGGCCTTTCTAGAAATAAAATTTTGTTAAGATTCGCTGAGTCGTTAACGAGAAAGTAAAAATTAAAAAAAAAAACAGGTACCATTAAAACTGTTTTTGAAAAAATGAGATCTATAGTAGGCACAGTTATAGGTTCGACAGTTTTTTATTTACAATCAAAAATTGCAATTAAAAAAACCATCTCTTAATTTTTTTTAGAAAATCGTTAAAGTCATTTTGAGAGAATAAGACTTTTCAGAAACCATTATATGAAAGGTGCCGTTATTTTTTGAGCTACAAACCCTTCATTTTATTTTTGAAACAAAGTGTGGTTCAACAGTTTTGGCTGCGTATTATGTGCTGATACGACAAAAGACTGACAAAGCTGCTTGATGGAAAACATGATTTTTTGTGTCAATATCATACTTTTGTTACCAAATCCGTTTCAGAATGCCGAAATACCTACTGTAAGAGATGCCTCGACCGATGAAAATCGAAAGTGTTCATTATTTGGTAAGCAAAATTTAATAAGATGTTGATAGACTTTTTTATTTACTTAAAGCAAAGTAAGTCCTGTAGGAAATACATAGGTTAAAATTAAAGTTAAAAGTACCACCACTTTGTTATTTTACTATAACATTTTAATCCTTAAAAAAGATTTATTTTACACTACTTGAATTTAAATTAAATAAACCATGACCTGACCATGTGTCATTTGTCAGGTCATACAATTAAGCATATCACAGCATTACAATGAACATTAAATTTTAATTCGCTTCCAGGTATTTACTTTATATCCTGCCATCATTCCTGACGAGCGTAAATGATATTTCATTAAAATTGATAAAATATTTTCGTATAGTACCTACCAGAAGAACTTTGTCCCCCTATCCCATATGGACAAACTCATATACGTCAACTATATTATATGACACTCAGAGATCGCATCAGTTTCACATCATAATATTTACAAAATATCCTCTGAAAATTACGCACACACGTATATATATTCACACACTATCCATAAACAATGTAAAATTAATTCGCTTGGCAACTGCTCTGTTTGTATCTCGATTGGCAGAACGAGTATCTCTGAAGGAAATCTTGAAATTATGTAAATTTTTTGAATAATTGAATTTCCTATCTGTTGGGTAAAATCCTGACAAAGGCCTATACTTCCTCTCACTCTCTGATGTCAGTACTGATGATGATGATGCTTCTGGTTCCCTTATGGCTGATGATGATGATGCTGTGTGTTGTTTTCTCTATTAACATATTGATAGAAAGGACGATATTGATCCTAGTATTATGCATAGTGATAGAAGACCTACACTTTAGATACAAGGATCCAATTTAGTGTCACCTGAGTGGGTTTGATTTTATTGATTTTGATGTGAGGATAGAAAGACTTAGTCAAGTGCAGTCAGGTGTGTCAGGAAGGACAATTCAAGCAGCAATTGCATAAAGCAAAACATACAAGATGCATCCCTTAGATAATGTTTGTTGTTTTCTCCAAGAAGGATTTTCAAAATTGTTGTTGTTATTATAATTTGTTATCGTTGTTTGATCTAAGATGTGCGAATAATCATGTTTTACTATTTTGTCACCTTATATCGATATCATCAAATGCCAACAGTAATAAGTGAAGGACTTTGTATCTTTCTGACATAATATTTACACAAACATACATATTTTGGAAATTGTTATTACCTATGTATGTATTTGTATATGTTTGCACTTTTGACCTATAAAATGAGTCCAGATTGTTGCTGATGCCTTAAAACGATTATCTTGTTCAATGAAATGAATGCATTATAATTTTACCACACTATCATCAGATTGGATCGACAACCAAAAATAACAACAACAACAACAACAGGCACCCTATATAAAATACGATTGCAACTGGTTAACAAAAAGGTAACATGACAGGGACACACGCTTTCCTGATGTTGAATAGAACTCCATTTGGCCATTACCTCTGGTAATAAATTATGTTAAAATAAAGGAAGGAAAAGCATGGAAATAAAGTAGAGACAACCGGAAACAGGAGTTTTTGGATATATTTGTGAGTGTGAGGGGTAGTTGGATTAATTTATCGAAACCAAATCATCCATAGAGAAGCAATTGCCATGTGTTTCCTTTATGAAATTATTATAAAACAGTTGCTATCGAAAATTATCATCCGAAGAACAAAAGTATTAAATATTTGTTTCTATTTACAGTAATGTGGCCAAAGCCATTCTCAAACAATACTTTTGTGCGTTGCTAGTTCTACAGAACTGTTAGGGACGTACATTTCACCATTGAATCCAAACTGCTCATAAATACAAGATAAAGCGTTAAGTTTGAGTTGAGGGGGTCTGTTTCCCTCCGTATAAATGGGAGGGGCAATTTTCAATTTTCTAGAAAAACACCAGAAACAAAAATCAAAACAAAAGTACAACCAACACTGCTATGCAAAGCCTACATTCTCTTCTTCTTTTTGCTTTTCAAATATATTTTTTTCAATGAATAGTTCTTAAAAAATATATTTTCAAAATCAAAATTTTGAAAAAAAAAATAATATTCAAACCATTTTTTTTTTCAAAATTGTATGTATATAAAAAAAAAACTGCTTACAGAAATTCAATGCTCTTATTAATTTTTAGTTAAAAACGGAAACACGAATTCCAAAGTGACTCCATACTTTTTGAGAAAAATCATGTTTTTAGTACTCACCTGGCTAAAAATTTATGTAATTTAATGAATATCGAAGGATTAACCTTTCTTTTATTATTTACGTTATAACCATACAATACAGCAAAAAAGTACTGGATAAATTTAATTTGATTATAGATGTTTATTTTTTTCATTGTAAACACCTAAAAATCGACTTGTCAATTTTGTATATTACTGTGTTTTTTTCCTTGCCATGCCGCTCTGTCTTCATCACTTAACCACCATATTTTTTTCAATCCCGTTAGTAAAAGTATCCTTTTGCTGTTGTTTGGGGTCAAAAAACAATTAAATTGGGATTGGTTGCCATTTTTTTTTTTGAAATTGTTAAAAAATTAAATTTTTTTCGCAGATTTGCAAAAATTATTGCCCGGGGAACTGTTTATTTTTTTTGTATTCTGGCAACACTAGGATTCCTTATTTATGAATATCTTGAAAAATAAAAGCAGTAACGTCATCTAACTTTCCATAGTAGACTGACTAAAAACTCATTAAAGAATTTTTTAACAAAGTGATGTCAAAGTAACGCGCTCCCGGTGTAATAATAAATTTTTACTTGCTATTGCGAAACCGATATTACAGGTACATGCGTTTTTTTTATTATTCCGAATAACTTAAGGACAGCTGCACCGATTTCGACCAAATTTAATTTTCAAAAACTACTGCTAAATTTGAATAACACTGCAAAACAAGTTTTGAAAATAGGTAATTTTTGAAAAAGTTTTTTTTTTTTGTTGCCAAAAACCGATAATTCCAGAAAAAAAATATAAAAAACATGTATATGTTTTACCTTTTGGCAATGGTGATGTCCGTCATCTGATTTTTTTTCTTTTCAGGATCAGTTTACTTATGATATGTCGGATACCTATACCTGCCATAGAAGCGTTTCTTATTGCTCTTTTGAACGGCTGCACTGTTTTTGACGAAATTAAATATTCCAAGACTATAATGCTAGAACTTAATAATAATACTGGAAAAAAAATTGAAAAAAAGTAATTATCGAAAATGTTTTTTTTTTTTTTTGAAAAAACGATCATTAATATTATTCAAAAAATTAAATTCATTTCTTAAAACCGAGAATTTTTCAGAAAATGATGTTACTCAATTAATTAAAATATATTTTAATTTTTTTTAATAAAATCGAACATCCAGTTTAAAAAAAAAAAAGATTTTTCTTAAACATCATTTAGAAAAAAATCTAAAAAAAGTTAAGTATTCATATTTTAGAATCTTATTTATTTATACCTACATAAAATCCAAAATTAAAAAAAAATAGTGACTAAGTAGTTTTCATAATAGGATTTGAATTTTCGGAAAAAAATGTTGTTAAATTATTTTTTTCTTAAGTTATGACAAAACAAAGTACGACATTATCATTCAAAATTTAAATTTAAATTTAAATTTAAATTTTTAAGATCCGTTGAGTAGTTCACGAGAAAGTCAAACTAAAAAAAAAGCCTGTTGGCAACTTTCATTATATATATAGATACCTATACCTACTATTGTATTTTTTTTTTTTTTTTTTTTGAACTTGGTTTTAACCATCTTATGTTACCATCCATAATGTAATAACACAACCTAGTTTAACGAACTATTAATTTAATAACTTAGAAAAACTAATGAAAAGTACAAATTAAATTTGTTCTCGTAAAAAAACAACAATAACGAGCTCGTCTCAAATATATAACTGACCGAATTTTTCTTTTAATGTAATCTATTTATTTTTTCTCAGTGCTGCCATATCACATATTTGTATTACACTAGTATTTCAATTATCAAAAAACCCTCTTGTGTTATCTATGTATAAAAAATAATTGCTGGACCATCTTTTTAGCCATCTCTCATCATTGTATTGTCTCAAACACTTTCCTGCACGAATCCATTACTATGTCTATTGGCAACAACTTCTTTAACAATTTTTAACGTATATTTCATAATATTTTATGTTTTTACATCTTCCACTGAACTTTTTTCCTAACTTCTCAAAGCTACCTATATAAATTTTTTGTTAAACTTTATCAAGTTGTCAAGAAATAATATTCTTTCCCATTTGATTTTGTTGGATAATTTTTCGTTCCGAATGTGACATCCTGTTTTTGTGTGTCAGCCAATAGAATATGTTTATCGACCACCCTCTGCGAGCAATAAATCAGTAAAAAACTGTTGATCACCAGACGCCTGTTGTTGGCCATAGACCACACAGCCAGTAGAAGCACCAGCAGAAGCAGCTAAAAGAAGCAACCGACACAAAAAAAAAAGTATCAATGAAGTCATGGAAAACATATTTCAAAATAACAATACAAAAGAGATCCCCAAGGTCCTTTATCACATACACAGGACATTGGTCCATTCCATATCTCCTATTTTTTTATGGGTCTGCGTATATGTGTATTTGAAGGCACAGAGGTCACAAACTGTCACCAAACAAATTCAATAAAGAGTTATGTAGACAAATAAAAAAAAGTAGCGATATGTTTTTTTTGTTTGTCGTCTTTCTTTTTAACTTTATAAGTCCCCATCGTTCCCGTTAGCCTGTATGTTTGGATTTATTGGATTTAACCATAAAAAGAAAATAAATAAAATAAAAAAAATATTATCGAAAAGGGAACCATTTTACCCTTTATTTCTCACCCACGCGCCAACTTTGGCAATGGCCAACATAAATCTACAGGACAGTGTTTGTATAGGCAGAGCAGCAAGCCCCCAATAGACATCTTTGGTTGGGGCAACTTAATAGCCGAAAGTTTGTAAACAAATTGCCAGAGTGTTGAATTATTTGACATAATATTTCCAAGCAAAAAGTTTTTTTGCTTTAAATAATATTTTTGCAGCATCTATACACTTTATGGACATAGGAATTCCTGGAGCCCTCTCTATATGTAAAATTATGGGGCTTCGAGCACACATTGTGCGTGTTTTAACTGTGAGTTTTGTATAGTTCGGTCTAAGGATGTGTCTTTGGGTCGTATATATATTAGGGTTTGAGAATATTAGAGTGATAATCGATATTGGGCGTTTGACAAGGCGTGTAAGGGACGATGATAATTTTATGGTCATTCAGCTGAAGGTAAGCAATAAATTGATAAAGAACAGGAATAGCTAAGGGCCGTTTTCAAAGGACGGTTTATTAATTTTCTGCTCCAGATGAAGTGATAAATTTTTGTTGAATGGCACTTAACGAATGAATCTGAAGTATTTTAATGATTGATGAAATTTTGAATGAAGGTGATTGTTCCAAAGTAAGTAAGTATAGGTATTTGCAACGGGTTGAAATACATTTCGCAAGTCTTGGGGTTCGGATCGATGCACGTACATTATTTGAGACTAAATTAATAGCGGTAGTACTGCATTCGCTATTTTTATTCATATGCATCATTAATAAATCGCACGACTCGGTTGTATGAACTTGCTCTTGTAGTAAACTATGGGATTACAAAAAATTCAATACACTTAACTGTGTAAAAAGGCAAAAGATATCGCAAAACGGCATAAACGAGAGATCAAATTGTATGGTAGCTATCATAAAACCGCTGTTTAGCCAAAAACTTGTAATGCCATTTTATGTCAATTTTTTAATTTAAGTGCCATACCATAAATTTAAATGAAATCGGTAAGCCGTCATTAATTTATGGCCAAATTTGTAAAAACCGTTAACACCAATTCTCCGTTATGTGAATTTTTAGCCAAAAACCTGAAATGCAGCTATTTTAACAACAGTTCAAATATAACGTTTCATCAAAATCGTTGGAGCCGTTTTTGAGTAAATTTAGAAAAAATAAAAAAGTTATATGGGAGGTACCCGTTATAGCCGGGATAAAACAAAAATTCGAATTTTTCCTCCAGGGAATCATTTAAAAGTGCTAGACACGAAGTTTGAAGAAAATCCGTCAAACCGTTTAGGCTATAGTTCGGTGAACTTACAACCGTACATCCGCATACATATATACGCACACGCGCTATACGCAGATTCGCAAATACGCACATACGCACATCCGGAAAGACAGACCAACGGACGGCATGGTGAAACCTACTTTTTTAGGCTTCTCTATCATCGTAATGTAACAATGATTTTAATTGTGATTTAAAACTTAGTATTTGTCCAATACTTTGACACAGTTAGAAATTTTTTGAAAATTTATTTTTAGGTTCTTAAAGGTTTTGTAAAAAATATGTATAATAATTATTTTAAGTATCCCATAAGAAGAAAAAAGTATGCCAATATTGGAGTTAAGGTATTGCTATATGCTGATGATTTGGTTTTACCCTTTCACGCTTCAACTGCAAATAAATAGACTTAGCTCATTTTGAAATACTTGGGGTCTACATGTCAATACTCAAAAAACCAAAATACTCATTTTTGAAGCTAGGCGAGGTAGCTAGAAGACTACCAGAAGAAAATTGGTCCCTTAATAATGATTCTATTGAGATTGTTCAGGAATTTCAATATTAAATAGTTCTACTGACCTATAATCTTAATTTTGTTAAGCATACCACCGCAAAAAGTAATGCAGCTAAATTAGAACCAAACATAATGTGGCCCAAGTTCTTCCCAAATCAAAATATAGACCAGGCGTCTAAATACGTAGTTTTCAATGCAACAGTTAACGCTTGCATGTGTTATGGAGTAAAAGCATTTGAAATCATACACTGGCATTTTTCTAAGCGCTTATTGCGATTGACGAACTGACACCAAACTATGCAATTTAGGGCTAATGCCTATATACATACAAAATTTAAAAATAAATCCAGTCTACACAACTAACATTATGAAAAGAAGTAATATGTGCGTCTTTCGCAAAGCCATTTTGAAAAAACTTCTCCAAACGGATTCCTCCACCTTTAAAGGAATGGAAGCAACTTGCGTTGTCCCATACGAATTTGCTTTGTTTTTGTCAGAGTCAAATGTTGACGAATGGCCGAAACAGTTTGCAGATTTGATCGCCAAGGTTGACCAAAAAATTTACGTTCAGAATCTTAACCGCACTTCTTCTTCTACATCCAGAAATATTTACAGACACTTAAATCATGGGCTTGTATCCGATGCTAACTATAAGTTATAAGTTTAATTTTGAGAACTAGAGTGGATTTTAAATCTAAAATTTATACCACACCATAATGACTTGCCGCAACTTTGTATTTTGTACAACAGAAGAGATATTGAAGATATAAACCATTTCACAGGAAATTCGTCGGTTATATTTTCAAGAAAGTTTTCTGTCCTTGCAACGGGTTCACGAAATTTCAAATGGAGCAGTCGGCTGGGTAAGCGTTTATAAATATTGCTGTCGTGCACTTCATTGCCGACATAGATTCGATAGTTTGTTTAGTTATAGCATTTTAAACTTATGTTTATGTTCAAAATAGCTGTAAATGTTCTTTTGTGTTTCAAATCACTTAAAATTGATATACTTACGTTTGTAACACTTTTGTGGACAATATATAAAATAATAGAATAACCGTTGTATAAAACCGGCAGCGAAAATAACTGAGGGTATAAAGCGTGTAGTTATGTAAAGGGTTTTTCAATAAGAGGTGTTATTTTGATATTCCAAGAAGAGGTGTTATTTTGATATTCAAAGAAAAATGGCATTTTTTAAGATATATGATCGGATGTTTATTTCATTATATAGAGGAAGGTATGGAACACAACATCAGTCAAATGGCCGCCACGACCACGCTTACAGGATCATATCCTTTTCATGAAATTTTCCATAACCAAATCGCAAAGTGGCTGCCCTATGTCCTCGATAGCCTCACGAATTTCATCTTTGAGGTCTTGAATCGACGCTGGGCTGTTGGCGTAGACCTTATCTTTCACGTGGCCCCAAAGGAAGAAGTCGCAAGTTGTTAAATCACAAGATCTCGGTGGCCAATTGTGATCACCTCTTCGAGAGATAACACGGTCCGGAAACTTTTCCCGTAAAAGATCGATGGTTTCATTGCTTGTCTAGCACGTTCACCATTTTTATTAATGGCGTAGTTTCTACTTGTTAAATGTCAAAAAATGACAGCTTCAAAAGTGACAGCTACCGATATAGCGGGCTATTCAAATTCCATATGCATGGAATTTTGTTAGTTTACTTGTTTGTTACTTTTTAGAGATTTTTTTACTTTGAGAATATTATTATTATTATTATTATTGTCAACTGAATTATATTTTGGAAATAGAAAAATAGGAAATTCGAAATGAAGCAAAAATATTTGTTGTTTTCATATTAGTGAAAAGAAGGGATATCAAAGATACAGTCCTTTGATTCTACCAACTGGCTTTCGACAACCATTTTATTAATTTTGATTTGTTTTTGGTGGCTTGTCCTTACCTTTAAATCAATTTACCCATGCCGATGACCGATGACTAAATTGCTCCCAGAGTCGGGGTAAGTTTAAATCTTTATTTTAAAATTCGATATTCTTACTTCTCTTGTAGTGACTTTTATTATATTTTGTAGTTAAAATATTGATCTTTGATTTAAAATAAGTATTAATGACAAATTGGAAAATTTGAAAACGAAATATAATTTTTTCCTTATAAAATACTTCTTCATTTCATCAGTTTAAATGAGGAAGAAACATCCCTAAATTTTTTTATATTAGCGTAGCCCGGTCACAAGTCCAAACCTTTTCATGGATCTTATGCGAATCAACCTGTCTAATCTCCTTTTATAAAATATTAATAAATCTTAAAATCAAACAAAACACCATCTCAATGAATCTGCTAAAGAATTTTGACCAAAAAAAAAAGGAAATTCCATATACCTACCTCTATAGCATACCGAAATGCATATCATGCAGCCAGACAACATTTTAACCCCGATTCTGTTGTAGAGCGGACATCTTTTGCGATGCATGTTGCATTGCGTTTATTATAAAATATTCATAAACAGACTCGAGGGTGTAGGGTGCTGCTTGCCCCAGAAGAAGAAAAACGTCCTTCACATGCGTATATGTGTTATATCTAGTAGGTACATATATTTGTATTTATTTTATACTCAAAAGGATATTTTTAACACATTCCATATTATATGTACATACTAGTATAAAGAAAGTTCACAATCGCCATAGGCATTTCATAGTATAGCGACATGCACTTTACAAACATCTAATTAATTGGTCTCATATATGCTGCAGCTGCACACATATAATAATGTTGGTCGGAAGAATTGTGTGGTAGTTTCTTTCATAAAGTTTCTGACATTTTTCTTTTTAAATTTTGTTAGTGAAAAATAAAATATGGTTATAGGTATGGAATATGCAATATGCAGGCGCATGTTTTCATGGAATTGTGTCAGGTGTAAAACACTTGGCGTCTTTGAACTCGAAGGTTTATTTTATTTCGTGACAAAACTTAAATTATGGTTCTTGTCCTTATTTTACAGGAGTATACAACGCATGTTTTGATTAGTTAATATACCTACCTAATTTTCATGAATTCCAATGTAATTTGCCGCGCCTTATAGGCACTTTGCATTTATGACTCAAGGTTAAGTGAGGGCTTCAGATTTCGAAAATTAACAAAACATTTTTTACTTCTGGAAAATTACTTTTACAGTTCCCTCAACTGCACCAAACAAATATTCTTAATATTGTTTTTAAGTTTAAAAAAATACTGCTAAGCTTTAATTTTATAAAAAAAAATATTTACAAAAACTATGGCTGCATACCTATTGCCAAACGCAATGTTTTGTTATGACGCAATGTATAACGGATCTTAACGCAATCCTATACCGCATCTGACTGCCTGAACACAATACCGTAGGTGCTGCAAGAGGAGCTGCAGCAACACAATTCCAATATTACGAACACAACGCGACTGTACTTGGTGATGCACAAGTTCACCAACCAGGGTTCAAGGCTTAATTCAATTTTAGCTAAAGCTTGGCTTTTAATTCACAAGCTTGGTGAATTGTGAATTGAAAAAAATTAAATTCATAAGCTAGTGAAAATCCAGACACCAAAATCCAGAAAACAAAATCTCAAAATACAAAATCACCAAATACAGTCATAGAATAAAGTTAATTCGGGATTTTGGTGTCGGGTTTTTTTATTTCGAGTTTTTTGTTTCGGGATAGTTCACAATTCACCAAATAGCTTATGAATTAAATTTTTTCCAAATCATAAGTCAATAGTTAGCTTAAGGCTTAGTGTTTTTTTAATTCATAAACTTGCAAACCTGGCACTTACTTTCGACGTACAGCAATTTTAACATTGCAAAATAAATTTGAAAAAAAATGTTTAACGAATGCTGCACTTTCTTAAAAGAATAGAAATACAGGCTTAAAAAGCGCGCCATTTGAACTGCAAATGAATTGGCTGAAGAATTTGAAATTGAAGCTGTGTCAATCTATAACAATAATTCGATTTAGTAAGCGTCAATCTGGTGAAACTGTCCACGATGAGCTTCTTTAGAAAAAAGAAATTGGGTTGAATTTTCGGGAATAACCCTTATCCGCAAAAAAAAATCTCCATTGGACGAAATTCCCAAACCTTCTCTAGTACGCAATAATTGTCGATGATTACCGTCTGCTATATAAAATTGACAGAGAAAACTCACTGTGAATTTAATTTTTCTAAAGAACTTTGATTAAGGTTAAAATTGGATGTTCTTCATTTAGCCATTGAATTCATTGAGATTCACAAACTTGGCATCTTTGTGAATCGAAAATGAAATTGCCGAAAACAACAGCTTTGATAGCCTAATAACAGACATAGGCGATTGAAAGGCTAGAAAAGTACAATTTTATTATTTTTTTAATAAATTGTTATTTCTTTTAATGAGTGGTCGTTTCCTTATTTCTTTTCCATTTATTTGTATGGGTTTAAATTCCAGTTAGGGTGTGCCGTAGAAATCTCGCCCAGGGCGCTGGTAGTGCTAAAATCTGTTTCAGTCGGACTATAATAATCATAAGAGGATTATTTTCTAACAATACCTAAGTCAAAATTATTTTTGTTTACTAGAAATTTAAATTTAAACAACAACTTAACAAAATTTGTTTAAAAACTTAATTTTAAAAATACATGGAGACATCTATGTAAAACTTAAGGTAACAAACGAACTAATGAAACTTTTGTAAAAAAAAAAAATATATTCAAAAGCTTTTAATGAAGAAGCTCGTTGAAATTTATATTAAAATTATTTGTCAAAAACATGAACCGAAAAAGCTGTTAATAAGCGACTATAAAGCTCATTTAAAGTCATTTATAATAAGCTTAATACACAATTTAAAGCTTTAAAGAAAAGCTGTACAAATTCATAAGATATCCTTAGGTCGTGTGCCAATTGCGTTAAAACTGTTGTTTAATTTTATCCCAGTTAAAATGTATCTCTTTTTATTGGGGTGAATAAAATTTCAGCTTTTTGCTGTGTTAATTAAATTAAATAGTATTTTTTAAAATATAAATTTCCCATTGAGATTCCTTGTGTTCAAGAGCCTATCCAGAAATGTTCAGATACTTTTAGTACGTCAATAACAATAGTTGGTTTTTGTTAACAATTTTATTTATTTTTATTTAATTAATATTTGTCGTTCCTTTAGTACAAAATTGCTACGAATTTCATTGAAATGTGTCTCTGTACTTATATAAATGCATAAACAGTTTTTCACAACAACACGAAGCTCTCCAGATCGCTTTGGATACAATCGAAAAAAAAAATGCAAGAATGAACGCGGCCGATAATAAAAAGATGTGCAAATGAACGCAACAAAACAAATGTCAAAAATTAACCACTTGCTAAAAATTTTAACGAGCTCATGAGCAGGTTGATTTTCGATGTCTGTATTCACCTCAGTGGTGTCAAAATTTAGCCATCGGATCAAATTTAACAGCACTTTTAACGCAATAGACAGACGGCCTTAATATCTAGGTTTAAGTTCTAAGGCGGTGTATCAACAGCATTAAAATATTATCCATTGGCTAATTTATGACACTAGTGTGGTAAATATAAGCTTCAAAAATTTAGCCTGCTCTGGAGCATGCTAAAGAGTATTGGCTTCTAATAAAACAGAGTATTGGCTTTTTTTATTTTTTAATGATTTTTATCCCAATTTTAGTACTTTTTTCATTAAGTTGCCCCACCCGCCCGAACGGGGGGAGATAGACCCCCTCCCTAAGTACCTTAGTAAAAAAAAATTGTATTTGACCCCTCTACAAAAATCCGTTATCAAGAAGGAAGCAGTAAAGCTCTGTCATTTTCTGTGACTGAAAAGTGACCCCTTATAAATAATAGTGGTTCATCCAGAGCTTACATGGACATAGGGAATATTTGGCCGCCGATTTTTGCTGTTCAATTTTTCATTTCGCTAACAGAAATTATTTGACAATTTTTTTTTTCTAATTTTTTATTTTACTCAAAATTGTTTGACAAGTTTTTGTAAGGCACTTTTTATTTTACTAAAATATCACTTCGCCAAAAACTTATTTCGCATTTTTCGTCTCGCCAATTTTAATTCCGCATATAATTATTAAGATTATGGTTGTTTCGCTATTTATTAGTTCGCTTAATGATATTAAGCTTTAATTTTTGTGCCTTTTTACGATTTATTACGGGTTAATAAATTTCTAAATAACATTCAGCGCAACAGAAAGCTCTTCCATAGTTGTTAATCCAGAGGGCTTACATACGGTTATCAATTTCGGACAATGTACAAAAAGTATGAAAATTAATTGATTCCAACTGCGAATAAGATGATTTGCATGAAAGTGTTAGTGACAACATTTGAGGAAATGTGAAGTAAGTAGATCCGAAAAAGCCTTTAACTTGAACATAACATTGTTAACCAAATACAATACGTCTGAAAGTACTTCATCAACTAAATATAACTGCATTTCAGGATTCTGGAAATTCGGTACTAACAGTTTTTTTCTTAATTTCTTAAACGGCTAGTCGTTATTTTTTCTTTTTTTTGATTACCAAACACTAGGTACAGTTAAAAAAATAAAGTGTTGTGAAAAAACGATTTTTTAACAATTAAATACGTTTTTCTCGAAGTTGATTCATGATGATACGATAAAAAGTGTTAAGGCCTTTTTTTTAGAAAATTATAAAAGCTACAAATTTATCCTGACATATTTTTTTATAAATTTTATGTTTTTAAAGAAATTTTACAACTTGTATATCAATCTAAAGATTTCCACAAAATTCAGCTTTGTCAGAATTTTTTCTTAAATTTGCCGTTTTTTTTCGTAGCAATGATTGTATTGTAGTACAACAATTTGAAAAGTGTTTCTTACCTAATCCCTACTCAAAACCGTTTCGGTTAGTTCCAAGAAAAATATATTTTTTCCGTTTCAAAATTCAACAAAAGCTTTCTGCAAACTTTTTTTAAAACCACTCACACACACCACCACAACGTTTTATGTCATTGACAAAAAAGTCCTTATCACATTGCCGTTACACAGTTGTCATTTTATTTATTGATAGTTGTTTCATACAGTCTTACAAAACTGCGCTACACAAATTACAGCCACCCAAAATCACATCAACCTTCGCCCAAAAGTGTATATGTGCAGGTACACACTAGATATAATAATGGTCTCCCATTAAAGCTTCATTTTGTTCATGCGCCAGCTCAACTTATAATAATAAAAAAAAAAATACACCCCTTAATTTCACACCCACACAAATGCAAGCAATTCAAGCTTACTCATTCACATATACCAAAATGAACTTTTCCATATTTCGAAATCGATTTTCAGGAAAAACTTCACAGATTCGCCTTTGGTTTTGTGACCAAAACGCGAGTGAATTCTTTCATCTCTGCGTGTGTTGTTC
This sequence comes from Baccha elongata, assembly GCA_951217065.1. Taxonomy (NCBI): domain Eukaryota; kingdom Metazoa; phylum Arthropoda; class Insecta; order Diptera; family Syrphidae; genus Baccha; species Baccha elongata. The sequence continues at coordinate 250,620,397 of OX578272.1, forward strand.
TGCCTTTTGAATTAAAATAAAACTTATAAAAAAGATAATAATATAGAAATTCACAACTTTTTATTTATTAAATAAATATATTCTAATTGATTTATAATTAAAATGGATAAAATATCTTAATATTTCGATAATACCAACAAAAAAAAATAGTTTTCCATCCCTGAAAAGTGAGTTTTTCATATTTTTTTTTTCTGCACAGTGGTGTTTTGATATCGAGAAAAAATTATTTTTTCTCAAAGTATATTGATTTATATATATATTATATTATTTGAGAAAAAATATTTACGTCTTCTCTTATAAAATTATATAATTTAGAATTTGGTGTTAAATTTAATTTTATATATATAATAAGTAAGAAAAAATTCCTATCGAAAGGAAAAAAAAAAATCTTACAGAAAAAAAAGCTCTACGAAAATGTCGGTTCGAGAAAATAAGTGAAACCCAACCGCCCCCGTGACGTTGAAGGATAACAATTTCCAGATACATTTATCCTTAAAGAAAAAACTACACACTTAAAAAAAAATAAATTGAAAAAAGGATTAAAATTAAGACTAAATATTTAAAACAAAATAAAAGGCCAACATCACGGATCCTCGAATTCCACTTCAGTTCGTGTTTTTTTATTAGGTAAGCAAAAAGGACATGTTTTTTTTCACAATTTTTCAGGATGTTCGATTATCTGGTTCAAGGAAAGAAAATATATCTTGGCTCTTATCATCTTCTTAAAGTTAACAAAGTTTAAGATGATTTCATCAAAAATATCTTTAGATTTAGAATATTTAGATCAATAGTTTCCTGCCAACAAGAGTTTTTCCTTGAAGAAAAAAAAAAAACATTTTTTTACCCCCATAACCTTTGATGTACTTTTTATCGTGACATGATAGAAGAAGAACATGAAAACGGTGACACGGTGAGGAAAAAGAAGAAATACTTTTGAAGGAGGTTTGAAAATGATACAAGGAAAGGAGAAGAAATGAGAGAGGGAGAGTGGATGAGTGTTGGGAGAGGAAAATACTTACAAGATGATAGTGCTTTAGTTATTTTTTTTTTTTTTGTTCCTTGAAAGAGAATGGTTGATGGAAAAAGGAGCTTTTCTCGCTAAAACCTAACCTAACTTCGATTGGTTGAACGATTTTTCTCTTGTTTTGGTAAAAATTTATTTAAATTTTAATTAAAAAGAAATAAAATATAAAAAATCAATAAAATATAAAATATCAAAAACTGAGAAGTAAATATATTTACTTAACAATTAACGTAACGTATATTAATTTTGAGCAGATACACGAGATACTTCTTTTGTTAAATCATCGTGATGGTATCAAGTTGTAATTTGACACAACGTTATTGGAAAAGTGTCACTTTATAAGTAAAGGCAATTTTGCAATAGGTATTTCTTGCTAGCCACGTTAGTATCGATATTAATCGATTATAAAGGTTTGGGTCATTTGAAAAATATAGAAAAAAGACAAAGATATATGTAAACTCATAGGTCATAGTCATAGTTAATTGTAAAAGAGATACCTACATAGAGAATCAGTGCACAAGCACATTTCACTAAAAAAATGTGACAGTTTCTTCTTGTGGTATTTTTTTTTCTGTGGTTTAATGACCAGAGAGTTGTGCAAATAAAATCTATAATGACTCGAAAATGAATCAAGGATTTTTTAAGATCGTTGTGGTTGAATTTTTAATTTTTGAATTTATTAAAACAAAATAATTTTTGTTCAACCCTATATAGTTCACGGATAAGAATTTTTTTACCGATAATGAAACAACTACGATAGAGTCTTAAAAAATCTCTAATCTGTAAAAACAAAGGATAACTGGGAATAATGTTGTAAAAAGAAAATCAAGGTTATGATGAAAGTTTTTATTTTTAAAAATATGTTTCCAATAATGTACTAAAATTTGTATGACTTTGTTTTAAGTTTTTAGATAAAACATTCAAAATTTACTTTTTATATATGCGCGTAGACAGGGGACACAAGAGGCCGGGTTTATTTTAATATTTAAAATATTATTAGCAAAATGAATACCCAAGAAAAGTGGGGATTCCAAAACAAAAACAATTTTAATTTTTAAACAAATTATTATAAAGTGTTAATTTTTCTGGTCACAAAATATCGCATTTTAATTTTTTTAGTCGTGTCGATTGGTAACCAAATATGTTTAACTAAATAAATTCCATCACTGTTTTGCTTTGAAAACATTTCTAGTTGTATCTTTTTTTCATGAATACGTTACGTTTGAATTGACTGCTAACATACACTTTTGGAGATGAACTTATAGGTCAGTTATATTTTATAATTTCTATGGAAAATTCAATAGAAAATTATTTATTGCAAAATTATCAAACAGAAATAAAAAGTACAACGAAGTAACAAAACGAATTTTTATTCTTAACTAATTTTTCACAAACTTTTTCGAAAGTTTATTCTATCAAAAATAAGAACCTTTGAAACTTTTAATGCCCATCAAAACTTTGTGAAAAATTGTATATCTCGATCCAATAACATTTATTCTTTTCTATTTCTTCTTACTATAACTTAAGAGTTAGGCGCCGGTTATAGCGATCAGGAAAACGCATCAGGAAAAATGTTCGAATGGCTCTTAAATGTTGTTTTAAATCGATTTTAAACACAAATGCTACACTAATCGACTACAAATAACTCAAAGAATTTTTTTTGCTAATAAATTTAACTATAGAATAATTATTTATTGTTTAAAATGTATTTCTTTATTTTCCTGACGAAAACTAATTTTTCGTGCCAGCTGATTGACTTTTCAAAAAAAGTGGAACAAATCGTTCCAATTATTTGAGTTCAATTTTCACTTGTTCCACTGACAGATTTCTGTCAGATAAAGTTTTTCGTGTGCATTTGAATCAGGAAAACAGCCTGTTCACTGACACATTTTTCGTGATCGCTATAAACGCACATCAGGAAAAAAATCCTGTTCTCATTTGTTTCTACTTTTCCTGATGGTTTTTCCTGATCGCTATAACCGGCCCCTTAGAAAGGAATTTTAATACCAACTCGTACCTATGCAAAGAAAATAAAACGGAAATACATTGCAACACCAAAACTCAATTACAGAATTAAACAAAGTTCAACTTTTTCGTGTAGTTCCTACATAACTTAACTCAATCTTAACTAAACATAACTTAATCAGCTGTTGCTGAGGATGACGTTCCCCCATCAGGCCAACAAAATTTTTCAGTAGAAACATTCGCAATTAAATTTTTGAGTATTGACTAAATGTCATATAAATTTCAACTAACTTTTGAGGGGATCTGACTACACTACTTCTTTTATAGCGTCAATATGCATTATACTATTATGTTACCACCTAGCTCGAAATTGCGCAATTTGAGACCTTAATTTCGAAATTACGAAAAGTTTTCACACATCAAACCTAAATTGATATAATTTAGCTTGAAAATTTTAATCAAAAGAATAAGGGAAAACATATGTTTTTTTCTCTTTCTGGCTTATGTAAAGACATTTATATTATTTTTTGAAATTTCGAGGAATTGCAGCATTGTGTTACCTTTGTTCATTTAGTTATCTTTTTTACTGTAGTTTTAATGGAATGACCTGAAATGAAACGTGATTTTAAAGCAATAAGTAGATAAATTAAATAGAAAGAAACAGAATGTAACAACAACAAAATTTGTGCACGCTAATACTATAGCCGTCTTCTCAGTGGATCGATAATCGTCAGTATTGAGAAGGAAGCCAAGAAGATGGGTTTAATGGTAAATCAAGACATGACCAAATACAAGAAAGAACACCCAACAATGACTTCTAGGACAAAACGTCACCATAGACAGCTTTAACTTTGAAGTCGTAAAAGAAATTGTGTATCTAGGGGTCAACTCAGTGAATAACACCACACTGAGATTCAACGAAGAATTACTCTTGCCAATCGCTGTTTCTTTGGGCTAAGAAGGCAGCTGAAGAGCAAAGCCCTCTCTCATCCCGGTCCTTATAATCACGGTCCTTATTTATGGTGCAGAAACATAGACATTACTTAAGGTGGATGAAAACGCTTTAGGCTGCTTTGAATGAAAAATTCTCCGTGTGATTTATGGTCCTATCTACGTAAATGGGGAATGGAAAAAAAACATAACAACGAACTGTACGGCCTTTGTTGAATGCTTCAGTTTAATACCGTACCAAATTTATATCAAATCGGTTCAGCCGTTATCAATTTATTTCCAAATTTGTGAAGAAACCGTTAATACCAAATATACGTTATGTGAATTTCTAGCAAAAAAAAAACCTAAAATGCACCTATATAAGGACTACTAAAAATATCACGTTTCATTAAAATCGTTAGAACCGTTTTCGAGAAAATTTTGAAAAACTTGACTTTTATGTGGGGGACCCGTTATAGCCATGCTAAAACAAACATTTGAATTTCTCTTCTAGGGAAACTCTTAAAAGTACTATACAAGAAGTTTAAAGAAAATTAGACCAACCGTTCAGGCTGTAGATCGGGGCACAGACAACCGCACGTCCGGAAATCCGCACTTCGGCACAATCATCAGACTGACGGCGACAAGCCGAAACCTATTTTTTGGGGCTTCTCTATCCTCGTAATCTCACCGTCAATCATTTGGTATTAAATTTCATGTACATGTAAATTGACGTCTCCCTTACAAAAGCTAAACCAGTTTGACATCAAATCTAGTTTGTTTACATCTTGGTTAAATAAGACAGCCTGTTATATATTATTGAAACAATCTTCTTTTTTTCCTGAATTAGAAATATATAAAAAAAGCTATTAAAATCTTTTATCTGATTGATCAATCATCATGCAAAATTAAAAGCACACTTCTATATGATTGATCATTCTTCATGCAAAATCTTAAGTGCCTTGATTTTCGTTGTACTGTTCATTTTTATGACATTTAAGTAAATCATTGACGATGTTCACATTGGTTGCACTATCATTCAACAAATTTCGGCGTCTATATGTTTTGGATAAAAAGCGACCTTTATAAGGTCAGTCATCTACACATACATATTATCAGTTATCAGGCAAAATCAAATGGGTTTTGATTTTTGGTCAAACAAATGCACGCATACAGACTTATTTATACAAACACTTAAACACGTTTAAATTTTTCAGCCCCATAACATACTTACAAAATTAGAACTGTGTTGTCATGGTAAAACGCAAAACCCATAAATGGAATTTAGATACTTCGTTGCATTCGAACTGACAACTATGTGTGGGCACGTTACATGATTTGTATGTATACATGATTTGTCTGTGACTAAACATCAAGAATAAAGGGCACGACTGGGTCGCACAAACTTGCTCTTGGGGCAAGTTACTTTCGTGTTTACGACTGGAAAATTAATTTGACCAGATTTTTTTATAAAGAAAATATTTTCAGTATTTTATATTTTGAAATATTTGTCTTTTAAAAAAATCTTTAATAAACAAATGTATGGAATAAAAAAAGGGTTATATGAAAGATATAGTTTTCGGTAAAAATATAATTACTTGAAATTTAATCAAAGTTTATAGTATTTCTTTTGAGAAAATAATATTTAAAGGTTTTGAAAAAAGAAACTTTTTTCAATTTTTTTTTTTGCAATTTTATTTCAGTTTAGCAGTAGTTTTTTATTATTAAATTTCGTTACAATTACAGTTAATAAACTGATTCCTAAAAAAAAAATTAGATGGTGGACATCGCCTTGGCACCATTCATATAAAATTTTATCAAAATTGATCGTACTTTTTTTAGAGAAAAATAGAATTATCGGTGACGCTTATATGGTAGGTACCGTTATGTTATAACTAGGTAAAAAATAAAAAGATATCCGGAGATATTTCACTAAGAAAAGTTTATGCCAAGTTTGAAGAAAATCGGAACAAGCGTTTAGGCTGCAGGTGTCGATACATCCAGACAGACAGAATTGTCGGACCTATTTTTTATTTCGACTTCTCTATCATCGTAATGTCATGTTTGATTGTTATCTCGAATTTTTTTTTTACGAATGTATAACTTGCCTTATAGTACCTATAATCGCAAGAAAAAAACAATTAAGTAAATTAGTTGACTCGACTTGTCCGTTACGTAACCGCGTTTCTTACATTGTTAAGTATTTCCATATAATGAAGATTTTTATTATAATACATTGTATAAACTCGAGTGATTTATCTTTCAGCCTAAAAAAATACTCACAAAATAAGAACTGTGTTGCCATAGTAAAACGACAAAAAAACTGCAATTTTGAATTTTCATTGCATTCGAACTGACAACTCTGTCAGACACGTGACATAATTTGTCAGTAACAAGACATTCAAAAATGAAACAAACAAAAATAAAGGAAATTGGTTGACTCAACCTGTCTGTTACGTGACAGAGTTTATTAAATTCATATGTATTTGCATACAAAAAAAATAATACGAGAGGTGTTTAACTGATGTACCTATCTTAAACAAGACATAAAGAGTAGCTGCATTAAAAGTAGTTGTATTTTTCTGTACGTGACCATATAGAATGCTCCGAGAGCATTCGGAATGCAGAAGCCTACCAATTAGGTGGTTGTTGGAGATTTCTTACCCTATTCCTTTTTTATGGATATACTAATAATGATAAGATATAAAAGCTTATTTTCAAAAGATAGAAACATTTCCTTGTCGACTGATGGTGTCAAGTAAGATGTCTGGGACTCAATTAAATGATCGGGACCCACCATTAATCATTTTTCATATTAATAATTTTTGTTTCTACAATTCCCGACGGTGATTTAACGGAGCTTTAGAAGAATGTTTGGATGCATTTTTTAAGGCTTTTTATAGAAATTGAATCAATAAAGAACGGGAGCCATTTTAACTATGTAAGATAATCGATATAGGTGCTTAAAATGGGAGTTCATTTTGTTGTTGTTCATAAAACGGAATAATGTTGTGGATCTATTTAAATGTTCGTTTGCATTCAATTAAGGTTTCCATTAAAAAGAATTTTGAAGAAAATCCGTTTGGCTGCTTTAAAGTGTAGGGCGTTCAAACTGACTGACGGGTATATACAGAATGGTCCGGCCCACGTTGTTTGCCTTCAGCATTATCGTAATGTTATCTTGATTTTTTTTTCACGAATGCATAACTTGGTAGATGGTATCATTGAGTTTATACACATAGAGGAATCAAGATGGTTTCAAACTCACCGAAGTAGATGTCGTAATATGAACATATCGAGTAATTATTATTGCAATAATTCCCTGTAACCAAAAACACTCAAACAGAACCAAATTAAATTCTTCTGCGTACATTTCTATTTGTTTTTCTTTATTATTATTTTTTTTTTTTGCCTTTTAATTCAAGAATAATTGCTACAAGAGTAAACTAAAAAAAAGTCGATAGTAACGACACCCTACGCGCAAAGTTTGAAACTTACACATGATTTCTCTATGTGTATAAACTAAATTATGGTATCTAATCGCATGTAAAACGATAAGATACTATATAGAAATGGATTGGGTATCATTTCCAATATGCAAATGCCATTACTGTAGCTGGAGATACGGTTTTTTTTATCGCAATTGAGTATAAATCATATGCAATTTTTTTAATATTTTTGAAATAATACAACAAAAATAAGAAATATCAAAATTCAAATAAAGTTATCGTAGGCATACTTTTTAAAAAATACTTTTTAACAAGGACATACTGAAAAACGATATATGATTTAAAAAGATCCTTGCGCATGCAGTTAGATTTATTTAAAACATCATCACTCAATCAAAGTCATAGAATGAAATATTGAAATCAATGCGTCACGCCTCTTAATCGTGCCCCACAAAAAGTTTAAAACTATTCTACAGCATTGTTCTTACATCATTTTGAAAACATGGTTTAAAAAACTACTTTAAGAACACTGTCATCTTAATGTCTCCTTGAAAATATAGTGTTGCCAGAGAGATTTAAAAGCAAAAAAAAAATGCAAGGACTAACGCAAAAAAAAAACACTTACCACTTACCAGCCAGCGTGTGACTGTATAAGGTATTTGCACAGAGTAAAATAAAAGCTAACGCAAAATGTCACGTTCTTTATGGTTGATTTTTATTTTATGAGCAGAGACGGGCGTATTTTTATTTTTAGTTTCACTCGTTGGAATTCATAAAAAAAAAATAAGAAACAAAAACATTTTATTTCTTTTTTTTTATCCAAGTTAGTGTAGAGTTGTTGTCCTTCGTGTTGTAAAGGTTGACTATATACTATATAGTGTTAGTGTGGGAGGTCGTGCGACGTAGTGACTTTAATTGTTATTATCATTGATATAGCTATATTATTTCCAATAGTAAAATTGAGTAAGTGTTAGAAGTTTACTTTTCCAATTAGAGTAGTTCTGGACCCCTTGGGACGAAATTGTTGCAATTAATTTAACAGATAGAAAACAACTATAAAAACAAGTTATATGAAGTGGCTAGACTGATGTCTGAGTGTGGAAATAGATAAAATTTTCTTTTTTTTCCTACAATATGGTGTATAGTTTTCTAGGATATGATTTACAAGTGCCATGGGGTCCATTGCATCTCTTTTATTATATTAGGAGAACGTGTTTTTTGTCTCTGACAGGATCTTTCTTTTAGAATGTACGCTTCAGTTTTTTTTAACTTTTTTTCCACCGATATTTTAACACTTTTTTAATTTAAAATTAACAAAAGGGATTTCGTTGCTTCCAGAGTCTCATTTTAGTCATTCTTCTACAGTTCTACTGATCTTTTTCAACAATGATAAAATGTTGTTTGGGAAGATCTGCATGAAATGTGGGAAAACCTCTCAGCTTTGGATTATCTTGTGAAAAAGAAAAAGAATTAAAAGAAAATAAGGAGAAGATGCACATTAGTAAATTTCATAATGCGAAAATTGAACCTGGTAAAGCATTATACATTCGTGTAGTGCGGCTTAAGAAAGAATTTTTTAGTTTAAAGTACGTCTGAAGTAAAGACCTAAGGCAAGTGACGGTCATTCCTTAAAGTAATATTATCTTGAATTTTTTAGTTTAAAGTACGTCCGAAGTTAAGACCTAAGGCAAGTGACGGTCATTCCTTGAAGTACTATTATCATGGTTGAATTGTTTTTGTTGATTTGTTGCCAACAATAAAATTTTATTTTTTTACAGTTAGCTTAGGTACTAACACTGTACCTGCTAACAGCGTTACAGGTAAAACGTTTTTTTCATTTTTCTCGAATAAAAACCGATTATTTTGATTTAACAAAATTATAGGTTGCCAACGGTATGAAATTTTTCATAGAAAAAAATTCTTCTAAAAAATCTTATTATATATGTAGCTACAGTATTGCTTTATACCGACTATCTCTTGATAGCCGGTATACAAATTTCGACAAAATTAATAGTGGAAAAATAGATAAATTTATTTAAAAAAAAAAACCTATTAATTTTCATAAAATTTAATATATATATGTATACCAACAGAGATTCCACTAATGTTTTTTTAGAAAAATCGTATTTACGGTACCTGTCATAGAACCGTTTTTAATAACTACTATCTTCCTTAACGGCTGCATCGATTTTTACGAAATTTAATATTTAAAGAGTTGTGCTATTATTGATTAATATACTGCAAACAACATTATGATATTTTTTAAACTTAAATACATAAAAAAAAACCTGGACAAACATGCTTTTAACCATTTTAAAAAAAGTATTTTTTTTTTAATTTTTTTTTAAACCGATAAGTAGATAAGTAGATAATAGATTTTCGTAAAAACCGATCAATTGGTAAATTTTTATACGAGTTGTTTGTTGTGATGGTTTTCACTGGATTTTATTTTTTTATAGAAAACACTTATTAAAAAGAAAGTCGCTATTTAGTTAAAAACGGTTCTATGACAGGTACCGTTAACCTGTCATAGAACCGTTTTTTTTTTTAAATAGTGAGTTTCTTCTTCACGGCTGCTATTTTTATTTATGTTTCGAATATATTTTTCATAATCATTGTTTCTCTTTTAATGATTATCTGTGTCCATTTCATATTTTGAATTCAATTTTTTAATGTTTTTTACCTAGACATCTTGTGCAATTTTTTTGTTTATCGATTGCAATATCACTTTATTTTCAAAGCTCTTAAGAGGTCACCTTAGCCTCTACAATAGAAACATCTGCAAAACCATAAACGCATAAATCACAAATATTGAAAGAATCTACCTACTGGCCCAAAATATGCTATTCTTCGTGTAGCATCTTTTATCTTATTTCTTAACAGATTGTGTAATTTTTGGAAAACGTTCAAAAATAAATTCGATAAACCAGTAGGTAGGTATTCTGGCTCCGGTTTTTTCTTCTCTCTCTCTCTCTTTTTATGATGCTTTTCTTTAAAAGTAAATTAATGGTTTACTTAACATATCATTATTTATTTTACTTTTGTTTATTTTTAGTCCTTTTTAGAGTCCTTTTTCTAAAATAAATAAATCACCCTTTCCTTCATTATATACCTATTTTTGCTTTTTTTACATCATATTGTGATATAGCTTTGCTTTTTAAGTGTATTTTCATTGTTTTCTAAGTAAAAGCTTTAGTTCTGTGAAGTTTTTCTCTCATTTTGTTTTAAAGCTTTTTTCACCACATGCAGAGAAATTTATATAAACTATATCTACCACCAAAAATTTCACACTCCTTGCATCGTCCTTTATTGACCTTTTTTTCATGCCCATTTACAAAAATGTTAGAAATTGATTATTTATTATAATTTTATTTCTCCATCTTTTTTTGCTATAAAATGTCCTGGGACTTAAAGTAGGTACATGTGTATAAGTGATTTAAGGATATATTTTCTATGTCAGGTCAACTCTGATGGTGACTATTTGTCTGGAAGAAAACAAGAAAACTCTGAATGAAAAATTGGCAAAAGCAATGGTTTTGGTTTGAGTTCACAATGCTACACAACTACAATTTTGTATTCATTATTTCATTCCTTCACACACGCACATACACATCGACAAGACATGAAAAAAAATCAGAAAACACATTCAGTTGATTGGGGAAAATTTATTTTTATTGAGTTTTCCCCTCGGGCTGAGCTAAATCGACAACGACAACCACGTAAACGACGACGACGCGACGAAGCTTAGGTGCTTTTCCAGAGAAGTGTTGACTGATTTGCCTTTAGAAGAACAAGTTTTTTTTATGGTGTGGATATTTGAACAAATTGTTTAATCCTTAATTGAATTTGCTTTTGAATTCAAAGTGTTGAAGGAAAAAAAGGAGTACGGAATGTCAAGTTGATTTCTTATTATATTCCCGGAATTTTTATAACTTTTAAACGTAAAGTCGTGGCACAGTTAAAGTATGTTAAATATAATAACAACTCTTATAAGAAAAAAAATACAAATAACAAAAAAAAAAAAGCTTTTTTATGTTGATAATGTGTTATCCTGCTTCATTGATAGCTTTACGAATAACTCATTTTTAATTTCATGTGTACCTAATTTTATTTGATTATGTATAAATATTATGTGAATGATTTAGTATTGTTGTGTGCCGTACAAGACAAACCAATTATAATGGATTCTTTTTTATTTGATTTTTTTTATGAGAGAGAATTTCATAAAAGAGTAATAAATGATTTCATACATAAACTGATTGCCTGTGAAAATTAACACTGATTAAAAATTAACTTTTTTTAAATAGAAATCAAGAAAGAACCTTTTATGGATAAAAGTATGAAGACCTATACATTATATATATGTATTATCAAATGCATTAAAAATGGATGGTTTTTGACAAGAGACATTGAAAAAAGTTTGACATAACAACACCAAGACTTGTTTTTTCAAGGTTCTCAATTAAAAATATAAATATCTTTTTATTAAAATAATGATAGTATTTGTGTTAAGAAAAAGTCAAGAGACACGTTAGTAAATCAAACTTAAAATGTATTCTCATGTGTATGAGCGACGTAGATTAAGTTTAGTAGTATACAATTTAGTATTGTTCTTCTACAAATTCTTGACACAAACAGTGATCTTAAATTTCTAAAAGCACTGCACCTCAGTTTACTTACAAACTAAGTTACTGGTTTACTCAGTGGTTCGTCATCACATATTGAGTTGACCTAAAATAGTAGAATTGCATATTGCAATGACTACCTGTGAGAAGCACAGGTTCGATTCCTGGTTCCGGAAAAAAATCATTAACCTGTTTTTTTATATAAACATGATACTGCAAATGGACAAGCGACATGTGCCATTTGCGTTAAAAGTGCTGTTAAATTTGATTCCATGGCTAAATTTTGACACTACTGAGGTGAATACAGACGTCAAAAATTAAACTGCTCAAGACGATGTTCACATTGGACGTACTCACCCGACGCATTTTGACGTCTATATGTTTTGTCCCTTCCTACTTCGTTGTAAGAAAGAGACGGGGTTTTGCGTCCGGGTTTTTGAAATTTTTAAAATTCTCATGGATGCATTTTGACATTCGCTATTCTGATATTTATAATTTATTATTTTTTGCGCTTTTTGCAGCATTATTTTAAAAGTTTTCGTAAAGTTTGGTCAGTTTTGACTGGAAATTTCAATTAAGTATGGGCTTAACATCTAGGCTCATTTTACTTTTTTTGTTTTTTTTTTTATTTCTTATGGTTACGTGAATCCTTTGTATTCACACTACTTTGTGTCTGAACACGGTGGACTGGACGAACGTCCAAGAGTTCGTTTAAATTTTAGCCAGTGGTTTATTTTCAACCTTTGTTTTGCTGCGTTCATTTGTACATCTTTTTATTATTGGCCTTGTTCGTTATTGCATCTATTTGTATCGATTGTATCCAAAGCTATCTGGATAGCTTCGTTTTGTTGTGAAAAAACTTTTTATGCATTGATATAAATAATGATACAGACTTGAATGTTTAGGGAATACAAATTTGTTTTGAAAAACACATTAATATGAACGAAAATTGGTTAAGGCCAGGATTACACACATGAGTTTTACTTACTTACTTACTTAGTTGGCTTTCGTTATATGCTTCTCCAGCCAACTCGATCCCTATCTTGCTGTCTCCATTTTTGCACCTCAAAAGTTTGGCGGAGATCTACTTCAACCTGGTCACTCTATCGGAGATGGGGCCTTCTGGACTAGATGAGCGACTCCGTACTTGTTGTTTCAAATCACCTTTGCCAAATTTTGTTTAGTCTATCAACAGTCAACACAGACCGGTCCATAAAACGAACGTTGTACTTTCCACTTAAATACCTCAAGAGAGCTTTCATTAGATTTGGAAAGAGTCCATGCTTCTGCACCATACAGCAGGCCCGGAATGATGAGTGTCTTGTAAAGCGTCTCCTGGAATGCTCTCGATAGGGCTATATTTCTTAATTGATTTCCGCGCTGATGTTATTTGTGGTGTTAACATCAGTGCCCAGGTAAACAAATTCAATGACCATCTTGAAGTTATGCCTATGATGATGGTCACATTCTGATTAAGTCTTCGGTGTGACTGAACTTTTTTATGAGAGCAAATACTTCTTCTTATCTTCGTTAACAACAAGACCCATTTTGCTCACTTCTGACTCAATATCTGCGAAGGCACCAGTAACAGCTCTCTTGCTTCTTTTCATGATGTTGAAATCATCGCCAAATCCAAGATGTTGTGTGGATTTGTTGGAGATAGAACCTGATGTTATGGCCTGAGCGTTTCGTACTATCTTCTCAAGCTTAAAACAGCTACATGACAGTGCATCGCCTTGTCTCAGTCCTCTGGTGGTATTGAAGGATTCGGTCGAATCTCTTCCTATTTTGACGGTGCAGCGAGCATTTTCAAACTTTATCCTGATAAGTCCTATCAGTTTGGTAGGGATAAAAAAACTAGAAATAGCACGATAAAGTTCTTCTCTTTTTACACTATTATATGTGACTTTGAAATCGATGAAAAGGTGGTGGGTTATCGATGTTAAATTTTTGGGTCTTCTCCAGGATCTGGCGCAGTGTGAAGATTTAGTCGATGGTCAACTTTTCCGGTCTGAAGCCGCACTGATATGATCTAATAAGATCATCAGCATCTTAAATGCGATGTTCAAAAGGCTAATGCCTCTGTAGTTGGTGCAGAGTAGGTGGTCGCCTTTTTTTTGTTGTGAACCGAGCAAATGGTACTCAGGTTCTATTCATCAGGCATACTTTCCGTACTATACATAAGCGGGAATATGCTCGTTACCAAATATTCTCCAGCATGGTTAAATAGGTCTGCTTGTAGTCCAGCATCACCGGCAGCTTTGAACGATTTTAAGTGGTTGATGAAGACCTTCATCTCATTTTGGTCAGGTGGTTGGAACTCTAGATTATCACACAGGTTATATATCCTGCATATAACTTATTTGATAATTGGTTTCCATCACCATTAAGCAGATTGTTGAAGTAATATCTCCATATGTTAAACATCGGCTGAGTTTCTACTACTACTTTGCCTTTTCTATCTTTACAGGCACCAAGGCGATGGGTGAATCCTGTTGTTGCTTTTTCACTCTCCTGTAGAAGTTTCCTGTTGAAGCATCTCTGCAGCTCCTCAACTTTAAGCTGCTGTTTTTTTCTTCTTCCTTAGTGTGCGGTTTTCTTCCCTTCTATTATTAACGTACAGCTGACGTGATCCTCTTGTTCTCCTTTGCTACCACAACCTGTAGGCCTCTGTTTTGGCTTTGTTTGCCTGAGTCCCTTCTGACTCTTCTGAGTCGAATCAAGGTTTTTTGGTGGCGATTGTGAAAAGCACCTCTGTTGCAGCATTTTTAATGGCATGTTGACATTGCTTCCGGTTGGATTCTAAATTCATATCAACTGCAGTATGGCTTCTCGCGAGCTCCAGGAAAATTTTGTCGGCATAGACTCCGGCAATCTCATACAGTCTTGCAATTTTCCAACGTTGAATCTGCTCCTCATTGTAAATGTTCGCTTTATAGGTTCGTTGGATATACGCACCCATAAAAGAAGATGAGAAATTCTTCCTCGTTCTATAGCCTTGTTGACGTGTGTGTTCTTCATAAAAATTCCAAAATAAAAATAACATTTTCCGTAATGCATTATATTGCTTAGTAGCTATATTTCTCCGAATTACTAATGAGACAAATCGATTGACAAATAAATTTTTTACAGCTGTTTGATTCTGAGTAAATTTGTCTATGAAAACGTCCGTTGTTGTTGAGTTTGGTGAAGTAAGGTAACCCCACGAGCAAGAAATATGATGAGAGAGAACTGTGTACAGAATAACACCAATAGATATGTCACATTCATTGAAGCCTGGTGATTGATGACAATACTGATATTATCTGGAAAAACTAATTGGATTGAAGTCCTTGCTTATATGGAGCTTCGTGTTTTTCCCTTTGCCGTCGAAATGTTTTTTTTTTTTTTTTTCTTATTCATTAATATGAGTGAATGATGGCAACCATATATTTTGTTTACCAATCTTAGAATTTTTAAAACTTTCGTCCAACGGAAGAACTATTAAGGATGCAACAATTTGTATGACTCAGTTTATTTGACTGAGCCATAACAATAAATTCCGATTTTATAACCAAAATAGAATACCGAAAAAAGAAAATTTGGAAAAACTAATACTACAGTGGGTTTTAGTTTTTCCGAATTTTCTCGAAAACTATTTATACGATTTTGATGAAACTTTGGGTTAATATAAGCGCATTTCAGGATTTTGGCTCAAAATGCACATAACAAAGTTTTGGTGTTTTAGGCTTCTTACAAATTTTGCCGGAACTTCAAAACGACTTAACCGATTTCATTTATGTTTGGTACAGCACATAAGTTAAATATGCACCACAAGATGGCATTTAAAGTTTTTAGCTAAACAACATAAAACGAAAAATATGATGATACATAATTTCATTGATATAAATTTGTTTAGTCCCATAGTTTGCAACAAGGTCAAGCTCCAGCGACCAAGTCATGCATTTTATTTAATTTTTTTTCTGTGGATTAGGCTTAATGGGAAAACGACAAAAAAATAAAGCAAAAAGTGCAATGTTGTCTAAAAACAGACTTTGTAACAATTTAACATTTTTTTTTTTCCAAATTGGTTGATGTTCCGATGAAAAGTGTTAAGACCTTTTTTGTAGAAAATCATATAAGCTACAATTTTTACCCAAACATTTTTTGAAAAAAGTTCATAGTTTTGCAAGAAACTGAATTTCAAACCCTTCCCCCCCAAAATTTACCTCCGAGCCAAATCATGGGTACTTTTGAGTATTTGCTGAAGATATAAAAACAAAGGTCTTCAGCAAAATCCAGATTTGTCTGATTTGTCCAATTGTAATTTTTCTGGGCCAAATGAAAACATATAGAATATATGATAGTTGTTGACGTAATAAGTTACAAAGTAGTTATATAATAAATTACTAATCCAGAGTCCCAAACAGATGTAAGAGGAAAACAATATATGAATGGCAAGTACACAACTGAAATGTAACATCTGTACGATGCAGATGTACATGTTCGTAAACAAATATTCATCATCCTACATCCTGAACAAAAGGAAAACGATTAATTTCATATTAGCGTCCGGATATTTCAACTTGAATATTCCATACACATTGACAATATTATTTTATAGAAATGTTCACAGAAACGTATAATAGATACGTAGATACATAAGCTTTCACTCCTTTTCTGAATATAACAAAATTCAATTGAATGAATACAAAAATAACTTTTGTCTGACGTCAATGTCGTCTAACATCCTTATACAGTAAATGTAGTTACATCCTCTGTGCTTTGCATTTCCATTAAAATTAAAAGTTGTAATTTAATTCTTAACATGAAATATGGCTCATCAGAGTCTTGTATTGAATTTCTGTGCACGTCAATATACTGTGAGGAAATATAATAAAAAAGAATATGCCATCTGAATAAATACCAATTAAAGACTTTGAAGATATTTTAATTTCTCAATAGGTACGGCAATAATTATTGTTTCGTGTAAAAAATTCAAGGTTTATGTAAGTCAACAGATGGGATAGATATGCCCAAAAATGTAGATTTGTCATATCATCCGTCGACCGTCGGTATGTCTGTGACTCTGTGTACATATTTGGGTTCCCGAAAGAATTGAATAGATGTAAAGGGTGTTTTTTTTAGAGGTATAAAACTTTAAATTGCAATAAAACAACGATGGAATATTCGACTGACATGATTTTTTATTTATTCGAAAGATAATCTTGTGGCATTACATTTTAAATATGATTTCTGGCATATGACTGCCACATCTGGCTCGGATGTAGTCCAATCTGGACGTCCAATTTTCAATGACTTTTTCCAACATTTGTAGCCGTATATCGGCAATAACAGCGAATGTTGTCTTTCAAATGATCAAGCGTTTATGGCTTATCCGCATAGACAAATGACTTTACATAACCCCACAGAAAATAGTGTAGCGGTGTTAAATCACAAGATCTTGGAGGCCAATTCACAGGTCCAAAACGTGAAATTAGGCGGTCACCAAACGTGTCTTTCAATAAATCGATTGTGGCACGATCTGTGTGACATGTTGCGCCGTCTTGTTGGAACCAAAGCTCCTGGACATCATGATTGTTTAGTTCAGGAATGAAAAAGTTAGTAATCATGACTCTATACCGATCACCATTGACTGTAACGTTGTGGCCATCATCGTTTTTGAAGCAGTACGGACCAATGATTCCACCAGCCCATAAAGCGCACCAAACAGTCAGTTTTTCTGGATGTAACGGTGTTTCGACATACACTTGAGGATTAGCTTCACTCCAAATGACGTAACCATTCAACCAGAAGTGCGCTTCATCGCTAAACAAAATTCGCTTATGAAAATCGGGACACAATTTGCAAGCGTTGTTCAGGCGTGAGTCTATTCATGATGAATAGCCAAACCAAACTGAGAATAAATCACTTGACAGCAGTTAAATTGGTCACCGTCTTGAAAAGTAATGCCAACTTAAAATTCTATACCTCGAAAAAAAAACACCCTTTAGATCCTGGCTCAGGTGCTCTGCTATTCACACCCTTTTAAGCAATTTATTGACTGAACTATTATTAATTTTTTAATAAAATGTTTGTCGTAAAATGTTTATTAATTTGTCATTTGCGAGTCATAATGAGTCACATATTTTTTACTTAAAAAAAACACAATCATTTTGAGCCTATTTATATGACTAGAACGACCCAGTCAGTTTACCTATATTTATTCAAATCAGTCAGAATTTTTTGTTAAATATTTTTCTCTTATATTTAGTACACGAGCACACTTGAATGACGTCAGTGCGAAAGCTTACCCAGACAGATATCTAATAACTATTAGAAGAAACACTCTCGTCAAGGGTTTAACTCAAAAGACGTCAGATAATGTCGTTTTAACTTAAATGAATGATTATAGAAAAAAGTTCATAGCTCTTGTGCCTTGTGTGTCTTCTATTGAATTCTTTAATAATAATTTAACATCTAAGGTTTCTTTTTGTCTGTTTTGTCTTTCGTCTGAATCAATGTTTGCAATTTATTTTTATTATGCGGGACAAATTTGTGGTCAGAGTAGGATTTTTGTTGACAACCTAGTTTCTATAACAAATCAATGAACAGCTTGCAGGTCGATAAGGGCTATTTTTTTTTTTATTGGAATTTTCTTTTGACAATATAAATATCTACATATTGTTGAATTCAATTGAATTGAATTGAATTATCAAAACGCAACAAAATACAGAAAGCTATTACAAACGGTCATCGTAATTTCATATATGATTGTTCCGAAATAAAAAATAACTTGCGTTAATGGAACAAGAGATGGGAATATGGAACTCCTTTTGCTGTCGAAAAATGTTTTTCATACCTCGAAATTTAAGACATTGAAAGATTTTGATACATTAAAGCCCAACTTTTAAGTGCGAAATTAATCCCAGTTAACTTTGATGGAAACAGGGTGTTCAGTTAGTTTTGAGATCCGGAGTTAAGTAAAAATTAAAATAGCTTAATCGGTGAGTTAATTCTGAGTAAATTCGGGATCTCAAACTGACTGATAAACGTGTTTCCATCAGCGTTAACTTGAGGTTAATCTTACCCTGGAATGAACTCGCACTGAAAAATAGGGTCTAAAAATTGAAACATGTTCTGAATAATTTTTTTTATTAAATTTTGATTTTTATTTATTTAAAAAATTAGGAATTTTTAATTTTTGTGCTGGCTTTATGGAACTCTGGGTTCCAGATTAAACGAATCTAAGTTACCTTCTCACTAACGACCAAAGATTACAAATATAAATAAGATGGGAAACAATGGCTGATAACGGCATTTGCCTACGAACTCGAACTGTCATTAGACTGATTAAGTTGCAAAAATGTGCGTTAAAAACTCACACCAGTGCAACTTAATCAGTCTACCACAGTTTTCCCCTGTGGAGAATTAATTTATCTGTTATTTTTAAAAATCGGCAGTTTAAAAAAAAAAAATGGTGAATTTCGCGGGGTGCGTTCCGAATTGAAACTTTTAAACTGCGTTTTCACCGGGAGTCACGACCCACGACGGACAGGTCGACTCGAACCTGTCTTTCCGTTTTCTTGAAAAATGTTGTGAATACGTGTCGAAGTCACGCGTCGAGTCGTCGGCCCTTATTGTTTTACATAGCCTTAATATTGTAGTTTTCTTATAATTATGTGATAGATAGATTCGATTTACCTATTATTTGTTTAAAGAATATGTACAATTTACAAAATATGTTTACAACAATCGTTTAAGCTTGGCTTTGCCGTCTGCCCGATTGACATCGTTTCTGAATTATAATCTTCAAATAATAGTTTGTTTAAAGTACATACAAAATTTTGGGTTCTAACATTTAAAAGTTTTAGAATTTTCATTTACTATAACAATTTTAAAATGCTTCATTTATAATTTGATTACGATATGACATAGCAGTTCGATAATAATTATAGAGTTCATTAATATTCGATTCGCAATTGAGTAAGGCCAGTACTTCTTCTTCCGATACAAAGTTGCTGTGCAAAAAATTCCTTCTTATTTCACATAAAACTGAACATTTTTCAATGAAATGAATGATGTCTTCTCGTTCTCTAAGATTACATAAGTTGCAATAGATTGGAAGATCATCTCGATGTGGTATAAAATACAGACTTATCAACTCTCCTCTCATTTTAAATAGAGCTGAAATGAGCCCCTGATTGTTTTCGGGGCGAAAGTAATTTAATTCGCACAAGTTATGGTTAAGACTGCTGTAGATGGATCTGTGTACCGAAGAAGAAGCCACGTTTATACAGTCCGTTCTGCACTGTTCGTCCACCTTCGCAACAAGGTCTAAGAGAACATCTTTATGGAATCCTAAGTTTTCTTCCCGCAAACTGAAGTAGATTCCGCAGTTACTCCCAAGTTCTTCTAGCTTTTCATACCAAACGTTTTTCTTTCTTATAGCATCCAATGCTAAAATTTTTGGAAGCCTGTTATCTGGCATATTAAGTACTTTATTTATGTAGTCGACATGATACTTTAGCGATTTAATGAAGATTGGTGAAAGGCGTGTCTCGAGTGTAATCATGTAGTTTGGAGTGTTATTGGGTAAACGGAAGCATCTTTTGATAAAAAACCTGAGAAGTTTTTCAACTGTTTCATATTTGTCACATCCCCACACTTGCGCTCCATAAAGCATAACTGACTCAGCAACTGAAACAAAAACCCTATACTTAACATTATGAGCTATTAATTTATTCAAAAAGCAGTTTTTCCATGCTGCGTTTATAGCATTTTTCGCTGTTACTAACTTATTTTTGAGATGGGTTTCCATACTTAAATTGCTAGTAATAGTTACTCCTAAATACTTGTAGGATTTCACCACTTCGATAGGTTCTCTGTTGATGTGCCATTTCTCACTCCTCGCAATGCGACCGGACCCTTTTCGAAATATCAACACCTTTGTTTTGCTCAGATTCACGCTTAAATTCCATAATCGGCAGTACTCTCCGAGCCGATTTATAATAATTTGCAAAGTTTGAGGTGAACTAGCAAAAAGGACTACATCATCGGCAAATAAAAGGGCTTTGATGACAGTTCTCGAAATTTCAATTCCACCGGGTAAAAAATCTATAAGATCATTTATATATAAGGCAAATAAACTGAGGGTTAAACAACATCCTTGCTTGACTCCAATTTTTGACTCAAACCATTCCGAGATCCCAGAACCGTCCCAGACTGCTGATAAATTCATCATAAATATTTTCCAGAACTTTCCCGAACTTAGTTCTCATTCCAAGGTTGTAAAGTTTAAAAAATAAAGCTCTGCGGTCCACTGTATCGAATGCTGCTTTAAAGTCAACAAACAGGACATACAGCTTTTTTTTTTGGTCCATGAAGTTGGTCGCTATGCTCTGCAAAACAAATATATTATCTATGGTCGAATACCCACTCCTGAATCCTGCTTGAAATTCCGCAAGTAAACCCATACTATTTATCCAGTTTGTCAGACGGTTACTCAAAAGAGATGTAAATATTTTATAGAAGGCGCTAAGAAATGCGATTCCGCGATAATTGGCTGGATCTGATATATTTCCCTTTTTGTGTAGAGGAAAGATAATAGATTTCTTGAATTGCTCTGGTATTACTCCAGTATCCAAAATGCTATTGAACACATAGGTTAATTTTTCGGTCAGTGTTTCAGTTCCATATTTACAAAATTCTGTTGGTATTCTATCCGCTCCTGCAGCTTTGCCATCTTTTAGGTCTAGCAATACATTGTGCAATTCTTCGAAACTTATAGCACGGTCTAATATTTCATTTGAATGGGCAGGCTTAGCATAGTAAAAAGGTTTCGACGAAGCTTCGGGATTTAAGAGAATTCGGAAATGGTCGTGCAACAAATCAATTTTTAATTTTGTACTTAACTGAAGTTTTTTCCCATTCAATTGGTTGACTGCTAGCCAAAATTCTCTAGAATTTTTACAATGCGTAAGTTTGAGTGCTTCTTTTTCGAAAAATATACGCTTTTTCTCCTTACATATCCTCTTAAATTTGCAGTTTGCATCGATGTATATCCTTTTGAAATAGTTAATTATGTGTAAATAAGAGTGAAAAAAATTTGATTTTCGGCAGAGGAAACAAACGGAAGCAATAATAATAATTTCTAATGTTTATCTTCTTTTATAAAATACAAAACAATTACTAAATTACAAAACAAATAATAAGAGATAACTGTAGTGTAGTACGCGCCTTAAATGAATCGCAATTTTAAACGAGTGAACCAATTTTAACAAAAGCCTGAAACTACTGATAAACCAGAATAATACCACAAAATTTGAAAAAAAAAAATGTTCTCCCAAAAACCAACAATTTTTTTTTCTCTCGAAAATAAGATCAATTTTTATAAAATTTCATGTAACTAAATTGTTCCCGACGGCGATTAGCCCAGTTGATCTACACAAAAAAAAGCAAAGGTCGCATAAAATATAGCATTAAGTTTGACTTTGGAATATTGTTTGGTATGGTCACATTCTAGGTCACATTACCGCTTTATGGGGGGCCCCCCTGGCCATTTTCTCACAAACTATTAAACAAATTGTTACAAAATACATATTTTTGAACTGTTGTATCTCGGTACCTGTTATACCTAGAGAGCTCAAATTATGACTCAAATTGTCACAAATTAAATGTAGTTAAAGGTGACTAAAGTAACCATTCCTCAATGATGCATAGTTGAGGAATTATAAGCCGGACTTCGGAAAAAGTCCGAAAATCGTTCGAAACTGCAAAACCACGTACAAACTACTCTGGGACTATACCAAACAATATTCCAAAGTCAAACTTAATGCTATATTTTTAGCAAATCATCAAAATCGAATATAGCTGTTTCTGAGAACCAAGATGTAAAAATCATCATTGACTCGACAGTTTCAATGGTTATATTTTCTTATTCATCTCTTTATATATATTTTGTCCATGCTCAGCCCTGAAATATTATAGGTTTCGTCGTAAATATACTACACTGGATATCGATTGTAATTTAATCTACCAGATGTCAGCAGGGGTGAAAATTACATTTTGTGCGACAAGCTAATAAAAGTCTATATACCATGCATACATAAATATAAACCGAAGCTCGTAATAGAACAAAACAATAAATAAACCATTCAGTTCATATTGCATATCATTGTTCTCCTTATATAGACGATAAGAAAGTATTATAAACCTAGGGCTACATAAAAAGGAAAATCAAGTTAAATAGGTTTGCCATGCTTGCCATTTCGAAGTAATTAAATTCAATCTTCCAACAGATCATCAATTAGTGAGATAAAAAAGAAATAAAAAAAAAACAACATTTTAATCCAAAAGGTTCATTATACCTATAGACAGGGAGAAGAATCCTCTTACACTACTTTTTTCCTCCTAATTGGCATTCAACAGACAAAATCAAGGCAAACATGAGTAAGCTTAATAATTTATATAAAGAAGATTTTTTCTGCTTCCAGTTGAAAAGATATTTATTTAAATAATTAAAATGACCTTGAAATATTTTATGAATAAATATTTCAGATAAAAAAAATGTTTTGATAAGACTGAAAAATGTTTTCGATAAACTTCGAATTTTTTGTTGTATGATACAAAAAAATACGTATATAAAGCCTTTTAATTTTTAGTAAAAAAAAAAGATTGGTACATTAATTGCATGTTAATCTTTTAGCGAAAATTTTAACGAAGGAGTATCTACCACTGATCATTATGTACCTAACCTACATACATATCCAAATGTTTTTCTTGTTTTCGAACTTCGTGGTTAACATAAGCAAGATAAGAATTTTGAATTTAGTTCTTTTTTTTTTTGTAGGGAAACTTCCTTTAATTTTTTTAAGATAAGCGATTTAACTTAGGTATTGATAAAAAAAGATTTTCGTACTCTTGCAAAATAATTATATTTTTTTAGTTTACACGCGTATTTAAGCATGAACGGTCATTAAAATAACTGAACATTGTATTATCTTTTTGCTTCTAATAAATGGTATGAAATTTAATTTAAATGTAAAGGTACAGATATTTTTTCTTGTCAAAAATTTAAACTGAATCAGAGATAACTTATTAGACCTAGTTTTACAGTGCGAAATCATCCCATTGTAGAAGTGTAATAATTAAGTATCAACATTTAATAAGACTACAAATATACATAAAAATCTTGAAAATAATTTCAATGGCTTATTTTAAAATTAAGTGATTTTCATGTATTTGCGATGTATAGGTATTTTTAAGGCAAGTTATCCATTCATACAAAATAAAAGCTTTGAGATAAAAATCAAACATGACATTACGATGATAAGTAGAGATAAATTGGTCACTAAATATTGTCTGTCTGTGACTGTCAGTACCTACAACCTAAGCGGCTTTGCTCCAAATTTTCTTTGTAAGGTTTGTAGACCATTCCTTAAATGAGAAATTGCATTTTTTTTAGCTCAAAAATAACGGTATTTGCCATATAATTGTTGTGAAGTAGCTTATTTTTTTCCAAAATGACTTCGACCATTTTCTTCAAATAAATAAGAGATGGTTTCTATTTTAATTAATTTGCAAATAAAAAATTTGCAAGCATATTAACGGTTCCTCCAATGGAACTATTTCTTCTTGAGTTATGAACCGGCTTAATCGATTTTAAGTAAAATAAAAAAAATTACAAAGATTTGGATGATTTAGTAACAACTTTTTAAAAAACAAGCTTAATTTTAATTATTTTTTTAAATTTATTTTTATTAAATTTATTTTTTTTTAAAGCAATTTTTCACTGTATCCATTTCGCGGAACAGTTTTTAAAAAATCGATTTTTTCCAAACAGTTTTTTTGAAAATATTTTTATGAAGTTTGCAAATTTTAGCAAATTACAAAATGTATGAAAACTTATGACCTTCTTAGAAATAAAATTTGGTTAACATCCGTTGAGTCGTTAACGAGAAAGTAAAAATTAAAAAATACCGTTATAATGTCAGGTACCGTTAAAATTGTATATCAGGATATATGGTTTAAACTTTCTGAAAGGTATTTAATGGCGTATCACTCATTACAAATTTTATCAAAATCGTTAGAGCCATTTTCGAGAAAAACAGGCTTTTTCACATCCGTTAAATGGCAAGTAACGTCAGTTTTAGGCCTAGAACGAAAATTTTAAATTTTTGTAGAAAAATATATAAGTAGGTAAGCTACAATATTAATTACTTTAACATTTTTCCAAAAAACCTCATAGTAATGTAAAAGTAGTAATGTATTTATTTCATTTCAATTTACAATAATTTATGTTACAAAGTTTTTTGTCTTTTTCTAACCAAGTTAAACAATTCATTCAAAAAATTAAAGACTAAATTAAAGTAATACAAATTACATCAACCATGAATTATGTAATGAAATGATTATATGATTTACACTTTGTGGTACGAACACCAGTAGTAAATGTATTATTCATAAAAAAAATAGTCATTATATTGTATAAGTAAAGCCGCCTCGAGAGTATAGTAGATAAAGCAAAATTCAAGATAAATAGAAATTGACACTTGTCAATTTTACTTTGTTGAGTGTAGACCTGCTTTATGCAGTTGTTTCTTGTGATTTTGTTTTTACTTAAAGTGCAATATAAATGTAATAAGTATTTTCCACCACCTGATGATGTTCATAGACATGAACGAAACGTCGTGACATAAAAATATTTTGTGTCATCTGACCTGAAGCCTGTTTCTTATAACATATAATTTACAAAAAGGTCGTCACCATCAACCTATGAGGCGCTAAAAAAGTAGTAAAACATCTAACACGTTCGGTTCTAGCTCTTGGAAGCTAGAACCGAATTATTAGACCTAAGAGAATATCCAAAATTATTTCTGCTTAAGTTGTTAAAACCACCTAGTAGGTAAAACAGTCTCAGTACTTTGTATACATATAATGAATGGTCTGAGTGGTTCATGTTCATTATGACTGACAGACCATAAAAAAGAACGAGGCAGCATATTATCATCAGCATATGCTATTATCTTACCATATAAAGGAAGCTTACAAATTGAATTTAAATAAATGAGAAAGAAAAATGGATCAATGACTGAACCTTGTGGTTTAAAACTATTTTTTTTTTTCCAAAAATGTTGAAAGCATCGCAATAAATTTTCTACTTATTTTTTCTGGCTCTTATTCCAAACCTATATAAAATATATAAAAATAGACTTTTTTCCAACTTTGAGATTAAACCGTTATCTGGCGTAATTTTGTCGGACCTGATTTTCGGGAACAAACCGAACTTCATTATCCGCCAAGTAACCTGTATTATCAAAACTCAATATGACATTAAAGTGCAGAGATGTTAACTTAATCAAACATGGAAATTCTTTTTAAATCAAACAGTATACAACGCCGCCGTCACATTGCATGCGTAGATCTCCATTGTATCGTTTCATGTGAATACGTAAAATCATTACCGATGTTAAATTGGTTCCCGTCTTTGGTTGAAAATGCTTTAAGGTTTAATCAATATATCTATACAGGGTGAGTCATGAGCAATGCGACAAAATGCTAGGGCGTGTAGGTTGCGTTGAGACAAGAAAAAAATCGTATGGGAGGGGGGGGTCTATTCCCCTTCGTTTAGCCGGGAGGGGCAATTTTCGAAAAAACTGACTTAAAATGGGAAAAAAATTATTTAAAATCAACGGCTTCATTCACAATGCTGTGCGATACGTTTATGAAAAGCCAATAACTTTTTCTTTCATTCTGTATTTAAATAAATCTATTCTAAGAAATAGTTTTTGAAATATTAATTTTCAAAGTCAAAATTTTGAAAAAAAAAATTGAAAAAAAAATTTCAAATTAATTTTTTTCAAAATTTTACGTAATTAAGTGCTAATTTTATTTTAAAATTCAATGCTGTTATTAATTTTAAGTCTTAATAAGACAACCGGATGCAAAAATTTTATGTCGTTCTCAAGAAATTAAAAAAAAACCAAAACCACCTTTTTCTAAGAAAAACATTTATTTTTATTGTAACGAAGCAATTTAAGAAGCATTAATCTTAGTTTTTTTAGTTTTTTTTATTCCTTTTATTTTTACTATGTTTTTTATTGGAAGTACTTATAAAAAATTCTCGATATGATCTCCATTTTGTTTAGAAGGCATAGATTATATCTCCTTGTAATGGCTTCACATAAGTTTATGCTTGACAAATTTTCCTGCAATTTGACTCCAGCGACTTCAATTCGTTCCTTTAGTTGTTCCAATGATACTATTTCCACTTCGTAAACATAATTCTTCATAAATCCCCATGCATAGAAATCTAGGGGAGTTCTTGTTGTTGGTATCTTGTATCTTGTTGTTGTATCTTGTTGGTAGATTAAAGTATCTGCTATAACCAATGGAACGCTGTCTAATAAATCGGGTAAAAGGTCTCGTAGGAATTGCAGGTATGATTCTCCATTAATAATGGAATTCAAAAACCGGGGCCCGATCACAGTGTGTCCAACAATACCAAGTTTTCAGAAGTTATCAATGAAAATAATATTAATCCAGGGTTATTCCAATACTATTTAATTTTATTACGTTCTCATAAAACTCCAATTAAAAAAAAAGTAAAAAAACTAAGATTAATGCTAAATAAATAAATAAATTGCTTCGTTACAATAAAAATAAATGTTTTTCTTAGAAAAAGGTGGTTTTGGTTTTTTTTTAATTTCTTGAGAACGACATAAAATTTTTGCATCCGGTTTTCTTATTTAGACTTAAAATTAATAACAGCATTGAATTTTGAAATTAAAATTAGCACTTAATTACGTAAAATTTTGAAAAAAATGAATTTGAAATTTTTTTTTCAATTTTTTTTTACAAAATTTTGACTTTGAAAATTAATATTTCAAAAACTATTTCTTAAAATAGATTTATTTAAACACAGAATGAAAGAAAAAGTTATTGGCTTTTCAAAAACGTATCGCACAGCATTGTGAATGAAGCCGTTGATTTTAAATAATTTTTTCCCCATTTCAAGTCAGTTTTTTCGAAAATTGCTCCTCCCGGCTAAACGGAGGGGAATAGACCCCCCCCCTCCCATACGATTTTTTTCTTGTATCAACGCAACCTACACGCCCTAGCATTTTGTCGCATTGCTCATGACTCACCCTGTATAATGATGCCCAGGGTATAAATAAAATAATACGCCTGATTATTCACAATGATATAAAATTAAAACCAGTTTCTTTCAAAAAATAGAGCAACCTCTTACTAAAAAGAACCTTCGTCATTTCCATACGTCAATTTTAATAAACCCACTTTAGATACACTTAGCTTTAGCTATAAATAATACATCTTTGACTAATATCCTCTTTCTCCTTGTTAGGCTAACAAGGATAGAAATCCAATCGCCCTTCTTCTTGATAAACGTAAAGTAAACCAAAAGCCACATTAATCTTAATTCGTGGTAAAACGAAAAAAAAAACGGAAGTTAAAAATGTTTAGCTATATCTAGGTAAATTTAAATGTATCTCTATATTCTATATCCAGGCAATGTCTATATAAAGTTCTATATAGATCTATAAAGACTCGTTCAAGATAATGAAAGAAGGAAAAATACGCATACACCACTCAACGTAATTGTCTTTATTATATCTCCAAGTATTGTACTTAGTCCTTTAGAACTATTTTCTGGAATTATAATACTTTGCCCTGCTCGGGTATAGTGAGTCTATTGTGACCCATCTCCATATTCGGTGTGCGGTTTTCAATCATTCTCTTGTCATCCCTACTGAAAAATCGATTTCTGGCACGAATCCCGTTGCAGGATTATATATTTGTATAAAGATATACAGCCCTGAGCCCTATATAGATGGACTATGGCATGGCCTAGATGCAATGCTTTTTTTTTTGTACTTGTAGGTAGGTATATATTTTCCCATCCTTTTATTTCATTTTTGTGAAAGGATGTTCATGTAGGTGGAAATTTATTGTGACCAAAAGAAGGATAAAAGAAGGGAGGTTTTATATCTTGGACTTTTCTAGATCAATATAGGTTATGTGTGCGGTATTTCTGGGATTTTTATATTTTATACATGGAATGTAGGAATATTGTACCTATACTTGCTTAGTTTATTCTATTTTAAGGCAACTTTTTTCTCCCTGGATTGCCAGTTATGTTAAAGAATTGTGGTAAAGTGGGTGAACTATAAATGATTTAGTTTCTGTAACTGGCATTTTTATATATCCTTCATTCTGAAGAAAAAACTTAACTAGTTGTATGTATCGGATCATAAAACGATTACCTTTTTATTATTTTTTTTTGTAAAAAAAATAAAAGGACGACTTAAACAAGCAAATATTTTTAATATACATACATATATGCAATAGTAAAAATTATGAAAGGTACAGAATTGAAATTGAATGTTTTATTGAAATAAAAAAGAATAAATGTCTGTGCATTTGTTTGACGAAAAATCAAATACCCTCTTGATTTTGCCTGATGACTGATTATATGTGCAGATGACTGAGACTGACGTCCTCTGACTAACCATGTAAGGGTCGCTTAACTGCCTGAACTCAATAGGGGGATTCACATTCAACTGAAGGCATGACCAACGCGGCATGATAAATGGTTGACAGTTTGCGTTCACACTAGTCAAGCATGCCGTCAACCACCATAATCCTCAGCAGAATATCAAAATATTTTGAAAACCATCATGCCGCTTGACCAGCCGTATGATGAAGCTTTCGCATTTTCAAAACTGAGATAATCATGCCGTTCTTGTCATGCCTTCAGTTGAATGTGAACCCCCTTCAAAAATATTGAATACACGCAAATCCAATGTTACGAACACAACGCGACGCAACTGTACTCGGTGCTGCACAAGTTCACCAACTTTTAACTTTCGACGTACAGCACTTTTGACGTTTCACAAAAAAATTTTAATCAGCTGATATAAAATGTAACAAAGCTGTGCAGCGCAATAATGGGCACGCAAAAAACCAGACGTATCTGTTCCAGCTCCAGCTTCAGTTAAGGGATTCTTACAACGTCAGTCATTTGACATCAATCTGTAATATAGTGTTTGTAAAAATAAGTCTGTATGCGTGCATTTGTTTGAATAAAAATCAAAACCCTTTTGATTTGGCCTGATGACTGATTATACATATGTGTAGGTAGATGACTGACGTTCTCTGACTGGCCGTGTAAAGGTCGCTTTACAGTTGCAGCAGTCTATAGGGCTTTTTAGGTAACAACGATATATCTCGTTCGCAGAGCAGTGTCAAAATCAGAAGTACGCGGATGACAGCTGAATATTTTTATAATTGTTGAAAAATTGATTGAAAACAAGAGCGGAAATATTAATGTTGTGCGCGAAAATTGTTAATGGTGTATTATAAAATCTTTTAGTTACGTAAATCTCTAATTTCACAGGAAAAAAAAGAGATTATTTACAAAATTCTTTTACAAGATTTTGAGTTTGACAGTTTGAAAAAAGCGCGATACATAATTTCAATCTGTCATCCGCGTAGTGTGAGCTGTCATTTATTTTTTGACAATATGGTAAAATTCCCTATAGGGAGTTTTACCATCTTGTCAAAGCTCACACTATGGTGAAGACAGATTGAAATATGTATCGCGCTTTTTTCAAACTGTCAAACTCAAGATCTTGGAGAAAACAATTTGGAAATAATTTTTAAATGCGGTATTCTTTTTTGTGTGAAATTTGTGATATCCGTGGCTTAAAAATTTATTTTAATTAGCAAAACCAACAATTTTCACAATTTTCGCGCACAAATCTTTAAAATTCCCGCTTTTGTTTTCAATCAATTTTTCAACAATGATAAAAAAAAAATCAGCTGTTCACCATACTGCTGTTTTTGACAATTCTGTGAGAACGAGAAAGAGATATATCGTTGTTACCTAAAAAGCCCTATTGTGTTCAGCCAGTTAAGTGAAGTTTTAAATGAAAGCATTCACACTAAAGGGCGTGTTCAAAAAATTCGTAAAAATTGAAATTTAACAATAAATTACTTTTTCACTTTGTAGATTAACGAAAATAATTTAAGTAATTAATTTCGAGACTTAAAAAGGTGCACTCCTGTTTTAAATATCGAGACTCAATTTATAAATTCGTTCAATGGACATTACTCATTACATTAGATAAAAAATCAAATATATGAAAATCAATCATTATTTTTCGTGATTCCACACCAGCATACAATTAATATCATACATGATGCAATCCTAAGCCGGTATAGGATTGCGGTTGCGGAATTGGGAGAGCTATGGGACTATAACTTTGAGATCATTATATTTTTTTAACAACGTCTTTAAAATAAAAATAAAAGAACAATTAAACACAACTAATTCATCAAAGAAAACAGTTTTCGACAAATATATCGGATAACACGATATGTGTTAGGTGAGATTTTTGAACTTGTAAGAAACAGTTACTCTATCTTTACTCATAGCGAATTTCAATTAAATAAAGGTCAAATATTTACAAAAATTTTACCCCTCGTAACTTTATAACTTATCAAGGATTCCATCATTTCTCCGAAGTGTATATGTATCGGAAATTACTTTTCTATTAATGTTTCTAAAATCGATTACCCACCCTCAGTTAAAACTTTAATACTGTTAAATAAAATTCACTATAGACACGTACACAAAAAAGAATTCAGTTCTAAGAACTTCCTTTCTCAGTCAAATTACCGCAACAAAAATTCTTCAACTAAAAAACTAATTAACTGTTTCGCATATGAATAACATCTCTGTTTATTGCTACCTAGAATAATAAAAAAAATACAACTCTGTTCGTAAATTAACCTGGTGCATCAATAGTAGTGACATCATTAACTGACCTGGTAATTAGGAGATTAGCAAACAAGGATCGGATCGAAAGTCCTTTAAAAATCGAATAAAATAACGTGTATGTACGACGGCAGAAGCAGTTCATATAATTCAATACAGTGGCGAACAACTAATTTTACACGAAATAGAATATTTAAAAAACTTAAAAAAACATCACTAATTTTTAAAATTTGATTTCTGTTCAAAATTGAAATGATTCAAGATAACGACAAAACCAAGACTATTGTCTCATCGAAACATTTGACTGATGTCCGTGAGAAAATATTTTCATTTTGTGAAAATCAGAAGTTTTCTGATTTTTGTATAATCGCATCTGATGACGAAAAATTTTACACTCATAAGTGCGTTCTGGCAGCGTCCAGTGACTATTTTATGGCAATGATTGGAAGTGATCAGAAAGAGAAAAAAGAAGATGAGATTAAAATACATGGATTTAATGGCGAGATATTAAAACATATTATTGGATTTATGTACAACGGAACGATTAAACTTCAAAGCAAAACAATTGAGGATATTCTGATAGCAGCAAACTTCTTTCAAATTAAAACACTTATCATGGAATGTTACACATTTATGGAAGAAGAATTGGATGTCGGAAACTGTTTGGGAATTATCAGGTTTGCAGATCACCATGGCTTCCACGGCTTGATGGAGCTTTATGAGAACGCATCCAACTTCGCAAGTTTTTATTTTGAGGATGTTCGAAATGAAAAGGATCTGCTAAATTTAAACGAAGATCAGTTAAGTTCATTGATTCACAGCGAAAATCTACGTGTTTCATCGGAAGAAATAGTGTTTCTGAGCATAATTAAATGGATTGAGCATGACCAGTTGAATCGTGAAAAATGTACCTACAATCTGTTTTCCAAAGTCCGGTATTGGTTTTTGAGTCCCAATTTTATCAAACAACATCGATCTAAATTACAAGAGTTTCAAAAAGAGAGTTTAGAATTAATATGCACTTGGCTTGAATGGCATTCCTCTCCAGATAGTCGCGAATGGAAGTCAATGGAAGGTTTAACGCTACAGAAAACATATCAACTTGTTTTAATTTCATCAGATTGGCAACAAATTTATAATCCAGAATTAGATACATGGACTTGTGAAAGAGTTCCAGAGTTCCCAGCTAATTTCGACAAAGTGATGACAGTAAATAATAATTTGGTTTTTATTTGTGGCAGAAAATTAATATGCGTCAACATTCATACAAAAGTTAAAAATACGCTTCCAGATGTGAAGGGTCGTCGTGATTTCGGATTAGCAAATTTGAATGGCATGTTATATGCTGTTGGTGGACGTAATTGTATAAATACTGGCTGGTTACGTTGTGTTGACAAATTCAATTTTGTTACAGGAAAATGGGAACATGTAGCTCCCCTGAATCGGCCTTTGGAAAATCTTCAAGTTGCTGTTGACGGCGGGTTTCTGTACGCATATGGTAATAATAATGGAATGAAAATGGAATGCTTCGAACCCTATTCAGATAAATGGTCTCAAACATTTAATTTTGCCGAAAACTATCCACAAATAGATTTTGGTTTCACTGGATTCGACGAAAATGTATACATAGTTGGTGGGCGAATTAAAACTACTTATTCTGATTTGGTTTCTAGATTTGATTTGGTGCAAAAAAAAATTGTAGAACCCATACCAAGCATAGGTCTTAAACTTAAGTGCCCTAAATGCATTTCCTGGAATAATCAACTTGTTGTTTTTGGTGGATATGACAGTTCCAATACTTGGAATAACTTTGTTAAAATACACGACCCCAAGTCGAAGTTACAATGGATAAATTTACCTACACCGAAAGACTTTGATTGTAATTCACGAGATATTGTATGTATTTGAATTAAGAAAGAACTGAAAGAATAAAATGAAAATTTATATTTGTAAAAAGCAATGAATAAAAACTTGGTTTTACTTAAAAAAGTTTCATGAGTCCTACATAATTATGGTTGAGGAAATGGCAGGTGCAATATTGTATTCTTTTTTTAACTGCCACTGCAAGCATCAAAAATTTAATTTCGATTATAGTTCGAGTGTAGTTATTTCTTTTAGCCAAAAGCAATACACTCAATTTGTTACGAACACACACAAATATGATCGATTTGCTCGGAACTGCTTTTCCTAGCTGTTCTCAAGCTAATTGTAAAGTTTGTAGAAAATCAATGTGGCCTCGTTCAGACTTGTACATAATATAGGGTGATCGATAACTTATGGTGAGTTTTGTTGAGAGCTCTTTACCAAATCAATCACATATGTGATGACATATGACTCAACACGCTAGCTGTCACTTTTGAGGTTTGATTTGATTCGTAAAGAACTCAATTTAATTTGTTTTATTTAAATTTTAAGCTTTTAAATTTAAAATTTAGCAACTGTCAAATTTTATTAGGCTTGGTTCCGAAGTTTTCGAGATTAATTTTTTTTTCTCGGGAAAAATCCATATTGCTTTAAGGTTACATGACAGTAAAAAAAATATTTTGTTAATGATTTGGCAAGCCAATTTTCTTTTCTTGCAATAAAAAAAACTCTAGGAAATCTGAATTTTATGATGTAAAATGTTTTCCTCGGGAAAAGTCGATTTAAGGGTTTTGGGTGACATTTGGAACGAAATATTATGTTAAAGCCAAAGTTCAGGTTATAACCTATATTTCAAGGTAAGAATTGCCATTTTTCATTAGAGGATTTTTGAAAAAATTAGACTTTTTTAAAGAATTATTATTTTTAAATAAATAGAATATTATGAATGCCACGGAAAAGCGCAACTTTCCATTGACATATCGCACGATTTGATAGACTTGAGACAAAATTTAACGCCATTGTGAGTCACCTCATTAAAGCGTCCCAGCTAGCACAGTCTGTAAAGCATGAGACTATCGCAGGACCGTGAGTCCAGGCCCCACGTTGGGCGCCACTTTTGTAACAGAATCGAAAACCCTCTTGACATTACTGTTCCTTTTGAGAATCCTGTGGTTGAGGTAGGACAATGTCAGTTAAGACATGGTTCTGTAGAGCTCATCTTTAAAAATATTGTCATGAGCGGCTAACACTATACCCATCGACTCTGAGTTATGTTAATGGAATCGGTGATCTTGTATAAGTAGGACTTTTATGTTTGGTCATAATGATGACAACAACTCCTTTCTATAACTTTGACTTAACTACCAAGTGTCTATTTTTGGTCTTAGAGGAATCTGCAGCCTTGGAATATTCTTTTAATTTTGCTGGTGAAATTTGCGGATGTCATTCCTGCTGAAATATATTTTCGTGTTTTCGAGGTCTTTTGTTTTCTTCTGCTCGTAGATTGAAGGAGCAGATCTAGTTTCACTTTCAAGTTGGTTGCAGCGATTTTAAAGAAGTCTTTCCAGCCAAACAGAAATTTTGTTAAGATCGTTTTCGACTTGCGTCTTTCTCTGATAAATACACCATCAGGGTATTGAGTCTTCGGTCCGGTGAAATGGTGCCCGAGCCATCTTACCACGGTATTTTTTGACCAGGTCAACTTCGCTGTTAGTCCCCATACACTCGATTGATATACGCAGGTCACTCGAAGAAACAGGATATTGACTAAGATCGTATACATTGAGAAAGATAAGATCAGTTTACGATTGCAATTTTTTGATGTTTCACTTTATGAAAACATACAAATTGATCAAAGTGATTACTTTGGTTAAAATTGTAGGTGCAAAATCAAAAAATCCTGAAGTTCTAAGAAGTCGTTCACTATGGCAATGACCGTAATAGATATCGCAGTTGTTCAATCTACGCCGCCGGTTTCATTCATCTTATTCCCTGGGGTGGCCAACATTTTTACTTACCAGCAATCGAAAATCTCTGTTACAATAGTGATTATACTTATACTTTTTCCCATTTCTTTTAGTAGTTACCACCACCATCTGGAAGGGTTTATTCCAAACATAAATACTAAATTTCTATGAAAGACTGCATGAAGATGAGATTGGGAGATAGCTGAAGCGGTAAAGCTATAGTGCTTCTATATAATCGCCCATTCTTTTTTGACATCTTTTGCTTAATAAACACCGAATAATCCAATGCAATTCAGGGTATTTCATGTCGTTCTTAACGTCTCCATACATCTCCATAGATATTCTTCAGTTTAAGAACATTGATTTATATGTCCTCATAATCTACGTGTATATATTGACGTTACTACGTGACAATATATGTGACACATGGTGACATATTGCTATTAATGCATTAATGTGCGACCATCAATTTATTTAACTTTATCTCTAATCCACTAAAAGCCGCACGCATATGAAAAGGCTATTTCTGTGACGTAAATTAGTTAAACGTAATAAAAAATGTATGCCTTTCTCTATACTTTCTAACAAAGAATTGATTTTATATCCAGTTAAGTGTATAAATGATAATCACATAAAAGCCTTTAGGGTTTCCTCTAAACACCCTTGGTATCTGTCTGGAAAAACTTTTATCACACATACACCACACACGTTCCATATGGTGAGACGACACTGGCGCTGTCAGGCATCACATTCAGATACTAACTCTGTATGTAGAGAAGAAAAAAAAAAAGAGTTAAGATACAAAATACTCGACAAATTATCCAACCACTGAGTTCACATCGTAGCTGAATAAAATACAAAAAGAGGAAATCATTGGACAGTCAGTATGTGAGGTCATTCTGCTTCCTTTGTGTGGGCTTTGAAAAGTTTTTGCATGTCATTCTTGCTATGACATTGAGTGGGAATCCTTTGCCAAAAGAACCAGTCGCTGTGCAAAACTATAGAGTGACTAAAGTCTAGTCTTTTGTCAAGGAAGCGTAGATAGATAGCTATTATACATACTGTGTAACTTGATTAATGGTCAGTGCCATCAGTTAGTCACACAAAAACCTATCTTCAATATCAAGTGTGCGAAAAATTTTATAATGGGAGCAATAGCTATGGTTTGAAATATTCACACTTTCATTCGAATAGTGATTGATGTTCATGATGGAGTCCTTATTTGACAGGACATTATCAAAAAAAGGACACATATATTATATTGAAAATTTAAATATAAATCAGTAAACCTTACATACTAGCAGACCCGGAAATGCTTGGTAATCATAGCATGTGAGTAGGTATATAAAACTTAAGCTCGAAATCTCTTAATTTATTCTATTAAACAAGTTTCTATGAAATGCGTGGGTTATAATTCGATTAAATTAAAATATTATCATAGTAACCATGTGATAAAAACTGTAAACTAATCCTTTGATCATATATTATTTGTTTTGAGTCAGGGTTAACATTTAAATACATCTACGAATATAATTGTCGTGTTTTGTTGGTCATTTTTAGTTAGTCAGCACTGGAAAGAACCAATGAAACGCTATATTCACTTTTGTATCCACTTTTTTATTTTATTTCAAAGTTGGTATTCTTGACTTTATGCCAAGCCGAAGTTTCAAATAATTTTATGGATGTGTCTGCAAAGTATGGCTATTTGTATATGTCGAGTTGGTCAACTTGTACCCCACCTTTCCACTACAAACAAATAAAAACCGGATAAATAATCATTATTTAAATTTAAACCAAATTAAATTCCAAATTATTTAATTTTATTTAAAGATCTGCTTTAACCAATTTTTATTTGCGAAAAGTTCAAAATCATCAAACCTTTTTTGCAACTTTCGTAGGTTGAAAGCTTCTTACTTCTTCCGCAAAACGCCGCCCTTAAGGAAAACAAATTAACACAACCATTAATAATCATTGTATATGGAGTCCATGTCTTAAGCTGTCGTAGGTGCCACCAACCTTTAAGCAAAAAATGTATTGACATTATATATTTAGCGGCAAAAATTTCCAGGCATTCCAAGATTTTATCTTCACTTTTATGTTCACTTTAATTACTGACCAATTTATCGCCACTTTTCGTATCCCATACAAAATTTTGCTAAAGTGACTAAACACTTACCAACAAAACACGACTAATAATGTTTTCTATTCTCTATGCTAATTTAGTTCAATGTTAATCCATTGCAGTGTTTTAGAAAAATGGGCTAAGCAGAGACACGCACCAAAATAAGTTGTTTAACAATTTAGTTTATCGGAAATCCAAACCGAAATAATTTATTTCAAGATCAATTTTTCAACAAAAGCTACGTTAAGATTCAGATGACCCATCCTAATCCGTCTGTGTTTTAACAGTCATTCAACGAATTTGTACGACTCACAGGTTGTTGGATTGAGAAAACGTCAAAGAAAATAACACTAAAGTTGCATTTCCGAAACAAACATTCAAAATCCATTTTCAACAATATTATACAAAATATTTACGGATGTGATTTGTAAGAAATGACACAGTGCAGTGGCAGTATTTTATGCACAAAACAGATAAAACCATAATCATCAACAAGACAACAGCAACCAACGTGGACTGTTAATTTGTTGCAACCACGCATCGCTACTAGAAGCACCACCTCATCAACAATTTGACATTTTATATCATTTCTAGAATTTTTCTGCTTTTTGAAGTTTGTTGTCAGTGAATTAGGCATTTTAGGTAACAACGATATATATTTCTCATTGTCAAAATCAGCAGTACGCGGATGATAGCTGAAAATTTTTTTTATCATTTTTGACAAGTTGATTGAAAACAAGAGCTGACATTTTAATTGTGAACAGTGTTTTAATAATCTTTTTAGTCACGTAAATCTCAAATTTCACAGGAAAAAAACAGATTATTAACAAAATACTTTTACAAGATTTTGAGTTTTGACAGTTTGAAAAAAAGCGAGATATATAATTTCAATATGTCATCCGCATAGTGTGCGCTGTCATTTATTTTTTGACGACATGGTAAAATTCCCTATATCGTAACACACTGGCTCCACTGGGCATGAACGCTGCTCTAATTTTGAACACGCCATGAAAGAAACCAATGGAGTTTGGAAAATCCATATCCAAGCAGGTGACTTGTCGTTGAAATCCATTTTTTCGCCAAGACATTGCTGTTGAAAATTTGGACATGAATTTTGACGTTTCTTATATGTGAGATGCTTTTTGCAGAATTTTTGTTGTATATGTGCAATTTCTTCAGGTGTTTGTCATTCTCTTTCATTTTGAATGTATTTTGTATCTTTTGAAGAGGGAAACGGGATAAAGGGACGCATGTTTATTTTACTTGTTGTGGAAGAATAAAATGAAACGACAAGACATAATTTGCCCACAGACCGAATGAGAATTGGATAGTGGATAAGATTGTTGTTGAGTTGTTGGGCATCGGCATGGCCAGTGGAGCCAGTATGTAATGAAACAGTTGGCAGCAGTGCATTAGCAATGGTAAACTTAGGATTTAGCTGGGCTCATCTAGTTTGAATAATTGAAATTTATTGGTTCAAACATTTGGTACTTATTGACTTTAAAGATCTTCCCCTCGAAAGTTTAAGGAAACTTTAACTTCTTTAGGTATCATCATCATCATCGGCTCGACAACCGGAGTCCGGTCCTGGCCTCCTTCAACAAGTCTCTCCACCTATCCCGGTCTCGAGCCGACGCCATCCAGTTGCGCACCCCAAGGCTCCGGGCGTACTGGTCTACGCCATCTCTCCAGCGCAAGCATGGTCTACCACGCTGTCGTCTGCCATAGAATGTACCACAAAGAACTTCCCGAGCAGGTTCCTCTTCGCTCATGCGAGCTAGGTGCCCTGCCCACCGAAGTCTACCGAGCCTAATTTTTGTCACGATATCTGCTTCAAGGTAGATTGCGTACAATTCATGATTGTACCGTCTCCGGAATCGTCCTTCCTCACATATGGGGCCAACAATTCTCCTTAAGACTTTTCTCTCGAACGCGGCTAAGAGGTCAGAGTGCCTTTTGCTAAGCACCCAAGTCTCGGATCCATTTGTGAGTACTGGCAGGACCATGGTCCTGTACAGCAGTAGTTTTGAAGTTATGTGAGATTTCTGGATTTGAAGAGCTTTGACAGACTGTAGTAGGCTCTGTTGGATTTGAGAAGCCGCCCGCGTATTTCTTCTTCTATATTGTTATCGGCTGCTACTATTGACCCAAGGTATTTAAAGGATTGCACCACTACAAATTCGTGCTCCGCTACCTTGATTGTTTGACCAACTGTTCCTCTCGCATTCGACGCCACCATGTATTTTGTTTTACCTTCACTAATGTGCAGCCCCAGATTTTGTGCCGCCTGCTCGATCTGGATGAAGGAATCGTGTACAGCTTGCTCGGTTCTTCCGATGATGTCGATGTCGTCTGCGTAAGCCAGTATCTGGCTGGACCTGTTGACGATGGTCCCTCTTGTTGACGTGCCAGAGTCACGGATTGCTTTCTCCAACGCCAGGTTGAAGAGGAGGCAGGCCAAAACATCCCCTTGTCGGAGTCCATTAAAGATGTTGATTGGTCTTATTTATTTATTTCTATAAGTATAGAAGGTATTTTTTCCGCTTATAAATTTAGACACAGGATAGGGACTTTCCAGTCAAATATTTTCTATGAAAATCAATTTTGGGGGAAAAAAGCGGATACAAAACTTGAAATCTTAAAAAAAAAACTTAAAGTTAAAGTGAAGCAATATGTTAAACTATTCTAAATAATACATTTTTTTTTGTATACTTGTGTTTAAAGTGGGGATGATTCTTAAATTTCTTCTCCTCTTATATGATCTATTTATGGGCAATTTATATTCAGAACTAAATTTATTTATAAACCGCCGATAGGTATAAAATTACACCACTTCTATACATGTACTTTAGAATAAGTTT
Source organism: Baccha elongata (assembly GCA_951217065.1). Classification (NCBI taxonomy): domain Eukaryota; kingdom Metazoa; phylum Arthropoda; class Insecta; order Diptera; family Syrphidae; genus Baccha; species Baccha elongata. The sequence continues at coordinate 250,660,983 of OX578272.1, forward strand.
GATATATACCTTCGAATATGCCTACGCGAATAGATGATTAGAATTCTTCATTCTATTATAATGTAATAGGTATTTTATTTCAATATTTTCAGCGACTTTGTATGTACATATTTTGTTAACTTAAACTAAGGACCTTCAATTTAATAGAAGCAACGTTCCTTGAATCCAGTTAAAAATTGCTGACAACAATGGAATTCTAAAAACAACCTTGGAAAAGGTCAACCTAAGTATAAAAACATTTTACAAAATGCAAGAGAACTTTAAAACGTTGCGGTATGGGTAATTACAGATTACCTACTTCATGTATCCTCTCAACGTCCTTAAAATACTGGAAAACTAAAAAACTTTATATAGCAAAAAGGTTGTGTCGTGTTGGCTAACCTATTTCATTGTTTGACTAGTTGGATCTTACATGAAGGTTGAAGAATATTTTGTGTATGAATGTACAGTGTACAGTGGTGTTGATAGAAGGATGGATGGAAGGAGATTATAATCACCCTTATGAAAGTCTACAACTTAACCAGTAAAATGGAGAACAATTCCACATCATTTTTATATGAATACATAATCAAATAAATATTGTTATATAGTTTTCTCTGGGTTCTTTAAAATAAAACGTGTATAGGTCCCTTATTTCGAACTTACGCATTTTCTTTTTTTTTATTAAATGTAAGTTAACTTACGCATTTCTGGGATTTATGAGTTTACGAGAAAAAAGTGTTTAAGCCATAACCCGAATTTCAATGTTAGATGTTTTATATTCGATCAAATATTAATTTGATTTGAATTCATTCACATTTTCTAAAAATCTCTTGTCAAAATTTTTTTTAGAAGTCTTGCAACAACTTTATGTTGACAAAAATAGAATATACCTAATTGGTAAATCTTACTTAGATCTCAATATTAATTTGACAAAGACAGAATCCTTTCGTGAGACACGTCTTCTATCTGTTCAAACATAATGTTATCGAAAATACTTGTCACTTATCATCTTAGTGTGTATTTATTTATGTTTTTATTTTTTATTTTTCAATTAAAAATGGAAAAATCGATAGCTGTTTTTAAAATACGCCTGTTAAATTAAAACTTAAAAAAATAACTGTTAAGAGCGAGATATGAAACTGAGATGTGCATACAAAAAAAATGTTCCATTAGTGATCTCCGGAAAAATCTAAGCGCTCATTGATTTTTTCGGTGGAACACACCTAATCAGTACGAGGTTCCAATAGGGAATGTCAAAAGAAAAAATGACAGCTCACACTACGCGGATGACATATGTATCGCGCGTTTTTCAAACTGTCAAACTCAAAATCTTGTAAATGTATTTTATAAATAATCTCTTTTTCCTGTAAATTTTGAGATTTCCGAGACTTAAAAGTTAAATAATATACTATTCACAATTTTCGCGCACAACATTAAAATGTCTGCTCTTGTTTCCAATCAATTTTTCACCAATGATAAAAACAATTTTCAGCTGTCATCCGCGTACTGCTGATTTTGACACTGCTTTGCGAACGAGAAAGAGATATATCGTTGTTACCTAAAAAGCCCTATTGTTGTTTGACGGATATGGATGTATGCATGAACTTAATTTAGACGTTTCCGTTGTATCATTGAGTTTATACACATAGAGGAATCAAGATGGTTTCAAACTCACCCAAGTAATTGTTTGCTAAATAACCACTAAATCGAGTAACGAAAAACACTGAACCCGAGACGAACAATATTCTGCATACATTTGTATTACGCCCACTAATTCGTGTTTTATTGAAAAAATTATTTTGATTTATTTATTATTCAAAATTTCCATGCATCACAAAAACAACAATTACTTTATAGCGAGTAACTCTTACTTCTCCTCTTATTCACTGTAATTATTACTGCCGATAAATCATTCACAATAGTTCTCCACCTTATCTGTGAACGTTGGAACGAACACAAGCCGATGTTATACTGGATCGTTTTATTGAACATTTCTTACTCTACTTAGATTATCCTAGTAAAATTCTCAATAAAACACACCTTATATCTACGTCACTGTTTTTTATAAGTATATTTAAATGTATAAAATATTGGAAACTCTTGTCGTTGAAACGATTTAGGATATCGGATGCGGACAAAACGTCACCGTAGATAGCTATAACTTTGAGGTGGTCAATTGAGGCTTTGTGTAACAAAGCTCCGCTACCAACTCAGTGAATAGCACCATCAGCGCTGATTTAACAAAGAATTACTTTTGTCAATCGCTGTTTCTTTAGGCTTAGAGAGCATTTGCAAAATCTACCAACTTTGTTGATGGAATATAGTGCAAGCAAATAAGGATTTCTAGAAATCAATTTATGTAAATGGGGATTATCAAGTAATATAAAAATTCTACATACTTGTATAGAAAGAACCAGATTTGTTGTCCAATTAAAAATTCATGTACATATTTTGAAAAAAGTTTGACAGCATTTTCACAAGTCAAATGTATTTTTTCTAGCACATTCTAAACGTTTATTTATCTTGAATCTATAACAATTTACTTTTTCATTTTCTTAAATAAACCTCTTTATTTTTATTAATATAATATTTTTGTTTGTTTTATTTTTAGAATAAAAAATGCCTCCAAATACCCAAGTCGAGGAGACACTGCCGCAGGTCGGCGAGGAGCTCAAAGTGGAAGATACAACGCCAAAGAGCCACTTTAGAGAATTGCAAACTACTGTGGCATCAAAAATAACTACAACACTAGCAGCCGAAGGTAAATATACACAACCATAATTTAAATTTAAAAAAAAAAAAAATCTTTAACATTTTCAATTTAAATAAAATTTTTAGAACCAGAAGGCCCAACAACGACTGCCGTACCCTTTGAGGAAAAGGTCGAAAAAGTTGGCAAAGAAGCTGTCGAAATCACAGAGAAAATAGCACAAAAGGTTGGCATGCCAACATGGGGTGTGGTGGCGATCATTATTGCTGTCTGCCTTGTCGCCCTTGGGTTAGTCTTCTTTTGCGTACGCAGATTCCTTAAAAAACGACGAACCAAAGATGGTAAGGGTAAGAAGGGGGTCGATATGAAATCGGTTCAACTTCTAGGCTCGGCGTACAAAGAAAAAGTAAGTATCACGCGTGTATTATTTCCTAAGTAGTTATTGGGTTCTGGTATGTCATAGGTTCAGCCTGATATGGAGGAATTGACGGAGAATGCTGAAGAACAAGATGACGGCGAGAGCAAGCAGAGTGAAGTAAAATTAGGAAGATTAAATTTCAAGGTAAGTTCAATACCCAAACCTGGATAAGCGATGGTGTATTGGTCGTTGATAAAACCTATACGTGAGATAACAATATACAACAAGAAGTGAGATGCAGATACAAATAACAACAACAATAATAACAACAAATAAACAGAACACAATGACGTCCTTTAAATTATGTAAAACAAAACAAAAATAAGACTTTCAAAAGAAAAGAAATCAACGTTGGTTGGTAAAGTTCGGTTAAACTATTTATGAAATAAATTTTTTTCATGGGATGCAGTTTTTTTCTCCTGCAATTCATGGTTTATTGTTATATATTGGCCAGTAATTCGATGGAGGAAAAAAGTATTAAATTAAAATTTTCCTCCAAAAATACTTGTATTTAATAATTGTGTTTTCAATTTTCATGGATTTTTGCTAATTTTAATATATTGGCTTATGTGATTTAGCTGTAAGGAAAGTTTTCAGACTCCCTTACAAACAGCAAATTCTTAACGTTCTTATACAATGTTGTATGGTAAAACCACATGTAACAACGGTCGCCCCAGTGGGTAGAAGCAACATTGTGCATATTAAGTTCAGAGACCACTAACAGGACTTCAAGTTGCACGGATAATCGGAAGGCTTAGCGCAGTCCTTGCTTGTAAAAATCGTTTGATCCTTTGATAAAACTTTCTAAAATCGCTTCTTAACACGACAAATCAGTGGCGTCAATTTGAAGAGTTTCCAATGGTTCTCCGTACTTGTTACTGATGGTAAACTATAGCTGCAGAGAGAAGAAAGGCCTGAAATACCGGTCAGTAAAAGTTCTACCTGAGTTTTTGTTTTTTTTTTTTTTTTTCTTGAGCTGCTGTCTAAGTACTAAGTAGTCCATGATAATAGAAGCGTGTCTGGGATCTATTACAAAGCTATTGATTTCGTCTATGGTTCTTCGATCCTTTGACCACTTAGTCCCTTTGTATTTATTCAGACGTGAAGGAATCGAATACTTTTTTTGATGACATTTAAAGCAAAGTCTACCAGCATGAGCTCGTTACCGGAAGTATTGTCGAGCAGGAGTTTCGTTGTCTTCTTGCTGTCTAACAAAAGATGTCCTCTTTTTCGATGAAAATAATTTTAACATCGTACTTTGAGCACATATGTAAGTATCATACGTACTCTCGAAAAAATGGTAGAATGCTTGTTCGGCTGAGTAAACCTTTTTTTCGTGAAATCGTGAGCACAAATCGGCGTGACCAGAGGTAGCCTATTCAGATTTTTAACTAATAGTATAACAGCCATCCTTGAAGAATTGACCAAGAGTAGAGAGCTGGTTTTTATAGGTCTGATTGTGTCTTATAGTAGTATTCGATATATATTTATATAAGGTGTTCCTCTAGTAGTTCGATCCAATTGGAATTGGAAACTCCACCATTGACTCCGTCTAGAAACTCTTCCGCTGTTGTCTTAGTGCAAATTAAGAATACTTTTTTATTGGGTAATTACTACCAACATTCTTCTCTAATTCTTTCTATCAACCGTAAGAGGCCTTTTTGCTGAAGCTGAAACTAGTTCCAAAATCGTTGAGTTCTTAGTTTCATCGAAGAAGCAGAAGAAGAAAAAGAAGAAGATTTATAAGTAATTTGTCTACAATAGTAAATCATTTAAATTGTAAAGATGAAGTTCCTTCTATTTCTTTGATTTTCTAAAGCTATATTGTACTGAAATAGCTAGCCAAAAATAATACAAGCACCATCTTGTTCTTCTGCAAAAGTTTTTTGATTTATTGGGTTGTTTGACAATGGCAACCACATTCGAACTAACAGAAATTAATTGCTCTGCCAGGGTTGCCGATAGATTTAAAATTCGCTTATTTTTAAAGCTGGTACCCAACTAGAGCAAATCAATTATTAGCTGTAATTGCAAATGAGTAAGTAAGTAAGTAAGTAATTCATTTATTGATATAAACATTTCTTTACATAGTATGAGTTACAAATTATGAATTTTAGCGCTTTGGCTAAGCAGCAAGCCGTCAGCTCGAGTGGAAAAATATTTATTTTGTTCAAAACTAATTTAAGAATTTATGAATACTCAGTTACAATAAGATTTCTGAATTTTTGAAGAAATTTTATATAAAAATAAAAGGATTTCCAATTTGTATCGTTCAAAATATCGATGGTTTCCATCATTGTTAGTGTTTCTTTTCCAAGATGTGAGAGTCTTTGTAGTTTTAAAACTCGACATATGCTTATAAAGTGGAATACGTCTTCCTTTGCTTTCATATTACAGAGAGTGCAGAATTGATTGAAACTGCCGTTGTACGGAATACCATTTAAGTGGAGTAGCTCGCATCTTGTTTTGAAAAGGAGCGAAATTTCCTGATAGCTTAAATCATCACGAAAGTAATTTTTAATTGAAAGGTTGTGATTGAGTTGTGAGTAGATAATTCTGCTCTCAGACTTGCTGGCTTCGAGTATATAACGGTATATAGATCATTTTTAAATGAAAATTCTCCTACAATGAATAATAGTTTTTACATATTGAAAATACTCCACGTCGATGCTGGTAATAAACCTTGCTATCACTAACATGAATTGAAACATAATTAAAACTAAATACTGAAACAAATCCCAACACCTCTTTGAAATAAAAATAAAAAAATTCACATTATTGTCCTTTCGTTTTCCTCGAAAATCCGTAAGTACAATATTTCATTCATTTTCTTATCACATCTGCTGCAAGCAGAACTCGCTTCCTTGTTATAAATGACTTTTCAAGAACTTTTACAAGTTCTCTATACTATTTCATCCAGAGAAAAGTAAAAATCAATAAAATTAATTTCATGGGAAGTTAGTTGGCAAAATGGAAGCGAGAGAAATGACTTCACAAATGGGGACGGCTATCTCAAATCGAAAAACCATCCACCCACTCACTTACATTACTCACCATCCATTCGACACACACATACATTTTCTTTTTTAACAATTTAGAAAAAAAAAAGGTAGACAGAAGAAAATTTAATATCGTTAATCTTTCAACAGCTTGAATACGACTTTAATTCAAACAGCTTAGCCGTAACAGTTATTCAGGCAGAGGATCTGCCTGCCCTTGATATGGGTGGTACATCAGATCCTTATGTCAAGTGTTACCTTCTGCCAGATAAAAAGAAAAAGTTCGAAACAAAAGTCCATCGTAAGACCTTGAGTCCTGTCTTTAATGAAACGTTTACTTTTAAGGTAAGTTTTGATTTTTCTTTAACTAGAAATAATATTGATTAACCTGGATTTTGTTTAACAGAGTATACCTTATGCTGATGCTATGAACAAGACCTTAGTATTTGCAATCTTCGATTTTGATCGTTTCTCCAAACATGACCAAATTGGTGAAGTCAAGGTACCCCTATGTACGATTGATTTGGCGCAAACTATCGAGGAATGGCGTGACTTGATCAGCGTCGAAGGCGAAGGTGGACAGGTATGTAAAATAAAAATTATTACAAATTTTTATATAAATATAAAGTTTACTTTTATTTTATAAATATTTTTTTATTTAACAAAATACTTTTAAGAAAAACAAAGGTTCTACACAAAAATGTTAAAAAAAAAATAAATGCGAAATATATAATTTTTGATAGTAATATTAAAAAAAAAATCCACACCCAGTTCAAAAAGCTGTTAAATCGAAACTTTTTGGTTAACAAAACAAATTCAACACAAATTTCTTATTTTTTTTATACAAAAAAAAACACGCACAATTTTCTGTTTTTTTTTTTATTATTTAAAAAAAAAACAATTATTTAAGAATTGAAATTGAAAAATAATAGTTTTGAATATTTTACGGATAGTTTTCTATTAGTTTTCTATATTTTTTCTTTTTGTTCTTTTTAAATAAGAAAAAAAAATCAAAAAAAAAATGTGGGCGGGTATTTTTCTACAGAGACTTACTGAAAATATTTCCTATTTTTCTTTTTCCCCCTTAACTTTGTTTCGACCCTTCGTAGAAGGTAAATACAAGAATATAACACAACAACTACTACTACTACTTAACTTCTTCTGATATAAAATAAATAAACAAGGTCAGAGATTTTCATTTCATTTTCATTTATTTATTTTTTTCGTAATAACTAATCTTTAACAACAGAAAAAAAAATCTTTTTTTTTTGTTCATTATTATAATCAAAAAAAAAAAAAAAAAACAGCATTTTGTTAAAAAAAATAAAAAAAAAGTTATATTAGTTTTTCTTGTTTAAACTATTGGATATATTTTAATTTTTAATATATCTCTATACAAGCTGATTGATTGGATGATGCTATACAATTTTTTTTGTTTTAATAAAAAAAAAATTATTTTATTTTTATACATAATCTATACTATATATATAGACATTTAGCGATCATTATGCGACTGTTTTAATATTATTATACCTAATAATTGCACCAAATTGTTTGATTTACGTTTCTTGTAACCAACACTCTTGTATTAATTTGAGGGTCTTAGAGATAGTTTATAGAAATAAAATGCAGATGATATATTTTAAATATTAATATAAGTTAAAAAAAAAAAAACATTAAAATATAAAATAAACGTTCATTTTGATAAAAACAATGTTGCTATCGTTTGTATGGGAAAATATTTGTTCTTGTTAATTCTCATAGGTGTAAAGGGACATCATTTATTTTTAAAAGCAAATGCGTTGAAAATAATTAACAAGACTTAAATTAGATATATAACACATTACAACGCGTCTTTTTTCTGGCAGCCAGTCTATTTTGGTTCGCACATAAGTCATAGTCTTTGAAATCGATGAGATGGGACATCGGTTGAAAACTCGTTAATTTTTTCCAGCGTATGGCTCAGTATGAAAATTCTTACTGAATCCAATCCGCTGCCCAAACCCACCTTGGTAGTTACCCATTAAAGTTTTGCAGACTGCAGTTTAAAAAAAAAAAAGATCTTTCATCCGACACTTAGTAGAAATATTTCTCGATAGTTATTGCAGAACAAAGTAGGATATAAAGGAAAGCTTCTTACTCAGGTTTCTTTAATCTATAAGGCGGCTCTAAGTATGCTAGAACCTCAAATTTCTTCATCTGTGCGGGTCAAAAAATAGCCGGGTATTACCTGAGTTATCGGGAACCCGAGTACCTCAGGCATACGGGTACCCGGTAACTAATTTGAGTACCCTGGTACCCGGGTACCCAAATTCACAAAAGTGCTAATAATTCGAATGCAATAGTTCAGAGTAATAATTTTGGCCTTTAATAATTATTACATTAATTCTAAAAATAAAATATATATAAACACACATAAATAACCTTTAATAAGAATTTCAGGTACCCGGGTACTCGGGTATTTTCGGGTACTCAGGTACCCTGGTACTACCCGGGTACCCGGGTGGGTTTTCGGGTACCCGGGTTTCAAGAGCTTAAGTTTTCGTTTCTATACCATCGAGTTCACAATTAAGCAGCCAAAGAAAATGTTCAGAATCTAAAATTCTTCCTTGAAATGGAAGGAAGTTTAATAAAACTGCGGATACGTGCTGTAGTTTAATTACCATTATGATCGATTTGGTTGTTGGTTTGACCGACTGACAAAGTGCCAGGTAGCTTAGTGGATCCTTAGTCTTTAACCCCTAGTGCTTATTATCCTCGTATTATGAGCTGCTGCAAAGTCTACGAGTCGGAAGCCCTTATCTGATGCCATTTCATTGATATTTACTTGGCATCGAACATCGGAAAGTTTACAATAAAAACGGCGAGGTCTTTAAACTCCTACCTAATAAAGACTTCAGCTATTTCATGAAATTTTCCATAACCAAATCGCAAAGTGGCTGCCCTATGTCCTCGATAGCCTCACGAATTCCATCTTTGAGGTCTTTAATCGACGCTGGGCTGTTGGCGTAGACCTTATCTTTCACGTGGCCCCAAAGAAAGAAGTCGTAAGGTGGCCAATTGTGATCACCTCTTCGAGAGATAAGACGGTCCGGAAACTTTTCCCGTAAAAGATCGATGGTTACATTGCTTGTGTGGCACGTAGCAAGTGAATTTTAATAATTTCAATGCGTCGTTGAAGCGTGTATCGTTCCATTTTTATTAATGGCGTAGTTTCTACTTGTCAAATGTTAAAAAATGACAGCTTCAAAAGTGACAGCTACCGATATAGCGGGCTATTCAAAATAACACCTCTTATTGGAAAACCCTTTAGTTTAGAAAGTAGTTTCAATGCGAAAAACAGCCAAATATCCCTTTTTGTCTTAATACCCGGACTGCGAATCTACACTCTATTATTTTAACAATCACTTATAAGCTACCACGTGAAGACAGATTTCAGGATTTCAGTAGTTCTTGGGGTGTAAGTATTGATGTTTTGGGTCTTATTGGCATTTGAGGCCCCTCATGTCTTTCCCAAAATCAAACTTTTTGTAAATGGTATGGAATTCAACTAGACAAAAACCATTACCGAAGCTCGTTTCCAGAAGTTCTGGGCCTTGTTTAACCGTAAGACAGCAGAATGGATTATACGATGCCATCATTTCTAATAATCTGGCTTGTTCTGATTTTTTTTTATTGAAACCAGCTCTAAATAAGTCAGAGTAGCTCAAGCAACGTCGTTAACAGTCTTAATGACACCATTTATAATACATATACACACCATCTATCAGTTGGGAATGTCTAAAACATTGACCTTCTTTATCTACCAGTCATATCAATCACAACTTAAGTGTTTTTTTGTCGTACGTGTGAAAGGAGACCAGACCAGTTAAATAAGGCTTTCATGTTTAACGTTCTTTGACGCCTAACTAATTAGAAGTCCTTTTAAGTCGATAAAATTATAAATCAGCTCTAGAATTCAAAAGTCCGCTTTCAGAGTTCAATAGACGATTGAATGTTTGAATGATTGAACAATGTTTTTTATCCATTTTTTTTTTTATTGAATGCATTCATTTTGAATATCGGTCTGCATTTTAAAAACTAGCTTAGGACTAATATATACCAACAATCACACATGCATATTATATATCAGTACACACAAGCAAATTCTATTTACTATTTTTTTTTTTTTTTTTTTTGAGTAAACAACTAGAGTTTTATATAAAAAGTTTTTCTTTAAACCGCATCCTTCTTCTGGCCTTTGTGGAACGTTTGATTTTTTTTATGAAACCAGTTTGTTCATAAAACAGATTTACAAATTTATTAAATAATTTTTCAGTAAATTTTCTTAGAAGTTGCACACAATTTTCTTATGCTCTGCTAGAAGTGAAATGATCGCTAAAAATTATTTTTATTTTATTTTATTTTTTTTTTTTTAAGAAAATTTCAAATGCATTTTTTTAAAACATTTAATTCAATTCCAATTCGAGTCACTGTCAAATATACAAACATAATCAGCGCTAAAAAACATTTAACTATTTTTTTTTTTATTTAGAAAATAAACAAAAAATAATGTTTAAGAATTCATAAACCACCACACACATTGTATTTAATTTGAGTTAAATTTCAATAGTAAAATATACCATTGTAGACAGTTGAAAGTTTCTTTATATGTTCCACAAATTATATACAGTAAATTTGAGTTAAAAAGTATATTATACAACAAACTTAATTACTTAATTATTTATCTAAATTCAAAATTTTATACCGAATTAAAAAAGGATATTGAAAAAACACAACTATTCAACAACCACACAGAATCTCTCTCACAATAATACACTCAATTGTAATGTTAGTTTCAGTTTTTTTTATTATTATTATTATTATTATTATTATTATTTTCTTCCCCCACTGTCGATCATTTTAAACTTCTGCTGTGCTTACGCCTGTGAATGGTTGTGTCTTCCATACATAAACTAATTGAAAAAACCTATCAGCAAAAAAAAAACTGAAATTTGAAAATAAAATTATCGCATTTTGTAAAAATAAAAAAAAAAAATATACAAAAAATACTACTCTATACCTACTTATATCAAAATAAAAACTTGCATGCTTCGCTTATAAATGAACATTTTTTTTACTTAAAACCATTTTCTTTATCTTGAAAACATGTAATAACCTTTAAATATTTATCCTCTTTCAAATCATAATTATTCTTCAATTTTATGTAAAAAAAAAAAAAACATATTAACATTTTTCAAAATATAAATATAATTTCTAAATCAAATTTTAATCTATTAATTTATTTTTTTTAATATTTAATTTTTTTTTTATATATCGCTTACGAACAAAATATATCAATCAATCCATATCTATTGCCAAAATTACCAATCAAAATTCTATCTCGCAAAAACTATAATTCATCCACGTAAGTATAAAAAAAAATTTGAAAAAAAAAATTATAAAATATTCGTATTCATACTGTGCTTGTAAAATTTGTTTCTTAAAAAAAAAATTGGTGTATTTCATGTAATTTTTTTTTTTTTTGAAATGTTGCTTGTTTTTTTGTTGTTTAATTTTTTAAGTAAAAATTGAAAAAAAAAAAGTTGTAATTTGAAAAATATTGTATGCATACAGTAAATTGTGTCATTCTGCTTTTGTCTTGCATCTTAATTTTTTGTTTAATGTAAGCATTTGTTGGTGGGACTGAGTTAACTTCATTCTTACAAAATATTTCCAGGAAATATTTTACTTAAGTACATCAAGGTGTTTTAATATAATAAAATAATGATCCTGCTTACAGTCAGCACTGATAGATATTGTCCTTATTTGTTAAAACAAGTGACATAAATGCAACCTAAACTTGAACTAAACTAAACTAAATGCAACCTAAACTTGAACTAAACTGATTTTGGACTGCTAATTTTTCAAACCCAGTTTCCTAAGCCACTTTAAAATCGTCGCTCTGTACATGAATAGACCTTTTTTCAACAGTAAACTTTTTAGCAACCACTTTAAAGTTTCCAACTAGTTGCATATAACTTTTTTGATGACTTGATACGGTCAGTCCGTATTGAAAATACAATCCTTATGCTTTTAGTACACTGGTTTAACTAAATTGAAAAATGTCACATGCAGGTTGCAAAGCAGTCAATTGCCAGTTGAGCCCTTACTACCTGGAGTTTCTGGTCCAACTGTTTAGAGTAGCTATTATGCTCACTATTGTGAAAGATTTTTCTACATTGCTTAAGGGTATTTCAGTAGAAATATCTTGAAATTTTCAGTTTCAAAAAAATGTTAAGGAGACAGCGTTTCTAAAATAATTGAATTAAAAATCTGAAGTTAACTGAGTCCCTTTATTTATCTACAATTTTATAAATGAACGAGTCAGTCAAAAACTATACTCTTATTTATTACTGTAATGTTTAACAGAGCTTCGATAAAACGTGGACATATACTTATGAAACATTTAAAACAAGTAATTTTTTCTAATATTTATAAAAAAAAAAAGTTTTTTTTTATTTTAAAATAGATTTAGTAACATTTTGTTTTTCTTATAAATCTTTGGAAAGGTTAAAAAACAAATTATTTAATTTTAACACAATTGGTCAGAAGCAAAAACCAGCCAAGGGTTTAAAACTAAAATAATTGTTAATGTTTAAATTATAGGGTTGTAAGTTATTTAGGTTGGGTTTATTAAACGTAAATATTTTAGGAGCATGATACTACTTATTGATCACAATGTCAAGATAGTTATGATCTATATTCATATGAGTATAATCAAATTATACTATAGTGATATAGTATTTCACTTAGCTGGAATCCTTAGAAATTTATGAAAGAAGTTTTTAAGAATCGACCAGATACACTTTGAAAATGAAATGCCTGCGATCAGAGGCTATTCTCCTTAAGGTGGAGTATTCTCTCCTATCTTGTTTCTCTTAGTTAATTGAAAATCTCCCTATTGAAATAAAGAGTTTCTGTTACTAGGCTGTCTGGTATATTTGCTATGGAATGGATACATCGAGGTCAAATTTGGGTGAATTTCTGGTCACCGGGGCTTGACAGGCAACGAAATACCGAATTAATTAACTGTGTTCCTTGGCTAACAACCATTCTAAGGTATCAACTAGATTACTGGTCTTCCATAGATAAATAATTGCAAAAATTAGGAAAATCCTCCCTGTCTGTTGACAAATTAAACTAATTAAATAGATGTTTCTCATAGTACCGATATATCATCTGATTAGATTAGGTTAGGTTTGCGGGTTGCTGAAAAACTACCATCAGCTTAACTCCAATACATTTAAGTAAAGGAAAATCGTTTGCAGGCATTTGATTATCATACTCATTGTCCATTAAATTCTGTCATATTTTTTGTCATAGGGCCTTCAGCTCCAACCGTCTATTTTCTGTAGCGAATATAAAAAGATTTGTGACTATGAACTGGGATAGTTCTTGTTCTTCGATGTTATAAAAGAAGAATTTTCCAAGAATTTTACTTCTTAGGTAACAGCCATCGAGGGAATATGTTTCTTGCTTTTTTTACTCCTTAGTAACGCCTCTCCTGAGAACTCGAACTGGGATGGCCAATGGCCATGGCATCAAAGATCCTTAGAGTTGGAGAATTGTTGTTCAATCGCTCTACATCACTCAAAAATAAAAGTTGTATGGATACGTTCTCTGCTCTCTAGATCCCTGCCGCTGTACAACCAGTAATGGCAGTAATATCTTTGTTTAACTTCTCTCACATATAATCTACTTAAACTGGACCGAAATTCGATTGAAGGATTTTTTGGTCAAACCACTTCTGCATCCAATTTCTGGTTTTCGCATTCAAACAGAATGATCTGGAGAAATGATCGGGGTTTTATACAAAGATAGTTTGGTTCTTCGATTGAAAACTGTTTTGTTTTTCTGTTTCCTTTGTCGAGAGGTACAGTGATAAGGAAAAGTAATCCAAAGCTAGGGTGAATATAGAAAGTTACTGGAAAGACAAAGAGTACCGACTTTACATCTGTTGTCAAACATTTTGTGAATATAACTAGAGTGTACTATTCCTTGTTGTGAACATATACTCCCCACCATCTCTCCCCATATTACGAATAGACTTAAGGCAGAACCATAATAGAAGAATTAGTACGTACGGTGCCGTACGAAATTAGCGAGAACAAGTCGGATTGCTCAGTTTCGGCAAGTTTTCGTTCACTTTTGCCTCCGTACGTAAAGAGCGCTCCAAAGCGCAGTTTACGTACGTAAATCTGACAGCCAGCCAAATACATGTTAAATTGGCTTGCGTGTGCGTTCGACCATTATGGTCGACTGAAGGTAATGGCGGCACTTAAGGAAACTTGACGTAGAATTATGACATTAGCTTTCGTTTGCTTACGACTATTATGGTTGGCCCTTTATGAACAGGCTCGACTCGAATGTTGGAAAAAGCATAATTATAATTTTCCGGCTTTCCAGCACTTGTACCGATCTTTCAAAATCTTGTAAGTAAGTCTCGAGTCTCGAACGATGCATTAAATACGATGTTCACATTGGACGTACTCATCCGACTCATTTTGACGTACGTCCAGTCCGCCGTGTTCAGACACAAAGTAGTGTGAACACAAGGCATTCACGAAACCACAAGAAACAAAAAAGCTAAATATGCGAAATGATCCTGGATTTTTTCAATATTCTCATGCTAAATTGGAATATCCAATCAAAAGTGACCAAATTTTGTGAAAACTTTCAAAATATTGGTGCAAAAAGCGAAAAAATTAAAATATATATAAATGTCAAAATGCATCCATGAGAATTTTAAAAAATATAAAAATCCGGATGCAAAACTTTGTCTTTTTCTTACAACGAAGTGGGAAGGGGACAAAACACATAGATGTCAAAATGCGTCGGGTGAGTACCTCAACACCGTCAAAGGCCTCGATAAAGTTGTTTCCCATTCCCAGCTTATTCCATTTGCTAGTGTTATCCAGCATCATCTTACCTAACTAGACGAGTGTGTTGCAAATGCTATGGTTATAGAATTTGTTCTCTTGATCTTGTTTCTAAAATTGCTTTCGTAATCAGCCTTATTCCTTAACACTATCGATTTTCTGTTCTTGGGTATTTTACAAAGTCTGTCGTTATGATGTTATATTAATTTCTAGAACCAACTATATTTTGAAGATCAGCAAGTACCAGCTACAGTATATCTATTGTTTTTGATCTTTTTATTTGTTGTTCTAAATTTCTAAATATCAAGTGAACGGGAAAGGTGTCGCCTGTTTTCTACGGTTCATTTGATTTAATGGTGAAATTTTTAATCCATTACGAAAGAAAGTCAACCATTTTTCCATTTTCTATTATTTGTAAGGGTCTAGAAGCTGGGGTTTAATTTTTATTGAATCACAACTGTTTTTGATTGTGTAATATAAATATCACTGTTCCTGGATAGCTTGTTTTGTATCAAAGCTGACATTTATTCCACCTCATTATACATGCAATTCTAACTCTTCATCTTAAGTATTCTTCTTAACTTTAATCTTCCAAAGTCTTCATAAATAATAAAATAAGTTAATTAAAAAAAACTATAACTTACAGCCCTATATATAATCACTTTGTTCTCACAATAATTGGTAAAATAAATATTCGCTTTTACTAATTTTTTAATAATTTTAAATATTCATATTTTTGCTAAATAATCGTAAATAATATTAAACATAATATTAATTATGAATGCTACTTAGAGCTTTAATACATTTTTTCCCCTTTAAAACTTAACAATCTTATATCATAAATCTAAATTAACTTCACATAAATCATAAATCTTTTTCTTAGTTAAAAAAACAAATTAAAATTCAATAGTATTTCATTATCACACACAATAATTAAAAAAATAATGGACTTTGCCAAGGATGTAACATAAGTAATTTTTACTACTTTCCTACTTTTTTCTAACCTCACACTTTTATTTAAATACATTTTTATTTCTTAAAATTGGTTAGATAAAACAATTTAAAAAGCAAAAGGAGCTGGTTTGAGCTGGGTGTTTAGTGTTAAAAAAATAAAAGGTAAAAACAGACATTTTTATTTATTTCTGTTCCACTACAAAAACTCTTTTCACTATGATACTCCTACATGGTAAATTAAAATTAAACAAAAAATGGTTCCTTTTTTTAAAAATATATCTAAAAACAAATTATTATTTTTTATTATTTTCCAATCGAAGCTCTAATACGTTCAGTAAAAGTGCAACAGCCTTTTATTATTATTATTATCGTTTTTAAAAATTTTAGTTATATATGGAGTTTTAATAAGTTTTTGCGTTAATGATCGATGTTTACTTGCGAAAGTAGTCAATGTGTAATGAAGTACATCAAATATATATTATTTTATTGTTTATGTTAATTGAATTAGTGTTGATTGGTAATAAATAAACAGAGCAGAAAAATATATTTAAACAAAAATGCTTAAAATTAATTTTGATGTTCTTTTTTTATTTTATTTTAATAATTTTTGTTGAATAAACCAAACTAAATATGGCGTACACAAGAAGACATAAATTCAAAAATATCTTTTTATTCAACTTTCTCTAGAGTTCTTTAAAAATATACTTAATTACTAACAAATTTTCGGACGTAATGCCTTAATAAATTCCCATAAATTACTTGTTGTAAAGTTTCTAGCGATATTTGTTTAAAGTTTGAACTTCTATACGAAAAAAAACATGTATATGACATGCATTAATGTGCGGCAAATTTAAGGCACAGACAATAATTCTTTTATTTAAAGGAATGAGTTATTTTTGAAAACTTTGTTGACTATAAAAGTCAGCTATCATGGCATTCATCAGTTTGTTTTTAATAATCTGAGAACAATTGTTAAGTTCAATTTCCGTTTCTTATATCGTGATCATTAAAAATACAAGTTTAAAATTGTGATACTTTATTAGTTTTTACGCTGTTACTTCTGCATTTAATACGTGGGTTTTTTTTTCGGAGCAGCAGAAAAATGTGCTCGTTAGAAATGGCGCCCAACGTGGGGCCTTAATCCACGACCCTAAGATTAAGAAACTGCATGTTCTAACGACGTGCCCCGTGGCGTCGTGGTAGGTGTGCCGGACTATCACGCCGGAGGTCTGTGTTCGAGCCCAGCTTCGAGTACACCTAATGTTTTTTTCAGGGGTACTGCCTCTTGTGAATAAATTTATTTATAAATGCCAATAAATTTATTTTTTTTTGTTCAACCGACTGCGAAGTGACTTAAAATCTAAGTGGGGATAGAAATTTTGTTACAATGCCATTTACTAAGCCTTTGAAACAATACAAATTTTCGGAACTTTAAAGTTTTTTTAAGTTTTACGCTATTTACCAAGTAACGCATAAGTTCCACACTTATAAAGTTAGTGCAGAGGTTTTATTGGCTACACTTCTACAATTGTGCCGGAATCCTGTTACTTGTAGTCGGGAAGGTTCAAAAGAAATGGCGCCCAACGTGGGATATGAGACTCAATTTGCATATAAAAAATAAAAAATAGAACAAAACAATTAATCGTAATTTGAACAGATTTATCCAAACAAATTCATAGCATATTTGCAAATGCAAAATTGGCTTAGAAAATTCTTAATAACTTTCGCGTTTTTGTTAGAAGATATAAAAAGTGTGTTTTATTGATTTATTGGCGCCCAATGTGGAGCCCTGACTTACGAAACGGCTTCTTATGAAGCACTCTGCATTAAAGCTTCTCGATTGTTCATTATTTTTAGTTTTATTATTAACATCAAAGTGTGTACGCCATATTAAAATTCAAAATTAATTATTTCTGATTTGTTTTGCCCCTTTTTTACAATTTTGATTTAAACAAATATAAAGGCTTTAATCAAATAAAGTTCCAAATCGTATGTTAACAGTAATTAATGTTTGAATATAATATTATTAAATAATAATAATAATTGTTTTCCTCGTAATTTAATACTCCGCTGGTTTGCACGCCAAATGGAATTAATTAAAATAAGAATGTCCAACATACTAAAAAAAAAATTAATAATTTCTTTGGAAAGATTTACGCGTTGCAACCAACCTGACAAAAATTCAAATTGAATTTGAAAAAAAAAAAAATACCTCCCCCCAATTTCAATGTTGTGATAATTCAGACTGTTTCACTGAGAAAAAAAAATGTGTAAACATAATACAAATTGTTATGGAGTAGCTAATATAATTGTTTCGTAGAAATAAATGTGCAATTTATATGATATTTATTATGTAACATTTAATTGAATATATTTTTTAAATTTTGTATAAAATTAACAATGTTTTTTTTTTGTATATTTTCTTGAAATCTTCAATTAAATAGGAAAAGCTTGGCGACATCTGCTTCTCTCTGCGCTATGTACCGACTGCTGGAAAACTTACTTGTGTCATTCTGGAAGCTAAGAACTTAAAAAAGATGGACGTCGGTGGATTGTCTGGTAAAAATTTTAGTTACCAAATCGACTTGAAAATCAACGATCCACAAACAGCTTCAATCACAATTTCATTATGTGGATTGAAATTTTCAAGTCGATTCGAGATGTGTTTATTTATTTTTAGCATTTAACATTAAACTTTCTTATATTTACAAAATAAATTACGTGTATATTTATCAAATTCGTTATGGTACAAGAAACGGTCTTCTTATAGCCAATCGGTGAAGAATTTTTCTCCATAGAATCTAATATGAAGTCTTGAATAAATTTTTTTGTGATATATTCATATGAGCAACACTTCGATAAAATGTGCATTTCGTTGACTGTCGTTTTGTAATATAATTAATCAAACTATAATATACATTTTTGTCAACTTTTTCTAATGTAATATGCTTGCATTTTATAATTTTTTAATAAATAAATTATATGCTATGGGATTATATTTTGACTTTTTTACATTTCTTTATTATTCTTATCTCACTTAATATAAATCTTAGCAAAAGTATTTTTGTATTGCTATACAATGTTCATTGTGAATACATATTTTTAATAACGTGTGTGTTCACAATGAACCTCCTAATATAATTTAATAAGTTTTTATACGAAGTTGTCCCTACGAATGCTATTTTAAAAAAAATATAAAAAGTGTTGCCTGTGAAAATATCAATCAAAGCTCTTCTAAGCTTTTACAAACAAACTCTAAATTTTGTTAAGTTTTTAATAAAACAAAAACAAAACAAAAAGTAATTTTATTATTTTGTTTTCATTTAATTCATTTTGATTCAATTTTTATTTTTGTAGAATAACAAAGAAAAAAACGCGATTGTTTTGATAATTAAAAAAATATATAATTAATATACAAAAAATTTTGATATATAATGTTTAAATTTTAGCTCGAGATTCTCTTTGAAGATTAAGTAATGATTAAATAAATGTTTTAAAAAGTCTACTCTTTTTGGGAGGTAGAATATTACAATTCACACCATTAACACATCAACTAACGTGCTCTACAAGCAGCTTGCATTATTTTTTCACTATCATGCGAGGATTTACTTTTTTGGCATTTTTCATGCCTTATTGGAAAAAAAAAATTTTTACAATTTTGATTTTTGATCTTTGACTTTGTGGTCTGAAAGATTCGTACGAATTTTAAGTTTTGACGTTTCTGGAGTATTTATTGTGAAGTGTAATTGGCAAGACAATGGATTTGAAATTTTTTTGTTTGATATAAGCAATTTTGACGTTTACGGGTTAATTACTACAAACTGTCCAAATTTGACGTCTATTTAGAATAAACTGTTTGGTAGTTGGACAGATATTTTCAAATTCAATTTTGACGTTTCCGGAGTATTCAGTACGAACTGTCATTAAAGGCAATAAATTTGACATTTTGTAGTTTGAGCGACGAGTACAAATCCAATTTTGACGTTTGCAGTTAATTCAGTTTGCAGTTTATGCAAGTTGTCATGGCAAAGAAATAATTATTTATAATTATTAACATTTTCTGATTTGACGGATATGCTTCTTTATATTATGCTGACTGAAAAAACTTCTTTTATGTGTTTTTTGATCATATACTATCTGGCAGTTCAGTAGTACCGTGTTGAAAATATCAAATACGACAACCAAAAGCGAATGGTGTTATTGCACCTCCTTACCTCACATTATAGCTATTCAAACTCGTCAGGAAACAAAAAAAAAATAACATTTCTTAATTACCAACGAGAATCTACGCAATTGATGAAAATTGTTACATTTAAATAATTATATTATTTATTTTCAATATAATTTTTATTTATTTAAAATTTGAAATTTAAAGTAACGTAAATAATTTTTAATTCAAAAAAAAAAAAATACTTAAAAATATTTTTATATTTAAACATTTAACGTAAATCAGTAACGCAAGAAAATTAATGGTAAAAAAAAACAAAAAAAATTGCAGTACAAAAAAAAATTAGAAGTAAATTCGACAAAAAAACATATTTTGTTTTCTTTTTTTCTATTTTATAGATCCATATGTGAAAATTGCTATCATGCAAAATGGAAAACGTTTGAAAAAGAAGAAGACAAGTATCAAAAAATGCACCCTCAACCCTTACTACAATGAGTCGTTCTCATTTGAAGTTCCATTTGAACAAATACAAGTATGCGAGAATGTATTATACTATCCTATAAATAAATATTACTGTTTAATTTAAAAAAAAAAAACAACCCACCACAATAACAAACTAACAATCCGTTATATTTTGTATTTAATTACAAAACTAACAACAACAACAATATAAAACCCGAAAACAGAAATAAAACATAACTTTTATCCTTATACAACAAAATACTTAAATATTTAAAAAAAAATACATTACAACTTTAAGTAGACACATATTTAAAAAAAAATCCAATGGTTTTCACAACCTGTCTCAAAAAAATACTACTTCTACTACTAGTACTTACTACTATCCATACTACAGACACATTATAATACTTTTTCTTTTATACAAAAAAAAAAAAGAAAATTTATACAAAAAACACTCCCAAGATTTTGATACTTGAACACTCCTCCCCTTCTGCCATCACCTCTCTCAGCATAAATGTGTTGTATTGTATTTTTGTTGTAAGCAATTGAGCAAATAAAAAAAGTACCAGCTGAGCCGTTGCACACAGTTTATAAAAACATAAATGTTATATTCTATAATAATGAGTTTTTACTTGTAAATAATAAAACTTAATTATTTTCTGTATACTTTCGAATACCAATATGTGTTTCGATGTTACACTTAAGTGCGCCCTTTAATTTTTGTGTTGCCCACCACTCCCCCTTGCCCCGTATAAAAAATTTAATACCCTGTGAATGCATACGGCTGGTAGAAATGTTTTATTTCGGTTCCCATTTACAAATTAGTCATGCAACTAACCTTATAAATTAAATACAAAAAAAAAATACTACTTATTTTATCTTTGTTTTTGTTTTAATTGATGTTAAACGTTTATTTTTGTTTTATCGATTTTTTTTTATTCGCTGTTAGCTTTAATGATAAGTGTATATTTTTCAAATAAATCTAACTGATTTTATAGCTTCATACTAAATCATCCAGATCACCGGAACCAAAATTTTGGATTCAAAAAATTGAGTACTTAATTTTTAGGTTTAAATTAATGAAAATTATCGGATACATCATGCTTACAATAACGTTCCTAGATCAAGGAGTATTTTGTGCACGAATTTCTTTTTGTAACCAAACAAATTCAAACAACTTGACCTTAAAGATACAACTTATACTCACCCGGTTTGTAAAGGAACTCTGCATGAGGCAGTCTTTCATCCTTCTTGATTCCGGCCAAGAGTTAAGGCATTAACGATGACTTGCTTGGTCCTTGGAACTTGGCCTCTTGGGTTAGAACTAAGAATCCGAAAATGTATTAATTTATTTGTGAGCCATCGAATATAGGTTGTAGTTATTTTTTATTTCATGTGATCAATAGATCATTGTCGAGAGTATAAATAGTAATTATGATAGCAATTTGGACTGCCATTTTAAAGTCTTAATAGTTGTGTGACATTTTACAAGGTATAGGTACTTAAGACCGGATGGATCCTATTTGAAAAGGTCGCATGTTCCAGAAAAGTTATATTTTGTGGCGTTAATATAAAAAAAAAAAATGCTAAGCTTATACAAACAGTCTTTATTGGATGTTTGGACCCCATGTTGGGCGCCATTTTTTAGAGAATAATTTAGTGGTTCACCTTTGTGAACTTTAACAAAACTACCATAGCTGATTTCATGCATAAAGAATTCACAAGATCATGAAATTTTTCCTACTTTTATATTAATATTTTGCTAGAGGTTTTACGATGGGCGCCATTTAAAAGCTTAATAATTCATAGAGACATCTTCAAACCCACACGATTTAACATGCTCAGAAGCATTTTTTGTAAAGATATACCTCGATAGTTGTTGCAGGACATGGGGATTGGTTTTTTAATGGAGAGTATTGAAACGATAGTCCCGTCCTGCGCATACTTTCCTTCATATTATTTGATGCATGCGCCTTCTAAAATCAATAGTTAGTTACTTAGGTTTCTTTTTAGTTTCCGGTGTAGTTTCCATCACGGATTAATCGGTATTATTGTATTGTAAGGCTGCGTAAGCTCTTTGTTTTCTCTTTACGCTCGCTGCGATTGGTTTATGCAGATGCTGCAGATAGTTCTCGTGTGACCATTTTCAAACGAACGCATTAATCATCTCCACGGGTTTTTTTTTTGTTTGTTCTTTGTAGTCGCTGGAAACTCCAGTATCAAGTTTACATGGCTTATATTCTGTGGAAATAAACTCTCAAAATTCTATCAGAGAACTGGCGTACTCGTGATATTAAACCTCAAAATTATTACAACCAAATGGATAGTCATCCAGAGAACAGTTCTCGAAAGTTTATAACTTAAAGTACTCTCAAACGGATGTGGACACCTTTAAGTTGACAGTTTAGAAATTGCGCGAAATTTTAAATTAAACTTTCAAATCCTTGATTTGAAGAAAATTTATAAAAGCAAACCAAATCCTTTCTTTTGATTAAAACTCTTGATAAGGCTACAACGTCTAAGTCTACTTTTCGCAAGAAACACTAAGGCCCGTTTGCTGAAACGATACTTAAGGATTTATGTTCGACATAGATCCTTAAGTGACAGTTTATGCAAAGGAAAAAGTAGAGTATTTAAGGATTTATGTAGAACATAGATGCTTAAGTATCGTTGAGCAAAAGGCCCTAAAGCTTTGAAAAATTCGTTCATGACTGTTCACATTCATCATAATTCAAAAACAAAATTTTCCTTTATTTAGAAAAATATACACTTCTCAAGCTAAAAATAAAAAAAATTATTTATTTGGAAAAAAAGAATTCATAAAAAGCTGCCTTGTTTCAAGTAAATTAGTATTATCGATGTTATTTTGAAAATGTAGTCGTTCAATGTGATCTGTTATCATAATTTTTAAACAAAGCCTCACGTTAATCTTCTGTTTTGCTTCTTTATAAGAATTTAAAAAAATATACCGATTAAAAAAAAAAAACATTTATATTTTTATAATCTTAATTATTAGCAATATTTACGAAAATCTCTGCAAATGTTATACTCACCTAGTAGGATTTACACAATGCAATTAGTTGCAAGAAAAATATATTGAACCCGCTTTCAAAGTCTGATAATTTTGAAAAATTCACTTCAAAATTGATTTTGACAAAAAAAAAAAAAAAAAAAACAATAAATAAAAAAAAAATATAACATTCACTATGGTTGTCATCTTCCACAAGAAAACTCTTCGTCCTTTATCTGTCTCTATTTTCACAATCTGTCTTTTCTCAGTCCCTCAAACATTGATAAATTCTGACATTTTTTTTCTCAATCGGTACGGCGTCAAAATTAACCCCGGGTTCATTATTTTGACACTGTCTTCTAATTTGGATACAATTGTATAGATACACATATCAAAATCGATAAACAAAAAGGATTTCGATGTCAAGATACTCATAAATATGTGTATGTACTATACCCTGGACGTCGACCATGAATCGAAATTAAAAACACAATCAATCGCATTCGCTTTTAAGCTAAATTAATAAAAAAAAATTTGTCAAAAATCCTTCTCAAGATTATTATCCCATTAGAATACCTAAAGTAAACCGAAAAATAAACCCTCACAAAACACACACATAAACTTGTTCACTTCCTTCAAAATAGGATGAATTCATGATTTAAAAAAAAAATAAATAGCGATGACACCAACGGATTCACAAAACAGCATAAATCGCAAACTCCAAATCCAAAAGAAAACCATTAAAACTCAATTTGACTTTAAAAAAATTAAAATAAATTTATATTAAAAAAGAAAAAAAAAAGATGTAATAGGATTGAATATTATACATTTTCGTCTACCAGTATTTAATGAACAATTGCTGTTCGTTATGTGTTCATCCTGTCATAAATATGTGTAACAATGTCATCCTTAAAATATATACATCCTCATATACATTCTTTTCCTCACAAAAATATACATCTCATTCATCTGTCATTTACATTCACTCTCTACTTATATAATGAAATTTGCTAAAAAAAAAATGGCTTACAATTACTGTTATAACAATTAAGTATTTTGTGTAAATATATATTTGAACAGAAAAGTACTTAATGTGCACCAAAGTAGAAAAATCCTGCAAGTTCCCTGCCCAATTTACACAAAAACTTTAGCATATGCATGGAAATCAATTACCGTTATTTTAAAAGATTAATGTAAATGTTCACTGATTAAAATAATTGATCATGTACAAAATTTAATAACTTTCCACATTATATAATATTTTTTTTTTCATGTTTTACTTATTTTAAGCAATTTTCGTTTTTGAAGCTTCGCGCTCTTCGTTTTTCATTGGAAACTTTAGATATTGCTCTGAGATTTCAGATTTTTGTAGCCGAATGAAACGCAAAAAGATGTTTTTATGTATAACATTTTATGTTTCTTCATTTATAAATTGTCTAGAAGGAGACAAACTGAGTTCGCACTAACTTGGCAAGTTGGCAGTCTGACACATTGTTGTGTATGTGAAAGCAAATGAAAAAATTTCACTTCAAATCGAGATTTCGAGATTTTGATCTAGATGTAATCTAGATTTGATTTTTTGAGGCAAAATCTAAAAAAGATGAGCAGTCAGGGAAATCATTTTGATGAGTCTTATGAGTTTGGCAGATATAGATATACAATCTAGATAAGGCAAGATGTGAAAGTTTCTTCGAACGTAAGATAGGATCGCAGTTAAAAAAGTCAGTGCCCCTCAAGACTTAACGCCGCTTTGGTTGCTGAATTTAACTGAGCACAATTAAGTAAGCTGTCAATTTGGTTTTGATGTCACTTGAAAAGTGGTGCCAATTAGAAAAACAGTGTGCTCAGTAGGGATAGTGTGTTTAAATGTAGTATTTAACTATTACCAAGAAGTGTAAATTTTAGAAAGCAATTCTCATAAAGATTTAAAAAAAATATAATGCTATTTTTATTTGATTAGTTTTTTAAATTCTTTATTTTCACATTTTGTTTTCTTATTTTAAACTCTTAAACAAATTTAATAAATAAATTAATTAAAGTGAACATTTTAGCTTTTTCTTTAAAAAATAAACCAAATGTCTTCCATAAATCCTTTCCTTAAAAAATACCCAATCAAAATATATCTTGAAAAACCATCCTTTAGCAACGTAACTATAATTGTTTAGTTAAAAAAGTAGTTAATTAAAAATAAAGTAATTTATTTTTAATATTTAGATAAAGCATAAAATAACATATTGTTTTTATACCTTTATTGTAATATAATATAATGAGTACCGCTTTTCTGTGTTGCCTAATATGAGCGTCTTCCCTCCAAAAATAAATAAATATTTATATATTTATTTTAACAACACAATATAATTTACGATCTCAGACAAAAAATAAAAGTTATCGTAAATAAATATTGCGTTTACTTTAATTTTGTTAAAATAAAATATTTTGATTTAATATTTATTGAAGATGTTTTCTTCTTCCATTGTTAATGGTGGAATTATAGTATTTCTTTATTAATTAATCCCTTTTTTTAACTTTAATTTAAAAAAAAATTACAATTAGAAAATTCAACTTGTGGTTACTGTTGTGGATTACGATCGTATTGGTACATCTGAGCCAATTGGACGATGCATTCTTGGATGCGCTGCTACTGGCACTGAATTACGGCATTGGTCTGATATGTTGGCATCACCGCGACGGCCAATCGCCCAATGGCACACGCTTAAGGATCCTGAGGAGACCGATGCTCAACTGGCTGCAATGAAATAAGCAGTTTAATGAATTAAATAAAAATATTCACACATGCATACATAATAATAATAGGAAATGATGGAATGTAATATTTTAAAAATAAATGAGAATCCCTATTTAATATACATGAAGACATCAACGGAACAGGTAGATTAATTGTTAAGTGTTGTTGAGTGGGTGTTGTAATTTAGTGTTGTATTTAAATATGAATGTTTGATTTATATAATTTATTATAATATTTGTAGATATTTTGTTATTCATTTAAGATTTGAATCAAACGAATGTCTCGTGATCATCTCAGTTCAATTTTTCGATCACACTTTTGTTAGATAAAAAATCCGTATGGGGTTCCTCAGGGTAATCATTATCATTTATAAACAATGTTGTTTCTTTGATTAATTAACGATATTCTTGCAGTTAGGCAAAGAATTCAAAGTCGAGTGAAGAAGAGCAAGTATTAATTTCTCATACAAATGAGATCGAACACACTTGCTTCTGGTTGATGGAACTTTCTTAGTAATTAATTTTACATGAACTAGAGTCGGGAAATGTGCAATTGCTAATCGCGTGATAATTCTGATCAACGTCGACGGGTCATCCGTGACATCTTTAGCCCAAGTGGCAATATTTTCAACAGAAAAAGCGATTGGAGGTTTTCCGTTACTCAAGCTTCTTTCAGTCTAGCAGCTTAGAGAAGTAGTATTTGAGTAAGTTGCCGTATGACGGCCAGGAAATCTGTTAGAAGTAATTTGAAATCCTCAGGAATAAAGCGTTCTATAGTTTGTCGACATGTATTTTGCATCTACTTACTATATATATAAATATAAAAACAAAAACGACAGTTGTTACAATTGTTTGTTATATCATTTTCTATAGTAGTATAAAACATTTTGGCACACCCTGTATGTCTCAAAAACTCAATAGGGCTTTTTAGGTAACAACGATATATCTCTTTCTCGTTCTCACAGAATTGTCAAAAACAGCAGTATGGTGAACAGCTGATTTTTTTTTTATCATTGTTGAAAAATTGATTGAAAACAAAAGCGGGAATTTTAAAGATTTGTGCGCGAAAATTGTGAAAATTGTTGGTTTTGCTAATTAAAATAAATTTTTAAGCCACGGAAATCACAAATTTCACACAAAAAAGAATACCGCATTTAAAAATTATTTCCAAATTGTTTTCTCCAAGATCTTGAGTTTGACAGTTTGAAAAAAGCGCGATACATATTTCAATCTGTCTTCTCCATAGTGTGAGCTTTGACAAGATGGTAAAACTTCCTATTTGAAAATATTGAGCTGTCAGATTTTGTTTTGTTCATTTCAAATTGCATTTCAATTAGATCACAATGTCAATTTGAAAGAAGCCAAATCCTTTCGCTGGACTCATTTACCAAAAATAACATTACTGTCAAACTCATGTGTTGTCATTTTTATTCAAACTCATGTGTTGTCATTTTTATTCTATGTTCTTGTCAAAAACTTACAGTTTAGAGAGAGACAGAAAATCGAATCCATCAAATTTATGTCTCAGTGATCTACGGAAAAAATCTCATGGATATTCCATGATCTCTTCCAGAGACTTTTTTTTTGTGGGACACGCTTTTTATGTGTGAAATATGATGTCGGTCAAATGTCCTTCTATTGGTCGACCAGCTTTAAAGAGACGCAATATTTGATGACTCTGGCGCTTAGGTCATGTTTAATTTGAGCCGTTCGTCTCTGTAGCTTATTAGCATACCCCCGGAAAGAAAATTGGAACCCGCTCAAGGAAAAGCCCAAAATGGCCCAATCGCACAATCGACTTGACAATGTCAAAGTGCTCGCGCAGAATGTGTCATTGACGTACTAGATATGGACCGCCAGTCGGTTGAAATTTTCATACAAACAGCCAAGAAAAGTTGTTCCATCTTAAAACAGCCTAAAAACGCCATCATCTTTTAGTGTTAAATACGTGTTCTAATTTCGCCATTAGAATTTAAATGAAAACGATAATATATTCATCTGTAGGTAACTCATGGCATAAGGAGTGGATGTGTTTTGTAAAATAAAAGTAGTTTGATAATAACTTCCACCAAAATATTTCAATAGTAAATAATTAATTAAAAAAATCATATCACTGCTACGCAGATTCCCTGCTAGTAGTTGATGGCGCCCCTAGTTATGTTGGAACACGCGTGAAGTTGGCTACTGGCGGTCCATACCTAATACGTCAATGGAATGTGTATTGTCGGAGTCGAGTTTGGTCCCTTGAAGGGTACACACGGTGGTCCGGGAGCCACCGTCAATTTTAAGTAATATATGTAACTAAGTTACAATTAATCAGGGCGGCTTGTCCCCCAGCAATTAGGCTGCTACAACTAAGCAGCAGTTATGGAGCCAGGAACTAGCATCGTACAGGCGGATGTTCAAGTGCGCTCCAAGTAACAGCTAAAGACTGGATGTAGTCTTCCCGTTCAGTTTTTTTTTTACCGCTTGGTATTGTACCAGCATCTTTCCGGGTGGCATGCCCACCCAGTAACTGAGCTGCTACAAAGCAGCATTAATGGAGCCAGAAAGTAGCATCTGTTGGGGATGGTCAGCAGAGCTCCAAACAAAAAGCAAGAGACAGGGCGGCCTTTTCCCACCCAATTTTCCTTTTTCACCGCTACCTAACTGTATCAACTTTTAATCGGACAGCAACAGCAATTATGCCGTTACAAAACAGCAGTTTCTCACGTGATAACAAATTTGAACATCAGGCTAGCAGACCAAAATGCTGTTATTAAATATCGGTAGTATCGCAAAGGGACAGCCTACCCAAGCAACAAAGTTTTAATTCTAAAGATCATCAAATTAATTAAATAGTGGTGATTACATATATCACAAAGTCAATTTTATTACAGTATATATAATTTTATAAATTATAATCGTGCAATTCATCTTATTATTTGTTGATATTCTAAGTTTTATAATAATTTCATCTCTTAAATGAAATATGTTGTCAATTCTATCATCTGTAAATGTTTTATTTTGTTTAACATATGCACTTTGCATATACTAATGTATTGAGCTCTCGCTCTAGCATCAAAAGATATCAGACAAACGTGTCAAAGAGACAGTCTTTTCGCTTTGTAATTACACGAGATGCGTACATCATTCGTATCTCGTCTTTTGTTTAGTTTTAAGTTTTTTTATTTTATTTTTTGTATATATGTATATTAAACCAGACAATACGTCACAGCAACTGTAATACCCTCTCTGTCGAGCAAGAGCAGGAAAACCTTTATATTTATCTTTTATAAAATAACTTTTCGCCACGAGGCTTTTCATAATATAACTGAAAAAGAAGGCCATACATTACAGCCACTTTTGTACACGCTAAAGCGAATAAGAATAAATTAGAATTAGAATAAGACAAAAAAATGTAACTCGAAACTAAAGACTCAATAAAAATTCAATTCAATTCAATGTGTATTGTCACATCAGCGATGTGGCATTTACCACCGTCGTTTTGGAACTTTATGTCATTCACATCCATTTCATTAAATATGATACAAAATACATTAATTTGTTCGATAATGATGACAGTAGGTAGACTGCATAACAACAATGTCAATGGTTATTTCTAACAAATGTTGCATTTGACGTTTTCGAACATCGAGACTCGCCATTTGGTAAAAAGGTGTCTGAAGTATGTTTCAATGTGAAACAACAGCTCATTATTATATATATACTGCTTGTTATTCGAAGCTGTTGGACATTCAAATTATCAAAAAGATTCCATTTATTAAAAACAATCCATTTAAATCATTCAAAATTGACACAGTTCTCTGTCCAAACCTGCTTAGACTATCAATGGAAGAACTTATTCCTGTCGAACGAAACAT
This sequence comes from Baccha elongata, assembly GCA_951217065.1. Classification (NCBI taxonomy): domain Eukaryota; kingdom Metazoa; phylum Arthropoda; class Insecta; order Diptera; family Syrphidae; genus Baccha; species Baccha elongata. The sequence goes on from OX578272.1 coordinate 250,691,215, forward strand.
CGACCAATTTTTAAAATAAACTTAATGCAAAAAAAATTAGTCTTCACAATTAAGTCGCAATTTGGCGACATTTGACATCCCAAAGACATTCGTTTGATCCAATGAACATTTAAAAAACTTATCATATAGTTTATTAATATATCATATTTACTTGTAAAGTTCTGCTAGAAAAATTAAGAGGAATCAACAAAAACAAAATCTCATAAAAGCTGCAAATACCATCAACAAATTGACAGCTGCAATCAACTGAAATACCGAAAATTAAATCAATCATTAAATCCAACAATACAAAAAAATCACAAAGAGAAAGATCTCCTCCTCATCTCTTCAACCTTGCAGTAATTAGTTGGAGAATGCAACTAAACTAACAACAACGCAACATTTTCAACATAAAATCAACAACAACAACAACAACAACAAAATCATTCCCCGAAATAAAAATTCCTATAACATTTACATTTTTAATTCTAACATTCAAATAAAAGTATAAAAACAACAAACAAAAAAGTATTTATTATTATTATTGTATTTTTAATAATATTTTAAAAAAATCAAAAAAAAAATAAATTTAAAACAAAAAAAAACTTCGTTCAATATACAAACAAACAAAACTTAAGTGCAAACTGTTTTAGATTTGCTACAAAAAAAATTAAAAAAAAAATTAACTTTAAATCTTTCCCAACAAAATACGAAAAATTAAAAAATAATTTAAAATTACCAAAAAAAAAATGCAGTTATTTTTATTATTATTATTATCATTACGACTGTTTATTATTAAAATCAAAAATAAATATCTCTCTATTTATGCAACAAGTTCAGAGTTGATTAGATATTTATAAATAAATTAAAAACAAAATCGTAAACAAAACAGTGCAAACACCATAATAATAAAACAAAAACCATAACAACTTTATTGCATTGAACTCGCAAGTTAGTTTCACAGAAAGAAAATTATTAAAGTTTTTTGTTTTAAATGTGAAATTAATTTTCATTTTGCAGTAAATAATATATGTTAAATTAAAATTATATTCCAAACAAAACAACAACAAAATATATTATTATTAACCCAAACTAATAATAACAATTGAAAATAAAAACTGTTATGTAAATTTCATTAATAATTGTGTAAGTATATCTAAAAAAAATAAATTCAAATGTAAAAATATTAGCAACACAACAACCAACAAAGAAAATACTTATATTATTAAAAATAAAATAAAGTTAAACTTTATTCGTGATTTTCTGAATATAAATATATATATCATTTTGCTAAGTTATCTTTTTTTATTTGGAAAAAAAACATCTTTAATGTTATATATTTATTATTGTGTACTACAAAATATTAAATAGAATATTATTTACTCTCATACTCCGTCTTGGTATTGTTGTATTTAAATATGTAATTAAATTTGGAGGTTTTTCAAAATTTAAACAAAAAAAAAAACATCGTTAAAAAAACATTTTTTAAATTTATTAAAAACAAATATATATAAATTATATTTTATATGCATAGATGAAGATTTTTAGTTTATGTATGTGATTTTTATTTTCTCTAATCGATGACAAAATGAAGTTACTCCAACGATAATAATAGGTTTCATTGGCTTAAAAATAGGTAGTTCTTATGTTGTGTTATAATTTTTTAATTTCAAATATTCCCAGCATGAACGGTTAAATAAAAGATTATTTTATGCAAAGTTTTTGAAATTTGCATACTTTTAGGATATTCACAAGTTATAAAATGTTTTGCTGAATACTATTGTCAGACTTGCCATCTCGAGTTGATTCGCAAAATAAATCTGTCAGTGAAAATTATATTTATTTATATAGCGTAATTTATATTAAATTATATAGCGCACCCATATAGCGCATCCGTTTTGTTCAGTTTCATTTAATTTACTTTCCGTTTAGAGCAACAATCGGCCGAAACTTGACGTAGAATTATGGCTTTTGTTTGCTTTCGTCTAAAATGTTTAGCCCTTTAAGTTAGACGGTCAGTGCAAGGATGGGTGCGTACTGAGTTGTATATAACAGATCGAGTACAAGAAATTCATATCTTGTGGGTATAATTGCGCATTGCTCTAGTTTCGTCAAGTTTTCGATAAGTTTTGCTAACAACGCAGTTTATATACGTAAATTTGACCGTCTAACGTAATGAGGAATTGACAGCGCTTAAGGACACTCTCTTAGTAACGCTGATGTATTTCTGCATTCTTTTTCATTTGGTTTTGTGAGCTTGTCTTTTGAAATTGAGCTAGTTTTACCAGTTTCTAACACATATGACATAAACAAACACGCACCCTTCACTTCACAGGTGACAGATTGTGTTTTTTCTGACTGTCAAACTCAACATCTTACACTTTTTACAATGAATTCGCACACCAGACATTAAAATTTGTCAACAATGATAAGAAAATTTTGCATTTGTCATCAGTAAAGTGCTAGACATTGCTGTGCGAACAAGAAAGAGAGTAGTTACCTAAAAAGCCTTATTAATTGACATCCATTCAGCACGTATATACTTTACTTTACTGAAAATTGGTGTGCCATATGAATGGCGATTGAAATCACAACCAAGGACTTGAACCTAAAATTCACGATTAGCATAGAATTATTTCCATCCATTGCTTTTTGGTTGAAGAGCCATATTTTATACATAATTTCCACTGGTAGAGCTTATGTATTATTGAGCTTTTATGAAGTTGCGTTTAAGCTGACTGTTATAAACTCGTCTAAATGAGAAACAGATACATAGATTGGATTGCTACCGTTAAACTAGATGTACCTACACTTAAATACACGTTAGCTCTACATAAGCATTTTTAGTTTCCTATCCAGGCTTTGCTTATTTAAGGATCAATTTTGAAATTCGTTTCACTGACAGCCACTACCAGCAAATATGTAAAAATACTCAAACTATTTTAGCCAACATAAATTAAGTAAAATGGACAAATATTATCAGTGTAGCCCAAAATTCGCTAAAACTGTTATCGTGAATCTAAACATCAAACTGACAGTATTTTTGAGGCTTCCAGTGTTAGAAACAAAATGCAGCTTTCTGTTAATGTCGAATCACAGTAATTTGCTACTGACTGTCAGCCTCACCCAGAATCACAGGATCACGCTTATCAGAGTGATAGTTGCTGTCAATTTCAGGATCAAACCACAATAATAATAATTAATATGATGGTTTTTGGTAGATAAACTGATGTTTTTTTGACATTTGTGCTAAAGTGCAAAATATACATACATAGCTGTTTGATGAAAACACTTTTGAGGGATGTTAAAGTACACAATTTCGACGCAGACAGTCTGATTTGAATACGAATCACGAGTTGCTTAGTAATTGTAACTGCTTTCTTTTTTGACTTAAGGGCCAACCATAATAGTCGTAAGCAAACGAAAGCTAATGTCATAGTTCTACTTCAAGTTTCCTTAAATGCCGCCATTACTTTCCGTCGACCATAATGGTCGAACGCACACGCAAGCCAATTTCACATGTATTTGGCTGGCTGTCAGATTTACGCACGTAAACTGCGCTCTGGAGCGCTCTTTACGTACGGAGGCAAAAGTTAACGAAAACTTGCCGAAACTGAGCAATCCGACATTATGCGCGCACTATACAAATTCCTTGTTCTCGCTAATTTCGTACGGCATCGTACGTACTAATTCTTCTATTATGGTTCTGCCTTTACTAGGAAAAAAAAAACACTCTTCCTTGTTAAACAAACCCAACACATTCAAATTCCTCTTAAGAATTTTCAACTAGCATTTGCTTCCAAAAATTAAATGTTTTCATATAATTTATTATTTCATTGCAACCTCTTAAAAATAAATAACCACAAAATACTTCATTTAAAAAAGAACTTATGTCACATATGTCATTCGAATTGAAAAAAAATCACAATAATAAAATATTAACTGTGTGAGTTTATTTCTTCCTTTAAAATAATTTATTTATTCTACTTAAAATTTTATATGTATGTATTTAAAATAAAATATATATATTATAAAAAATAATGAAATATTAAGAACAATAATAGCTATTACTTATTTATAAACAAAAACAAAAAAAATATTATACACAATAATACTAAATTCTTTATATATAAAAATATATATATAAATAAAAAATCAATCTTACCTTAGAGAAAAAAAAATGACAAATTCAAATATTATATTGAGTAAAAATATTATATTAAAAAATAATATTAAATTAGATGTTATGTCATGTATAAATATTATGAAATTACGTTTAAAATACAAAAACAAAAAAAAATATAACAAAAAAAGTGTGTGTATTTGGATGATATAAAATATATACACAACACGAAAAACTAAAATTATGTAAAATATATTTCACAACAGAAACAAAAACAATACAAAAATGGTATAAAGTTTATTAAATGTAAAAACAAAATATGAATACAAAGTATATATACAAAAAAAAATAAATTAAATTATAATAATTCATGAATGCTTTTGTTTTTTTTTTTCATTATTATATTTCATTTGTAAATGCTATCTTAAAACTTTTCCTTGTTAGTTATTTTCACATGACTGCATTATTTTTATTTTTATGTCAGCTAAAAAAATCCTACCTTTACTAAAAGTACTTATGTAGACTTAAACAAAAAAAAAAAACTATAAAAGAAAATTCGATCCGTACATTCTTATATATAAAAAAAATAAAAAGAGCAACTTTATGTAAACAAATAAAATTAAATTATTAAATTCAAACAAAATAAGAAAGACTTAGCTTAATTATATAAAAGATACAACATAAATTATAAATCACGCTATCGACCAAAGAGTGAATAAAATAAATAATTAATTTAAATTAGATATTATTTTATTTTATTTAAATTAATTCATAATTTATTTCAACTTTCATATCAATAGAAATACAATATTTTTTTATAGGTAGGAAATGTAGCAAAAGGAAAAAATATTCAGACTCATCAAATTTCGTAGAAAACATGCACCTTACGTTTTAAATAATTGCTAACAACGACGCATATACTTTAATTATAATTTTTACATATTATTTTTTTTTTTTAATTTAAAATTTTAAATAAAATGGCAGGCAAGAATGGTAATTAAAAACAAATATAATGGTATTAGAAAATGTTAGAATATAGTTAGTTAACACAGCACTTTTATCACACACATAAACATATGCATAGGTACTCGAAAACGCAGTACATTTTTTATATAATAAAAAAAAGAACAGGATTATTATAAAGAATTTATAAACTTTACCAATCCCACGGAATAAAATAGAAGGTAGAAGATATATTTAGAAAATCATTTCCACAAAGCTAGACGTCAAGAATTATTATAAAACTGAAATAGAAAATGGGTCTGCTAAAATTTTATACAAATTTATTATTTCAAAAAAACAAACCAAAATATGGAAAAGGAAAAGCACAAGACTTTATATAAGGATACAAATATTAATCGCCTGTAGCAAAAATCATTTTTCTTTTCGTTAAAAGTTGCCATAAACATACAAAAAAAATTACACTCGCACTTAGAATGGATAATATAGGACAAAATAAATACTATTAAAGACACAAAATAGCGTTTCAATGGAAAAGATTTATATAAATAGCAATTTAATTTTATTAATTGTTTTTTTATTTTAATTAATCAATTATTTGTTTTTTTCATTTTATAAATATATAATAAAACCATAGAGAATACAATCTCTAAATTAAAACTGAATTCAAATAATTTTTTTGAAAAAATGGTGTTTAAAAAAACCGTAAAATACAAAAATGTCCTCCCAAAGATGTATTATTATTGAATATATATATATTAAAACAAAAACAAAAATAAATAGGAAAAAAACTAGATGTATTTACCTAAAATAAAAATTATTTTAAACGTTCATTTTTTTCTATTAAATTATTATATAGTGTCGGGAGTTGTATTTATTATAATATAATAATTAATACGAAATATAACTTAATAATAAATAAATAAAAATACGTAGGTGTAAATGATGAACTAATAATGTACGAAAAAAAAACAGCAACAACAAATATATGATTTTAAATTATATAAAAAATAACAACAACAACTGTAACAATGTTAAGTAAATAAAAATGAAATACAGAAAAATAAGTAAAATATATATATGATTTAATAATGATACAACTGCAAATATAAAATAATATTATTAAAAAAATAAATTAAAAAAACTGACAAAAAAAACTGAATAAATGAAGGCATTATTATAAAAGAAAAGAAATAAATCTCTGTTATCGATTTAACTGTGTTTTCTTTGTTTATAACTTGGCAGCACTTTTGGTATGTGTTTTTTTCTGACAATGCCTAGGCTTATTTCAGAGTGAAGTATTTAAGAGCCAAACCATAGAAGTCGAAAGCAAACTGAAGGTAATGTCATATGCAACGTCAATTTTCTGTATTGCCGTCATTAGGCTCCTTTGCATAATCAAGTTAAATAAATACGATTGAATGATAGGATGTTTTCTCTATCATATCTTTTTAGACAAAAAAGAGAGAAATCTAGTTGAAATGACGAACTTTTGAAGCGTTTTTTTTTTTTTGCATATTGGTTCTATTTATTAAGTCCGAACTGTCATTATGCCGTAACATTTCCACAGCATCTTTCACACATGTTCACAAATAAGAAAATAATGTATGAGGGTTGCGGCAGGATGGGTCCGAGTCAAATAAGAGATGTAAACACATTGTTTAATATTTTAAATTACCAACGAACACTGTCCATAACAGTATAATAAAGGAAGGCAGCTTCAAATTATAAAGATCGGAATCATGAGTAATGTCCAACTCCTAAATAGTGGTTTTTCCATTAATTATTTGCTTGACCGTCTAAGTGTTCATCGCAGAATTTTCATAATAAAGCAAAATATAAAGAGTGATGGAAAATAAATTTCCTTAAAAATAATAAATAATTTATGGTGGTTATCTTTTTTTTTAATGCAAGGTGTCTTAAAATTGTGTCACTTCACAAAAACTACAACCGCCTTAAGCGAGGCGTCCTCAAAAAATGTATGTTAACCACCTACCTGATCACGAGAGTGGCTACTCACTACGTCAGACTTACTGCTTGAACAGAATGGTGTAGCTGTAGTACAAGGCCGAAATAATTGACCCCGTTATAACGTTGTAAGGCACTTTATGTCATTTTTATTGGTTTCATTCCGAAAAGGAGAGAATTGTGAATGAAATGGATCATTAAAAACGGTCCCTTTTTCAATTGTGTAGGTGGTATTTGACCAAAGACTCATCTTGAATGGCCATATAACATGCTACCTATACTGCCATGCAGTTTTTAACTTGTTGAATGACTGTTATGAAAATAACATAAAACAACTGCCAAACACTCGTATTCAACATCTATATAGGCTCGCTCTTGTTGAACGATTCTTTATAATAATGGCCGATGAATGTGCGATCTATTGAGGTATTTCCGAATGTATTGAAGTATAGCCATTTAATTGGTTTTAAAATACCTAATTTAAAACAACCGAATAAATATTAAAAAGTGTTTGGAGAAACTGGGCATCCGATACCAAAACTAAATTCTACATATATCAAATAACTTTAAAAATAGTTCCTTAAAAACATTGTTCTTTGGTAGGCAGCAGACAGTTCTTTTGTTCATGCGTTTCACCTTTAGAATAATCTCCCCCAAAATCTGAAGAGGAGCATAAACAAGGATAGAACCATTGAGTTTATAAACTAAATATATAACATAAAAAGACACTTTTTGAATACTTCGCAATCAACTTTTAACATGTCGTTGACTCCAGTATAGTTTTACAAATTCTCTAAGGCTCCTTATCTCTTCTCTTTCTTATTTTTCTTTATTCCTTTTCTTATTTCTACCTTAAAATTAAGTATTTTTAAAAGTTATTTTATTGAAAGAAAATCCACCTTTTACCTGTATAGAACTAAAAGAATAAATTTTCAATTATGTACAGCGTTACGATTGAAATAAATAAATAATAAATAAACATATTTGCATATAAAAAATATGAGCTGGATTTAAAATTCACTTTGACCGAATTTAAATGAAAAGTCGTTTTCATTGATTTTTGAACAACAACAACAATTTAAAGGTGCTACCACCAATTGTTTACGAATTTTATTATTCGTTTTTATTTTGTTTCACGTTATTTTGTTTTCACGGAAATGTCTTTAAAAAAAGGATTTGTACTCACGCTGAATACATCCTAGTATCAAATAGAATAAACATAAATCTTAAACGGAATTTATATTTCGAGTCTCGAACTATTTTCTTGGATCGTAAATTCATGTGGAATGTAAAATGACAGCTGACTAAAAAAAAAGTTTACTTTATTTTGTTTGTGTGCAGTTTTCCACAAAAAAAAAAAGAAAATTCGGAAAATACAGCAAAAAGAATTTTTATTCTCTATTCGAAATATTTTTCACCGCAAATCTACGCCTCTAAAAAATTACAAAAATGTCAGGAGTTCGCACAAAAGTTTTGCAATTGTATAAACAGGTAAGTATTTATAAAATTAAATTTTCTTATAAATATGAAAAAATGCATTTTTTTTATTTTATTACCAATAAAAAATCAGCTTCAATTCCTCGGCCGTGATTATCCCGGTGGAGCTGATAAATTCCGGCAACAATGTCACGATGCATTCATGAAAAATAAAGATGTGCAGGATCCCAAACAAATTATGGCTTTGGTAGCCAAAGGACGTTATGTAGCTAAAGAATTGGAAGCACTATATTCTTTGAAAAAATATCGTGCAATGAAGCAGCGATATCAAAAAAACTAATTTAATCAACAAATCCTCGAAAATTAATGCCAGCGAATGCTTTGCACTCCAAAAAGCATGTTCAAGTTTTCTTCGAGAGCATTATCGAGAGAATTAACTCTTCCAAATGTTTGCCAAAACCTTTAATTTCCATGAGTTTTCTGTGTTTTTATACGTTTTAATTTAGTGTATGCATTGATTGTAATCAAATAAAATATTGATGTAGCGAGTACTCCAAGACTGATTCAAGTGTTTCATAGTTTTATTTATTTATATTAGAAGTTCGACACATGACTACATGACCTTGCGTTTGTCGCGATTGGTTTTCAAGGGGAATATAATTTTACATATCGGAATGCGAAGCTGAATGAATTGCGTCATTTCTCATCCTGTTGATTACATTGCATTGGTACTCAAGATCTAAAGGTACATTTAAACCTTACCGGATGTTGAATGAGAAAAATCTTTATCTCAAGTAAAACGAAATGATCAAGAATAGTTTTTGTGAAACGCAGTGCTAAGCGGCACTAAGTTCTTTTATCCAGACATAAATATAAGTCTCCTGATGGTCAAATTTTCAACTTAATCGACCACATTGGAATCAACGGAAGACATTGCTATCAGCATATGGATCAGCAAACATCGATTCGGTGCCAAGCTACAAAAACTACAACCTGATGATGAAACCGCTAGAGCTTAACAGAATAAATGGGGCAGAGCTAGGATGTTCCTGGTTTTACTCCGAATGTGCTTAGGGAGGCAAAAGTGATGATAAGAAAAAACAGCGTGAGCAGCAACAGGTCGGAAATATACCATTGGAGACAGCAATTCAAAGATCAAGCAGGGAAGAGAAGGATATTATGTAAGATGCAGGTGCATCCCGGTCCTCGTAGCATCAACTAAGTAAGTAAGTATACCTCATCATTGCTGCATTCACACTTTACTTAATAGCATTAAAGACACTGAGATCATGGAACGAGGACGATGGTTAGGTTGCCCGTATGAGGGTTTTTAAATTGCTTACCGTACCATTCCTTATAGTCCCATTATCTTTGATAGTGTCGAAGAATCGTCTCCTCAGAATCGTACTTCTGGAAGTCTTCTTTTGCGGATACATTATGTAGTTTTCAGTTAAGCGTAGATTTTTGAAGTGTTTTGGTGTGGACGATTGGTATTATGCCACAACTTTGTTTACATCCGTTTATGGGGTTTGACTTCAAAAAACGTTCACTGACTTTTTCACTTAGTCAATTTTGTGGATCTTCGTGTAATTTTTTTTTACTTCTGCTGTGTACGAAGCTGCAAATCATGATCATATAAACATTTTTGTAGAAAAGACTTTCTCAACAAACATTTTCCATGGACAACCGAAAAGTTATACAGAAAATATTCCTACCTGAAAGACCTGGGCTGTGTCGCATCGTATGGCTATACAAAAAAAGAAAAATTGGAAAGCGCTGTTCCTCTCAAATAGTGTTGTACTATAGCTATAGTCTTTCGTACGAGAGTGTAGGTGCTTTACTTATGATGAATCGATCGTCAGCGAAGAATAACTGATTCACATTATTGGTATAATTGGCCAATAATGTGGCCTATAGTCCCATGCTTTTTGCCCAGGAATTAGTGAATCATATACAATTCCATCATTCCCAGTCAATTTAAACTTAAAAAATTAAAAAGCATGGGGCTCAATTTACTTCCTTGGTGTACACCTACTTCTCATGGATGTTTTTCGGTGACTCCGTCTGTCTTTTATCTTTGTTTGGATTTGATCGTAGGCTTACAAAACTCGCCGTTGCTTTCCTTGTTGTGTATCAAATATTCTTTCAAATCAATCAAATATATTCCTCAATCGTTGTTCGGACACACAACACCCGGCCAAGCATCTTCATGATGTGTGAAATCAGAAAGTTAAACAGCACAAAAGAACAACATTAAAATTAAATTAATTTATTTTCTTCCTTTAGCTTAAATTAAAAAAAAATGTCTTATTTTATTTTAACAAAGTTTTTGTTAAATAATGCCTAGCAAGTTAAAAATATCTCCAAAAAATTCTTTCGAGTACATATATCACATACAAACGCTAGTCCTACCTAACGGTTATCTCACACAAACAATATTTCAACAAATAATAACAAAAATGTAACAAAATGTTTAAAGAAACGAAAGTCATTTATCTATCCAAACTCAAACCCCAAAACGTGTTCGACTCCATAATCGAATAATCGAAAATCATCCAAATATATTTCGTAGAGCCTTCTAATAGCACTTATCGGTAAAGGATCAAAGTATTCACGCAAATGGTCTTTGGTACCCGAAGACTTGTGTCCTGTAGGAAATGTTAGATTATTGTCACCGGTTAAGTACAATGCCAGTGCTGAGTCATCCAGAAGAGTTTCATATTTGCCTGTTAATGAGAAAATACATTTAAAAAGAACGTTTGTATAGATTTGTTCAAACTTACCAATTACATTGTATTTTATAACACATGGATGGCATAACTTTGAAATAGGTTCCCAGTGCTCATTGAATGATTGATTAAACAAACTAACATCTGGTGTCATAAGATATTGGACAAACTCTCCAAATGAAACATCATCTCCATTTTCAAGTGATTCATTGGTTGGATTAGTTCGAAAACTTTTAACAATTTGTCTACCCACTCGTGTTTGGAAATATTTTGCACTGGGTGAAGTACCTTCTAGTTTATTTCTGTAGGCTGATAATAGTCTTTCAAAGGGATGTCGCACCAAAACGAATCGTGTGTATTCGGAAAGAACAGTGTTGCGTTCTTCTTCATTTAGAGAGCTTAATTTTTTAAACATGTTCGGTGAATGAGCGAGTGATGCTGGAATTTGTAGAGGATCAGTTCCATTTTGCCAATTTCCGGTTAATATCATAAGGACACGTTTCCAATTGGTACATGCTACCTGGAAACAAAATGATAAAACAAAATTATTTTAGAACAGGAGCAAAGCTCAAAAAAATAAATTTGGATTTTGTTAGTTATATGCAAATACTTTCTGGGTATGAGTTAAAACTAAGCGGCTTTACAAAGGAACCTTAGCCTCTAACATTATTCATGGATTTTGATGAATCAAATTGTGTAATTTTCTTTTACAGACCGATCATCAACGTGTTTCTAACCAGTCCTACCTTAGGATAGCCCGCCTTCAGTTTTGCAAATCAAGTTTTGTGCTTGCTCAATCAACTGTACACCAGTATTTGGTTGAACTTAGACATGGATCAATCCGAAATCGAAAAAGATTCTTCTCCGCTTTCTTAGGTCAACATAGAGAAACTATTAGGACTGTTTAAAAAAGAAAGGTCGTATCTGATGAAAGATCACCGAGATCATCCAAGAAAAAATCTGAAATGTCATATACATACATGTGTACGTACATTTTTGAGAAGTCATGCATGAGCTGAAAAGGACTGGGTTGGGCTCTCTTGCTTCTCGTACATGGTTGGATTAGTTATTCACTTCTGTCATTTGACACCTAGTATAATCAGGTTAGTTTTTATACGCTGGCACTTATCAGAAAGGCAAATCAATCCCACTAAGTGCTATGTGGTAGTACGGAAGTCAAGCAAATAATTTTTCTATCAAAATGCTCAAAGATGTGTTTTTTTTTTTGTTTGTTTTTGATTTGGTAGGTTTTTGTACAATTAATCACCATTCAATGTTATCTGGGATCACATAACGTGGAATTATAAAATAGTTCAATGTATAAACGCAAAAAGAAGCGAACAAGTATCACAAAAAAGAGTAGGTACCTACATTTCTTGAGAAAACATTCTATGTGGGTACATTTTCGATGGAGATAACCTGCTAGAGCTCAGATTATAAGATCAAATTGAACAAAGATCAAGAAGACTTTATACAGAGATAACATGCTTAGGTGTCGAATGCACTTTAGCCAGTAATGTCATTATAAAATTAATGGGAAAATGCTACCTAAGCACAAATGAAAATGATTTATAAGCCTTAAATGTACAAGTATTCTGCTTCAACTACAAAATCATAGCTAAATATTTAGAAGAAGTATTTTTAGGTTTTTGAAACTTTTTTTTTTTAGTTTACACTCAAAATAACCACAGACATAATAAACTATTTTCTTATGTGTAATTTAAAAGTCACATAAAGATTAATTAGTTAAACCGAAATTCGAAACGTATTAATTTTAGTTTCAATGAAATAAAAAAAAGAAACGTTTCTTGCTAAAGGTAAACATTTCCTGTGATAAATACAGATCTACTTAGGTTGTTTTCTTTTTTCGTTTAAGCTGATTTGTTTATCCTGTCTAAGTGAAGATTATTTACTTTTCTTTTTGAGTTTAATCAATGGGAAAAGTAGGAAATGATATTTTGAAGTGAAGAACCATTTCATTGGCATGAGTCAGTAATAATGGATAGCTTGCAAAAAATTCAATTGAAAGAACAAACTATAAATATTGTTTAAAATGTACAGAGTTTGATTTTTAATTCATATATAAACAATTATTGCTATTTATAGCTACACTACATATGTAGGTATAAATTTCAAGAATGCAAAATGAAATTGCTGAATAAGTAACACAGTTTGAAACTGCAGCCGACAAGTGGTTTCAGTTTGATGAAGAAAAAGGGAAGTACAGTGAACTTTAAATGTATTGATTATGAATATAAATTATTATCAGCGAGACAGCTTAAACATTAAAAAAAAACTTATTAAACTTTAATAAGCAATACTGACACTAACGAACCTATTTGTCTACTAGATTATTGTTTTTATTGAATATAGTGTAGAATTTAATCAGGATAGGCGCTCGATAGTTATTCTAGACACTTGAAGAGCAAACATTGACTCCGACAACTATCTGATTGCAGACATGCCGATGTGCTTATGAACGAATTATAAACTGCTACTACGACATAACACATCTTGTGTTGGTTTCGAAGAGGTTTTTTTCGATTTTTCATGTATTCTTCTTTAGCACAAGTCATAAAAAGAATAAGATTTCCTAAGTGTTTATCTAAAAATTTCTAATAAATTGAAACTACATTTAAATACATCCCCCTTTCTGTACCTGGGTGGCCAATTTCATATTTTTTGTTGTTTTGTTTTTATACTATCAGATCTTATTCAAATGTATCAAGCATCAGCAGACGAAAAAAGATTTGCCAACACATATAATATGTCCAATCGTAAACACACGAGAAAACCTATACAAATAAGTAAATTCGTAACTCTTGTCGCTATAAAGTTATAGTTCCTGTGAGTTTTGTTCTAACTCAGAATAACCGCCATTTCTACCTACCTACCTACCTACGGTGCCATGGATCTAGCCCGAAGGATGCGTATTAAAAGGCTACGACAAATGGTTCGGTGATGTAGGGCAAACGGACAACAACCCCAGTGGGAGTTTGCAGGTGAACAAGGAGAATAACATCTCAAATTGCTTGGTATACGTAAATAAAGTCACAAATGCGGATTTTGAGACGATACATTTTGATTGGGACAAATGTTCTCCTTGGACTATAATGCAAAAGAAAAAGAAGAATGGGATCGAAATGACTGCGTTGAGGAACACCGGAAATAACTTTATAGAGTGTCAACAAAATAAATAAAATGCAGGACTCGACGCACAAACTTGCTCCGTTACAAACTATGGGACTAAAAAAAATGTATTTATTAAATTATGTTGAAATGTGATAAATATAGAAAAGTGGCCCAAAAACAAGTTGAAATACAATCAGGAACGTCACAAAGTTTGAATGAAATAAATACGAAATATTCTAGCAAAAAGAAATTTATTGGTTAAATCTGGTAGATCAATCTGTTTGATTTTATAACAAGAATTGTGATCGTTTGTATTTGTTTAAGTAACTTAAATAGACATGCCATTAACATGGAAAAACAATTTACGACTTTTATTACATCAAATAAAAAACTACAAACGCTTTTCGGCATACATGGCAAAAAGAATTCTTTATAAGGAAAAAAGATTAATTTTATAGATAAAAGAACTATAACTGTGAACGTGTTACTCATAATTGATTAGTTGACGGTTTTCCTATCTGTTGACATAACCGCTTCTACATTTTGTATTTATATTTCTTGGAATTTAAAAGACTAACAAATAACTTGTTTATAAAAAATGTCTGTCTATCCAGGTGTACAATTTTCACCTTCATCATTCCGCATTCCACGGCCTTATCGAAATCCCTTAATCAATTATGTACTCTACTGTCATTGTTATTTTGGAATTAAAAGTCGATTCGATCGTTGGTTATCAACGAATAAAATTCTATTTTCTTCTTCATTTTTAATAAAAAGCGGAAAGTTAATTTTCATCAAGTACTTTCTCTTGATCGTTGTAGTCGGTTTTCGAATGAAATCAAAAGTGCATCACTTGTTTTTGTTAGTTGACTTTATGCACGCCTCAATGATATTCTCTTGGCTATAAAGCTGATGATGATGCTGCTGTTGCTGCCGGCATGCACAAGCAACATTCAACTTTCACGAAAACCATTCAATAAAGAGAATCCAGCCAGAGCTCAGCACCACAATGTGAGAAGGAAACTTGTCACACCCCAGCACCTAGAGTGTGCATAGGAAAATAAACAAACATCTTCCCGTAGCGAATCCGGTGGTGGTTCGCCTTGTTGTAATGCAAATGAGGTCGGAAAAGATTATTCGATTCGATTAAATCGACAAAAACAGCACGTGTTATAAAATACTTCTCATATTATTCTTATTACGTAGGTAGGTTTTGCTTGTGCGGCAATAAAAAAAATTAAATCAGAGAGATCTATAACATACACTGCTTTCCTATAATGTTTTTGTAAGCGCTAGAGGCTTCTCATGTTTCCACGATTTCAACTATATGTTTGTATGATTTGTAATTGACATTTCAACTACAAATACTTTTAATTGTTTTTTTGTTTATTCTTTCTAGGTATGTTATAATTATTTATCATAAGATATGTGCGTGTAACTTATTTAATCATAACTGACGGTTGTAGGTGACGAATGACGAACTCAAGAAAAAACACAAGTTCATCACATAATGTTTATATGTATATAGTTATGTAGTTAGCACCTGGGAAATGGAAAAGCACTCAGAAATACACAAAATGCTTGTATATAGAACAAATAATGAATGCTTACTTACGCTATTGTAAAATAAAGGGCGCAACTGTGACGCAGAAAGCTGATCTGGTCGCAAGTGATGCAAAGTGGTTGTTCGACACATCAGTTCATCGTTCAATTAAAGTAGTAATGTTCAAATAAAGAACAAGTGACCGAGACCGAATAAGTGCAAAGAAAACTTTCAGAAAATGCCGGTTAACGGTATTTTCTCACTAACGACTAATCATCATGATTATTAAATTGCGACCGGGGTTTAAAGCGTTAGCAAATATCCTCGATTCTCTTCAGTTAGCTGCTAAATAATCTCAGCTGCGACAAAGTTTTGTTCTGGGATTCGGGCGCCACATACAACATTAGAAACCTTAACGAATATTCAGGTATTTACCGTAGACAATGATTAACTGACTGAGACTTAAAAATTCTGGACTCGGAGTCTAAAAACTTGCTGTGAGCGAAGCAGTGGCTGATTTCTCGAAATCGGGATTGGACAAGCACAAGCACATGCACAAGCACAACACAAGCAATGAAGGATGAAGCAATAAGCAAAAAGTTAAACAGAGAAGAAAGAGAATGAATGAAGAAACTACATATATTACTTCTGATACCAAACAGAGGTAGTTTAATAGTTAAGTTTACGAAATAAAATAAAGTAAACATAGCGCAAACTGTCAAAATGTTGATTGAGGTTTCAGTTCTACTGTCAAATTAAATACCAAAAAAACTTAAAAAATCAACGCAATGTTTTTTTTATTCTGAAAACAATCTGATCCACTACATTACATGATAAAACAATATAAAATCTATCAAATTTAGTTTTCAAGCGGAAAATATTCAAACTGACAGCACATGTACTACATTTATTTACACTTAAGTTAACTACAATAATTACCACATTTACGAAAAAAATTATGTTTTCACAAAAGTAGCATTTTTGCCATTTGACTACGCGAATATAATCGCGTAGTAGTCTAGACTACCTCACGTAAACTACTTTGACAACTCTGGTTGTTTGGTTATGGTTGGTGGTTGTTTGATTTTCTTCTTAACGTTCCCGAAAAAAAAAACATTGAGGAGAACTGCGGTGAAGCAAGCACATCATTGCATTATTAACTTGCAATAGGGGATGCTGATTATGCTTTTTCTGACTGACCAAATCCGAGCAACGAAAATTCCGAGTCTGAATCTCGAGTACGAAATACCGACTCCCATAATCCCAACTACCCAAATCCCGACTACCGATATTCCGACAGGCAAAATTTTTACTACTAAATTCCTAAATGAAAAATTACCGACTGACAAAATCCTGAATAGTTTAATACCAAAAAAGTAATAATTCGTTTATAATTTTAAGGGAAAAGAAAGAATTATTTTACATACAAAATTTCGGGATTTTCATTTTGTATAGGTAGGTACAGTTCGGAATTTTTAAGGTTGTGATTTTGTTAGTTGGGACTTGGATTGGACTTGTCTTGGAGGTGCTTCAGTTATACCTACTTCTTTTAAATGTCCAGAAAACGTACGACGTCAAAGATTTTTTAGAAGAAAATAATAATAAAGTTTCACTTCTGTCGAGGGTCCCATGATACACAACTTTTTTTACGAATTCATAAGTTGCTTTATAAAGTGCCTATAATCCCAAGTAAAAAAATGCTTTTAATATCTAATAATAGAGAACTATAAATGAACAAAGGTTGATTGACATGTCGACATTGTATGTATATGGTGTTAAAGATATGTCAATACGTTTGTCCGGTTCAGCGTGATATGAAATACTTATTCGGAGGTGTTAGTTTACTTTTAAGTAATAATTGAAGCATATCAGTTCTAATAAAGTATAGAGTATATTCAATATATGTTTTTAAATTGATCAAGTCAACCGACATTGAGTAAAGTTATCATATATCATTAAGATTAACACCTCGTCATCGTAGGCAAGTAAGGTTTTTTAGATTACTGTGAAAAAAGCTTTCAAATTGAATTACAAAATTTGCAATAAACTTGATGAAGGTTATTTTAGCCGAACCGATGACTGACTATAATTATTTAGGCATCTTCTAAAATAACATATTCCAAAAACGAAAAATAATTTTTTTAGTTAAAATATTATTATTACCAAAAGAAGCAGAATACGTTTAGCCCATGAAATATTCGTAACAAAGAGTGAGACGTCAAATATTAGGAATCAAACTCGATACCATAGGGAAATTAAATAATGAAGTAGAAGTCAACAAAGTAGTTGGAGTGATGGCATTCCTGCAGAGTTGCTTCAAGCAGATCTAAAAGTATGTGCTTATATGTTGCTAATGTTATATTTTAATGGAGTCTCGTTTGGGTAAATAAAGTCTATCACAAGGACTACAAGGATGGCATTAAGCCCTTAAAAACTGCATACACTGCCATGGTATTACCTTTTCCCCAGTAATTCCGTATATGATTTCAACTTTCATTCGCGAGAGGACAGTTTGATCTGAAAATCGTTCGCACAGACGAAAACTTTTGATTTTTTTTCATACACAATCTGACCTCCTGATCTAGTCTACCCTCTAAAGGCACCAAGGTGATTAATTAAATAAACACCTTGAATAATGTTCGGAGTTCTTATCACCGATAGTAAAATAAGCATTCCACTTCGTTAATGACGAATGCATTTGGAAATCGGTTACTGCGAAAGATATCTCAGAGAAGATAACAATTGAAGGTCAGGGAGATGTTTTGTCAATAATTTTATTTTATATGAGGACTGACACGGTTGGTACAAAAGAAAAGCCAAGATATAGATCTATGATATCGTTCCTCTAGATCAACTTAGTTAACGCTAATAAAAACAAAATAATATACACCTGCTAAAACTGACAACATCAAATTATTCTAGGGGAGGATATCAAAGAGGACGTCAAGCAGTAGACTGTCTTAAGGTAGCTCCAAGCACTTGATGGCGGAAAAGGACTTTATGTTAAAAAAAATCTGAAACCACGAAGATAGTAGACGTTTTTTTTATGCCATATTTACAGTAATATGAAAAATGTATGATCATTAACGTTTTCGAAATGAGAAAAAGAAGACGTATAAGCAGAATTGTCTTCATCAAGATGTTAAAAAAAAAATTAGGCAGTAAACTACAGTTCAAAGTTAAACGATCACTGCGAAACTAGAGTTAAGTGTGCTAAAACCATAAATATCTACTGAGTTATATTCAATCATTCGTTTAAGCTATAATGTGCACCGAGGCGTAGTTTAAGTGTGTCGGACGTTCGCGTAGGAGGCCTGAGTTAATCTAGCCAACACCTCTTTCTGAACAAAGCCTCTTACAAAGAAGTGAAAAACTTTCAAAAGTATCATTTTTCTTGATCAAATGCATCCCATCTTAGCTTAATTCGGATGCGGCCGTAAATTATAAGTCTTCTCCAGTTCTGTAGAACTATCAATGCACACATAAAGAATAGATAAAAGTCACTAAGCTCTCGTCATGATGCCATTGTGTCATACAATTTATTTATTTATGTATGCTTATCAATATATGTTAATGTTTTTCAAATGGTTTCCTATTTCTTCACCGTTTCAAGATTAATGATTAAAAATTTGAGCAAAATAATAGAATTTCACAAAAATAAATCGTCGTTCTTATCAAAAATTCGCAATAGGCCAAATGTTATCAAAAAAATTCTCAAGCATTTGGTTGAAATATGTTTTATAATCTTAAACGTTACAATAACTATTTACGTATTTAAACAATTGCCAACAGTTCAATGCTCCAACTTTAATTTAGCACAGTCACAAAAAAACATTTTTAAATTAATAGCAAGGCATACATTTTATATCGACAGAAGTTTGTCCTGACATCATTCAAACCAACAACTCAACAAACCAAACAAAAAGTATTTAAAATTTAAATGCATATCGTACACATGTGCTCATAATATCGTCAACATCGTTTAGCACTCCAAATGCCCCTTGGGCATTCTAAGAAACTCCAATGGACGGAAATGGAGCAAAAAAATAAAAATAAAAAAGAAAACACGAACATACATAAAAGAGACGAAAATGCGAAGATAAATTTAAAGTTTCATTCTTGATTGACACAAAAAAATAAGGCAAGATAAAATTACATAATTAATTAACTTACCTTTGGCACATAGCAATACATAAATTTATGCTCTGGATCCACAATCATATGTTCCATTTGTTCATCGGTAAGATCTTCAATGGTTTCAGTGTTATATCCCATATTTTGGCACATTTTTTGCAGATATTCTTGCCGTTGAATGTTAATCGTCTGAGTCAACTCCAGACCATGTTGTGTGATCTTTACATTATAATTGTTGCCATCATCGAAGCACTGCACTGCGGAAATAAGCGCCACCAAAAGGATTACTACACTGGTAATCCTATTGCGTAGGATCATCGTTTTAATGCGAATCGTATGTCGTCAGGTCGTTCTAGGCTAATCAAGGAAACTGCGATATAAACGGGTAACATTGATATGCGGGTATTTTTTTTTTTTTTTTTTTCGACACGCTAGCTACGTTGCCTTTGACGACCAAAGTACTTTTCACGCTTAACGAACCGCAGCACCGACTTGTGACCGATACCGAAGTCACTTAACAACTGACGACCATCTTTGTCTGGCAGTGGTTTCGTTCTAATTGATTGCTCTTTTGTTGCCTCACTAAGGCAGTAGGCTCTCCAGAGAAAACGCCATGACGGGTTACTGCGGTGAGTCTTTCCTAATCGTGGTGCGGCTATAAAAGCACCATCATTAATTCGCTTTGGAGGTGTGTCAGAAGAGCTTTTTGGCGTTACTGCTGCTCTTTCTTGATCACTAGATGATGTTTGTTTTCGTTGTTGAAGCAACTTCACTGTGCGTTCGATGGCCCTCTTGAGATTCGCTATAGTTGGATTTTGTTGGTGTAGCTACAAAAGAGAAAGAATTGTTATGTTGTTGTGTGAAACATTAAAAATGCTTGAAGGTATCCATGAACTTGAAAGTTGATGGGAATCTGGTTTGGTGACCCTCAAGGTTTAAATTGATTTTTGCTTTAAAAGGAAAGAAAAAATGTTTTACAGTTCTCTTAATGAATATTTATGAGAGAATCAACTCGAGTAAGTCTTATAAATTTATAAAACAGTTGCACAGAAATCAATTTTTATTCATAAGTAGGTATATTAAAAAAATATCTCTTGGTATTCGATTAATCAGAGGGGGATACACCGGAATACACTTGGAAAAACTGTTGGTATGGAATAATTTGCTGTAATGACTTCACTACAATGACAGTAGTATTTATTTTTAATCGATAAAAATCGAGTCGGTGGATTTTTCCAAGCAAATGTTTAACTGGAAAAATAAATTAGTCTGTAACTTCAACTCTTGGAAATTAAATTAAGATCTCTTCTTTGCTGTAGTTCAATATTTTCGGATAAGCAAAAATGAAAAACAAATGTTCTAACACTTTTGAGTGGCTGTTCGTGGATTTTATGAGGGAAATCTGTGATGTTTTCCATTCGAAATAGTGAATACAAGTCGATTTTTGTTTGTATATATGTAATCTGCAGGCACTAAAAGAATTATGGATACCCTTTATTTAATTAAACCAATAACAGCATTTAAGAAAAGTTGATAGAATTAAAAAGGATATACTACATTGGTTTTTAATGTCTCAACTTCATTATGGAAAGGAAAATTGAGCCGAGAATAGTAGAGGATTCTACATTGCATGAATGTGCGGCTAAAGAAAGAATATTTGAAAGAAATGCTGGGCATTTCTTGCAGTGTGAGTAGAATTTACGAGGAACTAGTAGAGCACCTTTAATAATACATACATACACACATTATACGGCTGTGTTCAAGTTACTTCTCCTATTTTTTTCAAAGCCCGTCTCTGGATTCAATAAACGACATTCAAATAAGTTGTAGGAGCACTTCTGATCGGATATACAGTGAAAGCTCTACTTGCGGACAGCTCATATAAGCAGACAGTTCCATAAGGCGCCATATTTTTGGGAAGTATCTTTATTCTCCCATTTCCCATACAAACCGCATTCTTATAAATTCTTATAATTGACACTTTTGTTATGTCAAAATGTGAAATTAATTAAAAACTTTTCTATTTTTCTTTCTTAAACGCACAGCTCCTATAACCGGAAATTAGGCGACCGTGAGTGTTCGCTTATGGGAGCTCTCAAAAAATGCTGAGTGTGGTGTCGTCAAGAATCAATTCATAGGATTTGATGTTTTCGACATGAAATCGTTAATACTTCTTGTGTCGATAGGTTTAAAAACGAATTCTTAACTGAACGAAGAAGAAATTCATCAAAGCCAAAAACACGAATTTTCGATAAAACTCTATCAAATACATTTGAAACATCGGTAATAATCTTATTTTATTCAAAATGATGTAAGAGAAATTATTGCAACCGTGATTTTGCTGGTATAGTTCACATTATCTTTTTTTCAACTAAAATATGTAAGCTGAGCTAGAAAAATCTTTAAAATTGCGTAAGTGTGCACCCTGGCGAAACGCTTTTTTTCATTGACTAAAGGCCGCTTAACGCTTTACTTTTTAAAAATAAATCAGAAAGTTCACTTGAAATCAAATGGTACTTCTACTAGGTTGAATTTTTCTTCCAATGAATTTTCATATTAGTAGTATAAAGAATTATTTGTATCATTATTTAATTTATTTGTTGTAAAGTTTTATGTATTGATTCCATTTTTCGATGAGAAATTACAAATACTGTTTTCCATTCATTTGGAAAGAGAGTAGAATAAGACAGATGGAAAAGATTATGCAGTGATTTTGCCAGCAGAAACACAATGAAGCACACATCAGAACAATGGAGAAATACTATGCAGGCCAGCAAATTGGTGTATGTCGACTGTCGAGATCTCTAAGAATATTTACAACGGTATGATTACGAAAGAAGATTTGTCTCCTAAAACCGTTTACGCTCTCAAGTTTAGAAGTAGTCATAAAACTTGTTGCCATCATTGATTTAATAGCGAATAATGCTGCAAACAAATCATATTTTCTCTTTCTGTTTCTTCTTCTGTCAAATTGAACCAAGAGTTTTTTACCTTAAGAGTTTGGTACCTTTCATCCAATTCGAAATAACTCTCTGATTCCCATGAAGAATTAAATTTATACCCATATTAGCATTGGATTCTACGCTACCAATAAGGAAGCATATTTACTAAAGTTTCTAAAAAATCATTGAGACCGTCTCAGTTGGCATTCTCGTGTAGCCAAACGGCTATCCTTGGGGTCTTTAATTTAAATGGATTTATTTTGCAATGCATCTGGAGATGGGGTTTAAAAAGATAAATAATCCTTTTAGAATCAAGTCACTGCAGCAGTTTATGTAAGACTTTTAAAAAAATTATTTAATTTTTGTTTCAATCGATCAATCGACAAAAAATTTAATCTTAACATTTATAAGAAATTTGGAAAGATAAGTTCTATGACAAAGATCCAATCCTGCAGCTTCAAACAGGCAGTAAATCCACTTTTTGTTGGTACCCAATAGCAGTCTTAATCTTCCAAATGTAAAACAAAAACTATTCGACTTTGATTATGTACATAGGTACGCTTTGGGATATACATATATACACGATTTTATTTGTATGACCTTAAGTCATCTAACTACTGCAGTATTTGTGTTTTCTAGAAATTTCGTGTGATTAAATTTTTATTTTTGTCGTAATTAGTTTTTGTTAATTATATACTCGAATATTAATCTTCAACTTTTTAAGACCAAAAATAATTGTATTTAAGTACCTACCTTACTTAAATTACAACTTTCTACGATTTGTTGTATTTTATTTAAAATTTCTTTTAATCTTGTTTTATTTTTTGTCATACCACATCTAATAACGTCTAGTTTGTTACCATAAGCTTTGTATAAATATTTTACTTGAACATAAAATTAATTACAAAACAAAAATATGATATGATCGCATACATAAGTAAGTTTACGACATAAGCAAATAGGTTTCTTGACCTTTATATAAAACGACGACAATAAAATAAAATATGTTTATGACAAAATTCACAACTTATATGTTATAACATGCCAGTAATGCAAAGAAACTTTTTTTTGTTGTTCTCAATCAATAGGTATAGCTTCTCAACATTTGTAGTATACTTTTTATGAATCTCTTTTAACAAGCTAATAAAGTTTGATTTGAAGGCAATAATTGATTCGAATGTAAATTGATCATAATTAGCGTGGCCGCATATTATAAGAAATAAAAGTCACAACTAGATCACACAAACTTGCACTTGTGGCAATTTGCTAAAGGGAGAAGACTGGGGAGCCAAAGATTTTCAAAATTTAAACAAGTATGAAGTATGAAACATATTGTAATTTAATTTACTTTCTAGAATTAATCACTCAAGATTCTGGTACAAATCGCATGGGTCATTTTTGCTTGGTTATTTGCTTGGAGCATTGTATATACATTTCTATAGTATTTTCATGCTGAATAAACACCGCCTGGCCATCTTAAGAAACTTGTGAATAACACATTTTTAGGTTCGTGCATTTACTAGTTGTCTGTTCTGTTACCCTGACAACAGTCGTAAACATATTTGATTTTTGTTTTTTTTACATGGAATATGGATTTTAGTGCCAATAAAATACACTAAATATTGTTAATTTGTTTTGTTGACGACTATTGTTAGGGTAACAGAATAGACACTTAGTAAATGTAAGAACCTCTAAATGTGTGGTTCACAACTTTCTTTAGATGGCGCTGCTCCATGATTGTACTATAGAAATTTATATACAATGCTTGGAGTTAGAAAACATATGACTTGTTAATATGGTTAATTTTAAAAATGTAACGAAATCATCGATAAACGAACTTCTGTAATTTGCTTGAGAACTAAAGAAAGCATTGCCACGTTTTACAGTCGTATAAAACTATAATTTTTTCTGATTTTCAATATTTTGGTCTTGAAATTTTGGCGCTAAATATATAACAATAAAACAGATATTAGATAGTTGGATTACTTATCTTTTAAAACTGATTCCATTTGATAAAATGATAAAATGTCGTCAAAAGCTTCCAGATTATAGAAGATCGCTATTACATTTTATTTTTATCTCTGCACATTGTTAGTGAAGTTTGTATCAATGCCGCTAGAAAACCAAAGCATGTGAACCAATTGGAGATTCCCAGTTGTATTATAGTCATCTTTGAGTAGTTCAAAGAATCGTTCTACTACCATTTGTATAGTCACATTTATTGATACATGCTTTGGGCTTTTTCAAATCATGAAAAAATTCTTATTGATTTCTTACGTAAAACATTCTGCTCAATCTTTGCCCTCTAATCATTTTTCACACACAGTTTTGTATAATCAAATGTATATTTCAAGTCATACTTGATTAACTATATTTTATGAAAATCGCTTACCTCATTTATTCGTGTTAAATAAACTTGAGCTAAAACCTAACTTGTTCAGTATTTTTCATTCAAACAAAAATACAAATGTTTTCAAATTGAATAAATAAAAAAAAACAAAGAATTGTTAATGAGTAATTTCATTAAAATATCTTACTTAACCTAGAGTTTATATACATAAATAAAAGTCAACACAATTTCTCAATCAATTAGAAAATCTTTCGTAATATTGCGTTGCAATAGCTAATTTCAAATTAATTTGTTGTTTTTATTTACAACACCTATAAGTACACCAAAACATTTAAAGGTCTAGCTAGAGTATGATTCTTGCTAAGCTCACTGACTAGTTTTTCCTTTAAAATAAAATATCAAGCTGTTAACGATTTAATTGGTATAGATAATTATCAAGCTGAGATTTTATGGAATCAAGGGTCAAACTTTTTTATAGATTCTAGTCATAGAAACAATCTAATATTTGATAAGATTTTTTGTTCTTTTTTTGATATTTTAAACGTACCAAAAACCATTATGAAGAAATTAATAAATCGGTAAGTTAATTAAGAACAATAAAAAAATATGCCCTTGTGGTTGCATGAAAATATGATTTGATGGCGCAGCTATAATTTATTATTTGAAGTTTTTTATGTCTTTTTTTATTGCATGAACATCCAGCTTATACCAACAGAATTATTTGTTTCATAGGTTTTGTTTACACGTTCGAAAATGTCAAAATGTTTAATTAACATGAGAGATTAGAAAGGGGAAGTTCTCCTTTTTTGCAAGGTTTATTTAACAATCATTATAAGCATTTCTGAAAAGAGTCATCAGGAAGATACATTTATTTATTCGAATTAAGCTTTGCCCCTCATAATGTAAATAAATTATTTACACATAGTTTTCACGCTACAAATAAGTTGTAAATATGTGAATTTCATTCTAACGATGGAAGAATTCTAAAAATGTACTTTATTTTGCTTGCCCTCTTGGGAAGCGTAGCCACTGCCAATAATTCCTTGCATCATAAGTTTCAAAAACATTAAACTACAAAATAGCCAAGACGTTACCTAAGTAACTCTTTTGTAAGAATTATATTGATTCTATTTCTATCTATTTATTCTTCAAAGTAGAGTTCTTTTTACTGACGACGACGACGGCTCAAAAATGATTGATGTAGTTGGCGCGAGTGTTTTCTAAGAAGTACATAGCGAAATTCAAAGAAACGAACAATCTGATGAACTGGCAAGAACAGAATCAACCCTTGATTTTATCTGAGAAGTTAGGTCTTAGATCTCAGCCTTTAATCTTAAACAGCCCATTGAGAAGAAGGATGACACAACGCATTGTTTATAAATAACTATTGCGTATCCGAAGAACTTTTCCATCTTCCATGAAAGAAAAATGGTTTCTAAGGTGATAAGAAGGCTCAACACTGCAGTTGTTTGTTCTGATATGTGAGAGAATTAACGACAGCTGAGAATAAGAAACTGCACATAACAGTAGAAGTAAAAAGTAAAACTAATATTCAACTTTGCAGGAACTCTAAGGACGTCTTCGGTAACAAGAATATTTTATAAATTTATAAATTATTTATAAATCCCTCCTGATAGCTTAAATATCCATAAATTATAACCACACATGAATTTACATTGATCTAAGTGTGACGAGAACAAGATAAACAGTTAGCCTACGTATCTAAACTAACTAACATATCCTTGAATGGAAAACATAGAATTCTTGATCCGTTTCAATTCAAAATACAAAAAGAAAAAAATATTATTCTGGAACAAATAAAAGCCTTGATTTTACATTTGGTTAATATTTCCGCCTTACAACGCATTTAGAACAACATCGGTCATGCCATAGCTTACTTGTTGGTGTTTTGGGGCCATATCAGTATTTAAAAAAAAAAATCTATGTATAAGTGTATAACCATCAAAAGAGTCAGTAAATACTTTTACTACCTTGATAACTTCAATAAAGTTTTTATATCTTCAAATAAAACCCAAAGCTATAAGCAATTGTATTGAAAGATAAACATCGTTTTACCTTAACATGACAATCCAATCAATAATCTTGTTTAATAAATCAATAATGATGAACTAATAATGCAAATAAAACAGTTTTAAGTCATCAAACTTGTATTTTTGTAATAATTTTTTTTATTTGTTCTGAACTTCTGATATGAAATACTTGAAGGGCTTTCCTTGCGCAACTTTATAATTAGTATTTTTCTGAAATACTTCATAAATCCCTTACTGGTTTCAATTTGTGAACTTAATCAAAATTAATAAAAGTCATTTAGGGATTAATTATTCACCAAAACCAGATAGATAGTTGTTATTCAGTATTTTTGAACTCTATAAATCTTGTATTAAAAATAAAATAACTTACCACAATTTTGAGCGTTGGAAGGCCATCACGTTTAATATAAATAATTGTTGCTAATCCTCTGGCCAGTGCAATCTGTTACAAATAAAAAAATGAAACAACACATTAACCAACTTGCACTAACTAGTTTAGAACAACAATGCGTTAAAGCAATGATGCAAGACAAAAATTCTTTTGTAGGTAGGTAAGTCTAGGTACAAAAAAGTTAATAAACAACAGTTTTTTTTTTATTAATTCAACATATTTTTATCTCCTCTTCTTTTACTACTAATTAAGCACAAAGATATGACGCGGCATGAACGGTGAACGTAGTAATTTCACACCGAATAGCTAATTATTTAAAAAAGTTTACTGACCCAAAGACATGGTTGTATAGATTTTTTTTTTTTGTTTGGCTCTATCGATTGGTGAGTCGATTTGTGTTACCCAATTCTCATAAAATTATAAACATATCTACAACGTCGACTATCGGCACTTCGGCAGTTGACTATGTTATGGTCGTTTAAGAGAAGAGAGGAGGAAGCCAGAAATGTTTTTTTTTTTTTATTGATAAGTATCAGGTGACCATTTTCAATCTCGGTCTTTTGACTTACCTCCGCCTGAAGCTCTTCAAGTGTACAATCTGGTGGTAAGTCTGAAAGATGTTCGTCTGACGTAATGGCTTTTTGAATGATAGATTCGGTGGCTTTACAAAGAGCATTGTATTCTTCAAGATCAGCGTCAATGATTAAGGAATTGTCCCTGCACACATTATGATGATCGCTCGAGGAACTGGATTTAAAGTTGAAGCTCATCATTTCAATCAATTTTATTTGATAACACGTATTGTATTGAAAAGCGTTGATTACTTTTTTGTTTTGTAAGCAATTAAAATTATTTTATTGATTTAAAAGATGTATATTTTTGAAAATTTGCACAGCTGTCAGCTGATGACATGACAGTTGAAGTTTTTATTTGAATAGATTCCATAGCAAAGTGGCATATTCCAGTGCTGCCAGTTTTAACACAATGTGGAACATAAATAAATCGAGAATCGAATTATTACAATTTAATAATTTCAACGGTTTTGAATTTGAACTAAAAACGTAGTAAAAAAAATTTAAATGTAAATAATTTGTTCTTAAGTACTATTCACATGAGCGCGACCAACGAACGACGAATGAATTAGAAAATGTGAGTTTATATACGTTTGAAGACATATTTTTACACAAATTCTTAACAAAACGATAGCAATATAGTTTCTATTTGATTTATGATGCATACTTTTACTTTTTAATATCACATATTAATAAATTTAAGAAAACAAATTTATTCGTAGCGAAAAAAATTCTAGTTGAAACGAACTGTCAAACTTTATTCGCGTTCCACTTCTATCCACACTCGCAACGCATAAAATAATCGCGCGGATTTAACCTAAAAAAATCATTCTTTGCATTAAGTGGATGCACATGAAATCTTTTTCTTGTTTTGTTTATTAACAAGGACACCAATAACCTTTTTTTAACAAATATAGCTTCGACCGCATTTTCTTAATAGTTTGTTTTCAAAACAAAACAAAATAATGATAAACAGATAAAAAAACAATTGTCAAAGTGAAACGTCATTCGCGACGAATTAAAAACTCTCATGTGAAAGAAATGTCAAAATCGACGAATATTCGTTCATTCGTTGGTCGTTGTTCATGCTCATGTCAATATAACACGGTCCTAAAAAGAAATTAATACTTTGATAATGTTTTCTCAACTTATAGACCGCTAAAATAACTTTTTAATGAAGCATACTTTAAAACCAGGAAATCCCCATTTTATCTTTTGATTCGAGTCTAATTTTTTGACAGAAAAACTACCCACTCTCTTGAAAGAGAACGAAACTACACACAAATCAAAGATTAAATATATATATATATTTTTAATCTTTGACACAAACAATGTTTTATTCCAACAACAAAATCTCTTACTGGAAGATACTACTGGAAAGTCCATAAATTGTTTACAATATGATGTTAACACCTAGACTACCTAGAGTGATAATGTTAAGTACGAAGCGACTTTAATTTTGCGCCTATGAAAGTAGCTAGAAGGAATTAGTTTTAAATTTGGAGAGACAACTTAAAAGAACATGATACGAAGTAGAATTGACATTTTTTGCATCTTCCAATAAGGTTGAGTTGTTCTTAAAACGAAGCTGGATATCTTGTTTTGTTGTTGTTTGCGTGTATTTCGCGACGCAAATCCAATCCGTTTCAGATCAGAGCGGATAACAAAATGCAGCTTTTAATCTTTTATAAATTTTGAAACGAGAGTCGAATCTTTGTTAATTTTAGTCGATTTATACTAACCCCACATGTATATTGACCATTGGTGGCAGCTTTTATTAAAGTAAATGAAAGTAGAACATATCAATCCAAAACTTTCAACTTTCTCTCTGTCTCATTCAAAATTTTAAATGTGAACTAAACCTTTCATTTAAAAGACGCCTTTTATATTGTACCTAAGTTATATCGTATAACTACCTATAATAATGGGGAAAAGAAAATGCGACTTTACTTAATTCGCCATTTTGGATCTTAAACTATTCGATACAATATAAAAATGTCATTTAAAGATTAAAAAATCGAATAAATATTCAAATGTGTTAAAAGTAACTGAGCAAATAATTTTATATTGAAACTTTTCGTGCCACGTACCTAATGCTGGTTCTATGAATAGTTCCAAGAAATATTTGCAATTTTTAATTTCAAAATGTCATTAAATACTATAGTATACCTTTAAAGCGTTTTTAGTTATAAATAAACTTTATTTAAAACAAAATTAAAATAACCACATTACGTTACGTCTGGCCATTGATATATTCCGACCTTTTTTACTGAAAACAAAAAAATTAAAAATGTGTGTTTGTCTAAAATGCCACACTATAGGTATATACTATACATTTATGTCACTAGACGAATTCCTATTATATAGTAACCAATTTTTTTCCGTTTAAGGGTTATTTAAGCTAAACATTCGAATATTTGATACTGAAAAAAAACTAACACATCGGTATTTATAGATCAAATAACATTGGCCCCTACCAATAACAAATCGCTAACCACGCTTTTATATAAACACGCGGTTTAAATTTTAAAGACGAATGAATTTGTTTGCTAACCATAATAACCAAGTTGAACACGTCTTTTACTAACCGCCACTCTATTACTAAGGGCCAGTCTTTTTTAGCTCTGGTTGAATCTCTGGTTTTGTCACCATAGACATTTCTCAACCAGTTGTTTTGAAATTCGGTTAACCACCAGTTCGTCTTTTCACCATTTTATCCACCAAACCAGTGATAGTTCCAGTTTTACAGGGGTCCAGATGTGAAACGGAATCTCTGGTTAAGTTTGTTTATACTTTTTTGAATGCGAGAGAAAGAGGTTGAAGATATTGTCAATAATCGAATTTAGCTATTCATTTACGAACAAAGGAAAACAAAATTTATACCTACATAAAATATAAGGGTTTTTCAAGATGGTAGTAGATCATCTCTTTAATTTCATTCTTTACGATTAGTAGTGATAATCAATTATTATCTAGTATATTATTTATCATTCAACACAAATGTGAAAAAAATAATCGCTAACCATAGAATTTCTGTGGTTAACCAAGTAAAATAGTAAAATTGACTGGTTAACGGGATCTCTGTTAACCCATAGATTCTCTGGTTTAAATTTGGCTGAAAAGATAAAATCTCTGTTAACCGACTGGAATAATGAGACTAACCACACAAAATCAGCTGGTTAACGTAATCTTTGGTAATCATAGATTCTCTGCTTAAGATTTTGTTAAAAAGATATAATTAATGATTAATTTTAACAAGAATTGAAAAGACATTGTCCTATTCTATTATTACATTCGCTGTCGAAGTAGGTGGCTATGTTCTCATAATTTCGTAAAGTCGCCTCTTTCACACTTCAACACTTTTAAGGAACTTATTTTTATTGCCCAACAAAATCAAAAACAATTTATCGAAATATTGTTTTTCTATCTCTCTTTTGCTTTGAGTTTTCACCGTGAGTTAAACATGAGTTTGTCAACTATAAAATTTAAGGCGACGATATAGCGTTAAGCTGACTATTAAATTTATTATTTGTATGCGTAATTATTTACAGTCCACTTAAATATTTTAGTCACGTCTAAATATTGATTATTGGTAAGGCTCATTAACTTATTTCTATAAAATACAATATTTTTTTAGGTTTACTTTTTAGGTCTTCAGTAATGTTATTATTATATAAAACTAGATATAACGAAAACTATGGTTTCATTTCAAGTTTTGTAAAATCTGAATAAAATGGGCGTTAAAGGAAGGAAGGAAAGACACATTTTGACCTGTCAAATTTTAAACAACAACAGCTTGAAATCGGTTACACTTTGTCTGTGTCGGAGGTGTTTTATAAACTTCAAAAAGTGATTTACAAAACAAGTTAGTTCTGTTCCATTCTAATTTTGTTATAAGTGTGCCATTTTACCCTAGTGGGTCATTTTAGGTCACTGCTTCATATGATGTTCATGTTACTGAAGCGTTTATGTTCGACATAAATATTTGATTTTTTTTTGCCAATGTGTCTTAAGTCACTAGGCCTCGGTTTTTTGTCAAGAGCAGGTGTCAGTTGAAAATTTTAATTTTTTCCCCTAGGTTTGCGGGTTGCTGTAGGAGAGCCAATAGCTCAATCCCAACTCACTTAGGTCAATGTAGACCCATTGTGATGTCCATTTGAGGGTTTACCAATTCCACATCTTACCATACTCGTAGTCCATATTTAGTTCCTTAGTATCATCCCGGGGTGTCCAACCATTCGTTTCCTCTTGCGAATCTATATAGATTTGTTATTGGAAACTCTGATAGTTCTCTGATGCTTTCAAAGAAGTATTTCGTATTATAATAGGGAAAAAGTGTATAAGAAAGAGATGACTTGATATTTATAAGATAGAGACACAACTATAAAGCAAAAGGACTGTTTGATTGAAGTATTAGAACTTGTTTGTTACTCCAACAATGTGTAAGTGAGCGAATACACACAGTCATATGGCTGTTTCGTTAAACATGAGCTCCGCATGAGCTGTGCGATCTGAATCGCTCTTACATATGTAAATTTGACAGCTAGCAACGTATTTCTCTTGGTAAAAAAAAAACTAAGTATCTAATCTTAGTCTTGTTATTCTACCCTGGTTGATGTATTTACCCTGGCCTTATAAAAAGTAACTAAATGTGTATATAATGACTTGTTGTTTTGCGAATATAAACCTACATTAAAATGGGTCGAAATCCTTAATGTATGAATTTAGTCCAGAAACTCCAATGATCGCCCTTGGTCGCATCTTTGATGGAATCAAAACTTCTTATAATAGAATGACCCAAGTATGTACATAATCTCATTAATTAAAAAATATAGTATTTTTTTTTGTTCCGCTGTTGTAGCTAAAAACTTTATTTTTTTATTTGCATTTTTTGTATAATCATTATTGTAATGTTCTAATATATATAATTATGTAACATTATCATTTTATTGATAAATCTTATATATATGTTTATTTATTTATATAAATTTAATTTATTTGTGAACTTTTTCGGAACCAAAAACACTTGATTTTATTTGTGTAATTGTGTATTATTTTTTTTTATATCAATAGCTATGTTTTAAAGATTTTTTTTCTATTTGCAATATTTACATAAATTCAAAGGATACTTAAATATTAAAATAAAAGGAATAAATAATAAAATAAAAATGTGGCAACTAGGAATCCTTGGCAGGGTGAATTTATTTAAGTTTGCTAAACTTAAACCATCACCAATGCTGTGGAGCCTTAAATATTGCCAAATAAACTTTTGTATGTAGAATGTATTTCCTCGCAAATTAATGCAGCATAAAATGACTTCAATGTTGATACATTATTTATTAAAGGACAACGATTTTTTTAATTGAATCCAAGTAGCTTAGGGTTGGTTGTTCGGTTAGTAACGAATCCTCTCTGGTTCTTGCATCCAATAGTTGAATTGCATTCATATTGTATTGTCGTATGTCCCCTATATCATCTCTCATCCTTTCTGCTTACACTATGTTTCTCGCTCTATCCCTATATCGAAATATCCTGCCAAATCCAAAAAATGAGGACGAACAGCAATAACACAAAGTCCTGTCCAATTGTGTATAACACTGTAGGTATGCTGAAGATTCAGGCGTATGTGGACTCTTGCGCTTCGAGTCATCGTCACAAGTACGTGTGAGTCCTCAGCACGGTAGTGGTATTTTTGGGATGGTTAAAATGCATTTCACTGCGCACCGTTTTACTGCTGGAGGGTTGGTCAGGCCCAGACAACAGCCAATGAAGTTGGCAGGAGATTTGGATAAATTCATTGGCAAATGAATGCCTTGTATTTTTGTTGAAGTCATTCGGCTGCAATGTATCTGTAATGAATAAAAGAAAAAGAAAAAAGTTCAAGTTAGTGAAAGTTTTTATTTTTTTTGTAAAGACCTAAATACTAACTAATTTGAATTTGTATAATAAAATTGATGTCTATTTCTTATTAAGGTACATAAAATGATTCAGAGTGCCTACTTTAGTACTTTTACATCAACTTCTGCATAAATGCATATATCGAATAAAATAAACTTTCCCAGCTGAAAATGTATGGTTTAATAAGCTTAATGGGGTTAAGAAGTTTTAAATTGACAATTTTTAACTTTGCCAAACTATTGAATGCCAAGAAATTAAAATATATTTTTAAGGTTTTTTGCTGAACTTCAAAACATAAAAGTTAATTTCAGACTCTTATAAATTCTTGTAATTAACAACAAAAACAAATGTGAAGGAAAAAAACTTTCCGTTAAAAATAAAGGTAATTAATATATATATAAAGCTAATAAGTTGTTCCAAAATTCAAATTCATATGCTCGGCTCATGGTGCTAACTGCTAAGCCAGAAGGCTTGTTACTGTTGTCTTGCTGGCAAGATGGCAAGCAAACATTATGCCATGCACCTGCATGCTCCCGAGGATTCTCCCTCTTACTTTCACAAAATTTCTGAACAATTTTGATCTTGTGTTAAAAATTTTGTAGGAAACAAATTTTCTTTCATACATGCTTTTTGATAGAAGACATTTTTTTCTTATAGCATTTTTATAAGCACGCGTTCAAGCACGCGTTCAACGACGTCTTTTGACAGATAGAACTGTCAAAATTCTGCCTTCTGATTGGCCAGCTGTCATAAAAATTCAGTTGACGTCGATTGGCATTTAGTTACGTTTTTCCCCTTATTTTCAGATTAAATTTTTTATCTGAAAATTCAGATGACAGCTAAATTAACTAAAAAAAGAAAAAATATGCACGTTGAAACTGTTCTTGCGTTTTATCCAATCCATTTTGGTGCATCGTGTCTACCAGCGTTTCGTTTTTTCTGTATTAAAACGTTTAAATTAAAACAAATTATTTTATTGTTTTTTTATATTTTATGTAGATCCATATACCGCAAGCTGTACAACTTTTTCGTAGATATTTGGAGTTCGTTCTACAATGTTTTCGAGACCAAACATTGCAGGTTCATCAAGCATACTATTTCCTCTAAATAAATTATTGTACTTAAAAAGTATAGCTTGCACTGTTTTCGAAAATATTAATCCAAATAAAAAAAATCGAATTTTCGAGCTCCACAACACAATAGTTCTTATTTTAAATTTGATCCAAGTAAAACACTAACTTTTTCAGAACTGAATTTTCAGAAGTGTCAAAAATTTTGCTGATGAACGTGCCCAATCTGTGTTAATTATAATTCTGTTTCCTTAAACTTTGAACCTACATACATATATTTACCTTGGATTCATCCATCCTAAGCGGAATTCAACAAAAAAGAAATAAAATAACAATAGTGCATGCTGTCTCAATGACCTGCTCAATTCTGCATTGTGAAAGTGTCAAAATTAAAACCAACTAAGACAGGAAACGACAAAGTTTACTCCGATTAGATAGAAAAAAAAACGAAACCTTAAAAACCACGAACTTGAGAAAAATTCAGCAACACCGACCAAGCTGGTATATTGTCAATATTATGCGAAACACGTTGCAGTAAAATTTCAATGAAAAAAGTAACACTGAAAACTAAATGCAACAACACTAACATTTCTTGTAGCCACAGCCAAATAAAAACCCAGGAAGTTTGCCTATGAGTGCAATGTTTGATTCTAATATACCCGAATATATACCTAGCTATATAATATAGGTATATATCGAATAATGAAAGTAGTATTTCCTTTATTGATTTTTCTTTAAAATTTTATAACAATTAAAACAATTATATAGAATATATTGCCCTAATTTGATATCTATATAATAAGCGCCTTATATTGGCGCCCAACGTGGGATTTATTTTATCTGATATTCCGAATTTCCGTTTGTTCGCGTGAATTACCAACAATGGTTTTCTTATACCGGAAATGATGAGTCGAAGAAAACTTCGAACAAATAACTTCAAAATACGTCTTTTGAATTTTATTTGTTTCCATGACATGACGCCCCGCTGCAGTGCAAATAAAAGTGTGGTAAAAAGCACTCGTATGTCATTAGCTTTGAAAACAGTTTAATAGCAGAGTAAGAATTTTAGCTTAGATCATGCACATTGTTAGCCGATCATATGATGAAGATAAAAGAAGTCCCACGTTGGGCGCCAAAATTGTAAATTACGAATAAGAAAAAAGAAGTTGGGCGCCAGTTGTAAATATCCAACAAAAGAAATCATAAAAGGCAATAATTTAGCTTTTTTCATTATACTTAAAATAATAAGAAATCAATGATGAAACAAAGAAAATATTACATCTATTATTCCATGTGCGATATCATTCGGAATCAAACAAATTTATTAGCATGAAAACATTGAAGAGTGATGAGAATCGTTTGTTACGTACAATAACCCAAAAACTTGATTGAAAGAAGAGCTGAGGACAGTTAAGATCTTTAGTCTTATTGAAGTGATAAACTGGTCCTTAACTAAAATTTAGTGAATGGATAAATCCGCAATTTTCCCATTTTTCAAAGTATACTTTTAATTAAACTTCAAATAAAAAAAAAAAACACATTTTCAATGATATTCTATTGGCTTAGGATACTAAGCAAGAAATTATAATAAATAACCGGAAGTAAAAATAGTTTCTATAGTGTTTTTATGGCAGGTACCGTTAATAAGGTGATTTTGAATAAAAAATCTAACGAAAAACTTCCTTATTGGTATCAGTCACACAAAATGTTATCAAAATCGATCGTATTTTTTTCAAGAAAAATCGGATTATCTATAGAATTAATATTGCAGGTACCGTTTATAAGGTGATTTTGAAAAAAAATTTCAAACGAAAAACACCGTCATTAGCAACAAATCAGTCACACAAAATTTTATCAAAATCGTAATTAAAAAAAAAAAAAAATGGATTTTCTGTAGCGTTTATATAATATGTACCGTTAATAAGGTGATTTTGAAAATAAATTTCTAACGAAAAACTTCATTATTGGGAAAAAATCAGTCAAACTAAATTTTATCAAAATCGATCTTATATTTTATGGTAAAAATTGGATTGTCTTTAAGGCTTAT
This sequence comes from Baccha elongata, assembly GCA_951217065.1. Taxonomy (NCBI): domain Eukaryota; kingdom Metazoa; phylum Arthropoda; class Insecta; order Diptera; family Syrphidae; genus Baccha; species Baccha elongata. The sequence goes on from OX578272.1 coordinate 250,728,541, forward strand.
TTTCCAGGTACCGTTAATATGTAAACTTATTCTGAAAAAAATGAAAAACACCATCCTTGGCTACAAATCCATTGTACGAAATTATATCAAAATTGATCGTATTCCTTACGAGAAAAATGGAATCATCTGTTACGTTTATATGGCAGGTACCGTTATTTTCAAACGCAGAATAAAAATCAAAAATACGCCTGGGAATATTACTCTAAAAATACAGAGTACCAAGTTTGAAGAAAATTGGCCCAACTGTTAAGGCTGTAGGTGTCGATACATCCAAACTGACAGACGGACAGACAGACAGACAAACAGAATTGTTTTTTCGTGTTCTCTATCATCGTAATGTCATGTTTAATTGTTATCTCAAAACTTTTTTTTTTACGAATACAAAACTTTCCTTATAAGTAGAACCTACAATCGCAACTAAAAATTAATTACAAATGAAATTTTGTTTTGTATTATATAATGCAAATTTTCTTCTGTGTATTTTACAAGCAAAACAACAAATAGAAAAAGTTGAGACTTTGAACAAATAAATAATAATAATATCTCTTCTTCTTTCCCTGATCATCACCTTCTCACAAATCGAATATTCACGTTAATTTACTTTTCTTGATTTGTCTAAGAAAATTGTTGGTATATAATTTAGTTTAGGTATATATGTTTGTTCACAATATTTTTATTTAAAAATAGGAAAATACACAACAAATGTATCTATATACACTATCTTACCATTATACATATACATCAGGAGATTACGTACATATATTGGGTTAATGATGCATAAAGACACACGGCATCTCCTCGGATACATTTAGAATAGAACGTAAATTACAAAAATAAATCTCGAGTCTTACTCCGGTGGTGGCGGCCTGGGCTAGATAAAAACGTCTCTCGAATATTCTGTTGCCGAATTTACGACAAAATGGTAAGATCGGGTAATCGGGACGGAGGCAAAGCGTTTATTCCTATTTTTGTCTCACAGAAAAAAGACCAAAATCGTGTCAGGATAAATTTACGATAGCTTGGCATTAGTAGATACGTCTAGCATAATGGCAATTCTTTCTAGGTATGCCTATATGATCAGTATGAAAGTACGTTTTTTCATTTGTGAGTCCAACCATGAGAATATTCATTAGTTTTTCCTTATTGCTTTTTATTAAAGGAAACTAAAGTATTGCAAGACATAAGTCAAAAGGTTGCATCATCACCATCAACGACCACTGATTGTCGACAAACGGATGGACAGAAACGATCGTGTCTAATTAGATCTCGAGGAGATGTTTTAGTTTTTATGGGATGTATGTAGTTGCATTTGAATGCAACTAATTCTTATTTTAGAACTGACGCAGGCTATATTGCGAAAAAATAGTTTTTGTTTGAAATATAAGATCGACATTTTAATGGCAATAGCAGTCGCGGCAATGTCAAAGAAAGAAAAATTAAATTGGTTTTGTAACAAACAATACGATAGTAAAGCATTTTTTTATGACTGCTGGCCAATCAGAAAGCAGAATTTTGACAGTTCTATCAAATGAAAAAGAAATACAGGAAGAGATGTTCTGCAATAAGAATGCGGCACTATTATTTTGGTCTGAGTTGTTTTTTTTTATATGCATTTGACAGCAGCGGTGCGCCTTCCGGCGTCAAACTTTGCTTTCCGGCGTCAAAATGATGAATGGAAACGGGTAGATCAACGATCCGTCTAATCACCATAGTACGTACCTGTCAGAAAGACGAAACACGTACACAAAAAAGGATTGGTTTAATCAGGGTTCATACATGTGCACAACACCCGTTCCTTTATTTCATCTTCATTGGTTCTATCTGTCAAAAGGCGTCGTTGAACGCGCCCAATAGATTTTTTTGGAATTTAGTAATGTTTCCACACGTGCCAAATGACCAAACAGTTTTTTCGGTAAAATTCTTTTATTTTCTTCCAGTGAACTAGCTTTTGACATCTTGACAAAAAGTCTCAATATGCCCAACAAAATTCCTATGACGCGATATAAACAAATTGGTCATTAAAGTTATCATTATGCTTAGACTGGCATATTAAAATGTACAACAGAGTGATTCGCTAAAGCGTACAAATATTGGTTTGAGACAAGAAATAGAATGCACGATTGGTATTAAAAAAATTCATTTAATAAATTATGTTGAAAAGCAAAACATATAACAAAATGGCCGAAGCGTGAAATCAAGTTGTACTGTAGTTATCATTACGTGATTGTTAACATAGAAACTTTCAATGCCATTTTACGTAGAATATTCAACTTACGTGCCATAACAAATTTAAATCAAATCGGTTAAGTCGTTATAAACTTATGGCCATATTTGTAAAAAAAACTGTTAACAATCTCCGTTTTGTGCATTTTAAGCTAAAAGCTAAATTAACAGCGCTCCAATGTAACTTTCACAAAGTTTTACCAAAATCGTTAAAGCCGTTTTAGCAAAAAATAGAAAAAAACTGAAATCGTTATGTGGGAGGTACTGTAAAATTAGCATACACGATTGTATTCTTTTAAATATTAAAAAAAAAAAAGAAACTGTTGTGTACGATTTTAGGAAATCAGATTTGTAAGTAAGATTCAGGTCATTTAGGGCTTGTTTCACAATATCTAATTAAGTTTCAATTAAGCTGTTCAGAACTTTTTTTGACAGAAAACAATAAAACAATACACAGCAAACAACGAATTTAACGGCTAAGTATTTTATTTGAAACTTACTCAGAGACTGTGAAACAAGCCCATAGTAAAATATATTATTTAAAAAAGTATGCAAAATTTAAAATCTATTAAATTTTAACTTAAACATTTTTTGAATAAATTGTATACAACCGTTTTCAAAATATAAAAACAACTACCAATATTTCTGTGGTCAGATGGAAGTATGTTATTTTTTTCAAAATCTTATGCAAAATCAAAAAGTTCTTTTTACAAATAAATTTTTTTTGTTTTGTTTTGTTATATATATATATTATTTTCTTCTTCAATTTATTAAAATAAATTTATTAATTTGCCCAGAAATTTTGTGCTAAAAATCAAAATATGTAATTTTAGTATACATATAATGAATTTCGAAGGGTTTTTTTTGTGGCCAGTTAGAGTATTAAAGCAAATGTCCCCACTTCTAAGTGTTGAGAAATCCCTGCAATCAGTGTTGCCATCAATAGTTTAAGTAAACAAAATAAGGTACATTATTTTAACTAAACAATTATTTTAAATGATGCAGAATAAAATTTTGCAATGCATTCAGTATTTAATAATTGTTTATATCATATCTACTGTTAAATTGGTAAAATTTTGGATCAAAGTAAAAAAAATTTGTTTCCCCTACATTATTTTAGTAGATAGATGTAAAAACTCTTAAAATATTTCTAATATAATTTTATTATATCTAAAGCCGTTAAATTAGAAAAAAAAACTTGGATCAAAATTCAAAAGATAAAATAAAATTAAAAAAAATGTATAGAGAACAATTATTAAAAGAACTGAATTGAATATTACTCAACTGTTATATTTATCTTGTGTTTAAAGTGCTTCACATTTTTTTTTAAATATTATTAAAAATTAACCTTAAAAATATGTTTATACAGGGTGATTGGTATAAGATGCATCAAAAAGCTTGATCGTGAAGGTGGAGTTAAGACAAGAAAAAAATCGTAAGGGAGGGGGTTCAATTTTCCCCCGTTTAGACAGGAGGTGCAATTTTCTAAAACATTGACTTAAATCAGAAAAAAAATTATTTAAAAATAACGGTGAATGATACAAAGCCTTGTTATATTTTTTTGGAAAGCCAGAAAACTACTCTTTTATTTAATTTTTAAATTAAGTTGTTTAAGTGAACAGTTTTAAAAAAATTAATTTTCAAACTTTTTTCAAAATTTTATGTAATTAACTATTATTTTTATTTTTAAAATTTAATGCTCTTATCAATTTTTAGTCAAAAACAGAAAAACGGATGCCAAAATGTATCCTAGTTTTTGAGAAATTAAGAAAAACTAGAAGTATTTTTTCCAAGAAAAACACTTTTTTTTTTGGTTTTCCCAAATTTGACCTGCTCAGGTCAATTATTAATTAGGGAACTATCCCTTTTTTATTTTTTATTACATACCATCCGATTTTAATCAAATAATAAAAAAACGAGTTAACTAAGTTAACAAAAACTAATATACATTTTGGCATCCGGTTTTCTGTTTTTGACATAAAATTTTGAAAAAAATTAGTTTAAAATTTTTTTTTTAGTTTTTTTTTTAATTTTGAGTTTGAAAATTAATGTTTTTAAAACTGTTCACTTAAACAACTTAATTTAAAAATAAAATAAAAGAGTAGTTTTTTGGATTTCCAAAAAAATATAACAAGGCTTTGTATCGTTCACCGTTGTTTTTAAATATTTTTTTTTCTGATTTAAGTCAATGTTTTAGAAAATTGCTCCTCCCGCCTAAACGGGGGGAAATAGACCCCCATCCCATACGATTTTTTTCTTGTCTTAACTCCACCTACACGCTCAAGCTTTTTGGTGCACCTTATACCAATCACCCTGTATACAACAAATAATTGTTTTTTGTTTAAATTTAATTAACAGTATATTTAACACACTTGAAGAATATTTTAAATCCTACGTATATTAATTTTTTTCTTAGATAAAATTGTAATCTTTTATGTAACGCTTGCATAATTTTTGGTCAAAGTTGAAAAAGTGTAATATTCGTTTTTATTAATTTTTTAAAACCAATATTTTTGTTTAACAATTAGAAGACAAAACTATTTTATTTTATTTTAAATTTTTATTAAAAACAAAACTTTGAAATATTTACATTTACATAAACATCACTTTAGTTCATATATTTAATTAACGGTATGTAGATTTTCAATTATGTAAGTACACAAAATTAATTAATTTTATTGTTTGTTTAAAAAGTGAACACTAAAAATTAAATAAAAAAATATATTTTAAATTTTATTTACAATTTTATACGTGAACAGAAATTGTCATTTTACTCACTCATTCTTCCTTTAAATTCGTCATTTATTTGACTATACAACTTGAAATCTCGAAAAGAAATCAAAGAATGGCGCCTTTTATTTTCTCTAACATCTTCATAACAAATTTTGTATTGGAATTAAACATTGGCATCTTATTCTTCTTCTTCTATTTTATGTTATCTAGCACAACTTATGTTATCTGCCGAAATCTATCCTCATTTTTTTTCAGCATACTCTGCATAAGAATTGAACTCTTTTTCTCCATATTTGTAAATTTTATCGATATCGATTACAAAATTTATCAGCGTGCTATGAGTATCTGCAAAAACGTCTCAATATAAAACTCTTAATTTCATGATCATCTGGCCGAAGTCTAACCGGATTTAAATTTAAATCATATTCCAGTTGTACGCCCGATTCCTGCATTACCTCTACTAAAAGCTTATAAAACCATTCTGGCAAACATTTCTCTGCCAATCTTCGATCTCTGTAAACCCATTTTGACACACCTTCGATAAATATCTGGTCCACTAGTCTGGGATCGAATGAAATTACTCCGTTTTGAGTTAACAATCCATGATTTTCTGCAATGCGATTGAATATACTCCATTTAGAAGTTATTGCATTCAATTTTTCAATATTGTGAAATATGGGATCATTAATGCCTCCGAATAGTTCAGTCAATTTGGCAATATGATTTGCAATGTCTGGAGATTGAAAAAACTCATCGGTCAGTTCAAATCCACAACTCAATAAATATTCATTCAGGTCAGCGTCCAAGCTAATAATCAATTTATATTCGTCCTTCGACAAAACAAGAGCAGCGGCATTATCAATGTTAACAGCACTTTGCTTGTCATCAGCGCGTGATTGAGGTCCGTAAAAAATATTTCCCGCAGGAGATAATGCCAGATCACTGGCTTGTGATTTGTACGGCTTTACAGTTTCTAATAATCCGTGGTTTTGAATATAACTGGCGAGATGTACCATATGAACAAATTGGAATGTTCTTTCAGCAAATAATCCAAAATATTTCAAGAGTTCGTTAGCGTGTAGAAAGTATTGTTTACGCAATTCCTGGAAAATTTCCAACTTTTTACGAGGAATTATATGGTGACCAGAGAAACCAGAACAATTTTTTGATTTAAAATGGACTTTTATTTTCTTATTAATTAATTTTCTGATGTCTGGTGTTAGATTTTTTATAAATTCTAGATTTATATTTTCTTTTTTATAACTGAATTTATTGGGAGGATGTCCTTTGAAAGAAATTTCTTCCACTGTTGGCTCGGCATTGTAATCTATTTCAATTTGTATTTTACCACCTTCTCTATATATATCTGGAAGAGGCAACATTTTCATATCATTGTTTATTCTATTATCATTATATAATTCTGGAACAAGAATCAATTGTGATTTTTCGGGTTCCTTCTCGTTATATATTACATAAATACGAGGCCACCAAATTATGAGGTTAGCTTTGAAGTTTGTATAAAATTCTTGTCGGAATAAGTGACAAGCTGACTGAAATACTTTTTCCTCTTTGTCGCTCAAATTTAATTCATCTTTTAGTTCTTGAATATATAGTACTATGTTTTCAATAGTTTTCCTAATTTTTGTTTTCTCGGGGTATTTATCATTCCTCTCTAACATTTTAAAGTATTCAAAATGTGTACGTGTATCGGGCAATGGTGGCAATTTTATTTCAAGCTTATCGGAAATGAAATAAAACCTTGCAATTCGAAGACGGAATATTTTTCTAGATATGTATTCAATATAATCATTACGAATTGAAGCTTTCAGCGAGGCTTGCAGTTCAAAAACAAAAGCATCAGGATCCATAGTAACGGTAGTCAGATAGAGGTTTTTCAAATTTTAATTTCTGTTTATTTAAATGCTTTTTATAGTTTAAAATAAATTATTCACCAATAATGCAAATAGTTTTATGAAAGTCGACCGGAACATGTTTTTTTTTCTTGCACTAATGCTCGAACTGATTTTTTTTATAAAGGGTGATTCACATAAAATACGACGAAAAGTTTTAGCGTTTAGCACTCGTTATCTCTTTCCCAAAACACTCGCAATTTTTGTTTCTTCGTATTTAGAGGATAACAAAATTATCGCCAGATATATTGAAGTTCAAGCCACAAAAGAACTGCCACTTTCACTCATTCAGCCCTTACTACTAAACATGTGATTCAAGTTAGAAAATGTTATCTTAGATACCCAATAAATGATCGATGATTACTAGAGCTATCTGGATATTAAAAAAATGTGTTAAAATGCGCTTTTAACTTTTACGATTATTTTATCGCTGCTTTGGTTGTGCAGTTTGTTATCTTTGTTTATTTATTGTTTTTCATACACACACAATAGGAACATAATATTTTTTTTCAGTGACGAAAACGATGATTTTTGGTTTTGAAAATATATATGGTTTTCTGCAGTTGCGCTTATTTTTATAAGAGAACACTATCAAGAACATTAGCAAGAACACAACGCGGAGAACACACAAAAATGCAACACGGTTTAGGTCTAATTTTAATTGAAAATGGCGTATCGCGACAAGCAATTCACAAAGACGAAACGTTATCTGAACAAGGGGAAAAAATAATGATTGTTTCTTTCAACCACGATCCACGACCACGAGTATGGTGAAATAATTTGTCGATTATTTTCGAGTATCGTCAGTTATATTTAAAAAAAAAAAATGATAATGAAGGGTACGTTCAGAAATTAAACTTTTTGGATTCAATTAAACTATAACTGTATAGCGTGAGCGTGACCACTAATGGTTGACTCGAACATTTTTAGTTTGTTTATCCCATTATCAAAAAAAAAAAAAAATGAAGCCACACCAAATAAGAAAGATGTGCCCTACATAAACTGTCGAAGAAGCCGATGAAAATCTACTTAAAAATAAGGTTATGGATTAGGAAAAGAATCATTAATTTTTTCCTAACGCGATGGGGCGATCATAATTGGGGATCCTTTATCCTTGCAACGAGCACTTAGTCTATGGCCGTATGGGTATCAAACAAGCGCAAAAGCAGATTTTCTGCTGCTCCACTCAGAAATCAGAACTCAGACATCTATTTGAACGGAAGAGCAAATTTTTTAAATACCTTGAATAAATGATCAATACCGAAGCATCTTATGATGGGATGACGGCATTGTTTGCCAAAATTTATATGGTGGTTTTATATTTCGCTTTTTTTTAATTCTTTCCATTTTGCAATTTTGATTTGACAATTTGTTGATTTTTATTAAATGTAATTAAATGCAGCGATAAAATTGCAAAAGAATTGAGTGCAAAAAAAAAAGCTGAAAAATAAATTTCCAAACAAAAAAACAGAAAAAGAACAAAATGCCAAGGTGAAAATAAGTGAAACGTAAGATTGTCTAATAAAAAAATGCTTTAATTTAAATAGCTTATTAATCTTAAAACTAAATGAAAACGGAGGGACGAAATGATTGTGGAATTATTTATTTGACATATCATTATATAAATAAACTAAAGAAATTGCCATATACTCTTTGTGATGACGACATCAACCATCACGAAGGCCTGAGAACTATGCAATATTTTCTTTGATTAGACGTTATCGAAAACGGCCTTATTATAAGTTGGGCAGAAATTTATAACAAAGATACAACCAACTGTAACAGCATATCAATTTAACGACTTAAGTTACTAAATTAAAATGCTGAACACTTACGTTGATTTTCGAAATTTCAATTCACAAAATTAGTAATTCAATCGTATTGAAAAACATACAAAACAACTTCCATGATGGATTCAAAAAAGTGGTAAGCAGAAACTAAAAAAGCTTTTTGAAAAAAAAAACTATTCATAAAACATAGAAAATTAATATAAATTAATCGCGGAAATATTAATATATGCGGAAATTCTGCATTTTGAATGAAAAATCTTGATAAAATGCAAATTTTCAAATTTTATCCTGTATTTCACCAAAAATATTATGGGAAGGTTATAAATATATATTATAATGCTTTAGAAAAATTTGCAAAGCTAAAATATCGAGAAAAAAACTTCTGCAAGCAGAATATTGCAATTATGTCAGACAGTCAAGTCTGTTCGAAAAATCGGTAAATTCCTACGGCTAAGCTACAAATTAGTATACGCTTGACTTACCAAACAACATCGCCATTTATTGAGCATTAGTCAAGTGAGTATTCAGGGTAATTTTCAGGTAATTTTTACCTACAAAAATAAAGGTACATATCTACCTGGCCAATTAAACTGTTATTGTTTTTCTTAAAAATGGCTCCAAAAAAATTGTCAATCCTATTTACAGTAGGTACCTACTTCCCATATAACCCATTTATTTTCACGAGCTTTCTAGTAAATGTCTGAGTTAAATTTAACACAATTTTTAATTTTTTTTTTATTCTGGATGACTTTAAAATCTAATAATTTACATTCTGTAAAAATGCTTGAAAAATATCTAGGTATTTATTTTAGTTTTTTTTTAATTTATAATTTAGAAAACGGGTTAACTTATTTTTTGTTTTTATTTTTTATACGTTAGGTATATGCAAACATTTTAGCATATTAATAAATTAATATTGAATTAAATACAAATAAATTGATATAAAAAGTGCTCCAAAGGTTCAGTCGCACTATGTGAGAACAGTACTTGCAGCAAGTGTTTCAAAAATAACAAAAACTTTTAACTTGTTAACCAAAACCTTGAAGTAATCGCCTGCACGTTGACACTTTTTAAGTCATGACACTATGAAAACTTCTTTTCTGTAACATTTGTTTTATACTTTTAATTATATAGTCGAAACTTTGTTGTATACAAATACTCAAATTATTAACACAATAAATTTGAATAGCAGCAAATTTTTATTTCTCCATTTTCCTTATTATGTTTACACCTTCAAAACATATAAAATTGAATGTAAGTTGTACACAATACAAAACATGAATGCCAGACAACTCAAGAAATATACTTTATTTTTATAAGCAGCTGCCAATAAAAAATATATCCCATACCTCATTCAATTCTCAGCCAAATAAAATAACTAGCCTTTGGCCAATAAATTTCTTCCCATAAAGTCAATGTCCTCTTTCGACCTTCATTTGATTGAACTCTTCTCAAAATGATGAAAAAAAAAAACAAATAAATTGTGCCAGTTAGCCACCTGTTTATATAGTTCGTTGTGTTCCGTAAAAGCCTCTTTTCTGGGCAAAGCATCAACTGGCAACCATTTCCGCAATCAGCTGTTCGCATCAACACCACCACCATTGAGTGCGTTCATTCACAGTCCATCGATAAATTCTGACGAGTGACTCTATATCTTAAGGATAATGCCAAGAATTTTGTTGAATGCAGCCAGAAAGGCACACGCCTTAAACAACAACAATAAAAAATATAAATGGTGGATGATGACCAGACCACAGCCAGCAAGTTTACGCATCGAACATAACATGTGGTTGTTGACGCCACTTCGTCACTTGGCCGGCCTGAATTAAATTCAGGAAAGTGGCCAAAAAGTGGATTTATGTATTTGTGTAATGTTAAGCAATATAACTTCCAGTGACTTGTGCCAAAAATTCTCTATGAGAATTTCGTTTGGCGTTTTTATACAAAATAAAGTAGATTGTCTTTGGCCAAGTTCTTGGCAAATCTTTCATTCATATTATATACACATGTTAAGAATAAATGGTTTATTGTGATGTGTCAAAATATTCAGCGTCTTTTAGGCATACTTATATCCACAATAAAAAAAAGAATATGAGAAAGTCTTATTGCATTCGATAAGAGTATGGAAGACAAGGTTTTCTTATTCACAAGACAGTCAGACAAATTGGCGCCTCCGCATCTTTGCATTTACTATACTTGGCCCAATCCACTGTTGACTCTTGTCTACGTTGCATTGCGTCAAAATGCGCTACTGGCGGCGCGGCTTAGTTTTTGGCTCTGGTCGAGGACTACTTTATGCCACCAAGTGTGTGTGTGTAAATATACTTTTCCTATGAATTCTTTTTTTTTTTATTTCAATAAAACAAAATATATTTCACATTGTGACATCCTTTTAAGGGGAAAATTTATGTCCTCATACGAGGACGAGTGCAGATTGCTGTTTCCGTTCAGATGACACAAGCCATGGGGGGCGTACTTAAAGGGATATGAATCAAATATGCCATGGTGAAATATGGAGATTTGGATATTGTTTTTATTATGTTTTGTTTTGTTTAACTTTTGTTGAACGTTTTTATTCAAAGGTTTCTTATTAACTATTTAATAATCAACACAAGCAAAGTTTATCCAAAATCCTTAAGAAAAAATTCACACAAGTTGCAAAAAAATAAAAAAAAAGTTACGTATACGACACAGATCTATAGGAAAACTTGTCTTATACCTTTAAATCGACAGTTAAACCTATAAGTTAGCACTTCTAAAACAAAAAATCTAATCAAAGCCAAGAAATATGTACATATAAGTTATTTACATACATACAAGTTATTTATATTCCTAGCAAGTAAAAAAGTCCATGCAAAGCATATTGAAATGGATTTAAAACATAATAATCTTGAAAATCTTGTAGAAGTCGTTTCATAACTTTATAGTCTTTAATACAATTTTTGTTTTCTTTTAAACTCTTTACAAAATTAAGAAACAATCTATTTCCATTGTTTAAAAAAATCATCTTATAAAAGTTATCGATTATAAGGGAGACGATGTTTTGCGATGGAAACCAAGTAAAGATTCAAATGTTTTCATAATGTTTTTAGAGTTGCTCTGGGAAACCCTCTTTAAGCTTGATAATGTTATGGCAGTTGTATATTATTATTTTAAACGTTTCACACTACATTTTAGCGAAAAAAAATGTTTCCTGCCAAAATTACTCACCATAATTGGTTTATTTTTTTAGCACTTTGGAGGGCTGTATGGTTGGTTTCCGGCCACTTCCGGTAGACATAATTGTCACTATTTAATGAGTAAAACTGGAGCAATAACTGAATAAAATTTTAGGCGCGCCAAAATAATGTTCGAAAATTGGTCGCTATATAGCTCTTAGACTTGAAAGATGCTTCGCAGGTGTGACAAAGTGGATCCTAAGAAGCCTGAAAGTCAAAAATACAACAGCGAATAACATACAACACGATCAAGTCAACTGGCATGTACTATGGAGAGATAATACTGACAACTTTGTCCAAATGGCATTATCCATCATAGGCATTCAAATGCCCTAAGACATTATCCATAGGCATTCAAATGCCCTAAGACATGGAACAACCCAAAACAGAGAGGCTTGCCGACATTTTTTTTTTTTTTTTAAGATCATTATAAAAGTTGTAGTCACATTGTAGATCATTAGCGTCATCGGAAAATTAATGGGTCCTTTTATGCAACTATAGAGTTCCAAAAATCTATGAGCAGATGAATATATAGGAGCAGGCAAAACAAACGGTAAAAGTAAGATGAATTTATATGGAAAATTAGATTAAACTGCTCTTTGAAAGCAGGAGTAGTAAAGCCTGATCGAATAAGAAGATCCCAAGAAGCCTTTACGTTGTAAATACAATTGTTGTTACTGTCATGCACTAAGAAGAAGAGAGATTTCCGATATAATCACAAAAAAAGCAGGCATAGAACTACTAAAAAAAAAACAAAAACAAAAAACGGTACCGACATATTCTGTTTTGGTCTCAGACATCATGGACCAATCCAATACTGAAAGGCTTGTTTTGTGAGCTTAGCTCGGTGGAAGTGTTGAAATGTCGGAAAATATGAAGTAGAACATCGGATTATTTTGAAAGGTTAACTCTATAAAAATATTTATCGCAGAAGTCACCAAAGAATCTTCAAATGAAATTGGTACACAGAGAAAAATTTTGAGTGAGTTCCTTGATATTCGATATGCTGGGACTGGGATAGACAATAAGTTAACAGGCATATCTTACTATAAAGCTACAGATTGTAATTTTTTTCTTTTTTAACGAAGATACTGATGATCTCGAATGGAACCCCAGAATGCACTCTTTTTCGCTTCACTAAAGGATTTGAGGTTCGTCGGGTTGATTTTTTCTATTCCATATCCGAGGCCTCGTAACTCCAGAATTCGCAAATACACTTTTAGTTTTTAGGTCATGTTGTATCGCTAGGCTCACCTTGTTGTTATTTGTTGTGATTGGATGTAATTTTTTCCTAGTTGCATTTAACGAAACTACGGTTCACTACAGGTCTACTTTGATATTACACTGGAAAACGGACTGATGATTTCTTTATCTTGCTGATATTAAAGTTCAGAGTCCCAAGACCCCCTTTTTGTAAACTTGCTTTTGATATACAAGCAAGCTTCAAAAATTAAATTAAAACTTCTTCGCATCTTTCACCATTTAGTTTCTTGTGCCCCACGTAAGGCGCAATGTTTAACGAAACAAATAAAAAGAACTTTCGTTTCAACTCCGCTAGCATAAATAACCGCAAACTCTTTGACTTTGAGTGTCTTCAATTTCCTGTGAGGACTTGAGTCTTCCTTTTGTTGTGAATTTATTTAAAAAAAAAATATTTTAATTTCCCGAATACCTATATTTTTTGGGATTATTTGATTTAAATAAGTAATTTTGTTTACATAAGATCGTGTGTCTTTCTCTAGATATAATTAGCAAACATGTATTCCAGCTGCACGAAATGACGAAACCATTCAGAACACGCCAATCACACAACTGAAAGATTTTTTTTTCATTAATTGTTTTCGTAAAGAATATAGAAAATTTAGAGTTCTGCGAAAATTAGCTTTTCAAAGGAAACCGAAATTGTCCTCATTACTTTTCATTTCCTACCATCTGTTGATTATTTAATACAATCTTTCACCTCTCCATTGTGTTCTCAAATCAAACCAAAATAAAAACCATAAAATTTGCATCACAGTGACAATAATTTCAGTTAAATATCAAAGATCCGCCCTATCAAATCACAAATTACAGGACACAAACGATTACCGCAGTAATAAATAATCTCGAACCGAAAGTTAAATGTCGCAAAACTTATGGATTCGCAAAGTCCATTTTTTTTTTCCATCGTATAATGTAATGCAATTACACTCTTTTTCTTTCCACAGCTAAAAACGAAAACACTTCCCAAATGTTTTTCTTTGCGGTTATTTTTTTTTTTTTCAATTCAATAAAGGACCAAAGGATAAACACAAACAATAAAAAAAACGACCCGTCTGAAGCATAAAAAATCTGCCACAAAATTATGACTAACAAAATAAGAAAAAAAAAAAAAAAACAGTAAATGCTAAGAAGCGCCACTGTCCAGTGTCTCGCGCCGCCATAAAGGATACTCATACAATTCTGTGCACACCCAACACCCACGAAGACTTCCTTAATGTAATGATTTATTTACATATTTTTCTACTAAAGACGAACGAGGACCTTCATATTATTTTTTAGAAATCCAAACTTTTGCCAAATAAATTTTTACTTAAAAAATAAATTTGAGTTTTCTCCTTTGACCGCCTATATGCACTTTGGTTTCTAATTAATTTATCATTAAATATCCTTTTTGTTGTTTAAGAAAAAACTAAAAGAATGTATTAAATAACTTTGAGATGCAAGCAATTAAGGATTACATTGAGATTAATTTCTTGGCAGTAATTTTAAACTTCTAAATGAAATAGACTTGTCGCCGAAAGAATTTATGACCCATTTAGGCAATTAACAATTAGAAAGCAGTCGTAATTAACAAAGAAAACAATTTGCATGAAGGACTTTAAAGGATTTGCTTACAAAATTTTGTTTTGTTTTGTTTTCTTGTCCAAAGAAAATATCAGCAAAGAGCAGGAAATCGTTGAAATTCCCTAAAAATTCCAACTCGGAAGTCGGACACATCCACGAACTTTTTTAGTCTATGTTTTATTGGTGACATTGATCTCCTGTTTCGGAAATTCCCGAATTCCGCTCATTTCTATCTATCCTCTCAGAAAAAAATCTACAACAAATGTCTACTATTTAGAAGGACACTCTGTTGTTTTCCCATTCTTACGAAAAACATTTAAAAGAAGGATAAAAATAGCAAAAAGAATTTTCCGTCGAACATTTTTCTTGACTGCCCTCGTATGTTTTGTGCCTTTTTCAGTGAAAAAAAAGAAAAAGGGTCCTGAAATAGTGGACAACCCGTTAACAGTTATGTTCACACTTCCTGTTCACAAAAAAAAAAAAACTAAAAGGACTCTTTTCGTTTATTTATTATTCGTGATTTTGTATTAAATCGAATTCGAATTCTATTGAGATGGAAATAAATCTCTCCGAGAAGCTCAAAGGATGTTGCAATTAATTAAAATACAGCCAAGGACAATGAATTTTACATTAAATTGTTTCTGTTTGTTCTTTAAAAAAAAGAAGCCTTTACAACTTGAAACAGTGGGCTCGTTTTGCGTTACTCCTTTTTTTCTAGCTTGGCGTCCAATAAATATTATTCGTCCTTTGGCACCATATTTGTTATTTCCTTTTTTAATGTCTTTGTGCTTCTTGTGTGCAACTCCTGAAAAAGATTCCCTATAGTTTCCTTCTGGGATGTTTTCGGTTGGTTGCAGATTTACGATTTGATTTACTTCGACCGTTGTAAGATGCGTACATGTGGTTATTGTTTGAAGGGGTGCATTGTGAGACTAAACTTTTTTCTGGGAAAATATTTTAAAATTTTGGACGTGACTTTTGTATGTTAACACATCAGTGAACAATATTTTAGGCAAAAGATAAAGACAAAAATGAAATAGAGTGTGAGCAATTACAAAAGTCTAACAATTGTTCGTGGATTAAAAACATTGTTTTATGATGCCGCCCGGGTTGCCTTTAATGTTTGAAGAATTTGGGTCAGTTTGCCATGCAACCCAATTGTTTTTTGATGAAGTGCTTATTTGGTCAAAAACCTGCATAATTAAAAAGCGAAACAAAAGTGATCCTGAGAATTACAGTGAAATATTCTTCCTACAAACGCCTCCCAAACTTGAAAATGCGGTAGATAATTTCATTCGTATTGAACAAAATGTCGATATGAATACGTAAAACATCCCCAGGCAATAAAGGTGGTAGTAAAAGAAAAGCGAAAAGAAGGGCAAAATCTTGTTCTTCGACATAAACTAAATTTAAATCGCTGTGTAATCTTGGTAAGAAAAAAAATTGATATCAGCTTTCAAGAACCGCGTAGTTAAAAATTACCATAACTTGACAGCAGGAAGAGAATCAACTGCTCGCTGTAAAATGCTATAAAAACAACAAAAAAAAACAATGCTTCCAGCAACTCGAATTAGAAAATTAATCCCCTATGCCAAAATCAAAGTTTGCAGAAATTTTTTTTACCAAAAAAATAATTCTAAAATCGTTAGCGGTTTTTATTCGATGTTAACTTAATAATTTTTATAAAAAAGTTTTTTTACGAATTTAAAGTAGGTATGCCAATTTTGCTACCTATGTAGTTTGCATTTTATGCACAAAAATTAATTTTTTTTAGTTAAGACATTTTCCAAATATTAAATTTACAAAAAAAAAAATAGTAATTTAATTAAAATTAAAACTAAGCACTTTTGTAAGATTTTGGTATTGAAGTTTTACCAAGTCATCTAGATCATTAAAAAAAAAATTAAGTAGAAATCGATTAACCCATTCACAAGATAGCTTAGAAAAAATAACGGTTCTATTGGAGGTACCGTTAATAGGTTCAAATTTATTTTTGCATCTTAGCAAAAGAAATAAGATAAAAAACATCTCAAATTTTATTGATGAAAAACATTGGAGCCGCACGAAAATTAAGCTTCTTTATGATGGTTATACATATATGACAAGTACCGTTAAATTTTGAGCTTACAAATAGAATTAGGTATATTATTCAAGTTTAACGTTGTTTCAGAATATAACATTTCGTCAAAATCGGTACACTTATGATTTGAAATAAACGGCGAGAAAATAAGAAAATACATTTTGGACGGTTGGCAGAACAAGTTTTTACAAAAGCAATAACTTGCCATTTTAAAATTTGAGGTACAAAAAATGCGGGTATTTTTTGCGAAATGATCATTTTGTGAGTTGATTCAAAACCAAAAGAAATTTTACCTTATAACTATTGCGAGACAATAAAAATTTATTTTGATAGTTGCGGAATGAGATTTGCGAAACGAGTTCCGTCCAAATGACCCGCACTGGTATTTCACATTAATTTATCGGTATGTAATACAAAACGGTTCTATGGCAGGTATAATTACTATTAATAAACTGATTCTGAAAAAAAATCGATAAAAGACATCACCATAATACCATGTTCCCACCGACCTGATTTAGCTAAATCATGTAATATAATTATGATTGTGATTTACCAAACGTTTTCATAATTTACATTTATGTGATTTAGACTCGTTTTGTTTTAAATTACGTATCTGTCAAATCTTTATAAAAACAAACTCAACGCCTTATTCAGCAACAAAAAACAAAAAAAAAACTTTGAAGCTGTCAAAACAAATTTAATTTTAATGTTCCCAAAAGAAAACAAATATTGTTCTCGGTAAATTTTCTTGTGTTTTTATTAATTATTTTTAATTAAAACCTTTTTTAATCTTTACAGGAATGTCTGAAGACAAAACTAAACAAAGGAACGATTTGAAAGGAGTCAATATTGACATAAATGACAGACTAAAACAGGAAATAGTTCGGTGGGAACGCCTTTCGTGATTTATAAATCATTTAGTTAAATCAGGTAGGTAGGAACATGGTTTAAGAAACAAATCACTCATAAAAAATTTTCTCTTTTTTTGTATCGGTTTTTCGTTTTTTTAATTAGGTACTGTTTAGTTGGATGAGTGTTCTTTTAGGCCAGTCGGCAGCTATTTTTTTCTTTTTTTTTTCCATTTTAGTTTGTTTTAAAATTTTAAAAATTCAATTTTATACGCCATAACAAGCGTAATACCTACTAAAACTAACTTAAGGCAAGAAAACAAGATTATCATATTTGCTATAGAAAATTTCTTAATATTTGTTTGTCCAATAATAAGCCATTCTTAATAGTTATTTAATACAAAGGGTTTTTCAAAATGGCAGTCAACGCAAATCGCCACAATTCCGCCATTTTTTTGAATACTTCTGAAAGACTAGCAAACCATATCTAATCATAAAACAGTATAGGTATTCTGTTGCATTATGGAACCCCAATTTTATCTCTGCCGACTGGCCTACACTAGTGAGAAAATATTGTAAATGCGCTAACATAACCTACTTCAAATCTATCATCAAACATCGCTATTGACTTCAATGCCACAAACTTATCCGTTCATCCACTCATATTGCACCACATCCTTAACATTCAATGCCAAAAAAATAAAGTATCTCTCACCTGTCTTAAATTCTATAAAACTTATTTTCTCACGATTCACGTTGAAAAAGTCATAAAAAAATCCAAGCCACCTGGCTCCGTTTCCGTTATCATTTAAAACAATAACAACCACCATCATTCTACGTCACTTCACATGCTGCAAGTATTCCCCCGTGATTCCTTTCAACAACCTGCCTCTGCGGATTTACTTTTTTTTTTTTGCCAGATTGCAAAATAACTCCCTCCACCCGGCGTAAATGACGCGTAAAGCGATTTGTTTACAGCATCAGCATCTTTTCTGGCAAAGAACTCATTAACATGCTGCCAAACATTTTCACACGCATACAATTCACAGATTCAGATTTTTTTGGAACTTGATCAGGAATCTTCTTGCTACACCCCAACCCCACCACCTTCTTATTCTAAACTAAGCCATAGCTCATCAAAAGAAGACTGATTAGAAATATTTTGGAACGATTCCTATTTTTTTGTGGTTTGTTTTGTTCCAAATGGCATTTCCGGTTGAGGACATTGCTATTAGTGCCACTATAAGAGATGCGTCCTACTTGGCAGGAACAACAAACGACGACATAGTGCGTGTGCCAGGAGATTCTTTCACAGTTCGCTAACATTTTGGAGAAAAAAAAAGTTTCATTTGTTTATCAGTTTCCCATACGCATCAGCAGTAGCAGCAAACGCACTCGCGTGTTTTAGTTTATGAGTGCATGTATTTATCATCCATGGAGTGTTGCCAATAAGTGTGTTTTTATATATTCATGCCAGAATTCTAAACTCATATAAAATAGGGGGCGTGAATCAAAGAAACGTGCCTTTAATATTTATTTCTAATGAAACGAACATTTGTGGAATTGGTTTGAGGTTTTTATGTTAAGGAAGGTCGAGAATCTAAAGTTGGAACGATTCCAGGTTGAGAAATATTGGGTATACAATACATGCATCTAGTTCAGACAGAAGATGGCCTAAAATGTATGGTAACGTACAAGTTATGTAAAATATAATGTCGTCGCAGATGGCAATAAAGCATGACTCTATTAACGTAATTAATTGCGGTGCAATAAATTCGAACCATGTGGTAATAATTATGTTCGAAGTTTTGGTGTTAGAAATATGGTCAATTTAAAATGGTATAATTAATGTTGATAAATAGGACAGTGAGTTCAGTTAAATTTTTAATTATAGTGTGGCAATGATATCGAATTGGAACAAGATTTAAATGCATCACAAGTTGCACCTTGATTTAAGACATCTTATTAAAAATGATGAAATGATTTTAAAACCTTGCAACTATATTTTATATTCGACTTATACACAATTATCTAGAACTGGGTTTGACGCACACGATTTAAGCTGCCATTGTCGGTAGGTATTTTTTTTTTATAAATTTAATTTTTTGATTTTTTTGACAAGAATTTTATAAATTTTTTAATACTTAAAAGGGTAGGTAACTTTCATTTTTGAATAACAAAAAATATATAAAACCAAGTTTTATGAGAGTTCGATATAATAGCCCAGTTTATGTTTCGAAGTAATCTGATATCTAAGATCACAGCAATATAAACACACATTTTCAAAGCAATTTTACACAACTCCTGTCAAAAAAATTAGCCGGAAAATTTTTGGATTCGCTTGCTCAGGTGAGCGCTTTGAAATATAAACTCACCTAATAAAAATAGATAATCTTATTTTAAAAATTAAATTCAATTCTCTGACAAATTGAATTTAATATTTTTTTAATATTAAAGTTTAATATACAGAGGGTAATTTGTATAAGGTGCGATAAAAGCAAAATCGTGTATGTAATATCAAACCAAGAAAAAAAAATTAGCGAGAAAGTAAAGTTTAGCTATATAATTAACAATTTTCAAAAAAAAAATTTAAACTAAAAAAAAAATATTAAAAAAAAATATTAATGATGACTTAGAAATTCCCTTAGTAAGGCTCAAAGAAGTAAAAAGCATGTGCCATCACAAGTTATCAAATAAAAAATCACCCGGGTATGATCTAACTACGGCTCAGGTCTTGAAAGAAATGCCAACAATAGCCTTCAAAAAATTCCAATACATAATAAATGCATGTCTTAAGCTCCGTTATGTTCCACATCATTGGAAAATTGCAGAAGTCATTGTTATACCAAAGCAAGGTAAGCCACCAACCGAAGTTACATCTTACAGACCAATATCGCTTATACCAATTACGGCAAAAGTTTTCGAAAAACTGCTTTTAAATAGACTACGCAAAATAATAGAAGAACGAAAACTAATACCAAATCATCAGTTTGGATTTAGAAACAAACATTCCACGATAGACCAAGTACATCGAATTACGGATGTTGTTGAAAAAGCACTTGAAGAAAAACAAGTATGTTCCGCTCTATTTCTAGATGTTGCTCAAGCCTTTGACAAGGTTTGGCATTTGGGGCTCGAGTACAAACTGCACAGGGACCTTCCCAGGCAGTTCTATGAAATACTCAAATCATATATTACCGACCGACTTTTTAGAGTACGGTACGAGCAAGAGTATTCGGAACTTAACAAAATTGAAGCCGGCGTACCACAAGGAAGTGTCTTAGGACCAACCCTGTATTTGTTGTATACAAGGGATATTCCAGTGGACAACAATGCGATCATAGCCACTTTTGCAGATGATACTGCGATATTAGTGTCAGATAAATGCGTTGTAAAGGCAACAGAAAAACTGCAATATGCAGTCGACAAGATAAGACAATGGACGCAACAGTGGCGTATCAGACTCAATGAAACAAAATCAACGCATATAAACTTTACTAATAAAAAGATTAATAATGTTCCACTTTTTATTAATAGTAAAGTAGTACCTTACTCCAATACGGCCAAATACCTTGGGATGACTTTGGATGCAAAGCTAAAATGGAAAGAGCACATCAAGAAAAAAAGGGAAGAACTTAACTTAAAATATAGAAAAATGTACTGGTTACTGGGAAAAACCTATGCCCTATCAATTGAAAACAAATTAATGTTGTATAAGCAGGTATTAAAACCTGTTTGGACGTATGGCATCCAACTTTGGGGTTGTACAAAGAAAACAAATGCGGAAACCATCCAAACATTCCAAAACAAAGTCCTTCGTGGAATAGTAAACGCTCTTGGTATATAAGAAACAGCGATTTACATCGTTCAAGTAGAAATGGTTACAGAAGTAATTAGAAAACACGCTGTATCACACAATCAGCGACTGCTTAGTCACACTAACTCCGAAATGGAGACAGTCTTAAATGTACGTACCAATGTTCGGAGACTAAGAAGAACCAAGCCGATGGGAAAGTATTAAATCATCAAACTTCCCAAAATGTGAACTAAAAATTGAGAAACTAAAATCATTTGTCGATCTTTTATAGATTGGTCATGATTCTAGGTGGTTTTAGTGCGGTAGAAGTCCCACACTACTTGATACCGAATATTATCAAGTGTCTTTTGAAGATTCCCACCTACCGAAAGATAAAAAAAAAAAAAAAAAAAAAAAAAAACGTTAGCTGTCATAATGCAGACATTATTTCTTATATTTTTTAACAAAGAAATTTTTACTAACATTTTTAAAAAAAAAAAAAAATATTTTCAAATACATTTTTTTTATGTTTTTTTTTTTTTAATTCAATGCTCCGCTAATTTTTTTAGATTAGTTTGTCATCGTGATGTTTATTGACAAGTTAAAATTCAAATTGATTTATAAAAAAGCCTTGTCTTTTAAAAAATTGGCAGGTCAAATAACATGCGTTATTAATGAAATATAAAGTAGAATAATTTTTTTCCATTATTTTTCCACAACATTGCATATTAGTAAAATCTGAACATTAGTAATTAATTAGTTAAGTTATTAATAGTCCAGTCAATTAAAAAATTGAAAAAAATGTTTTTTTTGATGAAAAAATAATTAAAATACAAAAAAATTTAAACGATAATATAAAAAGAACGTTATAAATATGGCAATCGTTTGAAACATACAAAACAATTTTTTTTCATGAAAAGAAATTTTTCAAAAACTGTTCACTTAAACAACATTAAGATTAGACCAAAAAAGCCGAAGAAGAATAAGCACAATATTCTCAACTTACACAACTTATATTTAGGCAACAAAATTTTCTGCATACATTAATTTTGGCGTGAATCTTTGTAATAAGAAGTTTTAGCACTTTTGTGAAAAATTCATGATTTGTTTTCCCCTTTATATTAAAAAAAAAAAAAGTTATTAAATTTAATTTTATTTTCGTGGCAACTTGCCACAAGAACAAGTACGTGCAACCCAGTCATGCACTTTATTTTTTTCGGAAAACCGATTATACTAACTTTCTCAAAAAAGTAGGATTCATTTTGACAAAATTTCATGAAAAATGGAAATTTTTTTTAAGCTAAAAAATAACGGTACTTGTCGTTATGAATTTTTTCGAAAACGGCTCCAACAATTTTTTACACAAGACAGATGGTTTTTATTCGACTGCCTTTTGTTCAGTTGCAAAAAAATCAATCCAACATTTTTTTTTTGAAAATACACAATTCTTGCAAAAGTGCTTGGTTTTAATTTTTATTAATTTTTTAATTGTTTTTTTTTTTTAATTCACTATTTTTAAAACGGCTTGACTAAAAAAATGTATTGTTTATGAATAAAATGCAAACTGTTTAGCACTCAAAACTGGCGTACATCAAATTCGTAAAAAAACTTTTTTATAAAAATTATTAAATGTTTATCTGTTTATTTAAAAGCCGCTCTAATGATTTTGGAATATTTTTTCATACCTTGATTTCGGCCTGAATCTTTGTAAAAATAAGAGTTTTAACACTTTTAAAAACAATTCATATTAATTTGTTCGTATTTCTCATTTATATTTAAAAAAAAAATATTAAATTTATTTTTATCAAATTTAATTTTATTTTTGTAGCAATTTTGCCAAAAGAATAAATTTGTGCGACATTTTTTTTTTAAGAGAATTGAAAAACAAAAAAAAA
This sequence comes from Baccha elongata, assembly GCA_951217065.1. Lineage (NCBI taxonomy): Eukaryota > Metazoa > Arthropoda > Insecta > Diptera > Syrphidae > Baccha > Baccha elongata. The sequence goes on from OX578272.1 coordinate 250,751,860, forward strand.
ATATAATATAAAATATAAAATACAGATTTATTTTGAAAAAAAACTGGTCAAATGAATTTTTTAGCCGTTATTTGTCAACAAGAAAGTATCTTGCCATAAGAGTTATTTATAATTACGTCTTACAATTTTGGTTTGTGTATGAATTCCAATTACTCCTGACTTCATTTTTAAAACTGTTCAGTTTTTTTAGAAATATCAGAACTCACCGAATTATTTTGTGATAGTTATTACAGTAAGAAAAAAAACATTTTTTGGACAGAAACTTAGGTACAAAATAAAAAACTGCAGAATGTGCAGTAAATATTTTATGCACAAAGGGATTCCCATCCTAGTTCATTATTTCCTCTCGGAATTTATATCTATGCTAAAAACATTTAAATATAAAAGAAAAATAAATTGTTTTTAACTCACCACGAGATTTAATATTTGATGAAGTTTCAAAAACGTTTTCACTGCTTTTGCTTCGGTTCATCAGCATTATAACTCAAAGTTTTTAAATTTTAATTAATCACTAATGTTATTTTATTATATTATATTTTATATTTATATATTTTTTTCTGTGTAACTGTTTATTTTACGAATAAAATAATTTCACTTAATTTTAGCAGCAACTTTTAACACTATAAACTTATTGTTATTATTTAAAGTTTAACTTTATTTATAGAATATTATTTTTTAAATTAATAATATGGTTACTATTTTAATTTCTGTTTATTTTTTCAAAGTATTTATTCGCGCACACGAAACGAAACACTAAAAACCCATTTGTTTAAAAGGCAAGGTTTAATTATAAGATGTTGATCCTTGCCCGGACTACGTCTTTGAATAAACTATGGACACGCGATGACGTTTGGTTTTCTTCATCCACTGAAACAATGGACGCATTTCTCGGATACGTGTCGTCGACCACTTCAATAATAATTGGCCTCGTTCTGCAGTGATGGTGACATTGTCATTGTCGGCCCAGGAAAAGTAGATTTTTTGTTGATAATTCGACAAAGTATCTTTTTTTGGGAATTAGCCAGTTGGCCAAAAAACCGACACGCAACAAACGCTTCACGCTGTTTCTTTGATGGGACGATGATGACGAGGTGTATGGTTAACTGATGAGCGAGAGGATGTGGGATTCCCCTTGATATTACATTGACACTTTAGCTTTAGATGGAAGGAGCTAAGCTGTATGATCGAGACGGACGTTTATTTTTATTTGAATGTCAATGCAAAGACAATCGAAATCCCAAATTCTTTCACCATCATCAACCTGTTGGCTCGAAAGCTAGAGGCCAAGAAAAAAAACTTCACTTGGCTCTGAATAAGGTGAACTATGTTGGCCATCAACATCTTGGATTTGGCCACCAGCATCTCCAAGAATCATTATCGTTGTCATCATGTGGTGGACCAATGAACAACGAAAGATTCCTCCTTCTTGTTCTGCAGAAGGTAGTGGTGGTGATGGTGACAATGGAAGGAGACACTCTTGGACTTGGCCATCAGAAGTATATTTTGTTTCTGCTGGTACTGCTGCTGATGGTGATGATGATGAGTTTCTGAATCAGTGGCCAAGTTACGAGACACCGTCCAAAAAATATATTTTATTTTTTTCGACGACTAGCCAAAGGAATTTTTGTCGGATGGTGTGTGGCTGGCTCGATCCGTTTGAGAATTTTGATGTTCTTTTTCACTTTTTTTTTATTTGGTTGTCGGGCGTAATTTTTCTTGGATGCGTCTCAATCGTGCCCGAAGGCACGATTGGTGGCACCGCACGTTGCCTGCCTGTGCCAGAAGCGGCACAACACTGCACTGGCAAACAATTCGCAAACAACTGGCTCCACTCCAAAATTCGACATGAATCGGTCGCCTTGGTCTCGTCGACGACGATGTTCAGTGGCAGTAGCAGTGGTAGAACTTTTTCGGGGGATGTCGCTGTTGAACACTTTCGTCGTCTTGGTTGGAGTCACCATATTGTATAAAGAGGCACAACAACATGGGTGAATCTATGAGTGAATCTCTATGTGGCTGGCCAAATGTCTATTTGTGTTTGTTGGCCCCAAAAATAGCAAACGATGTGTATTAGAGTTTAGGTTGTATGCGCGGGTATATTTTCGTATGTTGAAGTGGTGGTGATGATTGTTAGATTGTGTGCACTTTTGTAACTCTGGTGGACAACATTTATAGGAAAGGGACATGAGTTGGTGGATGCATCAGTTTTCTAATAGATATACATTTTTATTTTTGTTGTATCTTTTTTTCTTTTCTTTTTCAATGTTATTATTATTGTTTTCCTCGGAAAAGTTTCTCGTTCTCCTATCGAGTATTATGTGGGAGTAAATGAGGTTCAATTCAAATCGGTTTGATCATATGGTTTACATGTAGCTACACGGCAAAGAAGAACGTGAGTCTTCTTTCTAAATTTATTTCAAATTTATTCAAATGATGGGCATGTTCCTATGGTAAAGATGTAGTCGAAGATGGTCGCATTACATAAGCATTTCATTTCTATTATAGGTATGTACCAAAATTAGATTTGTGTTTTGTTGAGTTAAATGACAACTTTGATTTTCAAGTGTTTTTTTTATTTTTCATTAATGTTTTGAATTCTATTTTAGTATTTTATTTCTGATAGAAATATTAAAATGAAAAAAATATATTTATTAAGGTATTTTTCAAACGTTAATTACAGTTTCTTTTTTTTATGATTTTTTGGGGAAGTAACGTTCGTTTTTTCTTAACATAACATAGATTGGTGCAAAACGGAATTTGTTATTGATAACTATCAAACATGACATAACAAATTTCGATTTTAGTTCGAAGTTAAAACAAATTTACTTCCGAAATTCACCATTAGGTTATTGAGTATTAGTTATCGTATGGCGATGTTTTTTTGCGACTTTTATATCCCATATTATGTTTCAAAAGCTTCAATATATAAAACTAACACCACAAATTACAGTGGTCGGCATAATTATTTTGACAAACACGAATATCTTTATACATACTTTGAAAACAAAACATTTTCAAGCACAACTGAAAAAATAATTAGGCCCTTGGTCAAAATGGTACAGTTATTTTATAATCATTTGTGACCATTATTTTGACAGATTAACTTGCAGAAATCTTAGGGCTTAACTATAAAATAGTGACAAGTTAAAAAAAATGGAACCTCCTTTGATGTCTTTAATATAATGAAGTGATCTTTGGTTGCATGGGGCATTTGAATGTTGAAAAATGAAAAAAGATTTCAATGTGCCATTCTCTAGAATTAAATGCCTGCTCATTTAAGATTCCTAAATATTTATTCTTGGTTTATTGTATTCTCGATTATGATTTATGACTAAAGCTGTGGTTCCCGTGCCAATTTTAAATTTTACTCGTGCGAACTTAGCGAATGTAAGCGATTAAAATAACAAACATTTTACTCCCTAAAAATCGCTAAGTTCGCGCGAGTAAATTTTGTTAACTGGAACCACAACACAACATGCTTGCATTTGCTGGCACCGGAACCGTAGCCTAAATCTCTTTGACCACTCAAACAAATGCAATCTTAGAACGTTAAAGCGACACTCCCTTCTGCAAAACTGGGGCAAACTTTTTATATGTAGTCCTTTACTAATACTTTTCTGAATTTAAACGTTTTTTCTCTAGGTAATTCATGACTCTCGAAAGAAATTTCAGCGGTCCATAAAACGTTGTTTTAGAAGATAAGTGGGTTATTAATATGCTCTTTGGCAAAATGTACTTTTTTTCAGTTTGTTCTTAGGTCATGTAAACGGTTGCTTCAACTTTCCTTACGTTATACGTCGCAAAATTAATTTTTTATGAGCATTGTTCTTTCGCTAATGGATTTTTTTTTCTTGGTGAGGGATTTGAATTTTAGCTTGAGACTTACTTTTGTCACTAAAAAAAAATTCAATCAATGAATCGAAAGGTGTCTTACGAGAATAAAATCAAATTAAAATACAGAATACACATTTAAAATAGTTTATAATATAGATTTAACTAAAATACATAAATTGATAAACGAATTTGAATTTCATATTTTGATATTTTACAGAAAAACGATATCAATGAACGAAAACCACTATCGTCTATTCCACTTGAAAAATATCACATTAATAATAGATTTTTCTAGTTACAACACAATATTCATAAATAAGCAGCACAAACCCTTGAATTTTGAAAGGAAAACTGTAAATCTTTTTCGAATGTTCAATTGATTTTTTCAGGTTAACACATCTGTTAGAAAAATTATAATTTTATGTGCGGGACACTCCTTACATATGTAAGTATCAAAAATAAACGAATTGTACGATTTTACTTGCGATTGTATAGGTATGAGTAACTACCTACTATAAGGCAAATTATGCAATCGTAAAAAAAAGTTTTGAGATAACAATCAAACATCACATTACTATGATAGAGAAGACGAACAAAGTATATGTATAAGGCAATTTTGTCCGTCTGTCTGTTATCCTGTGTCTGAATATTATGGAACATATGCCATATATGAGCGTTATAGATACCTGAGATAATTCAGTTTTCTCGAAAAAAATTAGATTGTATGAGTTATTTGTTACCAACAGCGATGTTTTTCATCGGTATTTTTTTGTAGTAAAAATATTATTAACGGCATCTGCCATAGAACAATTTTCTTAGATAACCAATATTTTTTAAACGGATGGATGCATCGATTTTTTCGAAATTTAATATTTTGAGCTTATAAACAAAATTCTTAGAAAAGAATAAAAAAACGTTTTCTTGAAAAACGCCAAATAAGATATTTCCAAGTTTTCAATTGTAAAGTAGATTGCCACAGGATCAAGTTTGTGCGACCCAGTCGTCCCCTTAAATTAATTCGTTAAAAGATTCAGGTTATATAACAAAGGTAGGCCTGAAACATAACATGGTAATGATGTTTTTATAATAAAATATATTTTTTTAAGTGTCAGCGGTAAAACAGCTTTAATAGAAGCTTCATAACTAATAATGATTTTTTATAAATTACGTATTTTTTTTTTAACTAAGTGTTGCACTACAGAATATAAATATTTTGAAATATTCTCCCATTTACAATATTTTCTTTACTTACACATAAATTTATTTGAATTTAAATTGAAAAACAAAATTTTGCAAATTTAAATTATGATTTTTTTTCCCACAGTGCATTTAAAACTCCACAAATACATGTAATGCACTTCCCAATAATAGTGTGTAAGTATTGCCAAAACTTTCTCTCAGCAATTTCAAATGCGCGAGAGCATGAACTCATATCATTTTTATATTTAAAAATTCAAAAATTATCATTATTATTATTTTAAAAACAACTTGGATATCTAAAATCGAGGTGAGTAAATTTCTTTGTTTGATTTAAATCTTGTCTCATATAACATGTTCCATGACCAAGAAGCCCCACAGGACTGTCGAAGAATCAGTTTATTCATCCGAGGTAAACGTTTGATGTACACAGTGGTCGCAGCCTTTGCCAATATGCCACCCTATTGTGATGGTCATGTCCTGCCAAGAGATGTTGGTTCTAAAAAAAAGTAGCTACTTCGTGACTTCAAGAGTCCTTCAACATTATAATATATAAAAACAAAAATATACTTCTAAAAAGAGTATGAAGATGTTTATCTTGATTTTGTAGTTTTTATGCGTTTCCTTTTGTTTGTCCTGCATTCTGTCTTCTGACGGTTTTTGGCAACGTCTTTTGGACTTTTGATCTCATCCTTCGATATTTAATAGTGAGTTGTTGGATGGCTGTATTTATTTTTTTGTTTTGCATCTGCGGACAAATTACCCATTCTTCTTTCATTTAAGGCCATCCACCACACCATCATAAGCTACAACAACCATAACAAGAACATCCTTAATCTCTCTATGGATGTTTTGTTTGGAGCAGTCAGCCACATTGGTGTGGCGCATGTTTTATGGTTCGCGGTGTAGGTATGCATGCACGTTGTTGTTACCCCATTGATAACGTTGATGATGTGGTGGTTGTATTAGCCTGCCCAGCACGTGGTTATCCAAAAAATTCTGCTAGTTGGAGCAGCCGGTGGTTGCAGGAAGAGTTCGATTACGCGAAAGGAGGACATCCTTGTTGGTTTAATGTTGGATTTGTTTTTGTTGTTGTCGGCATCCTGTTTATACCCAAAACGATGAAGTTATTTCTAATTCAATGGGTCTATTAAAGGAGAGGATATGCTAATGGTACCTAATAGGTTGGATGTAGGAGTTTTGAATTATGTGGCTGATGTGCGGATTAGAGTTTAACCTCTGCGTATGTAGAGATGTTGTTATCATTTTGTTGATATATCGTTACCACATACAATGCAAGTGGTGTTACGTTTAGTGTTAAAAAGGAAAAAAAATATGTGCAGGTTGCGTTGTTTGACAATTTGTTTCCTGTTGAGGTATGAAATAAAATTTCAATTAATATTTCAAAACTTAAATTTATTCCAGAAATAGAAAAAGTACGAAAAAAAAATAATAGAGACTAGGACTAGGTATCGATACAGAAGAAAAAAAAAAAAACGGCTCAAAATAACTAATGATGAGTTTCACAAGTAAATGCTCTTCGCGCCATACATACATAAACACTCAATATTCAATCGAAATGTCTAGTAAATACCTGCTACCATTCTTCTGATAGCAGGTACTATCAGCTAAATGATACTTTTGTCTCACACATTGTACCACCATACTAGGAGTGGTACAATGTTGTTAAGTGGGGTAAGGCAGTTCGATTAGTAGCGAGTCAGTAGTTATGAATATACAAAATCAAAACCCTCAAAATCGAAACAATCCAAAAACATAATACGAGTTTTTATTTATTGGAATTTTTCGCAAAAAGGTTTTACATATGGACCATTTTTTTAAGAAACATTTAGGTACGAATAAGATTTGCTTGAGATGACAGTTCCAAAAAATACTCCGCTAATGTTAAGATAAGATTCGTAAATATATTTCAAACTACAAAATGTCAAATGAATCTATTGCCTCTGATGACAGTTAGCATTGAATTATTTATAAATATCAGAATTGGATTTGTAAGTACCTGCTGTACAGTGTTCATTCGTGGTTCAGCCTCCCTCTATTGAAATATTTTACTCGCCGATTTTTTCAGGATAACTGTTTTTCAAAGTGGGCTGAGACATTATTATAACACCAAATAAGTATATGTACAGTGAACAGGCATCAGTTAGAAGCCAGATGTACAATCGCATTTCGGGATATTATTGATCAGGAGTTTAACTATGTTTAACTACCAAGCTCGACTAGGTATGTATACTTTACTGAGATTGAGCTCTAGTTCAAGATTAAGTAATATAGCCAATTCGATACTTGAATCTGCGTTGAACCACAACTGATCCGCCAAAATCGTCGAGTTAAGAAAAAGAATCACGACTTATAAAGGGGCTTTAAGTAGTCGAGTTTTGTAGATAAAAATAGATGATATCTGTTCAAATAATTGCACAACTGGGTTAATTGTGGTTCAAGTTTTTAACCCACCGGTTAAAAATTGATTTTCGGCTGATATAGTAAATGAGAATCGGCGGGTTAGAAAATTGAACCATGATTATACCACTGTGGCCTGGCCCTTAAAATCTGTCAAAAGGGTAAATGTCAAAATTATTACTTGATGATGACAGATTGTACATACTTATATCTATCAAACTAGAAAATCTCAAAGACTAATTTATAACTTACTGATGACAGTTCGTACCGAATGTTGTACAGATTTCAGAATTAAATTTACGAGAACTTGTGAAAATACGAAGTGTCAAATTTATTATTGGCTGATGACAGTTAGCACTTTACTTAGCAAATGTCAAACTTGGACGAATCTGTCTAGGTACAAAGTGGCAAAACGCAAAACTGAGCAAAACTGCCGACGTCCATCTACATATATGTACATTTTGAACATGATTTTTCTTAAAAAGATGAAATAATTTTGATTCAGATCTTAGAATGTTTGGAGGCATCGAACTTTATAAGCCACTACAACTTTACGAACATACCCCCATCGATACACATGAAAGTATCAATCGTATACCCATATGGCCACATTAAAGAATATAAAAAAAAACATTTTGTTCGATATCCAAATGAAAGTCGAAAATCTAAAAATGTGACATTTGACTTCAAATTTTATCGACAGTGATCCGCAGTGAGATGTTTGTATGGAAAATCCAACTTCACACGAATATATTTTTAAAAAAACCACGTGTAGTATATTAGTAAGGGAGGTGACCCTAACATCACCTTTCTCATCGCGGCTTTTAGGATGAATGGATACCTACTAACTTAAGAAATATTTGAAGTTTAAATTTCAAAGAAACATGTGTACTTACATACATTCATCAACATACTCTGATATCATAGCCAACTTACTTGTTTGGTTAAAGTTTCCAGTTTAATCCTTTGCATCACTAAAATTATTTGGTTTAAGTTTAAAGTAGGTACCAACCTATCTTTACTTGACTCGCATCCTTATAAATCCAATTCGCTAAAGTTGCTTGGTAACTTACTTATTTGGAAGCTAATTTTACACAAGTAGGTAGGTACCTAATGAAAGATTCTTGTGAGTGGATATGACGACTTACTCTACAAAGATGCTTGAAGATTAAAATTCTTGTCGTTAATCAGATTGGTTATCACATCAAATTTTTATTGTGTTTTAATAAAAATAAAAAATATCTTACAAAATAAAATTTTCTAACATAAAATTTCAAGGACCAGTGAAGAAAAATATACAATGAACTCATTCCACGACACTGTCGCCAGGATACATCATGCATACTATTTCACTATACACATATAAAATGGCAACAAACCTAGAAGTATATGAATATCCCAACTGCATTTAGATAAGCTCCTTGCCAAGTGCAATTGGGGATGTAAAAATATTTAAACGACTCAAGAGTGAACAAACCAAATGACAAAAACTACCAATTTAAGGCCAAAGGACATTCCTTGATTCTTTCCTCATTTCGTTTCAAAACAATTTTGATTTTCTTGCCAAAAACTGCAAAAATATTTAAGAGTGAGCAATAATAAGAATGAATAAAAAAAACACAAAACAAAAAGAATTGAATTTAAAAAAATATTAATTTTATTCAAGACAAAAGAACATACATATCAAACACGTCCTTAAAGCATAAGAATTTCTTCCCTTTAAGTCCTCAAAGATTTAATCTTCATCTTCATTCAACCGAAAATCTAACCCAGACAATGTTCTGGTGTTCTAGTTTTTTGTTTGTCGTCTCTCTTCCTTTTGGTCTAAAACTTAATGACCTGAAAACTTGTCGATAGCAGAAGGTTTTTGCAGTGCAATGAATACAAAGTAATCCTTTTTACTGAGGAGAATAATATATGTGGGCATCCTGGATTAGGAAATCACAAATTATCACCTTTTTACTTGAGGTCTTTAGTGTTCGTTTTGTTAGTCAATTTTGAATATTACATACGTAGTATATAGTTAACTTAAGGAAACATCTTGTGTTATTTGAATTAATCCTTTTTCTTTGAGTGTTGTTTAGAAATATGCTAATTTTTTCTTGATAAGAGAAATCCTTGGAAAGACACAATAATGTCGTTAGATTCCAATATTTTTGAAGAAAGTCATGGATTACTCAATTTCATATGGAATGGAGAACCGTCTTATGGGAATTATATGTAAATTTGATTCAAAAGGACATAAAACAGGTGATATTAGGATTCTTGGACATTTACAGATTTGTTTGTTAATATTGGATTGTTAATTGGAGTTTTTTAAAATGCCGTTTAAGTTTCTCAGCTACCGCAATAATGCTGACATAAAATTAAAATGGTTTTCTGTTTCTTAATGTGGGGCTACACCAGCAAGTTTTGGCAAGCAGCCAAGGTTGTTATCAACATTTCAAGTGATAATAAAGTGTGAGTGACCATGATGTGTGACACCTCCTCACCGCAAAAGCATTTCAACACTTCTTTTTACTCGCGAACTTTAAAGCAATCTTAAATTAGTACACTATTTCACTGCTGTCAAAGTTCAGGGCTTATTCCAACTACAAGTTTTAGGTTTGTACGAAAATTTCAACCGGATAGCAGTCCATTATATTAGGCCAATGATTTTTCAATTGTGGATTTCCAAAGTGAAAGTGAAAGAGTCTATCACCATAATTATCATCCGAACATTAGAACTGTAAAATTTCGATTCAAAGTAATGATTCGAAAGTCTTGATTTAATTTTTTACCCTATACAGTATACAACACCCTATACCCTGTGCTAGTGCCGTCGGTTGAGCATTACTCTTAATCTCAGGATCCAGATTTCGTTCCCACGTTGGGCGCCATTTGATAATAGGAAAAACGATCGGAAGTTGAGAGCTAGGAACAGTAACAGGAATTTTAAAGGAACCGGTATAAGCGTAGTATTTTAAGCACAACTGGTTCGCAGAAAATTGCTCTTGTGGCAAGTGATCTTCGTGTTAACGACTGGGAAATGCGTCAACATTTCATCGTCGTTGTTTTCGACGTTCAATTTTTGTTTTCAGCTAAGCTTTTCATTTCTCACCGTACAACATAAATTCGAACGAATTTTAAATTTGCACACCCCAAATTGATTTTTTAAATCAAAACTACATCTGCCACCACTTTCCCCTGGAAGATTGAGATATTAACCGACTTTTGGATGAGCACTATTTCAAAAACTGCATTTGAAAGTGATTTTATGCCAAAATGTCCAAACGACACTTTCGTAAAGCGACAAATGGCCATATGTATACAAATATGGCCACATGACGCATTGTAATAGTGTCATATGGCCAAATTTATAAATATCGCCATATGACGCTTGGCCAAATGTCACGGCACCTACATATAAAATTCTACTTAGATGGCTTATATCACTTAAAGCCGAAACAAAAAGCTTCTCCAGAAAAAAAAATAACAGAGAGACGTTTGCTACAAATCCCTCACGTAAAATTAATAAAGCATTTTACTACTGCTAAATAATCAAGCAAAAATCTATGCATCATTTTATTTTTGCATATATATTCTATTAAGTTTTAAAAAAATCAAAAAAAAATTATTGAAAAGTATCAAAAAAATGCAACTTTTAAATAAATTGATGTTTTTTTAACTAGCATTATGCACAAAAAATAAAAAAAAAAATTGGTTAATCCGTTTCTGAAATACATATATTGATTAAAAAAAATATAAATTAAAAAAAATTATCAAATTTAAAACTAAGCCCTTTTTTAAATGTTGCTATTGAAATTTGATCAAGTCATCTATATGTCTTTCTTAAAAAAATTTTCTGCTAAAATCGATTAACCGTTCACGAAAAAATAACAGTGCTACAAATGTTACCGTTCACAGGCTTGACATTTTTTTTCTTCTTGCATTTACAAGAAAGACTTTTACAAAAAAAAACTGGCCCCATTTTTTTCTAGAAAATTGTTTCATGACGATTATATGGTAGGTACCGTTATTTATGAGCTAAGCAAAATTCCAGTTACTCCTTTAGAGTCCTTTAGAGGAGAAGGTCTACAACCACGACATAACATATTTGAAGAAAATTTGAACAAATCGGTTCAGCCGTTTAGGCTGTTATTGCGGATATACTAACAGAATGACTCACATTGTTCGTCTTCTCTGTCCTTGTAAAGTCATGTTTGATTGTTAACATGTTTGATTTTTTTCACAAAAGCATAACGTGCATAACTATGATCGCAAGTAAAAATGGAATGTCCGCTGTAGAGACCCTGGTATGTTCCCATCGCTCGACTTAATCTGACAGGAATAGATTGGACGCGGGCATAACCTCCTCAGCTAACAAAAACATATGAATCTTTATGAACATTGGAATGGAGCAACATCTAATTCACACTCTGGCTTGTTGTTTGTTCCAACCTTTACTGGGATTCGGTCGACAGTAATGTTTTGAGCTCATAACATCATTTATTAAAAATGGGAACAATAAAAAGTGAATTGACGAAAAAAAGTCACAAGTTGTTTCATAATACAAAAAAAACAACGATACAAATTAGTTGAAAAACCAAGAAAATAAAATTATAAATATAATCAAGAAATGCTACGGGCAACCATTAAATTGTTGTATAAATCATTTACATATACATACATGATCTCAATCCTTAATACACTCGGAGTTCTATGAAAAAAGTTTCTACTCCCACCTGTTGTCCGCATCAAGCGCACCTATCTAAGCCCATAAATTCCACAAAACCTGACTTACTTTATCTAAAACCATTTATACGTTTAGAATTCATATCAGCAAGCTGCCCCCAAAGTAGCAATTCAGACAATAAAATTGCAATCGCCTGTAAATTATGATTGAAATAATGTCCTTCGACTGTCTCTCTATTTGTACAATAACCGTTTTTTGTTATACCTTTAGGTTAAAAGTCATAAAAAATGACTTACTATACCTGCAAACCAGAAGAAAATAAAACAACGAAACAAAAAAACTCTCTAAGCTGCAATGACAACCGGAAAATCCCCGAATGTATCCTGGGAGCACTCCATATCGTCAGGACCAATAAAAGCAATACCACCCAGCAACTGATTTCTTGCTTATGATTGTCAACGTTGTGGTTTTGGTTGTGTTTTGTTTTTAGGTTGTTTTGGGTCATTTCGGGTCGTTGTTTTTGAAGTTGTACATTTGGCTGACTATATTTGTAATGTATTTGTAATGTAATTGAGGTGGATTATTGTTCTTCTTTTTTTTTTTCTGGCACATCCTGGTCAGCAATTCCCTTGAAAAAAAATTCTGAAATAGCTAAGTTTACATAGTTCCTCATTTTATTTATTCTAGGAATTCATATAAGAACTCAATTAGACTATGTGGCATCTATTAGATCAACAAGATGCAAAAATGTGTAATGTTTTGTGCATGCAACGCTATATGAGTGCAACCCAGCTAGTTCCGGGCGATTTCAATTTTTTTATTTATAGACTCCTTGAGTTGCATTGCAATTAATGCAGTATAGTGAATGTGCATCTTTACATTTATCTTTTTGGTCTTTAAAGCATTATATTATAGTCTGCAAACTACAAACTGTTATAGACTTCAGAGAAAATAATGTACCGTATTTTGGTTTTTTAATTTCACATCTGCCCAGACATGAAACGAATAAACTATTAGACAACGAACTACGAACGTCACACTAATGCATTTGACAAAAGTGGCGCGCAAAAATAAAAAACGTTATTTAAATAAAATAAAACAGAAAAAACCCAAAGATATGTAAATTTGCATAGAAGTGTGTATATACAAAGATATAGTATCTTGAAATAACAGCGCGAAGAAACGAATTAGAAATTTTTCTATCATCAGATGGTTTTTTTTTGTCCAGTTATATTGCAATGTCGTGTAAGCAAACAGTATGGGCGAAAAATTTGACAGCATTATAATGTTAATTAAAAAATTTAACAGAATGGTCAGTAATAAAAACTGACATTCTATTACGAATAGTACAATATAACAACAATAATAACTTAAATAGTATGGTATGTTACCTATCTTCCAACCTCTCCCCCTTTGAATTATGCTACGAATTGTAGTCTATCAAATTAAGGTTAGGAGAAAATGGAGGCGGAACAAAACAACATACTTAAAGACGCTTAGAAAAATATTGAAGCTCCAAATGCGTTTGAAAAAACAAACAAACATAACATCTCGACCTGTATCATCAGTGGTCATAAGCGGTGGAATGCGTAGTGCATACGACTTCGAAGACTGAGTAAAATCTGAAGGCGTGGGTTCGAATCTCACGAGGTGCATGTGAAAAAGTTTTTCACAATAAAATTGGATTAAAGCTCAATACCACTAAAAGGAGACTGATGAAAGGAATTGGCAATCCTTGAAATAGCTATATCTCCAGCCAAAGATAGAAAGAAACGAATAATAATATTCGTAAACGAGTAAATAAAATACGTTTAAAATTGGTGGTAGCGCCTTTAAGTTGTTGTTGTTGTTCAAACACATTCAATGAAAATTAACAGAATGGTCAGTTATAAAAACTGACATTCTAGTACGAATAGTACAATATAACAACAATAATAAAAAAATTAACGGTAAATAAAAACAAATAAATTATTTCAAACTAATATTTATTTGTAAGAAACAAATTAACCAAGCGGCAAATGCGTGTATTTAATTAATACTTTTACTTTAGTATTTTTAAACATAACCTTCACTAAGGGGCCGGTTATAGCGATCAGAAAAACGAAACAGGAAAAACTTTTCAAATCGATATTTAAATATGTTCAATGAAAATTGACAGAATAAAGAATGGTCAAGTAATAAAACTGACATTCTAGTACGAATAGTGTTCTGATTTTATTTGATACACAAATGCTACATATGTATATCGATGAAAAATGACTAACAGAATTATATCTGATAATTTTCAATAACGCACATATTTGTTTATAAAAAATATATTTAATTATTTTCCTGATGGAATTTCCGAAAATGGAATTCCATCAGGAAAATAAATAAATGCATTTTATAAAATAAGTTTTTGTTCAACTGAAAATTTTATAATCACCAAAAATTCTTTGAGTTATTTGTCATCGATAAGTGTAAACATTTTTGTTTTGAATCGAATGAAAACATCATAAATTATCGATCTCGTAATATTTCCTATTTTGTTTTCCTGATTGCTATAACCGGCCTCTAAGGCCATTAGAATTAGAATTTTTCCATATTATGTTGGTTAACTATAATTTGAAAAAGAGGATAAACATTATCTATAGATGAAACAGTGAGCTTCAGACTTTTTTTCTTACTAACTACAGTCCGGTGTGAACTTTTGAAAGTAATTGATCGGAGGTTGGAAAAATTATGCCTCAAATATTTCGGTAAGAACTCTGAACTATTCATTCAAGAATATATCAAAAAAAAATTCTTGACATCAAACGTATCGGTGAGTTCTTTGCTGACCTTGATAAATAGCCTACGTTCTGCATCGTCCTCATGCACATATATGGACGAGCCTATTGGTAGTCTCTATATTGTAGATGCTATAATACTCAAGCAAGATCATACTGGGCTTTGAAATCCATATTAAAGTGTGAAGGTTATCGATTTGAAGCTCCGGTATTCTTTCCAATATATTTGAAGTAGTGCGAATATTTGATTGGTTAAGGGCTTTACTGGCTTTTTTAACGAAAGGTTTCAGGCGTAAAATATATGACAAAAAATATCTTACAGGCGATGTTAAGGATACTGATGCTTCTGTAAATGGAGCAAGTTAGGGTCTTCTTTATGGAACACCGGATAAAAAATGCTGAGATTTTATTCATCGGGCATGTTTTCAATATAACATTTTGCAGATAAATTGGGTCATACTCCTAAATATGCTATAGCCTGCTGCTTTAAACAGTTCTTCAGCAAGACTGTCAGCTTTAGCAGCACCTTATTTTAAATAGATATAACTACACGTTAGGTGGATGGAATAGTTGGTCTGCGATTTGCAAAAGTTAGTTTTTCAAATCTTTAGAACGATGTTATTTTGATCGTCTTTGGAGAGTTCGGTTTGGGCTTTGAAATCTGGTGTGTATGTGTTCCATTGTACCTTTTGACATAAATTTTGAACCTCATTCCTGGCATAAGGATGTTCCTCAAAATGTGTCCTTATTTTGGCGTTGTTCAGGACGGGATACTCGCAGCCGCACCCATAGGTTGTGGTTGTGGCCCGATTCGATGTTGACTCCTTTAAACTTTTGGACATCCATTATTATACTGGAGGAGTGCCTTGCTTCGATCGCACTGGTGATGGTTGATTATTCAAAAGGGCTCCATCTTGATGTTTATATGTGAGTGAGAATTGTATACGACTATGTTTCGCCCTGCAGCAAATTCAATCAGGTGGAATCCAACATCGGAGGTGGTATCGTATCTGAGTTTTACAATTGTTTCACTAAAGATCTCTTCTTTTCCTATTTTAGCGTTACAAAAATGGAATTTGGTACGTTGCGTCATCAACGTTTACCAGCTGTTTAAAGTAACCATTCCAGAAAGGAGATGGCAAACTTTAAACCGTTCAAACCGTTACGTTCACCTAAAGGAAAAAGTTTTTTTTTAAGACACTGCCTCTTCCGATGAAGTGACGAAACCTCGAAGAGTATAATTGCCATGATAAAGTACATCTCACTATCTCATACCTAGGTCCCCTCCAATCCTGTAGAACTAACAACGTACAGAAATGGATTGGTTAAGAGTCTAGTTTTGAGGCAATAATCAATAATCAGATATATAAGCCCACAAATAAAATGCATTAGACCACTCAGCTGAGTGCCCAACTTAATTAAAAAAAAAAAAAATAAAGACGTTTTTTTACTTTATTGCCCCCATAGTGGATTGAATAGTTGAAAAAAAGGTGTTTGCATTCTTAGAAAATTTTAATGCTTCTTTGACTCCGTTCATAGAACATTTCATAAAAAACACAAAAAGTACAACTATAATTTCACAGCGATTTCTTCACCATATAGTATAGCTGGATTGTCCCACACAAATACACAAAAGGCAATATTTGAAAGCATATCTTAAAACAAAAATTGCAAATGATCTATTTTGAACCTTGTATAAAAAAATTGAACTTATAAAAATTTCAACAGTGTTATCATTTTCACCTCTGAAGGCATTCGCCCAAACTTCCTAGTAATCGCTTTTACTTGCGATTATAGGTACTATAGGCAAGTTTTGCATTCGTGCAAAAAAAAAGATTTGAGAAAACAATTAAACATGACACCTACAGCCTAAACGGTTCAGCCGATTTGCTCCAAACTTGCCGAACTTGGTAAAAAGTATTCTATAAGTAATATGCCCGGACGTTTTTTTATTTTTTTCCTATGTCTTAAAATAACGGTATAAGCGTTACCGATAATTCCATTTTTCTCGAAAAAAAATTTTTTTTGATTTATGATCGATTTTGATAAAATTTTATGTCAGTGATTTTTTGCCAATGTTCATCTAAAAATTTTTTTCAGAAAAAGCGGTACCTGCCATCTTACTTTACTTTTTTTTATACCGATTACCGATTTCAAAGAAATTTTATGTCCTAAAAGTAATGCTAAACTTCATTAATACTGCAATCAAAAGTTTTGGAAAAAAGTATTGGAAAAAAGTTAAAGTTAATTTTTTTAAATTGCATTTTGCTCGAAAAAAATCCGATGAATTTTCATAAAATTTTATATGAGTGATTTATTGTCAATGGTGATGTTTTTCATCCAGAATTTTTTTTCCGGAGTAACTTATTGCCGGTACATGCCCTGCCCTAGAACGGTCCTTTTTTGATACCGATGATCTCTTAAACGCCTTAATCGATTTTGACGAAATTTGATATTGTAAAAGTTCACCTAAGCATGATTAATACTGCATTACAAAATTTTGGAAAAAAGTATTTTTCAAAAAGTCAGTTTTTTTAATTTAATTTTTTTTGCGATCAAAATCCGATCAATTTTAATAAAATTTTATGTTAGTGCTTTGTTGTTCAAGGTGAAAAGTTGATGAATATCATAGTCGTTTACACGAAGGTTACTTGCCACAAGAGCAAGTTAGTTGTGCGACCACGTCGTGCCCTTTATTTTTATTTCCTACTGAAATAATATTATTCATTTCTGCAAATTCTCGTTGTGGTTGTCGTCTAATTTCTGTTTTACAGATCATATCCGTCCACCCTTTTGTCATAAGAACGCTTCAATTGTTCGCTAAAAAAAATTAGTGATGCTATTGTTGCAGATACCATCGTTTTTACTTGCTCACTAGGGTAAGTATTGGTTTCGTGTAGAAACAAAAATCAATGTTATAATCAAACCTGACATTACGATGATAGAGAAGACCAAAAAAGTAGGTTTCGTCATGCCGTCCGTCGATCTGTCTGTGAGTACCTATGTTCGGATGTTCGGTTGTATGTTCACTGAGCCTAAACCATTGGATGGATTTTCTTCAAATTTCGTGTGTAATACTTTTTGGTGATTCCCTAGAGGGCAAAGTAGAATTTTTGTTTTAGCCCAGCTATAAAGGGTACCCCCATATAACGGTTTTAGTTTTTCCAAATTTTCTCATAAACGGCTCTTACGATTTTGATAAAACTATGTAAACGTTATATATGGAGTGCTCTTAATATAACTGCATTTTAGGTTTTTGGCTAAAAATGCACATAGCGGAGATTTGGTGTTAACGATTTTTACAAATTTGGCCAAAACTTAATAACGGCTGATCCGATTCTTTTGAAATTCGGTACAGATTTTAAATTTAACATTCAACACAAGATGACATTCACAGTTTAATTCTTAACTCCCGTTTAACGATAGCTGCCATACAACTTGATCTCACGATTAGGCCATTTTTGGATATTTTCCGAACTTTCTGCAGAATTTAATAAATTTAAATTTGTGTAGTCCCATAATTTGCTACAAGAGCAAGTTCATGCGACCGAGTCGTGCATATTATTTTGCATAGTAAAATAACTCCCAACTAACAATTTAGAAGAAAATCTGATTATCTGATAAATCATGTTTCTTCATTTCTTGCTATCTGAATGAATTTCGGTTTTTACTTTCAGCCCCTACTGTTCAGTAGTCTTTGCGAACTATGGCAATATGTGCATTCGAAAAAAAAAGAAGATATTTCAAATATAAAACTCGAAACATACCCTGCAAGTGCTGTGCCTTCACTATTCTAATAATGATCGTCTACACCTGCTTGGAAAATGTCATCTAATGTGACTGACATCATGCACTGCACGTAGACGAAAGTGCACTCAACGGATTGTCTTCGGTGGGCTGATGCGTTATAGCGTTTCGCTATCTGAAACACTTTGATTTGTTGCAGTACACGTAAATGTATTTGATTTTTGGCCCGATCTATCTT
Organism: Baccha elongata; assembly: GCA_951217065.1. Classification (NCBI taxonomy): domain Eukaryota; kingdom Metazoa; phylum Arthropoda; class Insecta; order Diptera; family Syrphidae; genus Baccha; species Baccha elongata. Next base: position 250,770,740 of record OX578272.1, read on the forward strand.
AATAGACTTTCACAATGCACATATGCACACATTTGTACCTACAATTATAATATGTGTTCCCATTTGCGTATCACATTGCGAACGTATTTTGAATTCATAATTCCATCTTACTGGACTTTAATCATACAACAGCACACATTTAAGATGTTAGCATTTAAAATTCCTTTGCAATATATTTTCTTTATTTTTTTTTTTTTTCGTTCTACAATTTTTACGCAAAAACCCTGTCTAGTCGACAAGAGTATATCGGCGATGATAAGAATCGAAAATGTTTTGTTTATACGAAAAAGACGTTTGGTCATAAATCGTTCGAGACGCTTTCTGTTTGCATTAAGAGTCATTCGATAAATTCATCTTTAAGGACGCTTCTTCGTTGGAGGGTGAGCTCTTCTGACTCTATTTTATGTGAATGCCACGAAATATTTTCAACAAAACAATTGCGAGACTTATAAATCACAAACGGGAAAAAACATTTCGATATGAATGTTGGATTGGTCTGAAGGAATTATTATAGGCTGAGGTGGTGAATTTATCATATGAGGAAATTTGTTTCAAGGCAAGTAACTGGGAATCTTTTGTGAGTACATAGAACAAGCTGTTAAGATGTTTAACATTTATTTATGGATATATGTTGCTCTACGATTTATTTGTTAATAATTTTTTTTTATTAAGCAGTTATTTATATTTTGTTTTTAATAATATGGCTCTTAATGAGTATCGTATATGTTTCGCCAAAAACGTTTGACAAATTAACGTTTGGCGGTATTTCATTTCGCCGTTTTTCGTTTCAAAATTCTCTTATATGGCATTTTGTTGTTTCGCATTTCACGTTTCGCAAATAACGTTTCGCTTTTTAAATGATATGTCAAATAATCATTTTTTCATTTCGCTATTTTCATTTAGTTTTTGATTGATTAGCTCTTTGAAGTATAGCAAATTTTTATTTGGCAATTTTTCGTTTCATTTTTTTTTGTTTGGCAACGTTTGAAAACGTTTGAAAGGACATCCGGCACTATCCATAAAAATTTGGGCTAATCTTGTTTTAGTCGGCCACAAAAAAAAGTTAGTACCATGATAGACCGTATTAAAATGAATCTTTTATATTACTTAACCAAAGTTCTAAACGATTGGCTCAAAGTATCTCACAAATCCACAAGGTGATTCACATGAAAGGTCAAGACAAGACAAAAACTGTGAATAAGTGGGGATCTATGATCACCTCCCGTTTAGCTGGGAGGGGTAATTTTTTAATAATTGCCTTAAAACAGATTAAAAATATAAAAAAAAACAACTGTTATATGTACAGTGCCTTGCTATAACTTTTTTTTGAAAAATTAATTTTCAAACTCAAAATTTTTGGGAAAATAAAATTTTAAAAAAATATTTAAAACAATTTTTTTTTCAAAATTTTGAGTTATTAATGAGCTAAACTATTTTTGTTTTCAAAAGTCAATAGGTAGGTAGGTAGGTAGGAATGGCGGCTATTCTTCTAGAATAAAAACCCAATTAGCGCTTGGTGCGCCATTTTGATACCATAAACTCATGAGACCTATCATTATGTGGAGGTTGGGATATCGTTTTGGTGACTATGGTGTATTAAGGTGTGGAATTGTGTTGGGAGTTGATCCCTTTTTTACCATTTACCATAGGAAAATAAGAGATCCTCGGGTACCTCAGCCAAAGGAACTGGCCCATATCCCCACCAGGCTTTATGCCAGGCTGTTAGCTCCGATATATCTGCCTTCGCCAAAAACCTAAACAGGCAGAGTGCTGGATGACTAAAGGTAGAACCAGTTTCCTCGTGAGATTGATTCGGTTTAGGGAAAAACACGGACCGTTTCCGTTGAGATCAGTTCGATTTAGGGAAAAACATGATACCCGCAGTAGACTTAGCCCGCCTACACGGCTAGAGAAAAGGTTCCTGCAAAAATCATGTAGTTCTATTGATCCGTCTTATCTACCCATAGATGAGGTGGGATATTGATATGGTTTGTTACGTTTTATAGCCATTTGGTTGCATTCAAAAAGCCAATGAGGTTACTTATGCTCACAACAGAAAGTTCGTTAAGGTTGTCAATAAAGTACGGACCGAAGAATTGGCATCTTGGTTTTTCCAAGGCAGGGCAGCAGCAGAGATAGTGGGTCACTGTTTCCTTTTCCCTTTCATCTCCACAGCTACGGCAATGTGCGGAATGCCCATTTTTGCTGCTCTCCTATTGGCCAGTGACCCGTGCTTACTGCAATGATCCTGGCTATGTCTGACCGAGTTCTACGTAAGAGTTCATTTGTGCGGGACTTGTAATAGCTGGGTCACATCTTTCTTGAGGTGGCACATAGTTAGTTAGACCATTCCATCTACGATTGGATACAGATGATAGATAATGAGACAAGAAAATGCCCTTCACAGCCCCCAGCGGAATACTAACTGTTTCGGCATGTGAACTGTGAAGGGCCGATTCTTGCCTGGCAAGCTCATCAGCCCTTTCATTTCCCTGAAAACTACTGTGACCTGGGACCCAGATCAAAGTGACCTTCAGGCTATCATTAAAACCTGCGGTCTCGTCTAGACATTGTTGAACGAGTTTTGAGGATATTGAGGCAGCATCAATGGCTTTGATGGCAGTCTGACTATCTATAAATATAGCAGTATAACGGTTTTGATTTGGATCTTGCTTTAGTATTTTGCATGCTTCTTTGATTGCAAACAGTTCCGCTTGGAAAACGCTAGCGTAGTCTGGCAGTCGAAGTGAATTAGATTCATTTAGGGTTTCAGAGAAGACCCCTCTGCTCCAAAACCGCATTCCATCTTTGAACCTCAATACTCTTATTAATTTTTTACTCTTATAAATTTTTAGTCAAAAACAGAAGACGGGATGCTCAAATGTCTTATACTATATACCTACTATAACGCAAGCTTATCCATTTGTTAAAAAAAAGGTTTTGAAATAACAAAAGGTGCGGTTTGTATGATTTCATTGCATATACTGCAGTTAATTATGCTTCGAGCTTGCGCTCCATAATTTTCGCTAAGATTTGGTATATTAGACAAAAACAACCTACGGACATCAACACATTTTTCGGGAGGAGTTATTGGCTCCATTTTAATTATTAGTGTCGCTTGTCCATTTACAATCTCATGTTTATTCAAAAAACACGTGTTTATTGAATTTTTGCCTGGACCAGCGCTCAAATACTCAAATCTACCATTGAATTTATTATTTTATATAAAACATCTCCATTACCATATTATTATTATTCACTGTTACACTACTTGTCATACTATTGTAATATGTTGTCTGACATTTGAAGAAAGAAGACATTTTTGGCATCATCAAAAGATACCACACGTTCCGCAACAATTAGATTCCTCATTACAACACAATCAACAGAAATTACCATTCTAATTCTGCAATTTGCATCTACCCATTTAAAAGTATCTAATAAACTCAAAGTTGTATATTTTTTTTTTATCATTCTCTAGCTCTTGATAATTTTCATGGGCCATTTAAAAAGTTGTAAGTCTCCCCACAAAATTGGCTCTGTCTCCTACACAAAAAAGCCATTCAAACCAAAAATCAAATGAACTCAACTTTTTGTTTACACTGCCAACTCACACTAGTTTTCTCATTTGCCATTTTTTTTTTGGCTGAAGCTGAATATCCTCTGCATTGAACCAGCGTGGAATTTTTCCGCCAAAATACATCTCATCAAATAAATTGCCTCGTTTCCGCTTTTTGTTTTTTGCTCTGCGTTTCGTCAATTTAGGTTTTGAGTTTGAAGGACTCCCTTATTCTGTAAGTCCTTTGGCTCAAATCCGATCCACATATAGGCTTAAAACAATTGTCTTATTTCAAGTAATTCGTATTCAAAGGGCATGTGTCATTTTTTTATATTTCCGTTCTATGCGGAATCCTTCTTGAAAATAGAGTGCAATAATCGTAAGGACAACACTCTTACATAAAGCCAGACACAAAGATGTCCACATTTTTGTGGAGACGAGGAAAGGATTGCCGCACAATATTTTGTAATATTTTAATGTTTACTCTGGCGCAATTTTTCTGCCTTTGATTTTTGGTTTTTCAAAAAAACATTAAAGAGGGAGGTCCTTGTTTTGTGTTGTTGGCACAATCTTTGTGATATTCTCAAACACCCGAACGTATATGTAGATACAAGGGAGCAACAGACAATGTTGTCTTTATTACATTTCTGCTATTATGGGATAAGTTATGTGCCTTAAAGGCAAATGTACATTAATTGGAAGGATTTATTTATGTCCTTGCCACTATACTAAGCAGTGTGTGAGTTTGGTGTGAAATTAAAGTTTAACTATATATTTCTATTTGTAAATCCTTTAAAGCTTATCCGATTATGCAGAAGTTGAAAAATAAAATCGCATTTAAAGTTATAAAATACCACAATAATTGGTTAAGGATGAGGTAAAGTAATTAATTGAAAAGAGAATCCTATATATTATTATCCTTCCTACAGAATAATACGATAGGAGGCGATTATCTATATTAGTGCCGGGGATTTTCAGTGTTTGTGGTAATTTATCGTGATTTTTGGCACCAGCAATTCCGCAAGTTCGCAATCCTTATACCGCCCCGTAAATCGCCTTACAACCACATTTTGTGAAAAATCTATGCATGCGGGCGTCGCAGCAATTTTTCAAGGATCTCTCAACAAAAAGACTGTGTGCAAATGAAAATTCATTATATGTAAGTTGAATTGGATTTCTTTTGTATGGTAAAATGAAATCAAAGAGGGCGCATTTACTTGACAAATATTTAAGATATAAAATGTCAAAATGATTTTAGGAATTTAACTTTGGCAATTCGTATTAGTTTAAGTTTATCCATTCATATATAGTACCTTACCTACACCTGTATTTAGTGCTATTTAGTGACTCTTTGCACTAAATATTTTCTCAAACGTCTCATTAAAGTCGCAAACATTTGTTCGCTTATATCTGCCAATGCCAAACTATCACAGATTTTCAAAATGTAGTGAAGTGCTTTCCGGTGATAGTTTGCACTATCATTTAACATTCGCCAAACGTCAAAGTTAAATTCGCCTTTTTTGGACAAAAATATACAAAACATTTCAGTTATACTTCGCCATAATCTGTCAAAATCAAGTTGATCGCCATACATGTGACCAATCTCAAAGCGTCAAAAATAACTGAGTGCTTTCTGATTAACATTACACACTTCGCACTGAAAACAATAATAATTTTAAATGTAATGTCAAATTTTTGGAAGCATAAAAGCAAGTGAGATCTCTTTCTCGTAAGTGAGAGCAAGTAACAAGAAACTTAACAAATCTTGGCAGATTTTAAACTTGGTTTTAAGGCGCAACCATAATTAGCTTAAGTAACTTATAAGTTAGTGTCAAAACCCTATGAAAAGCTTCCACAAGGTTCGTTAAAATCGAAAGTGTCCATAAAGGTAGCTGTCAAACGTTTCATGTTTCAAAACCTTCAAAAGTGGGAAAGGGATAACAACAAAAAACTTTAATTTATCATTGAAATTGCAATCATAAGCTCGGTTAAATCAAATTAGTCAATTAGCTGAACAAATTTCAAAGGCCCTAATCCTAAACTTAATTGCTGCAATTCAACGAACAAACAGATGGAGACTGAAAAACTGTAATATCCACTATAATTTCATGGTTTGAAAAAGAACAAAATCAGCGACGGTTTGTGTGGTATGAACATTCAATAAAAAATATCAAGGACTCAGAAAGACTGGATAAGATTTTATCTAAAGAGTACTCAAACACCTCCTTTTTTTTAAAAGGAGGATGGAACGTGTAGTGGACGGACTCATCTGCCACTTTCCAGCATGCAGTGACGAATAATATTGATCTCCTAAAGTACAGCTAGTACATTTAGAGTAAATAACTTACATCATAACAAAAGATAATAAAGTTTTAGCTATACAAAGCTTTTCTCCCAATAAAAACATAGTAGTTCCATGACTGGTGAGAACATCTTTCAAAAAAGCCTCTCGCTTAACCATGTTTCCTTGTTGTTCCTATCAAATTAAATTTAAAGTCAAAAATGTGTACTCGTAGAACAATCTTTGTTTAAGATTGAAAGAAAAAATAATTTGCAAAAAACGAAACGTGGGTATGAGGAGGCATGCATGCCCCCTTGAGACCCCCCTGCCTGGGATTAATATATAGGATTTGGAATGGGTGCGACGTGCGAGTTTAACTATAAGTGATACGAAATTAAAAGCTTTTCAGATGTCATGAACCATATTTCTTTAAGCACAGTTTTAACGGTACCTTCCATGTTTCCTTGTTTTTTTTGTTAATTTTGACTTTCTCGTTAACGACAGAGTGAATTTTTACAAAATTTTATTTCTAAGAAGACCTAGATAGCCAAACAATAATGTCGTACTTTCTCCAGAATTTTCAAAAAATATATTTTAAAAAAGTTGTTTGAAAAAAAATCGATTTTTTCGAAAACTGGACCTACGATTTTGAAAAAAAAAAAAAATTAAATATACTGTAATATTTAATTTTTACTGGCATACCACGATTTTCTTGGAAAACTCTGGTTGGTTATCAATTAGTTTTCAAAGTTATTTTTTTATTTAATAATTTTTTTTAATTATTTTATTAGTTTTTTTTTTTTAATTAGATAGGTAGCTACTACCCATTGAATTCTAAATTAGCTCAAAGAATTTAAAAAAATATTTCATAGAATTTTAGAAATAATTCCATATAAAATAGTGGAATGTTCTTTCAAGCTCTTATAGGTAACTTGCTACAAGAGCAAGTTTGTGCGACCCAATTTTGCCTTTTATTTGTATTGAATCATTGAGTTTCATTTTATTTATATTGAAATAAACGATGTTTAACTTACTTGATTAACTTTCGCCCCAGTGCCAGTAGGGATCGAACTTAGGCCGTCCGATGTAAGCTCATATAGTCAATCTTTTCAGCTCTGGTTTGTTCACCATAGAATTTTCTTAACCAGTTGTTTCGAAAGTCGGTTAACCACAGTTCGTCTTTTCACCATTTTATCTACTTTGGTTACCAAACCAGAGATAGTTCCAGTTTTCCAGTGGTCCAGTTGTGAAACGGACCACTGGTTAAGTTTGTTTATACTTTTTTGAATGCGAGAGAAAGAGATCGAAGATTTTGTCAATAATTGATAACAGAAAGTCTCGTTTCGATGTACATAGATATTCATTTACGAACAAAGGAAAACAAAAAAATATACATAAAATATAGGGGTGGAATTTATTAAGATGGTAGATCATCGTTTTTTTTAATTTTATTCTTTACGATTAATAGTAATGATCAATAAGTATCTAATATATTATTTATCATTCAACACAAATGTGAAAAAAGTAATCGCTTACCATAGAATTTCTGTGGTTAACCAAGCAAAATTGACTGGTTAACGAAATATAAAAAATAAATGTTAACCATAGATTCTCTGGTTAAGATTTTGTTGAAAAGACAGAATCTATGGTTACCAGCTGAAATAATCAATGATTAAACTTAACCTGGTGTGCAGAGGCGAAAGTAAGCCAGTCAACGGAGTTTGACCAAAGTGTTTCTTTTTTTTTTTTAATGTCAAATTACTTGGATTTTTTCAGATTTGATCGGAAAAGTTGATTTTTTTTCCTTCCCATGGATGTTGAAACTACAAAGTTGCTTTTTTTCTGCGATTGTATTGTGTGTATTTTATAGACGCGATCTTAACAATTCACTGTAGTTTATTAGCATATTACACTATTAACAACAAAATTCACGTCCAATAGATTATTTTAAAATTATTTTATTTGGGAAATCTATATTAAAATAAACCAAACTACACAATTAAAAGGTTCGCCTGACAGAAGAAATAAAATCTGTTTGTTAAGTATGGGTGCAAATACGTGTGAATCTTGCAATTAAATCGAGATTCAAGAAAAGTTGATCTGAGGGAAAAAAAAACAACTTTTTCTTGTTTATGGATCATGATTTTCGGAAAAAAGCAACTTTAATCCGAAAAAAGCGACTTTAGTCCGAAAAAAGTCAACTTTTTATTTCCAAGGAATTCGACAAAAGATTGAACCAGGGGTGAAATCGGCTAAGGTGACTTGTGCTAAGTGATAGTCAAAATCTACATTTGATATCTGCGTAAGGTGATCATCACAGTGATAGCTTAAAACCAATCACAAAAATGTTGTGATAATCACCTTCTCATGAAATTGACGTTTCATTTTTATTTTTGTGGCAATGTGACTAGAGCTACCATACGCATACAAAACATTATAAAATTTTCAACTTTTTTTCAACTTTAATCACCAAATCAACAAAAACAATATTTCTTTTACCATATCAGTATACAACAATCGAAAATAAATGGTAAAATTTAGATTTATTGCATTTATTCACTAAAAAGTTAACAATTTCAATGAATTAACTTGAAAATATGACTACGGCAACAATGTTTTTCATAAATGTCACTGACAAATTGAACTAAGTTGAATTGAGTTGAATTGGTGGATGTGATCACCTTACGCATAAGCAAAAATCAATGTGATCACAAGTGTTGATCAAAAATGTCACAATCAACTATCATCTTACGCGATTCCACCCCAGGACACCGAGAAGGAGCTTACCTCAGTGTCATACAAAAACGTTGTAGATACAGGACTGGAATAGATACAGCATGACATACTAGTACGAGTGTGAGTATTCTCCTCAAGCTCAAATTTTGACAAGGTTTTAAATGGTATCATCTAATTCTAATATATTAAAAGCCTTATTGACCCGCAACGCAATGTTTTATTTTTTAAGTGTCATTAGGTTTTTCTTTCGTCCTTGACTTAACAGTTCGTCCACATAATCAAATTGCTTCATTCCTTATCCAACAAAGCTAAGCTCGCAACAGAATCTCCTAAATCCTCATTCACTTGTACGATAATTCATAATATCTAAGCCCAAAAATGATTATCGGCTGCCATAAGCAGCACAGCTAGGACCAACCTCCTGCCACTTGCCACACACTAATGCATCTTTTCCACTTAATTACGACATCGTTTAACGTATGTAAGAGAGGATACCCTCCCAAAATATAGATAAAAGCAAAAAAAAAAAAAAAAAAACAACAGTAGTGTCCCCTCTACTCCACCCCCTCATTCAATTCATAAATCTGTTATTTTTATACTTTCCACCAGAAAGGATGAATATTTTATACTTTACTCTTTTTGACTGAAGGAGATGAAATGGAAAAAGGCCAATCGACCCAGCAAATGCACTTACAACAGAGACAAGAGATATCCTTTCACATAACGTTGCGGTTGACAATTTGGCAAGGATTCTCATTCCAGTTGGAATTTTGCGGCATTTATTTGTTTCCTTAAGTAAAATGTGTGGATACTGTGGGGAGTATGCTTGAGTATTTTTGTCGCCTAATTTATGAATTCCGGGATATCGTGAACATATTCATATTTTTTTTACAGTCGTTTGCTGAAATTTTATTTTTAAAAAGGACAATAGAATGAGATGCGATACTATATGGTCAATGAATGGAAACGAGGTCATAAATGCCAGTTTGAATTTTTGTTTTTTGTTTTATTCTCTCAAGGACCTTTTGTGTTGTGGTGGTATATTTTGATTTCTGGCCAATACTGAAAGTGCAATTCAGTAAAATTTGGTCAATTGAACAAATGTTGCCATTTCTGATTTTACTGCATTGGCAATTTCATTTTTATGTAATAAAATTAAAAATAATGATGCATTTTATATTATTGTCGAAACATATTGCTATACTAAAAGGTGATTTTGTGATTGAAATTTGACTACGCAGTACAGGGAAGACGTATAGACGATTTAATTTTGCAGATGTCCATGTCTACTGTCTGGAAATTTGTTGGTTGGTGATTAGTAAAATTACAGAATGATTTTTAAAGACAGTAAGCAAATTGTTGAGAAACCAAAGCAAGACCAAATTCAACCCGACACTGAATTTATCTGGAAATTACAAATATCCGTCAAAATTACAAAGCTTTTATTCGTCCCAAACTTGAGTATAACTCTCATATTTGGGCTGGAGCCCCTATAACGTACTTGAGTCTTCTGGATGGAATTGAAAAAAGAGCTCTAAAAATGATAGGAGATCATTCTCTTACTGAGACATTTGCTTCTCTTGAACACCGCCGCAAGGTCTCATGCCTGTCATTGTTTTATCGTTATTTTTATAAACAATGCTTTAGTGAAATAGCCAGTTGCATTCCTCCCCTTAAACAATTCAACCGTAATACCCGTACTTCTAGGAATGCCCATCAGTTTACCCTTGAGCCCAATTTCGGACGTACTGTTAAGTACAGAGATTCTTTCTTTAGCCGCACTACGCGAATGTGGAATGCTTTACCAGACACAGTATTTCCCACTCATTACAGTCTGCAGACATTCAAAACCAATGTGCATCGGTTTCTCCTTTCTAATCCTATCCTCATTTCCTAATTTCTCGCACTGTGTTTAATCATTATAAGGGTATTCATAACCCCTTTAGTGCGCGCTCAATATATAAAAAAAAAAAAAAAAAAATAATGAGTCAAAGGCAGTTTTATCGACCGTACATATCGCTATATGGAACATACTCTCCATAATCACCTAAGTTCTAAATGAAGCATATAACATTGGACCTGCAAGATCTGGGGTGGAATCGCGTAATATGATAGTTGATTGTCACATTTTTGATCATCACTTGTGATCAAATTGATTTTTCCTTCTGCGTAAGGTGATCACATCCACCAATTCAACTCAATTCAACTTTGTTCAATTTGTCAGTGACATTTGTGAAAAACATTGTTGCCGTAGTCATATTTTCAAGTAAATTCATTTAAATTGTTATTTTTTTAGTGAATAAATGCAAGAACTCTAAATTTAACCATTTATTTTCGATTGTTGTATACTCATATGGTAAAAGAAATATTGTTTTTGATGATTTGGTGACTAAAATTGAAAAAAAGCTAAAAACTTTATAATGTTTTGTATGCGTGTGGTAACTTTAGTCACATTGCCACAAAAATAAAAATGAAACGTCAATTTCATGAAAAGATGACTATCACAATATTTTGGTGATTGGTTTTTAGCTATCACTGAGATGATCACCTTACGCAGGCAGAAAGTGTTGATTTTGACTGTCACTTATCACAAAACACCTTAGCCGATTCCACCCTTGGTCTTTGGACCGATCAGCCTTTCCGGTTATAGAAATGTCTTTACTTTACCATCAACTGACTAGGAAGACGATGCTGGTGATGAGACAAAAGATTTCTAAACATAAAAGTTTTTACTGATGGTTCGAACATTAATTGTAGGGTGGTCGGTTGTATTTTGAGAGACGCATAAGGTGACAAAGAGACATGACACGCAAAAGACCTTTTTTACAATTTCTAAACTCGCTAGCTTGAGCGCTGCCTGAAGACAACTTTGCTCTGAATCCTTTGGCGAACTGAAAATTAACGCGAGGGCGATTGACAGAAACTGATCGGCAAACTAACGGCAGAAGGAGTTAATATTTCAGGGCGGGGGCTGTGAAGAGGAGTATTCTAAAAAATTAATATTCATATGTAAAAGTTTAAATTACTGCACTAGATTTAAAAATATGTTGCTCCAATTAAGATAGATTTCAAACAAGCAAACTTCTATTCAGACCCAGAGTGAATACCGCCAGGATCGTCATTGCGGTTCAACTCTGTATTACATACAGAACTACTGCTTCCAGTTCCAGGGGCTAAATTCCGCAAGCGTGAGTTTTGCTGTGCTGTGCGCACTAAAAAATGTGTACACAGACTCATTCTGATTCCGCGTCAGTTTTGAATAATATTTCTCCCCTTATTTCAGAGCGTGTTATTTAAAATAACAAAAATAATCAAAAAAAAACAATCCTCAAATTAATTCAGCTCACTAGGCAACGAAAAAAAAATTATTCAGCGCTCTCAAATACAAAACATTTTGCGGAATCTCGGGAACAAGCATTTGTGCACACGGCTGTGACTTGAAAAACAAGTTTTTTTAAAGAATTTTCTTGTTTAGGTTTAAGTAATATTGAATTTTAAATTAAGAGTAGTCTTTACGCCGAAAGGCATTTTTTTAAATATAGTCATAGTATAATTTAGAGCGCCCGTATGGGGCCAGTAAGTTAGTTAAGTTAATATGTAAGCTAGTTGTTTAAGATTTTTTGTCTAGCATTAAGATAGATATAAAAAAATGAAAAAATAAAAAATGAATTAAAATGCAAAAATGGGAGTGTGAGTTTTAAAGAAACTCACAGCAAAACCCACGCTTGCGGAATTTAGCCCTTGGCCTGGACCCATGTTCTGTAACTATCACATCGAATAAGTTTTCGCATAAACAATGCGAATCAGAACAAAACTATGATGGAATGGGCCAAAAATCTCTTCTTCGCATTTAACTTTCTGTAACTTGTTTTCACTCGACCAAGAACAACATGAAATGAAATTATTGGAAATACTGGAAAATTGCGAAAAAAAAATATGTGTCTGTAACTCTGAAGTCGAAATATTTATTCAATTTATCTGTCAAAATAAATTGACAACTGTCAACCAAGTGAGAAAATATTAAAGTTGAATTTATTTTTTTAGAAAGAATGGTAGAAAATAAACAAAAGGTTTTTATTCGAATTTGATTTTTGTTGTATTGTTATAATTATTATTATATTTATCCATAGAAAAATCAAAGGATCTCTAAAAAAGGAAAGAGAAATTAGTTGACTATGTATATGTCAACACATTTTAAGTTTTTTATTGAAGTGAAGTTTTTTGTGTTTAGCTTGTAAGTTCATTTTTGTTTTTTAAAGTTTTTTATTATAATGTATAAAAATAATTGACTGTTTTTTTCATTTTAAAATATTTGTATGACAGATTGAAATATGTTTCGCTCTTTTTCAAACTGTCATACTCTAATTACTCCTCTTGAGCTCGACGACCTCAAAAACTGATTCAAGCTCTTTTCAGCAACCTGCCTAATTGTTTAAAACGCCTGGGTGTCGGGTGAGTGTATGAATGGCTGCTTCAATCCAAAATTATCTACATAAACCTCGTGGTTCCTTCATCTTTATGTTTCCTTTTTAAGTTCAAATTTCACTCTTCGATATGATTTTTAGTTTCGCATATCCTGCAAAAAAAAAAAAAAAACTACACCAAGAAGAAAATTTCTTCGACGACCAGAGTGAGCTGACGAACGAACGAATAGATTCACTGTCTAAAAATCATATGTCTGACGACATCGATGTGCTAAAAGGAAGCAGGCCAGTATCAGTTATCAGTATGTTTTGCGGCGAAAGCATCAAAACACGGATTTACACCTGGCAGGTGTACCTTGCCTTTTGAACGGGCCTAGACTCATATAGATCTAGTGTAAAGTTATTTGGTCGACTCTCAATCCAAATGGAACCACCCAGCACACAGTGTGAGCTAGGTTCTTCCCTTGTGACTGCGGGCACAGACCAAAAACTGATCCCCTTAGCTTAACAGTCACTACCACTATATCACAAAAAATTAGGTCAAACGAGTTATGGTATCAAAACGGCGCTTTTCCGCGCTAATTGGATTTCTTCGGAACAGTTGTTCTGCGAAACCGCCATCTTACCTACCTACCTATCAGTTGCTGGTGCTTTCGCAAACTTTGATTCGGAAGCAAGTGAAATGGGTTTTATTGTTTTCCCTATCAAATTTTTTTTTTTTTTCCTTTCGGTAGGTGGAAATCTTCAAAAGACACTTGATAATATTCGGTATCAAGTAGTGTGGGACTTCTACCGCACTAAAACCACCTAGAATCATGACCAATCTATAAAAGATCGACAAATGATTTTAGTTTCTCAATTTTTAGTTCACATTTTGGGAAGTTTGATGATTTAATACTTTCCCATCGCTTTTAGACCATCAGCTCATGAGGCTTGGTTCTTCTTAGTCTCCGAACATTGGTACGTACATTTAAGACTGTCTCCATTTCGGAGTTAGTGTGACTAAGCAGTCGCTGATTGTGTGATACAGCGTGTTTTCTAATTACTTCTGTAACCATTTCTACTTGAAGGTCACGATGTAAATCGCTGTTTCTTATATACCAAGGGGCGTTTACTATTCCACGAAGGACTTTGTTTTGGAATGTTTGGATGGTTTCCGCATTTGTTTTCTTTGTACAACCCCAAAGTTGGATGCCATACGTCCAAACAGGTTTTAATACCTGCTTATACAACATTAATTTGTTTTCAATTGATAGGGCAGAGGTTTTTCCCAGTAACCAGTACATTTTTCTATATTTTAAGTTAAGTTCTTCCCTTTTTTTCTTGATGTGCTCTTTCCATTTTAGCTTTGCATCCAAAGTCATCCCAAGGTATTTGGCCGTATTGGAGTAAGGTACTACTTTACTATTAATAAAAAGTGGAACATTATTAATCTTTTTATTAGGAAAGTTTATATGCGTTGATTTTGTTTCATTGAGTCTGATACGCCACTGTTGCGTCCATTCTCTTATCTTGTCGACTGCATATTGCAGTTTTTCTGTTGCCTTTACAACGCATTTATCTGACACTAATATCGCAGTATCATCTGCAAAAGTGGCCATGATCGCATTGTTGTCCACTGGAATATCCCTTGTATACAATAAATACAGGGTTGGTCCTAAGACACTTCCTTGTGGTACGCCGGCTTCGATTTTCTTAAGTTCCGAATACTCTTGCTCGTACCGTACTCTAAAAAGTCGGTCGGTAATATATGATTTGAGTATTTCATAGAACTGCCTGGGAAGGTCCCTGTGCAGTTTGTACTCGAGCCCCAAATGCCAAACCTTGTCAAAGGCTTGAGCAACATCTAGAAATAGAGCGGAGAATACTTGTTTTTCTTCAAGTGCTTTTTCCCTATCAAATGAAATAAAAGCCTTTGTGAAGTAATTGAATAAAAAATTCTGCAAACGATTTAGGGGCCAGTTATAGCTATCCGTAAAACGTATCAGTAAAAATTTTCTTTTGCATTTTTTTATATTTTTGTACACTATTTGAAACAAAAAAAAGATGTGAATCGATAACAAATAACATTAAATAATTTTTTCTTGAAGAAAATCTTTATTTTGATATATATTTTTTGTGAACAAAACCATTTATCTATTTTACTGATGTAAATTCATTTTACGTATCAGCTGACTGTCATTGCACCTAAAATGAAACAAATCGTTCCAATGATGTGCGTTCCAATTTTTTACTGTTCCAACACATCAGTAAAAATTTTACTGAAGCAATTTGCATCCAGAAAATCAGTTCTATAGGTAGGATAGCCTTTTTACTGAGATATTTTTACTCATTGCTATAAACGCTCATACGTAAAAAATTTCAGAATTCATTTGTTTCATCATTTACTGATGGTTTTTACTGATAGCTATAACTGGCCCCTTATGATCATAATAATTTGTTGACAGATCTTTGACGTTGGAACAGATGTAACACGAAACAAAGGCAGACCTCATCTTTGATTCAGTAGTAACGTTGCTCTTACATATTACTCGTGTATAAAGCTAAATGACATTCAAACCTTCAAATGCAAGGAAAATAAATGTAAGTTTAGTTAACCTAAAGTTAACGGGATTAAATTGGTAAGCCAAAATAAATAATTTTTTTTTCAAAATTAAAGTTAATTGATGGAACCAATGGAACTCATATAAACCTACTTACATTTCAGTTTATTGATAAAATGTTATTGTTGTTCAATTAATTACTGCATTAACTAAAAAAAAACTTATTTGAAAATCGTCATATAAAATATAGTTGTTGTCATGTCTTTTGTTCGATTATTTTTACTTCTACTGTACTATACAAAGAAAAGATCAACAACATTGATTGCATATTTTTAGGCGTAACTTTTAAATTTCCTATACGTGAAGATATACATACATACCGACAATCGAGAGTTTGGAATTCAATACTTTGTCATCAGCCTTTTAATTTTTTTGTGATAAAGTAACACTGTCACCATATAATAAATTAGAATATCACAAAAATAGTACAAACACATCATGAAAATTCATGTTTGCCATTATGCAAGTCAATAAAAATATACTTACAACTATTCTGTCTACGCTTATATGACAGGTACCATTATTTTCAGACCTAGGATTAAAATCAAAATTACACCTGGGCATATTACTCTAAAAATACAGAGCACCAATTTTGAAGAAAAAGTTGGACCAACTAGGCTGTAGATGTCGATAGCTACTTTTATCTTATTCCCTATCGTCGTAATGTAATGTTTGATTGAACTTTTTTTTTACGAATGCAATACTTGCCTTATAGTATCTACCTATAATCGCAAGTAAAAATAAAGGCAAAACTTAGAAAAAAGACATAAATCAAAGTAAATGCCCAAAATTTTATAACTTAACACTTAACATTTGTATTTCTTATTTTCTTTTTCAACTATTATATATCTTCATTACAATAGCGGGTATTGGCTTCCCGGAAATCTAATAAAACCTTTATTTTCCTGCGTATATATCGTCATGCTGTGACAATACCGTTTAAATTACCCCATTGCTCTGCAAGAGCAGATTTCAGTGTTTCTGGAAGAAGAAATCTCCTTCCTTATCATATTTTCAGCAGATCCCAAACAGGCCAAGCTATCACATCAATTTACACTTTTTGTAAGTAGCCGCTTACGCACTTAGAAATCGTGGGGTCATTGTTCTGCTTCAGCAAAAAAAAAAAATGTTCTCCAACGTATGGTGCGAACGGAACCACTCATTCCTCCAGAATGTTGTTGATGTCAAAATCGGACCTCACCGATCAAGACTGAACCGAGGCTGATTGGAGTAGAGTTCTTTTCACCGATGAGTCCTCATTTTATCTGGGCTCAGCACATAGCCTCAGCAGATCGTAGAAAGGATCGGGTGAATCAGCAACAGTGCCCAGCCCAGTGGTAACATTTTTGGAGATGTTCCATCATGGTGTCGGTGGGTATTTTCACACGCGAAAATAACCAGCTGTATATTGTGGTAGGATCATTAAGCTCCAGTTTTGAAACCAACAACATTCTTGACGAATATCTGGTTCCATTCGCATCATATATTGGAGAAATTTCGCAGGACAATTATAGAGCACACGTTGCTAGGAGCGTTATGAGTGCAAATCAATGTGATTGCTTGATCTGCTCTGGGGTATAGAAATAGGGTGATTTGAACGATACAGACCGACTAAAAGACTGACAGATATAGACACTCTAACAGAATTTCCAGAGAAAATGTCTTTTTCTGTAGAAGTAATGTATAGTGGACATCACGTATAAACGTACAGTTATTCACAGTAGATATGAGACATGGAAATCTATAAATGATCGGGACATGGGGACGCCTTTACCAAACTTTCGTAAACGAATCGGCTTGAAATATGACTGATATTCTTGATTTTAGCTCGACTTTTTTCTGAGTATACTAAACAAATTTTCCGGATATTTCAGTGTCACAGTTTCTTGACGGACACTTCAAACCCAACATGCATTTCAACACCATCCATTTCATGATTATAAAAATCGTTATAGTAAATTTGCACCCGCACTTCAATTACTGTACTGGCTCAAAAGTGGGTTCCATGAGACAGCATGCCCCCTTATACCTACCTCACTGTTTACACGAGGTAAACTTAGACTGCTTTGGGAATGAAAAGATGGTACTGAAATATTCGGAAATGAATACGGGCGCGGCGATGTGGGTGGCTAACAATCATGTACTCATGGCATAAAATGATCAAAATATCGATCGCTAAAAGACCGACTGCTAAAATATCGATTGTTAAAATACCGATTGTTAAAATATCGATTACTGTCACCATTTTGAAAGCCGAGATTTTAATTTAACCGATTTTTTTAACTCGAAATGTATCGATTTTTCGTACCCAATCCATTTAGAAGTAATATTAACATCTAATCTTAACTTTGCCAAGCATGCAAATCAAAAATGCAGTGAAGCCTAGTTAGCCTTAGCACTTACCATGATGTGGCCTTTAATTTCTTTTCCAATCAAAATATTGACCATTCATCTAAATTTAAAATTTTCAATGCAACTCCCTCAACACATGTATGTATGTATATGTGCTACGGAGTACTTTGAATTTAAAGCTGTCCAAATTTATTTTCTCAAACGCATTTTCTGATTACCAAACTTAACACAAAACTATTTCTTGCCTGAAGAGTCTGGATTAACACCCATCTATATTCGGAACCTTAAAGCTCACTCCAACTATATACTTACTTGATTAAAGAGATGAAAAGAAGTGATACCTGCAGTTTCTAATGCTTACCCACTAATGAATGGAATCATCTGGCTCTATACAATGAATAAAACGATCTTACTTTTGTTCACTTACTATATTAGTAACTTGCATGAGTGGGAAGATACTTTTCCTACAATAATTGCAAAAAGAGATGATAAAATATTAAACCAACACTTAACTATAAATATTTTACAGAAACCTTAATCATTAATTACCTACCGTATAAAGATATTTCACCTTTAGTACTTATCTGCATACATACTTTGACTTATCGCTTTAAGTTTTTCTTGATTCATTTAGTCCTACCAGTTATTGCTTTGCATTCTAACTTCAAATTTGTCTACCTTGACCTCTTAAAAAAAATCTAAAATCGTCAAAGATCCTGCTTTGCCATTTAAGGCCAGTTGCAAAATCATATTTCAAATTTTTAAGACACTGATTTCCATAGCTAATCTACCAAAATCGGTCGATTAAAAACTTAAACCACGATTGTTAAATTGCCCCTAGAGTATTTTTCAATTCTAATTTAAGTTCTAAATCAACATTTTATATTATTTTTTGCAAGATTTATAGTTCTTTTGCAAGAGATTAATGAACTTTCAGAGATGAATCGTCTTGTGTATCTAATCTTAGCGGTTCGGTTTCAGAAATTAATTTTAGGTCGCCTCCAGTCCGGTAGGCTGACTCAGTATGAATCACTAACTCTTTAGTTTAATAGATTTTGAATGAACTTTTATCCATGGTACGCTGAAGGCTAGTCATGCGGATGCGAATGAATTACGTCAGATGAGTCACTGCAGTCAAAAGTCCATGTTTACCACATAATAATACAAAAGTTTTATTTTAATGTAGATTCAAATATTTCTATTTCTAGGACTAATTGAAAAAAGTGACCCCTTAAAAAAAATTCGCTGTAACTGCATATATTTGTTCAATTAATTTTTTTATTAAATTTTTTTTTTGTTAAAGAATTTATACAATCATATCTTTATTATTTAAGGAAATTACTGCATCTCTGAACTGTTCGTTAGATTTTTTCTTCATAATATGAATTTACATATTATGTAAATGAATTGGGCGAACGTTTCTTCCTTCGGACATCGCGATCCCCATCATTGCTACCACCATCGCTCCGGTTTCCATAACGCTTAAGGAATTGATGCTTGTGTTCGTCTTCTTTGTGAAGTAAAAAATTATGTTCGATGCTTTTACAATAGCGACATAAATATGCAGTTTGGCAACTCGAAGCAGTATGACTTGGCTGTAAGCAACGTACACAAGCTTTTTTTTTCTCCACTAGCTTAATTCTCTCACCGATGCTCATCCGTCTGAACTTGTCACAGTTCCACAAATTATGTTTTCCCTTGCAGCACATGCATGCAAACTCATGACGTTTTTCGTTGTTCACTTTAGATTCCTCAAATTTGGCATTTGTTTGAATTTTCGATTCTAAGGATTTGAAAAAATCCTGAAGTTTTGGTCCATCCTCACCCCATTCGATGGTTGGTTTTTCGTGAAATTTACTACACAAAATATGAATCAATAGAACATCCCAGTTGTTAGTATCGATTTTTAAGACTTCCAATTGACGTAAGCATTCTTTGGTTGTTTGTAAAAGATCTCTAGATCTAGATAAATCTCTGACAGACGGTTGGTTTAATAACTTACTTATATATAATTCAATGAGTTTAGTTTCACTGTATTTTTCTTGCAATATCTTCCATGCATTTTCATAGCCAATTTCATCTCCAGGTATGTCAAAATGTCTGATCAAGTTAAATTCTTCATTTGGCAACACAGATTTAAGATATTCAAACTTTTGAGAATTATTAAGATCAGAATTTGAATGCACCAAGGAATTATATTTACGTTGAAATTCCAGCCAATTTGTAAATTCTCCTGAGAATTTCGGAACATTTAATTTGGTTTCTACAATTTCAAGTTCATTTTTCTTGTCTTGAATTTGCAATTCTCCTGAAACTGATACGTTTGATGATTGATCTTCCAGCAGTTCTCCCTTCATTTCTATATATAACCATTCACATTGGAAGTACAGATCATCTTTGAAGTAAGATTCATTTGTGATGTCGGTTTTGTTTTTCGTCCTAATTTTCTCAATTTTTTCATGGGACTTACAAAATTTTTCCCAGTAACTTGAAAGTGATGCTATTCGAGTTGAAATGCCACCTTCTTTAATAGACGGATTTTGTTTACATTTTTCTTGTAGTTTCTTCAATCGATTGAAAATTTGGTACTGTTCTTTTATTAATATTTCCATGGAATCCATCAGTTTTTGAAATACACAGAGAATTATAAACTAGTTTTATCGCCAATTCTTAGCTATGGAATAGAAATAACAGTCGATAAGAAAATAAATGATTCCACGATTTAATCAATCTTTTTATGATGTTACCAACAAAGGTGTTTTATTTTTAACTTTCATTATTTTGATATAATTTTGCAATTTTTTTTATTATTTGATCGTTAATATTTTTATTTTGTTATCCATAATGGCAAAGCACTTAAATTTTCGAAAAACTGACGTTTTAAAATTTGTATAATTACCTTCTGCTATCAGTTGCGCGATTTTCAACTTTTATCGAAATATATGTATATCAGCTATTAGATTATTATTTTGATTAATATACCACTGATACAGGGGAAGTCTGATTGAAGGAACTTAACTCCATGAAGTGTTTATAGCAAGTGCTTTTTATTATTCAAATACTTCCCTTTTATACACAAAGAATGCTGACTACACAGTAAGATATATTATATGTATAATATAAAATTATTTACAAAAAAGCAAATATATTATCACCTATCAATATTGCTTATCGCAATATAATAGAAAAAATGCAATCAGGCATTTGAAGTGCAAGGAAAGTTCTTATCTGCAGGTTGTAAAGAATATTGTTAGGAAATTCCGCCGCAGCAATTTGCTAAACAAAAGAATTCTTGGGAAGAAACCAAAAGAAATCGAAAAATGAAACGCAATAGGTTTTAATTATAAAATTGGTTAATTTTATTTAATGAGAGCTTTTCGTCGCAACATCTGTCATTCGTCACAATATTATTATTTGGCCTATCAGTCCGAGGAAACGATTGCATGAAAATTCTTTTAGATTTTTAAATAATCTTTTCCCCTGGCAATGTTTAAAAAAATAGGACTGTAAAAAAGTGCTTCAAGTTTATCGGTTAACAATCGAAAAACCCTATCGAATTCAAATAGTACATTTCCAATGACTAACCTTGTGTTTTTTTGAAAGCGATAGCACATGCTATCTAAAATTGAATATCACATCAGTTGGAATTATTAGGTTTCGAGCCATCAAAAAATCTTTCTTCAATGATATTACCCATTAATTTTTTGACTGCGAATCTTCTATCATTAAAATATGTTGATTGATTGAAGTTTTAAAGTTAAATACATAAAGGTTCCTTTGAGGTGTAAACTGTGTTGTTGATGTTGATAATGTATTTCTGGCAAATTAATTGAATTCAAAAAATCTGCATGATAATTCGGTGGTCGTGGCTTTATGTTATTAAGGCCCGTTTGCTGAAATGATACTTAAGAATGTATGTTCGACATAAATTCTTAAATAGTACTTTTTCCTTTGCATAAACTTGAGAATTTAAGTAAAACATAAATGCTTAAGTATGTATCGTTTCAGCAAACGGGTCTAAGTCACTTTCTGAAACTGGAAATTACGATAAAATGGGTTGTGCATACAATTTAACTGACCGGGATATTAATTGCTCGTGAAATTTTAACGTTTGTATTTTTTTTTTTGCTATTATTATTATTATAAAACAATCGGCTTGAGCTTGCCGATAACAATTTAGTAAGCCAATCTATAACCGTCAATGTCATAACCTATATCGCAACATGTTATACATTACTTATAAGCTGTTTGTTCTCCTATTTATAAACCTACTTATTGATTAATTAATTTATTTATTTATTTATTTATTTATTTATTTATTTATTTATTTATTTATTTATTTATTTATTTATTTATTTATTTATTTATTTATTTATTTATTTATTTATTTATTTATTTATTTATTTATTTATTTATTTATTTATTTATTTATTTATTTATTTATTTATTTATTTATTTATTTATTTATTTATTTATTTATTTATTTATTTATTTATTTATTTATTTATTTATTTATTTATTTATTTATTTATTTATTTATTTATTTATTTATTTATTTATTTATTTATTTATTTATTTACTTATTTATTTATTTATTTATTTATTTATTTGTTTATTTATTTTTTTTACTTTTTTATTTATTTATTTATTTATTTATACGTTCTTTGTTGTATTTAGGTACTTTTTTTTTTGTTATTTGTTTATTGACATAATAATCTATTTAATTAATATACATTATGTTCTTATTTATTTATTTATATTATTTTTTTATTTATGTATTTACTCTTTTCTATAAGGCATATTAATATTTTTTGTAAACCTATCTATTATATTTTTTTCTAGTCACTAGTTTAAGCTAAATTAGGATAAAATCCAATATATCATCAACTTTTTTTTTCTAAAGGAGGTTTTATCGTGTTTCCTCCAAAAAAAATATTTACTTCAATTTGTTTGCTTAGAATCCTATAATAACATAGGCACAAAATTATAATCAACCTATATTTTAGGAATTAACGTGACACCACTTAACATTATTTTAACTTTAGAACAGTTGTCTAACTTATACTCAAGAATAAACAATTTTTTAACTTCCAGTTATTTATTCCACTGAAAGGGGTTGTTGATGAATTTATGCAGTGTTTGTGTGTAGTTACATTCCACAAAAGCGATTTCAAGAAAGTGAGCCGTTATTCTCTCAGGGATTTAAGTGTGTGGCATTAAAAATATAATGCAAAGGCTTGCTGTTTTTAAAGTTAGACAACTTCATTAAGAAAATGTATGCTTTATGCCGTTTATAATACGGAAAAACGTATTTTTAACCAAGTTTCACATTAAATTGCTTTTAGTTTCGAGTTAAATCGAGTTAAATGTTTAAGTTGTAAGATATATGGTATCAAATCTCTTTGTGTAAAATGTGCGGTAACAAACCATTGTAAATTTTTTATCACGAAATAAATATTAATAGGTATCTAATAGGTATTATTAAAAAATGGATTTCTGTTCTTTTTATTTGTTTATTTTGTGTGTTTTGAAAAATATTTTTTGTTTTTTGCAAATGGTGAAACTCTACACAACAATTTGTCTGGTACCGTTTCGTTATCATATCGTCTGTGTTTTTGGAGACGATGGAAAATTTCGTTCCACTTAATAATGGTGAAACGGTAGATAACTGGTTCAAATCACTACTGGTTCAAATCCACTACCCTCCACTCTCTTTTTCACACAATTTCATTGACCGGGAAATTAATTGCTCCCGAAATTTTGACGTTTCAATTTTGTTAGTGTTTTTTTGTTGTTATAAAATGTATTTCTGATCTTTTTATTTGTTTTTTTTTTCGTGTGCATTGAAATATATTTTCTTTAACAAACTAATATAAATAAAAATTTGTTCTGATTGTTTCGTTAACATTGCGTCTGTGTTTTTGGAGACGACGGAAAATTTCGTTTCACTTCAGCTGCAAGTGAAATTTTTTGGACTCGGACTTATTTTAATTTGGTGCATACATAAACAGTGAGGTACGTATGCTGTCCCCCTACAACCCTAACCCCTGGTAAAGTTACTAATGTCGATTTCCATGGCACTTTTGAAATTGCTTTCTTTTTTGTGGTTGTCATGGAAATTGAAAACGAAGTTGCTTTTTTTTTTGTCAGTGTATGTGTTTCGATTTGGCAGATTTGATATTGGCGACAAACATTCCAAAGTTTTTATTCCCATTGAGAAAAAAGTTTACAAAAGTGCTACAAAAAAAACAAAGAAGCAAATAATACAAAATATTTGTTTAAAAATATTAAAAAAATATTTTTCAAGTTGCTTCTTAGTTTTTAGTTATTTTTTATCTCAAGAAACAAAAATAAAAATAAACAATCGCACGGAATGCAAACTTCCCAAACAAACATTTATCAGCTGTTGTGTATACATGTAATTGCTCTCTTTTTGCTCAAGCTAAATATCCGGATTCGAAAAATTGCATCAAAACTGAAAAAAAAGTGCTTTTTTTGGTTGCATGGAAATTGAAACTTGCTCAAAAGACGAAAAAAAGTGCTTTTTTTGGTGCATGGAAATCGACATAAATCAAGTGATTCCACCAGATCTCAACGAGATTTCAAATGATTGCAAATAAATGTGGTCAGGTGATTTCATTCGTGATAAACCCCTCGGCATCGGCTCGTTCCTGAGTTTCAGAAAGTGACTTAGACCCGTTTGCTGAAACGATACATACTTAAGCATTTATGTTTTACTTAAATTCTCAAGTTTATGCAAAGGAAAAAGTACTATTTAAGAATTTATGTCGAACATACATTCTTAAGTATCATTTCAGCAAACGGGCCTTAATAACATAAAGCCACGACCACCGAATTATCATGCAGATTTTTTGAATTCAATTAATTTGCCAGAAATACATTATCAACATCAACAACACAGTTTACACCTCAAAGGAACCTTTATGTATTTAACTTTAAAACTTCAATCAATCAACATATTTTAATGATAGAAGATTCGCAGTCAAAAAATTAATGGGTAATATCATTGAAGAAAGATTTTTTGATGGCTCGAAACCTAATAATTCCAACTGATGTGATATTCAATTTTAGATAGCATGTGCTATCGCTTTCAAAAAAACACAAGGTTAGTCATTGGAAATGTACTATTTGAATTCGATAGGGTTTTTCGATTGTTAACCGATAAACTTGAAGCACTTTTTTACAGTCCTATTTTTTTAAACATTGCCAGGGGAAAAGATTATTTAAAAATCTAAAAGAATTTTCATGCAATCGTTTCCTCGGACTGATAGGCCAAATAATAATATTGTGACGAATGACAGATGTTGCGACGAAAAGCTCTCATTAAATAAAATTAACCAATTTTATAATTAAAACCTATTGCGTTTCATTTTTCGATTTCTTTTGGTTTCTTCCCAAGAATTCTTTTGTTTAGCAAATTGCTGCGGCGGAATTTCCTAACAATATTCTTTACAACCTGCAGATAAGAACTTTCCTTGCACTTCAAATGCCTGATTGCATTTTTTCTATTATATTGCGATAAGCAATATTGATAGGTGATAATATATTTGCTTTTTTGTAAATAATTTTATATTATACATATAATATATCTTACTGTGTAGTCAGCATTCTTTGTGTATAAAAGGGAAGTATTTGAATAATAAAAAGCACTTGCTATAAACACTTCATGGAGTTAAGTTCCTTCAATCAGACTTCCCCTGTATCAGTGGTATATTAATCAAAATAATAATCTAATAGCTGATATACATATATTTCGATAAAAGTTGAAAATCGCGCAACTGATAGCAGAAGGTAATTATACAAATTTTAAAACGTCAGTTTTTCGAAAATTTAAGTGCTTTGCCATTATGGATAACAAAATAAAAATATTAACGATCAAATAATAAAAAAAATTGCAAAATTATATCAAAATAATGAAAGTTAAAAATAAAACACCTTTGTTGGTAACATCATAAAAAGATTGATTAAATCGTGGAATCATTTATTTTCTTATCGACTGTTATTTCTATTCCATAGCTAAGAATTGGCGATAAAACTAGTTTATAATTCTCTGTGTATTTCAAAAACTGATGGATTCCATGGAAATATTAATAAAAGAACAGTACCAAATTTTCAATCGATTGAAGAAACTACAAGAAAAATGTAAACAAAATCCGTCTATTAAAGAAGGTGGCATTTCAACTCGAATAGCATCACTTTCAAGTTACTGGGAAAAATTTTGTAAGTACCATGAAAAAATTGAGAAAATTAGGATGAAAAATCAAAGCGACATTACCAACGACATTCTGTAGGTTGAAAAAATAAGCATACCTATCGTCGCATCGCACATCAATAGTCTGCGTCTAACTCAAATCTCTCCGGTTTGTGATTCCTCGATTAAAAATTCTCCGATTTCGTGCGAATCGAACAAAATTTTCTTGCGAAAGGATACTTTGATAGGGCGGTATAAATTTTAAAATATTGAAGATATGTATATTAAAAAAAGGATTAAATATTTCACTTGCTATAAACATTTCATAGAGTTAAATTCATCCTTATAAATTCTATGAAAGATAAAATTCACTGATTTCTTATCGCCTTTCTATTTCTATTTCAGTTAACAATTATTGACAATAATAGTTATCATGGATTCCATAAAGATTCTTATAAAAAATCAATTCCAGATTTCCGATCGATTGAAACTTCTTCAGGAACAAATTAAACAAAAACCGTCTGGTAAGGAATCCTATATGAAATTATTTTCAAGCCAGTACGAAGATTTTTGTATGAACCATGAAAAAATTGACAAAATTAAGAAGGAAAAAAACTTGGACCTCAGCAAAATGAATTATTTTAAAAAGGATCTGTTTTTCGATTGTGAATTACTTAACATAGAGATGAAGAGTGAATCGGAAGTTAAAGACAAGAAAAATGAACTTGAAATTGTAGAAACCAAATTAAATGTTCCGAAATTTTCAGGAGAATTTACAAATTGGCTGGAATTTCAACGTGAATATAATTCCTTGGTGCATTCAAATTCTGATCTTAATAATTCTCAAAAGTTTGAATATCTTAAATCTGTGTTGCCAAATGAAGAATTTAACTTGATCAGGCATTTTGACATACCTGGAGATGAAATTGGCTATGAAAATGCATGGAAGATATTGCAAGAAAAATACAGTGAAACTAAACTCATTGAATTATATATAAGTAAGTTATTAAACCAACCATCTGTCAGAGATTTATCTAGATCTAGAGATCTTTTACAAACAACCAAAGAATGCTTGCGTCAATTGGAAGTCTTAAAAATCGATACTAACAACTGGGATGTTCTATTGATTCATATTTTGTGTAGTAAATTTCACGAAAAACCAACCATCGAATGGGGTGAGGATGGACCAAAATTTCAGCAATTTTTCAGATTCTTAGAATCTAAAATTCAAACAAATTTCGTATCTGAGCATTCTAAAACGATCAAAGAAAAGCGTAAAATGTTTCCGTGTATATGCTGCAATGGAAATCATAGTTTGTGGAATTGTATCAACTTCAGAAGGATGAGCATCCGTGAAAGAATGAAGCTAGTGGAAAGAAAAAGTGTTTGTACACGCTGCTTACAGTCAGGTCATAATGCTTCGAGGTGCTTCAGTTCGAGTTCGTGTCGTCATTGTAAAGGGGAACATAATTATTTTCTTTGTGATAGAGATGGAAAAAACCCACCTCAAGTGTACTGCAACACGGGGCGATGAAGGCAGCTCTTGCAATGATCGTGACTGCGAGACTCGAGGCGGGAATAAAAAAGAATACGTAGACACACATCCTCTTCCATCTAATTAAACAGATACTTGTGGCGATTTCATCCAATAATTACAAATGAAAATAAATTTTTTTAAATAAGTTACGAACTCAATTTAATTTTTAATGGAAATTTTTAAATTTTTAATATTGTTTAAATTTGTTTTTGTTTTTGTTGACTTTATTATAAAATTTCTTTAAGTGTACGTACTGCTGATGGAGTGGTATTTTATTGCCTCATAACTATACCACTGCTGATTTTACTGCATTTCAGATTTTTGGCTTAAAAGTTGATTATTTAACACAAAATTGTGTTTTTTGGCTTGATCTCACGTTTACTCTATTTTATAAAAATGATTTATTAAATAAATTTTTTTTTTCAATTAAAGTTTGCTGCAAGAGCAAGTTCGTGCGACACAGTTGTCTATTTTTTTTTAAATGTTATTATTGTTCAATGAATTACTGCCTTAACACAACATTAAAATCCATGTATGCCATTATGCAAGACAATAAAACTACATATACTTACAATTATTCTATCTTATCATTTAAAAAAAAAATAATAATTAATTCAATTGATATTCTGGTAACGTATATTGGCACCTTCAACTTTTTTCGCCTCCAACAAACTGTTGACTTTGTAAGTTAACCCAGTGATCGGTATGCGCCTCCACTTAAAACATCTTTAGTGTAAAATTTGTTTTAGATATACTCTTGTGTGTTTGAATATTGTTTTGTATTTTTGTTTTGTTTACTATTTTTAATTTGTTTCTAAACAATGAGTGAATATGAAAATTTGACATATTTCATGACATTCTTGAGCTTTTATGTAATTTTGTGTTTTTTGTACGAACATTTACTATCAGGATTTCTTATTATCAAGTCTCTAATGCAGGATTTGCTAAATCCTGAAAACAAATTAGATTTATACAAGAAATTTGGATCTTGGGCGGGTATGAAGCGCGAAGAAGTTATAATGTTAAATGCAATTTTGTGTTATTTTAGTTGTAACAGGATCAACTGATGGAATTGGTAAAGCTTATGCCAGAGAACTTGCCAAGAAGGGAATTAATATTGTTCTAGTTGCCCGATCAAAAGAGAAACTAATAAATTGTGCTGAAGATATAAGTAAGTTAACAATTTAATGGGTTGTTTCTATATGCTTACTGAAATTTTGTTCTCCAGTAAACGAGTACGCCGTACAATGCAAATGGATACAAGCTGACTTTTCTAAAGGTGCTCCAGTTTATGAGCACATTAGAAAAGAATTAGAAAACATTCCAGTTGGCATTCTTGGTAATTTAATAAAAAAAAAACTTCATTTACAAAAATCAAATAATTATTCCATAAAAATATTTTGCAATTTTAGTAAACAATGTTGGTTGTACTTATGGGAGACTTGATGAAATGTCTGAATTTTCGGAGGAGATACTTTGGAATGTCATGAACACAAATATTGGTGCCGTAACTATTATGTGCCGCATGATGATCAATAAAATGAAGACCATCGGCAGAGGTGCAATTGTCAATGTGTCCTCAGCTACAGAGTCACAAGCTGCACCCTATGGTGCCATATATGCAGCGTCTAAGGTTAGAGATATTATATTATTATTGCATAACCTTTATATGTACATTACATATTAGGTGCACTTTACAACATCACTGGTTAAAACTATAAAAACATTATCAACGTCGTGTTATCAGTTGAGAGGCACTTTAAATACAAAACTTAGTCATAATCATATATGAAGGGTTAAGAGACTTATAAATGTTTATTTTGTATCCACCTAACAAATCGAAACAAAAATGATATTTGCAAAACTTATGGAATCTTCCGATAGGCTGATATAAGTAAAATCATTCTTGTGCTATAGCCAGGGTTACACATGTGAGTTTTACTCACTTAAGTATGTTACTCCCTTAACTTCTTATAAAGAACTTCCGTCACTGATGTTCATACAAATTTGGGCTAATTTCATTTTAGCCGGCCAGCAAAAAAAAAGTTGGTATATGATTAAGGTGACCATTTGTCCAGTATTTTCCCGGACAGTCCCGTATTTGAGTAGCTTTTTTTTAATAATAATAATAATAATAATTTAACTATTATTATTATTGTAAATGGGTATTTTTTAGGAAATACACTACATACAAATGTCCCGTATTCAATTTTCTGTCCCATATATGTCCCGTATTTGCGTATTCATAACAATATGTACCTATATTACTTAAAATTTTATTACTTTGCAGAACTCTAAGTTTCGTGCAATCTAATGGGGCATATTTGTTGTTAAACTGCAGTTTTGCTTACCCTCCTACTAAATAGGTACATACAGTCATTTTCAAAAATATTTGCATAATGTTTTTTTTATATTAAATTTCTTGAATAAAGCGGTATTACTTTTATATAATTTAATATTTTACATATTTATTTATGAATTATTAAAATTCAATATTTTCTTCAAACGATTACAAAAACAAAAAATTATCAAAATTCAATACATAGCTGTTAAAAACACTTCTCTTCTATACGCTCTTTCCCACGCTCTAACTTAACTTAAATATTGACTTAAAAAATCGTAAAAGAATAAATGTTTGCTTTGTGAAACTGTCTATCAATCTGTATTTAAAATGTTTTTATGTAAAACGAAAAACAGAAACAATTTTCGATTCCAAAAACATAACCTGTCAATTTAGATTTTTATTTGTTTATAACTTTTGAAATATAAAAGGACTCAAAAAATATAAACAATTTTATTTTCTACAAATTTGTATTTGGCTGATTTCCTTTAGGACTAACGATTTCCGAGATCATTGGCTTTAAGACTAGTAAGACTACTTTCAAAATGGTAGCCTCCTGATCGATCCATAATCCCAAAAATATTTTTCTATAGGTACTCAGGAGGAATCCCTCTACAAGATTTAAACTAAAATTCCACTGAGATTACAAAATGCACGGTTAATTTCCAATTTCCTATATGATTGCACTTGTAAAAATAATATCGCCACTCTTTTTGATGTGCCAATAATTTTGAATTTTTCATTCATATGTTTTTAACAGTTACATGTGTATTGAATTTTGATAATTTTTTTTGCTGTACCTAATTGTTTATAGAAAATTGTGAAATTTAATAATTCGATCATAAATAAATATGTTTTTTTTTGCAAATAAAAAAAAAATATTTTGGGTTATGAATCTTCCTCTGGTAACTTTCTTTTTTTCTGTCCCGGATTTTGCTTTGAAAAATATGACCACCGTATAAACGATAGACCTTATATTAAAATGAAAATTTTATATTACAAGATACACAAATTTCTAAGTAAATTGGTTTAACTACATAAAATGCAAAATTCCAGCTGGAGCAAGTAAAGATTGGATCAAGACAAAATGCTCTTGTGGCAAGTTGTCTTAAAAATAGATCTTAATTTAATTAAAATAAATTTAATATGTATATTAGGGAAGGACATATATATATATAGTAAAAGCAGTATAGAAGATAGAGCAGAGGGGCGAAAAATATAAAATAACATATTGTTACGAATTCGCGGATTTTCGGGTTCTAAATGAAAAGATGGCTGCAGAAATTAAAGATAGAAAATTAAAAACACAAGGCTAAACTTCAAGTATCAAACTTTTTTAGGATTCGATTATTGACAGAATGAACGGCAGGTTATGACATCTTTGTCCCTGATTACACCATCAGTCCGTTTTTCGTACGTAACGTGTTTCGTCTTTGTCTTTCTGGCATGTACGTATACTATGGTGATTAGACGGTTCGTTGATATTTGCCCGTTTCCATTCGTCATTTTGACGCCGGGAAGCAAAGTTTGACGTCGAAAAGCGAAGTTTGACGCCGGAAAGCGAGTTTGTGGAAGTTGTGTTAGTTTTTTTGTTGAAAAAAAAAACAAATATTACTGTTAAATATCTTTGCTATAGTTTCTTTTCAATTGTTGTTCACATTTACAACAAAATAATATCAAAACAGTTGCCATATTTAATATTCTAAATAATTCAAACAAGAAACATCAAAGTTCAAATAGAAAAAGTCTTAAAATTTTCATACGTACTTTCGTTACTTCTTTCCTCCTTAGTTTCTACACCCCTCACCCAAAATGTCAAAAAGACGTATAAAGAAACGTACGGAAAAAGGACTGGTCTAATCAGGGTCTCTGACTGTTGTGGTCATTGACGTACTAGATATGGACCCCCAGTCGGTTGAAATTTTCATACAAGCGGCCAAAAAATGTTGTTCTAGCTAAAAGCGGCCAAAATACGCCATCATCTTTTAGTGTTAAATAAGTGTACTAATTTCGCGTTTAAAATTTAAATAAAACGACGACATATTCATATAAAAGTAACTCAATGCCATGTAGAGTGGATTTGTTTTATAAAATAAAACTAGTTTGATTACAATTTCCACCTAAATACATATATTAAAATTAAATGATTAATTAAAACAAGCGTAGCACTCCTACGCAGATTCCCTGCTAGTAGTTGATGGCGCCCCTAGTTATGTTGGAACACTCGTGAAGTTGGCTACTGGCGGTCCATATCTAATACGTCAATGGTTGTGGTTGTCTTCTGTTAAACTTCAGATGGACTTCTGGACTGAGTTCGTAAATGCGTAACAATATTGGCTGTTTTTTACCTTGTAAGAAATTTAGACAATTTATAAAGCAATAAGAAGTCAACAAATTTGGAGGTTTTTTGACTTTACAAACAAAATTCTGCACACTGTGAAATAATTATTATTGTTTCCAGGTATTTATAAGAAAAGCGTTTGTTAGCACATTAAATCCACTTCAAATTTTAATTTTTTTAAAAAACGGAACGAAGCTCACAAAGGTTCACCATCCCAGTCCTATATGCTTATCCGCATGTCTGTTCAGAGTTTATATATATATAAACAAAAATAGAATAAATAAATTTTAATTCGACTATTTTTAGTCTTTTTATTGTTTTTATTTGTTCATTCTCAAAAATAGAATATATTATTAAACAAAAATAGTTTTTAACAAATAAAAATAAGATTTATTTGTTTATTATACACACAATATGGAGACTAACCCTCAAAAAATTCTCCTGTACGATGGTATTACTGGCTGAAAATCCTTTTACACTTTAATTAACTCCAAATAATTAAATTACCGGCATATCTTCAATCATAGGGTTTTTACATAAATGTCCAGACAACATAGACAATGATTTTTGAGAGTCGACAAAGAAGCAGATGAAGAAATTTGACAATTCGACTATGATCGGATTGAAACAGTGATCGAATTCATAGATTTAGGAGGGGTTATGTAGGAATGATCGACAAAAAATATGTTGATTGTCTTAAATGTGGATTTATATTTCTTACTGACAAGTAAAATTTTGACCATTCAAAATCTCGATTTAAAAAACGCATAGAACTCCTGTTCATTGCATATCTCATGGGCGACATCCAGCATTATCTGGGAGGTTTGCTGAAAAGAAACAAAATGGTATATATTCGTATTGATCCCGCAAACTCGAGTTTAACTGCCTAGCGTCGCTATCATAAGTCGTGTTTTGTTGGTAAGTGTTTAGTCACTTTAGCAAAATTTTGTATGGGATACGAAAAGTGGCGATAAATTGGTCAGTAATTAAAGTGAACATAAAAGTGAAGATAAAATCTTGGAATGCCTGTCAATACATTTTTTGCTTAAAGGTTGGTGGCACCTACGACAGCTTAAGACATGGACTCCATATACAAAGATTATTAATGGTTGGGTTCATTGTGTTTTCCTTTAGGGCGGCGTGTTGCGGAAGAAGTAAGAAGCTTTCAACCTACGAAAGTTGCAAAAAAGGTTTGATGATTTTGAACTTTTCGCTTAAAAACAAATAGAAATTGGTTAAAGCAGATTTTTTAAATAAAATTATATAACTTGGAATTTAATTTGGTAATATTCAAGCTAAATAATGATTATTTATCCGGTTTTTATTTGTCTGTAATGGAAGGTGGGGTACAAGTTCACCAAATCGGCATATTCAAATAGCCATACTTTGCAGACACATCCATAAAATTATTTGAAACTTCCGCTTGGCATATAGTCAAGAATACCAACTTTGAAATAAAATAAAAAAGTGGATACAAAAGTGAATATAGCGTTTTGTTGGTTCCTTCCAGTGCTGACTAACTAAAAATTACCAACAAAACACGAATAATAAAAAATATTTCCGGATATTTCAGTGTCACGTAAACTTAAACTGCTTTGGGAATGAAAAGGTGGTACTGAAATATTCGGAAACGAAACGCCCCGGTGGCTAACCTAGCAGTCATATGTACTCATTTACCGAAGTACACGAACGTGCTTGTTACCATCATTCCCTTAACCATAAAATGATCAAAATGTCGATTGCTAAAAGATCGACTGTTAAATCGATTTCCGTCGATATTTTGAAAGACATGATTTTTAATAGTCGACAGTCGATTTTTTGACCAATCAACATTTTTCTTCCCGATATATTGAAAACCGTTTTTTTAAGTCGAAATTTATAAAATCAAATTTTTGTATCCAATCCATTTAATCTGAACTTTGCCAGGCATGCAAACAAAAATGCATTCCTTGATAATAAAAATATTGACTATTCATCCAAATATTAAGTTTTTAATGAATTTGTCAACACATGTATGTGCTATAAAGTATAAGCCTTAGGAGTTGCGTACTTTGATGTATTTGGAGCCGTCCAAATGTATTTTTCAAACGAATTTTTCGACTACCAAACTCAGCATCAACCTATTCCTAGTATTTATAATTTCAATAAACACCCATCTACATTTGGATCCTCGAAGCTCACTTCGACTACTTACTTGATAAAAATGATGAGGAGAAGTGATTCCAGTCTCTAGTGCTTGCCTCTTTAAAGAATAGAATCAGTCGGCTCTATCCAACGAGTCCAACGACCCACCTACACTGCCTTATAGTTATAAGATCTCACTAATACTCGGTTTACCCTTACACCGCCTTTATGCTACACGTCATAGACCGAGAGCCCACAGAAAATTTTGGGTGTGATTGATAACCGCATATAGTTGGTATCATTCGAATGCACTATAGTTGCCATCTTTAAAAGTCAGCGTCTTGCAGTCCAGAGTGGGGGCATTTTCGAGAATGCATTTCTTGCATTTTTTTCGGGAGACAAAATATTATTTACAAGCATTTAAAATTAATTTAGAAACTTTTGAATAATGTTCACTAATGAATAAATGGGTTTGAAAGAAGTTGAATGCGTATTGCAAGCAGAAAGCCCACTGAAAAACGTCTTGCAACACCACATTTCCAAGTGATGTTCATTGTGCTAGAGAGAGAGAGGTCCCATCATAAGCTGTGGAATAGATTATGAGATCGAGTGGAATAGAACTATACTTGAAATAAAAAGTCATATTTGAATGAATGTAATATTTACTAACAAAATATCAAAACTTATTAAATTTGACATTTCACATAATGTCATGTCAAAATGTCATTTAGGGCAAGTTAAAGCTATTTCCACACTATCCCACAGTTTAATACGATATGTCAAATAAAAGTGTGATAGAATTCCATCCTACTGTTTAATTTGTGCGTTCAAAGAATATTTTCATATTTTATTCTTATTTTATTGAAAATTGTATAAAATTTATATT
The DNA here is from genome assembly GCA_951217065.1 of Baccha elongata. Classification (NCBI taxonomy): domain Eukaryota; kingdom Metazoa; phylum Arthropoda; class Insecta; order Diptera; family Syrphidae; genus Baccha; species Baccha elongata. The sequence goes on from OX578272.1 coordinate 250,806,136, forward strand.
TTTTTTAATTAGAAGTATATTTCTTACCTTTTCAATTGTTTTTAAGATTATTTGTCTCTCTTGGCTTTCCATTTCTTAATTTTTATTAAAATTCTTTCAACAAATGACAAAAGGTGTGATGGAATGTGTAATGGTTTTAGAATCAATACTAAAAATGTTCAGATTTAAACACATGTCAAATCGTGTAACATGTCGTATTCCACTTTGGGATAGTGTGGATTAATGTGTGTCTAAAGTGTATATAATTTTAGCTCGGTTTCAGCAATCAATTTTTGGTTTAATAGTTAATCTGTGGTTAAATAGATTTTGACTGATCTGTTTACTTATTTCTTCGTACGCTGAAGGTATAGTGTTTTAAGTGCGAATGAATTACGTCTGACTTATCCCTGCGGTCAAAAGTCCATGTAACTATATAATATTACAAAAGATCTATATTAAAGTGGATTCAAAAATTGCTATTTCTATAGAAAGACTATAAACTAGTGACATCTTCAAAATAAATTTGGCTATAATTGTATTAAACACTAAACATTCAATTCATTTTATTTATTAAGAATTATGTTTTTAAAGTATTTATACAATCAAAAATAGTGGACTAAATTACTGCATCTCTGAATTGTTTGTTAGATTTTTTTCTTCATATGTAAATGAATTATGCGAACGTTTCTTCCTTCGGACATCGCGATCACCATCATTGCTACCACCATCGCTCCGGTTTCCATAACGCTTAAGGAATTGATGCTTGTGTTCGTCTTCTTTGTGAAGTAAAAAATTATGTTCGATGCTTTTACAATAGCGACATAAATATGCAGTTTGGCAACTCGAAGCAGTATGACTTGGCTGTAAGCAACGTACACAAGCTTTTTTTTTCTCCACTAGCTTAATTCTCTCACCGATGCTCATCCATCTGAACTTGTCACAGTTCCACAAACTATGTTTTCCCTTGCAGCATATGCATGCAAACTCATGACGTTTTTCGTTGATCACTTTAGATTCCTCAAATTTGCCATTTGTTTGAATTTTCGATTCTAAGAATTTGAAAAAATCCTGAAGTTTTGGTCCATCCTCACCCCATTCGATGGTTGGTTTTTCATGAAATTTATTACACAAAATATGAATCAATAGAACATCCCAGTTGTTGGTATCGATTTTTAAGACTTTCAATTGACGCAAGCATTCTTTGGTTGTTTGTAAAAGATCTCTAGATCTAGATAAATCTCTGACAGATGGTTGTTTTAATAACTTACTTATATATAATTCAATGAGTTTAGTTTCACTGTATTTTTCTTGTAATATCTTCCATGCATTTTCATAGCCAGTTTCATCTCCAGGTATGTCAAAATGTCTGATCAAGTTAAATTCTTCATTTGGCAACACAGATTTAAGATATTCAAACTTTTGAGAATTATTAAGATCAGAATTTGTATGCACCAAGGAATTATATTCACGTTGAAATTCCAGCCAATTTGTAAATTCTCCTGAGAATTTCGGAACATTTAATTTGGTTTCTAAAATTTCAAGTTCATTTTTCTTGTCTTGAATTTGCAATTCTCCTGAAACTGATACGTTTGATGATTGATCTTCCAGCAGTTCTCCCTTCATTTCTATATATAACCATTCACATTGGAAGTAGAGATCATCTTTGAAGTAAGATTCATTTGTGATGTCGGTTTTGTTTTTCATCCTAATTTTCTCAATTTTTTCATGGTACTTACAAAATTTTTCCCAGTAACTTGAAAGTGATGCTATTCGAGTTGAAATGCCACCTTCTTTAATAGACGGATTTTGTTTACATTTTTCTTGTAGTTTCTTCAATCGATTGAAAATTTGGTACTGTTCTTTTATTAATATTTCCATGGAATCCATCAGTTTTTGCAATACACAGAGAATTATAAACTAGTTTTACCGCCAATTCTTAACTATGGAATAGAAATAACATGCGATGAGAAAATAAATGATTCCAGGATTTAATCAATATTTTTATGATGTTACCAACAAAGGTGTTTTATTTTTACCTTTCATTATTTTGATCCAATTTTGCAATTTTTTTTATTATTTGATCATTAATATTTTGTTATCCATAATGTCAAAGCACTTAAATTTTCGAAAAAATGACGTTTTAAAATTTGTATAATTACCTTCTGCTATCAGTTGCGCGATTTTCAACTTTTATCGAAATATATGTATATCAGCTATTGCTAACTCTAAAGTTAGATTATTATTTTGATTAATATACCACTGATACAGGGGAAGTCTGATTGAAGGAACCTAACTCCGTGAAGTGCTTATAGCAAGTGCCTTTTATTTATTGAAATACTTCGCTTTTATATGAACAAATAATGCTAGCTCCACAGTTACATTATATTATATAATATACAAAAGAAGTGCAAAACGAAAAAAAACTTTTCAACTATCAATTTTGCTTATCGCAATATAATTGAAAAATGCAATCAGTGCAAAGAAAGTTCTTATCTGCAGGTTGTTGGAAAGAATATTTTTATTTTTACTAACAGCCCGGGAAAATGATTGTATGAAAATTGTTGTTGATTTTTTAATTATCTTTCCCCCTGTGCCTGGTGGCAGCGTCGTTTAACAGAATAGGACGATTTAAAAGTGTTTGAAGCTTATCAGCTAAATAGCGAAAAAAAATGCATCATCATAAATGTGCATGCAATTGAAGTCTTCAAATAGTAGATATTTTTCCAATGACTAACCTGTTGCCTCATTGATAGCACATACTATCTAAAACTACCTAAACGAGCAACTAAAACATCTTGATTCGATGATATTTTCTATTAATTTTTTTTAATACAAATTTTATGTCATTAAAAAGTTTTAGTTGATTGATGTTCTAAACCATGATAATTTCTGTGTTGTTCTTGTTGTATTCCTAGCAAATGAATTAAAAAATTCTTCAGGAACTGACCACCATATCCAGATTTGAGTGTGCATAATGTGGATAACTGACCAGGGATCAGATCGTGTAAAATAAAAACGATCTAATGATAGTCGTGTCACCGTTGCTCCATTTATCTTTCTATAAAAAATATGTTCGTCAGTAAAACGACGCACGATAATTCGATAATGAACTGGGTTCATATCAACTATGAAATCCTATTAAATATCATATCAACTATGAAATCCTATTAAATTTAAGTGATAAGCATTTTACAAAGTCTATTTTTCATTGTATACGTTGGCTTCGATTATCTTTCAGTGGGGAATTCACTATTTCACATTGAGTGAAGAAAAAGAGGAAAATAGCACAAATTTTAAATTTAAATTTAAAAAAAGCTAAATTTTAAAAAAGCATTAACAATACCAATAAAATATGACAGTCACGTTTTGTTTCAAATAAATTTAAAAAGCATCTTTTAAATGAAAGCACAGTTGTCATTCAAAATTCAAATAAGTAAGAGAAAAAGCGAACGTTGTATGTGTTCGAATGATATGTTCTTCTTTCTTTTACTCTAATGAAAGATTCCACCATCCACATTCAAAATCCACATCCAAAGTTGTTACTTTTTTTTCTTTTTTTTTTATTTAAAAGAATTGCCGGCTTACGTCTGTTGATGCAACAGACATTCAATTAAAATGCCGATACATTTTTCTATAACTAAAATGTTTTTAAATGATTTTTGGACTTTTGGTGAAACTTAACATTAGTTTTATAAAAAGGGCTATTACTTTAACAATAGTTATTTGATTTGGATGGTTTTAATGTCAAAAGAAATAAAGTCATTTGGTATAAGTACTATTATCCATCTTTAAATCGGTAATAAGAAATTGTTTTTTACTTTACAAACTATTCATCTAAATGATATGCCAAATAATATTGTGTTTAAGCAGGTCACCAAAAATATCCAAATGATCTGCCAGTCGGCGGAAAACAAATTGGATGCCATTATGCAACAGAATAAACAACCAATTTAATGATCGGCATCGGATATGGTTTGATAGTCTTTCACGAGTACCCAACAAAATGGTGAAATGGTGATTGGTTTGCGTTAGTTGCCATTTAAAAAAAAGCGTTGTCTTTAATTATTGTCTTATTAAACAAAAAAATTATTAAGTTCCTTAAATTCGTTTAGTAGATATTACGCTTTAAGAGTTATTGAATGTGTTTGAACAACAACAACAACTTAAAGGCGCTACCACCAATTTTAAACGAATTTTTATTTACTCGTTTACGAATATTATTATTCGTTTTTTTCTATCTTTGGCTGGAGATATAGCTATTTCAAGGAATGCCAAATCCTTTCATCAGTCTTTCTTTTAGTGGTATCGAGCTTTAATCCAATTTTGTTATGAAAAACTTTTTCACATGCACACCATGAGATTCGAACCCACGCTTTCAGATTTACTCAGTCTTCGAAATCGTATGCACAACGCATTCCACCGCTTATGACCACTGACGACACAGGTTGAGATGTTATGTTTGTTTGTTTTTTCAAACGCATTTGGAGCTTCAAGAGTTATGGCATTTAAAAGTTTAAGTAAATTGTAGACAGTTAAGAAAGAGTAGCATAATTCCTATCTATCTTTAACTTTTCATGATTTTCGTTTCTTTCCGACAAGTCGTTCTTGAGCTATATAAGACAATGGCGGCTAAAGCAAAACACCTATACCAATCTTTTTTTTCGATAAGTACTCCTAAGAGATCATACAAACTCAATATCCAATCAGAAAACTGGACGGGTAGTCTGTTGCATGGAAAACGTCTCTGTCAACTGGCCTATTCTAGAACTTCATACTTTTTTTTAATTTAAAAAAAATTTTAACTTTTGCATTTGCATTGCGGTCGAAGTGGACAAACTTTAGTTTACTTCTCAGTTGCTTTACGATCTTGGAAGTTGTGTACATATGTATAGTTGACTCCACAATTCGATATTGCCCACCTTGATCCGACTATACAAATTCTCTAACCTGGAAACCAATATAATTTGATGTAAGTCATACCTTTATTTTCTCAAAGGTTTTTACTTGCGATTATAGGTCCTGTAATGCTTCGCGTACACAGAAACCGAATCATCGGACGATTTCCGGCAGGAACAACTTGGGCAATTATTTCGGACGGTCGTCTGCATACACCGAAACCGATATCGAACGAACTATTACAAACAATAAACAAAATATACACACAATTGTACAGAAAAATTGCACACAATTAACTACAATTATAGAATACATTTTTCAAAATCCAAAATTGTTTTTTGTGATGTTTATTTAAATAAAATAACCGGAAAACTGACAGAAAATTCAAACACGTTCGAATTTGTCGGTTGATCGTCAATCCTAAGGCCGTCATCGTCCGATACCGGGTAAAGCGAAGTACGAGCTCTCATTCGTTTACGTATGTTTGATTCAATCGGCCGAGTTCGGGCGACGATGTCCGATCATACTTCGGCCGAAAACGGGTTTGGTGTACCCGAGCCGTAAGGCAAGTTATGCATTTGTGCAAAAAAAACAATCAAACATGACATTACGATGATAGAGAAGACGAAAAAAGTGGGTCCGGAAATTCTGTCTGTCTGTCAGCCTAAGCGGCTGAACCGATTAGCTTCAAATTTTGTCTGTAGGGTTTTCAGACCATACCTTAGAAAAATGGGTCCAGAAATGTTGTCTGTCTGTCGGTCTGGTTGTATCAGAACATAGGTAATATTAGAAGTTAGAGATTAAACCGCTGAACCGTTTTCTTTTCAAATTCGGTATGTATAGGGTTTTTAGAACATTCCTTAGAGGAGAAATTATATAATGCATTAGGAATGTCTCAAAACATCTATGCCCAGAATTCTTTGGCTGTTAAGTTACCTAATAACTTTTGTTTTCAAATAGCTATAGCTATATACTAAAGGTATATCTATATCATTATTTTTATGTGAAATTTGAACATTTTTTCTCAAAAAAAAAAAATATACAATTTACTCACCAAAATCATAAATAATTAACACTCATTAATCAATAAATTTGGTTTTCTTTTTACAGGCCTACATAAAGAGTCTCACTTATTCCTTACAATACGAAGTCGCCGATTACAACATTAACATTCAACTCTTGTCACCTTACTTTATTGTCACAAAAATAAATTCATATTCATCTATGATAATGCGTGGTGGTTTAACAATACCAACCGCTGAAACATACGCCCGATGGGCTGTTTTCACTTTAGGCAGAACTAAACAATCAACTGGATACTTTTGGCATGCAATACAGGTAAAGTTATATCTTTTGTTATGTATGTTTTCAAATGTTTATTGTTAAATAATTTATTTTTATTTCAGAATACGATTGCAAGTATTGTTCCATATAGAGGACGTTCTTATGTTTCTGCAATAATATCGGTGATTCTGAGAAAAAATCAGACCAACAGCAAGCATATGACAAATTAATGTTAGTTATCTTTACTCTGTTGAATGTATATAACCTTTAACTTTATCCTATGAAATAAAATTGGTTGTTTAGCTTTTGTAAATGAAATGAGCTTTTTTTCGAATTTGGGTTCTTGTCTGGGATTGTAAATTATGCTATAAAAAATAAGTTTTACTTTATGAAGGTGTTAAACGCATGCTCGAAATATTATATGTATGATTTGTTGTCTTTTAATTTCCCTCACACTTTTTGACAGTTAAATGGCAATTTCGTATTCAGTCGGTACTATTTAACAGATTGCCGTTCTTTAATTAATTATCTTATTTTTATTGTGTAGCATAAAAAGAAATTTAAAGTAAAAAAAAAAAACATGTTGATCATTTTCCATTTATTAAAAGTTTAAACAATTTATACGAAACAATTATAGTGTGTCCAGTTTATTCCCATTGATTCTCATTGATTTTTTTTTTTCAAAAAAGTAATCACTTCAATCTTCTGTAAGATGTGTCAAATAAGGTTCTGACAGTAAATTATTGTTAGTTTAATATAGAGAGTGAATCTGTGAGGTTTGGTCAAAAGTCGTCAATCAGTTTGCGAATAACAACATACATATGTCTAATACGCAAAATAATAGTCAAAATAACACGATCCTAAAAAGTATTTAACACTTTGTTAACGTTTTTTAACTTATAGACTGATAGAGCTAATTCTTTGATAAAAACATACTTTAAAACCAGGAAATCTCCATTTTATCTTTTTAGATCCGACTCTAATTTTTTGACAGATATACTACCCACCCTCTTAAAAAAGAATGAAACTACACATAAACACTGTTTTAATCCAACAACAAAATCTCTCACTGGAAGTTATTACTGGAAATTCCATAAACTGTTTGTAATATGATACAAACTTATTAACTGGTGATAATGTTAAGTTAATGGCGCAAAATTATAGTCGCCTCCTTTTAAATCAGTTAAGTTAATCCTAACAAACATTAATTAAACATTATCAACAGGTAATAAGTTTGTATCATATTATAAATATATATTATGATTTAAAAGGAGGCGACTATAATTTTGCGGAGTATACAATTTATGGAATTTCCAGTAATTACTTCCAGTGAGAGATTTTGTTGTTGGATTAAAACATTGTTTGTGTGTAGTTTCATTCTCTTTTAAGAGGGTGGGTAGTATATCTGTCAAAAAATTAGAGTAGTTAAAGATAAAATGGAGATTTCCTGGTTTTAAAGTATGTTTTTATCAAAGAGTTAGCTCTATCGGTCTATAAGTTGAAAAAAACGTTAACAAAGTGTTAAATACTTTTTAGGATCGTGTTATTTTGACTATAATTTTGCGCCAATGTTTTTTAGGATTAACTTAACTGATTTAAAAGGAGGCGACTATAATTTTGCGCCAAAGTGTTTAAATTTAGGAACAACAATGCAGTCCGGATACCGTATTCTCAGAATGAAGAGATTATAAAAGTTATGAGTTGTATATATTTGTATCTTAAGATGTTTAAGATATTTGTATCAGGCATGGAAAATGAATCTTATAAAGTGTATCGAAAGTTAAAATAAAAGTGTATCGAATTGTACTTTTTCATTTTTCAAAAACAGTTTTTTTCGTTCTTTTATTTTCAAATTTTGGTTTATTTTTTTAATTTTTTAAAAGAAGTTTATAATTGCTTATAACAGTTTGAACTTTAAAAATGCTTCTACGTGAAATTTGAAAAGTGTACTTAAAGGGTTAGTTCTATAGTTCTGCGAAAAACAGAACCAGAATTGACTTCAATAGTTTCTCTTGCCCCAGGGGAAAAGGATAATTTTGAACACTTTGAACAAATTACTTTTTATGTGGAAACTATAACAACAGTTTGTTAATTTGTTATTATTAATTCAATTTTGTTTTTAAATTAATGCTGAGAAAGTCTCAGTTTGTAGACGATTTCAGGTTAAGATTTTACCAGGGTTAGATAAACCCCAAGTTAACTTTTATGAAAACAGGGTTTTCAGTTCGTTTTGAGGTCCGGAGTTAACTCAAAATTAATCCAGCTAAATAGGTGAGTTAATTCTGAGTCAATTCGGGATCTCAAACTGACTTAAAACCGTGTTTCCATCAGCGAGGTTAATCTAACTCTGATGGAATAATATTGAACTAAAAAACAGGGCCTAATTCTTAAATAGTTGTATAGATATGATAAACATTTATAAAACAAGAACAACCACCAGATTTTAGTTTTGGTTTGCAATTAAACAAGTTTAGATATAGTCACAAAATAATGAACACAATTAACGAAAGAAAGAGCAAAACACGAAGCAAGATAGAGACAGACAGATGACAATAAAGACAAAAATTGTTATAGGATTATGCGGGACAAAAATGTTAGGCTGCATATGATGTGATAAAAATACAGTCAAGAACTCCAACAGCTGCATACCATATGTATGTATGTACATATGAAATAACACCCGGTCGAAATAAAGAGGTCGATTGGAACATATTCTGGAGCTTACATTTTCAAAACAAAATGACAAAAGATACAAAGAAAAAAGTGCAAAAAAGCCATTTTCTTAAACAATTACAGATGGAAACAAAAAAAAAACGATCATAACATTGTTCGCTCAAAATACCAACATTTTATTAAAGGAATTCTGAAAACACATTCTATAGTTGTTCAATAATGTTTTAACGTCTTTTTGATCTTGAACGGGTACGAGTGCCCCGCCTACGACTTCCTTGACTTGATCGCCCACGACTACGACGACGACTACTCTTTGATGGACGGCGCCGACTGCTAGTTCGACGTCGCCTGCGATTTGTTGCATCTTCAGGAGCAGAAGCATACTCTACTTCGTCATTAGGCTGTAAGAAAAAAAAAATTGTGTTAAATATGTTTTTTTTTTTTACTTAAAACTTTAAAATTTACCGATTCTAATTTGGTTTGGCTCCGAACGCGACGTTGTTCATGGGAAGAAGATGGTTTCGATTTCGAAACAGATGAAAGATTTTCTTCTTCATCGCTACAACCACTATATTCATCACTCGAATTTTTTTCTTTGGATCTTGGATTTTTCTGATTTATTTTGTATATCCTTTGTTGACATTATTTAAGAAAAAATTGAAAATTTAAATTTTAACAACCAATTTAGTTTATTTTCACAATATGAATGATTTAATCCTGAATTTTTATTTTTAATTCAGTTTGAATTTTAATTCAAAAAACGAGATTTATTTTTGTGTCAAGGTAAATTTAAATACCCAGTAAAAATAAAAAAAGTATTTTTATTTTTTTAAAAAAGTTTTATTCCAACTTGAAAGGTTGAGGAGTTCTTTAAGACTAACTTTACAAATTTAAATATGTTTCGATATTGGACATTGGTTATCTTTGGATAGACACACATACTAACACTCTCTGCATTGATTCAGAATTTATTTGAAAACAATAAATTTCAAAGATTATGTTGAGTGGTTAAGAATGGGTTTGTTTTAGTATTAAATGATGCTGAGATCATTTTCTTGGAAAAAGAGGAATGGGTTGAGGATGTTTATACTTTAGGAACACTTGAATCTATGCAGGCAGTGAGAATGTTTATATAATGCGTTTGAAATATTTTAAGTGTCACCCAAGCAAAGTGTGGATGATTGTGTAATATGTTTTAGGTACAGTCTGTAACAAAATGCGTAATATGATCTATACTTAACTACCCAGTGTGAATCACAACAACCAATTCACATGGAAACTTTAGATCGTATTTAAGATGTATGTAGTATTTACTATGTAGGTACATATGTTTCGACGAAGTGGGCGGAGGCACCGTGTCGATGGTTCTTACACCTTTTTTCTTTTTTTACTTAAGATTTTTGGGACTTTTTTCCACCTTTTTTAAGCACAAAGTTGTGAATGTAAAAGTTGTAGAGAATTAAATTCAAATGTCAAATTACCTGCAAATGGTGAATAGATACAGCATTTTTTAGTATGTGTACCTATTAAAAAGTAGCTGGACAAAAAATATCTACTTAATAGAGTTTGTTGTCCCATTACATGCGCACAGGATAAAGCAAGTAAATTATGTCAAGAGATGAAAACAATCGTATGAAAAAATATGTATGAAGAGGGGTCTATCTCCCCAGATTCAGGCGGCAGGGGCAAAATTGACTTAAAATGCTAAACAATTTACCAAAAATCAACGAAAGCACACATGGTAATGTGACAAAGCTTTTTTAAAAGCTTAAATACCATTCCTCAATTAATTTAACGTGTGTAAATTTTCAAAGTCAAAATTTTGGAAAAAAAAAGTTTTTTTTAATTTAATTTTTACAAAATGTTGCTTTCTGAAATGCAATTTTTTCCCGGAATTCAACATTCTTATTAATTTTTCATGTAATTAAAAAATGGGTTCCAGAAAGTGTCTTGGTTTTTGAGAAATAAGAAAAACAAAAGATACTAATATACTAGATAATCTTTTCACCAATTGCAGGTAAATTGAAATTTAATTCTACATAACTTTCAGATTCTCCACTTTGTGCTAAAAAAATGTAAAAACTTTGTCGAAAAACCATATTTTTGCAATTTTGCATCTTTTTCCAGAGAGGATATCTCAAAGACGGTTCTGTTTTGCAAAATAATTGTAGGAAATTTTATGAGCTACATTTTCCATTGTGACTTTCTTTTTGTACGACGCACCCTCTTCGAGATATGCTGATGCAACCGTGATAAGATCCCTTTTAACCACGCCACCAGCCCCCGCGGCACTTCGATCACCGGGAGACCGATCACACATTTTCGAAAAATTGGAACTACACGAATTTTTCAGGCTTAGTATGACTGGGCTGATACTCAAAATGTGATTTGCATACAATAAAGTTAAAATGTTTTGGATAAATGCTATATTCTATCAGTTTTATTTCATTGATAATACCTGAAAATAGAAGTACTACCTATAGGTACATCTCTGAAAAATCTCTTCGAGAATAGTTTGCCTCCGCCCACCTCGTCGAAACATATGTACCTACATAGTAAATACTACATACATCATAAATACGATCTAAAGTTTCCATGTGAATTGGTTGTTGTGATTCAACTTAGGATTCTCATAATTTGTACCTATTCACACTGGGTATTTAAATTTACCTTGACACAAAAATAAATCTCGTTTTTTGAATTAAAATTCAAACTGAATTAAAAATAAAAATTCAGGATTAAATCATTCATATTGTGAAAATAAACTAAATTGGTTGTTAAAATTTAAATTTTCAATTTTTTCTTTAATAATGTCAACAAAGGATATAAAAAATAAATCAGAAAAATCCAAGATCCAAAGAAAAAATTCGAGTGATGAATATAGTGGTTGCAGCGATGAAGAAGAAAATCTTTCATCTGTTTCGAAATCGAAACCATCTTCTTCCCATGAACAACGTCGCGTTCGGAGCCAAACCAAATTAGAATCGGTAAATTTTAAAGTTTTAAGTAAAAAAAAAAAACATATTTAACACAATTTTTTTTTTCTTACAGCCTAATGACGAAGTAGAGTATGCTTCTGCTCCTGAAGATGCAACAAATCGCAGGCGACGTCGAACTAGCAGTCGGCGCCGTCCATCAAAGAGTAGTCGTCGTCGTAGTCGTGGGCGATCAAGTCAAGGAAGTCGTAGGCGGGGCACTCATACCCGTTCACGATCAAAAAGACGTTAAAACATTATTGAACAACTATAGAATGTGTTTTCAGAATTTCTTTAATAAAATGTTAATATTTTGAGCGAACAATGTTATGATCGTTTTTTTTTTTTGTTTCCATCTGTAATTGTTTAAGAAAATGGCTTTTTTGCACTTTTTTCTTTGCATCTTTTGTCATTTTGTTTTGAAAATTTAAACTCCAGAATATGTTCCAATCGACCTCTTTATTTCGACCGGGTGTTATTTTATACATAATATGTACATACATATGGTATGCAGCTGTTGGAGTTCTTGAGGTTGGATTATCCAAGACTGTATGCACTTTGCCTCCGCGGGTACTATCTCGATACAAATTGCGACGTGAATAACACGAAATAATTTTTTTTTTTCGAAACAATCCTGATGTGTTAACGTCTTAACAACCACTACTTATGGGCAGGAATTCTAATTTTTTCGCAACTGACAAGCCGATCTATAGACTCTTTATAGTGGTGCTGGTCTATACAGAATCATTGTCAAAATTATCTGCGCATAATTTGCTTTAAGACTATCAAGACTATTTTCGAAATGGTGGCTTTACGATCTTTAATCCCAAAAAATGTTTTTTTATACTCTGGAAGAATTCAAGGTTTATAAAAAAATCCACCGAGATCCTCGCCGAGAGCATAAAATGCACCTTTAATTTGACTTTTCCTGTATAATTGCACTTGTGCAAATAATTTTGCAACTTTTTTTTTATGTAACAATACTTTTGCCATTGTCTCTTTTATGTTTTTAACAGTTATAGGTATTTTGAATTTTGATAATTTGTTTGTAATCGTAATAGCTAGTTATTAAATTAATAATTCATAAATAAATACTTAAAGTATAACAGTAATAGCGACCACTTCATTCAAGAGATACTATATCAAAAATGCATAGTGCAAATAATGTTGCCAACGACTGTGTAAACCTCTTATTTATTGGAAAAAATTTACAAAATTTTTTTTAAGACATGGTGAGATGATAATGGTCTGGTCTGAATTTGCATTTGATCATTTAAACTACAGGAAACTCAACGAATTTTGTGTGCCAAGAAAATATTCAATTTAGCAAATATTTGTTTTAAAAAATACATTTATGTGGATTATTATTTTCCTGATTGAATTTAATTTTTTGTATCAAAAAAAAAAATAAACAAATCATTTCAATTATTTGAGATCGATTTACACTTGTTCCACTGACAGATTCCTGTCAGGAAAAATAATTTGAGAGCATTTCAATCAGGAAAACAGCATATTTTTTTCCTCACCCTTAACTGGTTAATAATAATAATAATCTAATTGTCTTTTAGCCAACCATTATCATTTGGTAATTATTAACACCAAATTCAAATTCAAATAATTAGTAATTTACTCCACCCAACATCTATTTTTTGATTTGCTCATAAAGTAAAAAAATATAAAGGGCACGACTAGGGTCGCACAAACTTGCTCTTGTGGCAATTTACCTGAGGGAATATACTAAAAAATGGTATAAAATTTTATTAAAAGTTCTAAATCCGTGCCTAAAACTAAAATAAACTAAATTAATATGAGTTTAAAAAAAATTCAAAATCGTTGGAGCGGTTTTCGAAAAAATCGATTTTTTTTAAAATCGTTTTTCAAAAATATTTTTCTTAAAAAAAAAGGGTTTGCAAGTTTTTTTTATCTTAATTTATATCTTAAAACTAAAACAGTTTTTTTAAAAATTATTTAAAACTTAACAAAAAAAAAATTTTAAAAAACTTGATGTCATGTCATTTTTAAAAAAAACTTGATGCCATTTTATTCAAAATAACTACGAAAAGTTTAATTTTGAATTTCGTTCAAATCACTTCTGCTGTTATCGAAATAACCTTGAAATCGTTACAGCCGTTTTCGAAAAAAATATGGTTTTTGATAACCGTTATATGGCAGGTACCGTTATTTTTAGTCTTACAGTGACCTACCAAAAAAGTTCTGGGCGTATTATCCTAAAAACCATACCTACCAAATTGTATGCACCCGTTTAGGCTGTAGGTGCCGAAGCAGACAGACAGACCGACATACAGACAGACAGATAGAATTTGCCGGACGCACTTTTTTTGCCTTCTCTATCATCGTAATGTCCTGTTTGAGTTTGAATGTTAATCTCAAAAGTTTTTTTTTACGAATCCAAGACTTGCCTTGTAGCACCTACCTATAAAGCAAGTAAAAAACAAACAAACACATTGACCCACTTTAGCATTCAACACAAAATCAGTACGTCCATCATTTTTAATCTGTGTTTATGTTTGCAATTATCCCATCTTATTTAACATAATTGCTCTTGAAGTATATCGAATGTACCTAATTAATTGTGTACAACAAAACACATATTTTTTTTTTTACCTGAATGGCTCTACTCTATCTCCATCTCTTCATTCAGTGAAAGTGTTAACCACCGCACGAGACTGAAGTACAAAACTACCTCAAGAATATAGCTTTCTGTTGTTGTAGATACTTTGACAGCAAGCAACTAATCCGAAAGCTATTTTTCTCGCCATAAAAAGCTATTTGAATGCACATGCGATCTATCTTATCAGCTTTAGTCAAATTGAAAGATAGATTGTTTTACTGTATCTACACTTTACACACATACTGTCAAAAAAAAAAAAAAAGAATTGTATCTTTATGTGATTTGGTCAGAGTAACAATTTTCTTCGCTGCAGATTCAAAAAAAATCAACTATCGTTTTCAGTCGGGTGTCGACGATCTTTGTTTGCAGAAGGAAGCCAAAGTGTACGATCAGTTAGTGGTGCTATCTGTGAAAACGAATATAAATAAAAAGCCGGTAGCTTGTAATAAGTACACTGAACTTGAACTATTTTTTTATTTTCTTATCACTCCAATAATTGAAACTTATCAGAATCGACATACAAATAAGTGCTTGTGATAAGGATTTTGTGTTATTTTTGTCAGAAAACCTAAATACAATTGTTATTCAAATATTTCAATTCAAAAATGATTGAAACTTTCCTGAGCATCCTTCGGATTAGTGTCCTTTTGGATTACTGGACTACATTAATTTATTTCGTTGGATTGTACTCTTTGGCCATTTATCTGTATGATAATTTGAAGTCAGTTATTTCAATTATCAAATCAATTTTGGAGCCATACTTTCAACCGCATTTGCAGAAGTCGCTGATTGAAAAATATGGAAAATGGGCGGGTGAGTAGAGTTTTTTTTTTTTTATAAAATAAATTTAGTAATATGTATGCAATTCACCAGCACGAAGTATTTATGGTTTTTTTCATTATTTTTTATTAAATTAAATTCGTGAGCGAAATGTATTAAAAAAACGTGTAAAGCATTTTAATGGAATTATAGAATGTTTGGGTATGTTAATGTGATTTTAAAATGAAACCAAGAATACTAAAGTCAGATGTTGGAATTCAAAATATTGCGCAATAGAATACTTTTGAAAAACAAAAATTAACTTTAGAGTCATCGATACTCGAAAGTCCCACGCAAACTATACACAGACTTTTTATCGGGCGATATAGTTTGTTCAAGTTGGGGTGATAGTTTACAAACTGAGCCTTGAGACATGAAGATTTAAATTTTAGACAATCACATCGCAGATGGATGCTCTCTAATTGTTCTACATCCTATAAGAGATCCTGCAGAAATCAGGAGCGATAGTTGCTATAACTTTTCAGCTATTGTGCCAATCGCGCAATGGACTTTGAACACACATATCAGGATTCTAATCTCCATATACTCAACGATAAAATATATTAGGTTTTATCTAGATATGTATATCTTGATATAAGCTTCGAAATATAACAATACATTGATTCACTCAGTCATCTTCCTTTTGATTATGCCGAAAGAGAGATGGTCTCTCTGTTGTTTAGCTGCTATCATTAATTTGATGCTGATCCAAACCTATACAAGTTCATCCGATATTTCAGAGTTTGACTTTGTTGGTGATGCGCATCTATTGTGTTCAGTATAAGGCGGAATTCGAACCGCTTTAGAACAAAACTGATTGAAACATGTAAAACAGTTTTTCTATGTTTTTAAACTTTTCAATATACAAGTTTGAATTCGACCATTCACAACCATTTAAGCAAACAATCGAAAACGTTTTCGCTTGATCGCCTGACGTCAAATATTAAACGTCTTTAAATAAAGCCATTCACACCAAATTAAACAAATAAATCATATAACACAATAAATCAAGTTAGGCTGAAACGAACAAATTTGTGTGAAGCATAACTATGCGTCTAACTAGACGCAAAATATTATGTATAATATTTTGTGTAAAGAGTGGCAATTATCATGTGTGACGTTAAAAAATTATTATTTTTGATGGAAAATTAGTAACCAATATATTATTTATAACTAAATGAAGAATTTTTCTATTGAAGTAATAATTTTTCTCAATTGTTTGTTGAGGAAATAAATAAAGCATGACTAATATATACACCAAGTTAAAAAAGTAAAAAAAGGTTGGTTTTTTTGTTTTGCTTTATTCGGTATGAATAATAGGCGGTTTTGCTTTGTTTCTTTCTGCCTAATTTGCCTTAGTGACGACATTTTTCAACCACTTAAGGTCTCATAGTCGCACTGGATAGTGCCTTGGTAGCAGCTTGGCTGGCAACGAAAAATATAATTTCATATAAATGATCTCAGTCTGGTAGACACGGCACTCATTAGGGATTGTGAAATAATTCTCTTATGTTAAGAGTATGTAAGAGAATAATTTATGAGTATTCAAAAAAGATATAATTTGCTGACGAAAAGTCGAATAGATATTGGACAGTATTCTAGTGCCGGAATAAATTTGGAAGCTTTACAGAGCTCAGGGTGATTTCAGTGTTTGCTCTATATACTTCTTTTTCCTCTAGCCTATCAATACTAGAAAATTCATGTGTTTGATTCAATGCTACCGTTAAATAAGTCATATCAAAAGTAACCGTTCCAATCAAATTATATTCACGAATATAATTTAAACATTTTGACTGTTTTCCAATACCAAGACCCTCTGGATATTTCTATTACTTTGAGGAAACATTTATGTACCTAAGCTTATTTTTCTCAAAAACGACTGGAATAATTTTTATTTTTTCAATAACATGAGTTCAAAATTAAGAAATATCTAAAATAAATATAAAACATGAATTGCATTAATTCTGTTTGCTACAAATATTTGTGGTTCAAATGATTTATATATTTCAACACTAACAAAATTTGTGAACATATATTTTTGTGTTAACAACAGACTGGGTTTTTATTTGATCGTTTTCAGGCACACTGTCAGGGGGTTGCGTGAGGGGTTGAATCACACCCAGAAATTATTTTTATAAAAAAAAAACTACCAACTTGAGTTTTTCAATATAATTTTAAATCTATAAAAATAAGTAAAAAACTTTTCATGATAAGCATACATGTTTTATCACAGTTAAATCGGTTTGTAAAGGGCTCTAAAACATGTGTGACCCATGGCATAAATGAAAAGTCAGTAAAAAAAACCAATGATAAGTTTTTACCCCAGCATTGTTTCAAAGATCGGTGATAGACCCCCACAATCAGAAATAGAATAGAATTTATTGCTTGTAAGACTTTGAATATCTCATCACCCGAAACATTTTCCCGACTACGGCTCCGAAGCCGAAAGTGTGTTAACGTATTTTAAATAAAATTAAATAATAAAATAAATATTTGCTTTATTGTTCTGGCTTCAAAAATATAACAATGATGTTAAAAAAATGAATAATAAATGTGTTGCCCTGGTATTCGCGTATTGCAGAATAATATGGAAACTGTGCAAAGTTGTTTGTGAAACCGGGTTGTCAATACTAGGGTTGACATAAGCCCTATTTTTTTGGGAGACATCGCTTTTCAAAAACGTTTTTATCTTCCTCAATGCAAAACAAGAAAAAGAAACATAAATCTCCTTCTTTTCGGACACATTTTCATAATGTTATTTTTTAGGTATATGTATACGTATAGTAAATTTAACTTGCTTAACTTGCTGCATTCTATATATCTCACTTTTAAAAGTTTACATTTTTCACTTTTCAACAAATAACTTTAAATGGACGTTTTTAAACCGCTGTACTTTTGTACATAAACAATGGGCAGTCAGAAACCCAATTAAGAATGAGCTTTATAAAATAAAAAGCGGACTACGCAGATAAAATTCAAACTTTTGCACAGAATGTTTGTTTACTTTTACCACTTTAAACAATATGGAGGTTTGGATAATGATTTTTCAAAGCTTATTCACCTAGTAAAACTCCCTGTTACAATTTTTTTCTATGATGGTCATAATGTCGCCAATAAGAAGTGTATAGTGACATTTTAGTATAATGAATTCCACTGTTCACTAGATATTTCACACAATTCTTTATAGTGAACACCTCCTTGTAGTGTAAAATTCACATGACAGTGAAGGACATACAAATAAAATTTACTCTTACATGAGCATACAAACTCTGAAATTAATGTTTACGTACAAAGAAACACGGAACTATTCCCTACCTTTAAAATGTGAATTCACAAAAAAATTTATTTTGTTGCTTTTCTACTTCATTGATCTCCTAACTATTGTTAATTTGCCAATCCAATCTAACGTACTTACACCCTTATTAATAAACCCGCCTTATCGATTTTTTGTTTTTGAAGTTTTTTAATCAAACTATGGACATCTGTCCAGAAATATAATCCCCACGACCTAGGTTGATATTTCCTCTATTCAACAGCATGTGAACAATTGTAAATCGGTTCGTTGATTGCTGAAACACAGACGGATTAAGATTAGTCCTTGTAATCATTAAAAAGGTCTTTACTTCCGTTGAAAATTTGAATATTTAATTTAACCTTTTCAAAAAAAAAAATATTATTTTGTATACTCCCTTTTTTAAAGCTTCCATTCATCTGTCTATAAACGATACGATACAAACGCAAAACTTATTTATCGGCATTTTGAAAATAGTCCAGTCAAGATGTCGGAAAAAATGGGTCTACCTGGAAAAAATTGCGAAGTCAATGAAACTTACACAGATTGTTTGGGGGCATACTAGGAAGTCTCCCCTGATTTCTTGACCTCGAGGACCCTGTGCTTATTTGGGGAGGGGAGAAAAACAACTAATTTTTTCGTCTTTTTTCAGTTTTTCGCTCATATTTCTTAAAAGGTTAAGACCATTAAATTTCATTAAAATTGGTGAACGAAATCTGTAGGACTAATATTGACGGAGATACAGCTGGTTGATTTTTGGGGTATTTTGACCCCTACAATGAAAGTAGGTATTTACTGTACAATAATTCTATATATTTTATTATTAACATAATATGTAAAAAACAAATTAAAGCTAGTAGGTTAAGTCAAGATGGAAAAAAGACGTTATGTACGGGGGTTTCCCCCCCCCCCCCGCTTAAACAGGAGGGGCAATTTTCACAAATAAAAGAGAGAGAAAAAAAAACATGATTTCTAAAAGACCGGAACGCCTACAGTGACATTCTATACCTTTTTGTGAAGCCAGAAATTTCTTCTTTCGTTTTTTTTTTCAATAAAGATTTTGATTAAAAAGTTTTTGAAAAATTAATTTTCAAACTAAATATTTAAAAAAAAAAAAATTAAAATATTTTTTTTTTTATTTTATGTGATTAATCATAATTTTTGTTTTCAAATCTCAATGCTCTTGTTAATTTTTAGTCAAAAACAAAAAATCAGATGCCCAAATCTCTTGAACTTTTTGAAAAAAAAACTAAAAATAACGAAAACAACACCTTAAAAGAAAAACAATTGTTTTCTACTTTACAACGTTAAGCATAATCAACCTTGAAAGTGGTTTTGCAGATTTTCTTTTAGTTTGCATCAACATCTTTGTCTTTTTTTTTTGTTGCCACTATAGGCCACAAAAGTTCATGCAAAAATGTGATTCAACTATCATATACAAGTCCGGTGTGCAATTAAACGAGAATCTTCACATTTCGGGTATTACCAAGATTACATGTCTTGAAATTAAAAGTGAACAAAATACTCGTATGACCTTGAAAGCAACAACAACGGTATTCGTAAGAAAACCTTACCTATATAAGTAACAAATTCCCAACAGACATTCATTGCATGACAAGAAAACAATTAAAAGTGAATAACTTCAATTTTCAAAATATTTTGCCGGTACGTTAGTTTGCCTCATTTTGTTTCCATCTTCTAATTGGCATTTGAATTGGCCAACTTGTAGGTACGACAAAACTTCAGTAAAATATTGAAATCACAAGCATGAAGAGCAACGGATAAAACAATTTGAAACATTTTGTTTATTTACTTTGTTGATACCAAGCGATGGTTAATGTGTTCACGTTTTATTTTGAAAGAAAATTATGTGTTGTGGTAGAATAGTTATATTATATTAGATGATCCGACCTCTTCGTTTAATGTCGAACTTTGCAGATGATTGGCAATAATTGGCAATTGCAACATGAGATAACAACATATATTATGGTATTGTGTTTCTTTAATCATTTACCTTGAATGAAGACAAAAAATTATTATCGTTCTAGAAAAATGTATTTATCCCAATTCTCCATGCAGGTATAAACTTGAACTTATGTTTTTAAAATTGGCAAATTATGGCACAACTTTTAATTTCACTAAAGAATATTTTATCTGGGACCGGGTCAAAATTCTGGTGGGTTCGGGGTCATAATTCTGCTGGGGTCAAAATTCTGCTTTTGATGAAATGAAAGTTTTTGCGTTTATGATTGAATTTTCAACAAAAATCAAAAATGTATCTAATATGATTTTTTGTACGATGACGAACCTTTTTTTTCATATCAGCCCAAACATAAAAATAATTGCACGAAGAGCCTGTTAAATTATTCTTTTTAATTTTGTATTACTTTTATGCAAAAAATACCTATCATTTTTACTGGGTCCGGCAATTCTGTCTGTCTGTATGACTGTCTATCTGGATGTATTGACACCTGCAGCCTAAACTGTCTGGCCGATTTTCTTAAAACTTTGTACAAACTTTTTTTAGAAAAACATCCCCGGACGATTTTTTTTTACTTAGGTACAAAAATAACGGTACTTACCATATAAGCGTAACAGATAATTATATTTTTATCGAAAAATATACGATCAATTTTGATAAAATTTTATATAAGTGATTTTTTGCCAATGGTGATCTAATTTTTTTTTCAGTATCAGCTTATTAACGGTACCTGCCATAGAACCGTTTTTTATTACTCAGATTATCTTTTGAACGGCTTCAACGATTTTAACGAAATTTAATATTCAAAAACAAATGCTAAACTGAAATGAAACTGCAAGAAAAAAATTGAAAAAAAGTAATTTTTGAAAAAGTTTTTTTTTTGTCAAAACCGATAATTCCAATTTTCTCGAAAACAATATGATCAATATTGATAAAATTTTATACGAATGATTTTTTGCTAATGGTGATGTCCACTATCTAAAAAAATTTTTCAGTATCAGCTTATTAACGGTACCTGCAATACAGAACCGTTTTTTATTACTCCGACTATCTTTTGAACGGGTTCATCGATTTTAACGAAGTATTCAAAAACTACTGCTAAATTAAAATGAAACTGCAAACAACATTTTGAAAAAAAGTAATTTTTTAAAGTTTTTTTTTTTGTTAAAACCGATAAATCTTTTTTTCTCGAAAAAAAATACTATAAACTTTGATAAAATTTCAATTAATTATATTTTTACCCAAAACTATGTATATATATTTCATATAAACCTTAATTATTAAAAGATTTTTTAAAAGATAAATATTTCAAAATATAAAATACTCAAAATATTTTCCTTATAAAAAAAAGCTGCTCTAATGAACTTCCCAGTCGTAAACACGAAAGTAACTTGCCCCAATAGCAAGTTTGTGCGACTTAGTCGTGCCCATTATTTTGATAATGCTGCTGAAAACTAGATGGCTTTCCGAACTGTAATTTTCAAGATAAGATATTTTAAAATAACGAAACCAACATCCTCATCAAAACAAAAAGTCTAGAGATAACCCAAAAAAAGTCCCCAAAATCCGACTGGAGCGCACGCGGCAGTGAAGAGAAAATTGACTTAAAAAAAAAAGTATTAAAAAATAATTGTAATACCAACAGTGCCTCGCTTTTTCAAAAGCCAGAAATAACATCTTTTATTTAATATCAAAACAAAGTGGTTTTAGTGAATGGTTTTAAAAAAATAATTTTCAAACTCAAAATTTTGGATAAAAAATAAAAAAAAAGTTATTTAAACTACTTTTTTTAAATTAAACTTAATTAAGTATAATCTTTGTTTTCAAAATTCAATGCTCTAAGTAATTTTTAGGCAAAAACAGAAAACCCAATGCTCAAATATCTTCTAATTTTTGAGAAAATTAAAAATTACAAAAATCACTTCTTCTATAAGAAAAACCAAAACAAAAAAATGTAGTTTTTCTTAAAAGAGGTGGTTTTTGTTAATTTAAATTTCTCATAATGTAAAAGACTTTTGAGCATCCGGTTTTCTGTTTTTGACTTAAAATTAGTGAGAGCATTGAGTTTTAAAAACAAAAATAGTACGTTATACGTAAAATTTTGAAACAAAAATTTGTTAAATAATTTTTTATTTTTTTTTTTATTTTGAGTTTGAAAACCATTCCCTAAAACAACTTTGTTTTGATATTAAATAAAAGATGTGATTTCTGGATTACTGTTATTTTTTAATATTTTTTTTTTGTTTTAAATCAATTTTATTTTGACCCCCCTTATATACATTTTTAATATGCTTATGTTTATTAATAAATAAGATAAATTAAATTAAATTCAATTAAAAACAATGAAAAACCGCCATAACTAACTTAACGGTAAGTCCAAATTATCAAGTCATGGATTGTTTCTTGTTGCAAATTCACAGTCGTACATGATGGAGTACTCTTTGTACGTAGGTCCTTTAACATCTTATACTTTTTTCATTTAAAAATAAGTAATCCATGTTTTGATAAAAGAAACTTGGTATTTGAAAAAAGACAAATTTTCGTGATTTGTTAATAACTTTTTATGCTTGCAAAAAAAATTTAGACTTATTTTTCTCTATTTTTATTTTTACCAAAAGGAAATTTTTGCAGAGGTTTTCACTATTGCTACTAATTTGTGGGAGATTTGACCCTTTTTTAGTACCTATACTAAGGTGACTGAACTTTTGAGATGGTTTGATTTTTGGCTATTGGTATACCTACTGAAATTGAAAATTTTTCAAAATTTAAGTTGTATTTAATTCTCTTAAACATTAAAAGGCTAAACACAACCTTCACATTCTTTAAGTTAATGAAAATAATCGTTTATTTATCTTTAATCTTCAAAATTTATCTGTTATCTGAATCTATATAGTAAATCCACATCTCTAATTAAATTTTAAAACAAACCCAACTGACCCACATATCTGCCAATGACTTTTTGGCATTAAGTTGCATTTTTAATCTTTTTTATAAAGTTACATTACATAACTTGCACTACAAGGTGTGCTGCAGATACTCATATTCGAGCATTATGTACTGCGTCCTGTTAAATGTGCGAGAAAGGCACAAAATGTGTGCGATAAATGAATACAAAAAAAAAAAAAAAACAAGAAAAAAGTCAGCGAGAAAATCTCATATCAGAGATTGGCCAACTAAAACCACAAACAACCAGTTTGCGAATTATGCAAGAAGTCTTCAGATACTTTTTATTTCCTTTAACTATATTACATCCAAGCTAAAATAATTGTAGATACATTACTTTCGGCGAGTATTTTATTTTTTTTTGTGTTGTTTGTATAGATTCGCTGCAGTGATCACACAAGCAGTAGCTTTGCTTGCATCAAAAATGGAAATATTGACCAACTGCAGTATTGACTTGTTTATCAATGGGGCTTCAACTGCTATTGTACATACCTTTGTATAGCTATATTCAGTGTAATGATTTTGTTTGCCAATATTTGAATTTTTGATGCCATAAACCGCACAGTAGCTGTAATGACATTAATATGATAATTATAACTATGTAATTAAGGGGTTTATTTATTGTTTAATCAATATGGAATGTAAGTGATGTTTGTCTAATAACTCTATAAATATAAATATCACAAATGATTTTCACACATCAACGTTAAAAGTGATGAGAATAATTAAACACGAAATTTTCATACCAATTTTTAGTAATAAAAAATCCAGAATGATGGGGAAATCTAAAATAAACACAGCTGCTAGGAAAACATTTCAAGAAATCCACAATTTTCTAAAAGTGATTATAAATTTTCATTTTTGATTTAGTCACTAAAAAGTATTTTGGGCCATAAAAATATTGGAATATTTCAAGTACACAATTGTGAACAAAACTCTTGAAAGAAACTTCAAGACTATAAAATGTACTTATAACCTATCCAGAATGCTGACATGAGTAGAGAAGTTTTAAGTACAGAGTTTTCAGAGTGCAGCAAAATAAATTGGTTTTCCTTTTTTTTCGAAACGCAATAAAATCCATTTTATGTATTTGATTTCTTTTTTTTTTTTTAAGTTTTTCCAATCATTCCTTATTGACATTTTGATATTGTATCAAAATTAACCGAAAAGTTGAGTTCCCGAAAAGAGTGTTTTACTTTCTGCTTTCTATGAAACCAAGAAGTGCGTCAAAGTGTTAGGGATTAATTTATTGCTTTGCGTTAACAGTTCGTACTGACTGCTCAGCAAAGTCAAAATTAGATTAGATTCGTATGAGTCGATCTGCAAAATGCCAAATTTAGTGTATCTACTAAATAGTCTTGAAATTTCAACATCAGATTCGTAAAAATCTGTCAAACTATATACCTTGTCTCAATTAATGGCCCCTTTTAATTTGTCGTCTGAAAGAGTCCAGAAGAGTCCGAAACCTCTCTCCTAAATCTTTTTTGTGTTCACTCAGATGACAGTTCCTCTCCGGGAAAGAAGGTAAATAGTCTTCTGATTATGAAAACAAAATCTATAGAAGTTCTCAGTTCACACAGTCACACTCACACTACAAAATCATTATGCATTTTTTAAGTATTCCACTAAAAAAAAACAATACATATTTTGTTAATTGAAAAATTAAAAAAACAAGCAAATAAATTTTTTTTTTTGAACGAAAATCAAATCTGTCTAGATTTTATGTGCCGTAATTGGCGTTAATAATACATTAATATCAAGAATCTGTTAAAAAGTAGTCTGTTTTATTTGCTCTCCGGGATCGGTAATGTCTCCTCAAATCAATCAATCAATCAATCAATCAAAAAAGCCACATAATTGTTTGCTGCTGGCAGTTCACAATGCTCCACAAATGTCAAAATTAAGTTCGAATAAATCTGTCAAATGACATCGAAGAGCAAAATTGGAGTTTTATACTCCAGAACAAAAAATAACTTAGATTTCAGGTTTGACAAGTGATGGTAGTTTACATGGGTGGAGAACTTTCTTTATATGTCCTACCCATCAACAAAAACGCATCTTTTGGTGTTAAGATTAGACCTAGTTTTTTTTGTATTAAAAGAAACATGAATAAAACAGCAAATTTTTGAACGAAAATGGCAAGTGTAATGTTTATTTAAAAATGTTATACACATTCCACAAACGTCAAAGATTACGTTCGGATGTGTAAGGCCGAATTCTAAAAGTTGGTGTTATTTCACGGAACCATTCAACATATATGAAAGCAGAATTCATTTCAACATCTAAAAATGTATAACAATTAAAATTTTCTTTGATATTCGAATGTGGAAAATCTTACTTCATTCCAAACTAAAACACACATAATGACTTGCATGATACACTTATACATATATGTACATAATGAGAATCTAACATTATATATCAGGGTGAATATTTCAAAATATTAATATTCTGTAGTCCATCACTTTTAATTAAGAAATATTCATACTTTTTAAAACAAAATATATTTTGTTATAAAATATAAGCGTAATTTTAACTTGAACATCAAAAATTCAATACCATAGTATGTCCCAAGCCCTACCTTTGTTATGTCCCCAGAATATTTTCGCATAATAAAAACACGTTCGAATAATCTGGTAACACAGTTTTGTGAGGAAAATATGAATTGATAATTTCGTGCAGTTAGTTTAATTTTAATACTTTTATTAGGTAATATTAGAGCTGGTCTAAGGAGTGTCCTTCATCTTTTTCCTTATAAATAACGGTATTTGTTGTTTATTTTTGAATATTGGCGTTGTAACTGCAAAAAACAATCAGAAATGTAATATTTTTTCAAGTCGAATAGACGATTACAGTTTTCGTTCATTGATATCTTCATCATCATTACCATGATGAGTGATTTTTTATGATATATAAAAGTATAACATTAATTTTTGTTGTCAATGCATGTATTTTGATCGGATCTATATTATAACCTACTTTTAATTTGCATTTTTTATTTAATATTATATTTCGATACCATTGCCATGCCTCCTTTTCTAAGCCATCATTACCATGGTCATCTTTTCTTGCATGGCAAAATCAAGATATATTTTGAGCATTACGACTTGAGAACAGTCGCATTTACACATCTTGATCGTTCTTCAAGCTCCAATGACGAATTTGTTTTCAAAAAAATCCCGGATATGGATTAAAAGAACAAAAAATTAAATTCAACCTAATCTTAAACTCTTATAATTATATAATTTTGTATAAAAACTTGTTTTATTTTCGTATGGCTACGTTCAACAATCATGTTTAAGTTTTTTTAATAATGATATATTTTGTGTCTATCAATTGGCGGAATTATTTTGTCATTTCTGTATCAGAAGTGTTATTTCCGATTAAAATTAAAGCTGTTACAAAATATCAAAATGGCGGCCCATTGTTTAAAAACTTTTCCTAGTGCAGTATGAACCAAAACTTACCATTATAAAAAAATTATTTTAGCAAATGTCCATTTTTGGGTCCGAAATATTTAGCCTTATTGTGAAGTTCGCCCGAACTACATTACCCCCGAAATAATTGACATTTCACTTTTTGACTATTGTGAATGTTCGGGCGAAAATTGTGAATTTCCGGGCGAAATCAATTAATGTTCGAAAAATTCCCCTAATTGTCATCAATTATTCCGGGCGAAATGCGATGCGATCGACATGTAAAATGTTCACTTAATTTTTGAAGGCGAACGAGTGAAAAAGTTGTGAATTGCAAGACATTTGTTTATTTTTCGTCAGCTCAAGTATAACAAAACGCTAATTTGTATTATTGTTTAAATCTGTAAAACATAAATGTATTAAAATATTTTCACAAACACATGAAATGTTTCAAAACATTTAACACCAAATCATATCTCAAAATTGTCTCCAAACTGTTAACTTTTAGAACTCTTCGTTTTGACTGCACTTTTGAAAACAAAACAAATAAATATAATTTGCTACTAAACACATATGTACTTATATTTAAATATCGTATGAATTCCTTTGATTTTGTCAGGATTGATCGGAAGAGTTAACTTTCTTCATTTCATGGATCAACGAAGTAGCTCTTTTTGTGGTTTATTGTAGGTACCTACATACAAGGATGTGATTATTTAACTTTTAACAATTTACTATGATTTACTTTATTCACAAGTTGCAATATTCACAACAAATACACGTCCAAAAGATTGTTTAAACAATTTAATTTTGCAATTCCTTTAAAAAAAACAACACAACACAATCGCTCTTCTTTAGATCTGTCAAATCAGAAACTAGGTGTGTTCATTTATTTTTTCAAGTAAATTCTTGAACTTGAAAGAGTAAAAAATATTCTCTCAGAGAATGCATTTATTACAAGAAAAATAATAGAAGATATTTTAGAAAGTTGTACTTAGTAGCTATTTAATTATAAAAATGTAAAATTCAAACCGAAAATATTTCAAAATCAAGTTTAATGATGTTTTTTTGTTAGAAATGAAAAACAAAACTGTCACAATTTGTTCCGGAGTAAATTAATGTTACTTTTTAGAAGTGCATAAACACGCCTCGCTTATCCGAAATGTCACTGTTTATTCGAAGTGAAAAATCGTTCGGGCGGAATTCCCAATAGCTTTTAAAATTCCGGGGGAACAGATTTTCGCCAGGCGAAATGTATTCCAGGTGAACTTCACAATAAGGCTGATTAATATTTTGAAATATTCACCCACAGGTGCGCAAGTCGCAAAGTGCAAATTGCTTCTTCTCCAGCGCAATTAAATGTAAGTCAAGTTTCGAAATTGTATTTCTTATTTCCTAGGTTTAACATTTATTTTCTTATACATGTATAACAACATTCTTCAAGCTGTAAAAACCAATGTACACATATGTACCTAATTAGTTTTGTATTTATTATTTTTTTTAATAGCCACATACCTATTTAATATTCATATATCATATTGTATTAGGTAATTAAAAAACAACAATAACTGAGTTAACAAAAAAGAAAATGAATTATTGCACATTAAAATAACATAAAAATCAGAAATTAAATGAAATCGATATTTTTAATTAATTTACTTCTTTTGTAATTGTAAATTTATTTAGTAATCACTGGCTCCACTGATGGCATTGGAAAAGAATATGCCAAAGAATTGGCCAAGAAGGGAATTAATGTTGTGCTGATTTCAAGGACGGAGCAGAAGTTGGTTGATGTTGCAAAAGAGATTGGTAATTTATAACGAATACAATTGTATTTAATTAAAAATAAATTATTTTTACATTAAATTACTTTATTTTAGAATTTGAATTTAAAGTGAAAACAAAATGGATTGTTGCTGATTTTGCTAAAGGAAGAGAAGTTTATGAACATATTCAAAAGGAATTGGATGGTATTCCGGTTGGGATTTTGGGTGAGTTTTTGATAAGGGAAATTAGCTTTTGTTTGATTTAGACAGCTTACTCTTTTTCTTGTTGCGTGGCAAAAAGAGGTAGATGATATAAGTTAAAAAGAAGCAAGGAAATAAGTATTAAAGATGTTGCAGAAGTAGATTGGGATTGAAAAGAGTAAAAGAGGAACTTGAAAATTAACTTCACCAGCAATGAAAAACATAAATCAGCTCAAGAAAATGAAAAACTTCCAAAAGTGACAGCGAACAGACTTCGCGTCACCAAAAGGAAGCTGCGGGTGATTGCAGCACTCTATAATCCATTTAATCTGGAAAGCTCAGTAGTAGGATTTCCCCACTTGAATGTTTTCCAGAGCTAACAAGAACTCCAAGTTGTTTTTACCAACAAGCTACCAAAAGCTGGAAGTGTCATAGAGCTGGCCAAAATCGACCAGAGTGGGAACTTTCTTTTGAATGAACCTCACTGTCAAATATTTAGTCTAAAGACGAATGTCATAGGTTGAAAATCTTGAGCGATTTGTGAGCCCTTCAACGGACCGCAGACTAACGAAATCTTGTTTTTTTCAAAAAGAAATCCCGCATTACAAAATTTAGCATTTTTTCAAAACCTCCAATAACAAAATCTTACATTTGTTAACAAATACCTCAATTTTCTTAACAACTTCGCATAACGCGTCCGTCCGGGCCCGCGGTAGTAAAATGTGAGGTTACGATTAAGACTCATTTACATTATTGCAAGTAATTTCCAAATCGAGTAGATTTAAAAATAAAGCTAGAAAAAGCTGTTTTGTCTGGTCTTATTTCCAAACTTTTGCGCGTAATTTCTATTTTGACTTTTTGACTCTTTTTCCATTCTTTTTCTTTATTTTTTCTTGTGAATTTTCCTTTTTAACATTTTGGAGTTTTTGCCAAAAAAAATTTTTTAGCTTTTTTTCCAAAGCACTTTTTAGCGAAATTCTCTATGGCGTAATTTTAGCGACCCAGGAAGTACTCTAGGCCAAATGTATGCTCTTCATTGATTATAAACTTTCTGACCATTTGCATGTTGGGAATTGGCAAGTTTTAAGTTCGGTTAAAAGCATATAAAAGGATACCTGCGATAAAACAAGTTTCATGGTTGAGCAGCAATGGCGGCAGCTTGGTCACTAGGGACCGTTAACACCATAGTCCGTTAATATTTAATATTTATTTCCACAAACGAAAAGATCACAAACATCAAAAGCTCATTAATTTCGACTCAAGAAGCCGGTTGATGCTTGTTTGCTTGTTCCTTCGATGTTAAATTTTAAAAATTCAATATGTTGCGCACTTAAAAACCCTTACTTGTATCTAATCAGTGCATAAGCGGCTTCAATCAGGCTGGTGACTGAAACTCTAGATTATCAATCAATTAAGATCCCGAGTTTTCTTGATGCGGTGGAATTTCAACCTTTATCGCCACTTAGTAATTTATTTAAATGTTAGATTTAGATTTAGATTTAGATTTATATGCATTATCGATCCGCGAACTACTTTTCCATTTTTGAAACTGCATTATCGTGGATGTCAAAAGTTGACATTAGGCGCGTTAAAGTGCACACGAGAAAAGCAATCTAAGATACTTTAGTATCGTAAAATATTTAATATCGCAAATTAAACCATTTTTAATGATTTTCACGACCAATCTTAATCCGTCTGTGTTTCAGCAATCACTGAACCGATTTTCAAGGTTCATTTGCTGTTGGATAGAGGAAATGTCAAACTAGGTAGTAGGGACTATATTTCTAAGAAGATGTCCACGGTTTAGCTGACACCAAAGTTGCACTTCCTAAAAAAACGCAGATGACGTTTTCGAAAACGGCCATTGTCAATAAATTACTAGAAATACTGCAAAAAAAACTTTATGCGTTTCGGCGATCCAAAAATTTTTATTTTGTTAACTATCTGCTTCTTGAATTTTTTTTCATAAAAATCACTTTCATCCGCACCAATTTTATTGCGGATTTGCTTTTCCAACATTTGTATGGAGTGCGGATGAGGTGTGGATGCCTTTCGTTTTCAGTAATACCAATTTTGCGAACAACGTTACCGACATTTATTCCCGCATATGGCTTGCGGATTCGCTAATAGAAAATCTACCGAAAGTGAGTAAGACTCCCTCCGCAACTCATTCGTCGGATTCCCTAATAAGGCTAAATAAAAATTTCGTATCCACTACTGAGTTGCTGTTGTTTTCTCCATTACTAAAATCTCTATCATTTATTCAAAACCCAACCCGCCTTTTACTATCTAAAGTATTTAATTGATTTCCAAATAATTCACAATTTTTACAAATCTCAGTACGAAACATAGCAATTAGGTATAGCATTCGGCCAACGTTTGATGAACTTCGTTTTAACCGCAAGGTTATTTTATGGTCCAATTACTATCCAGCCTCCAAATCATATATTAATTACTTACGCCCTTAAGAGTTTTGATAAACTCTTTAAAATCTTTAGAGAGTTTCATAGAGTTTCGTGGTCGCCAGTCAACCTTGTCTTTGTATTTATTTTATTTTTCAAACGTTTTCATGGCTTAATTTTTTTGTATATACCATTCTGCAATAATGTATACGTTTTACATGGTTTACTCTGTTTCAAACGGTAACATAACTTTGTGGTTACGCATGTTATGACACTAACAAAGTTGGTATATACCTACCGTATAATCACTGATTATGTCACAAAGAGATAAATTAAACTCACTACAACACATGTTTACTTATTTTTAATTACAGTTAATAATGTTGGCAAAATGTATGATTATCCAGATGAGCTAGCAAAGGTTCCAGAAAATATTCTCTGGGATTTAATAAATATTAATGTTGCAGCATGCACAATGATGTGCCGGATGTTAATAGATCAAATGAAGAAAAACGGAAAAGGTGCAATTGTTAATATTTCTTCCGGAAGTGAATTGCAACCATTGCCTTATATGGCAGTTTATTCTGCAACAAAGGTATGATTTTTTGTTAATTTAAAAATAATACGAATCAACATTCTTTTTATATAGAAATATGTAAAAAGCCTTACATTGGCTCTGCAAGAAGAACTAAGTGAATATGGAATCACAGTACAGTGTGTGACACCATTGTTTTTAGTTACAAAAATGAATCAGTATTCAAAGCATGTAATGAATGGAGGCTTTCTAATCCCAGATGTTAAGAGTTTCACTCGATCGGCTGTTTTTACATTGGGAAAGAGTAGTGAAACTACTGGCTATTGGACTCATGGACTTCAAGTAAGATTTTATAATTTATGTATTTTCTGGAAAACTAATTAGTTTTGTTTTTTTATTTATTTTTTTAAGTATGCGATTAGCAAAATTGTACCAGAGTGGGTTCGTATAAAAATTGGCCATAGAATAACACAACGTCTTCGAACGGAATATTTAAGTTCACTGAAAAATAAAACAGAATAAGACTGCGATCTTTAAAGTGCCTTCTTAATTTTAAGATTTTAGTTGTAAATTTCTTTTCATTTATACCAACGACATTTTATTTATAAATAACTTTCATCCAAATAGATGAACATTTATATCAATTTTCGTACTCTAGTTAAGTTTTTCTATATGATATATGTATGAGCAAGTCAAAACCAATGTAAGAATCTCCGAAAGATTCACCTTAGAGTTCTCAATCAAAGTTGGTGTACATCAATCCAGAGTTTTGAGTACTTTTCTCTACAGTACTTTGATTATCTACTTGAAGATAATGTGTCGAACTAGAAAGTGAATCAGATGGTTTGGAGGAAAATGATTACCAAATAAACTGCCTAAACGCGAAAAACAGAAAACACCATACCGGATATTGCTTCCCAAGTGCGAAAAGTTTAAAAAGCTTGGATCAATGATAAATATCGAAGAATCTTGTGATGCCGACATCTTTTGAACAGAAGAATGCCCCCAAAACTTTAAGAAAAAGGATTTACACTAATCTGGTTAGTTCAGGCCTTACAAGTGTATAAGAATACATTGACTACAATTCTGAAGAAGATGTTTTGCATGACAACATTATTGACAAAATCTAAATGAATTTGAAGTAAGAAGATCTGAAGAAACCTTCACGTCAAAAAAACCATTGTGAACAAAGTACAGCACAACCAGAAATAAGAAAGGTGGGTTGGAATATTTTGTGAATATGAAGTCATTAAAAATCATTCATTGAGTTCAATTAAAAGATTGTTGTAAAATGAATGCGAAAAAATGATTGGAATTATTTTTTTTAAAGCCGAATGAATAGTGAATGGTGATTGCAAATTTTGAAATCGGTGTCTCAGAGTAAAGTAAGCAAATGCAATCATTTTAATAAAGTCATTACGTATTTATAATAAAACAATCTGAAAATTATTGTAATTTTTGAGTCCTAGATTTGATACATCTTAAAACTCAGTTTCACAAGAATCTGTTAACATGTTTTCATAATATTGAATTAACAAAAAAAAGTTTTAGAATTTTTCTTTAAACTAAACAAAAATATTTGAAAAAAAAATCGTATGCTCTTATTAGAATTCGCTAGTGCAGCTTAGGTAAAAAATGTTTAAGATCGTTTGAGCCGTTATTGAGAAAATCGAAATTTAAAAATACCGTTATATGACAGATATGCCGTTCAACGAATCATTTCGGAAGTTTGGTTTCCAGTATCTAATAGACATTTGATATCTCATTACACGTATTAAAAAATGTCGGTTGAAATCGTTGGAGCTGTTCTCGAGAAAAATAAGCTATTTAATATCGGTTATGTGGCAGGTACCGTTATCTTTAGGCCTTACGCTTTCAAAAATACGTGCGGGTACATCACGATTAAAATACTGTACTTACCAAGTTTGAAGCAAATCGGCCAAGCCGTTTAGGCTGCAGGGTCCTATACAGACAGACAGGCAGACAGAAGTACAGAACTGTGGGACCCACTTCTTTCGTCTTCTCTATCATTGTTTGATTATTTCAATTTTTTTTTTTGCACGAATACAAGACTTCCCTTATAATACCTATACAGGGTGAGTCATGAGCAATGCGACAAAATGCTAGGGTATGTAGGTTGCGTTGAGACAAGAAAAAAATCGTATGGGAGAGGGGGTCTATTCCCCTTCGTTTAGCCAGGAGGGGCAATTTTCGAAAAAACTGACTTAAAATGGGAAAAAAATTATTTAAAATCAACGGCTTCATTCACAATGCTGTGCGATACGTTTTTGAAAAGTCAATAACTTTTTCTTTCATTCTGTGTTTAAATAAATCTATTCTAAGAAATAGTTTTTGAAATATTAATTTTCAAAGTCAAAATTTTGAAAAAAAAAATTGAAAAAAAAATTTCAAATTCATTTTTTTCAAAATTTTACGTTATTAAGTGCTAATTTTAATTTCAAAATTCAATGCTGTTTTTAATTTTAAGTCTAAATAAGAAAACCGGATGCAAAAATTTTATGTCGTTTTCAAGAAATTAAAAAAAACCAAAACCACCTTTTTCTAAGAAA
This sequence comes from Baccha elongata, assembly GCA_951217065.1. Classification (NCBI taxonomy): domain Eukaryota; kingdom Metazoa; phylum Arthropoda; class Insecta; order Diptera; family Syrphidae; genus Baccha; species Baccha elongata. The sequence continues at coordinate 250,840,500 of OX578272.1, forward strand.
AACATTTATTTTTATTGTAACGAAGCAATTTATTTATTTATTTAGCATTAATCTTAGTTTTTTTACTTTTTTTTTAATTGGAGTTTTATGAGAACGTAATAAAATTAAATAGTATTGGAATAACCCTGGATTAATATTATTTTCATTGATAACTTCTGAAAACTGACCTGTCAATATTTTTGCCTTGGCCTGCCCGCAGCCCATGGGTTCTACCTGTTATGGGGACAATAGGGACAATAAAACCGCATTTTTTTTAATGAAAAAAAAAGAAAATTGCAACGCAAGATAAATAAAAGGCATTGCAGTTTTGCTTAGTAATTATTTCAAATTTGAATATTAACTCATTAACACGTAACGATGTCAAGCTCATTCACCCGAGAAGAATTAACGGACATGCATTTCTGCTACGGTTTAGCTAATGGTCGAAGTCGTGAAGCCGAAAGACTGTACGCTGAAAGATATCCCGATAGGAGGTGTCCCCATCATAGCACGTTTCCAAGAATCCACCGACGTCTAAGAGATCATGGAGTGCTGGAGCATCGAAGAAGCGAAAGGCCAGTTTCTGATGAGTCAAGAATCTTAGATGAAAGAATTCTGGATTTAGTCCGAAATAATCCCTCCGTCAGTACAAGAAGGATATCCACTATGCTTGGAGTGTCCCAATCTAGAGCATGTCGAGTACTTCGGGCGGAAAATTTACACCCGTACCACTTTACGCCTGTTCAGGAACTCACCTCAAACGACAAGTTATTGAGAACCGAATTTTGTAGAACATTACTACTTAGAAATGAAACCGAACAAAACTATTTTAGAAGAATATTCTGGACGGATGAAGCACAGTTTACTAGGGATGGGGTTACTAACTTCCACAATTTACATTATTGGAGTAGCGCCAATCCACACAAAAAAAAACAAAACAAATCACAACACCGCTTTAGTTGTAATGTTTGGCTTGGTATTGTTGGACACACTGTGATCGGGCCCCGGTTTTTAAATTCCATTATTAATGGAGAATCATACCTGCAATTCCTACGAGACCTTTTACCCGATTTATTAGACAGCGTTCCATTGGTTATAGCAGATACTTTAATCTACCAACAAGATGGTGCTCCAGCACACTACTGCTTACAGGTGAGAAACTGGCTGGATGATCATTTTAGTGACCGTTGGATCGGAAGAAGGGGCCCCACGGAATGGCCGCCTAGGTAACCAGATTTAACTCCCCTAGATTTCTATGCATGGGGATTTATGAAGAATTATGTTTACGAAGTGGAAATAGTATCATTGGAACAACTGAAGGAACGAATTGAAGTCGCTGGAGTCAAATTGCAGGAAAATTTGTCAAGCATAAACTTATGTGAAGCCATTACAAGGAGATATAATGTATGCCTTCTAAACAATGGAGATCATATCGAGAATTTTTTATAAGTACTTCCAATAAAAAACATAGTAAAAATAAAAGGAATAAAAAAAACTAAAAAAACTAAGATTAATGCTTCTTAAATTGCTTCGTTACAATAAAAATAAATGTTTTTCTTAGAAAAAATAAATGTTTTTCTTAGAAAAAGGTGGTTTTGGTTTTTTTTTAATTTCTTGAGAACGACATAAAATTTTTGCATCCGGTTTTCTTATTTAGACTTAAAATTAATAACAGCATTGAATTTTGAAATTAAAATTAGCACTTAATTACGTAAAATTTTGAAAAAACTGAATTTGAAATTTTTTTTTCAATTTTTTTTTTCAAAATTTTGACTTTGAAAATTAATATTTCAAAAACTATTTCTTAGAATAGAATTATTTAAACACAGAATGAAAGAAAAAGGCTTTTCAAAAACGTATCGCACAGCATTGTGAATGAAGCCGTTGATTTTAAATAAATTTTTTTCCATTTTAAGTCAGTTTTTTCGAAAATTGCCCCTCCCGGCTAAACGGAGGGGAATAGACCCCCCCTCCCATACGATTGTTTTCTTCTCTCAACGCAACCTACACGCCCTAGCATTTTGTCGCATTGCTCATGACTCACCCTGTATGATTATGACTAACTTTTGTATTTAAAGTGCTTCTCAACTGATAACACGACGTTGATAATGTTTTTATAGTTTTAACCAGTGATGATGTTGTAAAGTGCACCTAATATGTAATGTATATATAAAGGTTATGCAATAATAATATAATATCTCTAACCTTAGACGCTGCATATATGGCACCATAGGGTGCAGCTTGTGACTCTGTAGCTGAGGACACATTGACAATTGCACCTCTGTCGATGGTCTTCATTTTATTGATCATCATGCGGCACATAATAGTAACGGCACCAATATTTGTGTTCATGACATTCCAAAGTATCTCCTCCGAAAATTCAGACATTTCATCAAGTCTCCCATAAGTACAACCAACATTGTTCACTTAAATTGCAAAACATTTTAATAATTATTTGGTTTTTGTAAATGAAGTTTTTTTTTATTAAATTACCAAGAATGCCAACTGGAATGTTTTCTAATTCTTTTCTAATGTGCTCATAAACTGGAGCACCTTTAGAAAAGTCAGCTTGTATCCATTTGCATTGTACGGCGTATTCGTTTACTGGAGAACAAAATTTCAGTAAGCATATAGAAACAACCCATTAAATTGTTAACTTACTTATATCTTCAGCACAATTTATTAGTTTCTCTTTTGATCTGGCAACTAGAACAATATTAATTCCCTTCTTGGCAAGTTCTCTGGCATAAGCTTTACCAATTCCATCAGTTGATCCTGTTACAACTAAAATAACACAAAATTGCATTTAACATTATAACTTCTTCGCGCTTCATACCCGCCCAAGATCCAAATTTCTTGTATAAATCTAATTTGTTTTCAGGATTTAGCAAATCCTGCATTAGAGACTTGATAATAAGAAATCCTGATAGTAAATGTTCGTACAAAAAACACAAAATTACATAAAAGCTCAAGAATGTCATGAAATATGTCAAATTTTCATATTCACTCATTGTTTAGAAACAAATTAAAAATAGTAAACAAAACAAAAATACAAAACAATATTCAAACACACAAGAGTATATCTACAACAAATTTTACACTAAAGATGCAGTGGCGTATTGAGGGGGGGGGCCCAGGGGGCCCTTGCCCCCCCCCCCCCAAGCCTCCAGGATCATGTTATTATTTAGGTGATTTCATCATTATGTACATTAATAACTGAAACTTTTTCATAAATATTAGAGATTTAGAAGAAGCTCAGATACTCGGGCCTCCCCCAAACTCCGAAACGACTGTTTGTGTTTGTTTGTGATAGACCCCCTAGCTGACGTTGAGCGTTCAGGTAATTTTTTTTTTCGAACATCGTTGGCAAATCTTTAGATTAATATTATGTATTCAAAATAATAATTATTGTTGATAAAGTGTCTCAAAAAATAAACACAAGACTTATCCAATGTGCGATTTCAACTAAAAAAACATACCATAAAAAAAGGACCATTTTAAATATTCAACAAAAAATAAAATAAGTTATTCGCAGTGAATAATATTTGTTAGTAAAACACTGCTAGTAATTCTGAACCACAAAAAGGTATAAAAAAAATTTGTTTATAATTCATAACTCTACAAAATATTAAGTGTTGACTACTTTCAATTTGTATTAAGTAAAAATGCTAAGGTAGGTAGGTAAGATGGCGGTTTCGCAGAAAAACTGTTCCGAAGAAACCCAATTAGCGCGGAAAAGCGCCGTTTTGATACCATAACTCGTTTGACCTAATTTTTTGTGATATAGTGGTAGTGACTGTTAAGCTGAGGGGACTAGTTTTTGGTCTGTGCCCGCAGTCACAAGGGAAGAACCTAGCTCAGACTGTGTGCTGGGTGGTTCCATTTGGACTGAGAGACGACCAATTAACTTTACACCAGATCTATATGAGGCTAGGCCCATTCAAAGGCGGTACACCTGCCAGGTGTAAATCCGTGTTTTGATGCTTTCGCCGCAAGATAGAGTAAGTGCTAGTCCGAAAAGCTATTCCTAAAGGTAAGTTCCAGAAACTTAAAAGGTGAAAGTTGAAATGGAAAGTGAGTGAGTGCTTTGAAAAGCTAAGGGACCAGTTTTTGGTCTGTGCCCGCAGTCCCAAAGGAAGAAATTAGCTCACACTGTGTGCTTGGTGGTTCCATCCGGACTGAGAGCCTGCCCAATAACTTAACACTAGATCTATATGAGGCTAAGCCCGTTCAAAGACAGTTTATACCTACCAGAGGTATTAATCAGTGCTTTGATGCTATTGCCAAAGATAGAGTAAGTGCTAGTCCGAATAGCCAGTCCTAAACGGAAGTTCCAAAAACTTCCAAGGTGAAAGTTGAAATAGAGATATTGCTTGGTTTGTTAGAGCCAACTGGGTGCTGTTGAGAAAAGCGGTAAAATCAAAAAAAAAAATGCTAAATTTATCTTCCATTTTAGTTTGAATTATTGTAACGAGATTTTCAATATTTAAAACATTTATATTTAAAAATCTTTTCATTTTCAATAATATGAAAAAGAATTAAGACGAGTTTGACCACTACCTAGCTGAAAAGTTAACTGCTTCAATATTCACACTAAATTTCAAAACGAAATAAAGTATTTTTTTTTAGATAACTTTACACCTTGCCCACAGAAAAAGAACACAGAACATCGACCAGTACCCCCCTTGCCTGAAACACCCTCGAATTTCATTTTCTTGTACTTGAATACGTGTAAGCCTACCAGCCCACAGAAAAAGCCTACCCAGCTAAGATTGTATGTGAGGTGAGAAAAAGTCCCTTTAAAATGTACGGGCACTTACACAAATATAGATGGGTAGGCAAAAACAGCTGATTTTCAGCTTGTAGGCAAAAAGAGAGAACCAGCCGTCGGTCGCTGTTCTGGTTCTCTATTTCTGTGACCTTGCCGTTTGTGTAAAATCTTTTGGATACAAGAACTTTGAAAATAATAGCAGTACGAATGTCAAATTGAGAGTATGCGGTATTACGAAGTTGTCGAGAATAGTGAAATGCTACTATAATAGTACTTTCCACAATCCACAACACCGCAGCACTGCGCTCCACTCTCGATCATTGAGGTATAAGGAGAGCAAAATGTATCGTACTTCTACGTTCTACCCTCCAAAACCCGTTTTATATATATTTTTTTATTTGATTTCGTTAACGTGAAAAGCAATTGTGAAAACCAAAAGCAAAACAAAGGGGATAATTGAGATGAAGTGTATGTATGTATGTATGTATGCGTGTGCTTTGTGGAGGAATAAGGAGAGTGAGGGGCAAAAATAAATGTTGCCAAAAAAAGGCTTAAAATTGCAAGTAGATGCGAAAGTGTACTTAAAATCATAGAGAAATTACTATAAAGAGAGAAATGTTTCGTACGTCTCACCCTCCAAACCCATTTGCTATTTTTTTTGAATTTCGTGTCTGTGAACAATAATTGTGAAAACCAAGAAAAAAACAATGGTGAGAAGTCTCATTAGGTAATGAAGGTATGCGTGATTTTTACGCACACTTCCGCACTTAATGAGGAATTTAGCTTATAGGCAAACTGAGTTTTTCTGCCTACAATACACTCTCTATTCTTATTTCTCTATGCTTAAAATACACGCATATGTACATACATACACATATTTGCAATGCTCACCTTTGTTTTGTTTTTGGTTTTCACAATTATTATTCACGTTCACTACATCAAAAAAAAAAAAAAAAAAAAATAGGTATAGAAAATGGGTTTTGGTGTTTTGGGCCCCCCCCAAAACTTTTTCTGAATACGCCACTGTAAAGATGTTTTAAGTGGAGGCGCATACCGATCACTGGGTTAACTTACAAAGTCAACAGTTTGTTGGAGGCGAAAAAAGTTGAAGGTGCCAATAAACGTTACCAGAATATCAATTGAATTAATTATTATTTATATTTTTTAAATCATAAAATAGAATAATTGTAAGTAGTATAGTTTTATTGTCTTGCATAATGGCATACATGGATTTTAATGTTGTGTTTGTGCTATTTTTGTGATATTCTAATTTATTATATGGTAACAGTGGAGACGTGTATATAGTAGTGTTTTATTGTATCACGAAAAAATCAAAAGGCTGATGATTTTTAAACTCTCGATTGTCGGTATATCTTCACGTACATACAGGAAATTTAAAAGTGACTCCTCAAAATATGCAATCAATGTTGTTGATCTTTTCTTTGTGTACAGTAGAAGTAAAAATAATTGAACAGAAGACATGACATAAATTATATTTTATATGACGATTTTCAAATGATTTTTTTTAGTTAATGCAGTAATTCATTGAGCAATATAAACATTTAAAAAAAAAATACACAACTGTGTCGCACAAACTTGCTCTTGCAGCAAACTTTAATTGAAAAAAAAATTTATTTAATAAATTATGTTCAAAGGGGAAAATCATTTTTATAAAATAGAGTAAACGTGAGATCAAGCCAAAAAAAACAACTTTGTGTTAAATAATTAACTTTTAAGCCAAAAATCTGAAATGCAGTAAAATCAGCAGTGGTATAGTTATGAGGCAATAAAATCCCACTCCATCAGCAGTACGTACACTTAAAGCAATTTTATAATAAAGTCAACAAAACCAAAAACAAATTTAAACAATATTTAAAATTTAAAAATTTACATTAAAAATTAAATTGAGTTCGTAACGTATTTAAAAAAATTTATTTTCATTTGTAATTATTGGATGAAATCGCCACAAGTATCTGTTTAATTAGATGGAAGAGGATGTGTGTCTACGTATTCTTTTTTATTCCCGCCTCGAGTCTCGCAGTCACGATCATTGCAAGAGCTGCCTTCATCGCCCCGTGTTGCAGTACGCTTGAGGTGGTTTTTTTTTCCATCTCTTTCACAAAGCAAATAATTATGTTCAACTTTACAATAAGGACACGAATTCGAACTGAGGCACCTCGAAGCATTATGACATGACTGTAAGCAGCGTGTACAAGCACTTTTTCTTTCCACTAGCTTCATTCTTTCAAGGATGCTCATCCTTCTGAAGTTGTCACAATTCCACAAACCATGATTTCCATTGCAGCATATACACGGAAACTCGTTACGCTTTTCCTTGATCGTTTTAGAATGCTCAGATTCGAAATTTGTTTGAATTTTCGATTCTAAGAATTTGAAAAAATCCTGAAGTTTTGGTCCATCCTCACCCCATTCGATGGTTGGTTTTTCGTGAAATTTATTACTCAAAATATGAATCAATAGAACATCCCAGTTGTTAGTATCGATTTTTAAGACTTCCAATTGACGCAAGCATTCTTTGGTTGTTTGTAAAAGATCTCTAGATCTTGATAGATCTCTGACAGATGGTTGGTTTAATAACTTACTTATATATAATTCAATGAGTTTAGTTTCACTGTATTTTTCTTGTAATATCTTCCATGCATTTTCATAGCCAATTTCATCTCCAGGTATGTAAAAATGTCTGATCAAGTTAAATTCTTCATTTGGCAACACAGATTTAAGATATTCAAACTTTTGAGAATTATTAAGATCAGAATTTGAATGCACCAAGGAATTATATTCACGTTGAAATTCCAGCCAATTTGTTAATTCTCCTGAGAATTTCGGAACATTTAATTTGGTTTCTACAATTTCAAGTTCATTTTTCTTGTCTTTAACTTCCGGTTCACTCTTCATCTCTATGTTAAGTACTTCACAATCGAATAACAGATCCTTTTTAAAATAATTCATATTGCTGACGTCCAAGTTGTTTTCCTTCTTAATTTTGTCAATTTTTTCATGGTTCGTACAAAATTCTTCGTACTTTCTTGAAAATAATATCATATATGATTTCTTTTCAGACGGATTTCGTTTACTTTTTTCCTGAAGAAATTTTAATCGACTAAAAGTCTGGTATTGTTCATTTATAAGACTCTCCATGGAATCCATGATAACTATTACCGTCAATAATTGTTAACTGAAATAGAAAGGCGATAAGATATCAGTGAATTTTATCTTTCATAGAATTTATAAGGATGAATTTAACTCTATGAAATGTTTATAGCAAGTGAAATATTTAATCCTTTTTTTAATATACATATCTTTAATATTTTAAAATTTATACCGCCTCATCAAAGTATCCGTTCGGAAGAAAATTTTGTCCGATTTGTACAAAATCGGAGAATTTTTAATCGAGGAATCACAAATCGGAGAGACAGCTTACACGGCAAATATTTTCACAAGTTCTCCGATAACAAATTGCTACTGAACATTGAATAAAAAAATATTTTTAAAAAGTTGTTGCTGATTCGATTGAAAATAAATAGGTATGCTTATTTTTTCAAGCTACAGAATTGCAATTCTTACTTCATTGTTAATAATTATGTTTGTAAATTATCAGAATATTTTTCAGACTAATGTAAATGAAGCGTCTGATGATGGAAAATTTCAAATGAGTAAGTTTATATGCTTTATTTATTCTGTTCCGAAAAGGATACCTCGATCGCATTTTGAGTTCCAATCTGATAATATTTCGGATCTGAACGGATACCTTGATATAGGACTGATAAGCAAATAAAAATAAATCTTTTACTTGCATAAAAATAAAAATAATTAATATCAAAGCCGTAGACAATCTTATAACAAACAAATCCTCATTTTTACTTTTTTCATTTGATCTTTGTTTAAAAAATATTAGAGAATGTCAAACAGAAATAATTGGTTGCTAATATATTTTCTTCAGATATAAAATTTAAATGCCGAATAATTTTTTTACACCGATAGGTAACTAAAATAGTTTTTAAGGTTTTTTTTGGATGCAACGGAACATTAGTTATATAAAAATCGCAATTCATATTTCTAATTTATCATTCGGCAATTTGAAAGCGTTTCAATCAAAAAAGTAACTTCATATCACATTCAAAGATTACGTGCCCTATCCCTTCATTTCTATATATAACCATTCATCTTTTTATGATGTTACCAACAAAGGTGTTTTATTATTAACTTTCATTATTTTGATCCAATTTTGCAATTATTTTTTTATTATAATGACAAAGAACTTAAATTTTCGAAAAACTGACGTTTTAAAATTTGTAAAATTACCTTCTGCTATCAGTTTCGCGATTTTCAACTTTTATCGAAATATATGTATATCAGCTATTGCTAACTCTTGTTAGATTATTATTTTGATTAATATACAGATACAGGGGAAGTCTGATTGAAGGAACTTAACTCCATGAAGTGTTTATAGCAAGTGCTTTTTATTATTCAAATACTTCCCTTTTATACACAAAGAATGCTGACTACACAGTAAGATATATTATATGTATAATATAAAATTATTTACAAAAAAGCAAATAGATTATCACCTATCAATATTGCTTATCGCAATATAATAGAAAAAATGCAATCAGGCATTTGAAGTGCAAGGAAAGTTCTTATCTGCAGGTTGTAAAGAATATTGTTAAGAAATTCCTCCGCAGCAATTTGCTAAACAAAAGAATTCTTGGGAAGAAACCAAAAGAAATCGAAAAATGAAACGCAATAGGTTTTAATTATAAAATTGGTTAATTTTATTTAATGAGAGCTTTTCGTAGCAACATCTGACATTCGTACCAATATTATTATTTGGCCTATCAGTCCGAGGAAATGATTGCATGAAAATTCTTGTAGATTTTTAAATAATCTTTTCCCCTGGCAACGTTTAAAAAAATAGGACTGTAAAAAAGTGCTTCAAGTTTATCGGTTAACAATCGAAAACCCCTTTTGCTTCTCCAAGGCATGTTAAAATAAAATATATATAAAAATGCATCATCGATAGATATAAATAGAAAGTGCATGCAAGTGATCTCATCAATTCGAATTCAAATAGTACATTTCCAATGACTAACCTTGTGTTTTTTTGAAAGCGATAGCACATGCTATCTAAAATTGAATATCACATCAGTTGGAATTATTAGGTTTCGAGCCACCAAAAAATCTTGCTTCAATGATATTACCCATTAAATTTTTGACTGCGAATCTTCTATCATTAAAAAATGTTGATTGATCGAAGTTTTAAAGTTAAATACATAAGTAAGGTTTTTTTGAGGTTTAAACTGTTTTGTTGATGTTGATGATGTATTTCTGGCAAATGAATTGAATTCAAAAAATCTGCATGATAATTCGGTGGTCGTGGCTTTATGTTATTAAGGCCCGTTTGCTAAAATGATACTTAAGAATGTATGTTCGACATAAATTCTTAAATAGTACTTTTTCCTTTGCATAAACTTGAGAATTTAAGTAAAACATAAATGCTTAAGTATGTATCGTTTCAGCAAACGGGTCTAAGTCACTTTCTGAAACTCACGAAGGAGCCGATGTCGAGGGGTTTATCACGAATGAAATCACCTGACCACATTTATTTGCAATCATTTGAAATCTCGTTGAGATCTGGTGGAATCACTTGATTTATGTCGATTTCCATGCACCAAAAAAAGCACTTTTTTTCGTCTTTTGAGCAAGTTTCAATTTCCATGCAACCATGGAAGTTTTGATGCAATTTTTCGAATCCGGATATTTAGCTTGAGCAGAAAGAGAGCAATTACATGTATACACAACAGCTGATAAATGTCAGTTTGGGAAGTTTGCATTCCGTGCGATTGTTTATTTTTATTTTTGTTTCTTGAGATAAAAAATAACTAAAAACTTTTAAAAATGAATAAGAAGCAACTTGAAAAATATTTTTTTAATTTTTTTAAACACACTTACGATATATTTGAATAAATATTTTGTATTATTTGTTTCTTTGTTTTTTTTGTAGCACTTTTGTAAACTTTTTTCTCAATGAGAATAAAAACTTTGGAATGTTTGCCGCCAATATCAAATCTGCCAAATCGAAACACATACACTGACAAAAAAAAGCAACTTCATTTTTAATTTCCATGACAACCACAAAAAAGAAAGCAATTTCAAAAGTGCCATGGAAATCGACATTAGTAACTTTACCAGGGGTTAGGGTTGTAGGGGGACAGCATACGTACCTCACTGTTTATGTATGCACCAAATTGAAATAAGTCCGAGTCCAAAAAATTTCACTTGCAGCTGAAGTGAAACGAAATTTTCCGTCGTCTCCAAAAACACAGACGCAATGTTAACGAAACAATCAGAACAAATTTTTATTTATATTAGTTTGTTAAAGAAAATATATTTCAATGCACACGAAAAAAAAAACATATAAAAAGATCAGAAATACATTTTATAACAACAAAAAAACACTAAAAAAATTGAAACGTCAAAATTTCGGAAGCAATTAATTTCCCGGTCAATTAAATTGTGTGAAAAAGATAGTGGAGAGTAGTGGAGATTTGAACCAGTTATCTACCGTTTCACCATTATTAAGTGGAACGAAATTTTCCATCGTCTCCAAAAACACAGACGATATGATAACGAAACGGTACCAGACAAATTGTTGTGTAGAGCTTCGCCATTTACAAAAAAAAAATATTTTTCAAAACACACAAAAAAAACAAATAAAAAGAACAGAAATCCATTTTATAATAATACCTATTAGATACCTATTAATATTTATTTCGTGATAAAAAATTTACAATGGTTTGTTACCGCACATTTTACACAAAGAGATTTGATACCATATATCTTACAACTTAAACATTTAACTCGATTTAACTCGAAACTAAAAGCAATTTAATGTGAAACTTGGTTAAAAATACGTTTTTCCGTATTATAAACGGCATAAAGCATACATTTTCTTAATGAAGTTGTCTAACTTTAAAAACAGCAAGCCTTTGCATTATATTTTTAATGCCACACACTTAAATCCCTGAGAGAATAACGGCTCACTTTCTTGAAATCGCTTTTGTGGAATGTAACTACACACAAACACTGCATAAATTCATCAACAACCCCTTTCAGTGGAATAAATAACTGGAAGTTAAAAAATTGTTTATTCTTGAGTATAAGTTAGACAACTGTTCTAAAGTTAAAATAATGTTAAGTGGTGTCACGTTAATTCCTAAAATATAGGTTGATTATAATTTTGTGCCTATGTTATTATAGGATTCTAAGCAAACAAATTGAAGTAAATATTTTTTTTGGAGGAAACACGATAAAACCTCCTTTAGAAAAAAAAAGTTGATGATATATTGGATTTTATCCTAATTTAGCTTAAACTAGTGACTAGAAAAAAATATAATAGATAGGTTTACAAAAAATATTAATATGCCTTATAGAAAAGAGTAAATACATAAATAAAAAAATAATATAAATAAATAAATAAGAACATAATCTATATTAATTAAATAGATTATTATGAGGGGGGGTCTATTCCCCTCCGTTTAGCCAGGAGGGGCAATTTTCGAAAAAACTGACTTAAAATGGGAAAAAAATTATTTAAAATCAACGGCTTCATTCACAATGCTGTGCGATACGTTTTTGAAAAGTCAATAACTTTTTCTTTCATTCTGTGTTTAAATAAATCTATTCTAAGAAATAGTTTTTGAAATATTAATTTTCAAAGTCAAAATTTTGAAGAAAAAAAATTGAAAAAAAAATTTCAAATTCATTTTTTTCAAAATTTTACGTTATTAAGTGCTAATTTTAATTTCAAAATTCAATGCTGTTTTTAATTTTAAGTCTAAATAAGAAAACCGGATGCAAAAATTTTATGTCGTTTTCAAGAAATTAAAAAAAAACCAAAACCACCTTTTTCTAAGAAAAACATTTATTTTTATTGTAACGAAGCAATTTATTTATTTATTTAGCATTAATCTTAGTTTTTTTACTTTTTTTTTAATTGGAGTTTTATGAGAACGTAATAAAATTAAATAGTATTGGAATAACCCTGGATTAATATTATTTTCATTGATAACTTCTGAAAACTGACCTGTCAATATTTTTGCCTTGGCCTGCCCGCAGCCCATGGGTTCTACCTGTTATGGGGACAATAGGGACAATAAAACCGCATTTTTTTAATGAAAAAAAAAAGAAAATTGCAACGCAAGATAAATAAAAGGCATTGCAGTTTTGCTTAGTAATTATTTCAAATTTGAATATTAACTCATTAACACGTAACGATGTCAAGCTCATTCACCCGAGAAGAATTAACGGACATGCATTTCTGCTACGGTTTAGCTAATGGTCGAAGTCGTGAAGCCGAAAGACTGTACGCTGAAAGATATCCCGATAGGAGGTGTCCCCATCATAGCACGTTTCCAAGAATCCACCGACGTCTAAGAGATCATGGAGTGCTGGAGCATCGAAGAAGCGAAAGGCCAGTTTCTGATGAGTCAAGAATCTTAGATGAAAGAATTCTGGATTTAGTCCGAAATAATCCCTCCGTCAGTACAAGAAGGATATCCACTATGCTTGGAGTGTCCCAATCTAGAGCATGTCGAGTACTTCGGGCGGAAAATTTACACCCGTACCACTTTACGCCTGTCAGGAACTCACCTCAAACGACAAGTTATTGAGAACCGAATTTTGTAGAACATTACTACTTAGAAATGAAACCGAACAAAACTATTTTAGAAGAATATTCTGGACGGATGAAGCACAGTTTACTAGGGATGGGGTTACTAACTTCCACAATTTACATTATTGGAGTAGCGCCAATCCACACAAAAAAAAACAAAACAAATCACAACACCGCTTTAGTTGTAATGTTTGGCTTGGTATTGTTGGACACACTGTGATCGGGCCCCGGTTTTTGAATTCCATTATTAATGGAGAATCATACCTGCAATTCCTACGAGACCTTTTACCCGATTTATTAGACAGCGTTCCATTGGTTATAGCAGATACTTTAATCTACCAACAAGATGGTGCTCCAGCACACTACAGCTTACAAATGAGAAACTGGCTGGATGATCATTTTAGTGACCGTTGGATCGGAAGAAGGGGCCCCACGGAATGGCCGCCTAGGTAACCAGATTTAACTCCCCTAGATTTCTATGCATGGGGATTTATGAAGAATTATGTTTACGAAGTGGAAATAGTATCATTGGAACAACTGAAGGAACGAATTGAAGTCGCTGGAGTCAAATTGCAGGAAAATTTGTCAAGCATAAACTTATGTGAAGCCATTACAAGGAGATATAATCTATGCCTTCTAAACAATGGAGATCATATCGAGAATTTTTTATAAGTACTTCCAATAAAAAACATAGTAAAAATAAAAGGAATAAAAATAACTAAAAAAACTAAGATTAATGCTTCTTAAATTGCTTCGTTACAAAAAAAAAAAGATTTTTTTTTTAAAAAGGTGGTTTTGGTTTTTTTTTAATTTCTTGAGAACGACATAAAATGTGTGCATCCGGTTTTCTTATTTAGACTTAAAATTAATAACAGCATTGAATTTTGAAATTAAAATTAGCACTTAATAACGTAAAATTTTGAAAAAAATGAATTTGAAATTTTTTTTTCAATTTTTTTTTTTAAATTTTGACTTTGAAAATTAATATTTCAAAAACTATTTCTTAGAATAGATTTATTTAAACACAGAATGAAAGAAAAAGTTATTGGCTTTTCAAAAACGTATCGCACAGCATTGTGAATGAAGCCGTTGATTTTAAATAATTTGTTTCCCCATTTTAAGTCAGTTTTTTCGAAAATTGCCCCTCCCGGCTAAACGGAGGGGAATAGACCCCCCCTCTCATACGATTTTTTTCTTGTCTCAACGCAACCTACACGCCCTAGCATTTTGTCGCATTGCTCATGACTCACCCTGCAAGTGAAAATGATAAAATCGTAATCCATCTAAATAAGATTTCTTCCATCTCTTTCTAGAACTCTGAGGGTATCCTATCTGACCCAGAAGCTTTTTTTCTCCATTTCCTATTTATGCAGATATAGGACCAAAAATCAACCGGATAATTTTTCTTCGAAAGCAGCCATTTCCAGACCCACTTTTTTTGACTTCGCTATCATCGTAATGTCATGTTTGATTGTTATCTCAAAAAATTTTTTTTTTTTGCATAACTTGCCTGTAGTACCTATAATCGCAATTAAAAATACGGATATTTTTTTTTCTTTACCGATCTTCTCTCTAACAAAAAAAAATATGGATAGATACTAGCTGTTTGCGATCTCTAAGAAATTAAGTTCTCTCACATAACAAATTAAATTTTTATTTTTCTCTTTTTCTCATTCGTGAGAGTTGGGTAAAAATAAAATTCAGATAGATAGAAGAATTTTGTTCTCTCATGAAAAGAAACTGAAAAGATCCAAAAAGATCCGATTGGCAATCAGTCATTCTATTTCCATCAGGAAATAGAACGGAAATATAGTAACTACGAACTACTTTGACATTCTTTTTTTCATTTCAACAACGTGTGAGCCATGTAAATCGTTACAGTGATTGCTGAAATACTTGAATTACTCTTTAAACTTGCACTATAAGAAGTGTACATTAGTACACTTTTAACGAATGTAATTTACTTTTAATTTTTTTATTATTAAGGAATTTTATTAAGGAATTATTTTTTTTATTGTTAAGGAAGTCACATGACAGTGCATGGCCTTGTCTAAATCCATTTTTGACATCAAAGGTATCGGTGAGTTCTTTACCGACTTTGATGGAGCAGCGTGAATTCTCCATCTTCATCCTGCACAAACGGACGAGTTTGGTAGGGATGCCAGCATCTTTAGATGTTGTCATACATGGCCTTGAAATCAATGAAAAGATGGTGGGTATCGATTTGAAATTCATAGGTTTTTTCCAATAACTGCCGTAGTGCGAATATTTGGTCGGTGGTAGACTTTCCTGGCCTAAAGCCGCACTGATATGGACCTATAAGGTTGTTGACGAATGGCTTCAAGCGTTCAAATAGTACAGCAGAAAAGATCTTGTATGCGATGTTAAGGAGACTAATGCCTCTATGTTGATGCAGTCCAGAGGATCGCCTTTCTTCAGGATCGGGAAAACAATGCTGAGGTTACATTCATCGGGCATGCTTTCCTATGACCATATTTTGCAGATAAGCTGGTGCATACTCCTAACCAGTTCATCGCCAGCTGCTTTGAACAGCTCGGCTGAAAGGCCATCAGCTCCAGCAGCTTTATAGTTCTTAAGATTAGATATAGCTATCTTCACTTCATCTAGGTCGGGTGGGCCTGCGTTGTCCAAGTGGAATGGTGCAATTTGCATAAAAGCGGAATTTGGTTCATCATCGCCGTTGTATAATTTGCAAAAATGATTATTCCAAATCTGCAGCACCGACAGCGATTCTACTATAATGTTCCCAAGTTGGTTCTTGCAGGCTTCGGTTCGGGCCTTGTAGCCTTATGATGTTCTTTTTACCTTTAGGTAAAACTTCCGAACTTCATCCCTGTTATGGCATCGCTCTATCTCCTCCTTCGCGCGTTGCTCCTGTTCCTTCTTTTTTCTTCTGAGAAGTCAGTGTTCCTCTTTCCTCTTCTGCGCGTAGAGCTCGCGTGCTGCTCTAGTTCCTTCTTTGTAGTGCCGTTTTGTATGCCTGTTGTTTGGTCACATGTACTTGCTGAAATTCTTCGTCAAACCAGGGGTTTCGTTGTGGCGGTTGTGTTAATCCGAGCACATCAGAGGCGGCATTTCTAATTGCTTCCTGGCAGTGTTTCCACTGGTGTTCGATGTTTGAAGGTGGCGGCAAAGGATTAGTTAAGAAGTTGTGGTTGATTCGATCGGAAAAGGATTTAGAGATCTCTTGCGAGTGTAGCAAATGACAAGGCCAGTCGTTTGCAAATTGGTCGTCCTCGAGTCGACCGAAAGTTGCATTGCAGTAACGAAGGTCCGATTATAAAGTGATGCTCACGCAAAACTCACGCTACTTTTTTTAATTGCGTTGCGCCAGTGAACGTTGGGTCTAAAGTGTGTCGGACTATGATTCCAAATAGCTTAAAACAAATAAACCGCTAAATAAACCGGTTGAGACCCACCCAAAGGGATTGAAACTGTAGATCAAGAGGTATGGATTCTCATCATATAATAATCGTACGAAACCATCCATTTTTATTTTCGTATTTAATTTAGTAAAAGATTTTCATAAAATCTTAAATTCAAAAAAATGTTTATCCGTTCGTTATTTATTTTGTTCTTTTTTTTATCAATTGTATACAAAAATAAAATGCAAATATTTCATTGGTAAAATGATTAAAATAAATATATTTATAAAAATTTAAAAATTCATCATTCCCGGGAAAAGATGGTCTGGACAGTTAGAAGTGAGTTTACAAAGAAAAAAAAAATTATTAGCAAAATAAATAAATCAGCTGGTGCACCATTTTAAGCGAAATTAATTAAACAACAAAAAGATAGAAGAGACATTTTTGTAAACAATTTAAATATCAAAATACAGCAGCGTTGATGTTTTTATTTTTTTTTTTAAAGATGATGCGACGTTGATATTTTTTTCATGCACTGATGACAGAGGAAGGAATCTATTTGAAGAGCTGTGAAATAAAATCTCCATTAAAATTTATGAAAAACCATCAGTCATTGATTTCCTCACTTTTAATGTCATCATAGGTGGTCTCTTTTTCTGGGCCAAAATCTGATATCTGCCTACATATGATGTTAATTGCATTATCGTTCCTTCATTGCATGGCGCCACATTCGTACTTTACGTCATCTGTAAAAGATATAAACAAGAAAGATACTTATTAAAATTATTTTAATTTATATTTTCTATCAATGTACAGCTATTTTAAGATATAACAGATTGTTTTTGATTTCAAAATCTTTGGCAATGTTTTGGAAAGTTCCATGTACAATAATCAGAGACACAGTGCTGTGGGACAAAGGGTAAGTTTTTAAATTTACTTAACCGCCAATGTCAGTCTAAATAATTGATAGTAATAAATTAAGTCGATGGAATTTTCTTGACTAATTGCATTCGATTGTTTATTTTTTCTGGTGAACTAAATGTGTGTGTTCATGATAATTATTATTGTTCGTGTGGATCTTTTACTCTTCATCGAATTATATTTGTTTAGCTTGTAGACCTAGAAAAATTTGTTTGGGTAATATTTCTTTAATTTTGATAATTTATTGAGACTATAGATATTTTGTGTTGGTCCCATTGAAATTTTATTTTTTAGATAAACATTTTAAAGTGAAATAAAATGAATCTGTATTTTTATCTGATCTGATTGACTAAATCTTTGTAGCTACAAAATCATTAGATTCCATAATAAATGGAAATAAAATTATGGAATGGGATTTCTTTTATTTCTTAAAAACTTAGAAAAAAACTGATAAAGAACAAAAAACAGAATGCGTCCGAATAAAAAATTTATTTTTATACCAAGCAATAAAAAAGATATACTCAAATTTTGCAAGAATTTTTGGATTTTTGATTCAATGCCAATCTATGATATAAAAAATTTACTTAAATCTTATACAAAGCATGTATATGTTTGATGAATACAAAAAGAATTAAAAAAAAAAAAAGATGTTAAGAATCGTTTAATTATAATTATGAATTTATGACAGACGAGGTGACTTTAGAAATAAAAATCCGTTCTTTAGCTTCAGTTGTTTATAGATTTGGCTAAATTTGTTATAATATTTTGAATTCAAAAAAACGTTACGTCTACACTCGAGTATCTTTGAGATAATTATTTAATTTTAAAAAATACAAAAGTGAAATCGTATTTTGTAATTTATTTGTTGTTAAAAAATATACAATATTTAATTATGTTTGTTTTTCTATGTACGAATTTAAAAAAAAATCTGATTCTCTTAAACTTTTTTTTAGAGGATGTTTTTTTCATATTTTTTTTTAAGCAAGCTTCCTAAAGACCTTATTAACGAATATATTGTAAGACTATATGAGTGTCTTTGCTTAGTTAATTCTGCCATTTAAATAGAAGTCATATTTTGAATCGAATAAATAATAATTTAAAAGTTTTAATTGATTCTTTATGAGCCCCTGAATAACCTTCTCAAAAAAATAAAAAAAATATTTTAATTGCTACTAATTTTTAATTTTTTTGACTGGTCGCTTTCAATAACGTGGAATGACATTCTAAAATATTAATAAATATAATTTTTACCACTTTAAATTGTCAAAAATGATGTGCCGAAATTTTCAGCAGTAAGGCCACCCGTATACTAGTCAAGCGGCATAGATCCCATATTAATATTAATTGTGCACTCTGTGATAAAAGCATAAAATTTTTACCACTAATAAATAACCACAAAAAAACGATTTTTAGAAATTGGGCCACTTCAAAAATTTATAAAAAAAATACTTACAATGGGAAAACAATATTGAAAAACAACGGCAACACTTCAACACTTACAATATCTTTTTTCAAAGTTAAGACTTCATTCTTAAAATTTGTGCTTAATTTAAGTTATTAAAATGAGTAGTTTTTTAAAGAAAAAAATTCAAACTAAAAATTAAAATCAAAATAAATTTTTTTTAATTGAATTTTTTTTTTTATTTTGTATTATGATGTACAAAATTTTATTTAATTTTTTGATGCTTTAATTATTTGTAAGTTAAAAGTTGAAAACCAGAAGGGTGTAATTTTGTTAGTTTTATAATTAAATATTTTTCAATTATTGAAAATTACAAATTTTTAGGTATTTATTACACCGTATACCGTAAGAAACCTAAACAAGATTTAATTAAAAAAAAATTTTCATTTTCAAAATTGAATAATATTTAATTAGAAAACTAAAATACTTTCACCCTTCTGGTTTTCAACTTTTAATTTAAAACTAATTAGAACATCAAAAAATAAAATAAAAGTTCGTACATCATTACACAAAATTTTGAAAAAAAAACTATTTAAATAAAAAAAATTATGTTTTCAAAACTTTTAGTTTGATTTTTTTTTTTCAAAAAAAAAATTATTTTAAAAACTTAATTCAAACACAAAATTAAAGAATGTTGTCTTGGCTTTGAAAAAAGATATAAAGCACGTTAGTGTTTTCCTTGATTTTTAATATTTATTTTCCATTGTAAGTAATTTTTTTTTTTCTGTCCGCCCACCTAAAAGGGCGGGAATTCGAAGTGGCACAATATCTAAAAATCCTTTGTTTGTGGTTACCTATCAGTGTTAAAAATTTTATGCTTTTATATCTTGATATAAAGCCATATGACCTTGGTCAAATAAAGATAGAATTAAACGGATCCGTCTTTAACTGATCGAATTCAAAAAATTAATATCCTCTGTCTATAAATGACGATTGTTCAATATTGTCAAGTTTTCGATAGATTAAGCTTACATTTTTAAAGTGCGCTCTTTTCTTCTAAAAAAAGTAGACAAAATAACCTTATCACATCACAAAATAAAAAAAACTAGGCTTGCCACTTCTCCGCAGCTGGTCTCTTTACGAGTTTGGGAGTGCGATCATAACGATGGTGGCTTTACTAAAAACCAATACATATCTGTTTGCCACATGGACAAGTAATCTATGACCAGAAGTACCGCTACTACACTAGGCTTAGTGATAGTGAGCATCGCCTCGATGAAGTATGAAAGAAAAAACAATTAGAATAGAGAGCAGGACTCAAAACTAACTGAAGTCGGCCGACTTTAGCAGGCTTTTTTTTTTGACGTTTTCTTGCTCTTGTATTTATCGATTATTTTTAACTTACATTATTTATTTTCGTTTTCAGTTTCACGGTATTTCACATCGTCACGAATATAAGAAATGAAAGAAAACAGTCAAATTATGCACTAAGGTTAAAGAGTCCTAGTGTAAGACGCTAGCCAGGAACCAGAAGATGCATGCCTCACGACTCACGAGGCCTAGTGTCCTATGGCTTAATTGCACATCAACGATGAATATCTGCCTGTTACCAGATAATCGAATGGGGACCAACAATCCGATGTTGGTTTGTGTGTCTCCGTTGGATTGTCAGATTACAAGCCGATATTAGTCTTATTATGCAATAGGGAATTTTACCATATTGTCAAAAAATAAATGACAGCTCACACTACGCGAATGACAGATTGAAATTATGTATCGCGCTTTTTTCAAACTGTCGAACTCAAAATCTTGTAAAAGAATTTCGTAAATAATCTCTTTTTTCCTGTGAAATTTGAGATTTACGTGACTAAATGGTTTAATAATACATTATTAACATTAATATTTTCGCTATTGTTTTAAATCAATTTTTCAACAATTATAAAAAAAATGTTCAGCTGTCATCCGCATTCTACTAATTATGACACTGCTCTGCGAACGAGAAAGAAATATATCTTTGTTACCTAAAAAGCCCTATGGAGCCACAGGGCCAAGATTTCACAACAACCAATCGCAATTACTCTCTGGTGGTTAACACTACCCATTACAATTAATAGCTGAAGAATTTTTTGATAACGCAGTGTTTTATTTGACTTTATTTTTATTAAAAAGTGACACCAGATTTCGGATTCTAAAAAAGTGTTTTTAAATCTTAATATTCAAGAAGAAATTTAGAATCTAAACACATTTATATATTTTTATATGCGGCATTATTTGAAATGAAATCTTTTATGTTTTTCTTTATTGGCAAATTTTATTTGATGTCAAACAATTGTTAATGAAACGTTAAGCTTTTGGCTTTATCCATTTACTTCAAGGTATTATTTAATCGAACAGTTGCTCTTAAATGTATAATTTTTTCAGTTGGAATGTTGCCAGAAACGTTTGAGTAAAAGAAACTTCAAATAAAAAAATCAAAAGATTTTTCATTTAATAGTTTGAGAAGGCAAATTTTTATACTCTAATTAATGATGCTAATAATAATCTAAGAGGCTATTAAACGTAAATTAATGTATATAATCAAAAATCCATATAAAACAATATTTTTAGCAAAACTTTATGACATAAAATTAATTTGTTTACACTGAAAGAATATTCCGTGGAATTAAATGAAATTATTTGAATGATTTTTTAGTAAACTTAAACAAAAATATAGATACAAGTAAACACAAAATTGATGTGTTATTTGTATGTGCCCAAATAGTTTTTCAATAATTTGTCATAAGTTTGTTTATAAAACTTCCGATGAATGTATTCCACCCACCGATGAGTTATTGGATTCTGGGATTGAGTTGAGCTCTGGAATCGTTTCTGGTTTATTTGCATAAACCCAAGGTATCAGAAAACCAAAAATATAGAAATTGCACGACGTTAAATCGCATGAACTTGATGGCCATAGTGTTTGACATGAGAAGTTCATGAACTCAGAGAATTGTTGCTGCAATAAATCAAATGCTTCATGCGCTGGTTGCATGTGTCTCCATCCTAGTGAAACCACATATCGTCCAAATGCCTTCTAGTTGAATAACAAGAACCATACTTTTCTCATTTCTGTAATAGAGTTTAACAATGCAAACGCGAAGCTACGCTCTTGCGTAGCGCTTCATTTTATACAGGGTGAGTCATGAGCAATGCGACAAAATGCTAGGGCGTGTAGGTTGCGTTGAGACAAGAAAAAAATCGTATGGGAGGGGGGGTCTATTCCCCTCCGTTTAGCCGGGAGGGGCAATTTTCGAAAAAACTGACTTAAAATGGGAAAAAATTATTTAAAATCAACGGCTTCATTCACAATGCTGTGCGATACGTTTTTGAAAATCCAATAACTTTTTCTTTCAATCTGTGTTTAAATAAATCTATTCTAAGAAATAGTTTTTGAAATATTAATTTTCAAAGTCAAAATTTTGAAAAAAAAAAAATGAAAAAAAAATTTCAAATTCATTTTTTTCAAAATTTTACGTAATTAAGTGCTAATTTTAATTTCAAAATTCAATGCTGTTATTAATTTTAAGTCTAAATAAGAAAACCGGATGCAAAAATTTTATGTCGTTCTCAAGAAATTAAAAAAAAACCAAAACCACCTTTTTCTAAGAAAAACATTTATTTTTATTGTAACGAAGCAATTTATTTTTTTATTTAGCATTAATCTTAATTTTTTTAATTTTTTTTTAATTGGAGTTTTATGAGAACGTAATAAAATTAAATAGTATTGGAATAACCCTGGATTAATATTATTTTCATTGATAACTTCTGAAAACTGACCTGTCAATATTTTTGCCTTGGCCTGCCCGCAGCCCATGGGTTCTACCTGTTATGGGGACAATAGGGACAATAAAACCGCATTTTTTTTAATGAAAAAAAAGAAAATTGCAACGCAAGATAAATAAAAGGCATTGCAGTTTTGCTTAGTAATTATTTCAAATTTGAATATTAACTCATTAACACGTAACGATGTCAAGCTCATACACCCGAGAAGAATTAACGGACATGCATTTCTGCTACGGAATGGCCGCCTATGTCACCAGATTTAACTCCCCTAGATTTCTATGCATGGGGATTTATGAAGAATTATGTTTACGAAGTGGAAATAGTATCATTGGAACAACTGAAGGAACGAATTGCTTCGTTATAATAAAAATAAATGTTTTTCTTAGAAAAAGGTGGTTTGGTTTTTTTTTAATTTCTTGAGAACGACATAAAATTTTTGCATCCGGTTTTCTTATTTAGACTTAAAATTAATAACAGCATTGAATTTTGAAATTAAAATTAGCACTTAATTACGTAAAATTTTGAAAAAAATGAATTTGAAATTTTTTTTTCAATTTTTTTTTTCAAAATTTTGACTTTGAAAATTAATATTTCAAAAACTATTTCTTAGAATAGATTTATTTAAACACAGAATAAATGAAAAAGTTATTGGCTTTTCAAAAACGTATCGCACAGCATTGTGAATGAAGCCGTTGATTTTAAATAATTTTTTTCCCATTTTAAGTCAGTTTTTTCGAAAATTGCCCCTCCCGGCTAAACGGAGGGGAATAGACCCCCCTCCCATACGATTTTTTTCTTGTCTCAACGCAACCTACACGCCCTAGCATTTTGTCGCATTGCTCATGACTCACCCTGTATAAATAATTAGTAATCGATCGAAAAAAACATTTTTTTTACATGAAGTATATGTGTGTTAAAGTTGTTCCAATTAAACAATAATTATTAATAACCAATGATAAACTCAACATAATGTCACAAATAATGATTAAACTTTATAAACTTTTATCCAAGAAAATGATATCATAATTACAAAATTTAAAAAAAAATCAAAATTTTAATAAAATAAAATAAAAATCAATTAATACAAATTTATATTTAACAACTAATTGAAATTTATTTTTAAAATTTTAGCTGTTGTTTTATTTTTTCATTTGTACTTTATATTGTCAAGGGGTTCACAAAAATCAATTGAAATTGTATCGATGAAAGTAACACATTATAAGAAAATTTATGGCACAAGATATTTGAATAATTCAAGTTCGTTTTGGAAGTCCAGTTATTTTTTTTTTTTAATCACTGAATTATTTTAACTTGCTCACCTTTTTGTGTGTTAAAAAATTAAATCCTTCCCCAATAATACATGTTTTAAAAAAAAATAATAAATGGAATAGTTGACTCCTTGATATTAATCTGCCTAAGATAGTGTGACGTAAAAGGCATATAATAATCCCAAAAGAAATACCAAAATGGTAAAAGTAGTCAGCAAGCTTGTTAACTCATTCATGTTGAATTATTTTTTTGTATTATTTATTTATTTTTTAACACACGAATCACTATCTTGTCCGGAATGAAGGGATTTATTCCTTTCGATCAGCGAGATACTGAACTAACCGAACGTTTGCTAATAACTGGGACGTATTTCCTCGAATTTTCTACAAATTTTTCTTCTTCCGAAATATCAATAAAAAAAAATATATTCAAAAATGTATTCCAATTTCTTATGCGTGAGTTCTTTCATCTTTAATACTTCTCCTATTTGTTAGTTTTTTTTTCGAATTTAATTTTGGAATTGAGTTTGCAAGTAGAAATAAATAAAGGGTATGCCTATGTCGCAAGAACATGCTTTTGTGACGAATTGATACTTAAAATTGTGTTAATACCAAAGTTTTTGGAGGTATGGTGTTGCCAAGTATTTTATTATCGTAATTCATTTCAATCCTTTACTTTTTTGGCGAACAACAAAGATTGCTGCTATATATTTTTTAAGACAAGTATGTTAAAATAAAAAGTTTAATCAAAATCGGTTTTATTCTTCAGTTAATGTATACGAGAAGGCCCCATAAATGGCCTTAATTTTTTTCTGACCTAGAGTGATATTTCGAAAAACTCCTCTATACCAATCAACACAGATTCGCAGACAGAATCGCCTTAAGCACTTTTTCGTTTTCTATATCATCGTAATGTCATGTTTGATTGGTATCTCAATTTTTGTTTACGAATGCATAACTTGCCTTAATGAACCTTTAATCACAATTAAGAATCATTCGTGTTTTGGTTTAAGACATTTTAAATGTTTTACTGAACTTTAAGTTCTGTTTTTTTTGTTTTTGATCGAATATAAATGTATCTCTATCTTTGAATATTTTTTGACCAAAATCTTTTTCTTAAAAGAAAGATGTATGTACCAAAGTATCTTCTTGTTGAGTCTTTTATATTTATTTATTTTTTTTGTTGTTGTTGTTGTATATATTAACTTTTAAACAAATGATATATAGGAACTTTTTCAGGGCACTTCATAGATATAAATAACTAAGCAATTAATTAGGCTTGACGTAGTATAAATATATATTGCTAATGTTATAGGTTATAACTTATGAAAAAGTTTTTGTGATAATATATACTTTTTGTGATCATTATTTTGCCAAAAGAATAATATTTAAAATATTTTTATGACTATGAAATATGTTTTTTTTTTTCTAAAAAAAAATCTGACAGTTGCTTTGTTTGAAAATGATAAAAAAATCATGATAAATGTACACTAGGTTCGCACGATTCTCCTTTCAATACATACATAGTACATATGCTTATTAATGTACATAGTTAAATATACAAACAATTGTGAATTTACACATTTACATTTACAAATAAATGGCACGACTGGGTCGGACAAACTTGCTCTTGTGTAAGATAACTAAACTTTGGCTTAGGATACTAAGCAAGAAACTATAATAAATAATAAGTGTTTTTATGGCAAGGCGATTTTGAAAAAAAAATTCTAACGAAAAACTTCATTATTGGAAAAAAAATCAGTTCCACTAAATTTTACCAAAATCGATCCTATTTTTTTCGAGAAAAATTGAATTATCTGTTACGTTTCTTATATGGCAGGTACCGTTATTTTCAGACCTAGGATAAAAATCAAAAATACGCCTGGGCGTATCACTCTAAAAATACAGAGCACCAAGTTTGAAGAAAATCGGCACAACCGTTTAGGCTGTAGGTGTCGAAACATCCAGACTGACAGACGGAAAGACAGACAGACAAACAGAATTTTCAGACCTACTTTTTCCGTGTTCTCTTTCATCATAATGTCATGTTTGATTGTTATCTCAAAACTTTTTTTTATGCGAATACAAAACTTATTTTTTATAATAAAATGCTAGTCTGTATAGTTAAAAGCTTAGAACCAAATCAAAGTTTGTTATTCGATTATTCAGTTAGTACACATTAAAAAAAAAAATTAAATCAAATCGAAAATAATCAAGTGAAGCATTTATTCAACATTTACAATAAATTCTTGATTTAAATAAATAAATAAATAAATAAATAAAATTATAATCTTTAATTCTAAAAAATTTTTGAAACATTTAACAACTTGAATGTCCAAATGCAAATTAGAATTTGTACACCCCTAATCTAAATAAAATAAATTACCCTATCTTCACTGTCCAATGTATCACGTTTAATACACATCATTTAATTTGTAAATGGGTATGTATCATATTTGATACATCCTTACAAAGCACTTCACTGTCCCCATAAAAAGTGATTAAAATACGTCTCTAAGTCCCCCCGTGATTTTTTTTGCGAAAAATTCAAAAAATGACTAAAGGCCATTTTAGCCTTGTTTTCAATAACTTGTGATTTCGTATGAAATACGAAACATTGCACGCTGAAAAACAGGTACAAATCGAATGATGTGTATCAGAAGTAAGTATCAGTGAAGTACTTAACAAAACTTAAAAAAAAAAGTTAAAAAAAACTTGTGTGCACAAATTGTTTGATAATTTTCGAATGTAATTTCTTTTTGATTTCTTTCTTAAAAACAAAAAATTTAAATATATTCCAATGGACCTAGATATTAAAAATAAGAATGCTGATTAATTTTTATTTTAGTAATTTTTCTAAAAGATTTTTCGGTAACTCAATATTTTTATAACCGGTGGACAGATTTTAATGAAATTTAAAATTTAAAATATAGCAAATTTAGTTTTAAAAAACTTTTTTCTCACTTAGGTAAAACTTCTTTTTTAAAAAATATTTTCAAAAATTATTATCGATTTTTTTTTAAACTGGTCCGACGATTTTTATTTTTTTTATTTCATATTTGCAGAATTGTTTTCGTATACTTTGATTTCGGTGTAAATTTATATTAAATATAGAAAATTTCATATTGGTTTGTCTTTTATTTTTATTTTTATTTTTATTTATTCCAGTAAACTTGTCAAAAGATGAATGCTTTTTTTCCTTTGTATGTATTTCATTATAAAGATTATAGATGTTAAAAGTAATTTATAAATTTAAACGTATCTTTACTTACTTTAAATGATTCTGTCCTTATTCTATGAGTCTTATGTATAAAATTTTGTTTTGGCATTGTTCGCACTGCTTAATTGCTAAACGCAGCGTAAATAGCCCACAGGAATGCTAGAAGCCCAACAAGAATAAGGAATGTTGACATTAAGCTCCTGACTTCACTCATATTGATTCTGAAATGAGAAATAAAACAAAAATAAAATTTAATTATGTATGAAATGAAGTACAGTGTAATTTACTAATTTCTATATAGTTGCGTACACAAAGTTTTATCAAAATCATTGAAGCCGTTTTCGAGAAAATTGGAAAAACTTTAATACTATAGCAGGAGAGGTATAAAGGTAAAAAGTGTTAAGACTTTTTTTTGTAGAGAATTATAATAGCTATAATTTGTATCTTAAATTTTTTTAAAAGTTTATATTTTCCAAGAAATTAGCAAAGAAAACCTTTCGAACTTTTATCAGTCCCCTCTAAAAATTTAGCCCCGGTCCAAATTTTGGGTAGTTTGTAGAATTTTTATTTTAATTAATATTTCATTATTAATGTTTTTGTAAATTCAACACTCTTTTTAGATTAATAAATCAAAATAATACGCTTTAAGGATTTTTTGCTAAACTTATTTTTTTCAACAAAATTTTCTGCATTCTTGGGTTTTGAAATTTTATAAAAACACTTTTTATAAAAATTCATATGATTTTTTGCATGTTATTTTTCATTTATAAGACTTATTTTTTAATAAAATTCAATTTGTATGTTAAGCCTAGAGGCAACTTGCCACAGCCCACAAGAAACGCACTTTATGTATTGCTGTTGTTCTATTCTAATCAAAGCTCCGCACTCAATTTCGGTGTCAGAGATATCTTTAAGGGTCACTTGCACGAAACTTTTTTGACACTAGTAACCACTGATTTATCCATGCATAGGCACTAGCCATCGATAAAATTATGAACTCGTTGCAAAATATTAAATATTTATCCACTCAATATTATTTGGATAACTTTTTACATCCGTCAAATAGAATTTGACAAAAAGTTGCTATCTGTGAGGTTCGCAATTCGCATTAGTGTGTGAAGCAAATGTTGTGGTTGTTTTGTGGAGGTTTTCGGTTTCGTTCCTATTTTTATTTGTTTATCTTTGGTTAGCTGTGTTTTAATTCGTGCAACGTAAAATCGAAAAAAAACACATTTATCCATTTAATCCTGGATAGCTATAACTGCGATTTTATAAATTTATCCTTTGTTTTCAAGTGGCCCTAACTATGATAGTAGTAAATACTGTATTGATTTAGTCATGAAAATGTTCACTATTTACATCGGAAATACCAACAATGTCAACTCCACAATTTGAATCTCTCTCTATTACCTAGTTTATATGCGTCTTTGAACCCAGGTTGAACTTAGGTTCAACCTTTGTAAACGGGGATGAGTTGGAACGAAATGGAATTCAACTCGATCGCACTCGAGCAGTGGTGTTGAGTCGAAAATTAAATGAAATACCTGGGTTGAAATGTTGAATACACAATTGTTTCTGCATGTGATCAAATGCATATTACCGAATGAATATTTGGTGTTGAAAAGTATGCGCATGACTTGTAAGAGCAATACAAATATTTTTTTCTCGAAAACTCAATCTTTTTGCCTTAAAGCCTACAAAGCAACGCAAGTATTCTCCTGTCATTTCAACTTTTTCGCACTTAACTCAAGTCCTCAAGCTTTCAACTAGTTTGCTGAAATACCTGTGTTGGAATTTCGTTTCAACTAAAACTCAATCTTTCGACTCTGCATATAAACTAGGTATATTAAATAAATACTCTCTTGTTAAGTGTGTTTATTACTTTATTCAAGATTTTTTACATGCGATTGCGATTAAAGAACCTGTAAGGCATGTACAAAAAATTGAGATAACAATCAAAAATGACATTACGATGATCGCTAAGTCGAAAAAATGGATCGAAAAATTTGTGTCCATATGTCAGTCAGTCCGGTTGTATCAGTATTCTATAGTATTCGCAAGCTTTACAAACAACGGTTCTTTGATAAATAACCGTAAGCGAAAATACAATTTTTCTCAGATAAAGATACGATCGATTTTGATAAAATTTCGCATGAGTAATTTGTTGGCAACGATTAGTTAAGTCTTACATCGGATTTTTTTTTTGTTAAAAAAGCTTTTAAGCGGTACCTGCCATATAGCACAGTTTTTAATGTATTCACCGATTTTAATCATATATGATATTCAGATAGTTTCAAAACAATTTTAAAAAAATATTGTTGAAATTTTGTATTTATTTTCACAGATTTTGACGAAATTTAATATTCGTATATTCCTAAAAGCTGTAATGCCTTATAAATATTACAACTTGTTTTCATAAAAAAAAGGTGAACCGATGATTTGGAAATCCTCAGAAAATGCATACCACTTTTATTCTCTTTGTTTCTTATAAATTTAAATAGGTACATAATTTGCAATTTATACCAAACTTATGTAGTTACTTCCTAGCTTTTTAAAACAAAGTAACTATTGACACGGGAGAAAGTTCGTTCGACCAGGACGTTCCCTTAATTTGCTGTTTACTCTCTCCATTTAGAACAACTAATACATTAAAAACCTTTATTTTGTTCAAGTTTTCTTCTATCCGGTTTCGGGCATTTCACGTGGTAGAAAAAATGGCAAATTCTGCATTTTATTTTATTTGTATATTTTGAACAGGTACGTCTATTTACGCTTTCGTACAAAATTAAGTCTATCAGTTATCAGTGTCCGATGTTATGTTTATTGTCATATGAATTTAATATCAAATCTAAAAAGTAAAACAATTAACTGTGCTTTTATTTTTACCTGTGGCAATACAACTGTTAATGACAAATTAAGTATCACTATCAGCAGGCACTTCTGAACGTTGATCCTTTTCTAGGAATACGATAATTCATTAATGAGGGTATTTTATGATACTTTAGCTGTACTGTAGGATACTTAAAATATATAATTAGTATTACGTAGGTAATTAGATGATCTTGAGAAAGTATATATAAAAAGACATTTCTTAAACAACCTGCATTAAGTTTCTTAACACCTAACTGTAAAGATCATTGAATAATCAAATAATAATAACAATATTTCATAAAAGTGATAATACATATTATTCGTGTACAAGTCTAACAATATTTTAAAAATACAATTTTGAAAAAAATGGCATCTTCAACCACAGCCCTTGCCAACAAGAACTCCAAATCAATTAAAAAAGAAACATTCAAAGGAGATTCAATTCATCAAATTGTTATCGATAAGATGACCATCTTCTTTAAATGCGAATTATTTTGTGATGTAATCCTGATCGACAAAGATGAAACCCTGAAAATAAATGCCCATAAAATGGTACTCTCTGCAGCAAGTAAATATTTTCTTTTAATTTTCGGTGGCTTATCGGGTGAATTAAGTGATAAAGAAAAAGAAGTGAAACTCCATCAAACTGACGCTCGTATATTGAAAATCATTATCGACTATATATATACTGACTCGATTGATCTGACAACTGATACTGTCCAGGAAATCACAAAAGCAGCTTATCTCTTTGAAATGGATCCTTTGAAAGTGCACTGCTGTGAGTTCATTGAAAAACACTTAGAACCATTTAATTGTTTGGGGATTGGAATGTTTGCAGAGCAAAATGATCTAAGAGAACTCTATAAAAGTTCAGAGATGTATGCGCTTCAGAACTTTACCAAAGTCCGCAATGGCAAAGAATTCTTCGATCTGGACATGGATCACTTAAAGAAGTTTCTTTCCAGCAGTAAGTTGCAAGTTGAGTCCGAAGAGGAGGTCTTCGAGTGCCTTATGTCATGGGTGGATCATGACAAAGAGCAAAGAGAAACTTACATTGAAGATCTTGTTCTTTGTCTTCGATTTCCACAAATTAAGCCTTTGTTTATTGTAAACGTCATAGAACCAAAACTGAGTAAATCCAAAAATTGCAAAACACTTGTAAGTAAAGCGCTCAAATGGCATTTATTGCCAGAGTTACGATCATCTTTGTTTTGCGAAAAATTTACTGAACAACGCCGACAACAAACTAAAACTCTGTTTGCTATTCGTGGATGGGGTGCTAATAACAATGAAAAGGTTCTAAACGTTGGATCGTTTGATTTTGAAACTAATCAATGGATTTATACAACATGGCCGGCTCCTCCAGTTCGTCGGAATGGATTTAAATGTATTGTTGTTGGAGATAAGTTAGTTCTAGCTGGAGGTGATTCTACAAATCGTGTTGATTGTTTGGATTTGAAGACTCATAAGTGGACTGATATGAAGTGGATGCAATCGAAAAGGCAAGGATTTGGATTAGCTACATTAAACGGTTGCATTTATGCATTTGGTGGAGTTGAAGATGTTGTTACTACTTCTGATAAGACACCTAACTCAATGGAAAAATGGGATCCATTGACTAAAAAGTGGAAATATATTTCTGGTGTGGAAAATATACTATCCGATGCTAATGGTAAATATTTAGTTGCTAGCAAAACAAATCTCTGTGCTGGTATTGCAATAAAATCAAATAAAAGCGAAACAATTTATCACATTTATAATCCATCGACGGAAACTTGGAACAAAAATTATTGGAAATCGACTTCACAGCATTTGGGATTTGGAACAGTGAAATTAAATGAAAAAGAAATGTTTATTATAGTTACAAGAGAATCAATTTTAAAACATAACTTGGAAAATAATTCTAAATTTATAATTGAAATTGAGAAAATAGGAAACGAATATAATAATTGCACTATGTTTGATGATTATATCGTTCTTTTTGGTGGTACTAACAAATTAAAAATTTACTATCCATTTACTAATGAGTGGAAAATAATTCCAGATTTAGATAAAAATAGTTGTGGAGGAAGAATTGTTTTATTATAAAAATACTATAAAATATAAATAAAATAATAAAATAAAATAAAATAATAACACTATATACAAATAATTGAATGCCATTGTTTCTTTTTGTTAAATTAAGACCGAAATATTTACGTCACTTTTTACTTTTTATCTCGATTTTTAGGCAATTTTTTTATTCCTGCAAACAAAAAATTGATATAACAATGAAATTACGATGATAGCTTCAAAAAAGTTAGTCTGGCAATTCTGTTGGTGTTTCTGTCTGTCAGTCTACCCGTAAGTATAAGAACATGCAGCCTAAACAGTTGGGATAATTTTCTTCGAGGGTCTGAAGGGCAACATACAGAGGGTTTTTTGGAATTGGAATTCTAGGTCTAAAAATAACACATAAAAAAAAAGGGTTCTAATATTTTTGATTAGTCCTGGCATGAGTGATGACTGATGAGTGATGAGCTTGTCATATAGTTTTTATGGCACCTGTCATAGAACTGTTTTATTTTTTTTTATTTGTTACTTTTTCGCTAACGATTAAACAAAATTTTATTTCTGAAAAGAATTAGAAAATTAACAAAAATTACAAAATTAATTAATTTAATTTAATTTTTTTTTAAAATTTAAACTAGTTCATGAATTTTTATAAAATTGGCACATTTTTCTTAAAAATATTTTTAAAAAAGTCGTTTAAACAAATCGATTTTTTTTAAACTGGATTGACATTTTTGGTAAAAAAATAAAAAAGTGTAAAATATATTGCAACAATTCAAAATCAGTTCAAAAATAATATAATTAATTTTTTTTTTATTTTGTACAATTCAGTATAGTAGAATATCGAAAACATGAACAACTCGAAAATATAAATGCTTTTTCGATTTTTTCCCGGACAGAAGGGTACTTATGGAGCAGTATTTTAAAGACAGTTGTTTAAGGCTCTTTTTTTTGCCCGTCTTTTCAGATCTGGTTATTTGTAACCACTGGTTATTTCAGTTCTTTACCATAGATTTTGTATGTGTTTCTATGGTTACCAGCACAAAGTTAAACTAAACCAAAGCTGAAAAGACTGGCCCTTAATTTGTTATACAAGTAAAATTAATTGTTTGAATTGATTGAATTGATTCTACTGTAAGTCTTTTTATGTTAAATTCTTGTGTAACTTTCCACAAGAGCAAGTTATTACGACCCAGTTGTGCCTTTTATTTAATGTGAAGTTAACGGGCGTTAAAAAAAAAACTGTCTTTATTTTATGATGTAAAAGTGGATTATTTCGTGGAAGGAACTAATACTTCAAATTTTTCCAAACTTAAACTCGTCAAAATGATTTTGACTTTTTTATCTAACTGTTGCTACAATTTTAAGTATACAAATCGAAATGAATATGCTCACAATATTATCAAATAAAAATAAATTTAAAAAAACTTTACTAGGCCGAACGTGAATACCCCTAGTAATTCACTTCACCATGTAATAAATTATGAATATTTTATTAACACCCACGATGTGAAAAAAAAAATCATCTGACTAATAAATTGTCATTTTTGTTTATTCACATTTTTTTGTTGTTAAAAGACCCTTAAACTTTGCTGAATTATTTTATCACTTTTTTTATAAATTAAAAAAAAATATTTTATTATAAATAACATAAACTATAATATACAAAAATAAATTTCCAACCTTTTAGATTATTTTAGTTTAACGCGAAAAAAAATGTATGAGTTGATGATAGCACCGAACTTTCAGAGACCTGATTTAAAACTGAAATAATTTCCTAATACAATTTCTTTAAATTTTTCTTAAACAAAGTTTTTTATTTTCATTTAATTTTTTTTTCGAAAAGATTTATTATAAAAAAAAATGAGGTGGGTATTAAAAAAATGTGCAAATTTTGTTTAACAAAGAAGTTGTCTCATGAGATTGAAAATTAAAAAATCAAAAACCTCGACCGATACGCATTTATTTTTTCTCACACATTAGCGAAATGAGATTAACAAAAAATCTACTTGCTGTCCAAAACAACAACATTTATATAAACTCAAAAAATAAGCTAAGAAATCAAAAAAATTAAAAAAAATTATTTATATTCACTTTATGAATCAAAAGTTGAATTCAAATTTGGTATAAAGAATAAAAACTAAATTTTATAATTCTTTGCACATACATAATATTAAAATTCCTTTTAAATTTTGTAATATTAAGTTTTTACTTTGGAATTTATGAAAATATTCAGTCACAGCAAATTTTGTATCTTTTTATTAATTTTTTTTTGCTAACACAAAAGACTTCATCAGCATAAAGAATGAAAAAATGTTGTTTTCCAAATAAATCAACAAGTAAATTATTTTTAAATGAGGCGTTTTGAGTTTAAAAAAAAAAGTTTTAAAAAAATTTTATACGCCGCACGCGTAGGTGGAAAGGAGACCATTAAAAACTTGTGTGATGTGACAGTGTTATATACAAATGCGCTGCCATTTTGCTCTACGTGCCTCTTGAATTCTTTTTTTTTTTTTTTTAAGTTAGAAAATCGCGCCCATTTTCGAAGACAAAAGCCATCACCACTAACACACGATAGTATTGACAGTTCATGAATTTTTGGCTAATTATTCAAAATAATTAATAAATTACGTATGTATTTAAACTCACTGAGGTCGGTCGGATTGAATACATATTTCTTCCTTTTTTTAATTGTGTTCAAAAAAATTTCTTAAAGAAATATATTTTATTGCTAAAAAAATATTATTAGAAATTCTGGTGGTTTCTTTTTCTCGAAAGACAGTGAATTATTTATTATATTTTATTAATTTTATTTTTATTATGACTAGTCGTTTGCACACGCTTGTATTCAGATAACTATTGGTGTCTGTGAATTGTTTAATTTTTTGTCTGGGTCTTTTATACACTGTCACGAAAAATTGGATCTTAAAGCAACCGCAAAGAAACAAAATATACTCTGAGTAAAAACTTATTGAATTATTAAACTTATTAACAGCAGAAATCAAATCTCCATAATTTAGACAAAATATACAATAACATTTTTCTTTTTATTCAAGCTGTTACTAAATTTGATTGTTAATAGCTACATTACAGCTATTGGTTGCCCATTATTTTGTTTGCAATTTTGCCAATTAAATCCTCAAACGAAAAATCGATTGAATTGCAGACCATTTTTGTTTGAATGGAGAATCGAATTAACAATTGAATCGATTGTTTTCACTTTTGCAAACAATTTATTTTAATAAAAGTTGTTTGCCTTTAAAAATTAAGCAGAAAAAGCTTTACAAAATTAAAGTTGTTTGGTAGCTATCATTAAATGGCTGTTTAGGCTAAAACTTTAAATGCCATCTTTTGTTAAATGCTTAGATTAAATACCGTACAAAATGTAAATGAAATCGGTTCAGTCGTTTTAAATTTATGGCCATATTTGTGAAAAACGGTTAACTCCGTTGTGCGCATTTTTAGTCAAAAACTTAAAATGCAATTATATTAGGACTCCTAAAAATATCACGTATACAAAATTTTATTAAAGTCATTAGAAACTAAAACAGTTATATGGTAGGTACCCGTTATAGCACGTAAAATACTCAAGCAAAATAAAAATAATTGAATTATTAAAATAGTAGTTTTGGTAATTTTTAATTTTCGCGAAAACTAGAAGACATAAAATCATTTTGTTTTCGGTTTTTGATTAAAAATTAATATGAGCAACGATTTCTAGGAAATATAAATATAATATAAAATCTCAAAGTTTTGAAAAAGTACACTTTAAACATTTTTTTATGTTTTTTTTTTCCCATATTTTGAGTTTGAAAGTAGTTTTTTCAAAAACTATTGAAAGATAGATTTAAAAAATGGCTAATAAAACAGAGTATTGGCTTTTAAAAAAGATATAATACTTAATTGTAGGTTTTACCGTTATTTTTTTAATGATTTTTTTGCTTTTTTAGTACTTTTTTCATTAAATTGCCCCTACCCCCCAAAGGGGGAGGGGGGGTATAGAACTCCCCCACCCCACCCCCAGTAAAAAATGTTTGTATTTGACCCCTCTATAAAAATCCGTTATCAATTGTCGGCGCCAAAGTTATCGTATTCGTGCCCGCGGTTTTAATCAAACCTGACATTACGATGATCGAGAAGCCCAAAAAAGTAGATTTCGTCATGCCGTCCGTCGGTCTGTCTGTGCGGATGTGCGTATGCGCGGTTGTCTGTTCACCGAGCTACAGCCTAAAACGGTTTGGCGGATTTTCTTCAAACTTCTTAAAAGTTCATCTCGAAATGTTAGGAGTAGTCACCTCTTGAAATATAACAAATTGTGATGAACAAAAATACAAATTCATTTGTTCTCAAAAGTTAAGGCGGTAAGTAAAAGAAATGTTTGAGTATAAACAAAACAGGCATGACATTTCTGACATTCTACTAAATTTTAAGTGTTTTGTCGTTCAATAGTTTTATTTCAACTTAACTTAAGTTCTTAATTGTATTAAACGTAATCATTTTTTGGTCTGGAAACTTGATAAAGCAATAATTTTAACATGCTTTTCAAATTCGTATTCGCGATGGGAAGCTTTCCATGTTTACAGTCACAAAGTAGAGTCCTTCAATGTTATGAAATAATACAAAAATTACAGAAAGTTTAGATTAACAAGTAAAATTACTGATTTAATTAAGGGTAAATTCAGAAACGTCAACTATTTGTACAGTGAATCGGCATCAGATGTTTTTTTGTGATGCTGATGTTTTACAGTTGTTGTTGCCGATGCTATGCTGATCGATTATTTGTTTGTGTTTAAAAAACCCTATTTTTTGATGGTGGAGAAAGTTGCAAAATAAACTAATTATAATTAAATATTATAGAGCGGGCGGTGGCTGCAAGAATGCTTAACTCATCGAGTTAAAGAAAATTTCAATATTGTAGCGGAAGATACCTAATAGTAGATACAAAAAATACAACTTTTTTTTTTTTTTTGCTAAACCCGTTTTTTGTGTTATCTTGGTTTATCTTATGTTAAGATTTATACAACTTAATTAATAATACAAATACAAATACTTTAAAAACATAATATTTACATATAAATCTACGAATACTCTAAAAATATACATATACATACATAGCTTATGTTATCAGCCTGATAGTTTCCTTAAACCAACCAGATTTATGCCTTAAATTACCATCGATTGTTACAAAAAAAATTATATATATTACTCTTAGCCCTAAAATGATGCGCCGCAACTCGTTAGTCCAGTCAAATTTTCGTCTGATTGTTCGGGGTATTGTGCGTCAAAAGCGACGTTTCTGATTTTTTGCAGACTTGTTTAAAATGTTGGCTTAATGAATAATCCAAGTTTGTGGCCTCGAGCGCAGAACGCAACTTCGTCAAAAATCGAAAAAAACTGCTAGTTTTAGAATTTTTTTTTCAGATTTAAGCGATTTTACCCTGAGGCTGCCGTTCCGGTGCCAGCGAAAGCAAGTGAATTTCACTCCCGCAAATTCGCAAAGTACCTACGCATTTCTTATCTTGTGGTTCCAGAACAAAATTTACTCGCGCGAACTTAATGATTTTTAGGGAGTAAAATGTTTGTTATTTTAATTGCTTACATTCGCTAAATTCGCGCTAGTAAAATTCGCTGGCACCGGAACCACAATCTAAAGGACTAGTTTTTGACAGTTCCTTTTCAGCACGTTTTTAAAGTTAACAAAATTTGACACTAAATTGGCTATAATATGAGACTGTATTTGTCTCTGTAGTCCCAATAAATAATGCCAGAAGGAGAGAACTAGCCAGGGCGGGGCAAAGAAAATGCGAGAAAATGCTCACTGGTTTCTTTCTATACATATAGGACTTACAGCTACGGCAGTAGCTATTGAAATGGCCAGAACTGATTAAAATATTTTATTTAGTCGTTAATCACTAAAATTGAACAAACTTTGTGGTCAGTGATATTATTTTGGTGATTTGTATGCGTTCCTTATTTTAAATTGTAAATAAAAAAATCGATTTAAATATATGATTTTAATTGTCAAAAACTTTTTATTTTTATATTGATCTTTTTTATTTTCTCTTCCTAGATAATGTTAAAAATTGTTTTTTGTTTTATTTCTTTATACATATATGTACCTATGTATATCTAAAATTTTTGTTGTGACTCTCTTTCTCTTTTCGTTAGTGTATTTGCGTAATTCGCTGATGATGGTTTTACACTTGAGACCGAAATGCATTCAATATAAAAATAAAAAGTTTTTGACATTTAAAATCATATAAATAAATCGATTTTTTTATTTACAATTGTTGCGGTCAATAAGGAACGGATAAAAATCACCCCAATAATTTGATCTGTATTTGTCATATCTTCCTGGATATTCAGTTTGTCCGACCTTGCCGACTTTTTATTGATTCTGAAAGGAAATGGTTATATCAACATTTTAATTAGTATAATTAACAAAAATACTTAGGAAACAAAAGTCTAACAAGTTAGTAACAAGCACCTAATAAAAAAAATAGGTGAGGGATACAATCTACTTATTTGGATATATTAGAATCTTGGCTACAGTCTGCCCTAGTGAACAAAAGGAGGTACCTTTCATTTATTTTTGATATCTC
This sequence comes from Baccha elongata, assembly GCA_951217065.1. Classification (NCBI taxonomy): domain Eukaryota; kingdom Metazoa; phylum Arthropoda; class Insecta; order Diptera; family Syrphidae; genus Baccha; species Baccha elongata. Next base: position 250,879,486 of record OX578272.1, read on the forward strand.
TAAAACTAAGAATCATTTTAGCGCCAATTTTTTTGAATTTCATTGAAAATTATTATGAGCTTTGAATATTGTTAAAATAAAAATTCAAAATTTTGTAAAAAAAAAATTTAAAAAAAATATATATTTTTTTTAAGTTTTGAATTTGAATTTTTTTTTTCTCTATAACCCTTTCCTGAAACAACCTGATTCAAACTTAAAAACCTTACCTTTTATTCGATTATAGAATTTTGTCTTAATTCCTTAAAAGACCCGGGAAGAGTTGTATTTTTTGTATCTACCAATAAATATCTTCCGATACAATAATGAAATTTTCTTTAACTTGATAAGTAAACACCCCCCACCCCCCCTCCCCCAAAAAAAATGACCACTTCTTTACCTCCTCCCGCCGATCGCTCCAGGATGCGGCCGGGAAGAGTTGTATTTTTTCTATCTACTACTATATATCTTCCGCTACAATATTGAAATGTTCTTTAACTCGATGAGTTAAGCATTCTTGCAGCCGCCGCCCGGACTATTATTTATTTATGCAAAATAATCGAAGAACTGCATTATATATGTACAATAATAAGAAATGAGAAGTTTTTTTAAAAATAATTCTAATAATTTCCTTAAAGTCATTAAAAAATACGCTGCTAAATTACTGCCTCAAAGTGGAAATTAACAAAAACTTTATAAAATATTATTTTTTAATTGTTTAATTTTCATTTTCCCTGTAACTAATTGTAACAGACGATCACCGGCATCAACAGATTATCACGATGTTTTACGATGCTGGTTTGCTAAGTTTTTGCGAATCGGCTAATGAAAATTTGCAATAATGAACACTTGACGATTGAAGTGACGCCAATTTTTTATATTAGTTATCGTTTTACAATATGGTTTAGGCATCATTCGTGGTGCGGTGATACGTTAATGAATTTAATCTATCATAAGTAACTGTTAAATGTTTTTACTTTTTTTCAAACAAATGGGAAACTTTTCAGAAACGATTCTAAAACAAATGTCTTTTGAAATATTTCTTTCCTTAGAAACCCTAACTTTAGGAACGGTTTGCATTGGTTATGGTGCTTGGCAATGATTGGTTTCTTCTTGAGAATGAAAACAAATACCTACAGATAATAGTTTCTCTAAATAATAAATTTTGCATATCTCACCTTTGTTTTGACTTTCTCGTCCATGATCATCCGCATATAGATTTCTAGAACTTTATGTTGATGTAGAGCCATCCATATTGTGAATTAGATTAATTTCGAATTTTCTATAGAAATGTTTCAAAGAAAAAATAAACTTCCCACGAAACAAAAACAAAACAACAGAAGATGTCACTCCGCACATAATTATGTAGATGTAAATTTCTGTACAAAGGATTTAGCACCAAGAAGATTTAATAAACTCGAATTAAAAAACACATTATTCTTTATTATTTTAATCTTTCTTTTATTTTTAACTAAAATATCTTTTTAAATAACTTCTTTAGATGGAAAAGGCATTTGTTTGTTTGAGGAGTGTTAATTTGAGTCATGTGTCCTTCGTTCTTATGATCTTTCGCATCATCTTGAATAACTCCTTTTTTTTTTTTTTTTTTAAACCGTTGTAATAAAGAAATAAAACTATCAAAATTCTTTTTTGAATTTTTTTAGAACTAATTAAAGTGTTTTTTTATGTTTAAATTGTAATAATAATGATAATTTTATCAAGAAGTTATTTCACAATTCAACACGTTCGTTCATAAGTCCAGTTGCGAGAACAAACACACAAGATAAATTGTATTAATTAAAAAAAAAAGATATAGTACGAGCAAAATCTCTAATACAACTTCTTCCTAGAGCAGAGATGAAGTTTGCTTTCTAGTAACAATATTTTGTTCGCTATTGTGTACGTCTATAATGATGTTGTTATTGGTGTTGTTGTTTTTGCAGCAATATTATTTTTTTGATTTTATTTATTTCTCTTTCGTGAAGAGAAAGAGTGAAAAAAAGTAAAATTAAATTTAAATGTTTGTGTGGAAATAATTCCGCATAATGGATTTGTAATAATGTATGTCTCCTCATTTATGATTGATAACATTTGGGAAGTATACAAATTGATTTTTTGTTTATATTATTATATAACTATAACTCGAACGTGGATTATCCGCGTCACTTGCAACTGAGGACATACAGCGTGTTTAATCTTCGCCATCCGAGTACCATGAAAGCCGCTCCTCGTAGAATTTTATCACCAACTGAGGACATTTAACGTTTGCAACGACAGCGGGCACGAGTTCGGCCTGATCGACGCCCTTAAATTGAATGAGGAAGGTAAGCTTTCCGGTTGTGTCTGATGCTCCTAGAATTTTCTCCGGATCAAGACCTCGTTCGAATCCATTCTTTTCGGGTTTCATTGCGCCAATTGCATCATTGGATGGCGAATCGTTGTCCGAGTCAGATTTCGAAGATTCTCTTCGTCCCTTCTTTTTGTTGTTTGATGTGTTGTTTGTTGCTGTACTGTTGTTCGAGTCCTGATTGTGGTCGTCAGTTTTTTTTCGTTTGGCTGATACTGTTGTACTAGTGTTATTCACTTTTTCCTTAGCAGGTGTCTCATCGGGCTTGCGTTTTGTACCAGGCTTGGCAGCTGCAGTAGTAGTTGCTGCAGCAGCAGCTGGCTTGACCTTATCTGATTTTGTTGAGCTGGTCTGAAATGAGAAAAATTTAACATTTCATTAAAATATATCTTGTATGTACCTATGCTAGTAAGTAAATTATTTGGATAATTATTTGGACAATAATCGTAAAAATCTCGACCACAACAATTCAGAGTTCAGTTACCGAAATTCTTCGTATCCATTCTTCTATTTAAACCTTTATATCAGCATGCTTAAAAATATAAAAAAAAATATCTAAAGCAAAGAGTACACATTCTTTGATATTGAAGGCGCATTTAACTATGTCGTGTGCCATATCAAAGGCATAGAACTAACCCTAGTAGTAAGCATGAACATTAGGGTGGTCCAAAAAAAAATTTTTTTTTTTTTATTTTTCATTTGGTCACCCCGTGAATTTGTTAAGTATCCATGATAATAATAACTAATATTTCAGCGAGATAGCTCAAGTAGAAAGGGTTGCCTAATTTTTAGTTTTTGATAGAGGACAGTTTCTTGTGATAAACTAGTTAATATATGGCTCCTATTATGAGCGAATCGAACGATCGACTAAAAGCGAACGTTTTTGAAATCAGTTATTTCGCGATTTGTTATTTTCACTTGAAACGGGAAAAGTTTGATGAAAGAAGGTGTTTATCTGTTGGAACGTCGAAACTCGGTTTTATAATATTAACAAAACTTGGATTTCTTCATCGTTCGCTTTTAGGCGAACGTTCGAATCGATAATCAAAATAAACGCTTAAGAACCTTATACACAAATTTGATACACATTTAGGTGACTGTGAAGTGAATCAATGTTATAAACTGTGTTTATCTACTAGAAAAAAAGAACGAAATTTTTCTTCTTGGTGTTCGGGATGTTAAGCCATTGATCAGGCTTAACCAACTCCCTTCTCTTCGGCAAGTTTTACTCTGATATCAAATGAATCCAAAAATGTGAAACTATATAGTATATAATATAAAAGAGAACTGTGATTTTAGTTCATTGTAATTCATTGGGACGTCAAACTAATGCCCAATATAACTGGTAAGAAGAAAGTAGAGCACCTTCCGATTCTTGTTTCTGGTTATGGTTGTGAAAAACTATTTGGAATACCTAAACTTACTGCAGGAACGGGGAATCAAATATCTGTTTTTGACACAATGCAACAGTGGTATGTCACAAATAAAGTCCGAGCTATGAGTTTTGACACTACTGCTTCTAACACCGGTGCCAAAAAGAGAGCTTGCACTCTTTTAGAAGAAATGACGTAACGTAATCTTTTGTGGCTTGCTTGACGTTGTGTTTTGGGCCATCAAGCTCTTTTCAAATCCCACTTTTCAAAAGATTCAGCGATATTTGGGAAACATAACCAAAGGAGCACTACGATTGTCTTGACCTCGATAAGAACGCAGAACAGTTCGCTGAAAATACTCTTGCGAGTCTTAAAACTGCTCTATCTGGAAAAAATTGTTTTGAACAAACCACCTGCGAAGATACATAGGTGCGCTCCAGGTCCGATTCATCACGCTCGTTGGATGGCGAAATTGCTGTATGCTTTGAAAAATGTTCTCTTTCGAAATAATTTACAAGCATTTGAACTAACCAAGAGAGAAGAAAAACAAATTGTTCGATTTGTTAGTTTTTGTGTCCTTATCTACACCAAAATTTGGATCGAAGCGCTTTTTGCAGCAGATGCACCGTTGAATGACTTACAACATTCGGATGGCGGTATTCGTTCAGTACGAGGTGATTCTACTTAGCTTGCCTTAGATGTTACATTAGAAGCATTGGCAACACACAGAACGTTGAAAACGCTCTCAGTTCTTGATATCAAGAACTCTTTCTTGCAATTACCTCCTGAGACTTGGAATGACTATGTGGATTACCTTTAAGGCAAAAGCTGAATCAAAAATTTGCATGTTGTTAATGATACAACGGAGAGAGGTGTTAAACTATTTGAAGATTACAACAAGATATTCACTTAACTAAAAATGAAGAAGAAAGGCATTTTTTACTTCACATCGTTAAACAAAGCAGAAAAATCGTTTCTGATGAAATATCCAAAAACGAGTTAACTAACAAAGATTATGTGGCCTTGTTTCAAATTCACATTTAAACACTTTGTTTACATATTTGATTAAAAAACTTGTAATAAAACCTTAATATGTGTTTTATTGAAATCCTGAACTTTTTGTCAGAAACTAATTCGGTGAGCACCTCCTTGTGTATGAGGCAATGGGCTGAATTTTTTCACACATAATAAGAATGGTAGATGTAACAAATGAAGGGGTGGCGACACTTATGTAAATTTTAATATTTTTTTTACTATATGGGCCTGAACCACTTTAAGACAACAGTTTCACTAAAATGATAGTAAACATATTCGGGAAATCTTTTGATATTATCAGTGAAAAAGTCAATTTTATTTCTGTGAGTGAATGAATGAAATAGTGAGACCATTTCTGACATAACTTCTTAATTTGTTAAAACGTTAACAAGCATGCAGACTTTAAGTCAGGTTTCTAATCATACTCAAAGTGCTTCATTTTGACCTTTATAATCGAAATTCTGAAGATCCAGTTATAGGCTATTCACACTGAATCAAAATCTAGATTTCGAGCAAAAACTTCAAAACCTTGTCGAAATTAAGTAGATTTCCAATACAGATTTCGAAAAATCTATTTTCAAAAGAAATTCGTGTAAAGCAAACAAACCTTTTGACTTTTGAACTTAGATTTTCTAATTAGATCGGCTTACTAATTTCGAAATACCGCCATATTTACAGATACCTAAAAAATTAATGTACATACTTGCGAACTGGACTTGGCTTCTTCCATAGTTTTAAAAAAATAAAAGGCTTAATCAGACTAAACAATAACACCAGTGTGTTCAAGTCGACGTGACAAAAGCAGCCAAAGTGTCGTCTGTCGACTGAATTCTAGTATCATTGTATTGTTTTTCATCGCAAGTTTTTAGGCATGCCTTTTTTTTCGCGAGTAGGTTCTCGCTACACAGCAAAATATAAGATACTGCTGGGCCCACGGTCACACAAGAATCATCGAAAACGCGGAGGAATTGACAAAAAAAAAATTAACCTAGAAGATATCGTAAAAACTCCGTTATATGACCTTAAACTTGAGATAATGTGTGAAATGCTACTAATTCAAGATGAACCACTCTTAAACAACAGGTAGATTGCAAAATAAAAAGCTATAAATTCCATACGAAAAAATAGAACGAATGTACCAATTATAAAAATGTTTCTCTCCTGTCTACATAAATGGGGAATGGAGAAGAAAACACAACACCGAACTGTACAAGCTGTAAACCGACCTTGTCACAAAAGTGAAAAACCAGCGAATATCAGCTAGGTTCCACATCTCACTTTCACTCGAAATGAAATCCAAATCGACCGAAAATCAAATTGGGTGTTCTAGAATTCACCGAAGAGACGCGATTAAAAATATGAATACAAAATTCCATGGAGAGGTCATCAGCATCTTTTTGAATCGATCTTGGACATTTCCTTATCCAGGAACGCAAAAATGCGTGCGAATTGAAGATTTTGCAAGTAGGACTTACTGGACAATTTGCAGTACCGTAATATGATATGCCCCTACATCAATATATTTAGAAGCAAATAGTAGCTAACAACAAACTTTAACTTCCTTTCTTGGCAAACCTATTTCCAATGGGTTTGATTTTTGATATCTACACTCGTAGCTATATATCTCTCAGCCTTCGTGTTTTTATTATTCTTATGCATAATATTTATATTTCTTAGTATGCATTACGGCAGCAATTAATACAGCACTTATTATATACAACAATAATATTTAAAAAATTGTTAGAAACGAAATGTATTATCAAGCAAACAATTTGCCAAAGCAAAAATTATTTTAACAGATATCAGCTGTTTTCAATTTCACGAAAGGTGAATTCGGAATACATTCGAAGTTGCCAAAACTGTCGAAATGTGGAACACTGAAATTAAGTTCACTCGTTTTGTAATTTCGATATCTGTTTAATTTCACTTGATTTCTGGAACCTAGCTGATAGACCGAGAGCCCGCAGCAGATTTTGGGTGTGTAAAAGTCCCAAAAAATATTGGTGGGCATAGAAAGGTCTTGCTTTGGTGAACACAAAAAAGTTAGTCTGGCTGTAGGAAGTGGGGCCAAACGTGAGTAACATATTACATCGAAATCAATATTACATCGACATCAAGTGCGTCAAAGTGTATAGGTCTTTGAAAAACAATATTTTCTATAATGCTATTTTAGAAATTGATTCTAAGGCCTTTCATGAAATTTTGGAAGCTAAAAAGGTTTATGTTAAATACGATAGATGTGTTGTTTATGAAAAAGTTGGAATCCGTCGTTGCTTCAAATATCTGGGTTATAACCATAAGCATACAGTCTGTACGAGTGATAAAATTTGTTTAAAATGTGGTGAAAAAGATCATGAAATTAAAGATTGTAAAAATGAAATTCAATGTGTTAATTGTATAAGGCTTAAAAAAAAAGCAAATCTTTCTGATATGGACATAAATCATGATGTACGTAGTTTCGAATGTCCAATCTATAGAAGACAGCTACTAAATGAGCGCAGTAAAATAAACTATTAGCAATTATCGGAATTAAGATGCCTTTGTTTGAATATTGAAGGTCTGATAAATAACTTCAGTGAGTTAGAATCCTTAGTTAATGAAAATGAATTTGATTTCATATGTGCTACTGAAACTCATACTACAGAGTTTATTGAAGATGTAGAAATTGGTTTAAAAGACTTTCAAACAGTAAGGAACGATTCTATATCTGCTCATACGGGTGGAGTATGTTTGTATATAAAAGAAGGTTGGAACATTGAAATTTTAAAAAATATTGCGTTTGAGAAAAAGATTTGGTTTTTATTGGTAAAAGTGAATAAAAATAATCTTACATATATACTTGGAGGAATCTACAGATCACCTAGCTACTCGGCGACTGTATTTTTAAATCAATTAGCAGACTGGTTGAACATTTTGAACTGTGATTTTAAGACTGTGATACTAATGGGTGATATTAATATAGATTTATTGAGAGATAGTTCCTTAAAAAATCAAATAAGTGCAATATTAAGTGACAACTCGTATACTCAACTAGTCAAAGAACCGACGAGAATCACTAAAAATTCTCGAACATTAATTGACTATGTAATGACAAATAATCCGGAGAGAGTGGAAGCAAAGACTGATAGTAAATTTAAAATTGGTGATCATGAATCTGTGATAATAAGTATTAAGGCATTATATAATTGTAAACAAATTCAAAAGAATATAAATATATTAAAATATAACTTAGTGATATTTGTCTCTAAGCTACGTAACTGTGATTTTTCTGTTCCTAATATATCGGTTGACGCATTAACAAATAAATTTTCTGAAAATATCGTACAAACAATTAATAGTTTTGTAATCCGTAAAAATATAAACAAAATTAACAATCCTTGGTTTAGTGAAGATTTAAGACTAAAAAAAAATGAAAAAGTTTCAAAATATGAGAGAGCAAAAGTGTCTTGTCTTACGGTTGACTGGAATAATTATAAGATTTGCAGAAACAGATTTAAGAACTCGCTTGACTGTGCAAAGAACAATTACATAAAAAGGAAGATAGAAATTTGTAGTGATCAAAAAACTATGTGGAGAACTTTAAAGCTTCTTGTTCTAAAAGAAAATATTAAAAAAGTAAATGAAGTAGTGTATAATGGTAAACAATACAAAAGCGATTCTGAAATGTCAAATGTGTTAAACTCTTTTTTTGTTAGTAGTATTGAGGAAATAAGAAGTAATATACCCATAACACCTTATAATAACTTAGTACCGGATTATTATTATTTAAATTTCAAATTTGAGCAAATAAATAAGAGTGAACTTCAATCAGTATTAAAGTCGATGAATAACAAAAAGGATACAAACGGAATTAATGTTAAAATGTACTTAGATGCCTTTGATATATGTGGTGATATGTTGCTGAAAATTGTGAATCTATCGTTAATTAGTGGAACCTTTCCAAATATCTGTAAACAGTCTCTTATTGTTCCAATCCCAAAAATAAAAAACTCTAATAAAGTGGAAGACTTCAGACCGGTCAATATGTTGAATCTAGAAAGTAAAATTATCGAAAAAATAGTGTATAATCAGCTTCAAAATTATTTAGAATCATTCAATCTGATATCCTTATATCAATCCGGCTTTAGAAAAAATCACAACTGCGAGTCACTTCTAAATCTAGTAATTACAAAGTGGAAAATTGACATTCATGATAACAAACTCCTTATCATTAAATAAAGAGCCCTGATGACAAAAATATGACTCAAAGAAGTTTTAAGTGTGGCATAGTGCCTGCCAAACGCGCCCAAAATACCCTAAGTTCAAGTTCGCTTGAAAGGCGCATACCTATAAACTAGGTATTTGAGATGTCTGGTGACCAAGGAAATGAATAATTTTTTGTTTTTGTTTTGTTTATTTACGATTCGGACACCATGAACAAAATAAATGTTCCATTCAGAACTTTTCTCCGATCGTGGATTTCTCTGAACGGATTAGATGATGGTAGGGCTGATACCTATTTATCTGTTGCATGTTGTTTTTAAGTCAGCATTGCAAGTCACAGCACGCACACAATATTAGCAAAACATTTCGATCCATTTTGAACTCAATCTTTTGATCTCGTCAGTCGTCATAAGGGTACCGAAATTTCTGTTCCGAATATGATATTTGAATCCGCTCATATAAACGTGGTACTTACATACACATTTATCGTTTTCGTTTGCAATGAATAAGATATATGTAAGTACAGTTGGTATAGTATTTATCTAATCTAATCGCATTAGGCGAGTTTATTAACTGACAGAATTAAATTTCATAAAAATTTAAATGGTAGGTATATTTTTAAATTTCGAACAGATATTTGATTACCTGAGCAAAAATGTGTAATTTTAGGATATTCTCGAACAAAGCTACAATTTCCCAAAATTGGACATAAATGGTGGCTCTTGTACATTAAGTGCCTGGCCACATTGAGGCAACGTGATGCAAAAAAAATTGATAGAAAAGAAACGTTGGAAAGTAAAAAACAGCACTTTTCATAGAAAAAGGTTGTGTCTGGTCGGGAGCTCTATTTCTTTTTGAGAGAGAATAATTTTCAATTAAGAGGAAGACATGGGCTGCTGAATAAGGAAACGAAGTAGTAATGAAACTGAAAGGATAAGTGAATTTATATAACCTTCCAGTTCAGCGATGACATACAAATGAAATTTTCTGTCAAAAGCAACGATATGAGAACGAAACTTGCATCACTGTACGGGTTTCATAAAATTTTATGGGCGTCGTCCATTTTTGTTGAGATGTGGTTGAATTAGACAACAACAACCTATGTACACCAACACTATTTTTGACGGGAGTTATAGCTATTTCATTTTTTATACCGACACCGGGAATCGATCATGTGCCTCCTCCACAGATGGTCAGCGCACTACGCAATTCTACCATTGTAAGTATATGTTAACTCAATTCAATTTGTGATTTTCAATCTACTGAGAAGAAGGTTATTTGATTGGTTGGTGTTTCTTTCTGGTTCTTTCTATTTTTCCTATTCGATTTAAATGCCAACATTTTTCATTTTTTTCATTTTATAACCCATTTTCTTATGTAATATCATTCCCTCTCGTTTTCACTAAAATTGCCTGTGCACTTGTTTCAATGTGGCCAGGCAATAAGACTGTGTTTAGACTGGGAAATTTGAGTCGGTACTAACGAGTTTGTTGGCAAGAGGAATGAGGGGTGAGTACTCTCGTGACGAAGATTCAAATTATAAATATCGGAAGCGTACTGTTCCAATTCCAAATGAATAAAACATTAATTCATGGAATAGGAAACAAATAGAAGCATTTAAAATAATTTATGGATGTTATCTTCTTTTATAAAATGCAAAAAAATCCGAGTCGTACAACTGCCTCAGTTTACAAAAATTCCATCCGCTTCAAGTGAGGCGTTCTCACTTGAGGACCTGTGTAATCACGAGTATTCACCACGCTCCCAAATTTCACAGTCTTAATGTGCAATGGACCCACCGGGTACACTGAACAACCACTTTATAACTAAACAAAATTGTTTCCCGCATACACCTACGAAAATTCAAAATTGTATTCATCCTTTTCAAAAGTCAATTACAAGATTTCGGAAGATACAACAAAAAATGGCTCAATTTTACAAATCAACATAAGTCAAATGTTGTTTTTTTTTATCCAAATAACAAACAAATGAAAATTTATATCCGCCATTTAATAATAAAATGAGATTTCCCGCCAAAACAAAGGTGCCACCAAAGAATAGAAAACGGCGCACCAGATACACACACTCTGTCACACACACACACACACACATACAATTTCATAAAAAAAGTTTTCCAAATCCAAACCATCGAAATGGGCGCAAAATCATACAAAGTAATGGAAAAGCAGGAAAATTGAATTTTTAGCAAAGGCACTAGTTTTTTTTTTTTTTTTTTTGTGCCCAAAACCTTTAATATGTATCTACTTACCTCGGCTTCTTCCTCGCGTTTTTTGCGATCAGCTTCGTATGCGGCAATCAGATCTTTACAATCGAGATTTTCCACTGGTTCCCAAGTGTTATCTTCATTTGGATAGCCTTTCCACTTTAGAAAATACTCAATCTAGCGGGAAGAAATTTTAATGAATAATTAATTTGTCGGCGTTAAAAAAAAAAAAAAGAATCAACTTCCAACCAACCTTTCCCTTACGTGTCCTTCGATCTACGACCTTTTCCACAGCGTATTCCTCCTCGGAAGATTCTTCTTCTGTGGGGGGTGCAGATGCGGATGCTGTCGATGCAGCTTTCTTTGGTTCGTCGCCTTCGACACTTTTAGTTTCTGTAGATCCCTTCTTGGAACGCATTTTGTTGCTTTTGGCAGAAATTTTGATATTTTTTTAGAAACAACGAAGTAAAAAGACACAAAATTGGCAAAAATTGTTTTAGAAAATGTATTCGCTTGTCGGCGGTGGCGTCTTTATTCGCTGTGGATGTCGTTTAGCACTTTCTTTTCAAGTAACGTTGCGCCGGTTCTTTTTTTTTATACGAATTTACTTCGTCAAATATTGCTTTTTATAAGGGACAGACGCAAAACTTATATTTAATTTAATTGAGGCAATTTGGTGATAAATAGACGCCTTTTTGATATTAAAGTTATTTTTTATTAATTAAAATGGAAGAAAATCCAGAGAAACTACTTCGAAAACTTTTTTTTAAATTTCACAAGCACATTCTTCGCAATTGGAATTGAAGTGTTGGTTGGTTGGCTAAAGTCACGGCAATATTTGCATTGAGCAAAATGGCGGTGGGCTTTCTTTTGAAAATTTGATGTTATCGATACATTGTGGAAGGTGAATGCGTTATGTGGAAGGCTTTGGAGATGCAAGATGAATGCGTTCAGTGTTCGAAAAGTTTTATGAATGAGTTTTTATAAATATTTTTTCATATAAGAAAATGTAAATGGGTTGTATATAAAATAGTAAATAAATAGAAAATCATCTCACGAGGCTCCACCAACTTTTGCCTACAAAATTTCAAAGTATAAACGTTTTTCTTTTTTAACTTTGTACAGAGCACAGAGTTTTTTTTAGTTAATAGATTAATAAATTTTTTCGGCATTTTAAATTTATATCAATAGGCGATAGTTAAAAGTTGTGCCAATCCTATGTTTGACGAAAAATCAAAACCCTTTTGGTTTTGCCTGATGACTGATTATATGTGTAAATAACAGACATCCTCTGACTGACCGTGTAAGATCGCTTTATAATCACTATAGTGTGCTATTACACTTTGCTACAAAACACGCGAGCCTTTCTGAACACAATGAGTGCAAAAAAGACAAACAATGAGACTGAAAATCAGCCAACGGGTGAGCCTTCGGTCCAAATTTTCTGTGACTCTTTTTGCTGGCTCTTTTCTCTTGTTCGTTATTTTAGGTCATCAACTTGTACTCCTCCGTCTCCTCCCGTGGAAAAAAATGTTTACACTCACTTTACTATATGTGAATACGTGTCAAAAGCTAAATGCGAAACTAAAAGAATGTATGATCTAGCCAAATTTGACAGTACCATTTGAAATGCACGGGCACGCATTTTCCTGAGATTATTTTCTATTTATTATTCTATGTAAATATGTTGTTAGCTTTGAATGTTTTCTTTTTATTCTGGCACATAATAACCACTAAAAATACATTAATTTAATAATTTTTGATGTACCCAATTTTTTCCTTTTTTTTTGGCATGTCCATTTTGAAACAAAATATACCATTTGAACTAATTAATCAGCAACAAAACTTAATTCAAGCCACATTTATGAAAAAAAAGGTTAAAAATGGAGCCGGTCAAAAAAGTTCCATATACTACGGAAAAAACCCTAGTTTCGATACCACCCTAATACCATGTTGCTCACGTGGTATTGACACGCTGGTGGTTTACCAGTATACTATGGTATTGATACCACCAGTGTGTCACAGGTATAATAGCGTGAGTCTCACCGAATATTTTTTAAAGAGGAATTTGTTAAAATTAGAGCGTGTTTTATTTATTATTCTATGTCTTATAGCAAGGTGTAATAGCACACTACTGAATGACTTCATTGTGAAATCGATAACTCACATTTTATCGAAATGTTGCATTTCGATGAATTTGTCGACACATTTTTGAAAATGGATGAGTTCAGCTAGAAAGTGAAAAATTAAATTAAAATTCTTCTAGTGGTAGTTCGGAGGGCCCTCCGAGTGAAAAAAAACCTTCCTAAATTGGTTGATTGACTGTTAAGAGTGATGTTTGGGAGTGCTAATTTGCCTTCCTGAATTGAATTGGGAGTGTTGGGAGTGCTTTCATAATTTAATACCACATACATATTGTTTACATCGATCATATGGTCAAAGCCATATAAAACAAAACGCGTAGTGTGTTTTCATTTCTTTTTTATATTTCAAGAACTTAAATAATAAGTGTAAATTGGAACGAATATTGAAAAAACACTTTTTAACTCGTTTTTGCTTCGTTTGAAGTTACAAAAAATAAATGTAAACAATCTTTGGTCAACTATCCCATGCACAATTGAAAAAAAGGAGTGTTTTTAATGATCCATTGGATTTCTATTTCCCTCCTCTTCGGAGTCAAACCACTCGAATATGACATAACGTGGCTAGAGTTACACGCGGACTCACTTTAAAGGCTGTAGTACATGGAATGTAAAAGCCACATTTTCGTGTGTCTCTGACGTCAAATTTTGTCCCAACTGTTACATTCCGTGTAATATCCTGTTGTATGTAACCCTCATATTATGTTACCACTTCACTTTTCGACGAAATGAAACCTAAGTTGAATTTATTTGGATGAAGAAAATAATTGTGGATGGTAGTTCTTCTTTCTCACACCATTTGGACCGAGTCAAACACAAGAGCCACATACAGCAGAGCCGCAACGTTTGTTGAGCCAATGTAAGTATTTGAACAACAATTGTTACAAACAGTTTGAGTCCGTCCATTTTATTAGCCACACACTATTGAGCCATTGAGCAAATCTATTTAAACATTTCGTGGGCTACTAGACGTTGCAGGCTATTGATCCATTACTCTTGCAATGAGTGCGAAAGAAAAAAATAGACAAAAAACATCTTCATTTTTTTATGTATATAAAATCAATGGTATTACTACTGGTATTACACGTTACAGTATTATTTTGAATTTTTCAAATGATGTTTAGTAATAGTATTCTATTTTTATTAGGGATAGGAAAAACCGTCCGGTTTAAACCGTAACCGGTTTTTTGTTTCGGTTGACCGGTTTTTTCGATATTTTTTTTTTCTCTTCGGTTAAGCCTAGTATGCAGCTGAAGTGAAACGAAATTTTCCGTCGTCTCCAAAAGCACAGACGAAATGATAACGAAACGGTACCGGACAAATTGTTATGTAGAGTTTCGCCATTTGCAAAAAAAATATTTTTCAAAACACCAAAAAAAAAACAAATAAAAATAATAATAACCCATTTTATAATAATAATAACCACAAAAACAAAAACACGAAGAAAATACAAGTCAAAATTTCGCGAGCAATTAATATCCCAGTCAATTAAATTGTGTGCGAAAAGAGTGTAGAGAGTAGTTGAGACTTGAACCGGTTATCAACCGTTTCACCGTAAAGCTGCGTACCACTACCACAAAACGAAAAGAAGGACGAAAATTTTTGTTTATCATTTCACTGTGTCATTTTTGTATGGGATTTTTCGTTTCACTTTAGCTGCATACGAGGCTTTCGGATATATATGTATTACATTAGTACCGTATTGATTTTATGAACGTAGCTTTACTAAAAAACAACTTATAGTTTTTATTTTTATTATTTTTTCAAGCGATCAAATCTAAAATTAACCGAAAACTGGTTATTTTAAAAACCGGTTTTTTTCGTCGGTTAAAACCGGCCGTCCGGTTAAACCGAAAGAAAAAAAACCGGAAAAACCGATAACCGGTGTTTTTACAAATAACCGTCATCCCTAATTTTTACATGCAAGTATAGTTACTAGAGGCAAGAACCTTTTGAGATTAAAATCAAAAGGTGTGTCCAGACCTAAGAAAAATTGTTTAAAAAAACATTTCTTAAATGTTTCATATTTGTTCAAATGAAACAAATATTTTGTTTGTCACGACGTTTCGTCCATGTATATGGACATCATCATGGACCCAAAAATAAATAAATTATTTAATATAAATGTAACAATAATTATTGTAAGTAGTATCTGTACTGTGAATAATTTGTAAATATTTGTTAACATATATGTATATCAATGCTAATATAGAAATCATTGTTCACCTGATGATGTCCATATACATGGACGAAACGTCGTGACAAACAAAATATTTGTTTCATTTGACCTAAAGCCCATTCAACAATAGCTTACATATAGTAACAAAAAAAAGTTACCAACATCTTAAGATGTTTCATATTTGTTTAAAAAACATTTCAGAAATGTTTCTTTTGGTGTGGACGTTTAAAGAAACATTTCTGAAATATTTCTTGTTTCCATTTTGTCATTCACGTGACATTTTCAGAAGTTCACAATTACAAACAAATAATTTTTTTTCTGTTCTATTTGCGGAACATTGAATGTTTCCCATCGCGGATGGGAAACAGAGAAACATTTCAGAAAAGTTCATCAAGCGTCCAACCTAAGAAACGTTTCAGAAACATTTAATAAACATTTCAGAGATATTTAACAAACATTTCAGAAATGTTTCCCTATTTTGATAAATGTTTCTTAAATGTTTATGAAATGTTTCTTAGGGTTGGACAAACCTAAAAATATACCATGACGATGATAGCGAATTCGGAAAAGTGGGAAAATACTGTCCTTGTCTATACGTATAAGCACTAGCAGTATAAACGGTTTGAACGATTTCTTTCAAAGTTTGTTTCTGGGGTCTTTAGGGTAACGTACAGAGAAGTTTTCGAATTTGGAAACCTAGGTCTAAAAATAACGGTACCTGCTACCTGCCATATAACGGTTATGAAAAAGCTTGTTTTGCTCGAAAACGTTTCCAACGATTTTGATTAAACTTGACATGACACATCGATTCACGATTCGACAATTGTTAAGACGTATTTTTTGTGAAAAACTGTTTTTCAACGCAAACGTTGCTCCAATGATACTATTCGTCAGTCAACATTCCAGTCAAATTAGAGGTAGTGTTCTTATGTATTTTTTTATATTAATCGATCAGTTTGTCCATAAATGATTGAAGACACGTCATAAAACGGAAGATACGATCTTATATGCGATATTCAGGAGACTCTCATTAATTGGTGCAATCAAAAGAGGTCTATTTTTTCAACTGTCTTCAGTTCCTCAACTTCGGATGGATGGGATTAGTGTCTGTCATCGAATATTTCGATTAGGTTTCATAAAAAATGGTTTTTCAATATCTTCATTCCTCATCACCGACATTGATTCTACTTCCACGTTCCAATGTTTGTTCTCCTAGGCTTCTTTCTACTACTATTATAAACTGTATTCTAGCTGTAACACGTTTCCATGCCTTTAATCTCTGCTTTTAGAGTTTAGTAACAGCTGTAGTTTCCTTTTACAGGATCGCATTTAACGTAACCAGTTTTACTGTATGAGCTGAGCTCGTCGTCACTCATCATCAAAAAAAAAGTAGGTACATCGACTGTGGGGGTTTTTATGGCATCTTCTCATACCTGACCAATGCCAGGTATTGTAAATTGAGGCTGCACGACATGGAATTCTTTGTAATTCTTTTCACAGGAAAACCTAAAACATTATATTGTCTCTCCCTATATTTTATTGTTTTTGTTGTTGTTTTATTAAAAACTATATTTGTTTAGAAATATTCTTAAAGTACTAAACAAACTTAGTCTACCGATAACACAAGCTTTTTTCCTTACTTCGTTCACATTTCGCTTATAATCGTAATTATTTTTTTTGTTTTTCTTTATTTTTTATTTTATTTTTGTCTTGCTTTCATACCGCTGCTGCAAATTTATTTGCTTGTTTAGAAAGAGAACCGAAGTTATGTTTAGTAGCTCTTGGAATTATCCGGAATTGTTTTATAAACAAAAATAGGTTATTTAGTTGATTTTTAGATTAAAAAAAAAATAAATAAATATTTAAACATTCCTAAGACCCTGGCGAGTTTTTTTACGCCGAACTGCAAAATGCATCTGAAATATCAAAGAGTATTTAATAAATAAAAAAAATATCGTATAAAGGCAATTAGATTTACATCTTGTTCACGTTCCTTAGCACGTTGCTCTTCGTATAGTTTTATTAAATTTGGACAAATTTCTTTGAGCACATCTTCGTTTTCCCATTGAGCGCCAGGTTTATCAACCCATCGAAAGAGATATTCAATCTAAAATGAAATTTATGAAAGGGAATTAAAACTTCAAAAATATATAAATATTTTTACTTAAACTGAAAAACAAGTTTGAACGATGCGAAGGCGTCACAAAGTTATTGAATGTATTGCAAAGATCCCCATGAAGAAACCGAAATGTTTACGAAATAATTAAAAGGATAAAAATAAGGACGAAGCCATGCCTTAAATATAACATTAAGGCCCTTCGTCCACTTGAGCAACGCAACCGCAATTCATAAGGAAATTCCATAAAAAAATAACACGCAATTTTCGTACAACATAGTTTTTTTTATTTTTTATACGAGTATTGCTTGTGAGTTGCATTGCGTTGATGAAGTCCACGAAGGGCCTAAGATCTTCTTAGGAGATTTTAGCGCCATGATTGGGAAAGAAGGCATATATGTTTTTAGCAATTGCGAAATACAGCTTGAGCTACATCAAATCCGGCTAACGGCCTAATACTGGTTGACTTTGTAGTGGGGAAAAACATCGTGGTGAATCGCCTGAGATTCTCACATCTCTAAAAAACAAAAACACATGGCGGTAACTGAATGTAGAATCTGCGACCAAACCGTCACATTGATATTGACGAAAGACACTCCTCTCGAATAACAGATGTACCTACGTATTTTAAGAGGAGGCAGCATTGACTCTGACTATTAAATGGTTGGTATCATACGTATATCTAATGAAGCCTCAGAAGAACAACAGCCGTTGGAACACTAGAATGCCTAGTGACTGTCAAAACCTATAACGCTGCATCGGTGATACTGGGATTCTCAAAGCCACCCCCAGAGAAACCATTTGTTCGATATTGGCTAGTAAGCTCTAAGAAAAATATGGAAGTCATTGTGGATGATGTGATATAATGTTTAAATGCTGTTGATGAGGTCGTGACGGTTTTAAATGAGGTAGCGATATTCATAGAAACGACAGAACACCAGAATATAGGGTTCAACCATAGTCCAGTTCTTCATCGTTAGTGGGAGTGGGCGAACCCTTCTAAAATAAAACAGCCTAACACTTTGTTGCATAAGCGTGCACGTTTTCATTCTAATCATTCCGCAGTATACATTACCTTCTCTCGTCGCACGTCAACGAACCTCTTACTCTTGTTCGAGAACTATTAGTCTTCCTGAAGGAATACTAACGCTTCAAAGTCGAGGAGATGTAGAGATGCTACGGCATGAAAAATATATGATAGATTTGCAGGCACAAGTGGAACCTGTAAGGACGCAGTCGCTTTTGGAGTGGACATCAATTAGCTTTTTGCTTTTTTTTTTCATCCTGCGATGATCAAGTGGGTCTTTTCAAATGGAAATGATCTGATTAGGAAAGCATGCCCGAAAAATTTGGAATGGAATCTGAGTATGAACCATCTGCCCGAGCTCAGAAAATGTGATTTCTTAATTTGCATCAAATACACAGAGACATTCTTTAGCAAATCACGAACCTAAGATCTAAGAGATTCTTTCTATTTATATTTTTTAAAGCCTCATAAATAAAAAGACTTTCCGTCATCGTTAATGGCTGCGCGTTAAGAGTTGAAAACGTTAATGGCTGCGCGTTAAGAGTTGAAAACGTTAGTGCAACTAACTTAGTTACTCATCGAATGGTCGCAAAGTCGAAAGGTAAATGAACTGACCAAAAATGTGTTAGTCCCTAACAAAATCGAATTCTTATATACATACAATGAAGTAAAAAATAAAGGGAGAAGAATGTACAGTTTTAGCAATGTAATGTCAACACTTGAGACTTGATTTTTTTTAATGCCATTTCCCATTCAACGTTCGGAAGGCTTCCTAGTGAAAAAAAAACTCCCTAAGCCGTTTCATTTATTGTTCGGAGTACTGTTTGGGAGTGCTAATTCGCGTTTGGAGGTTCTTACATTTACTAATGCCGTTTTCGGTTGTTCGCCCAGAAGCGTCCGGGAGCGTCCAGTAGGCCTCTGAAACCATTCGCTTGGCACTCAGAATGACAGTTTCTTTCCTGGAAAGAAGAGTTTTGCCTTCTGAATTTCAATTCAGAATCAAAGCCAGAAGTACTCATATTTGAATTGTTTTAAACTTCAAAACACTTTCATCTGCCATTTTTCGGTTTCCACATTAATAATATTACAACAAATTTGTTAAAATTTAATGAAAACTTAAAAAAAATTGTAAAAAAAAAACAAAGTTTATAAAGTGAAAAAGATAACAACAGCTAGGTTCCACATTTCACTTTTACTCGAAATGAAATCCAAATTCACCGAAAATAAAATTGGGTGTTCTAGAATTCACCGCATTGATTTCGTTTTCACGTTTTCCGAAATCGATACAAATTAAAATTGTTGTTTTCCACAAATTGATTTTGTCGATTTTTTATTGATTTCAAATCGATTGTACATATTCAATGTGAAATAGTAGAAACGAAGAGACGCGGTTAAAAATATGAGTACAAAAATCCATGGAAAGGTCATCAGCATCTTTTTGAATCGATTTTGGATATTTCCTTCCCTAGGAACGCAAAATTGCGTGCGAATTGAAAATTTTGCAAGTAGCACTTACTGGACAATTTGCAGTACCGTAATATGATATGCACCTACATCAATATATTTAGAAGCAAATAGTAGCTAACAACAAACTTTAACTTCCTTTCTTGGCATTTCAATTTCCAATGGGTTTGATTTTTGATATCTACACTCGTAGTTATATATCTCTCAGCCTTCGTGTTTTTATTATTCTTATGCATAATATTTATACACTTAGTTACAAAAAAGTGGCGCACCTTGAAATTTTGCAACATTTTGAAGTTACTTAGGCAAATAAACGTTTTTCTGGTACAGTTTTGTTTATTAACATAAAGGTAAGTCATTCATGTAATAAAAAACGAAAAAATAGGAAGAACTTAGAAATAAACCATAAATTAAGGAAAATGGGCATAAACTTCAATTTTACATTTTTTACATTTTTTTTTTAAACTAGTCCTTGTTTCTTCAATAGTGGGTATTGCCTCCACGAACATCTAATAAAGATTTAATTCGCCTGGGCATACCTTGGATAAGGTTGTCAAAATTATAACAACACATCAAAAAGTATGACTGCGCCACTTTTTTTGTAACTGAGTGTATTTCTTAGTATGCATTACGGCAGCAATTAATACAACTTTTATTATAAACAACAATAATATTTAAAAAATTGTTAGAAACGAAAATCATCAAGTTAGGTTAACAGAATAGACACTTAGTAAATGCAAGAACCTCCTAATGTGTTATTCAAAAAATTTTTTAGATGGTCAGGCGGTGATTATTCACCATGAAAATACTTTGGAAATGTATATTCAATGGTATCGTCATGTTTGATTGTTATCCCAAAGCTTTTTTTTTGCACGATACATTCGTGCCTGCCTTATAGTACCTTAGCTATAATCTATCTTGAGATTCCTAGCAAGAGAAAATAAACTTGAAAAATTGAACGTTAACACTCTGTTAAATCAATTCAAAAATATCGTATCCTAACAGACACATCCTTATGGAAGTTTTGAGTACTTAACACAATTGTGAATTAAAAGGGTCCGGTTATAGCGATTAGGAAAATGAAACAGAACAATTTTTAAATCGGTAATTTACTATCTTTTCATTTGGTTTAAAACATAAATACTTTGAAAGTCTCAGACAGAAGATAGTTGATAAAAACAAAAAAAAAAAAGATTCATCAATTTCGAATGCATGGATTTTCGATGAAAGAGTCTGATCCCAAACAATATCGAATGCTATTTAAAAATCAATCGGAATTATCTATCAGTTTCCTTACGATTTAAAGATCGGCAAAGCGTTTGTAAGCTTTGTAGATCCATTGATGAAGTGAACAGCAAAATTGGGATTGTTGTTGGTCCCATTCAAAATCAATAACGACATCGAAAAAAGAAGAAGAAGAAAATGCATAGATTGGTTCCACTTTTCGATATGATAAGTTATCGAATAGTGACTTCGAGGTAGTTAGTGAATTTGTATACCTTATGGGCATTGATGTAAGCTCAACAACAAACATCAACGCAAAAATCAAACGTAGATTGACTATTGCTAATCGCTGTTTCTTTGGGCTCGGTAAGCAATTGAGGAATAATACCATACAGAAAAGAAACAAGGAGACTCATCAATAATGAGTAAAACTCGGTTAATGTATTCGATAAAAGGAAAATTCCTACGTACCATTCATGGCTCTTTTTATTGATAAGGAACATAAAATCTGTCGGAGAATATACAATGACGAACTATACGTTGACATACGCTTAGTTAAAACAAACTTTCATCTTCAACATGTAAATTGCGATTGGACACTGACGTTCCAGTCTATAAGGTCTTCAACGTTAAACCAGAAAGAAGAAGGCACAAGGCAAACCTCACCTTGGACTGATCAAGTAGAAGGAGATCCCCAACGAATTTTTATACGTATCTGGAGACGCAGGCTACAAATTGAGTGGACCTAGAGAAGCCAAACTATTCGACGCCAAAGTAGGCCCAACTTAAGTTTTTTTTTCTATTTGACTTATAGCTCCGTAGAATCAAGGCCTAGTGACTTCAATTTAGTTCTACAGAATTGGAGAGGACATGAATTTTTTCGTAAAGTCCGAACGATTAAGGTGAGATGCACTTTTCATGAAAAAACTTAAGATGTGCTCAGCGCTTAAACTCACACTTTTGACGTAATATTCCGACACATTTTCATGACATTAAAATGTAGGGATGAAATTAGGGACGAAAAAATACTTTTTTCCATCCTACTCAGGAAGTTTACGTAGTTGCTGCTCGATAAAATCATAAAAGTAATTGCATTCAACTACAGTAGTAGTCATAATGCCAACTGTGTAAGCAAATTAGCTTTTTTTATGAGTTGAACTTAGGAGTATCGTTGGAGACAAGGGTGGGAATTAAAGACAAAGTTGTACTTGTAAGCATTTTTCACAAATTACCAAAACAAAAACTACTGCATTTTTTTGTTTTAATTAATAAAGGTTTTATCTATACAGCTTCATTGATATATGACTAGTTTGCTTTATGTATGATAAATTGTTTTACTTATGCTACCCAATTCAAATAAAAACAAAAAAAGTTGTTTTGAAAAAACCCATAACTGCATAACTGTTTTTTGTTTGTGTTTTTCTAAATATACAACATTTAAAGATAACCCCGCAGGTTTACGTCACACAAATAACCTCTGTTGATAAGTTTTTTTTTTGTTTTTTAACTTTTCTATAAGTTAAAACACAAAATATTAATATTTAATATATTTTTTTCTTAAAACATCACCACGAATGGCTATTTTTGATTTATCAACATATTTGAGAAAAAAAAAATCAATAAAATTGTTACTTACCTTGCCCATTTGGGATACTTTTCCAAGAATATTCTGGACTCCGCCCTCTGGAGGCGGATCTTCTATTGTATCGGCTTCGCCTGCGAGCTGTTGGGCACTTGCTTCATCACTCAAAAAATCATCATCATCGTCGTGAGGCGATTCAAAGGACAACGGCAAATGCGAGGGATCTAGTATACTTTTACTTCGTCCACCTTCATTCAAAGTGTCCTCGTCGTCGTCGTCTTCATCGTCACCTTCGTCTGGACACACTTTGCCATGCTGATTGTACTTAAATCGAACTTTTTTCGTGATTTTCTTTAATTTCTTTTTGTCAGATGAAGAACTCGACGATTTCTTAGATGGCGACTCATAAGTTATTGTTCTGTCTGAATCATAACCATCGCTATCATTTTTGATATCTACACACGTTACCGCCGAACCAGTAGCCTCATCAACTGGTGTTTCGACAACAACGACGGCAGCGACTTCTTCGTTATTTGTCCCCGTGGCCGACGAATCATTTTGTTGGCCATCAACTTTTTCTAAACTATTCTCGTCAGCGAGTGTAGTATCTTTGAGATCGTCTGAGATCTGTCTGACTTTTGACTCGAAACCTCGAGAATCATCTTTTGAGTTGCTACTCGTCGTAGTCTCAGGCAGATCTTTGTTGTCTTTTACAACAACAACAACTAATGCGGCATCATTGTCGTCGGTGGCTGAGGTGTTGTTGGCTGCATTAATAATTGTTGTCGGCGGCGAGCACTGCTGTGGCGGTGGTGGTGGCGATGGTGATGCTGGTGAATCTTTCGGGTCAGACATATTGATTCCTCCGGGTTCGGTGGTTGGTGCGTCTGCAGCATTCTTTTCACTCACTAATGGCATGGAAATTTTAATTATAACTACAAGTTTTTTGTGACAAAAAAGTAATTTTTATTTTTTCTTTTCTTATACCTGCTGCATCCGGCTGTTTTTTCGATGATGAACTGTCATCGTCGGCGACCACGCATTTTTTCTGCAAGGACTGATCAAGAGTATCACTGCCGGAATCATCACCCTTGGGATCCATTGTGCATTTGGGTTTTTATTTTATTTTGTTTTTACTAAATACTATACAATTTAACTAAAAAAAATTGATGTTCAAAAAAAATTTGCAAACAGAGAAAAATTTATTTTATTATTCTCGTCTGTTTATTTTTGTTGACTTTTGTTTAAAGTTGCACCACCAATCCGTCATAATTTTTTGGATTCTATTTTGATGGAGACGGGTGTGTTCGTAGAATATTATTGTGGATTGTGTGGATGAAGGTTATAATCTAGGGTACTAGATTAAAATGAATCGACAAATTTGCTGTTTTTAAGCTCTTTTCCATCGGCATAAGAGTTTTTCTTTTTATTTGTGGGACTTTCCGTAAATCAATTTATTTTTGATCTGCGATCAATTTTTTACAGTTAACGCGTTCCAATGGGCAAATAAATTGAATAATTTTTTGATTTCCGATCAATTTTGCAGATCTTGATTTTTCGGCAGATTTAAGGATGCCCCAAACCAACGCGACACCGCGACAGCGACAGAAGCTGCCGCAGTCACCGCGACAGAGGAAACGCAATTAACCGCGACTTTTGATATTCCGCTGACGATTATGGTGGTTAATTGACTAGTGTGAAACTGTAAACGCAAACTGTCAAGCGTTCATCAGGCCGCGCTGTTCATGCCTGCAGTTGAGTGTGAATCAAATCCCTAACTGGTAGAGCTTCTAAGATACAGGTTAGATTTTTCGTACAAGAGGGAAACATGCAGTAAATTGCAACTTTACTAGAATTTGCTTTTCAAGGCAACGAAGTTGGCACAACACAGTCGATAAAAAGAAGATACGAGATTAAAAAAATTAGAATAATAGTCCAGTCAAACGGTAGTTTCACGTTACAAAAAATATACAAATGGATTTTTTTCGAATTCTATGTTTTTTGGACTATTGCACTTTTTTCGGGTTTCTGCTAACGTTTCGGATACTATGCGTATTAGCTGAAATTTCACCCGCAACAAAATGGAAGACCATTAAATTTCCCACAAAATGCATGTATATTGTTTATTTCTTAGGCGTACCATTAGCCCGTTAGAGCTCGTTGAAATTTCAACATAATTTCCCATTTCTGTGTAAAAAAAAAACAATTTGTTTTTACATATGAGTTTTTAACGGTTTTTTTTATAGAAATAAGAAATTATGTTGAAATTTCAACGCACTCTAACGGGATAATGGTATGTATATATGAGTTTTGTAAGAAATTTAATGGTCTTTAATTTTGTTGTGGTAAAATTTCAGATAAGACGCATAGTTTCTGAGATCTTAGCAAAAAACTGAAACCGTGGCTTTTCGCGGAAATCTCAAAACGCAGTGAATTAGTGAATTAACTGAAATATATTTCTTTAATACCTAATAGGGGTCAGTGAGTGAAGCAAATGCGCAGTTTAAGTCTAAATTTATTGAATTGCCCCCCTGGTAGCCACAAAAAATATCATTTCAACAACATACCAAGTATTTTTCGGATTTTTTTTTAAACAATAGATTTAGTTTTTTGTTAAGAAACAAAATAACTTAAAGTTTGACTTGTTATTAAAATTGAATATAACAAAAGTAACATTAACTAATTAATTCTTTCGTACAATTTGACCAGTTTTTGGATTGACAAAAATAGTTGTTTGACTTGACAGTGGTGGAAGCATCAGTGCTGTCTTTTTACATGGACTTGAACTTGTAATTGAAGTCTTGCTTTGTTGTATTTTCTTTATAAGCTCTTTTTCGACTGTTTTAAATCTACTATTGATATTAGAATCATACTTTGAAGCAATAGTATTCTCAATTAATGTTGGTTTTTCTTTCTTTGTCATCAAAGTAGTTGTGTCGGGACATTCAATTGAATTTGCAGTGCTAGTTATTTTGTTAACATGATCTCGTGATGATTTTTCTCTGGAAATTTTCTTTAAGCATTGAAACTCGGATTCAGCTTGAGAACGTTTTAGAACTCTGTAATGACTTTGTTCATGACACTTCATTGCCGAATGACAGCTGCTTTCAAATGAACAATAGGGACATTTTTCTATAGATGATGTCTTGACTGAAAACTTGTTATTTCTTTCAGAAGTCGTCATTACACTTATATCAAGAGATTTTTTACTAACGGTATTATTTGATGATTCATGTGTCTTTATGTGCTTATTCAAATCCAACTTATTTGTACTGACATAAGGGCAAAAATTGCAATTCAGTTGTACAGATTTAAGATGAGTTGAAGCATTCTTTTCTTCTTCTTTTGAATCTTTTAGAGTTATTTTTAGCATTTCGGTAGATAGTTTTTTATCTGAATATAAACTGCAAGCTGCAGTTTCGATTTTTACCTGACTGGTACATATTTTATCCTTATTGTTTTCAAATTGTACATTTAGTGTTTCATTGTTCGATGAAAAATCTAACATTTTATAAATCTGATGTTTTCCATCGATGCTCCGATCGATAGCTTCGATGCGAATAGATCCAAAATGTTTTAAACGGCAGTGACGCTGAAAAACAACAACAATAGTTTGTTATTACTTTTTTTTACCGAACGATGATCTCAAAAAGATTATTGTTTATTTTGAGTTGCTATAATTTGAGCAAGACGAAATGATGTAGGAAGATATTTTACGATAAAAATCACATTAACATTTTGTTTAAAAATTTGAAAAACTGTATTCTGAGTTGGTCTGAACTTTAAAAATGACAGGAACATCAAATAATTGTGAATATGTTAATGCTATAACTAAAATTAACATGTTTGGTTGATTTTTTGACTTTCTTTTAATCTTACATTTATCAACACCTTCTTTATTCACTTATCTAATAAAAATGTATTTTTTTTTATCTTGTATAGTCTTTTTTACAGTAAACTAACTGCTAGTATGAAGTCCTGCGGTGTAAGGGATTATGAGAATAGGTATATCGCCTTTTAAAAAGCACCATTGTTATAACCGACTTGTCAAACAAAATTCCAACGTTTCACTATGCTTTTCAATTATACGGTCAGTCATTTGACATCAATTGTAATAGACCGTGTTTAGACTGGGAAATTTGAGACCGGACCATAGAATAATAAATAAATAGAACACCAACTCAGGAGGCTCCACCCACTTTTTTTTAAATTGTAAACACAATTGTGAAAAGTGGCAAATGGACAGTTTAGTTTTGGTTGCTTTAAATACAAATTTGGTAAAAACACAGTCTGGAATTTTTTTGAGGAAAAAATAAATGTTCTTTTGATTAGTTTGTTTTTTTTTTCCTTGTAATTTGGCTTAATCACGAGAGTACTCAACACACCAGACTCAAATTTCCCAGTCTAAACACGGTCTATGCTTGCATTTGTTTGACGAAAAATCAAAACCCTTTTGATATTGCCTAATGACTGATTATATGTGATGACAGACCGTGTAGAGGTCGCTTTAGACCTTATGATCTACCTATATGCTGTTTCCGTTTCATTTTACTGATTTCCTTTTTTGTTACATTTTGAATTAAGCATTTCCGTTTCTCTTTAATTTAAATTCGTGTCTTCTTTTGTTTAATTTAATCGCAGCTTTCAAATTCTAAACCAAAACCAAAACAGAATTCAAAACAGAATAACACTATTTATATTTACCTGAATAACGTGTTTCCAATTCGACACCTGGTGACAATGCCAACAACGATATGGTGCTAATGCTTTAGCGGTGGGGTTAATTTGATCCGTGGCTATATCAATGACTGAAATAGTTTTACATTTGTTACTTTTCGAATATGATTTTGAGGCAGAATTACTGCCGATAGATGAAACAGGCTTCTCTATTGCTGAATCGATTGAACTTGAAACAATCGTTTTGCAATTATTTTCAACATTATCAGTCACGGACTCTTTATCAAAACTTGTTGATCTTTTTATTTCCGGGAAAATCTCAACTTCTACAGATTGATTAATTTTTGAATCTTGACAACATTCAGAATTGGTATTTTTATTGTATTCCCTTTTTGTTAATTCAAGTGATGAAGATGGATTAATGATGGTCTTAGATGAAGTCAAAGAGTTTTGAAGATCATTTTGATGTTTTATTTTAACATGAACTAGAACTGCATCACGATTAGAATGTCTAAAAAGAATTAAAATAAAAATTAGTTTCACTTCAAAGAAATAAACCATCACTATCGTCCTCACTTGAAGTTACACTTGTTGCACTTATAGAGAGGTTTGTCTCCCACTTCCATACTCAAGTAGTCACAAGGACGACACCGTTTTAGTCCAGTTTGTGAGTGATTATTATTTTGTTCAGTGCACAAAATATCTTTAGATGTGTTTGCTGCATCTATAGAAATCCCAAGATCACCATCGGCGAAAATATTAAAATTAAAGTCTTTCTCTTGTTTCTCACCTTTGGGCACTTGTTCTTTATCGAAATCTACTTTGTCCAAATCACTTGAATCTTTCATACAATCATAATTCCCATTCGAAATCATTTCACCACATTTTTTGAATTTCACATCACCATCTTGGTCTGATACATTCATTAAAGTAATGCAACTGTTATACTTGCCATAGTTACGTGAGCCATCAGTATCTCCATGCATGAGAACACGTGCATTCTTATGACTTGGACTCCGAATCGTCCTCAAACGAATATGTTTGGTAATATCCCAACGCCAATTTGAACGATAGGCACACAACGAACACTTGAATGGTTTTTTATTTTGATGACCAACGATGTGCACATGAAACCGAGATGCAGTGCAAGCCCAAAACGAACAACGGGGACATTTAAAGACTTTTTTATATACAGGAAGATCGGTTTCTTCTTTTGGTGTTATTACTGAAGTCTCAATCTAAAAATAACAATGATTGGATATGTACAATAATGGAGTACACTTTGGTTTAAAAGTCAATTATTAGTAGTAAGCTATTCAATGCAATAAACAAAAAGTTATATTATATATTCTCTTACATACAATTGGAGGAGGACTATATAACTTAAGATATTACTCACCTCACTAATATCTTGTGTTTCAGTTTTAATATGAGAACTTTGCAACTGTTCAAAATCATCTTTGATGTTCATCAAGATTCCCTTAAGGATGCTGGAATCCTCAACGGCAGTTTCATTCTTTCTCTGATAATTAAAATCCATTTGGTTGTAATTGGTCCGGTCATCTATATTCGACTTAATGCTCAGATCTAACGGTGTGTTCTTGTTTTGTTCATATGATAACGAGCAAGACTTCTCATGAACTATAGACTCCGAAAAGCAATTCGATATGTAACCACAATCACAGATGATACTTAAATTATCTTCAAACAATTTTGGATCACCAAAAACCGTCTTGCCAGAAACTTCCATACACATTAACACATTACTTTGTTCCGGCACTACCTCGACCACATCACTTGCTTCCATTTTGGTCATAATGTCTTCAATTTCATTTTCTGCAAAATAAATAGCTGCTATGTCCCGCAGAGTCTTGCGGGATGATTTGAGATCATAGGATAGACTGTCAATATCGATAATACATTTTGGGGGAGAAGGCAGTGGCGGAAGTGATATAAGATCTGAAAAAACATCTTCTGTTAAAGGACGCTTTCTTGCTTGTACCGGAATTTCATCAGTTGTAGATCCATGAACCATCTTCATGTGTCGCATAAGTTTTTGATAATGACGAGAAGCATACAAGCAGAGACTGCAATTGTTGATGGTTATTTTCTCGCCATGGGAATCGCGTAGATGAGTGAGGTAAAATCGAGGATTTTGAGTAAAATACGGACACAAACTGCAGGAGTAGTTTCTTTTGATTTTACATTGTGGAAGATCAATGTTTTCCTTAGATTCACCGGGCACTTGGTAATCCATGGTTATTTTTTTTTAAATAAAATAATTATAGTAATCGACAAAAAAATTCTTAGAAAATTTAATTTGTATGAACTTCAAAACTTCTTGATCTGGCCTTCTTCGATTGAATAAGAAATCAAGATTTTTGTTATTATAAATGTTAAGTTGATCGAAAAGAATTTCATAGAGAGCTATGTTTTATTTTCTGATGAGGTATTGAATTGGCTGATTTTAATGTAGGTACAAAAAAAAAAATGGGGTGGTTGAAGTAGAAAATTGACTCTTCTATTATGAAAACAAGTTGTCGGTTCTTACTTACATAAATTAATAAATTAATGCAACTTCAACAAAAAGCTTGTTTTGATTAGTTTCATTTATGTTATCTTTAAACCAATTTTTTTAATAAAAATCTTTGAGCGGTTTCTACTATAACAGTTTTATTCACAATATAACAGTGTCGATCATATGTACTTGCTTTTTTTATTTCTCGTTATAACGAGTTAACGGATTTTAATTGAATTCTTATAAAAATATCTGAATAGGCAAATTATAGCAAACTTTTTTATTTTTATATAATTTTGTTTTCAGTAAAATATAAAATAAATATTTTAGAAACCAGTTAACGGGTGGGTTCAATTCATCGAAGGGCACGTTCAGAACATTTTTTACCTAAATATTTAGGAAATTTTGTGGTCTCTGAGTAGTCAGATGTCACAAAACTCATTTCCAAGTTAAGTAGTTTTCATTGGAAAGTTAGGTAATTTTTTACTGGAAATTTAGTCAAGACAAACGTATCATCAGTCAACAACATAACACAGAGTCTCCACGATCTAGATTTCATAGAATGCAAGATAGCATTCTATTAAAATTGCCTATGGAGACCGCAAATAGTATTCTATGAAAAATTTCTTGCAATATTATATTGCTGAGCTCATAGCATGCTATAGATAGTATTCTATGAGCTGTCATTTTCATATTGACTTTTCTCTTTTATTTGTATTTGGACTGAATAGAATAGTACATTTTATAGCATTCTAGCAATCTTTCTTTCTATAAAAAGTGACAGATGGTAATCTATGAAATCTTGCTCGTGGAGACACCGTGTAACAACTGATTTGAGTTTGTCATTAAACTGAAAATTCAACTTTGTTAGAATCTACTATATTTACCTATTTTATGTGGGTACTTTTTGCGTAATGAAAAAATATTTTTTTTGAAATGGAAACATATAAATTTTTTGTGTTTTCATATTGGATTTCTTAAAGAAATGTTTACAGATCTTCTTGCGTCGATTTAATGTTTGAAAAATCGAGAATTTATTAGTTGAAACAGATGTAATCTCACAAGTTATGAATATACATAATACTGCAATATCAGTGAATATCAAAGCAAACATTTTATAAAAAAATGTTTAATAGCGTATTTAACTTTTGGTAAAATATTGACAGCAAAATATGAGTTTAAGAATCATAAACTAACAATATTTTTATTTGTTGTAAAAAGTGTGTATTATTTTTATTTCTAAAACATTTTGCTACCAAATAGGTAAATATTTTTTTGTTTTTCACAGTGCGAATTCTTCAAAGTAAAATCCAAAAGTAAATTTCAACAGATAACATTTGTGAAATTGACTAGATATTTATGTCATATTCGGCTGGAAGTTCGCAGGGCCCTCCGAGTGAAAAAAAAACCTTCCTAAATTGGTCGATTGACTATTCGGAGTGATGTTTGGGAGTGCTAATTTGCCTTCCTGAATGGTAATGATGGCTTAAGCTTAGAAAAGGAGGAACGGCAAAGATATCGAAAAGTGTTTTAGGAGAATAAAATCGAAATTAAATTAAGAATGCAAATTAAAAGTACATAGATGCGATGAAAATACATGCATTGACAAAAAAAATTAATTTTATAGGTACTCTTCTATATTTCATAAAAAAATTCTCATCATGGTAATGATGATATCAATGATCGAATACTGTAATTGTTCATTCGACTTGAAAAATAACATATTTCTGAATGTTTTTTGTAGTTACAGCGCCAATATTCAAAAATAAACAATAAAAACCGTTATTTATAAGGAAAAAGGTGAATCTTTTTCGACCGTTAATTTGATTTTATCCAGGTTTTTGCTTCTGTTAGAGAATTTATTATTTCATGTGGGACATTCCTTAGACAGGTCTTATATTACTTGACAAAAGTATTAAAAAAAAAATTACTGCACGAAATAAGCTATTCATATTTACCTCACAAAACGGTGTAACTAGATTATTCGAACGTTTTCTTATTTCACTAAAATATTCTGAGAATATAACTAAGGTAGGGCTTGGGACATAACATGGTTATGATATTTTTGGTGTTCAACTAAAAATGTTTTAAAAATTATGAGTATTTCTTAATTAAAAATGATGGACCACGGAATATTAGTATTTTGAAATATTCACCCAGATACAAATAAACCGAACTTCCGAAAAAAATGTCTTCTTACCTATCGTCGTAATAACAATGTTTGATTAGCTGATTTCTATTCTATGTATGAAGGTAGATTTTGCTGAATAACAGGATTCCATCTGGAAAATAAATACTCTGGGCCTGTATTACGAAACGAACGGCAAAAATAACGAATAGTCAAGGATACGATAGTTGCAAAAAAACGATTACATAAAACAAAAATGTATCCACGAAAATGTTGCCAGATAAAAAGAAGAAATACTATTTTTTTTAAAGTACATCTAACTTCACGTGGGGTGAACAGATGTCAAAAATTGATCGATATAAATAAAGACTTGAGTATGAAATTAAAGAAGTGCGGTATATTATCTTAAAAAAATATTAAAAGGTTTATTAACTACTACTTTCGGATAGAAAACATTGTTTCAAGGGGCGAAGACGGAAAATTCGTAACAAATATTTCAACGAGAAGAACATGGAGAATGTGTATGTAAAAACCAAAAAAGTGTTTTTTTGCAATTTCGGACTTTGTTTATTTACAAGTGCAAGTGCGTTTATTATGGTTGTTTTTTTTAATAAAATGTTCTTTTATTATTTTTGTTTATTCGGAATCACGTTTTGTTCCCAAATGGTACATAACCGGCAGACATCACAACCCAAACAAAAATTGACAACAACGAGAACAAAGGCTAGACGACAGCCAAATAGCACTTGTAAGATAAAACGAGTGTCATTGAAACTTAAACGATAATCGTCTTACGTAGTCGTATTTGAGCGAAAACGAGGGTTTTTCAACGATTATCGTAATACGTAATACGGGCCCTGGTTTACCTTCATTTATCTCTAGACACATAAACGATAATCGTCTTACGTAGTCGTATTTGAGCGAAAACGAGGGGTTTTCAACGATTATCGTAATATGTAATACGGGCCCTGCTTTACCTTCATTTATCTCTAGACACATAAACGATAATCGTCTTACGTAGTCGTATTTGAGCGAAAACGAGGATTTTTCAACGATTATCGTAATATGTAATACGGGCCCTGCTTTACCTTCATTTATCTCTAGACACATAAAGAACTGCTTCCTCTTGACGAACGGAATATTTTGCCCTGTTCTTCCAATGATATTAATAGCATCGGCATATAGCACTTTCATCGATCTTTAGAAGGTCCTACGTTAAAACCCAAATTTCGAACAATGCAAATCCAATCGATAAAGCGATGGTAAACATGAATTACTAAAAACGTTTCTTTAGCCAAATTATTTTTAAATTTGAAGAACTGAAGAGCTCTTAAGTCGAAAGTAAAACTTACCTATGTATATATTAAGTCGAATGTCTTAACAAACAGTTTTGTAAAACTTGTCATCATATGAGTTATTTTCTAAAGCAAATATTATTCAACCACAGTGTGGTACCTTGAGCAAGATGTAGAAACAAAGCTGGAACTTGTGTTGTTCTTGTTGTTGTATGCATGTTTTTCGCGATGCATATTCAATCCGGATCAGATCAAAGGGGATAATAAAATGCAGCTAATGTGAATATGTTCCATATTTTTGGCAAATTGCCTTAAATGCCATTGTGGTAAATATCATAAACATCAAAAAATGCGCATCATGAATTGTGTTTTTATTATCTCTTGGAGCACTAGTTTTCTATGCATCATTTGTTGCATCAGATCAGAACTGTTTGTGATGCAAAAGGTTGCTTATATTTGCACATCGGATGCAGAAGGACTGCCAAAACAAAATAACAAAATGTTTCGTTTTTGAATTCAGCCTGTATTTTGACATTAATCCTGTAGAAAAATAAAGACAAGCAATGGAGCAATAATTAATATCACTGGGTTCTTGACCCAAATACCATTACCTTTTATAATATTATGTTTATTTAGCATCTAAAAGGTTTGTCTGTGATCCTAGTTAAAAATGTTCATTAGATCGTTTATAAAACAGAAAAAATAATGCAAACTCAAATTTCCTATTACTTCACTTTATTGCAACATTAAATTAATTTACATAAATTTGTATGATTTTTGCTTTTTTTTATTATCTTTTTAAAGATTTATGTTCCTTAAGTGTTTTTATTTTTCTTTTAATTATACATATATATATTTTTTGTTTCAATATTGAACATATACATTACATACTATTACAATTTACACTTTTCATGTACTTATTATTTCTTGTTTTTTATTATCAACTTTTCATGTTTAACAAATATTTGGCATTTAATGCTTTGGTAAAAATATCTAATTTATTTATTATTTTAAATGTATATATATCTATTGTTGTATTTCTTATCAAAAATGAAATGAGATATTCCCTTACATTCTTTTATCGCATATTCCGCACTTAGAACTATTTTGTTTATTTTTTTATTATTATTAATTTTTAGTAGGTAGTACATTTAATATTTTGTTTTTTTAGATTTCATTTAATGTAATAAAATGTATTTTTGTTACAATATTTTAGATTTTTGTTTTTATTAAAAAATAGTTTAAATGTATATATTCGAATGTCTGTAGAATTATGTATGTATGGGTGTATATATATTTTTTGTATAACATATATTTATTTTTAATTATTGTATATAAATTATGTTTTCAATTTGATTTTCTGTTTTTTTTTTGTTGTTGTTTTGACAATTTACTAACTAATTAAAAAATATTTGTTTATTTTATGTGTTTTTTTTTCTTTATTTTCCTTCAATTAAATTTAGAACCGTTTATTGTTTGTTGTAAGTTGTTTTTAATTTAGTTAAATTTAGTACATACATACTTAATTTTTTTTTTAATTTGAATTTAAATTCTTAACACGTTTATAAATTATCTAAATATTTTTTTTTATTTTCTAAAGATAAGATAAAGTTTTGTTTGTTTTGATTTTTTTCTTTTAAATTTATGAGAAAAAAAGTGTGTAATTAAAACTAAACAAAATGCTGCACCAAATACCTTAAGAGAAAAAACAAAATTAACACCTAATTTTTAAATAAAACTTTAAGAATAAAATTAAAAAAGCCCAGTGGTAGTTCTTTTGTTATAAGAGCTTTAAAATTCTACAAAAGTAGTATGTTGTGCATTAATAAAGGTATTTATTTTAAAAATACATTTTAAGTTTCTGTTTAAAAGTGGGAGATGTCAACTTTAACCTGTCATTTGAAGAGTTTTAAGTCAATCGGCGTTTTAAGCAAAATAAAAACTTTAGATAAAGTATTTAATAAAAAGCGATCGAATTTGCCAGAATATGAACACAAATAATTATATGCAGAGATTTCCAAATTTAATTTAAGAAAATCAAGATTTTTTTGTCAATTACTGATTATATTCACAATCTCAATCAAAGAAACGGTGGAAATTGATTTGAATCTTATTTTCAGATTCTGAATTTAACAATTTAAGCAACGCAACTGAAACCAAGCATCATTTTGCACTTGAGAATACTAACTTAATAGCACCCAACGTGAAACCAAATTTTTTCTCATACAAAACCGTATTACTTTGAAAGATTGAGAACTGAAATGTATAAGAACGAATTAACGATTTGAAATTAAACCTTAAAAGATTATTTTAAATTTGAAATGTTTTCATCTATTTATTATCTATGTATGGTGTAAAGTCACAGATGTAAGAGAATCAAGTATTAATTATACATTTATAAGTATTACTTAATGTTTGCATATTTAAACATTTGACTAAATAACTCCAAACTAATAAAAAATGAACTGGTCCTTGGAGTCGGAAAAACTTTTAAATTTCATCTTTTATGTTTACAAACAAATAAGTTGTTGCAAATGCTATCGGTATGTTAGCCTACAAATAACCTAACCAAAGTCCTTAGCTTAACATAAAGCTAAACATTAAAAACAAACTTAAATTTGGTGCCTTTTTTCCTGATTAGTAACAAAATGACAAAAAATATCTGTATTTAGATATTAAAAAAAAATAATGAAAACAGAAAAAAATATTTCTTTTCTACAAACATTTTATTAATAACAAATAATAAAATATCATGTGATACATATTCAACACTTAAATAATAAACAAACAAAATAAAAATAATTTCAATGTTAGTCACATTTTCTTTGTTTTTTTTTGTTTCTTTCTTTATTTTTTTTTTTTTTTTAAATATTACATTTAATATTTAATTACCTAATTTTTGTTTTGTTAATATAAATATGGCCCCGCTATTCCACAAAGTGTAAGGTATGTATATATGTTTTTTTTTGTTTTTAAAATATTAATATTTAACAGACTATTTAATAGAATTTTTTTTTGTTATTTTGTTTTATCTACAAAACAAAAAAAAAGATATATAATAAAATTCATTTAATAAAATAATTAAAATTATTTTGAAAAAAGATAACAACATAACATAAATGATCAAAGGGTATGAGGAAAAAAAAATTTAATTTGTTTCCCCACACCTTCGTGTTCATTCTTAAATTTAACTTAAAAAAAAACAAAATTAAAATTAAAATCAAAAACTCAAAAAATAAATGAAATGAAACACTAATTCCTTCTGATGACCTGACCAGTTTTGGGATTTACTAATATAGTTTTATGGCTTGGATGCGGTGGTTGTGTTGGTGGTGGCGATGATTTCTCTTCTCCATTATGTACACTCGAACGGCTACTGCGACGAAGGTTTTTCTTTTCAAATTTGTCAGCGTTTTGTTGTGGGTTCTTGAAATCACAGTTGAAATTTATAGGCTTCGGTATTATTTCCTTTTTTGATTCATCACCGTCCGTGACAATCAATTCCAAATTGTCCAAGGTCGTAAAGAAATTCACCGATTTTTGACTACCGATTGCTTCGAAATGAACTTTAGTGTGCTCAGCGAGATGTTCCTCAGAGCTTGTGCTGAAGTCACAATGATCGCAGGTATATTTGTCAGGCTGATTGGACACACATATGTGATACTGTAGATGTCGTTTGAATGTGTCACTGCAGGTGGTTTGGAACGGACAATGGGAGCATTTCTCTGGATCACCCGTTTCACTAACTAAACTCGAACTCGGAGAGGTTGAAGTTGCATGCGAAGGTGATTCTTTGATTGAACCAGTCTCCAATTGCTTTTTCAGCAATGAGCCATCGCCATCAAAGGAGGGGGTCTCTTCTTTGAAACTTTCAGCTATTGCCCATACGGTTGCCCCTGTCTTGGACAAGTTCAACTGTTGCATCTTCCTAGCAGGATATTCGACGTCCTCTTTAGCACTCTCGGCAATTTGCTCGGTCTTTTCCTGATAAGTGCTAGTGTGAACAAATGAATGAGAAAGAAGAATATTCTCTTCTTTCGTCGAATAATCACAAGCTTCGCATTTAAACTCCAAATTAGCACCGTGTTCTTTCAAATGCTGCAGCAGGTCGATCGTGCTGTTAATAAATCTCGTCGGGCATTTGGGACAATACGAGATGACTTTAGACACCATTTCCTCATCATCGCTGACATTAGAATGTTTCGATCGAAGATCAATAGCAGCTGGAGCATCCTGAATGAATAGACCACCACTTTCGTGCATCGCCTTTACATGATTACTTAAATGTTGCTTTTTTGTGCAGACATACGAGCATAAATTGCATTCGTGTTGCGTTGGCTTGTGCAGGGATATGTGATAATTCATTTGGGATTTACTTTCCGAAATGTATGGACATGAAGGACACTTTTGTTGTTTGCACTTATTCGACGATGAATTATTATTGTTGTTATTATTATAAACGGCTGGATTACCTTCTAAGGGTATTTGAGTGATTTCAATGCGATTTAATTGAATTTCAGGCCTATACTTTTGTTGATCAGGATAAACAGGCGAATCAGACTCTGGATAATGATCATCTTTGCTAAGTACACTGTTATTATTGTTGTTATGATTAAACGCTTGCTGTTGATGATTTGATTTTAAAGCTCCAAGAATGTAGTTATCTGCTGATGGACCTAGAACATGACATGACTGTCCATTGCCACCAAGGCCAAGTGGTCTATAGACTGGATTTTCACAGTTGCGATCTAGAGACTCTATTCGAATGTCACCAGAATGTTTTAAACGGCAATGACGCTGTAAGATTTATATAAATTTTGTATTAGTTTTTTTGATTATAAGATTTCGTTTAAAGATACAAAATAGTGTTAGCAAGAGGGTGGGAAGGAAATATGTTGAATTATAATAGATAACCCTATTCAATAAAAGAATAAATGAATATAATGAACATAAAATAAAATACAAGCATGTTTTTGTGGTCGTTATAAGTATAATGTCGACTACAATATAGAAGTATTCACTCTATCAGAAGATGCTATAATTTTTGTTAATGCCGCAAATGCCAGTTTTACTTTGACATTTGCAGATTATAGCATCTTTCGATAAGATAATGATGACTTTCACCTTGTACGTTTTGGTAACAGCCTGCTCCTCCATATTTATTTCTTTAAATGGGGGCTATAATTTTTGTTAGTGCCGCAAATGTCAATTTTACTTTGACATTTTGAAGATTATAGCATCTTTCGATAAGATAATGATGACTTTTGCACCACCTTGTACGTTTTGGCAACAGCCTGCTCCTCCACATTGATTTCTTTAAATGGAGCGATCAATACAAGAAAAACGAAAAAGTTGCCAGCAGGAAAGCTACAACACTCTCCGCATGAAGCGACTAAGTTGCAACTGTAGTTTGAAGCTGATTACACAAGCAACATTTTTGATCTTTACATATGTTAAAACAAGCTTTCAATTGGTTTCATGCGGGTCTTGAAATGGTTTCGCTTTAGTAGATGCGTTGTAAATTTGACTTGAGTTTTTCTTCATTTCGTTATCATCAATAGTAGATGCGGTGCGAGCATTTTAAAATATATACCGAGTAAAAAGTAATTAAAAATTCTGTTGCAAAAGTCAATTAATTGCAAAAATTTTAAAATTTACTTTTCTCTGATCCGATTGCGGAGGATTAAAAGAACTTTCTGTTGCTCAATGGTAGGTTTCACGATACGATTTTCTCTTATTCGAAATAAAAAAGACATTTTTGCTAAATTTGCACGGAAAGTAAAGTGACAAATCGTTTAAAAGTTTGACAGCAATCGTCAAATACTTGAGTCAAAATAGTATATATGCTATTTTAAAGGTAAATCGACATTTTTAGCTTAAACGACACTATAAATGTTTTATGAATTAAAGCGAAGTTTATTTTGGCAAAAACCTAAAAAATACCTTTATGAACAACAAAGCGTCCAAACAAAATAAGCATGATTTTAAAATTAATGAAACAGAAATAAATAAAATAACCTTAAACCGTTGTAAAAAATGTTGTTTAATATTAATTAAATGTATTTAATATAATACCGTAAACCGTTTTTATTAAAGTAACATACAAATTAAATAAAAATGTAATGAAAACCCATTAACCAAACATTTAAATGTATGAATGAAATAAATATACCACCAACCGCGACATTTAAAAGCTTAATTTACAAAAAAAGTAATGTCATAAAAATATGTATAAAACTTTACTCACACGGACATTATTTAAAATTGTAATTAAAAATAAAGACGTATTTAAATATTTATGAATACAATCTGAATTTCACTAGGACAATGTAAAGTTACATTCGATTCTATCGATAAACAAAACACGAAAAGGATTTCTAAGGCTTGGAAAAAAATAAGACTATAATTTAACAAAACATTTTAAGGGTTGATTAAAAAAAGGGGACAGGTTTGTTGAACTTAAATTAATACTTTAAAAAAGTTCTAAAATTTTTAATTAAGTTATTTTTTTGTCAGTGTATCTAGTGGGAGTTTTTGTGGAATTCAAAGGACTTATGTCCAGTTGCACCACTTTTAAGAAAAGTTTTTGTTACATTTTTTTAAACACAATTTTTATCAGAATTGCATTAAACAAATATAATGCCGAGTTGCACCAAAACAACTTATATTTACTTTTTAAATCTTAAAAAAAGTTTGGTGCAATAGAAAAATGCATTAATTTGACAATCTAATAAATATTTAAAAGCGTTTGGAGCAATTGGAAATTAGTGTTTAAAATTCAGTGTTTTAATTTTTAGAATTAAAAAAAAAACGCGGATGCGTTCAAAAGGTAAGGCACCGAAAAATAATATACAAAGAGATATCTCATAAGAAAATTGGTCCTTCGAGCCGGATGTATCGAAATTATATTGGCTTTATACGAATAGACTTGAATTGAAAGCTTTTACCACATGCTTTAAGATTTGATCTGCTCCGGCTGTAGATATGCCGATGAAAGGCAGGTAACTAAGAGGGCAAATGTAAATGAGATCTTAAACTCCGATACACTGACTACAAAAAGGAATTGCTATACATTCTTATTGAGGTATTTAAAATAAATTTAAATTAAAAAAATATACTTTTGGCTTGAATACCTCAATAAAATAGCTTATAATGTTAGTTAAATGTGTTATAAAATTAAAAATGTCCAATTTGTGTGCATTTCTTATACAAAATACCTGAATGACATGCTTCCAATTTGATACTTGATGGCAATGACCACAACGAAAGGGTGATGGTTCTCGCCTTTCGTTGCTATCGTTACTAAAGTTAGAACTTGTTGTTACACCCATTACCACCGTAGTAGAATTACTAGCACCACCAATGAATGATGAAGTACCACCCGTTGAGGAAATAGTTGGAGTAGTAGTAGTAGTTGCATTAATATTTATATTAGATGTACCATTAGCACAACCAGTTAAAGCAGTTGAACTACTTATAACCGTTGATGTGCTAATCATTGCCGCTGGATGCGGTGGCGTTACACCATCACCACCACCATCAACAACAGGAATAGAAGAACTTGCCTCATCGATCATATCACCATGCTCGATGGTGGTACCTGCTGCTTGTATAGCAGCTAAAGCCTTCGGTGAGATCATGGCATGATGAATACCACTAGCACCACCTGGTGATAAAATGGAATGTTGATTATTGCTATGACTGCTGCTGTTGGGTGATTTCTGTTGTTCCTGGAGCAGTTGTTGTTTCTGTGAAAGGCACATGGCGGCTGCCAGAACCTTATTCATGTAAAGATTCGTTGGGTTGACAGCTACCTGTAGGGGTGTACTATGATTGGATTTGGATGGAGATGGAAAGCACATAAGGGGTTCCTGATAATGAACTTTAACATGAGCTAACACTGCATCTCGGTTGGCATGTCTGATAGAAAATAATCAAATAATCATTTGGTAACAATTTTTTTTTTCTAAGAAACTTACCTAAAATGACATTTTCGGCACTTATAGAAGGTTTTCTTTTCAAGACCATCAGTTTTGACATCTGTTATTAGATCGTCACTGGGCTTGATTAAAGGTGGTGGACTGCGTTTGACATTTGCTGCAGCTGCAACAACTGCTTGTTCTTGTTGTTCCTTTTGCTGGGCAATAGCTGCATTCATCATTGCTGACGCTAGGTAAGGCAAACGCATGAAACCGTTTGTGTCTACAACAGAATCGGACGTTTCATTTTTGTGTTGATGATCTCGTGACGAATCACCTTCTTGGGAATGATTACTTTTTAGGCCATTAGGTAAGCTTGCCTCTGCTGCTTTATTGAAATCATTAAGGAAAGCTAAAGATGCCACTTGATTCGGTGTCATTTCACCGGACTTCATGAGCTTTGGGTCACCATCTTCATCGGTGACCTTCATCAAAGTTATGTATTTGTTGTACTTTGTGTAATTACGGCGTCCCGTTTCATCATTCATTAGCACCCGAGCATTTTTATGACTTGGATCACGGATGGTCTTTAGCCGAATGTGTTTTGTAATGTCCCAACGCCAATTGGAACGATAGGCACACAGAGAACATTCGAAGGGCTTCTTATTCAGATGACCAACAATGTGAACATGGAAACGTGATGCGGTCGAAGCCCAAAAAGAGCAATGCGGGCATTTGTAGACTTTCTTGAGCGACGAATTGGCAGCTTCTTCTTCAGGTGTCATCTTTTTGGTTACCTAGAAATATTGAAAGTCTCAGATTTCATTGGAAATGGTTACAGGATAGAAGAGGGACTCTTTAGGTGAAACTTTGTAATATAATTAGACCACTGGCAGTGTTGATAAAGTATAAGACTCATTTCAATAAAATCCCAGTTTCAAACAATATATTGGACTACAAATTTCTGAAACCATACAAGATATATTTTTGAAAACAACTTTGACTCTTCTAGAAAATCATATTTTGTCTTCAAAAGTCGGTGCATCTTGCCTCAACAAAAATCATAAACAAAAAAAAATATAAGGAAAATAATTTTTCTCCAAACAAAGTCACTCACCTCACCATAACCTGGCGCCGTTTCTACGCCATAATAGCTGTTGTCCTCGTTTTTGCCTCCACTACTGCTGCCACCAGAACCACTTCCACCACCGCCTCCACTTCCACCTCCACCGCCTCCTCCACCACTACCACCACCCATCAACATCACATTTTTTACATCTAAATTATCATTGACATCGCTTTTGCTACTGCCACTTCCATTAGCACCATCGCCTCCACCACCCCCATTACCACCACCCATCTCAGGCATTTTATTCCACACAAACACTCGATTCTCCATCGGGTGCTTACTCATATCTTCGGAACCAGCACCATCGTCGTCATGCTCTTGTCTACCACTGCTGCCACCAGACATCGACATCGAATCAAAGGAATCATTTTGACAATGTCCAGCGTCTGTGCAATTTTTCAGGTGATTCAACAGATCTGCACTGGATTTGCATCGATGGCGGCAATGTGGACACCGCAAGGAACCACTACAATTCACCGTGAGATTAATTGGCGATATGCTGGAATGTTTTTCCTCATCCAAGAAACTGCATGACTTCCTATGAATGATGGACTCTGACAGGCACTTTGAGATGTGACCACAATTGCAGGAGAGATTCTCATTACGGGCGGATTCATCGGCGAATGACTTTAGTTCATCAAAGAACGATGAGCTGGGAGCCTTTCGTTTGCTCGGCGTTGAATGATTAGACGTTGGCGATAGATGTGCTGTATCGGCTTTGTCCATTTGCATTATGATCTCGGGTATTTGATTTTCAGCAAAGTACAATGCAGCGATGTCTTTCAAGGAATTCCGCGATGTGGCGAGGTCCTTTGACAGATTAAGTGCATTATTGTTTGTCGATTGAATTGGAATAAGATTTGGCACTGGTCGGACTGATTTCTTTTGATTATGTTGGCTTCCCGCATCGGAACCTCCACCTTTCTGTGACAAATCTGTGGGCTGTTCTTCATCATCGTCATCTTCATCTGGTATTTCGTATTTGCACTTTTTTGAATAGGTTTCATCGAAATCATCGATATTGTTGTTGTTATTGTTGAATTGGTCATCTGGATCACCAGGATCACTGAGATAATCATCTGAGATGTCCGTTCCACCGACTTTATTTCTACGTCGAGCTAAGCTCATCCCAGCTGCATGACCCACCGGGGGCACATGATGGTTCATTTCATGAACCGTAAGGCTTTGTTTGATATCAGCCGTAAAGTCACATGCTGCACACTTAAACGGCCCTGCTCCACCATGGTTCTTCATATGTCTATCCAAATTCCATTTGTATGGCGTCCGGAAATCACACGTTACGCACTTGATCATTGGCATCGAGTGGTACTTGACGTGTTTGCTAAAACGCGCCTTTATGTGC
Source organism: Baccha elongata (assembly GCA_951217065.1). Lineage (NCBI taxonomy): Eukaryota > Metazoa > Arthropoda > Insecta > Diptera > Syrphidae > Baccha > Baccha elongata. The sequence continues at coordinate 250,923,406 of OX578272.1, forward strand.
GTCACGTAAGTGCATTTGTCACATCGGAAGAATTTTGTCCGACAATGCTCTTCCTGCTCATGCTCCACCAGTTGTGCTCGATAAAGAGTCGTAAAGTCACAAAGGCTGCACTTTAGCAGACGATGCACAGGTGCATCCTCTCCAGGGGGCGATTCAGTTTTTGGAACTGGCATAGAAAATTGAAAAATTTGCTGTTTATCCTGTTGGGAAAAATCTTGAAGTTCTCGTTCAACGTCGAGCTTTTGCTGAGCAAACTGCTGGTTAATCTGCATCAATTGCTTCACTGCATTCTGCTTGTTTTCAAAATCCTGTTGAATCTGTTGCTTTAAGTTGACTCTAGCTACCATAGCATCATCATTCTTGCGCTTTCGAGCAACATCTCGATTGATGTTTCTTTTTCTCGATTGCCCATTATTTCCAGCTATTCCTTCCGTCGATCCATGAACCATTTTCATGTGTCTCACAAGCTTTTGATAGTGACGCGAAGCATACAAGCACAGTTTACACTTATTAATGACAATCTTCTCGCCATGGACATCGCGCAAATGTGTAAGGTGATAGCGTGGATTTTGGGTAAAATACGTGCAGTAGCTACACGAATAATTTCTCTTGATCTTACATTGTGGCAGACCTTCATCTTTGAGATGTTCTGCGGTAATTTGAACATCATTTTCATGAATATGATGTTGTGGAGGATGTTGTCGTTGCTGATTTGATGGATATGGTGACGCTGGTGGTGGATTATTGACTACGTTGCCAGTTTCTTGGTCCAAATAAATTTGATTGCCGCTAACTACACTGCGGACAATTAGAGTATCACCTGAACGTTGGACCATCGATGGGACGTCCATGATCGTTGAGGACACTCTTGGATTTTGTTTTACTGATGGGAAGACTCAGGATAATTTAATTATCTGCAAATGATAGACAAAGAAAACAATTTAATAAAAGAATTGATTAAATAGAAATTAATAAAATAAAATGAGACCTCTTCTCTTAAAAAATGGCTACGATGTAATAAAATAATTCTTTGCAAATATTTGAAAGGTTTGCCTTTTTTGGCTCGAGTTGCTTTGATTAAAGATTTGATTGTATTCAAAAAACAGGAAAACAAAGTAAAATAAACTATCATGGGTTCGGTATTCTGACACATGAAAATCTTGTAAAAATGTATGTATTTGAGGGAGCAATGACTTTATTTTAATATCTCATCTTTGGAATAAGATAAAGTCCATAATGGCCAATATCGTTTTGATTTCAATGCTTATAAACTTAACTTAACGATGTGCCTACATTAAACGTAGCATATGTGCTTTTCATTAACCACCAATGAAATAAAATAAACGCACTTTTCGTAAAGTTTATTAGCCCACAGAGTTCATTATCCGCGTGAATGGATATGTCGTCTGCAAAATCATACCATACACACATATATATCCATCCAGAGGATTCGCCACTATCTCTGTTAAGCACATTTGACGGTCGTATATTTCACAAAAAAAAGGACACAGAAATAAAAAGAAAACACACGATATGGTTGTTTACATCAAGGTTACACGCACACAGCTAGATTTCAAAGAAAAAAGAAAAGGTTACGTATACGCCACAATAACCGAACATTTTAGCTGATTGCCTATTTTGAATTTTGTTATTATTTTCATTTGAGGATAAACCCTTTTCTAGATGCTTGCACATAATATGGATGAGTGTCAACACTCGACGGTTCATGGTTGCCGGTATGTTTCCCCAAGGACTCTTTAAGACTAGAAGCAACATACATAAATTTAACACATTACTATGTAGGACTCCTATGTCTCATTATAAATGGGGAAAGAAAACTTAATTCCATAATACATCCACATTCATATAACTACGCGAGGGAAGGACTCTATTTTATAAACCCACCTTATAACAATATCCTTGAATTGTTTCATCAAAAAGGTGGAATTCGATGGATAAAACAAGGAAGATCCTTAAAGGGATTCCTTTTTTTAACACTTAATTGTTAAATTCATCACTCGCGCTCAAGTGGCTAAGTGTGTTTTATGTTATTATTTTCATCGACAATCGCGCTAATTAGATAAAAAAAGGTATATCCTTCCCAAGAAATCCAAATGGAAAAAAAAAATACGCAGATGTTTTATTTTCAAAAGAATTCTTTTCATATTGCTGTTTGTGATCTAAGTTGAATGATACACAGTTACATTTTTTTTTCCTGTATTAAATGATTTCACTCTTGCAATGTGCAAGGTAGACACATCCTTCATCGTCCTTCATCTGTAACTTTTCAATGAAGAACTTACCAAGGAAACTAGGAAACACAATAATTAAGTCGTTGTCGTTGTCGTACCTAAACTGAAAAGCACTACCGGATGAGTAAAATAAAATGACAGCCAAGCAATACAAAAAATACTTTAAAATAGCTACCGTTATATGTATGTATATGTATTTATAGTTGGTAAAAGGTGATTGCAGTTTTTTTTTCATTTAAAAAAAAAACTGTGAAAATAAGTCAACGGAATAATAAAATAAAGCTCCGTTACACTAAGCTAAAGCGATGTCAGTGAAAGAACTCAGTGAGGACAAACACAAGAGCCCAGAAACAACACTGGTTATGGCTTTGATGGGTGCTTCGGCTGCTGGTGGTGCTGCTGATGCTGCTGTTGGAAAATTATCCATCCGTGCAGAGATTCTCTCCATTAAACCAAACATACAATTTGAGCAGAGTGGGCTATTGCTATAGTGCAAAACATTCGAAGCAGAGTGTAAGTGCGGTAGTATGATGGTGGTTATGGTATGGTAGACCATCTCCAAGCAGAAACAACCACGTTGCCTCGCGCGAGAAGAAGAACATTTTTGTATCCTTCAACTCTCTTTGGTAGTGTGTGCGATATTGAGTTGTTGGTGTTCTCTGATTTGTCAGAAGTTTTTCTTGTACTCACTTTTTTTAAGAATGTATTTTACGCGTCCGTAGGGTTGCTATGTTTCTTTTTTGTTTAATTTATTTAATTAAAGTAAAGATAAGGCTTAATGTTGACAGTCTGTTTTTTCGTATGGCATCAATACAATCAAATTGACAGATAACGAAAAAAAAAACATGATCTCATGTCACAGTGTGAAAAACAAAAAAAAAATTAAAAACTCAACTAAAGTACAACAAATGTCAAAATTGTTTAATGTGCGTGCAAATGTGTGTAAATCTTGCTTCCAAATCAAGGTTCAAGCTAAACCTTTTTAAGATCAAAGAATTTCATTTTCCTTCAAAACAAATGACGTTTGACAGATTTCTGAGTAACAAAATCAATTTTTTTGGAAAAAGGAATTCGACATAAAATGACAACACTTTTCCAAATGACATCTTATTTGACAGCTGATTTGTGATCAGTTCAAAAAATTTATTTCGATAATAATCATCGTTGCTATGCTCTGGTGATTTGAAGAAACACAAATCAAAAAGGACATCGATTGACGGGATTAGTGTCAACGTGTTAGAGATTGCTTACAATAAAAAATAAAAAAGTACGTAAGGTCTTTTTTATAAATTTCGCTTTTTTAAAAGTTATACGCATAATTTAAATTTGGTGACATTTATGCAGTGCTGCTAAGTAAGTGCTGCCAACTAAGAAAACGCAGCGAAACAGTTAACAGTAAACCGTTATTACCAATTTAGCAACATATGTAACATTACACAATGCAGTTTACGGCCATAAGCTTAACTTTCGTAATCACCATTACGTCCATTTTAGGTCTGATTTTACTAAGTATGTACATTAGAGTAGTCTTAGATTTTATATTTCAATTAATCAATTTTCAATGTCACACGTTTTCGTGGTAGATTTATGTTTTAGAAAATTTTTATTTCCGACATTTCTTGAATGGGCTTTTTAGGTACCAACATATATGTACCTCTATCTCATATCGCATTTTACATTTTACATACAACTATTTGGCAGGCGTTGACAGTCATGAAAATCCTCGATGTCATTTGAATCTGGCATCCTTAGAGTGAGAGATGTCACCTTGTAGTTGTTAATTCTTGAGACAAATTAATAAAATTATAAAATTTCTTATGCATTTAATTAGCGCCAGTGGTGCCAAAGTAGTGCCACTTCATAAATTAACCAGGGGTCTTACATAATTGTTTATTAATATTAGTCATAGTTTAAACGAACGAAGGCTACCGTCAATTTAATGCTGTTTTAACTAAATTCAGCTATATTATGCAAATTGTTCAACAAAAAAAAAAGTCGGCGAAAGAAACCGACCCTAAGGATACGATAATTTTTGTGTACCAATGAAAAAAAAAATAATATTTTTGATTAAAAACATGTTTTCTATCCAACAAGAATGTAAAAGTTAAAAATGTAATGGCAACTCTTTTCATTGTCCTTTATAATCTCTTTTTTCTACGCACACTAACTAAAAGAATTGAATTGAACATTTCATGAATATCTCTGAGTGAGAGAAAAATTTCAAAAAAAAAGCTCTAAGCTTACAAAGCTATCTCGAGACTCAATTAGTTATATCGACAACATAATATCTACTTACTCTTTTCTTGCATATGAATTACTTAATTTAAAACAAAAAAAACTCATCCTCAACCTCCTCCCTATAAATGTAACAGAGCCATGAATGCAACCAAGGATCAACCACGTCAACATTTTAGACTAAAACAGAGAACACAATAGAAGCTTATTTCTAGACTTTTGTTTAACACTTTTTTTTTGTTACCATTGCACTCTTCTCACCAAGGAATTCCATTTCAGACATACCCACGTCAATTTTTTTTTTTAACATTTAATCCTTGCATTTATGCCTATTTAGCTTATTTTATTTTTAGTCCTTTGAAAGGAGTTACTTTTGTTTTGCTATATCACTTACCTTGCAAGACTGATATTCTATGGTTGGTTGAACAATTTTTAGCACTTCACCAATACGTTTCTGATTTCATACGCTTGGATGACGAGTTTATTTCGTCTATGCTCCCTCAAGAGGACCCAAAAAATTACCACAAGTGGATGACAAGATTAAAATGATGTCATCCAAGGCGATTAGCAGTGCCAAAGCATCATTAACACCAAGGAACCAAATTAAGGCAGATTGTGCCACCAAAACGTTTAATAAAGGACGATGGCAGAAGGTAGATACATCTATCCGCGTGGGGGTGTGCCATGATGACAGAATGACCTCAGTTGGATGCTGAAAATAGCATAAACATGACATGGTACTCTGCTTGTGCTTTTCCATCGACTATAGTTCATTGTTTGCATCGAATACAAAAAAAATAAAGGAAGAAAAAGGCAGAGTGAAGGATGTCGTTGGGTGTTGGTGTATTTACCCGTGTACATATTTGCTTAGTAAAACATTCTTTAGGGAGCTACCAAGTGGATCGGGTTGTTCAGAGGCACCAGACACGTTTTTTTTTGTGTCCTGTTTGTTTTTTTTTTTTTTCTACTTTGTTATGAGAAGAATAAAAGATTTTCGAATCTTCAGTGAAACCGGGTTTCAAAATGTTAAATTTTTGTTTGAATTGTTTCCCTGAAATGCCAGAATTAAGAGATTAAAAAAGGTAATTTCTGCTTGAGTTGTTTGAATATTTTTTCCGTTATAAGCTATTGAGTGCTTTGTTGCTTAGAAGAAATCTCTAAGGGCAAAAGAAAATATTTTTGCTGTTATTTTTTGATTTCTCGATGATGCTTAAAATTTGATAACTGAGCTGCATTATACAAGTCAAACAAAAATATCAATTTAAACTTGAACAAGTAATTAAATAAGTGTGGGTGTGAGAGCTTGAAAATATTACGCGTCAGATTTTAAATAGCTTCATGTAACCATCAATGCCTTGAGATGAACTAAATTTTTTTTTTAAAATTAAATAGAAGAAAAATGCTCAGAAAATTAATTGATACATGTGTGCATACTCCAATCAACACAAAAATAAGTATTTTTTATGAGAAAGTAAAACGTCTGACGTCACAGGGCTGGAATCGCAAAAGATTGCCAAATCTTTGCTAACCCTTTGGAGTCATTTGCCGCTGGCATCAAGTATTCCAAATCAGTGTCATTAAACCATCAAAGATTCTGCATCTGACGTTCTGGTATTTCACGGACTCTATGAGAAGAAATACCACGAGAAGTGCCAGAAATGAGGCTTTCGAACCACATCTTCTTCAGCCAAAATTCATGAATTTGGCAATAAAGTTCATTGTGATTCTGTATCGGTCACCAGTCACAGTATCCACTGTTGGTTTTCACTTAAGGAATTATACGTGCTTAAGGAAACATTAAAAAAGCCTTGGTGGAGTAATGCACATAAAACGAAAACATGTGGAAAGTTATAAAACAGAGCGAACTAACTTCTCTGCAAATACTCCAAATATCATTTCTTCGAGAAATCGGATTTTAGAAAAATCGACTCGTCCCTAAACTAATCCATTCATTCACGAGATTATCTTACGTTTGCATACGAATATTATGTTTAGGTCTTTAGGCTTGTTGACGTGTATTCTCTATCTGTTTTATTAACAAATATCTGACAGTTGCCGCCATTTGCAAAAGCTGTAGCATCTTGCAAGAAAGTGTTATTATATTTTTTTTTTCGAACCACAAATGGAAATGCATAATGTTGACAGCAAAGTAAGTTGCTTAAACTGTTGATGGATTGAATTCCTAGCTTCAGTTCTATATAGATTGGATAACATGGGATGTCCAAAGAAATATAGAACATTCCGACAAAAACATAAAAGATAAAAAGTGAAAAGAAATTCAGAAACACCAGTGTACTTAAACAACTTTTCGAAACAATCCGAAACCAAGATGCATTGCGACATGTTTTCAAATGAACTATAAACAAGATAACATCAAAGAAAATTCAACAAAACGTAATTACCATCAGAAACAAAACACTTTGATCTTTCAGTATTATAAATATTTATTCCCATTTGCCACCCAAACTTGAAACATCTATCCATGATCATACAACCTCCATCCAAACATACAAAAAATAATTTCACCTTGCTCCCATTCACTAAAGAACCAAAACTACATCCTCCGTTTTTGCAACAGCAAATCTGTGACTTGTCATTACCATCTACAGCTACTAGGAATCCATCAAACACGACTGTCATTGAAAATAAAACTCCGATGGTAATCAGGATGTCCTTGATACGCACACTAACGAGATTTCAAGGCAAAATCACGTCATCAATCTCCGTGCAAAATCACGGTAACCACTCCATCTATAATTTAATCGAGATCATACACAGATCTGACATCCAGCGACAACTTGTAGTCGATTGATCGTGACCATTTTAAGCGAAGAGTCAATTCTGACATTGACTTAGATTCTCAAAGATATCAACAAATAATCGCGCATTTTAATCGAAGTCGCGCTTAAGGACGTCACACGATCACAAAGCGGGTGTGTAGTGCTGTATGCAACTTAAAGACCCAATTACCATGACCGATTGAATAGTTGCTATTTATTTGTTTTTCTATACACCGCCAGGTGGAAAGAGAGAGGGAGAAACGCATTGCGTTTCGAATCGGAACAACAACAACAATAATAGTTAGAATCTCATCGCACATCGACATCAGGTAATATCATCACATGAAATGAATACAAAAATGGCTGTCGCGGCCCACTGGCTAAAGCGCTACTGGCTTTAAAAAAAAACTTACAAAAAGCTTGCTACAGAGGTCACGCTGGTAAAGTAGTTTTTTTTTTTTTTATACAAAAGAATCAACCAAGTTGAGTCACAAATCGCAGCCTAGAGAGAAGCTTGGCAAGAAATTTCAAAGTCATCCAAATCGAGCTTCAAGTGCAACCACTTATCCCTCGATGTAAACGCAGCATAAGTATACAACGATGTTTTTTTTCTTTCTGCTGACATTAAGACAAGGTTCTGCCAAATAGTTGGCAGCATAAAGGAGGTGGTAAAGAGGGGTAGGTGAACAACAGATTCTTGAATTTCAATTAATAATTCTTGAATTACCACGATAAGATAATTAAGGTAAGCAATCATGATCGCGCATAGTTTCCGATACCTACACGGCATGATTTTATGTGAGAGTGGTTCATTTGCCAGTCAAGCGCTCAGCGAGGCTTGAAACACCTGGGTTCTAAATGCAGATCGGTAGGAGGACAACTTAACTGCAAAGCGAGAGCTAAAATGAGGGAGAGCAAGGTCGACACGATCTGAATTTTTTTTTCCAATCCAAAGCAATGCAGTTTTTTTTTTTGCTGAGATGAATCGGAGGCGATTTGTTATTTTGGTTTTATCCATCAGTGGAGATGCGGTTTGATCTTGGACTGTGCGACTTGGCACGATTTACTCAATGACCAATTGAGATCAAGTGCAAGATTCATCTTGAGCGACCTAGATTTGTTATGTGAGAAGAATTATATATTTTATATTTATATAATGATTATACGTGAGTAAATTTGTTGAATTTTATCAGGCCTAGGATTTATTGATACTCCAGTAATGAAGCAGGAAAATAACATTGAGTTTATAGCTTAAAGTTTAAAGTTGAAATTAAGATTCTACTTTCTGATACCAAGATAGACATTGAAGGCCTACTTCCCTAGAAGCAAGTTTCAGCACACTGTCAGCTATCGTTTTATAAAAGGTGACAGATGAATTTAGAGAACAATGTGGAGTTGATTAAGATTCCATCCTCACAACGATATTTTTTGTTATTCAACTTTACTTTATATTCGTTGTCACTAATGCAGGAAACGCTAACCACACTTAGACTACGTCACTCAATCTCGCGCAGGATGATTAATCCCTATCATATGATCTTTGAGGGTGAACATGCTAAAAATGAAAATGTTTATACGAGGAAAGGACGAAAATATTTATGAACAACTAGAAATCTAACAAAAACTGTGTCAACTTAGTGCAGAACTAAAATTTAATGATCAATAACTATTTCCACATATAGTTTCTTCTTGGCAATACTGTTATATGGTCTGGCAATGCTGCTTTGAGAAAATTTACGATACTGAATAATGGTAGACTTACATGTCTCTGCACCTGCAGAACTGCAGAAGACTTAAGGGAGAAAAAAGAAACGCAATGGAAAACCTAGCTTGTTTGATAGAGAGGAAAGACGAAAGTGCAGAGATTTTCATACATAAAATTATGGGTAAGGATTATAGGTAAAGATTAGAATTTATAGGTAAAGATGAACATGTTCATCTTTATTATAGCAACTTCGTCTGCATCTATAATTTACTATTGCCTATTTAATGTAGCACTAAGCCATTTTAAACAATTTTTGGGATGTTTAGTTTTAAACTTGAATATTTTCGTGAAATAAATATGTAAAAGGAAATAATCATATTTAAGAACTACAATAATATATTTTCAATCAAATTTTAATTGATAATGTGTAGTATAACTACATTCTGAAAACAAAATGCGAAAGAATTTTTCTTACAACATTGTGGTGCGGACGAGCATTAATCATTTTGACAGCAACTTGTTATAGGAAGTCAAATGAGATGGTATCTGTGTACTATTCGTTTTTAGGGTTTAGATGTACATCTTTCTCTTTTTAGTTTTCTGCAGTTCTGCAGGTGCAGAGACATGTAAATCTACCATAAGACTATAGTGTAACTCTTTACGAAATAATTTTATTTTTGGGTGTCTGGCAACCCACGTATGTGAGGTGTGGGTTGCCAAACATGTCAAAATACATCGATTGCAACGGTTTTTAATTCTATTTTCCTTATCACAAAGAAACTGAAAAGAAGAATATTGTTTTCTGTCTATTGATTTAATCTGTTACAATGACAGTACAAACGCAGTTATATACGAGTTTAAATTAAATTAATTTGATTATTGATAAAGCCCGTTTACACAGGATGAGTATTTTTTTTAATGCGGGAGAAAAGCCAGCTACTCAGGTAATTGGTGTGGGAACTTATTTTATCGTTAAGTCGAATACTAATTATGCGATAAAATTCTATCTTGCACGGAATATCAGGAAAAAAAGTCCTCTCCAGTTCGCTAGTATATAAGGAATCTTCTTTAAAAAAACATGCTATACAAAAAAAAAATAAATTAGTTTTACCAGATTTATAGTAATGCACTCATAATGACAGATTGATGCTGCTGCAAGCCTTGACCGTTTTATTATTATCAATTTAATCTAATCGATAATGCATTTTTGGTGTTAAATTGTTATTACCAACTATCAATTTTAAATTACTCACCAATTAACTGCACGTCATAGAAAATTCTGTAATAAAAAGAAGAAAAAAAAACAAAATTAGCTATAAGAAGTTGAGTTCATCAAAAATCCATTAGACAACAATCTTATCATAATCATCAAACTCAAATAACATCATCAATCTCACCAAAGGCGCCCACTCAACAAACAACACTCATCATTCAATCAACATTCAATATAATCCGCACCAATAAAACCATAAAAATAATAAAATGAATAAAAAAAAAAACAAGTTCTATTAAACATCGATAAAACCAAAATAAAATCACTCAAACGCACAATGACGATGATGACAAAGACAATGAAGCCGAGTGTGGCAGCAGAAAATATACATCAAGTACAACACGAGACCGCCGGCGAATTCGCCCTGACACCGACGAAGGTGTCTCATGCTCTCATGTCGTATGTTTTGACAAAAAAAAAAAAAAAAACAACAACAACCTGCAACCTGCAACGCTATAAAAAACATTGTGCATAATTAATTGTTTTAATGAATTGTATTTGGCATAAGATCATCATGCAACTAAGTCCGCCATAAAATTATTATAAAGTTGTGCATTCGCTCATACTACCACCACCAGTTTAGACCACATTATCCATCGATCAATGGAGCGAGCACTGCAATTACTGCCTCTGGCATCTCTTTACCATGAGTTCGCCAATCGCCTAACCAACTAACCGACCGACCGACCGACAACCAACGTTGATGACGACTTTAAACTCTGACTTTGTCCAAGGAATCGTATCCTTGACCTGGTTCTTAAGTCAACAATGTGGGTAAAAGCGTGTGTATGTGCGGCGCGTTGTAGCTGTCAGCACTTGTTTTCCCACTATTTTCAGCGTCTTTTCGAGGAGAGATAGCTTTGAGGGGAGGTAATGGCCTGGCCAAGTCTGTTTGCAGCGTGCACAAGTTGTCCGGCCAGGTATTACGTGAGTGCATTAAGTGGTTTAGTAGGTATCGACAACAACGATGGTACGCAGCCGCAGCAGCCAGCAGCACCAGCAGACACATTGAGATGCAGAGTCATCTTGATCTCTTGAAAAAGTGGGTAATGCAGTTGCAAGGGTTGAAGAGTGTTTATGTTTGCTGATCGAATAGCATTAGAAGGAGATTTATGAGCTTTATGTTCGCACCGTTTATGGATGTTTCATTTTCAACCATGTATAGCGTCACGCTGTCATTTTCTGCGTCGCCGTCTCCGTCGCCAACACTGCTACCACCTCGCTGCGCGCACCGCCCGGTCGTTACGCTTGACTCTATAGCGGTAATGATTAACCTTGCTTGGTATCAAGCTCGAAATTAATATACCAAATGAAGTTGTTCCATGGTGTGGCGCTGACGGTGGTGGTCGGTCGGTTGGTTGGCTTGACTTGGCTGGTCGATAGCTGCACAGCAATAAAATGTAAATGTAAACGAATATTATTTTCCAATTTTTTTTTCGTTTCGTACTTTTATTCATCGACTACGGTGCTGTTGGCCATCCAATCGAAGGTCGAGGTGACAATATAATAAAATTATTAATTGGCTTCTGGCCTCTCATGTGTAAAGTAATTTTACACCTTTGACGCAAATCAAGGTTTGGTGAGTTTTAATATTATATTATTGAGAGATAGGGTGGATGGGAAATTTTATGCTCGAAGTCAAGCATAAAAAGTGAAAAAAAAAGAGTGTTGAACAGTATAAGAAAGGTTTTCTTTATTTTTAAGATTTTCATTGCAATAAACTATTAGAAAACATTTTTTCATGACCTGCGTTTTATGCTTTATTTCATATAATAAACTCGAGAAAATTACATGTACCTGTCGATTCGGTAGAGTGAGTCAAATAGGATCACAGAAAAAAAAAATCAACTAATTTTTAGCTCAATCTGAACTAATACATAGAATTAATAAGAACTAATACAATTCCTACTTTGTGAACACATCCCTCCGATTCATAAGCAGAATGAAGTTGTTTTCAGTGCATATCCCTCAAGACGTTTACATGTTTCTTTAAAGTTAGTCCCAGCTCCCATATTGTGTTCGGAAAATATAAGAGGAACCAAATGGATCCAAGAAAAGATTCTCAAGAAAGTAAAAGATTTTGAAGGAAAAAATTGCTCCACAAAAAGAGTGTCAATAGACAAAATAGGGTTCGGCAAGAGGAGTTCCGATCACGTGTCTAGTTAATTTTCTTTTCTTTGTTGGTTGCAAATACAGCGATTAGAATTTTATTACAAATTTTCAATATTTGAATCTCAAGTGGTCCACTTTCCCCCGAAGTTATAAGCTATTCAATTTTCGCTGTGATGGCAAGACATACAAATAGTTAGCTGTCTCCACTTTTCTAGTATTCCTTACCCTAGTCTCAGCTGTCAAGTTCTGACCATGCTAATTAAGTCAACCTTATTATTGAGTTGAAACTTCTCGAAAATAGCGCGTTTACACGTAGACTTTATATGCGGCAAAGACGATTGACCCGTTTAAAAAAGAATGTGACAGATCGCAGGTGACACGCATGCTCTAAAAATAGATCAGCAGCAAACTTTAGCCATGATAAACGTAAGCGACTAGACGAACTGTGTAAAACCGCTATTTATAAGATAAAATATTTAACCTATTCATTGGCTTCCATTAAATAACATTATTTTTTTTTTCTTAAACATAAGAACTGTGAACTTATTCTCTATATAATATGTCAAAAATGTAAATGCTAAATCACAATGACATTTGCCGCTATTTGAAAAAAGTATGGAATTTGGAACATTTACATTGTTTGTTTTAAGTTGTCATTTTTGAGAACTCTTTTACCCCTTCATTATCGGACTAACTAGTCGAAACAAACTCTTTATCAATTTTTTGAAGTGACTAAATGCTCACTGACGTTAGTTGCAACAGGTGAAAATTTCTTTGAAGGTGGAAGTTTTATTGAATACCCAGACAGTTTAATTATTTCCCTTTCCACTTCTTGTTGGGATTCCTGATACTTAACAAACAGCAGAATATGGTTCTTTGCATTTTCTAACTCAGAAAATATCTATGATTGATGATGATATAAATATATTTAACATTTTAACTTCTCGATTGCTAAATAGATTTGTTTTGGTTTTAAATTATATAATGACTTTCAAAAACTAGGACTGCTTTAGAGGATGATTAATGTCATTGAACAGAGAACCTGTGGGTTTTAAAATATTTCTGGGATTCTAAAACTTAGTCCGAAGTTATACCGAAATAGATTACAAGAACAAGATGGTGATTCATCGCTGATTGTTTTTGTTCGCTTCATCATACTCACATCATAATTAACTTAAATGAAAACACTGGCTGTATAAATACCAACTGAATTTATAGCTTTCCAATTATCTAATTGAAAATCGATAAGTACGTCTATTTACTGGATCACCCTTAAATATTATTTTGGCAGTTTTCTTACCCATGAAGATAAACATCTGGAGACTTTAAAGTTTTCTTCTTTATCTTTATAAAAATCTGGCACAGTACTTAAGAACTATTTTTCAATATGTGATAAGCTGTGAAAGGGTCTTCCTTTGAAATGCTGCCCATGTTTAACACATATGAAAACATCTTGTGACGAAGGGTTTCACATTTATTTAATAATAAGTATAACAGTTTGTTCCAAGAAGTAAAAAAAAGCAAATATTTTTTCAATTAAATTCACAAAAAACAAAACATAACATAGAATCAGACGTGGGATCGAACTTAGAAATTTACGAGAGTTTTTCAAGGCCGACTAAAGTTCAATGAGTCCTTATTATTTGGAATTCCCAAAATCTTTTTTATCTTCATTAAATAATTTACAATAACATTGACAGAACACATGTCCATCCTGGAAAAACGAAAATTAAATAACATGGGTTTATTATATCCTTTACATCGAACCCGCTGCTTCTCGTTATTGTCGAACAAAACAATCAAAGATTAAAAATAAGTGCCAAATTAAACAAGGAAAATCCAATTATATTTTATCCTGTTATATATAGTATATAAAGCTCTTCAAGTTTTCTTTATACCATCTGCTGTGCGTAGTAGGTACTTAAAGTAGATCTATCCAACCTCATTATCATAAACGCCCATCCCACTGCGGACGTCAAGGTTATTATTTCTTCTTCGTTTTCTTCTTAAATTACCGATTCACCAATTTCCCTTCCCATGATAGAGAAGGGCAAATATAAGATTAACGCACAAAAAAGGAAGCTTACTACACCATCCAGACGCAGAGGAGAACAAAATACTTATACATATAGAAAGTTGATCTAGATGACCTTTCCATCTACAAACTACCATCACTTGAGTTTTTAACAACAAAAAAAAAAAAAATTATAAGACGAAGACGAAGGATAAAAGTATCTATAGATACACATAACCAGAATTTAATCTTTTCCATGCAGTTTTATTTTTTCATTGTGTGTACCACAGATTTGCTGTAAGAGCATCCTTTAATGAGTTGCATTCACCATTAAAGACCAATTCATGGTTGAAGATGACAAGAGATGAGCTGGAAAGAAAGAAAAAAAAAAAAATCTGAATGCAGCCTAGCCGAGGAGATGCTCCAAGAGAAGCGCAAGAATATGAAGAAAAATGGAAGAATTTTTCATGCACTCAAGTACATTCAAATATATATATAAATTATGTATAGAGAGGGGCCCTACTCATATAAGGAGATGCCTATGCCTATGCCTCTGCCTACATGCAACGAAAATGCTAAATCGAAGGTGAACTAGAGGGTGATGGTGATGATGATAATGATGCAGATGATATAGTAGCAAAAATATGAAGGAATTTAACAAAGCTGTACATCACAAGAAAAAATGCATGCAATGATGCGGATGGAGGTGTATGGTAGTAGAGTGGCTTTGGTTTGTTCGAGATGAAGCGCCCTGCATATATAGCGCAACATCATTAACCGATGGTTTGTCTTTGAAGTGTTCTCATTTATTTTCCGGTATTGCACAAAAGCCAAGGATGATGATTATCAAGAAGACGAAAAGAAAGAAGGAGCATTCGAAAAAAGGGCTAAATAGCAAAGATTTGGAAAGAAATCTTTTAACAATTGACATTGTTAGGTCTTTGGGGATTACAGACCGTTTAAGTGAAATGCGCTAGATACCTTAACTATTTTCTTTTTTTTACATACTATAAAAGTTTGTTTTCAAGTAAGTGCAAATTTTGAATAGACTTGATACATGAAAAGACTTTCTTTCGTGGGTAAACTGGAGTCTTAACTAACAATTCTTTGCTGATAAGTTTCTTTGGAGTTAACTGTCTCAGTTCTATAAATTAAATCATTTATTTAACGCTTCGGTATCTATTTCCGGTATTTTCGAGCAACTATATAAGAAAATTCTCGGTATGCTTTTGACAGAAAATAACTGCTTATTCCTTTTTACTCGAAAACCGGCACTTCAATCTCAATGTAGCTAGAGGTAACGTCTGTTCTTGAAAAATCTAATTAGAGTCATATAGAGCGCTGATGTTTCGATATCATAACTCATAGGCTATAACTTGGTTTTGTAATGGTTTCTGTACATGAAATGGCTTTAGTTCCACTTAGGCCCATTTCTTATATTTGGCAATGGAAACAAGTATGATCCTGTACTGCTACATTAGAGTTCTGTGGTTCGAATCCTTTTCGAGGCACTTCAAAGTTTATCCTGAAACTGACTCTCAGTTGTATATGTACGATGTCCGCAGCCCCTAAAGCCACAAACGTCACTCTGTGTGCTGGGATGGTTCTAGAGGCATGCGATCTGAACCAGAGAACCTAACATTTTGTCTATTGAGATTATAGCTATAGAAACCTTACAGAAACAAAGTCAAAAATGAGTCCGGAAGCCATTAACAGAAGATATTAACAAGCAAAGGTAAAACCACAACGGAACCCAGTCCAAGGTAGATCTGGAGGAGATAAACTGTAGATATTAAGCAAAACAAGAAAGGGGCAGGGAATAAAACCGCAAAGGAACCTAGTCCTATAGGTAAATTTGTAAGAGATTATCGGTGTACTTTCACTTGTATTTATGGTATTATTTTTGCAAACTTGGGATGTGAATTATAAAATTTTAAATAATACATTTTTTTTATTAGTTATAATTTACCCTTAGGTCAAAAAAAATTTGTATGATTTTTAGACAAAGATAAACGAATTCCACTACCATTATACTTGTCTAGCAGACTGCATCTTAAATACGACATATAACTGGTTTCATTGGAAGACATCCCACAAGACTTGGCGTTATATCTAACGACTTCCGCAGAAGTTGCAGGGATGAGCAGGAGGAGGAGTCCTTTCCCCATCTTCCTGCTCTCTTTCAAAGGCTAAAAGTATATAGGAGAATACTTTTTCGACGACCACAGTGATTTATCAAATACAGAGATTAACTGTCTAAATAACTTCATGAGAAGCTCCAACTGGTTTTACATTTAAGAGATAACAATTCTATATCTACGTGTGGTATCAAAATTTACCTGCTTCTATTGGTCAATGTGTCAGCCGTTTTCCTGACAGCCACGTAAATCCTAAACTAAACTAACCTTGTATGATTTGGAATTTCATATTGAATCAGCGGTCTTATTTTACTGCATAAAACACTTTTAAGAAAATTAATTGCCTGAAATATTTAATTTTTATGATTTTGACAGGAATTGAAGTTCAAAAATAAGGAACCGCTCATTATAAACATTTTCATCTATATTATTAAAATACATCACAACAGAAACTGTTTTAGTGCTACTAAGATAGATTGTTTATTTTAATAAACTCTTCCAATTTTTCTTTTTCTTTCAAACAACATTAAACTCTGTTTATATCTCTTTTGTATAAGCCTACCACAATATCTTTCAGGATGTGCTGTCCTCTTTTTTTTTTTTGGATATAATCCAGTTCACTTAAAATCGCTTCGAAAACAATAGAGCACTTTCTATGTCATGGCTATTTTAAAAGTTATTACGCCATTTACTGACTGTATTGTTGGTTTAATATAATGGAAGGACTTTTTCTTCTTGTTCGAACACATTCTTCTTACATATATCCATTTTGTTATTAAAATTTAAAAGTCACGTGGTAAACTCACACCCAGACTCTTTTAAATTTACAATCTTTCTATTAAGCTTATTTTTTGTTTTGTTGCTGCGTTATATCTACAAGTAGTATAGAAATTAGTTACAGTAGCTACTACTCGTCTATATATCCATACAACACACAGTTGTTGATGCACCTTAATAAAAAAAAAAAAAAAAAATTGAAAATTAAGAACACACCCACACACAAGCAAAAGAATAATGCCGAAGGACAAAAGTGTATAAAATTGCAACTCCCATAGCTCGACATAGTTTATACTCGCTATGGCAGTGTATAACCTTGGTGTAACTTATATTGGCATGTGGCATGGATGGAGGAACTATGTCAAAGAGAAGTACTATGTAGCAGCAAGTGATGTTCTTGTTTTCTTTTTTATCAGATATCTCCTAAGTCATCATCATATCCTTGAAGGATTTTAGACGCCCATCCAAACAACACACATGGCTAAAAGTGTTTTTTCTTTATTTCTTGATAAAAGGTTTCTCTATACGCTGCGCTGGCTGGCAGCATGACCGCACTTTCATCATCATCGTCAGCATCACGATGCTGAGCTACTGAGCTACCGTGTGCGGTGTGTATATAGCTTCGGCTATTGGTTCTGCAGTGGTTGAGGTTCAAAGATTGGGGTTGAAATTTATGGTAGTAGGCTTCTCTGTGTGTCCTTGTTAGGTAATTATACTTACCTCAGCTTCTTCTTGGAAGATGTTTTTTTTTTTTCTATTATTATTTCGTTTGTATATTCTCTTGTTGTTTTTTTTTTTTTTTAATTTTCCATTGCCACCCCCTTGCTTTTACATTGTTCAAGTGGTGGTTTTCTTGTATCTTTTCTTTTCTGACAGTATTAGCCGTATCGTTTTTGCCTTGGCATAATCTATGGTTGGATGACAAAGGAGGCTACAAGAGGGACGGACTTATAAAGGTAAGAATAATAGTATTTTTTTTGTATTTCAAATAAAGACTCTATCATAATTTTGTGGATACAAATTCTTGTATTTTTACAATACATTGATTATACTTAAGAGATTTCGGACCATTATTAACTGGAGGTGAAAGATTTGCTTAACATAAGTGAAACGAGTGAACATGCAACATAGCAACTCCTGTGTCTGAAACCACTTGGCGAAAAAAAATTAAAGATTTCGGTATCTAAAGTTTTAAAGTTTTTCAGACACGGCGGTGCTTTTAACACCACCTATTATAATTCTACATCAGGTCAATTAATTATACCATGATTTAAAATCTGTCATATCTGGTGAGATTACAATGTGTCAAAATGCAATTTAATTGTAATTACACAAATTGTGACAAATTATGGTCTTACAGATCGCATGATAGCCCGACTTGTTTTATTCCAATATGCAGTAAATTAATTGTTGCTCGGGCTGTAGGGGTTCATTTCAATGAAACTGCAAGTGTGTCATTGACATCCTTATCTTGGCACACAAAACTGAACTATTCCCATGTCTGTACCAAAGAGCACAACGTTGTGGATCCATCCAAAGTTGACAAATTTGACGTTTACAAAAAAAACCATGACTGAAAATGATTTTGTTTCAAAAAACTATATTATTTTCAAAGTACTGTTCATAGAACAATGCAAAGTGTCCAACGATGCAAAACGCGGTGTTTTTTTAACTTAACGATCCATTTTGATTAACCATTAACTGCCAAGTGTCATCTGTCACTGGTGTATTTTGTTTTTCTTACACTGAACACTCTACCATACAAACAGCATAAAGCCTAAGTTTGGCGTTGATTTTAAGACATCATTTATAATCAATGTTTACATTTAAACAACGTTGCTCAAATGTTACTTTTCTTAAATGTCATCAACTGCATTTCAAGGTTTAAAATTCATTTTGACGTATGAGTAGAACTGTCATTTTGTTACGTTACGTGACACAACTATTGCTTAGATAAGTATCGATGAAAAAACGATTATGTGTAAATGTATAAGCAAAATGGCTTAATGGTGACTTAAATACTGAAGCAATATTAATTTAACTACACTACACGTTTCGTTTACCTACACGTTGTTTAATTGTAATTTATCAATCGACTATTCCATACGAAACGCATGCGGTAATTTAAAGTCATGAATTCCTGCAAATGTAGATAGTATAGTTTGTCAATCATGATTTTATAATGTACCTGAAGATACTCGGTTTACACGTGTAAATTTGAACCGATATTTCAAAATACTGATACTAAAGTAATAAATCAAGTCCAGTCCTGATTTCTGCATACCTATCTGCCATACAAATTCTCTGGCTTTTCTTTTGTGTTCTAAAAGAAGTTCATGTACATTATGAACTCTATGCAACGATTCATAAATCATAAAAAAACTAATCCATAGCTGTAGGGCGTTGTGTAAAACACATTGAGACATTTCGTGCATGTCCAAGTGACGAAAGTCTGTAAAAATTAATATTCTTGCTGTCAACATTATAAACATATAGGTAATCATGAATAGATGGCACACTTTTTTGGCACTTGATTTCTCAAGGACTTATTATAACTACATATAAATGCAGCCACTTGAAAACCAACTGTTCGTTTACAAAAGTTATAATTTATCTAAATTACATTCCTCCAAATGACAAGCAAAACGAATCGGTGCTTGGTACTTTAAATCTAAGTGGGTATATCCTTCAATGCCCCATTTATCATCAAACACCTGACTGTGTCCCATTTCCGTCCGTGCATCCGCCCTCGACGTTTTGTTGAAAGCAAAGGCCATCTTTGCTAACCAATCTCAAAACTTTGGCATGAATTCTGCAGCAAAGAACCCACGGCAATGCTGCCAATATCGGTTTAGTGGTTGCAAGAGTTTGTTGGTCGATGATGTGATGGTATCCAACAGTAGGTAAAGGTTCGAGGGGGGATAGCAACGAAAAGTCTGTATATCATCAACCTCTGCTGCACAATCTATACACTTTTCCAAAAAAAGAACAAGCTATTGGAACTAATCCCGGTAGCATGTGTGTATACACACATTGAAGCAATTTCTCTCCATTCCTCAGCCACCCTGTAGTGTATATACTTATGATGAGAAAAAGCTTTTGTCTTCTTTTTCAGCCATCAAAACCCGCCCGTCCTATCAAGAGGAATTGCTGGCTCTAGTCCCACTTAGACATTTAGCTGTAACTACCAACTCTAACCATCAGTTTTTTGTTAATAGCTTTTTTTTCTTTTTAGTTTATTGTCAGAGGAGACCTCTGCGCCACCCTGTGAGAGAAGGTGCTACACAGCTGTTGTTGATGTTATTACCAAACCACAGAGGGACCATGTCAGAGGAAGGACATTGCATTGCAAATGTGTTATAAAGAGGGACGAGATCAAGCATCAAAAGAAAGAAAGACAGAGAGAGAAAGAAAGAGACAATTGTGCTAAATGTAAAACAAGAGATGGGGAGTGAATTTGTCAAAGCAGAAGGTCATGCAGACGTTTGACTCCACTTGATGTGTGCATGATTTTGTCATCATAAAAATGAAAAATAGTAGGTGCTGATGAAGATGTGTGTGATATTGTGCTAGGATAATAAAAAATATATAAATACAGAAGAGAAGTAAATAAAAATGGGGATTTTTATCTCATCTAACAGTGCCAGTGTGTACTATACACATCCTTGTGCTAAATTTTGATTTAGCTTTTGTCAAAAACATTTGTTTTTTTTTATCCTGTAGTTTGGTGTGGTTTGTTTCTTACTGTGATTGCTAAACAGTTTAACTGGGTTTTTATTTACGGAGTGTCAGAAAAGAGTTGAATGAGCTCAACAGTAACAGTGTAAACGTTCTTGATGAATTAAGGGCGGATAAACCTATTTTTTTCCTGGTTAATGAGGGTAGAAAAATGGTTTTGACATGAGATTTCAAAAAGAAGTAAAATGCTAAAAGAATCCAAGCTAATTATTATCTATCAAAGTTAGTAGTAGGTAGTCATATTTATGATTACTTTTATATTTATTCTACTCAGTTGCCCTATACTTGTAAAATTAAGGGTTAAAGGCGGCCATACTGTTCCGGTCACGACTCACGGCGCGTCTGTCAAACATGTTTTTAATGTAACACGATTTGTAGCAATGGTTTCAGCTATTATTGTCTTTATGCTGCAATCGAAACAGGGGTCCAGTTACATATTTAAGCCTGGAAGCATAGCAAAGATATTATGAAACCTAAATAGCACTCTCATATAACAGTCATTTTACTATTTACTGATTCCCAGCATCAATGGTCGTTATATTGACGTCCACTTTGCAAATCAGGTGATTGATTCCGTCAGACGGATCGCTGTGGCTTAAAGTCTATGTCCGTATTACTTAGGTATCTACCATAAATATAAATTAATATACAAAGCCAAATCGTGACCCACAAAAATCATACAACGTGTCAAATTTTTCAATTTCAGAAAGTATTTTTTTTTTTTTTTTTGTAATTTTAGAACTTGTAATTTTTCAACTGCATCTGGCAGGCATATTATTTAAGCGGCATCTGTAAAATATTAAATATAATGTATAGCCCCTTTTACGAATCTGTCCACCCAACCAAATCTACTTTCAAACCAAGTCAATCAAGTCCATCTAGTTTTTAAACCCGCATATGCAATCTTGTGGTGTGAATGAGCCAACTATACAAAAATATAAGAATATTGTTTATTATTAGTCAGTGATGCCAAATTACTGTGGGTAGTGGCACGATAGAGCAGCAATGGCCGCAGTATAACTTTAAAAGTATCTGAAAGTCAAATCTTCATTGAGTTTTATAAGCAGTTTATTGCATTTTTTGTTTATAAGAAAAAATATTTGCAGGGTGTTTCGGAAAGAAAAAAAAATAAACTGGGAAAATATTTACACTGATTTAAAAATTTTGTTCTTGTTTATTTTCACACTTTCAAGGGATATTTTTCGAGATTGACATTTTTTTTCAATTTAATTTCGTAGAGCAAATGAAAGAAAATTTCTAAAAGCATAAGTAAACCTTCCTAAACTAACTAAAGTAAATTATATACAAGATTCCTTATTAATTCATATTTTTGTAATTCGCTAAATTTTGGGTTTTCGAAGTTCTTTTTGCGAAACTTCACGTTCAGTCAAAAGATGTCATTCATCGTACACAATCTGTCATAATGCAAATTTTGTTTGATTTTTCGTAAGTCAAATGCACGCATACAACCTTGTTTTAACACTATAATTATGTTTGATGTCAAATGATTGACCGTGTAAGGGTTGCTTTAGTTAGAATTCTGTGATTCGGGATAACAAATTTTAGATTTTTAATATAAAAATCTCGGTTGTTTGTTGCAACTTTTGCCATAGAACTTCCTATAAGGTGGTATGACAAAAAATTTAATAGATTAAACTTTGAAAGATAATTTAGATAAGATTGTTTTTATTGCACCAGAAAGAGTAATTTAATCACTTAAAAATCAAATTTCTATTACAATCTTATACAATATTTATAATCCTAAAACCAAATTAAAATAATTGAAATAATATACCCACAGCTAAGATTTTAAGTGTCTTCATGGTTTATCCTTATAAGCTTCAAGGAAATTGAATTAAAAATTAAAATAAATTCCCTTGATGATTTTTGAGAACGATTTTCCTCTGAAATCCCAATAAATAGAAAATAATGTAAATGAAAATCTCTACAGTAAAATAGATACAAAAATCCCATGTATTATTTAAGGTCAAAGTTTAAATCTGTATAAGAAATATATATAGAAGAACATTAACTGAAAACACTCTCAAGGTTTCATCAAGGATATGCAACGATAAAGCACTAAATGAATACGAATTTATTTATGAAAGAAAAACTAAAAGAAAAACCATTCAAATATAATGACGACAATAATTATATCTTAGAATATTAACAATGAACACCCACCTGGATAGTTGATTAATATTATTCCAATAAAGTACCTAAGTCTTCTTATTTCCAACAGAGTATAAGAATCTTTGTTGATATATATAATTTTGTTTAAATAGCTTCCATAACGTTTTCATTAACTCAACATTTACACAGAAGGCATATAAAATAAAACTAAAACAACGAAATGATCACATTGGTCGTTGTCGGTAAATACCTTGGCCCAAATTGACTCATAGACCGACAGCACTCGCGTAACCACAAAACTGTCGCACTCTTGTAAAAACAGATACAAATAACATCCACCGCACTTTGGTAAACATCTCGGAAAAAAATAAAAAAAAAATAGCAAAACCACCACTTCACAACGAATTCGGCCAGAACATGGCTTCCTGCCAAAAGCAACAAAAATATTCGAAAAAACGGAAAAAAAGCCAAAACCAAACCGCAAAGCTAATGAATTTCTTCGTCTTTAACAATGACAATAATGATGATGGCCTAAACACCATACATCCAGTAAAAGATAGATACTATAAGATACTTAGATACTAGTCATATTCTGTACCTATAGACTGGTATCTATAATAGTGCTAAGGAGAGGTCGCGGTCACGTAAAAGAAAAATTATTGCGCGAATACTTATCGAACGAACGAACGAATGACGAAAACTTTTCAACCTTAAGGACAGGATGGGCAAAGCCTATGATACGAACAAAATGTGGGTCGGGTAATGTGACACCGGTAATGTTTGGCCCCAAACTGTGGCTCTTCGTCTCGTCGTCAACTTTTCACTTTCTTTCGAGATCGTTTGGATAGATATTTTTTTTTTTACATAAGTGGAGTATCTTAAACCGATTCAAGTGAGTAAAGAGCTAATAAAGTTGGCCCCGCACATGAATTTGGTTCTTTAAAGACTATCTGGCGGCGTAGCGCACGCGGTTAGCACTTAAACACTCACGTACTAGTTATATTATATGTAGTGGATGGAGACACCTTAAAGTGCCTGCTGGCGACTGCAGACTGATGTCGATGTGGTACACAAAGGCTTGAAAAAAGATGATGATTTTTGTGTGATGTCGTCTCACGGCAGCAACAGCAGCTGCTGCTGCTGGCTGATGCGGTGGTCGTTATTTGGTCTCATTGGCTTCGAGCCAAAATAAAGTGGACAAAAACCGAAAGCAATATTCTTTTTTTCTTATTTTTGGTTTGAGTTGTTGCGCTGGTTGCTCCTCTTTTTTCAAGAGTCTACCACACCAGAGAACTTATGAACCAATACTGGTGTGTCTGGTTTAACTCTCTTGTGACAGAAGTCAATTGAATTGGCTGTGTTGTGTGAGGCATGCCGCGTAGTACAGAAAAGCTCTTGTCAAAATGTCTGATTTAACTTTTCCAAGAACGTTAAGCGGACTTTTCTTCTCTGCTGCTAGCTCTTTTGGATGATTTGTGTTGGTACTGTTGCTGGTTTTTGCATTTAGGGTTACCATCGCGTACAATTAACGTTAATTAAAAACCATAAATTGGTTGAAAGTTGGTAGGTAGGTATCGTATACTTATGTAAGTGTATTTTAATAAAAGATTAAATAGTTAAAAATGTTGTTTTTTTTTTCTTATTTTTGTAGTAGTTCGAATAATATTCTCGTCAGAATAATAGGATGTTTGATTGCTAATACAAGAGTCCCGCCGCGATTCTTGATTTTTTTTTTATTCCTTCCGTAAACACGTGTAAATAGTTGCGGTGTAAATGGGACGGGAACCATATCTGTTTGTGAATTTGATATTGCAGGTAGTTGAAGATGTAGGGTTAGGTAACTCTCCTGTAGTAAATTTCCAGAAATCTGTAGTCCCGTTCATGCCGAAGTTGCTTGCAGTATTTGAGTTAGCTAAACATCAACCAACACGCAATCTGCGTCAAGAAAACATTGATACCTTTATTGAAAGCCAGGTATCGATTAAATTGAAAATAATATGGCAGATGAACTGGAAAATAATGGGTCAGCAGTTGACCCCAGCCGAATCATAGCCTAGGTTTTGATAGCATTGGTATTAAAAACTCTAAACGACAGATCGCTTGAGACTTTCCAAATGTCAAGGAATCTATTGCCAGATCTTAAAAAAAATTTTAAGTCTGCACTGTCCCTCTTGATGAAAATAGCAGATTTGAGTAGGGTGTCAGGAGGGATCGAACCTTACCTAGCTCGAACGCAAGAAAACTACTCTTGGCGATTATCACGAGATACGAGTAAGATGATGAGTTTGCCTTAGATATAAAACAATTTTAGACTGCGAAGCTTAATTCATAATGCATAATTCATCATACAGTTTTAAAATAAGTTGCAAATTGTTCATAATTCAAATCTATCGGCAACCCTGTTTACCACCCAAATAGCTTGTCTAATTATAGAAACAAATCTCCAAAGAGACTAAACTACCACTTAAAAAAAAGACACGAAAAGAGAGCTCATGCGCCCTACACAGTTATGCATGTGACAAGAACATTATAGCAGCCAGCAGCAGCAGAAGCAACGGTAAAGAAATCAGCAACGAACGACCATCATCCAAAAAGAATGGTGAATCAGGGTAATGGCACAATGATAAGAAGAGTGTAAGGGAACTATTCCACCCAATATGATGGGGGAGGCTGCTGGTGGAGCTTCAAACGACCTGAGTTCTAAATATACTTGATAGGTAGAGGTACCTACACGAAAAAAAAAAATACTAACAATGTGCTGGTTCATGTGGTGGTAATAAAATTTCCTTCTTTCAATACCTTCTCTTTACTCTTTCGATACATAAGCTCTCCTTGAATATTGTTGTTGGTTATATTGAATTTATATCGATGGGGAGAAAATCCGAGAAAAGTAGGAAAGTGTTTTCCTGAATTATAATTTTCAATAGGTAGGTATAGATGAATGTGGATGTTTACGGTGTTGAAAGGTTCGTCCCATACGTGAAAAATAAAACCATCTTTTTCGTTAAGCAGCGCAGCAGTACCAGTACCAGCTTCTGTTCTTTTCCACAAGTAGAAGCGGATTAATGATGATGGAATGCAAAAGCTTTTTTTTATATATTTTTGTCGAGAGGTGCTTTATGAGCTGCTTTTACTTTTGGATGGATGGATTTTCTTGGGTTCTATTTTATAGGAAAATGATGAGGAATTTTCGTAGTTTATGATGACTTCACTATGAAGGAAATCGAATGTGTGATTTAGGCATTTAGGGAGGATATAGTTTTGGGTGTTTAATTGACGAGATGAAGTAGAAAAGTTTCTTAGTAAAAACCTTAGAGAAATTAGTTATTTGTGTTTTTGTTTTCTATTCCAACTGAAAAGAATATCTAAACCCGTAAGAGATATCAATTTATTATGAGAAGTTGTAATGCATTTCCGGCGAAATGTAATTGGATCGTTGAAGGCACGAACATAATGGATGCTTACTTAACTGTTCCTTAAAACAAAACTTTATGTTTGATAAAGTTAAAATACAAAACCCATGCATCGAGAGGAATAAAGGAAACAATACTATCTATACACTCGTTCGCTGTTTTGAGTTTAGCTTGGTTTACAATTCACGCCGGAACAACTTTTCCAAATTATTTTAAATTGAACGACATAAGTTTCACAAAATGGACTTTTTTACTGAACCCCTTATTCATGCGATTATAGACCATGTCCCCTGGGTATATTTAAAATCGCTTTTCGACACCAATAAACCAGAAACATTTCAGCATTTGAGAGCCACCATTCAACGCGTTTTTGCCAACGTTTAAATTTTTGAGACTTTGACACTTTGTAGTCGGAAGATGAACACAAACTTGATTCTGACGTTTGAGAGATATTAACCATAGAACGTAAAACCCATTGGTGTAATATAGCTCAATATTGGTCTGTGGTCTTTGACCCTTTTTAGTTTGACAGATTTGCACTTATGACGTTATAATATTTTTGACTGAATATTGAATAAGAACTGTCATTGGAAAAAAGTACATATCTCTTTAACACTTTCTGGCTTGACAGATATGCTTTATTTGTGATACTTGAGGTACTTGATACAGAAGTCAGCCTTCGATATAATTTGTTCCCTCTAACGAAATTACGGAATTTCCAATCATCTCAAACACATCAATTTCGTTTTATTTCAGGTCATTCAAAAGTAAGTGATGAATAAAACAAACAGAGCTAACAAAATGGGGCAATCCCTTGAAATGTCAAGAAATAATATTCATGGCTTTACATAAGCCAGAAAGAGAAATATATATATATATATGTTTCTTACTCTTTTGATTAAAATTATTATCAGACAAAATAAGGTGGGAAGAAAGTTATAGAGTAAATGAAATGAGATATTTTCTTAGTCTAATCTTTTTAATTCATTTCAATTCAACAACTTCTCTTTGTCACATAATTTAAATGCCAACTGTTCTTTTGTTTCAAATTTACTTGGAATAAAATAGGACTTTAATTTGTTGGTCTTTTTAAAACTGAAAATTGTTGGTGCAATAGAAAAATGTCAGTTTAACAATCGAATTAATATTTAAAAGTGTTTATATCAACTGGACATAAGTTTTCAAAATGTTCAAATCGTTTGCATACAAAAACAATACCTAATAAAAAAAAAGTATTTCAAAGCCAAATCATTCTATTTATCTCTTTAGGTCATGATAAGATTAAACAATTTATTGAACAAACGAGTAGCAAACAACCAATCAGACCATCCAAGATGTGTGTGTCAAATACTCAACTCTAAAGTAAATATATACTCACTTATTGTAAAGCAATAGAAAAAAAGACTTCTCTTTAATCTTCTCAATATCAATTCTATAGGTATGGGGTAAAGATAGATGTATTTTTTTTCAAAGTCTATATTTAAGAAAGAATCACAAGTCCACAAGAGTGACAATTCTTATTATCTATCATTCAAGAACCATATTCTAATAAAATGACAGAGGGATTGTCTTCGACGTACTACGCATATTGTAGAAAGCTTTTGTTCCCGCTTGTTCAAATTATGTAGTTTTAGTTTCTATTTCTATGTATATATATACATTTTGTTGATAGTGTAAGAATTGTGTTTTAGAAAAAGAACGAAATATTATTCTTTAAAAAAACAATAACAGAGATATTTTTTCCAAACATGTTTAACTTAAGAAAGATGGAACAACATAATGGACGTTTGCACCAGTAACATTTTTTTATGTATCTATACTTATTTTACAGTCATAAAGTAATATGATGTAAATTCAAAAAAATTTAATATTCTTGTTATACAAATTATGACTGCTAAAGTAGCAGTCAGTCCCCAACTTATTGTGATAAATTTGATTTATTGTAACTATTTAAGAGATGGTTATAAAATTTAGCAAATGAAGACAATTTAAAAACTATAAAATATAAAAAGTTGCGGATATAAATTTAACAAAGTTTCACGCCTTTTAACGACAACAATGGGTACTTAAGGAGATATTCTATAGTTACAAAAAAAGTTGTTCTAAATGTTTAATATTATTTGTAGAATGCTTTTTATGGATATAATAATAATTTATACTAAGTCGAAGTTGAAGTGACGGATCTTAAAAATTACTTATTTCTTAATGTTGATGGAGCAATTAAACGACATGACAAAAAGAACAAACTAAGCGAAAAGATATGTTGGTTCATTTCAGAAACAGATTGATACCACGAGATCATATATGGATGGCCTTGAGGTAATTATAGGAGTTCCGGAAATCTACGTTTACAAAAGATTTAGAAATAAGAGCTACCGACTAATTTCCAATCAAAATCGGTGTACACCAAGGTAGCATCTTGAGTTCTTTACTTTTTATCTTTATAACAATTTTGAAATACGCAGATAAAGTTAAAACAATCATGTTTTCTAACCGAAAATGAATAAGCAAATAGAAGGATCAATCCTCGATCTCAACATTTTTAAAGTTTTATTTGTTAACTATATTAAAAGTGTTTTCTTATTTTTTTATAAATAAAACATCTGTCCAAGATGAGCCCAATAATTCTTTCTATTTGCCAATTATAACAGAAACATTTTCTTTATAATCTTCAGGCAAGGGAACCAATTCATCCAACCAACTAACTAAACATCAACATCTGCTTTTTCTAAAAACCATCATGCATCACTATTTTATCTGTGTAAGTAATTTGTATAGATATCTGCTCGCACTATACTATTACTTGTGGAGCTAAAATGTAGGTTAATAGGTATAAAGATGCAGCCAGCATTGCCGACAATCTGCAAATAATTTTAGCTTCTTATCTCGTATAACTCAACCATCGGTTGTATGCCTCCCTCAATATCTATCTATACTAAATGAACACGCAATAAAAACAACAACAAAAATAAACTTAAGCAAAAACAACCAAGAAAAAAGATGTATGCGCCGTGCTCTAAATTTACCCATTTGCGCGATGCACTTAGAGATGCATTTAAGTCATTCATTTTGTTGTATGGGAAAAAATTAAAGTAAAAAAAAAAAGATGCAAAATCCAGTCCACCATCATAAAAGATTACATAATAAACAAACGTGCCTGCGTGGATTAATTGATTTTGATGTCGGATTTTTTTTTCTTATTTTTATTTTTAGTTAACATGATTTGTTATATTGATACAAAACTAGAAAGTACGATCTGTAGAAAAATATTGGAAATCCGAATTTTGATACATATGTACATCAGAAAACCTTTTAAATTATAGTATCCAATAGGGCTTGACATGGACAAACGGTTTGTCTACATGACACATTAGACGTTTAGGCAAATTAAAATTATACTGCAGTTTAATCATAATTGCGAGTATAAAAAAAATCGGAATAGGCAGCAAATAGAGTGCTGAACCAAATTGGAAAAACGGGCTATATGCACTATGTGCAGGGTCTAAAAAAGCTTATCTCAGCACAATTATTTTTAAACATTTAAAAAAATAAATCTACGTGAAATAACACTTCCAAGTAGAAAGAACTGGCCGAACGACCAACCATTAGTTTACCCGAGCAACGACACACATAACACATACCCAGATCGTAGCAACAAACGGGCAACAATAAAACCATATTATCAAGTTCTGTTCAATTTCATCAAAAACTCATTGTATCGAGTAGATTGTGGGACGGTGCCATCATCGGTCCATACTTTTCCGAAAACAACGATGACTTCCATTGCCATCAACATGTTTGATTTTAACGAATATCTGTTTTTTCAAATTTAAAGGAGATGTGGTTCCTACAGGACATGCAGCTACCCTACAAGCCACTTCAGCTGATACCACAATGTACTCTCTGCACGAAGCACAAGCGATCTCGATGTCGGGTCTCTCCAAAAAAACGTCAATAAATCAACTGGTGTTTCGAAGTCAACAAAACTCGTGCCTGATCTATCAATGCACCTAAGCTATCGATTTTGGTGCTAGTGGAAATTGGCAAAACATTAGGATACCTCTAGTTGAGACGGAATAGACTGTCTGCAGACAGTAGCTAATGGATTTTCTGTTCTCCGATATGAAATACCTTCAAGTCTTTCAGCAAAATGCGCTGCAGCTGCAGATACAAATGTGTAAGGGCCAATTGCATGAAACGTGTTTTGATCGAAGTTAAAGGCGAATCCGCGATAACAGCGATATTCTCATCGGAACCTAATTTGTCCCCACATTTGACGTCATTATATCTCAGCGACATTTAAAAATATTTTTTTTTATTTAATTATGTTATAAAAATTTTAATTTTCATATCCTAAAAAAATATGATATTAATAATTATGTTCTTAAAAAATGCTTGTATATTAAATTTTCAATTAAGTTTTTAATTTAATTTAAAATGATGCATGCACAATCAATGGTCATTCAATGGCAAATCATTCATGAATAACTAATGAGACATTATTTTGCATTATTATTAATTATACAGGGTGAGTCATGAGCAATGCGACAAAATGCTAGGGCGTGTAGGTTGCGTTGAGACAAGAAAAAAATCGTATGGGAGGGGGGGGGTCTATTCCCCTCCGTTTAGCCGGGAGGGGCAAT
Organism: Baccha elongata; assembly: GCA_951217065.1. Lineage (NCBI taxonomy): Eukaryota > Metazoa > Arthropoda > Insecta > Diptera > Syrphidae > Baccha > Baccha elongata. The sequence continues at coordinate 250,954,619 of OX578272.1, forward strand.
TTTCGAAAAAACTGACTTAAAATGGGAAACAAATTGTTTAAAATCAACCGCTTCATTCACAATGCTGTGCGATACGTTTTTAAAAACCAATAACTTTTTTTTTCATTCTGTGTTTAAATAAATCTATTCTAAGAAATAGTTTTTGAAATATTAATTTTCAAAGTCAAAATTTTGAAAAAAAAAATTGAAAAAAAAATTTCAAATTCATTTTTTTCAAAATTTTACGTAATTAAGTGCTAATTTTAATTTCAAAATTCAATGCTGTTATTAATTTTAAGTCTAAATAAGAAAACCGGATGCAAAAATTTTATGTCGTTCTCAAGAAATTAAAAAAAACCAAAACCACCTTTTTCTAAGAAAAACATTTATTTTTATTGTAACGAAGCAATTTATTTATTTATTTAGCATTAATCTTAGTTTTTTTACTTTTTTTTTAATTGGAGTTTTATGAGAACGTAATAAAATTAAATAGTATTGGAATAACCCTGGATTAATATTATTTTCATTGATAACTTCTGAAAACTGACCTGTCAATATTTTTGCCTTGGCCTGCCCGCAGCCCATGGGTTCTACCTGTTATGGGGACAATAGGGACAATAAAACCGCATTTTTTTTAATGAAAAAAAAAAGAAAATTGCAACGAAAGATAAATAAAAGGCATTGCAGTTTTGCTTAGTAATTATTTCAAATTTGAATATTAACTCATTAACACGTAACGATGTCAAGCTCATACACCCGAGAAGAATTAACGGACATGCATTTCTGCTACGGTTTAGCTAATGGTCGAAGTCGTGAAGCCGAAAGACTGTACGCTGAAAGATATCCCGATAGGAGGTGTCCCCATCATAGCACGTTTCCAAGAATCCACCGACGTCTAAGAGATCATGGAGTGCTGGAGCATCGAAGAAGCGAAAGGCCAGTTTCTGATGAGTCAAGAATCTTAGATGAAAGAATTCTGGATTTAGTCCGAAATAATCCCTCCGTCAGTACAAGAAGGATATCCACTATGCTTGGAGTGTCCCAATCTAGAGCATGTCGAGTACTTCGGGCGGAAAATTTACACCCGTACCACTTTACGCCTGTTCAGGAACTCACCTCAAACGACAAGTTATTGAGAACCGAATTTTGTAGAACATTACTACTTAGAAATGAAACCGAACAAAACTATTTTAGAAGAATATTCTGGACGGATGAAGCACAGTTTACTAGGGATGGGGTTACTAACTTCCACAATTTACATTATTGGAGTAGCGCCAATCCACACAAAAAAAAACAAAACAAATCACAACACCGCTTTAGTTGTAATGTTTGGCTTTGTATTGTTGGACACACTGTGATCGGGCCCCGGTTTTTGAATTCCATTATTAATGGAGAATCATACCTGCAATTCCTACGAGATCTTTTACCCGATTTATTAGACAGCGTTCCATTGGTTATAGCAGATACTTTAATCTACCAACAAGATGGTGCTCCAGCACACTACAGCTTACAGGTGAGAAACTGGCTGGATGATCATTTTAGTGACCGTTGGATCGGAAGAAGGGGCCCCATGGAATGGCCGCCTAGGTCACCAGATTTAACTCCCCTAGATTTCTATGCATGGGGATTTATGAAGAATTATGTTTACGAAGTGGAAATAGTATCATTGGAACAACTGAAGGAACGAATAGAAGTCGCTGGAGTCAAATTGCAGGAAAATTTGTCAAGCATAAACTTATGTGAAGCCATTACAAGGAGATATAATCTATGCCTTCTAAACAATGGAGATCATATCGAGAATTTTTTATAAGTACTTCCAATAAAAAACATAGTAAAAATAAAAGGAATAAAAAAAACTAAAAAAACTAAGATTAATGCTTCTTAAATTGCTTCGTTACAATAAAAATAAATGTTTTTCTTAGAAAAAGGTTGTTTTGGTTTTTTTTTAATTTCTTGAGAACGACATAAAATTTTTGCATCCGGTTTTCTTATTTAGACTTAAAATTAATAACAGCATTGAATTTTGAAATTAAAATTAGCACTTAATTACGTAAAATTTTGAAAAAAATGAATTTGAAATTTTTTTTTCAATTTTTTTTTTCAAAATTTTGACTTTGAAAATTAATATTTCAAAAACTATTTCTTAGAATAGATTTATTTAAACACAGAATGAAAAAAAAAGTTATTGGCTTTTCAAAAACGTATTGCACAGCATTGTGAATGAAGCGGTTGATTTTAATTATTTGTTTCCGATTTTAAGTCAGTTTTTTCGAAAATTGCCCCTCCCGGCTAAACGGAGGGGAATAGACCCCCCCTCCCATACGATTTTTTTCTTGTCTCAACGCAACCTACACGCCCTAGCATTTTGTCGCATTGCTCATGACTCACCCTGTATGCATTGAATTAAACCCTTCATTTTGTTTAAAGAAAATAGTCAAATTGTGAATGAATAGAATGAAAAGCTAATGTAAAAAAAAATTTATTTAATTAAATAGTGTAATAGGAATGCTATTCTTACTTTGAATCCTTGAATTCAATTGAATAATTCAGCAAATTATGCAATAAATTGAATGCTAATTAATATTGATTCTTGCATTACTTTAATAATGATAATTGAACAAATTAGCATTAAAACTTTTAGTATATTTTTTGGGTGTGTAACTTATTGTCATTTGACGCCATAATTATGGCGCATTTGAATTGTGGCATTACTTTTTCCCTTTTACCATTACTTTTAAGGAACCGTATAGAATTCAATCAAAAGTAATTGAATTATTTAAAAAACTTTTAAATGTAGATTTAGAAACCTCTGTTTTTATTTTTTTGTATATTATTTGTATCCTTAGAATTACGGTTGTGTACAAAATAATGTCTCTGGTCACAATGAAAAGTCTGCAGACTTTATAAATTTGAAGTTCCATTTTATCTAAATTTCAAACGATATGACTTTTTACATATGGACACACAAAATGCGCATGCTCATACGACAGGTTTTAAATTATTTTTTACAAATTACTTTTTGGAATTTGAGTAATCAACCTACTTGTTTACTTTTATGTGAATTACAAAAGAAACCAAAAAGGCGCCGGCCGCGCCATTCACTAATTGAATGCATATTTAGATGGACTGATGTGTGTTCTGTGGTATCCGCCGCAAATCTATAGACATTTTTTTTTGTTGTATGTATCTTTTCTATAGATTGTTAGAAGTACCCAAACAATAATGAAAACAAATTCTCTGTATATTCTTCTTTCTCAAGGTTGCAGTTAAATCGTCATCCGACCGACACAAAAACAGACAAAAAGCCACGCAAATTACAAAGCTTGTCCGAACAAATTTATCGTATGCCGAAACCGAAAATGTCCATCTATATAATATACTTTTTGAGGAATGTGTGTTTGTGGGTGGAAGCAGCAACCCAGCAGCAGTGGCTGGCGTGGCACATGCATTTGGCTTTTGCTTTCGATGATGAAAAACTGAAAAGCTGACGTTCTTTTGTCAAAAAGTTAATTTTATCTTTAATTTTCGTTTGCCTGTGTGTGGGGGTATTGTACGACAAAATAACATAGATAGACACAAAAGGGGCAAAGATGGAAGAGTACTTAACATGCATATGTGTGCTGGACAAGACTCTCTAACAATGGACTGCCGCTGCCGACCATTGAATTCTATTTAAGTCTCGTTAAATACACTTTTTGTGTGTTGATGATGATGTTCTTTTTTTGTGGTATCCATGATGTCATCTGGGCTGGTTTTGTTGGACTATATGTTCTACCGAGCATTACTACCCTCATTAAGGTGCTGGTGCTCTCCCACTTAACAGTGTATATGACTTCGCTAATGCATTTGTGTGATCTCCAGGGTCAAGATGGATTTTTTTTTTTATTTTTAATCACCTTAGCAGTGAAAACCATCCAAAGCCGGCTTAAATATATTTTATGGCTTATTAATTTTCCCGTAAAAAAAAAATACCAGAAAGAACACCTTTGTCTGTGATTTTAAAGACAAAGGATCATAATTATACGCCCCCACAACAACAACAAAGTCGACATGCAGACTGCAGATATTAATCACAGCAAATGCCATCCAGTGATTCTGTCCACTTTACATGTGACAGCAAGTTTGTCATAACTTGGACAATGTCAATGTCGTTTTATATCAACGAACAGAAAAATACGATCGGACGATAGGAATGGGCTTTCCGTCTTGTTGAAATATCACCATCACCATACTCGGATTCGAAGCAAACGAATGAGCGATAATTTTTGCTCTTTATGGAGATAAAATAAATTAAATAAAAATGCACATGAATTGAATTTCTTTTTGATTGTAGAATTTATTATTTGAGTGAAATATATATGGTAAGACAGATCTTTGCTGCGCAATGATTTGGTTGACGAAATTCCAAAGAAAGGAAAAAAACAAAATATTAACAAGACAGAAGCAAAATGTTGATAGGTACCTTAAAATTTAATTTTTTTTTTAGTTGATGGACATGAAATTTTGACACAAAGAGTATTTTTTGTTCGGGCAAACAAAAACAAAATATTAATCATCATATTGTAATTAAAATGAATGCAAATTTTGAAGTGAATTTAAGTGTTTTATTTTAATTAATAATGGATAGCGATCTCTTGGCCGAAAGAAAACTTTATGAGATTATTATGACTAATCGTGGAATCCTGGTTTGTTCGTTTGATATTGGGCGGAATTGGGAAAAATAAATTGGAAGTAATGGTCTAGTGCATTTATGAACTTTTAATGTGCTTCAAATTAGTTACATATTTGTATCTGTTCTACCTGCTATTAAAAAAAAGTAAATATCTGAATATGTATGTATAAGAAGGATGTAGCGTGTCAACAATTATATTCCAGCTGTGATTCAAGTTTGTAGATTCGAGCACGCTTTTTAGAATAATTTTCTTATTTCGATCTGTTTTCCTCATTTATGATCAACTTATACTATTCTTTTGTTTTAATTTTTTTTTATTTCATTCCTTTTCCTATTTCTATGCATCTGCCTCTTCATATAACTATTTGAATTCCCTCTTAAGAATTCATATTTCGGTCAACAATTCACTGAGGGCGTATAACTTTGTGAAGGCTTCATCATATAGACACCTGATTGAGGTAAGAAATTCACTGTGGTGGTCAAATATTGAAGTTATGAACACTTCAGTGTTATGAACAGTTTAGTTTGGTGAACACTTCAGTGCGATGAACACTTCAATGTGATGACCACTTCACTGTAATGGTCAATTCATTTTGGTGCACAATAAACGTGGAGCAGCTTTTTAATGTAATTTATATTAGACTGTAATGAACACTTCGATGTACCTACTGTGGAAGAAAACTTCACTGTTACGAATCTTCTTTGTGATCTATTCTGACTGAGACCACAGTTTCAGTTACGAATCTGCTTGTGGAGTTTGCTACTGAGCTACACTGAGATGAATACCTCAATGTAACAAACACAAATGACTTTTCGAATAATGAATACTTGATTAAAATGAACACATGATTGTGGTGATCAATTCACTAAGAAATAAAATTTCACTGTGACGAATCCTATTATTTTTTTACGACATTGTTAATGATCTCGAATTGGACCACAACTCCTAGAAATCTGTGTGTGCGGTTTGCTACATTTTACTATTATGGACACTTATTGTGGTAAACAACCCACTTTGGAAGACAATTCCACTGGGACCAATCTTCTTCCTTTTTCTTTCAACGACAATTTCATTGTGGTGAATACTTCATTGCAATGGGCATTTTATTACGATGCACAATTCACTGTGAAGGAAAGTTTCACTGTCATGAACACTTCAGTGTATTGACACTTCACTGCAGCGACACTTTTATTAGGCACAAGTAACTATGATCAACTATGGCGGTCAGCCATCAGACGAATAGGGGGAATAACATGTAGCATATGAAAACATGCACGTGCCGTAACTATTCGGGACTGGAGGAAGTGTGATCATAGCCTCTTTGCGGCGGCCGCTAGTAACAAGCCTTTTAAAAAAGGTTTGGCTAATATGATCAGGCTAGTTCCTCAGGTTGGCAACAGGTTAATTCCCTGTTCCGTAAAATTTTAGAATTACGAACCCGACAACAAGCCTCGGAAACGGACTGATCTCACGACGACAACCAACGCAACGAAAACGGCAAAACGATTTACGAATTTTCTTATGGAACGTACGATCGCTCTATAGAGCTCGAGCTGCTCAGCAGCTAGCCGATGCCCTGTCAAAATATAGAGCTGACATAACAGCACTACAAGAAATCAGATGGACAGGGAATGGTGTTTTACAGAAGAAAGAATATGACGTATACTACAGCTGTCATACAAAACACCATGTGCTCGGGGTAGGCTTCCTAGTCAGCGAAAAAATGAAGTCTACCATCATCGGCTTTAACGCTATAAGCGAAAGGCTATGCACCCTTCGCGTGCGAGGCAAATTTACGAACATTAGCCTCATTAACGTTCACGGACCTACGGAGGAGTCCTCAGACGAAGAAAAAGAGACTTACTACGAACAAGTCGAGAGGACCCTCAATGCCTGTCCAAGGTATGACGTAAAAATCATCCTTGGGGATTTGAACGCAAAAATAGGTCGGGAGCCGGTATTCAGGCATTACGCAGGCACCCATAGTTTGCATGAGAACACTAATGACAATGGACTTCGAGTCTTAGAATTGGCAGCATCGAAAAACATGGTCGTTGCGAGTACCAGGTTCCCGCGAAAAGATATCTACAAAGCCACCTGGGTATCACCTGATGGAGTCACTCGTAACCAAATAGACCACGTGTTGATAGACCGTCGCCACTACTCGAACTTGATGACGGTACGAACGTACCGAGGCGCCAATATCGACTCGGATCACTATCTTGTTGGTATGGTCTTCCGAGGGCGGATTGCCTTGCGAAGACGTATTGCATCCGCCGATCAAGTTCGAATCAACACGGCTGCCCTGCGCAATGAAAATGCCAGTAACACCTTTGGTAATGCGTTAGGACTCGCCCTAGAATCGCTTGATTTAGGGAGAGTAAGTCCTGGGGCCAGTATGCTGGGCGTAGATGAGAAGTGGACACGCCTTAAGAATACTGTCATTAGTACTGCCAACTCCATCTTAGGCAGCAGTCGTAGAAATCGGAACGATTGGTTTGATGATGAATGCAAGCTAGCGACTGAACGTAAGAATGTTGCGTACCGAGCAATGCAACAATCTCATAGAACGCGGGCACGCGAAGAAGAATATAAAGAGCTCAGAAGAATAGAAAAACGGCTTCACAGACAGAAAAAATCAGCCTGGGAGAAGAACTTAATCTGTGAAATAGAAAAAAGCCGAGAGCGAGGTCCGCACCAGGCGCGGAAGTTCTACCAATCCATCCGAAACATGACGCAGTACACACCACGCTGCACATACTGCAAGGACGGAGAGGGAAATCTGATCACCGATCCACAAAGCATACTGGAGCGATGGGAAGTGTACTTTAATGAATTACTAAATGGTCAACTCACTGCAGAAGTGGAGGCTCCACTGCTTCAAGACGAATACCCTATGTTGCCGTCACCAAGCATAGAAGAGGTTGAGAAGGCTATAGACCGACTAAAGAAAAACAAAGCCCCGGGAGCTGATGGTATACCAGCCGAATTATTTCAACACGGTGGGCCAGCTCTACGTCAGGCAATTCATGATATTATAGTGCACGTGTGGGAGCGTGAAGAAATGCCAGAAGACTGGCGAAAAGGTATAATATGCCCCATACATAAGAAAGGAGATGTCACAACGTGCAGCAACTATAGAGGTATCACGTTGTTGAGTACCGCCTATAAGATACTCTCCTCTATCCTACAAGACCGGATAACCCCATACGCTAAAACCATCATCGGACAATATCAGTGTGGTTTCATTCCAGGCAAATCAACAACTGATCAGATCTTTACCCTTAGGCAGGCGATGGAAAAATGTCTAGAATTTAACATCCCAACATACCACCTGTTTATAGACTTTAAGGCCGCCTATGATAGCATACCCAGGGTAGATCTTTACAAAGCCATGAGAGAATTCGGCATCCCAAATAAATTGACACGACTATGTAGGTTGACCATGACCAACGTAACAAGCCAAGTAAAAATAGCCGGATTGCTATCCAGACCAATCAACATCTTTAATGGACTCCGACAAGGGGATGGTTTGGCCTGCCTCCTCTTCAACCTGGCGTTGGAGAAAGCAATCCGTGACTCTGGCACGGCAACAAGAGGGACCATCGTCAACAGGTCCAGCCAGATACTGGCTTACGCAGACGACATCGACATCATCGGAAGAACCGAGCAAGCTGTACACGATTCCTTCATCCAGATCGAGCAGGCGGCACAAAATCTGGGGCTGCACATTAGTGAAGGTAAAACAAAGTACATGGTGGCGTCGAATGCGAGAGGAACAGTTGGTCAAACAATCAAGGTAGCGGAGCACGAATTTGAAGTGGTGCAATCCTTTAAATACCTTGGGTCAATAGTAGCAGCCGATAACAATATAGAAGAAGAAATACGCGGGCGGCTTCTCAAATCCAACAGAGCCTACTACAGTCTGTCAAAGCTCTTCAAATCCAGAAATCTCACCATAACTTCAAAACTACTGCTGTACAGGACCATGGTTCTGCCAGTACTCACATATGGATCCGAGACTTGGGTGCTTAGCAAAAGGCACTCTGACCTCTTAGCCGCGTTCGAGAGAAAAGTCTTAAGGAGAATTGTTGGCCCCATATGTGAGGAAGGACGATTCCGGAGACGGTACAATCATGAATTGTACGCAATCTACCTTGAAGCAGATATAGTGACAAAAATTAGGCTCGGTAGACTTCGGTGGGCAGGGCACCTAGCTCGCATGAGCGAAGAGGAACCTGCTCGGAAAGTTCTTTGTGGTACATTCTATGGCAGACGACAGCGTGGTAGACCATGCTTGCGCTGGAGAGATGGCGTAGACCAGGACGCCCGGAGCCTTGGGGTGCGCAACTGGATGGCGTCGGCTCGAGACCGGGATAGGTGGAGAGACTTGTTGAAGGAGGCCAGGACCGGACCCCGGTTGTCGAGCCGATGATGATGATGATGAACTATGATCAACAACTAACTCACTGATTTCGGAGTACCACAAGGAAAGGACCTGGGTCCGATTCTTTTTATGCTTTTTAATAATGATGTGACTATTGGTATTTAAAGCTAAAGCTGTTTTAAAGCTGTTTTACATCGAAAGCTTTTTCATGAACATATCATTATATCCTTTCGCCTTATAAACACCGAAATCAACACTTTTGTTGATTCTGTCCTTGTTACAGAGATGCTTGTGAACAGCGACATCATCTTTACGTATAGCAAATTCTATCGGTTGCTTTAAAATATTAGATGCACAAATGTTTCTGTATTCAGACAAGAATAATATTCTTTACAAAATAAGCAAATATCATAACTCATACTTTTCTCAAATGATAAAATATAAATTTTTTCACTCAAACAAAATAAGAAAGCAAAGAAAGAAAGACTTTAAACTACCACATCTTTCCACTCCCATAACAGTATATTTTTAGTATTTTCATCGAATGAAGAAAGTGCCAAAGATCTATTGCTAAATTGAATTCCAGCACTATTTTGGTTCATAAATAATTTTCAAATCAATCAATTTCCAAATGGGCGAAGGACCAAGTTATATTTCAAATAATAAACAAAAAGCTTGACTATGCCACCTTGCGTCGTCTGTCATCAACACCCCCCAGACTATGTGTGAAATGACGTGAAATCAAAACAAAATTTACGTCGTTTTCATGGCATTTATGTGAAAAAAAAAGAAAGAAAGCATCACAGGGGAACATTTTTTGAAAAGTTTAAACTAAAACCTACGCGGCGTTTAGAATATTTTTTTTTTATTTCGTACCACGACAACAGTGCCTGATGTTTTTGAGATGTGCTCTCAATGTTGGAGGTAAATAAAAAGTTACCCATTGGACGGACATTCCACATCCACATAACAAAAAAATAAAATTTTATAAAACACTAGAAAAAAGAGGGAAAAACACACCGAAGCACCAAACAACTAGATTACCCCAGTCCATGTCCCAGAAATAGATTTCTTCTATACAGACGACTATGGTCTGCCAGTCTGCCACTGCATTTCACTACACAAATCTGCTTTGTGGATTGGATATAAAAGAAGAAAACAAAAATTCTGCTGAAATTTATGAGAATCCAAATGCAAATGTTCGATGACTGAGACTTGTGAAATATTGCCAATGATGGGTAAGGTACCACAGTACACTAGATACGTGAGAACGAATGAATACTGTATTTTCTTTGTATATTTATTGAATTTTTAGTGTTCATAGTGTATTTCTGAGTTCTTTGTAGGATTTTAATTGAGTCACTTTTTAACTTAAAGGATATATGTACATACAAAGACTGGTATGCAAGCAATTTCACTTTTCACTGGCGACGACGCCAAAAGCAATAAATGTCGCAGAGTTGTCAAAAATGTGTCACAAACAAATAAGAATTTTGATTGACATCGAGTGGAACTACCAAAAGATATTTATTTAGTTGCTTTCTTTTAGGATAGATTGATTGACTTTTTAAGGACGATGACCAAGGTGGATTTTTGGTTGCAATTTGTGAATGAATGTCAAACAGAACGAAAAAAAGTAAATTACATCTGTCAAACTAAGAGCTGTCAAACACAAATCTGCCAAAATCTTTTTTTTGCATTTTAATTCATTTTTTATTTTTCCATTTTCTTATATTATATATCTTAATGCTAGACAAAAAATCTTAAACAACTAGCTTACATATTAACTTAACTAACTTACTGGCCCCATACGGGCGCTCTAAATTATACTATAACTATATTTAAAAATGCCTTTCGGCGTAAAGACTAGTTTAAATTTAAAATTCAATATAACTTAAACCTAAACAAGAAAATTCTTTAAAAACTTGTTTTCTATGACATTATTTTTATTTGCCAAAATCTTGATTCGGATTAAATGTACTGAAATTCTGACAGATACAAGTTAATACAAGTTTTATGTACAAGGTGGCGCGTATCGAAAGATGCTTCATTTTTTTTTGCAAATGGCGATAAATGTCAATTCTGATTTCACATTTGTGAAGTATGGAAATCCTTTGAAAAAAAGTTTTTCTTTTTTTGGTTTGCTGATGTCGAGTATGTTCTGAGTGGAGTACTCTCCGAACGCTCTCTCTAATTAATTTTAAAACACACGTGAGCACTTCACTGTCATATAACAAATTGTCAATCAACATGAAAACTCCATGAAGTTGGCCGCGCACTGCTTCGTTCTCCGCTTACTCCAGCATTTTATTCTGAAATCATAGAGGGGCTCTGAATGAAAAATCAAACCCTGGTAGTTGAGCGCTTTGAGCACTCAGCCTATAGTCGTCTGCACTCGAAGTGTGATGTTGAGTCAAAATTTAGTTGATATACGTGATTCTGAGTTGAAATAGTGAATAGACACTTATTAGTACAAGAACTTAAAATATTTTTGTTTGAATACCTACTCATAATTTTTCAATAGAAAGTTTGGAAAGGCGTTGGATTGTGAAATCTTTCAACTGTATTGAAGCTTACGCACATTTTTAAACTCTAACTAATTTATTTGAAATTGGAGTTGCCAATCATTCGACTATAGTCACTAGTGTGTTGAGAAAACTCAATCTCTATTATAAACATTTGTTGTTGTGGAACAGTGATGAAAGCAGCGATAACAAGTAAAGAAGGAATCGATTCTTAAAATGGTGTTCAAAAAATAAAAATTGTTTTACAGCGTTTCTCAACCATCAACGGTATTATTTGGAACTTATAAATCGGGTAAGCAAGTGATGGCTGATTAAACTATTCCCCTAAAAATGAGTGCATGCAACTCCACCTGTTGAGAAATAATATGCGAATGCTGACCTTAATATTAATAGTGAAATACATATAGAGATGTTTTGGTGTACAAAGATGTGAACACAACAATCCCACCTAAGCATCATAGCTCACACAACAACACAACTTACCCCTCGTATACCATTCTTCTTTTTCACATAAATTCTTATTCTTAGATTAAATGATAGCAATCTAAATGCCAAATTGTGTCTTGACATTAATGAAAATTAACGCCACGCACAATACCGCGGAAACATTACTTAACTCTCGGCACACAAAACCAGGGCAAACGACAACGACACTGAGTTTACGACGAAAACGACGACGACGACGACGACGTTGAAGAAGGACAAGATTCCAAAGAAAGCGCTATAAAAGTTCCAAATGCTGAACATTGGTCGGTCACACAGTGCTTCTGATCAATTCAATTCTAACGCTCCGAGCAACCAAAATAAAACAACCATCTCCGAGGATGATGGCAGGGCATGAGTAGAAGGGAAGAGATGAATGCTTCTTGAGGCGATCACCCATATTATGCGTATCTGAAGAAGAAGACTCTTTGCATGTATTAGAATGTTTCATTATAGTGTTATAGGGTAATAAATTCCATTAGAGGTGATCATGACGTATGAGACGTTGATTCCTATTGAGCTGTTTGGTATCACAGTTCTTCCAAGAATTCAGTAAAAGAAGCTTTAGCTTTAAGAAAATAATTTTATTTCAGGCCGATATTTCGAAATTTAGGGTGTGGAGTGTGAACGATCACCAAGATATCTAATCTTTTTATGCTGTAATAGCTTGTGCGCGGTACGCCACCAATCCACTATGTATGAAATGGTGACACGCGGGATTGGTCTTCGTTGTTCGTCGACAAAATCATCGTTACCCTTATTGTGTTCTTTGTTTCTATAGAGATTAGAAATAAAAATGAGTATCTGTGAGTGGAGTATTGTTGCAAAATGTTTGATGGAGCGAAACCATTAAAGGCTTAGAAAACAGTACCATACACCATCAGCCGATCCTCAATTTCAATAAATGCGCCTACCTCCATACAAAACCATCTGTTAACAGCTATATCTAAGAGTATGTATTTGTATATATGTATAAATAAAAGACAAATTAAACTGATGTTATGGTCGAACGAGGTTATATTTGATAGCAGCGGGAATAATGGTATATGTATATATAGATGGACAGAAGAGGCAGCAATGTAAATGGTTATGATGACAATTGCGGCAAAGAGTCCAATTGCTGTTCACACAGTGGGGGACCAATTTAATTGAGGAAGAGGTCAATGATGTGGTCCACAAAAGATGTCACCACAAAAAAAAAAAAAAGAAAACAAATATATGATATAAAATTTTGTCAACAACTTCGATGTAACATCAAAGTTGAGATGGATAAAGAAACCAAAAGTGAAGAAGACAAAATATTAAATGGTGATGAAATCAGTTTCTTTTATTTTGAACGTATCTTATTTTATAGAAAAAAAAAATAATGTGTAGCCTCAATAAGTAGTACAAGTTAACAAGAGGTTAACATTTTATTGTTTTTTGTGTGTTTTAATAGAAATAACCTTTATAAAAATTTATATTTTTCTTTATGGTGATGTAATTAAATTTCGCTTTTGCATCATATCATCCATGAATTTGGATTTTTTGTTTAAAGAAATGACAAGAAGAAATCATTAAACAAAGAAAAAGATTTGATTAAATTTGTGGTCCAGTGTCTTAATAAATTTAATTATCAGGAGAAGATAGACACTTCTTACGATCAAAGTTCTTCAAAGCAATAAAAATTTCTTGAAACTGAATTATCGTTATCAGCAACAGACAAAGCAGTGACAGTGCTTAAAGCTTTACGATAATAAAGAATCTGAAGAAATGGGGAGTTCTACAATTATTGTGCGTGTTTGTGAAGAACAACAAAAAACCACCGAAACGTGGAGTCCTAGTTTTTGTTTTCCAGATATTTTAATAAATGCGGTTATTTCCTTGTTCCGATCCTAAAATCCTAATTTCAGGACGATTTATTTCAAACCAATAATTTGTTATTCGATTAAGACCTTCGTTCTCGTTGATTCTCACGTTTGTAAGTCTCCTAAAATCTGTTGTTTTTCTTGGAACTTTCACTTTATATGGAAAGATATGAAAGGATGATTATAGAAATTATCTATCAACCAAAAATAGGAATACAATTTCAAGTCAGAGCGGCACTGGAGGATTCCCAACTGTGAAGTCGAAGAAAGAGACTTTATTTCATTAGTTTGCTTACCTTCTGATATTTGACCAAAATAGCAAGTTTGGATAACTCAATTGTTTCTTTAACAATTCTGAATCCAACAGTTTTGCAGGAAAAAAAACTCTTCCTCTGTCACTTGTTGATTTTTTTTTTATTTTTCTTCTTTAACCACGTCAACGACGCAAAAAAATAAAAAAAAATCGATTCTCCAGTTAATGTCTTTATGACGCATCACCCTAACACTATACATAGAGTTTAACTTGACCACAATATCCGCCCTCATGAGTCCAAAGATATCTCCAAGGATATAAATTGTTTTTACCTTACTATAATATACATATACACATTCAAAGGAATATTTTCTTGTTTCGTCCCCTTCTGCATTTTCTGTAAATAATTTATTAAATTTCTTCGCTTGCTGTGTTGTTCTTTAAAAGTGATAGTAAAAGAAACCGCAAAAGCAATCAATTTGTCAATAATATAACTTTACGTGTGCACACTAATAGTAACAATTAGTTAAAGAAGACAACCACGTCATTGTTGAAGAAGGTATATATATATAGTATATACAAATTGATTGAGAATATTATTTCAAAGAATAAATCAACAAAGATGTTTAACAGTTGAAGAATGCTTGCAGCACTTTTTATTTTTTTTAAATAAAATAATGATAAAAATAAAATAAAAAATAGTGACCTTGAAGTGTTTTTTTAAGGAATTCGATTTTAAGTGTGGGTTTTTTATTTTGTAAGTCTGACATAAATAAATTGATGTGGTTATTTTGGCAAAGGCAAATGTAAAACAATTGCGACTATTTCGAGGGAATTGAGATATTTGATGGATTTCACGTTGTTTAATTTTTTTTTAATTTTGCATTCATAAATTAGTGTAAATGTTTTAGTATCAACAGATTGGGGATTGGAAAATAAATAAAAAAAAAATGTTTTATTAAAAATTATGTGACAAGTACCTAGGTATTTGTTTTTTGTTTATAATAAATGATTCTGCGAAGTTTTTATTAGTGTTAATACAAGCTGACAATAAGTTGAAATTTGAAAAACATTACAGAGCTGACGATTGTAATAAAATAATAAATTTAAAAACAAAAAAAGGAGTAGGTAAAGAGACATCTCAGCCTGGGAAACTTTTTGCATTGGTATCAAAAATGATACAGAAAAACAAGCCTCAAAAGAAACTTCGCAACAAAATAATTGTCAATTGGACTTATTAGTTTCTTTGAATGCTTCAATTTCAACAGATTGCAGACTTAAAAACCCCTGAACGTACACGCATAAATTTCAGAAAAATGTTTCATCAGAAATTATGTGACAAATGTTTCTTTTTTTTATTTTTTTATAATTAAATACGTCTGCAAAGTTTTTATTGGTGTTAATACAAGCCTAACAAAGGATTAAATCATCAATAAAGCCAGAGTGCTGACGATTCAAATAAAAGAATAAATAAATATATTTGTAAAACAAAAAGCGGTAGGTAAATAGACGTCTCTGCCTGGGAAACTTTTTACAATGGTACCAAAAATGATACAGACAACAAGAAAACTAGTTGCGAGTTGAAATTAGTTCTAGTTTTCCCAACACACTTTGATCCGAATTTAGATTGACTGTTAAAAATAGTCAATACTTAATAGTATAACTTGTGAATAAAGACTTTCAACACAGAAGTGAAGAAAACCCCTTTTGGAATTATTGAGACACTAAAATAAAATTTTATTTGATAGTGAAAATTTTAATAGGTAGCAACAAGAGCAGTTTCTGCTGATGAAATATGCAGAATAATACTGCGAAATGTCAAACTTTAGTCGGTATGGTCAAAAGGAAATTAATTTAATCAGAATTTGTACTAATCCTTATTTTTACAAATTGCATAATTTAAATTTTCCTTCCAGATCAATATAAGAAATCAAGAAAAAAACACTTCTTACCATTTGAATATTCCACTTTAAACACCGCCTAGATGCTTTGAGAAAAGTGATGTGATAAGTAAATTCAGAAATGATAAACTTTCGAAAAGCATTTCTACCCTTGACAATACCGATGTGGTTATTCATTTCAACCACAAACACTTTTGACTCTCACTTGTTGTATATCCTCAAAAGATGACCCATTAAACCTGTTACGACTTCCCTATTTTACATCCCATAATCCCCAGCTCCGCACATCTGAAAACCAAATATTTGCCATGTTTTCCTCATACCATATTGTTTGTATGGCAAAGTTTTTTTTTTTTTTAATAAACACAATCACGTCCGGCGCGCCACCGTGTGTTTGCTTATAACTCTGGGCGTGAAAAAAAATACATCTGGTTGTCTGCAAAATTCTGATCATGCGGTGGACAAGGAATTAAATGGAATTATTATTATTTTGCTTGTTTTAGGTTGTATGTTTCTTTTTTTTTTGTCTCAGTTATTTCAAATGTATTCAACAGATGCAGATTAAGTTCAAGTGTTTTGTTGTATTATAGATTAAGTGTTGCAACGGTGACAGAGTAAAGTCACAACAAAACAATTGCGAATTTGGAAACAGACCTGCGTTATGTGATATGAGATTTGCAATGAATGTCCAAATGTTGGCTTTAAGTCTCCAACAATGCTATGTGTTTGCATGAACAAAAAGAGATACAATTTGAGTACATATTTATGAGGGGATGATGATGCTTAAAGTAAAATATCGAATTCCAAAATAAACTAATCAGTTATGAAAAGTATTCTTTTAGATGACTTTTTATATAGATTTGTATATGATTTTGAAAATATGCAATGCATTAATGACAAGAATCGAGAACAAGAAAGATCAAATTAAAAAAAACTTATACATTGGTGTCAGAAGTAAATTTTTTTTTATATTTTCAAGAAATGTGAATATAGAAAATAATAAAATTCTGACACCAATGTAAATATGTTTCAAATTTAATAATAATATTATAAACTAAAGTATATTTTACTCAATACTTATGTTATAGTTATTATAACATTGCAATTCAAGTACACAAATAGTGAAGCTTTAAAACCATATACAGATATACTCAAGGAAGATAGCGTCGAAGTTAACTAGATGTAAAAACAGAGCAATAAGCCAGTATTTAGAGTAACCCAAAAAGGCTTGATTAATCGTGATGAAATTTCGGTCAATATTCAGATGAGGCAAGGTGGTGATCCAGTGAAGTCTTATAGGTTTTTCGCAATTTCCACCTACGGGTTAAGGCAGAACAATGTCTGCAAGGCCTGCTAGTTTCAATAATTAAGAAATAAAATATGTTCCCCACCGATCAAAAGCTCCTGTTAATTTCGTAACAAAATCGAAGAAATAAATTTAATCATCCCATCCGACAAAGCTCAACCATATATCATGTACCACTCCTCCTCATACAATTTATACAGATAGATACATATCTCAAGCATTGTCAATATTTGATCCGATCTTTCTATTCCCATAATGACCGTCACCCATACCAATCTTCCAATCGAAACGAATGTATGTATGTATCTTCGTCTTTTGTGTTGCCGCTCGATCGCCCAAAGTCAATAGGTCGTATACATGCTCACGTAACACATTTGTCACGGTTATTTCTCGAGATCGATCTGCTTGATCAACGATATATTCGCTTCATCCATACATCCGTCGTTCTACCAACTTCAATTAATCCAGAAATGTCATAGCAAAACGTCCAAAACCAAACTAAGGAAGCCATAGATACAATATTATTAGAATATATTTATTACACGTGTGCTGTGCATCTTCTGCGTTCCAATTCTATAACCACTGACTTTAACAATAACATATTGCAGTGGGTGCCGAGACGGCACATTAAAGTATTTCAAAAATAGGTATAGTATCTGGCATTTGCAATAATGGAAGTAGCACTATATTCGTAAGGTACAGCCACGCCCGGAAATCGAGATCGTGATGAAAGTGTGGAATTATTCGTTAGAGAACCTATATAAGATACAAAAATAAAAACACTCATCATCGTCAACACCGCGGAATAATCATCAGCCAAACACTTGAGATGGTGCGCATTTGTTAAATTATAATTAAAAAAATATTTATATATATATGTAGGAAAATTAACATTTTATAAGCTTGCACAATGCACATGGATGGAATGCAGCAAGCGCAAGCTAACAAATAATAAGAGTATCTATCTCAATGTCACACATTCTTGTGAGCTAATATAGAGGTATAGATACTCTCGTTCACATCATCCCACACATATAGATACAATCTGTGGATGGAACAAAAGTTACAAAACATTTTTTTTTTTTTTTTTGTTTTTTTTTTTCATGATGCGGTCTATTTCTTTAGATCGCGGTTAATAGTTTAATTGTTGCTCGGCAATTTATCTGAAAGAAAAACCGCACAGGGGAAGACCCCCCCTTTTGATACTTCTAATCGAAAAAAAAGAAGAAGAAAAGGAAACCCAACATTAACACGGAATATTTTCATCAATATTACTTAACATTTTTTTTTTATTTTATACCGAGGACGTACGGATGCCAAAAAGTTAAGTTGTTCTATTTTTTTTTGCTTTTTTTTTTTTGTGATGTAATAGTGGAATCAGGAATGAAATTATATTCTTCTTTTCCAGCATGGGCGGGCATTGTAGTTTAATATGACATAAGACATTCTTGGTTATTTGTGTTTTATATATAAGGAAGGCTGATGGCATGACATGAATTAAGATGCATCTAGGAAGTGTTAAGGCTAACATGACTTAAAGTGACTTGTGCATAATAGTGCTTATATGCTGGTTGTTTGCAATGTAACATGACAAAGATAAATCGGTTAGATTTGTTGTAGTACTGGGCACACAAAAATATGCATAAATATATATTTCGCTTAGCATATTTTAATCTTATTTGAAAAGTCTTTTAAAATTAACACAATTTTGTTTATTTTAACTTGAAGCTTAGAGCAAACATTTGCAAGTTGGCCTCATTTTTATGTAACGATTTGCAGAACTTGCTTGTGAATCTTGTGTTAACATATCTTTTTGGGACAGAGTGCAAATACTTGCAAACCATTTGCAAAAATTTGCAAGATATTAATGCAAATGCGTTCAAATTGATTGTAAGTAAATTCTGCAAACTTATTTGCAAATAATTTCCAGGTGTCCATAAAAAACTTGCACGTTTGCAAGAACGAAGTGCAGAAATTTGCAGGTTTTTCATATAGCTTTATGTTTGCCGCCAGGAAATAGCAAATTTTGGAAATTGGGTGAACGTAGCATTAGAATTTGTGTGAATCGGCAATAGAACGCTACACTTTTAACCAATAATTCCATTCGTGTGTCAACGGTGCGTTTTGTTAAAACAATCGAAAATGTTTCCTAATCCAAAGGTCTCTGTCGTATGGCCTATACATTTACTTTACTTATAACACAATTTAATTTTTAAAAACTGTTTTACTTTTGAAAATATTAAATTTACAATTACATATGATTGGAGTTTTGACAATCGATGATGATCTTCAGTAAATATTTGTATCTAAGATGTACGTTTAAATCAAGATACAAACCATACAATTAAATATCACAGTCACACTTTTTAAATAAAATGTTTTTCTTAATTTAACTTACCATTTTGATAATTTTGTGTTTACAAAACACATTTAGGAAATATTCAAATGAATTTTTAAAGGTTGGTTTCTGCAAAAAAAAGGAAATTATTTTTATTAATACAAATTAAAAAAGTAATAAATAATAGTATCAATATCGATTAATATTAGTCCACGAAAAAATGGCGATTTGTACGATTTTGAAAACCAGCAATTGACGATTTTTGTGAAAAATCGAGGAATCCAGCAAATAGACCACTTGATTTAAATGCTTTGGTAAATTTCAGTTTCGCTTAAGTTAGGAAAGTATTTTGTATGAAAGCTGAAATTAAGCTTGAATTGCATACCCCGGCTTTATAGTGGATTTTATTGGTAAAAGAGTCAGGGGAAGATGGGTTCAAGTGGACAATGCATGTTATAAATAGACGGATACTTTGCTTACACATCGATAAAGTTATTCAAAACATAAATTCGCAAAAGATTTTGATATTCCCTATAATATCTTTTAACCAAAAAGAAGTCAAAAATAGCAAGAAATTAAACAAAAAACATTAAAAAAAGGATATTTTGATGTTTTAGTTAAAAATGCATTTGATTTTAAAAAGACAATCTTGACACATAATACCAGTGAAATCAATTTATTTGTCGAAATAATACAAAACGTGATACAGGTAAGCACAATTGATATCGTATTTGCCTGTTATCACAGAAGAAACAGAAAAAGAGAAAATAAATACGAGTTTTTTTTGTCTAATAACACATTCTGGGTTGATTTGAAATGAAAATTGCTTGAAAGTTTCATAAAAGTCGGTTTAGTAATTTGGAAGTCCATATAGGAATCATACATACACACCTCGACTTTTATATACATTTATAAGATTAAATTATATTGAACTTTCTGTTTGGTCCTTTCGAGCTGAATAATTTTACTAATTTTCTTTAAATTCCATCTTTATTCAAATGTTTGTTCAAAAAAGTCTTTCATAATTTCTCAAAAAATAATATTATTTTCTAAAATTCGAATTTAAGAAACAAAAGAGTACCACAATTATGTTTATCATCCCAAGATCCATAGACTCCTAATCTCCAAACAAATTCCTGAAATAACTTTTGTCTAATGTACGCTCACTTACATTGTCAACAATTTAAAAATAACCTTTACAAATAATATATGAAAAGAAGAAAATAAATTCCGAGGTCAATAGGTCAACTACATACAAGCAAAACTATGCACATCACTCACCATTGAATCAACAATCGCATTGGCAACGCGTCGATTGTTCTCATTTTAACACCCCAAAAATAAACCAAAAATGAAACTCAACCACACTGAAAAGAACCTAAATACAAAACAGAAATGTCCAACAAAAACGCGCTCAAAAGACCCCAATTCAACTAAACTAACCACGGCTGCCTTTATTAAAAAAAAAAATAAAATATAATAAAGACTACACTCGGACGGACATTTCTTCTTGGACACATTTAAATATTCAAATTGCCCTTTGGTGTAGTTTTCTGTCATTTTTGTCATTCGCTTAGCCTTATTTTTTTTTTGTTTTTATTTTTGTGACTCTTGTGTCTATTTTATTTTTCTATACTCAAATTTAATTCCTTGACTCTTTAACACATTCTTTTCGTTTAGAATAGCAAGCATATAAAATTTGACACCCTGCGCGACCGTCGCGACGCCTTGACGTTTATAATGTTTAAACCATGAATGCACGAATGAGGCTATATTCCACACCACCATCACCACTACCTCCAGCGCCGTCACAACACTACACACACACACAAAAAAAAGGCGAAGCTAAACAAAACATTGACACTGACACAATCCCCAACAATCTCGGTAAATCTCCTGTTAGCGATGCCAAAAGGAATTCGTTAGAGAGATCTGATCTCATATACTGGTGGATATATTATCATCTCTGTGATATGGGAGCCTCAAAAGCATTAAATATTCAAATGCCTTATTCTTTGTCAAAACGCACGTTTCTTCGTGTGTGTTTCAGACGCACAAAAAACCAGGTCTTTGACAGTTTTAGCCTCTCTGAATCGGGCTTTAAATTGTTAATCGGTTTTTCTTTCTTTGGGCAATCTTTAACAGTATGATGGTTTCGAACCGGCAAATAGAGGTCATCCCCTATTTGACGATGACGCCAGTCGAACCCCCCTTTGCTGATGATGATGGTATAGATGTTGCATAATTTTATAGAACATATCTTTCACTTTCGACTTTTGTGTGATTTAAGATACATTCTAAAGATGTTGAGGGAGGATGGGGTTAACAAGCAAGGTTATATTCGGTCTGATAGTAAATCACTTGAAATACTCTGTCGTGTCAAGAAGTTTTTTTTTTTATTTGTCAAAAATGCTTTGCCAAGTTTTAGCTCAACATCCAGGAAGGTCACACTAAATACCGCCATCATGGTGGCTCAATTTGATAATATTGGCTTTGATGCAGGAATAAGTAGAAATGTCGTGGGAGTTTGAATGTCCTTTAGAATTTTTTTTCTCCCCCACTTAGCATTGTTTGCAGCATTGATGGAAATCACTGCAGGAAAGAAGTCGTGTCCTTTGAAAAGAATTTTATATAAAAAGTGTGCACTTTCTTCCATTTATTTTTATCGTTGTTATGGAATTATATTTTTCTTTCACCAAAGCTGATTGATGCAATTATATTTTTAGAACTTACCGCAGCAAGTCTTTTGCAAATTTTGTAATGCTTTGACGTTTCATTCATTGTAATAACTGTAATTTACCTAAGTGAAGGAAGATATTTGTCTACTGTGGAATTCTAATTAATTTGTATAAGGCTAAGGGGTAACATTGATTTGCAATGTTATTTCTTTTTCAAGAAAATATTTTTTCTCTTTTATACCATACAAAGCTTAAAAAGTGCCATGTGACGTGGAAATGATTTTATCGGAAACTTAAGCCAGAGGTCGGTTTTTAAAAGGTACAACACATATTCAGAAAAATTTTGATGAAAATCGTCGACAACCAAATAAGACAACATGATTTTTGAATCTTAAAGTAATTTACAATGTCATGGATAAACCATTTATCAATCCAAGTGCGTGATGAATGATGATAATTTATCATCATTCATCACGCAATTGGAAGAATCTATGCTGCAGGTCCTATTTTTAGCTGGAAATTGTTTACCAATCAAAAAAAGGAATCAAATTGACTATTGCAAAAATCCGGATCCATTCCAAATGGTAGTTTAATGCTCTGTCGATTGATCAAAGAAAATATTAAGTATCATTCTAACACGATCTACCCAAAAAGTGTCAAAAATAAATGCATTGCTTCGAGATGAAACTTCGCACTGAATACTCTGCAAATGTTAAAAATGGTTTCGTTTCAATTTGTTATATTACAAAGTGTCAAATATATTGCTTTCGGATGACAGTTCGCACTGAATACCCAATAAACATCAAATTTTAGATTGATACAAATCTGTCAAACTAAAAAGTGTCAAACTTATTGCCTTCTGATGACGTTTAACACTGAATAGGTACTCCACAAAAAAAAAATAGAAAGTGTCAAATTTATTGCCTTCTGATGTCAGTTCGCACTGAATAATCCAAAAATGTCAAAATTGTATTTGTATAAATCTGTCAAATTAAAAAAGTAACATTTATTGCCTCCTGTTGACACTTCCGTCTGAATATCACACAAAAGTCATATTATATTCATACAAATTTGTCAGTGTCAAATAAATTTCATTCAGATGAAATATGTTGCACTGAATACTTTTTCATTCATCACTGTGCCTTTTTTGCGTAAGGAACTAACTGTGTTTTGACGTGAAGATCATACTCTGCATATTTTGTTTTTGAATTTTTACAATGGCGGACATTTGGATGTTTAATTTTCAACGGTATGCTGACGAGAAACAATTGGAATCGGAACATTCAATATTATGGCATTAGCAAACATTGGTTTATTAAACTAAAGAACTCGAAATTCAGATAAATAACCCTATTATCTTTATAAAAAAAAATTATAAAAGTATACCGAATGCATATAGTGTATTGTCTTCCTATAAAAATGTCACATTCTCTTAAAATAAGTCGTCAAACGTCACTTCTACCAATTGTCACGTTCATCGACTCAATTCGAAATCACTACCTTTGTCAAAATTTGATGGGTCTCTTCACAAAAGTGTCAAATAATTTCCAAGAAACAGCGACAGGTAGATTGTTGTTTTGCATAAATATTTGGTTTAAATCTTATTAAACCAAAGGTGGTCTTCTGGAAATCGTGCATTTTATAAATGATTCACTCACCATGATCAGCAAAAAACTCCTTGGAATTCATAATAAGTCAATCAATTTCTTTGGACTTTTACATAAAGAAAACATAAAATCAATATGATCTCATCATCAACCAAGCTTTATATAAAATATAACACGTAAAATTGCAACCAACAAAAAATATAAAAAATTTCAAATGATTCATAAAGCGTGTCCATAAGTTAATTGCAGATAAATTTTTGTTTGCTGTTTTTTTTTTCAGTCGCAATAGGTACTTAGAAACAAAGAATTTTAACAACCAAAAAGAGTGTAACTGACGTTTTATTGTTCAACAATTTGTGATAAAAAATAAAATAAACGAACGTGCCTATTTCCAGTAGTTTAATTTTTTAGAATTTTACACCGTAATACAATATTCCAGAGAAAGAAAATTCCAATTACAATGCACATATGTCATGTATTTGAGTAATTAAGCCAACTATTGTATCCGAAATTTGTCACGAAATATCTGAAAAAAAAACTTAAAGAAAGAAACGTTTTCTTTTGTTCGCAATAGGTGTGATGTTAGATCAGCTGATTCCGTATTCAATATGACCAATGTTCTTTGACGAAACAAATAAATTTGTTAATGCAAACATGAGCTAGAAAATTTGTATCGCTTGATAATATTGTCTTATTTTTGTTTAACTGGAACATCTAGAAATATCATCTTAATTAAGATTTCACTAAATTTCAAGTAACTAAAACAAGTTCGATGTCGTAAAAATTTCGATAAATTTCGATCATTCTAGAACTAGGTACTTGCTCATAGAAATGGCACTATACCGAAGTTCGCATTACCATTGACAGGCAAAGTACTAATTCTTGACCGTGCAGAAATGATCGAACGCATTTTGGGATCTTCCAGAGTAATGGACTAGTTTAGTCAAAATCTAATATTTCCAGAGAAACAGTTTTGCCACAAAAAAGGCTTCAAATCGCATTTTAGATTAACTATATATTTATTCGACAAGTAAAAATTATTCGGTTTCAGATTCAAAGCTCTTTATCAATATTATTTATTTCTTTCACAGATATCAATACTTAATTTAAAACACCCTTACAAGTTACAAAATTATTACGAAACTCTTTTCCAATTCGTGAAAAAATTAAACCAAAACAGCTTGTTAATGCGGTACCCCACACTAAACACTTTATTCGTTAAGTCACTAAAAGTGAAACCCTTGCTTGCCATCATCATGTCAAGATTGTTTCACTTCGTTTATATGCCACTTCACTTAATGTCAATAAAAAAAAAAAAATCAGTCGATTCCATAAAGGTCGTCAAAAATAAGAGTGATAGCCTTTCAAAATAAAAAAAGAAGCTCCAGTTAAAGTGCGTGTGGGTACATATTTATAGAAGGCCCATTAATTTAATTTATGCGGTGAAACGAATGGTTTACTCTTTGGTTTATAAAAATACAAAAATAAAATAGGAAATAAAGTAAATATTCTTTTTAAGTTACACAATATTGATTAGTTGATTTTTGATTTGGTCTTATGGGAATTTTAACGAAGCTTTTAAAATGGTTCGTACCTTTAAGGATTTTATTATTCTGAACTGCATTTTATCACACCACAAAATCCTTTATAAGAAAGGATTAATGTTTGATTTTGGGTACCAACAAAAAAAAAAAACGCTGAAAAAGTTTCTTTTGTCAAAATCTGTCTGTATATGAATGTATAGTTTTAATTTTCAATTTGTAATTCATTTTATTCTATGTTTAAAGTGAATTTGCATTATAATTTAATGAATTTAAATCTATGGCATAGCCGTCAGCTCGAAATTCATTGCATTGATTGCATTTTTTGGCTCTACGCCGTCTACCATTTGGTGCAATATATTTTGTGTTAAAAACAATTTATATAAAAACAGCAAAACTGCCATAATAATTTGATTTCCTATAATCTGCCAAAACCTATATAATTAAAAATTAATTGCTAAAAAGCTTTGTAAGATCATCACTGCAAAACCGCTACACATATTTGGATAATTCTTTTTTTGTCTTATTTGTTAGTCAGGACATGGTTTGTATGAAAGAAAATATTAGCAAAATAGTACGGAAAGGGGTAAATTTAAGAAAAATAGAAAAAACACTGTAAAAACAGTACAAATTGACAGAATGATTTTCATTTTAATTATAAAAAAAAATATTTAAATTTTGTGTGACGATATTAAAAAAAAGGTGTCATCTGTCTGAATAATACCACTTTCTCCACTGGCAGCGTGATCAAGCGGTCTAATGCGCTGCCGCTGGCTGGCATGATTCTAAAACGGATTATGCACTGAAGAAGAAATACAGGAAGAGGTGTTCTGCAAAAAGAACGTGGCACTTTTATTTTAGTGTGAGTTGCTCGGTGAGTTATATTTTTTTTATAGACATTTGACCTCCTATTGCTGCTCTCATCATGAAAAAATGACATTTAGGGTGCGATGTTTCAATGTATGCAAACATAAGACGATGTTCACATTGGACGTACGCACCCGACACATTTTGACGTCTATATATGTTTTGTCCTTTTCCCACTTCGGTGTAAGAAAGGGATGGGGTTTCGCGTCCAGCTTTTTGATTTTTTAAAATTCTCGTGGATGCATTTTGACATTCGCTATTCTGACATTTGTAATTTATTATTTTTTTCTTTTTGCACCAATATTTTGAAAGATTTTACAAAATTCGGTCACTTTTGATTGGAAATTTTAATTAAACATTATGAGCATATAAAGAAAATTGTAAACAATTAGGCTAATTTCACATATTTTGTTTTTTTGTGTTCACATTACTTTGTGTCTGAACATGGCGGACTGGACGTACGTCAGAATGCGTCGGATGATTTTTTTCTAAATTTGTTTACGCTATAGGTAACTCCTAAAGTAAAAAAAAAAAGTTGTAGTTGTAGGCAGACAAAAAAATCATATTTTCTATCGATAAGCTCTTAGTTCGTCCGATAAGCCATTCTTAAAGTTATTTATTGAGAAAACGCGTGGAATAAATCTTTAATTGCCATGTTCTTCACATGACAGTATAGTTGAACGTTGCTTGCTCGAGGGGCGGGAAACCATAAGTGCTATACGGTTTCCTTCCGGATAGAAAGACACATAATATTATAAATAACAAAGCATTGCAATAAATTTAATTGTTATTTTTATTTAATTGTCATTTCATTTCTTTTATTGGGGAGATTTAATTTTTTAATTATTTTTTTAGCCGGGTCGGGCAGCTAGTTTAAAATAAAAGTTCAAAATCATTTAATAATATACAACACTCAAACAATTTTGAATTAGAATAACTTCATATTAAATTGAAACGTCAGTATCACACTATATATAGTTATCTTCTTTTTTTATGTGACTACAAAGTTTAGTTGGCTTTTGTCATTTAGGGTAATCCCCGAGTGCAAGCTGCATTTCATTAATTATAGAAATGTAATACAAACATAGGGCTTTCGAACTCAATTTTGTTAAATTAAAATTAAATTTGAAATTTATAGATAAGTGTCTCTTTCATAAAAAATATATAAATATACACTTTTCTGAACAAATATTGACTTCAGCTTAATTTGTACAATTAGGTATTGTAAAACTTTGACTTTGTGTTTATTTCGCAGAAATAAAGGGTTTTTCAGTAGAGAAGGGTTCATGCTGACAGTCAGTGGCGCCATGCTGCGGCCATTGATACCCGCAGTCGTATAACTCAGTGGTGCTTTGTTAACAATGACTGAAAAACAAACAACATTACTTGACAGAAGTCGTCAAAAAATCATGACCGCCACAGGCTGACAAATGTTGGAAAACCGTTTAGATAAATATAGACAGATATTTTTGTTGCTTTCCAAGACTTAAAGTTTGAAGATGTAAAATCTATGACCAAAGCCCCAAGTCTCATCTAACCATAAAGCCCAGTCTTTAGTTCAGATTAAAGAGATAAAAAAAAATTTCAACAATTATAAGGGGTCGATTCGATAACGTCTAGCGTATTAACCAACAGACTCTCTACAATTGCCACCACCCGCAATTGTGTTTAAAAACATAAGTCTTAGGTCGCGAACAGGTCGAAAATTCTATTTCAACCAAAAGCGAGTCTTGTAACAAAAATCCCTTACAATTTTTATTTTATCCAAATCGTTGCAGTCGTTTTCTCGAAAAATAAGTTTGTTCCCCATTTACGCGGTGATCAATTTATTAGAAGATTTTGATTAAATTTAGACCATAAAATCAAAACGTGTGAGCGCAGATTCTTAAAAACAAATGTCATATCTATTGATGTTTTAGAAACTTACGTAATTGACCAAGGAGAGTATATCTTTATTTATCTAGTATACATATGTATTGCAACTTTGCAACAGCATATCTTTTGTATCCTAAACTAGCTTTATGTTAAAATCCCCTTCGACAAAGCGTCTTATAAAACTGAAATATACCACTCAATTGTAAATCCCTTAGCTTATCGCACAAATGAAACATAACACAAATCCTCGCAATATTTTATTCCCGACACAAACACATTCCGTTTTATTTTATCGTTCATAAAACTGTACGTAGAGGAGTGTTTCGCAACTGAAATATGATCTCCCCCTTCTAATTCACTTCTTCGTCTCATTTGTGCCAGCCATATTCATAATTCCCAATGCGGAAGGTGGAGGAGGTTGGGAAGCATCTTCTTAAAATCTCCAATAAAAGATAAAATAAATAAAGTGAGAAAAGAGTCTAGAATTGAATTAAAGATTCCTGAATCTTTTCGTTCGGAGAGAAAGTAAAAGTGCCAAAGTGTCATTAAGCTTTCACAACACCCGCAAATGATAAAACATACATCCAAGGAAAGATTAAAATGGAAGAAATATAAGCTACATAGGCTCGGCTTACACGTCCCAATATACAATACAAACAGTCGAAATCATCATTGCAGGATTTTCTGTCACAATGACAGTTGTTGTGGCGCGGGCGGCAGCAACGAGTAACTGGTAGAGTCGCGATGATAGTTTTGGGTGCTTAAGATGGTTATGATGATTTTTCTGCCCTCATTCATCTCTTATAAAACCAAAAGTACAAAAAAAAAGAAATAAAGAGAAAATCATAATAATTCAATTACAGTGTCACGACTTTTGTCATCATCATCGTTATCAACGCTGTCATCCTCATCCCAAAACAAAAAGAAAGACAAGTAAAAAAAAAGACCACCGCCGAAACCCATTGTCAGTTTAGCCTGACGGACGTCTCGAGGCACCACTCCCAGTTGGTTCGGATAAAATGAAATTATGTTAAGCTGCCATTTTTGACGTGGTGACCCCAAAAACGTATAGAATACATCGTGCGTTTCCTTTTTTGAATAGCTCGTTGTTGTTGTAACCGATGTCGAATAAATTCCACATCTTTGAATTTAAGTGACATTGGAATATCTTGCACACTTATTGTTTTCTGGTTAAACGTTCCATCATTATTGTCCTCGCTTATTTTTGACACTTGAAGAATCCTTTCTTCGATTTATGAGAACTTTCTTCGAACACGTCTTTTTCTTCGATGTGTGTGTGTCTTACTTCTGCAGTTAAAGTAAACACAAAAATTTTATTTACTTCTTTTAACATTCATTATACCTATATTGTGATGACAGAAATGTCACTATATACGCAAGAAGAAGAATGAGAAATGTCAATTGTGTGTACAGAAGGTCTTGAAATAATTTCACTTTAAACTTCCGCTGGATGCGAGTCTTTTTGAGGTGTTTCGTCTGTCTTGTCTCTCTGCATCATTGATGCATTGTTGTGAGTAAACAAGAGCCAAGAGTCAAAAAAGTGAAAATATTTTAACAATTAAATGTTTTTTTTTTTTGTTTCTTTTTATTGTTATTGCCATTGTCACCTTCATGATACAGACATACCAAAGTTCATAATATAAAAGTGCAGGTACTTTAATTTAAAATTACAAAATAAAACAAAACAACAATAAAGCTTGCTTCACTTTTCTTTGCACAAAACTCTCCTTCTTTTTGAAAAATGAAAAGAAAAGTAAAGAATGGAATAAAAATACTTTATTGGGTAAACCAGCTTTGCAAGAGTTGACACAGGTGAAATGAATTGGGCCAATAATGTTTACATATTCGCTTTTGTGTTGCTATATGATTGATGTATGGTGTCATATAGTTATTGTACCATTGAAAGAAATGGTATTCTTTCGAGCTGGATTTATAAATCTACAATTTTGTTTTTACAATAATTTCTTTTGTTTTAAGTTTTTTTTTTCATAATATTCTAATAATAAGGTTTTCGAATAGGCACGGGTACATTGTGTATAGTCTGTGGAAGACTTCTCTTCTTATTGCTGCTTAAGTGTGTAACTTGCTATCGTGATTTAGCACTAGTGCAATCAGAGTTTTGACAGAAACCGCCGAAACAATATGGCCGCCACAGACTGTCGACATGGACTCGTCCTTATCAGAAAAGTCTTT
Organism: Baccha elongata; assembly: GCA_951217065.1. Classification (NCBI taxonomy): domain Eukaryota; kingdom Metazoa; phylum Arthropoda; class Insecta; order Diptera; family Syrphidae; genus Baccha; species Baccha elongata. The sequence continues at coordinate 250,985,093 of OX578272.1, forward strand.
ACTTAGGTTAAACACCGAAAAACAGCTGATATAAGAGGCAATAATTTTAATGGCATCGTGTAAATAGTTAAAACCATGTAAATCGTCAAAACGAGACATTTTGCGACCTGGAAAAGCACCCTTCAAAATTTCTGTTGTGACGCACTGAGTGTGCAGTTACACTGTCCTGCTGCAACCACATGTCATTCCATCCTAAACAATCAATTTTTACTTGTTAGTCATTGTTCTGTGTCACTCACCACAGTAGCCGTCTTAACAAAACGGTGTGTGCGGAAAACGAAGTCCGATGACAGCTCGGTGTAAAATGCGCACCATGCATTTACTTTAATTAGGTGTCATAGTTCTTCTTAAATGATAGCTACATGGAAGTGGGCGATTATCGGAAATTTAGTTTGTTACGTAATCTTTACGATAAAATTGGCCCGGCTCTTACGCTTAATTTTAACAAAAAAACCTTCTGATCCGCCATTGAGGAAAACGAACATATTATGATCAATAACGTGGCACGTGTCGTTTGGACGATGTTAAAAATTCATACGCGACGTCTTTATAGCCTCAACGGATATATTTCCGTCAAAACGAGCACAACGAGTTCTTCTGGCACCTCATCTTTTACGTTTGTTGTTCCAGCCACTTCAAGGCGAGTGACTGATGAATTCCTCAGTGTTTGACCAGTTAACGTTGGACAGCGATCCGCGATTTATATTGTGTATCTCTTCGTTCTAAATTATATTTTTTAGTTTCGTTGTACTAAAAGAAAATCGAAAACTTCCATTTGTTTTCATACCGATTTTTCTTATAAATAAAACATTGCCATTAAAACAGCCAAGAACAAATTAAACACATTACTTGTCATTGTAATTTATGTTAACGAAATAAATTTCAGTGCATTACCTATTTGAAACTGCGCAATCAATTTTGAATTTTAGTGGTTTGCGGTTATGAAAGAAAAATTATTGTGGGTGCTGGCAGTTCTAACAAGTAACAACCTACAACAATACCTTTTTGCATCCCTCTATATTCTCTCTCTAAAACCAACCCCCTCTCTCTCTGTCATTTATTGTTTTTTTTTTTTTTTGCAAGGTTGTCAATATTCATTTTAAATTGTTTTGCTTTAAAGTGTAAGTCGCAAAGTTCTATGGAATGCATATCAACAAAGTAGCAGCAGCAACAATTAAAAAAAAAAAGTAGTAAAAATAATTATTCTAAAGACGATTTTCCTTGCACCTTGAGAAATTGGCACTTGAACTTGTTATGGCTTATGAGTAACTTCACCACACTAACTCGAAATAAGTATATTATACTTATATAAATTTATATATTAATGACAGTTTAACTTTAAAGTGACAATCTGTCACACTAGTCAGTCAGTGTTATTATGCACTCTAAATGTATTAGCTAGATGTCAAGTCTTTCGGTAATGACACCGCTGAACTTTTTTTTTAGTGGTTTTTGAAGTTAAAGATTTTTTGTTCTTCTCATAACAAAAGTATAATTTTATGTGCATTTTAGTGGTTTAGTGTTGTTGCGGTTGACACTTTAACGTTAAACACGAGTTGGTTAATGTTTTTTTTTTTTTTGTTTAATTTTAATGACATCTGACATAATGATGCATGCAACAGGTGGGCTTTTAATTATTATTGTTGAGTTGCGAATTGGGATGAAAGAAAATTATATTATTTTTGATTAGCTCTTTTCCTAAAAGTCTATGAAATATCAGAAATTCGATTGACTGTGATTCCCAAAATTATTTAGCAGTACAGAAAAGCAGACCAAATCAAAATAGCGAATCAAATTAAACACTTTTTGCATCTGAATCAGTACTTAAGCATTTCACGTTCCGAAATGAATGTACTATTTGAAGAATCAAACTAGTTTTTTGTATTTCATCAGTACTATCTGTCAAATGATTTAGAAAAAATCAAGCTTTGTTCCCAGGGGAAATCTTTGGTACAGTATTAGCGACAACGGCACTCTTGTCGTTGCATGGCTATGTTCTATGGCAAATGGAGGGAAGGTTCTTGCACTTCTACTTATATACCTTGCTCAGCAATTGAGTAATCAAAAAAATCGTGCCTCACGTTGGGCGCCATTTTTGCGAGCATGTAACATTTCGATTCTATGAAAAACTATTAGCTAAGGCCATAGAATCCGGTAGTGAGTTAATACAATCTCAGAGACATATTTCACGCAGCCAAATTCAACCATATCTACACTTTGCGGACGACCAACAAGAGGTCCCTTGAATTGGGATGCACATTTCTTCAGTTTATGCGTTCAAACCAGGAGTACGCACTTTGTTTGCAAGCTTCCATTCTCTGCCGGGGCTGCAAATATTCTTTCGGTCTTCTGACCGATGTGCATTCTCACCCGAAAAAAGGTCAGAACTAGGAGCAACGTATTTATGCATTTCGGAAAAAATATGTCGCATCATGAGCGGAGATTGCAATCTTCTGTCGACGAAGGAAGTCAAAAGTAGATTGATCTATGTGAATCAAGGAGGAAACAACAGAATTTGGAAAGAATCTAGTCAGCTCAATAGCAAAATCAAAAATCGTACATGATGGTAGGTACGCAAAAATAGTGCACTCCTAATATTATTAATATATAGATACCAAAATAATTTCCTACCAGGAACTGAAAGTTCCATACTACAGTTACTTGATTTATTAAATTTTGAAATTTATTGACTACCCCGATGTAGCGTTCGCCCTTGAATTCTTTTTATGATTCTATATTATTGTCTCTTATTAAACAAAAATATATGATTAAAATTCACACTTATGTTCACGAGTTGCGGGTGTTTTGTTGGCTCACTTATTAATAAAAATGTTATAATTTATTTGACCATGAAAAATGTGCATGCGGCAGCTAAAGCAAGCCTTAAAATGTATGAAAACGCAGCCATCATCGTATATATGCTCTTGCCTCGGCCATCTCTGGCCAAACACTGAAACCCTCCTTCCTCCGTTACCCTCGCAATGGTGTTATAAAAATAACAAGTGAATTACAATAATATCTCGCCTCTCATCATGTTAATTAATATATGCGCCAATAGCACCAGCAATGATAAACTATGATAGTAGTATCTATGAGTACAATGCCATTAACAGGAGACTCACCCAATCCTCCTTTTACCCCACTGACACCCTCTATTTCATGCCATGCCGTCGTCGTCGTCGTCTTCTTCAAATTCCGAGTCAATATGCAGCCAACGGCAACAGTTTGCTGTGCAAGCAGACGCGCCGCGCGTGTAATTGATATTCATAGAGAGTTGTATGATGTGTGTCTCATGCCTGACATGTGAAGTACTGGGGACTCTCCACAAGTCCATGCGGAGAAGCCCCAGAATGTTTGAAGTAGTGTATCTTCGTTTCGTAACTTTAACCCAATTTTTTTTTCTTTCGAAATTTGACTGCTGATTGTTGAAGTATATGCTAGAGAGATGCTGGTACTTCAGCGTGCTATGTAACCTTTCAATGACATCGTGGATGAAGCGGCTTCCTTTTCTTTTTCTTTTTTTTTTCTTATCTTACATTTTGTTTCCGAAGAAAATTTTCACCCTAAATTTTGGGGTTTTCTTTTGTTTGGTTAAGAAAATATTGTCTTTTTGGTTGTGTCGATGTCGATGTCTAGTGCGGTTGTGACACATTTTTTGTTTGCTTAAGCATTGTCTTGCTTCGGATGTTTGCTTTTCTTAAGGAACCACTGGAAATCCAATGAATCATTTTATTTTTGGAATTTTCGTTTAAACAAGTGCTTTGCCGCGAAATGATGTGAAGAATAATTATTTTAAATATTATTTTCAGCTTTGTTCTTTTTTAATGTGAAGCAGACAATGGAATATTACCTGTGCGAAGTCGGCGGCGTCGCTCTATTCATCGTCTAATTATAACTTAAAAAGAAACAGAAGCTATTTCCTGAGTGTCAAATTGTAATTGAATGAATACAGTCTTAACGAAATTAATTAGCTTGCTATACCGCCGAAAATAGCGGATGTTTCAAAACGAGCATATGGAAATCCCTTCGAACATAGACAGATGGAAAATTATAAGAGCTGTAGTCAGCTGAGAATTCTCAAACAGATTTGGTTTACCTCAGGGAACCATCACAGGTCCTCTTCTTGTTATTATAATCTAAAGCGTTCATGACAAAATAGATAACCCCACGTTGGGCTTAATTTTGACGTCAACCAGCGCCGTGAAGTAGTTATACCCAGTGGCAATTCTGTGAACATGTGGGTATGTCCACACACCATGCTGAGGAGCGAGGCCGACCTACACCGCTTGCATCCAAATGCCAATGCATTTCCGCTTGTATATCCATAACCAGCACGAGCTCCCACAAGGGGGGGGGGGCAACCCAATGTTGGGCAGAGAATGATCCTGATTAAATTTCTTGAAGGACATTCCTCTGGAACAAACTCTAGGTCTCCCAACACTCGTGCTAAGTTTATTTTACGTCAAACCTAAAAGAGGAAAGACTATCAACTGTAAAACTAGACATTCTGACCTTACCCACAAAGTCACAGGGATTGCCTACCCTGGAGATGTAGCTCAAGTCTGTTTTGAGCTGAAACCAAACTCAAGTCCCAACATCTCATCTTCCGTCCATTTTACTTAACTTGCTCAATATTTCACGAGTCCCTCCGTTGTTCATGCAAAAAAAAATTTACTAAGGAAGGAGACGAAATAGTTTAAAAAAGGCTAATCAAACAAGCTAACAATCACGTCTGATTCCAAATGGCAGAAACTTACATCTACACCAATGAAAAATATCATGGGTACCCACGTTGGGCGCCATTTGCTACACTTTTTTCACTCGGATTTAGAGTTATTTATTTAATAGGTACATTCATTAATCATTACTTTTATTTAAACAGAACTCGAATATAGATTGCGAACATTAAACTAGATTATACAATCCACTAAACAAAATTATGTAAAATATCGCAAGCGCCACAAGTGCACCGGAGAAAAAGTTATCGATTAATTTGGGAGCAGTTTTTTTTATTTAAATGGTTGCATCTTCTTATAATTTTCTATTGATATAGTGTTCTCTCTATTGTTTTCCAAATTTCCCCCAATCTCTTTCACGAATTTTCGACCATCAATCTTTTTAGAAATCTCACTGCTTTGATTTTGTTTCCATATCTAAACCTCTTGTTGATCAACTTGAAAAGACCACCAGAAAATGAATTTCCCAATAAAAGCTTTTTTATTATTATCACTCGGTCTTCCACATGTTCACATAATTAATCGTATAGTCAATGGTTCACACTTTTAATTCTTCAATGGAAGCTTCTCGAGCACCCCCGTTATTGAATTCCGATAGAAACTTAACATTTGCTAACATTCAATTGTGTCCCAAAACTTGACGAATGCTATAAGGTAAAGTTTGTACTTCTCCCAACTCTCGAAAAAAATTAAATTAATTCTTCCGTGAGCAAAACTATATACTAGGTTAGATATAAAAAGATCATAACAATTATCTTATATGAAATGAACACATAATAGAGAAGGAAAATCAAACTGATACTTCAGAAGTGGGATTGAACAATCCAAGTATCCTCAATCCTTCCCATATGTATAAAATTAAATCAAAACTATTTTCGAAATCTTAGATTAAATAGAAAAAAAAATTTATTACTAACTTGTTCCATTATTACAGAAAAATAAGTTTATTCTTTACGTCATGAGTCAAAGTAATGACAATGAAATTAAAAACTATTTTCTATAAAGAACTACTGATTATAACAAATCAAATCTGGTGTAAAGAACTGTTTTCAGAGTCATCTTATTTGTATACATATTTTCATGAACCAGAACAAAGATGTTATCGTTTGACCTTAACTGACTTTTCTAATCGTAATAAAATATATTTTCTTCGAATATTATGACAATAAAATTTGCACAAAATTACCTATTAAAATTTAAGATGCAATGACGGAAAACCCCAATGTAAAAAAACAAAACAAAAGGGAAAACACAAATTAATGCCAACCAATGTTCGTGCTATATAAAACAGAAAAAACATTTTACAGGTTTCATAATCATCGCATCATGGATAAATATTTCGAACATCCGTCATCGTCTCGTCCTAAAAAAAAATCCGCACACATTGTTTTCTCTTTCAGCGATTATGCTGAAACTGAAACCTATAAAAATTCACCCAAACAAATATAAACGTGCACAAGCATTTATATGTTTGTTTTGCAAGGAGAAAATCTGATGTATCAAAAAAAAAAGTATCTGAAACAAGACGAAGATGCGAGACTAAATGGCTTTAAGGTGCGTTTAGTTGCACACTTGATTGTGCTCAGAAAAACGAGGAAGTACGGTCCGATAAGGTCTCCCAATATACACAACACACACACTATTTATTTTTCGTTATCTTCTCTACTATAATATGCAAAGTTATATTTAAAAATTCACAAATAAACTCAACAAAGCACAAAGTCACGATCATTTTTTGCTATGGTTGGATACTTTGATGTGTTACGACTCAATTATTAAAAATGATTGACATGCTAGAATATTGAAAACAGGTGAAAAATATCAAAAGAACGTCAAAACATCCCCATAGGTAGCAAAAGAAAAAAAAATCACCGAGTCAAATGAGCAATTTGCACGGTTGTGTGTGTATCTTTTGTATTTTTTCTCCCCCGATGTTGTCTAACCACCCTTAAAAGCCTCGACCTCATTTCTCAGAATCATACAACATCGTCGAGGAAGCAAATTTGCCAGATTACTTCATGAAAAACATATGCAAATACAAAAAAATATCTGTTGCAGATAAAAAAGTATCTTTTGTTCGTTTTCATCAGTTTATTTGTATCTTTGTGGGTTAAAATTGGTTAGAATTCCTCAAGAAAGATGTATTCAACTGCATTAGATGTAATAAGCACCCGTATACATGAGATAAATAAGCCTAAAAATAAGGTGATGGCAAGAAGACGATGTTTTATATATGGGCTGATGAGAACAGAGAGTCAAGCGTTTAGTAAGATAAGGAATCTATTGCAAGTCAACTACTTTGGAAATTCTATTTGTTTTGTTGTTATTGTTGACGTGATGGTGTGGCAGAATGAGATAGAATATACATACAGTTGTCTTCTTCTTTTAGTTGCAGTTTTACACCCCTTTTGGAGCACGAAGCAGCAAACAGCAACGAGTAATATTTTTTCGAGGTCACATTGATATTGTTGTCGTTTGCTTGAACACGACAAACTTAGAGAAGCTTTTTACCGCAATTTCGCCCCCCCCCCTCCCTTACAGTCTTTTTTCACCCCCAAAGCAATACATATACGTAAAATAAATAATAACTTACATAGAAAACACTGTGGAGGAAGATCGCTTTATGAAGAAGCTTTCGTGCGCACGATGACTGTTTGGAAAAAATATACAAAAACACGCGACAACAACGCGCACTTTGGGCACAGTTCGAAGCTTCTCTAAAGAGGGCTGCTACGATCTAACTGCTGCTGCTGCTACTGCTGCTGGTAGGTTACACTGAGACTTCTGTGACTTGCACTTGTGATTGTGGCAGCGATCCAACTAAAAAGGAAGTCTGCGGCGGCGATCGCGGTACTGGCTGGCTAGCCCAACGTACTGCTGCCGTTCCAACCCAAGAGAACTGTTGCCGCTGTGGTGATCGTGGTAGAAAATTCAAAAGAAAATATACATATATTATATTTTATACATATAGATGTATAGATACTTTGCATATACAGGCACTATCGAACCAGGAGAATTGTAATTTGTAATGCAAGTTTTCTTTCTCTTCTTCCTCTGCGCGATCGGTTTGGTTGCGGTGCCGTGGTGTGCCTATTTTTTTCAACCCCTCAGCCAGCACGAGCATTCTTGATAGTTTTGACTGTTGGAGTGGGGAGAGGCTTTGAAGCTAAGCAACAAGCTATTGTCGTAAAAGAAAACACAAAGCGGAAGAAGGCGGTAGCGGGTTGGTAGAGTGTATAGACGGAGGATCGGTTAGCACGCCGGAGAATGCTGACCTTGAAGTGATATCAGCAAAGTGATGATGTTTTTAGATGCAGCAAGCAATGCATTCGTGTAAATAGGCAAAACAAAATTGAAGGCATCAACAACTAGCACACATTATTTTTCTCCTTCTTTTTCAATTTGTAATGTTTTTTTTTTTGGAGAGAACTTTCTGTGTTATGTGTGGTTTGGTTTTTGGTTTGGTGGCGGATAATGGTAGCGACAGGCCGACGCCACTAAGGGGGTTGGTCGGTGGAGCTGGTTAGCTGACTAGCTGGGTGGTTTTGGGTGTTAGATGAAATTTACTGTATCGCTGTAAGGGAATGAAGAAAACTTTTGTGTTTTCATAAGCTTTAGCAAGTTCTTACAGTGATAAGTGAGATGAAAATAAGAGATTGGAAGTACAAACATGATGGGGCTGAGACTCTCTAGAATTTTTTTTTTAATGAATAATTGAAATTTTATTTTTTCAATTTTTATTTATTTTATTTATTTATTTATTTCTTTTTCTTCTTATAACAATAAAAAGTAATATACAAATTATTTTTTTTTTTTTTTTGTTTGGAGAAATATTCAGATACTAATACATTTTTATTATATAAAAAAAAAAAAAGAAAAAATACCACCAAAAATATAAAAGTAGAAGAACTAGAATAAGATACAATCTGTTGTCTAAGACAAGTGTCGAAGGTATCGCGCATATTAATATATATATATATATGTATTTAACAAAATTATTAAATTAATTATTCAACAAATGTTGTGGGGTTAATGTCGAATAAATGAGTTATTACAACAAAAATAAAAAAAAATAAATATAAAAAAAAAATTTTATAAAAGCAGGACAAATGTTTTCAAATTAATAGTCTTAGTAAATCATGAATTTCAATATGCCCAAAAATTAAAAAGCCAGCTTTTTATCTTCCTGTTGAACACGTATTTAGAGCGAATGCAACGAAAAGCCGTAGGTAAAGTATTGAAAAGTCTTGGTGCTACTGATGTGTAAAAGTTAAGAAAGTGAGTAGAAAAGTAGAAAAGCTTGATTGATTGTTGTAAGATTAAGTTAGAACAAATTAATTTTTTACTTTGATGGATTTAGCAACACAAATTGGTGTTATCTTTTCTTAGTAAAAAAAACATACAGCTTTTTGCGAGAGAACTTCTTTGGTACACTAGAAATGGCGGCGGCACGCTTATTGTTCACGGCTACGATCGACGGAAAAATGTGGGTGTTCTCGCCACTGTTACTGTACCAACAAAGCCCCTAAGAACCTAGTTCATAATAATGGCGCCCAACGTGGGGCCAATTGTCGTTAGCTAGGTTCTTAGAGGAAATCTTTTGGTATGGTAGTAAGGGCGGCCCCACGCTTGTTGTTGCCTGGCCACTTCTAGTGTACCAAAGAAGCGCCTGAGAACCTAGATCACAACTATGGCACCCAACGTGCGGCCAATTGTCGCGAACTATGTTCTTAGGGGTAATGCTTTGGTACATTAATATTGTAGTGGGGTTTCTCACCACTATACTACTGTACCAAAGAAGCCCCTGGGAACCTCGATCGTAACAATGGGGCCCAACGTGGGGCTCATTGTCACGAGCTAAGTTCTTAGGGGAAATTCTTTGGTATAGTTGTTGTGGCGGCAGCACAACGTAGGGCCCAATGCCGCGAGTTAGGTTCTTAGGGAAAATACTTTGGTATAGATGTATTGGGGGTGGCACGCTTGTCTTTGCATGGACGTTTATTTTTTGCTTCACAAATGTCTAAGTTGTTATGCTTCACATATTAATGTAAGAACAGAATTGGTTTTTTCAAGCCGAAAAAATTACAACATCTTCCTATAGAGTGATGTCTTACTTCAAAAATGATTTAACTCCACAAATGTGAAAATACATTTGACATTTGTCGCTACTTAATAAAACTAAAGTATCTTTTAATATAGTGATGAGTTTTTCTTTGACTCTAACTTGAACCCCCTGAAGTGTCTATAATCTTTTAAATATAGACCGACGAAATTCCAAAGCCATTATTCTCATGTGAAAAAAACCAATCCACAAATATGCAAACCAATTAAAAGAACTACACCTTACAAAATACAAATATGCGCCGCCAAGGATGAGAACCATTAATTGACAGAGAGCACCACCACAAACGATCGGCTCCACCCAAATTGAAGCGAAATACAATTGGAAAAAGATCGTCGGTAGCACGGCGATAATTGCAGCCCAACCCTCCAATTTCCCCCATCATCGATATTGATTTAATTGCAAAACAATTTTTTCACATACCTAATTTAAAAAAAAAAACTAACCACGGAAACACAATAAGAGAACTTTTCATGCGGAGGAGGTTAAAATAACGCTCTATTGTCATATCTCTCAGACGGACGTAAGTTATTCGTCAAACGCCCGATTAGTCGTCAGTCAGACAGTTGGTTCCGTGTCCGTCAGGCAGCACTTCAAGGAGAGAACAATCAACCATCAATGTCGAAGATATGACAAATCGAGACTTGAAATCGTAATTAGTCACAAGCTCTAAAGCCAGCAATGTGATGTTTATGTGTGTTCTTTGGACGGCTGATGGTGGCTCTCCAATGATGTACTAGGTGATTGTGGGCGCGTGCTCATAAGACCCCAAGTCGGATTTACCATAATATATTTTTTATTTAAAAAAAAAAAAGGAATGCATTTGGAATTCTTGATGCGAACTCGTCCGTCGTCAAACCAATAAAGACGACTTCGACGACAATCCGAAGGCAATTTAAGAATCCCAGCTCTGATATACCAATTTTGGATGAGGAGGAATGCGTTGTTGTCGATGGCATTCAAATGCGCACGGTGTGTTGTGCTTTACCAAAGAACGCAATCTCTCTACATATAGTTACACACTGACCAGGCCATCTAAGTTAGTGCAAATTGAGACGAGGTTTCGACTGGAATACTAATGTCCGAGACTGCTCTTCAGAACCAATTCACCTTCGGACGAGCTTCGATAAAATGATGACTTGATGTGCGTTTATGTATTCGATGCATTTGGGGATGGTGGCGAATCAATTAAAAATTGAATATATATTATTTATTTGCTGAATTCTGAAGCAGCACCTAATCGCGTTCTTTGTTTGACGAGGAACTGGCGGCGGCGGCGGCGCATTGGATTTAGTTGGGTTGGGTTTTGGCTCGGGCTATTTAAGATTTTGCAGGTGGTTTCGTGCGACGAATTTTTTTGAATTTGGTAGCATGTGTCAGAAATTGCAGTATGCATCTGAATAAGTTACGATACTGCATCCCTGATATGATGGTGATGTTGTGTCGCCAGTGATGCATAATATCTTCGAAATTAATCATATACTCTATTGGATCGCGTACAAAACTTCGATTTGACTAATTTATGCAGACCGACTTGGTTCGTTGCATATTGTGTTTTATTTTGCATTATTGCATATGTGGTTTTTTTTTGTTAAAAATCTAAATGATGTATGCACAATCGCGTGCTCTGTGGGGAAGATGATATATGTATGACTGACTGCATAAGGACGTGACATTAAAGCCAAAAGATCTTAATTGCGACGACACACCGCGAGCTTTGTTCGTTGTCATCGTTGGCGGCAGCAACAGACACAAACCACACAAACAAAAAACGGAAAGTGACTTTCGGACATGGTCGAATCGGGATAATGTTGTTAGACATGGTGTTTTTTTTTTTGTTTTGTTGTTGTTAGACATTTTTTTGTGTTTCTGATGTCTGAAGATGGCCTTAGGGATTTAAGAGAACAAGATGGCTTAGACGTGTTAAATGTCTCGTTTTTTATCTTAATCATGGTGAATGATGTTGTGGATCTTTTATCAGAGATAAAAAAGGTAGTGGAACAAGGTCAGCTATGAAGATGCTAATTAGAGTTACCGAAGCTAGGTGGAAAACAAATGTTCTTCGTGAAGGGGAGGGTCATGGTCTTACAAGACGAATAATGGATAAAGCACGTCTATGCAATTAGCTTGAGGATTTAGTTCCAATTGCATTTATAGCTTGATTATTGAACAAAATCAATAAGAAGATCATTCGTATCGTACAAAAAAGATCGAATAAATATGAACGTAGACTTACCGAAGCTGTCCGCAAGGCATCAACTGCCTGGAGAAATTATAACTTTGGTGAACTATAATTCCAAGTAACTGCCAATGCCTATGCCGATGAAATATTCTTTATTCCTAAGGCCTTTATTCCTCTTTATTCCATAGCACGAGGATGAGCCTTGAGTTTAAAAATAAGCGAAATATTATTTTACCACACCTAATTTGAGTTGTTTTTTTTTTTTATTTTTATCAAAAAAAACACCCCGAGATTTAAACAGCCATCTCTGCATTTTCATGAGCGCAGCCATTTTGGATGCAATTACATATGCGAGTATTTCCAGGGGTGGTATAATTTTGAGATGATCAAAAACCTTTTAATTTTTTTTTAAATTTGAAATAAAAACAATTATTACAATTTACAGTTTTGTTTCTTAAATTTCACATCGAAGTTAACATAGTTTCATGATTCCAAAGTTTTTTTTACTTACGATAATAAGTTCAAATAAAGAACAATATATAATTTTGCTTTGAATTTAATTTTTTTTATTGAACTTCTGTAGATGACTTTCTTATTTAAATTGAGTTCAGGATTCTTCAAAGTTGGAACAGTCAAAATTATATCCGTCCGTGTAATTTGTATCTACACATAATTACAGAGTTTGAAGAGAGTACTTTATTGCCAACGTTAGCCATAAACTTGTTTGTTTGTTTTGAACACAGTAAAAAAGACAAATAATTTTTGGACCATTAGTGCGACTATAATTTTTAGAACTAAAGCTTGTGGTGCTACTTCATGCAATTAATTAGCATGTCCATATGTATGTTGTTAATGTGCAAAGTACTTACAATAATTATTCTGACAGATAAATAAACCACAACAATCAAAACCAAGGTCGTATCTACAACATCAGGAAATAATTTTATTTCAATGTTCATCCGGCAGCCATCAAAGTTATGTACGACAGTATTTAGCACTTAAACAAATAAAATATAATAAAACTACAACAAACCCTGTACCCAAAATTTAAAATAAGAATACATCGCATTGATGACTAAAATTACAGTCCATTGTAATGTAATCCCTTTTTAACGCTTCAACGATAAGAGTAAACACAATAAAATGAAAATACGAAATTCCACAGCCTCGTTAAAACCCATATGTCACTTTCTCTACTTAGCACGTGCCCTTATGGCCATCAACAACACATCACACGGCCTATAGGTAACTTAACAAAAAAAATATCAACAAAAACCCTGTAACCTCAAAAACCTATTATTACAATCATCATCGCCAACAAGTGCTACCAGTAAGTAGTAAAAAATAAGAAGAAACAACAAAAAACTATACAATAAAATTGAACAGAAATAATTCATTGAAACATCAAGCATGGTGTCATAATCATTTAATCATTAATTCATTTTCATTCAAGTCATATCCTATAATAATTGCACAAGCTATAAAACGATACAAAAAATAGAGAATAATTATGTTGTGTGATTAAATGTTTTTGTAATTAATGCACAATTAACAACAAACATCCCTGGAAAGGACAAACTGACAGATCCATATGTTGATATTGTACTTTCCTATAATTTTGTTGTTTACTATGAAAAAAAATAATTGTTTTTTTCCTCCTAATTCTATGTCTGTCACTTGTTTTTATTTTTGTTTATGGACAGAACGAAAGGGAAAACAAGGTTTTTTTTTTTAACTAAAATTCTAGTCAAGTTAACGCTTTTAACCTTCACCTACAACCAACCATGCCTGTCCATCATCCATACAAATGAGCCAGAGGCTGTGATTAGTAAAACAAACAGCAAAGCATAGCCCACAAAAAAGAGACGTCTTAACAATAAGACGAAAATAAAATAGAGATAGGCATAAAAAAATAAACATAAAAACCACGAAACGATGTCAAAATAGATAGAAAATAAGAGTGACCAACACCAGTCACCACGTACTACATTCAATATAGGGTCAGCAGGCTAAAAACCAACGAAATTGAAAGTGGTGTGGGGTTGTGACTTGTGAGCCGCCCTATTTTATAGGAAAAACTATAAATGGCGCGCGGTGCGGGGCACATATAGACAAACATATATATTACGCACTATTTCGACGGACAGAGACCAAAAATACACTCGCATACTGTGCTCACAAACCATAAAATCGGAATGAAAACACAAACAATAGACATAAAAACATGCCAGGCAGTGGGTAGAGGGCGGTAGTGTCTTAACGTCAAAAATAAAAATAAAAAATCCATGTGGTGGTTCGCTGAATTGGAAAATTAACAAATTTAGATAAATTATCGTAAAGCTTCGTGAGTATTTTTAACAATAAATTCTTCTTCGTTGTATGTTCTGTTTTTTTTTTTTACGGAAATTAGATCAAAATGAACAAAAATAAAAATCTCATGAAAGGGAAATTAGAAAAAAGGCGTAAATACAAAACACACTCATGAAATGGCTGTCTGTATGGGCTATTTTACTGACACATTTTTTTTGGAGAATCCATGAGAGTAATTTAAACAAATTAATTAAATATCTCTTTGATAATTGGTAATGCTGTGGCTGCGGTGCGGTGATGATGCCGAAGAAAACAAGCGACAATAATGTCGATTAAATAGATTGAGGGGCGTAAAGTTGGATGAAGCAGATTGTTGTTTTTTTTGGCATTTTTTTGTGTGTAAAAACAACTTAATCGGTTATTCACTTTTTATGATAGATTTCAATTGAATTTATTTGAACAGCTTTTTTTTTGCGGTTTCGGAGAGACAAAATGTGATGTGTGCTGTCAGTTAAGTATTTTAACGGAATTTATTTTTAGTATGGTATCAACTATTTGTTTGTTTTGTCTGGCGGAATGTTGGAAAATTTATACAAAATGCAGACTGAAGAAAAATACTTCAGCTAGAATATATGTATTTTCGAGAAAGTTATACCTACTAGTTTCAAAAATTATTGGAAGTTGTTTGGCATAGTAAACGAATGTAGGGTACTAATTTGTAAACCTAAGTCTAACCTAACAAAGAAGAAGTTTCAATCGTTTAGCTATATCGGGATGGGAGCATACAAAAAATAAATATACTTTGGCATCTCTTGTCATATCAAATTGTAAATTAAGTTAAGTATTTTTTTTACAGTTATAAAAACTAAAGTTTTTGTAATATATAAAAGCATTTTCAGACAGGAACAATAACGATTATTGCGAGAAAAATTAATAAAAAGTTTTTCTATAATGTTCCTATAAAATACCCATTTCAATTGCAAGATGATCAAAACAAACACACTTTTAAAACATTAATGTCAAAAAGATAGAGCTGTCAAAATGAGTTACTTAAAGTTGGACTCAATATTAGAAAATTTTAATAATATAAAAATGTAAATAATATTTTAAATCGTTCTGAGTTTGACTGCTTTTCAATAAAGCCTTTTCGGAACAGTTCACAATATTTAGGAACAGTATTTTCAAAACAACCAATTTAGGGCAGATTCTTAAGTGTAAGAAACATTAGAAACTGAGCTTATTTAACATTTCTTTTAAATTGTTGTCTTTATTTGCTATGATATATGATTTTATTTAATCATAAAGTTTTAATTTTAATGTTAATTAAAATGTCAAACATCAAAAGTTCATGAATCTTTGGAGCGAAAATTCTTAAGCATTTTGCCAAATCTCGGTTCTTATGTCGTGAAAATAAGCTATAATTTACCCTAATACTTTACTATATCCAAATTAAAAAGTAAGTATTGCGAAACAGAGAGTTCTGTTTAGCAATTCCGAACTCCTCAACAAAAACGCTATAAAGCGAATGACCCAATAAGTTCTTACTTAAACTCATAACATCAACCTCCCAATTCATGTTTGAAAAATACGTTTTTGGAATCATACTTTTATCGAAAACTTATTTGACAGCTGACATTTAGTCTGTCATTTATCTATGACGATGTTCACGTTAGACACAGTCAACCGATGCATTTTGATGTCTACGTGTACTGTCTCTTTTCAATATAGTTTGTTGTTTGTTTTTTTTTTTTTTGCAATTCTCGTTAATGCATTTTGATATTTCCTATTCTGACATTTGTGATTTATGCGGTTTTTCGTCTTTTCTCAGAATGAATTTTACCCAATGAATATTTTTGTTGGAAATAAATATCTACTGTGACTAATGGGTGATCATCAGCTTGAAAATGAACATGAGAACATTTTGTTTCGGGCTTTAGCAGTTGTACGTGAAAATTATTTATGACGGCCATTTTGTATTATGTTTGTGTTGGGTTTTCTGGAGCAGTTGAAATCGTAATAATCTCATGTGTATTTGAATAGTAACATCACCATGCAATTTTCTCTGTGGCCAACTTTTGGGCGGAAAAAAACAACTATTATTGGAAAGCAACACCACATACATTCGAAGCCCTAGCTCCACAACGGTGAAACTTTATTCTAAAATTCAAAAGTTCCGATTTAAGGTTCTATAACAATGGATGAACGGGTACTTACGTTCGCAAGCGAAATGTATCAACATTGGCGGAGAGCGCAACGGATCTATGAAAGATAATTCAAATTGCAAGATATCAATACGACATCCTTCAAAAGGATGACCGCCACACATTTGATGCTCAATAGATGAACCAAGCGAATTTAACAAGCCACCTCTAGATCATTTTATTAGATTCCGTTTGGCCTTTTCTGTGAAGTTTCCTAACATATAGCAGAGGTCTATGCCAATATGCGACAAACAACCGGTTCGTCGTAGTTAACATGAATCTCGTAATCTTTTTTCTGTATTTGGGCACACTATCAATGACTTATCGAATTCATTACATTAGCAGCCGGCCTTTTAGCCTAAGTTAATCCACTACTTCAATCTTTTCGCTGAAAAGAACAACTTGAATTTCTTAGTTGACATTTTCTTCTTAAGAAAATTTGCATATACTAAAAGTCATTTGTACAACTTCCTAGACTTTCGTCTTTTTCAAGGCAAAATGCTAAGAAAACCTATTTATACCACTTGACCATGAATGGTTTATAAACCAGAAATTCTCTTTTGATAATTTTATGTTAAACATTAAATAAAATGGTTTAAGAACTTACTTGGCTAAGAACATCAGAAGAAGAAGAAATCTGTAATTAAAAAGAACAACATAATTATTTAAGAAATGTTACGACATTTTTTTAGGATTAACTTCTTAAATCTATTTCGAAACATAAATGATCACTTAGAAAGTGATTCCAAGAGAAAATAATGTGTAAATGTCACTCAACATAACACACCTAAGTTCAAGAAAAGACAAAGACAAAAAAAATGGTCCTAATTTAAAGAAAAAATATACCATAAGGTAGGAACCTACCAATGAAATCAGTATCTTGAAGCAAACGAACTAAATCCACGCACCCATCATCAAATCAGAGAACTGTCACAAGTTCTCAGCTACTCTTGTCAACCGTTTGGATTCTTGAAAAAAATAAAATACTTTAACCAGTCGCCCTGTCAAAATAAAACACACACCCAGCACCCGCTGCAGTGTACCCAGACATCCTCTTCTACCACTTCCCCTCCTTTAACATCTGAAAATAGATACAGTATCTAGGTCGTCGCGTCCCAAAAGTGACACACACGCATTATTAACAACTTTATTCGTTCTGCGAGCTATGAGATAGAAATCCAATCGTGAGGAGAGAAAACCCCTGCTGGCGGGAAAAATTAATAAAAACAAAAAAAAAAAGACTATCCCCCATCATTCATTTGGAGGATAATCATCATAATCATCATCACACGCTCAAATGCATCGCCCGCTGACTTACGGAAGATTTATGATATGACAATCGAATCGACACCAAGAAATAGTTGCTCTTTTGTCACTAGTTTGTCCAGTCCATACACTTTTGGATTTAGAGGTCAACTGGCTTTGGCTTCCTCCGTTCGGTCGTCGTCGGTCGGCGTCGGTCGTCGTCGTCGTGAAATGGAATAAATGATGGGAAAGAAGTAAAAGAAGAAATATAATATATAAAATGCAAAAAACAAGAATTCACACATTTTGAAGTAAAATGTCAAATAATCTTCATCCAACGTTAAGCAAAAGCCAATTTAAGCCAACCACAGCGGTTCGTCGTCGCTTGCTGGCATTCGGCATTCGGCAATACAGCGAAGCATTTTTACCATGGCATGGCAGGTTGGCGTGGCTGACCAAGCAAGCACCGCACATAAAGTCGTATTTCTGGAACTGACTTGAAGGTCAAACCACCATAACCATACTATGTATCGTATGGCGTTGCTGATTAAATTATTATTGATGACGACAAAAAACGAAGGCGTTTAAATATGGCGAAGTTTGGTATTTGAGGTGAATCCTCCTCCATAAACTGCGTGAAAATGATGCTGAAAAAGAACTTTCGATTTTTTGTATGTATCGCGCTAATAAATTGTGATACAGTATTCAAGTATTTTGATTTCAGGGTTAACAGAGTTTTTGACATGTTAAAAATTATGTCACATATGGTATTATGACTTGGAGTAAATAAATGAAATGAAAAAACGTTTTTCATGAGTATGTAAATATGTGATTAGTTCTTTTTATTATATGACAACCCTTTCTTGCATTAACCCCTTCATCTCCGCCGCGCCGCACTACTATTTCTTGTAAAAAATATCAACGTTACCTTATCAATAGAGGCAATTCACCACACCGCGGTAAACATTCCAAAAGGTTTTCGCCTAACAAAATTATAAGAGATTGATTGAACAAAGAAGTTGAGTAGTTGGGCTCTTTGATGTGTCTGAGCTTCAAAGAAACATTGATTCATTTTTGACAGCTCAGAGCTTGAAACAAAAAATTGTTTGACGTTGACGTAACACATTGTGATATTCTATGGGCCGTCTCGTAAATTGAATGAGTATGTTAGCGCATCTATGAAAATTTTGTGATAGCAAAATATTTTTCCCTAAAGCGGATTTACTTTCCACTTTTCTGGAACTAGATGCTCAAAACCGTTTGCCCAAACTAACTGCAATTGGAAATGCAATGAAGACGAACATGTAAACTTTGTGAAATTTTCAATAACTATTGTCAAAATCATATGTGTTAATGAAATAAAACACACAGTCATCATACGGCATTAGCTATAACCGACACTTGCTCCTTTCGTTATGTTTCGTTAAACATGAGGTATTTCAAACTGAATCCATGTCAATTTGACAGGTGTGGTATTTGACATATTAATTTATTTGATATAGTCATTATTCGAACAAGATGGACTATGCTTCATATGCCGGATCTTCAAAAATACGATACTTTATCTTGCAAGAACTATCGAGGCTTTTGCCTGATAAAAGTTGGATACAAGATTCAATAAAATCGGCAACTACTATTGTGACTTCTTGCCGAGAAGATCGCCCATAGAAAATATTTTGAAACAAAGAATAGTGCTGTAAATTTCCAAAGAATTTCCAGTCGAAATGCCCCATAATCTCGAGAGCCCTTTCAGGTGTTGGTCGAACTCGCGATTCCGGGAAAATTGATTCAGATGTGTTAAGAAGATGCGCTATCATATGAAATTTCGAAGTGGTTAAAGAGTTCATCTGCATCGGAGTAAACCTCCTCGAACGACACTCAGTAGAGATCAGACAATAAAATACATTAACAAACCGCTGCTACTTCCATTTGGCGAAACAAATGAGTTCAATACTTCTCACACCTTTAATGAAGTGCCTTACAAACCAATTGTACTAGTTCTCTATGGTGGCAACGAGTATTAAGTTGATTGTCTTTTCGTTAACTCTTGAGAGTAACTCTATGATCTCTGTCTATTTGAAAGTAATATTACTTTTATTACCGCGAATTCGCTGGTTGGATTTTAAAAGTTCATTTACCGAGAGTGCTTTTTTAACTCTTTCCATTTGATGCAGTGTTTCTTTTGCTAATCATAAATTGGGAGTACTGAGTTCTGGGAGTGACATGCTTACCAGCAACTGCTTCAAATGGCACTGCTGATTCAGGGCTGCTCGAATCATTTTAACTCTCAAATGGACTTGCTATATGTCCATTGTTTTGATTTTAACATGTCAACTATCGGACACCTAGTCGCAAAGTACGAATCGTGGATAAATGCTTCGACCTAATTTTCGATGTTCGTGATCAAAACGAGTGAATCTCAAAAGAAAATTCTCTGTGACTTACTCAGGAGAGCTACCAGCAGCTTTCCTACTATGAAATGGAAATCCACCTTAAGAGCTTATATTGGGTCTTTTCATATTCAAACGCAAATTCGGACCAGTATTGCACACTGAAATAAATAAATAAATATTGAAGGAATAGTTAAAACTGCTAACTCTATGAGCTGTTCCACGACTTTAAAACTCGTTCAGGACTTTACATTAGCATGGCCACACGGTCATCCTCTACAGAAAGAGCTTCGATTCAAAGAAATTTTTCGAATCTAAGATCCCTAGACTAAACTTCCAGGTTCGAGATCAACCCATTGCCAGAGTGCCTGGTGTGGATAACTGGAAGCAGTGAGGTCGGAAACGTAGACGATCGAAAGCTGTCTTGTGTAAAACAGGGACCCTACATGAATCGGGAGCTGATAAGTAAGTAAGTAAGAAAGTTAAGTAGGTATATAGAATCGAGAATTTCATAAAGTTCCGTACTAATAAGAATGTCAAAACAAAAGGCTTCTAGTACCATTGATAGGTGACGGTTTCAATAATACAAAAATATAAAACAACAAGCCTAAAATATTCTCAAGCTCAATCTCAGAAAGCAAATTTAATGCTCAACTATATAATTATTCAAATATTTAAAATAATAAAACAATCTAACTGTTTTGTTATAAAATATCCACTAAATCTACTCCATAACTCCACATAAAATAACAATTAATTTTAAAAGAAGGTTAAATAGTTAAACTGTCAATATCGATGATGATGTGTGTAGTCTTACCGTTTCGACCTACAACATCATCATCACCACGCATATAAATTGAAAGATTTCAATTTGATTGAGGAAGTAATCTTTATTGAAAATCACTGAATAAAAACCTAGACATACGGTGGTGGTAGCAGCGTCGACGGCGGCGTTAGAAAAGATGAAGAAAACGCAACAAAGAAGATACACAAGAAAAAAAAAAAAGCAAACAGTTTAAAAGCTTATAAATGGTTAAAGCCGACGAAGAAGACGATTTATGCAAAACGAAGCAGATTGGCGTGGTATTTTTCTTTCAACATGAAAAGCTTTTCAAAAGGTGGGTGTGTACCAAAATACTACGGAATTTAATTTATTTATTATAATGGGTGAATTCAAATGGTTCAGAGGGTATTTTGAAGTTTATTTTTTATTTTTATCGTCGGTCCTCTTATCATACCAAAGATGATGGTGACAACATTGCCATTTTGGTTAGAGGTCAGATTTACTTTACCTATACTGAAGAGGTTTTAATAATTTTAGTTGAGACGACTGTTATGCGTTCAAAAGAAGGACGCACCTCAAATCTCTTAAATGACCAAAAATTAATGTTTGACTTTTTTGCCAGACAGAAAAATTATAAGAAAAAATTGGCGCTGTGCTTGGATTAAAATGTCAAAAAAGATTTAGGATTATGAGGGTATTTTGAAACCATTTAAGCCGCATAGTTGTCTTTTTTGCTAAAGCCTCGAAGTAAAGGTGAATAGGCTTTGCAGAATGATATTTCACAAAGTTGTCTAGCTTTGCAGTAGATATCCAAAAACAATAAATCACATGAAAATAAGACATGCGGTCGAAACAAAATTGACGTTAGGTTTGATTCATTATTTTTATTATATTTTTATTTTAGAAAAAAAGGTAAGCCCAACCCATCTACGTAATGGTGACAAATATTAATGTTTATCAAAAACCTCACTAATGAGTATGTGACATAAATATTTTTGAGAACACCTTTTTCAATGAAATTAATATGAGGCAACATTCTTATTAACACATACGCCAGCAAACAAAATTATATGAACAAATGTATCTATATACAAAGAAATATACATATGTAGCATATTTGTACGAGGTTCCTCGTTGAGTCCTGTTTAAATTTGAAATAAGTCATTTCAAAATTACCGTTGCAAGTTGGCGCCCAATGTGGGACCCGAATTATATCAACGTTACAATCACATTTTGCAAATTTTTTTTTGCGTTGTTGATACTGTTTTAATTTTCAAGGGATGTTAAAAATATATAGTATCTATATACTGCTCTAGGGTTACCTAACTGATATATTGATGGACATATATTAAGTGCAGTTTAATTGTTTCATGGGGAGAATGCAAAGGAGCATTTTTTATAAAAGTCATTACCTCCTTCTAACTAAATGAGGAAAGTCAAGAAACACTACGACGACGTTTTCCATTTTGTAAAGTCACAGAATCTCAAATTAATATAAGGACGTAGTTATCTACATTAGGTAAAACAAATCTATCTGTTCCTACAATTTGTATTAATAAATATTCAGTAAATTCCAACATCGAATTCTGCAACCAAATTTTGAAATGGTTTTGCACAAAATCGAAAGCCAATTGCTGTTTTTTTTTTAACACTAAATACATAAGCCCCACACTATGCACCTAGTAGACAAATAAATCCCAACAGTGAGGGTGTCATGTTTCCAAAATGACAAAAAATCAATTTCCCATTCACCTTCTCCCATTTGCAATTTGCTGGCACACTTAAAATACTTTGTTCGCTATAGCAACAAAAACTGAACGCATTTTAATACCTATATACCTACACCACTTAATCCGGTCATCAAACAAGCATTCAAAAATTCACAACCGACACAACCAACCAACCATCAACAGTAAAATGGCATCCCTATAGACACACCGGATATAACAACTTCCACTATAACAATCTGGCATCATAATCCTCCGAGGGTATTCAATTGCACATCGCGCAATCTTCATTAAAACTGCATACAGCAGCAGCATGCAATTTGGCCAGATTCAGATACCTACAACTTTCGGTCTTTGTCACCATCAGCATCATTGTCCAACGGTGGCAGTAGCGGCAGCGTTAAGAAATTTCTATCAACAGGCCCTTCGTGCTGGTCCTCCCTGACATACCCTTTCCCCAGATTCAATTCTATTTTCCACAAAAGAATGCAGCAGTAGCGCGGTCAATTGTTCCGAAATACACTTTTGTGTCCAACAAAATGTGTAGAGCCAGTGTCGTCGTCCAAGTAATGTCTCTTTTGGTCTGTCAGTCGGTGCCGTCTGTCGGTTTCGGTCTTAACTATGGTTTCCCTCTCAAGATTGCAGACGACAATCAAAGACGACGATGAAGAAGAAAGGCTTCTGGGTTCGTTTTTGTGGATTCCTTAACTGATTCCAGGGCAGATGAGAGTAAGATCCAATTTGTGTGCTGTGCGCTATGATGAGCCACATCTCAGACAACAACTATCAAAGCAGTTAGCTCTTAAGTCATGATTTAGAAGAGGGCGGATGGTAGAAAGATGAAGTTTGGTGCATTCGATGAAGAAACTGACAACAAAACAAAAAAAAAAAAAGAACAACTTCTGCAGTGCTTTGTGATGATTGCTTCCCTTCTATTCGGGGGTAATGTCTTACTGTTTGATATCTTCCCCCACTCTCCTGAAACATTAATCCAGAAAGATATACTATATGTACCTATTCTTGGGTAAAAGTCCACCCTGGGTTCTCTATGCAATCTCATTCTCGTTTTGAAAGTCCATTTCATCCATTTTCTTCGGACTCTTGTCGTCTGTTCTTTGGTGCTGGTGTGGTGGTGGTTCAGCGCTTTTGCTGATAATATTCTGCTGCAGCAGTGTTGTACTGGCACAAGGAAGGCTATTGCCCTTTCGGTGTTCTACAATGCACATCCACGAGCTATGCTGGTGTTGCTGCTACCATTTGATGAGCTATAGAGTATGTCGTCGTGGTTCTTTTTTATTTGTCGGTCTCGGTGCTCGTTGGTGGCTTGGCAATTTCAAATGCGCAAACTCTGCTTTTTTTTAGCTTCTCAGTCTTCGGTGATTGTTTTCCTTCATTTTTTTTTTTGTTTTTTTTCTCTTCGTTCTAGTCTTTGTTTTGTTTTTTTTTTTTTTTTGGGTGTTGTTGTTAAGGCGAATGTATTTTTCTTAAATCTTGCTTCCTTTTGATTTCAAACTCTTTTGCTTGCAAAATTGAGAATGCAGAGAGATAAAATTTGCTTACCACTGCTGGTTGAGTGTTGGAAGAATGTTTTGGTGCTGTTATTGGTGGGCTTGACAACTAAAACTCCTGGCAAACACAAAGTTCTTGAAGCTATTTTTGTAATCAGTTATAGAATGCGCAATTATTTACGGTTTGTCTTTGAGCTTGTATTTGCAAAATAAAATGCAGAGATGCATGCATATTTGTTCAATGGATGTTGATTACCTTACAAAAAAAAAATAGACAACATTTTGCTAGAAAAACCTTACGTTATGTACTTTAGCATTAAGTACTTTTACAATTCAAAGAAAATGTTGTTGATCTGCTCAATGAACGAATGGAAATCCTCAATTTGTGAACTTGACTTGAAAGGGCATCGGTTGCCCAAAAACAACAGAGTTCAAAATCGTTATAATAATAATAACGGATGCTATGTACTTCCACAATTTCAGGGTATCTAATTATAGGATCTTACTCATTTCAGCGATCGGAAGGAAAATGTTAGTGTCAAAATATCAAAAACAGCCAAACGAATTGTATTAGCTGTTTATTATATGATCCATCTAAGTACAATATGCTGAGTACCAACGTGTACCTCACTTTCGTGGCTTTTGAGAACGGTCAATACTCAACACCGAATGCATCTGGATAACACTTAACATTTTTATTGTGTAGTTTGTTGATATTGCTGATTTATTTTGTACAAAGGAGGTGCTCCAAAGAATGAGATCAAAAAAAAATTCAAAATGGCGCCCAACGTGGGGCCGTAGTGTTTCAAACTAATTCTTATGAGACGCTATTTCTTTTGGACACATTGACTTTATTACCATGTTTTTTTTTTTTTTTATTTTAACTTGATGTTTGGTTTAACTTTTCGTTATAACTCTCGAACACAAACCAATGGAATTCGATCACTTTTGGTAGCACAACGAATCAACGATGCCTATCTGGTTTACAAAGCATGAGTAAGGGATATAGTGAGACAGCTTATGACAATGCTAAGAAGGGAACGTGGTTCTACTATTTTAAACTCTTGCTGCCATTAGAGAATAGTCCAACACTGCTCTTCTCGAGGTAGAAGTTCAAAACTTTGTTCGTTTTTGATGAAGTTCTTTTTGATTTTGTTGCCAGTCATTCGCTAGAAAGAATAAGTGCTTCACGATATGTCCTGAGTTGGCACAGACCGAATATATAGATTAATTGCTGGAAGTGTGCGCGGATACGGCTGGTTATAGATTTTACCCTAAATGACAGAAACATTAGGTACTTAAAAACCGTAAAACACAAAGCAAATAATTCTGAGGCTGAAGCCCATACAAGTGATTCGCAGTTTATATGTCTTTGCGGTATCTTTTATAAACTGACAAAGCAAATGTATTGGATTTTGGTGAACTCTTCGGTTCCAATTCATGAAACCAGTGCTATCGTCTACAGCTGTGAAGTGCCGAACTGCTTCGTCGATATCTTTACTGGCCAGAAAGTAAAACGCCACTCAAAAACTCTTGTAATGCATGTCCGAGCAAAAGTTCAAAATCAATCCATCATAAATAAGGATGCTACAAATGAAATGGCAGGAAAGCCTCACTTCTTCGCTCATTTGTTGACCTAGTTTTTCTTGAAATAATTTTTCCAACAACATTAGAAATAGAAATGGAATTAGTTTGATATTAGAATTTCCAGGACAAAGTTCTTTGATCATATGTTTTTGTCTGATATTCATGATATGCCTCGAGGTTCTGTTTATAGTCCCCAGGCGTTCTATAGACTATTTCCTGGGATGATTGGTCAACTTGTTTAAGATAAAAGCTCCAAGTAAAGCTTCTAATAATATCAAATTTAGTTACAGCTTATTGTAATAAAAAATGTCTTAATCAAATGGAAAATCTAAATGTTAAATATCGTTCCTCTTCTTATTTCTATTCCCAGGAAGACATTCATTCTTTTGTTCTCTTTTTAATATTGGAAACATCTCGCAGCTACATATCTAAGTAATCAATAATATTATCTGGACAATTTTCCAGCATCATCTTTATCAACCTACACCATCATCATCAATCATAATTAAATATGCGACAGAATGGTTTTTCATTCTATCATGCAAATATCATCTACAATCTTTGTGCATAACAAAATCCACAGCTCAAAGTAATTCTATTGAATTAAATAACCCAGAAAATGTTGCCACAACGACAAGAAAAAGAATTAAACCAAAGGAACCTCCTGCTTGGACCAATATATATCTACATATACATATATATAAAGTAAGAAGTAGGTATAATCCAAAATTACAGGGAACCCATTGCTATCAGCATACTTCCTTCGCATCATCATCATCATCATTATCATCATCACCATACAAAAGAAAAAAAACATATAACCAGAACAGACTGCAGCAGAGAAGGACCATATGAAGTCACATTCCAAAACCTAGGCAAGAAAAAAGTGCGTGCAAGTCGAATCTCAAGTCAGCAAATAAATAAAAAAAAAAGATAAAAACAGAATCAAAGAAAAAAGGAAAAGTGGTCACATACTCGTATAATGAAAAGGGAAACCAAAAAAGAAAAAGTAGATGGTGAACAAGAACCTTCTACACATGTCTCCGTTATAAAACACTTTATCTGGGAATACCCACATCATCGTCTTTCAACACACAGAACACCGTAAGAACCTACATAATATAGAGAATGCAAAATCCAAGTCCGACTATAACACTAAACTACCACTAATATAAGAGAACAAAAACCAACTTCAGAGGCACGAAGTATGTGTATCTAGAGATACTTTAGAAGAAGGACTGAAAATCATAAGGAGGAAAGGGTAGGGAATTGTGAAGAGCCAGAGCTCGCACAAGTCCACAGAAAACACCACCATTAGCTTCTTGTGCATTGAGTGGAGGCCATCGTACTCACCACACCACCATGTGCGCCATGCCCCATGGTGTCTCATTCTTTTATCACGTGTTTGGTGTAGGTATCTGTAAGCTGTTGTAATGCAGAAAAACAGAAAGCAACACAGAAAGACTATAGTGTATGGAATTGGAATAACGTTAATTTCACTTTCAATTTCATTTTGAATATCTTTTTTTGCCGTACCTGCTCCTCCTCAGACCTCATTTCAATGGGTTTCTTGGTTTCATGGTCTTTCAATAGCCCTCTTCATTCTCAATTTCATGTCTCTTAAGAGTGTAGAGCCACTGTCGGTCGTTGAAGCGAGGTATACAAAGGTAGGAGATTTAACGAAATGCATTTTACTGTTCACTTCTCCTTAAGCATTACGTTAACGTTGTAACCATGGCACAGAACGACAGATGTAAGAAGAACATACAATTAGTTTTACAGATGTACTAACCTATTAAACTTAACTGGTTTAAGTAAGTAGCATATACCCTATTTGGTGGGATATTATTTGGGAATTTCTGACATAAACCACGACATTCTGGATTTCAATGTGCTATACGTGGGCTTACACTTGTTCGAACAAAAATAGCTAAATTAAAAATAAATGGTAGACTGAATTCACGCACATAATTATAGCACTATTGCCATGTCACTTGCAAGTCATTGTACTACGGGAGAGCTTTCATGTATGGTACTAACATTCCAATGAAAAAAAAAGGTTTCACGTTGGGCGCCATCCATAGCCAAACTTTGGCTCAACAGAAGCGGTTGTGGAAAACTAAGGCCAAAGGCCAGGCATTGAGCGACCGCGCAATAGAGTGACATAGCGATAGAGCGACGAAAAAATTAAAACATATGAAATCCTATAGTTGTAGCCATGCAGTCGCTGAGCGAGGACATTCGCACGCATACATTCGGTTCAGCACGTGTTCGGGTAGTTTTTAAGTCGTTTGAACCGAATAAGTATCGTGAATGTATAAACACCATGATTACTTTGTGTCCCCTCGACCCGAATCGAGCCAATGTAGCAATAAAAACCCAATACAGACCAACCGAATATTTGTGAAACGAGCCTAAGGGTCGTACAGATAAGCCATCCAACGAATAATAGAGTTCCACGTTGGGCGCCATTTATAGTCATAGTGAATATATATCGTGAAAGAGTGAAGCCTTAGAACTTTTGGAAAAAACAAAAAAAACAT
Source organism: Baccha elongata (assembly GCA_951217065.1). Lineage (NCBI taxonomy): Eukaryota > Metazoa > Arthropoda > Insecta > Diptera > Syrphidae > Baccha > Baccha elongata. The sequence goes on from OX578272.1 coordinate 251,013,428, forward strand.
TTGATGAATGTTTTCCACAAAAAAAAGCTATCCAAAGAATGAATTGATTTTTAAATGAGTTATAAAATCAATCTTTTTCAATGTACCCTATATCCACCCAATGCATGCAGGTTTTTTCCCATTTGTTCAGTTCTTTTACTTGAGTAAAGAACAAGATGGGCTAGCCATCATCATCGCATATCAAGCTCATTTAATTCTTGCAAACATCTACACATGACACCCCATCCATCCATTGCGCTTTGCATCATTCATATTTTATTTTTTGTGTGTGGGTTGGAATATAACGTGAAGTTGCAGTGTGGCATGCTGAGATGTTGCTGCATGCATTGTGAGTTGAGCCGCCATGGTCGACATGCGACCAAGAGTGTAACTCTGCGTCGTCGTGATACGAAACCACCACATAAAAAGTGTTGAAGACTGCAGACACTCACCCGACCAGCAGAACAAGATGACAATCATCAGCATCAGCTGCGTCAAAGTGCGGGACAACTTGCAGCAAAGTTGATTACCTTCAGTGTTCTGGTCTTGGTACTGAGTACAGTACCAGTCGATGTCGGTGTCGGTGTCGATGTGAATGATGATGGTTTACTTAATAATGAATTTTTTTTTTTAGCTTTGCCTTGCTTATTTTTCGTCTTCTGCAGTGGAAAAATTAATGATGGGATATGCGCGTTGTGCTTGAAATGTTGCAATGGAAACAAAAAATGATAATGGAGGATTCTTTAAATGACCATCTGTCAAAGTAAAAGAATAAAGCTTTACCGGGACAAGACCCAACTCTAAATATCAAAGAAATACGTTGCTTCGACTGAAGAATTCTAAGAAACAGAAACGACATCCCATTTAATTTGAACTGACAGGCCTAGAAAATCTGGATTTGTCAGATTGCCACTCATGAAGATAAAGTTACGAGGAAAAATAAATAAATTTCAATAAAAAATTGTAAAAAGGATATGGTAAGACTTTCCGTCTTTTGCAGATAATATGACGTAAGTAATAGCAAACTACACAATGATTTAACTTTTTTAAAGGTATGAACACAATATACATTATTGTATGTTTTGGAAAAAAGCTATTGTCTTCTTATAAAGGTCAAAGGTTTAATATTTGTAATGCATGACCATTTTCAAAAGAAATATAGGGTTGTAGTGTTTTTCTTTCAAGGACGAAGGTAAGGATTATTTTATTATGTTTCATTGAAAATTCTTTCAAGCTTTATCTTTAAAGATGGAATAAGAAAGAAGGAATTTTCTCTTAGCAATGTAATACTTTGCCCATTTTTTAGAAATTCTATAGAATATTTAATGAATGTTTGGAAATAAGTATGCTTGACTGTCCTAATACAGACCAAGTTGGAAGATGGGCATATCTTAAAATATTTGCTGCATGTTTTAAATTCCAAACAGCAAAGAGGGAAAATTAATCAGGTTTTTATGACCTTCTGATGTGCCAACATCGGAAAGAAACTTAATCTAAGCGACATTTAGTTCTAAAAGTGATAGGGACAAAATCACAACTGCGAAAATCAAGACTGGACAGATTGAAAAATCCCAACTGCCAAAATCCCGACTGGCATCCCGATTGCCAAAATCGCGACTGCCAAAATCCCGACTGACAAAATCCGAATGGTACGAATAAAAATCCCGATTTTCAGCACTTTTATCACGTTTTCGTACTTTTTTTTTTTGCTTTTACACTAATTATTTAAAATGTGAATTGAAAAGGAAGAAAATAAGATCACCCAGGTACTGTTGAATTTGGAAACTTTGGACTCAGGCGCCCGCCAGACGACTAGACATACTCTAAGCGGAGCAACGAAGTTGCGTGAGCGGGACTGACTACAGAAAGAGAGTTAAAATCTTTTGAACCCGCGATGCTTGCCACCCAAGTGTCGTTGAATATGGAAACATTGGACTCAGGCACCTGCCAGACAACTGGACAGACCCTAAGCGGAGCTACGAAGTTGCGTGAGTACAGAAAGGATTTAGACGAAAAAATATTGAATACCATAAATTAGGTTTCACGTTGGGCGCCATTTTTTAACGGTGGGATTGCTTTAATTCTTCAGAAGCGACTGCGCGGCGGCACAATTATTTACGTACAGCTCAGCTCGAATGAAGGTCAAATTAAATATAAGTATCCTTAACGATAACAGATTTAAAATGCAGCAAAGCTTTATAATCGAATTTCTGTTATAATTCCTATTTCTATAAATTAAAAAAGTGCTCGTTACACTTGAAGTAATCAAGTAATCAAGTGGTAAGTAATACCATCATTAAAGAATAAATTGATTTAATTTGGAATACGTCACACTAATTTATGGCAGATATTCAAATAGTGTAATCCCGACTTAGGACTAAGACGGTTCCTCAGTCTTTCTTTCTATGGGAGGCAGAGTTTCACCACAGACTACTCCAATTCGTATTATTATTCGCATTATGAGTTTGATCATCTGAAATTCCTAAGCTTGCATCATCTTTTTCACAAAAAGCAAATGTAAGGAGAAAATATTTACCCATCTCCAGCCAAATATTTTTCAATTTTGTTATTTCTAAATGAACCTGCCTTGCCTTGGTCACCTTATATTTATTTATCTTCCCATTGCACGTGCTTTTCTGTTTTTCCAAATTTAATTCACATCCCATGACGAAGGTCGAAATTTAACGAAATCATCAAGGAAACAGTCATGCCCAAATTAATTGAACTTAACTTGACCATGATACATATTTAAGTCTTGTTGTTTAACAGAATAAATTTGAGTGTTCTTTTGATAAAAGAAATGATTCCCTTTGTTAAATTAAGAATATAGACGTTAGATATACCCTCTATCACATTTAAGTCCACTGTTGTACCATGGCCCTTCGATATGTCAGACATGAATCATGAATTAAAAATAACTCAAATTACATTTAAAATGTTTAACAGTCACCGCCCGCGTGGTTAAAAAACAGAGTAAAGTTACATTGAAGCAAGCAAACCACAGAGCAAATAAAAATTTACAATCACCTGCCGACGAGCTGCGCCGCTCGGACAGAGCGTACATGATTAGCCCTATTTACAAATGTCAAAGGGGTTAACCGCCAACAAGAAAACTGTCCCATCAGGTGTTCTGTCACTGATGTTGACCACTAGTTGCTAAAGCATACCAGAGGTGGTTTTGAAATTCAACAAAGTATTCACTTGAATAGCTATGTCGGCCGCCAGAGGTCGAACTGACCTCAGTGTTTAGGCCTACCACTATGAAATTCATTCAATAAGTTCAGTTGTTACAAGAGAACTGGCAAAATTTTGAAATCGGATGGATTTGCACTTGTAATTATTATGCGCCTATATTACACTGGACATGAGAGGTGTAAATTAATAACGAAAATGAAATTGAAAGCGTAATTATGTTTACTTTAAACGTGAGGTAAAAGTTTTTTTTTTTTTTTTGAGAAGTAATACAATTTTTGTACTTATACATTTTAAGTTGTGTAAGGCTGCTTGATATAGGCCTATTATGAAGAAGAGAAATTTGAACAATAAGCTTACAAGTTCAATGAAGTGTGATATTTGGACTTCTTGCAGAACGAAAAAGCAAATAGATATAACGATGTAGAAGGAGTTGGCTACAATTTACTTTCACTGGTGGCAGCTGCCGGAAAGTAATTTGAATCTTTAAGCAGAAATCGGTTAATGCCAACAACGTATTTACAAATTCTCACGACAATATCTGATCTTCATTGCAGCTACCGAAAAAATATCAAATAATTTGTATCTGGAATAACTGAAACTGACCAGTACCTTCTTGTCTTGTCATTGATTTTAATATTGAATGTTGTATTTCTTGATTTGACAGATATATGCATCATAAAGGTACAGCGCAGTATACATTGATGCGTGCAACAAGACTGTCCATCTGTTTCAGACATTAAAATAGTTGAAATATTTGTCATTTGAAGGTTGGCAAACTTTAATACTTTGAGGATGGTGTTCCACTTCAAAAAGAATATATATCGGTAAATCAGTAATTCTTTGCTGGCGATGAAGCTTTTATGAATAAAAATCATAAATCCTTGCAACGGGCACTTAACAAAGCCTCTTTTTCGATATTTAACTTTGTTCTGTAGCAGTCACTCCTAGATGGTTTTGTTTTTCAAAATTAACCATACTTACGGGAGTAGTAATCTAAATTTGTCATTACATTTTTGACCTTTTCAAGCATTTGCTTCGCTCGTTACAAGTTTTTGCAGTTTTGTTAATAGCCACTATTGGAGGTTTGATGTTGATCAACCGAGCACAATTCAGCGCAATCATCATTTAGCAAAGTAGATGATGATTTTTATCCCTATTTTGAAATGTCATTCAATTCTTCAGTAACTCAGGAAAATAGATATACACAAATCGTTTGGTTCGAAGCAAGCAAACACTTCTGTCTTGGGAGTCCAATAATACTAACTAACCAATCGCTCATTCATTGTGCATTGGACATTTCAAATACATGTTAGGCTTTAATATTTTCATTTCGTATCACTGTCTTAAATTTAACAAACCAAATTCATGGTCATCGAGTCCAACAGATGGTCCCATATTACAAGTTTTCCAAGATCGCGCCATTTAATCTTCCCAAAAATGGAAGTTTAACCCAAAATTTAAACCAAATTGCATGCAATACGTAATCAATTCGTTGTCCAACATCCGAAATTAATTCAGTTGATACAAATTATGGTCAGAATCCATTTCGATAATCCGCCCATAACTACTTATCGGTCTGAGCATCATTTCATTTATACACTTCTTTTACTGCAAAATTTTTACGGTGGGTTTGGTTAAAGCATGCATCTTTGCAATCCCTTTAATGATGGGGTGACAAACTGCTGTTCCACCTGCAGATGCGCATCAAAGCACAACGTTATGACTCGGTTAAATGGTTTTGTTTTTTTTATTTTTTTTTAAAAAATAAAAAAACCAGAAAAACACACAAATGAAGATTCATTCGTGAAGCAGAAGGCAGATACAGATACTCCATCCAACCGATGATGATAATGACGATCTTGCTAAATGTGCCGTCGATATGAGAGACAATTTGTTTTTCATCTTATTTTTCTGTCGCTCTCCATGATAGTCGTTCTGTTTGTAGCTTTTCTCGCTTGCTGGTTTTTTTTTTTCAAGTTATGTAATGCTTTTGGATCGAATCGGTTGGTTATTTGCAGTGGTTTTCATGGTCACAGCCAATGTAAGTAATTACACTTTATCGCTGCGTTGTGGTAGTGGTATCGCAGTTGTAATAAGTATCTCCAGAGCGAACAGATAAATTCAGATAAACAGATCTTTTTAGCACATTTTATTTTAACTTACAATGTCACAGTTTTTTTGTTGATTTTATTTTTCCTCTTTTTTTAATATCTAACTAGTTTGCTCCATGACAGCTGAACAAATTAAGTATGCGCTTGACTTGATCGTTTTTTTGGGCATTTATAGGTTTTAATAAATTTAAGATCTTATCAAACTTTCTTAATAGAATGACTGTTAAATATTATTAAGATTTTGTAGATTTAGAGGATATAACAGAACAGTTATATATAGGGTTGACAGAAAACCATTTTTCTCTTCTCTCTCTTTCATCGATCTCGTAAGCTGAGTTTTATCACAAATTTTTCACATAAGAGCTTAGTTAATGCTATCATTGGCAAGAATAAAGATTTATATAAATCGAGATGAATATCACTCATTCTTTCAATTACTTAATTTCTTTCCCATTTTTCAAACAATCATACATAACATTCAAAACAATAAGAGATTGTAAATGGCGCCCAACGCGAGGCCTTCTATCTGTTTTTTCAGCTGTTTATATTTATTGAAAGATGGATAACATTGATTTTTAACCTATCGGAATCATTATTTGTCATTCTTTTTCAGCGTTCTCGGCTCAAATTATAAAATTGCATTAAATGGGGCCAAGCGTGAGCCATTATATTAAATTGATTTGAGCAGCAACTAATTCAGTGAGGAAAAAAATGTTATTAAGGTATCCGTCATTTTGTATTATGTGTCGCGATTGGAAAATTTAAATGTTTTAATTTATATAGAGTCAATTGAATGACTGGGGTGGAAATAAATGGCGCCCAACGTGAGCACCCTATTCCATTTTATTTTATCAGCATTTCTAAGACTTCACTTTAATATCACTATATTTCCCACCCAATCAACACTCTTGTTGTTTTTATCGAGGTTAAGCCACCATTCAAACCAATAAAAACCCTTAAATGGCGCCCAGCGTTTGCCCTCACAGTAAATTCATATCAAGTTGCAAAACGTAATTCAAACATCAATAAGATTTTTTCATTATTTATTTGTAATTACGAAAATTCAAAAACCTTTAAAAACGTCTTTTAATTTGCTTGTTTATTTCTCTTATAGCTTTGACACTTCCTGTCAGAATCTTACCACCTTAAGATTCTTCTGTTTTACCATAGATGAAGGAACATTACAAAAAAATCAGTTTTCATTCTATTTGGATTTGGAAACTTACTAAATGCTTCAAAGACTCCGGAAATCAGTAAAAACAACATTCTTGGGCGGTCCAATTTAATCACTATTAAGTCACGTTTATACGAACAAAATTACTCTCTCCATTCTATATGCCATGAATAAGACATCATTATCGCTTCGCTTACACTATTGTGACCTTAAATATAGGCCTAGTTTATCAATTCAAGTGGTTCTATGCATTCTTATCGGCTTAGGCCTTAATCTAAAAAATAACATAAATTAAAATTAATCAAATCAAGCCAACTATCCTATACGTGATTTTGACATTGCAACTTTACACGCATACATCAACTCTTTAAATGGCTAGTACAAATCAGTTTGTATTATTTTTTTCTTTTTTATATTGTCGCGTCAATCGCCAACCATCACACGCATTTTTATATTCTTTGAAGCTAGTTATTTAAAAAAAAAACGTATCCACAACAATACAGCTGCTTCATTGTCGTTTTTGTTGTCAATAATGACACTGAAAACTTTGATTACAACCGATTACAGCAAATCACATAATAGTTACTTGTGTGTGATTTTTTTTTATAAACAGAGGGACGACTCTAAATTAATTCGTTTCATTAAAAAAAATTTAAAACAACACAACAAAACAAACGAAGCCTTGAAATTCTCTGCGCTACTATACTACTGCATTGATATAACATAGGTAAAGTTGTTGGATGCGGGAATTTACAAATGAAGTGCATGTTAGTTGTGCTTGTTTTTTTTTCGGAATCAGAATATTATAATTAAACTTCGCGGAAATTATTATTATTGAATTTGTGATAATGAATATAAAAATGTATTTGTCATTCTGCAAAAACTCAATTTAAATTTCAAATAGAAAATACATTTGGTAGCACTAAAAAAGTATTACAAAGTTGCGCCAAAAGTTGTCACCCGATGTTCTTTGGTCGTAATTTGAATATGTAATATTAATGAAAAAGTTTTATTCGAAACTATTATTCCACGGTCTTTAAGAGTATATAGGGATTCATACCTTGTTGGTGTGTATTTTGTAATTCCTTACTTCACAAATTAATATCAAAGTAGAATTGACATTTGCCGCCATTTGCAAAATGTGTAGAATCTTTCAATATTGTAATGACTTCGGCGCCACCTTGTGGAATCACTTTATTTTTTAAAAAACAAAAGGGGGGGTACGAGTGGAACAACTAATATTCTGCAAGCAATATTCTGTAAACAAGTCCGTCGCTTGAGAGCATACACTGAAAACACAAAAGATGCAATAAATTTTTCAAATGGCTCCAAATGACAGTTTTGATTTGACAGTTGTGAACAAAGCAGGAGGAGAATACATGCCGACAAGCTATTAAACGCTTTACTTCTGATTATTTTTTTATGGTTTTGACGCAAGATAAATATTAAACACAAATGCATTAAACAGGTAGACAGCATTTTGCGTGCAGCCAAAATAAATAGCACATGTTACTATGGGAAAATAAACACTTGGAGATCTGCATGAAGCACAGATCTGCAGGATGTATCTATTCGCTGCGCAGCTTCATTTCATCTACGAGACAATATAAAAATTCCAGTACGTCTCCAGCAAAATACACGTTTCGCCTAAGCTTATAAGCTTATACGCACCAATATAAGTCGATTGGTGCGTGCCTCTCCAGTGGAATCTACTCGAAAGTTTGTAACTCGAATTTTAAATCAGTTGACTTATTAGCGGAGGGCCTAAAACGTTAATCTGGTCGCTTTAAAGAGACTCTAACATAATGTGACAGAAGAAGTGACGGAAATCCTCGTAGTGCTCGTTCTAACGAGAATATCACAGAATTATGCCGAATTTGTCAGCTGGCTTATTTTTATTCTGAGAAGTTCGAGGTCAAAACGCTTATACTGCGACTAGTGAACAAAACAAAACCATGATTATACTTCCTCAAATTGAGACAGGAGAGAATTGAGACTGGAGAAAATTTGTTTCCATAAAACCGGTCTAATCGCAATCACAGCTCGTGCGACAATAGACATATTAAATTAGGCATTTCTGATTCGCCTCATGATCCCACCAAATATTTTTTAATGTGGTAAAATGTCTAACAACAGTCATCAACAATGAGAATGCGGCTCCTACTTGACCGGTACTAACTTCAAAAAAGAATGCAAAGTTGCCTGCCATAACTGATTGGTACTTATTTTATTACCGAAATAATATTTATAACTAAATTACATAAAGGCTTATAGTGGTTAGTGTGTCAGACAACCCAATCACGCAGGAGTTCTTAAATTGAAACTCACATCTACGCCTTTGAAACTGAAAAAATATCACTTCTTATTTCTAAAAAAAAGTCCAAGCACTTTGAGGCATTTTCATAAAGTCTACTATAGCCTTATTTAGCCAAAGAAATAACTGCCATAACTTATTTTATAAATGATTTTATCAATCACATCTAAGACTCAATCACCCACTTCTTATATCGCCAAAATTCCATTAAATCAATTCCTTAATTCACAAAGGATTTTCACGTCCCCAATCCTAATAAATAGCCAATCATTCATATGTAAATTTCAACACGAGCCACAAATATCTTAAGGTTGCATCAACACGTAATCCAATCAAAATTCAGGCAACTTGCATTAAACATTCATTACTCATCGCTTTGCCAAAAAATGTTCACAAAAAAGTCAAAAAAAAAGAAAGAAAAAAAAAACAGGTCCTAAATGTCTACCCCGTGGCACCCCATTGAATTTTTGTTAGCTCGTTTATTTCAAACCTGCCGTTGATATAATTAATTATGAACATGCTATCAGTTGTCAGCGCCAATAATTGATGGGTCTGTTGATAGCATCTCTTTTCATAAAATACAAAAATAAAACTGTGTGAGAAGACAAAATATTCATGTGCATCCATCGATTTGTGATCATCTTGTTTTTTATTTGAAGTGTGACTAATAAGAAGTTACCAATTCTCAATAAATAAATATATAAATTACTCACAACCCCCTTAAATGGAATTGGAAATTCAATCCACATCTTTAGAGCGCGGCTTTTTAAACAACGTCTATGTTGATTTTTTATTTTTATTTTTGATAGACCTCAACCTCAACCGTGATGTTTATAGATTGCAACTCCGTAATCACACAGCAATAGCAGTGAATCACATTGAAATTTTCTTTATCAAGGCTTAATGTCAGTTTTGATTAGTAATTGGCATACAACGAGTACCTATGGTATTGTTGTATTGCATGGCATGCAAGGGTTACGTGTATGTAATACCAGAAACCGCGGCAAATTAAACTTTATACCTTTATAGCCTGACTCTGCGGTGCACGCTCTGTGCCACTGTCAAAGCCACCATCAGTACCACAAAATACTCATTTGCATATGGCCTGCGTGCTCGGCTGAATAGTTAGTTTGCATGCGCCTGCGTCTCAGCCCACCGTACCTTCACTTCTGCGCTCTACTACTCCATTAGTCTGCCTACTAAAGTATCTAGATGCTTATATAATCCCGGTGTATTGCTTCTTTTGCTTTGATCGGATCGTTTCGTCGTTTTGTTTCGTATGCAGTTTCAAGTTCAAATTTTGAGTTTTTTTTTTTTTTTGCTGATTTTCGTTGCTCGCGTGATGGAAACATTTAATTTTCCATCCAAAGCGATCAGTGAGTGTGTCTTCGATATTTCTATATGTGGTGGCGCACAATATCTGACAAAGTTGATGTAATTTTTGTATTAACAAAAAAAAAGCGGGGCATCACATATTATGGTGCGGGAGCGGTATATACTAAATGTTAAATCGCGCTATTTGTATTCGCCGAGTGTAGAAAGAGGTAATTACGCTTTTCCACGGCACTTTTCAATGTCAGATTGTTAACTCACAGAGTGTTTATTTTTATTTTTATATATATATTTTTTTGTGCTGTCCGTTTGTTGAGGAAAAACAAACAGAAGCACACATACAATTCTTATGATGCTGACGATGATGATGGGAAAAATAATGAAAAAAACTTTAAATGAAAGATACATGACAGACAGACAGAAAGTTTAGCTGTGTGTTAGTGTATCAATGTGTACCATCATACTTAGATACTAATTCTATGCAATTTGAGAAAATTAAAATTACAGATTGATGAGAAAAGCACATATTGGATGATAGTTTTTTTTTTTTTTTTTTTATTGTTGCCATTTTCGCCAGTGGTGTGTGTCGTCTATCTTTGCTTTCAATGAGATGAAGTATCTACGATGCGACGATGAGTTTATATAGATGTCCTCTATATAGATATATGAGTAGATATACGTCTCAGAATCAGTTGTGCGTATTCATTAGTAACGAAGATGAATAAGAAGCATCACTGCCATTTCCTTATTGAAAAAGTATTTTGAAAATGAGTACAAAACTTTGTCTTGTCAAAGATACACATATGAGCACTTATTCATATGAAGCACAAGGCCTATTATTTATGAATGAAATTATGAAAGGAATTTGAATGAATACACAATCATATGGGAAAGCCTTTTTCAGACATATGTAAACTTTGATTAATATGGAGCATAGTTTCTTAAAGATAATATTTATTTTTCAAAGAAAAGTTTGGTTTAAGTTTTTCCTTATATAGAAGAAAAATTAATATTTAAGGAAAGAAAATAGTAGAGGTATAGAAATAAATATTGAAGTACAAAGTGTTATTTCTTATAGGACGAAAAATTCCAATCTTTGGAATGTTCTGATTTTTTCGTATTCTTTCTGATGAATGATGACCTCTGATGATCCAGCAATTCATAAGAAACAAGAACTCAGCGCTCACTTATCATCCACTTCAATAGGCTGAATGAAATGGCGCCCAACGTGAGCCCTTTTATTAACTATGTTACCAAATACTACTGATTTGCTCTTTTACTAATCATTCGAATTAACATATGGAATTAAATGGCGCCCAACGTGAGTCCTCTTATTTAATATGTTCAAAATAACACTAATTTCCTCAAATAATCTGCAGTTGTTGTTTCTTTTCAGCAATCAATAATTATTTAACTACCAATCCACAGTTGTAAGCGCTTATTCTTTTCCGCTGTCACTAATAAATTCAAAATGAATGATGACCTCTGATGATCCAGCAATTCAATCAATAATTATTTAACTACCAATCCACAGTTGTAAGCGCTTATTCTTTTCCGCTGTCACTAATAAATTCAAAAAAAAATTATTCAATAGTGCCCAATGGCTCACGTTTTAATTTATTTTCAAAAAACACTCATTTACTCAACAAATTAACAGTTATTGCCTCTTTTCCGCGTTCACTTCATCATTCAAATCAATTATTGAAATGAAATGGCGCCAAACATGAGACCTCAAATTCGTTCGTATCCAGCAACTATCAGCTTGGAATAGTTGCGATTTTCTCAAGTTCCTAAGAAGGTGCTTGGTAAAAAGACATCCTAGTTTATGAAGCTCTTATAGGAAGGGGAAAAAACAAAATCGAGACTAAAATGCCAAAATATGCGTTTCGCCCTGTTATTATAAGCCCACCATCAGGTAGCTGATATCACACCATAATTAATATACGAGATAATTGTCGATGATTATGGACTGCTATTTAGAATTTACAGAGCAAATTTACTGCGAATGATATGACCTAACTGATGAGCCCACCACCATACCAAGACGAAACGCAAATTTTGGATTAAAATACAAAAAACATTTTAAATTGAATTCCATTTATAAATACTCCACTCACTTAATAAAATGTTGGCTATTTTAATTCCTTGCTTTTAAGTTTTCCAACTATTAAAATGTCTTTTGTATTTCCGGCAGTTTTTGAGAAAATTATAATATAAGATGCTTGAAGATAACCTTAGTTTCTTTGGATATGCGATGACAGGGTAGAAAGAAGATATTTAATATTTCGATAAAGTTTCTATATTTGGTTTTAAAGCAAGCTAGTGTCTGAATAACACAAGCTTCGATAAACGATAAAGAATTTGATGAAGAAAATATTCCATCATTCTCTATGGTAAATTACCACAGAGATGACTTAAATCCAACATCAACTTTGCTAAAAAATGCAAAATAAAAAAACGGTCAACCTCAAGGGACCACTTTTACACCCACACTTTTCTATAGAAATTTAAATAAATATGTGATAATCCACATATATAGAACTCATCAATCACTTTGCATTCCACACTCCTTTAACAAGTTATTTTGCATAAGAAAACAAATCGTTGACTTAGTATATGCGATTTTCGCAACCTCAACCTTGTTGCAATTAAACTATCCACTAACGTCTGACATGATCAATCTGTTTATTTTATTAATCTCACCTTAAGAAATATTCTACCTTTTAAAATCCACGTGTGTTAAAAATAAAAGAAAAAAAAAATGTGTTGTAAAACTCCAAAGCATCTTTTTCTTGATGCTAATTAAAATAGCAACCACTTGTCACTCAAGTGCCACTCTGGATTGTTTTCAATTAAATCCGAAATGCATGTGTATGTGATGTAGATTCAGTGTGATGTGCATCTTGTAGATACAAATAAAAATATATATTTATTTTGTGTGTGACTGGGTCAAATTTAACTTCCAACATGTGTGAATATATAAAAGTGTCTATGTGTATGCGGTGTTTGGACTTTATTAATTGACGCGACGAGGCAGCAAAGCCCAGGCTAATCGCTTTTCAAAACTAATAACACTCCACTCAATCAGATGCGGTAATTGGATATGCAATTTTTCCTTCACAGTTTTTCCATATTCACACAAACTCTTGATGATGATGGAGTCTTGAGATTGAGAGAAGCTTTAAAAAATATTTCCGAGAAGATGGCGTTTTAGGGTGAGGTATTAAAGTCCAAAGACTAGGAGTGGACTTGCTGTATATTATTGGAGTCAAGACGTCGTGTTGCCTTCGCCAATAACTAACTATTCATTATGCAAATCTCCGAGACATGCGATTGTTCAAGATCATCTACGTATAAGATTGTATCTTTGAATATTACTCTCTTGCATTGTATTTAGTATCTTAAAGCTTTGCGAGAGTAAATTGTATAAATACATATATAAATAATTCTGGGAAAATCTTGTTTTGCTAAATTCTGTTTAAATAATTAATTAAAAGTTAATGATGACTTCAATGGTGACTGTATACGAAATGAACTTTGGATAATCAGTGGTTTAATTTATTGAAAACAACCAACAAGTTTATTTGAAATATACTAACTTTGATGGATGATATGTTATTGGTGTGTATAGAAGGTACTTAGAATTCCATTGATGTGCAAAGAGTTTTGAATGACACTGTTCAAGCATCCCTCAAGTGAGTTAGTTTAATTGAAATTAGAGTCACAAACGCAATCTACAAAACGGATTCGGTACGAATTGCATTTAAATGGATGGATTGTTTGAGCTTGATGCATATTATGGGGTGGTTATGATTTCGATGCTAATGCTCAACCATGCGGGAGGAAGTGTTGCATTGTTGTATAATTTTAATAGAATTTGCATTAATTTTCTATTATATGGTTATCACATTACGACGCTGAAGTGCGATGGCTGCCTTTGCACCTCTTTTCGTCGTGGTTGTCTTGTTGATGCTAATTCTGAAGACTGACGGGCTTTATGCAAAGTGTTTGAGTGTGAAATGATTTGGCTGTTTTTGATGAATTTGATCTTAATCAATATACATTCTATTGAAGATATGGCCTTCAGCTTAAAGGGCACTGTAAGTTCTACGGAGGGAAAGATGAAACGAAATAATGATGGTTTTTTATCGCTGAGCATCACAATGAGAAGGAATATCGATCTGAGTAAAGCATTTTACATTCGTGAAGTGCGACCAAAGAAAGAATGCTCGTTTACTCGACTGGTTCTTATCTGTGTAACTCACAAGCCACACAGAAGTATTGCTTAGCTGATTTCACCGCAAGCGGTTCTCGTTAAGTTGTTGAAGAGTGAACTACGGACGAATGTTGAAACCATATAGGATGCAAGAGCTAAGACCAAAGTGAACTTTCCATGATTTGAGTGAACAAGAAACTTTTATTTCAGAAGAGCCAGCTGATACAAGACGACCGTAAATACAACGAAAAACATAGGGTTTCATCATCAATCAATCCCCCCTCCCTGCCCCCAAATCATTGTATATCAAACAAAAAATGGACACTGACATTCGCTAGTTAACGTGGAAAGAACACCCGTTAAAAGAATTTCACAAAACAGAACGGTTTTCCGAAGGATAAAATTTGAATGTTGATTTGCTGTAAGAGGGCATTCTTTTCAGGTTTTTGGAAATCAGAAAAAGAGTGATGGCCGCACTCACAGTTATAGCCTTTTAAGAGCTGTCCCTACAAACGGAAAGAATAAAGATAGCAAAAAAACACATTCTACGAGCTCCTCAGCAAAACATACGAGCGATGCACCAGATATGTCATTAAGCCCCTGAAAGATCTAAACGCACAGTGAGAAAGATTACACATTTGATACAAATATTTTTTTATTCCATAACGTATATTCCAATGTTACGAAACACAGCTCGATCAGCTTTCCTGGGACCCCCGATCACCTTATAGTTCTCTTGGCGATGAATGCACGCGATCGAGTTTCGTATGAACATTAACTCCGCTCGTTGCGTCTGAGAATTCACAAATCATTGAAGAAGAAGAATTTTTACTACTGAAAGTCACTGTGTTGGGCGCCATTCTCATTTCGTATGATGTCGTCGTTAACACATGAACAACGATTTTTTATTGCAACAACTTGATGAATTGGGACTAGAAATTATTGGTGTAGCCACACACCCAGCTCGTGTGACCAAAGGCATTCTGGAGAATGAGTTTTCGGGTCACCTAAAATGTCTCATTATGAAGATTTTTACTGACAGATAAGGTCAGCCGACTTCATTCTGTGTAGGTTTTTTGAATACACAGATCTACGAGAACCAACCACAGATTTTGGAAGCTCTCAAAAATAAAATCTGACAGGAGTGCAAGAGCTTAGCTCAAAGTTTTCACAAAAACGATAGGAAATGTGTTTAAAAAGGATTGATATCTTCTTTAACAAGCAATGGAAAAAAAACCTTCAAGGGTTATATATTTATCATATTTTCTATCTTTTTCCTGAATAAGTCTGATCGAAACACTTCTCAATTATAAAAAAAAATCAATGCATAAACTTTTCAAGCAAAATGCTATAATTTATCGTTAAAATAAAAATCATTTCCTATTTTCCTCAACTTCCTCTGATTGAAGAACAAGAAAAAAAAGAAAAAACACATATAAGTCCTCATCAGTTAACATCATCGCTACCAAATAATTATTTCAGTGCATTGAATCGCATAAATCAAAATGGTCTTAGAAAATTGCAATTAAAACAAACACTCATTTTGTGTGTGTAGTTCGGTAGTACCTCCTCCTCCTCACTCATATGATTCACATCCGGAGTGCACAAATGTGTTCTGTATAGATGTATCTAAATACATTATTTTTATGATTTTTTTTTTCTGTGTTCAGAAGTTGGACATTGACCATGTTACATTTATTGTATATGTGCAAGTTGTTTTTGATTTCTTTAGCAAAAGCATTCTAGCATCTTGTCGTATATATTTTTTTTTACAAAATCTAATTGATTCGTTAAATTTAAAATGATGGATTCGAAGTTAAAGAAAAAAGACTTTCATTGTATAAATGTATTCAAAAAAATATATTTAACGATCGTTTTTTTTCATAAATAAATGTCTTTCCCCAAACTGGATTATTAAACCTATAAGATGCCATCAACCTAACCAAATCCACAATAACTTGTATCTTTTTATTGCAATTGAATGCAAAAAAAATAAAGAAGACAAAAAAAAACGAAGAAGTAACACCAAGCAAAATAAATAAATAATAAATAAACAACAAAACAATGCGATACTAAAATCCAATTAATTTTATAATATATCTTGTTTATCATTTTATATATCTATGTGCGATTTGTTATTACATTGGCTTGCATTTTTATTAAAACGAGTATATTATTCTCGACTTGACCTTGAACTTGATATTAGACAGGTAAATAAGCTCGGTGTTGGCATATATGTACAACCACACCAACAACGTTAAAGTTACCTGCATTATTATTGCCGTAGTCAGCGTCAGAAAGATACTTTTATATCGTTATATCTTTATAAGAAAAGATACATGGTAGAGGTACCACCAGCCACCGAGTAAGGAAAAAGCAGCGGCGTGGGCTGCATCAGGCATTAGCGGGGGAGTGGGAAATTTATATAGAGGAGATGCAAACAGGTGAATAATGATCTTCCATTGCCGCAGAAAAGATGGTAATTTCCATAAAAGTATCTATGAGCTTCGGTCTTGGCTGAGATACACGCGCAGAGGTTTTGAAATACATTTTTTTTTTTTTTTTGTATATTGCATTTCCATAAATTCTGCAGATCAGGGGTTCGAGTATCACCGGGTAGATTTATGGAGAGAATTCACATGAACATCAGAAACTTAGACAGATCACCGCACATAAAAATGGTTAGGAAATTTAACGTCATCATGGAAGTTTTTTTTTCGTTTTTTCCCATGAAGTGCAGTAGCAAATTGTTCGTTTAATTATTAAAATGACTGTCAAGTGAAAAATTAAACATATCACCATCATCATCGTGATCATATTATTGTTGTTTGTCCAGCAGCAGCAGTAGAAGCGTGTTGTGTTGTATGTAGATACTTTATTCCCATTGGCCTTGGATGGATGAAAATTTTTTTTATTGTCTGTTGTATTATTTTTTTATGGGATTTTTTTTACATATTTACTTCTCCATTGAACTTCAGTCAATGCTATAATTTAATTATGATGATCATCATCGTTGCCGATGCTTGTCAGTTCCAGAATTTTGCGGTGGTCGTGATTTTTTTTTACTTTTTTTATTTGTGGTGGCGTTAAATCGCTTGAATGATGGATTTATTTTATAATAATACCTGCCGTGTATTTTTTTAATTTAATTTTAGTGTAGGTAGGTAAAGAGAGATTAAATAAAAAAAAAAAAAAACTAATTGCTTTGATGCACTTGAAAAATTAAAAAAAAAAATACAACATATCCAAACAATAGGGTATGGACAAGATACAGATATTATTTTTTATTTAATTTTAAATAGAACAATATTGTTGAAGGTTCTTTTCGAAGGTATCCATTTGTGTTATCTTATCAATGGATCTGATAAAGAAAACCAAATGCATTTACGAATACGTTGACTATGAGCTTTAAATTGTTAAAGATACCAATATTTCTTTGAAATTATTTAACTTTTTAAAGAAAAAGATAATGAATAGAATTTGACTAAGAATAATTGTTGTTAAAATTCAAAGATTTTATTATTTTTGTATCAGTCATTTACTTCGTGAATTATTTTTTTCTTTAAAGTGTATTGACCTAGTTTTTTTTTATGTGAAAAGATAAGAATTATTTTTTTTAATGTCATTCATTGGCCAAAGTCAATAATAAAAATGTTATATGTCTGGTATTTAAACTTCAACCAAAAATCTATTAAAGTCTTTAGAGTCATTGAAAGTCGTTGCAATTAGCGATAAGATTACAATATTTGCAATAGCCATCAATGTCTGCAAAATGAATTCTTTAACAATTACGTAATTTTACGCTCGTGTAATAACTACACAAATATCACATTAACTTAAAGGTGTTGTGGTGTTCAATTAAAAAAAAAAGAAGGTAATGAAAACAAAAACCACAAAGAAAGAATGAGTTTTTCTAACACAATCCTTTCATTATTGTCATTTTGATTCATATACGAAACAGTAACATTTTAACATTTTTTTGGGTGATTAAAGGACCAACATAAAGTTGTTTGTTTTCGATCTGTGACGAACCGAGCTGACCGCACAGTTTCGTTTATTATAGTTCGTTGTTAAAGCCCACCCAAAAAAGTCGAAAGCAATAAACGGAAGCTATCAAGTGATCAAAATTTGAACGAACCTGAGCAATCTGCCATTATGGGTGCACAGTTATAATAATGAATTCTTGTATTCGGATAGTTCCATGGGACTCCGTACGCACCGTTTCGACTTATATAGTTAAAAAAATTATAAAAATTGCTCATCCACTTAAGTAACATAATGGAGTTTTTTTTTTGTATACCTTTCTAGAGTTTTTAAAAAGCCTCTTTTCGTAGTGGGTTAGTATATGTTGTACTATCACGCTCTGACTTACACCTAAGGAAATAAGTTTTGTTTAGGGGCTCTGCCTCTGACGAGGAATTGACAAAACTTCCAAGAGTTTTATTGTCATGAAAAGTGCATCTCACCTTAGTCGTTCGCACTCGACGAAAAATTGTAGGTCCTCTCCAATCCTGTAGAGTTAACAAACCACACAAAAGGATTGGTTGGGTTCGAGTTGAGTCCTTTGTTCTTCGGAAGAACAATCTTTTCTTACGTCCGTTGTCGTCGCTTAGAAAAAAATACGCTAGAATTCTGTTGATGAATTTTTGACCTGATAACAGATATTCTCAGTTTGATTGAAGCGGGCTTTTGTTCAGATCTCCCAACTACAGACCAAATATTTGTTCAGACATCAGACTAGTCTCGCTAGGAATGCATTTTTTTTTACAAAAAGCTGTAAGTATGCTTTGTAGACTTCTAAGCTTTTTGAATAGATTTACCTCCGGTGTCCGGAGTTGGCACTATCTTTGTTTACTTTACTTGGCACACCGTTTTAAACCAATAAAAACTTCAGGTATATTATTAAATTCTATATTGTAAGTTTTATTATTAATTTTGATTGATTAGATTAAGGTTTTAGGTTTTTAAGTTTTATGTTTTCCTATAAAAAAACAAGTTGGAAACGTTTCTCAATCGAAAAAAACAAGTTGGAAACGTTTCTCAATCGAATGAATGAATAAAATGACAATTGGCATAAACGGCAAAAGGATTGCGAACATCGTTTTTCAGCCATAGTTTTCTTAGCTTTGAGAAAGTTAAGATGTTAGGGAAATTATGTAGGTTCACACTGGTTCATGTTCGTGTTTACACGTGGAAACGCTACAATTCCCGTATAAAAACTTCTTCACTGAGTGAGATGAAACCAATTTATCTATTTTGTTCGAAACATCTGGGTAAATAATAAGCCCTATTCTGTTTGCCTTGTTTATTTACGATATACATAGTTGACATTATTTATGGTTGGTATTTGTTGGAATCCTTAACAACAAGTTCGTGCTTTACGAGGATGACTTGGTCTTGATTTCGGATACTTCTTTTGTACTTCCAAACCAAATTAATATAAGTTACAAGCACATAAGCGAATAAACATTAAGCTGTCAGAAAAGAAGGCTTGTGGAAGAAACTGACGTATTTACAATGAGCAGATTGATGTAGTGAGCATTTCGATAAGTAATTCAAAGCTATAACACCGCAAAGTCTTAGAATACTTATCAGATTACTATTTTTTTACAGAATAGTTTTTCAGTTATTTTGGGATGAATTTCGAAATTTTTCACGCCAAATCAGCTGGTCAAACACTAAGACGTTCATAGTTGCTCTCAAAGAGGCTATGGAGCAACACGTGATAGAGAAGTGGATTATTGTTCGTCGATATTTATCATGAGCAAGATTCCCCCTTACATCTAAACGGATACGCAACCAACAAAATTTTCGCTTCTTAGGATACTGAGAAGGTTCATTCACGAAGATCTCCATATAACAGTATTACATCCACTAAAACTCACGGCATGGTGCACTATTTACATACGTCGAAAGTGGACATTTTGGCAGCTCGTTTCTGTGAAGATAAAACAATAGCTGTCTCTATTTTTCTTCTTTAGTTTTGTTTAGCTCAGAGCTGTCAAAAACAAATGAATGTATCTTTTTTATCTCTGACATATCAGAGCGTTCAACTTGTGAAATCAGAATAAAATAATGAAGTAGACAGAGTCCGAAGCTGAGTGCGGCCAACTTCTTGTAGTTTGCATGTTCGATGATAGCATGTGAGATGAGTTCTAATCGTATGACATTGAAGTGTTCATTGTTTTTTTATATACATATAAGTAAATCAGAGCGCTTGGAGCATATACTCTGTTTAGAGCAGACTCTACCCGCTTAGAATCTACTCAGAGAAAGATTATTGGATTTTACTATGACTAAAATTTGTTGACATAAGATTTGCTTAAAACTTGGAGGCTAATAGTGCCTGTTATTTAAACTCGGTCACAATTTTAGCGTCATAAACCTTTTAAACACCACTTTCCATATCAAATCCATTGTATGTGAAAGACCGGAAATCGTTTTTGAATTTGATGTTGTATAGTTTATTTTTAGTAAAAATATCTTAGATGTTTTACTAAACTAAAAACCAACTCAACCAATAAGTTCAACCCGACATAAATTCACAAAACTGTTCGGACACATCCATCAACTCGTTCAAATCTTGAAATGAATGACATTTAAATGCGTGTATGTATACAAGCCAATAATAGAATATTTTTCATACTTCATATTGAATCTTAAATGATAATGATTCATCCAACACCATACCATAGCCCTTTAATGCACACTTTTTTGCCTCTAACTAATTTATTCAAAAGCTTCTTTGATGCATAATTTAAACATGTATTTGCACAAAGATATTGTATCTCTAATTAACATAAGTTAATTCATCAGCCATTCAAATAACATGTTTTTCACTGTCTTCTTTGTTTCTATAATCCAGATTGCTTCTGTTAACCATTCAGCAAACTTTGTCTAAGCTGCCAACACAATCTGGACGAACAACATAATTCTTCAAATACTTCTTACTTCCGGTAAGGTGATGCAATTTACACTGCTAATATATTAAAATCCATGAAAATGTATCAAGTTTATAAAATCTGTAAACCAAAAATTCAACCCATTTCAAACCTTGATACGCCTATAAAATCTACAACCAACCGACCTACGTTAACGTCATTAAAATTCTGGTTGGAACATTTCAATGTAATTTAGCTTCTCATTCCAGCAACATGAAGGTTCTTCTACCAAATCGGATCATTTTTGGATTTGATAACCTTGCAAAGGGTTAGACTATAATAAAATAGGAATTGAGATATACTTTAAGAATGCCAAGATTTTTTTTTGTATCAAACAAGAAATGAAGTAATTTTACTTGAAAAATCTAAAGATTTACAACTTCTTATAAGGTAAACAATCTGGACATTCCCATTGCTCTAAGGAATCAGCTATTACTAATGAATTTCCCAATCAATATAAAGAATCAATCGACCATTCAAGCACAAAGTATCAGGTAAGTAAAAAACAAAACTTCCCCGAAGAAATAAACAAGAAGTATAAATTGCATGCCAACTTAATGCTTAAGTCGTAAAATTGATTCCTATTATTCACAGAAATAATAATTCTAACTACAATAAACTTTGTCGTCGTGTCGGTCGTAGAAGCTATACATTACGACTAATAATGTTATTTTCTTAGATTTTTCTATATTTTTTTGTAAACATAAACAACTTGCAGTGTTTTTTTTTTATAAGAAATTAATTAACTTTCTTGCGCGAGATTTCTAAGCAACAACTACAACAACAAAATAATTCGATTGGCAATGAGTTGTATAAGTTGCAACAGAGGCTGCTGTTGCTATTAGATACAAACCGAGTGTATAGATACACACCATTAAAGTTCTATCTTTGCCTTGTACCTTCTATGAAGAGTAAAAAAAAATCTTATACTATCCTTGAGCTTATAGAAGTAAAGGGTGATTTTTTAAGAGGTTTAGAACTTTTTTTTTTTTAAAAACACAAAAAATTCAAAAAAATGAATGAAATATTTATTTGAATCGATATTTTGAACCTTGCAATTTAATGTTTAAAGATAATTTCATGCAAATGTTGATCGCGGCTGCGTCTCAGGTAGCCCATCCGCCAAGTCCAATTTTGGCATACTCTTTCACACATATCGGCCGGTATCTCACGAATGAATGCATGGATGTTGGCTTCCAGTGCGTCAATCGAAGCGGGCTTGTCCCTATAGACATTAGCCTTGACATACCCTCACAAAAAATAGTCTAATGGTGTCAAATCGCACGATCTAGGCGGCCAATTGACCGGCCCGAAACGTGAAATTAACTGTTCACCAAACTCGCCTCGCAATTGCGCCATTGTTTCGCGTGCTGTGTGGCATGTGGCACCGTCTTGTTGAAACCACATATCATGCAAGTCAAGAACTTCCATTTCGGGCAAAAAAAAGTTTGTTATCATCGCTCGGTAGCGTTCACCATTGACAGTAACGCTGCGATTCGCATCATCTTTGAAGAAATATGGCCCAATAATGCCGCCGGCCCATAAACCGCACCAAACAGTGGCTTTTTCGGGATGCATTGGTAGCTGTTGCAATGCTTCTGGCTGATCTTCACTCCAAATGCGTCAATTTTGCTTATTTACGTACCCATTCAACCAAAAATGAGCCTCATCGCTGAACACAATTTTTCGATAAAAAAGCATTTCGAACATTTCGAACCGAGCACGAATTTTGATAGTAAAATTCAATAATTTGCAAGCGTTGTTCATTTGTAAGACGATCCATGGTTAAATTGCAAACCAAACTGAAGCTGTTTGACCAGTGACACAAGGTACTAAACACACGTCAGCTGTCAAAACCAGTGTTGCCAAAACCAAACCAGCTAAAAAATCACCCGTTATAAACTTCCTCAAAGTACTTTCTCTCAATAAAAAAGAATAAAAAAAAAACTACGCAATAAGATACAATATCTAATGAGATGGAACTTTGCTTCGCTTTCGCGCAAAATGGTATTTTCTTTTTTATTCGTTTCCACTATTTCACATCTTTTACATTGAGAAAAACTGATTTATGACATTTTCAATTGTAAACCATCACTTACCTTCTTCTGTAAAGAAATCAACAACAACTGTCGGTGGTCATCTGAAAAGAAAACAAAAGATTTTTTTTTTAAATTGTTGCCTTTGAAGTATTGGACATGAAATAAAAATGTGTATAAAGATGCAAAAATCTTTGAAAGACAAATTATTGGAGAGTCAAATTTGAAAAACCTTTGCAGTTATGATTACAAAATAATTTAAACGGTCTATTGGTTTCATGTCGGATGCCGTCAAATAATTCATTAGGCACGTTTCTTGTTAAGTGAAATTAGGTAAAGGTATTGATTTAGACAAAGAAAATATTTTTCTGAGAAAAATGATTTTTTGGTAATAATTTTGTTAGAGATGTCGGTACTTTGGATTATGCAAGTTCGTATGTTTTCACTATTTCTTTGATTTTTAAGTTTTTTGTATAAAAGTTAATTTAACATCTTCAATTCTATAGACAATATTAAGCTTTCTTTTTCTTTTTTAAAACAGCTAGCAAATTAGAGTGCGCTAAATGCAACCACTTTTACTACAGCACAATATCAACTCAATTTGATGAAAAAGTGGCGCCCAACGTGGGTTCTTATACAACGACTAAAGCCCTACGTCCACTTAAGCAACGCAACCGCAACTCACAAGCAAATTCAATATAACACAAAAAATACACGCAACTTTCATACATGTTTTTTTTTTATTTTGTATATTGGTTATATTGCTTAAGATTTGCGTTGCGTTGCTCCCCAGTGGACGAAAGGCCTAAGAGTACAGCTTCCTTTTGTGGGCTTTTATATAAACAATGATATATAAAAGGAAAAATGGCGACCATAGTGGAATTTTGAATAACAACTGAGAGGACACCTTTATTTTATACGTCTAAAGCAAATTAAAGAGTGGACTTTAATATTAATAGCAAAAGTACAAAATAATCAGCTAGATAATAAGAAATAAATTGAAAAGTGGCACACAACGTGGGATTTAAAAAAACCAACTGGGAGTTCAGTTAGCTTTTTTTACTACCTTGAGCAAAAAAAGGAGGAAAAATGAATATCGATAAAACATGGCGCCTCACGTAGGGTTTTAAAAACGACTGAGAGTAGGTACAGCGTTGTTTTGTACGTCATATATTTATTTATTTATTTATTAAGTTAAATTAAGAGTGGATTTTGATGTTAACATGGAATATACAAAACAATCACCTAGATAATGAGAAATAAAACAAAAAGTGGCGCCCAACGCTGGATTTTAAATACCAACTGAGAGTACAGTTAGCTTTATTTGTTTTTCTAAAATAAGATATATAGTAAATTTTGATACAAACATCACTAATACAAAAATATAAACAACTATTTAAATTAAAACCAAAAGTGGCGTCAAACGTGGGATTTTAAAAACTAACTTAGAGCAAAAACAAAGAGTTCACTTCGATGTAAACATCAATAATAGGATAGAAGTCAACTACTTAAGACGAATTAAACGAAAACATAGAATAACTGCAACAGAAGAGCTTTACAATTACATTAATAAAGACCTTACCTGGACTTCAACTGAGAAACATTTCTGTGTCGGTCTAAATATTTATTTATCATTTCTTCTTTCATACATTTCAGGTTAAAACCAGTGCTTCTTTCGTGAGGCATTTCAAATGTACTTTTTTCATAAAATTTTCTTGTCTAAACAATTTTGCACCACACTATGTAAAAGAAAATTTATGCTCCAGTGCTTTGTTGTGTTAATTAATTTGTGTTGGTTTGTAAAGACCTTAATGTATTAATAAGCTTGTAAATGGCGCCCAACATGAGACCTCTAACAAAAAGTATAAAATTTTACAAACAAATAACTTCACGAGGTTTTTATGAATCGAAGACTCGTTTTAGTTCAGAATATTGGAATAAAAACTAGTTTTCTTTGAATTACTCTCTTAGACTTATAAATGGCACCCAACGTGGGGTCCAAACATTTAATATTAGCACCTTTAATACTAGCTAATCAATTAAATTTGTAATGAATGTTTATTAACGCCACAAAATACCACTCTTCTGCAACATGACCTTTTCAAAAACTATCTATTAGCTCTTAAGTATACTTTGTAAAAGGTCACACATCTATTAAGCCTTTAAAACAGCAGTCTAAATGGCTATCATTAATGTTTATATTCTCGACAATGATCTATTGATCACAAAAAAAAAAAGAAAAAAAAATACTTCAACACACGTTCGATAGCTCACAAAAAAATTAATGTGATATGTGTATCTATATCTATTTTTGGGTAAAAGATTAAAAATCTATTATCTGCACCCATGTACTTTATAAGAATTTTCCATTTTTCATATAAAAATTAAAAGTATTTATTATACCGGCGCCATCGTCGTCTTCGAGGCCGGTATATACCGTTTTGACAAAACAATTCTACAATAACCTCCAAAGAGGAAAATATAAACGCCTTAATAATAAAATGCCAAAGTCAGTTATAAATGGAATGTGGGTCGACAATAAAGCCTCCTAGTAAAGTCAGTAACAGCAAGCTATATAAGAAGAAAAGGCGCATGTCATACCACTGTAAAACTATCCAACGTTTAGTTGCAACGCACAATTTGTTGTTCCACCGTGCGGTGCGACGCGACTTTTTTTTCTATTTTAACTTCGCCATAATTTATCTTCTTCGTCTTGTTTCTTGGCCAAGCAGATAAAGCAGATAATTTACAACAAGGCAAAACTGACGTGAGGTACCTTAACTATGGCGATGCCAATGAAGACATGATTTTCAAGAATGAACACACCAAAGAACACGTTGATGATGATGATGCCAGCCAGCGCCAGCCAGATAGGCTGATGATGAACAAAATCAAAAGTTTATCGTGGTGGATTCGCTTCGTGAACGAAATGCCAGTGAAAATGAAAAAAAAAAGAATAATAATGAAAGGAAAAAGAAGTGGGCCGTATATTCGACTCACTGCTATTTCGCCAAACGTTTAGTTAGTGTGCGGAATTTATTATTATGCCATAAGCATAATAGAGAATGGTAGAATAGAACATAAAAGCATTAGATTAACTTTCAAGGAGAATGGTTGTTTTTTTTTTTTTGTATATGAATGGTAAGGTCTGATGAGGAGGTTTGCGGGGAGGAACAGTACGCGAAGAATGAAAGTAAAAGTGTGGAAATTTTGTTAGCACCATTATTATTCTTGATGGTTTCGGTCTGGTCAGGCAAGCAAATGTGGTTCGGCTGACAATGGAATGTATGACGAGAGGCGTAAATGATTAGTTATTATTATTCGCTTTTATTTTCATTTGAATTGTCAAAAGTTTTTTTTTTTTCTTTATTTTCTTTTTAGAGTTTTTGTTTGCAGAAAAAAATTCTGTTTCTTCAGTTTGTGCGGATTATGATGATGATGAGACTTGAATAAGTTCTTAACTTGATTTAATGGGATTTAAATTGGGTTTTGAAAGGATGGATATTGGTAAGCTGTGTTGGATGACTCACGATTTGTTTGTAAATTTGTTTGTTTTCGTTTGTAGGTACTTAGAAGAACAAGTTTGAACGAATTTGGATGATAGATTTGAATATCATTCAATTAGTAATGGAAAAATATGCAGAGCAGCCCAGTGTTTTTTTCCACATCTTTTTAGAAGATGACATTGGGTACCGGCATAGCCCAAATAATTTTATCGCACTGATTTACTGAGAATCAAGTTGGACTCCTCTTGGACATTCTTTTTTAAAAGATCCATAACTTAAAAAAAACCCAAAACAACCCTGGAGCCATCAAATCAAGCAATCTAGCAGACCAGCGCAAATCGCCAAAACCCATTCTTCAAATCCCCGACTCCTTCAGACATAACCAAAGCTAAGAGCGTAAAAATTAAGTGGTTATGCAAGCGACATTCATGAGAATACAGAAATTTTTGGTATATTTTGTTTGCGCAAACAAGATTGCAAGGTGATTGTTTGAGACTTCTAATAGTCGCGTTTAATTTTTTGATGAATAATTAAGCTGAATGTGACATAATTCAATCAAATACAAAAATAGGAATGAATACTGCGCAGTTTGTATGTAGAAAAAGGTGAGGAAGAATGATTGCACATGGAAGCATGTGTAATGTATCCTACTAATGTATGCTCAGTTTGTGCAGCAACTTCGGAATATTTAAAAGCAATGCGCTATAATTTCTTAGTAATTATTCGGTTAGCAAAAATTAACGAGAGTATTATCCGATTATGAGGAACACAGTTTTTTCCTTTGACTTGCGTCGTATATTCTGCATCACATACTGAAAAGTGCCGCCATTTGCAATAGTTCCATTAGAAGATAAACATAAATAAAGGTTGTTTTTTTAAATTGAAACATTTTAAGTAAATTCATTGTATTGCGCGCTGTGTGGCATGTGGGACCGTTCTACTGGAACCACTGCTCTGCAACAATTATGCCTTTCAATTGATGCACGCACAAATTTAGTAACCATTTTTTTGTACCTCTCATCGTTGACTGTAATTTCTGACCATAAAATTTAAATTCAATATTACATCAATATTAGGAGACTAATCCCATTTCCCAATAAACTGCTTCTGCCATTCAAACTTAAAATTTAAAATTAAATTTATGAAAACAGTTTTGAGGATTCGTTTACATCAGGTTCAAACTGCATAATGGCGTCTCTTCATATAGTTCTTCACGAGTACGAAACAGTTTTTGGGGAGAGGAAGGACGGGTACGAGTTGCAATTTTCAAACGCTGCAACGGCTTCATGATGATTTTTCAAACCAAACTTACCTCAAACCCACCGATAACTGTCAAATCAGCTGTCACAGGAAAACAGTGTTGCCAATTGAGGGTTCTCAGCCTTTAACAGAAAAACCTTTTGTAAACATATTTGAATATTTAAGAAATTGTAAATTAAATGAACGGACAATAATTCCGAACACCAGTACCTAATAGTCAATAAACTGCAATTAGATTTTAATCGATGTGCTTGTATCTATAGGTATATAAAAACCCATTCGAGAAAACATATAAGTATCAGTTCAGACATCCATAAACAAACTACACAAAGTTAAGTTAACAGTCCAATGGCCAGGAAATCAATCTTCAAAAAAGTATATTTAAGTGTTTCTGTATTGATATTCTCCAAAATCGGAAACATTATCCAAACAAGTTCGATATCTCTTCTTGGTTCAGAGAACCACTTTTTATGTGACATTCAATATCACTATTTAGATGAATCCGAATCACCATGTCAATAGATTTTATTATTGCATTTTTCTGTTAAATCAATATTCTAACAACAACAACTCCTTAAAATGGCAATAATATTTTCTTTTATTATTCTCAAGAACTTAAAAATTCGATACATCTTTTGCTTTAACAAAATAAACGAAAAGAACCAGTAAACGATCATCATCGCATCATCAGCAGCAGCAGCAAAAAGACACTCATCAAATTTAAAGAAAAGATAATCTAAACATACGAGACGATGACATGCTGCCAAAAACCGCTTCCAGTGATGTATTTATAGATTCAAGGAGATTAATAAACTACATCGACTTCCACATCAAATACATCATGAATTACCACTTAATTCGTTCGGTGGATTTTAATAATCTTCCGAAGATTGATTTTGACAATAAATTGCATTGATGATTTAGGTAAAGCCATCATATAGGTAAATAGAATACCACAACTAATCATCCGTCTGAATCGTTTAAATTGAAAAAAGATATCACATCATGAAGTGTTTACAAATTTGAACAACAAACATCTTTATTGGACTAAGAAAACATTTAATTAACGAATCTTTTAAAACGCTGCTAATCCTCGGCAACAAGTTGGATTAAATACTTTAGTCAGAAAGTATCTAGGTATATTTATATTTTCTTTGTCTCCGTCAGTCTGAATGATGGAGATAATGCAGAAAATATGCCTGACTTATTTAGATATCGAATTACATAAAATATTCAAGAGAATCGATTGGAATGAATCCGTAAACAAAAACAAACATTGGACTATCAACAATATAACTTAAGATTACCGAATTTTAAGTGATTTTTCGGTGTGGTAGATATCTTTTAGAAGGTTAAGGGTGATAGAGGATGGATTTTGTTTTAATTCCCTTAAGGCAGGCACGCAGCATAATCCTTTAGTATCGTTTCCTTTATAGGTCTTTCATTGCTATCAGCATAATTTAACCTTCAATTTTTTTAATTAAATATCCGTTTCACGCGTACCTACAGTTTAAAAGAGGAAACAGACATGAAACACTGGTCTTGATGGTAAAGAAAACAACAAGTTGTATCTCATCCCTGAGCTAGAAAAACACCTTGTTTTTCATTTTACTTTTTACCGATAAACACAACGAAAGAAAAAAAGGAAATCATTATCACACAAGAAAATAAATTAAAATAACGACGATACACAAATGTATCATGAAGAACGTCAGGCACATTAACGCCGCAACGCGCTCACTCCGCCATGGCATTTATATATCAAATGCATTCGAATAGATGCATAAAATATCTAAAGCGGTGTCTAGTGAGGCACAAAACTCAGTGAAAATAAAAATTATAATAAGGAACGAAGAATATATATCTAGGCGAGGCATGCATGACAAACAAAGTTGTCACCCAACACACACAGTGTCTCGAGGTGAAAGTTTAACAACCCTTAATGAACTTTTGTCAAATCAATGTGTATACACACACCAGAGATAGAGAGATACATTATTTTTTTTTTTGTAGATAGAAGATAGATTCCGCATACCTACTTTTGTTTATTATTTTGTAAGAGATTTTAAAGAAAAGAACTATCTATGTATAAATCATTAGATATACATTTGAACTTTATCTGAATGCATTGAGAGAAAGTATCACTTTGGGTTTTTTTAAATGATTTCTATTTCACTGGGATGCAAAAAGTTGGTTCGGTGACTGCTTTCAGGCACAGTGTGGTGTACCCTGTGCCTGTGGATTCCATTCGATGTCTGCTTGGCGATGTTAGCGTCCTCAGGGCGTGATTACTTCAAAAACATTTATTTTGCTAGAAGCCTCCAATCGCTTATATCTTCGAGTTATAAAGGGTGTTTTTTTTCGAGGTATAGAACTTTAAGTTGGCATTATTTTTTAAGACGGCGACCGATTTAACAGCTGTCAAGTGATTTATTCTCAGTTTGGTTTGGCAATTCATCATAAATAGACTCACGCCTGAACAACGGTGGCAAATTGTGTCGAATGGGTCCAAAACGAGATGGCCGTTGTTCCCGATTTTCATAAGCGAATTTTGTTTAGCGATGAAGCGCACTTCTGGTTGAATGGCTACGTCAACAAACAAAACTGCCGCATTTGGAGTGAAGCTAATCTTCAAGTGTATGTCAAAACACCGTTACATCCAGAAAAACTGACTGTTTGGTGCGCTTTATGGGCTGGTGGAATCATTGGTCCGTACTTCTTTAAAAACGATGATGGCCACAACGTTACAGTCAATGGTGATCGGTATAGAGCCATGATTACTAACTTTTTCATTCCTGAATTGAACAATCATGATGTCCAGGAGCTGTGGTTCCAACAAGACGGCACAACATGTCACACAGCTCGTGCCACAATCGATTTATTGAAAGACACGTTTGGTGACCCCCTAATTTCACGTTTTGGACCTGTAAATTGGACTCCAAGATCTTGTGATTTAACACCGCTTGACTATTTTCTGTGGGGTTATGTAAAGTCATTGGTCTATGCGGATAAGCCACAAAAGCTTGACCATTTGTAAGACAACATTCGCCGTGTTATTGCCGATGTACGGCCAAAAATGTTGGAAAAAGTCATCGAAAATTAGACGTCCAGATTGGACTTCATCCGAGCCAGCCGTGGCAGTCATATGCCAGAAATCATATTTAAAATATAATGCCTCATAATTATCTTTCGAATAAATAAAAAATCATGTCAATCGAATATTCCTTACAAATATTAGATGTGGCACGATATAACTTTCTTCTATCGATAAACCTTGAGTCAACTCTAGAGTCTGGGTCGATGTGGTCTCTGGTCCAATCTATATATGAACAGCCCTTCTTAACAGTTCCAACGGGGTCCAATTAGATTAAAAAACTGTGGCTTGATGTGACATGTAAAGCGATACGCGTTCTTTCCTCGGATAATATTTCACAGAGTTTGTGCATGCTCTTAACAAGGTTATTTTGATCGGAACTTGGAATTCATTAGTTCCGGCAGGTTTCTTTGATTTGAGCCCGGTGATATGACTGCTTTGACTTCATTTTTATGCTATTCGTTTGCTCGATCTTTGTTTCATCGAGCATCTCAAAAGGGGGTTGAAATAGCATCTTCAGATGTTTAACATTAACTGCACGTTCACCACGGTATTCCCTTCGTCAATTTTTTTTAAAGTGCAGTTTTCTTGATCGCTGCCTCAAAGTCGATCGATGACCGTTAGGTTTCTCAACAGTTCTATGGATTTTTGGTTCATTTACTTGGAATTGTAGTCACTTCATTCATGTACTATCTCCTCGCAGTTGATATCAATCCGATTGTATAAATTAACATTCCTATGCCAAGATTTGCATGGTCTGAGTTAATGTATCATATGGATGATTGTTTTCCGTCGTCGATTGCCACTTGATGGATTAGGTTGCAGGTTTGAGATGTGGGAATGTCGTACTGCTCACGACTATATGTTTTCCTCAAACCTGAGCTGCTTAATTTCGTTACCGTGGTATTCTAATTTTTTGTGTTATCAGGGTGCAGATCGCGTAAAATAAAAATGATCGAATGATCGTCGTTTTACAAATGCTTTCACTACTCTTTCATATCTTTATAGAAATATAGAGAGACCAACGATGAAATGAAGATCGTTCAATTGTTTTAATTTTACGCGACCTGCCTGCATTTCTTGTCCCAAGATGTATCTATTCTTTCCCGAACTTGTCGATAAAATTTCCCAAAAAGATCGTAACGTCATTTTTGGAGCATTGCTCGGAAGTTTTTGTTAGATTCTATATAGAATATTTCTTTAACTTCGCTACGCGCATTTGCACTTTTAAGATTCAAATTATAAAAAGTTGTCTTGATCTGGATCTTCACTAATGTTCCACTGACGTCACGAATGGTTAAGGGTTTTTACCTGTGTCCTGTCGTCCTCTGACAGCAAATCCATCTCCAAAGAAATTGTATTTTCTACCTTTACTTTTCCTTAGGCTGCTGTATCATATTTAAAGCAGTGCGAGGAGGTATCATTAAACGGCAAGTCATTTGAGTTTTTTTCTATGGGATTTCCGGTAAAGGAAGGTTCGTTCTGTGAGAGAAGTGAATTTTGATCAATTTTAGTCAAGTTAAAACGTGTTTGGTTTTTAACATTTTTGGTTTTATATTTTTCGATCGCCCTCGATCCATGGATCGATGCTTCCAAAGTAAGCGTTCTGGCATCGCACGATCTTTTAAACGAAATGGGGTACAAGATAAACTCAATCTTATAGGGTCTCATTTTGAATCGATTCACGATAGAGATTTACCAAGCTGCAGATCTGACGAAGTAAATGACGAATTGTTGAGTTTTAATAACACTCATACACCAAACCTCCTGACGTTTTCTGAGGATCTTAAAGCCGACGAACTGACTGTTGAACAGACCAAAAACTACTTTACAACAAAAGACGAACTGACAGATATCTTCAGAAAACTGAACAACAAAAAATCGAGTGGTTTAGATAGCATTCCCAACATTGTCCTCAAGCACATACCGATCGAAATCATACAGCAATATTGCGTTATATTTAATAACTTACTAAATAACTGTTACTTCCCGAGTTGTTGGAAATCTTCGAAGGTAATTCCAATAATTAAAAAAAAGAAGGATCCTTCCGATCCTTATAACTATAGGCCAATAAGTCTCCTGCCTAATATCGGGAAGGTTTTTGAGATAGTTATTTGTAAGTCCATTCAGTTCGCGTGCGCAGAAAAGGAAATAATACCGCGGAATCAATTTGGATTCAAAAGAAATCACTCGGCAGTGCACGCTGTTACAAAACTCGTTTCAGATATAAACTGGAATCTGAACGCCAAGAGATGTACTGCTGCTTGTCTAGTAGATATCGAGAAAGCCTTCGACACGGTTTGGATCAACGGGCTTTTGTTTAAATTAATACGGTATGAATTCCCACCTTACCTTATTGAGGTTATTGCATCCATGGTAAGCTCCAAGAAATTTGTTGTAACCGATAGACAATACACAACAACTAGAGTTTTTAATGTCACTAATGGTCTACCACAGGGCACAGTTTCGGCACCACACCTGTTTAGTAAATATATTTCCGACATACTTAGGGAAATCGACGATTCGATAGCGTTTGCTGACGATACAACTCTGTATGCAAGTGGGTCCAGAATTGTGGACATTCAAACGAAACTTCAAAGTGAATTTGATAAGCTGCAAGCGTTCTGCTCGGAATGGAAGCTTAAAATAAACCATACCAAATGCGAAACCATATTGTTCCGCAGCCCAATAAGACGCGGTAATTCAGATTTGAGAAAAAATTGGAAAAACCTAAAAATAACAAATTCAAGCGGTCTTCATATCGAATCAAAGACAGCTGTGAAGTATTTGGGTGTTCATTTGGACAAATTTTTATATTATAATGATCATGTAAATTCCCAATTGCAAAAGGCAAGAGCTGCATTTATGTCACTTAAACGACTTTTCTTCTCCAGCTGTTTGAGATCCGATGTAAAGATTGTTTGCTACCAAGCATTTGTTCGTCCAATTCTGACTTATGCGAGTTCAGTATGGTGGAACATTAGTCCATCTTATATGGAAAAGCTTCGCATGTTCGAGAGAAAATGTCTGAGAGCTTGCATGCAGATGTATAGAAGCGCACATTCCGACTTTCGGCACTACGTTTCAAATAAAAACCTAATGGACGCTTCCGGTGTATCCAGAATCGATAACTTCATCCTGAACCTTGCGAGGAACCATTTTGCTCGGTCGGCAAACGTTACCGAAAACGAACTCGTATCGGGTTTATATTATCCTAATTCTGAATATTTCAGAAATACGATGAAAAGTGGATTTATACCACCAGAGGCATTTTTATATCTTGATGCATATAGGTATTTGTCTGATTCGACGAACGTTCCTATTTTGTACCATCTGGCAAGAAGAGCTACAGATAAAAGAATCCTCTATGAACCTTGTGAATCAGTTAGTGGAAATCCAGACCTTAGATACTGCGTAAGCATACCTGAAAGAGATGAACGAAATTTCGACAGATACAATACTAAAATATACTGGTGGCTCGACTGGGTTGATGCCAACACATAGGTTTAGGTTAAGATAGAAAAGGCTCTGTTATGTGGTCTGTGGTCGGTCCGGATGTATAATTGAATTTAATTATTTGATATGCATCTAGACAGGCCAGAGAGCACATAACAGAGCCTATCTGTCCGTTTAGAATAAGTTAGTTTGTAAGTTTTAGCATTAATTTTTTTTAAAAAATTTAAAAAATAAAGTTTCAAAAGGTTTTTTTGTTGCCATTTTCCTTATATTGAATAAAAAAAAAAAAAGTTGTTCAAAGTTAAAAAAAAACTATGAAAAATAAAACGTATACATACTTACCTATTGATTTTAGGTTTATAATAAATTGTTAAAATAAGTAATGCAGAATAAATTTAGGTACTTTAAAGAAATTGATATTGTTAATAGTTTTAAGTTTATTTAAACTAAGAAAAAAAAAAATTGTTAGACTGTAAGGCAAAAAAATAAATAAACAAAAAAAAAAAAAAAAAATCTTTTAAACGAAGGATCGGTTTTCTCTGCCGCCTCGAACCCAGGTGCTTCAACTTGAATACTCTGTTCGCTGGAGGATTATGATTTATTGTCCATTAGCTCTATGAGGCAGAGGGCAGAGCCAATATAAAATCGACGTTTTTTTTTTGGATTTCTGCCCTAGATCAACAACATTTTGTTGATAGAATTTCTGATCATGCGATCTCTTCGCACACATGACCAAATATCTGTGGAAAAACACGTCAAATAGCTCGAAGTTTCTCCTTTCAGTATCAATATGTATTGACGTTTATTAGTATAGCATGTATACTTGGTCTTGATCTCTTGCACTAAGATCGACTAGTTTCGCCTCTTCTTTTCACTCAACGTGAAGGACTTTTTGATGGAACCGCCAATGAAATCAGTTAAATTTTTTTTTAAATCGATAAAAAGATGGTGGGTCTTAAATTCTAATTTGTTGATCTTTCGCAGGTTGGTTAGTGTAAAGATTTGGTGCTTGATGCTTGATCTGCCGAGCCCGAAGTCATTCTGGTAGTTTTCTATAAAAGCATTGCAACTTTGCTGCAAAGGTTCTTATATGCGACATTTAGTATAGCTATACCTAGATTGTTCTTTCAAGATACGCAATTTTGAAGATTAGGCAGATGAAGCTGATAGTTCAGTCCTCGTACATTCTTCTTCCTAAAACCAAACAAAACCACTTAGGGAAAACCTTGAAAGAAAAAAATGTTAGGTATCTAAAAGAATTGAAAACAACGCTAGCATTAATTTCCAGTAATTGGCATTCAAACATGGGATCTTTCAGTAGGATTCTTGTATCGAACATTCAATCCAATTTTCTTTGAATAACAAATTTAATAAAAATTAATTGCAACTTTACTTTTGTAGATATGTATATACCATTAGATTTATGCTTTGTAAATGAACTTAAAAGAATGCATCCTCTAATAACTTTAATTCCCATTCAGATTAACTTATTCGCAGAGGCACCATTTAAATTGTAAGTACACATCACCATGTGTGTTCTACTTTATCGCTTGATTTTGACCACAAAGTTCTAGTTTTAGTCCAATACAAATAAAACAGATACTATTTTACTCATCGAGATACTTTTTTTTTTCTCTTTCTCTATTTAATGACCGTGTATCGGTGTATCTTCTTCCTTTCATGCGCACTATGGATTCATTGTCACAGCAAGAGAGATTTCCCTGTCATTTCATTCTTTTCTCCGACCATCTCTTGTTTGGATGGAAAATAAAAGACACACCAAGTGGTACTATCTATCTACCTACTATATTTATTGTGTGACCCACAATAGTTGGAACATTTTGTGTATTATAATAGGCCTCATCATATATAGTTTGGTTGGGTTTTTGTCGCGCACTTGTTGACATGAAATACATTCATATACCTACATGTGTTTTATAAGAATAAAAAAATATCTTTCATCGGGTACGTTTTGTATATCTTTTAGTTAGTTAGAAGAACCTTATGACGACAAAGACGAGGACGGACGAAGGAAATTATTTCTTTATAACACATGTGTGTGCTAAGTACACATCACATTCTCAACGAAGGAATTTTCTTGTTTTATTCTTCTTGTTGCTCCCGTTCTTAAAAAAAAAAATAAATATCTTATTTTGGAGATTTATCTGTTTTGATAAGGTTCATCCATCTTTGTGTAAATATATCTCTATCTGCGAATTCTTTTGTGTTTCCACCTTAAAAACAGTTTAGTCAAACAATAACACACATCAATGGCGAAATGAGAATCGAATTATTATTTGGTTTTTATTGCAGATCATCGTCAACGGAATTTGTATTTTTTCGAATTCGAGACGATGTTGTTTTATTGTTCTTTGAAAACAGACAGACAGATATTCCATTACGCGAAGAGAAAAACAAATAAAAATATAAAAAAATTACCAAATAACATACACACAGTTACCACACATTTACTGTGTGTTGATAAGGAAGACAAAATTTGGTTTCATAATATTCTTGAAAAATCATAATCCAGAAGATTGATGTTGAAATTTTCTTCGGCTCTTTCAGAAATTCTTCTCTCAAAACAGAAGTCAAATATTACATTTTTTTTGTCCACCCATGGTTCTACAGATAAGATGTATCACAGAGTCCAAGAATATAGCCACCGTTGTCACCAAAGTATTCATTGGCAAGTGCTTTTCACCAGCAACAACTACATACAGTCGATGTCGAAGTCTGGAGAAGATTAAGGGGCCGAATGGATCGCACACGCTTATCGCGGTCTTATTTCGTTTTGCGTTTTGTTTTTTTTTTTTTTTTGTATCTCATTTAGGTATTTTATATGGTGTAGCAAGTACATTTGGTTCTTCAAGTTGGTTGACTCTTCTTGTGTTATAAAATAACGATTCTTTTGGTTTCGTCATGCTCCGTATTGTGTTGTGGACTTAGAGATTGACTGGCTTCTTATCTTTTTTGGAATGGCACTTGGCACCATATTGCTGAGTGGTTTGGCTGCTCGTATTTCCCAACCAATGAAGAATTAAAATTATTGTTTTCTTTTTGTATTAAATGCTCGTGGTAAATTGCCAGTATATTATTTTTTTGTGATAAGAATTTTGAAAAAAAAAAACATTTATATATAAAAATTTCAAAGTTGAAAGACTTGATAAATCGTCGATTTGACTTGAGCAAGCAATATACGACAAGATAGCGATAAGAACTTGTAGGTGATATTATCTATGGTAGTTTTAGGTTTGTGTGGGTTTTAGTGGAAATTTAATGTCAAGTGAAGATATTTTTTTTTTTTAAACAATGATAATTAGATTTTACAAGAAAAGTAGAAGGATTGATAAGAAATGTTGGGCGTATTAATGAAGATTGAATCACGTTAATTCCATTTTTTTTTTCAATATAAAAATCAGAAAGCAATAAATTATCAACAAAAGAAACTGGTACACTCTTAGAAAAAGAATGCAAAAGAAATAGATGTGTTAAAACAAAAGGAAGTCAAATAAAACCTTAAATATGTTAAATTGGCGCCCAACGTGAGAACTCTCTTCTTAAAAATTTAGAAGTTATATTTAAGTAAATTTTTCGGCAAAACGACGTCGGTATGTGAACATACAAAACTGCTGTGTTTGAGGCAGGGAAGAACCAGCAACCAGATCCGTTCCGAAATTGTGGTGAATTCATGTAGTTTTCTTTCGAACTTCTGAGAATTTCTACTGCTTGGCTGGTTCATTCAATTATTATTCTTTCATATGTCTTTAAAAACAAGCAAATTTGACGGTAAGTTAAATGTCACCTAGTCCTATGGAACTAGTAACGCACACAAATGAATGGTTAAAGGCTCTGTGTAACAGAGCGCGGTCCGGCGCTCTTAGTGAAAATTTACAAATAAAATCTGACCGCCGCGTTCTTATTTTCCCAATATTAGTATTGACCGTACTGTCACTCGTCGTTGGGCCGCGCTTTGTTTGACAAAACTTTAAGAGTAGAAGAAGAAGTCACTAAGCTTTGGGTGTCATCATGGAGCTGTCGTGCAATGAAATTTATTTATATAAACGTCAGGAAAAGTTATTATTCGCCGTGAACTAGAATGTGATTTAAACGAACTGTCAAACTTAAGGAGCATTAAGTTTGACAGTTCGTTTAAATCACATTCTTGTTCACGGCGAATAATAACTTTTCTTGACGTTTATATAAATAAATTTCATTGCAAACCACATCCAATCAATACTTTTTTATTGAAATATTTATTATTAAAGGAAAAATAAGAGCTACTCGCTACAAAGTAATTGCTGTTGTTGTATTGCATTGGCTTGTACATTTTACTCGTCTTTATATAAAGTAAAATTAATGTTTCTATAAAACACGCATAAAATCCTAAAAAAATGTTCGGTTGTATGAAAATAAATTTCCCTTCAAAGATAACCATTTGTATCTAAAGAGTTTTCCAGAAGGGAAGGTACGATCAGTACTACAGGCCCTATAGGAAAGGGTTTTACAACATTGACGGTTCTGTGTAGCAGTCGAGACAGTTTGTAGGGTCTGTGAGTCTGTAGCAGCCATGTTCTTATGACGCAGTCTGTATAATTGTTTGCTTACGTCAGTAGCAGCCATGTTGTTTTTGGTTGTGTCTGTCAAATCTGTTTATTATTCAATCATGTCAAATCACCATGGCAAGTAAAACGATTTAGAAACAATGGCCGCCACAGATTGTCAACATCGACCCGTCTCTACTGAAAAACCTTTTTTATTTTAAATCTGATAGGTATTGTAAAATAAGTTTTATTTTATAGATTAAGGTTTTTGTAAATATAATAAAAAAGAACAACCTACCCACTTGTCATAAACGGTATTGTATACAAATGTAAATACATAAATAAGTCTTTGGAACATATCAACATTCCCATTACTCATACTTTTAAATTCAAAATAAAATTAAAATTCAGCATTGTAGTTATGAATTTTTTGCGGAATTATTGAGATATGCAATTAGCACAGCAGCATTTTATTGTTTGTTTTATTACAAGCATGGAAAACATATTAATAGTAGCAAAGTTGTGATTGTGACTGAAAACATTCTTAACATAAAACAATAATTCTTTATTGTTCATTTACTATAGTATACGTTTCATTAACGAATGTTTAAATGACACCAAAGATGACCACTTAAAGTTCAATGAAAAACAAGAAAACCTTTCATTACTTTTTCAAAACATCTGAGTTGTTTTTTCTAAGTAGTTCAGCTTCATTAACCAGTTTTATTGCGTATAGGTAAACAGGTGGTTATAATAGTCCAATGGACCATGAAACGTTCTCTGGAAAAGAACTGCGTTTTGTTTTTTTTTGCGTTTCTTGAAAAATTGCTTAATAAGTTTCGTTTTATTGCAATTTGTTTTAGTTATTGAAATGTTAAAGAGGTTTTAAAGTTAATCGACCATTTTGATTTACAACTTATACCTAGGTACCTATTTCAAAAATAACAAATGCCAAAAGTATCGATTCCCTACTCAATATTGTATTCTACACTCTAAAATATTATATATTTTGTGTGCAATGCATAAAATATCATCACAAAGATAATATTGAAATTCTTAGAGAGATACCTTGAGAACATTTATGCAACACGGAAGCCATATTTACAAAACTTAAACGAGATAAGAATGTGCTGTGCGCACATAAATATCTTCTTATTGCACGATTTCTTTATGGATTGCATTCTGATTATATACATAGATTGATTTTATTGTTACAAATCAAATAGATGTGAAATAAATTTATATGTCTCGATAAGAATGAGTGTTTTATTTGCGACAGTTTGTGTGAGAAATCGAAAAAATCCCATGAAGTTTGGAAAGAAAAAAAACTGTTGTAAAGCAACCTGCAACCTTAAAAGTTGATTGAAAAGGTAAGGAAGATTCAATTTCGGACGTGATCTGTTAGCTTTAGGAAACATTAGTTTTTTTTAAATGTTTTCCAAAATGGACTGATCGATGTTGAGTCTATGGCGGTCAAGCTGGGCTATTGCTGCTCAATCGTGTAATTTGCCATTGACATGCTGATTTGAATCAGTGACTGATTAATGACGATGTTCACATTGGACGTACCCACCCGACGCATTTTGACGTCTATATGTTTTGTCTCATTCCCACTTCGTCGTTATAAAGAGACGGGATTTCGCGTCCGGATTTTTAGATTTTTTAAAATTCTAATGGATGCATTTTGACATTCGCTATTCTGACATCTTGAAAGTTTTCGCAAAATTTGGTCACTTTTGATTGGAAATTGCAATAAAGCATGAGCCTATAAAGAATATTGTAAACATCTAAGCTCATTTCACATATTTTTTTTTTTTTTTTTTTGTTTCGTGTGGTTTTGTGAATCCTTTGTGTTCACACTACTTTGCGTCTGAACACGGCGGACTGGACGTACGTCCACAGGTCATCCACTTCCTCCGTCTCCTCACGTAAAAAAAAATGTTTACACGCGCTTTTCTATACATGAATACGTGTGAATAGCAAAATGCAAAATTGTAAGAATGAATGGTCTAGTCAAATTTGACAGTCCCATTTGAAATGCACGGGCACGCATACAAAGTTAAAACTCTGCAGTTTCGAAAGTTTGTTGGCAAAAGTGGGTGGAGCCTCCTGAGTTGATATTCTTTTTATTTATTATTCTATGCGTACGTCAAAATGCTTCGGACAAGTACGTCCATTGTGAACATCGTCAATAAACATCAAATTTAACAGAAGCTGCCAAAAGAACATGGCCGCAACAGATGTAAGCAACGAACTTGACAGAATGCGTTATTAGAATATGGCTTCTGCAGACTGTCAGTATCACCCCATCAATTTCTGCATTACTTAAGTTTAACGACTAAAGTGTTTATAAAACTGGAATTCAAACCAAATGAATAAAACCAAATTTTAGGTAGTTTTTAGGTAAAATAAATCGGATTAGGCCTTAGTTCAGATTACACATTTTTTGTTTGTTCAGAACACTACACTGAGCTGTCAAAAATAAATCAGTGTCTATTTTAGCTCTGACACTCAACTGTTGTTTCATTTTTTCGTAAGAAGTCACAGTGAGGTTTTTGAAAAAAGAATAAAAATAAGTTTAACAGTAAATTTTTAAAATGTAAGGTATCAGAAAATTTACATAAAAACGATAAACAACTTAGCACGCAAATTGTTAAGACGTCAAGAATAAGTTGTTGGCGTTATTCAACGAAAGCTTCAACCTTATTTGCTTTATTAGAAATAATGTATTATGTAGGTAATATTGTTTAACAAAAACGTTTTAAATTAAAATTTAAAAACAAACTATGAACCGATTAGAAACTGCTGGAACAATTTTGACTTGACTTTCAGACAGATAGACCGACAGTAAACAGCCGGCCCAATTATGACAAGACTTTTACTAGTAGACAACTGATAAAGTAATGTTGTAAAGAATACAACATTAATTTAACACATGTGAATCGATCAGAAACTGCTCGACCGGTTTTGAGGGGACTTTCACTGAAAGATAGGTGATATTGTAAGGAATAACTAAGAATATTTTAAGTAAGACACCCAATAGATGGCGCTGGTGCCGCTTTTTTGAACATTCTATTTATAGACCTGACGGAAACGGATGGATCAATTTTGACGGGACTTTTTCTGATTTGATGTTATAAGGAATAACTAAGGCTATTTTAACTAGGTGGCGCTGAAGTCGCTGTTTAGAAAATTCTAAGTTATGGACCGATTTGACTCGAAATCACACCTTATAATATTTTAATACTCAAAAGAGAAGAGTGTTTTCATAAACTTAGATCCGTAATCACAAATTTGATGAAAAATACTTATTTCCTGAAGTTAAAAATTTTGTTTCTGTTTATTTAAATAGCTATGTCCAAAATACTTACAAATAAAAAACAACACTTTTTTATGTAAGAAGTGTGTTTCTTCTCATTTTCGTTATTGCAGTTGCAGATATTTGGTAGTCTAACGTTTATGAAAACAACCAAACCATTGGCAAAACTTTGGCTCGATAGGATTATAATAATTATTCCTCCCTTATTTTTTTTTTTTCTGCGGCAGTAAGGAACAGGGTAACAGCTAGTGTTCAAATATACATATAGCAATCATACGAAACACTTAAGAAGACATTTTTTATAGGTACTTAGTAGGTACTTACCAATAAACCAAAATTATTGGAAGGTAGGTAATCCACAAAAGTAATTTTTAGTAATTATTGTTGGTAGGAGGATTGTTTTTTTTTTTTTAATTTTGTTATCCAGTCACTTTTGTTTAAATATACTGATTAAAAACAATTTTAAAATAGGGTTTGTAGTTTTAACACTCAAACAAAATTTAACCAAGTAATTTAATAAATTTTTAAATTCCACTTTATTCCTTGAGGATATGTCAACAAGTTGTTTTTTTCACAAAATTTAAAATTCTTCGTTACAAAAACAAATACACTTTAAAACCGATACTCGGGTAAATAGGTATACATCAGTAAATTCAAGAAGTTTTATCTTATTTCAACACACTTAAATTCACAAAAAAATTAACAATTTTAATTGGTCTCACTCTCAATGGTCTTATCAAACGTCAGACTTTTTCCAAAGAACTTAACATACTTCTTAACATTCGCCTTATCTTGTTTTCCACAAAAGAAATAAATAAAAAATATTCAAAAAGTCCAAGTTTAATAAATTTTATGAGAAGTTATTTTAATTTATTTTACGATTCACCACTGTGATTTTTTGATTAGATTTTTTTTAATTTTAAATTCAATTCGGGAACAATTTATTCAAGTGCACATGAGTGTAATGCACTGTCAATCAACACTTCTTTGCT
Organism: Baccha elongata; assembly: GCA_951217065.1. Taxonomy (NCBI): domain Eukaryota; kingdom Metazoa; phylum Arthropoda; class Insecta; order Diptera; family Syrphidae; genus Baccha; species Baccha elongata. The sequence continues at coordinate 251,056,897 of OX578272.1, forward strand.
CTGATATGATAAAAAAAAGAGCTCAACAAAATTTGACACAGTAAAGTAATTTCGTATTTCTTTCGCCGACGACAACAACAACAACAACGGCGAACGAACGAGGATGACAAAAATACTCTTCTCTCTCTGGGTTCAATTATATTCAAATTAATTTTAATTTTCACAAATTTTCTCTCACATTTCCAAATCAAATGACGAAAAGGAGGCGGAAAAAAACACAAGGAAAACAATTAATAAATTAAATGCTCTTCTTTACTATGCGAACGCACTATTTTTCTCTTTTTCTTCTGTTTTGTTTCTATTTATAAAAAATCATAGAAAATATATACCTAATCAACAACACTTTGTTTTGTTTTGCCGACGAAAACCTTTTTCATGCTCTCACAGTTTCACACAGTCATGTGGTATTTTTTATTTTGTTTGAGTTTTTTTTAAACACTTCTTTGCGAAAAAAAAGCTTTTTTTTGACAGTTAAAAATATCTACACACCACACTCGTCAGCGATTCTCAGACGACTGAAAAACTCAGCATTTTAGCAGTACCGCGATGGCCAGAAGAATTATTCCATTTACACAAGTCAGCTCAGCTAAGCCAAAGCAAAATCAACCACCAATTGAATGAAACGAACCACACCACACCGAGACCGAACTTACAGAACAGCAACCAGCAACAAACGATGGCATGGTGAAGTGTGAACAGAAAGAAAACACCGAAGAAGAGGAATATTATGGGTGGTGAAGAAAAGAAGAAATCCACCATAGACCATTCGATAATGGATAATATGGAATTCACGATGGAGCACTAGCACCAGCAGCACCACACCAGCTGAACAAGCACCACACGAGCAGCAGCAACAGCAGTTAAAAGAAAAAAGCACAAATTTAAAGCTAAATAAAATGGAAAACCAGATCAAAAGAAAAGCAAAAAATTGAACTTTAATTCACCATACTTAATAGAAAAGCCCCACATAACACAACACTTAATTAGGGGTTGATCGGTGTTTTATTTACCTAATGCACACTTGTAAACTACACAAATACAACTACACTAACAGCACTGATATCAAAAACGAAAAAAACAATAAAGAAAAATGCTCAAAGAAACAAAACAAAAACAAACATCGAAAACAGAAGCTACTGCCCGTCCCACCATTCGTCAAACGCGTCATTCTCGTCATCTAGTGAAATCGCTTTCGCATTTCAGGACTGCCAGATTATGACATTTGTTGCATTTTGTGTTAATATGAAATGGAAAGTAATGTATTGCATTTGTAACCAAATTGAACTTGAGATTATAATGAAACAAAGATATTGTAAAACTGTAAACGATTAGATTCTGTCTTTGACTACCTTTGTCTGTTTTTGGTCTGTCTTTTAATTTGTATCTAAAAAAATTAGCTTTAACGAGCTTATTTTGCAGTCGAACACTGTCTCCTTTTTTTATTAAGAGGGGTTTCCAACAAGAACGGGTCGATGTTGACAGTCTGTGGCACCCATGTTATTACGTCTGCCAGATCTGACGTCTATAATTGTCTAAATAACTTATGCTAAATAATTAAGGCAAGTTAGATTGATAAGCAATGGCCGCCACAAACATGTCAACGTTGACAAATTCTTTTTGGAAAACCCTTAAGTAGAGAATAATATACTGAGAGAATACATTGATTACCTGCAAGGTTTCAAAATGTTTCCAAACCAACAGTTATCGGAGGGCCTAATGAGTGAAACAGATTAAGCAGACAGTATCTGCCATTATTTTAGAACCAATGTTTTTCAAGTGCTTAACAAGGATTAGACCAGCACCATCAGTATCGCCAATAGCGTCGTTAGACTAAAATAATAACTTTTTTCTTGCTGTTGCACTACTGACAAATTTTCCATTACGAAATTCAATTACATCAATTTGCAAAAGAAAACATTTTATATAAAATTAAGTATGAAATGTCAAACGGATGCAGTACTGGTACTGGTGTACAATACAGATTAGACAAAAACCAGCCACGCCAAAAGCGTCGTTAGACCAAAGAACTAAATTTTCTGTTGAAATTGCACTACTGACAACATTCCCACTACAATATTCAGTGGCACCAAACTGCAAAAGAGCACATTTCATATAGAATTAAGTATGGAAAGTCTACATTTTTGCTTGAATAGTGAATATAAAAATATTATTTCAATAATTAATACTTCAAACATTAGCCGCTTTATTTACGCTGTTTTGGAAATATGTATGTGATGTCAGATTTAATTGAAAAACTCATTAATCGTAATAACATGGCAAGCCTGTCTGAACCTCGTTTCGCTCTTCTTCTTTTCGTTAACTTTGTGTGTGTCATCAGCATAACTGTGTGTGTTTTGGTTCGTTTGTTTTTCCACATTAAATTGGTCATATGGATGTAATTAGGAATTATGATTTTTACTTTTGGTGGACTAGAAGCGCACTTGTTTTTTTAAATTGAATTTTGATAAGGAAAAGAAGCAAAGCGCGAAGGCATTTAAAATTAATATTCTGTGGTGAATAACAGATTGTGGTGTGGTAGCTTATGTAACATTCAATCGAATCCAACATCCAACTAATACAATAACAAAGTGCAATGTGAATCGCATATTTGCATTTCTTTATCAGACAGGCAAGGCATCAACGGATTTTTTGTGCTAATTTAAAAAGCAAGCAGGCTGGAGCTAAATAGCAGGAGTCAGGACTGGAGGTTTAACCTTAGTTTATAAATAACATTATTATTTATATAATATTATTTATATACCTACAAAAGTTTAGCTATAGGATGCTAAGAGGGCCAGTTGTAATAATTTTTACTTTAGGTAGGTATCTAAGTAGGTATAACTACTTCCCTTCTAAGCAAAAACGTCGTAAACTCAATTTTAGATTTTTTTTATTTTTGTTGGTCTCAAACTTAAAAACTTGATTATAGGTAAACGTTTGTTTAAAAAAAAAACGTACCTATATTATTTAAAAATAGTAGGTATAAAGTAATTGAATAAATAAGTTTTATCTGAAAGAACTGTCGAAAACCTAAGAAAAGTTGTCATTTCTTAGCATGCTTCGCCGAAAATTGTAATTTGAGATAAGACAGTTTCGCTTAGGAGGGCAGTATAGGAAACGCAAGTTTTGCATTCCAGAATATTAAAAAAAAACTTGGAAATGTTAAAAAGTGTGCAGCGGCGGATCAAAATTCTTCTGTTATATGTAGGTATCTACCTAAATTCTACTTTTTTTCATTCAAAGTTCTGCTTTTTAAAATCTTCCTTTTAAAATTCTGGCTTTTAAAAATTCTGCTTTTTTGCGACGATACGCATAGGGTATTGGCACCTGTTACCGAACACTTTTCAGTAATCTGGCTGTATTTTCGATACTTTACTGTTTTTTTCCTTGAAAACTTTACAGAAATATGTGAGCATTCTCTCTTTACGCTTTGGTAAACATATCTCACCAAAAGAAATACATCTTAGGTAAGCAAAATTGTCTGTTCGGTGATCGGTTTCCTTGGATTCGATGGTCCTAGGTTTTGGAGGAAAAAAAATCTTATTTTCGAACAGCTTTTTTTGGTGTTCGAAAACGGGAGGCTATATGAATTTTAAGGTTTCCTTTTTTCGAACACCAAGTGGCTTTTCGTGTTACAGATAATAAAATATGGAACTCCAAAGCAGAATCTTGGCCCCAGCAGGATTTTGACCCAAACCGAATTTCGAAATTTGGAAACGCAAAATTTTTGTATTTAAAAGCAGGATCTGTAAAGCAGAATTTCGATCTTTATCTACATATGTTTTTTTTAATTTGACTTTTCGGATGGATTGGCGTCGGAACTCTGGGTCTGGAGCAGTGATCAATAAATACACGTATCTTGCGATGACGACATAAATCATCACGTAAGCGTAGGGTGGATAAAGTGGCGTGAGACGAAACTAAAAGGAAAGCTTTATACACTGCGCAGTTGTATGTCCAGAACTTACATACGCTTCACAATGCTGGACAATGTAGAAAAGACAGCAACTGGAAATTAAGATGATGTGAATCAAAACTTAGAAGATCTCATAAGGAAACCTTTACACCGAAAGTACAATACAATTAACTAAGCTAGTGGAATCATGTCCAAAAAACAATTATTATTGTACGACTAACACTATCTTTTTTAATTGCAAAAGAAAGAGATTCAAGTCTATAAAATCTCCTGAAAAAAAGAAATGCAACGGCCGGCACTAGATAAGAAACAATCCATAACCGGCAAGCTTTGGATACGTTGTGGAGGCCAACCCGACGAACCCCACAAGCAGATCTCTATTCACTACCAGAAAAAAAGAATAATGTGTTGCAGATTTTTTTAAATTGGTTTATTTGCATTAATTTTCCCATTCGTTTAAACCGAGAAATAATTCGCCAATGCTATTTTTTCTGTCTTGATTAAAGGGCCGGTTATAGCGATCAGGAAAACGAAACAGGAAAAATTTTCAGATCGATAATTTTTTATGTTTTTATTCGTTTTAAACAAAAATGTTTCACTTATCGATGGCAAATAACTCAACGAACTTTTTTGTGATGATAAAATTTTGAGTCGAACAAATACTTTTTGTAAAAAATGCATTTAATTATTTTCCTGATGGAATTTCATTTTTCGTAGGTACGGAAATTCCATTAGGAAAATAATAATTTTTTTACAAAAAATTGAAGTTTATATCATTAGAAAAAATTATGTGAGTAATTTGCCATCGATAAATGTAACATTTGTGTTTCAAATAAAATCAGAACCAGGGTTAAAACCCTACTCCGATAGGAGCAAATCTACTCCGATGTTCAGAAAATAAAAGAATCCACTCCGTTCTTTTTTCGTAAATACTCCTTTATTCTACCATGAAAAATTCTTAAGCCAAAGCACTCAACACCACTGCGTTATTCAATTTATCTGACTATAAATGCATGTAACTAAAATTCAACTTTGAACGCTTTCATTGTATTCTTAATTTTGATTCTATTGCAAGCCATTCCCATTGATATAATAAAGTTAAGGTAACAATAAGTTTTTGCAAACTTGAGTTTTTCTTTAAATCTGCTCCGGAAATTTCGGACCTACTCCACTTTTTTTACAATTCTACTTCGATAGTTTACTACCGAGGTTCTAACCCTGATCAGAACATATTAAATCATCTGTTTGAAAAGATTTTTCAGATTCGTTTTACTGATCGCTATAACCAGCCCCTAAACCCATATATATTCTTGTTTTTTGTCGCACATAGAAAATATGTGAATAACCCGTAGAACTCCAGAATTTCTCCATCCCTCACTTGTGTGGGATTGTGTCTATTTATCCGACAGTAGGAATCTGATTATTATGGTCATCATATCTAACCAATGTCTTTCCAATAAAATTTGTATCATATGTAATTCGAACATGCCCATGAGAATCTCCAGAATTAAAGAAAGTACTTGTTTGTTCTCTAACAGAAAGATATTGGTTAAAAATGTGTAGATATACAAAACCCATTTAAATAATAAAAACTGATTTTTTTTATAGGTACTGATCTGCATTTTGAATATAACATCCCTTATGTTGAACCTGGTTTGCTGATGCTAGTGTGCATGACCCGCATCCTGTGCCTATAAAAATAAAAATTTGTTCCACATTAACATTGCTCTTCACACCATAAATCATCTCGATCCCATTTGACTGTGTAATGGTTAATTGTTTTGTAAATCGGAAATCCAAAAACAACCCCGCCACCACCATCATTATCATCATCATTATATCAAACAGAATGCTGTTTTGTGTATATAAAGATTATGAAATTCATTGTTGCATGCGATTAACGTGCATGACTATGACATTCGCCAAGGCCGAGTCAGTCATGAATGCGCCTGTTTCTGTTTCGAAAAATAAATTTCTTTCATAACCATCACCACAATGAGTAATGACTCAGAATTCTGAATCGGAAACATCACAGAGTTGTTTTTAAAGTCATCTAAGCGAATCTAGTGTTGGTGGTGGGTGCCCACCTACTCTATAACTCTCGTATGTTACCTGTTTACCACCTAAGAGTAAAACACATGTCCTCACTGAATCACCCTTAATTTCTCGGTAATGAGTCTCATGGTCCAGCGATGTCTTATCGTCGCAAGTGCATCTAATTGAGTTTCCACATCTTTTTTTTTTTTGCATTTGCATCCGAGAGATTGATATTCATACACTATACAGAGTGTGGGGAGGGTGACCTTGATTGTAATCCAGGGAGACAGAGAGAGCATGGTAATTTAGACATGAATCTATAATTACCATCATTACTGCACCGGAGCAAAATAGAATCAGTGGCAACCCTTCGATTCACCATCATGCGCTGCTTGCTGTAACGTGTGCATTGGCTTTGTTTTTTTTTTTTTTTGCATATCGTGTGGTTTTAATTAACGATTCATCGAAGCAAATCATTTTCCATCACCACCTCCAGCAATTGTGTTCTCTATGGCAAGGATTGATTTGATGGTTTGGTGGGAATTGCAACCACCAACAGCAGCTCCAACAGCACCCTCTAATTCAGTATAAACTCTTTACCAGTCACCAATGTGAACCGATTACAAGACAATGGAATGCTAAGATAGCTACATATATCTTACTTGTGTTTCGCTACACTGTCATCAATCGGTTTTTTTATGTTTTTCTATTTTTTTTTTTTTTGCATCAGAGGGAGGAAGTAATTAGATGATGAAGTAAGCCACGATGGGAAATTGGAGACTCATGGATTGAATGATGATAATACTACTGTGGTGATGATAATACTACTCGGTGATGATAATACTACTCGGTGGTGATGATAATACTACTCGGTGGATATGGTGGCGACGCAACAATCGATGGTGGCGCGTGATGCTAGCTGCAAAGTGTCATAATTTGTAAAATATGTGTCAAAAAACGTGCCCAGTTTGTTCAAAATCTTCACCATGACAGGTGACAAATTTGACAGATGATCGTCTTAATCGCTTCGACCGACGACGGCAACATGAATGACATTGAAATAAAATGATTCTCGTCAAGTTGAAGGTGAATAATTATTATTATTGAGCAATTATGTCGTTAGAATAGAAAGAACTTAATTTCGAGTTTGAAAATTTAAATTAACATGATCGTGATGTGATGCACATAATGTAATATTTTTTGTGCTGCATCAGGTGGAGATCAGTTGCGACTTTAAGTTGCAAATGAATTCGGTTTGATTGTAGCTTTTCACAAAGTAAAGAACGGATCGTGTTTGATGATTTTATTAAGAAATGCATCAATTGTGCGACCCTGAAGATGCCGTAGACGGATTAAGGCACCTGTGTCTGGAATGCCATGAAGCCTTGTTGCACCTTGCATTTTGATTCCTTTAATTATTTCTTTAGTATGATATCAGTCTCTCTAACACTCCTGAAAAATTAAATGCACTGTATTAATAACCACTATATGTCACGAAATTGTCCCTGTTATCCGCTATAAGATCGATGCCTTGACATTTGGCCATGTGTCGTATGGGAATACATATTTCAAAATAGGCCATATTTCACTTTCACAAAGTGTCATATTCTAACACATGGTTATTTGCCCCTCTGCCAAAGTGTCGTATGGCCATCAAATATGGGATTAATAACTCATAAGTCTTGATTTGGCCATACACGATGAAGCCACGGAGCCAAATGACTCCAAGCCGAGCCAAATTTACCATTGCGTAGATAGCTTCAAGTGACTCCGCAGGATAGGTTGGATTTTCAAAAGGTTGAAAATTTAACAAGCTGTAGCCAAAAATGACAGTTCGAAAGGAAGGAAAATTCGATGTTTTGCCACGTATATGCAATTTTTATTTTGTAAGCTATGTCAAAATGAATTGGATCGGTGACTCGATAATTTTTAACCGCTCAAATGAACCGAATTCAAATAGCTGTTATTACAATAAATTGGCTTGACAAAGACTTGGATTCGTCGTGTGTCTGTGTGTGACCACTTATTTTTGACTGAAACCGTTTGGCTTCGGTCCTACTAGGTCCGTGCCAAATGGCTCTATCGAGTATGATCAACTTTAGATGACTCACGATTCTCACATCCAAACTTATAAGAGGTCTCCAAATGCTTAATCAGACATTATTTCCTGACGATACGATGGAGCCATCATAAGTGGATATCCTAAATTCTTTAGCAAAAAAATGTTATTTATGGGTGATCGTTTTAGAGTTGTGGAGAGTTCAAATAAAGTTCATTTTAGCTCACCAAAATGGCAAATAACCCGGACTGCGTTTAAAATTTAGATACATATGCATGCAGACAACTGGTTCTTCCCCATTTACATATATACCTTAAAAAAAAGATTTTATATACAAGTTAACCTCACTTCTTTCTTAAAGAATAATAAACCTTAACTTATTGCTGGGTTCCTTTGGTTGCAAACGTTTATACAACCATATATTTTTTTACTCCAAGGGGAAATGCCAAAGATCTCGGTTTCGAATGCTTTTGGACAAGGGTACAAGGTTTATAAGAAAAAAAAAAATATCTTTGCCACAAAAAATGGTAAAATTAATTGATTTATTCATTTTGAATGACTAAAATGAGACTTATTGGTTAGATCCATTAGTTATCGCCATTTGTCCCATTGGAGAATCTTTAAAAATTGTTTCTGATCGAACATGGTTTTGCATAATGTATCTTTATCGTTAAATGATATTGAAAGAAATATAATATGGTAATCGGTGTCCTGGGAATATGGTGATGTAATTGGCGCTTACCTTATGGCAGATTCGAGGTCTTAAATATAAAAAAAACTGTCATCAAATGGTATTTCTTTCTATAAACCGATATACCAATGGATGTCCTCAATTAATGCCATTCATAAGTAGGTACGAGAATATACATAAACTTTAAGTTGTATAGAATATATATATGGTTGCTTTAAAGATGTTGACCTCATAAAAGGAATTTGTTTTGAAAAAAAAGAAAAAAAAATATGTATATAAACGACCATTTCGGAATGTGTTGAGTGTTATTTGGGAATGGAGATTGGAGCTTCTTGGTGGTAAATCACAAACAATGTGAGCAATTTTGTTGGAATTTGTATTTTACTATAAATCCAAAATTTATTTGATTTGAAAATTGGATAAATCTATTAAAATTAATAAAAATATAAAAAAAAATATGTTTGGGGTACCAAAGCCTAAAGTTGTTAGTTGGATTGAGAATACGTTCGATTTATAAAAAGTTGGAATAATTTATACGCAAAAATGTTATTTTTAATTCAAAAATATTATGTTCGTCTGATGTTACTAATATTTTATTAACGAAAATAAGTACGATTTAACATCTTGACAAATAATAGCACTAATGGCCAGTTTCTCCAAACACTTTTAAATATTTATTGGTTTGTTAAATCTTAAAATGGCATTTTTCAATTTCACCAACCACTTTCAGTTTTAAAAGAGCCAATAAACTAAGGTCCCATTTTGTTCCAAATAAATTTTAAAGGCGTCTTAAAAATTCAAGACAAAGAGAACGTTGAAATGTTTCGATTAATATGCTCTCCTCTCGCTTGATCTAATGAAAGAGACCCATGTGTGGTGAACAAAAATCCGGGGTTTGGCATCAAGTTTCCTCATATTTAAAAATTCCCCTCCTAAAGTTGGTGCACACTATTTTAAGTTAAAATGCCAATAAATTTTATTAGTCCGTTAACTAAAATGATTTTAGGTGTATTTTGGTGAAACTGGGCATAAGAAACTCAAATTCGAAAATTCAAAAAATCCAATATCACTATCGCGAAGAAACAACGAGCATCAGGCCTAATAATTTAGAATATAATTATGTGTGTTAATCTAACAGTTTCAGCTATTGTTTGCCTCAAGACATAAAAGAAGAGGTACTAATCAATGGGGGCATAGCTATATCATTGAAACTCGTCAATGAATATTTTCTTTTTCAATTTTAAGGGAAATTATCCAACAAAGTTGGTGTTAAATGGTATTAAATAAATGTAGTTATAAATAATGGATTTTTTTATTATAAAATAACTCTATTTGAGCTTAAAGGAAGCCCCAAAGCAATGCGACAACTCTGCAGCGACAGCAGCTGCCGCATGCTCCTCGCAAGAGGAAAACGCCACGCAAGTATACCCACAACAACGCGGCAGCGACAGTGCGATAGTTCCATGCAATATAATTTATTTTTCTCAACTCAAGGTAAGCCCATTTTTTATCTTTTTTATGTTTTCATATTGATTACTAACCCTAAATAGTTGATTTGTAGACTCTTTTTGTCTGATTACAAACACCTACGAACAAAGTAACGCAAAAATGCTGTCGACCGCGTTTTTTAGAAAACGCTGCATGTTTGTCGCCGTTGCGGCGTCACTGTCGCGTTGTTCTTGGCACTCTCATATGTCGCTGTCATTGACGTACTAGATATGGGCCGCCAGTCGGTTGAAATTTTATTACAAACAGCCAAAGAATGTTGTTCCAGCTAAAAGCGGCCAAAATACGCCATCATCTTTTAGTGTTAAATACGTGTACTAAATTCGCGTTTAAAATTTAAATAAAACGACGACATATTCATATACAAGTAACTCAATGCCATGTAGAGTGGATTTGTTTTGTAAAATAAAACTAGTTTGATTACAATTTCCACCTAAATATATTAAAATTAAATGATTAATTAAAACAAGCGTAGCACTCCTACTCAGATTCCCTGCTAGTAGTCGATGGCGCCCCTAGTTATGTTGGAACACGCGTGAAGTTGGCTACTGGCGGTCCATATCTAATACGTCAATGGTCGCTGTGTAACTAAAATTTGATCCCAAAAAAATTCCCTTGTCGCTGGTCGTGGTGTCGCGTTGGTTTATGGCTGCCTTAATTCGTTTGATTATCACTTTTGTGATTTCAGTGATGGAAATCAATTTCAATGATCATTGAAATTACAAAAGTTTTAATATTTCATAACTCTAGCTCAAATTGCTTTATTTTTTTCAATGAAAAAATTCTAAAATTCAAAAGCTTCATTTTATAACCATAATGAACACCAACCTTATTTGATAATGTTTAATGATGAGTTATTTTGAAGTATTTAAATGTGTGTTGGCTCATCCATTGTTTTCAGTTAGCTTAGAGATTTTCTTAAATGGCGCAAAATTAATGTCCTACTGAGTTCAAATCAAAATAAATAAACGTTTTTAAAAGTGGAAATTCACAAACAGAGTTGTTAAAAAATATTGCATTAACAAATGATATACTGCTTTATTAAATTTTATAACAAACCATTCCGTCAAAACAATTTATTGAAGTGGTGCGCCAAGAGCTACAAAATCGCAGGAAAATGAATCCGTTAGAAGAACAATAAATTAAAATAAATCTCTTTACATCCTTTAGGAATTAAACAAAAATATTTTAATATAGAAGTGAGTGAAAGATCGATTCATCGAAGAGCTGTTGATGGCGGCTTATCATCTTTCAAGATTGTTAGAAGCGTTCTAAGGCAAGGTTGAAATTTTGCAAAGATTACATCAATTGAATAGTTTTTAAGTGGAAGAAGGTGTTAATTTCCGATACATCTGAACTCAAATAGAAAGGATCGAACGGTTGCCAACGCACTCATAGGCCAATCAAACAAGCTCTTAATCTTCGGATAACAAGGAGCACTGTTAAACATGAAGGAACGAATATTATGATCAAGGGATGCTTTTCTGCATTATGTTGTTGGCCTCAGACATGGAACAATCCATAACCGGGAAGCTTGCCGACACTTTCTGAGGTCAACCCGACGAACCCCACAAGCAGATCAGTAGAGAAGCGGTGAAGTGGGAAAGTTGTGATCCCACTCGAGATCATAATATCGTCGGAAAAGAAGAAGAAGAAGAAGTTATTGGTCTAATTCATAAAATAAAATATAAATCAATTTGAGTAGTTATCTTAGGGAATGTGTTGCTTTCACTTTCTGAGGAGAGTGTTCGACGGAAACAGACATTCAACAATGATAATGCTCCGAAGCATACTTCAACAAAAATCAAAAAATGTGCAAAAAATTGATATTTATGGGAATTGCCAGCACAGTCCCCAAATATCAACCCATATAAAAATTAAAGGTAGATTCTAAATTCAGAGAATTGTCCGCAAAAATTGCATAAATAAGAGCGACACCCCTTTGTCCTGGTTGAACAGGCTTTTGGAATAGTATTCCAAGTTCCAATATTTCCAATCTTATGAAGAGTAGGTACGCCTAGAACCTGCAAAGCGGTGATAAAAAACAAAGGTTTTGCCACAAAATACTTAAATTGAATAGTGAATTTAATTGAAACCTGTAATCTGTTAACGAAGTTGCTTTAGTTATGTCCAACAAAAACAAGACATTGCATGATTGTTGTTTTTATATTAATTTTTTTTTAAGAGTAAAGATGATTCGGTTTCTGTGTACGCGAAGCGTTAGTCGCCGATTATTGATAAAATTTAATATTCAGATAGTCCTGATGCTCTTGATAAACATTTCAAACAAAAACTTCGAAAAAAAAAAATTAAAAAAAAATAAAGTGCAAAATTTCAATTTTTTTTATAGATTTTTAATTAAACACAACTTATTTGATTGACCCCGTCAAGCAACAAGACCGGCCGAAAAAGTAAAGAAATATTGAATCGTCACTAGTAAAATATTTTTATGGAAGGCTGGCTACTAAAAAAAAATCACGGTCTAATACCTACGTATTGTTTGAAACATTGCAAAATTGTTTATATTTTTAGTTTAACGATTTGACTAGTATACCTTTTTTAAGAATTGACGCAAGATAAACTTTTAAACATCATTCTGTTGAAAAAGTTTTTATTTACAAAAAAAAAATAATTGACTAAGGAGCCAGTTATAGCTAGCTATATCTGTAAAACGTATTAGTAAAATCAATTTTAAGGCAAATTGTCCAACAATGTTGGTGTTAATTTGTATTAAAATGAAGGTAACAAATAGTAGAATTTTTCTATTAAAAAAACTAACTCAATTTTATCTTTATCATTGAAATTTTAATGAAAACAAAAGTGTTAATATTTTGTGATTTTAACCCAAATCGCGTTATTTTTTTTTAATAGAAAAATTCTGTTATTCATTACCTTCATTTTAATACCACTTAACACCAACATTGTTGAATAATTTGCTTTAAAATTGAAAAGTAAAAATTTTACTGATACGTTTTACTGATAACTATGACTGGCCCCTTAAAATGTATAAATAGTTTTTTTCTGTATGTGTTTTCCTGATGATGACGCTGTTTGATTCTTGCTTCTTGCACACAAAACAAACGAAAATATCCAACCAAATTAGAAAAGCAACATTGTGAAGCATCTTACTCTCAACTCAACACTAATGATGGTGAATTGTGTTCTTCAAGGCAGCGACGAGAACTTCTCATTTATCTTTTTTTTTTTTTGCACACATTGCACCTTGATAGTGTCATCATTTGCTTCTTGTATTAAAAAAATTCCATTCCTTGGTTTTACCCAAGCCAAATATCATAATTCTCAAGTTAAGAGAAAAAAAAATGTTTTTTCTGGTTTATTTATTTCATAAATGAAACCCGAAAGCTTCTCGAATTCAAGAATTCTTTTGCTCATAAAAATTCAATTTATGTTTAACTCGACCGAAAGGTTGGGTTGAAGAGGTTGAAAAAGATGCGAATTACTTGTATAAGTTGTGAGATTTAAAATAAAAAAATCTTCAAGGTCTCTCCAACAGCAACAGCAGCACCAACTTATTTTTTTTAGTTGGTGTTTTCTTAAGATTCTCAAGAGTCAAGACCAAGTTGAAAATGATGGACTCTAGCCGGCATATTATAATACCTGACTTCTATAATGCCATCCATGCTCTCGGATAATGGCATTGGAGTACAGACAAATAAATTGTAATGCACAACGCGAAAGATTGGATGGTTGGGTGATCATTGTTACTGAGTATAAAAAGCTTGGGCTTGCTCTTATTCGTGGAATAAATTGTGTGGTTTATAGTTGACTCGAAGCCGGTCGGTGGTTTCCTGATGGGGCTTTATTTGGAACTCAAATGCAATTCGAACTAACAAACAATTTGTCTCACCAATTGAAATCTCTTAGCGATTGAAATTATTATTATGCTGATTGTGTTTAAATTATTATATTTTGGTAATAGTTTTGTCAAGGTGGTAGGTATAATGTATCTACCTGCTTGTTATGCGAATTAAATTTGACGACACTTCTAAATTTATAACAATTTAGTTAAATGCGGGATATAAATTTAAGTGGGGAATTTTTGAAGTTATGTTTTGGGGGGCTGTGACTCTACAAGGATTGATGGTAAAATATAATTGCACTTAATATTTCTTGTGTAAAATTGAATAAAGTCCAATATTTGTATTTCTAGTGACGTGTCGTACATATATGTAGGGATCAAGAATAAAAAGACAAAATAAATGGTAGCAAGCTTCTGATCCAATTGTGTGGAACTTCTTTGCAAGGTTTTAGCATAACAAGATAAAACATTGTGAAGCCATTTCGAAGGATTTGTTGTTTCTACAAAAGACACTATTATACGTCACGTAATACGATTGCTGAATGCATTGTACTTATCTTGGACTCATCAGATATGATAGATCAATGCGATATGAATCAGGGATAACAAAAATTAATGTTTCAGCTTGGAACAAAACGAAAATATAAGAATAATGGTCTTTAAGACCTGCATCCGGAAAGAAATGATGAAAATAAGAAGAGTGAAAGTCAATATCTTGTGAGATCAAGAATTAAAATTGTAAAACAAATAAGGCATGTTTCTTGAATGTTGTGATTAACGAGCAAACGATGTTATTTGTCTTCAATAAGACTACAACCTTACCAATTCACCGTTTACCCACTTGTCAATCAGGAAATGTCAGCAAGCTTCCCAGTCATAGATTTTACCATGTCATAGTTGTTGTTGGAGTTGTTTGTTCCAGAAGCTCTTAAGACGATAAAGCCCTTTGAACTTTTGATTGTTAGCGTCTTTCTTTTGTATATGACAATAACAGCTGAGTTGTTCGTACTGTATTTTAGTCACTATATGGTCCGTGAAATCTACTTCGAATCTTCTAAAATTTAATTCGATTTTATTTCATTTATCCAGCTGTAATGCAAAGCACTTTCGCATCTTAGTTGACATCGATTTACTCTTATACTTCTTGTTTAATGTCGAATAACTGTATTAGAGTTTATTTTGCTTCATAGGGCATTTCTCGTTCATAGAAGATGGCAGTATTCTCAAGCCACTTTATCTCCTCTACGCTTACGCGTCATTACAAAGTTGGTTCGGTATTAATAATTGATTTAATGTACATATTTAAACTTTTGTGAGGACCAGAAAATTTGCATCATAAGTATTTTCTGTTTATACATATGTACTTTGTACTCTGTTTTTATGTTCTTTTGTATTTTACTCCAAAACGTCAACCCCATACATCTAGTGCTCGTTGCAAGAATGAAGGATTACTTATGGTGACTTTTTTTCACCCCTGAAATACACTAATTTTTTGGGCTGTGATGTTGAGACGTTCTTCGAAGTAAGATGCAATTATTAAAAACTAATGGATGAGGAATTATTAATTTAAAAGTATACCTCACTTGTAACACTTGTGTATATACATACGTCCCTTCTGTCTAAGGTCATGGGAACGCTTATAAACTAATAAACTATCAGCTTTAGTAAAAGCTTCTTAATGACCGACAGTAGGTACAGTTTGATTTCATGACTTATCTCTTTGTAGTAAAGTGGTATCATCGTTTTGGTGTTTAAGTAAAATTGTTGCCCTTGATTTTTCAAAAGCATTTAATAGAGTTTGACACCAAGCTTTTTTTATCGAATTGCATGCATTCTCTATATTAATGAATTTCGTCTTTGTTAAATAATATGAAGTAAATATAAATATAATATAAAGTTTTGGGTTTAAATCTTTAACATAAATGCTGTTGTTCCCAAGGACTCCGATTTGTCTTCGACTCTCTTCCTTATCTTTATTAATGATCTTAAATTTATAATCCTAAAAAGTGTTTTGCTGACAATGTTTCGATTCACAACTATTGGTCTTAAGGTGATTAAATTCCGACCTTGACAGGATTGTTCAATGGGGAATCAACAACACGCGTGATATTTAATGCTCTCAAGACATCGTCGAAAACTCAATGCCGTCTTCTGTCGCTAGCCCCTATGTTATCTATATGAGTGACACTGGCATCGGGAAAACTAAAAAGCCGCATTGGACATCACTAACCTGGATTAGTCCTGAAAAAAGCCTTAAAAATGATAGGAGAAAGGACTATAGGTAGGTAGGTAAGATGGCGGTTTCGCAGAACAACTGTTCCGAAGAAACCCAATTAGCGCGGAAAAGCGCCGTTTTGATACCATAACTCGTTTGACCTAATTTTTGTGATATAGTGGTAGTGACTGTTGAAGCTGAGGGGACTAGTTTTTGGTCTGTGCCCGCAGTCACAAGGGAAGAACCTAGCTCACACTGTTTGCTGGGTGGTTCCATTTGGACTGAGAGACGACCAATTAACTTTACACCAGATCTATATGAGGCTAGGCCCGTTCAAAGGCGGTACACCTGCCAGGTGTAAATCCGTGTTTTGATGCTTTCGCCGCAAGATAGAGTAAGTGCTAGTCCGAAAAGCTATTCCTTTGCTTTGAAAAGCTAAGGGGACCAGTTTTTGGTCTGTGCCCGCAGTCACAAGGGTGGTTCCATTTGGACTGAGAGCCTGCCCAATAACTTTACACTAGATCTATATGAGGCTAAGCCCGTTCAAAGACAGTTTATACCTACCAGGTATTAATCAGTACTCTGATGCTATTGCCAAAGAAAGAGTAAGTGCTAGTCCCAATAGCCTGTCCTAAACGAAAGTTCCAAAAACTTCCAAGGTGAAAGTTGAAATAGAGATATTGCTTGGTTTGTTAGAGCCAACTGGTGCTGTTGAGAAAAGCGGTAAAATCATTTATCCTTTTGTTCGACAGCACGTTTAGGTTGTCGAGAAACAGGCTACCAAATGCCTGGAGGCGAGATCTAGCCAGGGCCGGACAGTGGCAGAGGAAATGCTCAATAGTTTCCTTCTCCAGCGGATTTCTACAACTACGGCAGTAGCTGTTAAAAGGTATGCGCAGTTTAGCTGCGTGTTCGCCTATTGGCCAATGGCCAGTGACGATTGCAACGACCCTGGCCGTGTCTATTCTGTTTCGTTTTATTAAATCATTCGATCTGTTTTTGTCATAGGTTGGCCATATCTTTCTAGTTATTTTACAGGTTGCCAAACCTTGCCACCTCTTTGTTGAAAGGACTATAGCGCGGAATCATTTTTGTCACTTGAACACTGCCATAATATTTCTTGACTTACCTTATTTTATCCCTTGTTTATAAAGATAGTCCAGTCATTTGGTAGTTTGAGATGGAAACTTTTGGAGGAGTTTTTATAGATTTTGGGGTGCTCTTCCCGAATTTTCACTTTGCCACCTCGTATCTCCGTCCGTCGTTAGAGACGCCATTTTAAAAAAATAAAAACAGTTTTTTGGCAATATCTCCTCTTCTATTTATTTCAGGTCCAAAAAACAAAGGTACACATTAAAGCTTATAAAATTTCCTACATTTTATGTCGTCATTTTTTTTGTGTACGATCAATAGTTTAGGCATGCGAGCGCCGCAAAGTATACTCCAATACTAACATTAGCAAAAAGAACAAATTTTCAAACGGGTAAGGTGTGAAATCCCGAATTACAAAATCCCGAATTACAAAATACCGAATCACAAATCCCGAATAACAAAATCCCGAATTACGAAATCCCGAATTACAAAATACCGAACTAAAAAATCCCGGATTACTTAGTACTTTATTATTGGTTTAGATTTTAGAAAGTCGACTGATCGATTTACAAATCCCGAATAACGAAATCCCGAATTACAAAATACCGAACTAAAAAATCCCACATTACTTAGCACTTTATTATTGGTTAAGATTTTAGAAAGTCGATTGATCGATTTTCATATACAAAATTTTGGTAAAACTATACGAAATACGTATTTTTTCTCGCATACCATATTATGATATCTTTTTACTATTTTTTTTTTATAATAAATCATGCTCAGCCTAAGGGGAGTTCCAGTCGTCTGGCAGGCGCCTGTGTCAACAATCTTCTTAAATTACAGTACCTGTTCAAGTGATTTTAACTCCCTTTCTGTAGTACCACTCATGTAACTTCGTTGCTCCGTTTAGGGTATGTGATATTTCTTGAGGAGTTTCGCTTTTACAGTTTTAAATTGTGGGTGGTGAGTCGTGCGATTGCTGAGTGTCTCGAGCATTTAAACGACAAAGACCCGACACACGATGTTGGGCGATCATCTTCAAAGATAAAGTTGGCGACGCCAACCGCCAACTATGTTGGCAGCAGCCACACACGTTCCCACATATATGAATCTGGTCAAATCATTATTAAATGCTTGGTGGAAACATAGTATTAGGGTCGAAAATGGATATCTACTTCAATCAATCTCATAAACTAAAACTAATAAGGTTTCCCTTTAAAAAATTAAGGAAATTTCCAAATACAACTTCACTAAAACAAATTCCAGTCACATAATTTTACCTTTAACAATCAATTAAGCACTTTAGACATGAAATTTTCCATACAAACACTTCATCAGTCACAGTTTGATAATTGAAACCTTTAACCAAATCAACCTTCATACTGTTGTTAAACGATACAATGCTACTAACTATTTATTTATGAACCTATCTAGGAAAACTTCTACAACAACAACAAAAAGAACTCTGAAAATAGTCAAAAGTAAAAAAAGAGAATATCACAAAAAATTACAAATTACTTTGAAAGCACGTCTCTTGGACATGCAGCAGCAGTTTTTAGGTTTTTTTTTTTTTATTTTACAGCAGCAGAACTGGAATGACGTCAATTCATCAAGTTTCAGAAGCAAACGCAATGCTATACAATAGCCAACCTCGACGACACGACGAGACGGCATCAAAATCAAAACCCATTTGGCTGGTAGTCACCATCACCACCACTATCTTTTCATAATGCTTAACTATCTAGGTATCTATCTATCTACCTCTAAAAACTAACAAAGACTTTTCTATATCTATCTATTGGCGGCACAGCGGGCAATTGTAAAATACAAATCACTCGAGTACTCTATAGAGCGTTTTGTCGTCGTCGTCGTCGTCGCCAGGCACATCATCCAAACATCTAACAAATTCTCAATCTCTATAAAACAGAAGCTCTCAGAGTTAAGTTTCAATTTTATGACCAAGTCGCGGGTTGTATATTTTTTCTGGCGAATCTATATGTATTTTACTCCTGGCACTTTTTCGCTTTTTAAAAAAATGAAAAGAAAATCTCATAAACGACAAAACTACGAAGCGAAACTAAAATGCATTAGAAGCTACACGAAGACGAAATTGAAATCAAACAAAATGAGACGCAAAAAAAAAAAAGAGTTAAGTGGACCTTCACACGTTATCATCACATGGCTTGAAGCGATACGCCTGATTAATGCATGTTTTCGTGCTTTTTTTTACATAAAAGTTGAAGAAAAATCAATTTACTTACCGCAAAAACACACTTCATTACAGTACGTGCTGTAATTCCAATAAACTATACTCAAATCAGACGAACTACGGTAGTAAAAGATAGACCCTACCCTACCGACCGACCATATATATATAACTCTGATGAAAGAAAACTCTATACGCAGTCATCATAGACTTAAAAGGTGTGAGTTTACTGATTTTATAGCTTGCAATAGTGATGAATTTTGGGTAGGTTTCGAATTCGAGTGAAGGTTACAGATATATTGAAACAGGAGGATTGGCTAGATTGTTATCGGAGCCTCATGTCAAATGGAATCGAACTGAGAGAGTGATGGAAAGTAGGTCAGCGAGTAATAGTTGAAGCACATGATTAAAACGAAGGCCTAATGTAGAAAATCAAGTAGCATAAAATTTAACTTACGAAAACACACAATTTCTTCTTTTGAGATTGTATATAGGTACATTGTTGACCAAGAATTTCATGTTTAGCCCCACTCTTCAAATCCATCCTAAGAATCAAACGACTGTTGTATCTTTGTTTCCCATTACTTTTTGAAATTGATATCGATCATGAGCATCAAAATTTCGGAAACGACTCAAAAATTTAATGTCGATACTCACCACATTTTCATCGATATAAAAGACGCCTTACCCGAATGCTCGATGGGAGAGATTCTTCTGAATCTTTCAATATACCACCAATCCAGAGGACTGAGACAAGGCAAAGCTCGATCATTTGCGATAAAAAAAAACTAGTATGCAACGCCAATAGGCCAAGACATTAGATACTAGTTCAGTTTGTTCAAACTCTAAAACAAGGTAATTGGACCACAAAAGAACAATAAACTGACGACTCGAACACAATCTCTATTTTCCCGAAAAACGACAAATAAGTTCCCAATGACTCCCTTCAACGAATAGTGAATGAAATGTGTACAATTCAATTTTTTTCAATTTCAGAATAATATTTTCGGACTTCGCTAAGTCCCGATAATTATCTGGAGTTAGCTAAGCCCATATTTACAATGGACATTATGTTCTTGCTGTATTTAATTGTAATGTGTTGTCGTTCTTTCACACAAGTCTATATGGACTTGCAAAAAAAACACCCCCTACTATATCTTTAACAAATCCACACAATACCTTGAATTCGATTCGCCAACGAGTGCAGTACAGTAAATGACTGTTTAAGATGGTTGGGACATGTAGAGCTCCAGCCCGTGAATTATATTAATAAAAGCCTGTGGTAACGAGAAGGCGGGAGGTCCCATCTCAGGTAAAGTGATCAGATTGATAAAAATCTCCGCCAACTTTTCTACGCTTGTGTGCGTTTTTATAAAAAAAATATAAGCTTTTTTTGTTACCAACTCAGTTTTATAGTCAGAATCAACCACCCTACAAAACTGCACTAAAACTTGGAGACCTTCAAAACTTTTGTCAGATGGCCCATTGAGTTTATCTCTTGGTCTCTTTGGCTCTTTTTTGAAATCTGGCACCCACACGATCAAGTTTTTGTGACCCAATTGTGTGTTTTTGTCCTGGTGTATTCGCTTCAA
The DNA here is from genome assembly GCA_951217065.1 of Baccha elongata. Classification (NCBI taxonomy): domain Eukaryota; kingdom Metazoa; phylum Arthropoda; class Insecta; order Diptera; family Syrphidae; genus Baccha; species Baccha elongata. Next base: position 251,078,031 of record OX578272.1, read on the forward strand.
ATATTGTTATCGGATTAGTTTAACGTATGCTTCTGGTAAGATCTATGTCGCCGTACTCGTTGTTGAGGATTCCACACATATTATGTACACTCTTATATGATCGAAAAGAAATTTCCCATCAGCTCTTTCGATTTCGATAATTTCAATGTTTTCCCACCATTTACATATGTATAGTAGGACTGCCATAATCATCAGGGTTTTATACAGTTAGTTTATTTCCTCCAGTCAAGGATTTAGTTCTCAACAGCTTTTTCTTTTTCAACAAAATATCGATTGGAAATAGTGACCCTTCATTTGATTTCAAAGCTTGGCTCACATTAACAAGTTTCAGTGTCCCAAATCTTGTAACCTTGTTATTTTTTTTTTTTTTTTTGCAACATTAAAAAGCAACATCACTGTTATTAGCATTTCCTTAATGTGGCACGATTTACTTATTTGCGTATAAAAACCTTATTAGGTAAGTCTAGCATCGCTATTAAGACGAAAGTACGTGATATTTGTGCAGATTTTTAATGTTTTCAATTAAGTCAGGAAAACTACCGAAATGACAATCTATTTCAAGGTTATGTATATACGGAAGAGCAAAGTTTAGTTTAAACGAAGATGAAGTCATGATGTATATTTCTTTACTTTTTTCCAGGGGATTCATATTTAACACTCCTTCTTCAAACCTTAGAACATTTAAAAATATGTAGGTATATATTTGTGATCGAATTTTATAACAATCCATCATGTCGGCATTTGTTTCAACTTTTTTTCTGGCTTATATGTACATAGTTGCAACAATGGTCACTCACTGTTTGCTTCCTTAATAATTTATCTGAATGTCGCAACAGCAACAAAGAAACAAGAGACCAATTTTGTTAGTCAGATATTCTTAATTTTTGAATCTAAAAACCGAATCAAATACGTTTTTTGACCTCCGGGGAGTATAATAATCATCTCATGATCACCTCATTATTCATACGGTGGAATTTTCGCGTGCAGTTTTTTTTTTTTGTTTTCCTTCAAAAGCTACTGAAGTAGCTCATTTTTTGAGAATCTTATCCAAATTGCATCATTTGCACTGTTGAACCCGTGTCGGGTAGATTTGTGATAGCCACACAAAATTAAGCTTCACTTTTTTTAATGGGCATAATTTGACAGTTTATTGTTCCTTTATTATGTTTAATTAGTTTATAGTGATTAAATGAGATATACGTGGTCTTGAATGCAAGTTAACATTAGTAAGGGGGTTTACAAATCATACCTTAGTTAAAATCAATAACTACTTTCACATCACTTTAATTTTTGCAGTTGGGAAAAAGAAAAATTTAATTTTGTTATTATTTTTTATATACATACATACAAACATAGCAATGATGAACTTACTTTAGACGATTGTATGAAACAACAAGAGAACATGCCGCGGAGCACCTTAACGGCAACACCGATTTTGACGAAATTTATTATCCTAAAAGCTCTCCTAAGCTTTATTTATTATGCAACCGAATATTTTGAAAGAAATATTTAAAAAAAAAAACTAAACCGATAACTATATTTTTCTTGACAAAAAATACAGTCAATTTTGATAAAATTTTATATGAGTTGTTTATTTCCGGCGATGTTTTTAATCGGAATTTATATATAGATAGATAGATAGATAGATAGATAGATAGATATATAGATAGATAATATGTTCATTCTTCACAAGAGAAACGGTTCATATTATTTTTGTTATTGAGTATGTTTAACGTTTCTAAAGTATACCGTTTCGATATGTGTTTTTCAGATTGAAGAATAGTGGTATTGTCGAAATCTGGAGCATGATTATTTTCGATTCCATGCTAAAGCAGTTTTTTGAGAGTTTTTTGATTTAATATCTTACTTTTGGTTCGATATTCTTTGTTTTAGCAGCTGTTTTGTTGTTCCGATGTAACAAACATCACAATTGTCACGTCCATTACCCAAACAGTTTATTTTGTATACGACATCTGTAAGTTGTTTTTTTTTAGTAGCAGTAGTTAGTTTCGTGTACAAAGAGTGGAGCGTTTTATTTGACTTGTACGCAATGTTTACATCCTTGGCCTTGTTTATAATTGTTTTTTTAAAACTTTCTGAAAGTTTCGGCACCTAAACCATGCTTTTAAAGAATTCTGGTTTCTTTTACTCTTTATCTTTGTGCGCTGTGTTTTGGTGGCGCTGGAACAGTTCTTGAATAATTATCCTTGGATATCCGTTATCAACAAGAACTTTTGTGACTTTTTCTTTGTTGGCAGGGTGAAATTTCTCGTCACTTATTTAAAAAACTTTGTTGACAAGATTGGAAGCCGTGTTTATTAATATATGTTTTGCTTGGTTTGAACGAAAATTGACGATTCTTCCAGACGAACCAGTACCAGTTGAACGACAGTCCGTTATTTTCACGATAGATTTTTACGTCTAAATATGCGATGGTTTTGTTTTCTTCCCTTTCCAACTTGAATTGAATTTTAGAGTTAAATCTGTTAAGATTCAACAGGACATTCTGAGGAAGACTGAAATCTCAGTCGAAACGTTCGGAAAACTTATGATTTTGTTTCATTAATTAATTATCGAGACCAAAAGGAGAGAAATCTTTAAATTTTTTTCACATAAATTCAACTAAATTGGTCAAAAAACAAACTTATATATAATTTATACATACAAATCTTACAAACGGTACCTCTGCCATAGAACCCTTTTTTTAAACCGAATATATTTTAAACAGCTGCATCAATTTTTACGAAATTTAATATCTTATGCCTTTTTGTTAAGCTTGATTAAAACTGCAAACAAAATTTTAAAGTGTTGAAAAAAGCATTTTTGGAAAAAAATATGTTTTATTTGTTGAAAAACTAAAGTATCCAAAAACATCTGAACAAACGATTTGGCAACCATAACATTTGAAACTTAGATAAATCCAATTTTTCTATAGTAAGGTAGCTTGTCACAAGAGCAAGTTCGTGCAACCCAGTCGTGCCCTTAAGACTACGGCCTCAACCAACATGCCTCTCCGCCTAGATGTAAGGAAGGGATGTAAATAAGATACCGCCCTCATAACAAAGTGAGGTGCGTAATGGGGTGAATAGTGTTTTGGCGGTTTTGTTCGAGTACCTACATCAAATCATCCACAGCATCTGATCGGCATTGTAGCGTCATATATAGATATCCGCAAATGTACTCGAAACACTACCAAGTGGTGGTTCGAGTCAATCTTATGTTTGACCCTTATTGGAACTATCGAATATTCAAGATACTTAAAGCATGTTTGGAGTAAAGTGTGCTATTATACCATGATTCTGGAGTCATGACTCTTTTTCAAATTACATTAGAGTAAAAGAGAAAGAGATGGTCTTTTCGATTTCTTCTCTCATTTGTTCTAACGTGTTTTGAAAAAAAGTCATGACCTTGGAATCATGGGTTTTGTAGTTGACGGTTTTGATCACCTTCTCCCCTGGGTGTATTGAGGTGTGGCAATCGGGTGCTATAATATGATGAAATTCCGTCCACCACAAAGTCAAACAGCTTTAGTACGTTATTGGAAGTTTTCTCCTGTGTCTTCCCATTATCCAATAATTTTAATGAACTTATGCTAATGAACCATCTTGAACAATTTCTGATCACGGGCCTGTCAGAACTGATAAACATTCTACAGTTGTATTTTTATATATGGTTTAGCTATTTTTTTAGTTCTCTGCATTCAAATCTAATTCGAATTAAATATCGAAAATGATAAAATAGAAAACCTGCCACTACTAAATTCTGATTTATTTAACTACAAATATTAATTTTTTATGTTCAAATGACAACCGCTTAAAAAATTCTATGTGGTTATTAAGGTGTCATAAGCAATTTATTAAAATTTCCACCACTTAAATTTACCAAAGGAAGTTCAATCCTGTGTTGAAGTGGCAAAGTGTCATTGAGTCATCATTTTGTCATTATTTATATGAGTGAAATAAAAATAAAATGAATCAAAGAAAACTTAACAAAACAACTCTATAAACTTTTTATTCCTTTCTTTTGTGTATTCGAAATGATATACCTTGCCTTTTGCATCGATAGGTATGGTTAGGTATAGGTCTCTCATGATCATGATCATGATCATGCCCAGAACAGGTAGAATTCCATTTTTGATCGTTGTATACCCTGAAACCCATATAGCTTCATACCAGCTTGAGCAAAAACTAAAAACCGAGGGCCAACCACCAGTCGCACACTGCTAACCGACAGATAGATATCCCAAGACCACTTGAGTGTCACTTACAAAAACAGAAACCAATAGAGAGACAACAGAGTGTGAGGGCCTCCAATGATCAAAAGTCCATATTTGAAGTGATCAAGTGATCGAAAAACAAAGCAAAACAACATTGTTGACGGATTTGGTTGCCATTTGTCTACGATACATTTTATTTTTGTTCATTCCAGTGCATAGCTTGACCAAAATTGTTAGATGAGTAAGTGAGATTGAACACGCTGAGGCAATTAGAGTCGATTCAATATTAGACACATTGGTCTGGTGGATTAATTTAATTGTAGGTATATAAGTGCAGTTGATGTGTGACAGGAAAAACAAAAGCCTTTGTGTTGATTTTGAGACTGAGAAATTGGAACATGAAATTATTATCTATGGTTTCATGGTTTACATGGTATTTTTGTTTAGCTATTAAATGTCCCATTTTTTGATGTTGCAGTTGCAATATGATATTAATTCTGCAGGAGTGTCATTTTGACGGTTAAAAAATATTATAATCTTGAAGGAAACAAGTAAAGAGGACGCATCATGAGAAGAAACTTGGCATGGGAAAGAAGCGATGCTGAGGAATACAGAACTGATGATTATGATATTTTAATAAGGGAAGGTCAATGAACTAAGTAGAATAATTCTGATATCAGACATACAGAAAAGAGGTCAAAGGAGTTTTTTTCTTGGAAACTAAAAATTATTCCATTTTATGGGATTATGAGGAACTCTTATTTATTATTTATTCTTGAGGTGTTAATATTTTTTTTATGAATGTTTACTATCAGAAGTTAGCCATCTCCTACGATAACCGCATGAGTGAGGAGAAATAGCTAATTCCATATTGAACATTGGAGAACACCCAACTTTTTATTGTTTTTTCTTTTGTTTGCCCTACATCGCAAGTCGCTTCTGAACGTCACATAATATATGTATATCTCTCTGGTCCTCTCAAACTCTATCTAGCTGACGTCTTTTTTTTATCTCAAGTCGTTGAAGATTTTCTTTAACCTGGAAACTTCATCTAAGAATAGGTGTGTCTCTATTGATCTTTCCTGCTTTGCTTCAAAATATTATGGTTGGTGATTCAAGATCCATTCGTTCTACTATACATACCCGAGCATTGAATTTTCTTAATAGAGGTGTCACTCCATGGTAGAGTTTTCAGATACACAAATGGATTTGAATATCGTAAATATAACTTTTACATCAAGATAGTTTTCATAGGCCTAGATGCGAGATTATTCTCCTTCAATAGAAAGTCGAACAGGAATATTAAGTGTTTTATTCAGGTTGTTCTTCGTTATTCCCGATACAGCAATCGAAACAGCGATTTCAAAGAGTTATTATAAAGTTTTATCTCCCCGCTAATATATCTTTGAACGAGCTTACAACAGTGACAAGATGGACATATTGATTGACTAATTCAACGTTAAGTGTATCAATATTCACGTTCTGGCCAAATTTGCAATGTGAATGGACTCTAGTTCACTTTATTTCCGTTAATTTGCTCGTTTCTAATTTTTTTTTATCAATTGGGTAGGTACTTATGTCGAATTCCTGTTACCAAAATTTATAAGCAAGATTTACACGTCTTTGCACGCATACTTAAAATATTTGGTATTTTCGGTACGTCAGTGGAGCTTTTATAATTCCGGCTGTCAAACAACAAGCATACAATCAAAAAAAAAGATCAATTTATTTCAACACTATCAATTTATAGTCTAAGAGCTAGCGACAAAAATACTTACGTCATTTGATAACGAAAATAATTGGTCGTATTATCATCTCCCAGCACTTGTGATAAATAATCCGGAAGTCTGCCAAATTGTATGGGACTTGTATGAGAAAATTTTTTCGTTGCTAACTAATAATGGGATCTTATAAAACGGCAAAATACAAGCATATTTTACTACGAGGAGAAGGGTTCTATCTCCCCCCGTTTAGCCAGTAGGTCCAATTTTGCTAACATAAAATAAATTTTATTTTTTTGAAAATTGCCCTTCCCGGCGAAGTGAGGGGAGATAGATCCCCCTCTCAATAGTGAAATATGCTTGTATTTATATACAAGATCCCATTATTAGTTTGCAGCGAAAAAAATGTGCCCATACATTTTTGAACTTTAACAGTGCATGGTGTCCACACCCACCACCGACGGGTTGGCAGACTTCTCGATTACATATCACACTTGTTGGTATAGATTATATTAGGGCTAATTATTTTCGTTTTCAAATTACGTAAGTATTTTTGTCGCTAGCTCTCCGTCTATTACTGTCGAGAAAAATTATTTGCTGAGAAAAAAATCTATTTTTTTTAAATAAATTTTTTTAAAATCAATTTTTTTTGATAAAAGGGATTCGACATAATTATATGTATGTATGTTCAAGCCAGATAAATGACAGCGCAGCACCTTGCCATAGTTGCGAGATCGTGTTTTACTGAGCATTCAGAATATTCTCCAACCTTATTCTGATAAGATGTGCAAGTTTGTTATAGTAACATTAAAACATAAATTGGTAAAAAATAGCTCCACTATGTTAACACTGTAAAAAGGAGCTGAAAAAATGAGGAAAGGGTTCATATCAATATTAGGTTCTTTGGTCTTCTCCAGAATATTGGCGCAATGTGAACATTTGGTCGCTGATAAAGTTTCAAAGACGAAAGTCACACTTCTAAGGTCGAATCCTATCATCATCATTAGCAGTTTGACATTATGAATGACAAATCACCCAAATAAAGTGAAAATATTTAAACACGAAAAGTGCCAAATTTTTGGTCGCGTACCCACAATAAATGCAGAATACCCCCGATATCTACGAACCTCGCTTTTTATTATTTTTTTTTTTTCAAATTTGTCATTTTGTTAAAACGCCCGAAATTAGTATTTTTTGGGCTATTTGACGAAATAAAAAATGACAAATCACACACGACTATTTTTTGGGTGTTTTGGTATTGGGCGATTTTATACAGGATTATTTAATTCGGGCAATTTGAGATTGTAGCATTTTTTAGGCAATTTTAAAATAATGTCAGATTGACAAATATTCTGGGTTATGTGACATTTTTGTGGTTTGGGTGAATTAGACTTGGGGGCTATTTAACATGGTTCCAAAAAGCTTGATATGATCCTAATGGCGATGTTTTAGTGACTAGCTTGATTAGACGATCCCCTTTCTTGTAAATAGGCAGAGTATATTGAAATTTCATTTGTCACGCATACTTGACTCGAATTGGCCAAGTGATTGGAGTTCTTAATAGTCAAGTCAACGTTAGCTCACCGAGGCTACTCGATGTCTTTGTTCTTGACTTTGTAGCCATCTATCAAGTTGATTGAAATAATCACTCTTTATAAATCTAAATTTATTTCTGCAGTAAAAATTTTCTAACAAATTGAAAGAAAATTTGTATTTGAATGTATCGACACCTACAGGCTAAACGGTTGGGCCGATTTTCTTCAAACTTGGTACTCTGTATTTTTAGAGTAATATGCCCAGGTGTATTTTTGATTTGTATCCTAGGTCTGAAAATAACTGTACCTGCCATATAAACGTAACAGATAATTAAATTTTTCTCGAAAAAAGTACGATCGACTTTGATAAAATTTAACATGACTGATTTTTTTTAAAAACGGTGATGTTTTTCGACAAAAAAAAATTTTTACAACTAGATTTTTAACGATACCTGCCATACAAGCGTTTTAGATAATTCCATTTTTCTCGTAAAAAATACGATCGATTTTTATAAAATTTCGTACAATGGTTTTGTAGCCAAAGGTTGTGTTTTTCATGTTTTCACAATAAGTTTACATATTAACGGTACCTGGCAAATAAGCCTTAAAAACAATCCAGTTTTTCTCGTGTGACTGATTTTTTTCCAATAATGAAATTTTTTGTTAGAAATTTGTTTTCAAAAAATACCTGCCAAAAAACGTTAAATAAACTATTTTTACTTCCGATTATTTATTATAGTTTCTTGCTTAGTATCCTAAGCCAAAGGTTAGTAATCTTATACACAAGAGAAAGTTTGTGCGACCCATTCGTGCCTTTTATTTTTAACTATTGGAATTAATATCTTGGTTTTATATTTTGGTAAGGAAGTTGCAGACTTTTTCTTGATCTGATATAACGCAAACGGAATATTGAAAAAATATGTTTATCTTAAGACATCATCTGTACTAAAGCTTTAGGTATTACGAGTATTTGCACTTAATCCATATATACATAATTAAAAACATCTCATTATATTCTTTCATTTCCTTAAATATCAGTGACACTAATCCACTTTTTAAACATGTACTTTTAAAACCTGTAATCAAGCTAATTGACAGCTTGACTGTCTAGCCAAAATAATAATCCAACATTAGCTATACCATCATCATCATCATCAAAAACCTTAACAAAAAGCTTTAACAAAGAACACTCTATTCTATACAATTATTAGTAGTGCCATTTTAATTTTCAAGCATGCATGACTAACATTTGAACTGCGCCAGCTAATGCCACTGCCATTAACCAACCATCGCATCAAGCCAAAAAAATAAAGTAAAACTGGCAATGGCTGTTAAACCCAAAAATAACATTGCTACCGCTGCTGGCTGGTGGTGGCGGCGACCTTGAACCAACAATCCAGTACTAAATTATGTCTCTCCAAATATGATCACACTGCAGATACGAATTCTTCTCGAGCGAATTAAAAAATAAAAAAAGCAGCGCATTTAACCTCCGCCACCTGTATAAGCTTTTAAAACCCTGATATTTTAGATCAAATAAACATCCACTCTGGCTTCCGAAAATGAATATGAAGAGTCAACATTTGTAAAACATTTGGCACGTAAATACCTACCAGAATTCTGGTAAAGAGGTAATTCTCCACCCTGTGCGTCGTCATCGTCCTCGGCCGATCTAAAGGATAATGCAGTGTGCATTACCAAAAATAACATTTACCTAAAACAAACGTGTAAAAGCTTTGTTTAGATAAAATGAGATTCCACTCTGGCCAAAGTAAGCCTGAAGTGGATTTATCCACCGAAAAAAATACCTCATTGTAAAAAAAAATAAATTAAAACACACGAAAGGTGTTCAAGACGACTTTCAAAGAGTGCTAAATATCTCGTCTCGTATAATCTTTTATTATTATCTTTAATGGAGTTCTTAATTTGTATACATAAAAACAAATGTAATTAAAATAATATATAATATTTTACGATTCAAAGTCATTTATGGGGATTGAGTTATATAGCAATCGATGGTCGTTCACTGTCATCACATCACGGAGTGGCTTAAATCGTAAATCGACATAAGAGCTGGATTATCAACTGCACGCTTGGGTGGTGGTTAAATATATTCAACTACATATTTACTATCAAAATATATGTGGTTTATTTTTAAGGTTGTACGATCATTTCAATAAGTACCTAAATAATAAATTACTTAAAAGTTTTTTCCACACCTGCAGAAGCAGTTCGATGGAAGATATTCTATATCATCGTTCTGGACATCCGAACTTTACAAAAAGCAAACATTGTTTCCTACCTTAATAACTTGTTGCAGCCAAGGTACCTATACTAATATTGTTTTTTTTAGGCCCCTTATTTAATAGGAATTGCCGCTAAGTCGTTTAAAAGTTGCAATCGAAAGAAGTGACCAGAGTTTATATGGATTCTATCTCCCTTAGGGCCAGTCTTTTCAGCTCTGGTTAAGTTTAATCATTGATTATTTCAGCTGGTAACCATAAATTCTGTCTTTTTAACAAAGTCTTAACCAGAGAATCTATAGTTACCATAGATTACGCTAACCAGCTGATATTCCATGGTTAGTGTCATCATTCCAGTCGGTTAACAGAGATTTGGTCTTTTCAGCAAAATTTTAACCAGAGAATCTAAGGTTAACAGATATTTCGTTAACCAGTCAAATTCTTGGTTAACCAAAGAAATTCTATGGTTACCTATTATTTTTTTCACATTTGTGTTAAATGATAAATAATATACTGGATAATAATTGATTATTATCACTACTAATCGTAAAGAATAAATTTAAAGAAAATGATGATCTACCATCTTAATAAATTCCACCCCTATATTTTATGTATATTGTTTTGTTTTCCTTTGTTCGTAAATGAATCAATTCAGTTTATCCATGTGCATCGAAACGAGACAGGCTGTTCTCAATTATTGACAAAGTATTCTATCTCTTTCTCTCGCATTCAAAAAAGTATAAAAAAACTTAACCAGAGATTCCGATTCACAACTGGACCACTGGAAAACTGGAACTATCTTTGGATTGAAAACCAAAATAGATAAAAGTCGTGTTTTGTTGGTAATTTTTAGTTAGTCAGCACTGGAAAGAACCAATAAAACGCTATATTCACTTTTGTATCAACTTTTTTATTTTATTTCAAAGGTAGTGTTCTTGACTATAAGTTTCAAATAATTTTATGGATGTGTCTGCAAAGTATGGCTATTTGTATATGTCGAGTTGATTAACTTGTACCCCACCTTCCACTACAAACAAATAAAAACCGGTAATCATTATTTAGCTTGAATATTACCAAATTAAATTCAAAATTATATAACTATATTTAAAAAATCTGCTTTAACCAATTTTTATTTGTTTTTAAGAGAAAAGTTCAAAATCATCAAAACTTTTTTGCAACTTTCGTAGGTTGAAAGCTTCTTACTTCCTCCGCAAAACGCGTCCATAAAGGAAAACACCATTGACGTACTAGATATGGACCGCCAGTCGGTTGAAATTTTCATACAAACAGCCAAGAAAAGTTGTTCCAGCTAAAAACAGCCTAAAAACGCCATCATCTTTTAGTGTTAAATACGTGTACTAATTTCGCCATTAGGATTTAAATGTAAACGATAATATATTCATCCGTAAGTAACTCATGGCATAAGGAGTGGATGTGTTTTGTAAAATAAAAGTAGTTTGATAATAATTTCCACCAAAATATTTCAATAGTAAATAATTAATAAAAAAATTCATATCACTGTTACGCAGATTCCCTGCTAGTAGTTGATGGCGCCCCTAGTTATGTTGGAACAGGCGTGAAGTTGGCTACTGGCGGTCCATACCTAGTACGTCAAAGGAAAACACAATGAACACAACCATTAACAATCAATGTATATGGAGTCCATGTCTTAAGCTGTCATAGGTGCCACCAACCTTTAAGCAAAAAATGTATTGACATTATATTTCGCACCAAAAATTTCTAGGCATTCCAAGATTTTATCTTCACTTTTATGTTCAATTTAATTACTGACCAATTTATCGCCACTTTTCGTATCCCATACAAAATTTTGCTAAAGTGACTAAACACTTACCAATAAAACACGCCTAAAATGGTGAAAAGACGAACTGTGGTTAACCGAGTTTCACAACAACTGGTTAAGAAAAGTCTATGGTGACCAAACCAGAGATTTAACCAGAGCTTAAAAGATCGGCCCTTAATCTAGAATCCAACCCAGTACCGCTAGCATGAAATGCAGAAGACCAATGGCATGGATGCCAAAAATACATCAAAACGATGGCAACCGATGTCCTTGGGTTTCAAAAAGAAACCCCCTTGGGTTTCAAAAAGAAACCCCCAAATTTAATATACAAAATTAAAAAAAAGACATATGAATGTTGCGTGTATTTTTTATATTGAATTTGCTTGTAATTTGCGGTTGTGTTGCTCATGTGGACGAAGAGCCTTAGTCGCCGCAAAGGATATGAAATTTAATTTCTGCAAACTTTTAAACGGTGATTGTGAAGCAAATTCTACCGTTGAAATCAACCGTTTAAAATATTGGGCAATCTAACATTAATTGTCCTAACAAATATGTCCTCAAATTTAACTATGAATAAGTCTAATAGTGTTTTCCATTTACAAAAAGATTTGCTCTTTCCTTCAAAAGATTTGATCTTTTTGCATTTTTGGTGTTTCATTTAAATGAAAAGAGGGGAAAAAGAGCAAATCTCAACTAGAAAGAAGCGGTCTCCCGAATTTGGTAGATTTGATCTAAGCACTGACACATGAAAACATTTTAATGGCGGATTTTTGCTTGCGCGTTCTTTTTTATCCTAAAACTATTGAATAGCTTTGTATTGTTTTACCTTGTTGGGCGGTAGAGTTATATTATTGCATTCAAGAAAATACAAATTCATAATGCATATATCTTACAACATGTTTCATTTAAAAGAGCACTTCTTGATTTTGAAGTCAAATCTTTGAGATTTAAATGAAAAACGCTATAAGTCTACAATGACATGTAGACACAGAGCATGGGGGGCGGGTTGCAACTCCCTGGCTGGTAGAATTTGGGAGATGCGAGTCTGGGTATATGCAATTTATTTAATTCAAACCTTGTCTTGTAAATTTACAAATACATTAGAATTTCGAAAACATAAAAACAAAAGTTCGGAAAGATGAACGTAAATATGAAATTTTTTATTGTGTTTTTAAAATAAATTAAAAAAAAATAATAGTTTCGTTTAATAATAAATTCATCTTTTCAGGATTTTATTGCACTTAAACGCTTACCCACTCCAAATCCTATATAAATAAGCTTAAGCATGGGATGGCAGGAGCGCAACATGCCCCTGCCTATACATACCTCACTTTTGTTTTTGACAAAAGGATGATCTATCTATAAATCGCCCAAGAAATTTGAGATAAAACGCCCATTTTTACTTTTGGGCGATAATTCAAAATGTCGAACTGCCCAAAAAGTAGGGCATTGTGATATTTTTTTAATTTAAGCGATTTGACACGGGTTAACTTAAACTGATAAAAAATTAAATGCCTCAAAATTTCCTTTTTGGGCGTTTTGACATATTTTCAGATTGGCCGAAAACATAGATTTTTGTCAGATTTGTGACGTTTCAAACTTTGGGCGACGACAAAAAATTGCCCAAAAATAAAACGCTCGAAAACGCCTAAAATTTTATTGCATAAACGTTTTTGTGCAAATTTTTTCATGTCTTCAAAACACTCAAAAAATGATGACCGTCCAAAGATAAAAACGAGAAATCCTCCAATGTATTTTGATTAATTACACTTATAATTATCTACACTATTTCCCAAAACAGAGTGACCTAAACAAACTTGGATAGTTATTACTTTTTAACTACTCTTGCAAAAAATCGCCCAAAAAAACAAAAATCGCCCAAAACCAATTTTTATTTAACTCGCTGATTGATTTTACTTTTTCTGATTATTTTGTTTTAACAAACAAATTTTGGGCGATTTTCTATTTTGATTTTTAGGCGAATTTTCTCATAGCCAATTTCAACTGCGATTTTCGTAAAGGTCTAGCACAGGAGATGGGCCAAAATTGTCTGCAAAATTCACTATTAAATTTAGAAGGTGGTATAGGTACAGCGAAACGACATTTACAAGCGACCCTCATTTCAAGCAAACCTCTTTTCTCAGAAACTACTGAAAATACAAAAAAAAACTTTGACGATACATTTTGTAGGACATTTTTTTTGGCTTATACTGCTTTTGAGTTATAAGCGAAAAACTTAAAAAGGTTAGTTTTTACTGACCTAGATTTTCCCACCTATATATATATATATATATAAACTAAGCAGATTCGCAAAAAAAAAAAACATCAATTTTTCATTTCGCCTAACAAGTTTTTCTCGATAGAATTTTAACATCACTTTACGTTCTCCCAAATAAAATATTCGTCATAGTTATAAACTATATTAGCGTTGGATGAATCATCCTAACTTGCACGAGACCTAAGCATTCCGTCTACCATTTGAAAATTTTTGTTAAAAACTTCATAACAAAATTAAATAAGAACCAAATGCTAAACCATGCAAACAGCAAAAATACAAGGAATGCTTTCATTGATTCATTAGCACCACAATGGCAATGGTTTTATTTTTGAATCACCTTTGAACAAAAAAAATAAAAAACATGAAAAAATAACTAAGTAACGAATCTCACGACCGCCCGTCCTAAAGAAACGAGAGAATCAAGAACTGCGCTGATGGCTCAACGTCGAGGCTGTGGCTGCTCAAGCAACTTCATTTATTTCAAATGCCAAAATCTGAAGTTAATAGGTCTGCATTCCCATCTTCGTCGTACTGATTCCACTAACACAACTTCAATTGGCCAAAATCATAAACCAGACAATAATAATTGCAATCGTTTTTTTTTTTTTTATGTATTTATTTTCTTTTGTTATTTTTTGTGGTTCCAAATGTAGGATTTGAATAAATTACCAGCAGATAAATTTGCATCTTGAAATATTCTCCAGACGAGAGAAAGAGTTGTCTGATGTAGCCTGTATGTCCGTTGGTTGGTTGGACCAAAAGAAAGACAATTAACACAAAAAGATACACAAAAGTATCTTACTGGCTTGAACTCCTGACCTTAAACTTTAAAGTCACCAAATCGATAGTGACGACGACCGACAAACGGCGCAGCACACAAAGATTTTAGAAACAGACCGTTGACGCCGCCGCCATCGTAATTTTAAAATGCAAAAATGGTGACGAGAAGGAGGCAAAGGAGAAGATCACCTTCAAAATATCAGAAGAACCCCTAAAAACAGAATTACCAGCTTTGATGGCGCGCTTGCGGGCTCTTGACTTGAAATTGGAATTCTTAGTCGACCTTGAACAAGTAAATTGCTGCTGACTGATTTTTAAGACAAATATTTTGGCTTTCATTTGTAGTGCGATGATTTGACTTGTTATATCGAGTATTACGCTAGCGTGCTGTGAAGAGGTGCTAATTCTGTCGACAGTCAAGGTTGAAGTGGATTATTATTGTATTTATATTTTTTTTATTCATCTTCTTCGGTTTAAGTATACAAGCATTCTTTTTGATTTCTAATGATGTTGAATATGACGAAGAACCAAAATCGTCATTCTTGATGATGGGTTGTTATTGCGTGGGATGAAAGATAAACTTTTTTAGGCAAAGAATTGATTTCTTGTTCATATAGATTATTAACTTATAATTTTTCAGCTGAAATACATATTAAAAATATTTGTCTACATACATTTCAGAGATATAATGCTTTAAATGAGCGTTTGTATATATTCCTTTCATTTTGGGGAATACCAACATCATATGAAGAAACTATACTTGGAACTGCAAAGAGACAAAGAAATTTTGTAAATGCTGAATGGAGTTATAAAGCCAAATCAAAATTTTCAAAGCATTGTCAAAGTGATCCTCTCATGATAAAGATGAAGTATCAAAAAACTCTCTGGTCAAAAATAACTCGCAGTAATGGCGCCCAACGTGTGACCCCCTTCTTGCGAGCTTAGTTCCCTTACTTTGGTCCAGTAGAAACAGAGGCTACACACTTGTCAATGCAGGGTTATTCAGGACAGAAATAGGTAGAAATGGTGGTCATTCTGTGTTAGAATAACCAAATTACCGCTTGGTGCGCCGTTTCGATACCAAAAACCGCCGTTTCGATACCAAAAACTCATTTTTTTTGGTGGTAATTACGTTTTTTTTAAGACGTGTTGTTGGGAGTTCGTCCCTTTGTTGGCCTATAACTAGGCCTAGCTAGGAGTAGCGAACCCAGTATGGCTGGGTTCGCTATGTGCTTATCTATAGACAGAGTGCTGGGTGGATAAGGATAGGCCAGTCTGAGTTTAAATAATAAAGTTCTCTTTTGTTTTGTCAGTTTGAGAAAGATGTTAACTATGAGATGCTGTTTAAGGGAAATGCGTTTCTTTGGGAGGTAGTCCCTTTGTTGCCAACTTTTATAGGAAAACAAAAGATTCTCCGATACCTTACCAAAGGGAAGTGACCCATTCCTCCCACCAGACTTTATCCCAAGGCTTTTAGTTCCGATATGGCTGTCTTCGCTAAAAAGCCCATCTAGGCAGGGTGCTGGATGGCTTAGGGTAGGATCAGTCTACCCGTGAGATAAACCAATTTTAAGGAAAAACATGGTTTCCGCATATTTGACATAACCAGCCCACACGGCTAAAGATATGGTTCCGACGCAAGTCATGTAGTTTTCTTGAACTAATTAATCGGCCCATGGAAAAGGTGAAAAATTGCTATATTTTATTGCGTTTTATAACTATTTAGTCGCATTGAGAAAACTAAGCAGATTCCCTTAGCACACTACTGAAATTTTTTTTAGGTTGTCAACAAAGTACTGACGGACTGGCCAAAGCAGGGCATTGTCATAGATAGTGGATCTCTCTTTTTTTTCCCTTTCATCTTCACAGCTACGGCAGTGAGTATTGTGTGGAATATCCATTCTTGCTGCTTACTCTTCATCTTTCTCGAAGTGGCACAACTATAGTCAAACCATTCCATCTACAATTGAATTCGGATAGATGATGAGACGTAAAACTGTCCTTCATATACATATGGTAGGAGACAGCTGGTGCTGGAGATCTGGAAAGAATATTTTTCTAGACTGTTAAATGGCGGAGAGTGCATTCTGCTGCAGCAGAATACTCCAGCCAACTTGGACGATGACGATCAAATCATTCCTCCGACACGTCCACGTCCATCCGACAGGATAAAAAAACGATACCTGATGAATAAAACCTCGGCATAGTCATAGTGTGCCCCATCAACAAAAAGGAGATGCTCTGAACTATGCCAACTATAAAAGAACAAGTTGATGAATAGATAGATCTTTGGAGTAGTAAAGGACTTTGGCAACCTGGGCTCTACTATTACACCGCTCTTTCTTCAGATTTGCAAGACATTTAAGTAGTAATAGTCCCGGTCATCCTGCATGTGATGGTAGAAATGTGAATCTTTTCAAGAGCGGACAAAGATTTGCTTGTGTGCAGTAAGAGGACAATTCTTTTATTTTACTCTGAAGTTTAAGCCATCAATAAACGAAAGTTCGTTGAGTTTCATGTGATATTGACAAAAAGTACCTATATCCAATATATATCTAAATACCAATGGAAAAAAAAGTTTATTATAAAGTCCATCTAATACTTGAAAAAGACGAAGAAGATGAAACCTCAAGGAATTAGCAATTGAAATATTTCAGCTCATTTGCAAGTACCATTTCCGGTGGTTCTGTTTTGGTTTCCGGTAAAATAACATCTACCTATTAATTTGAAAATGGAAAGTGTCCCGAAGATCTTATAAGCCCCTCTTCCACATCACTGGGATTTCGAAGGAAATAAAGAAGAAGTCTATAAAAAGATTGATCTTGTTATGCAATCATATATAGAGGCTCCTCTGAGTGCTTGCTGGCTACGCCCTCGTCTCACATATTCTTTCGGTCCAATGAGAAACTTTTCTTTTTTTATTTTTTTTTTTTGAAGCTAAGTTATTGCAAAAAAAACAAGATATATGAACTTACATACTCGTGAAGCTTGCCCGCTGCTGGTGCTTCGATTCTCTGTACCCATCCATAAATACGTGCTAGTGCATTTTTATAGTTATTGTATAACCATTGAGTCTAGGCCATATGCATGCTTTGGCTCTGTACTGTTGCAGCACGATCTTTTTGCTAAAGATATATTATGAAATCTGATGTATATCTCTATATACAACAACCGCAACGTGACGTATATAGAAATATAGATTCAAATGTGTTTACAGCAAAACGTTCTACAGCCCTAGTTTGTGCTAGATTCCATGAATGCATCTCATTCTTTGACCACAGAGCAAAAGATGCATATATACAATTTATCTATATACATATACCTGCTGCTATGGCATGGAAGAGGCCTGCAATTACTTAATTTAGTGCTGCGAATGTAATGGAAGAAATGGCTAAAAACAAGAAAATGAAACTAAGAATTGGCACCGTAACCGGGACAAATTCTTTGTCTACTTCAGGGAGGATGTAATCTCTTTTTATCTTCTGCGTGTTTGTTAGTTAGATGTTATATAGATGTATCTAGAAATATATGGGTTCTATATAAGATCCAGGTTAAGCTGCTGACGGCAAAGAAGATGATGACAGCAAGATGATCATCAAAACGTTTCGTTTTCAATGACTTCCTACTTCATGAAGTGGAAATTGTTTTTCACGACACAGAGAAATATAGAAATTGAAAATTGCATCAACAGAAAGACGTTGAAGAAAAGAAGATTCTTTGTCTTCACTTCTATAAGTCATTTTGATATGACGATGACGGGTCTTTATAGAAGATTGCACTTTAAGCAATATTGCAATTTGTCTACATAGTATATAGAGTTGTATGTTATATGCAGTAGTATGAAGCTGAAGAGTGAAAAATGGTTCCCTGTAAGCTGTTTAACTATATGTATTCGTTGAATACTTTACTTATGGATTTAGATGATGGAAAAACTATTTTGAAGAAGATTCAGTGTGGAATGGGAATCACATCTTAGTCAAAATATTATTGCAGTACATTATAGGAAATTAATCGTAAATTTAGCAACATCTGGGTTGACTTGACAAACTAATCAAACAAGCAACAAAACAAGATGAGTAAATTTTTGAACGTTTCGAAAAGTTTGACTACATATATTTGAGTTGGAGTAACTTTAGGCACTTCTACTTTCTGATAGAAACAACCTAATCAGAAGTTATTGAAGTGTTTAGCCGTGTAATTCTCAGTTACGCGCATCGTTTCAGCTTGTTTACCTAACTTAACTTTTCTCCTAAAGGTGTGTTAAAAACAAACATTTCAGAAACATTTAAAAAACCATTTCAGAAACACTTATTAAAGAAAGTTGAAATACTTCAGAAACATTTCAAGGTGTGTATGTCCAACCCAAAAAACCATTTCAGAACCGTTAAAAAACTATTTTAGAAACATTTTTTAAATAAACAAGGTGTTTTTTAAAAATCATTTTTGAAATGTTTGTATTTGTTTGAAAAACATTTCACAAACATTTTATAAATAATGTTTCTTTTAGAACTGATATTTACCTAAAACATTTTTGAATCTAAAATGCTTTTTAAACAATGCTTCTTTAAATGCGGTGTGTTTTCCTGACCAAGGCGTTACCAATGACGGTCTTGCACACAAGAACGTGCTAATCTTAAAGATTAAAGAAGGCATCCAAGACTTTTTAACGAAAACTATTCTTGTTTATATATGACATCCGTTTTTCAGTTGAACTTGAACTTGTATGTGATCCCAAGGAAGAATCATCATTGAGATTTAGTTAGTATAATTTTTCGCTTTCAAAAGTAGTAGGTAGATACCGTGAAAAAAAAAATTAAGTTTATTAGTCAGTGGAAAAGTCAAAGTCGCCGTTAGAATTTTTAAATGGAGCTACACTAAAACGGAACCGGTAACGCTCTGTTCGCCATAAAACCAGTGTTGCATATTTAACCCCGTAGCAAAATGGGAGCATTGAACGAAGAAACCGCACTCTGTAGTTGTAGCATCTCGGACTACATAAACTTATGCCGAATGCAAAGGGTTTTGTTTGAAGCTGTAAACACTGGTAAGCACATTCATTGAACCGGACTAAGAACTAGGTCCGAACTTAGATAGGCAGGACTCCTTGGCATTTGTCATCTAAAATTAAATATAATTAATGACCAATTTTCAAAAAAAAAAAAAAAATTAATTAGTTTTGAAACAATTAAGAACGCCACTATCATCCAGATATATAGGCGTTCTTCGATTTTATATTTGGTTTAGATCCGTTAAGTCGTTAACGATAAAGTCAAATTAAAAAAAAAAACCTTATATGCCGTTATTTTTAGACCTAGAATTCCAATTCCGAAATGTCATGTTTGATTATTGTTATCTCAAATTTTAATTTTGCACGAATTCATAACTTACCTTTTATGCTTATAACATTAATCATCACCTAACTATAATCGTGCTGTAACCATAAGAATTTCGCAGTTCTTAAGAAGATAATTCTGAAGCCTCATTCCTCAGTTTGTTATAATGACTACGTAGGTTATTCTGCAACCAAAATTAATTTTTTTCAATACTTACTGCTGGAACTGTATGAAAAACATGTTCCATTGAAGACAGTTACAGTTCGTAACAAGAATTGTCCGTGGTTCACATCTGAAGTACTTAGTTCTATTAAAAATCGACTAAAATTGTATTCTAAATGGAAGCAATACCCTTCTGCCATAAACTGGGAGAATTTCTGTCGTGCTCGTAACCATTCAACGTTTGTTACTCGAAGAGCTAAAAAAAGATTTTTTATGTCTAAATTAAGCACCCACCAAACCTCTCGCAAATTGTGGAACAGTTTGCGTTCTATTGGGGTTGGTAGAAAGGAGGTTGTTGTTAACTTGCCTGACCCAAACGATCTCAACAACGCTTTCACATCAGATAACGTACAGGCTTCAAACTTTGCACCTAATACTAACATCTTTTATGGAGGTTCTAATGAATTTGACTTTGAAGTCGTCTCTGAGAATGAATTGCTTATCAGCATTCATTCTATTAAGTCTAATTCCATAGGTGAGGATGGTGTTTCTATTAAATTTATTAAAATAATACTACCTCAAATTCTATCCACTTTTAAACACAGCATCAATTTTTGTATAACCAGCTCATCGGTTTCCTAATTGCTGGAAGCTTGGCAAAATAATTCCTGTACCAAAAAAGCCCCATCCTTCATCTTGCGCTGACTTCCTAAGGTCTTTGAAAAACTTTTAGCGGAGCAAATATCTAACCACATCAGCCACCATAATTTATTAACTTCAGTGCAATCGGGTTTTCGCCCTAATCATAGTTGTTCTACAGCAATGGTTAAGGTACTTGACGACATAAGAATTCCGTATGATTTTTCCAAGGCTTTCGACCGAGTCAACCATGACATCTTGTGGTGTAAAAAGCTGAATTTATACTTTGGCTTCAGTAGACGATCGGTTCGCTTAATAAAAAACTATTTAGAGAACCGAAGTCAGAGAGTAAAAGTTGGTGACACATTTTCTGATTCGATGAATCTGCTTGCTGGTGTTCCGCAGGGCTCAATTTTGGGCCCTTTGCTGTTTTGCATGTTCATTAACGACCTTCCCCAAGTTTGTCATAGTGTTATGTTGCATCTTTATGCTGATGATGTTCAATTATACCTTTCCCGACCATTTAACTTGTTGGAGGACCTTATATGCAGGGTAAATGAAGATCTTTTAGCGATTTACAATTGGTCTTTGTGCAATGGGTTTACTCTTAATCCTTCTAAATCACAGATCATTGCTATTTCTAAAAAGAAATTTGATGTAACAAACCTACCACCAGTCTTCATATCATG
The DNA here is from genome assembly GCA_951217065.1 of Baccha elongata. NCBI lineage: Eukaryota > Metazoa > Arthropoda > Insecta > Diptera > Syrphidae > Baccha > Baccha elongata. Next base: position 251,099,428 of record OX578272.1, read on the forward strand.
TTGTCAACTTGAATTCGTTGAATCAGTCACTAATCTAGGCTTCAAAATAAATCGGAACCTTTCAGCCAACGATCATGTCAACTTATCCATCGGCCGAATTTATGGTGGTCTACGAAAGCTAAATCTTTACTCTGCCCTGACTCCTTTAGACACTAAACTGACGCTTATTAAATCTTTGTTACTACCTATCATTGATTATGCTGCAGTGGTTTACTGTAGGCTTGATTCACACTCCCTGCAGAAACTAACTGTTGCTTTCAATGACATGGTTAGGTATGTTTATGGATTGCGAAGATTCGACCACGTTTCTCATTATCATCAACTTGTCCTTGGATGTACCTTCAAGCAATTTCTTGATTCTAGATGTTGCTTGTTCTTACATAAGATTATTAATAGTAAAACACCACCATATTTGTTTGAAAAGCTCCGTTTTGCGCGATCTGCTCGAACTTTGAACCTCACAACACACTCCTTTAATTATTTAAATTCTTCGAGACTTTTCTTTGTTTATGCCATCAGACTATGGAACTCCCTGCCTATAATGATAAGGCAGATCATTGGAACAATAAAGTTTAAAAAAGCATTATTTCTGAATTTTAATTAATTTAAAAAAAAAAAAAAAAATCAAACAGCAAATAAATAAAATAAAAATATACACTCAGTTACAAAAAAAGTGGCGCAGTCATACTTTTTGATGTGTTGTTATCATTTTGACAACCTTATCCAAGGTATGCCCAGGCGAATTAAAGCTTTATTAGATGTTCCTGGAGGCAATACCCACTATTGAAGAAACAAGGACTAGTTTAAAAAAAAAAAAAAAAATTTTAAAAATGTAAAATTGAAGTTTATGCCCATTTTCCTTAATTTATGGTTTATTTCTAAGTTCTTCCTATTTTTTCGTTTTTTATTACATGAATGACTTACTTTTATGTTAATAAACAAAACTGTACCAGAAAAACGTTTATTTGTTTAAGTTACTTCAAAATGTTGCAAAATTTCAAGGTGCGCCACTTTTGTTGTAACTCAGTGTACATTCAACTTTTTTCTTATCTAAAAATTAAGTTATTATTACTAACTATAATGTCTTGAATTTGCTTATAATTATGTCATTTTTCTCAAATGTATCTAATTTTTCTGAAGTTTATTCTTTTATTTTAATTATAGTTTTAAATATTTTATAATTTTCTTTTTTCCGCAAAAAATTGTTTAAGCTTTGGTACTATAAAAGACTATGTCTTATTTGTACACCATTTTTAAATAAATAAATTGAAATTGAAAAAAAAGCGGTATAGCTATACCTCTGGTTTCATATCATGTATGTTTTTTGTAATGGACATGCATTTTAATTGATGCGGTGTTATATTTCAAAGGATTGACTTTTCCTATTCCTCTTCCTGAAAGATCAGTGCGTAATTCACTGTTCATAAAATAATAAAATTTTATTTTTCCCCATGGACCTAGTGCACATTTCAATGTAGTGTACCTCCTCAAATTTCAAGTGTTCTATAAGACGAAAAAAATTCTCATAACTCAAAGACGAATACCATAGACATTTTCTAAAGCAGCAGATTTATTAGAATCTTTAACATGATCTAATTCCTTGAAGTAAATTTGCACAAACATATTTCTACATAATGGTTACATGCATATAAGCCATGACGACGACGACGAAGTGGCAGGAAAATCGCCCTCCCTACGTACAAGACTCGTTGATCTTCACAATCAGTCAACTTTCATAGTGTGAGCTATTGCGTTCTTAAAAAAAAACATTCTAATAGATGCGATATTATATATTTTCACTCAGTTATATACATTTCCCCACCATCACAGCCTCACCAAGTCTAATCATGCATCAAACGATCGTGCGTGCATCACAAAAGCAACAAAGATAAACAAAAAAGCAGCGAGAACCGCCAACTAAATTTAAAATTGCTTTAGTGCTTTCAAGAATCTAGTAACCTAGTTTCTTAGTTTTTTTCAGTTCCATGTGTGGATCTGTAAACATGGTCAATCTGGTGGTGGAACTATACTGTAAAAATGAGAAACGGCAGGCGATGGCGTTGGGGTAAAGTGCTTAGAAGGCTGACTGTAAGCTGAATTAATAAAAATCGCACTATGAAGACGATGATGATATTGCCATACGGTGTTGGCGATGGATATCGTCCTACACTTTTGTTGAGAAATGTACTATATGGTTTGCGTTCTCCGACCTATCCCTCGGTTCTATTACTACCGTCCAGTTCATTATAGTGTCGCGTCATCGTTCGTCATTGAGAGTAATCTATAAAACAGCAATGAATTGCCCCGAAGTTACACAGCAGCTTCTGGGTCATATTGTAGTTACAGTAGTTATAGGTACACACGTTTGGTTCTTATCTTCAGCGCAATTTGTCTCAATTGACTGGCGAGCCATATTGGAACATTAGAAGACGCAATTGCTGCGATATGGGTGTTTGGTTATTTTTATGGTTTTTACTGAATAGTGTAAGATTCCGTGGAAAAATGCAATCAATAATATTCTGAGTTGCGCAACTATGGAAGTATTAATTTTTAGAATAATTTAAAAGATGAAAATAACTATAAGTAATGCCCAGTTGCACTAAACTATTATTATTATCGATATAATTAATATTTATGGTATGGTAAGCTGCAACAACATCAGCCCTAGGCGTGTTATTCACCACACGAGGAGCTGACAGTGGAGTGGAGTGAATTAAAATAAGGATTCATATTGAACACATTCAACGTCGGCTTTCTTATATTTTAAAATTTTAATGCCAAACTGTCTTGTAATTTTAAAGAATGTTTTAAAATAAATGTTATTTGGTACAAACAGAGATTTCAGTTTATTTGTCTTTTGAAAAGACTCGAAAGACTTGCGTCTACCCAAGCTCATTCTTTCTTGAATCTCAACAATTAAGTTGCCAAGCACTTAATGCACTTTGCTCCGAATTAACTGGCGAACTGTACTTCAAAAATTTCGTGAATATTATTCCAACTTCAAAAGTCAAAAATCAAATTGAGATTCTGAACCATTTATGAAATTAATGGCACTTTACAATAATTAAGGTTCAATTATTATGGCCTTCACTATACCATTACTTTTAGTGCCACTTGGTGTAGTGGTAAGTGTATCGGATTATCACGTAAGAGATCTGGGTTTAAACCCTGATGTACCTACACCTAAGAGAAAAAGTTTTTATTTTGAAGAGTGACATATAATCCAACCTCCAAGTACTTATTTTTGCATGCACTCTCTGTACATCTAACGTTCCCAATACGATTTTTCAAATTCAGTAAAACTCCTACATAAAGAACATACCCGCTCATCATGCTATTTTTTTCCATTTTATTTAATTTCTATTTTCAAACTGTCTTAAAGAAGAGAGCTCTGATTATAGAATTCCATACCCTAGTTCCAATGCACGTTATTTGAACTGCCAGAGCTGATAAGGTATTTATTTGCATCGACCTATTTTATAGGTCAAAAAATACTACACCACAACTGCAACCATTATTGAGTGCACCATCATTGTCTCAGTGTATCTACATAGAGACTCTATATTGAAAGCATTCTCTATCTCACTCTTGTAACTTAATAAAAAATTGATTAGAAAATGCAATTGGAAGCCTCAATTCATTGCAGACATATGTTGCTGCCCGCTGGCATTTTTATATGGAATAACCTCGCACTTTGAGTAGTCGAGTTTATATAGCCAAAGTTGGGCGGACGATCTCGATCTCAATTGCTATCGATTATTCGATCGCTCTGTGTGATCTTGAATAATCCAAAGTGAGTTCCCATCCCAAGCATTATATTGTGCTGCGTACTTGGTACATTGTTTAGTAGTAAATGAAGCACAAATAAAATTTGTGTTCGTATTTTTTAAGCTTGAAGTTTTTAGTACATAGTTTCATTTGATATAAATTTATGTACTTTTGCACAAAAGAAATGTTTAAATGGTGTGGTCATTCAATGATGATCGAAGATCGATTAATATCAAAAGAATCAATTGACCTATTTTTAATTGTATCTGCATTTTAATTATAATATTTCACATACTAATGCATATAACAGTTTCCAATTGCAATTAGTTTATAGACCCATTCCCAAATTTTCATGTATTTTTAAGTTTTGTAAATGCATATCTAACGACACAGTAGTATTTGATTCCAAGTTACTCTTTGTGCTCTTTTCACAGAATGTAGTCATATATCTAGATTGGAAGTTTTTTTTTGAATGCAAGTGTCAATCATGGATAGTGGGAGTGGCATCGGAGTATGAACCCCTATAACAACAGATGACAGCTTTAAATTTTTCGAAGAATCAAATTTTACATGATTGTTGATTCTGCATTGGAGAATATTGTCAAGATCGGATTTTTTGACTTATTATCATACGCCAGAGTTCCAGGACAGGGTTGTGAATCTGAAAATGAATATGAAATGCTGACGTGCTCTCGTCATCTTAACAATTTTAACGGATTTGAAGTTTCAGACAGAAGATCATTGATGAAAGAGACAGGCGGAGAAAACAGGACCCATAAGACGCATTAGCATTTATTTTGTGTTTTTTAAACTTTCTAACATACAACACTAATACTTGTACTATTAGTTCTACTGCCTCTAGATTTTAAAGATATTTTTTAGCAATGGTCTCGAAATTGTCTCGAAATTGTCTGGAAAACGTACTTCTTGCAGATTACCCATCAATCCACCAAAATTTTATATCTTTTTGCTTTTTCGATTGACCTAAAATGTCGCCTGGGCACCATTTTAAATGAAGATTGCCTTGTAAGAAATAACCGTCTTTCCGTCGAATCTGATTTATTCCTTCTTTTCGGTCAGTTAATACAGACGCATAGATCCCAGTTTGTCTGCTTTACCATAATTATCAGGCTTCCAGAAAGAGCAGACCTCCTAATTTCGGAATATTAAACATGGGAGGTTAACTGGCCAACTGAATACTGGCTGTTGTTGCTTGTATTTTCTTTCTCCTTTGCGATGCATTTTCGACAAAATTCCATGTACGATCTCTGACTAAGACATAACATTTTGAGGTATATTCAGGTGAATGGTGAAGATAAAGTTGCATTTTAATCAGCTCACATTAAAAATAAAAAAGAACTGTTCTAATTTGTTTTAATTGTTAAAATTTTTATATTCTTGAGTAAACTACTTTTTTAAAATAACTTATTTAACAGATAAAATGGAAGAAAAATAAAAATAAACAATAGTGTCTAGAAGGAACATTTTTTTTTTAAACATCTGATTCATAATTGATTATTTTGTTATTTTGCAACAAAAAATGATCGGACTTCAAATTATTTATGAAATAAATACACATATTGTGTACCTAGGTTATGCTTACATACTTATTTTTGTATGTCTTTTTTTATTTTATTTAATAGAAATATAAATGTTCTTCATTAATGACGTTAACTAATAATTTTTTTTTTATAAATTAAAACAACTTAAATTTGCAATTTAAATGTGAAGAGATGTGAGATGAGAACGTTGTGTGAATGTGTGTTGTGTGTGAGAACAACTATTACTATAATGACGACGAATTCGCTTTTTTTTTAAATACCACAGATACGAGAGAATAAAATGATTTACGTGAAGGCGCACTGCGCCGCTCCCGCTTCATCATCATTTGCATCATAGTCTTCGCTTGGCTGAACATCTTCAAGGAACACCTCCTGGACATCGTCACCTTCTGGCATTTCAAATGGTATGCGAGGTGGAAGGAGTTCCTCTAGTTTTTGCATTTCTTCTTCACTGGCAAAGTAATCTGGAGGCATTTCCACAAGGAACGAGATCATAAGGTCTCCCCGCTCAAATGGATTATTCCGTTTGGGCATACCTTCACCTCTGATGACTTTCATGGCACTTGGCTTGATTACTTGACCGGGTTCAGTCTGAATCACAAGCTCGCGACCATCCAAATGCGTAAATGTATACTGCAGACCACACAATGCCTGAACGAGAGAGATTGTCACGTTAGGCAAGAGTAAGTCGTTGAACTTTCGCTGGAATTGCTCATGTTGTTCTTGTTGAAGAATAACTATTAGATGCCCTCGGTCTCCTTTCATGTTCTGGTGACCTTCCGAACGAAAGGGGATTTTCTCTGCGTGATTCATTCCCTTTTCAATTGTGACATTAAAAGTCGCTTCCTTTTCGATAAGACCCTTGCCAGTGCAGGACTTACATCGGAATTCCTCTTGAAATAGCTTACCACGTCCATGGCATACATCACATCGCTGTAATGCAAAATTTTATCATAAGATAAATTAAATTTAATTCGAATAAGAAAACATACCCCTGATACAATGATGCCCATTGTAGTGCGATAACCGAGGCCTCCACAGTCAGAGCAGGGCTGTTCTTTAGTAGCATCACCTCCAGCACCTCCACAATCAGCACAAAGTTCCATACGGGTGTATTCCACCGTCTTGGATGGATTGCCATTATATAAGTCTTCTAAAGTGACAGGAAGTGCAATCTGTAGATCGTTGGTACTACCAAATGAGAAAAATCGAGCGAATAGACTCTCTGGGTCCATGCCACTGCTGCTGCCAGTTCCTTCTTGTAATCCTTTCATTCCGTACCGGTCATAGATCTGACGTTTTTCCGGGTCCGATAAGACTTCATAGGCAAATGAAATTTCTTTGAATTTATCACCTGCTTCGGGATTTTTATCGGGATGGAATTCCTTCGCAAGTTTTCTGTAGTTCTATTCAAATTTAAATTAAAACACAAATAAGTGTTATAAGACTTTTGTACAACAGTGTATTGTGGAACTCATTTGGAGTTCGCCATTTTTCATTTGACTTTTTCCAATTTTTTTTCTATTCACACACAAACAATATTTTTTTATTTTATTTTTGTTACGTAAACAAATACAATTAATTATGGAATGATTTCAAAATGAACACAAAGAGTATTTAATCATTTAATTAAACACTTACTTTCTTTATCTCAGCATCTGTTGCATCTTTGTTAACATCAAGCAACTTATAAAGTGAGACATCGCTTTCGTCCATTACAAATTAGTTCACTAAATATTAATTTTACTATAAATTAATCGGATATTTTAGTTTAGTTTAATTTAAATTGTTGAAAGTTCTTTATGAAAATATTAAATTGTTGACTAGTTAGTGAATTTTTGGCGATTTTTTTACAGAAAAATTGGAAAATAAATCAGGAAAAATTATGGAACTTCAACAACTTCGGCAAAATTTGGACAGTCGTGAATCGGCTCGGCCGTGTTTTGACATCCAGTGTTCTTAGATGAAGTTGTTTTGTGTGGAATGTTTATTTGTCAAAAGTTCTTAATTCAGCACTTTTGTTACTTTAAGCCTTGTACACAACGTGAAGCACTTGCTGCTCTGACATTTATTTTGTATATTCGAAAAAAGTTCGAATGCACTAGGTAAATTTGTCTATGTGGCACAAAAGGTATGCCACATGCTTGATTCTAACAGAATGAAACTGTTTTTGTTTATCAGAACAAATAAATTCAGATTTCGTCAGTAACTACTTTTTATTCTTGCAATGAATTTTTTTAATAAAACAGTCAAAAATTCAAGTAGGTTTTGAGTTTTTTTTTGGTTTGTCAAACTATAAGTTCATGGTGTAGAACAATTTCATTTTAAATATTAGTTGGGAACAAATTATAATAAAAGTATTGAAAATATAAAAATCTGAGTCAGAACGGGAAACAGAGATGGATTCTTGTGTTGATTTTTTATTGCCTTTTCAAAACTTTAATATTTGATTTCTTCTTCCTTTCAAAACCAATATTTTTCTTCTAGTTTTGTTGTTAATAATGAAACGTTTCGTATAGCCATATTAATGGCAATTTGCCATGCCATTACTGCTGCTTTTCAGAAAAACTAAAAAAAAATTAATTTGGCTTAAAATTATAGTCGATTTAACTCGAAACTAAAAGCAATTTAATGTGAAACTTGGTTAAAAATACGTTTTTACGTATTATAAACGGCATAAAGTATACATTTTCTTAATGAAGTTGTCTAACTTTAAAAACAGCAAACCTTTGCACACTAAAATCTCTAAGAAAATGACAGCTCACTCTTTGAAATCGCTTTTGTGGAATGTAACTACACATAAACACTGCATAAATTAATCAACAACCCCTTTCAGTGGAATAAATAACTGGAAGTTATTGTGTTTATTCTTGAGTAAAAGTTAGACAACTGTCTAAAGTTGAAATAATGTTAAGTGGTGTCACGTTAATTCCTCAAATATAGGTTGAGCTTTAATAGGTTTTCATATGAATAAAATGCGCTTAGTTTACACAAATGCTTCAGAATGAGTTATTTCTTTCTGTAATTGCAAATGACTTATTTGTGTCTAGAATTATTCAATAATCACATCAGTTAAGCTCTTGCTAAGCTTCTAAAGATCTTCAAAAATACACTCAAACTACTAGTCAGTTTATATTAATCCCATTTTTATGATTTTTAAAAAAATTGAGTTTTTAAAAGGGCACGGAACTGCAACAGGATTGATATTTATTTGTAAACATTTTTTTCACAAATTCGTTAAACGATTCATTTTTAGTCTCACTCACTTATTTATATACATATATATTTTTTGTCTTAAATTAGAAGACATGATTATCATTTATTTGTAGTTTATTTTTATTTTTGCAAACAAATAAAATAAATTTGAAATTAACTTTTATTTGATTCACAAAATGTTAATGTGGCTTTAGTACTTTGGACATAGCTCTCTTGATTTCGAAACAGTTTTCGAAGATCTCGCTCATAACTTATGAGTGGTCGGGACCGCTCATAAATCTTCACTAATATTGGTTGGTGAGTAGACTTATGAAGCTCATAAGTTAATAGCGATCGGTAAATACCGCCCTAAAAGAAACTAATTTTTTGGGCTACTGTTTCTTCAAATGTGTTTCTATTTCTAGAGAACAGTTTGACTCATCGCACATTGAAAATGGCAACTAACTGGGAAAAATGAATAGGGACAAAAATATGTGCTTTTAAAATATTTCTTTGTATTCTGAACTTATTTGCACTCACAAATTTCACACATTTATTCAATTATTTTATCACAAACAAAAAGAAAACTATGAAATAAAAAATGTTTTTAATTTCGTTGTTTTTTGTAAAAAAAAAAAAAGATAACTTTTATGAGCCATAGCGTTTTTGATTTGCCCGCTTGCTTTCCCGCTTTTTGTTCGACTGTTTGATAGTACAACACAGAGAACACAACGGATGAAATTTTAGTCACACCACCAGGGTAAATTATGTTTGAAGGAGTATTTAATATAAGTGTATTTTGTTCCAATTGGTCCTTCGCGGTTAAATAATAACCACGACAAAATTAATATTTTGACCAAATCGAACATACCCTCTCTTAACAAGCTTGGCAACGCGATGCACTTTTTGACAGCTTTTTATTTTGCAAAACAAACAGATTTGTCGGCCATTTTTGTGAATGTCAGCCATCACGTCATTTTGTAGTTTAGTGTGTGTCAAGTAATGCAGAAAAAAGTCAAAATATTAAAATTAAATTCCAAATTTCTCAAATTAAATTAAAATTTATTCACAAAAAAATATCATCAAAATGGAAAATAATATCCACTTAAACTTAATAACACCAGAATGCATTAGCACGATTCCAATTGAATCCACAATTAATTGCACACTCAACAACCAAAACAATTATTCTCCCGCTGAAAAGAAAGACGCTGAAAATGTTTCCATTCCTACAAACACAACACTGGTTTGCAATGTCGATGGAATAGAAAAATCAAAGGAAGCAACTTTCATTGGGCCAGAAGAATCACCAGACAAGCAATTAGAGGAAAATATTGCTTTTGCATCAGCATTGAATACTGCCGATCGGCAAGTGGATAATAAAACTATCGCTGCCGATGAAGATGACGATGACGACGAAGACGATGCCAATTATGAAACAGACGAAAGTGATGAAAATTCATCAGACGATTCGGACTTTTCTGATTTGAGTGGACTCTCTGAGGTATCTGGCAAAGAATGGAAGCCAGTTGCAGCGACAAAACCTATAAATTGGGTGCAAAAGCAAATACATTCAGGTGCAAATCCAAGAGATTTATTATCTCAGATTTTGCCAAATGGTGCAGCAGCTTCACAAATTGCTCCCGGATTAAATGATATGACATTGTGGCGTATTTTGGCAAGTATGTTATCAGAACCGCCGAGACGTCGAAAACTTCGCACTGTAAACACATTCGACGACGTCATTGAATTGGTAAAAGCATCAAAAAATATCATCGTTCTTACCGGAGCTGGAGTTTCTGTTTCTTGTGGAATTCCAGACTTTCGTTCAAGTGACGGAATCTACAGTCGTTTGGCCAAAGATTTCCCAGATCTACCCGATCCGCAGGCAATGTTTGATATAAATTACTTTTCTCGAGATCCACGACCATTTTATAAATTCGCTAGAGAAATCTACCCAGGACAATTTACACCGTCACCTTGTCATCGTTTCATAAAATTGTTGGAAACAAAACAAAAACTTTTACGTAACTACACTCAAAATATCGACACCTTGGAACGTGTAGCAGGAATAGATAACGTGATTGAATGTCATGGATCGTTCTCAACTGCAAGTTGCACTAAATGCAAATTCAAGACTACAGCCGATGCAATTCGTGAAGATATATTTGCCCAAAGAATTCCCGTCTGTCCGATGTGTCAGCCAAATGTAATGCATAGTTCTGATGCCTCCGATAGTGTAGCAGAGGGTGATTTGAAGACTATTGTCGAAAATGGAATCATGAAACCGGACATTGTATTCTTTGGAGAAGGTGAGTGTACATTTTAAATAAAAAATTATGATCTTACAGCAGCTGTAACCAAAGTGTGGTAGGTAATCAAACGTTGGTGTTATAATATGTGTTTTCCTATTAGAAAAGTTAAACAAGCAACTCGTTGTCATTGCGCATCCCATCCAACAGATTGAGTTTGTTTCTCTGTTAGATTCCATTTCCAGCCATTACTAGCAGTTAATATTTTTGTGGCTCGAAAAACTAAACAAGAATAATGCATGCCAAAAGCAGGCAAAGGAGTGGAGGTAAAAAAGTAGAAATTTGAAGAGAATGTAGGAAAATGACGGGTCAGAAGTTGGTAAGAATATTTACTTCAGAAGTACTAGCGGACGCTGCAAATGGAAATGCTGCTGGCCATAACATTCCCACCCTTGGAATTTATGGCCTAATTCACTTCGAAAATGTTTGTTTTTGTATTTAATTCGTTGATTTTTTTCAACGATTCAGATCTTAAAACTTGTTTGCAAGTTCTTGCAGTTAGCAATCACACCATATGCAAGCGTTAATACTTGTGCAGCTTTAGCTTGTAGCCTTTCAAAAATTTCGATTCTAAAACATGCGTGCAAGTTCTTGCATTAAAGCGCAAGCAATTGTCTCATTTGGAAACGAATTAACACTATTCAAGAAAAATAATTGCAGCAAGCGTTTACAAAATTCCGATTTTAAAAATTGCGTGCAAGTTTCCTTAGAGAGCACTTTTACCATGCAAGAAAAATCACTTGCTGCAAGTGCACACCAATGAAGCACCAATCACTTGCACTTGCGTGCAAGTTCTTGCATGGTATACTTGCTGCAAGTGCAAACAATTTAATATGGTTTGTTCACCCCATACAAGGAAAGTCATTGCGTCTTTTCCTTTTGCATACAAGCCAATTTTTGGCTACAACTTTTTTCCGGGCGCCACACCATGCAAGCAGAAGCGTTTCATGCAAGTAATCACTACAGTCAGTGTGTGTAGGCGGATGTGGTATTTTATTTTTTTTTTTACATCAACGCGTGGACGACGTATTCAAACAAATTAAAGCAATTTTCTTGCATCTTTAAGAACAATATGTATGCCTTAATCAACTACCTATGCAATTCTACCAGTTCTTCATCAAACTTTAATATTCATTTTAATTGTATTCAAATGAAAGCTTAAAACAAAAACCATTTTCGCATATCGCTTTAATTTTAGGTCTTCCTGAAGAATTTCACACAGTTATGGCCAGCGATAAGGATAAATGTGATCTTCTTATTGTAATGGGTTCTTCCCTTAAAGTGCGACCAGTAGCACTCATACCCAGTTCGATCCCAGCAACAGTACCACAAATTCTTATCAATCGCGAACAATTGCGTCATTTGGAATTTGACGTTGAACTGCTAGGCGACTCCGATGTTATTATCAATCAATTATGTCACAAACTCGCTGAGGACTGGACTGATATATGTTTTGATCAAACAATGTTATCAGAAGCAAAACATTTGGCACCACATTCAGTCGAAGATGAAACTGTTGTAATTAGCAGTCTAGATACCGATACACAATCAGTTAAATCTTCCACATCTACTGACACGGCCCTCCGTTCGACGGGCTACTCTGATTCGGGTTTTGAGAGTTCCACATCATCGATGATGCAACCGATGATGGGTAGACCTGATGATATGCCATCGTGCAGCATGCCAACACGGGCTAACTTTTGCGATATACCATTGTTCAAAGAACAAGATGATGTTGCTGCTATAACAAAGGTCAAACATGGTATGCTTGATTTGGATAATCGCGAGGAGGAAGGCTATGAGCCGGGCATTGAAGACGAAGAGATTGAGGGTTTCAGCTTTGACGGTCGTCTGCAGAAAAAGCCTGTTAACTATAACTATCGTCATTTGTCTATAGATTCCTCAAAGGATAGTGGCATTTGCGATTCATCGAATTCAGTGTCTTGTGGAATAGTTGGCATAGGAAATGGCATTGCTGCAAGTGAAGTTGGTCGCGCAGGTGGAAATGGAGTTTCTAAAGAACAAAATAGCATGATTTCTTCAATAGAATGCAGTCCTTCAACCAGTAATAACCGAAGGAATCCAGCTTGGGCTAGAAATAAACGCTCAAAACGTCAAACTGCCGCAGAACGCTTAATTGATGGAACCTTCTACTGTCACGAATCTACCTGTTCGTATATATTTCCCGGTGCACAAGTTAATTTGAGCTCAGAATCAGAAGAGTCTGATGAAGCTGATGAGGACTTTGAGGATGAAGATCAATTGTCACCTCTCATGACATCAGTCGATGACTTGCCTCCACCGGATACACCTGTTAAACAGCAAACTGCTAGATCCAGTGTCAGCCCATCGCCAACTTCGGTAAAACGCGAAGCACCCACTGACACAATCTCCGTAATGTCTACTACGCTTGATAATGGCCCGCCCGTCAAAAAGCGAAGAAACCTACTCACTGGCAATTTGCGTCCAGTTGAACCAGCTGCTGAGGAAGTGCCTCCGCAAATATAAACCCGATAAGAGCGTTCAATGTTTTTTTTCTATATTATCCTTATTATTTATGAAATTATAAAAGTTTCTAATCGTCTTTAATTTTTGTTTATCAGCCTTAAGTTTAGCGCGGTGGCATCGGGAAGGTTTGTTTTTTATATTCTCTCGATTTAGGAAAATTAATTAAAAAAAAAATTAAACAATTATGTTAAAACTTTATTCTTAAATTGTGTTTTACTATAAAATAAGCTGTTAAATAAAAAAAAAATAAATAACGTTCAACAACAATCTCTCTAAATATGTCTTCAACAGAAATAAATATAAAAAAAAATAGCACAAATCACAAAATAAATTTGAAATTGATTAAATCAAGCAGAAGACAGCAAAAAAAAAACAAACAATTTAATATGCAGTTTAATAACTTAGTTTATAAAAAAAATAAAAAAAAAAATATAATAAATAAAATAAAATTATTATCAACGTAGTTAAATGTCGAGCAATCTTTTACAATAAATAAAAAAACAAAAGTAACTATATAAACAAATACACAATTTTGTTGTTTATTTAATTTTTTTCCAGTTCTTATTTTAGATGTTAAAAGTATAATAATTATTTCTTCTTTTTGTAACTTTTTCTTCAAAAGTTTTTCAATAACAATTTAATAAAAAAATATATATATTGATGTAGCTGTATTATTTGTTATAAGTTATTTAAAAAAAATTAAAAATAAACAAATAATAATTTTAATACTAATAAACTCGAGTGCATTTCTTTGTGGCGTTCTAAATATCGCTGAGTGCTCTTTTTTTTTTTTTAATTTCTTTGTCTTTTCTAAATAACTTTAAACAAAGTTTATGATTCTTTTTCAAAATTTTTTTTTTCTTTTATACTCTTTTCAGTTCAGTTTAAAAAAAAAATATATTAAATAATAAAAAACACACCGAAATCACAGTAACTAAATTTTATTTCTATTTTACACACAAAATATAAATTAATTTGTATGTATACATAAATTGCTTCAATAAAAAGAAATATATTATTTTTTATAAAAACAGAAATAAAAATGTTTTAATTTTTTTGTTTAAAAGACAAGTTGGAATTGTAACGTCTCAATCTGTGACTTGACTTTTCCTGACTGTTAATTTCCATTTTGTTGTTGGCCGTTCAAACTCACGATTCTTTTTATGAAAAACAGCTTCGCAAAGTTGTTTGATGTTTTCTACTGAAAGTGGCCAATCTAATTCTATTTAAGAAGCTTATCTCGAAATCCAACAACTTCAGTCTCGTTTAACACCACTTCACCATGCAACGATGACAACGTTTTACAAGAGCCTACTACTTCCTTGTGATGTTGGCCAATAATTTCCAGTATGCGAAATAAGACTGAGATTTGAATTGGCATCGTATGAAGGGAGAATTGTTTTATAGTTTTTTCTGCACCAGCAAATTCGCCTCCTAAACTTCGCTTATAAAATCTTGTCGGCTATCCGGTGTGATCGCTTAAAACCCCTTATAAACGATCTTATTGGCCCCTATCAGTGTGGTTTTAGGCCAGGCAAGTCAACCGTCAATCAAATGTTTACACTACGACAGATTGTGAAAAAAAAACAGGAATTCCAGTTAGATACACACCATCTTTCTTTAAATTTTAAAGTCGCGTATGAAAGAGTGGATAGAGACGAATTGTACAAAGCCATATCGTATCGTATCGTATGCCAAACTCGTCCGCTTATGCAGGATGACGATGGAGAAATCTCGCAATGGGATTAGCTGTTAACGAAGACAAAACGTAATATTACAGTTAGTAATGACCTAGGCGTTCCTCAGGGTTCAGTTTTAGGAGTCTGATTTACATTTGTGGAGATGACAGTGACGTAATGTGTCAACGAATAGATGATGCCTTAAAAAGTGTTGATAAAAGTGGAATAAATCAATTTAAGAAGAAACTTATCCCTTTTATCAAAAAGAATATTTTTTAAACTTACCATCAATTTCTAGCCAATAATACAAACTTAATATCAAAATGTGATTTTTGTAGTTGTTAATTTTAAAGTTTTTTAACTTAGGTAGGGCAATATACTGAGCCCAATCTATTGCAATGCAAAGATGGGTACTCTGGGCTCAAGCCAGGATGGTATGCAGAAACTCTATAATAATAATAATATTTGCTATCAACGAGAAACGAATCTCAAAATCGTCGACTCGATTAAAACGTTATGATGGAAAGATAAAACTTCGAAGTAGTCAAGGACTTTGTCTGCCTGGGATCCACTATAACAACGCAAAACGACATCAGTGCAGAGATCAAACGGAGAATTACTTGGCTTAGAAAGCATTTATGTAAGTAGTAAGGCCCTATCTGATCTGACCTTGATCATCCCAGTCCTGCTGTACAGACACTCGGACAACTTGTAGTGCGACATTTAAAACGCTATTTACTAATAGCGTTTTCATTTGGTAGCTCGGAGTGGTTCGGAACTACTCCGGACGGTTCGGTTTACGTTCATTTGGCACTAAATGACAGTTCGAGTTCTCAAAAGAGGAGAAACTCGATTCCGGACTTGAATTCAGAATAAAAAATAGAATCACGCATACTTGCACAGATTTAAATATTCAAATCGTGAAATGTCGTTATTTTATTATTCGTTTTGGAAGTGATAGACAAATATTTTACTTCTTGAAATAAATAAATATATCAACGACATTTTCCTTAAATAAAAAAAAAAATGCAATTGAATCACAAAAGTATCTTTGCGTGTTCATTTGGTGTCCGGAATCGAACAGTTCTGCTTATCGATTCTGGACTACCAAATGAAAACGCTATAAGAACAAAGCTGGCTGGAGAGACTTGTTGGTTGAGGCCGAAGTCTATCCTGGACTGTGATCGCGTGATCACCATCTAAAGTAGTGGAGTATTTAATGTTGAAGACAACAAATATCATCGGCAAAGGCATCCATTCGATGTTATGTTATGTTAACAGGCAGATCACCTACCATCACCATTACAAGAAAACAAACTATAACGATATCCGAAATATTCACATTATGTCAACTTCAAAAGTAGTAGATCAATGAGATGAGAGCTTATAGGCTTCAGTTATTGAATAAGAATCTCTCTCCTATAGATCCTGCTTACCATGCAGGAATCCTCTCTTCGCCCATCACATCTTTCAGGATGAAATAGTCGATATTTCGCTATGATTCATGAAGGGCAGAGAAATATGAACTTTTGCAATCAGAAACCATAAAATAAATGGGAATGTGACCCACATACGACGAAAACAGATCGAATGATTTAATAAATCGAAACAGTACCTGTCTGACGCACTACTGACCATGGAGAAGCCGCAGTAAGAGATCGCATAAATGTTTTACCATAGCTGCGAAGACCCTAAAAAAAAAAAAAAAACCATCGAGTACTTTATATGTAACTGCCTGGTCCTGTGCAGGTCTCGCTTCTTATCATTCGGAACCCCCATCTCCAATAAACCCAACAAAATGTCGGGTCGAATAAGAAAACAAAATGATTTTATATTTTCCTCAACAGCATAAAATAGATTTAAAAAACCATAAAATATCTTCTCTACTAGTGAAATTTTAAAATTATCAAAGCACAAAAATACAATCTATCGGAACTGGACGTTCAGTCTTTGTATATTTATATGCAAAGGTTCAGTTACCGTAGACTGTGTTGCTGTCGGTTCGGTTTTCTAAATAAGAAGTTCTCAGTATATGAGTGTTGCTCTCTTTTGTTGGTACGTGGATCGGTGGATCTCCGAAATTAACAATGCCGAAATAGTCTGAGTCAAACTCAAAATGCTTATAGCTTATCTAGCGAGCGACGGACTGTTTGTCTAGTATTTAGGCAGAATTTTTAAGCTTTTATAGAAAACAGCAAATTTTTAAATAAAATATGTATTGACTGCTGCTCATTCCTCAAATTCAAATCGAATATATTTTGTATTTATTCTTGAAATTTCTTTTGTATTGGATTACAAAAGTAAAATAAAATGTTGAATACAACGCACGATTATAAACGCTTATTTGAATACAACGCACGATTATAAACGTTTACAGGAAAAGCTCAGCGCGACCACGGACTCAAAAAAACATGGAATTTCAATCCAGATTGATCTAAAGATATTGCTTAAATTTGTTAAAGATAATAACCTATGTATTTTGCTGGGTACGACCGACATGATCAAGCACAATGTTGAAACATCTACTTAAAAGTGCAGACAGGGATCTTATCTCTCGGATGCTGTCCAATCGTCTGGCCTGATTTCCTCCGACAATATTTTATAGATGAGTTGGTGCATGTTCCTAACCAGATCATTTCCTATCGATGGCTTATTTATTCTCTTTTTGGGAGGCTAGTTGGAACTCTTGGTCATCACTTGTGTTCCTTTCATGTATTTCTTTTTTGTCTCTTCTTGTGAATACAAAATTATCAGCGAAATTTAATAATCATAATAATATTTTTATAAGAATTTTGGATTAGATCCGGATTTATTTTTATAATACTCTATAAATAAAATATACATTAATTAAAAATTATCATGTGATTAGAATTTTACAAATTAAATCATCTTAATATAATTATAAAGTGCAGCACAATCCTCAAACTTCGGTACAGCATTAATTTTTCTCGGAATCTTACAATACTCTTCGTATATTTTCATACTTTTTTCATCCACTGTCGGTGGCGTTATGCTTTCATAAGAATCCGTACCATAGTCACTTAATGGCTGCAAATTGATGCCTCTCATCAATTTTCCTGTATCTTGTTCTCGACTAGAAACCGATGGATAGAGTTGCGGCGATGAAAGCTTTCCTATTTTAACGTATTTCTTATAAAGAGCCGTGCTAGATTTACTTGGATTTGCAATTGTACATCCATACACTGTCCCCATAGATGGCAGCAAAGTTTCAAATGTCAATGAACCTTGACCGTCATCTTCGATTTGGTTCGAAATGCTTTCTCCTCCGGCATCAAATTCATCATCGGAACTGGAATCGCCTTCTTCTGAGGAAGAACTTGAATCGTTGCTGGTGGATGAACTTTGTCCAGTCAAAGAGGGATTTTGGCGACTCGCACGTTCTTCGTGTCTTTGAAAAGGACTAAAATTTATACGAAATGTGGGTAAGTAACGAATGGACATTTGACTTATTTCGAAAGCAATGTGTTCTCCAAAGTCAGTCAGTTTAAAAGACATGTGATAGTTTGAATAAGAATCAATCATTTCTAAATCTTTCGAATGAACTCGGAATAACTCTTTGACGATTTTGTTTTTATCCGAACAAGGCCAAGGCAAGCAAGAACGGACTTTTGGACGAATCCAATCGGTTAAAAGTGTTGTCTCATTGCGTGGGCTTTGCGGCTTATAAGTGTTGTGCATGTAATAGTCTGATTGGAGCTCCCAAATCGGTTTATTTTCTAAAATCATGGATATACAATTATTACGATCAAATTTCAAATTGAAAACTTACGTTTCGAATGATTCCTACTGGGAATGTAGTAGCCCAAGAATAAATTTATACTGTGCTGCTTTTCGGTGTCACTAAAGGTATTACTGTAATAACGACTTAACGTTTGCATGATATCGTTGCCCTGAGATGCCCAAACAGCGGTTTTTCTATAAGTTTTGATTCTATGAACCAACTGTGATCCTCCGTACTGCAAAGCCAGTGTATCACCGTGATCCTCATATAAATTCTCCAGCATGGTAACGCAATCAGAATCAAATTCCAAACGCGGAGGTTTAATAAAACCCAACTTGGCAAGTTGATGAGCAAGAGCACATTTGCCAATTGCAAATTGAGCAGTGTTCGTACGATCCAAGCAGTCAACACAGTTTACTCTCACAAGTCCGGTTTGGAGAGTTTTCTCGTTGTGGTCTTCAAAGAACATTCCTGTTTGTTGCACAACTTTTTCAGATATATCTGCCAACATTTCCATGACATTACCACCACCTCGACTTTTTCTAGCCATATCGAAGTGAATTACTTGAATGCGGAAGTGAGGAGGCAAAAATTGATTTAAATATTTGACGCTGCTTTTGATTTCTTGAGCGAGGATGCTCTCGTGCTTGCGGCGTTCTCCTTTTTTAACGAGATTCAGAACAATTAAAGGAGCTCCATAATGAAAGAGGAGACGATCGTAGTGGCGTGAAGGAGTTTGAGCAAAGGGGTCGGAAATGTCTAAAGTAATCGGTGGTCGAGCAACCATTTTACTGATATCTTGCGACCAATGTGATGGAACTGACCCACGCATCTGAGTAAAGCTACACATTCTTTGACCATCCGTGACAATCTGTTCGGTTTCTACTTCGTTGGCGACATCTCCTTTGAAATTTGCACCTCGCTTAAGAAATCGTGTGCCGGCAAATCGAGTGCTGCGTCGAGCTAATAAACAGACATTCACATGACGTCCAAAGATGCTGATGCATGATTGACTGACAAAACCGTGGACTACTTCCAAAAGCCAATCTTTTAACACTATGTGTTGCATGTGAGTCAAAAGAAATGCATTCCAGACAAAACGATTTCTTGGATTACTCCGAAAAGCATAGTCTACTCGTTCATTCTCATCCTGAACGTTGTTTGTGAGAGTGTCCCAATCTGGCAGTGGATCATCTGTTTCGATGTCTACCCCAGGTCCAACAAAGCGTGGTGCTGACATATTATACTGAAGTGTCCTCGTTAAGTCATAGCTATAACTAAAATAGAAATTACTTCGCAAGTCTATACTTTGGAACATTTTAATGTAGCGTTGTTCATTGGGATGAGCCAGACGATGAGATGACTCATTTACCCGTACCATCACAGTGTCTTTAATTGTGTAGATCAAATGCATGCCAATGAAGGCACATCCTTTTCTCTTAGTGACAAGAATCAAATAGTAACCCTCAAGGAAACGCACAAAACCAAGAACTCCATAGGCACTCACTACTTTGGGGTTGCCAAGAGCGCTAACGAATCGACGAATTTCTACAGCATTCTTTTCGTTTGGATCTTCGTGTATGTCAAGGGTGTCTTGTGTGGTTCTGTCAATTGTTAGAAGACGGAATCGGGTCTCTCGTATGTTGCTTCCAACCAGATAGAGTTTCTAGAATAGACCCAGTTGGAACAATCATGAACTTTAGGCTCTTTTGGTAGCAGGTATGTAGGTAGGTACTTACTGTTTTAGTTTCATAAAGTATAACTTTTTGAATTGAACTAATTAAAGGATGAAAAACAATATTTGGATTATTGTTATTCATTTTACACAAATTAATTTAACATGAAAACAAAAATACGATTTGGTTTTTGTGATTTTTCTTATCAGTTGAAAAGCAGCTGAATGTTTTTTGTTTTTCAGGGTTGACACTTTTTGAAAATTTTATGTGTAGTTTCGATAACTTTAAATAACATAAAAGATATCGAACAATTTCGATATTCATCAAATGTTATCAGTTTATCACCACAGAAAAGAAACAAAATATCGAAACTTTTGTCGTTTTCGACAGTTTAGTGTCGTTTTACGTCGTATACAAATGTCAAACGTTTCTAACGACACATAAATAAAAGGACGCGAAAACGCTAACTTGCTGAAC
This sequence comes from Baccha elongata, assembly GCA_951217065.1. NCBI lineage: Eukaryota > Metazoa > Arthropoda > Insecta > Diptera > Syrphidae > Baccha > Baccha elongata. Next base: position 251,120,347 of record OX578272.1, read on the forward strand.
AGAATGGTGTAGCCTGTAGCGCTGTCAAAGCCACTGTCAAAATGTAGCCCATAAAAGTAGCAAGCTCGTCCAGAATGGCTCTGTAGCACAGAACATAAATTTTCATTCAGGCATTTCGCTTTATTTTGTTTTTTTTTGTTCGTCAAATGTCAAAAAGAAGCAAGCAGCGCACGCTAAAGTTGAAGTTGAGTGAATTTGTACTACAGCTACAGCTTAAGTGCTACAAGCTGCAGCTACAGCTACACCATTCTGTTCAAGCAGTAAGTTCTCGTTTAATTATTTATTTTCAAATGTATACATATTTGAAGATGTAATAATCGTTTTTTTTTTATATATATATATAAATGAAAATAAAATTACAAGAACAATTTAAAACGCTCGTCTTGTTGATAAAAAAGCATATCTTGGCAAAGTGGTTTTTTTTATTGTTAAAGTTCAAGTCGATAAATAAAAAAGAATGTAGATGGTTGGCAAATGATTTGCGTTTAAATTTACACGTAAGTGTACATAAAAAAATGCCAATATTTTCTTATTTGTCATTACTTCATTAAATTAAAAAAAATATTATTCACAACACAAAAGAAGTAGGTAAATGCAACAAGCGGATGATTTGGAGATCTGATTCGGAGTAGCGACAATCAACACAAGTACGAAAATTTGATGAGTTTCAGTATGATAATTAATTTAATTGCCTCAGGCCTAGTCTTTTCAGCTCTGGTTAAATTTAACCATTTGCTGGTAAACATAGAAACACATACAAAACCTGTGGTTAACAACTGAAATAACCAATGGTTACAAATAACCATAGCTCAAAATACTGGCCCTCAGTGTGCTGGAATTCTTAATCTTCGTCACTGTTGTTACTTGTATTGGAGTACACGTCTACACTTATCACTACTGGCTTTTAAAAATCAAATTACAAGTTAATTAAAGCGCGATCTTAGAGCTTACCTTAGAATAAAATGAAGGATATTGTGAGATATCCTTCATTTTATTGGCAAATGACCAAGCATATTTGGGTTGGTCATTTTCTGCTCTGTCGCTCTGTGTTCCCAAACACGATCCAGCCATTAAGCAAATCAATTTTGATATAATATTTTATAACTCAAAAATTGTATCTTTGTTGTTAAACATCGAACTTTTATTTCCTTTTGAACTGTCATTTTTGGCTCAAGCTCGATGGATTTTGGATTAGTCTACCCTACCCATGATACAACAAATAATTACTAGTTGTAGTGTAGTTTATTTTAATAGGAATTTACAGAATTAAAATGATTGAAAACAATGTGCGTGAATTTTGTTGTAAATTGCTCGGTAAATTGTGCTCTTTGTCAATAAATTGAAGTATAGTTAATTATTAAAATCGCTTCTGCAGAAATATACACAATACAATCAAAGAAAAAAAAGCAACTTTTTTATTCAAGATCCATAGAAAGGAAAAAAGTCAACTTTTCCAATCAAATCTGGCAAAATGAAAGAAATTCGACATAACAATACAAAATTAAAAAAAATCGTTCAGTATCTTCCTTTCAGCCACAGGTCATCAACTTGTAATCCTCTGCCTCCTGCCGTGGAAAAAAAAATTTAAACGCGGTTTTCTATACATGAATACGTGTGAATAGCAAAATGCAAAATTGTAAGAATGTATGGTCTAGCCAGATTTGAAAGTCCCTTTTGAAATGCACGGGCACGCATACAGAGTTAACTCTCTGCAGTTTTGAAAGTTTGTAGGCAAAAGTGGGTGGAGCCTCCTGAGTTGATGTTCTATTTATTTATTATTCTATGCTTTCAGCCATGCGATAATAAATAGATAATCAATATGCTGACAAGGAGCGACAAGAGTTTTTCTTTTTTAAATTCTCTAACCTCAGAATAGAGCTTGAATTGTTAAAAAAAAAGAAGTTTGTTTCTTTCATAATGCTCAGAGCTTGATCTGAATGCTTGTGCTCTGCTCTGTACCAAACATAATTTCAAAAGAAAACCGCCTCTTGTAAGCTTCATTTTTGCACTGGTAAAAGTCAACCAAAATCGACAAAACACGAACTGTGTACTCACCTTAATGGTTTAATAGGGAGTTTTACCATCTTGTCAAAGCTCACACTATGGCACAGGTCATCCACTTCCAGTTCGTCCGTCCCCTCCCGTAAAAAAAAATGTTTCACCACACTTTCCTATCTGTGAATACGTGTGAGCGGTGAGTTCATTTGACATTTTGAAACGACGCGAATAAAAATATTTTTATAATTCTTTTTGTAATTACTTCGTCGTCAGCCGTAAGTATTAATTAATAACAAAAGAGTTAATCGTATGAATAAATTGCAATTGATGAACTAACTATCATTGTTTTTATTTTCAGATGATTTCGACAAAAAGTTCAATATAATTTTTCATTTTATAAACACGAAGAAGAAGGTATGTTGGACAATTGGACAGAAGATGGCAACATAACCGAAGGGCGAAGATAGACTTAAGAAACTAAAGCTCGAATTCTTTTGTCCTACTGTAAGTTCACTATAAACATAATTTCAACTAATCCATAATTTATTTTGTTCCCAGGACTGGAATACATTCCTTCCAAAGCAGCATCCATCGGAAAGACCATTTGCGAATGCCAAACGCGAAGATCTCCGTTGCACCGAGTTAACTTACACCCAACTCACTCTGCTCAAAAATATAACTTTGATGGCAGTTAGTTCTGCGGCAAGTGTGATTGAAATCTCAAGGTCTATCTTTTTGACCAGTCAGATATGTACCTACCAGGAAATGCCTTGCACCATGAACGTCCTAACAGCAGCATCTTAAGTAATAATAACCCTACCGGCAGCACAGCAACTAATCAAGTTGCAACAGAGTGGTTGTAAGACTAATTATATACTCTATTCAGTGTATGAAGAAGGGATAGCAAATTCAGCTAACAACAACAATCTTATTCTCACCATTCAATGTGCACAAAATCGGTGTTGTGGAATCCTACGCTACTCTCAACAGCCTCGTACAAAAGGTAAGGAATTAATTGTTTATTTTATAAATAAGGCTTATTTTGTTTATTCATAGTTCTGCATAATAGATTGGGTCGGTTATTTTTGGCGGCTGACCGACGGTAGAAGATGTAATGCAAAATCGCATAGTTGTTGGTACCTTTAACCGTAATTAAAGTTCTTGCTAAGAAACTTAAAGATAATTACATACATCTTTTTATGCGAGTATCCAAAATGTAAAGACCAAGAAACTGATCCAAACGAGATGCAGAGAACAACGAAAAAGTTGAAGAAAGACAATCGGACTCAGCATTAGCACTCATCTCATTAATTCCTTTTTTAAAGAAGGCATATCAGAGACTTTTCTTAGTGCATTATTTCAAAAGGAAACGACGCTCACGCTCCACCTTCCGCAAGTTCTTTATCTAACAGTCCACAGTTACTCGAACTTTCGAATTTTTTTTTTTCAACATTCCTCGATAAAAATGATGTTCACAAGTTTAGCTCTGAGCGAAAAAAACAACAATGCCGCTATGAAAAGTAATGTAGGTTTTTATTCTTAAAAAAAAAGTATTTGTTTGAAGGTAACAATTAAATCACTAAAAAAGGGAACCGAACAAATCTTATACAAAAGAAAATCGTCGACAACTCATGCTTATTTTTTTAATGAAAATGAAACTTAAATTGTTCATTAAAGCCGATCTTGGTCATTAAAGCCAATCTTGTTTATTTACAGTTCGGAGAATACTTCTTGTTCCTTGTGGTGCTACTTCCTTTCTCCGAAGGTTAAAATGGGCTTATGTATCATGTAGTACACCCAGCCCCTGAACTGTTGGACACCAATCGCTCGCCATTCGTTCTCAGACATGAGGTGTGTTTTTGGAACAAGTTTAACAAATTCCTTTGGTAGGAAACGTGCCTGTGGGTTCATTCTGTCGTCCGCTGTTTCGACGTTGGGCAAATTTATCAAAGGATCTGGCTGGCGACAGATGTTTCCTTAGACTGCTTTTAAATTAAGCCGCTTCTGCGTTGCGACTTACGTCGATTTTGTTTTGTGTTGCTTCCGAGTCTCAGCATCACTTTTAAACTTTGCAACTGAATGCCACTCCGCACGGAACGGCATGAAGCACAACAGCAAGTAGATAACTTTGTATTTTATATTAAAAAAGATAAAATTTGCCAATCGGAAACTTTTAAGGCGAAGGTTGCAAAAATTTGCAAACCAAAAACAAAATTTCAGACTGTCATTTAACTGTCAGATTAAATATGTCAGTTACGTTCAGTGTGCTAACTGCCCACAGTAAAAAAAAAAAGACTTAAGGGGGTGACTTGTGGTGAAACACTTGCGATGGTGCGTTCACACTATGTGCTAATTTTTATTTTGATTTGTAGTTAGTGATAAACATCTAAAATAAGTTCAAAAACAATTTCGTGATGTTTTACATCATTTCTTATTAAAATCGTAGTTAGGAAAATGATTTTAAGAAAAAAAATGTTTATTTCCAGTTTATTTCCCGCTCCAACGGATGCCAACGGATTATTTTGAAAATTTTATTTGAAAAATTCAACACAAAATGGAGCCTTTTTACTTTTTCACCAATCGGCAGTATTTCATGAATGAAGTGGTAGGCCAAACTTGACACCTTGACAGTCCCATTTGAAATGCAAGGGCGCACGCACACAGAAGTTTAATAGTGCCGATTTGAAAGTTTGTAGGTAAAAGTGGGTGGAGCCTGCTGAGTTGATGTTCTATTTATTTATTATTCTATGCACTATGGTGAAGACAGATTGAAATATGTATCGCGCTTTTTTCAAACTGTCAAACTCAAGATCTTGGAGAAAACAATTTGGAAATAATTTTTAAATGCGGTATTCTTTTTTGTGTGAAATTTGTGATTTCCGTGGCTTAAAAATTTATTTTAATTAGCAAAACCAACAATTTTCACAATTTTCGCGCACAAATCTTTAAAATTCCCGCTTTTGTTTTCAATCAATTTTTCAACAATGATAAAAAAAAAATCAGCTGATCACCATACTGCTGTTTTTGACAATTCTGTGAGAACGAGAAAGAGATATATCGTTGTTACCTAAAAAGCCCTATCAAAAGGTGTCAGCCTGATGACAGCGATGACACAAATTCGGAAGTTTTTTTTTTTGGTTTGGTGATTCTTGTTTTTTACGCAGAAGAATTTAAAATCATAACAAAATAAATTTTTCACAATTCGACTTCTTTAAAAATAAAACGAGAAACAACTTGTGAAAAAATAACAATAAATAGTTAATACCATAGACTAATTTCAACCTCCTTAAATTGTATCTTCTAAAACGACGAATTTTTCCATTACGAAAATATGCGTATTCTAATCAAACCAAAATGCCAGAAATAAATAGAAAAATAAGACGTGAAGAAATTCTAAATAAACTTATTAAAAGTGCAAGGGAATGTCAAACCCAGTACGGCGGTAGGAAGGAACTTGCCACAGAGAAAGATGACGTAACTGCCAGACTATTAAATGCTCTCGAAGACGCCTTCTTTTATGGCCTTAAAACACAAACGACATCACTTCCAATAGCAATTTTACAAAATGTTCAAGAAATAGTATCGGGCAACAGTGCATCAACAAATGATTCCATATTCTGGGATTTTTGTCAAAAACATTTAACAAACCACGAACGAGAGAGATTCAATAGTTTGAAAAATGTTTCGACTCAATCTGGAAAAGTTAAAGCATTTATAAGAGCTTCACTTAATGAAAACTCTTTGAACAGGTATATTTTGACTTGGTTAGATGATGAAAGCTTTGCTGATATTTATGAATCGTGGGCTTTTATGGTTGATCCGGAGGCAACGAACCGGCTGCCTTCAGTTGCAGCTGGTTTGAATACAATTCTGTTTGCTTTGACAGTGGACACTCAGGAAATCGATGTACAAACAGGCAATTTTTTTACCAGAAAGCCAGAACCAATTATCTATGCTCCTTCACCAATTGGTTCGTTAAAAAAAACCACAGCAATTGAACGACCAATTTCAACAGTGGAACCTGACGACGTTGTTAAGGAGTTTTTACCAAATAGAGTGACAAATGAAATTTTCATGGGAACCGAAGAGGTTGTTGCTCATATAGCACCTGAGCCAATTGACTATGAGCCAGAGTGCCTTACAGAAATTCTTCACGAGATGCTTACTAAGAAATTCGATCACGAAATGACATCTTGTGAACCAGAGACAGATGGCGATGCAGAAACTGAAAATGATGCTAAAAGCGAGACATCTTCACAGTGCAGTAAGTCTTCTTCTGCTGTATCCTCAGCAAATGCTTTTCGTAATCAGAGCACCGTAGAATTAAAAGAAAAACTTCGTGACATGACAGAGCGATGCACCTTACTCGAAACTCGAGTGGCACAGTTGAGCCTCGAAAACAGGCAGTTACGTCGACTCACAAACAATGCTGTGACTGAAACAACGGCAAATTTTTTAATCACTATTCCGCAGGTAAGATGAAGAAACAATCAACACTTGTCTGTCTCACTATAAGTATTCAATTTCAGGCCAAACTCATCAAAACACGAAGTCGCAATTACTACTCTTATGAAGTGCATTTAACAATGCGCGACAAACTCGAGCATTGGATGACCATGCGAAGGTACAGAGAGTTTCATAAGCTGCACAAAGATTTGAAAAAAATCCACCCAGGAATATCAACGATAGAATTTCCCCCAAAAAAACACTTTGGAAATATGAATACGGTTTTTGTGGAGGAAAGGCGACAGCAGTTACAAATTTACTTAATCAGTGTAATAGAATTTTTGCCTCAGGTGGAGGCATGTCGGAGTAAAGAAGATTTGCAGAGGATTTTTCCCTTCTTTCAGGAGCGATAGTATCTCAAAGTATTTAAACAAAATTGTGTAAATAACAAAATATTTATTGTGTGAAATAATTTTTAATACTTGTAGAAAAAAAAATAAAATTTACCTAACATTAATCCTAGAAAGTATCTTCAGCTTTCTTTGCCTTCAACCTCTCCATGGCAAGCCTTCGATTCTCTGCAATTCTTGCCAATTGTTCAGATGAAAGTTTTGGCTTTTCAATTTTCTCAGGTGATGGTTCTCTTGCTGATGTCGATGGTTGACTAGGAGGCAATGGTTGTGCCAAATCACTTTCATCTGGATTAAAAACCCCGGAATACGGTGTAGACATGATATTTGCTCCTTTTCTAAAACCAGGTGTAGTAAAAGAAGATCCTGACATAGAACTGTGTGGGCGACTAGTCAAGGATGTACCTGACATTGAGCTTTGAGGGCGACTTGGCGTTTTGGGAGCTAATCTTGATATGGCAATCTGTTCACCTAGCAAAGCATCGAATTCGTCAAATGGTTCATCTTCTACTGCCTCTTCTTCGTTATTCTCAAGTTGTTTGTCTTGGATTTCTTGTGGTTGCAGCATACCTAGCCTGTATTTGCTCATGTGAACTTGCAGTGGTTTTTTCTTACCAAGTCGGTCGATAGTAGCAACTACATCATCAAATGTATAACTGGGGTACATACGATGAGCCCAATGTTGAAGACGACGCATAACTTCGTTTAAATCTTTTCGTTCGTGTCCCTTTCCATGGAATTTTATATCTTTGAAATAATCTTCAATTGTGTGAATACCACGAGATCCTTGAAGTGTTTCAACAGTTAGCCTTGGTCGGGGATTTCGCACCGAACGTTGTTTCTTATGTTCGACCTTGACTGGCTCACCACTTTGACCATCGCCCTCCTCACCGGCTTTCTCCTGTTCGTCGTCACTGGGAAGCTGGTTGTTATCAATGTTATCATTGAGGAGATCTTCAACACCATCATCACCGAAGAGAGACATTTTTATGTGTTAATAGATAAATTAATTTTAAAGTAAAAAATGAAATTTTGTAAATAAAAACGCGGGCAGGCAGATGTCGAGTTTTGAAAAGTTAACAAGAAACAGGGATGGTATAGTAAGATTGGTGGATTTCTTAGTGCCAGATTACATTGCGCACGTTCGGGTGCACACCAAAAGAGCTATCTGGATACTTCTGTATCGTATGAGTTTGCGAACGACCAAAACCGGATAGGTGTCAAAAGACACACAAACACATATTCGTAATCAGCTGTTTGCCAATCCTCCCTTGGCTTCGTGAGTATACTAAAAATTTTAGGATACTTTCAGATTAATTTCCCCGCCGCAGCTATATGATCGATCAGCTGTGTTTTAACATGGAATTACAACAACAGTAAAGTATGCGAACCACAATAGTTGTGCACGCGAACGCAAGCATTGGTGAACTGAAAGAAAAAATGAATGCGAAAAGAGGAGTTCACACCATGAATGAAAGAATACAAGATTACGACACTTTTGCATTTTCACTTTGTTGTAGTTTCACTTATGACGTAATTTTCACTTGTGACGTAAGCACCTTGCACTCTTTTTCCTGTTCGTTGGGGTAAATTCATAACAAGAATCCACCATTTAATTGTTTTTCTGTTTGTGCTTACGTCACAAGTGAAAAAAAAAACACAACAACAAAAAGTTGAAATAAAACAAGTGTCGTAATCTTGTTTTCTTTCATTCATGGGTTCACACTCAACTGTAGGCATGACCAGCGTGACATGATGAATGCTTGACAGTTTGCGTTCACACTAGTCAAGCAGTCGAATGTGAAATGCAAAAATTTTTTAGTGCTCGCAGTGTGTAATAGAACTGTAATTTTGTTGGATTGGAATGTTTCTGCTTGTAATCAATTTGAACACGGTGGATATATCAACAGAACTATTAAAAATCCACGTAGAAAAGAGAGACAAGTGCGGGTAGTGAGAAATGGCCTGTGTGCATCGTTGCCCCATGGGGATAGTAAGCTACTGGTGTACTTTGGCACATTTGATTTTAGTCACCTGCAGACTGTCAAGTTCACCTTTACAAAATGGGTATATCCTCGTCACCAATTGTTTTATCTTCAATAACGACTAGTTGTACAACCATGGTTCAAGTTTTTAAATCACCGATTTTGACAGATTATATATGGAAATCAGTGATTTAAAAATTTTAACCACAATTGTACAACTGGTATTTATTTTCAACTAACTAAATATCAGGTTCTTTAAATTATTAGATTTTAAATTACAAAACAAAGCTTACTATAAAAACAAGTATCAAAGTATAATAATCACTGAGTTATATTATTTTGGTTATAACACACTGTCAAACAAAATCTGTCACCAAGCTAAATTTATTTGGATTTTCGTCAATCAAATGCACACATGCAGCCTTGTTTTTACAAACACTGCATTTATGATTGATGTAAAACGATTGATTGTGTAAATATCCCTTTGTTTTCGTTTTACTGAAATGTCTTGCTCAAGAACACAGAATAATGAAAATAGAATATCCATGTTAAATAGAACTGTCAAAAACTTTGTATCACAAGTTGCAATGCATTCAAATACATTTTGTTTTTCATCGCATCTTTGAACATATTTTTACGAAAAGGAAACAAATATTTTGGGGCACACAAGATGGAAAACGATTTGACTAGCTGTTTCCTAGAAAATTATGTCAAATTTAAACAATTCTCAGCGTGAAAAATTGATTTAAGTTAGGAAATAAAGCACAAAGATAAACGGTGTAGCGTTTAAAATTCGCAAAAAATATAACACCAGTCAAACGTTATCATTCACTTAAAACACCACGCGTATCCACCCTTAACACAACAACGTTTTATTATATCATCCCTGGAATCAGTTTGTCCAACATTGCAACAACAAACCTAAGCGTTTCATGTCACCATGGTGAAATTTACCATTTCCATGCCATCATTTGCCAAACAACCGAAAAAAAAGCCGTGTGTCCAAAAAGCAAAAGATGTACTGCAAGCGCGAGTTGTTCATAATCGAAAATTTAACTATTTCCGCCAAAAATTAAAATCTTAAAATATTATCAAATTATAGTCTGTTTTATTTAAATTAATATAAACTAAAATTTGTTGCTTAAAATTAAAGATAAAAACGTTTCTTTGCGTTTGTAAACAAAAGAAATTTCCGTGATATATTTTTTTAGAAATTTTGCATCAAAAATCTCCCGGGTAGAAACTCACCACACAATCTACGCATTTTGTTGTGAACTGTCAAAAACCGGTTGGCCCGTGGAAACAAAACGCTCTTGACAGCAAACGGAGGGCAGAAACTTTTGTGTATTTTGTTATTTATTTATTTACATACGTATAAAATTATTTCCTGTAAAAAAAAAAACGGTATTATAGCCATCGTCGCTATGATGGACAGCAAGACAAAGTACAATCTTGACCATGTGTACTGTCACACGAACGAGAGCAGTAATTACATTCGGGCAAATCCACAAGCGTCGTCCAATGATGTGATGTCACTCCTCAAAGAGAATAAACAACTTAAAGCCATGTTAATTTTACACTTAGATCTAATCCAAGAACAAAGTGACCAATTGCTTGCCAAAGACAAACTTCTGATTGGAATAAAAGAAGAGAATCTCTCGTTGAAGGCGAAAAACGAAAGTTTGGAAAAACGTTTACGAGAAACGGCAATTGTTACCGCCGAAGCTATTAAATCTGAAATTAAACAAGAAGTTGCCTCAGAAATGAGCAAGTACAAAATCCAGTCTAGTGTGAACACTGACGGCGGCGAGGGCGAAGAAGATGAGAGTGGCAATATCATTGGCGAATGCAATGGCAAGCTGATAAGTAAAATCATATTGCATAGAATAAGCTTGCCCGGCAAAAGTCCATCTAATGGCTCGGAAATTTCAGAAAGTGATGATGCCGTTGCTGCTGTGATAGGAATGGTCGAAGATAGTGTCGATGAAGAAATTCGAAAGATACACGAAAGCCCATCAGAAACAATGCTGGCGGGCGCAAAGGCGCATCCACCTGACATTTCATCGCCTGTGTCGATGATGTCTGCACCGAGTTTAAAAGTTCCCGAGATAAAAATCGACTCAGATGAAAGTATAAGCTGTGATTCAACAATGGAACGAGATCAGGTGAGTTATCCTAAAAAACTACAATCAATTTAATTAACAAGTTATTCTTTAGGAAATATCTCGAGGTGCAAAACATCCACGCAGATCCCGCCGCTGCGGTCTGCTGACTACAACCCAAATGTACTCCACTCGCGAATGGGAAGACGAAGATTTTTGCGACGAATTCATTAAAGAGGAGGCTAATGCCCTCAAATCCGAGGCACCTATGCTAGAGATTCCCAAGTGGACAGTACACGAAGTGCATCCGCTTTACAGCATCGAAGGAACCGAAGATCTGTCTGATGAAACTTTCCTCAAGCGACATGCAAAGCTCGAATACGATGAAAAACGGAGAAAGAAATGGGATGTCCAGCAGATTCGCGAACAGCGTAGAATCGAACGTCTAAAACGTCGCCATTGCAAAGAAGAAATGAAGGAGGAACAATCGGAAACAACAAGTTTCTACCCACCTTCCGACTCAATTCAAACAATTTGCTACACCAATGAGTTACCTGTTATGGCATTCGGTGAGGGTATACCACGGCTTTCTGCCGCTGAATTTGCCCTCCCCTGGTATCCACTCTATGGTCATGCATCAATATCACATCGGGATCATCCGTACCAGCAGCAATCACAGAACAGCTCATTTGTTTTTCTCAAAAAACGACGACGTCAGCAAAGCTCCTCTGTAGCCCAGAGTCATCGTGGCACCATAATAAGTGGTATTCATCGACAACAACCAACTCAACCAGTTCCACCACAAATTAATACTGATGGTGGAAAAAATTAAATTTAAACAAAATGACGTATTTTTTTTATTAATGTTTTTCTAGAAAAAAAAATTATTAATTTTTTAAGGATCTCACAGGTCTGTCTGATATTGAAAGTCTAAAGTAATTTCTTTTACCGTTTATGTCCTCTTACTATCAAATAGTCATTTATATAACAATAATTCTCTGGTGAAACACCATATATAGATAACATACATGAAAAAAAAAATGAAAATCATAATTTTAAGTTTTCTAAATTCTCTAATTTTTAAAAATTAACAAATGTTTTTTTTTTTTTTGTAAACAAAAAGTATCCAAGAGCATAGCATACAACGGGTATATAATGTAACGGTGAATTTATTCTCATATGTGTAGTGTATATAGCTGTATGTATTTATATGGTTAAATTCGTCAAAAAATAAAACAAAATAATGTAACTGTTCAGATTTTGTTTTTAATTTTTTATTTAAATTTTACATAGGGTTATCCTTTCAATCGAACGCCTTATTTATTTCCATTACAAACATATCCAGTATATATGAAATTGTGATTTAGTTTTTGTTTTTGTTCCTTACAATAATTTAATTTTGGATTTGTTATGGTAAAACTTTCTTGGGTTCTTTCTTGTATCTTCTAATCGGTAGCGTTATGCAGAATTATCTGTTGCTCTCCTTTTTTAGCTGTACGTTCTGAAGTTCCTTTCATTTGCAATAAATTCCCTGATAAAGATGGACCAAGAAATGTGTACCATTTTTGGTTGGTTCTACAAACGTTAGACAAACGATTTGTAATGTATTAATCGTTAGACAGTTTTATTTCATAGGACTATACAATCTCGATAAAAGAAAAAATAGACAAATTTGCATAACTTTCGATAGAATAAACAGCTAAAACTTTACCATTGTTGACTGAGTTATTATATATTGTCAAATACTTTGTCATTATAGCTATATGTATAAGATTTAGTTAGTTAATTTACAGCTGCATAGCGGATTTAAATCATTCCAATTTATCTGGACAAATTTTAAATGAAATCTTTAAGCTTTCTATGTAAAGAAACTGTGATTTTTTTTTTTAATTTTATATATGAAATTAATTAGATTTAGAATTATGGTTTATTTAACATTTTATTTCGATTTATTTTAAATTCTTAACCACTTATTTATTAGTTTGGTATTCGTCATTTGGGTGCCTGCATTAACAAAAATTAATTATCATATAAATGGTACCTTAATGAAAGACTTTTTGGGACTATACTCTCTTTTCGAATAGTTGCAAAAAGCTTAATTTATAACTTACTATAAATTTAAATAATATGAAATTCTTTAGTTGTAAAATTAATTTTATTATATCAAAAGAAATACAGTACAATTCCTTTATTTTACCTTTGCTATGCTTTTTATTTGGATACATTCAGATAACAATAAAACAAAAATATAAATATAAAAATAATTAAATTTTTCTTTGACGAAAACAAAAATAGAAAATAGAAATACAAATACAAAAATATAGTTAACTATTAGGGATAACTATCATATACCAAAATACAAAATATAATAATTATTGTCATTACCTAAATTAGCTGCTGTATGTCCTTAAAAGGAAACACAAACAAAATGAAATAATACAAAAATGCAATAACATTTTATTTATTGTATAACACTTTGATTTCTATCTCAAAACTCTGTTGTTTAAAATGTATTCAGAGTATAAATAAAAAAAAAGTTTTAAAAAGTAAAAGCAAATACAATAATAAACAATAATTGATGTAACAAAAAAATATTGTAAAAAAATTAATTGAAAAAAAAAGGATAAATTATATGAAAATATAAAAATGGTTAGAAGTTAATTGTGTTTTGTTTAAATTGGGCTACAATATACTGCCGAATCCAAAAGAATAAGAAGACAAAAAGATACACTTGGAAGATTTTTCACTTAAATTAAAAAAAAAACAAAAATTAGAAAATAGAGAATGGACTGGCAGCATATGCAATCCATATCCAATTTAACCATCGATTTAAAAAACATCATAATGTTTATGATCTCGATTGGGACCATCAACATTCCCACTTCACACTGATGCTGGTTTAATGTTAATTCCAGGACTTTATAAATCAACCTCTCCTTCCACAATTTAACGATAAATGTTCTCATGTTATTGACATTGGCTTCTAGCATACCTACTCCTGTTTTTTATAAACTTTTACCATGAATGAAAGAATACAAGATTACGACAGTTGGTTTTTTTTTCAGCTTTTTGTTGTTGTGTTTTTGTCACTTGTGACGTAACCACAAACAGAAAAACAAATAAATTATGAAATCTTATGACTTTACCCCAACCAATGAGAAAAAGAGTGCAAGATGCTAACGTCACAAGTAAATATTACTTCACAAGTGAAACAACAACAAAGTGAAAATGCCAAAGTGTCGTAATCTTGTATTCTTTCATTCATGTACTTTTACTATGCCGCATCGGTGATGGCTACTCCCGTAAGAATAACCTACAACAAATTTTTGAATTTGAAAGGAAACCATAAAAACAGAAATTGGCAGGATAACACTAGTGCTGCGGCTCATGGTCGCGTCTTTGGTGATAATGTCGGTAATATGTAGTTAATTCATACTTCTTAAATATCAATAGTTTTATTAAAATAAGTGGTCTTATTTAAAAGCAAAAAATATAATAGTCAAAGACATTTCAAGCATGACATATTCTTCCGCCATAAACTCTTTGAAAAAAAAATGTTCTTGTAAGGCGCCTGAACATTCTTGCCAGACTCTTTAAAAATAAAACAAAATCGGTTTTCAACATAATTGTTATAATCAAAATTTTATTTAACAAAATATTTATTTGGTCTGTATTCGTACAATCAGTAACCACCGGAAGTCTAATTGTTACATATTTGTGGCAGGTTTTTTTTTTTGTTGAATGGACTAAAATGAACTCGAAAATTCTCTAAATAAAAACTAATATAATATTTATTTTAGTTTTATTTTCTATTCTTACAAGGTAGAGGAGTAAACATTCACCGCATTATCGCCTCGATCGAATACGAGATTGCTCTTTTATTCTTGCAAATGAATTTATCAACTTTTTACTCTCAATTTTTTTAATAATTTAAACATAATTATTCGTCTTGTTTACTTTAGGGTAATTATACTATTTAAAAGAAAACCTTATCACCGAATTCAAGCACACGATATTCGTTCTTTTTTTTTCATAAATTATTTCAGATAATGCCATAAGAACGGAGTACATGTCATTTAGTGGTCCACTTCATATTATGGTTTCTTATCATAAAATTTAGCAATAAAATTTTCTAAAAAAAAAAATTAAAATAGTGTAACGTGTTACACAAATAATTAAAGGGTGCTGAATGTTTTCATCTCTTGAGGTAAACGCCATCTACCTGTTCGGTACATCTACTAAATCTCTACACCTACTACATTACCTACTCTATATTGTACTACATTGCCTACTCGATATTGTTCTAGCAAGTTCAAGAACCTTCCAAGAGCCAAGCATTTCTGTATAAAAGAGGAAGCGGATGCGGACCGACAGTCAGTTTGAATTTGAAATCAGTCGTGTACAAGTCGGTAATTTGAAAGTGATAAAGTGTGAATTTAAAATAAAGAAAGTAAAAAGGAAATAAAGAGTGTTTTGAAATATTAAGTGGAATTAAAAGTAAAAAAGACGTAAAGTGAGTTGTATTAAAACGGAAATAAGTTTTATTTAATAAAACGAACCTAGATAAAACTTAACATTGGTGTCAGAAGTATAATTAAATAAAACTTTAGTGAAAAGTGATTGTGTTGAAAGCAAAAATATGGGTAAGCTTCTGAAGGATTTAAACGCTGTTGAACTAAAAACAGAACTAAACAAACGGGGTCTTTCTACTACTGGAACAAAAAATGACCTCATTATTCGTCTGCAAGAAGCCATGAGACGACACGGTGAAAATCCAGACACATCCGTCTTGGAAATAGAAATGGCAGAAGAACAAGTAAGTACCAACACAGACTTGTCCAATATGTTGGCTCTTCTTCTCGAACGTTTCGAAGATCAAAGAAAGGAACAAACGAAACTTTTCGAAGATCAAAGAGAAGAACAAAAGAATGAACAAACGAAACTTCTCGAACGTTTTGATGATCAAAGAAACGAACAAAAAGAACTTTTCGAAAAACAGAAGAACCTTCTTGAAACAAAGCTTACTGTATTAGAGGATAAGTTTCTTGCTGTTGACCAACGTGTTGAAGGAGTAGAAAAACAACTTCTAAGTGTTGATACAACATTTGAGAGGTTCAAAGAACAAATTACGAACGTAGAAGGAAAATTCGAGCAAAAATTTGAAAATATTGCTAAAGAATTGGACAAGGTAAGAAAACTGAAGGTACGAGAAAATTCTAGTGATTATTTAAAGAGAAAAGAAATGCATCCGCCAACTTTTGATGGGCAAACTTCTTGGTCAATATATAAGAGACAATTCGAAGCAGCAGCAATGACAAACGGTTGGGACGATGAAGACAAGTTTGTTGCACTTACACTGGCTCTTAGGGGACCTGCTGCTGAGTTACTGCAAACAATACCAGCAGAGATGCATGGCAACTTTAGTGCACTTTCACAAGCCATTGAAAAACGCTTTGGAGATGGCCATATGCAAGAAGTCTTTAGAGTTCAACTAAACACCAGAGTTCAGAAACGGGGTGAAACTCTTCAGCAGCTTCAAGCAGACATCGAACGACTAGCTCACTTGGCATATCCAACTGCGGGCGAAGAAATCATAAACCAATTCGCCGCAGAAGCCTTTGTTCGTGCCTTGTCTGACATTAATCTCCAGAGAGCAGTACGAACAGCTGGAAAACGAACACTTCCAGAAGCATTAGCTTTCGCCTTGACTATGGAAGCAGCTGAACAGGCTTCACTAGGAGTACATCGGGTAAGAGAAGTTGCTATAGAAGAATGCTCTTGCCAAAGAATGGCATTCCAGAACAACCGTCGAGATGGACAAATCCGATGCTGGAATTGCAACAAGACCGGACATTTCCAGCGCCAGTGCCGAATGCCACCAAGAAGAATCGCATGTCAACATTGCGGAAGCAGAAATAATACATCAGATGAGACTACAAACAAGACCAACGCCCCACCTCGTCAAGTTTCCCAGCAGGGAAACGAGTAAGAACCAACTTCGAGGGGCAGAAGCTGGTTTCTGGTATCTATGGCCCCAGAAACATCATCCAAGTCTCGCAGACTAAACGAAACAATAAAAGTCTAACTGTGGAAGCAGCTATTAACAACAAGCAATACGTGGTTACCATCGACACCGGTGCCACCGCTTCCATTGTACGAAGAGACTTGGTCAAGATGGCATGGCTAAACAACACCAACAGCTATTGTCTGAAGACTGCAACAGGAGAAGCAGCAAGAGTGTACGGAGAAGTCTGTCTTCGGATCCGCTTGGCAGAACTAGAGTTTGAACATCCATTTCTAGTGGCAGATATATGCGATGAGTGCATTATTGGAATCGACTTTATGAAAAAGCATGAAATAATTCTCGACATTGGTAACCAAGTTCTTAAATACCGAAATATAGAGATTCCAATGGTTTATGGCAATAATCAAAACTCATCATCGATAAGAGCAATCATCAAAGAAGATATGTGCCTACCTCCTTCGTCAGAAGTCTTTGTTTGGACAAACATCAAAGATGATTCTGGAAGCCATCGATACCTCATGGTGGAACCAGACTCTGAGCATTGCTCCCAAAATTACATCGTGGGAAAGACGCTGGTGGCACCTCAAAATAACATGGTGCCCATACGAATACTAAACATCAAACCATACGAGATCAAGCTCAGAAAAGGAGAAGTTGTCGGTAAATGTGACCCTGTAGCGGCAATAACAAAGATAACCGAAGAACATCCCGAAAAATCAGTGAATCCAGATAAAGTCATTGCTTTGAAGAGAAAAATGTTTAACTGCTGTAATCTCGATCAACAACAGCTAAGAGTTGCTGGAAACCTTCTACAAGAGTTCGCTGATGTTTTCGCTTCACAGGACGGGCAATATGGACGAACACAACTTGTACAGCATCGAATCGATACTGGTGATGCAAGGCCGATCCGTCAACCAGCAAGGCGCCTACCTTTAGCCAAACAAGACGAAGTTACCAAAATGATATCGACAATGCAGACAGATGGTTTAATCGAGAATTCAAAAAGTCCTTGGGCATCACCAGTCGTACTAGTCAAAAAGAAGGACGGAAGTACTCGATTTTGTGTGGACTACCGAAGGTTGAACGATGTCACCAAGAAGGACAGTTATCCTCTGCCTAGGATAAGCGATACTCTGGATGCGATGGCTGGAGCTCAATGGTTTTCAACATTGGACCTGAAGAGTATGGATACTGGCAGGTTGAAATTCACCCAGAAGATCGGGAGAAAACTGCATTCTCGACAGGTAACGGTTTATGGCAGTTCAAAGTAATGCCTTTTGGCCTGTGTAACGCTCCTGCAACATTCGAGCGTTTAATGGAATGCGTACTACAAGGCCTTACTTGGAAAGCCTGTCTAGTCTATTTGGATGATGTCATCGTGTTTGGGAAAACATTTGACGAGCATTGTGAAAACTTAAAAGGAGTATTCCAGAGATTGCGAAATGCTCATCTCAAGCTCAATCCAGAAAAATGTACGCTTTTCAAGTCTGAAGTGAAGTATTTGGGGCATATCATCTCGTCTCAAGGAGTAAGAACTGATCCCGAGAAAGTGGAAGCTGTGAAGAATTGGCCAAATCCACAAGACAAGCATCAACTTAGAAGTTTTCTTGGGCTTGCTACATATTACCGACGATTTGTGAAGGATTTTGCCGGAATCGCCAAAAGCTTGCACCAACTCACAGAAAAAGGAAAACAATTCAAGTGGTCAAATGAGTGCGAGAAAAGCTTTAAGGAACTTAAAAGACGCTTGTGTGATGCTCCAGTGTTAACCTATCCAACTCCTGGAAAACAGTTTATAATCGATGCAGATGCAAGCAATGTCGGAATAGGAGCCGTTCTCTCCCAGGTTCATGACGGTCAAGAAAAAGTTGTAGCATACTTCAGCAAGGTGCTCTCAAAGACAGAGAGAAATTACTGCGTAACCAGAAGAGAACTTCTTGCTTTGGTTTTAGCCACAAAACACTTTCATAAATACATCTATGGACAGAGGTTCCTTTTACGGACGGACCATGGAGCGCTAAGATGGCTTTTGAATTTTAAAAATCCAGAAGGTCAAGTAGCCAGGTGGATCGAGAGACTTCAGACATATGACTATGAAATCCAACATCGAAAAGGAAAACTACATTCGAATGCAGATGCCCTGTCTCGTAGGCCCTGTAACCAAGACTGCAAGCATTGCACTCGCCAGGAAGAAAAGGACTCTATTGCCATACAACGAACAAGAGTTGAACCCATCGGCAGCTGGAGTAACGAGGAAATCAGGAATGCGCAGCAAGAAGATTTGGACATCGAACCCATTCTTGCATGGAAAGAACATGAAGAGAAACCAGAATGGGGAGACATTTCTGATAGAAGTCCTACCCTCAAAGCCTATTGGGCACAATGGAATTCCCTTCATGTGCAGGAAGGTTTGCTCAAACGAAGATGGGAATCCTCAGATGGCAAAACCTATGTGATGCAGCTTGTTGTACCCCGGACAAAGGTTAATGACATTCTACGTGAGATGCATTATGGATCTTCTGGAGGCCATTTGGGTATCAACAAAACTCTGGAGAAAATTCGAGAACGTTTCTACTGGCTGCATGCAAAAGATGATGTAGAAAAATGGTGCAGAAAATGCGTCACTTGTGCAGCCACCAAGGGACCAGGCAGAAAACTACAGAGTAAGATGCAACAGTACAACGTTGGAGCACCTTTTGAAAGAATTGCCATCGATATTGCAGGCCCATTTCCTGAGTCGTAACAGTGGAAACCGATTCATTCTTGTTGTCATGGATTACTTCAGCAAGTGGCCTGAGGCGTTTGCCATTCCAAACCAAGAAGCGAAGACAGTTGTGGATCAGATTGTCTACAATTGGGTCAGCAGGTTCGGTGTTCCTATGGAGCTCCATTCTGACCAAGGAAGAAACTTCGAATCCAAAATCTTTCAAGAGGTCTGTTCACTCCTTGGCATCAAGAAGACGAGAACAACACCACTTCATCCGCAGTCTGACGGAATGGTTGAACGTTTCAACAGGACTCTCAAAGAACACCTGTCCAAAGTAGTAGGTGACTTCCAACGAGACTGGGACCAACACATTCCTCTATTTTTAATGGCATACCGAAATGCGGTGCACAGCACAACTGGTCACACTCCATCAGAAATTGTATTCGGTACAAATATCCGGTTGCCTAGCGAAATTAAATTCGGATGTCCAACGGGCGAAAAACGAAATGAAGAGGAATACGTGGATTGCCTAAAGGAAAAACTGACTGACATCCATGACAGGACAAGGACTAAAATAAAGCTAGCTAGTGACCGAATGAAAACACGCTATGATGCAAACATCACAACGAAACCTTTCCATGAGGGAGATCTAGTGTGGCTGTATAATCCTCATCGACAAAAGGGACTGTCACCAAAACTTCAACAAAACTGGGAAGGACCTTACCGTGTTGTTACAAGGATCAATGATGTGGTTTATCGAATTCAGCGAGGTCTAAGAGGCAAGCCAAAAGTTGTTCACATTGACCGGCTATACCGCTACAGTGGAGAAGATGGTGAAGAAATTGTTCGGGGCGAACAATCTTAGGAGGAGGGCAATGTAACGTGTTACACAAATAATTAAAGGGTGCTGAATGTTTTCATCTCTTGAGGTAAACGCCATCTACCTGTTCGGTACATCTACTAAATCTCTACACCTACTACATTACCTACTCTATATTGTACTACATTGCCTACTCGATATTGTTCTAGCAAGTTCAAGAACCTTCCAAGAGCCAAGCATTTCTGTATAAAAGAGGAAGCGGATGCGGACCGACAGTCAGTTTGAATTTGAAATCAGTCGTGTACAAGTCGGTAATTTGAAAGTGATAAAGTGTGAATTTAAAATAAAGAAAGTAAAAAGGAAATAAAGAGTGTTTTGAAATATTAAGTGGAATTAAAAGTAAAAAAGACGTAAAGTGAGTTGTATTAAAACGGAAATAAGTTTTATTTAATAAAACGAACCTAGATAAAACTTAACAATAGAAAAGAAATTCAAGACTGTGGCAATTTGGCTCAAATTAATTACAGTCAGTCGAATTTGAAAGAACTTTATTATAAAAGTTATTAATTTGTTTGGATTTACAGATGTGAAATGATTCAATTCGACAAGAATAAATTATAAAAAAATAAAAGTTTGTTTCTTTTGCAAAAATTCAATACTAACGAAATTGGTAAGTTTTAGTTTTAAAGTATTTAAATGATTAAATTAAATTAAATCAAATTAAATCAGTGTAAACTAACAACATTTTTTATAAAATAATTTCTCCTAGACCTATTTTATGAAAAACATTGTGGCCCATTTTCGAATAGCACACTGTGTGTATCGCGTAGAAAAAAAGGCACGACTGGGTCCCAAGTACTTTGCTCTTGGAAAATAGTTTTGAAAATGTATTATAGAGTACCTACGTTTTCCGGAAAAAGTGTGGTATGCGATTTTGATAAATTGCAATAGGCTTCATAATTTTTTTTTTTACCAAAACCAGAGTTAAAAAAAAAAAAACAACTTTTTAAAAATATATTTTGGTACGTTAGGGTTAGGTTAGGGTTAGGTTTATGTGGCTGTCAGGAAGACTACTGACACACTTAGACCACATATAGGTCCGTTGTGATACCACGAATGAGCGAGGGAGTATTTCTTTAATAAAACCAGGGGTGGAATCGGCTAAGGTGATTTGTGATAAGTGACAGTCACAATAAGTAAATTTGGTCTGTGTAAGGTGATCATCACAGTGACAATCACATTTATGTGATCGTTTCTCGTGACAGCTAATTTGTTGTCATTTTCATGTTCATTTGACATTGGTGTTTTAGTTTTCTTTGAAAATTAATGTTTTTATGCCTGTGCAAATCTTTTTAAGGCCTCAAAATGCTGAAAATGATAATTATATCTATAATAGAAATGTTCGACTATTGAGAATAAACTTAAGAAATAAAATAAATATACTTGAACTTCCAAATCCAAAGTAAGTACATGTGTTATAAATTCCTCCTTTCATGTGTACATTTTTTCTTTTTATTTTTTTTATATTTGGTGTTAAAAAACTAAATAGATTTTTAAAAAACTTTCGGGTGATAAAAAACACATTTTTGTACATTCTTGACCTTCTTGATTTGCCAACTGGAGTTCGGTCAACCCACATCCCACCCATCCTACAGTTGGCTGTAACGCTGAACTTTCTTGGGGGTGGTGGATACCAAAGGCAAGTTGGTGCGGACTGGTCAGCTCCAATGGGCCAATGGAAATAAAACAAAATAAAAATAAAAAATATTTTTTAAATTACAGACATTCTTACCCTTTTCCACTCAGCCAAAGTCTTTGTCGGTGGCCCATTGGCATTTAATGTTTCAGTCAATCTTACCCAAAGAATCCTATGGGCTTCCCGACAATTTATATTTTTTGCGGAAAAGGATTTGGCCAGATCCGGATTTTTCCCCATGAACTCCGTCATTAGTTGAACTTGAACTTTGTTCGCTGGAATCCTATGAAATAAAATAATTTTAATTGTTTGTTGAGCTCTTGAGTTAGCAATAATATTGTTTACTTACATTTTTCTTAACAAAATAAATTATAATCGTCTCTAAAGCAAACAAACAAAACATTTGAAAAAAAACTTTGCCGGTAAAATTGAATTGAATTGAATTGAATTTTATTGAGTCTTTTAGTTTCGAGTTACATTTTTGTCTTATTCTAATTCTAATTCTTGTTCGCTTTAGCGAGTACAAAAGTGGCTGTAATGTATGGCCTTCTGTTTCAGTTGTGTATAATGGAAAGCCTCGTGGCGAACAGTTATTATATAAAAGATATATAGTTACACTACTTTTGCTCATAAGTGTTATTTTTTTTGCTTGAGACGGAAAGTCACATATATATTTACAAATACCTTAAAAACTAACACTAAAATAAAATAATTTACATTGAGAATAAAATTTCTTTTGAAGTTAGAGCGAGAGCTCAGTACTTTTACTATATATGCAATGCATATATTATGTTTAAATCATTAACACTTATAAATGGTATGATTAGATAGCTTGATAGAGCGAGACCGCCCTAGGAATATACGTAAATAATTAATTATTAAGTTTTCAATGAAAATTTGATTGAAACAAAGTATATTACATTAAAATATCAAAACGATAAAGTGAAACTATCACAGTATACTTAAATATTTGAACACTTTATATGTATGAAGACAGAAACGCTGTTGCACGCTGGATTGTAACGTTATAAAATTGTTGTCACGTAAAAAACTTTACTGTTGTAGTCGATGCCTGATGTACCGTTGGGTATCTAGCAGTAAAATATTAGCTGGGTGGGAAGTTTTCGTCCATCGATGTCGTTATATGGAGCGCTATTGTACATCTCTCACAAAATGTTACTTCCATCCTGGCCATTGCTGGTTGCTTGGAGCGCTGTTGAACACCAATCCCAAATGTTGCTTCCTAGCTCCGTATTTGCTGCTTTTATAAGCAGTCCGAATTACTGGGGGACAAGCCACCCTGAAACTACTAACTTGAGTTACGTTTTTATCTTAAAATTGACGGAGGTCCAAAGACCACCGTCGCTACCGCTTAATTGACGGTTTTTTTTTCTAAATTACAAGTTACTTTTTGCTTTTTACTTTTTATTACTTTGATGGTGGCGCAAAGGCAGCGCCACCGTGTGTACCCTACAAGGGTTCCGATAGGGAGTTTTACCATCTTGTCAAAGCTCACACTATGATGAAGACAGATTGAAATATGCATGGACGTATATATTACGTCCATGGAAATATGTATCGCGCTTTTTTCAAACTGTCAAACTCAAGATCTTGAAGAAAACAATTTGGAAATAATTTTTAAATGCGGTATTCTTTTTTGTGTGAAATTTGTGATTTCCGTGGCTTAAAAATTTATTTTAATTAGCAAAACCAACAATTTTCACAATTTTCGCGCACAAATCTTTAAAATTCCCTCTTTTGTTTTCAATCAATTTTTCAACAATGATAAAAAAAAATCAGATGTTCATCATACTGCTGTTTTTGACAATTCTGTGAGAACGAGAAAGAGATATATCGTTGTTACCTAAAAAGCCCTATTGATCTCCCCGGTAAAATTGACAGAAATGAATTTCTGACAGCTGAAAGTTCTGTTCTTTCAAAGTGATGCCAAGTGCTACACAAATTTGTGTGATCACCTTACACAGACTGAAAAATAAAATTGATCACAATTGATTGTCACATATGTGACAATCACATATCATCTTAGCCGATTCCACCCCAGTTGGAGCTTCTTATGAAGCGGTATAAAGATAGAATATCAACGTTCGACATATCGCTTGGATCGTCGAAAAAGAGATTACCCAGGTGTAATTTACGTGTTTGGGAGAGAGCTGGGCATGAACAGAGAAGATGGGTGATAGTCTCCTCCTCCTCCTCGTCCATGCAGCTTCTGCAAAAATCATTAGAGAATACGCCAAGTCTTATGGCGTGTCTTCCTATGAGGCAGTGTCCGGTTATGACACCAATCACGGAGCTAAGATGTAATCTGCTCATAGATAGCAGACATTTAGTACGTTTCTGATCTAATTTTGGCCAGATTTGCTTTGTCGCTACGCAGGTAGTAGTGTTTGTCCATCTTAAATTTGCTTTCTCTATGGCATTTAGTTTTAGCATGAGTTTGCTTGTAGCGATAGGTATACCAATATTCACCTTGTTAGGTAAAATCGGCAATAGGGTTCCATTTCTGGCGAGTTCATCGGCTTTGCAGTTTCCCTCAATGTCTCTGTGTCCCGGCACCCAGAAAAGGTGAATATTGAACTGTTCTGCCATCTCCATGAGAGATGATCGACAGTCGCGGGCAGTTATTGAGTTTGTGGAAACAGCACTGATTGATTTAAGGGCTGCCTGACTGTCTGAAAATATACGGATATCCGATACAGATATCACGTTTTCCCTTAACCAGGATAATACCTCTTTGATCGCCAGAATTTCCGCTTGGAACACACTACAATGGTCAGGTAGACGGAATGAGAGACTTAAATTTAGTCTTTCTGAGTACACGCCACCACCAACCCCATCTTTAGTTTTTGAGCCATCAGTGTAAAAATGAACTGATTCATCTTTCAAGAAACTCTCATTTTCCCAAGTGGATCTTGGTGGGATGGTGACTTGAAAATTCTTGTCAAAAACTAGCTGGGGTATAGAGTAGTCGGAGTGACTTAATTTTGGTCCGAATGTTTTCAGAATAATGGAGTGACCAATTGAGTTATCGGTCCATTGAGAGATGGCTTTGAGACGAACGGCTGTGCTTGCGGCCGTTTGTTTGCTAAAAATATCAAGGGGTATGAGATAAAGTAGAATGTCAAGAGCAGCTGAAGGTGTCGAACGGAGAGCTCCGCTAATACACATACAGGCTGACCGTTGGACTTTACTTAACTTGTCACGATATGTAACTTTGTCAAGAGCAGTCCACCATACTGCTACCCCGTAAGTTAGTATCGGTCTGATGACCGCTGTGTCGAGCCAGTGGGTTATGTATGGGGATAAGCCCCATTTATTTCCGATAGCTTTTTTGCAAGAGAAGAGTGCTACTGTGGCTTTCCTAACTCTTTCCTGTATATTTGCTTTCCAATGTAGTTTTTTGTCCAGGATAAGACCTAGATATTTAGCTTCATCTGAAAATCTTAGTGGAGTTCCCATAATTGATGGGGGACTTATTTGGGGAATTTTATATTTTCTTGTGAAGAGGACAAGTTCAGTTTTGTTTGGGTTTATACCCAGTCCGCATTTTTCTGCCCATTTGAGCATAATATTTAGAGCATTTTGCATTAATTCAACGAGAATTTGAGCATGTTTTCCCGATATTGCAATGGCAACATCGTCGGCATACGCGATCACTTTGAAACCTTCTTTTTCTAGGCTTTTTAACACCTCATTTACGACTATGTTCCATAGAAGTGGGGAAAGGACTCCGCCTTGAGGTGTACCTCTGCTGACAGATCTTCTTTCATGAGTGCCACCTAAAGATGAATTAACAATTCTACTTTCTAACATAAGATTAATTAGGTCATTCAGTGAACCATGTATATCTAGTTTCTTCAGTGACGCTGTGATTGCTTGATACCTGACATTATTGAAGGCGCCTTCAATATCGAGAAATGCAACTAGAGTGTACTCTTTATGATGTAGTGAGTATTCGATGGTTCGTACCAGTGTGTGTAAAGCCGTTTCTACCGATTTTCCTTTACAATAAGCGTGTTGTGCATTAGATACCAGATTAGGATCTATAGCATTGCGCAGATGGATATCGATCAATCTCTCTAGGGTTTTGAGAAGGAACGATGATAGGCTGATTGGTCTGAGATCTTTAGGGTTAACCTGGGAGCATTTACCGGCTCTGGGTATAAAGACAACTTTTACCTCTCTCCATAAAGAGGGAATGTAAGTAAATTTTACGCAACCAATTAGGATGATCTCTAGGATGGGTGTTATGATATCCGAGGCAAATTGAAGCTCGGCAGGTATTATGCCGTCGGGTCCGGGAGATTTGTAAGGATCAAAGCTGTTTATAGCCCATTTCAGTTTATCCTTAGAAATCAGACCAACAATATTTGTATGTGTGTTGCTTGATAATAATGAATCAATGCTATTTATATTTTGTGAGCTACCTGGAAAATGGGTGTCTAGTAGCAGGGTGAGCGATTCTTCGCAAGAATTGGTCCAAGAGCCGTTAGCTGTCTTTAAGGAGCTAGGCATTGTAGGATTTTTTGATAGAATTTTTCTTAATCGTGAAGCTTCTGAAGTTTCTTCTATTTTTCCACAGAAGTTCCTCCAGGAGGTTCTTTTATTATTCCTTAATTCTTTTTTATAAATTTTTAGGGATTCTTTATAAAATTCCCAGTCCAGACTATCTCTAGAATGTTTAGCTCGGTTAAAAAGTTGTCTGCACTTTTTCCTGAGCAGTTCTAGACCCGAGTTCCACCAACGTGGTTTCTTTTTTCCTCTTATTTGAGTAAGGGGACAAGAAATGGCCATTGATTTATTGAGAGCTAGGGTGAGATCTTTGACTTTATCATCAAGATCATTTTCATTAGAAGGGATACTTAAGAGTGATGGTTTAACTAATCTTACTAAAGTTTCTCTATAATAGTTGCCAGTTGGTTTTCCGATAATTTCGGAAGGCTGGCTGTTTTTTAGATTCTTCATCAAGACAAAATTGGATGTATCTGTGATCAGAGAACGAATGTTCCTTAGAAACTCTCCAGTTTTTGATCTTGTGATGAATCGTATCGGAGACAAGAGTGATATCTAGAACCTCTTGTCGGTTTTTGGTAATGAATGTTGGTTCATTGCCAATGTTACTTACTATAAGGTTAGTACTTAGAATAAAATCAAAAAGTGACTCACCTCTGTCATTTATGTCTGTACTTCCCCAGACGGTATGATGGGCATTAGCGTCACACCCGATTATAAGGCAGACTTTCTTGTCGTTCTGCTTCCCTGATTAGTTCCTCTAGCTTGTCGCCAGGAAGAGGGCCAAGGTGGTCATGGCCGAGATACGCTGATGCTAACCAGTACGCCCCGGTATTTGTTTGTAGTCTAACTACGGTTACATCGCGATCGCTATAAACAGGGAGTAAATATACATTAATACTACTTTTTACTAATATGCAAGATCTAGGGTCACCTTTATTAGATGCATACAGCAGGTAGTATCCGGGAGTCCTGAGTCCTTGAACAGTGGAATTTACAACCCAAGGTTCTTGGATCAGGACGATGTCTTCCCCTTTATTTTGTAGACGGAGAAGAAGGGAGGCCGAAGCCATTTTGGAGTGATGGGTGTTAATCTGTACTAACTGCACCATCTTGGTTGCAGCTAGGTGGATCAACCCCCACCACAGTTTGGTCGAGATCTGCATCGGAGTCGAAATCCGATTTAAGAAGGTCGTCCTCATTTGCGGAGTCAACAAAATCCATGTCGGAGTGTTTGTCGACGTTAGGAGCCTCTTCAACAGATGGCGGTTTTATATAAATGGAGGGCGACACAGTGGAGGAGGTGCATGGAGTATCTACCTCCATCGTCTGAAGGTCGATACTCGATGCATGTTCCTTCTCTGTAAATACCTCCTGTGATTTTGATGGCATCGTGTTCGATGTGTTTTCCTCGTCTTTTTTATATACTTTTAGAGTTATGGTAGACCATCCAAACCTAACCACACCTTGGGTTTCAGCCAATGGAGCCAATGAGTCCTTATTTATCACCACGACGGCTGATCTATAAGAACCCCGTGGATCTTCAAGCTTTGCAACTTTCCAGTCGTGAGTAGGCAAGGATGGATATTACCATACTGAAGCATCTTGAGGATGATTTCTTTATTGGAGAGATCGGCCGGGAAATTAGTGCGGGCTCTCGGTCTGCACCGGGATATTCTCCTTTGCCACAACCTCGAGTTTTGCATTTGGCCATAGGCCCTCTAACCTGCTGACAGCGAGTTTATACAGGTCACACGATCTCTCACTATCAAAGGCAACTAGCTTGACTCGACCTTGATACCATCCCGCATCCTCAAAAGTATCAGGTTCCCCTGGATTTTCCAGCATGAGGGTCCAGTATGAGGCTTGGAGTTTGTTCAAGACCATTTGCCAATGATCGGGAGAGATCGCGCCATCTGCATTACTGCCGTCGATGACAGCTAGAATTGTTTTGTCTTTTAGCACGGCACTAAAGGACAGATCTTTCCTGGCGAAGGATGGAGCGCCAGCGGTGTTTGCCTTTGGCCTTTTGGGTTCCGGAGTGGTTCCCTCGGAAGACCTTAGTCGCTTAGACGTTAAGGCGTTGCAGGTCTGAAATTTGGCAAGTGTGTTTTTGGCCCAGGCAAGTTTTTCGGATTGCTTTGAGTCTAGTTCAGATGCTGGCAAGTCACCGACCACCTTCACTATCCTCGTAGCGTTCCTAAAATCTTTTCTCATTGTCAATTTCTTCCTCTTCTCGTTGGGAGTAGGTCTACATGACGTATTACCACTGCCAGCGAGGAGGGGAGCCTCCGTTGTGTTCGGAAGAGATCTACCTTGTCTTGTGGTGGGACCAACAGTCGTGGTCGAACCTTGAGCCAGAGTAATAACCCCCGAATGCACGAGAGGTTTTGTACTGGCGGTTTGTGTGGAAGTTCCACTAAGGGCTGCGTTTTTCACAGCAGAAGAGAGGTTGGCAAGACCCTTGTCAGCTTTTTTGAGTCCTACCGAGTTCGGAATTGGTATGTTACCAGCGGGCAGATTGCTATTTCCTCCGCAGGTATTAGCGTCTAGACTGTGGGACGCTCCACAACCCCGGGGTGGCTTGTTAACCTTTCCGGGAATTGTGGTCGTCACACTAGTCCTACCGCTATTTAAAGCTATGTCAGTTGAAATGGCCAAAGTTTGTTTTTTGTTAGTGTCCTTGTTGTTATTTGTCACTGGCGACTTATCCTCTTTCGAGGCCAAGCCATCGCCGGCAGTCGTGACTCCTACCGACTTTTGAACTGATATTCCAGTTCGATTTTTGTTCTTTTTGTTAACTTTTTCCATATTTAGTTTCAAGTCTTCATACTTGTTTTGTTTTTGAGTTATGTTCGTTTGTGAGGCTCTGTAGCTGGATTTCTAGAAAACCCCACAATTAAGCACCCCCACCACGACAAGGTCAACTCATAGGGGGTGATTTTGGTACGTTAAATTTTAGGAATTTTCAAGATCAAATTTAACGCACATTTAAAGCAATTGGCACACGGTCTAAAAAATAAATAAATAAATCCGTTGAGTTTTTAACAAGAAAGACAAAATAAAAAAAACAGTTATATGAAAGGTAGGTGTAGATAGGTACCTTTAAGATTTTGTTTGACGAAAAATCAAATCTTTTTTGATTTTGCCTAATGACAGAATATATATGATGACTTACGTCGCTTGACTCACCGTGTAAGGTTCGCTTAACACGACGCTGTTTCAAAGTGTTATTACTCCTCCATCCTGTATTTGTGATAGTAGACGGTTTTATTCATACTCGTACAGTTCCAAGAGTTCCAAGGACCTAAGCCAAGTAAACGCTGCCTCTGATAGTTTTTCTTTACATCACCCATTCGTGACCTCGATATTATAAACATCTAATAAAAATTATTTTTTTTTTGTTACTTTTCTTTGCAGGTTGATTTTAACAAAATGTATCGAATCATCATAAATTACAAAATGTTTCTCATCACACTGTTGATTAAGTTCTCATATTTTAATCATTCACAATCACTAAAATGCGAGAATTCCATTAATTCGGTGGAGTGCAATAAAAGAACAGAAGATGAAAATAACTAAAAAAACTATTATAAAAATGATGCAAATTAATCTTAACGGTGTAACAGTGGAAATTGAATGCTATGACAAAAATCCGAATATTCTAAGCTTACTGCCAAGAACTAACATTACTAATGTCTCTTTAATAAAATTTGGTTCTTGTCAATTTCCTAAGAATGAAACAATAATTAAAAAAGTTCTCAATGAAACGCTTGGAATCTATAAGAAAAAGTTTTAAAAAGTAAAAGCAAATACAATAATAAACAATAATTGATGTAACAAAAAAATATTGTAAACAAATTAATTGAAAAAAAAAAGATAAATTATATGAAAATATAAAAAATGGTTAGAAGTTAATTGTGTTTTGTTTGGTTTGGGCTACAATATACTGCCGAATCCAAAAAGATAAGAAGACAAAAAGATACACTTGACACTTTTCACTTACTCGCAGAAGTGTCCATGAAAAAAATCTTCTTCTTCTTCTTCTTCTTCTTTTCCGACGATATTATGATCTCGAGTGGGATCATAACTTTCCCACTTCAACGCTTCTCTACTGATCTACTTGTGGGGTTCGTCGGGTTGACCTCAGAAAGTGTCGGCAAGCTTCCCGGTTATGGATTGTTCAATGTCTGAGGCCAACTGAATGCTGGTGTCGTTGCATTTGTTTTCTCCAGGAGTTCTTGGGCCTGCCTCTCTTCCGCGATTGTACTGGAACATTGTATGATAATGCTCATTTTTTCAGGTTTCTCCTAAGTACATATGACAGTACCAGCTGAGTTTGTCGTGCTGCATTTTTTGAACGATGGTTTCTTTGACGTGGAGGCTTTTCCGGATCTTTCTACTCCGTATTCGGTCAAGCTTTGTCACTCCTGCTGTCATGCGAAGCATCTTCATCTCAGTTGCGGTCATTTTGCTTTCATACCACTGGTACATAGTCCAACATTGTGAACCGTATGTAAGCGCTGGACGGACCACTGCAGTGTAGAGCTTTCCTTTCAGCTTAGGGGGCATTTTTCGGTCACAGAAGATGGCAGAGTTCTCACGCCACTTCATCCACCCTACGCTTACGCGATGGTTGACGTCGTCATCACAAGTTCCTTTCTTATTGATCATAGATCCAAGGTATTTGAACTTTTCGCACTTGGGAAGCACAGTTCCATTCAAATAAATATCCGGAATAGGCCTGAGTGGATCAGAAAATGGGCAGCAAAGGTATTCGGTCTTTTTGGCGCTTATGCGATACCCATTTCCCTCCAGAACGTCCACCCATACGTCCAGTGCTCGTTGCAAGGATGAAGGGTCTTGACTTATGATGCCTCCATCGTCAGCAAAGAATAACTGAGTCACTTTCGGGTCCCTCACCTTATCTTCAAGTAGATAATCAAGCACTGTTATAAAGAGCAATGGGCTCAAGACGCTTCCTTGGTGTACACCAACTTCGATTGGGAAATTTTCGGTGACTCCTGCAGTGCATCGAACCTTTGTTTTTACTTGCTCGTACATATCCATGATCATCTGCATGTAGATTTCTGGAACTCTTCGTTGCCTTAGGGCCACCCATATCAGATCCCGTGGTTGTCGATAGAACGCCTTTTCAAAATCAACGAACACAGCATGCAAATCGTTCGAGGAATCGCGATGTTTTTCCATTCTGATTCTTACACTCTGGATTGCATCTGTGGTTGATTTGCCCGAGACAAATCCGCACTGGTCAGATAGCCGTATTATTTTTCGCAGGCGGCCATCCAACACCCGCTCAACGATCTACATGGTATGTGACATCAGCTTGATTGATCGGTAATTGTCGCAGTTCCTCGTATCACCCTTTCCCTTGTAAATTGGGAGAAGATAACTTTCCCTCCATTGATAAGGCATTTGGTCACCTCTGATAAATTTGGAGATGAGAGCCGTAAGCCATCTGAGCCCGAGGTCTCCCATCTTTTTCCAGAACTCAGAGGGTATCCCGTCTGGCCCAATCGCTTTTCCCTTTTAGGAGCTTTTCACTGCCGCATTAACTTCTTCGACTGTAATGTCGGGCACTTCCTCATAGTTTGGTGCGGCTGTTGGAAAGTATATTTTGGGGAACTGTTCATTTAAAAGTCCTTCGCAATACTGTCGCCATCTGTGAAGAATTTTTTCGTCATCCACAAGAAGTTGGCCTTGAGCATCGCTTATGAATTTAGGTGAGCAGATCTCCAGCGCATTTCTCCTACTTTGAGCGGCAATTTTAAAGATAGTTGCGCCCTTGTTAATGTTGACGTTTCGCAGTTCCTAGAGGGTCTGGTTTGCATCAGCAGCCGGTGCAGATATTTCTTGATAGGTAGGTTCGTTGCAGAGAATTCCACATATTTTGTGCACCACATTCTTCATTACCAGCTCTGTTGATCCTACCGGCTGCGCCAAAATGTTATACGTTTTATTTAAGTTCCCGATTTAAAAATAAATGCGACCGTTCACTTTGACTTTCAACTTCAGACTCACCAGTCAACTTCTTTAATCAAAACTTACTTGGGTCATCCACTGCCAAATGCACACTTAGCACTTCCTGGTTATTTACCTCTTGTGCCAATTGCAAAGGTGAACCAACATTGCTGCGTATGCTTTTGCATAGGCCAGCAATATAGTTTCGACACAGTGCAATGGCTTGAGTAAGTTCAACGCAGGTTGAGCCAAGTGACCCAAATGCAGGGCACAACATTCCTCCCCCCTATGGGGAAGTTTCGACTAAAAGAGTTGACTTGGTTTATCTTTCTTTATTTCTTTTGCATTAATTTATTATCATAAATGTATTTTTAATTTAATTTGTATACAATGTACTTTTCTTAAAAGAATTTATAACCATCATTTGGATTTTTGTTTGTTTTTTTTTTTTTGAAAATATTTTAATTAGATTAGAAAAATAATATACATACATAACATAAATTATGTAATATAAATTTGTAAATCATTTCATAGATACCATAGTTCTTATAGAACTCAGAAAAATCATTTAACATTGTATAGACATGTGTTTTAGTATTTATATTTAATTCTTTAGTTCTATATTTAATTTGAAATTTACATAATTCCGAATGATATGTTAAAAAGTGCTACCAAATATATTGTTTTATACTTTTAAAAACATAACTTGCAAACTATCGTCAACGTTTTTGATTATTGTTTTCTGTTATTTTATAATGGGTCGTGATATGAAATTATAAAGTTAGAAAAAAAAACTGACATCGTAAGTTGAAACAAAAATATACAGTTATTTTTAAAATAATTTAATTTCTATTTATATTCTAGCACCATTATTTTACCTTATATTCCTTTTCGGATAAACAAAAAAATATAACCTTTTTGTTTTTTAAATACATTAATTATATTATATTTGATTATATTTCAGAGGAACAGACAATTATTGTTGTTTTTTTTTTAAATGTATTAACAATAAGACTTTTTTTTTGAAATATGCATTATACAGTATTATGGAATATATTTATTAAATATTTCTACAATAATGGTATTTTATTTTGATTCAAAGCAATCTTCTTAGAAAAACATCTCTTCACTACATTATTATACCTCAATACATACTTTTTATTTGTGTGTTGTTCCTGTTAGTTTTCAAAATGTTACATAAGTAAATAACTTACAATAGGAACACATTATTTGTCTTAAGTTCTAAATGTTTTGCTTGTAATATATGTATGATATTTTTTTTTTCATTATTATGCATCATCCACCTACCCCGAACTTTAAACGCAAGCATACGTTATACCGCTACGTTTACAGGTTGGTACTTCTGTTGCATCTTTCTTCTTCTTGATGGGGGTCGGTCTCGTTACTAATTCCACGCAAGGTGCTGCTACCTCAGTTAGTTGTTGAATGTTGAGCACCTTGTTTTTCACTTTCCGGATCTTGTACAGTATTGAGCCAATTACGAGTAGGGTGACGATAATAGTAACCAGGCTCAAAAACGAATAACGATGGCTTAAAATTTCCCAGTTGTGTTCCTCTAATTTCCTTCCTGCTTCCATCACTTTCAAATTGATCTCTAATTCCTGGATAGAGCGCTTGCCGTCAAGAATGTTCCTGGCGATGTTTTCATGGTCACCCGTTTTTATTGTCCAGAGTCTGAAGTTGAAAGTCAAAGTGAACGGTCGGGAACATTTTCCATCTTAGTGATAAAAGCTTCTCCCTTTTCCTTGTCCAGATTGTACCACTCTGCTTGTTTGTTTTTCCTCTTCGTCTCCATAAGAAATTCTGTCACCAGGAGACGATGTTGCTGGGTAATCGCTTCTCCTAGTATCACCTTGCAATCCTTGACATGTGGCTTCATGAAACTGTTAACCAAATGGTAGTCAATCTGAGTTTCATTCCCTCCACTGCTAAAGGTGACCAGGTGTCGGCTGTGTTTGATGAACATAGTGTTTAAAACGATAAGACCATATGACCTGCACATGCTAAGGATGTCTTCACCAGGAGAATCCCTGATGCCGTATCCCATGCCACCATGGCAGTCCTCATAGTCCTCGTTGGTCTTCCCGACATGTCCATTCAAATCTCCTCCCACAAACAAAAGTTCTTCTGTCGAGACTTTCTTAAGGAGGTTGTGAAAATCTAACCAGAACTTATCTTTTTCCGCTTGCTCACACCCAGTTTGGGGAGCATAAGCACTGACAATATTCCACACCCTTCCTTGTATTACCAGCTTCATAGAAATCAAACGGTCACTAGATTTTGAAATAGCCAAGACGCTTCCAAGTAACTCTTCCGCAAGGATGATACCGACACCGTTCCGACGTTGTTCCAACCCGTAATAGAACATCTTGTATGATTTCGTCTTCACATCCAGAAAACGGGCCCTGTTTCCAGTGTTTCGCCATTTTGTTTCTTGGACGCACAAGATGTCCAATCGCCTTCTTTTCATCATTTCTTCCAGCTTGTAGCTTCGTCCGTTCATACTTCCAACATTCCAACTCGCCACTCTCAGATTTCGACTAATCTGTTGCATCATGTTGCTAGCCCCCGGAATCCGTCTAGCTCTGACCCGGTAATTTCTGCTCGGTCCAGGATCAGTACCTTGCATTGCAGGGGTATTGCCTGGCGGGGTAGTGCCTGTTGTATCAGCAAGTCTGTCCATAATGCTCGAAATTTTTTGAAAATTTCGCGTAACGTTTTCGCATGTTTTTGACACTGGCATGCGCTAGTTTTGTGTGATCGCTTTTTACCACGCCGGTGATCTCCAGTCGCGCAACCCTAGGACTCACGCATGCACGCTGTTGGGAAAGCTTTAAGGTGTTATTGTGTCGTTAGGCTCTCTTTGGTGTTATTTGCCTTTAGATGTTAAAACGAATTTGATACCAGTAACCCACTACGGGGATATGATCTCAGTTGGCCCATAAAGGGTTCATCCGCCACCATCTCTATTTCAGCACCCTGGCAAGTACTGAAAACCCTTACTGACCTTAGCTCTAAGTATTTCAGATTAGCTCATGTAAGGTCTCTGTCTTCAAGGCTGTTAGTGACACCGTTGATTCTCTAAGATGAATTCATCCGCTGCAGACCATCTTTCTGATGGTTTGGCTCGTCCTGGACTATAGCCGAATAAGACAGCCAGTCCTATCCAACAGAGCATTATAGTGTTGCTATTTTTGTCTTTTGTTCAACACTCGCACTTATTAGTTCGGCAAGTCAAATCCGGTTGGACGAGACCAGTACCCGTTGGTTACCACTTGGAGGTATAATAAGCACAATTGGTGTGTATTCAATGTTACATCACTGGACATCGCCATGTTGATGCCGCTCAGTGACTACCCGCTTCCTACAGCACCCAACCAACTGTCCATGAAAAAAATAGTTGTTAATAATAATTATCTTAAACTAAACTGTCGCTGTTCGGCTTTCGCCGTAACATGGTATACTAAACACTTTTTTTTCAGATTTATTAGACAACTCTGAAATATATTAAATAAATAAAAAAAAAACAAAAATTAGAAAATGGAGAATGGACTGGCAGCATATGCAATCCATATCCAATTTAACCATCGATTTAGAAAACACCATAATGTTTATGATCTCGATTGGGACCATCAACATTCCCACTTCAGACTGATGCTGGTTTAATGGTTATTCCAGGACTTTATAAATGAACTTCTCCTTCCACAATTTAACGATAAATGTTCTCATGTTATCGACATTGGCAGGATAACACTAGTGTTGCGGCTCATGGTCGCGTCTTTAGTGATAATGTGGGTAATATGTAGTTAATTCATACTTCTTAAAAATCAATAGTTTTATTAAAATGAGTGGTCTTATTTAAAAGCAAAAAATATAATAGTCAAGGACATTTCAAGCATGACATATTCTTCCGCCATAGACTCTTTGAAAAAAAAAATGTTCTTGTAAGGCGCCTGAATATTCTTGCCAGACTCTTTAGAAATAAAACAAAATCGGTTTTCAACATAATTGTTATAACCAAAATTTTATTTAACAAAATATTTATGATACCTTGTTTTGTCTGTATTCGTACAATCAGTAACCACCGGAAGTCTAATTGTTACATATTTGTGGCAGGTTTTTTTTTATTGAATGGACTAAAATGAACTCGAAAATTCTCTAAATACAAACTACTATAATATTTTTTTTTTAGTTTTATTTTCTATTCTTACAAGGTAGAGGAGTAAACATTCACCGCATTATCGCCTCGATCGAATACGAGATTGTTCTTTTATTCTTGCAAATGAATTTATCAACTTTTGACTTTCAATTTTTTTATCTAAATACCTAAGAGCTAGGAACCTTCTAAAATAATTTAAACATAATTATTCGTCTTGTTAACTTTACGAAAATTATTATTTAAAAGAAAACCTTATCACCGAATTCAAGCACACGATATTCGTTCTTTTTTTTACATAAATTATTTCAGATAATGCCATAAGAACGGAGTACATGTCATTTAGTGGTCCACTTCATATTATGGTTTCTTATCATAAAATTTAGCAATAAAATTTTCTAAAAATAAAAAAAATTAAAATAGAAAAGAAATTCAAGACTGTGGCAATTTGGCTCGAATTAATTACAGTCAGTCGAATTTGAAAGAACTTTTAAGTTGTGCTGCGTTCTTTATTATAAAAGTTATTAATTTGTTTGGATTTACAGATGTGAAATGATTCAATTCGACAAGAATAAATTATAAAAAAATAAAAGTTTGTTTCTTTTGCAAAAATTCAATACTAACGAAATTGGTAAGTTTTAGTTTTAAAGTATTTAAATGATTAAATTAAATTAAATCAAATTAAATCAGTGTAAACTAACAACATTTTTTATAAAATAATTTCTCCTAGACCTATTTTATGAAAAACATTGTGGCCCATTTTCGAATAGCACACTGTGTGTATCGCGTAGAAAAAAAGGCACGACTGGGTCCCAAGTACTTTGCTCTTGGAAAATAGTTTTGAAAATGTATTATAGAGTACCTACTTTTTCCGGAAAAAGTGTGGTATGCGATTTTGATAAATTGCAATAGGCTTCATAATTTTTTTTTTACCAAAACCAGAGTTAAAAAAAAACAACTTTTTAAAAATATATTTTGGTACGTTAAATTTTAGGAATTTCCAAGATCAAATTTAACGCACATTTAAAGCAATTGGCACACGGTCTAAAAAATAAATAAATAAATCCGTTGAGTTGTTAACAAGAAAGACAAAATAATAAAAACCGTTATATGGAAGGTAGGTGTAGGTAGGTACCTTTAAGATTTTGTTTGACGAAAAATCAAAACTTTTTTGAGTTTGCCTAATGACAGAATATATATGATGACTTACGTCGCTTGACTCACAGTGTAAGGTTCGCTTAACACGACGCTGTTTCAAAGTGTTATTACTCCTCCATCCCGTATTTGTGATAGTAGACGGTTTTATTCATACTCGTACAGTTCCAAGAGTAATCAAGGACCTATGTAAGCCAAGTAAACGCTGCCTCTGATAGTTTTTCTTTACATCACCTATTCGTGACCTCGATATTATAAACATCTAATAAAAATTATTTTTTTTTTGTTACTTTTCTTTGCAGGTTGATTTTAACAAAATGTATCGAATCATCATAAATTACAAAATGTTTCTCATCACACTGTTGATTAAGTTCTCATATTTTAATCATTCACAATCACTAAAATGCGAGAATTCCATTAATTCGGTGGAGTGCAATAAAAGAACAGAAGATGAAAATAACTATCAATTTTTCTGCGTTTGTGATTCAAAAACTATTATAAAAATGATCCAAAATGATCTTAACGGTGTAACAGTGGAAATTGATTGCTATGACAAAAATCCGGATATTCTAAGCTTACTGCCAAGAACTAACATAACTAATGTCTCTTTAATAAAATTTGGTTCTTGTCAATTTCCTAAGAATGAAACAATAATTAAAAAAATTCTCAATGAAACGCTTGGAATCTATGAAGTGAGCGAGTTAGTTTTAGAAGACAAATTATTTAATAGCTCTCTATCGCATATAAACCTTCAAGGACTTGATCAAATCAATACATTAAGTTTTTATTTCAAAGACCTTATAAAATTGCCAAAAGATTTATTAAGCGATCTGCAACATTTAAAAAACTTAAAAATCCGATCATCTAGTTTACAGCTTCAAAATATTTCCGGAAGCATCTTCTCTCATCAGAGAATGCTGAAGCACTTAGATCTTTCAAAAAACAAATTAAATTTTATTAAAAAGGAAGATTTTAATGGATTGTCATCTTTAGAGGAACTCATTCTGGATCTTAATGACTTTCAGAGTTTCCAATCAAATGATGTGTTTGAACAATTGAGCAATTTATCTGCCATTTCAATGTTTTATAATCCTTTCAAATCGTTACCAAAGGATCTATTTGCTAAAAATGTAAAACTTGTTTCATTTGCAATTACAATGTCAAAGAATTTGAAGAATTTTCCAGAAGGTTTGCTTAGCAATTTGCCACTGCTCAAGAAAGTCATCATAATGTCTTGTGGATTGGAATCCATTCCATTCGATTTATTTGCAAATTCAACAAATATTGAAAAAGTTATAATTTTTGGAAACAACCTACCTACGATTCCATTGGAACTCTTTTCTGATCAAGAAAAGCTAATTTATCTAAGTCTTAGTAGAAACAAGATTTATAAACTAATCGATGGATCATTTAATAACACAAGAAAGTTAGAAGAATTAGATTTATCTTCAAATAAGTTGGAATGTCTCTCCAGGTAAGTTTCTTTATATAAAATGTTTTTAAGTAAGGGACGGGAATTGATTAAAAAACATTTGATTTATAGTCAATATAGTTAATATAAGAGTATGTACATATATGTATTTTGTAGGCTTGTAATCCCTCTCCAGATCATTGTGATAGTTCTGGGAAATTTTCGGTGACTCCTGCTGTGCTTCTAACATTTGTTTTGGCTTGCTCGTCCTTCGTACATATCCACGATCATCTGGACGTAGATTTTCGGAACCCCTCGTTGCCTCAGATTCCTGGTTGTCGATCGATTGCCTTTTCGAAATCAACAAACTCAGCATGCAAGTCGCCAGAGGAATCACGTTGTTCTTCTATTTTGGTTCTAACAATCTTACTTCACGTGTGTGGTTGATTTGCCCGAAACAAACCCGCACTTGTCATCATCGAGCTGTACTATTTTCGCAAACAGCCATTCAATACACGTTCAACGATCTTCACGGTGTATGACATCAGCTTGATTAAAAAATAGCTTTTTCCTTTTTTTAATTTTTTACCGCCGCGTTGACAACTCGCTGGATGTGAACATGGAATATGTATTTTTGGTATATTACAACGCGGCGTTAAAACGAGCTCTGTTTCTACGCTGGCAAAAAAACACAATTATAAAGTTTATACATTTATTGATAAAAAACATCGAAAACTTACCTGAACAAGTTTGTCCGACCATAGGTTCATTTTTCCAAAAACCACCATGATAAATGTGTGATCCTACGTTAGCCTAACGGTCTATTTCGATTTTGCATTTTGTAATTTGGGTAATTGATAATAAAACAAAATTCCTTGTTTTTAGTGTCCGACTAAACATTCGGCTTCGGCCAAATGAGGCCGAAGATTTTGCCGAAAAGGAATGTTCAATTCCCGTTACAATATGCCACCAAAATGTTAAATTTCGACCTTTTGAAGAATATATAAAATTTAATCCTATTGTTTACAATTAACGTAGATATTTTTTATTTCTGAGCTTCAAGTCCATTCCATTATAGATATATCTGGGTGCAAAATATTTCAAAACATTAATATTTTGGACCCAAAAATGGACATTTCCAAAAATAAATTGAATTTGGTTCATATTGCATTAGGAAAAGTTTTTCAGCAATGGACCGCCATTTTATTATTTTATAACAGCTTTAATTTCAGTCGAAAATGATACTTCTCCGACCGAAATGATAAACAAATAAGTTATCCCTCTTCTACCAGAACGTTAGAGGGATTCGCAGCAAAACTGCTTTTCAAAAAATCTCAGGCATTTCCGCATGATATCATTGTTCTTACTGAAACATGGCTCAATGACACCTTTTTAGACAAGGAAATTTTTGACGAAGAGTTAAATGTTTTCAGAAGAGATCGTCATGTAGATAAGCCCAAAGAAGTTGGTGGTGGTGTTTTGATTGCTATTCGTAATCACCTCAGATTTAATCTTGTCTCATTCCCTTTCAATGTATCAATTGAACTTATTTGCCTTAGAATTTCAATTGAATCCAAAGATTTTTACATTCTGAATGTTTATATTCCTCCTAAAAGTCCAGCAGCAATTTATTCTGAGGTCTCCTTAGCTTTGGATCATGCAATTGTTACACCTGGCTTTAATAGTAATATTTTACTGTTGGGTGACTTCAATTTGCCTAACGTTAATTGGATCCCCTCAGAAGACGAGTCCTATTTTGAAGCATCCTCTACTTCCTCTCAACAGGAGCTTCTTCTTTTGGATAATATTATTTGTACTGACTTACAGCAAGTAAGCTGTATTAAAAACTTAAAAAATCGAATTCTCGATTTAGTCTTTTCATCTGACGCTGCTAGTGTTGTTGTGGTAGAATCTGCCACAGCCTTATCTAATATAGACAGCTACCATCCTCCCCTTGATATATTTTTGGATTTGAGCTGCCATTTGCTCAATAACACTAAGTCTCATGACTGTTCATATTCTCTTGATTTTCGTAAAGCTAATTTTCAATTACTTTATGATGAATTAAGTTCCTCTGGTATTTCAGATATTTCTTTAACTAATATCGACGTTGCAGTTACTGAATTTTATACTATTTTCAATAACTGCTTAGCAAAATCTGTTCCTACTAAACTGTCTAAAACTTCCAAAGTTTCACATCCATGGTTTACAAAGGAGCTCACATCTCTTCGTAACAAAAGAAATAAGGCTTGGAAAACTTATATCAAAAGTCTTTCTACTTTGGATCATAATGTGTATATTTCGCTTTTTGAACAGTTTAATAACCTTTCTAAAAGTTTATACTCTGACTACTTAAAGGAAATGGAGGTTTCATTGAAACTTGATCCAAAGAAGTTTTGGAATTTTGTAAATTCAAAAAAGTCTGACGGATATCCAATAAACTTTGTTTATAATGATTCTTCGTTAACGAGCTCTTCTGATATCTGTAATGCATTTTCAAAAAAATTTAGTAACTCTTTTATTGACACTCGTGTTGATATTGATGTCGAGTTCTTTGAATATTTGCGTGACTGTCCTCAAGTTACTTTTAACAACGTTCCGATGGAACATGACAAAATTTTAAATTTTTTTTCATTGCTAAAAGATGACTACTCTCCTGGCCCAGATGGCATTCCTCCAATTATACTTAAAAAAATGTAGCTCCATTATAGCTTTTCCTCTTCACCTTCTTTTCGAGCTATCCCTAAAGTCGGGGAAATTTCCCAGTGTATGGAAAAAATCATTTATTACACCCGTTTTTAAAAAGGGTAGTAAGTCTGACATAAAGAACTACAGACCGATTGCTAAACTCTCTTGTATTCCAAAGCTATTTGAGCAAGTGGTTTGTAATAGTATGACGTTTTTCTGCAAAAATATTATCTGTAATCAACAACATGGATTTATGCATGGGCGGTCGACGGTAACGAACCTTCTAACGTTTTTACACAAGTGCTCCAATGCTTTGGAGAACGGACAGGAACTAGATTGCATTTATATCGACTTTTCAAAAGCTTTTGACCAACTTTCACACGACATTATAATTATTAAACTTAAGGCCTTTGGATTTTCTGCTGGATTTATTGATTGGATATATTCTTATCTTTAAAATAGATCCTACCAGGTGAAATTCAGAAAAACATTTTCAAACCCTTTTACTGCCAACTCTGGAGTTCCACAAGGAAGTGATTTAGGTCTCATTCTTTTTATTCTTGCTATTAATGATGTAACATCATGCATTCGCAATAGTGAAATTCTGGTTTTTGCTGACGATATGAAGATTTTTAAATCTATATGCTCAAGTGGTGATCGTGTGAATCTGCAAGCCGACATTGATAGCTTTTGTACTTGGTGCAGCAAGAATGGATTAAACCTTAACCCAGCGAAATGTCAAACTATGACTTTTTCAAAGAAACGAGTACCAATCATATTTGACTATAATATTTCACAACATACATTGTGCCGTGTTGTTAGTTTTAAAGATCTTGGAATCGTCTTCAATCAAAGTCTAGATTTCACAGAGCACATCAACTCTCTTGCAGTGGCGTATCTCCTCTTTGGCCCAGTTTTTCAGTGCGAGATTAAAATTAAACCTGGGTTAGGTAACTCACCGAATCGGGTGAGATAACTTTGGATTAACTAAACAAATGTTTTGGATTTTGTATTCTCAGAGTTTCTTAGGTCCTTCCGCATGAATCCTCTACCTACTAACATTCAGGTTCTTGGGTCAATTGGAGATAAATTTATGCCCAGAGTTAGCTAACTCTAGTTTAATTCACAACTGAAAAACCGGCCCTAAGAAACCTTAACTTGCATAATCCATAAAATTAAACTTTTTGTGAACAACATTTTATTAATTTGTTATTTTAATAATAAAGACAATAAATAATAATGAATTTTATTATGTTAATATAACATCATATTTTGAAAACTTTAATTTGATTGTTGAAATAGTTAATGTTCAATTATTGTTTTTTTGGGAAAATCAAGTCCATTCTCCTATTTTTCGTGTTGGCAAATTGCTCAACAACTTCCTCAGAGAAATCAATATAGATATTGATTTCTCTGTGAATATTCATGGATGCTAATCCACTTAGACGTTCTTCGGAAGTTGTTGCCCTCAGCCAAGTCTTTTACCTTCTCAGGACGGAAAATGATCTCTCTGGTTCTGCTGACGTAACTGGAAGTACACACAGTACTTCTAGTATCTTCCTTATATTTGGGAATTGTATATTACTGCAAACGGGAAGAGAAGCTAAAGCTGTTGCTGGGATATTTTCTCCATTTTTCTCCTCCCATGTTTGTTTCCATATCTAATAGTAGAATGAAAAACAGACCTTTTTGGTTACCGGAAGAATGAACTACTTTATCATTAAAGTGCAGTTAGACAGATCTGGAATCGATTTCCAGACATTGAAGACATTGACATTAATTTGAAGTAACACGACAAAAAGAACTCAAAATTAAACGATTTAACAGTTAAGGTTTTATACTCATACGTACAAACCGAAAAAAAATCGATATTATATATGAAAATAAGTTCAAATCATAATACCAATGACTGATTGCATACAAATACGATTTCAAGAAAAAATTCTTCATTAGTCAAAAATACAAATAGTCCTTATTTACTGGCTGTTTTTCAAGTTCCGAATTTTTTAATTTTGGTTTAAAAAACAATCAAAATATATTTAAGTAAGAACAAAAAAGTTGTCTTTCTTATTTTTCAATGACCGGTTATTTGACCATATTTTGTTTTAAAATAAAAATAAAAACAAATGATATAAAAAAAAATTAATACCTTTGACTCAAATTGAAGGTCATAATTTGAAATATCAGGATACGACACTTATTCTACAGCCT
Source organism: Baccha elongata (assembly GCA_951217065.1). Lineage (NCBI taxonomy): Eukaryota > Metazoa > Arthropoda > Insecta > Diptera > Syrphidae > Baccha > Baccha elongata. Next base: position 251,164,693 of record OX578272.1, read on the forward strand.
TTTTAACGTCTTCTGAACTAGCGAGATTAATAAAGCTGGGTAAGAAAATCTGTAGTTGGCAGATAGACAAAAATTGATTTCCGAAACGTTCGCTGAGCTCTATAGTAAGCAATGGTCAAGGAAAGGAATATATAAATTAAGTTTGTAATACTGCTTTACATTTTGTTCTCCTTCCTGGATAGCATTTGCTCTTCTGACTTGTTTCCCACACGTTCTAGGAGCTTTTGGCTGAACCTCAAATCCTTGTGATATCTCCATTATCTTTAAAAATAACATACCGAAAGATTGATCCACCTCATCGCGCCTTCCTTTTAAAACACTTTGCAGAGTTGTAACAGACTTCTTTGCTTGGAACAGGTCAATGTTTCTGGTTTGCAGATACCTTGTCACCGGTAGCATCAATCCACTTACTTCAGAGCAAACAACTAAACTTACTAGCTCCCTCTAAATCTCTAATATTTACGAAAAAGTGTCAGTTATTAATGTACATAATGATGAAATCACCTAAATAATAACATGATCCTGGAGGCTTATGGGGGCCCGGGCCCCCTGCCCCCCCCCTCAATACGCCACTGCTCTCTTGTTAAAAAGGCTAACTCAATGTTAGGATTTGTAAAAAGATGGTCCAAAGAGTTTCAAGACCATTATGTTACCCTATTTTTATACAATTGTTTTGTTCGTCCGCATCTGGAAAACGCATAGCAGGTATGGACTCCGTTCTATGATGTTCATAGATTTAGGATAGAGGCAGTCCAGCATTATTTTGTTCGCTTTGCCTTAAAAGGTCTTCCCTGGACAGATTCTTATAACCTTCCACCTTATGAACACCGAATTCAGCTTCTACACATTCAGTCCTTGTTACAAAAGCGTGTAAATAACGATATAGTTTTTATCCACCAACTTCTTTCGGGCGCATTAGATGCACCTGATCTACTTACTTGTGTTAGACTCACCATCTGCGTAGCCTTGAGCTCCTACATTGTCCACACCATCGGACTAATTACGGTATGAATGAGCCGCTTACCCGCATGTGCAGGCTTTTCAATTTAAATTCTAAATCTTAAAAATGTAATTAAAACCAGTGCTCCACGCTAATTACTAACAACTAACACCAGCACTAAGTGATGAGCCAGTGGAACACATATAATGTGTTGGCAAATCTTTGTTCATAAGCTGAAGCTTGCTCTAAGCTCCTTATGAACAGAATCTGATAGTGTTTAAAAAAAAACAAATTCCGCTAATTGATAAACAAATAAAATATCATCATTAAAAAAACTTAAACATGACTGTTTAACCTAGCCATACGAAAAAAATAACATTTTTTATACAAAATTATACAAGAGTTTTAGACTTAGGATCAAATTAATTGGTTGTTCTTTTAGCCCATATCCCATATATTGAAAAATATTACATTTCTGATTGTTTTTTGTAGTTACGACGCCAATATTCAAAAATAAACAACAAATACCGTTATTTATAAGGAAAAAGGTGAATTTTTTTCGATCGTTAAATTGATTTTTTCCAGGTTTTTACTTCTGGTACAGAATTTACCATTTTATGTGGGACACACCTTAGACAGTTCTTATATTACTTGATAAAAATATTAAAAATAAACTAACTGCACAAAATTAGCAATTCATATTTACCTCACAAAACTGTGTTAGGTAGGTACTAGATTATTACAACGTTTTTTTTATTTCACTAAAATATTCTGGGAATATACAGGGTGAGTCATGAGCAATGCGACAAAATGCTAGGGCGTGTAGGATGCGTTGAGACAAGAAAAAAAATCGTATGGGAGGGGGGGTCTATTCCCCTCCGTTTAGCCGGGAGGGGCAATTTTCGAAAAAACTAACTTAAAATGGGAAAAAAATTATTTAAAATCAACGGCTTCATTCACAATGCTGTGCGATACGTTTTTGAAAATCCAATAACTTTTTCTTTCATTCTGTGTTTTAATAAATCTATTCTAAGAAATAGTTTTTGAAATATTAATTTTCAAAGTCAAAATTTTGAAAAAAAAAAATTGAAAAAAAAATTTCAAATTCATTTTTTTCAAAATTTTACGTAATTAAGTGCTAATTTTAATTTCAAAATTCAATGCTGTTATTAATTTTAAGTCTAAATAAGAAAACCGGATGCAAAAATTTTATGTCGTTCTCAAGAAATTTAAAAAAAAACAAAACCACCTTTTTCTAAGAAAAACATTTATTTTTATTGTAACGAAGCAATTTAAGAAGCATTAATCTTAGTTTTTTTAGTTTTTTTTATTCCTTTTATTTTTACTATGTTTTTTATTGGAAGTACTTATAAAAAATTCTCGATATGATCTCCATTGTTTAGAAGGCATAGATTATATCTCCTTGTAATGGCTTCACATAAGTTTATGCTTGACAAATTTTCCTGCAATTTGACTCCAGCGACTTCAATTCGTTCCTTCAGTTGTTCCAATGATACTATTTCCACTTCGTAAACATAATTCTTCATAAATCCCCATGCATAGAAATCTAGGGGAGTTAAATCTGGTGACCTACTCGGCCATTCCGTGGGGCCCCTTCTTCCGATCCAACGGTCACTAAAATGATCATCCAGCCAGTTTCTCACCTGTAAGCTGTAGTGTGCTGGAGCACCATCTGTTGGTGGATTAAAGTATCTGCTATAACCAATGGAACGCTGTCTAATAAATCGGGTAAAAGGTCTCGTAGGAATTGCAGGTATGATATGATAGATTGGGACACTCCAAGCATAGTGGATATCCTTCTTGTACTGACGGAGGGATTATTTCGGACTAAATCCAGAATTCTTTCATCTAAGATTCTTGACTCATCAGAAACTGGTCTTTCGCTTCTTCGATGCTCCAGCACTCCATGATCTCTTAGACGTCGGTGGATTCTTGGAAACGTGCTATGATGGGGACACCTCCTATCGGGATATCTTTCAGCGTACAGTATTGCTTCGTTACAATAAAAATAAATGTTTTTCTTAGAAAAAGGTGGTTTTGGTTTTTTTTTAATTTCTTGAGAACGACATAAAACTTTTGCATCCGGTTTTCTTATTTAGACTTAAAATTAATAACAACATTGAATTTTGAAATTAAAATTAGCACTTAATTACGTAAAATTTTGAAAAAAATGAATTTGAAATTTTTTTTTCAATTTTTTTTTTCAAAATTTTGAATTTGAAAATTAATATTTCAAAAACTCTCCCTCCCGGCTAAACGGAGGGGAATAGACCCCCCCTCCCGTACGATTTTTTTCTTGTCTCAACGCAACCTACACGCCCTAGCATTTTGTCGCATTGCTCATGACTCACCCTGTATAACAAAGGTAGGGCTTGGGACATACTATGGTGATGATATTTTTGGTGTTCAAGTTGAAATAACGGTTATATTTTATAACAAAATATATTTTGTCAGAAGTAAAACAGCTTTTATTAAAGCTTCATAATTATCAATGTTTTAAAAATTATGAATATGTATTCTTAATTAAAAGGGATCGACTACATACAGAATATTAATATTTTGAAATATTCACCCATGTATACTTGAAAAAATAGCAACGAAATATTTATTTGATCTTCCCACAAGTGTAGCAAGCGCTCACAAGAGTAGCAGTGCTGCTGGACAGGTTTATGCTAATAGGAGGTCTAATTTGCACGGAGAAAATGTTGACAAACTTTAATTCCTTGCCTATAATACCAAATTTGATTTCAATTATTCAATAAACGTCACCATCTGTTATACATTCACTATATCGACCCCAATTATTATTATACCGAGGACCGAGAGCCCACAGCGATTTTTGGTCGTGATTGACAAAACTCAATAAACTTGGAATTATTTGAAAGCATAGTTGTCTTTTTTAAAAGTCAACGTCTCTTAAGGCAGAACCATAATAGAAGAATTAGTACGTACGGTGCCGTATGAAATTAGCGAGAACAAGGAATTTGTATAGTGCGCACATAATGTCGGATTGCTCAGTTTCGGCAAGTTTTCGTTCACTTTTGCCTCCGTACGTAAAGAGCGCTCCAGAGCGCAGTTTACGTACGTAAATCTGACAGGTAGCCAAATACATGTGAAATTGGCTTGCGTGTGCGTTCGACCATTATGGTCGACTGAAGGTAATGGCGGCACTTAAGGAAACTTGACGTTGAACTATGACATTAGCTTTCGTTTGCTTACGACTTTAGTCTAAAGAGGTGTGTTTTTAAGAATGCATTTATTGCAACAATGCATTTTTTTTTTAGAGACAAATAGCAAATAGAGTCTGCAAGTTGTTTTTCGGTGAGTTTTTTTTTAAAGCGTCTTGCAAGCAGAAAGCCCACTGAAAAACATCTTGCAACACCTTATTTCCTCTCCAGCACATAACATAACATGTAGCTCTTAATTATTAAGTTAGTTTTAATTGCTTATCAAAATTATTTTGTCTATCAAAAAATTAAAATCCACTGTTTTGATGCAGTCTTTCTCACAAATGCCTCAACTTTGAACTTGAAGACGCTTAATTTTCAAATGACCAATTATAGTGCTACCGAATAACAGCAACTTTATTGGGGTATCATTCACACCCAACTATTGCTGTGAGCTTTTATATATATAAATATATATATAATTTATTAAATATAAGTTAAAAATATTAAAAATATCACATTATCTACTGAAATCCATAAATTTTTATTTTATTTCTTTTAAAAATATAATCATTTATATGATATTACGAATTGTAATATCATCGGCTTCGGCTTCAGCTTTGGCCGAAGGTGATCAAAAAGCCGATGTTCGGTTTCGGTCAAAAAACAGGCCTTCGGTTGGACTCTACTTTTTTTCCGTGTAGGTGACTGAGAATAATATGTTCACACTATTTTTTTGAGAATGTCTCTCTTTCTTTTGTGTCGGATTATCACGCAAGATATCTGTGGACTCAGGCCACATGAGCCAATATTCGAGGGTTTGACACGCATAGTCAATACGAGGCTTAAGCCGTTCGGACTCAATGATAAATTGTATGTCCCCGCCTCAGTTCTGTAGAACTGGTAATGATTACAAAAGAAAAGGTTTGAATATAAGTCATCATTAGGCCTAGACTCTTGTGCCATAAAATTTAACTGTTTTTTTTTAAACATCACCAACGTTGACAACCTTTACCTTTAGTTTAAACTGTTCACAGCCTACTTTCCACAATAATATTGTCTGCTTATAAATATGTTAACATCCTGACCTGATTACATAAATTTTTATTTATTTCTAGTAACATATTCCAGCATCTCACTCAGTTACGAATTCTTCGTTTGGATAACAATAATTTATTCGGAATTTGTCCGCCATCAAATAATCTTCAGCAAAAACAAAATTCTCATTTTTTTAATTTAATCAACCTGGATGAACTTCATTTGGAGAGCAATAACCTGAGTCAGCCATTCTACTATAATGGTAAAAGTATGGATCTAAGTTTCAACAGCATTCAATCTATAGATTGTAATAATTTGGATTATTTAATATCAGACATCGACTTTAGTTATAATTTACTACATTGCGACTGTAAGCTTTGGTGTCTTATCGAGTATGAGAAAAAAAAACTTTATCAAATGGGAAGAGAAAACATTCAATGTGAATCTCCATTGAATCTTCAAGGCCGTCAATTGATTGATTTAAGTGAAAAAGAAGTCATATGTCCTCTTAATTGCCACGAGAACAATTCATCAATACCATGTTCTGATAAATGCACATACGAATTACGTTTACCTAATCCCATTTTACATATGAAATGTTTTAATGCAAGTTTAATCAACATTCCACCAATACCAACTTTCAATCAAACATTTTTAGAAATAGAATTGTACATGGAGAATAATAGACTTACCGAATTTTCATCGAAAACCCTACAGACATACTACAAACATATTACCATATTCAGCATAGTCGAAAGCCATCAAGTTGACAATATATCATTGCCTGAGGAGTACCTTTCGAATCTTCCAAAGCTAAGAACTGTTCATTTGAATCTTTATTTAAAAGCAGTTCCAGCGAAACTCTTTTTTTATTCATATGCAATTGAAAACTTAACTATTTCAGGAGGACAAATTAAAACTCTACCAAATTACATCTTCTATCATCTAACAGAACTTGTTGAATTAGATTTGTCTAGGAACAAGTTGGAAACACTCAATCCACTAATTTTTGACACAAATTTAAACTTACAAGTTCTTCGACTGTCTCACAATTCATTAAAAACATTTATTTGGTAAGTTGCTTTAACCATGCAATTAATAACTTTTTTTATTTATGTAAATATTTCCAGTTCCGAATTAGGCCATCTTCCAGTCCTGAAAATTGTTTATCTGGATAATAATAAATTAAATTATATCAGCTTTTTTGAACCTTATTATAATTATCTGAATTTCTTTAAAAAAAAAAATAATAGGATTGCATCTTTTAAGCATCTTGAACTATTAGTTGAACTTAATACTCTTATTTTAACAAATAACTCCATCGGAAATGATTTTTATAATTTAATTCAAAATCCTTTACTAACATTGGTCGATTTGAGTTTGAATAATATTAGTTTTGTTAACTTATCAACTTTGAAAGTGTCATCAGAAAGACCCGAAACATTTTTCAATTTTTCAAACAATAAAATTGAAACGATTTTATCTGAACAGAATCTAACCCTTTACGATGGAATAGAGTTCGAATTAGAAAACAATCCTATTAACTGTGATTGTAAACTCTTACATTTTGTTAGATTGATCCAATCTAGAAAAAAATATCTGAAAGATTCAAGCAACAACATAAAATGTAAGACACCAGCTAACTTAGAGGATCATCCTATAAGGAAACTTTTGCTAAACCAACTACTATGTCCAATTAATATCAGTTGTCCAAAAGATTGTCATTGTTGGGACCGTTCATTTGATTCAATTTTAATTGTTAATTGTTCAAATGTCAATTTAACTAAAATCCCTTCACTGCCTGATAAGTTTGAAAAGGAGTTCAAAAATGGAATCGAATTGTGGATCGAAAAAAACCACCTCACGAGGTTAGAGCTTGGTTTTCTTTCAGGTTATAAATATGATATTAAAGTGTATGCAGCGTACAACAACATCAGTTTTATATCAAGTGACAATATACATAAGAATCTTATCTACTTGGACCTCTCCAACAACCAGCTAAAAAGATTGGATGACAAAATCATTAACATTTTCAACGACATCCAAAGATTAAAATCTCTTTCTCTGAGCAACAATTCATGGATATGTGACTGCCTCTCGAAGAATATAATTCCATGGCAATTACGAAAAAAGTTAATTCAAGATTTTGATAAAATGAAATGTCTTAACGGAGAAATATTGGAAATTGCTCTTTCGCACCCTGACATTTGTCCACCAGACTATAATTTGATAGTTCTGGGCATATCGCTCGTAATAATTGCAATTTTTATAAGCATTTTATCATTTCTTTTCTTTAAAAACAAGGAACATATTCTTATATGGATGTATTCTCACGAAATTTGTCAATGCTGGCTTAGTGAAGATAATTTGGATGAAAGTAAAAAATACGACGTGTTTCTTTCATATTCCGGTTATGATTCAGATTTCGTTGCAGACGAATTAATTCCGAAATTAGAAAAATGTCCAATTCCATATAAAGTCTGCCTGCATGAAAGAGATTGGATGGTTGGCATTTTTATTCCCGATCAAATTATTCGATCAGTTGAGGACTCGAAACGGACAATTATAGTATTGTCACGAAATTATCTACAATCACCATGGACCCTAATGGAATTTCGGACAGCTCACACTTATTCGATGCGTGAAAAACGTGCACGAGTAATTGTAATAGTTTATGGTGATATTGGTGATATTGGTGAAATTGATCATTTGGATCCGGATGTGAAGCGATATATTAAAATGTACACTTATCTTAAATGGGGTGATCCATGGTTTTGGGAAAAGTTGTATTACGCAATGCCACATCGAACAAAAATCAAAAGACAAAGTCAACATCCGGAAATACCATTAACTGACGTTTCTAATACTAGAAATTCATATAGATAGACTTGTTTATTATACAAAAAGATTTTAAATGGCATTATTAAAAATCAAATTTATATTAACAGCTTAAATAAAAATCTACACACTTTAGACAAAATATATACCAAAGTATATACATACCATAGTATGGAGATTTTCATTTAAGCTGTTACTAAATTTGATTAGTAGTAAGGCTCAATGAAGCAAATTCATAGTTGTTTTTAAACTCGATTTTTCTTTAGACTGTGTTTAATTAATGTAATTTAAATAGAAGTTTTCCTCAAAAACAACTTAAACATTGACTATGAATAAATAAATTGAAGTGTGTATTTTTTTATGTGTTAATTTTATTGTATGTATATGTGCACATGTCATAGTCTTAAGATTTCATGAAGAAGAGTAATTAAATAAAAGAGCATTATTATTTAATTTTAATTATTCATTTAAGCACTTCAAGAAAAAAAAAATTGGTTATATTAAAATCTTCGCTAAACTAAAAATTAAAAAAAGTATTTATATATTTTTGTTTCCTTCTTCAGGTGGAAATCTTAAAAAAAAAACTTGATATTCAACCCTATAAGGGAATCCGACGAATGAGTTGCAGAGGGAGTCTTACTCATTTCCGGTAGATTTTCTATTAGCGAATCTGCAAGCCATAAGCGGGAATAAATGTCGGTAACGTAGTTCGTATAATTGGTATTACTGAAAACGAAGGGCATCCGCACCACATCCGCACTCGATACAAATGTTGGAATTGCAGATCCGCAGTAAAATTGGTGCGGATGAAAGTGATGTTTATAAAAAAAAATTAAAGAAAAAGCAGATAGTTAACAAATCTGAATTTTTTAAAACGGAAATAAAATTTGAATCGCATTATTTTTTTTTGCAGTATTTCTGCATTTTTATTGACAATAGCCGTTTTCGAAAACGTCATCTGCGTTAATTTAATTTAATTTTTTTTGTCCTATTATTTCAAATTCCGGAAGTGCAATTTTGGTGTCGTTTTTTAGTCAAACCACGGACATTTGTCCAGAAATATAGTCCCCACGACCTAGTTTGCCATTTTCTCTAACCAACAGAGAATCCATAATGTGGAGAGATTACTCCTAACAACTTCGGATCTGGACGTGGAAGGTCATATCACTCTACCGATCACGTGCAGCCGAACTGTAACCGGATGCTTTAGAATTCTGCAAATCAGATATCACCGCCATCCAAGATGTTTTAGGTCGGGCAAATTAAAGATGAAGGTGAAGAAGTTCGAGCAAAAGCAGCAACTTTTTGGATGTGGATTCGTCGTGAGAAACAGACTTACGCAAGAAGTCTTGAGTTTCAACCATGTAAACGACCACCACACGACAATTCGCATCAAGGATTTATTCTCCAACATTAGCCTTATATGCGAGCATGCCCCCACAGAGGAGAAAGATCAGAACACCAAGAACGAGTTCTACTATCCGAATGGAACCACCACAACGAAACCCGGCAAGTACTACATGCAGCAAAAAAAACTGGCGTACAAAGTGGAGCTACAATCGAAGACTAGAGCAGCGCAAGAGCTCTACGCGCAGAAGAGGAGAGAGGAAAATCGACTTCTCAAAACAAAAAAAGAAAGAGCAGGAGAAGCGGGCGTTCGAGGAAATTGAGTGATGTCATAACTTCGTAATCAACGACTTAATTGGTTGGCAGTTTATTACATGTACTGAACGGTGCAGGGAAACAACTCCACGGGCAAGTGCTCCACATGGGAATTTATTCCACTTTTAGTAGGGATCTTCTTCACTTTTCAATGTGGAGTTGATTCTAAGTCAGATTGTATTCCACTTTAAAAAGTGTGGTATTCTTTCCCACCTCAACGTACAAAAATTGTGTTATAAATTAAAAAAAAAAAAAAACAATGGTGTACTTTACTTCCCGGTAAAATATTTAAATCGGTCCAGTGATTGCGGATCGATAATGCAGCTCAGTCATCGGATTCAGTAGAAGAATTACATATATGTGAGTATACGGATCCACTGCGGATCCAGTTGACTCATGGGGAGTGAAATTCTGCGAATTCAGTAATAGCATATTGAGTTTATACACATAGAGAAATCATCTTTTTCAACAGCAAGTTTCAAATACTGCTCGTAGGACGTCGTTAATATCGACTCGTTTTTTTTTCTCTCGTAGCTATTATTCAAAGGCAAAAGAAATACAAAAAAACAAAAAAAAAATTATGCAATGCAGACAAATTTTATTCGGTTCGATTTGAGTGTTTTTCATTACAGGGAACTAAGGCAATAATAATTACTCGATGTGCTCACTTAGCGACATCTACTTCGGTGAGTTTGAAACCATCTTGATTCCTCTATGTGTATAAACTCAATGGTAATAGGCATGACTATTCGGTATTGAGTAATTAAGTAGTGTGGACTTCCCATTAATTCTAAATTAAGTTACTTTAACTTAAACCACTGAATTAATTTTTGCATAGTAACTTAAATCACTGAATTCAAAATGAATTCAAAATAAATTTCTTAGGTATGTACACTCTACACTTTTAACTTTTACCGTTAAATATAAAAAAAACATGTTAATTATTCGCTATGTGCAAAGAGACAGAAAATGGAGATTTCTTAGTCAGTACACTGAAAAATGTCAAAAAAAACAATGTTTCTATGGGTTTCTAGGGAAATTAGTTGTTATTTGTTAACAATAAATTTTATTTTTGAGCACTGAGAGCGCTGGCTGTAAGTGTGTCTAATGTATAATACAGGAGCGATACGCTTATATCGAATAAAATGTATTATATTTAATTGACTTTTTTAGCATATTATATAATAAAATGAGTTTATAAGAATATAAATTTTAACAAAATTACAAACAAAACAAAACAAAATCACTCTCCGTTTACTTGTCACTTTTTTTAAGATAATTATCAGCTGCATCTTCCCATACTTCATCAATCCCCTCAAAACTATTAACCCACAAATCTTCTATTAACTTCCAACCATCTTCCTGAGTTACCAAAACATAATCATTGTTAGGATGTAATGAATGCGTGTAGGCTCCCATAGTAAGACTCTGTGCTAATCTTGCTGCCACACAATATTTCAAATACTTCTTTTCTTCTGGCTTAAGAGGCTTATTTGATTCATAGCCAGCCAAAAAAACACCACCAGCTACAAGACTTTTTGCCTGCAAAATCATATAAGTCATTGCTACTCCAATTTCAAAAATGATCGGTGAATAGCTGGTGTCTCCAAAATCAATTATGCCACAAACTCTGTACTCATCGGAATTAGTTTTCTTTTCTACTAAAATATTTTGTTCGTTGTAGTCTCCATGGATAACTTGCTTTTCCGTTCCTTCCACATAAGGCAGGACATGAGTTTGAAAGGATTCAATGATCTGTTCTACGAGTGACTTACGTTCATGATCTTTAAGAACATATAAGAAATCTTTAAGTTGATGAATTGATTGAAGATTCCATAAGGTTTGGTGAGTTTTATAAGCATCGTGATTGAAGTTCTGGTGGAAATTAAAAGTTATAAGTTATTCATTATTTTTTGTGCGCTAATCATTATATCAAAGCCATAAATTACCTTTGAAGCACGATTAACCTTGGCAATGTATTCCCCACTTTGAAAGAATAAATAATTCGACTTCGGAACTTGATGGAATATTTTACCAGGGATGATTTCCAAAAGTCTCACAACATAGTTTATTCCATTGAGTGTTTCAACGGAGAAATATTTACCATACAGATTAACTATCGGTCTTGGACATTGAATACCTTGTTTAGCTATTGAAAGAAAATTCGGCATTAAAAGCGTCATTACATTTTTTGTATACTTACACAAATGAACCAATAATTCATTTTGGGCGTCTATGAACTCTGGTTCCTTGGAGTCGTGAGCATTTAGGATTTTCATAACATATCCATGTGGCCATGTTCGAGTTATAAGGGGATTCTTTACGTTCCTATTGAGTTAAAAATAGAATGTTTATTATTTAAGAGATTAAAACTTAAAAACAAATACGGATTTATAAGTTCTACGGGCATAGGAATAATAGATAAGAAAAAAGCTAATTCACAATGCTTGTAAACACTTCGAGACTAGATAAGATTATATGTTATATCCAAGCAAGTTATTTGTTGTTGGATTCACCTTATGTTCATAAAATGCAGTGAATACAAAGAATGATGGGTGTTTTGTACTATAGTTTCACAGTATATTTTTTTACATTCATTGAGTCAAAATAAACTGCACTAAGAAACTATAGTTAATGAATTAGAACTATAGTTAACATCTTGATTTGGTTATTTTTTTTTGCTTGATAATTTGGCAGAAATCTCCAATATGAAATACCAATAGAGCACTTGAAGGTCGTTTTGGAAGAAAAAAAGTCAACTTAGAAAACTCAGATTTAACTGGGCACTGAAAAATTGGAGATTATGGAGTCATAAATGTCATCAATGCATTATGAATCAATAGAGTACGAGGTTTGGAAAATTAAATTTAGTATGAATCAATTCAGCCGTTTCAGAGATAATCGTTATCTAAAAAGAGTCGTTCTATGGCAGGTACCTTTAAGCAGCTTCTCGGGAATTTTTTTTTTATGGAAGACATCATTATTGGCAACAAATCACTTATACAGGGTGATTGGTATAAGATGCACCAAAAACTTGAGCGTGTAGGTGGGGTTAAGACAAGAAAAAAAATCGTATGGGAGGGGGGGTCTATTTCTCCCCGTTTAGGCGGGAAGGGCAATTTTCTAAAAAATTGACTTAAATCAGAAAACAAATTATTTAAAAACAACGGTGAATGATACAAAGACTTGTTATATCTTTTTGTTTTTTTTATTTAATTTTTAAATTAAGTTGTTTAAGTAAACAGTTTTAAAAAAATTAATTTTCAAACTCAAAATTTTGAAAAAAAAAACTAAAAAAAAAATTTTTTAAAAATTTTTTAAAAATTTTAGAATTATCTGTTGCTCTCCTTTTTTAGCTGTACGTTCTGAAGTTCCTTTCATTTGCAATAAATTCCCTGATAAAGATGGACCAAGAAATGTGTACCATTTTTGGTTGGTTCTACAAACGTTAGACAAATGATTTGTAATGTATTAATCGTTAGACAGTTTTATTTTATAGGACTATACAATCTCGATAAAAGAAAAAATAGACAAATTTGCATAACTTTCGATAGAATAAACAGCTAAAACTTTACCATTGTTGACTGAGTTATTATATATTGTCAAATACTTTGTCATTATAGCTATATGTATAAGATTTAGTTAGTTAATTTACAGCTGCATAGCGGATTTAAATTATTCCAATTTATCTGGACAAATTTTAAATGAAATCTTTAAGCTTTCAATGTAAAGAAACTGTGAATTTTTTTTTTAATTTTATATATGAAATTAATTAGATTTAGAATTATGGTTTATTTAACATTTTATTTCGATTTATTTTAAATTCTTAACCACTTATTTATTAGTTTGGTATTCGTCATTTGGGTGCCTACATTAACAATAATTAATATTATCATATAAATGGTACCTAAATGAAAGACTTTTTGGGACTATACTCTCTTTTCGAATAGTTTCAAAAAGCTTAATTTATAACTTACTATAAATTTAAATAATATGAAATTCTTTAGTTGTAAAATTAATTTTATTATATCAAAAGAAATACAGTACAATTCCTTTATTTTACCTTTGCTATGCTTTTTATTTGGATACATTCAGATAACAATAAAACAAAAATATAAATATAAAAATAATTAAATTTTTCTTTGACGAAAACAAAAATAGAAAATAGAAATACAAATACAAAAATATTTTTAACTATTAGGGATAACTATCAAATACCAAAATACAAAATATAATAATTATTGTCATTACCTAAATTAGCTGCTGTATGTCCTTAAAAGGAAACACAAACAAAATGAAATAATACAAAAATGCAATAACATTTTATTTATAGTATAACACTTTGATTTCTATCTCAAAACTCTGTTGTTTAAAATTTATTCAGAGTATAAATAAAAAAAAAAGTTTTAAAAAGTAAAAGCAAATACAATAATAAACAATAATTGATGTAACAAAAAAATATTGTAAAAAAATTCATTGAAAAAAAAAAGATAAATTATATGAAAATATAAAAAATGGTTAGAAGTTAATTGTGTTTTGTTTGGTTTGGGCTACAATATACTGCCGAATCCAAAAGGATAAGAGATGCATTTTACAAAGACAAAAAGATACACTTGGAAGATTTTTCACTTGCTCGCAGAAGTGTTCATGAAAAAAATAGTTGTTAATAATAATTATCTTAAACTAAACTGTCGCTGTTCGGCTTTCGCCGTAACATGGTATACTAAACACTTTTTTTTCAGATTTATTAGACAACTCTGAAATAAATTAAATAAATAAAAAAAAAAAAAATTAGAAAATGGAGAATGGACTGGCAGCATATGCAATCCATATCCAATTTAACCATCGATTTAGAAAACACCATAATATTTATGATCTCGATTGGGACCATCAACATTCCCACTTCAGACTGATGCTGGTTTAATGGTAATTCCAGGACTTTATAAATGAACTTCTCCTTCCACAATTTAACGATAAATGTTCTCATGTTATCGACATTGGCTTCTAGCATACCTACTCCTGTTTTTTATCCACTTTTACCATGAATGAAAGAATACAAGATTATGACACTTGGTTTTTTTTCAGCTTTTTGTTGTTGTGTTTTTGTCACTTGTGGCGTAACCACGAACAGAAAAACAAATAAATGGTGGAATCTTCTTATGACTTTACCCCAACCAATGAGAAAAAGAGTGGAAGATGCTAACGTCACAAGTGAATATTACGTCACAAGTAAAACAACAACAAAGTGAAAATGCCAAAGTGTCGTAATCTTGTATTCTTTCATTCATGCACTTTTACTATGCCGCGTCGGTGATGGCTACTCCCGTAAGAATAACCTACAACAAATTTTTGAATTTGAAAGGAAACCATAAAAACAGAAATTGGCAGGATAACACTAGTGTTGCGGCTCATGGTCGCGTCTTTGGTGATAATGTCGGTAATATGTAGTTAATTCATACTTCTTAAAAATCAATAGTTTTATTAAAATGAGTGGTCTTATTCAATAGCAAAAAATATAATAGTCAAAGACATTTCAAGCATGACATATTCTTCCGCCATAGACTCTTTGAAAAAAAAAATGTTCTTGTAAGGCGCCTGAATTTTCTTGCCAGACTCTTTAGAAATAAAACAAAATCGGTTTTCAACATAATTGTTATAACCAAAATTTTATTTAACAAAATATTTATGATACCTTGTTTGGTCTGTATTCGTACAATCAGTAACCACCGGAAGTCTAGTTGATTTTTACAGATAACTTGTAGGTAAGAGAAATTAATTTTTTTTTAAATTGTTACATATTTTTGGCATTTTTTTTTTGTTGAATGGCCTTAAATGAACTCGAAAATTCTCTAAATAAAAACTAATATAATATTTTTTTTAGTTTTATTTTCTATTCTTACAAGGTAGAGGAGTAAACATTCACCGCATTATCGCCTCGATCGAATACGAGATTGTTCTTTTATTCTTGCAAATGAATTTATCAACTTTTGACTTTCAATTTTTTTATCTAAATACCTAAGAGCTAGGAACCTTCTAAAATAATTTAAACATAATTATTCGTCTTGTTAACTTTACGAAAATTATTATTTAAAAGAAAACCTTATCACCGAATTCAAGCACACGATATTCGTTCTTTTTTTTACATAAATTATTTCAGAGAATGCCATAAGAACGGAGTACATGTCATTTGGTGGTCCACTTCATATTATGGTTTCTTATCATAAAATTTAGCAATAAAATTTTCTAAAAAAAAAAAAATTAAAATAGAAAAGAAATTCAAGACTGTGGCAATTTGGCTCAAATTAATTACAGTCAGTCGAATTTGAAAGAACTTTTAAGTTGTGCTGCGTCTTTATTATAAAAGTTATTAATTTGTTTGGATTTACAGATGTGAAATGATTCAATTCGACAAGAATAAATTATAAAAAAATAAAAGTTTGTTTCTTTTGCAAAAATTTAATACTAACGAAATTGGTAAGTTATAGTTTTAAAGTTTTCAAATGATTAAATTAAATTTAAGTTTTCCTTTACATCACCCGTTCGTGACCTCGATATTATAAACATCTAATAAAAATTATTTTTTTTTTTGTTACTTTTCTTTGCAGGTTGATTTTAACAAAATGTATCGAATCATCATAAATTACAAAATGTTTCTCATCACACTGTTGATTAAGTTCTCATATTTTAATCATTCACAATCACTAAAATGCGAGAATTCCATTAATTCGGTGGAGTGCAATAAAAGAACAGAAGATGAAAATAACTATCAATTTTTCTGCGTTTGTGATTCAAAAACTATTATAAAAATGATCCAAAATGATCGTAACGGTGTAACAGTGAAAATTGATTGCTATGACAAAAATCCGGATATTCTAAGCTTACTGCCAAGAACTAACATAACTAATGTCTCTTTAATAAAATTTCGTTCTTGTCAATTTCCTAAGAATGAAACAATAATTAAAAAAGTTCTCAATGAAACGCTTGGAATCTATGAAGTGAGCGAGTTAGTTTTAGAAGATAGATTATTTAATAGCTCTCTATCGCATATAAACGTTCAAGGACTTGATCAAATCAATACATTAAGTTTTTATTTCAAAGACCTTATAAAATTGCCAAAAGATTTATTAAGCGATCTGCAACATTTAAAAAACTTAAAAATCCGATCATCTAGTTTACAGCTTCAAAATATTTCCGGAAGCATCTTCTCTCATCAGAGAATGCTGAAGTACTTAGATCTTTCAAAAAACAAATTAAATTTTATTAAAAAGGAAGATTTTAATGGATTGTCATCTTTAGAGGAACTCATTCTGGATCATAATGACATTCAGAGTTTCCAATCAAATGATGTGTTTGAACGATTGAGCAATTTATCTGTCATTAGAATGTATTATAATCCTTTCAAATCGTTACCAAAGGATCTATTTGCTAAAAATGTAAAACTTGTTTCATTTGGAATTGGAAGTGATCGACTGTCAAAGAATTATAGCACTTTGAAGAATTTTCCAGAAGGTTTGCTTAGCAATTTGCCACTGCTCAATGAAGTCACCATATGGCCTTGTGAATTGGAATCCATTCCATTCGATTTATTTGCAAATTCAACAAATATTGAAAAAGTTTTAATTTCTGGAAACAACCTACCTACGATTCCATTGGAACTCTTTTCTGATCAAGAAAAGCTAATTCATCTAGATCTTAGTACAAACAATATTTATAAACTAATCGATGGATCATTTGATAACACAAGAAAGTTAGAAGAATTAGATTTATCTTTCAATAAGTTGGAATGTCTCTCCAGGTAAGTTTCTTTATATAAAATGTTTTTAAGTAAGGGACGGGAATTGATTAAAAAACATTTGATTTATAGTCAATATAGTAGTTAATATAAGAGTATGTATATGTATTTTGTAGGCTTGTAATCCCTCTCCACATCATTGTGATAGTTCTGGGAAATTTTCGGTGACTCCTGCTGTGCTTCTAACATTTGTTTTGGCTTGCTCGTCCTTCGTACATATCCACGATCATCTGGACGTAGATTTTCGGAACCCCTCGTTGCCTCAGATTCCTGGTTGTCGATCGATTGCCTTTTCGAAATCAACAAACTCAGCATGCAAGTCGCCAGAGGAATCACGTTGTTCTTCTATTTTGGTTCTAACACTCTTACTTCACGTGTGTGGTTGATTTGCCCGAAACAAACCCGCACTTGTCATCATCGAGCTGTACTATTTTCGCAAACAGCCATCCAATACACGCTCTACGATCTTCACGGTGTATGACATCAGCTTGATTGAAAAATAGCTTTTTCCTTTTTTTAATTTTTTAATTTTTTACCGCCGCGTTGACAACGCGCTGTATGTGACATGGAATATGTATTTCTGATATATTACAACGCGGCGTTAACACGCTCTCTGTTTCTACGCTGGCAAAAAACACAATTATAAAGTTTATACATTTATTAACAAAAAACATCGAAAAAAGACCGGAAATTGCCATTTTCTGACCAAACTTACCTGAACAAGTTTGTCCGACCATAGGTTCATTTTTCCAAAAACCGCCATGATAAATGTGTGATCCTACGTTTGCCTAACGGTCTATTTTGATTTTGCATTTTGTAATTTGGGTAATTGATAATAAAACAAGATTCCTTGTTTTTAGTGTCCGACTAAACATTCGGCTTTTCGTCCAAAAATATCACCTTCGGCAAAACACTCGGCTTCGGCCAAATGAGGCCGAAGATTTTGCCGAAGAGGAATGTTCAATTCCCGTTACAATATGCCACAAAAATGTTAAATTTCGACCTTTTTGAAGAATATATCAAATTTAATTCTATTGTTTACAATTAACGTAGATATTTTTTATTACCATTCCATTATAGATATATGTGGCATTGTATATAAATTTCTATAGTACAACCATGGAGCAGCGCCATCTAAAGAAAGTTGTTAACTGCACATTTGGAGGTTCTTACATTTACTAAGTGTCTATTCTGTTACCCTAACAATAGTCGTCTACGAAACAAATTAATAATATATAATGTATTTTATTGGCTCTAAAATCCATATTTCCTTGACAAGAGTCGTAAACAAAACAAAAATAATATATGTTTACGACTGTTGTCAGGGTTACAGAATAGACAACTATTAAATGCACGAACCTAAAAATGTGTTTATCACACGTTTCTCAAGATGGCCAGGCGGTGATTATTCAGCATGAAAATACTATAGAAATGTATATACAATGTATGTGGGTGCAGAATATTTCAAAACATTAATATTTTGGACCCAAAAATGGACATTTCCAAAAATAAATTGAATTTGGTTCATATTGCATTAGGAAAAGTTTTTCAGCAATGGGCCGCCATTTTATTATTTTATAACAGATTATTCCAAAGTTTTTTTATTTCACTAAAATATTCTGGATATATGTATAACAAAGGTAGGGCTTGGGACATATACAATGGTTATGATATTTTTGGTGTTCAAGTTGAAATTACGGTTATATTTTATAACAAAATATATTTTGTCAGAAGTAAAACAGCTTTTATTAAAGCTTTATAATTATCAATATTTTAAAAATTATGAATATTCTTAATCAAAAGGGATCGACTACATATAGAATATTAATATTTTGAAATATTCACCCATGTATATTTGAAAAAAGTAGCAACGAAATATTTATTTGATCCTCCCACAAGTGTAGCAAGCGCTCACAAGTGTAGCAGTGCTGCTGGACAGATTTATGCTAATAGGAGGTCTAATTTGCACGGAGAAAATGTTGACAAACTTTAATTCCTTGCCTATAATACCAAATTTGATTTCAATTATTCAATAAACGTCACCATCTGTTATACATTCACTATATCGACCCCAATTATTATTATACCGAGGACCGAGAGCCCACAGCGATTTTTGGTCGTGATTGACAAAACTCAATAAACTTGGAATTATTTGAAAGCATAGTTGTCTTTTTTAAAAGTCAACGTCTCTTAAGGCAGAACCATAATAGAAGAATTAGTACGTACGGTGCCGTATGAAATTAGCGAGAACAAGGAATTTGTATAGTGCGCACATAATGTCGGATTGCTCAGTTTCGGCAAGTTTTCGTTCACTTTTGCCTCCGTACGTAAAGAGCGCTCCAGAGCGCAGTTTACGTACGTAAATCTGACAGGTAGCCAAATACATGTGAAATTGGCTTGCGTGTGCGTTCGACCATTATGGTCGACTGAAGGTAATGGCGGCACTTAAGGAAACTTGACGTTGAACTATGACATTAGCTTTCGTTTGCTTACGACTTTAGTCTAAAGAGGTGTGTTTTTAAGAATGCATTTATTGCAACAATGCATTTTTTTTTTAGAGACAAATAGCAAATAGAGTCTGCAAGTTGTTTTTCGGTGAGTTTTTTTTTAAAGCGTCTTGCAAGCAGAAAGCCCACTGAAAAACATCTTGCAACACCTTATTTCCTCTCCAGCACATACCATATGTAGCTCTTAATTTTAATTGCTTATCAAAATTATTTTGTCTATCAAAAAATTAAAATCCACTGTTTTGATGCAGTCTTTCTCACAAATGCCTCAACTTTGAACTTGAAGACGCTTAATTTTTAAATGCCCATTATAGTGCTACCGAATAACAGCAACTTTATTGGGTTATCATTCACACCCAACTATTGCTGTGAACTTTTATATATATAAATATATATATGATTTATTAAATACAAGTTAAGATATTAAAAATATCACATTATCTACCGAAATCCATAAATTTTATTTTTTGTAAAAATATAACCATTTATATGATATTACGAATTGTAATATCATCGGCTTCGGCTTCAGCTTTGGCCGAAGGTGATCAAAAAGCCGATGTTCGGTTTCGGTCAAAAAACAGGCCTTCGGTTGGACTCTACTTTTTTTCCGTGTAGGTGACTGAGAATAATATGTTCACACTATTTTTTTGAGAATGTCTCTCTTTCTTTTGTGTCGGATTATCACGCAAGATATCTGTGGACTCAGGCCACATGAGCCAATATTCGAGGGTTTGACACGCATAGTCAATACGAGGCTTAAGCCGTTTGGACTCAATGATAAATTGTATGTCCCCGCCTCAGTTCTGTAGAAGTGGTAATGATTACAAAAGAAAAGGTTTGAATATAAGTCATCATTAGGCCTAGACTCTTGTGCCATAAAATTTAACTGTTTTTTTTAAACATCACCAACGTTGACAATCATCTTACTAAGATTTTTTTTTCACTAAAAATAATAGTCAAAACCTTTACCTTTAGTTTAAACTGTTCACAGCCTACTTTCCACAATAATATTGTCTTCTTATAAATATGTTAACATCCTGACCTGATTACATAAATTTTTATTTATTTCTAGTAACATATTCCAGCATCTCACTCAGTTACGAATTCTTTATTTGGAATCCAATAATTTATTCGGAATTTGTCCGCCATCAAATAATCTTCAGCAAAAACAAAATTCTCCATTTTTTAATTTAATCAACCTGGAAGAACTTTATTTGGAGAGCAATAACCTGAGTCAGCCATTCTACTATAATGGTAAAAGTATGGATCTAAGTTTTAACAGCATTCAATCTATAGATTGTAATAATTTGGATTATTTAATATCAGACATCAACTTTAGTTATAATTTACTACATTGCGACTGTAAGCTTTGGTGTCTTATCGAGTATGAGAAAAAAAAACCTTATCAAATGGGAAGAGAAAACAGTAAATGTGAATCTCCATTGAATCTTGAAGGCCGTCAATTGATTGATTTAAGTGAAAAAGAAGTCATGTGTCCTCTTAATTGCCACGAGAACAATTCATCAATACCATGTTCTGATAAATGCACCTACGAATTACGTTTACCTAATCCCATTTTACATATGAAATGTTTTAATGCAAGTTTAATCAACATTCCACCAATACCAACTTTCAATCAAACATTATTAGAAATAGAATTGTACATGGAGAATAATAGACTAACCGAATTTTCATCGAACACCCTACAGACATACTACAAACATATTACCATATTCAGCATAGTCGAAAGCCATCAAGTTGACAATATATCATTGCCTGAGGGGTACCTTTCGCATCTTCCAAAGCTAAGAACTGTTCATTTGAATCTTTATTTAAAAGCAGTTCCAAAGAAACTCTTTTCTTATTCATCTGCAATTGAAAACTTAACTATTTCAGGAGGACAAATTAAAACTCTACCAAATAACATCTTCAATCATCTAACAAAACTTGTTGAATTAGATTTGTCTAGGAACAAGTTGGAAACACTCAATCCACTAATTTTTGACACAAATTTAAACTTACAAGTTCTTCGAATGTCTCACAATTCATTAAAAACATTTATTTGGTAAGTTGCTTTAACCATGCAATTAATAACTTTTTTTATTTATGTAAATATTTCCAGTTCCGAATTAGGCCATCTTCGAGTCCTGAAAATCGTTTATCTGGATAATAATAAATTAAATTATATCAGCTTTTTTGAACCTTATTATAATTATCTGAATTTCTTTAAAAAAAAAAAAAATAGGATTGCATCTTTTAATCATCTTGAACTATTAGTTGGACTTAATACTTTTATTTTAACAAATAACTCCATCGGAAATGATTTTTATAATATAATTCAAAATCCTTTACTAACATTGGTCGATTTGAGTTTGAATAATATTAGTTTTGTTAACTTATCAACTTTGAAAGTGTCATCAGAAAGACCCGAAACATTTTTCAATTTTTCAAACAATAAAATTGAAACGATTTTTACTGAACAGAATCTAACCCTTTACGATGGAATAGAGTTCGAATTAGAAAACAATCCTATTAACTGTGATTGTAAACTCTTACATTTTGTTAGATTGATCCAATCTAGAAAAAAATATCTGAAAGATTCAAGCAACAACATAAAATGTAAGACACCAGCTAACTTCGAGGATCATCCTCTAAGGAATCTTTTGCTAAACCAACTACTATGTCCAATTAATATCAGTTGTCCAAAAGATTGTCATTGTTGGGACCGTTCATTTGATTCAATTTTAATTGTTAATTGTTCAAATGTCAATTTAACTAAAATCCCTTCACTGCCTGATAAGTTTGAAAAGGAGTTCAAAAATGGAATCGAATTGTGGATCGAAAAAAACCACCTCACGAGGTTAGAGCTTGGTTTTCTTTCAGGTTATAAATATGATATTAAAGTGTATGCAGCGTACAACAACATCAGTTTTATATCAAGTGACAATATACATAAGAATCTTATCTACTTGGACCTCTCCAACAACCAGCTAAAACGATTGGATGACAAAATCATTAACATTTTCAACGAAATTCAAGGATTAAAATCTCTTTTTCTGAGCAACAATTCATGGATATGTGACTGCCTCTCGAAGAATATAATTCCATGGCAATTACGAAAAAAGTTAATTCAAGATTTTGATAAAATGAAATGTCTTAACGGAGAAATATTGGAAATTGCTCTTTCGCACCCTGACATTTGTCCACCAGACTATAATTTGATAGTTGTGGGCATATTGCTCGTAATAATTGCAATTTTTATAAGCATTTTATCATTTCTTTTCTTTAAAAACAAGGAACATATTCTTATATGGATGTATTCTCACGAAATTTGTCAATGCTGGCTTAGTGAAGATAATTTGGATGAAAGTAAAAAATACGACGTGTTTCTTTCATATTCCGGTTATGATTCAGATTTCGTTGCAGACGAATTAATTCCGAAATTAGAAAAAGGTCCAATTCCATATAAAGTCTGCCTGCATGAAAGAGATTGGATGGTTGGCATTTTTATTCCCGATCAAATTATTCGATCAGTTGAGGACTCGAAACGGACAATTATAGTAGTGTCACGAAATTATCTACAATCACCATGGACCCTAATGGAATTTCGGACAGCTCACACTTATTCGATGCGTGAAAAACGTGCACGAGTTATTGTAATAGTTTATGGTGATATTGGTGATATTGGTGAAATTGATCATTTGGATCCGGATGTGAAGCGATATATTAAAATGTACACTTATCTTAAATGGGGTGATCCATGGTTTTGGGAAAAGTTGTATTACGCAATGCCACATCGAACAAAAAACAAAAGACAAAGTCAACATCCGGAAATACCATTAACTGACGTTTCTAATACTAGAAATTCATATAGATAGACTTGTTTAGTATACAAAATGATTTTAAATGGCATTATTAATAATCAAATTTATATTAACAGCTTAAATAAAAATCTACACACTTTAGACAAAATATATACCAAAGTATATACCATAGTGTGGAGATTTTCATTTAAGCTGTTACTAAATTTGATTAGTAGTAAGGCTCAATGAAGCAAATTCATAGTTGTTTTTAAACTCGATTTTTCTTTAGACTGTGTTTAATTAATGTAATTTAAATAGAAGTTTTCCTCAAAAACAACTTAAACATTGACTATGAATAAATAAATTGAAGTGTGTATTTTTTTATGTGTTAATTTTATTGTATGTATATGTACACATGTCATAGTCTTAAGATTTCATGAAGAAGAGTAATTAAATAAAAGAGCATTATTATTTAATTTTAATTATTCATTTAAGCACTGCAAGAAAAAAAAATGGTTATATTAAAATCTTCGCTAAACTAAAAATTAAAAAAAGTATTTATATATTTTTGTTTCCTTCTTCAGGTGGAAATCTTAAAAAAAAAACTTGATATTCAACCCTATAAGGGAATCCGACGAATGAGTTGCAGAGGGAGTCTTACTCATTTTCGGTAGATTTTCTATTAGCGAATCTGCCAGCCATAAGCGGGAATAAAGGTCGCTAACGTAGTTCGTATAATTGGTATTACTGAAAACGAAGGGCATCCGCACCACATCCGCACTCGATACAAATGTTGGAATTGCAGATCCGCAGTAAAATTGGTGCGGATGAAAGTGATGTTTATAAAAAAAAATTAAAGAAAAAGCAGATAGTTAACAAATCTGAATTTTTTAAAACGGAAACAAAATTTGAATCGCATTATTTTTTTTTGCAGTATTTCTAATAATTTATTGACAATAGTCGTTTTCGAAAACGACATCTGCGTTAATTTAATTTAATTTTTTTTTTGCCCTATTATTTCAAATTCCGGAAGTGCAATTTTGGTGTCGTTTTTAAGTCAAACCACGGACATTTGTCCAGAAATATAGTCCCCAAGACCTAGTTTCCTATTTTCTCTATCCAACAGCATATAAAATATTTAAATCGGTCCAGTGATTGCTTAAACACAGACCGATTAAGATCGGTCGTTAAAATCATTAAAATGACTTAATTTGCGATATTAAATATTTTACGATACTAGAATATCTTAGATTGATTATCTCGTGTGGAGTTGAACGCGCCCAATGTCAACTTTTGACATCCATTATAATAAATTTTTAAAAAATGGAAAAGTAATTCGCGGATCGATAATGCAGCTCAGTCATCGGATTCAGTAAAAGAATTATATGCGAGTATACGGATCCACTGCGGATCCAGTTGACTCACGGGGAGTGAAATTCTGCGAATTCAGTAATAGCATATTGAGTTTATACACATAGAGAAATCATATTTTTCAACAGCAAGTTTCAAATACTGCTCGTAGGATGTCGTTAATATCGACTCGTTTTTTTTTCTCTCGTAGCAATTATTCTTGAGTCAACAAAGGCAAGAGAAATACAGAAAAACAAATACAAATGTATGCAATGCAGACAAATTTTATTCGGTTCGGTTAGAGTGTTTTTCATTACAGGGAACTAAGGCAATAATAATTACTCGATATGCTCAATTAGCGACATCTACTTCGGTGAGTTTGAAACCATCTTGATATCTCTATGTGTATAAACTCAATGGTAATAGGCATGATTATTCGGTATTGAGTAATTTAGTAGTGTGGACTTCCCATTAATTTTGAATTAAGTTACTGTGACTTAAACCATGGTTTCAAGATGGTTTGAAACCATCTTGATTTCTCTATGTGTATAAACTCAATGGTAATAGGCATAATTATTCGGTATTGAGTAATTAAGTAGTGTGGACTTCCCATTAATTCTAAATTAAGTTACTTTAACTTAAACCACTGAATTAATTTTTGCATAGTGACTTAAATCACTGAATTCAAAATGAATTCAAAATAAATTTCTTAGGTATGTACACTCTACACTTTTAACTTTTACCGTTAAATATAAAAAAAGACATGTTAATTATTCGCTATGTGCAAAGAAACAGAAAAAGGAGATTTCTTAGTCAGTACACTGAAAAATGTCAAAAAAACAATGTTTCTATGGGTTTCTAGGGAAATTAGTTGTTATTTGTTAACAATAAATTTTATTTTTGAGCACTGAGAGCGCTGGCTGTAAGTGTGTCTAATGTATAATAGAGTTGCGATAGGCTTATATCGAATAAAATGTATTATATTTAATTGACTTTTTTAGCATATTATATAATAAAATGAGTTTATAAGAATATAAATTTTAACAAAATTACAAACAAAACAAAACAAAATCACTCTCCGTTTACTTGTCACTTTTTTTAAGATAATTATCAGCTGCATCTTCCCATACTTCATCAATCCCCTCAAAACTATTAACCCACAAATCTTCTATTAACTTCCAACCATCTTCCTGAGTTACCAAAACATAATCATTGTTAGGATGTAATGAATGCGTGTAGGCTCCCATAGTAAGACTCTGTGCTAATCTTGCTGCCACACAATATTTCAAATACTTCTTTTCTTCTGGCTTAAGAGGCTTATTTGATTCATAGCCAGCCAAAAAAACACCACCAGCTACAAGACTTTTTGCCTGCAAAATCATATAAGTCATTGCTACTCCAATTTCAAAAATGATCGGTGAATAGCTGGTGTCTCCAAAATCAATTATGCCACAAACTCTGTACTCATCGGAATTAGTTTTCTTTTCTACTAAAATATTTTGTTCGTTGTAGTCTCCATGGATAACTTGCTTTTCCATTCCTTCCACATAAGGCATGACATGAGTTTGAAAGGATTCAATGATCTGTTCTACGAGTGACTTACGTTCATGATCTTTAAGAACATATAAGAAATCTTTAAGTTGATGAATTGATTGAAGATTCCACAAGGTTTGGTGAGTTTTATAAGCATCGTGATTGAAGTTCTGGTGGAAATTAAAAGTTATAAGTTATTCATTATTTTTTGTGCGCTAATCATTATATCAAAGCCATAAATTACCTTTGAAGCACGATTAACCTTGGCAATGTATTCCCCACTTTGAAAGAATAAATAATTCGACTTCGGAACTTGATGGAATATTTTACCAGGGATGAATTCCAAAAGTCTCACAACATAGTTTATTCCATTGAGTGTTTCAACGGAGAAATATTTACCATACAGATTAACTATCGGTCTTGGACATTGAATACCTTGTTTAGCTATTGAAAGAAAATTCGGCATTAAAAGCGTCATTACATTTTTTGTATACTTACAAAAATGAACCAATAATTCATTTTATTAAATTATATTTACAATAAGAAACAAAGAAAAGATAAAGGAAACAAAGTTAAATAAAAAGTTAAGTTAAGAAAAGGTATAACAATGAAATAAAATGTAATATAAATAAATTTAAAAATTTAGAAGCCCTAACACCTATCAGTTGCCAGCCAAGAAATTGAACAGAGACACATCAAAACCATCAACAAAACAAAGTCTTCTTATGCCAAGAGGTAGAGAGTTCCAGGAGCGAATAGCGTGAACAAAAAATTGTCGCTCAGTAGTAACACAATTAGCACGCGGTGAATTGATCATAAGAGTACGAGATGAATTAGAAAAATGTATCTTATTATATAAATATACAGGTTGTCGTGAAGTTATGATTTTATGAAGATATTTGATCATGCAGTATTTCAAATGTTGGTCCAGTGTTAGTCCCAGAATATTGCTTTTATAGGCCGATATATGATCATGGCGTCCTAGACCGTACACATAACGAGTAACATTATTGAAAGCTACATTAAGTTTCCTTCGAGATTCGGCGTTGCAATACATAGATACTTCAGATCCAAAAGTTAAAATTGGTACTATGAGAGACCTAACTAACAATAATCTAGTTTTAACAGGAGTATAATGCTGTGACATGAAAAGGTTTCGTAAGCATCCATATATTTTACCAACAGTAATACGAACATGAAGATCCCATCTTAAATTGTTACTAAACCAAATTCCCAGATTTTTAGCCTTATCTACAAATTCTATCCGTTCATTTCCAACATATATATTTGAAAAACCACTAGGATCTAAGTCATTTTTAGATATAAGCATACACTTTGTCTTTTTTGGGTTCAAACATAGATCATTACTTTTGGACCACTTAAAGATGCTTTCAAGGTCATGATTAAACTTAAATATGGCGTCCTCAATTAGACCTGTTTTGCAACTTAAATACATCTGCACATCGTCGGCATACATATGGATAGAAGAGTATTCAATACAATCAGGAAGGTCATTAATGAAAATAGAGAAGAGGAGGGGGCCCAAAATTGATCCTTGCTGTACGCCCATGGATGTATAATTGTAATTGGACATTTTATTACCTACCACAATTGCTTGACTTCTACCTGATAAATAGGAATTTATTAATGAAGCTGCAGAGGAAGAGAAATTGAACTTTGTCAGAAGTTTCGATACAAGTATTGAATGGTTTACCAAGTCAAAAGCTTTGGAAAAGTCTAACAATGCCAACAACGAAATATGATCATTATCCATTGACGATCTCAAATCATCCGTTACCTTTAGCAGCGCCGATGTACAACTGTGTTGCTTTCGAAAACCTGACTGGTGTATACAAAGTAAGTCAAACTGTTGAAGGTAGCACGATATTTGGTTATGGACAATTTTTTCAAATACCTTAGACAGAAACGGTAATATAGCAATAGGTCGAAATTCGGGGGGCGTTTGAGAGGTACCTTTAGTTTTTGGAATAGGTATTATCTTTGCGGTTTTCCAAGCGTCAGGGAAATAGGATGTCATAAGAACAGTATTAAATAGATGGGTAAGCTCTGGCAGAATACAGGGTAGGATAGTTTTAATAAATAAAGGATGTATTTCATCAAGACCTGATGATTTCGATTTAATACTTATTACCGCTCTATAAACATCTGACTGTTCCACTCGGTGAAATTCAAAACCATCCGCAGGCAGAAACGTATTTTGGGGGTTCGGTGATGTTGTCACGGGGCATTGCACAAATTTGTTGTTGAGATCGTTCAAGTCAACGCCAGAAAAATCAAAGTCACCTTGGTTACCAATTCCAATACCTCGAATATTTTTCCACAGAGTTTTTGGTGGTAAGTTAGTGTTAAGGTGCTTTGAATAATAATCACGCTTAGCTTTACGTATTTTAAGATTAACAATATTTCTTATTTTGCGAAAATCATTAAAGATCTCAGGCAGCCTAAACCTCTTCCATCTTCTAAATGCGACATCCCTTCTATTTGTGAGCTCAATAATCTCCGGAGTAAACCAAGTTACAAGCGAATTTTTAATAGATTTAGTTTTAATAGGAACGTGTGCGTTAAACAGATTAAGGATTTTATCATTGAATATGTCGATTTGTCCATTAGATGACGGATTATTAAACAAACTTTGCCAATTTACCCTTTCCAGATCAGCTTGAAGTATATCAGTATTTATGGATTTAAAATCTCTATAAATGACTGACCGAGGTGCTACAGAGAACGATATTTTAAAGGTAGCAAATAATAAATCATGTTTGGAAAACATGGGAGCAGAAGCTTGGTTAAAGAAAACATCACCAATCGTATTGGAGAAAAATAAATCTATTAGAGTACTACTAGTGTTAGTGAAATGAGTTGGAACAAATGGGTTTATTAAATTTAAGCCAAGAGATTGCATGTTATTCATAAATACGTCACTACTCTCTTTTTTTAAGACATTACAATTAAAATCCCCACAAACGATTACATCTGAGTAATTAGCTGATATATTTTCAAGTAGTGAGTAAAAAGGAGATATATCGATTTGATTGTTTGGCCGATAATACACTCCCATAAGAGTTTTCCTTTCGCCCATAATCGAGATAAAGCAATACTGCGTTAAACAGTCTTGGGAGGACGATATGACAAACCTACATTTAATACTAGAACGAACATATATTGCAGTACCAGAGCCTATCTTATTATATCTGTCACCACGAAACAATCTAAAGCCGCTCATGCCATAGAGAACATTATCAACGTTAGGCTTAAACCAAGTTTCTGAGACACACACAACATCTACATCTGAACCAACAAACAGCTTCCTAAATTCATCTATCTTACAGAACAAGCTCTGTGCATTAATGTGACATACACGTAATCCATTACATTGTTTACAAAAAATATTAAGCAAGATGCGCAAGTTTGTATTCACTCCATCGCTAGTACCAGAAACTTGACTCATGAGAGCAATTCAATAAACAAAATAAACATAAAAGCTACCTCTGAGGCAAAAGGTAATCGACACTGGATGATAGAAAATGAGGTGTATCTAATACAAAACTGGCAGGCAACAAATATAAGCAAAAGAGAACTATACGAAAAAAAGATCACATATATAAAATAAAAAGGAAAAATATAAATATAAATATAAATATGAATAAAGATAAATATTATTGTATACAGTATATGAGAGGTCGAGACTAAAGTGTCCAAAGCGAGGCTAAAGAACAGCTTACGTTGATTGAAAGTTGTTGTCATCATTACTTCTTGCAGTCGCAACTAGCTGGTTCAAGTCAGTTGAGTGATCGATTCGAAAAGCTTTTTCATTTTGTGGGAGTCGCACATACACACTTCCATTACGGGTAAAAACAGAAGAAAGCTTATTTGGATTTTGTCTTTTCAGTTGAAGAGCTTTCCGGAGAATTATTTGGTTGTGTGATGTAAGGCTCTCATTTAAGTATATTCGGCTGTCAGAATCCATTCCCACATGACGGAGACAAATTGTTTGTTTTGTTATTTTGTACTTTTCATTTATTAATTTAAATAAAGTGATTTTATCTGAAACCGACTTAAATTTTATTATAATTGCTGTGTCTTTTGTGTTGTTTTTAGGCTTTATACGGAAAATATGTTTAGGAGTAGATATGTCGGGGCAATCCATAGAGGAACACAACCTGTTGAAAATGTTGGCAACATTTTCATTTGCAATTTGTGGTACTCCGTAAAGTAAGGCATCAGCAGCAATGTGTTCCCGGTGCATTCGGTCAAGAGCTCCTTGTAGTTCGGCTATTTCCACGTTTTTTTGTTTTGTTTCAATTATTTTTGATGATTTGTGACTTTCGAGTTGGTTTTCAAGTACATCTACTCTAGCTGTCAGCGCGGTTAAATTATTGGTGACTTCTTCTATACGACCATTGAAGTCAAGTACAATATTGTCTAATTTATCAGATAAACTTTTACAGCTTGCACTGGGGAAGGCAATTGTTGTTGTGTATTTGCCGATCTTAGATCTCTATTGGTTGCCATTTTATTTTATTGTTTTGCACAGAATTTATTTATTTAGTTTTCGGAATAAAAATAATGAGTCTTGACAAAAATTTACACTTATTCAAAGCACTTAAACTTGGTGTATTTGCAAGGTAACTTTTCGAGGGATTAGGTTGGTAAATTAAGGAAAATACTTGAATTAAATTGCGACACGTATTTTACACGTCAGACACTTTCCACCATTTTAATCCTGGCCATGTTCGAGTTATAAGGGGATTCTTTACGTTCCTATTGAGTTAAAAATAAAATGTTTATTATTTAAGAGATTAAAATTTAAAAACAAATACGGATTTATAAGTTCTACAGGCATAGGAATAATAGATAAGAAAAAAGCTAATTCACAATGCTTGTAAACACTTCGAGACTAGATAAGATTATATGTTATATCCAAGCAAGTTATTTGTTGTTGGATTCACCTTATGTTCATAAAATGCAGTGAATACAAAGAATGATGGGTGTTTTGTACTATAGTTTCACAGTATATTTTTTTACATTCATTGAGTCAAAATAAACTGCACTAAGAAACTATAGTTAATGAATTAGAACTATAGTTAACATCTTGATTTGGTTATTTTTTTTTGCTTGATAATTTGGCAGAAATCTCCAATATGAAATACCAATAGAGCACTTGAAGGTCGTTTTGGAAGAAAAAAAGTCAACTTAGAAAACTCAGATTTAACTGGGCACTGAAAAATTGGAGATTATGGAGTCATAAATGGCATCAATGCATTATGAATCAATATAGAGTACGAGGTTTGAGAAATTAAATTTAGTATGAATCAATTCAGTCGTTAAAGAGATAATCGGTATCAAAAAAGAGTCGTTCTATGACAGGTACCTTTAAGAAGCTTCTCGGGATTTTTTTTTTTATGGAAGACATCATTATTGCCAACAAATCACTTATACAGGGTGATTGGTATAAGATGCACCAAAAAGCTTGAGCGTGTAGGTGGGGTTAAGACAAGAAAAAAATCGTATAGGAGGGGGGGTCTATTTCCCCCCGTTTAGGCGGGAGGGCAATTTTCTAAAAAATTGACTTAAATCAGAAAACAAATTATTTAAAAACAACGGTGAATGATACAAAGACTTGTTTTATCTTTTTGAAAAAGCAGAAAACTACTCTTTTATTTAATTTTTAAATTAAGTTGTTTAAGTAAACAGTTTTAAAAAAATGAATTTTCAAACTCAAAATTTTGAAAAAAAAAAACTAAAAAAAAAATTTTTTTACTATTTTTTTTCAAAATGTTATGTAATTAACTATTATTTTTATTTTCAAAATTCAATAAACAAAAAGTATCCAAGAGCATAGCATACAACAGGTATATAATGTAACGGTAAATTTATTCACATATATGTAGTGTATATAGCTGTGTGTATTTATATGGTTAAATTCGTCAAAAAATAAAACAAAATAATGTAACTGTTCAGATTTTGTTTTTAATTTTTTATTTAAATTTTACATAGGGTTTTCCTTTCAATCGAACGCCTTATTTATTTCCATTACAAACATATCCAGTATATATGAAATTGTGATTTAGTTTTTGTTTTTGTTCCTTACAATAATTTAATTTTGGATTTGTTATGGTAAAACTTTCTTGGGTTCTTTCTTGTATCTTCTAATCGGTAGCGTTATGCAGAATTATCTGTTGCTCTCCTTTTTTAGCTGTACGTTCTGAAGTTCCTTTCATTTGCAATAAATTCCCTGATAAAGATGGACCAAGAAATGTGTACCATTTTTGGTTGGTTCTACAAACGTTAGACAAATGATTTGTAATGTATTAATCGTTAGACAGTTTTATTTCATAGGACTATACAATCTCGATAAAAGAAAAAATAGACAAATTTGCATAACTTTCGATAGAATAAACAGCTAAAACTTAACCATTGTTGACTGAGTTATTATATATTGTCAAATACTTTGTCATTATAGCTATATCTATAAGATTTGGGTTGGGGTCAAAATCCCGAAAACCGAAATCCCGAAAACCCAAAATCCCGAAAATCCATAATCCAGAAAACCCAAAATCCAGAAAATCCAGAATCCCGAAAACCCACAATCTCGAAAATCCATAATCCAGAAAACCCAAAATCCCGAAAAGCCAGAATCCCGAAAACCCACAATCCCGAATGGGATCCCGAAATCCCGAAAAATTATATAAAATGAAAAATTTGCGCAAATTTTTCATTTTATATAATTTTTCGGGATTTCGATCTCGTACAAATAATCCTAAGTGTAAAGTTAAGAAGTATAGGCGTAAAAAAAATATTAGTGTTTAGTACCGTTAGTATAAATCTTTGAAAATGATTTCAAGTTCTTATTGTGCTTTCAGTAGTGTTGTGTTGTTAAGTGAGAAGAAATCGTTGAAGTTAAATCAATAAAATTGTGAGTTTTAATATTTAAGTTATAATTTTATGTTTAAATTGTTATGTAAATGGTGTTTTCTTTTATGTTTCATAGCTAGAATGAATGTGTCCATCGTAAAAACGAATAAAGGACGGGAAAAAATTTGTATTGATGGCTTTAGTTACCATGTTAACAAAAAATACAAGGAAGTGGTTTACTGGGAATGCGAGGAACGTAAAGATTCAATGTGCAGACAATTTTGACTTTTTCTGTTTTGTTTTCGGGATTTTGGCCTTTCTGGATTGTGGGTTTTCGGGATTTTGGATTTTCCGGATTGTGGGTTTTCGGGATTCTGGCTTTTCGGGATTTTGGGTTTTCTGGATTATGGATTTTCGGGATTCTGGGTTTTCTGGATTCTGGATTTTCGGGATTGTGGGTTTTCTGGATTCAGATTTTCGGGATTGTGTCCGTCTCCCATAAGATTTAGTTAGTTAATTTACAGCTGCATAGCGGATTTAAATCATTCCAATTTTTCTGGACAAATTTTAAATGAAATCTTTAAGCTTTCTATGTAAAGAAACTGTGAATTTTTTTTTTTAATTTTATATATGAAATTAATTAGATTTAGAATTATGGTTTATTTAACATTTTATTTTGATTTATTTTAAATTCTTAACGACTTATTTATTAGTTTGGTATTCGTCATTTGGGTGCCTACATTAACAATAATTAATTATCATATAAATGGTACCTAAATGAAAGACTTTTTGGGACTATACTCTCTTTTCGAATAGTTGCAAAAAGCTTAATTTATAACTTACTATAAATTTAAATAATATGAAATTCTTTAGTTGTAAAATTAATTTTATTATATCAAAAGAAATACAGTACAATTCCTTTATTTTACCTTTGCTATGCTTTTTATTTGGATACATTCAGATAACAATAAAACAAAAATATAAATATAAAAATAATTAAATTTTTCTTTGACGAAAACAAAAATAGAAAATAGAAATACAAATACAAAAATATTTTTAACTATTAGGGATAACTATCAAATACCAAAATACAAAATATAATAATTATTGTCATTACCTAAATTAGCTGCTGTATGTCCTTACAAGGAAACACAAACAAAATGAAATAATACAAAAATGCAATAACATTTTATTTATAGTATAACACTTTGATTTCTATCTCAAAACTCTGTTGTTTAAAATTTATTCAGAGTATAAATAAAAAAAAAAGTTTTAAAAAGTAAAAGCAAATACAATAATAAACAATAATTGATGTAACAAAAAAATATTGTAAAAAAATTCATTGAAAAAAAAAAGATAAATTATATGAAAATATAAAAAATGGTTAGAAGTTAATTGTGTTTTGTTTGGTTTGGGCTACAATATACTGCCGAATCCAAAAGGATAAGAGATGCATTTTACAAAGACAAAAAGATACACTTGGAAGATTTTTCACTTGCTCGCAGAAGTGTTCATGAAAAAAATAGTTGTTAATAATAATTATCTTAAACTAAACTGTCGCTGTTCGGCTTTCGCCGTAACATGGTATACTAAACACTTTTTTTTCAGATTTATTAGACAACTCTGAAATAAATTAAATAAATAAAAAAAAAAAAAATTAGAAAATGGAGAATGGACTGGCAGCATATGCAATCCATATCCAATTTAACCATCGATTTAGAAAACACCATAATATTTATGATCTCGATTGGGACCATCAACATTCCCACTTCAGACTGATGCTGGTTTAATGGTAATTCCAGGACTTTATAAATGAACTTCTCCTTCCACAATTTAACGATAAATGTTCTCATGTTATCGACATTGGCTTCTAGCATACCTACTCCTGTTTTTTATCCACTTTTACCATGAATGAAAGAATACAAGATTATGACACTTGGTTTTTTTTCAGCTTTTTGTTGTTGTGTTTTTGTCACTTGTGGCGTAACCACGAACAGAAAAACAAATAAATGGTGGAATCTTCTTATGACTTTACCCCAACCAATGAGAAAAAGAGTGGAAGATGCTAACGTCACAAGTGAATATTACGTCACAAGTGAAACAACAACAAATTGAAAATGCCAAAGTGTCGTAATCTTGTATTCTTTCATTCATGCCGCATCGGTGATGGCTACTCCCGTAAGAATAACCTACAACAAATTTTTGAATTTGAAAGGAAACCATAAAAACAGAAATTGGCAGGATAACACTAGTGTTGCGGCTCATGGTCGCGTCTTTAGTGATAATGTGGGTAATATGTAGTTAATTCATACTTCTTAAATATCAATAGTTTTATTAAAATGAGTGGTCTTATTTAAAAGCAAAAAATATAATAGTCAAAGACATTTCAAGCATGACATATTCTTCCGCCATAGACTCTTTGAAAAAAAAAATGTTCTTGTAAGGCGCCTGAATTTTCTTGCCTGACTCTTTCGAAATAAAACAAAATCGGTTTTCAACATAATTGTTATAATCAAAATTTTATTTAACAAAATATTTATGATACCTTGTTTGGTCTGTATTCGTACAATCAGTAACCACCGGAAGTCTAATTGTTACATATTTGTGGCAGGTTTTTTTTTTTTTGTTGAATGGACTAAAATGAACTCGAAAATTCTCTAAATAAAAACTAATATAATATTTTTTTTAGTTTTATTTTCTTTTCTTACAAGGTAGAGGAGTAAACATTCACCGCATTATCGCCTCGATTGAATACGAGATTGTTCTTTTATTCTTGCAAATGAATTTATCAACTTTTGACTTTCAATTTTTTTATCTAAATACCTAAGAGCTAGG
The DNA here is from genome assembly GCA_951217065.1 of Baccha elongata. Lineage (NCBI taxonomy): Eukaryota > Metazoa > Arthropoda > Insecta > Diptera > Syrphidae > Baccha > Baccha elongata. The sequence goes on from OX578272.1 coordinate 251,201,055, forward strand.
AACCTTCTAAAATAATTTAAACATAATTATTCGTCTTGTTAACTTTACGAAAATTATTATTTAAAAGAAAACCTTATCACCGAATTCAAGCACACGATATTCGTTCTTTTTTTTACATAAATTATTTCAGATAATGCCATAAGAACGGAGTACATGTCATTTGGTGGTCCACTTCATATTATGGTTTCTTATCATAAAATTTAGCAATAAAATTTTCTAAAAATAAAAAAAATTAAAATAGAAAAGAAATTCAAGACTGTGGCAATTTGGCTCAAATTAATTACAGTCAGTCGAATTTGAAAGAACTTTTAAGTTGTGCTGCGTCTTTATTATAAAAGTTATTAATTTGTTTGGATTTACAGATGTGAAATGATTCAATTCGACAAGAATAAATTATAAAAAAATAAAAGTTTGTTTCTTTTGCAAAAATTCAATACTAACGAAATTGGTAAGTTATAGTTTTAAAGTTTTCAAATGATTAAATTAAATTTAAGTTTTTCTTTACATCACCCGTTCGTGACCTCGATATTATAAACATCTAATAAAAATTATTTTTTTTTTGTTACTTTTCTTTGCAGGTTGATTTTAACAAAATGTATCGAATCATCATAAATTACAAAATGTTTCTCATCACACTGTTGATTAAGTTCTCATATTTTAATCATTCACAATCACTAAAATGCGAGAATTCCATTAATTCGGTGGAGTGCAATAAAAGAACAGAAGATGAAAATAACTATCAATTTTTCTGCGTTTGTGATTCAAAAACTATTATAAAAATGATCCAAAATGATCGTAACGGTGTAACAGTGAAAATTGATTGCTATGACAAAAATCCGGATATTCTAAGCTTACTGCCAAGAACTAACATAACTAATGTCTCTTTAATAAAATTTCGTTCTTGTCAATTTCCTAAGAATGAAACAATAATTAAAAAAGTTCTCAATGAAACGCTTGGAATCTATGAAGTGAGCGAGTTAGTTTTAGAAGATAGATTATTTAATAGCTCTCTATCGCATATAAACGTTCAAGGACTTGATCAAATCAATACATTAAGTTTTTATTTCAAAGACCTTATAAAATTGCCAAAAGATTTATTAAGCGATCTGCAACATTTAAAAAACTTAAAAATCCGATCATCTAGTTTACAGCTTCAAAATATTTCCGGAAGCATCTTCTCTCATCAGAGAATGCTGAAGCACTTAGATCTTTCAAAAAACAAATTAAATTTTATTAAAAAGGAAGATTTTAATGGATTGTCATCTTTAGAGGAACTCATTCTGGATCATAATGACATTCAGAGTTTCCAATCAAATGATGTGTTTGAACGATTGAGCAATTTATCTGTCATTAGAATGTATTATAATCATTTCAAATCGTTACCAAAGGATCTATTTGCTAAAAATGTAAAACTTGTTTCATTTGGAATTGGAGGTGATCGACTGTCAAAGAATTATAGCACTTTGAAGAATTTTCCAGAAGGTTTGCTTAGCAATTTGCCACTGCTCAAGGAAGTCATCATAATGTCTTGTGGATTGGAATCCATTCCATTCGATTTATTTGCAAATTCAACAAATATTCAAAAAGTTTTCATTTCTGAAAATAACCTACCTACGATTCCATTGGAACTCTTTTCTGATCAAGAAAAGCTAATTCATCTAGATCTTAAGATAAACAAGATTCGTAAACTAATCGATGGATCATTTAATAACACAAGAAAGTTAGAAGAATTAGATTTATCTTTAAATAAGTTGGAATGTCTCTCCAGGTAAGTTTCTTTATATAAAATGTTTTTAAGTAAGGGACGGGAATTGATTAAAAAACATTTGATTTATAGTCAATATAGTTTATATAAGAGTATGTACATATATGTATTTTGTAGGCTTGTAATCCCTCTCCACATCATTGTGATAGTTCTGGGAAATTTTCAGTGACTCCTGCTGTGCTTCTAACATTTGTTTTGGCTTGCTCGTCCTTCGTACATATCCACGATCATCTGGACGTAGATTTTCGGAACCCCTCGTTGCCTCAGATTCCTGGTTGTCGATCGATTGCCTTTTCGAAATCAACAAACTCAGCATGCAAGTCGCCAGAGGAATCACGTTGTTCTTCTATTTTGGTTCTAACACTCTTACTTCACGTGTGTGGTTGATTTGCCCGAAACAAACCCGCACTTGTCATCATCGAGCTGTACTATTTTCGCAAACAGCCATTCAATACACGTTCAACGATCTTCACGGTGTATGACATCAGCTTGATTAAAAAATAGCTTTTTCCTTTTTTTAATTTTTTACCGCCGCGTTGACAACTCGCTGGATGTGAACATGGAATATGTATTTTTGGTATATTACAACGCGGCGTTAAAACGCGCTCTGTTTCTACGCTGGCAAAAAAACACAATTTTAAAGTTTATACATTTATTAACAAAAAACATCGAAAACTTACCTGAACAAGTTTGTCCGACCATAGGTTCATTTTTCCAAAAACCACCATGATAAATGTGTGATCCTACGTTCGCCTAACGGTATATTTTGATTTTGTTGAAGGGTATTTTGCATTTTGTAATTTGGGTAATTGATAATAAAACAAAATTCCTTGTTTTTAGTGTCCGACTAAACATTCGGCTTCGGCCAAATGAGGCCGAAGATTTTGCCGAAGAGGAATGTTCAATTCCCGTTACAATATGCCACAAAAATGTTAAATTTCGACCTTTTTGAAGAATATATCAAATTTAATCCTATTGTTTACAATTAACGTAGATATTTTTTATTACCATTCCATTATAGATATATGTGGCATTATGTGGGTGCAGAATATTTCAAAACATTAATATTTTGGACCCAAAAATGGACATTTCCAAAAATAAATTGAATTTGGTTCATATTGCATTAGGAAAAGTTTTTCAGCAATGGGCCGTCATTTTATTATTTTATAACAGATTATTCCAAAGTTTTTTTTTTCACTAAAATATTCTGGGGATATAACAAAGGTAGGGCTTGGTACATACTATGGTAATGATATTTTTGGTGTTCAAGTTGAAATTACGGTTATATTTTATAACAAAATATATTTTGTCAGAAGTAAAACAGCTTTTATTAAAGCTTTATAATTATCAATGTTTTAAAAATTATGAATATGTATTCTTAATTAAAAGGGATCGACTACATACAGAATATTAATATTTTGAAATATTCACCCATGTATATGTACTTGAAAAAAGTAGCAACGAAATATTTATTTGATCCTCCCACAAGTGTAGCAAGCGCTCACAAGTGTAGCAGTGCTGCTGGACAGGTTTATGCTCATAGGAGGTCTAATTTGAACTGAGAAAATGTTGACAAACTTTAATTCCTTGCCTATAATACCAAGTTTTATTTCAATTATTCAATAAACTTCACCATCTGTTATAAATTCACTATATCGACCCCAATTATTATTATAACGAGGACCGAGAGCCTACAGCGATTTTTGGTCGTGATTGACAAAACTCAATAAACTTGGAATTATTTGAAAGCATAGTTGTCTTTTTTAAAAGTCAACGTCTCTTAGTCTAAAGAGGTGTGTTTTTAAGAATGCATTTATTGCAACAATGCATTTTTTCTCTAGAGACAAATAGCAAATAGAGTCTGCAAGTTGTTTTTCGGTGAGTTTTTTTTTAAAGCGTCTTGCAAGCAGAAAGCCCACTGAAAAACATCTTGCAACACCTTATTTCCTCTCCAGCACATAACATATGTAGCTCTTAATTATTAAGTTATTTTTAATTGCTTATCAAAATTATTTTGTCTATCAAAAAATTAAAATCCACTGTTTTGATGCAGTCTTTCTCACAAATGCCTCGACTTTGGACTTCAAGACGCTTAATTTTTAAATGCCCATTATAGTGCTACCGAATAACAGCAACTTTATTGGGTTATCATTCACACCCAACTATTACTGTGAGCTTTTATATATATAAATATATATATGATTTATTAAATATAAGTTAAGATAATAAAAATATCACATTATCTACCGAAATCCATAAATTTTATTTTTTGTAAAAATATAACCATTTATATGATATTACGAATTGTAATATCATCGGCTTCGGCTTCAGCTTTGGCCGAAGGTGATCAAAAAGCCGATGTTCGGTTTCGGTCAAAAAACAGGCCTTCGGTTGGACTCTACTTTTTTTCCGTGTAGGTGACTGAGAATAATATGTTCACACAATTTTTTTGAGAATGTCTCTCTTTCTTTTGTGTCGGATCATCACGTAAGATATCTGTGGAATCAGGCCACGTGAGCCAATATTCGAGGTTTTGTCACGCATAGTCAATATGCGGGTTAAGCGGTTCGGACTCAATGATAAATTGCGTGTCCCCGCCTCAGTTCTGTAGAACTGGTAGTGATCATAAAATAAAAGGGTTGAATATAAGTCATCATTAGGCCTAGACTCTTGTGCCATAAAATTTAACTGTTTTTTTTAAACATCACCAACGTTGACAATCATCTTACTAAGATTTTTTTTTCACTAAAAATAATAGTCCAAACCTTTACCTTTAGTTTAAACTGTTCACAGCCTACTTTCCACAATAATATTGTCTTCTTATAAATATGTTAACATCCTGACCTGATTACATAAATTTTTATTTATTTCTAGTAACATATTCCAGCATCTCACTCAGTTACGAATTCTTCGTTTGGAATACAATTATTTATTCGGAATTTGTCCGCCATCAAATAATCTTCAGCAAAAACAAAATTCTCCATTTTTTAATTTAATCAACCTGGATGAACTTCATTTGGAGAGCAATAACCTGAGTCAGCCATTCTACTATAATGGTAAAAGTATGGATCTAAGTTTCAACAGCATTCAATCTATAGATTGTAATAATTTGGATTATTTAATATCAGACATCGACTTTAGTTATAATTTACTACATTGCGACTGTAAGCTTTGGTGTCTTATCGAGTATGAGAAAAAAAAACCTTATCCAATGGGAAGAGAAAACATTCAATGTCAATCTCCATTGAATCTTCAAGGCCGTCAATTGATTGATTTAAGTGAAAAAGAAGTCATATGTCCTCTTAATTGCCACGAGAACAATTCATCAATACCATGTTCTGATAAATGCACATACGAATTACGTTTACCTAATTCCATTTTACATATGAAATGTTTTAATGCAAGTTTAATCAACATTCCACCAATACCAACTTTCAATCAAACATTTTTAGAAATAGAATTGTACATGGAGAATAATAGACTTACCGAATTTTCATCGAACACCCTACAGACATACTACAAACATATTACCATATTCAGCATAGTCGAAAGCCATCAAGTTGACAATATATCATTGCCTGAGGAGTACCTTTCGAATCTTCCAAAGCTAAGAACTGTTCATTTGAATCTTTATTTAAAAGCAGTTCCAACGAAACTCTTTTTTTATTCATATGCAATTGAAAACTTAACTATTTCAGGAGGACAAATTAAAACTCTACCAAATTACATCTTCTATCATCTAACAGAACTTGTTGAATTAGATTTGTCTAGGAACAAGTTGGAAACACTCAATCCACTAATTTTTGACACAAATTTAAACTTACAAGTTCTTCGAATGTCTCACAATTCATTAAAAACATTTATTTGGTAAGTTGCTTTAACCATGCAATTAATAACTTTTTTTATTTATGTAAATATTTCCAGTTCCGAATTAGGCCATCTTCCAGTCCTGAAAATTGTTTATCTGGATAATAATAAGTTAAATAATATCAGCTTTTTTGAATCTAATGAAAATTCACATGATTACCTGACTTTCTCAAACCTAGAAAATAATCAGATTGCATCTATTAGGGATCTCGAACAACTCAGAAGACTTAATACTCTTATTTTGAGAAATAACTCCATCGGAAATGATTATTATAATATCATTCAAAATCATTCACTAACATTGGTCGATTTGAGTTTGAATAATATTAGTTTTGTTAACTTATCAACTTTGAAAGTGTCATCAGAAAGACCCGAAACATTTTTCAATTTTTCAAACAATAAAATTGAAACGATTTTTACTGAACAGAATCTAACCCTTTACGATGGAATAGAGTTCGAATTAGAAAACAATCCTATTAACTGTGATTGTAAACTCTTACATTTTGTTAGATTGATCCAATCTAGAAAAAAATATCTGAAAGATTCAAGCAACAACATAAAATGTAAGACACCAGCTAACTTCGAGGATCATCCTATAAGGAAACTTTTGCTAAACCAACTACTATGTCCAATTAATATCAGTTGTCCAAAAGATTGTCATTGTTGGGACCGTTCATTTGATTCAATTTTAATTGTTAATTGTTCAAATGTCAATTTAACTAAAATCCCTTCACTGCCTGATAAGTTTGAAAAGGAGTTCAAAAATGGAATCGAATTGTGGATCGAAAAAAACCACCTCACGAGGTTAGAGCTTGGTTTTCTTTCAGGTTATAAATATGATATTAAAGTGTATGCAGCGTACAACAACATCAGTTTTATATCAAGTGACAATATACATAAGAATCTTATCTACTTGGACCTCTCCAACAACCAGCTAAAAAGATTGGATGACAAAATCATTAACATTTTCAACGAAATTCAAAGATTAAAATCTCTTTTTCTGAGCAACAATTCATGGATATGTGACTGCCTCTCGAAGAATATAATTCCATGGCAATTACGAAAAAAGTTAATTCAAGATTTTGATAAAATGAAATGTCTTAACGGAGAAATATTGGAAATTGCTCTTTCGCACCCTGACATTTGTCCACCAGACTATAATTTGATAGTTCTGGGCATATCGCTCGTAATAATTGGAATTTTTATAAGCATTTTATCATTTCTTTTCTTTAAAAACAAGGAACATATTCTTATATGGATGTATTCTCACGAAATTTGTCAATGCTGGCTTAGTGAAGATAATTTGGATGAAAGTAAAAAATACGACGTGTTTCTTTCATATTCCGGTTATGATTCAGATTTCGTTGCAGACGAATTAATTCCGAAATTAGAAAAAGGTCCAATTCCATATAAAGTCTGCCTGCATGAAAGAGATTGGATGGTTGGCATTTTTATTCCCGATCAAATTATTCGATCAGTTGAGGACTCGAAACGGACAATTATAGTAGTGTCACGAAATTATCTACAATCACCATGGACCCTAATGGAATTTCGGACAGCTCACACTTATTCGATGCGTGAAAAACGTGCACGAGTTATTGTAATAGTTTATGGTGATATTGGTGATATTGGTGAAATTGATCATTTGGATCCGGATGTGAAGCGATATATTAAAATGTACACTTATCTTAAATGGGGTGATCCATGGTTTTGGGAAAAGTTGTATTACGCAATGCCACATCGAACAAAAAACAAAAGACAAAGTCAACATCCGGAAATACCATTAACTGACGTTTCTAATACTAGAAATTCATATAGATAGACTTGTTTAGTATACAAAATGATTTTAAATGGCATTATTAATAATCAAATTTATATTAACAGCTTAAATAAAAATCTACACACTTTAGACAAAATATATACCAAAGTATATACCATAGTGTGGAGATTTTCATTTAAGCTGTTACTAAATTTGATTAGTAGTAAGGCTCAATGAAGCAAATTCATAGTTGTTTTTAAACTCGATTTTTCTTTAGACTGTGTTTAATTAATGTAATTTAAATAGAAGTTTTCCTCAAAAACAACTTAAACATTGACTATGAATAAATAAATTGAAGTGTGTATTTTTTTATGTGTTAATTTTATTGTATGTATATGTACACATGTCATAGTCTTAAGATTTCATGAAGAAGAGTAATTAAATAAAAGAGCATTATTATTTAATTTTAATTATTCATTTAAGCACTGCAAGAAAAAAAAATTGGTTATATTAAAATCTTCGCTAAACTAAAAATTAAAAAAAGTATTTAAATATTTTTGTTTCCTTCTTCAGGTGGAAATCTTGAAAAAAAAACTTGATATTCAACCCTATAAGGGAATCCGACGAATGAGTTGCGGAGGGAGTCTTACTCATTTCCGGTAGATTTTCTATTATCGAATCTGCCAGCCATAAGCGGGAATAAATGTCGGTAACGTAGTTCGTATAATTGGTATTACTGAAAACGAAGGGCATCCGCACCACATCCGCACTCGATACAAATGTTGGAATAGCAGATCCGAAGTAAAATTGGTGCGGATGAAAGTGATTTTTATACAAAAAAATTAAAGCAAAAGCAGATAGTTAACAAATCGGAATTTTTTAAAACGGAAACAAAATTTGAATCGCATTATTTTTTTTTTCAGTATTTCTAATAGTTTATTGACAATAGCCGTTTTCGAAAACGTCATCTGCGTTAATTTAATTTAATTTTTTTTTTGCCCTATTATTTCAAATTCCGGAAGTGCAATTTTGGTGTCGTTTTTTAGTCAAACCACGGACATTTGTCCAGAAATATAGTCCCCACGACCTAGTTTGCCATTTTCTCTATCCAACAGCATATAAAATATTTAAATCGGTCCAGTGATTGCTTAAACACAGACCGATTAAGATCGGTCGTTAAAATCATTAAAAAGACTTAATTTGCGATATTAAATATTTTACGATACTAGAGTATCTTAGATTGATTATCTCGTGTTTGACATCCACTATAATACATGTTTCAAAAATGGAAAAGTAGTTCGCGGATCGATAATGCAGCTCAGTCATCGGATTCAGTAAAAGAATTATATGCGAGTATACGGATCCACTGCGGATCCAGTTGACTCACAGGGAGTGAAATTCCGCGAATTCAGTAATAGCATATTGAGTTTATACACATAGAGAAATCATCTTTTTCAACAGCAAGTTTCAAATACTGCTCGTAGGATGTCGTTAATATCGACTCGTTTTTTTTTTCTCTCGTAGCTATTATTCTTGAGTCAACAAAGGCAAGAGAAATACAGAAAAACAAATACAAATGTATGCAATGCAGACAAATTTTATTCGGTTCGGTTTGAGTGTTTTTCATTACAGGGAACTAGGGCAATAATAATTACTCGATGTGCTCAATTAGCGACATCTACTTCGGTGAGTTTGAAACCATCTTGATTCCTCTATGTGTATAAACTCAATGGTAATAGGCATAATTATTCGGTATTGAGTAATTAAGTAGTGTGGACTTCCCATTAATTCTAAATTAAGTTACTTTAACTTAAACCACTGAATTAATTTTTGCATAGTGACTTAAATCACTGAATTCAAAATGAATTCAAAATAAATTTCTTAGGTATGTACACTCTACACTTTTAACTTTTACCGTTAAATATAAAAAAAACATGTTAATTATTCGCTATGTGCAAAGAGACAGAAAATGGAGATTTCTTAGTCAGTACACTGAAAAATGTCAAAAAAAACAATGTTTCTATGGGTTTCTAGGGAAATTAGTTGTTATTTGTTAACAATAAATTTTATTTTTGAGCACTGAGAGCGCTGGCTTTAAGTGTGTCTAATGTATAATAGAGTTGCGATACGCTTATATCGAATAAAATGTATTATATTTAATTGACTTTTTTAGCATATTATATAATAAAATGAGTTTATAAGAATATAAATTTTAACAAAATTACAAACAAAACAAAACAAAATCACTCTCCGTTTACTTGTCACTTTTTTTAAGATAATTATCAGCTGCATCTTCCCATACTTCATCAATCTCCCCTCAAAACTATTAACCCACAAATCTTCTATTAACTTCCAACCATCTTCCTGAGTTACCAAAACATAATCATTGTTAGGATGTAATGAATGCGTGTAGGCTCCCATAGTAAGACTCTGTGCTAATCTTGCTGCCACACAATGCCTGCAAAATCATATAAGTCATTGCTACTCCAATTTCAAAAATGATCGGTGAATAGCTGGTGTCTCCAAAATCAATTATGCCACAAACTCTGTACTCATCGGAATTAGTTTTCTTTTCTACTAAAATATTTTGTTCGTTGTAGTCTCCATGGATAACTTGCTTTTCCATTCCTTCCACATAAGGCATGACATGAGTTTGAAAGGATTCAATGATCTGTTCTACAAGTGACTTACGTTCATGATCTTTAAGAACATATAAGAAATCTTTAAGTTGATGAATTGATTGAAGATTCCACAAGGTTTGGTGAGTTTTATAAGCATCGTGATTGAAGTTCTGGTGGAAATTAAAAGTTATAAGTTATTCATTATTTTTTGTGCGCTAATCATTATATCAAAGCCATAAATTACCTTTGAAGCACGATTAACCTTGGCAATGTATTCCCCACTTTGAAAGAATAAATAATTCGACTTCGGAACTTGATGGAATATTTTACCAGGGATGAATTCCAAAAGTCTCACAACATAGTTTATTCCATTGAGTGTTTCAACGGAGAAATATTTACCATACAGATTAACTATCGGTCTTGGACATTGAATACCTTGTTTAGCTATTGTAAGAAAATTCGGCATTAAAAGCGTCATTACATTTTTTGTATACTTACACAAATGAACCAATAATTCATTTTGGGCGTCTATGAACTCTGGTTCCTTGGAGTCGTGAGCATTTAGGATTTTCATAACATATCCATGTGGCCATGTTCGAGTTATAAGGGGATTCTTTACGTTCCTATTGAGTTAAAAATAAAATGTTTATTATTTAAGAGATTAAAATTTAAAAACAAATACGGATTTATAAGTTCTACAGGCATAGGAATAATAGATAAGAAAAAAGCTAATTCACAATGCTTGTAAACACTTCGAGACTAGATAAGATTATATGTTATATCCAAGCAAGTTATTTGTTGTTGGATTCACCTTATGTTCATAAAATGCAGTGAATACAAAGAATGATGGGTGTTTTGTACTATAGTTTCACAGTATATTTTTTTACATTCATTGAGTCAAAATAAACTGCACTAAGAAACTATAGTTAATGAATTAGAACTATAGTTAACATCTTGATTTGGTTATTTTTTTTTGCTTGATAATTTGGCAGAAATCTCCAATATGAAATACCAATAGAGCACTTGAAGGTCGTTTTGGAAGAAAAATAGTCAACTTAGAAAACTCAGATTTAACTGGGCACTGAAAAATTGGAGATTATGGAGTCATAAATGGCATCAATGCATTATGAATCAATATTGAGTACGAGGTTTGGGAAATTAAATTTGGTATGAATCAATTCAGCCGTTTAAGAGATAATCGGTATCAAAAAAGAGTCGTTCTATGGCAGGTACCTTTAAGAAGCTTCTCGAGATTTTTTTTTTTTTATGGAAGACATCATTATTGCCAACAAATCACTTATACAGGGTGATTGGTATAAGATGCACCAAAAAGCTTGAGCGTGTAGGTGGGGTTAAGACAAGAAAAAAATCGTATAGGAGGGGGGGTCTATTTCCCTCCGTTTAGGCGGGAGGGCAATTTTCTAAAAAATTAACTTAAATCAGAAAAAAAATTATTTAAAAACAACGGTGAATGATACAAAGACTTGTTATATCTTTTTGAAAAGCCAAAAAACTACTCTTTTATTTAATTTTTAAATTAAGTTGTTTAAGTGAACAGTTTTAAAAAAATTAATTTTCAAACTCAAAATTTTGAAAAAAAAAACTAAAAAAAAATTTTTTTAACTATTTTTTTTCAAAATGTTATGTAATTAACTATTATTTTTATTTTCAAAATTCAATAAACAAAAAGTATCCAAGAGCATAGCATACAACAGGTATATAATGTAACGGTAAATTTATATATGTAGTGTATATAGCTGTGTGTATTTATATGGTTAAATTCGTCAAAAAATAAAACAAAATAATGTAACTGTTCAGATTTTGTTTTTAATTTTTTATTTAAATTTTACATAGGGTTTTCCTTTCAATCGAACGCCTTATTTATTTCCATTACAAACATATCCAGTATATATGAAATTGTGATTTAGTTTTTGTTTTTGTTCCTTACAATAATTTAATTTTGGATTTGTTATGGTAAAACTTTCTTGGGTTCTTTCTTGTATCTTCTAATCGGTAGCGTTATGCAGAATTATCTGTTGCTCTCCTTTTTTAGCTATACGTTCTGAAGTTCCTTCCATTTGCAATAAATTCCCTGATAAAGATGGACCAAGAAATGTGTACCATTTTTGGTTGGTTCTACAAACGTTAGACAAATGATTTGTAATGTATTAATCGTTAGACAGTTTTATTTCATAGGACTATACAATCTCGATAAAAGAAAAAATAGACAAATTTGCATAACTTTCGATAGAATAAACAGCTAAAACTTTACCATTGTTGACTGAGTTATTATATATTGTCAAATACTTTGTCATTATAGCTGTATGTATAAGATTTAGTTAGTTAATTTACAGCTGCATAGCGGATTTAAATCATTCCAATTTATCTGGACAAATTTTAAATGAAATCTTTAAGCTTTCTATGTAAAGAAACTGTGAATTTTTTTTTAATTTTATATTTATGAAATTAATTAGATTTAGAATTATGATTTATTTAACATTTTATTTCGATTTATTTTAAATTCTTAACCACTTATTTATTAGTTTGGTATTCGTCATTTGGGTGCCTACATTAACAATAATTAATTATCATATAAATGGTACCTAAATGAAAGACTTTTTGGGACTATACTCTCTTTTCGAATAGTTGCAAAAAGCTTAATTTATAACTTACTATAAATTTAAATAATATGAAATTCTTTAGTTGTAAAATTAATTTTATTATATCAAAAGAAATACAGTACAATTCCTTTATTTTACCTTTGCTATGCTTTTTATTTGGATACATTCAGATAACAATAAAACAAAAATATAAATATAAAAATAATTAAATTTTTCTTTGACGAAAACAAAAATAGAAAATAGAAATACAAATACAAAAATATAGTTAACTATTAGGGATAACTATCAAATACCAAAATACAAAATATAATAATTATTGTCATTACCTAAATTAGCTGCTGTATGTCCTTAAAAGGAAACACAAACAAAATGAAATAATACAAAAATGCAATAACATTTTATTTATTGTATAACACTTTGATTTCTATCTCAAAACTCTGTTGTTTAAAATTTATTCAGAGTATAAATTCAAAAAAAAGTTTTAAAAAGTAAAAGCAAATACAATAATAAACAATAATTGATGTAACAAAAAAATATTGTAAAAAAATTAATTGAAAAAAAAAGATAAATTATATGAAAATATAAAAATGGTTAGAAGTTAATTGTGTTTTGTTTAAATTGGGCTACAATATACTGCCGAATCCAAAAGGATAAGAGATGCATTTTACAAAGACAAAAAGATACACTTGGAAGATTTTTCACTTGCTCGCAGAAGTGTTCATGAAAAAAATAGTTGTTAATAATAATTATCTTAAACTAAACTGTCGCTGTTCGGCTTTCGCCGTAACATGGTATACTAAACACTTTTTTTTCAGATTTATTAGACAACTCTGAAATATATTAAATAAATAAAAAAAAAAACAAAAATTAGAAAATGGAGAATGGACTGGCAGCATATGCAATCCATATCCAATTTAACCATCGATTTAAAAAACACCATAATGTTTATGATCTCGATTGGGACCATCAACATTCCCACTTCACACTGATGCTGGTTTAATGGACTTTATAAATCAACCTCTCCTTCCACAATTTAACGATAAATGTTCTCATGTTATTGACATTGGCTTCTAGCATACCTACTCCTGTTTTTTATCCACTTTTACCATGAATGAAAGAATACAAGATTACGACACTTGGTTTTTTTTTCAGCTTTTTGTTGTTGTGTTTTTGTCACTTGTGGCGTAACCACGAACAGAAAAACAAATAAATGGTGGAATCTTCTTATGACTTTACCCCAACCAATGAGAAAAAGAGTGGAAGATGCTAACGTCACAAGTGAATATTACGTCACAAGTAAAACAACAACAAAGTGAAAATGCCAAAGTGTCGTAATCTTGTATTCTTTCATTCATGTACTTTTACTATGCCACATCGGTGATGGCTACTCCCGTAAGAATAACCTACAACAAATTTTTGAATTTGAAAAACAGAAATTGGCAGGATAACACTTGTGTTGCGGCTCATGGTCGCGTCTTTAGTGATAATGTGGGTAATATGTAGTTAATTCATACTTCTTAAATATCAATAGTTTTATTTAAATGAGTGGTCTTATTTAAAAGCAAACAATATAATAGTCAAAGACATTTCAAGCATGACATATTCTTCCGCCATAGACTCTTTGAAAAAAAAAATGTTCTTGTAAGGCGCAAAAACGGTTTTCAACATAATTGTTATAACCAAAATTTTATTTAACAAAATATTTATGATACCTTGTTTGGTCTGTATTCGTACAATCAGTAACCACCGGAAGTCTAATTGTTACATATTTGTGGCAGGTTTTTTTTTGTTGAATGGACTAAAATGAACTCGAAAATTCTCTAAATAAAAACTACTATAATATTTTTTTTTAGTTTTATTTTCTATTCTTACAAGGTAGAGGAGTAAACATTCACCGCATTATCGCCTCGATCGAATACGAGATTGTTCTTTTATTCTTGCAAATGAATTTATCAACTTTTGACTTTCAATTTTTTTATCTAAATACCTAAGAGCTAGGAACCTTCTAAAATAATTTAAACATAATTATTCGTCTTGTTAACTTTACGAAAATTATTATTTAAAAGAAAACCTTATCACCGAATTCAAGCACACGATATTCGTTCTTTTTTTTACATAAATTATTTCAGATAATGCCATAAGAACGGAGTACATGTCATTTGGTGGTCCACTTCATATTATGGTTTCTTATCATAAAATTTAGCAATAAAATTTTCTAAAAATAAAAAAAATTAAAATAGAAAAGAAATTCAAGACTGTGGCAATTTATCTCGAATTAATTACAGTCAGTCGAATTTGAAAGAACTTTTAAGTTGTGCTGCGTCTTTATTATAAAAGTTATTAATTTGTTTGGATTTACAGATGTGAAATGATTCAATTCGACAAGAATAAATTATAAAAAAATAAAAGTTTGTTTCTTTTGCAAAAATTCAATACTAACGAAATTGGTAAGTTTTAGTTTTAAAGTGTTTAAATGATTAAATTAAATTAAATCAAATTAAATCAGTGTAAACTAACAACATTTTTTATAAAATAATTTCTCCTAGACCTATTTTATGAAAAACATTGTGGCCCATTTTCGAATAGCACACTGTGTGTATCGCGTAGAAAAAAAGGCACGACTGGGTCCCAAGTACTTTGCTCTTGGAAAATAGTTTTGAAAATGTATTATAGAGTACCTACTTTTTCCGGAAAAAGTGTGGTATGCGATTTTGATAAATTGCAATAGGCTTCATAATTTTTTTTTTACCAAAACCAGAGTTAAAAAAAAAACAACTTTTTAAAAATATATTTTGGTATGTTAAATTTTAGGAATTTTCAAGATCAAATTTAACGCACATTTAAAGCAATTGGCACACGGTCTAAAAAATAAATTCAATTAAGATCCGTTGAGTTGTTAACAAGAAAGACAAAATAATAAAAACCGTTATATGGAAGGTAGGTGTAGGTAGGTACCTTTAAGATTTTGTTTGACGAAAAATCAAAACTTTTTTGAGTTTGCCTAATGACAGAATATATATGATGACTTACGTCGCTTGACTCACCGTGTAAGGTTCACTTAAAACGACACTGTTTCAAAGTGTTATTACTCCTCCATCCTGTATTTGTGATAGTAGACGGTTTTATTCATACTCGTACAGTTCCAAGAGTTCCAAGGACCTAAGCCAAGTAAACGCTGCCTCTGATAGTTTTTCCTTACATCACCCATTCGTGACCTCGATATTATAAACATCTAATAAAAATTATTTTTTTTTTGTTACTTTTCTTTGCAGGTTGATTTTAACAAAATGTATCGAATCATCATAAATTACAAAATGTTTCTCATCACACTGTTGATTAAGTTCTCATATTTTAATCATTCACAATCACTAAAATGCGAGAATTCCATTAATTCGGTGGAGTGCAATAAAAGAACAGAAGATGAAAATAACTATCAATTTTTCTGCCTTTGTGATTCAAAAACTATTATAAAAATGATCCAAAATGATCGTAACGGTGTAACAGTGAAAATTGATTGCTATGACAAAAATCCGGATATTCTAAGCTTACTGCCAAGAACTAACATAACTAATGTCTCTTTAATAAAATTTCGTTCTTGTCAATTTCCTAAGAATGAAACAATAATTAAAAAAGTTCTCAATGAAACGCTTGGAATCTATGAAGTGAGCAAGTTAGTTTTAGAAGACAAATTATTTAATAGCTCTCTATCGCATATAAACCTTCAAGGACTTGATCAAATCAATACATTAAGTTTTTATTTCAAAGACCTTATAAAATTGCCAAAAGATTTATTAAGCGATCTGCAACATTTAAAAAACTTAAAAATCCGATCATCTAGTTTACAGCTTCAAAATATTTCCGGAAGCATCTTCTCTCATCAGAGAATGCTGAAGTACTTAGATCTTTCAAAAAACAAATTAAATTTTATTAAAAAGGAAGATTTTAATGGATTGTCATCTTTAGAGGAACTCATTCTGGATTATAATGACATTCAGAATTTCCAATCAAATGATGTGTTTGAACAATTGAGCAATTTATCTGTCATTAGCATGTATTCTAATCCTTTCAAATCGTTACCAAAGGATCTATTTGCTAAAAATGTAAAACTTGTTTCATTTGTATTTGGAGGTAATCCACTGTCAAAGAATTATAGCACTTTGAAGAATTTTCCAGAAGGTTTGCTTAGCAATTTGCCACTGCTCAATGAAGTCTTCATAATGTCTTGTGGATTGGAATCCGTTCCATTCGATTTATTTGCAAATTCAACAAATATTCAAAAAGTTTTCATTTCTGAAAACAACCTACCTACGATTCCATTGGAACTCTTTTCTGATCAAGAAAAGCTAATTCATCTAGATCTTAAGATAAACAAGATTCGTAAACTAATCGATGGATCATTTAATAACACAAGAAAGTTAGAAGAATTAGATTTATCTTTAAATAAGTTGGAATGTCTCTCCAGGTAAGTTTCTTTATATAAAATGTTTTTAAGTAAGGGACGGGAATTGATTAAAAAACATTTGATTTATAGTCAATATAGTTAATATAAGAGTATGTACATATATGTATTTTGTAGGCTTGTAATCCCTCTCTGGATCATTGTGATAGTTCTGGGAAATTTCTCCTGAAATGACTCCTGCTGTGCTTCTAACATTTGTTTTGGCTTGCTCGTCCTTCGTACATATCCACGATCATCTGGACGTAGATTTTCGGAACCCCTCGTTGCCTCAGATTCCTGGTTGTCGATCGATTGCCTTTTCGAAATCAACAAACTCAGCATGCAAGTCGCCAGAGGAATCACGTTGTTCTTCTATTTTGGTTCTAACACTCTTACTTCACGTGTGTGGTTGATTTGCCCGAAACAAACCCGCACTTGTCATCATCGAGCTGTACTATTTTCGCAAACAGCCATTCAATACACGTTCAACGATCTTCACGGTGTATGACATCAGCTTGATTAAAAAATAGCTTTTTCCTTTTTTTAATTTTTTACCGCCGCGTTGACAACTCGCTGGATGTGAACATGGAATATGTATTATTGGTATATTACAACGCGGCGTTAAAACGCGCTCTGTTTCTACGCTGGCAAAAAAACACAATTTTAAAGTTTATACATTTATTAACAAAAAACATCGAAAAAAGACCGGAAATTGCCATTTTCTGACCAAACTTACCTGAACAAGTTTGTCCGACCATAGGTTCATTTTTCCAAAAACCGCCATGATAAATGTGTGATCCTACGTTTGCCTAACGGTCTATTTTGATTTTGCATTTTGTAATTTGGGTAATTGATAATAAAACAAGATTCCTTGTTTTTAGTGTCCGACTAAACATTCGGCTTTTCGTCCAAAAATATCACCTTCGGCAAAACATTCGGCTTCGGCCAAATGAGGCCGAAGATTTTGCCGAAGAGGAATGTTCAATTCCCGTTACAATATGCCACAAAAATGTTAAATTTCGACCTTTTTGAAGAATATATCAAATTTAATTCTATTGTTTACAATTAACGTAGATATTTTTTATTACCATTCCATTATAGATATATGTGGCATTATGTGGGTGCAGAATATTTCAAAACATTAATATTTTGGACCCAAAAATGGACATTTCCAAAAATAAATTGAATTTGGTTCATATTGCATTAGGAAAAGTTTTTCAGCAATGGGCCGTCATTTTATTATTTTATAACAGATTATTCCAAAGTTTTTTTTTTCACTAAAATATTCTGGGGATATAACAAAGGTAGGGCTTGGTACATACTATGGTAATGATATTTTTGGTGTTCAAGTTGAAATTACGGTTATATTTTATAACAAAATATATTTTGTCAGAAGTAAAACAGCTTTTATTAAAGCTTTATAATTATCAATGTTTTAAAAATTATGAATATGTATTCTTAATTAAAAGGGATCGACTACATACAGAATATTAATATTTTGAAATATTCACCCATGTATATGTACTTGAAAAAAGTAGCAACGAAATATTTATTTGATCCTCCCACAAGTGTAGCAAGCGCTCACAAGTGTAGCAGTGCTGCTGGACAGATTTATGCTAATAGGAGGTCTAATTTGCACGGAGAAAATGTTGACAAACTTTAATTCCTTGCCTATAATACCAAATTTGATTTCAATTATTCAATAAACGTCACCATCTGTTATACATTCACTATATCGACCCCAATTATTATTATACCGAGGACCGAGAGCCCACAGCGATTTTTGGTCGTGATTGACAAAACTCAATAAACTTGGAATTATTTGAAAGCATAGTTGTCTTTTTTAAAAGTCAACGTCTCTTAAGGCAGAACCATAATAGAAGAATTAGTACGTACGGTGCCGTATGAAATTAGCGAGAACAAGGAATTTGTATAGTGCGCACATAATGTCGGATTGCTCAGTTTCGGCAAGTTTTCGTTCACTTTTGCCTCCGTACGTAAAGAGCGCTCCAGAGCGCAGTTTACGTACGTAAATCTGACAGGTAGCCAAATACATGTGAAATTGGCTTGCGTGTGCGTTCGACCATTATGGTCGACTGAAGGTAATGGCGGCACTTAAGGAAACTTGACGTTGAACTATGACATTAGCTTTCGTTTGCTTACGACTTTAGTCTAAAGAGGTGTGTTTTTAAGAATGCATTTATTGCAACAATGCATTTTTTTTTTAGAGACAAATAGCAAATAGAGTCTGCAAGTTGTTTTTCGGTGAGTTTTTTTTTAAAGCGTCTTGCAAGCAGAAAGCCCACTGAAAAACATCTTGCAACACCTTATTTCCTCTCCAGCACATACCATATGTAGCTCTTAATTTTAATTGCTTATCAAAATTATTTTGTCTATCAAAAAATTAAAATCCACTGTTTTGATGCAGTCTTTCTCACAAATGCCTCAACTTTGAACTTGAAGACGCTTAATTTTCAAATGACCAATTATAGTGCTACCGAATAACAGCAACTTTATTGGGGTATCATTCACACCCAACTATTGCTGTGAGCTTTTATATATATAAATATATATATAATTTATTAAATATAAGTTAAAAATATTAAAAATATCACATTATCTACTGAAATCCATAAATTTTTATTTTATTTCTTGTAAAAATATAATCATTTATATGATATTACGAATTGTAATATCATCGGCTTCGGCTTCAGCTTTGGCCGAAGGTGATCAAAAAGCCGATGTTCGGTTTCGGTCAAAAAACAGGCCATCGGTTGGACTCTACTTTTTTTCCGTGTAGGTGACTGAGAATAATATGTTCACACTATTTTTTTGAGAATGTCTCTCTTTCTTTTGTGTCGGATTATCACGCAAGATATCTGTGGACGTGGACTCAGGCCACATGAGCCAATATTCGAGGGTTTGACACGCATAGTCAATACGAGGCTTAAGCCGTTCGGACTCAATGATAAATTGTATGTCCCCGCCTCAGTTCTGTAGAAGTGGTAATGATTACAAAAGAAAAGGTTTGAATATAAGTCATCATTAGGCCTAGACTCTTGTGCCAAAAAATTTAACTGTTTTTTTTAAACATCACCAACGTTGACAATCATCTTACTAAGATTTTTTTTTTCACTAAAAATAATAGTCAAAACCTTTACCTTTAGTTTAAACTGTTCACAGCCTACTTTCCACAATAATATTGTCTTCTTATAAATATGTTAACATCCTGACCTGATTACATAAATTTTTATTTATTTCTAGTAACATATTCCAGCATCTCACTCAGTTACGAATTCTTCGTTTGGAATACAATTATTTATTCGGAATTTGTCCGCCATCAAATAATCTTCAGCAAAAACAAAATTCTCCATTTTTTAATTTAATCAACCTGGATGAACTTTATTTGGAGAGAAATAACCTGAGTCAGCCATTCTACTATAATGGTAAAAGTATGGATCTAAGTTTCAACAGCATTCAATCTATAGATTGTAATAATTTGGATTATTTAATATCAGACATCAACTTTAGTTATAATTTACTACATTGCGACTGTAAGCTTTGGTGTCTTATCGAGTATGAGAAAAAAAAACCTTATCAAATAGGAAAAGACAGTCGATGTGAATCTCCAATGAATCTTCAAGGCCGTCAATTGATTGATTTAAGTGAAAAAGAAGTCATGTGTCCTCTTAATTGCCACGAGTACAATTCATCAATACCATGTTCTGATAAATGCACATACGAATTACGTTTACCTAATTCCATTTTACATATGAAATGTTTTAATGCAAGTTTAATCAACATTCCACCAATACCAACTTTCAATCAAACATTTTTAGAAATAGAATTGTACATGGAGAATAATAGACTTACCGAATTTTCATCGAACACCCTACAGACATACTACAAACATATTACCATATTCAGCATAGTCGAAAGCCATCAAGTTGACAATATATCATTGCCTGAGGAGTACCTTTCGAATCTTCCAAAGCTAAGAACTGTTCATTTGAATCTTTATTTAAAAGCAGTTCCAGCGAAACTCTTTTTTTATTCATCTGCAATTGAAAACTTAACTATTTCAGGAGGACAAATTAAAACTCTACCAAATTACATCTTCTATCATTTAACAGAACTTGTTGAATTAGATTTGTCTAGGAACAAGTTGGAAACACTCAATCCACTAATTTTTGACACAAATTTAAACTTACAAGTTCTTCGACTGTCTCACAATTCATTAAAAACATTTATTTGGTAAGTTGCTTTAACCATGCAATTAATAACTTTTTTTATTTATGTAAATATTTCCAGTTCCGAATTAGGCCGTCTTCCAGTCCTGAAAATTGTTTATCTGGATAATAATAAATTAAATTATATCAGCTTTTTTGAACCTTATTATAATTATCTGAATTTCTTTAAAAAAAAAATAATAGGATTGCATCTTTTAAGCATCTTGAACTATTAGTTGAACTTAATACTCTTATTTTAACAAATAACTCCATCGGAAATGATTTTTATAATTTAATTCAAAATCCTTTACTAACATTGGTCGATTTGAGTTTGAATAATATTAGTTTTGTTAACTTATCAACTTTGAAAGTGTCATCAGAAAGACCCGAAACATTTTTCAATTTTTCAAACAATAAAATTGAAACGATTTTATCTGAACAGAATCTAACCCTTTACGATGGAATAGAGTTCGAATTAGAAAACAATCCTATTAACTGTGATTGTAAACTCTTACATTTTGTTAGATTGATCCAATCTAGAAAAAAATATCTGAAAGATTCAAGCAACAACATAAAATGTAAGACACCAGCTAACTTAGAGGATCATCCTATAAGGAAACTTTTGCTAAACCAACTACTATGTCCAATTAATATCAGTTGTCCAAAAGATTGTCATTGTTGGGACCGTTCATTTGATTCAATTTTAATTGTTAATTGTTCAAATGTCAATTTAACTAAAATCCCTTCACTGCCTGATAAGTTTGAAAAGGAGTTCAAAAATGGAATCGAATTGTGGATCGAAAAAAACCACCTCACGAGGTTAGAGCTTGGTTTTCTTTCAGGTTATAAATATGATATTAAATTGTATGCAGCGTACAACAACATCAGTTTTATATCAAGTGACAATATACATAAGAATCTTATCTACTTGGACCTCTCCAACAACCAGCTAAAAAGATTGGATGACAAAATCATTAACATTTTCAACGAAATTCAAAGATTAAAATCTCTTTTTCTGAGCAACAATTCATGGATATGTGACTGCCTCTCGAAGAATATAATTCCATGGCAATTACGAAAAAAGTTAATTCAAGATTTTGATAAAATGAAATGTCTTAACGGAGAAATATTGGAAATTGCTCTTTCGCACCCTGACATCTGTCCACCAGACTATAATTTGATAGTTCTGGGCATATTGCTCGTAATAATTGCAATTTTTATAAGCATTTTATCATTTCTTTTCTTTAAAAACAAGGAACATATTCTTATATGGATGTATTCTCACGAAATTTGTCAATGCTGGCTTAGTGAAGATAATTTGGATGAAAGTAAAAAATACGACGTGTTTCTTTCATATTCCGGTTATGATTCAGATTTCGTTGCAGACGAATTAATTCCGAAATTAGAAAAAGGTCCAATTCCATATAAAGTCTGCCTGCATGAAAGAGATTGGATGGTTGGCATTTTTATTCCCGATCAAATTATTCGATCAGTTGAGGACTCGAAACGGACAATTATAGTAGTGTCACGAAATTATCTACAATCACCATGGACCCTAATGGAATTTCGGACAGCTCACACTTATTCGATGCGTGAAAAACGTGCACGAGTAATTGTAATAGTTTATGGTGATATTGGTGATATTGGTGAAATTGATCATTTGGATCCGGATGTGAAGCGATATATTAAAATGTACACTTATCTTAAATGGGGTGATCCATGGTTTTGGGAAAAGTTGTATTACGCAATGCCACATCGAACAAAAAACAAAAGACAAAGTCAACATCCGGAAATACCATTAACTGACGTTTCTAATACTAGAAATTCATATAGATAGACTTGTTTATTATACAAAAAGATTTTAAATGGCATTATTAAAAATCAAATTTATATTAACAGCTTGAATAAAAATCTACACACTTTAGACAAAATATATACCAAAGTATATACCATAGTGTGGAGATTTTCATTTAAGCTGTTACTAAATTTGATTAGCTTCATTGAGGCAAATTCATAGTTGTTTTTAAACTCGATTTTTCTTTAGACTGTGTTTAATTAATGTAATTTAAATAGAAGTTTTCCTCAAAAACAACTTAAACATTGACTATGAATAAATAAATTGAAGTGTGTATTTTTTTATGTGTTAATTTTATTGTATGTATATGTACACATGTCATAGTCTTAAGATTTCATGAAGAAGAGTAATTAAATAAAAGAGCATTATTATTTAATTTTAATTATTCATTTAAGCACTGCAAGAAAAAAAAATTGGTTATATTAAAATCTTCGCTAAACTAAAAATTAAAAAAAGTATTTATATATTTTTGTTTCCTTCTTCAGGTGGAAATCTTAAAAAAAAAACTTGATATTCAACCCTATAAGGGAATCCGACGAATGAGTTGCAGAGGCAGTCTTACTCATTTCCGGTAGATTTTCTATTAGCGAATCTGCCAGCCATAAGCGGGAATAAAGGTCGCTAACGTAGTTCGTATAATTGATATTACTGAAAACGAAGGGCATCCGCACCACATCCGCACTCGATACAAATGTTGGAATAGCAGATCCGCAGTAAAATTGGTGCGGATGAAAGTGATGTTTATAAAAAAAAATTAAAGAAAAAGCAGATAGTTAACAAATCTGAATTTTTTAAAACGGAAATAAAATTTGAATCGCATTATTTTTTTTTGCAGTATTTCTAATAATTTATTGACAATAGTCGTTTTCGAAAACGTCATCTGCGTTAATTTAATTTAATTTTTTTTGTCCAATTTTGGTGTCGTTTTTAAGTCAAACCACGGACATTTGTCCAGAAATATAGTCCCCAAGACCTAGTTTCCTATTTTCTCTATCCAACAGCATATAAAATATTTAAATCGGTCCAGTGATTGCTTAAACACAGACCGATTAAGATCGGTCGTTAAAATCATTAAAATGACTTAATTTGCGATATTAAATATTTTACGATACTAGAATATCTTAGATTGATTATCTCGTGTGAAGTTGAACGCGCCCAATGTCAACTTTTGACATCCACTATAATAAATTTTTAAAAAATGGAAAAGTAATTCGCGGATCGATAATGCAGAATAAAAAGAATAATATGCGAGTATACGGATCGACTGCGGATCCAGTTGACTCACAGGGAGTGAAATTCTGCGAATTCAGTAATAGCATATTGAGTTTATACACATAGAGAAATCATCTTTTTCAACAGCAAGTTTCAAATACTGCTCGTAGGACGTCGTTAATATCGACTCGTTTTGTGTATAAACTCAATGGTAATAGGCATGATTATTCGGTATTGAGTAATTTAGTAGTGTGGACTTCCAATTAATTTTGAATTAAATTACTGTGACTTAAACCACTGAATTAATTTTTGCATAGTAACTTAAATCACTGAATTCAAAATGAATTCAAAATAAATTTCTTAGGTATGTACACTCTACACTTTTAACTTAATAAATTTTATTTTTGACCACTGAGAGCGCTGGCTGTAAGTGTGTCTAATGTATAATAGAGTTGCGATACGCTTATATCGAATAAAATGTATTATATTTAATTGACTTTTTTAGCATATTATATAATAAAATGAGTTTATAAGAATATAAATTTTAACAAAATTACAAACATAACAAAACAAAATCACTCTCCGTTTACTTGTCACTTTTTTTAAGATAATTATCAGCTGCATCTTCCCATACTTCATCAATCCCCTCAAAACTATTAACCCACAAATCTTCTATTAACTTCCAACCATCTTCCTGAGTTACCAAAACATAATCATTGTTAGGATGTAATGAATGCTCGTATTCTCCCATAGTAAGACTCTGTGCTAATCTTGCTGCCACACAATATTTCAAATACTTCTTTTCTTCTGGCTTTATCGGCTTATTTGATTCATAGCCAGCCAAAAAAACACCACCAGCTACAAGACTTTTTGCCTGCAAAATCATATAAGTCATTGCTACTCCAATTTCAAAAATGATCGGTGAATAGCTGGTGTCTCCAAAATCAATTATGCCACAAACTCTGTACTCATCGGAATTAGTTTTCTTTTCTACTAAAATATTTTGTTCGTTGTAGTCTCCATGGATAACTTGCTTTTCCATTCCTTCCACATAAGGCATGACATGAGTTTGAAAGGATTCAATGATCTGTTCTACGAGTGACTTACGTTCATGATCTTTAAGAACATATAAGAAATCTTTAAGTTGATGAATTGATTGAAGATTCCACAAGGTTTGGTGAGTTTTATAAGCATCGTGATTGAAGTTCTGGTGGAAATTAAAAGTTATAAGTTATTCATTATTTTTTGTGCGCTAATCATTATATCAAAGCCATAAATTACCTTTGAAGCACGATTAACCTTGGCAATGTATTCCCCACTTTGAAAGAATAAATAATTCGACTTCGGAACTTGATGGAATATTTTACCAGGGATGAATTCCAAAAGTCTCACAACATAGTTTATTCCATTGAGTGTTTCAACGGAGAAATATTTACCATACAGATTGAATACCTTGTTTAGCTATTGAAAGAAAATTCGGCATTAAAAGCGTCATTACATTTTTTGTATACTTACACAAATGAACCAATAATTCATTTTGGGCGTCTATGAACTCTGGTTCCTTGGAGTCGTGAGCATTTAGGATTTTCATAACATATCCATGTGGCTATGTTCGAGTTATAAGGGGATTCTTTACGTTCCTATTGAGTTAAAAATAAAATGTTTATTATTTAAGAGATTAAAATTTAAAAACAAATACGGATTTATAAGTTCTACGGGCATAGGAATAATAGATAAGAAAAAAGCTAATTTACAATGCTTGTAAACACTTCGAGACTAGATAAGATTATATGTTATATCCAAGCAAGTTATTTGTTGTTCGATTCACCTTATGTTCATAAAATGCAGTGAATACAAAGAATGATGGGTGTTTTGTACTATAGTTTCACAGTATATTTTTTTACATTCATTGAGTCAAAATAAACTGCACTAAGAAACTATAGTTAATGAATTAGAACTATAGTTAACATCTTGATTTGGTTATTTTTTTTTGCTTGATAATTTGGCAGAAATCTCCAATATGAAATACCAATAGAGCACTTGAAGGTCGTTTTGGAAGAAAAAAAGTCAACTTAGAAAACTCAGATTTAACTGGGCACTGAAAAATTGGAGATTATGGAGTCATAAATGGCATCAATGCATTATGAATCAATATAGAGTACGAGGTTTGAGAAATTAAATTTAGTATGAATCAATTCAGTCGTTAAAGAGATAATCGGTATCAAAAAAGAGTCGTTCTATGACAGGTACCTTTAAGAAGCTTCTCGGGATTTTTTTTTTTATGGAAGACATCATTATTGCCAACAAATCACTTATACAGGGTGATTGGTATAAGATGCACCAAAAAGATTGAGCGTGTAGGTGGGGTTAAGACAAGAAAAAAATCGTATAGGAGGGGGGGTCTATTTCCCTCCGTTTAGGCGGGAGGGCAATTTTCTAAAAAATTAACTTAAATCAGAAAAAAAATTATTTAAAAACAACGGTGAATGATACAAAGACTTGTTATATCTTTTTGATAAGCCAAAAAACTACTCTTTTATTTAATTTTTAAATTAAGTTGTTTAAGTGAACAGTTTTAAAAAAATTAATTTTCAAACTCAAAATTTTGAAAAAAAAAACTAAAAAAAAATTTTTTTAACTATTTTTTTTCAAAATGTTATGTAATTAACTATTATTTTTATTTTCAAAATTCAATAAACAAAAAGTATCCAAGAGCATAGCATACAACAGGTATATAATGTAACGGTAAATTTATATATGTAGTGTATATAGCTGTGTGTATTTATATGGTTAAATTCGTCAAAAAATAAAACAAAATAATGTAACTGTTCAGATTTTGTTTTTAATTTTTTATTTAAATTTTACATAGGGTTTTCCTTTCAATCGAACGCCTTATTTATTTCCATTACAAACATATCCAGTATATATGAAATTGTGATTTAGTTTTTGTTTTTGTTCCTTACAATAATTTAATTTTGGATTTGTTATGGTAAAACTTTCTTGGGTTCTTTCTTGTATCTTCTAATCGGTAGCGTTATGCAGAATTATCTGTTGCTCTCCTTTTTTAGCTGTACGTTCTGAAGTTCCTTTCATTTGCAATAAATTCCCTGATAAAGATGGACCAAGAAATGTGTACCATTTTTGGTTGGTTCTACAAACGTTAGACAAACGATTTGTAATGTATTAATCGTTAGACAGTTTTATTTCATAGGACTATACAATCTCGATAAAAGAAAAAATAGACAAATTTGCATAACTTTCGATAGAATAAACAGCTAAAACTTAACCATTGTTGACTGAGTTATTATATATTGTCAAATACTTTGTCATTATAGCTATATGTATAAGATTTATTTATTTAATTTACAGCTGCATAGCGGATTTAAATCATTCCAATTTTTCTGGACAAATTTTAAATGAAATCTTTAAGCTTTCTATGTAAAGAAACTGTAATTTTTTTTTTTAATTTTATATATGAAATTAATTAGATTTAGAATTATGGTTTATTTAACATTTTATTTCGATTTATTTTAAATTCTTAACCACTTATTTATTAGTTTGGTATTCGTCATTTGGGTGCCTACATTAACAATAATTAATTATCATATAAATGGTACCTAAATGAAAGACTTTTTGGGACTATACTCTCTTTTCGAATAGTTGCAAAAAGCTTAATTTATAACTTACTATAAATTTAAATAATATGAAATTCTTTAGTTGTAAAATTAATTTTATTATATCAAAAGAAATACAGTACAATTCCTTTATTTTACCTTTGCTATGCTTTTTATTTGGATACATTCAGATAACAATAAAACAAAAATATAAATATAAAAATAATTAAATTTTTCTTTGACGAAAATAAAAATAGAAAATACAAATACAAATACAAAAATATAGTTAACTATTAGGGATAACTATCAAATGCTGCTGTATGTCCTTAAAAGGAAACACAAACAAAATGAAATAATACAAAAATGCAATAACATTTTATTTATAGTATAACACTTTGATTTCTATCTCAAAACTCTGTTGTTTAAAATTTATTCAGAGTATAAATAAAAAAAAAAGTTTTAAAAAGTAAAAGCAAATACAATAATAAACAATAATTGATGTAACAAAAAAATATTGTAAATAAATTAATTGAAAAAAAAAAGATAAATTATATGAAAATATAAAAATGGTTAGAAGTTAATTGTGTTTTGTTTAAATTGGGCTACAATATACTGCCGAATCCAAAAGAATAAGAAGACAAAAAGATACACTTGACACTTTTCACTTACTCGCAGAAGTGTCCATGAAAAAAATCTTCTTCTTCTTCTTCTTTTCCGACGATATTATGATCTCGAGTGGGATCATAACTTTCCCACTTCACCGCTTCTCTACTGATCTGCTTGTGGGGTTCGTCGGGTTGACCTCAGAAAGTGTCGGCAAGCTTCCCGGTTATGGATTGTTCAATGTCTGAGGCCAACTGAATGCTGGTGTCGTTGCATTTGTTTTCTCCAGGAGTTCTTGGGCCTGCCTCTCTTCCGCGATTGTACTGGAACGTTGTATGATAATGCTCATTTTTTCAGGTTTCTCCTAAGTACATATGACAGTACCAGCCGAGTTTGTCGTGCTGCATTTTTTGAACGATGGTTTCTTTGACGTGGAGGCTTTTCCGGATCTTTCTACTCCGTATTCGGTCAAGCTTTGTCACTCCTGCTGTCATGCGAAGCATCTTCATCTCAGTTGCCGTCATTTTGCTTTCATACCACTGGTACATAGTCCAACATTGTGAACCGTATGTAAGCGCTGGACGGACCACTGCAGTGTAGAGCTTTCTTTTTTTAACTATTTTTTTTCAAAATGTTATGTAATTAACTATTATTTTTATTTTCAAAATTCAATAAACAAAAAGTATCCAAGAGCATAGCATACAACAGGTATATAATGTAACGGTAAATTTATATATGTAGTGTATATAGCTGTGTGTATTTATATGGTTAAATTCGTCAAAAAATAAAACAAAATAATGTAACTGTTCAGATTTTGTTTTTAATTTTTTATTTAAATTTTACATAGGGTTTTCCTTTCAATCGAACGCCTTATTTATTTCCATTACAAACATATCCAGTATATATGAAATTGTGATTTAGTTTTTGTTTTTGTTCCTTACAATAATTTAATTTTGGATTTGTTATGGTAAAACTTTCTTGGGTTCTTTCTTGTATCTTCTAATCGGTAGCGTTATGCAGAATTATCTGTTGCTCTCCTTTTTTAGCTGTACGTTCTGAAGTTCCTTTCATTTGCAATAAATTCCCTGATAAAGATGGACCAAGAAATGTGTACCATTTTTGGTTGGTTCTACAAACGTTAGACAAACGATTTGTAATGTATTAATCGTTAGACAGTTTTATTTCATAGGACTATACAATCTCGATAAAAGAAAAAATAGACAAATTTGCATAACTTTCGATAGAATAAACAGCTAAAACTTAACCATTGTTGACTGAGTTATTATATATTGTCAAATACTTTGTCATTATAGCTATATGTATAAGATTTATTTATTTAATTTACAGCTGCATAGCGGATTTAAATCATTCCAATTTTTCTGGACAAATTTTAAATGAAATCTTTAAGCTTTCTATGTAAAGAAACTGTAATTTTTTTTTTTAATTTTATATATGAAATTAATTAGATTTAGAATTATGGTTTATTTAACATTTTATTTCGATTTATTTTAAATTCTTAACCACTTATTTATTAGTTTGGTATTCGTCATTTGGGTGCCTACATTAACAATAATTAATTATCATATAAATGGTACCTAAATGAAAGACTTTTTGGGACTATACTCTCTTTTCGAATAGTTGCAAAAAGCTTAATTTATAACTTACTATAAATTTAAATAATATGAAATTCTTTAGTTGTAAAATTAATTTTATTATATCAAAAGAAATACAGTACAATTCCTTTATTTTACCTTTGCTATGCTTTTTATTTGGATACATTCAGATAACAATAAAACAAAAATATAAATATAAAAATAATTAAATTTTTCTTTGACGAAAATAAAAATAGAAAATACAAATACAAATACAAAAATATAGTTAACTATTAGGGATAACTATCAAATGCTGCTGTATGTCCTTAAAAGGAAACACAAACAAAATGAAATAATACAAAAATGCAATAACATTTTATTTATAGTATAACACTTTGATTTCTATCTCAAAACTCTGTTGTTTAAAATTTATTCAGAGTATAAATAAAAAAAAAAGTTTTAAAAAGTAAAAGCAAATACAATAATAAACAATAATTGATGTAACAAAAAAATATTGTAAATAAATTAATTGAAAAAAAAAAGATAAATTATATGAAAATATAAAAATGGTTAGAAGTTAATTGTGTTTTGTTTAAATTGGGCTACAATATACTGCCGAATCCAAAAGAATAAGAAGACAAAAAGATACACTTGACACTTTTCACTTACTCGCAGAAGTGTCCATGAAAAAAATCTTCTTCTTCTTCTTCTTTTCCGACGATATTATGATCTCGAGTGGGATCATAACTTTCCCACTTCACCGCTTCTCTACTGATCTGCTTGTGGGGTTCGTCGGGTTGACCTCAGAAAGTGTCGGCAAGCTTCCCGGTTATGGATTGTTCAATGTCTGAGGCCAACTGAATGCTGGTGTCGTTGCATTTGTTTTCTCCAGGAGTTCTTGGGCCTGCCTCTCTTCCGCGATTGTACTGGAACGTTGTATGATAATGCTCATTTTTTCAGGTTTCTCCTAAGTACATATGACAGTACCAGCCGAGTTTGTCGTGCTGCATTTTTTGAACGATGGTTTCTTTGACGTGGAGGCTTTTCCGGATCTTTCTACTCCGTATTCGGTCAAGCTTTGTCACTCCTGCTGTCATGCGAAGCATCTTCATCTCAGTTGCCGTCATTTTGCTTTCATACCACTGGTACATAGTCCAACATTGTGAACCGTATGTAAGCGCTGGACGGACCACTGCAGTGTAGAGCTTTCCTTTCAGCTTAGGGGGCATTTTTCGGTCACAGAAGATGGCAGAGTTCTCACGCCACTTCATCCACCCTACGCTTACGCGATGGTTGACGTCGTCATCACAAGTTCCTTTCTTATTGATCATAGATCCAAGGTATTTGAACTTTTCGCACTTGGGAAGCACAGTTCCATTCAAATAAATATCCGGAATAGGCCTGAGTGGATCAGAAAATGGGCAGCAAAGGTATTCGGTCTTTTTGGCGCTTATGCGATACCCATTTCCCTCCAGAACGTCCACCCATACGTCCAGTGCTCGTTGCAAGGATGAAGGGTCTTGACTTATGATGCCTCCATCGTCAGCAAAGAATAACTGAGTCACTTTCGGGTCCCTCACCTTATCTTCAAGTAGATAATCAAGCACTGTTACAAAGAGCAATGGGCTCAAGACGCTTCCTTGGTGTACACCAACTTCGATTGGGAAATTTTCGGTGACTCCTGCAGTGCATCGAACCTTTGTTTTTACTTGCTCGTACATATCCATGATCATCTGCATGTAGATTTCTGGAACTCTTCGTTGCCTTAGGGCCAACGTGGTTGTCGATCGAACGCCTTTTCAAAATCAACGAACACAGCATGCAAATCGTTCGAGGAATCGCGATGTTTTTCCATTCTGATTCTTACACTCTGGATTGCATCTGTGGTTGATTTGCCCGAGACAAATCCGCACTGGTCAGATAGCCGTATTATTTTTCGCAGGCGGCCATCCAACACCCGCTCAACGATCTTCATGGTATGTGACATCAGCTTGATTGATCGGTAATTGTCGCAGTTCCTCGTATCACCCTTTCCCTTGTAAATTGGGAGAAGATAACTTTCCCTCCATTGATAAGGCATTTGGTCACCTCTGATAAATTTGGAGATGAGAGCCGTAAGCCATCTGAGCCCGAGGTCTCCCATCTTTTTCCAGAACTCAGAGGGTATCCCGTCTGGCCCAATCGCTTTTCCCTTTTTGGAGCTTTTCACTGCCGCATTAACTTCTTCGACTGTAATGTCGGGCACTTCCTCATAGTTTGGTGCGGCTGTTGGAAAGTATATTTTGGGGAACTGTTCATTTAAAAGTCCTTCGCAATACTGTCGCCATCTGTGAAGAATTTTTTCGTCATCCACAAGAAGTTGGCCTTGAGCATCGCTTATGAATTTAGGTGAGCAGATCTCCAGCGCATTTCTCCTTCTTTGAGCGGCAATTTTAAAGATAGTTGCGCCCTTGTTAATGTTGACGTTTCGCAGTTCCTGGAGGGTCTGGTTTGCATCAGCAGCCGGTGCAGATATTTCTTCCAACTCTTGATACATGCTCTCCGTACTCTCTGCTTTAAGTTGGGCACACTTCTTTTTTGCTTCTTTCTTGGAGCATCTGTAGGCTACTTCAAGGCGTGCTTTTTCCTCTTTGTTATGAGAGGGACACATTGACCAAGCTTTGAAAGCTAATTTTTTCCTAGTCATCACTGCTTTGGCTTCATCGCTCCACCACCATGTTTCCTTGTCCCGTTGATGGTAGTGTCCTTTTGCGGTGCCTAGCAGTGATTTGGCTTTCAGAAGGTAGGTTCGTTGCAGAGAATTCCACATATTTTGTGCACCACATTCTTCATTACCAGCTCTGTTGATCCTACCGGCTGCGCCAAAATGTTATACGTTTTATTTAAGTTCCCGATTTAAAAATAAACGCGACCGTTCACTTTGACTTTCAACTTCAGACTCACCAGTCAACTTCTTTAATCAAAACTTACTTGGGTCATCCACTGCCAAATGCACACTTAGCACTTCCTGGTTATTTACCTCTTGTGCCAATTGCAAAGGTGAACCAACATTGCTGCGTATGCTTTTGCATAGGCCAGCAATATAGTTTCGACACAGTGCAATGGCTTGAGTAAGTTCAACGCAGGTTGAGCCAAGTGACCCAAATGCAGGGCACAACATTCCTCCCCCCTATGGGGAAGTTTCGACTAAAAGAGTTGACTTGGTTTATC
The DNA here is from genome assembly GCA_951217065.1 of Baccha elongata. NCBI lineage: Eukaryota > Metazoa > Arthropoda > Insecta > Diptera > Syrphidae > Baccha > Baccha elongata. The sequence goes on from OX578272.1 coordinate 251,234,441, forward strand.
TTTCTTTATTTCTTTTGCATTAATTTATTATCATAAATGTATTTTTAATTTAATTTGTATACAATGTACTTTTCTTAAAAGAATTCATAACCATCATTTGGATTTTTGTTTTTTTTTTTTTTTTTTGAAAATATTTTAATTAGATTAGAAAAATTATATACATACATAACATAAATTATGTAATATAAATTTGTAAATCATTTCATAGATACCATAGTTCTTATAGAACTCAGAAAAATCATTTAACATTGTATAGACATGTGTTTTAGTATTTATATTTAATTCTTTAGTTCTATATTTAATTTGAAATTTACATAATTCCGAATGATATGTTAAAAAGTGCTACCAAATATATTGTTTTATACTTTTAAAAACATAACTTGCAAACTATCGTCAACGTTTTTGATTATTGTTTTCTGTTATTTTATAATGGGTCGTGATATGAAATTATAAAGTTAGAAAAAAAAACTGACATCGTAAGTTGAAACAAAAATATACAGTTATTTTTAAAATAATTTAATTTCTATTTATATTCTAGCACCATTATTTTACCTTATATTCCTTTTCGGATAAACAAAAAAATAAAACCTTTTTGTTTTTTAAATACATTAATTATATTATATTTGATTATATTTCAGAGGAACAGACAATTATTGTTGTTTTTTTTTTTTAAATGTATTAACAATAAGACTTTTTTTTTGAAATATGCATTATACAGTATTATGGAATATATTTATTAAATATTTCTACAATAATGGTATTTTATTTTGATTCAAAGCAATCTTCTTAGAAAAACATCTCTTCACTACATTATTATACCTCAATACATACTTTTTATTTGTGTGTTGTTCCTGTTAGTTTTCAAAATGTTACATAAATAAATAACTTACAATAGGAACACATTATTTGTCTTAAGTTCTAAATGTTTTGCTTGTAATATATGTATGATATTTTTTTTTTTCATTATTATGCATCATCCACCTACCCCGAACTTTAAACGCAAGCATACGTTATACCGCTACGTTCACAGGTTGGTACTTCTGTTGCATCTTTCTTCTTCTTGATGGGGGTCGGTCTCGTTACTAATTCCACGCAAGGTGCTGCTACCTCAGTTAGTTGTTGAATGTTGAGCACCTTGTTTTTCACTTTCCGGATCTTGTACAGTATTGAGCCAATTACGAGTAGGGTGACGATAATAGTAACCAGGCTCAAAAACGAATAACGATGGCTTAAAATTTCCCAGTTGTGTTCCTCTAATTTCCTTCCTGCTTCCATCACAAATTGATCTCTAATTCCTGGATAGAGCGCTTGCCGTCAAGAATGTTCCTGGCGATGTTTTCATGGTCACCCGTTTTTATTGTCCAGAGTCTGAAGTTGAAAGTCAAAGTGAACGGTCGCGTTTATTTTTAAATCGGGAACTTAAATAAAACGTATAACATTTTTCATCTTAGTGATAAAAGCTTCTCCCTTTTCCTTGTCCAGATTGTACCACTCTGCTTGTTTGTTTTTCCTCTTCGTCTCCATAAGAAATTCTGTCACCAGGAGACGATGTTGCTGGGTAATCGCTTCTCCTAGTATCACCTTGCAATCCTTGACATGTGGCTTCATGAAACTGTTAACCAAATGGTAGTCAATCTGAGTTTCATTCCCTCCACTGCTAAAGGTGACCAGGTGTCGGCTGTGTTTGATGAACATAGTGTTTAAAACGATAAGACCATATGACCTGCACATGCTAAGGATGTCTTCACCAGGAGAATCCCTGATACCGTATCCCATGCCACCATGGCAGTCCTCATAGTCCTCGTTGGTCTTTCCGACATGTCCATTCAAATCTCCTCCCACAAACAAAAGTTCTTCTGTCGAGACTTTCTTAAGGAGGTTGTGAAAATCTAACCAGAACTTATCTTTTTCCGCTTGCTCACACCCAGTTTGGGGAGCATAAGCACTGACAATATTCCACACCCTTCCTTGTATTACCAGCTTCATAGAAATCAAACGGTCACTAGATTTTGAAATAGCCAAGACGCTTCCAAGTAACTCTTCCGCAAGGATGATACCGACACCGTTCCGACGTTGTTCCAACCCGTAATAGAACATCTTGTATGATTTCGTCTTCACATGGGCCCTGTTTCCAGTGTTTCGCCATTTTGTTTCTTGGACGCACAAGATGTCCAATCGCCTTCTTTTCATCATTTCTTCCAGCTTGTAGCTTCGTCCGTTCATACTTCCAACATTCCAACTCGCCACTCTCAGATTTCGACTAATCTGTTGCATCATGTTGCTAGCCCCCGGAATCCGTCTAGCTCTGAACACCGTTGATTCTCTAAGATGAATTCATCCGCTGCAGACCATCTTTCTGATGGTTTGGCTCGTCCTGGACTATAGCCGAATAAGACAGCCAGTCCTATCCAACAGAGCATTATAGTGTTGCTATTTTTGTCTTTTGTTCAACACTCGCACTTATTAGTTCGGCAAGTCAAATCCGGTTGGACGAGACCAGTACCCGTTGGTTACCACTTGGAGGTATAATAAGCACAATTGGTGTGTATTCAATGTTACATCACTGGACATCGCCATGTTGATGCCGCTCAGTGACTACCCGCTTCCTACAGCACCCAACCAACTGTCCATGAAAAAAATAGTTGTTAATAATAATTATCTTAAACTAATAATTATCTTAAACTAAACTGTCGCTGTTCGGCTTTCGCCGTAACATGGTATACTAAACACTTTTTTTTCAGATTTATTAGACAACTCTGAAATAAATTAAATAAATAAAAAAAAAAAAAAATTAGAAAATGGAGAATGGACTGGCAGCATATGCAATCCATATCCAATTTAACCATCGATTTAGAAAACACCATAATATTTATGATCTCGATTGGGACCATCAACATTCCCACTTCAGACTGATGCTGGTTTAATGGTAATTCCAGGACTTTATAAATGAACTTCTCCTTCCACAATTTAACGATAAATGTTCTCATGTTATCGACATTGGCTTCTAGCATACCTACTCCTGTTTTTTATCCACTTTTACCATGAATGAAAGAATACAAGATTATGACACTTGGTTTTTTTTCAGCTTTTTGTTGTTGTGTTTTTGTCACTTGTGGCGTAACCACGAACAGAAAAACAAATAAATGGTGGAATCTTCTTATGACTTTACCCCAACCAATGAGAAAAAGAGTGGAAGATGCTAACGTCACAAGTGAATATTACGTCACAAGTGAAACAACAACAAATTGAAAATGCCAAAGTGTCGTAATCTTGTATTCTTTCATTCATGCCGCATCGGTGATGGCTACTCCCGTAAGAATAACCTACAACAAATTTTTGAATTTGAAAGGAAACCATAAAAACAGAAATTGGCAGGATAACACTAGTGTTGCGGCTCATGGTCGCGTCTTTAGTGATAATGTGGGTAATATGTAGTTAATTCATACTTCTTAAAAATCAATAGTTTTATTAAAATGAGTGGTCTTATTTAAAAGCAAAAAATATAATAGTCAAAGACATTTCAAGCATGACATATTCTTCCGCCATAGACTCTTTGAAAAAAAATGTTCTTGTAAGGCGCCTGAATTTTCTTGCCAGACTCTTTAGAAATAAAACAAAATCGGTTTTCAACATAATTGTTATAACCAAAATTTTATTTAACAAAATATTTATGATACCTTGTTTTGTCTGTATTCGTACAATCAGTAACCACCGGAAGTCTAATTGTTACATATTTGTGGCAGGTTTTTTTTTGTTGAATGGACTAAAATGAACTCGAAAATTCTCTAAATAAAAACTACTATAATATTTTTTTTTAGTTTTATTTTCTATTCTTACAAGGTAGAGGAGTAAACATTCACCGCATTATCGCCTCGATCGAATACGAGATTGTTCTTTTATTCTTGCAAATGAATTTATCAACTTTTGACTTTCAATTTTTTTATCTAAATACCTAAGAGCTAGGAACCTTCTAAAATAATTTAAACATAATTATTCGTCTTGTTAACTTTACGAAAATTATTATTTAAAAGAAAACCTTATCACCGAATTCAAGCACACGATATTCGTTCTTTTTTGTACATAAATTATTTCAGATAATGCCATAAGAACGGAGTACATGTCATTTGGTGGTCCACTTCATATTATGGTTTCTTATCATAAAATTTAGCAATAAAATTTTCTAAAAATAAAAAAAATTAAAATAGAAAAGAAATTCAAGACTGTGGCAATTTGGCTCAAATTAATTACAGTCAGTCGAATTTGAAAGAACTTTTAAGTTGTGCTGCGTCTTTATTATAAAAGTTATTAATTTGTTTGGATTTACAGATGTGAAATGATTCAATTCGACAAGAATAAATTATAAAAAAATAAAAGTTTGTTTCTTTTGCAAAAATTCAATACTAACGAAATTGGTAAGTTATAGTTTTAAAGTTTTCAAATGATTAAATTAAATTTAAGTTTTTCTTTACATCACCCGTTCGTGACCTCGATATTATAAACATCTAATAAAAATTATTTTTTTTTTGTTACTTTTCTTTGCAGGTTGATTTTAACAAAATGTATCGAATCATCATAAATTACAAAATGTTTCTCATCACACTGTTGATTAAGTTCTCATATTTTAATCATTCACAATCACTAAAATGCGAGAATTCCATTAATTCGGTGGAGTGCAATAAAAGAACAGAAGATGAAAATAACTATCAATTTTTCTGCGTTTGTGATTCAAAAACTATTATAAAAATGATCCAAAATGATCGTAACGGTGTAACAGTGAAAATTGATTGCTATGACAAAAATCCGGATATTCTAAGCTTACTGCCAAGAACTAACATAACTAATGTCTCTTTAATAAAATTTCGTTCTTGTCAATTTCCTAAGAATGAAACAATAATTAAAAAAGTTCTCAATGAAACGCTTGGAATCTATGAAGTGAGCGAGTTAGTTTTAGAAGATAGATTATTTAATAGCTCTCTATCGCATATAAACGTTCAAGGACTTGATCAAATCAATACATTAAGTTTTTATTTCAAAGACCTTATAAAATTGCCAAAAGATTTATTAAGCGATCTGCAACATTTAAAAAACTTAAAAATCCGATCATCTAGTTTACAGCTTCAAAATATTTCCGGAAGCATCTTCTCTCATCAGAGAATGCTGAAGCACTTAGATCTTTCAAAAAACAAATTAAATTTTATTAAAAAGGAAGATTTTAATGGATTGTCATCTTTAGAGGAACTCATTCTGGATCATAATGACATTCAGAGTTTCCAATCAAATGATGTGTTTGAACGATTGAGCAATTTATCTGTCATTAGAATGTATTATAATCCTTTCAAATCGTTACCAAAGGATCTATTTGCTAAAAATGTAAAACTTGTTTCATTTGGAATTGGAAGTGATCGACTGTCAAAGAATTATAGCACTTTGAAGAATTTTCCAGAAGGTTTGCTTAGCAATTTGCCACTGCTCAATGAAGTCACCATATGGCCTTGTGAATTGGAATCCATTCCATTCGATTTATTTGCAAATTCAACAAATATTGAAAAAGTTTTAATTTCTGGAAACAACCTACCTACGATTCCATTGGAACTCTTTTCTGATCAAGAAAAGCTAATTCATCTAGATCTTAGTACAAACAATATTTATAAACTAATCGATGGATCATTTGATAACACAAGAAAGTTAGAAGAATTAGATTTATCTTTCAATAAGTTGGAATGTCTCTCCAGGTAAGTTTCTTTATATAAAATGTTTTTAAGTAAGGGACGGGAATTGATTAAAAAACATTTGATTTATAGTCAATATAGTAGTTAATATAAGAGTATGTATATGTATTTTGTAGGCTTGTAATCCCTCTCCACATCATTGTGATAGTTCTGGGAAATTTTCGGTGACTCCTGCTGTGCTTCTAACATTTGTTTTGGCTTGCTCGTCCTTCGTACATATCCACGATCATCTGGACGTAGATTTTCGGAACCCCTCGTTGCCTCAGATTCCTGGTTGTCGATCGATTGCCTTTTCGAAATCAACAAACTCAGCATGCAAGTCGCCAGAGGAATCACGTTGTTCTTCTATTTTGGTTCTAACACTCTTACTTCACGTGTGTGGTTGATTTGCCCGAAACAAACCCGCACTTGTCATCATCGAGCTGTACTATTTTCGCAAACAGCCATCCAATACACGCTCTACGATCTTCACGGTGTATGACATCAGCTTGATTGAAAAATAGCTTTTTCCTTTTTTTAATTTTTTAATTTTTTACCGCCGCGTTGACAACGCGCTGTATGTGACATGGAATATGTATTTCTGATATATTACAACGCGGCGTTAACACGCTCTCTGTTTCTACGCTGGCAAAAAACACAATTATAAAGTTTATACATTTATTAACAAAAAACATCGAAAAAAGACCGGAAATTGCCATTTTCTGACCAAACTTACCTGAACAAGTTTGTCCGACCATAGGTTCATTTTTCCAAAAACCGCCATGATAAATGTGTGATCCTACGTTTGCCTAACGGTCTATTTTGATTTTGCATTTTGTAATTTGGGTAATTGATAATAAAACAAGATTCCTTGTTTTTAGTGTCCGACTAAACATTCGGCTTTTCGTCCAAAAATATCACCTTCGGCAAAACATTCGGCTTCGGCCAAATGAGGCCGAAGATTTTGCCGAAGAGGAATGTTCAATTCCCGTTACAATATGCCACAAAAATGTTAAATTTCGACCTTTTTGAAGAATATATCAAATTTAATTCTATTGTTTACAATTAACGTAGATATTTTTTATTACCATTCCATTATAGATATATGTGGCATTGTATATAAATTTCTATAGTACAACCATGGAGCAGCGCCATCTAAAGAAAGTTGTTAACTGCACATTTGGAGGTTCTTACATTTACTAAGTGTCTATTCTGTTACCCTAACAATAGTCGTCTACGAAACAAATTAATAATATATAATGTATTTTATTGGCTCTAAAATCCATATTTCCTTGACAAGAGTCGTAAACAAAACAAAAATAATATATGTTTACGACTGTTGTCAGGGTTACAGAATAGACAACTATTAAATGCACGAACCTAAAAATGTGTTTATCACACGTTTCTCAAGATGGCCAGGCGGTGATTATTCAGCATGAAAATACTATAGAAATGTATATACAATGTATGTGGGTGCAGAATATTTCAAAACATTAATATTTTGGACCCAAAAATGGACATTTCCAAAAATAAATTGAATTTGGTTCATATTGCATTAGGAAAAGTTTTTCAGCAATGGGCCGCCATTTTATTATTTTATAACAGATTATTCCAAAGTTTTTTTATTTCACTAAAATATTCTGGATATATGTATAACAAAGGTAGGGCTTGGGACATATACAATGGTTATGATATTTTTGGTGTTCAAGTTGAAATTACGGTTATATTTTATAACAAAATATATTTTGTCAGAAGTAAAACAGCTTTTATTAAAGCTTTATAATTATCAATATTTTGAAAATTATGAATATTCTTAATCAAAAGGGATCGACTACATACAGAATATTAATATTTTGAAATATTCACCCATGTATATTTGAAAAAAGTAGCAACGAAATATTTATTTGATCCTCCCACAAGTGTAGCAAGCGCTCACAAGTGTAGCAGTGCTGCTGGACAGATTTATGCTAATAGGAGGTCTAATTTGCACGGAGAAAATGTTGACAAACTTTAATTCCTTGCCTATAATACCAAATTTGATTTCAATTATTCAATAAACGTCACCATCTGTTATACATTCACTATATCGACCCCAATTATTATTATACCGAGGACCGAGAGCCCACAGCGATTTTTGGTCGTGATTGACAAAACTCAATAAACTTGGAATTATTTGAAAGCATAGTTGTCTTTTTTAAAAGTCAACGTCTCTTAAGGCAGAACCATAATAGAAGAATTAGTACGTACGGTGCCGTATGAAATTAGCGAGAACAAGGAATTTGTATAGTGCGCACATAATGTCGGATTGCTCAGTTTCGGCAAGTTTTCGTTCACTTTTGCCTCCGTACGTAAAGAGCGCTCCAGAGCGCAGTTTACGTACGTAAATCTGACAGGTAGCCAAATACATGTGAAATTGGCTTGCGTGTGCGTTCGACCATTATGGTCGACTGAAGGTAATGGCGGCACTTAAGGAAACTTGACGTTGAACTATGACATTAGCTTTCGTTTGCTTACGACTTTAGTCTAAAGAGGTGTGTTTTTAAGAATGCATTTATTGCAATAATGCATTTTTTCTCTAGAGACAAATAGCAAATAGAGTCTGCAAGTTGTTTTTCGGTGAGTTTTTTTTTAAAGCGTCTTGCAAGCAGAAAGCCCACTGAAAAACATCTTGCAACACCTTATTTCCTCTCCAGCACATACCATATGTAGCTCTTAATTTTAATTGCTTATCAAAATTATTTTGTCTATCAAAAAATTAAAATCCACTGTTTTGATGCAGTCTTTCTCACAAATGCCTCAACTTTGAACTTGAAGACGCTTAATTTTTAAATGCCCATTATAGTGCTACCGAATAACAGCAACTTTATTGGGTTATCATTCACACCCAACTATTGCTGTGAACTTTTATATATATAAATATATATATGATTTATTAAATACAAGTTAAGATATTAAAAATATCACATTATCTACCGAAATCCATAAATTTTATTTTTTGTAAAAATATAACCATTTATATGATATTACGAATTGTAATATCATCGGCTTCGGCTTCAGCTTTGGCCGAAGGTGATCAAAAAGCCGATGTTCGGTTTCGGTCAAAAAACAGGCCTTCGGTTGGACTCTACTTTTTTTCCGTGTAGGTGACTGAGAATAATATGTTCACACTATTTTTTTGAGAATGTCTCTCTTTCTTTTGTGTCGGATCATCACGTAAGATATTTTGTGGAATCAGGCCACGTGAGCCAATATTCGAGGGTTTGACACGCATAGTCAATACGAGGCTTAAGCCGTTCGGACTCAATGATAAATTGTATGTCCCCGCCTCAGTTCTGTAGAACTGGTAATGATCATAAAATAAAATGGTTGAATATAAGTCATCATTAGGCCTAGACTCTTGTGCCATAAAATTTAACTGTTTTTTTTAAACATCACCAACGTTGACAATCATCTTACTAAGATTTTTTTTTTTCACTAAAAATAATAGTCAAAACCTTTACCTTTAGTTTAAACTGTTCACAGCCTACTTTCCACAATAATATTGTCTTCTTATAAATATGTTAACATCCTGACCTGATTACATAAATTTTTATTTATTTCTAGTAACATATTCCAGCATCTCACTCAGTTACGAATTCTTTATTTGGAATCCAATAATTTATTCGGAATTTGTCCGCCATCAAATAATCTTCAGCGAAAACAAAATTCTCCATTTTTTAATTTAATCAACCTGGAAGAACTTATTTTGTACAACAATAATCTCAGTCAGCCATTCTACTATAATGGTAAAAGTATGGATCTAAGTTTCAACAGCATTCAATCTATAGATTGTAATAATTTGGATTATTTAATATCAGACATCAACTTTAGTTATAATTTACTACATTGCGACTGTAAGCTTTGGTGTCTTATCGAGTATGAGAAAAAAAAACCTTATCAAATAGGAAAAGACAGTCGATGTGAATCTCCAATGAATCTTCAAGGCCGTCAATTGATTGATTTAAGTGAAAAAGAAGTCATGTGTCCTCTTAATTGCCACGAGTACAATTCATCAATACCATGTTCTGATAAATGCACATACGAATTACGTTTACCTAATTCCATTTTACATATGAAATGTTTTAATGCAAGTTTAATCAACATTCCACCAATACCAACTTTCAATCAAACATTTTTAGAAATAGAATTGTACATGGAGAATAATAGACTTACCGAATTTTCATCGAACACCCTACAGACATACTACAAACATATTACCATATTCAGCATAGTCGAAAGCCATCAAGTTGACAATATATCATTGCCTGAGGAGTACCTTTCGAATCTTCCAAAGCTAAGAACTGTTCATTTGAATCTTTATTTAAAAGCAGTTCCAGCGAAACTCTTTTTTTATTCATATGCAATTGAAAACTTAACTATTTCAGGAGGACAAATTAAAACTCTACCAAATTACATCTTCTATCATCTAACAGAACTTGTTGAATTAGATTTGTCTAGGAACAAGTTGGAAACACTCAATCCACTAATTTTTGGCACAAATTTAAACTTACAAGTTCTTCGACTGTCTCACAATTCATTAAAAACATTTATTTGGTAAGTTGCTTTAACCATATAATTAATAACTTTTTTTATTTATGTAAATATTTCCAGTTCCGAATTAGTCCATCTTCCAGTCCTGAAAATTGTTTATCTGGATAATAATAAGTTAAATAATGTCAGCTTTTTTGAATCTAATGAAAATTCACATGATTACCTGACTTTCTCAAACCTAGAAAATAATCAGATTGCATCTATTAGGGATCTCGAACAACTCAGAAGACTTAATACTCTTATTTTGAGAAATAACTCCATCGGAAATGATTATTATAATATCATTCAAAATCATTCACTAACATTGGTCGATTTGAGTTTGAATAATATTAGTTTTGTTAACTTATCAACTTTGAAAGTGTCATCAGAAAGACCCGAAACATTTTTCAATTTTTCAAACAATAAAATTGAAACGATTTTTACTGAACAGAATCTAACCCTTTACGATGGAATAGAGTTCGAATTAGAAAACAATCCTATTAACTGTGATTGTAAACTCTTACATTTTGTTAGATTGATCCAATCTAGAAAAAAATATCTGAAAGATTCAAGCAACAACATAAAATGTAAGACACCAGTTAACTTAGAGGATCATCCTATAAGGAAACTTTTGCTAAACCAACTACTATGTCCAATTAATATCAGTTGTCCAGAAGATTGTCATTGTTGGGACCGTTCATTTGATTCAATTTTAATTGTTAATTGTTCAAATGTCAATTTAACTAAAATCCCTTCACTGCCTGATAAGTTTGAAAAGGAGTTCAAAAATGGAATCGAATTGTGGATCGAAAAAAACCACCTCACGAGGTTAGAGCTTGGTTTTCTTTCAGGTTATAAATATGATATTAAAGTGTATGCAGCGTACAACAACATCAGTTTTATATCAAGTGACAATATACATAAGAATCTTATCTACTTGGACCTCTCCAACAACCAGCTAAAACGATTGGATGACAAAATCATTAACATTTTCAACGAAACCCAAAGATTAAAATCTCTTTTTCTGAGCAACAATTCATGGATATGTGACTGCCTCTCGAAGAATATAATTCCATGGCAATTACGAAAAAAGTTAATTCAAGATTTTGATAAAATGAAATGTCTTAACGGAGAAATATTGGAAATTGCCCTCTCACACCCTGACATTTGTTATACTCCACCAGACTATAATTTGATAGTTCTGGGCATATCGCTCGTAATAACTGGAATTTTTATAAGCATTTTATCATTTCTTTTCTTTAAAAACAAGGAACATATTCTTATATGGATGTATTCTCACGAAATTTGTCAATGCTGGCTTAGTGAAGATAATTTGGATGAAAGTAAAAAATACGACGTGTTTCTTTCATATTCCGGTTATGATTCAGATTTCGTTGCAGACGAATTAATTCCGAAATTAGAAAAAGGTCGAATTCCATATAAAGTCTGCCTGCATGAAAGAGATTGGATGGTTGGCATTTTTATTCCCGATCAAATTATTCGATCAGTTGAGGACTCGAAACGGACAATTATAGTAGTGTCACGAAATTATCTACAATCACCATGGACCCTAATGGAATTTCGGACAGCTCACACTTATTCGATGCGTGAAAAATGTGCACGAGTTATTGTAATAGTTTATGGTGATATTGGTGATATTGGTGAAATTGATCATTTGGATCCGGATGTGAAGCGATATATTAAAATGTACACTTATCTTAAATGGGGTGATCCATGGTTTTGGGAAAAGTTGTATTACGCAATGCCACATCGAACAAAAATTAAAAGACAAAGTCAACATCCGGAAATACCATTAACTGACGTTTCTAATACTAGAAATTCATATAGATAGACTTGTTTAGTATACAAAAAGATTTTAAATGGCATTATTAATAATCAAATTTATATTAACAGCTTAAACAAAAATCTACACACTTTAGACAAAATATATACCAAAGTATATACATACCATAGTATGGAGATTTTCATTTAAGCTGTTACTAAATTTGATTAGTAGTAAGGCTCAATGAAGCAAATTCATAGTTGTTTTTTAAACTCGATTTTTCTTTAGACTGTGTTTAATTAATGTAATTTAAATAGAATTTTCCTCAAAAACAACTTAAACATTGACTATGAATAAATAAATTGAAGTATGTATTTTAATAATATTTTTGTATGTGTTAATTTTATTGTATGTATATATATGTACACATGTCATAGTCTTAAGATTTCATGAAGAAGAGTAATTAAATAAAAGAGCATTATTATTTAATTTTAATTATTCATTTAAGCACTGCAAGAAAAAAAAATTGGTTATATTAAAATCTTCGCTAAACTAAAAATTAAAAAAAGTATTTAAATATTTTTGTTTCCTTCTTCAGGTGGAAATCTTGAAAAAAAAACTTGATATTCAACCCTATAAGGGAATCCGACGAATGAGTTGCGGAGGGAGTCTTACTCATTTCCGGTAGATTTTCTATTATCGAATCTGCCAGCCATAAGCGGGAATAAATGTCGGTAACGTAGTTCGTATAATTGGTATTACTGAAAACGAAGGGCATCCGCACCACATCCGCACTCGATACAAATGTTGGAATAGCAGATCCGAAGTAAAATTGGTGCGGATGAAAGTGATTTTTATACAAAAAAATTAAAGCAAAAGCAGATAGTTAACAAATCGGAATTTTTTAAAACGGAAACAAAATTTGAATCGCATTATTTTTTTTTTCAGTATTTCTAATAGTTTATTGACAATAGCCGTTTTCGAAAACGTCATCTGCGTTAATTTAATTTAATTTTTTTTTTGCCCTATTATTTCAAATTCCGGAAGTGCAATTTTGGTGTCGTTTTTTAGTCAAACCACGGACATTTGTCCAGAAATATAGTCCCCACGACCTAGTTTGCCATTTTCTCTATCCAACAGCATATAAAATATTTAAATCGGTCCAGTGATTGCTTAAACACAGACCGATTAAGATCGGTCGTTAAAATCATTAAAAAGACTTAATTTGCGATATTAAATATTTTACGATACTAGAGTATCTTAGATTGATTATCTCGTGTTTGACATCCACTATAATACATGTTTCAAAAATGGAAAAGTAGTTCGCGGATCGATAATGCAGCTCAGTCATCGGATTCAGTAAAAGAATTATATGCGAGTATACGGATCCACTGCGGATCCAGTTGACTCACAGGGAGTGAAATTCCGCGAATTCAGTAATAGCATATTGAGTTTATACACATAGAGAAATCATCTTTTTCAACAGCAAGTTTCAAATACTGCTCGTAGGACGTCGTTAATATCGACTCGTTTTGTGTATAAACTCAATGGTAATAGGCATGATTATTCGGTATTGAGTAATTTAGTAGTGTGGACTTCCCATTAATTTTGAATTAAGTTACTGTGACTTAAACCACTGAATTAATTTTTGCATAGTAACTTAAATCACTGAATTCAAAATGAATTCAAAATAAATTTCTTAGGTATGTACACTCTACACTTTTAACTTTTACTGTTAAATATAAAAAAAAACATGTTAATTATTCGCTATGTGCAAAGAGACAGAAAATGGAGATTTCTTAGTCAGTACACTGAAAAATGTCAAAAAAAACAATGTTTCTATGGGTTTCTAGGGAAATTAGTTGTTATTTGTTAACAATAAATTTTATTTTTGAGCACTGAGAGCGCTGGCTGTAAGTATGTCTAATGTATAATAGAGTTGCGATACGCTTATATCGAATAAAATGTATTATATTTAATTGACTTTTTTAGCATATTATATAATAAAATGAGTTTATAAGAATATAAATCTTAACAAAATTACAAACAAAACAAAACAAAATCACTCTCCGTTTACTTGTCACTTTTTTTAAGATAATTATCAGCTGCATCTTCCCATACTTCATCAATCCCCTCAAAACTATTAACCCACAAATCTTCTATTAACTTCCAACCATCTTCCTGAGTTACCAAAACATAATCATTGTTAGGATGTAATGAATGCGTGTAGGCTCCCATAGTAAGACTCTGTGCTAATCTTGCTGCCACACAATATTTCAAATACTTCTTTTCTTCTGGCTTAAGAGGCTTATTTGATTCATAGCCAGCCAAAAAAACACCACCAGCTACAAGACTTTTTGCCTGCAAAATCATATAAGTCATTGCTACTCCAATTTCAAAAATGATCGGTGAATAGCTGGTGTCTAAAAAATCAATTATGCCACAAACTCTGTACTCATCGGAATTAGTTTTCTTTTCTACTAAAATATTTTGTTCGTTGTAGTCTCCATGGATAACTTGCTTTTCCATTCCTTCCACATAAGGCATGACATGAGTTTGAAAGGATTCAATGATCTGTTCTACGAGTGACTTACGTTCATGATCTTTAAGAACATATAAGAAATCTTTAAGTTGATGAATTGATTGAAGATTCCACATGGTTTGTTGAGTTTTATAAGCATCGTGATTGAAGTTCTGGTGGAAATTAAAAGTTATAAGTTATTCATTATTTTTTGTGCGCTAATCATTATATCAAAGCCATAAATTACCTTTGAAGCACGATTAACCTTGGCAATGTATTCCCCACTTTGAAAGAATAAATAATTCGACTTCGGAACTTGATGGAATATTTTACCAGGGATGAATTCCAAAAGTCTCACAACATAGTTTATTCCATTGAGTGTTTCAACGGAGAAATATTTACCATACAGATTAACTATCGGTCTTGGACATTGAATACCTTGTTTAGCTATTGAAAGAAAATTCGGCATTACAAAATTGTCGCTCAGTAGTAACACAATTAGCACGCGGTGAATTGATCATAAGAGTACGAGATGAATTAGAAAAATGTATCTTATTATATAAATATACAGGTTGTCGTGAAGTTATGATTTTATGAAGATATTTGATCATGCAGTATTTCAAATGTTGGTCCAGTGTTAGTCCCAGAATATTGCTTTTATAGGCCGATATATGATCATGGCGTCCTAGACCGTACACATAACGAGTAACATTATTGAAAGCTACATTAAGTTTCCTTCGAGATTCGGCGTTGCAATACATAGATACTTCAGATCCAAAAGTTAAAATTGGTACTATGAGAGACCTAACTAACAATAATCTAGTTTTAACAGGAGTATAATGCTGTGACATGAAAAGGTTTCGTAAGCATCCATATATTTTACCAACAGTAATACGAACATGAAGATCCCATCTTAAATTGTTACTAAACCAAATTCCCAGATTTTTAGCCTTATCTACAAATTCTATCCGTTCATTTCCAACATATATATTTGAAAAACCACTAGGATCTAAGTCATTTTTAGATATAAGCATACACTTTGTCTTTTTTGGGTTCAAACATAGATCATTACTTTTGGACCACTTAAAGATGCTTTCAAGGTCATGATTAAACTTAAATATGGCGTCCTCAATTAGACCTGTTTTGCAACTTAAATACATCTGCACATCGCCGGCATACATATGGATAGAAGAGTATTCAATACAATCAGGAAGGTCATTAATGAAAATAGAGAAGAGGAGGGGGCCCAAAATTGATCCTTGCGGTACGCCCATGGATGTATAATTGTAATTGGACATTTTATTACCTACCACAATTGCTTGACTTCTACCTGATAAATAGGAATTTATTAATGAAGCTGCAGAGGAAGAGAAATTGAACTTTGTCAGAAGTTTCGATACAAGTATTGAATGGTTTACCAAGTCAAAAGCTTTGGAAAAGTCTAACAATGCCAACAACGAAATATGATCATTATCCATTGACGATCTCAAATCATCCGTTACCTTTAGCAGCGCCGATGTACAACTGTGTTGCTTTCAAAAACCTGACTGGTGTATACAAAGTAAGTCAAACTGTTGAAGGTAGCACGATATTTGGTTATGGACAATTTTTTCAAATACCTTAGACAGAAACGGTAATATAGCAATAGGTCGAAATTCGGGGGGCGTTTGAGAGGTACCTTTAGTTTTTGGAATAGGTATTATCTTTGCGGTTTTCCAAGCGTCAGGGAAATAGGATGTCATAAGAACAGTATTAAATAGATGGGTAAGCTCTGGCAGAATACAGGGTAGGATAGTTTTAATAAATAATGGATGTATTTCATCAAGACCTGATGATTTCGATTTAATACTTATTACCGCTCTATAAACATCTGACTGTTCCACTCGGTGAAATTCAAAACCATCCGCAGGCAGAAACGTATTTTGGGGGTTCGGTGATGTTGTCACGGGGCATTGCACAAATTTGTTGTTGAGATCGTTCAAGTCAACGCCAGAAAAATCAAAGTCACCTTGGTTACCAATTCCAATACCTCGAATATTTTTCCACAGAGTTTTTGGTGGTAAGTTAGTGTTAAGGTGCTTTGAATAATAATCACGCTTAGCTTTACGTATTTTAAGATTAACAATATTTCTTATTTTGCGAAAATCATTAAAGATCTCAGGCAGCCTAAACCTCTTCCATCTTCTAAATGCGACATCCCGTCTATTTGTGAGCTCAATAATCTCCGGAGTAAACCAAGTTACAAGCGAATTTTTAATAGATTTAGTTTTAATAGGAACGTGTGCGTTAAACAGATTAAGGATTTTATCATTGAATATGTCGATTTGTCCATTAGATGACGGATTATTAAACAAACTTTGCCAATTTACCCTTTCCAGATCAGCTTGAAGTATATCAGTATTTATGGATTTAAAATCTCTATAAATGACTGACCGAGGTGCTACAGAGAACGATATTTTAAAGGTAGCAAATAATAAATCATGTTTGGAAAACATGGGAGCAGAAGCTTGGTTAAAGAAAACATCACCAATCGTATTGGAGAAAAATAAATCTATTAGAGTACTACTAGTGTTAGTGAAATGAGTTGGAACAAATGGGTTTATTAAATTTAAGCCAAGAGATTGCATGTTATTCATAAATACGTCACTACTCTCTTTTTTTAAGACATTACAATTAAAATCCCCACAAACGATTACATCTGAGTAATTAGCTGATATATTTTCAAGTAGTGAGTAAAAAGGAGATATATCGATTTGATTGTTTGGCCGATAATACACTCCCATAAGAGTTTTCCTTTCGCCCATAATCGAGATAAAGCAATACTGCGTTAAACAGTCTTGGGAGGACGATATGACAAACCTACATTTAATACTAGAACGAACATATATTGCAGTACCAGAGCCTATCTTATTATATCTGTCACCACGAAACAATCTAAAGCCGCTCATGCCATAGAGAACATTATCAACGTTAGGCTTAAACCAAGTTTCTGAGACACACACAACATCTACATCTGAACCAACAAACAGCTTCCTAAATTCATCTATCTTACAGAACAAGCTCTGTGCATTAATGTGACATACACGTAATCCATTACATTGTTTACAAAAAATATTAAGCAAGATGCGCAAGTTTGTATTCACTCCATCGCTAGTACCAGAAACTTGACTCATGAGAGCAATTCAATAAACAAAATAAACATAAAAGCTACCTCTGAGGCAAAAGGTAATCGACACTGGATGATAGAAAATGAGGTGTATCTAATACAAAACTGGCAGGCAACAAATATAAGCAAAAGAGAACTATACGAAAAAAAGATCACATATATAAAATAAAAAGGAAAAATATAAATATAAATATAAATATGAATAAAGATAAATATTATTGTATACAGTATATGAGAGGTCGAGACTAAAGTGTCCAAAGCGAGGCTAAAGAACAGCTTACGTTGATTGAAAGTTGTTGTCATCATTACTTCTTGCAGTCGCAACTAGCTGGTTCAAGTCAGTTGAGTGATCGATTCGAAAAGCTTTTTCATTTTGTGGGAGTCGCACATACACACTTCCATTACGGGTAAAAACAGAAGAAAGCTTATTTGGATTTTGTCTTTTCAGTTGAAGAGCTTTCCGGAGAATTATTTGGTTGTGTGATGTAAGGCTCTCATTTAAGTATATTCGGCTGTCAGAATCCATTCCCACATGACGGAGACAAATTGTTTGTTTTGTTATTTTGTACTTTTCATTTATTAATTTAAATAAAGTGATTTTATCTGAAACCGACTTAAATTTTATTATAATTGCTGTGTCTTTTGTGTTGTTTTTAGGCTTTATACGGAAAATATGTTTAGGAGTAGATATGTCGGGGCAATCCATAGAGGAACACAACCTGTTGAAAATGTTGGCAACATTTTCATTTGCAATTTGTGGTACTCCGTAAAGTAAGGCATCAGCAGCAATGTGTTCCCGGTGCATTCGGTCAAGAGCTCCTTGTAGTTCGGCTATTTCCACGTTTTTTTGTTTTGTTTCAATTATTTTTGATGATTTGTGACTTTCGAGTTGGTTTTCAAGTACATCTACTCTAGCTGTCAGCGCGGTTAAATTATTGGTGACTTCTTCTATACGACCATTGAAGTCAAGTACAATATTGTCTAATTTATCAGATAAACTTTTACAGCTTGCACTGGGGAAGGCAATTGTTGTTGTGTATTTGCCGATCTTAGATCTCTATTGGTTGCCATTTTATTTTATTGTTTTGCACAGAATTTATTTATTTAGTTTTCGGAATAAAAATAATGAGTCTTGACAAAAATTTACACTTATTCAAAGCACTTAAACTTGGTGTATTTGCAAGGTAACTTTTCGAGGGATTAGGTTGGTAAATTAAGGAAAATACTTGAATTAAATTGCGACACGTATTTTACACGTCAGACACTTTCCACCATTTTAATCCTGGCCATGTTCGAGTTATAAGGGGATTCTTTACGTTCCTATTGAGTTAAAAATAAAATGTTTATTATTTAAGAGATTAAAATTTAAAAACAAATACGGATTTATAAGTTCTACAGGCATAGGAATAATAGATAAGAAAAAAGCTAATTCACAATGCTTGTAAACACTTCGAGACTAGATAAGATTATATGTTATATCCAAGCAAGTTATTTGTTGTTGGATTCACCTTATGTTCATAAAATGCAGTGAATACAAAGAATGATGGGTGTTTTGTACTATAGTTTCACAGTATATTTTTTTACATTCATTGAGTCAAAATAAACTGCACTAAGAAACTATAGTTAATGAATTAGAACTATAGTTAACATCTTGATTTGGTTATTTTTTTTTGCTTGATAATTTGGCAGAAATCTCCAATATGAAATACCAATAGAGCACTTGAAGGTCGTTTTGGAAGAAAAAAAGTCAACTTAGAAAACTCAGATTTAACTGGGCACTGAAAAATTGGAGATTATGGAGTCATAAATGGCATCAATGCATTATGAATCAATATAGAGTACGAGGTTTGAGAAATTAAATTTAGTATGAATCAATTCAGTCGTTAAAGAGATAATCGGTATCAAAAAAGAGTCGTTCTATGACAGGTACCTTTAAGAAGCTTCTCGGGATTTTTTTTTTTATGGAAGACATCATTATTGCCAACAAATCACTTATACAGGGTGATTGGTATAAGATGCACCAAAAAGATTGAGCGTGTAGGTGGGGTTAAGACAAGAAAAAAATCGTATAGGAGGGGGGGTCTATTTCCCCCCGTTTAGGCGGGAGGGCAATTTTCTAAAAAATTGACTTAAATCAGAAAACAAATTATTTAAAAACAACGGTGAATGATACAAAGACTTGTTTTATCTTTTTGAAAAAGCAGAAAACTACTCTTTTATTTAATTTTTAAATTAAGTTGTTTAAGTAAACAGTTTTAAAAAAATGAATTTTCAAACTCAAAATTTTGAAAAAAAAAAACTAAAAAAAAAATTTTTTTACTATTTTTTTTCAAAATGTTATGTAATTAACTATTATTTTTATTTTCAAAATTCAATAAACAAAAAGTATCCAAGAGCATAGCATACAACAGGTATATAATGTAACGGTAAATTTATTCACATATATGTAGTGTATATAGCTGTGTGTATTTATATGGTTAAATTCGTCAAAAAATAAAACAAAATAATGTAACTGTTCAGATTTTGTTTTTAATTTTTTATTTAAATTTTACATAGGGTTATCCTTTCAATCGAACGCCTTATTTATTTCCATTACAAACATATCCAGTATATATGAAATTGTGATTTAGTTTTTGTTGTTGTTCCTTACAATAATTTAATTTTGGATTTGTTATGGTAAAACTTTCTTGGGTTCTTTCTTGTATCTTCTAATCGGTAGCGTTATGCAGAATTATCTGTTGCTCTCCTTTTTTAGCTGTACGTTCTGAAGTTCCTTTCATTTGCAATAAATTCCCTGATAAAGATGGACCAAGAAATGTGTACCATTTTTGGTTGGTTCTACAAACGTTAGACAAATGATTTGTAATGTATTAATCGTTAGACAGTTTTATTTCATAGGACTATACAATCTCGATAAAAGAAAAAATAGACAAATTTGCATAACTTTCGATAGAATAAACAGCTAAAACTTAACCATTGTTGACTGAGTTATTATATATTGTCAAATACTTTGTCATTATAGCTATATCTATAAGATTTGGGTTGGGGTCAAAATCCCGAAAACCGAAATCCCGAAAACCCAAAATCCCGAAAATCCATAATCCAGAAAACCCAAAATCCAGAAAATCCAGAATCCCGAAAACCCACAATCTCGAAAATCCATAATCCAGAAAACCCAAAATCCCGAAAAGCCAGAATCCCGAAAACCCACAATCCCGAATGGGATCCCGAAATCCCGAAAAATTATATAAAATGAAAAATTTGCGCAAATTTTTCATTTTATATAATTTTTCGGGATTTCGATTTCGTACAAATAATCCTAAGTGTAAAGTTAAGAAGTATAGGCGTAAAAAAAATATTAGTGTTTAGTACCGTTAGTATAAATCTTTGAAAATGATTTCAAGTTCTTATTGTGCTTTCAGTAGTGTTGTGTTGTTAAGTGAGAAGAAATCGTTGAAGTTAAATCAATAAAATTGTGAGTTTTAATATTTAAGTTATAATTTTATGTTTAAATTGTTATGTAAATGGTGTTTTCTTTTATGTTTCATAGCTAGAATGAATGTGTCCATCGTAAAAACGAATAAAGGACGGGAAAAAATTTGTATTGATGGCTTTAGTTACCATGTTAACAAAAAATACAAGGAAGTGGTTTACTGGGAATGCGAGGAACGTAAAGATTCAATGTGCAGACAATTTTGACTTTTTCTGTTTTGTTTTCGGGATTTTGGCCTTTCTGGATTGTGGGTTTTCGGGATTTTGGATTTTCCGGATTGTGGGTTTTCGGGATTCTGGCTTTTCGGGATTTTGGGTTTTCTGGATTATGGATTTTCGGGATTCTGGGTTTTCTGGATTCTGGATTTTCGGGATTGTGGGTTTTCTGGATTCAGATTTTCGGGATTGTGTCCGTCTCCCATAAGATTTAGTTAGTTAATTTACAGCTGCATAGCGGATTTAAATCATTCCAATTTTTCTGGACAAATTTTAAATGAAATCTTTAAGCTTTCTATGTAAAGAAACTGTGAATTTTTTTTTTTAATTTTATATATGAAATTAATTAGATTTAGAATTATGGTTTATTTAACATTTTATTTTGATTTATTTTAAATTCTTAACCACTTATTTATTAGTTTGGTATTCGTCATTTGGGTGCCTACATTAACAATAATTAATTATCATATAAATGGTACCTAAATGAAAGACTTTTTGGGACTATACTCTCTTTTCGAATAGTTGCAAAAAGCTTAATTTATAACTTACTATAAATTTAAATAATATGAAATTCTTTAGTTGTAAAATTAATTTTATTATATCAAAAGAAATACAGTACAATTCCTTTATTTTACCTTTGCTATGCTTTTTATTTGGATACATTCAGATAACAATAAAACAAAAATATAAATATAAAAATAATTAAATTTTTCTTTGACGAAAACAAAAATAGAAAATAGAAATACAAATACAAAAATATTTTTAACTATTAGGGATAACTATCAAATACCAAAATACAAAATATAATAATTATTGTCATTACCTAAATTAGCTGCTGTATGTCCTTACAAGGAAACACAAACAAAATGAAATAATACAAAAATGCAATAACATTTTATTTATAGTATAACACTTTGATTTCTATCTCAAAACTCTGTTGTTTAAAATTTATTCAGAGTATAAATAAAAAAAAAAGTTTTAAAAAGTAAAAGCAAATACAATAATAAACAATAATTGATGTAACAAAAAAATATTGTAAAAAAATTCATTGAAAAAAAAAAGATAAATTATATGAAAATATAAAAAATGGTTAGAAGTTAATTGTGTTTTGTTTGGTTTGGGCTACAATATACTGCCGAATCCAAAAGGATAAGAGATGCATTTTACAAAGACAAAAAGATACACTTGGAAGATTTTTCACTTGCTCGCAGAAGTGTTCATGAAAAAAATAGTTGTTAATAATAATTATCTTAAACTAAACTGTCGCTGTTCGGCTTTCGCCGTAACATGGTATACTAAACACTTTTTTTTCAGATTTATTAGACAACTCTGAAATAAATTAAATAAATAAAAAAAAAAAAAAATTAGAAAATGGAGAATGGACTGGCAGCATATGCAATCCATATCCAATTTAACCATCGATTTAGAAAACACCATAATGTTTATGATCTCGATTGGGACCATTAACATTCCCACTTCAGACTGATGCTGGTTTAATGGTAATTCCAGGACTTTATAAATGAACTTCTCCTCCCACAATTTAACGATAAATGTTCTCATGTTATCGACATTGGCTTCTAGCATACCTACTCCTGTTTTTTATCCACTTTTACCATGAATGAAAGAATACAAGATTATGACACTTGGTTTTTTTTCAGCTTTTTGTTGTTGTGTTTTTGTCACTTGTGGCGTAACCACGAACAGAAAAACAAATAAATGGTGGAATCTGTAGGGAGACCATTTCTTTTGCCTATCTGTTAAGCAAATAACCTACAGAAAATATGTTAACCACTTTAACATAAATACATACGTATTTTATACCACTTCCCACCCTTGTCTCAAATACCTACCAAATTTACAAATTTCCATCCACTAAACAAATTACATCTTCTTTTCAGTATGTATCAAGACCCCATAAGCAACATCCAAACACAACCCAACTTTCAAAAACCATTCGCAACATTTTGTAGCAAGATACAAATTATTTTGAATCCACCTTGTTGGATACATAAACTAAATTCATTCAAGAAATGAGCTTACAAGCAAAATCAACGCCCTCTAGTAAGAAATAGAGAAGTATTTTATCACATCTGAAAGTTATTCATGAAAATGAAACAGATGGGGAAAGAAGCTTTTGCCGCCATAAAATCAACCTCCACCAAATGAGCGCGAATGTATGTTGAAAGTTGAGGTTAAGTCTGAACCAATAGGAAGAGTAACCTATGACGACGTCACAACGCAGAGTACTTAGAAACGATATAGAAAGCAAATGGACCACTCCGAAGTTAAAAGTGAAGAAGTATAAAATTCCACAACTAGAGTCATGACTGCAGAAACAAATTCAAGAAAATTTATCAACCTAATGAAATAGATAGGTAAATAAGAAATGTTATACAAAAAGAGAAATAAACCAATGTTCAATAATGTATTCAGAATCGCATCAACAAAATTTTCATTTACAATAAGGTTAATGAGTTAGTCAAGTTAAGTTGTCACTGACAGAGGTCAAAAGTTCTCTTAACGAGAAGTAGTCTATATGAGAAATATTTAGGGCAACAATTAGTAGTTAAAGATTTGAAGAGTGTAGTAAACAATATTAAGTATTGGATTAAATTCTCAAACGCTATACATTCTTACAACGCGACTTTCATACAAACAACCAGACGACTTTTCATAAACTTTTCAATTGTCAAAATTATTTTGAACAGATTGACAGCAAACTTTTAATCTCAAAACACATACTTACCTCTATACTCACCAATTTATTAAACGACAAGACCATGACGAACACTTACCTTTTCATCAGTAGGTTCAAATAAAATTTGAACACATACAATGAAAAATTGACATCAAAAATGTTAAATAATAATCCCACACGGATAGCTACCAAAAACCATACTTACCCATACTGACAGAATAACGATGAAAAGTAAACTAAATAACAAACGATAAACATTACTAGACATATATATACTTACCGAACTGAAAATTAACCCAGATTAAAATACGTACCTCAAGATACTTACTTCACCTAAAAGTAAACCTGATTAAAAATACTTACCCTAGAATACTCACCATATAAATATACTCTACTTACCTCGAAGAGGAATATAAAATCCGTCAGTAGATTTACTAAAAATAATTGTCATTATATATTCTAAGTTAGAAATTTGGTAGTCCAAACAAAAGATGTACAACTCAAATCAATCTCGATCTGAACATACTTCAATTACGACGCGACCGTAGCGTAACATAAGAAGATGAAATGAATCGAGAAAGGAATACTAAGTTGGCTTCCTCAAGCCCCAATCGACCAATCAGAAAAATACACGTTGGCAGTTTTACCCCTACTCAAAGTTTCAAAATAGGTACGGGTGAAATGAAACGATAACGCGACGTAAGGCAGAAAAATAGTAGCATTAGCAAATTCTTTTTCGTTTGAGCAGTCCAGAAGTTAACTCCGCTGCAAAAATTTTAAGAAATATTTAATAAAAAGTTTAAGTACGTCGTATAGAATATTGAGAATATAAAGATAAAAGCCGAAGGAATTACCAGAATAAATAATTACTACAAAAAAAGTAAGTTTAAAAGAAATTTTTAAAGAATAAAAAAATTCCATGTGATTAGCCAGGAATTGAAAAGCCACAATTTATTCGAAATTTTAGAGAATTCCATGGCGGATAGGCAGGAAAACCCCTTCAATCCAAAAATCATTTGCGTCAGGGACATAAACGGGGGCGAAGATCAGCATTTTATGTATACTGAAAGTGCCCCTGAGTCACCGAAAGCTGTGCGCAAGATTTTTACAAACGGCAACAATTTTGTCATCTCAAGAAAAGCCAGTAATATACATCTTAAACCAGCGGGATTCTCGGATGAGGATTTCCTAGAAACCAAGCAATAGTTAAAAATAATTAACAACTCACCAGGTAAGATTTTTCTTTTTATTTTGCACATGTCGTATAGATGAACCTATTGGGAGACTCCTAATGGAGTCTTAAATTGTTCCAAAAGAAAAGTTCTAAGATCATCCCAATAGGAAAATCTATAAGACATGAGAAATAATTGCAAAAAAAAAAAAAAAAATATATAAAGAACTTCAACACCTTTAAATAAAGAACCATATATAAATTACGTACCTGTAGAAAACACATACTAAAGTCCATTTTCTCCCCTCAGGTAGCAATCGTTGTGTGCAAGAAGCAATCCCAGGCAAACGTGTACGCAGGAATCCACTCGAGAGCGGACTCGACCACGTACAATTTACCCGAGCGCCCTGCGTACCGGTTTTGCCAGCGCACAGAATCGCACCAGATGCTACCTGGTTTTTTTTTATATAATTAAATATATATCAATCACATCATATACAAATCTACGATTCATTCATATATTTATGATTGATATATAAATACATCAATTTTGTATAAGCGAAAATACGCTTATACACTCGTCATCAAATGGATAAGACGGAGTGAAAGTTTTATCTACGACAACAAAACTCATCACTTCAAATTGCGTTATTGAAGCTGTACAATTTGGGATATTTTTGTTCAACCACCGTTGGAAAAATCGCGGACTCTCCATGAATTGCGGTATATCAAGAACCGTAGAGAAGTCTTCATCATCTCATCTTTAATACCTACAACAAATCTATGTAATGAAACATGAAATGTACTGTAAGTGATTTATTTTATTTATCTATATGATCCATATACATTATCCTGTGCTGCAAATATCTACGAAAAAGAAAGTGTTATATTTACATCCTTATTTTGACCTATATTATAAAGTCGATTGAAAAATTAGAATATTATACTTACCAAGTGTTAATTAATCTGAAAAAAAAAAAGAAAAAACCTAAAAAGAAAAAGAAAGTTATAAACTGTTATACTTATGGGTGAATTTGAATTTGCCTAGAATGAAAAAGAGAATATAATTTGAATATTAATGAAATAAGAAAATATATAGTGAGAATTCAGTAATTAAAATCACTAAACTCAATCACTATTAAACGTTTTAGTAAACGATTACCTACATTTGAAGTAAATCACGAATTTTGTTTTGGTCAGGACATTCTGTTCGTCCATCTTTGATTTTGATTTGAATTTTGTTGAAAACATTAAGTGCTTAGTAAAAATAAAATAAAATTTTAGTTTCATTAAATGATAACTACTAAGACACTCTAACATTCACTTCACGTTATTTATTTTTGTTTATTTTGAATTTTAGTAACGATTAGTTACAAATGTTTGTTTCTTTTGTACCTAGGTACATACAAATTATGAATGTCATTTTTTATTGTATTTGAAATAGTCAACTGACTTTCTTAAGAGAGATTTTCTCGAAATAAAGATTATATGAAATTGAATACTCCATGTATACACTACTAGTGTCTTAATGTAAAGTACATGCAAACGAATATTATCAAGTGTAAAGGAATTAATTTCAAAAGTTCGAAAAGCAAATTACTAGTTACAATTCGAAAATACTTACGGCAATTCTTCTTTACACTTATGTGTGTATTCGTCTACAAAATAGAAAAGAAAGCATAGAAGATTTAAGTGACAAACTATTGGTGATTTTGTTTAGTTACCTTTGAAGATTTATATTATCCGATACTCAGCAGTAGTAGTCGAGTGCCTCCGTCTTAAGGTACTTACCTACGGTTGTACCTAGTTGCATACGGTCGAATTAAAATTTAATTTCGTTTTCGCTCAATCCGGTTGGAGATTTTATTTAATAAAGTACCTGTAAAGTAAAAGATAAAGCTGAAACGAAAAATAAAATAAAGATGGTTTATAATTTAATATATACCATAACTCGTTGAATACTTACTCACTTGGAGATTTTTTTTTTTATTATCACGTCGCTGATCTATACGATCCAAAACTTTTTTTGTTATTTCAGTTATTTCACGGATATTTTTTTTTGTTACTCACTGCTAATTACTCACGTCGGTTGACAATTTTTTTTGTGTTTGTCTTATTTATTTTTTTTTATTTTTTTGATCACTACTACGAACTTGCTACAGCATATCGTATGAAGCTGTGGATCCATCTTTGAGTGTATGGAAACTTTGTAAACGAAGTTACTGAACTTTGTTTCAAAACTTTGAGTACTTCTAACTAAAACTAAAACAAACAGAAGTACCTACACTTGAAATAAAAACCCCAACACCTTACCAATCTTACCTTTTTAAGAACCCATTCTGTCTTCGAAAACAACCCCGAATATTTTTTTAGTCCATGATTTTTTTTTATTACCACTGACAGGGTGCACCTTTTCTGTAGGTATTGTAGAAACTTCTTAAAATATATTTTTATAAATTTTAACATATTATATTTTTTTAAATGATTTAAATAAACCTTATTTCACAGGTCATCGTAATTTAAATACCTATTTTTAATTTCGCGTCGAGTTGATCCTCTGTTTTTGATCTATCTCGAATTTTTGATTTTTGGTTGTCTTCTGGGAAAATTGTGGGAGTGTATTCTACACTTTAAATTCTGTATTTCTTTCATTTTTGTGACAAGGGAAATTTTCTGGGAAATTTTTATGGAGACTTTTCTTTTATGAAAGTGAGTCAACACATTTTTGGTAGCTGATCACTTGTCGTGTCGCTTCGTTTTGTTTGTGTCCGCGAGTCAGAACGAGCATTTATCACTTCGTGACGCCTAGATCGTTCGTCATTATCCATTACTGGGGTAACTCGTCATTCTACGTAGTGATAAATCATCTGTTCAGTTGTCCGATTAGTATATAGAACCGCGAAGCGTTTAGTATAACTTTTAGATTACTAGTCGAAGTAATCTAACGTCGCGAAAGAGGGGTGAATCGTATCACTACCTACCCACTCAGTTCATTCATTTGAATTGAATTTACGTTAATGAATTGAAGTTAGAGTAAACTATCTTCATAATCACTTATAGTTCACTTTGTCTTTCGAAATCTCGTAGACGTTATTTTCCGATTGAATTAAAGTAACTTTAAATTAAATTTTGATTTTTGAGCCTAGTAATTGAAATTCGAAAAGTTTGAAATCAGTACCTAGGTAATAATTCAGTTAGCTATTAGTTTTTTTTTGCTGATAAGATGAAAGTAATCAAGAATAATTTTTATGAAGATTAGTAAAGTTAGTTGAAGCTTAGATTAAATTAATAAGAAGATTATTTTTATTAAGAAATGTTAGTATTAAGCTTATTTGAATAAATATTGTGGTTAAGGCCAAAGATAATTTGAGTCTTTGATTTAAATAGTTTTTTGTTGATTTGAAGAAGCAGTAATTTCTATGGGAAGATTTTCTTTTCTTTCATTTAGGTTCAGGCTCGGACATTAATTAGCAAGATGAAATGCTAGATTAATAGGTAGAAGGGTCGCGGCTGGAGCTGTCGTTTTCCATATGTGATCCATCATCATCGTCAATCATTAAGCGGAAGGTTTAGGCCTTCCGTCTTCAATGAGGGAGTTCCAGAACCAAAGTTAAATGCAACCTGGAACCGTATGGGTGATATTTATAGAGGTCATTTCGGTGATTTTTATGATTATCCTAGGTAGGGAAGATAAGCATAGAGGGGATTCAACAACACCTGAATTCCCCCAACTAATTCGCAGAACCTTACGGATGGCGAAGAGAAGTTAGATAGGTTGAGTAAGGTCAGCCTATGGTAGCATCTACACCTAAGCTACTGTCGTATGACTTGTCCGTGGTCTCTCTTTCAAGTTTTTCTCTCTGTTCGATGTTACCTTCGGGTCCAAAAAGCAAAATATAATCTAATAAGTTACTTCCATCTATACTTCAGGTCTGAAACATGTGACACCGGTCGCATTCGAATTGCAAGATCCTACCCCACAACTCGGCGAGCTAAGCAATGGCAACGAGCAGACCTGGTGCAATGGTAGAATGACGACCACCCTGAATTCCGGGGCATGGACGTGCCTAGGTCTAAGTAGAGGCAAGGGTACTATATGTCTTTAGGAAATCAGGTGTAGGATCCTTCAGTAGGAGGTTGACCCAACCTGAATAATTTTTGAATGATACAGTGGGGTTCTTTTATGAAATCCAGAGGGGATGCGAACCCTTCTCAAAACTTTTTCTAATAACGTTCAAGAGTTACGTCAGGTCATCAGCATCCTTAATAGAATACTTTTCTTTTGATAATCTTTTCGTCTCAATTCACCGATAATAGATTTAATAGTTCAAAGTTGTCTGTTGAACGAATAGAACATTTTCGGTTGGTAAAAAGGAATCCTGATCAGACGTAAGGTCAAGGTTTCTGGTGTCTGAGAAATCGCATATATTTCATCTACATATGTCGGTGATTTCATCGGACGAAGGGGAGATTTAAGAATCTCAGGTCTATACAACAATATGTGGCTGATATTGAGGCTTAAAATTCTGATCATCTTTCTCTTCCGTCGATGAACTTCACCAAAAATTTTTTGTACGATCCTACCCGCTAATGGTAGCCGAATAAGATCCCCACTAGCTTTTTCAATACTGGTGATACCTACGTTTCGTTTTCTCTGGTTGTAGATAATGAGAGTGTTGGCAGTGTTGGGTATCATTGGAAGTCAAACCAGGAAGTTGATTCTAGTGGAGACTATTTAAACGGCCCTTTTAATAGCGGATATATTTTTTCCATTACTAAAGCAACACAACATCTTCATCATCATCATCAGCATCATATCATTTGATTGAAAGATTAACAATTTAATAACAATATTTCTTCTCCTATAGAAAAAAAATATAAAAAAATTCTTAATCAAAGTTTTCTTTCGTTTGATAAAAAGAATTTCAATCTTTCACAATGTGTTGCAAGGTAATGGAAGAAATATTTTTTTTTTGTCCGTTACAAATGGCGCTCAAACGTGTGGGGCCCGAAGGAGTTTAGATGTTGTATTAGTTAGAGGAATTTGAAAGAGATTCAGTTAAGATTTAGTACATGTTCAAGATTTTCTAATCGAGAACGTGTGAAGTTTTGGTTTTCTTGTAGTTGAGAATGTTTTGTTGAGATTTTACATCGGGAGGTGAGTGACTTATGTGTCGGCCGATGAGTGGTGATCTTTCCTATTCATGTCCGTTTGCGACAACCAGATCATACATCCTTTCACTCTCGCAAAAGTTAATTCGATCCATTTTTGTGGATAACTCTCAGTCTGATGTCCGGATTGGCTAGTTGAAGCCAGTCGCTGTAGCTTTGGAGAGCAGTTGTTCAATTTTTTTTTGTTCGAAGTCTTTAGAAGATAAAGTGTTAGTTTCTTCGACCGGGTGAGTGGTTGAAGTTGTTCCTACTCAGGTCTGTAGCGAAGAACAATTATGCTTTAATCGAAGTAAAAGACACACCAACTCAAGAGATAGAACCATACCAATTTTTAAAATATCAACTTTTATTGTAGAATCTTTATTTTTGTTGTATTGAGTAGTATCTTGAAGTGGTTTGAAAGGAGATCTTAACCTACTGTCCACTAGGCAACGATGTCTTCTTACCTAGGTTTGTAGCTGTAGCGTAGATCAATTTTCGAATCATGGATAGGTAATTTTTAGATGCAGTGAATAAGTCATGCGATCTAAAATGGAATTGATTGAAAAATCAAAAATTTTTTTTTAGGCGATGATGTTGGAGTTACGGTAGACGATGGTTTTCTAGTCGCGACTCCGAGCCTGGAATGTATAGAGAAGAGTTAGAAAGAAAGAAGTTAGTTTTTGACAGGATAGTTTTGTTGAAATATTGAAGAATTTTGAAATTAAGTTTTGCCTGGTGGCCATAAATTTAGTTTTTCTAAAAATTTAGAAGTAAAGATTTTTAGAATTTGCCTGGTGGCGTTTTTGAATTAGCAATTCTTGCAAATCTTCGTTTAGATTTGAGAATTGGAGTGCCTGGTGGCAATAGAAGTAGCAATTTCTGCAAATCTTTGTTTAGGTTTGGAAATTGGAGTGCCTGGTGGCGACTGGAGTGCCTGGTGGCGATAAAGCAACACGTTCTTTTGGTTGCAGTTTATAGATTTTGCCAAGTAGTTTTGGAAAATTCTAGTTTGTTGGTCAGAAGTTGGAGAGGATCACTTCTGAAGTTTTGAGTTAGTTGGTCAGAAGTTGGAGAGGATCACTTCTGAAGTTTGTAGTTTAGTTTTTTTTTGCAGATAATTTATTTAGTCAAAAAAATCTGGAAAGTCAGGAGGGGAAGAGAATTGCTCCTGAGGTTTCCAGCCTTTTTTGAAGTTTTTGGAGTTTTTAGAGGGTTTACCCTATAAAGGAAATTAGGTTAAGTTAGTTTATAAGTTAGGTTTAGAAAAGTAGTTCTAGGAAAAAGTAGATTTAGTTAATATAGTAGCGTAGGATTAGTTTGAATTCATTTTTTTTTAATAGGTTCTTTGGCAAAACAATCATTTGTTTTGAAAACATCTTTATTAAATCTTCATCTTCTTATTATTATCTAAATATCAAATAATATCAGTCTAAGCGGGTAAAGTCGTTCAGTCTTATGGGAGGAAGAAAAGACAAACTCACTACCGCTGAAAAACAAAAGAAGAAGAATCCGCGGAACCCTAGCACTCCAGGAGATCATCTTACCAGATATAAAAAGGCGTTAAATCCAGCACGCGATCTGACAATGGAAGCTGGAGAAGCTGTAGACGTAAGCCAGATGGAAGAAATTCCAGGTACGTCACAAGAACATCATGTGATTGATGAAAGTCCACGAATAGTGGAGGAGAATAGACCATCCACCCCGGAGGCACTAAGGCAACGCAGACTTGATTTTTCACCTACGCGAGAAGACCAGATGCAGCAATATATCAAGGAGGTAGCATTAGCTACAATTGGGTTCAGCCGAGCTGAAGATAGGAAGAATTTGCAGGAAACTTTAGCGGCTAGTCAAACACAAATGTTGGATAAAGTCAACGAAGCAATTCGGACGGCATTGGCGATAAGCACGCAAAATACGCAACCTTCCAGACCGGCAATGAATCTGTGTGAGCAACCCACTCCAAGAATATATGCTACAGAACGAGAACCACCGATAATCAGACATATACCTGACACACCGAATTTTCCACGAGATCTTCCTAGACACCCAGGAACTTTTAGAGCAGAAGCAGCAAGAACTCAGGGAGTCGACTTTTACGAGAGATTGGATCGAATGACGTTCGAAAATCCTTCGGGACATGACCGAACCAGAATGCCATCACCGTCACCAGCAGGCTCGTACTCGCGTTTTCCACATTATCATAAGTGGGGAGTCAAATTTAACGCGAAGAATATGACAGTTGACGAGTTCTTGTTTCGCTTAGAACGAGTCAAGGATAGCTACAATGTTTCATGGGAAGAGGTCGTAGCAAATTTCCACCACTTCATAAGCGGAGCTGTAGAAACATGGTTTTGGATGTGGCTGAAAGAACATCCACACTCATCTTGGGGATCCCTACGTTTGGGCCTCATAGAGCAATACCGTGGTCTAGAAACAGATTCAGAGCTCACTCGTCAAATGGCTGAACGGAAACAATTGCCTGGAGAGAGCTTTGATACGTTTTATGAAGACATATTGAGGATAAACTCCCGAATGCGTACACCTCGACCAAATCAGGAGATCGTGGAAATTGTTAAGCAGAACGTGAAGAGGAGGATGGGTGAATTGCTACTTACGAGCAAGGTCAGTAAATTGTCGGAGTTAGTGCACACCTGCCGAGAGATGGAGAAGTTCTTGAATCACTATGATCCAAACCGCTCTCGAGCACCTCCACCATATATCGCACAGGCAAGAAAGCAGGTCAGTGAAATTGAAGTTCAGACGGTAGAGACTACTTCTCCAGAATTTTCGAACGCTATCGAAGCTTATAACCCAAATTTTAAACGCGAGAGTAAACCTAATTTCAACCCAGACAACTTAAAATGTTGGAATTGTCGAAAGACAGGTCACTCGTTTCGCGATTGCACTGATACACAGCGAAGACTGTTTTGTTACAAATGTGGATTACCTGAAACTGTGACACCCAATTGTCGTATTTGTTCGGGAAACTCACAACGGAGCCAGCTCTCATCCGAGAGGGATCTGGTACGGACGGGGGACTCGGAGAGTCCGTTGTAAAAGATAAGAACACTGAGAAAATTACCATTCTGAAAAACCCTAATTTGAATAAAACCATCAATAATGAATTACTTACCTTACCTTCAAAAATACCTAATTTAAGACATCTTAAACCTTTGCATGTTAGACAAGTTGAATATGATCTAGTTAGACGAAGAATTTATACTTACCCTAAACACCAAAAGAAAATTGAAAAACTAAGAAATCGTTTCAATCAAAAGCGAATAACTTTTAGAAATATAGCAGCCACCAGAATAGCAGTTAATTCGGGCGATCCTCGTCCATATGTCGAAGTTAACTTCTTTGACAAAAACTGGTTAGGTTTACTGGACTCGGGTGCCAGTGTCAGCTGTCTCGGGAAAGGAGCAGTTGAATATATAGAGAAATCGAACATCCCATATAAAAAATTCACTACCGACATTTCTACGGCCGATGGTCGAAAACAGCCAGTGACTGGAGTAATAAAGGCAAAAATTCAGTTTAATGATAAACTTTTATCTATGGATTTATACCTAGTGCCTACTCTTTCACAGGAGTTGTATTTAGGAGTAGATTTTTGGGCTCTGTTCAAGATAGCACCGAATATTATCTCTTCAATTAGTTCCGTTTCAGAGGCAATTTCCGAACCGCCAAAAATTACGGAATGCAATCTGACACCTGAGGAGTCAGATATGTTAAAGGAAGTAGTAAAGTCATTTCCATCTTTCGCTTTGAAAGGACTCGGAAGGACTCACCTGTTAGAGCATAGTATCGATACGGGAGACGCTGAACCAATTAAGCAACGTCACTATCCCATATCGCCAGCAGTACAAAGCCTAGTTTACGCGGAATTGGACCGCATGCTTTCTTTGGGTGTGATCGAAGAAAGTGCAAGCGCATGGTCCTCACCTGTGGTTTTGGTGAGGAAGCCGGGAAAAAATCGCCTGTGCTTGGACTTTCGGAAGGTCAACAGTGTTACCAAGAAGAACGCGAGTCCAATCGCGCATATTGAAGGACTGCTTGCACGACTTTCAGAAACACGTTTCATTTCGAGCGTAGATCTGAAAGATGCGTACTGGCAGGTACCCCTGGAGAAAAACTCACGGGAGAAGACGGCGTTTACTGTCCCCAATCGACCACTATACCAATTTAAGGTGATGCCTTTCGGTCTTTCAAATGCAGCACAGACTTTAACCTACCTCATGAATAAAGTAATTCCTCCAAGCTTACGTGAAAACGTATTCATCTACTTAGACGATCTACTAGTAGTATCATCATCGTTCAAAGAACACATTGCAATTTTAAAAATAGTAAGTAAACGACTACTGGAAGCAGGACTCACGATAAATGTCGAAAAGTCCCGATTCTGCTTCCAGGAGTTACAGTATTTGGGATATGTTGTCGGACAAGGCTGCCTGAAAGCTGATCCTGGCAAAATATCAGCAATTGTTGATTTCCCGGTGCCAACCACAGTCCGTCAAGTCAGGCGATTCTTAGGAATGGCCGGTTGGTACCGTAGGTTCATAGAGAATTTTTCAGGAGTAGCTGGTCCAATGTCCGACACATTGAAGAAGGGAGTAAAATTTGAATTCGGCGAAGAGGCCATGAATGCTTTTAACAAAATCAAAACAGCATTAACTTCTGCACCAGTACTTCGCAACCCCGATTTCAGCAAGCCATTTATTATCCTTTGTGATGCTTCCGCTACTGGAATCGGGTGTGTTTTATGCCAAAAAGACGAGTCTGGGGCAGAATTACCGATATATTACTACTCCCAAAAGTTGAATTCGGCGCAAAGAAATTATACAGTCACAGAACGTGAGTGTTTGGCTGCCGTAAAGGGGATTCACAAGTTTAGACCATATATCGAAGGATATAGGTTTACAGTCATAACTGATCATGCGAGCTTGAAGTGGCTCATGAGTCTGAAGGACCCAACCGGCAGGTTAGCTCGATGGAGTCTCAAACTCCAAGGGTTTGATTTTGAGGTTCTTCACAGACGTGGAACTTTGAACGTTCTGCCAGATGCTCTATCTCGCATTTATGAAGTAGAGGCAATAACGACAAAGGTTTCCGCGCCTGTATTAACTTCAGCAAACCCGTCTGAAGTGTTACATGTAGATTTAAAGGATCCGGCCTTTCAGTCGGAAGAATACCTTCAAATCGCTGAACATATCAGTAAAAATAAAGAACAACTTCCAGACCTACAGGTATCTGAAAATTTTATATACAAGAAGGTCCGACATGTTACAGGCAATCCAATCCAGGATGACGAGTCTTGGAAACTTTGGATTCCATCGAGTCTGGCTGAAAGGTTGATCAATCAGTCTCATTGTCCACCCAGAGCTGCGCATGGCGGTGTGGCTAAAACTTTGTATCGCTTACGACAACGGTTTTATTGGCCAGGTATGGCTACACAAGTAAAAGCATTTATAGGTAACTGCGATATCTGCAAGATGGTCAAGGCACCTAACATCACTTTAAGAAACGAAATGGGTAAAGCTTTCGAGGTCGAAAGACCCTTCCAACACGTCTATGTGGACTTTCTAGGACCATACCCACGTTCTAGAAGAGGTAATACGTTCATAGTGATAGCATTGGATCAGCTTACTAAATTTGTTTTAATTAAACCTCTGAAAAAAGCAAATACCAACGAACTTATCAAATTCTTAGCTGATGAAATATTCTTATTATTTGGGGTACCCGAAACATTATTATCAGATAACGGTTCTCAGTTCTTGAGCAACGACTTCAAGAAATTTTTAGGTAACTTCGGCGTTTCGCACGTCAAAACGGCTGCATATGCTCCTCAAGCAAATGCGAGCGAGAGAGTCAATCGGTCAATCTTGAGCTCCATAAGAGCATACATCGATGAAAATCAATACGACTGGGATGCCAATTTGACATCCATAGGTAGTGCTTTACGCACCACTATACACTCAGTAATAGGTATGTCCCCATATGAGGCACTTTTTGGACAGCGTATGGTGGAACATGGCGAAGACTATAAGCTACTCAAGAAATTAGGAGGATTGAATCAATCCGAAATAGACTGGATACCCAAAACCGCCAAAATGAACATAGTTCACAACTATTTAAAAACGGCGTTAAACTTAGCTCATGAACAATACGAGAAAGTTTATAACCTCCGGAGTAGAACGGTCAAATACGACATTGGTGACACAGTTTTCAGAAGGAACTTCACACTAAGTGACGCGACGAAGCACAAAAACGCAAAGCTTTGTCCGAAATTCATTAAGGCTTCAATCATAAAAATCATCGGAAATAACTTATACAAAACCAAAGACGAGCACGGTTTTGAAACTGTAGTTCATACAAAGGATTTGCGGAAATAGAAATAGTAACATAGTAAAGTAGATTAGGCGCCGGCAGGTCAGCTGAGCATGAGACACAGCGGGTCGTGGGTGTTTATCTAACATAGTAGAGATAGTAAAGAGTGAAATATCAGAGACAGTATTAAATATGGCTCCTTTCCTCTTTCGTTGAACAGGCTTACGCTCTATTAAACGAATGAGTTTTGTAGGGAGACCATTTCTTTTGCCTATCTGTTAAGCAAATAACCTACAGAAAATATGTTAACCACTTTAACATAAATACATACGTATTTTATACCACTTCCCACCCTTGTCTCAAATACCTACCAAATTTACAAATTTCCATCCACTAAACAAATTACATCTTCTTTTCAGTATGTATCAAGACCCCATAAGCAACATCCAAACACAACCCAACTTTCAAAAACCATTCGCAACATTTTGTAGCAAGATACAAATTATTTTGAATCCACCTTGTTGGATACATAAACTAAATTCATTCAAGAAATGAGCTTACAAGCAAA
This sequence comes from Baccha elongata, assembly GCA_951217065.1. Lineage (NCBI taxonomy): Eukaryota > Metazoa > Arthropoda > Insecta > Diptera > Syrphidae > Baccha > Baccha elongata. The sequence continues at coordinate 251,271,814 of OX578272.1, forward strand.
ATCAACGCCCTCTAGTAAGAAATAGAGAAGTATTTTATCACATCTGAAAGTTATTCATGAAAATGAAACAGATGGGGAAAGAAGCTTTTGCCGCCATAAAATCAACCTCCACCAAATGAGCGCGAATGTATGTTGAAAGTTGAGGTTAAGTCTGAACCAATAGGAAGAGTAACCTATGACGACGTCACAACGCAGAGTACTTAGAAACGATATAGAAAGCAAATGGACCACTCCGAAGTTAAAAGTGAAGAAGTATAAAATTCCACAACTAGAGTCATGACTGCAGAAACAAATTCAAGAAAATTTATCAACCTAATGAAATAGATAGGTAAATAAGAAATGTTATACAAAAAGAGAAATAAACCAATGTTCAATAATGTATTCAGAATCGCATCAACAAAATTTTCATTTACAATAAGGTTAATGAGTTAGTCAAGTTAAGTTGTCACTGACAGAGGTCAAAAGTTCTCTTAACGAGAAGTAGTCTATATGAGAAATATTTAGGGCAACAATTAGTAGTTAAAGATTTGAAGAGTGTAGTAAACAATATTAAGTATTGGATTAAATTCTCAAACGCTATACATTCTTACAACGCGACTTTCATACAAACAACCAGACGACTTTTCATAAACTTTTCAATTGTCAAAATTATTTTGAACAGATTGACAGCAAACTTTTAATCTCAAAACACATACTTACCTCTATACTCACCAATTTATTAAACGACAAGACCATGACGAACACTTACCTTTTCATCAGTAGGTTCAAATAAAATTTGAACACATACAATGAAAAATTGACATCAAAAATGTTAAATAATAATCCCACACGGATAGCTACCAAAAACCATACTTACCCATACTGACAGAATAACGATGAAAAGTAAACTAAATAACAAACGATAAACATTACTAGACATATATATACTTACCGAACTGAAAATTAACCCAGATTAAAATACGTACCTCAAGATACTTACTTCACCTAAAAGTAAACCTGATTAAAAATACTTACCCTAGAATACTCACCATATAAATATACTCTACTTACCTCGAAGAGGAATATAAAATCCGTCAGTAGATTTACTAAAAATAATTGTCATTATATATTCTAAGTTAGAAATTTGGTAGTCCAAACAAAAGATGTACAACTCAAATCAATCTCGATCTGAACATACTTCAATTACGACGCGACCGTAGCGTAACATAAGAAGATGAAATGAATCGAGAAAGGAATACTAAGTTGGCTTCCTCAAGCCCCAATCGACCAATCAGAAAAATACACGTTGGCAGTTTTACCCCTACTCAAAGTTTCAAAATAGGTACGGGTGAAATGAAACGATAACGCGACGTAAGGCAGAAAAATAGTAGCATTAGCAAATTCTTTTTCGTTTGAGCAGTCCAGAAGTTAACTCCGCTGCAAAAATTTTAAGAAATATTTAATAAAAAGTTTAAGTACGTCGTATAGAATATTGAGAATATAAAGATAAAAGCCGAAGGAATTACCAGAATAAATAATTACTACAAAAAAAGTAAGTTTAAAAGAAATTTTTAAAGAATAAAAAAATTCCATGTGATTAGCCAGGAATTGAAAAGCCACAATTTATTCGAAATTTTAGAGAATTCCATGGCGGATAGGCAGGAAAACCCCTTCAATCCAAAAATCATTTGCGTCAGGGACATAAACGGGGGCGAAGATCAGCATTTTATGTATACTGAAAGTGCCCCTGAGTCACCGAAAGCTGTGCGCAAGATTTTTACAAACGGCAACAATTTTGTCATCTCAAGAAAAGCCAGTAATATACATCTTAAACCAGCGGGATTCTCGGATGAGGATTTCCTAGAAACCAAGCAATAGTTAAAAATAATTAACAACTCACCAGGTAAGATTTTTCTTTTTATTTTGCACATGTCGTATAGATGAACCTATTGGGAGACTCCTAATGGAGTCTTAAATTGTTCCAAAAGAAAAGTTCTAAGATCATCCCAATAGGAAAATCTATAAGACATGAGAAATAATTGCAAAAAAAAAAAAAAAAATATATAAAGAACTTCAACACCTTTAAATAAAGAACCATATATAAATTACGTACCTGTAGAAAACACATACTAAAGTCCATTTTCTCCCCTCAGGTAGCAATCGTTGTGTGCAAGAAGCAATCCCAGGCAAACGTGTACGCAGGAATCCACTCGAGAGCGGACTCGACCACGTACAATTTACCCGAGCGCCCTGCGTACCGGTTTTGCCAGCGCACAGAATCGCACCAGATGCTACCTGGTTTTTTTTTATATAATTAAATATATATCAATCACATCATATACAAATCTACGATTCATTCATATATTTATGATTGATATATAAATACATCAATTTTGTATAAGCGAAAATACGCTTATACACTCGTCATCAAATGGATAAGACGGAGTGAAAGTTTTATCTACGACAACAAAACTCATCACTTCAAATTGCGTTATTGAAGCTGTACAATTTGGGATATTTTTGTTCAACCACCGTTGGAAAAATCGCGGACTCTCCATGAATTGCGGTATATCAAGAACCGTAGAGAAGTCTTCATCATCTCATCTTTAATACCTACAACAAATCTATGTAATGAAACATGAAATGTACTGTAAGTGATTTATTTTATTTATCTATATGATCCATATACATTATCCTGTGCTGCAAATATCTACGAAAAAGAAAGTGTTATATTTACATCCTTATTTTGACCTATATTATAAAGTCGATTGAAAAATTAGAATATTATACTTACCAAGTGTTAATTAATCTGAAAAAAAAAAAGAAAAAACCTAAAAAGAAAAAGAAAGTTATAAACTGTTATACTTATGGGTGAATTTGAATTTGCCTAGAATGAAAAAGAGAATATAATTTGAATATTAATGAAATAAGAAAATATATAGTGAGAATTCAGTAATTAAAATCACTAAACTCAATCACTATTAAACGTTTTAGTAAACGATTACCTACATTTGAAGTAAATCACGAATTTTGTTTTGGTCAGGACATTCTGTTCGTCCATCTTTGATTTTGATTTGAATTTTGTTGAAAACATTAAGTGCTTAGTAAAAATAAAATAAAATTTTAGTTTCATTAAATGATAACTACTAAGACACTCTAACATTCACTTCACGTTATTTATTTTTGTTTATTTTGAATTTTAGTAACGATTAGTTACAAATGTTTGTTTCTTTTGTACCTAGGTACATACAAATTATGAATGTCATTTTTTATTGTATTTGAAATAGTCAACTGACTTTCTTAAGAGAGATTTTCTCGAAATAAAGATTATATGAAATTGAATACTCCATGTATACACTACTAGTGTCTTAATGTAAAGTACATGCAAACGAATATTATCAAGTGTAAAGGAATTAATTTCAAAAGTTCGAAAAGCAAATTACTAGTTACAATTCGAAAATACTTACGGCAATTCTTCTTTACACTTATGTGTGTATTCGTCTACAAAATAGAAAAGAAAGCATAGAAGATTTAAGTGACAAACTATTGGTGATTTTGTTTAGTTACCTTTGAAGATTTATATTATCCGATACTCAGCAGTAGTAGTCGAGTGCCTCCGTCTTAAGGTACTTACCTACGGTTGTACCTAGTTGCATACGGTCGAATTAAAATTTAATTTCGTTTTCGCTCAATCCGGTTGGAGATTTTATTTAATAAAGTACCTGTAAAGTAAAAGATAAAGCTGAAACGAAAAATAAAATAAAGATGGTTTATAATTTAATATATACCATAACTCGTTGAATACTTACTCACTTGGAGATTTTTTTTTTTATTATCACGTCGCTGATCTATACGATCCAAAACTTTTTTTGTTATTTCAGTTATTTCACGGATATTTTTTTTTGTTACTCACTGCTAATTACTCACGTCGGTTGACAATTTTTTTTGTGTTTGTCTTATTTATTTTTTTTTATTTTTTTGATCACTACTACGAACTTGCTACAGCATATCGTATGAAGCTGTGGATCCATCTTTGAGTGTATGGAAACTTTGTAAACGAAGTTACTGAACTTTGTTTCAAAACTTTGAGTACTTCTAACTAAAACTAAAACAAACAGAAGTACCTACACTTGAAATAAAAACCCCAACACCTTACCAATCTTACCTTTTTAAGAACCCATTCTGTCTTCGAAAACAACCCCGAATATTTTTTTAGTCCATGATTTTTTTTTATTACCACTGACAGGGTGCACCTTTTCTGTAGGTATTGTAGAAACTTCTTAAAATATATTTTTATAAATTTTAACATATTATATTTTTTTAAATGATTTAAATAAACCTTATTTCACAGGTCATCGTAATTTAAATACCTATTTTTAATTTCGCGTCGAGTTGATCCTCTGTTTTTGATCTATCTCGAATTTTTGATTTTTGGTTGTCTTCTGGGAAAATTGTGGGAGTGTATTCTACACTTTAAATTCTGTATTTCTTTCATTTTTGTGACAAGGGAAATTTTCTGGGAAATTTTTATGGAGACTTTTCTTTTATGAAAGTGAGTCAACACATTTTTGGTAGCTGATCACTTGTCGTGTCGCTTCGTTTTGTTTGTGTCCGCGAGTCAGAACGAGCATTTATCACTTCGTGACGCCTAGATCGTTCGTCATTATCCATTACTGGGGTAACTCGTCATTCTACGTAGTGATAAATCATCTGTTCAGTTGTCCGATTAGTATATAGAACCGCGAAGCGTTTAGTATAACTTTTAGATTACTAGTCGAAGTAATCTAACGTCGCGAAAGAGGGGTGAATCGTATCACTACCTACCCACTCAGTTCATTCATTTGAATTGAATTTACGTTAATGAATTGAAGTTAGAGTAAACTATCTTCATAATCACTTATAGTTCACTTTGTCTTTCGAAATCTCGTAGACGTTATTTTCCGATTGAATTAAAGTAACTTTAAATTAAATTTTGATTTTTGAGCCTAGTAATTGAAATTCGAAAAGTTTGAAATCAGTACCTAGGTAATAATTCAGTTAGCTATTAGTTTTTTTTTGCTGATAAGATGAAAGTAATCAAGAATAATTTTTATGAAGATTAGTAAAGTTAGTTGAAGCTTAGATTAAATTAATAAGAAGATTATTTTTATTAAGAAATGTTAGTATTAAGCTTATTTGAATAAATATTGTGGTTAAGGCCAAAGATAATTTGAGTCTTTGATTTAAATAGTTTTTTGTTGATTTGAAGAAGCAGTAATTTCTATGGGAAGATTTTCTTTTCTTTCATTTAGGTTCAGGCTCGGACATTAATTAGCAAGATGAAATGCTAGATTAATAGGTAGAAGGGTCGCGGCTGGAGCTGTCGTTTTCCATATGTGATCCATCATCATCGTCAATCATTAAGCGGAAGGTTTAGGCCTTCCGTCTTCAATGAGGGAGTTCCAGAACCAAAGTTAAATGCAACCTGGAACCGTATGGGTGATATTTATAGAGGTCATTTCGGTGATTTTTATGATTATCCTAGGTAGGGAAGATAAGCATAGAGGGGATTCAACAACACCTGAATTCCCCCAACTAATTCGCAGAACCTTACGGATGGCGAAGAGAAGTTAGATAGGTTGAGTAAGGTCAGCCTATGGTAGCATCTACACCTAAGCTACTGTCGTATGACTTGTCCGTGGTCTCTCTTTCAAGTTTTTCTCTCTGTTCGATGTTACCTTCGGGTCCAAAAAGCAAAATATAATCTAATAAGTTACTTCCATCTATACTTCAGGTCTGAAACATGTGACACCGGTCGCATTCGAATTGCAAGATCCTACCCCACAACTCGGCGAGCTAAGCAATGGCAACGAGCAGACCTGGTGCAATGGTAGAATGACGACCACCCTGAATTCCGGGGCATGGACGTGCCTAGGTCTAAGTAGAGGCAAGGGTACTATATGTCTTTAGGAAATCAGGTGTAGGATCCTTCAGTAGGAGGTTGACCCAACCTGAATAATTTTTGAATGATACAGTGGGGTTCTTTTATGAAATCCAGAGGGGATGCGAACCCTTCTCAAAACTTTTTCTAATAACGTTCAAGAGTTACGTCAGGTCATCAGCATCCTTAATAGAATACTTTTCTTTTGATAATCTTTTCGTCTCAATTCACCGATAATAGATTTAATAGTTCAAAGTTGTCTGTTGAACGAATAGAACATTTTCGGTTGGTAAAAAGGAATCCTGATCAGACGTAAGGTCAAGGTTTCTGGTGTCTGAGAAATCGCATATATTTCATCTACATATGTCGGTGATTTCATCGGACGAAGGGGAGATTTAAGAATCTCAGGTCTATACAACAATATGTGGCTGATATTGAGGCTTAAAATTCTGATCATCTTTCTCTTCCGTCGATGAACTTCACCAAAAATTTTTTGTACGATCCTACCCGCTAATGGTAGCCGAATAAGATCCCCACTAGCTTTTTCAATACTGGTGATACCTACGTTTCGTTTTCTCTGGTTGTAGATAATGAGAGTGTTGGCAGTGTTGGGTATCATTGGAAGTCAAACCAGGAAGTTGATTCTAGTGGAGACTATTTAAACGGCCCTTTTAATAGCGGATATATTTTTTCCATTACTAAAGCAACACAACATCTTCATCATCATCATCAGCATCATATCATTTGATTGAAAGATTAACAATTTAATAACAATATTTCTTCTCCTATAGAAAAAAAATATAAAAAAATTCTTAATCAAAGTTTTCTTTCGTTTGATAAAAAGAATTTCAATCTTTCACAATGTGTTGCAAGGTAATGGAAGAAATATTTTTTTTTTGTCCGTTACAAATCTTCTTATGACTTTACCCCAACCAATGAGAAAAAGAGTGCAAGATGCTAACGTCACAAGTGAATATTACGTCACAAGTAAAACAACAACAAATTGAAAATGCCAAAGTGTCGTAATCTTGTATTCTTTCATTCATGCACTTTTACTATGCCGCGTCGGTGATGGCTACTCCCGTAAGAATAACCTACAACAAATTTTTGAATTTGAAAAACAGAAATTGGCAGGATAACACTTGTGTTGCGGCTCATGGTCGCGTCTTAGGTGATAATGTCGGTAATATGTAGTTAATTCATACTTCTTAAATATCAATAGTTTTATTAAAATGAGTGGTCTTATTCAATAGCAAAAAATATAATAGTCAAAGACATTTCAAGCATGACATATTCTTCCGCCATAGACTCTTTGAAAAAAAAAATGTTCTTGTAAGGCGCCTGAATTTTCTTCCCAGACTCTTTAGAAATAAAACAAAATCGGTTTTCAACATAATTGTTATAACCAAAATTTTATTTAACAAAATATTTATGATACCTTGTTTTGTCTGTATTCGTACAATCAGTAACCACCGGAAGTCTAATTGTTACATATTTGTGGCAGGTTTTTTTTTGTTGAATGGCCTTAAATGAACTCGAAAATTCTCTAAATAAAAACTAATATAATATTTTTTTTAGTTTTATTTTCTATTCTTACAAGGTAGAGGAGTAAACATTCACCGCATTATCGCCTCGATCGAATACGAGATTGTTCTTTTATTCTTGCAAATGAATTTATCAACTTTTGACTTTCAATTTTTTTATCTAAATACCTAAGAGCTAGGAACCTTCTAAAATAATTTAAACATAATTATTCGTCTTGTTAACTTTACGAAAATTATTATTTAAAAGAAAACCTTATCACCGAATTCAAGCACACGATATTCGTTCTTTTTTTTACATAAATTATTTCAGATAATGCCATAAGAACGGAGTACATGTCATTTGGTGGTCCACTTCATATTATGGTTTCTTATCATAAAATTTAGCAATAAAATTTTCTAAAAATAAAAAAAATTAAAATAGAAAAGAAATTCAAGACTGTGGCAATTTGGCTCAAATTAATTACAGTCAGTCGAATTTGAAAGAACTTTTAAGTTGTGCTGCGTCTTTATTATAAAAGTTATTAATTTGTTTGGATTTACAGATGTGAAATGATTCAATTCGACAAGAATAAATTATAAAAAAATAAAAGTTTGTTTCTTTTGCAAAAATTCAATACTAACGAAATTGGTAAGTTATAGTTTTAAAGTTTTCAAATGATTAAATTAAATTTAAGTTTTTCTTTACATCACCCGTTCGTGACCTCGATATTATAAACATCTAATAAAAATTATTTTTTTTTTGTTACTTTTCTTTGCAGGTTGATTTTAACAAAATGTATCGAATCATCATAAATTACAAAATGTTTCTCATCACACTGTTGATTAAGTTCTCATATTTTAATCATTCACAATCACTAAAATGCGAGAATTCCATTAATTCGGTGGAGTGCAATAAAAGAACAGAAGATGAAAATAACTATCAATTTTTCTGCGTTTGTGATTCAAAAACTATTATAAAAATGATCCAAAATGATCGTAACGGTGTAACAGTGAAAATTGATTGCTATGACAAAAATCCTAAATTCTAAGCTTACTGCCAAGAACTAACATAACTAATGTCTCTTTAATAAAATTTCGTTCTTGTCAATTTCCTAAGAATGAAACAATAATTAAAAAAGTTCTCAATGAAACGCTTGGAATCTATGAAGTGAGCGAGTTAGTTTTAGAAGATAGATTATTTAATAGCTCTCTATCGCATATAAACGTTCAAGGACTTGATCAAATCAATACATTAAGTTTTTATTTCAAAGACCTTATAAAATTGCCAAAAGATTTATTAAGCGATCTGCAACATTTAAAAAACTTAAAAATCCGATCATCTAGTTTACAGCTTCAAAATATTTCCGGAAGCATCTTCTCTCATCAGAGAATGCTGAAGCACTTAGATCTTTCAAAAAACAAATGAAATTTTATTAAAAAGGAAGATTTTAATGGATTGTCATCTTTAGAGGAACTCATTCTGGATCATAATGACATTCAGAGTTTCCAATCAAATGATGTGTTTGAACGATTGAGCAATTTATCTGTCATTAGAATGTATTATAATCCTTTCAAATCGTTACCAAAGGATCTATTTGCTAAAAATGTAAAACTTGTTTCATTTGGAATTGGAGGTGATCGACTGTCAAAGAATTATAGCACTTTGAAGAATTTTCCAGAAGGTTTGCTTAGCAATTTGCCACTGCTCAAGGAAGTCATCATAATGTCTTGTGGATTGGAATCCATTCCATTCGATTTATTTGCAAATTCAACAAATATTCAAAAAGTTTTCATTTCTGAAAACAACCTACCTACGATTCCATTGGAACTCTTTTCTGATCAAGAAAAGCTAATTCATCTAGATCTTAAGATAAACAAGATTCGTAAACTAATCGATGGATCATTTAATAACACAAGAAAGTTAGAAGAATTAGATTTATCTTTAAATAAGTTGGAATGTCTCTCCAGGTAAGTTTCTTTATATAAAATGTTTTTAAGTAAGGGACGGGAATTGATTAAAAAACATTTGATTTATAGTCAATATAGTTTATATAAGAGTATGTACATATATGTATTTTGTAGGCTTGTAATCCCTCTCCACATCATTGTGATAGTTCTGGGAAATTTTCAGTGACTCCTGCTGTGCTTCTAACATTTGTTTTGGCTTGCTCGTCCTTCGTACATATCCACGATCATCTGGACGTAGATTTTCGGAACCCCTCGTTGCCTCAGATTCCTGGTTGTCGATCGATTGCCTTTTCGAAATCAACAAACTCAGCATGCAAGTCGCCAGAGGAATCACGTTGTTCTTCTATTTTGGTTCTAACACTCTTACTTCACGTGTGTGGTTGATTTGCCCGAAACAAACCCGCACTTGTCATCATCGAGCTGTACTATTTTCGCAAACAGCCATTCAATACACGTTCAACGATCTTCACGGTGTATGACATCAGCTTGATTAAAAAATAGCTTTTTCCTTTTTTTAATTTTTTACCGCCGCGTTGACAACTCGCTGGATGTGAACATGGAATATGTATTTTTGGTATATTACAACGCGGCGTTAAAACGCGCTCTGTTTCTACGCTGGCAAAAAAACACAATTTTAAAGTTTATACATTTATTAACAAAAAACATCGAAAACTTACCTGAACAAGTTTGTCCGACCATAGGTTCATTTTTCCAAAAACCACCATGATAAATGTGTGATCCTACGTTCGCCTAACGGTATATTTTGATTTTGTTGAAGGGTATTTTGCATTTTGTAATTTGGGTAATTGATAATAAAACAAAATTCCTTGTTTTTAGTGTCCGACTAAACATTCGGCTTCGGCCAAATGAGGCCGAAGATTTTGCCGAAGAGGAATGTTCAATTCCCGTTAAAATATGCCACAAAAATGTTAAATTTCGACCTTTTTGAAGAATATATCAAATTTAATCCTATTGTTTACAATTAACGTAGATATTTTTTATTACCATTCCATTATAGATATATGTGGCATTATGTGGGTGCAGAATATTTCAAAACATTAATATTTTGGACCCAAAAATGGACATTTCCAAAAATAATTTGAATTTGGTTCATATTGCATTAGGAAAAGTTTTTCAGCAATGGGCCGTCATTTTATTATTTTATAACAGATTATTCCAAAGTTTTTTTTTCACTAAAATATTCTGGGGATATAACAAAGGTAGGGCTTGGTACATACTATGGTAATGATATTTTTGGTGTTCAAGTTGAAATTACGGTTATATTTTATAACAAAATATATTTTGTCAGAAGTAAAACAGCTTTTATTAAAGCTTTATAATTATCAATGTTTTAAAAATTATGAATATGTATTCTTAATTAAAAGGGATCGACTACATACAGAATATTAATATTTTGAAATATTCACCCATGTATATGTACTTGAAAAAAGTAGCAACGAAATATTTATTTGATCCTCCCACAAGTGTAGCAAGCGCTCACAAGTGTAGCAGTGCTGCTGGACAGGTTTATGCTCATAGGAGGTCTAATTTGAACTGAGAAAATGTTGACAAACTTTAATTCCTTGCCTATAATACCAAGTTTTATTTCAATTATTCAATAAACTTCACCATCTGTTATAAATTCACTATATCGACCCCAATTATTATTATAACGAGGACCGAGAGCCCACAGCGATTTTTGGTCGTGATTGACAAAACTCAATAAACTTGGAATTATTTGAAAGCATAGTTGTCTTTTTTAAAAGTCAACGTCTCTTAGTCTAAAGAGGTGTGTTTTTAAGAATGCATTTATTGCAACAATGCATTTTTTCTCTAGAGACAAATAGCAAATAGAGTCTGCAAGTTGTTTTTCGGTGAGTTTTTTTTTAAAGCGTCTTGCAAGCAGAAAGCCCACTGAAAAACATCTTGCAACACCTTATTTCCTCTCCAGCACATAACATATGTAGCTCTTAATTATTAAGTTATTTTTAATTGCTTATCAAAATTATTTTGTCTATCAAAAAATTAAAATCCACTGTTTTGATGCAGTCTTTCTCACAAATGCCTCGACTTTGGACTTCAAGACGCTTAATTTTTAAATGCCCATTATAGTGCTACCGAATAACAGCAACTTTATTGGGTTATCATTCACACCCAACTATTACTGTGAGCTTTTATATATATAAATATATATATGATTTATTAAATATAAGTTAAGATATTAAAAATATCACATTATCTACCGAAATCCATAAATTTTATTTTTTGTAAAAATATAACCATTTATATGATATTACGAATTGTAATATTATCGGCTTCGGCTTCAGCTTTGGCCGAAGGTGATCAAAAAGCCGATGTTCGGTTTCGGTCAAAAAACAGGCCTTCGGTTGGACTCTACTTTTTTTCCGTGTAGGTGACTGAGAATAATATGTTCACACTATTTTTTTGAGAATGTCTCTCTTTCTTTTGTGTCGGATCATCACGTAAGATATCTGTGGAATCAGGCCACGTGAGCCAATATTCGAGGTTTTGTCACGCATAGTCAATATGCGGGTTAAGCGGTTCGGACTCAATGATAAATTGCGTGTCCCCGCCTCAGTTCTGTAGAACTGGTAGTGATCATAAAATAAAAGGGTTGAATATAAGTCATCATTAGGCCTAGACTCTTGTGCCATAAAATTTAACTGTTTTTTTTAAACATCACCAACGTTGACAATCATCTTACTAAGATTTTTTTTTCACTAAAAATAATAGTCCAAACCTTTACCTTTAGTTTAAACTGTTCACAGCCTACTTTCCACAATAATATTGTCTTCTTATAAATATGTTAACATCCTGACCTGATTACATAAATTTTTATTTATTTCTAGTAACATATTCCAGCATCTCACTCAGTTACGAATTCTTCGTTTGGAATACAATTATTTATTCGGAATTTGTCCGCCATCAAATAATCTTCAGCAAAAACAAAATTCTCCATTTTTTAATTTAATCAACCTGGATGAACTTCATTTGGAGAGCAATAACCTGAGTCAGCCATTCTACTATAATGGTAAAAGTATGGATCTAAGTTTCAACAGCATTCAATCTATAGATTGTAATAATTTGGATTATTTAATATCAGACATCGACTTTAGTTATAATTTACTACATTGCGACTGTAAGCTTTGGTGTCTTATCGAGTATGAGAAAAAAAAACCTTATCCAATGGGAAGAGAAAACATTCAATGTCAATCTCCATTGAATCTTCAAGGCCGTCAATTGATTGATTTAAGTGAAAAAGAAGTCATATGTCCTCTTAATTGCCACGAGAACAATTCATCAATACCATGTTCTGATAAATGCACATACGAATTACGTTTACCTAATTCCATTTTACATATGAAATGTTTTAATGCAAGTTTAATCAACATTCCACCAATACCAACTTTCAATCAAACATTTTTAGAAATAGAATTGTACATGGAGAATAATAGACTTACCGAATTTTCATCGAACACCCTACAGACATACTACAAACATATTACCATATTCAGCATAGTCGAAAGCCATCAAGTTGACAATATATCATTGCCTGAGGAGTACCTTTCGAATCTTCCAAAGCTAAGAACTGTTCATTTGAATCTTTATTTAAAAGCAGTTCCAGCGAAACTCTTTTTTTATTCATATGCAATTGAAAACTTAACTATTTCAGGAGGACAAATTAAAACTCTACCAAATTACATCTTCTATCATCTAACAGAACTTGTTGAATTAGATTTGTCTAGGAACAAGTTGGAAACACTCAATCCACTAATTTTTGACACAAATTTAAACTTACAAGTTCTTCGAATGTCTCACAATTCATTAAAAACATTTATTTGGTAAGTTGCTTTAACCATGCAATTAATAACTTTTTTTATTTATGTAAATATTTCCAGTTCCGAATTAGGCCATCTTCCAGTCCTGAAAATTGTTTATCTGGATAATAATAAGTTAAATAATATCAGCTTTTTTGAATCTAATGAAAATTCACATGATTACCTGACTTTCTCAAACCTAGAAAATAATCAGATTGCATCTATTAGGGATCTCGAACAACTCAGAAGACTTAATACTCTTATTTTGAGAAATAACTCCATCGGAAATGATTATTATAATATCATTCAAAATCATTCACTAACATTGGTCGATTTGAGTTTGAATAATATTAGTTTTGTTAACTTATCAACTTTGAAAGTGACATCAGAAAGACCCGAAACATTTTTCAATTTTTCAAACAATAAAATTGAAACGATTTTTACTGAACAGAATCCAACCCTTTACGATGGAATAGAGTTCGAATTAGAAAACAATCCTATTAACTGTGATTGTAAACTCTTACATTTTGTTAGATTGATCCAATCTAGAAAAAAATATCTGAAAGATTCAAGCAACAACATAAAATGTAAGACACCAGCTAACTTAGAGGATCATCCTATAAGGAAACTTTTGCTAAACCAACTACTATGTCCAATTAATATCAGTTGTCCAGAAGATTGTCATTGTTGGGACCGTTCATTTGATTCAATTTTAATTGTTAATTGTTCAAATGTCAATTTAACTAAAATCCCTTCACTGCCTGATAAGTTTGAAAAGGAGTTCAAAAATGGAATCGAATTGTGGATCGAAAAAAACCACCTCACGAGGTTAGAGCTTGGTTTTCTTTCAGGTTATAAATATGATATTAAATTGTATGCAGCGTACAACAACATCAGTTTTATATCAAGTGACAATATACATAAGAATCTTATCTACTTGGACCTCTCCAACAACCAGCTAAAAAGATTGGATGACAAAATCATTAACATTTTCAACGAAATTCAAAGATTAAAATCTCTTTTTCTGAGCAACAATTCATGGATATGTGACTGCCCCTCGAAGAACATACTTCAATGGCAATTACGAAAAAAGTTAATTCAAGATTTTGATAAAATGAAATGTCTTAACGGAGAAATATTGGAAATTGCTCTTTCGCACCCTGACATTTGTCCACCAGACTATAATTTGATAGTTCTGGGCATATTGCTCGTAATAATTGCAATTTTTATAAGCATTTTATCATTTCTTTTCTTTAAAAACAAGGAACATATTCTTATATGGATGTATTCTCACGAAATTTGTCAATGCTGGCTTAGTGAAGATAATTTGGATGAAAGTAAAAAATACGACGTGTTTCTTTCATATTCCGGTTATGATTCAGATTTCGTTGCAGACGAATTAATTCCGAAATTAGAAAAAGGTCCAATTCCATATAAAGTCTGCCTGCATGAAAGAGATTGGATGGTTGGCATTTTTATTCCCGATCAAATTATTCGATCAGTTGAGGACTCGAAACGGACAATTATAGTAGTGTCACGAAATTATCTACAATCACCATGGACCCTAATGGAATTTCGGACAGCTCACACTTATTCGATGCGTGAAAAACGTGCACGAGTAATTGTAATAGTTTATGGTGATATTGGTGATATTGGTGAAATTGATCATTTGGATCCGGATGTGAAGCGATATATTAAAATGTACACTTATCTTAAATGGGGTGATCCATGGTTTTGGGAAAAGTTGTATTACGCAATGCCACATCGAACAAAAAACAAAAGACAAAGTCAACATCCGGAAATACCATTAACTGACGTTTCTAATACTAGAAATTCATATAGATAGACTTGTTTAGTATACAAAATGATTTTAAATGGCATTATTAATAATCAAATTTATATTAACAGCTTAAATAAAAATCTACACACTTTAGACAAAATATATACCAAAGTATATACCATAGTGTGGAGATTTTCATTTAAGCTGTTACTAAATTTGATTAGTAGTAAGGCTCAATGAAGCAAATTCATAGTTGTTTTTAAACTCGATTTTTCTTTAGACTGTGTTTAATTAATGTAATTTAAATAGAAGTTTTCCTCAAAAACAACTTAAACATTGACTATGAATAAATAAATTGAAGTGTGTATTTTTTTATGTGTTAATTTTATTGTATGTATATGTACACATGTCATAGTCTTAAGATTTCATGAAGAAGAGTAATTAAATAAAAGAGCATTATTATTTAATTTTAATTATTCATTTAAGCACTGCAAGAAAAAAAAAATTGGTTATATTAAAATCTTCGCTAAACTAAAAATTAAAAAAAGTATTTAAATATTTTTGTTTCCTTCTTCAGGTGGAAATCTTAAAAAAAAAACTTGATATTCAACCCTATAAGGGAATCCGACGAATGTGTTGCGGAGGGAGTCTTACTCATTTCCGGTAGATTTTCTATTAGCGAATCTGCAAGCCATAAGCGGGAATAAATGTCGGTAACGTAGTTCGTATAATTGGTATTACTGAAAACGAAGGGCATCCGCACCACATCCGCACTCGATACAAATGTTGGAATAGCAGATCCGCAGTAAAATTGGTGCGGATGAAAGTGATTTTTATACAAAAAAATTAAAGCAAAAGCAGATAGTTAACAAATCGGAATTTTTTAAAACGGAAACAAAATTTGAATCGCATTATTTTTTTTTTCAGTATTTCTAATAGTTTATTGACAATAGCCGTTTTCGAAAACGTCATCTGCGTTAATTTAATTTAATTTTTTTTTTGCCCTATTATTTCAAATTCCGGAAGTGCAATTTTGGTGTCGTTTTTTAGTCAAACCACGGACATTTGTCCAGAAATATAGTCCCCACGACCTAGTTTGCCATTTTCTCTATCCAACAGCATATAAAATATTTAAATCGGTCCAGTGATTGCTTAAACACAGACCGATTAAGATCGGTCGTTAAAATCATTAAAAAGACTTAATTTGCGATATTAAATATTTTACGATACTAGAGTATCTTAGATTGATTATCTCGTGTTTGACATCCACTATAATACATGTTTCAAAAATGGAAAAGTAGTTCGCGGATCGATAATGCAGCTCAGTCATCGGATTCAGTAAAAGAATTATATGCGAGTATACGGATCCACTGCGGATCCAGTTGACTCACAGGGAGTGAAATTCCGCGAATTCAGTAATAGCATATTGAGTTTATACACATAGAGAAATCATCTTTTTCAACAGCAAGTTTCAAATACTGCTCGTAGGACGTCGTTAATATCGACTCGTTTTGTGTATAAACTCAATGGTAATAGGCATGATTATTCGGTATTGAGTAATTTAGTAGTGTGGACTTCCCATTAATTTTGAATTAAGTTACTGTGACTTAAACCACTGAATTAATTTTTGCATAGTAACTTAAATCACTGAATTCAAAATGAATTCAAAATAAATTTCTTAGGTATGTACACTCTACACTTTTAACTTTTACTGTTAAATATAAAAAAAAACATGTTAATTATTCGCTATGTGCAAAGAGACAGAAAATGGAGATTTCTTAGTCAGTACACTGAAAAATGTCAAAAAAAACAATGTTTCTATGGGTTTCTAGGGAAATTAGTTGTTATTTGTTAACAATAAATTTTATTTTTGAGCACTGAGAGCGCTGGCTGTAAGTATGTCTAATGTATAATAGAGTTGCGATACGCTTATATCGAATAAAATGTATTATATTTAATTGACTTTTTTAGCATATTATATAATAAAATGAGTTTATAAGAATATAAATTTTAACAAAATTACAAACAAAACAAAACAAAATCACTCTCCGTTTACTTGTCACTTTTTTTAAGATAATTATCAGCTGCATCTTCCCATACTTCATCAATCCCCTCAAAACTATTAACCCACAAATCTTCTATTAACTTCCAACCATCTTCCTGAGTTACCAAAACATAATCATTGTTAGGATGTAATGAATGCGTGTAGGCTCCCATAGTAAGACTCTGTGCTAATCTTGCTGCCACACAATATTTCAAATACTTCTTTTCTTCTGGCTTAAGAGGCTTATTTGATTCATAGCCAGCCAAAAAAACACCACCAGCTACAAGACTTTTTGCCTGCAAAATCATATAAGTCATTGCTACTCCAATTTCAAAAATGATCGGTGAATAGCTGGTGTCTCCAAAATCAATTATGCCACAAACTCTGTACTCATCGGAATTAGTTTTCTTTTCTACTAAAATATTTTGTTCGTTGTAGTCTCCATGGATAACTTGCTTTTCCATTCCTTCCACATAAGGCAGGACATGAGTTTGAAAGGATTCAATGATCTGTTCTACGAGTGACTTACGTTCATGATCTTTAAGAACATATAAGAAATCTTTAAGTTGATGAATTGATTGAAGATTCCACAAGGTTTGGTGAGTTTTATAAGCATCGTGATTGAAGTTCTGGTGGAAATTAAAAGTTATAAGTTATTCATTATTTTTTGTGCGCTAATCATTATATCAAAGCCATAAATTACCTTTGAAGCACGATTAACCTTGGCAATGTATTCCCCACTTTGAAAGAATAAATAATTCGACTTCGGAACTTGATGGAATATTTTACCAGGGATGAATTCAAAAAGTCTCACAACATAGTTTATTCCATTGAGTGTTTCAACGGAGAAATATTTACCATACAGATTAACTATCGGTCTTGGACATTGAATACCTTGTTTAGCTATTGAAAGAAAATTCGGCATTAAAAGCGTCATTACATTTTTTGTATACTTACACAAATGAACCAATAATTCATTTTGGGCGTCTATGAACTCTGGTTCCTTGGAGTCGTGAGCATTTAGGATTTTCATAACATATCCATGTGGCCATGTTCGAGTTATAAGGGGATTCTTTACGTTCCTATTGAGTTAAAAATAAAATGTTTATTATTTAAGAGATTAAAACTTAAAAACAAATACGGATTTATAAGTTCTACGGGCATAGGAATAATAGATAAGAAAAAAGCTAATTCACAATGCTTGTAAACAGTTCGAGACTAGATAAGATTATATGTTATATCCAAGCAAGTTATTTGTTGATGGATTCACCTTATGTTCATAAAATGCAGTGAATACAAAGAGTTATGGGTGTTTTGTACTATAGTTTCACAGTATATTTTTTTACATTCAATGAGTTAAAGTAAACTGCACTAAGAAACTATAGTTAATGAATTAGAACTATAGTTAACATCTTGATTTAGTTAACTCTTGTTTTTTTTTGCTTGATAATTTGGTAGAAATCTCCAATATGAAATACCAATAGAGCACTTGAAGGTCGTTTTGGAAGAAAAATAGTCAACTTAGAAAACTCAGATTTAACTGGGCACTGAAAAATTGGAGATTATGGAGTCATAAATGGCATCAATGCATTATGAATCAATATTGAGTACGATGTTTGAGAAATTAAATTTAGTATGAATCAATTCAGCCGTTAAAGAGATAATCGGTATCTAAAAAGAGTCGTTCTATGACAGGTACCTTTAAGAAGCTTCTCGGGATTTTTTTTTTTTTATGGAAGACATCATTATTGCCAACAAATCACTTATACAGGGTGATTGGTATAAGATGCACCAAAAAGCTTGAGCGTGTAGGTGGGGTTAAGACAAGAAAAAAAATCGTATGGGAGGGGGGGTCTATTTCTCCCCGTTTAGGCGGGAAGGGCAATTTTCTAAAAAATTGACTTAAATCAGAAAACAAATTATTTAAAAACAACGGTGAATGATACAAAGACTTGTTTTATCTTTTTGAAAAAGCAGAAAACTACTCTTTTATTTAATTTTTAAATTAAGTTGTTTAAGTAAACAGTTTTAAAAAAATTAATTTTCACACTCAAAATTTTGAAAAAAAACCAAAAAAAAATGTTTAACTAATTTTTTTCAAAATTTTATGTAATTAACTACTATTTTTATTTTCAAAATTCAATAAACAAAAAGTATCCAAGAGCATAGCATACAACAGGTATATAATGTAACGGTAAATTTATTCACATATGTAGTGTATATAGCTGTATGTATTTATATGGTTAAATTCGTCAAAAAATAAAACAAAATAATGTAACTGTTCAGATTTTGTTTTTAATTTTTTATTTAAATTTTACATAGGGTTATCCTTTCAATCGAACGCTTTATTTATTTCCATTGCAAACATATCCAGTATACAGGGTGAGTCATTAGCAATGCGACAAAATGCTAGGGCGTGTAGGTTGAGTTGAGACAAGAAAAAAATCGTATGGGAGGGGGGGTCTATTCCCCTCCGTTTAGCCGGGAGGGGCAATTTTCGAAAAAACTGACTTAAAATGGGAAAAAAATTATTTAAAATCAACGGCTTCATTCACAATGTTGTGCGATACGTTTTTGAAAAGCCAATAATTTTTTCTTTCATTCGGTGTTTAAATAAATCTATTCTAAGAAATAGTTTTTGAAATATTAATTTTCAAAGTCAAAATTTTGAAAAAAAAATTTCAAATTCATTTTTTTCAAAATTTTACGTAATTAAGTGCTAATTTTAATTTCAAAATTCAATGCTGTTATTAATTTTTAGTCTAAATAAGAAAACCGGATGCAAAAATTTTATGTCGTTCTCAAGAAATTTAAAAAAAACCGAAACCACCTTTTTCTAAGAAAAACATTTATTTTTATTGTAACGAAGCAATTTAAGAAGCATTAATCTTAGTTTTTTTAGTTTTTTTTATTCCTTTTATTTTTACTATGTTTTTTATTGGAAGTACTTATAAAAAATTCTCGATATGATCTCCATTGTTTAGAAGGCATAGATTATATCTCCTTGTAATGGCTTCACATAAGTTTATGCTTGACAAATTTTCCTGCAATTTGACTCCAGCGACTTCAATTCGTTCCTTCAGTTGTTCCAATGATACTATTTCCACTTCGTAAACATAATTCTTCATAAATCCCCATGCATAGAAATCTAGGGGAGTTAAATCTGGTGACCTAGGCGGCCATTCCGTGGGGCCCCTTCTTCCGATCCAACGGTCACTAAAATGATCATCCAGCCAGTTTCTCACCTGTAAGCTGTAGTGTGCTGGAGCACCATCTTGTTGGTAGATTAAAGTATCTGCTATAACCAATGGAACGCTGTCTAATAAATCGGGTAAAAGGTCTCGTAGGAATTGCAGGTATGATTCTCCATTAATAATGGAATTCAAAAACCGGGGCCCGATCACAGTGTGTCCAACAATACCAAGCCAAACATTACAACTAAAGCGGTGTTGTGATTTGTTTTGTTTTTTTTTTGTGTGGATTGGCGCTACTCCAATAATGTAAATTGTGGAAGTTAGTAACCCCATACTTAGTAAACTGTGCTTCATCCGTCCAGAATATTCTTCTAAAATAGTTTTGTTCGGTTTCATTTCTAAGTAGTAATGTTCTACAAAATTCGGTTCTCAATAACTTGTCGTTTGAGGTGAGTTCCTGAACAGGCGTAAAGTGGTACAGGTGTAAATTTTCCGCCCGAAGTACTCGACATGCTCTAGATTGGGACACTCCAAGCATAGTGGATATCCTTCTTGTACTGACGGAGGGATTATTTCGGACTAAATCCAGAATTCTTTCATCTAAGATTCTTGACTCATCAGAAACTGGCATTTCGCTTCTTCGATGCTCCAGCACTCCATGATCTCTTATACGTCGGTGGATTCTTGGAAACGTGCTATGATGGGGACACCTCCTATCGGGATATCTTTCAGCGTACAGTCTTTCGGCTTCACGACTTTGACCATTAGCTAAACCGTAGCAGAAATGCATGTCCGTTAATTCTTCTCGGGTGTATGAGCTTGACATCGTTACGTGTTAATGAGTTAATATTCAAATTTGAAATAATTACTAAGCAAAACTGCAATGCCTTTTATTTATCTTGCGTTGCAATTTTCTTTTTTTTTCATTAAAAAAAATGCGGTTTTATTGTCCCTATTGTCCCCATAACAGGTAGAACCCATGGGCTGCGGGCAGGCCGAGGCAAAAATATTGACAGGTCAGTTTTCAGAAGTTATCAATGAAAATAATATTAATCCAGGGTTATTCCAATACTATTTAATTTTATTACGTTCTCATAAAACTCCAATTAAAGAAAAGTAAAAAAACTAAGATTAATGCTAAATAAATAAATAAATTGCTTCGTTACAATAAAAATAAATGTTTTTCTTAGAAAAAGGTGGTTTTGGTTTTTTTTTAATTTCTTGAGAACGACATAAAATTTTTGCATCCGGTTTTCTTATTTAGACTTAAAATTAATAACAGCATTGAATTTTGAAATTAAAATAAGCACTTAATTACGTAAAATTTTGAAAAAAATGAATTTTAAATTTTTTTTTCAATTTTTTTTTCAAAATTTTGACTTTGAAAATTAATATTTCAAAAACTATTTCTTAGAATAGATTTATTTAAACACCGAATGAAAGAAAAAATTATTGGCTTTTCAAAAACGTATCGCACAACATTGTGAATGAAGCCGTTGATTTTAAATAATTTTTTTCCCATTTTAAGTCAGTTTTTTCGAAAATTGCCCCTCCCGGCTAAACGGAGGGGAATAGACCCCCCCTCCCATACGATTTTTTTCTTGTCTCAACTCAACCTACACGCCCTAGCATTTTGTCGCATTGCTAATGACTCACCCTGTATACTGGATATGTTTGCAATGGAAATAAATAAAGCGTTCGATTGAAAGGATAACCCTATGTAAAATTTAAATAAAAAATTAAAAACAAAATCTGAACAGTTACATTATTTTGTTTTATTTTTTGACGAATTTAACCATATAAATACATACAGCTATATACACTACATATGTGAATAAATTTACCGTTACATTATATACCTGTTGTATGCTATGCTCTTGGATACTTTTTGTTTATTGAATTTTGAAAATAAAAATAGTAGTTAATTACATAAAATTTTGAAAAAAATTAGTTAAACATTTTTTTTTGGTTTTTTTTCAAAATTTTGAGTGTGAAAATTAATTTTTTTAAAACTGTTTACTTAAACAACTTAATTTAAAAATTAAATAAAAGAGTAGTTTTCTGCTTTTTCAAAAAGATAAAACAAGTCTTTGTATCATTCACCGTTGTTTTTAAATAATTTGTTTTCTGATTTAAGTCAATTTTTTAGAAAATTGCCCTTCCCGCCTAAACGGGGAGAAATAGACCCCCCCTCCCATACGATTTTTTTTCTTGTCTTAACCCCACCTACACGCTCAAGCTTTTTGGTGCATCTTATACCAATCACCCTGTATAAGTGATTTGTTGGCAATAATGATGTCTTCCATAAAAAAAAAAAAATCCCGAGAAGCTTCTTAAAGGTACCTGTCATAGAACGACTCTTTTTAGATACCGATTATCTCTTTAACGGCTGAATTGATTCATACTAAATTTAATTTCTCAAACATCGTACTCAATATTGATTCATAATGCATTGATGCCATTTATGACTCCATAATCTCCAATTTTTCAGTGCCCAGTTAAATCTGAGTTTTCTAAGTTGACTATTTTTCTTCCAAAACGACCTTCAAGTGCTCTATTGGTATTTCATATTGGAGATTTCTACCAAATTATCAAGCAAAAAAAAACAAGAGTTAACTAAATCAAGATGTTAACTATAGTTCTAATTCATTAACTATAGTTTCTTAGTGCAGTTTACTTTAACTCATTGAATGTAAAAAAATATACTGTGAAACTATAGTACAAAACACCCATAACTCTTTGTATTCACTGCATTTTATGAACATAAGGTGAATCCATCAACAAATAACTTGCTTGGATATAACATATAATCTTATCTAGTCTCGAACTGTTTACAAGCATTGTGAATTAGCTTTTTTCTTATCTATTATTCCTATGCCCGTAGAACTTATAAATCCGTATTTGTTTTTAAGTTTTAATCTCTTAAATAATAAACATTTTATTTTTAACTCAATAGGAACGTAAAGAATCCCCTTATAACTCGAACATGGCCACATGGATATGTTATGAAAATCCTAAATGCTCACGACTCCAAGGAACCAGAGTTCATAGACGCCCAAAATGAATTATTGGTTCATTTGTGTAAGTATACAAAAAATGTAATGACGCTTTTAATGCCGAATTTTCTTTCAATAGCTAAACAAGGTATTCAATGTCCAAGACCGATAGTTAATCTGTATGGTAAATATTTCTCCGTTGAAACACTCAATGGAATAAACTATGTTGTGAGACTTTTTGAATTCATCCCTGGTAAAATATTCCATCAAGTTCCGAAGTCGAATTATTTATTCTTTCAAAGTGGGGAATACATTGCCAAGGTTAATCGTGCTTCAAAGGTAATTTATGGCTTTGATATAATGATTAGCGCACAAAAAATAATGAATAACTTATAACTTTTAATTTCCACCAGAACTTCAATCACGATGCTTATAAAACTCACCAAACCTTGTGGAATCTTCAATCAATTCATCAACTTAAAGATTTCTTATATGTTCTTAAAGATCATGAACGTAAGTCACTCGTAGAACAGATCATTGAATCCTTTCAAACTCATGTCCTGCCTTATGTGGAAGGAATGGAAAAGCAAGTTATCCATGGAGACTACAACGAACAAAATATTTTAGTAGAAAAGAAAACTAATTCCGATGAGTACAGAGTTTGTGGCATAATTGATTTTGGAGACACCAGCTATTCACCGATCATTTTTGAAATTGGAGTAGCAATGACTTATATGATTTTGCAGGCAAAAAGTCTTGTAGCTGGTGGTGTTTTTTTGGCTGGCTATGAATCAAATAAGCCTCTTAAGCCAGAAGAAAAGAAGTATTTGAAATATTGTGTGGCAGCAAGATTAGCACAGAGTCTTACTATGGGAGCCTACACGCATTCATTACATCCTAACAATGATTATGTTTTGGTAACTCAGGAAGATGGTTGGAAGTTAATAGAAGATTTGTGGGTTAATAGTTTTGAGGGGATTGATGAAGTATGGGAAGATGCAGCTGATAATTATCTTAAAAAAAGTGACAAGTAAACGGAGAGTGATTTTGTTTTGTTTTGTTTGTAATTTTGTTAAAATTTATATTCTTATAAACTCATTTTATTATATAATATGCTAAAAAAGTCAATTAAATATAATACATTTTATTCGATATAAGCGTATCGCAACTCTATTATACATTAGACATACTTACAGCCAGCGCTCTCAGTGCTCAAAAATAAAATTTATTGTTAACAAATAACAACTAATTTCCCTAGAAACCCATAGAAACATTGTTTTTTTTGACATTTTTCAGTGTACTGACTAAGAAATCTCCATTTTCTGTCTCTTTGCACATAGCGAATAATTAACATGTCTTTTTTTATATTTAACGGTAAAAGTTAAAAGTGTAGAGTGTACATACCTAAGAAATTTATTTTGAATTCATTTTGAATTCAGTGATTTAAGTTACTATGCAAAAATTAATTCAGTGGTTTAAGTCACAGTAATTTAATTCAAAATTAATTGGAAGTCCACACTACTAAATTACTCAATACCGAATAATCATGCCTATTACCATTGAGTTTATACACAAAACGAGTCGATATTAACGACGTCCTACGAGCAGTATTTGAAACTTGCTGTTGAAAAAGATGATTTCTCTATGTGTATAAACTCAATATGCTATTACTGAATTCGCAGAATTTCACTCCCTGTGAGTCAACTGGATCCGCAGTGGATCCGTATACTCGCATATTATTCTTTTACTGAATCGGATGACTGAGCTGCATTATCGATCCGCGAATTACTTTTCCATTTTTTAAAAATTTATTATAGTGGATGTCAAAAGTTGACATTGGGCGCGTTCAACTCCACACGAGATAATCAATCTAAGATATTCTAGTATCGTAAAATATTTAATATCGCAAATTAAGTCATTTTAATGATTTTAACGACCGATCTTAATCGGTCTGTGTTTAAGCAATCACTGGACCGATTTAAGTATTTTATATGCTGTTGGATAGAGAAAATAGGAAACTAGGTCTTGGGGACTATATTTCTGGACAAATGTCCGTGGTTTGACTTAAAAACGACACCAAAATTGCACTTCCGGAATTTGAAATAATAGGGCAAAAAAAAATTAAATTAAATTAACGCAGATGACGTTTTCGAAAACGACTATTGTCAATAAATTATTAGAAATACTGCAAAAAAAATTAATGCGATTCAAATTTTATTTCCGTTTTAAAAAATTCAGATTTGTTAACTATCTGCTTTTTCTTTAATTTTTTTTTATAAAAATCACTTTCATCCGCACCAATTTTACTGCGGATCTGCTATTCCAACATTTGTATCGAGTGCGGATGCCCTTCGTTTTCAGTAATACCAATTATACGAACTACGTTACCGACATTTATTCCCGCTTATGGCTGGCAGATTCGCTAATAGAAAATCTACCGGAAATGAGTAAGACTCCCTCCGCAACACATTCGTCGGATTCCCTTATAGGGTTGAATATCAAGTTTTTTTTTTAAGATTTCCACCTGAAGAAGGAAACAAAAATATTTAAATACTTTTTTTAATTTTTAGTTTAGCGAAGATTTTAATATAACCAATTTTTTTTTTCTTGCAGTGCTTAAATGAATAATTAAAATTAAATAATAATGCTCTTTTATTTAATTACTCTTCTTCATGAAATCTTAAGACTATGACATGTGTACATATACATACAATAAAATTAACACTTAAAAAAATATTATTAAAATACATACTTCAATTTATTTATTCATAGTCAATGTTTAAGTTGTTTTTTGAGGAAAACTTCTATTTAAATTACATTAATTAAACACAGTCTAAAGAAAAATCGAGTTTAAAAACAACTATGAATTTGCTTCATTGAGCCTTACTACTAATCAAATTTAGTAACAGCTTAAATGAAAATCTCCATACTATGGTATGTATATACTTTGGTATATATTTTGTCTAAAGTGTGTAGATTTTTATTTAAGCTGTTAATATAAATTTGATTTTTAATAATGCCATTTAAAATCTTTTTGTATAATAAACAAGTCTATCTATATGAATTTCTAGTATTAAAAACGTCAGTTAATGGTATTTCCGGATGTTGACTTTGTCTTTTGTTTTTTGTTCGATGTGGCATTGCGTAATACAACTTTTCCCAAAACCATGGATCACCCCATTTAAGATAAGTGTACATTTTAATATATCGCTTCACATCCGGATCCAAATGATCAATTTCACCAATATCACCAATATCACCATAAACTATTACAATTACTCGTGCACGTTTTTCACGCATCGAATAAGTGTGAGCTGTCCGAAATTCCATTAGGGTCCATGGTGATTGTAGATAATTTCGTGACACTACTATAATTGTCCGTTTCGAGTCCTCAACTGATCGAATAATTTGATCGGGAATAAAAATGCCAACCATCCAATCTCTTTCATGCAGGCAGACTTTATATGGAATTGGACCTTTTTCTAATTTCGGAATTAATTCGTCTGCAACGAAATCTGAATCATAACCGGAATATGAAAGAAACACGTCGTATTTTTTACTTTCATCCAAATTATCTTCACTAAGCCAGCATTGACAAATTTCGTGAGAATACATCCATATAAGAATATGTTCCTTGTTTTTAAAGAAAAGAAATGATAAAATGCTTATAAAAATTCCAATTATTACGAGCGATATGCCCAGAACTATCAAATTATAGTCTGGTGGACAAATGTCAGGGTGCGAAAGAGCAATTTCCAATATTTCTCCGTTAAGACATTTCATTTTATCAAAATCTTGAATTAACTTTTTTCGTAATTGCCATGGAATTATATTCTTCGAGAGGCAGTCACATATCCATGAATTGTTGCTCAGAAAAAGAGATTTTAATCTTTGAATTTCGTTGAAAATGTTAATGATTTTGTCATCCAATCTTTTTAGCTGGTTGTTGGAGAGGTCCAAGTAGATAAGATTCTTATGTATATTGTCACTTGATATAAAACTGATGTTGTTGTACGCTGCATACACTTTAATATCATATTTATAACCTGAAAGAAAACCAAGCTCTAACCTCGTGAGGTGGTTTTTTTCGATCCACAATTCGATTCCATTTTTGAACTCCTTTTCAAACTTATCAGGCAGTGAAGGGATTTTAGTTAAATTGACATTTGAACAATTAACTATTAAAATTGAATCAAATGAACGGTCCCAACAATGACAATCTTCTGGACAACTGATATTAATTGGACATAGTAGTTGGTTTAGCAAAAGTTTCCTTATAGGATGATCCTCTAAGTTAGCTGGTGTCTTACATTTTATGTTGTTGCTTGAATCTTTCAGATATTTTTTTCTAGATTGGATCAATCTAACAAAATGTAAGAGTTCACAATCACAGTTAATAGGATTGTTTTCTAATTCGAACTCTATTCCATCGTAAAGGGTTAGATTCTGTTCAGATAAAATCGTTTCAATTTTATTGTTTGAAAAATTGAAAAATGTTTCGGGTCTTTCTGATGACACTTTCAAAGTTGATAAGTTAACAAAACTAATATTATTCAAACTCAAATCGACCAAAGTTATTAAAGGACTTCGAATTATATTATAAAAATCATTTCCGATGGAGTTATTTGTTAAAATAAATTGTTCAAGATGCCTACTATTATTTTTTTTGTTTAAGAATTTCTCATAATTATAATAAGGTTCAAAAAAGCTGATATAATTTAATTTATTATTATCCAGATAAACGATTTTCAGGACTGGAAGATCGACTAATTCGTAACTGGAAATATTTACATAAATAAAAAGAGTTATTAATTGCATGGTTAAAGCAACTTACCAAAAAAATGTTTTTAATGAATTGTAAGACAGTCGAAGAACTCGTAATTTTAAATTTGTGTAAAAAATTTTTGGTTTGAGTGTTTCCAACTTGTTCCTAGACAAATCTAATTCAACAAGTTTTTTTAGATGAAAGAAGATGTTATCTGGTAGAGTTTTAATTTGTCCTCCTGAAATAGTTAAGTTTTCAATTGCATATGAATAAAAAAAGAGTTTCGCTGGAACTGCTTTTAAATAAAGATTCAAATGAACAGTTCTTAGCTTTGGAAGATTCGAAAGGTACTCCTCAGGCAATGATATATTGTCAACTTGATGGCTTTCGACTATGCTGAATATGGTAATATGTTTGTAGTATGTCTGTAGGGTGTTCGATGAAAATTCGGTAAGTCTATTATTCTCCATGTACAATTCTATTTCTAAAAATGTTTGATTGAAAGTTGGTATTGGTGGAATGTTGATTAAACTTGCATTAAAACATTAAAACATAGTAAAAATAAAACGAATAAAAAAAACTAAAAAAACTAAGATTAATGCTTCTTAAATTGCTTCGTTACAATAAAAATAAATGTTTTTCTTAGAAAAAGGTGGTTTTGGTTTTTTTTTAATTTCTTGAGAACGACGTAAAATTTTTGCATCCGGTTTTCTTATTTGGACTTAAAATTAATAACAGCATTGAATTTCGAAATTAAAATTAGCACCTAATTACGTAAAATTTTGAAAAAAATGAATTTGAAATTTTTTTTTCAATTTTTTTTTCAAAATTTTGACTTTGAAAATTAATATTTCAAAAACTATTTCTTAGAATAGATTTATTTAAATACAGAATAAAAGAAAAAGTTATTGACTTTTCAAAAACGTATCGCACAGCATTGTGAATGAAGCCGTTGATTTTAAATAATTTTTTTCCCATTTTAAGTCAGTTTTTTCGAAAATTGCCCCTCCCGGCTAAACGGAGGGGAATAGACCCCCCCCTCCCATACGATTTTTTTCTTGTCTCAACGCAACCTACACGCTCTAGCATTTTGTCGCATTGCTCATGACTCACCCTGTATATGAAATTGTGATTTAGTTTTTGTTTTTGTTCCTTACAATAATTTAATTTTGGATTTGTTATGGTAAAACTTTCTTGGGTTCTTTCTTGTATCTTCTAATCGGTAGCGTTATGCAGAATTATCTGTTGCTCTCCTTTTTTAGCTGTACGTTCTGAAGTTCCTTTCATTTGCAATAAATTCCCTGATAAAGATGGACCAAGAAATGTGTACCATTTTTGGTTGGTTCTACAAACGTTAGACAAATGATTTGTAATGTATTAATCGTTAGACAGTTTTATTTCATAGGACTATACAATCTCGATAAAAGAAAAATTAGACAAATTTGCATAACTTTCGATAGAATAAACAGCTAAAACTTTACCATTGTTGACTGAGTTATTATATATTGTCAAATACTTTGTCATTATAGCTATATGTATAAGATTTAGTTAGTTAATTTACAGCTGCATAGCGGATTTAAATCATTCCAATTTATCTGGACAAATTTTAAATGAAATCTTTAAGCTTTCTATGTAAAGAAACTGTGAATTTTTTTTTTAATTTTATATATGAAATTAATAAGATTTAGAATTATGGTTTATTTAACATTTTATTTCGTTTTATTTTAAATTCTTAACCACTTATTTATTAGTTTGGTATTCGTCATTTGGGTGCCTACATTAACAAAAATTAATTATCATATAAATGGTACCTAAATGAAAGACTTTTTGGGACTATACTCTCTTTTCGAATAGTTGCAAAAAGCTTAATTTATAACTTACTATAAATTTAAATAATATGAAATTCTTTAGTTGTAAAATTAATTTTATTATATCAAAAGAAATACAGTACAATTCCTTTATTTTACCTTTGCTATGCTTTTTATTTGGATACATTCAGATAACAATAAAACAAAAATATAAATATAAAAATAATTAAATTTTTCTTTGACGAAAACAAAAATAGAAAATAGAAATACAAATACAAAAATATTTTTAACTATTAGGGATAACTATCAAATACCAAAATACAAAATATAATAATTATTGTCATTACCTAAATTAGCTGCTGTATGTCCTTAAAAGGAAACACAAACAAAATGAAATAATACAAAAATGCAATAACATTTTATTTATAGTATAACACTTTGATTTCTATCTCAAAACTCTGTTGTTTAAAATTTATTCAGAGTATAAATTAAAAAAAAAGTTTTAAAAAGTAAAAGCAAATACAATAATAAACAATAATTGATGTAACAAAAAAATATTGTAAAAAAATTAATTGAAAAAAAAGATAAATTATATGAAAATATAAAAAACTAGCAGAAAGTACCCGGCGTTGCCCGGGCACTCGGTGCACTCAGCCTAGAACGATGTCTATATTCCTAATCCTTGTTTTAATAAAAAACAAAAATACATTTGGACTCATTTTTTTTTTATTTATTTATTTATATTTTATATTATATTTTATCTAAATTCAAAATTTCAAGGGAAGTAGAATCATTGTCAAACTTCTCATCTTTCTCTTCAGGGAAGGCATCATCGAAATTTAACGAAGAGCAGTCCGACATTTCCATTTTTTCTTTTTCTGACATTTCTGCTACTTCTGCTTGTTTTTGTTGTTTTTGGACCCTTTTTTGTTGTTCGTTTCGTTGTTGTTGTTGACGTCTCTGTTGTTCTTGTGGTTTTTGGGTAACAGGAACTTTCAATGCGTCAGACGAAGCTGACCCCAAATCTGCTTTAAAAATAATAAAATAAAAACATCTTTAAGTACATATTATAGTCTAAGAGTTGACAGCAAATTTTGGCAGGGATGGTATTATCAAAATTTATATACTTGTACGTGTAGATGTACGTGATGTTATATCTAATTCAACCGTCTGGGCGTTTGAAAAAGGTAATTTTTCTGATTTGTTTTCATTTTTTTGGGGGCGCCTGGCAGTCCTTTAGCTGAAAGGAAATCGTCTGGAACTGAATTATTTGTTATATCATTTTGCAATCATCTATTGTTTCCATTTTATATCGAAATCGGAAAAATCATCTTTTTCAAACGCCCATTCCCGTTGAACAGTTGAATTCAATATATCATCACGTAAATTTACACGTATAGGAATATACATTTTGTTTAAACAATCACTACCAACATTTGCTGTCGGTCATTTTGCCATCTCGGTCAAAGTAGTCAAGTAGTAGACTACTCGCTGCGCATATCAACTTTACCAATCCTCAATAAGTTTAACAATGGTAGGTATGACAGTTGGGCGAAATGCCCGCGAAATATTTTGTGAGCTCTCTTTAATATTCACTGATGACAGTTGTTAGAAAAAATTGGAAACGTGAAACGTCGAAATGGTAAGAAAAATTACTTTAATTCTTCGCCGGGCAAAAGTTTTTTTAAAAATTAACCCAGTTTTAAAGTGTATTTTGTTATTTTTAATATCCTAAAACCTGACGAACAGTTAAAAGTAATTGTTACAATAAATTTTAGAAAAGAATAGTTTGTTGTTATATGTGTTTTACCACAGTTTCTATATAACAAATAAACTTACAAAACTACTCTTTTATATAGTAGTAGGATGTTTAGAAGTTAATTGTGTTTTGTTTAAATTGGGCTACAATATACTGCCGAATCCAAAAGGATAAGAGATGCATTTTACAAAGACAAAAAGATACACTTGGAAGATTTTTCACTTGCTCGCAGAAGTGTTCATGAAAAAAATAGTTGTTAATAATAATTATCTTAAACTAAACTGTCGCTGTTCGGCTTTCGCCGTAACATGGTATACTAAACACTTTTTTTTCAGATTTATTAGACAACTCTGAAATATATTAAATAAATAAAAAAAAAACAAAAATTAGAAAATGGAGAATGGACTGGCAGCATATGCAATCCATATCCAATTTAACCATCGATTTAGAAAACACCATAATGTTTATGATCTCGATTGGGACCATCAACATTCCCACTTCAGACTGATGCTGGTTTAATGGTAATTCCAGGACTTTATAAATGAACTTCTCCTTCCACAATTTAACGATAAATGTTCTCATGTTATCGACATTGGCTTCTAGCATACCTACTCCTGTTTTTTATCCACTTTTACCATGAATGAAAGAATACAAGATTACGACACTTGGTTTTTTTTTCAGCTTTTTGTTGTTGTGTTTTTGTCACTTGTGGCGTAACCACGAACAGAAAAACAAATAAATGGTGGAATCTTCTTATGACTTTACCCCAACCAATGAGAAAAAGAGTGGAAGATGCTAACGTCACAAGTGAATATTACGTCACAAGTGAAACAACAACAAATTGAAAATGCCAAAGTGTCGTAATTTTGTATTCTTTCATTCATGCACTTTTACTATGCCGCGTCGGTGATGGCTACTCCCGTAAGAATAACCTACAACAAATTTTTGAATTTGAAAGGAAACCATAAAAAGCAGAAATTGGCAGGATAACACTAGTGTTGCGTCCTTAGTGATAATGTCGGTAATACGTAGTTAATTCATACTTCTTAAATATCAATAGATTTATTAAAATGAGTGGTCTTATTTAAAAGCAAAAAATATAATAGTCAAAGACATTTCAAGCATGACATATTCTTCCGCCATAGACTCTTTGAAAAAAAAAAATGTTCTTGTAAGGCGCCTGAATTTTCTTGCCAGACTCTTTAGAAATAAAACAAAATCGGTTTTCAACATAATTGTTATAACCAAAATTTTATTTAACAAAATATTTATGATACCTTGTTTGGTCTGTATTCGTACAATCAGTAACCACCGGATGTCTAATTGTAACATATTTTTGGCAGGTTTTTTTTTTTGTTGAATGGCCTTAAATGAACTCGAAAATTCTCTAAATAAAAACTAATATAATATTTTTTTTTTAGTTTTATTTTCTATTCTTACAAAGTAGAGGAGTAAACATTCACCGCATTATCGCCTCGATCGAATACGAGATTGCTCTTTTATTCTTGCAAATGAATTTATCAACTTTTGACTTTCAATTTTTTTATCTAAATACCTAAGAGCTAGGAACCTTCTAAAATAATTTAAACATAATTATTCGTCTTGTTAACTTTACGAAAATTATTATTTAAAAGAAAACCTTATCACCGAATTCAAGCACACGATATTCGTTCTTTTTTTTACATAAATTATTTCAGATAATGCCATAAGAACGGAGTACATGTCATTTGGTGGTCCACTTCATATTATGGTTTCTTATCATAAAATTTAGCAATAAAATTTTCTAAAAATAAAAAAAATTAAAATAGAAAAGAAATTCAAGACTGTGGCAATTTGGCTCAAATTAATTACAGTCAGTCGAATTTGAAAGAACTTTTAAGTTGTGCTGCATCTTTATTATAAAAGTTATTAATTTGTTTGGATTTACAGATGTGAAATGATTCAATTCGATAAGAATAAATTATAAAAAAATAAAAGTTTGTTTCTTTTGCAAAAATTCAATACTAACGAAATTGGTAAGTTTTAGTTTTAAAGTATTTAAATGATTAAATTAAATTTAAGTTTTTCTTTACATTACCCGTTCGTGACCTCGATATTATAAACATCTAATAAAAATTATTTTTTTTTGTTACTTTTCTTTGCAGGTTGATTTTAACAAAATGTATCGAATCATCATAAATTACAAAATGTTTCTCATCACACTGTTGATTAAGTTCTCATATTTTAATCATTCACAATCACTAAAATGCGAGAATTCCATTAATTCGGTGGAGTGCAATAAAAGAACAGAAGATGAAAACAACTATCAATTTTTCTGCGTTTGTGATTCAAAAACTATTATAAAAATGATCCAATATGATCTTTACGGTGTAACAGTGGAAATTGATTGCTATGACAAAAATCCGGATATTCTAAGCTTACTGCCAAGAACTAACATTACTCATGTCTCTTTAATAAAATTTCGTTCTTGTCAATTTCCTAAGAATGAAACAATAATTAAAAAAGTTCTCAATGAAACGCTTGGAATCTATGAAGTGAGCGAGTTAGTTTTAGAAGATAGATTATTTAATAGCTCTCTATCGCATATAAACCTTCAAGGACTTGATCAAATCAATACATTAAGTTTTTATTTCAAAGACCTTATAAAATTGCCAAAAGATTTATTAAGCGATCTGCAACATTTAAAAAACTTAAAAATCCGATCATCTAGTTTACAGCTTCAAAATATTTCCGGAAGCATCTTCTCTCATCAGAGAATGCTGAAGCACTTAGATCTTTCAGGAAACAAATTAAATTATATTAAAAAGGAAGATTTTAATGGATTGTCATCTTTAGAGGAACTCATTCTGGATCATAATGACATTCAGAGTTTCCAATCAAATGATGTGTTTGAACAATTGAGCAATTTATCTGTCATTAGCATGTGTTCTAATCCTTTCAAATCGTTACCAAAGGATCTATTTGCTAAAAATGTAAAACTTGTTTCATTTGAATTTGGAGATCGTTTTCTGTCAAATAATTATAGCACTTTGAAGAATTTTCCAGAAGGTTTGCTTAGCAATTTGCCACTGCTCAAGAAAGTCATCATAATGTCTTGTGGATTGGAATCCATTCCATTCGATTTATTTGCAAATTCAACAAATATTGAAGATGTTGCAATTTTTGGAAACAACCTACCTACGATTCCATTGGAACTCTTTTCTGATCAAGAAAAGCTAATTTATCTAGATCTTAGTGTAAACAAGATTCGTAAACTAATCGATGGATCATTTAATAACACAAGAAAGTTAGAAGAATTAGATTTATCTTCAAATAAGTTGGAATGTCTCTCCAGGTAAGTTTCTTTATATAAAATGTTTTTAAGTAAGGGACGGGAATTGATTAAAAAACATTTGATTTATAGTCAATATAGTAGTTAATATAAGAGTATGTATATGTATTTTGTAGGCTTGTAATCCCTCTCCACATCATTGTGATAGTTCTGGGAAATTTTCGGTGACTCCTGCTGTGCTTCTAACATTTGTTTTGGCTTGCTCGTCCTTCGTACATATCCACGATCATCTGGACGTAGATTTTCGGAACCCCTCGTTGCCTCAGATTCCTGGTTGTCGATCGATTGCCTTTTCGAAATCAACAAACTCAGCATGCAAGTCGCCAGAGGAATCACGTTGTTCTTCTATTTTGGTTCTAACACTCTAACTTCACGTGTGTGGTTGATTTGCCCGAAACAAACCCGCACTTGTCATCATCGAGCTGTACTATTTTCGTAAACAGCCATTCAATACACGTTCAACGATCTTCACGGTGTATGACATCAGCTTGATTAAAAAATAGCTTTTTCCTTTTTTTAATTTTTTACCGCCGCGTTGACAACTCGCTGGATGTGAACATGGAATATGTATTTTTGGTATATTACAACGCGGCGTTAAAACGCGCTCTGTTTCTACGCTGGCAAAAAAACACAATTATAAAGTTTATACATTTATTGATAAAAAACATCGAAAACTTACCTGAACAAGTTTGTCCGACCATAGGTTCGATCATTTTTCCAAAAGCCGAAATGAGATAGGTGTGATCCTACGTTTGCCTAACGGTCTATTTCGATTTTGTTGAAGGGTATTTTGCATTTTGTAATTTGGGTAATTGATAATAAAACAAAATTCCTTGTTTTTAGTGTCCGACTAAACATTCGGCTTCGGCCAAATGAGGTCGAAGATTTTGCCGAAGAGGAATGTTCAATTCCCGTTACAATATGCCACCAAAATGTTAAATTTCAACCTTTTGAAGAATATATAAAATTTAATCCTATTGTTTACAATTAACGTAGATATTTTTTATTACTGAGCTTCAAGTCCATTCCATTATAGATATATGTGGGTGCAGAATATTTCAAAACATTAATATTTTGGACCCAAAAATGGACATTTCCAAAAATAAATTGAATTTGGTTCATATTGCATTAGGAAAAGTTTTTCAGCAATGGACCGCCATTTTATTATTTTATAACAGCTTTAATTTCAGTCGAAAATGATACTTCTCCGACCGAAATGATAAACAAATAAGTTATCCCTCTTCTACCAGAACGTTAGAGGGATTCGCAGCAAAACTGCTTTTCAAAAAATCTCAGGCATTTCCGCATGATATCATTGTTCTTACTGAAACATGGCTCAATGACACCTTTTTAGACAAGGAAATTTTTGACGAAGAGTTCAATGTTTTCAGAAGAGATCGTCATGTAGATAAGCCCAAAGAAGTTGGTGGTGGTGTTTTGATTGCTGTTCGTAATCACCTCAGATTTAATCTTGTCTCATTCCCTTTCAATGTATCAATTGAACTTATTTGCCTTAGAATTTCAATTGAATCCAAAGATTTTTACATTCTGAATGTTTATATTCCTCCTAAAAGTCCAGCAGCAATTTATTCTGAGGTCTCCTTAGCTTTGGATCATGCAATTGTTACACCTGGCTTTAATAGTAATATTTTACTGTTGGGTGACTT
Source organism: Baccha elongata (assembly GCA_951217065.1). Lineage (NCBI taxonomy): Eukaryota > Metazoa > Arthropoda > Insecta > Diptera > Syrphidae > Baccha > Baccha elongata. The sequence continues at coordinate 251,308,387 of OX578272.1, forward strand.
CAATTTGCCTAACGTTAATTGGATCCCCTCAGAAGACGAGTCCTATTTTGAAGCATCCTCTACTTCCTCTCAACAGGAGCTTCTTCTTTTGGATAATATTATTTGTACTGACTTACAAGTAAGCTGTATTAAAAACTTAAAAAATCGAATTCTCGATTTAGTCTTTTCATCTGACGCTGCTAGTGTTGTTGTGGTAGAATCTGCCACAGCCTTATCTAATATAGACAGCTACCATCCTCCCCTTGATATATTTTTGGATTTGAGCTGCCATTTGCTCAATAACACTAAGTCTCATGACTGTTCATATTCTCTTGATTTTCGTAAAGCTAATTTTCAATTACTTTATGATGAATTAAGTTCCTCTGGTATTTCTGATATTTCTTTAACTAATATCGACGTTGCAGTTACTGAATTTTATACTATTTTCAATAACTGCTTAGCAAAATCTGTTCCTACTAAACTGTCTAAAACTTCCAAAGTTTCACATCCATGGTTTACAAAGGAGCTCACATCTCTTCGTAACAAAAAAAATAAGGCTTGGAAAACTTATATCAAAAGTCTTTCTACTTTGGATCATAATGTGTATATTTCAAAAAAGAAGTCTGACGGATATCCAATAAACTTTGTTTATAATGATTCTTCGTTAACGAGCTCTTCTGATATCTGTAATGCATTTTCAAAAAATTTTAGTAACTCTTTTATTGACACTCGTGTTGATATTGATGTCGAGTTCTTTGAATATTTGCGTGACTGTCCTCAAGTTACTTTTAACAACGTTCCGATGGAACATGACAAAATTTTACATTTTTTTTCATTGCTAAAAGATGACTACTCTCCAGGCCCACATGGCAATCCAATTATAGCTTTTCCTCTTCAACTTCTTTTCGAGCTATCCCTTAAGTCGGGGAAATTTCCCAGTGTATGGAAAAAATCATTTATTACACCCGTTTTTAAAAAGGGTAGTAAGTCTGACATAAAGAACTACAGACCGATTGCTAAACTCTCTTGTATTCCAAAGCTATTTGAGCAAGTGGTTTGTAATAGTATGACGTTTTTCTGCAAAAATATTATCTGTAATCAACAACATGGATTTATGCATGGGCGGTCGACGGTAACGAACCTTCTAACACAAGTGCTCCAATGCTTTGGAGAACGGACAGGAACTAGATTGCATTTATATCGACTTTTCAAAAGCTTTTGACCAACTTTCACACGACATTATAATTATTAAACTTAAGGCCTTTGGATTTTCTGCTGGATTTATTGATTGGATATATTCTTATCTTTAAAATAGATCCTACCAGGTGAAATTCAGAAAAACATTTTCAAACCCTTTTACTGCCAACTCTGGAGTTCCACAAGGAAGTGATTTAGGTCTCATTCTTTTTATTCTTGCTATTAATGATGTAACATCATGCATTCGCAATAGTGAAATTCTGGTTTTTGCTGACGATATGAAGATTTTTAAATCTATATGCTCAAGTGGTGATCGTGTGAATCTGCAAGCCGACATTGATAGCTTTTGTACTTGGTGCAGCAAGAATGGATTAAACCTTAACCCAGCGAAATGTCAAACTATGACTTTTTCAAAGAAACGAGTACCAATCATATTTGACTATAATATTTCACAACATACATTGTGCCGTGTTGTTAGTTTTAAAGATCTTGGAATCGTCTTCAATCAAAGTCTAGATTTCACAGAGCACATCAACTCTCTTGCAGTGGCGTATCCAGAAAAAGTTTTTTTTTGGGGGGGGGGGCACCTGTATAATTTTTCAATAATTTTTTGTTTACTTTTTATTTTTTTGTAGTCCTTTTAAGCTAGAAAAATAAGTGGATCCTTTTTTTTCTCCTCTTTGGCCCAGTTTTTCAGTGCGAGATTAAAATTAAACCTGGGTTAGGTAACTCACCGAATCGGGTGAGATAACTTTGGATTAACTAAACAAATGTTTTTGATTTTGTATTCTCAGAGTTTCTTAGGTCCTTCCGCATGAATCCTCTACCTACTAACATTCAGGTTCTTGGGTCAATTGGAGATAAATTTATGCCCAGAGTTAGCTAACTCTAGTTTAATTCACAACTGAAAAACCGGCCCTAAGAAACCTTAACTTGCATAATCCATAAAATTAAACTTTTTGTGAACAACATTTTATTAATTTGTTATTTTAATAATAAAGACAATAAATAATAATGAATTTTATTATGTTAATATAACATCATATTTTGAAAACTTTAATTTGATTGTTGAAATAGTTAATGTTCAATTATTGTTTTTTTGGGAAAATCAAGTCCATTCTCCTATTTTTCGTGTTGGCAAATTGCTCAACAACTTCCTCAGAGAAATCAATATAGATATTGATTTCTCTGTGAATATTCATGGATGCTAATCCACTTAGACGTTCTTCGGAAGTTGTTGCCCTCAGCCAAGTCTTTTACCTTCTCAGGACGGAAAATGATCTCTCTGGTTCTGCTGACGTAACTGGAAGTACACACAGTACTTCTAGTATCTTCCTTATATTTGGGAATTGTATATTACTGCAAACGGGAAGAGAAGCTAAAGCTGTTGCTGGGATATTTTCTCCATTTTTCTCCTCCCATGTTTGTTTCCATATCTAATAGTAGAATGAAAAACAGAACTTTTTGGTTACCGGAAGAATGAACTACTTTATCATTAAAGTGCAGTTAGACAGATCTGGAATCGATTTCCAGACATTGAAGACATTGACATTAATTTGAAGTAACGCGACAAAAAGAACTCAAAATTAAACGATTTAACAGTTAAGGTTTTACTCATACGTACAAACCGAAAAAAAATCGATATTAAATATGAAAATAAGTTCAAATCATAATACAAAAAATTCTTCATTAGTCAAAAATACAAATAGTCCTTATTTACTGGCTGTTTTTCAAGTTCCGAATTTTTTAATTTTGGTTTAAAAAAAAAATCAAAATATATTTAAGTAAGAACAAAAAAGTTGTCTTTTTTATTTTTCAATGACCGGTTATTTGACCATATTTTGTTTTAAAATAAAAATAAAAACAAATGATATAAAAAAAAATTAATACCTTTGACTCAAATTGAAGGTCATAATTTGAAATATCAGGATACGACACTTATTCTACAGCCTTTTTAACGTCTTCTGAACTAGCGAGATTAATAAAGCTTGGTAAGAAAATCTGTAGTTGGCAGATAGACAAAAATTGATTTCCGAAACGTTCGCTGAGCTCTATAGTAAGCAATGGTCAAGGAAAGGAATATATAAATTAAGTTTGTAATACTGCTTTACATTTTGTTCTCCTTCCTGGATAGCATTTGCTCTTCTGACTTGTTTCCCACACGTTCTAGGAGCTTTTGGCTGAACCTCAAATCCTTGTGATATCTCCATTATCTTTAAAAATAACATACCGAAAGATTGATCCACCTCATCGCGCCTTCCTTTTAAAACACTTTGTAGAGATGTAACAGACTTCTTTGCTTGGAACAGGTCAATGTTTCTGGTTTGCAGATACCTTGTCACCGGTAGCATCAATCCACTTACTTCAGAGCAAACAACTAAACTTACTAGCTCCCTCTAAATCTCTAATATTTACGAAAAAGTGTCAGTTATTAATGTACATAATGATGAAATCACCTAAATAATAACATGATCCTGGAGGCTTATGGGGGCCCGGGCCCCCTGCCCCCCCCCCCTCCTCAATACGCCACTTCTCTCTTGTTAAAAAGGCTAACTCAATGTTAGGATTTGTAAAAAGATGGTCCAAAGAGTTTCAAGACCATTATGTTACCCTATTTTTATACAATTGTTTTGTTCGTCCGCATCTGGAAAACGCATAGCAGGTATGGACTCCGTTCTATGATGTTCATAGATTTAGGATAGAGGCAGTTCAGCATCATTTTGTTCGTTTTGCCTTAAAAGGTCTTCCCTGGACAGATTCTTATAACCTTCCACCTTATGAACACCGAATTCAGCTTCTACACATTCAGTCCTTGTTACAGAAGCGTGTAAATAACGATATAGTTTTTATCCACCAACTTCTTTCGGGCGCATTAGATGCACCTGATCTACTTACTTGTGTTAGACTCACCATCTGCGTAGCCTTGAGCTCCTACATTGTCCACACCATCGGACTAATTACGGTATGAATGAGCCGCTTACCCGCATGTGCAGGCTTTTCAATTTAAATTCTAAATCTTAAAAATGTAATTAAAACCAGTGCTCCACGCTAATTACTAACAACTAACACCAGCACTAAGTGATGAGCCAGTGGAACACATATAATGTGTTGGCAAATCTTTGTTCATAAGCTGAAGCTTGCTCTAAGCTCCTTATGAACAGAATCTGATAGTGTTTAAAAAAAAACAAATTCCGCTAATTGATAAACAAATAAAATATCATCATTAAAAAAACTTAAACATGACTGTTTAACCTAGCCATACGAAAAAAATAACATTTTTTATACAAAATTATACAAGAGTTTAAGACTTAGGATCAAATTAATTGGTTGTTCTTTTAGCCCATATCCCATATATTGAAAAATATTACATTTCTGATTGTTTTTTGTAGTTACGACGCCAATATTCAAAAATAAACAACAAATACCGTTATTTATAAGGAAAAAGGTGAATTTTTTTCGATCGTTAAATTGATTTTTTCCAGGTTTTTACTTCTGGTACAGAATTCACCATTTTATGTGGGACACACCTTAGACAGCTTTTATATTACTTGATAAAAGTATAAAAAATAAACTAACTGCACAAAATTAGCAATTCATATTTACCTCACAAAACTGTGTTAGGTAGGAACTAGATTATTACACGTTTTTTTTATTTCACTAAAATATTCTGGGAATATACAGGGTGAGTCATGAGCAATGCGACAAAATGCTAGGGCGTGTAGGATGCGTTGAGACAAGAAAAAAATCGTATGGGAGGGGGGGTCTATTCCCCTCCGTTTAGCCGGGAGGGGCAATTTTCGAAAAAACTGACTTAAAATGGGAAAAAAATTATTTAAAATCAACGGCTTCATTCACAATGCTGTGCGATACGTTTTTGAAAAGCCAATAACTTTTTCTTACATTCTGTGTTTAAATAAATCTATTCTAAGAAATAGTTTTTGAAATATTAATTTTCAAAGTCAAAATTTTGAAAAAAAAAATTTGAAAAAAAAATTTCAAATTCATTTTTTTCAAAATTTTACGTAATTAAGTGCTAATTTTAATTTCAAAATTCAATGCTGTTATTAATTTTAAGTCTAAATAAGAAAACCGGATGCAAAAATTTTATGTCGTTCTCAAGAAATTTAAAAAAAACCAAAACCGACTTTTTCTAAGAAAAACATTTATTTTTATTGTAACGAAGCAATTTAAGAAGCATTAATCTTAGTTTTGTAACGAAAATTTATAATTATATAATATAATTATTTAATTAAAGAAAATTATTAAATATTCACATACGAAATATATTAATATTAACATGAGAGAGAATTCAAAAGGTCCCTAAAAACCAAAAAGCGAAAAGAGAAACAAATGATGATCGCTAAATCTCACTGATGTTAAACCCCAAGATAACCTCTCTATGAGTTTTCAACTTCCATGAACTTCCGGCCTCGAGTTCAAGAATAATCACAAAAAAAATATAACCATGACTTCCATGTTAGGTACAACGCATGACCATAGACCCGTTTGTCATTGTTAATCTTTACAACTTTCCCAACTCTCTCCTAGTTCTAGAAATCCCTCATTTAACTTAACCCTTAGATTGATCATTGGTAAAACTTATGCTGATTCTACTCTTTTACTTCCGACTCCCTCTATTTCTTTATCCGATTCTCGATAACAAAAAAAAAAAGACTGTTCACCGTATCAAAGTATGAAAAGCAAAAAGTTAAGATTAAGTATAAGCACCACTATGACTACCTCATACTTCTCCACTCTTTCCTTACAACTCATCCACTAGAACAGCTGGTATACGTAGATGAAATATATACCCTTCAGGTGACTATGAATGAATCTCAAAAAAAAATAAACTTACGTCTGGATATTTCTTTAACCGAAAGTTATATCTCAAGTCCAACGTTTGAACGTCTTTCCGAAATTGTTCCCGAAAAACTCTCGAATTGACTACCATCACAGTCTATAATTCTCACATAACAATATATAAGTTGGTATTCCTACGAAAAGCTTTGAAAGGATACTAACCCCTCTAAACAACAGAAAAGATGCTTCATATAGTTATAGAAATTAAAAACCTCCTTAAATATCTACTTGTGATCAAGAATCCTTTCACAAAAAAAACCAGTACCTAATCATCTACCTCTAGTACCCTTTCCAAACAAAAAAAAGGCACGTCCAGGCAGCGCAGGACTGGGTTAGCTAGTGCTCAACCACCGCAGTTGGCCTGATCGTTGCTCGATTGCTTAGCTCGCCGAATGAGGGGAGGATCTTGCTCTGGGAGCACTAACTGGTGTCACATACTATTTCGTGGCCTGGCTGTTAGTTGACCACCATAATATTATTGAGAGCACAGGCCCGAAGGAAAAACGAATTACATGATTTCAAAAGTCATCAGATATATAAGATGTATTTGGTTCAAACAAGGAGGACATAGATGATCGTGCCTCCGTGAGCTAATCTCAACCCTCCCTCCATGTTCCTAAACGCTCACAAAAAAAAAAGAGTAAGGAACCCTTAAAAGCGGAAGTATAGATGTTGAATACCCCCTTAAGTGCGTATCTACCCAACCTTTAAGATAATCTAAACAGAGTTAAATCACCTCCCTATGTTTTCGTTTGCACTACATCGATTTAACGAAAACTCCCTTTATGTCCAGGGAAGTATAGAAACTTCCCTTACACCGTCGTCGCCACCCACGTCATGTTGTTACAGAGTCAGCCACAACTCCTAGTCCACCGAACTTAACACTCCATAGTAAACCTACTTACACCTGAAAAATAAAATGAATACGGCTTCCCAAAAAAAAAGAAATGACAGCAACTGCATTAAATCAGAAAAATCATAGACCTTATTCTCCAAGAAGTCCTTATTCAATTTTTATTTTTCTTTTATAACCTTACAATCTAACAATAGTTCATTCTATTCTATTTATCTCTAACCTTAGTTATACCAATAGAAAAGAATAATATTTTCTTAACTAATCCTTAATCTTATTACTTCAACCATATAATACAAACTATTATTTAATTACTTGACTGTAAATGAATTTCAAAATTTAAAGTCTTCAACTTAACTTTCGGTTTAATTAATAACCGAATCTTCAAAACGAAATCTAAGTCCTCTAATTACTTACAGGACCTGTATTCAAACGTTAAAATTCACAAAAAGTTGTGGAAGAGCCTTTCGGACAAAATACTTGCAGAAATTGCTTACTCGAACTCTCGTTATAAAAAAAAATTAATAAGACGATCGTAAACCGTATTTATTTTATAGAGGTATGAAAACGAAACAAAAGTTAACATTTCTTGACCTCTTCAACCGAAATGACAAACCGTCTCGAGTGAAGAATTGCAAAAAAAAAATTTAATATTGAAACACGAAAAATACATGTATCAATCCGTCGAAATTATTCAAACTCCACTACGATTGAAACAAACAAAGTATAGTTGGTAACTTTTCCCATGAAAATATCCCCAACCCTTAACCAAAGAATAGGTTTATACTCCTTCAGAGTCTTGGACAAAATCAGAAGAGATAATGTCGCTATAAATTTTTAAATTCAATAAAAATTTAAGTTATATAAAAATGAAATATAGGTATCAATATAATTACAAAATTTAAATATTCAATAAAATCAGGGTCTCCTACCTACGAACGAATGCATTCTTTCGATGATAATTAGACCAGCAAAGTATTTATATCAAGGACTTTACTGTTTACGGTATTTACTCTACTAATTATTCAAGAGAATTTTTGGTCTCAGGTAGGTATAGATATACGAGTGGGTTTTGTATCATTAACCGCTCGTGTATTTCATCACCTTCACGAAGTCGAAGTATTTTTCTTTTTCGTTTAAATCACGAATTTAATTGTTAACTTATCCGAATTATTCTCGATTCAGATGATATACATTAACACGAAAACTAAACGAAACTAAATTATGAGTATAGACTCACCAAAAGAAACGACTACTTGGCTTATTGTGATATCTAAACCAAATCAAACTTTAGTTGTCCGAGGTTAGATTTACTTTAGATAACAAAAAAAAATCTTTATATCACTAAATTTAACTGCTGTGTATTTATTCCCAGCATATACTAAAATTGAATCTTAATTATCTCATAAATATGACTTCATTCATCAGTAGGCATGAAAGTGCTTTTAATGGCCTCTACTGTGCGTGAATTCATATCTTTAATCAAATCGTATTTTAATTGCAGAAGGCACAAAAAAAAACTTCACCAAGTATTCACTTCACAAAATTTTTACACACGTAAGTATATTCGAATTTAAAAACTGATTCTACTATAGTTACCCTATATTAACTTTTTTTTTTGTCTAGGATAACGACAGCGTAGAAATCAAAACAAAAGTGCGTCAAAAATTGTTTAACCGAGGTAACGACCGTATACGAATTGCTATATTTGATTTTTATTCTCGAAATCAATCACAAATTTACTTTTCTCTTTTCAGATACAAAATTTTCCGTACGTAGGTACATAACTGATAAGTACTCTTCAATCAACTTACGATCGAGTCTAGCAATCTTCATTGCTGGATTCTCGTTGACTAAGTTAAGTATCTCAAAACGTCATGCCCTTTTCTTTTCTAGGTATCAATACACCCGACACGACACTGAGTAAGTAATTTCTTCGTATATTATGCACGAGTGTTTGAGTGTAGGTAAGTATACGTAACCGAATTTAATCAAAAGTTCGACTTTTCTTAAACTTCTTTTACTTTCAAGCAAATCAAGAATGGTAATTGTTCTTTCGAATATAAATAATCAACAAGTATGAGTTTGTCGTATGACATAAGCGTTTTAATTAGATAACAACTTGAAATTTTAGACATTTTTAGTCAACGATCAAAAAGATATTTTTACATACGTCCTGTACATTTCAGGTATTTTTGTTGGACTAGATAATTTAATTATCAATCTACTATTTTAACACTTTTAGGATTTTTCTACAAATTTACTCTTATTTTGTTCAAAATTTCAATCTTTAATATTTCAAAAATCGACCAGTATTAGTTGGAATTATTTCAAATTTTACAAATCACTATTTGGTTTTCACAAAAAAAAAGTATGGTCTTAACCATCAAAGGCAAATTTTACATCGGTGTAGGGGTCTTCACTTCACAAAATAAATTGTTAATATTCGTACAGTACCTTAATTTTTCCAACTGTATGTACTTATTCGGGAGGGATCCATTTACAGATGTATGTATCCGTTAGTTTCATCCGTTGGATCAGATGATCTTACTGTTACGGGTTTTATCCCCATGATGAACGATGTTTCAAAACGGTAGGTACCGATGATCTGAATGCGATGATGATGATTTTTACTAATTCAAACACGATGTTTCTGTCAATAGGTTTCTATCTCTCTGTACTTTGTGTCCGAGTACCGGAGATACCAATATGAATGTATATATGTATCCAACTGGATACGGTCGTAGAATAATTTACACAAATTTATTTAAATTTCCATTAATAAAAATCCAGGCAGTCCTGAATACGGCACTGGTGATGTCTAGGGGAGTGAAGATTCGGTAGGTAGAGCGTTTCTTGACTGACGATGTGCTCCTACCAATTTGTTACTCCCTAGACGTCACAAACGATGATTTTTCTTGACTGCCTAAAGAATACAAAAGAAAAGGACTTTAGTCCAGGCCTAATATTTTTCAACTACGAAAAAAAACTATGAGCTACCTATGTAGGTATTTGTTCTGCCCTACGCTAAGTGAATTAATCACACTCACCTGGATGGTTTTATGATGATAAAAATAAAGATTTTTCGCAAAATAGTCTCTCTGTCGAGTCTTTTTGTTCGACTCCAGAACCGAATTCTTGACCAGAGTGTTTTTCCACAGAGAATCTACTTTTTCTAGAGTGTCTATTCGAATAGACTCTTCTCCTGGAAAATTTGCAGAATTTTCACGGATGGAGCGACTATATGGACTTGTGAATTTATCGTGAGGAACACGATTCTTTGCTCCTAGCGACTGGTTATGTGCCATGAAGCACGAGGTTCTGTCCTAAGAACAAAATTTATTGTCAGAGGTGGATTTTTTTTTTATTAAAATTTCTCATACCTTTTGATTTTCTTGATATCTTTTTCTTGATTTGTCTGCTCCTAAATTTTTCTGCCTTTTTCTTGATATTTTGTCGTAGATGATGTTCTCTGCATTAATTCTTTGTACTTTCAATTTAACATGGCGTTCTTTTCTCAACCAGCAATTTTTCTTCGGACGTCTGCTTGGTTGGAATGCGAAATGTGGAAAGAACCTTCTAGCAAAATTCTTCCACGAAACAAGTTCTGTCTGTTGCTTTCTATGTGTGTGTATCTCATAAGAATTTGGCGAGGTGAAAAGTTTCATAGACTGGGACAATATAAGAGTGACATTTCGTCTCTTTCTAACTTTAGCTATCTTATGATGGCTTAGAAATTATTATTTTGCGCAGTTGTTTAATTGCGCGAAGTTGAGCTTTTCACTTTATGCCATAAACAGAATGATATATGTTTGTCTTGTACCTTTATTTTTCAGATTGACAAAAGAAATAATTATGCGAGAATGGTAAGTATGGTTTTGTTTTGGGATTTGTAGTAATTGCTAGTGTTTCAGTATTTTGTAAATGTTTTTGTACCGATGTTGTCTATGGTAAGTATTTGTATGAATATAACTGTCTGTATTTGGCAATACATATCTTGGCTGTACGTTTAGTACTTCAACTAAAGATTGAAAATTGATTATGTCGATATCATATCATTACAGTAAGTAGTGGGTTCGTGTCAAAACACTTAAGTATATTTTGTCTGTCATTTTCGTAAGTATTTGTGTAAGTCTGTCAATTACAATGTTTGTTTTGTATATAAGTCATTCTACATCAGTTTTCACTACATTACCAAAAATTTACCATTTATTCTTTTCTTTTTTCTTAGATAACTATCTTTTTCGAGACTATCCCTTCGGCATGAATTCTACTAAACTACTACCTATTTCTAGCTAATTACAATTTCTTTCAGTCTAGACTACATCAGTATTATATATTGTGTTGCCGCTTAATTTGTTTTGCGAACAACCCCTTCGTGTTCTCGTGTTGAGATTGTTATTTCTCTCAACACATCCCAATAGGATAAACTTTTCCCCACTACAAGATGGATGCCTCCATATAGGAGAAAATCTATTCACCAATATGGCTATCAGCTTGAAATGCTCTGTGGTAAAATGGTCGTGTATCTTTTAACGCCATCTAGATATTTTTTACCTATTTGTTCTAAATATAGCTTTTATTTATTCTTCCTAGATGTCACTAAACTACTTTTAGGATATTGCACTTAAAGTGTTATACTCGCTTAGTACTTCTGATTGTGGAATCTGCTAAAAAGGGGTTTGTCTTTCCTAGCAGATATAATTTTTATAGCAAATGTGTATTGGGTTATCTCCATGTAATTGGTCTATTCGCAATTAATATTTCTGTTGAAATACATGATGTTAAAAATTTTCTAATTGGTTCGATTTGACTTTGAAGCTGGTTGTTATTATCCGCTTGTGGATATGACTGTATTGATACATACATATGTATATGTCTAAATCGTTTTCCTACAAAGCAGGTTCACTTCAACCAGATTCATCTTGTTGAATGAAGCTGAAAAGAAAACATCTTGTATAAATTCCGTTTATTATAACTTCGATATAGATCTAATTATTCTTGCAGACATTGAACCCACGACCCGATCTGTCTCATGCACAGACTGAACTAGCCGGACTATATCCAAAAGAAATCTGTGATACTTCTTGAGATCATTTTCGTAGATCTTTAGTATGTACTACCGTTTCAAAGTTATTGTTATCTCGTGTCTTATAAAGATTGTTACCTATTATTTTGATTATTTTAGTTTTAATAAACTTAGGGCAAAGCTTAGCATTGCGATGTTTTGTCGCGTCGCTTAAGATGTAATTTCTCCTATATACTTCATCTCCTACTGTGTATATTACTACACGGTTACGTAAATTGTAGACTTTTTCGTATGTCTCATGGGCTTGGTTGAGTGCCGTTTTCAAGTACGTGTGTAAAATATTCATACGAGCTGTTTTTGGCAACCATTCGATTTCAGCCTGATTGAGACCTCCAAGCTTTTTCAGTAACTGGTAATCAGCACCATGTTCGATCATTCTCTGTCCGAACAGAGCTTCATATGGCGACATTCCGATTACACTGTGGACAGAGGTGCGCAATGCACTGCTTATGGACGACAAATGTAAGTCCCAATTGTATTGTTTTTCATCCACGTACGCTCGGATTGCGCTCAAAATTGATCTGTTTACTCGCTCACTAGCGTTAGCCTGCGGTGAGTATGCTGCGGTTTTAATATGGTTTACACCGAAATTTGATAAAAATGTTTCGAAGTCCTTACTGACGAACTGGGATCCATTGTCAGACAATAGAGTCTCAGGCACTCCGAACATCAGAAAGATATCTTCCGATAGAAATTTGATTACTTCCGCCGAAGTTGCTTTTTTTAAGGGCTTAATAATGACGAATTTCGTCAACTGATCTAGGAGAATTATGATGTACGTATTGCCTTTCTTAGAGCGTGGGTATGGTCCTAAGAAATCCGTGTATACATGTTGGAATGGTCGCTCCACCATGTAACCTTTTCCCATTTCTGCCCTAAGTGTTTGATTAGGCGCTTTTGTTGACTTACATATGTCACAATTCCCTATAAATAATTTTGTTTGCGCAGCCATACCAGGCCAGTAATATTGGTGTCTTAGTCGGTATAGAGTTTTAGCAATCCCCCCATGCGCAACTTGAGGTGGGCAATGAGCCTGAAAAATCAACCTTTCGGTTAGCTGAGATGGAATCCAAAGTTTCCAAGCTTGATCGTCTTGGATAGGATTTCCTGTTGTGTGACGGACTTTTTTATAAATGAAACCTTCAGATACTTGCAGGTCCGGCAAACGTTCTTTATTGTCACAAATGTGTGCCGTGATTTGAAGATATTCGTCCGACTTAAAAGCTGGATCCTTCAAATCAATAGACATCACTTCTGTTTGATGGGGTTTGGTTTCTGAGGTTTCCGTCGACGGTACGATTGCACGCAACGCCTCCAACTCATACATTCGCGAGAGTGTATCTGGCAAAACGTGCAAACTTCCGCGGCGGTGCTCCACAGAAAAATCGAAGCCTTGAAGCTTCAAACTCCACCTAGCTAGCCTTCCAGTTGGGTCCTTAAGACTCATTAACCATTTCAAGGAAGCATGGTCAGTTATTACTAAAAATCTATAACCTTCTATATACGGCCGGAATTTATATATTCCTTTGACTGCCGCCAAACATTCCCTCTCTGTGACGGAATAATTCCGTTGAGCGGAATTCAACTTTTGTGAAAAATAGTATATGGGTAACTCGTTACCCTCCTCATCTCTTTGGCACAATACAGCCCCGATTCCGGTAGACGACGCATCACATAATATGACAAACTGCCTACCAAAATCGGGGTTGCGAAGAACTGGAGCAGTTGTTAACGCTACCTTAATTTTTGCAAAGGCTGCTAAAGCATCTTCTCCAAACTCGAAACTTCTTCCCTTCTTCAACGTGTCGGACATCGGGCCGGCTACCTCACTGAAATTCTCGATGAATCTCCGGTACCACCCTGCCATACCGAGGAATCGGCGTACTTGACGTGTAGTCGTTGGTACCGGAAAATCCACGATTGCTGAAATTTTTCCCGGGTCAGCTTTGAGACAGCCTTGCCCCACCACGTAACCCAGATACTGCAGTTCCTGGAAACAGAACTTGGACTTCTCGACGTTAATCGTGAGTCCTGCTTCCAGTAACCGAGTAGCAACTACATTTAAAATAGATAAGTGTTCATCGAACGTCTTAGATATGACAAGAAGATCATCTAAATAGATGAAGACTTGATCGCGTAGCTTGACAGGAATTACCTTGTTCATAAGATTTGTCAAACTCTGAGCTGCATTCGCGAGCCCGAACGGCATCACCTTAAATTGATAAAGGGGTCTGCCTGGTACAGTGAATGCAGTTTTTTCCCTCGAAGCTTTCTCCAGAGGTACTTGCCAGTATGCGTCTTTCAGATCTACGCTAGAGATATAGCGTGTCTCCGAAAGACGTGCTAACAATCCCTCTATATGTGCAATTGGACTAGCATCTTTCCTTGTGACGGAGTTGACTTTCCGAAAGTCCAAGCACATTCTGTTCTTTCCCGGCTTTCTTACTAAGACAACCGGAGAAGACCATGGGCTTGAACTCTCCTCAATCACTCCCAAAGAAATCATGCGGTCCAATTCCGCATACACTAGGGCTTGTACCGCTGGAGATATGGGGTAGTGTCTCTGTTTAATCGGCAGAGCATCCCCCGTATCTATAAAGTGTTCGACAAGGTGTGTCCGTCCGAGCCCACGCTCAGCGAATGACGGAAACATTGCTACAGTTGCCTGTAAACGCCTTGTCTCATCGGGTGACAACTCACATTCTAGGAAACTAGGTTTCTCAGGAGCCACCTCGGAAATGGTGCTTAGAGAAGCAAAAATATTTGGAGCTAGTTGGAATTTTGTCCAAAAATCGACACCTAAATAAAGGTCTTGTGTCAGCGAGGGTACCACAAATAAATCTAAAACCAAGGATTTGTCTTTGTATGTTACCAACGCTTTCACTAATCCAATTATTGGTTGCTTACGACCATCGGCCGTTGAAACGTTAGCTGAAAATTTTTGATATGGTATTTTGTTTATCTCTAAATATTTGGCGGCTCCATTCCCGAGACAGCTAACGCTAGCCCCTGAATCGAGCAAGCCCATCCAATCTTTATTAAAAATATTTACTCGCACATAAGCGCGCGGATCATCAGTCACACTATCTAAGTTAGTAGAAGCTATAGATTTGTATAAGTTTCTTTTCTGGTTAATTCTTTTTCGAAGTTTGTTGATTTTTTTCAAGTGTTTTGGGTAGGTGTAAATCCTTTGCCGAGCTAAATCATAAGCTAATTGTCGTTCGTGCAAAGATTTGAGAGGTTTCAACATTGGTGTTTTAGAATTTCTATCATCGTAATCTTTCTTAATTTTTGGTTCGGGGTTTTGTAATATTGCTACGGTTTTACTAGGTTCGACAGTTAATTCGGACTCCCCGAGTTTCCCATCTTCGTCAGGTCCCTCTCGGCGAGATACTGACTCTGATTCAAGTTTCCCGAGCAAGCTTTACATTTTGGTGTTACAACATCGGGCATTCCGCATTTATAACAGAACAAACGTCTCTGTTGGTCTAGGCAATCTCTAAACGAGTGGCCCATCTTTTGGCAATTCCAACATTTGACTTTGTCCATGTTTATTTTGACATCAATGTTGCGATCTCGATGATATGCTTCTATTGCGTTGGGTACTTCATTGACTGGAAACTCGGATTGTATTTCGATTTCATTGACATGTCTACGTTGGTTATTTCCATAAACGGGTTGGATTCTTTGCCGCATTGGATCACTAATCCAATACCTTTCCATCTCACGACATGTGTAGACAAGATCTGATAGTCTAGTAGATTTAAAAGTGAGGAGTAGCTCTCCCATTCTACGCTTAACATTTTGTTTGACAATCTCTACGATTTCCTCGTTCGGACGCGGGTTTTTCATCCTGGAGTTCAACTTGAGAATATCCTCATAGAAAGCATCGAAACTTTCTCCTGGCGTTTGTTTTCGCTCGGCCATTTGCCTTGCCAGTTCGGAGTCCGTTTCGAGGCTCCTATATTGCTCAATCAAGGCTAATTTCAGCGCTGCCCACGTAGCATGAGGATTACTCTTCAGGAACATCCAGTACCAAACTTCCACTGAACCGCTTACGAAGTGGTGAAAGTTTGATACAATTTCATCCCAATTAGAACCATAGCTGTCTTTGACACGATCCAGACGAAACAGAAACTCGTCTACGGTCATATTTTTCGCGTTGTACGAGATCCCCCACTTGTGATAATGTGGTGATCTAACTAGTGTCGCAGCAGGAGATGGCATGGGTATTCTAGCATTCGTTGGAGCTGAAGTGTTGTCGAATGTAATTCGATTGAGTCTTTCGAAGAATTCGTTTTCATGAGCGCTCGCCGCGTTGGTTCTGTAGGGCGGTGCTTCTTGTCCAGGCCATTCCCTAGGAAAATTTGGTACAGGGTTTCTTACCGGTGTAACAAACTGGTCTCGCCTAGTTGGTCTTGGCGGTTCTCTTCTAGTATTACGATCGAGAGGTTCTGGTGTCGGTTGATCCCATAGCGGAATTGCGGGTTCAGTCGGTCTATTGGTCACATTAGCATTGCCTAAAGCAGTTTTTATGGCCTCGCTGACTCTTTCTAACACTTGAGCTTGGCTCTGTGCTAGAGTTTCTTGAAGAGCTTTACGGTCTTCAGCGCGACTGTATCCGACTGTCGCCAACGCAATCTCCTTAATGTAACTCCTCCATTGCTCTCTTTCTCTCGCTGTATCCTCTTTTCTTCGGTTTGGGCTTCCCACTGATGTTCGTGGACCTTCTTCTTCAATGAACTCTATCACTTCCTCTGCCACTCTTTGAATGCTTTGCATTGCTGCGTCCTCATCTACATGGCTGATGTCCGCGGCCACTGCTGCTTCCATCGTCATATTGTGTTCTAGATCTAGCCTCTTTTTCAATCTCGTATCGTGGTGATCAGGAATTGTAGGATCGCGTGGATTTCGGCGTTCCTTCCCGCCAGTTGCGGTTTCCTTATCTTTTGGTTTAACCATATTTTACTTTCTTATCAAAATATTGAATTACCAAAAGCACTCAACAAAAAAAATGTATCGCAAGAACTTATTAAAAAAAAAACTTTTTCACAACTAAATCTTAACTCCTAACTCTTTCTAAAACTACCCTTAAACTAAATCTAAAACTAAATTTAAAACTAACCTAAAACTTACTACCTAAAACTTAATAACTAACTTACTAACTAACTTAACCTAATATTTACTGTAGGGTAAACCCTCTTAAAATATTCACAACTGCAATCTTAAAACAACTATCAAAAGAAAACTAAATCACTAAAAACTAACTTTGAATTCTTAAACTTCTTCAATATTTAAAAATTCAAAAGCTAAACTCAACTAATAAAAAAAATATAAACTGAATAAAAAAAAATAAACTAAAAATTCCAAAAATCTGAATATTAAAAAAAAAGTCAAAAAAAAACTAAATAACTAAAAATCAATAACTAAATACTAAAAAAAAACTGAATAACTAAAATCAAAAACTATCAAACTAAAAATCGCCCCCAGGCATAAACTAAACTAAAAATCGCCACCAGGCATAAACTAAACTAAAAATCGCCACCAGGCAAACTTAACTCTACTCGCCACCAGGCACTTCCAAATTCCAAATTCAAAAAAAAGAATTTGCAAAATTTGCTAAACTCACCAAAAACTAAATCGCCCCCAGGCAAATCAATTTCCAAATTCAAAAGAGAATTTGCAAAAACTGACAAAACTCAAAAATCTCAAAAAAAAAACTAAATCGCCACCAGGCAAATCAATCTCCAAACTCAAAAGAGAATTTGCAAAAATCGATAAAACTAAATATCTCAAAAACTAAAACGCCACCAGGCACTTCAACTTCAAAATTCAAAAGAGAATTTTCAGAAATTGATTAAACTCTATTTAAATCTCAATAAACTAAACTCAAAAAAAAATTTCCAAGATTCTACCAATCTTAAAAAGAAACTAAATAAAAAAAAAATATAGGGTTTTACTATATCATACAAAGGTTCGGAGTTGTGGCTGGACACTGTTAAACGTGCTGACGACACTTCTCCCAAAAAAAAATTAAAGTTCCCAAAAATATAAGAACTTGAAACTACATACTTTGAACTGTATTAAACCAAACATAAAAATCGAAGATTTTCCGTAAACTTCCCTGGTTAGAAATACTCCATGTCGTCACAACTGACTTAGGAAAGAATATGCTCATCCCCTAACGGAAAACGCTTAGGATTGTTCCCTCCCAAGAAATCTACTTCAAACTTCACAAAATCTTTCTACGAACTGTGGTGTTATTAACAAATAATAATTTGTGTTGACCATATCTTCTTAGTGAAGATACAATGAATCTTTCGCTACTGACGTAACATGGGAATATAGTCAACCTTATTACCGGTCGAAAGTATTCACTACATCTACAAGAAGATTACAAAATTAGGTGTTACCTTCATCCAAGCGCTACTGACTACTAGAAAATAAACTTCCAATACGGTCGCTTGACTTATTAGAATAACGAAATCTACCAAAAATAGTGTAAAAGTGTAAATTGTAAGAATTTTATGAGAGAAGAGAAAAGCTTGATCCACTTACTGCTACAGACGTGCGTCAGGAAAATAAATCAACTAACCACCGGTCAGTACCCAAGACTAACCTTCCCCTAGATCACAAATCTCAATAAAACTCAACATCAAAAAAAAATCTAATTTCCAAAAAAAAATTTTTGAAAAAGTTTCGCTACAAAAAAAATATATCTTCTAAATCCAATAAATCCTAAAATCTTCGTCACCTTCGGGCCCCACGTTGGGCGCCATTTTATGTAACGAAAATTTATAATTATATAATATAATTATTTAATTAAAGAAAATTATTAAATATTCACATACGAAATATATTAATATTAACATGAGAGAGAATTCAAAAGGTCCCTAAAAACCAAAAAGCGAAAAGAGAAACAAATGATGATCGCTAAATCTCACTGATGTTAAACCCCAAGATAACCTCTCTATGAGTTTTCAACTTCCATGAACTTCCGGCCTCGAGTTCAAGAATAATCACAAAAAAAATATAACCATGACTTCCATGTTAGGTACAACGCATGACCATAGACCCGTTTGTCATTGTTAATCTTTACAACTTTCCCAACTCTCTCCTAGTTCTAGAAATCCCTCATTTAACTTAACCCTTAGATTGATCATTGGTAAAACTTATGCTGATTCTACTCTTTTACTTCCGACTCCCTCTATTTCTTTATCCGATTCTCGATAACAAAAAAAAAAAGACTGTTCACCGTATCAAAGTATGAAAAGCAAAAAGTTAAGATTAAGTATAAGCACCACTATGACTACCTCATACTTCTCCACTCTTTCCTTACAACTCATCCACTAGAACAGCTGGTATACGTAGATGAAATATATACCCTTCAGGTGACTATGAATGAATCTCAAAAAAAAATAAACTTACGTCTGGATATTTCTTTAACCGAAAGTTATATCTCAAGTCCAACGTTTGAACGTCTTTCCGAAATTGTTCCCGAAAAACTCTCGAATTGACTACCATCACAGTCTATAATTCTCACATAACAATATATAAGTTGGTATTCCTACGAAAAGCTTTGAAAGGATACTAACCCCTCTAAACAACAGAAAAGATGCTTCATATAGTTATAGAAATTAAAAACCTCCTTAAATATCTACTTGTGATCAAGAATCCTTTCACAAAAAAAACCAGTACCTAATCATCTACCTCTAGTACCCTTTCCAAACAAAAAAAAAGGCACGTCCAGGCAGCGCAGGACTGGGTTAGCTAGTGCTCAACCACCGCAGTTGGCCTGATCGTTGCTCGATTGCTTAGCTCGCCGAATGAGGGGAGGATCTTGCTCTGGGAGCACTAACTGGTGTCACATACTATTTACAGACCGTGGCCTGGCTGTTAGTTGACCACCATAATATTATTGAGAGCACAGGCCCGAAGGAAAAACGAATTACATGATTTCAAAAGTCATCAGATATATAAGATGTATTTGGTTCAAACAAGGAGGACATAGATGATCGTGCCTCCGTGAGCTAATCTCAACCCTCCCTCCATGTTCCTAAACGCTCACAAAAAAAAAAGAGTAAGGAACCCTTAAAAGCGGAAGTATAGATGTTGAATACCCCCTTAAGTGCGTATCTACCCAACCTTTAAGATAATCTAAACAGAGTTAAATCACCTCCCTATGTTTTCGTTTGCACTACATCGATTTAACGAAAACTCCCTTTATGTCCAGGGAAGTATAGAAACTTCCCTTACACCGTCGTCGCCACCCACGTCATGTTGTTACAGAGTCAGCCACAACTCCTAGTCCACCGAACTTAACACTCCATAGTAAACCTACTTACACCTGAAAAATAAAATGAATACGGCTTCCCAAAAAAAAAGAAATGACAGCAACTGCATTAAATCAGAAAAATCATAGACCTTATTCTCCAAGAAGTCCTTATTCAATTTTTATTTTTCTTTTATAACCTTACAATCTAACAATAGTTCATTCTATTCTATTTATCTCTAACCTTAGTTATACCAATAGAAAAGAATAATATTTTCTTAACTAATCCTTAATCTTATTACTTCAACCATATAATACAAACTATTATTTAATTACTTGACTGTAAATGAATTTCAAAATTTAAAGTCTTCAACTTAACTTTCGGTTTAATTAATAACCGAATCTTCAAAACGAAATCTAAGTCCTCTAATTACTTACAGGACCTGTATTCAAACGTTAAAATTCACAAAAAGTTGTGGAAGAGCCTTTCGGACAAAATACTTGCAGAAATTGCTTACTCGAACTCTCGTTATAAAAAAAAATTAATAAGACGATCGTAAACCGTATTTATTTTATAGAGGTATGAAAACGAAACAAAAGTTAACATTTCTTGACCTCTTCAACCGAAATGACAAACCGTCTCGAGTGAAGAATTGCAAAAAAAAAATTTAATATTGAAACACGAAAAATACATGTATCAATCCGTCGAAATTATTCAAACTCCACTACGATTGAAACAAACAAAGTATAGTTGGTAACTTTTCCCATGAAAATATCCCCAACCCTTAACCAAAGAATAGGTTTATACTCCTTCAGAGTCTTGGACAAAATCAGAAGAGATAATGTCGCTATAAATTTTTAAATTCAATAAAAATTTAAGTTATATAAAAATGAAATATAGGTATCAATATAATTACAAAATTTAAATATTCAATAAAATCAGGGTCTCCTACCTACGAACGAATGCATTCTTTCGATGATAATTAGACCAGCAAAGTATTTATATCAAGGACTTTACTGTTTACGGTATTTACTCTACTAATTATTCAAGAGAATTTTTGGTCTCAGGTAGGTATAGATATACGAGTGGGTTTTGTATCATTAACCGCTCGTGTATTTCATCACCTTCACGAAGTCGAAGTATTTTTCTTTTTCGTTTAAATCACGAATTTAATTGTTAACTTATCCGAATTATTCTCGATTCAGATGATATACATTAACACGAAAACTAAACGAAACTAAATTATGAGTATAGACTCACCAAAAGAAACGACTACTTGGCTTATTGTGATATCTAAACCAAATCAAACTTTAGTTGTCCGAGGTTAGATTTACTTTAGATAACAAAAAAAAATCTTTATATCACTAAATTTAACTGCTGTGTATTTATTCCCAGCATATACTAAAATTGAATCTTAATTATCTCATAAATATGACTTCATTCATCAGTAGGCATGAAAGTGCTTTTAATGGCCTCTACTGTGCGTGAATTCATATCTTTAATCAAATCGTATTTTAATTGCAGAAGGCACAAAAAAAAACTTCACCAAGTATTCACTTCACAAAATTTTTACACACGTAAGTATATTCGAATTTAAAAACTGATTCTACTATAGTTACCCTATATTAACTTTTTTTTTTGTCTAGGATAACGACAGCGTAGAAATCAAAACAAAAGTGCGTCAAAAATTGTTTAACCGAGGTAACGACCGTATACGAATTGCTATATTTGATTTTTATTCTCGAAATCAATCACAAATTTACTTTTCTCTTTTCAGATACAAAATTTTCCGTACGTAGGTACATAACTGATAAGTACTCTTCAATCAACTTACGATCGAGTCTAGCAATCTTCATTGCTGGATTCTCGTTGACTAAGTTAAGTATCTCAAAACGTCATGCCCTTTTCTTTTCTAGGTATCAATACACCCGACACGACACTGAGTAAGTAATTTCTTCGTATATTATGCACGAGTGTTTGAGTGTAGGTAAGTATACGTAACCGAATTTAATCAAAAGTTCGACTTTTCTTAAACTTCTTTTACTTTCAAGCAAATCAAGAATGGTAATTGTTCTTTCGAATATAAATAATCAACAAGTATGAGTTTGTCGTATGACATAAGCGTTTTAATTAGATAACAACTTGAAATTTTAGACATTTTTAGTCAACGATCAAAAAGATATTTTTACATACGTCCTGTACATTTCAGGTATTTTTGTTGGACTAGATAATTTAATTATCAATCTACTATTTTAACACTTTTAGGATTTTTCTACAAATTTACTCTTATTTTGTTCAAAATTTCAATCTTTAATATTTCAAAAATCGACCAGTATTAGTTGGAATTATTTCAAATTTTACAAATCACTATTTGGTTTTCACAAAAAAAAAGTATGGTCTTAACCATCAAAGGCAAATTTTACATCGGTGTAGGGGTCTTCACTTCACAAAATAAATTGTTAATATTCGTACAGTACCTTAATTTTTCCAACTGTATGTACTTATTCGGGAGGGATCCATTTACAGATGTATGTATCCGTTAGTTTCATCCGTTGGATCAGATGATCTTACTGTTACGGGTTTTATCCCCATGATGAACGATGTTTCAAAACGGTAGGTACCGATGATCTGAATGCGATGATGATGATTTTTACTAATTCAAACACGATGTTTCTGTCAATAGGTTTCTATCTCTCTGTACTTTGTGTCCGAGTACCGGAGATACCAATATGAATGTATATATGTATCCAACTGGATACGGTCGTAGAATAATTTACACAAATTTATTTAAATTTCCATTAATAAAAATCCAGGCAGTCCTGAATACGGCACTGGTGATGTCTAGGGGAGTGAAGATTCGGTAGGTAGAGCGTTTCTTGACTGACGATGTGCTCCTACCAATTTGTTACTCCCTAGACGTCACAAACGATGATTTTTCTTGACTGCCTAAAGAATACAAAAGAAAAGGACTTTAGTCCAGGCCTAATATTTTTCAACTACGAAAAAAAACTATGAGCTACCTATGTAGGTATTTGTTCTGCCCTACGCTAAGTGAATTAATCACACTCACCTGGATGGTTTTATGATGATAAAAATAAAGATTTTTCGCAAAATAGTCTCTCTGTCGAGTCTTTTTGTTCGACTCCAGAACCGAATTCTTGACCAGAGTGTTTTTCCACAGAGAATCTACTTTTTCTAGAGTGTCTATTCGAATAGACTCTTCTCCTGGAAAATTTGCAGAATTTTCACGGATGGAGCGACTATATGGACTTGTGAATTTATCGTGAGGAACACGATTCTTTGCTCCTAGCGACTGGTTATGTGCCATGAAGCACGAGGTTCTGTCCTAAGAACAAAATTTATTGTCAGAGGTGGATTTTTTTTTTATTAAAATTTCTCATACCTTTTGATTTTCTTGATATCTTTTTCTTGATTTGTCTGCTCCTAAATTTTTCTGCCTTTTTCTTGATATTTTGTCGTAGATGATGTTCTCTGCATTAATTCTTTGTACTTTCAATTTAACATGGCGTTCTTTTCTCAACCAGCAATTTTTCTTCGGACGTCTGCTTGGTTGGAATGCGAAATGTGGAAAGAACCTTCTAGCAAAATTCTTCCACGAAACAAGTTCTGTCTGTTGCTTTCTATGTGTGTGTATCTCATAAGAATTTGGCGAGGTGAAAAGTTTCATAGACTGGGACAATATAAGAGTGACATTTCGTCTCTTTCTAACTTTAGCTATCTTATGATGGCTTAGAAATTATTATTTTGCGCAGTTGTTTAATTGCGCGAAGTTGAGCTTTTCACTTTATGCCATAAACAGAATGATATATGTTTGTCTTGTACCTTTATTTTTCAGATTGACAAAAGAAATAATTATGCGAGAATGGTAAGTATGGTTTTGTTTTGGGATTTGTAGTAATTGCTAGTGTTTCAGTATTTTGTAAATGTTTTTGTACCGATGTTGTCTATGGTAAGTATTTGTATGAATATAACTGTCTGTATTTGGCAATACATATCTTGGCTGTACGTTTAGTACTTCAACTAAAGATTGAAAATTGATTATGTCGATATCATATCATTACAGTAAGTAGTGGGTTCGTGTCAAAACACTTAAGTATATTTTGTCTGTCATTTTCGTAAGTATTTGTGTAAGTCTGTCAATTACAATGTTTGTTTTGTATATAAGTCATTCTACATCAGTTTTCACTACATTACCAAAAATTTACCATTTATTCTTTTCTTTTTTCTTAGATAACTATCTTTTTCGAGACTATCCCTTCGGCATGAATTCTACTAAACTACTACCTATTTCTAGCTAATTACAATTTCTTTCAGTCTAGACTACATCAGTATTATATATTGTGTTGCCGCTTAATTTGTTTTGCGAACAACCCCTTCGTGTTCTCGTGTTGAGATTGTTATTTCTCTCAACACATCCCAATAGGATAAACTTTTCCCCACTACAAGATGGATGCCTCCATATAGGAGAAAATCTATTCACCAATATGGCTATCAGCTTGAAATGCTCTGTGGTAAAATGGTCGTGTATCTTTTAACGCCATCTAGATATTTTTTACCTATTTGTTCTAAATATAGCTTTTATTTATTCTTCCTAGATGTCACTAAACTACTTTTAGGATATTGCACTTAAAGTGTTATACTCGCTTAGTACTTCTGATTGTGGAATCTGCTAAAAAGGGGTTTGTCTTTCCTAGCAGATATAATTTTTATAGCAAATGTGTATTGGGTTATCTCCATGTAATTGGTCTATTCGCAATTAATATTTCTGTTGAAATACATGATGTTAAAAATTTTCTAATTGGTTCGATTTGACTTTGAAGCTGGTTGTTATTATCCGCTTGTGGATATGACTGTATTGATACATACATATGTATATGTCTAAATCGTTTTCCTACAGTTTTTTTAGTTTTTTTTATTCCTTTTATTTTTACTATGTTTTTTATTGGAAGTACTTATAAAAAATTCTCGATATGATCTCCATTGTTTAGAAGGCATAGATTATATCTCCTTGTAATGGCTTCACATAAGTTTATGCTTG
This sequence comes from Baccha elongata, assembly GCA_951217065.1. NCBI lineage: Eukaryota > Metazoa > Arthropoda > Insecta > Diptera > Syrphidae > Baccha > Baccha elongata. The sequence continues at coordinate 251,333,697 of OX578272.1, forward strand.
ACAAATTTTCCTGCAATTTGACTCCAGCGACTTCAATTCGTTCCTTCAGTTGTTCCAATGATACTATTTCCACTTCGTAAACATAATTCTTCATAAATCCCCATGCATAGAAATCTAGGGGAGTTAAATCTGGTGACCTAGGCGGCCATTCCGTGGGGCCCCTTCTTCCGATCCAACGGTCACTAAAATGATCATCCAGCCAGTTTCTCACCTGTAAGCTGTAGTGTGCTGGAGCACCATCTGTTGGTAGATTAAAGTATCTGCTATAACCAATGGAACGCTGTCTAATAAATCGGGTAAAAGGTCTCGTAGGAATTGCAGGTATGATATGATAGATTGGGACACTCCAAGCATAGTGGATATCCTTCTTGTACTGACGGAGGGATTATTTCGGACTAAATCCAGAATTCTTTCATCTAAGATTCTTGACTCATCAGAAACTGGTCTTTCGCTTCTTCGATGCTCCAGCACTCCATGATCTCTTAGACGTCGGTGGATTCTTGGAAACGTGCTATGATGGGGACACCTCCTATCGGGATATCTTTCAGCGTACAGTATTGCTTCGTTACAATAAAAATAAATGTTTTTCTTAGAAAAAGGTGGTTTTGGTTTTTTTTTAATTTCTTGAGAACGACATAAAACTTTTGCATCCGGTTTTCTTATTTAGACTTAAAATTAATAACAACATTGAATTTTGAAATTAAAATTAGCACTTAATTACGTAAAATTTTGAAAAAAATGAATTTGAAATTTTTTTTTCAATTTTTTTTTTCAAAATTTTGACTTTGAAAATTAATATTTCAAAAACTCTCCCTCCCGGCTAAACGGAAGGGAATAGACCCCCCCTCCCATACGATTTTTTTCTTGTCTCAACGCAACCTACACGCCCTAGCATTTTGTCGCATTGCTCATGACTCACCCTGTATAACAAAGGTAGGGCTTGGGACATACTATGGTGATGATATTTTTGGTGTTCAAGTTGAAATAACGGTTATATTTTATAACAAAATATATTTTGTCAGAAGTAAAACAGCTTTTATTAAAGCTTTATATCTATCAATGTTTTAAAAATTATGAATATTCTTAATTAAAAGGGATCGACTACATACAGAATGTTATAATTTTGAAATATTCACCCATGTATACTTGAAAAAAGTAGCAACGAAATATTTATTTGATCTTCCCACAAGTGTAGGAAGCGCTCACAAGAGTAGCAGTGCTGCTGGACAGGTTTATGCTAATAGGAGGTCTAATTTGCACGGAGAAAATGTTGACAAACTTTAATTCCTTGCCTATAATACCAAGTTTTATTTCAATTATTCAATAAACTTCACCATCTGTTATAAATTCACTATATCGACCCCAATTATTATTATACCGAGGACCGAGAGCCCACAGCGATTTTTGGTCGTGATTGACAAAACTCAATAAACTTGGAATTATTTGAAAGCATAGTTGTCTTTTTTAAAAGTCAACGTCTCTTAGTCTAAAGAGGTGTGTTTTTAAGAATGCATTTATTGCAACAATGCATTTTTTCTCTAGAGACAAATAGCAAATAGAGTCTGCAAGTTGTTTTTCGGTGAGTTTTTTTTAAAGCGTCTTGCAAGCAGAAAGCCCACTGAAAAACATCTTGCAACACCTTATTTCCTCTCCAGCACATAACATATGTAGCTCTTAATTAGTAAGTTATTTTTAATTGCTTATCAAAATTATTTTGTCTATCAAAAAATTAAAATCCACTGTTTTGATGCAGTCTTTCTCACAAATGCCTCGACTTTGGACTTCAAGACGCTTAATTTTTAAATGCCCATTATAGTGCTACCGAATAACAGCAACTTTATTGGGTTATCATTCACACCCAACTATTACTGTGAGCTTTTATATATGTATATAAATATATATATGATTTATTAAATATAAGTTTAGATATTAAAAATATCACATTATCTACCGAAATCCATAAATTTTATTTTTTGTAAAAATATAACCATTTATATGATATTACGAATTGTAATATCATCGGCTTCGGCTTCAGCTTTGGCCGAAGGTGATCAAAAAGCCGATGTTCGGTTTCGGTCAAAAAACAGGCCTTCGGTTGGACTCTACTTTTTTTCCGTGTAGGTGACTGAGAATAATATGTTCACACTATTTTTTTGAGAATGTCTCTCTTTCTTTTGTGTCGGATCATCACGAGATCATCAGATATCTGTGGAATCAGGCCACGTGAGCCAATATTCGAGGTTTTGCCACGCATAGTCAATATGCGGGTTAAGCGGTTCGGACTCAATGATAAATTGCGTGTCCCCGCCTCAGTTCTGTAGAAGTGGTAATGATTACAAAAGAAAAGGTTTGAATATAAGTCATCATTAGGCCTAGACTCTTGTGCCATAAAATTTAACTGTTTTTTTTTTAACATCACCAACGTTGACAATCATCTTAATAAGATTTTTTTTCACTAAAAATAATAGTCAAAACCTTTACCTTTAGTTTAAACTGTTCACAGCCTACTTTCCACAATAATATTGTCTTCTTATAAATATGTTAACATCCTGACCTGATTACATAAATTTTTATTTATTTCTAGTAACATATTCCAGCATCTCACTCAGTTACGAATTCTTCGTTTGGAATACAATAATTTATTCGGAATTTGTCCGCCATCAAATAATCTTCAGCAAAAACAAAATTCTCCATTTTTTAATTTAATCAACCTGGAAGAACTTTATTTGGACCACAATAACCTCAGTCATCCATTCTACTATAATGGTAAAAGTATGGATCTAAGTTTCAACAGCATTCAATCTATAGATTGTAATAATTTGGATTATTTAATATCAGACATCGACTTTAGTTATAATTTACTACATTGCGACTGTAAGCTTTGGTGTCTTATCGAGTATGAGAAAAAAAAATCTTATCAAATGGGAAGAGACAACAGTCAATGTGAATCTCCATTGAATCTTCAAGGCCGTCAATTGATTGATTTAAGTGAAAAAGAAGTCATGTGTCCTCTTAATTGCCACGAGTACAATTCATCAATACCATGTTCTGATAAATGCACATACGAATTACGTTTACCTAATCCCATTTTACATATGAAATGTTTTAATGCAAGTTTAATCAACATTCCACCAATACCAACTTTCAATCAAACATTTTTAGAAATAGAATTGTACATGGAGAATAATAGACTTACCGAATTTTCATCGAACACCCTACAGACATACTACAAACATATTACCATATTCAGCATAGTCGAAAGCCATCAAGTTGACAATATATCATTGCCTGAGGAGTACCTTTCGAATCTTCCAAAGCTAAGAACTGTTCATTTGAATCTTTATTTAAAAGCAGTTCCAGCGAAACTCTTTTTTTATTCATATGCAATTGAAAACTTAACTATTTCAGGAGGACAAATTAAAACTCTACCAAATTACATCTTCTATCATCTAACAGAACTTGTTGAATTAGATTTGTCTAGGAACAAGTTGGAAACACTCAATCCACTAATTTTTGACACAAATTTAAACTTACAAGTTCTTCGACTGTCTCACAATTCATTAAAAACATTTATTTGGTAAGTTGCTTTAACCATGCAATTAATAACTTTTTTTATTTATGTAAATATTTCCAGTTCCGAATTAGGCCATCTTCCAGTCCTGAAAATTGTTTATCTGGATAATAATAAGTTAAATAATATCAGCTTTTTTGAATCTAATGAAAATTCACATGATTACCTGACTTTCTCAAACCTAGAAAATAATCAGATTGCATCTATTAGGGATCTCGAACAACTCAGAAGACTTAATACTCTTATTTTGAGAAATGATTATTATAATATCATTCAAAATCATTCACTAACATTGGTCGATTTGAGTTTGAATAATATTAGTTTTGTTAACTTATCAACTTTGAAAGTGTCATCAGAAAGACCCGAAACATTTTTCAATTTTTCAAACAATAAAATTGAAACGATTTTTACTGAACAGAATCTAACCCTTTACGATGGAATAGAGTTCGAATTAGAAAACAATCCTATTAACTGTGATTGTAAACTCTTACATTTTGTTAGATTGATCCAATCTAGAAAAAAATATCTGAAAGATTCAAGCAACAACATAAAATGTAAGACACCAGCTAACTTAGAGGATCATCCTATAAGGAAACTTTTGCTAAACCAACTACTATGTCCAATTAATATCAGTTGTCCAGAAGATTGTCATTGTTGGGACCGTTCATTTGATTCAATTTTAATAGTTAATTGTTCAAATGTCAATTTAACTAAAATCCCTTCACTGCCTGATAAGTTTGAAAAGGAGTTCAAAAATGGAATCGAATTGTGGATCGAAAAAAACCACCTCACGAGGTTAGAGCTTGGTTTTCTTTCAGGTTATAAATATGATATTAAATTGTATGCAGCGTACAACAACATCAGTTTTATATCAAGTGACAATATACATAAGAATCTTATCTACTTGGACCTCTCCAACAACCAGCTAAAAAGATTGGATGACAAAATAATTAACATTTTCAACGAAACCCAAAGATTAAAATCTCTTTTTCTGAGCAACAATTCATGGAAATGTGACTGCCTCTCGAAGAATATACTTCAATGGCAATCACGAAAAAAGTTAATTCAAGATTTTGATAAAATGAAATGTCTTAACGGAGAAATATTGGAAATTGCCCTCTCACACCCTGACATTTGTTATACTCCACCAGACTATAATTTGATAGTTGTGGGCATATTGCTCGTAATAATTGGAATTTTTATAAGCATTTTATCATTTCTTTTCTTTAAAAACAAGGAACATATTCTTATATGGATGTATTCTCACGAAATTTGTCAATGCTGGCTTAGTGAAGATAATTTGGATGAAAGTAAAAAATACGACGTGTTTCTTTCATATTCCGGTTATGATTCAGATTTCGTTGCAGACGAATTAATTCCGAAATTAGAAAAAGGTCCAATTCCATATAAAGTCTGCCTGCATGAAAGAGATTGGATGGTTGGCATTTTTATTCCCGATCAAATTATTCGATCAGTTGAGGACTCGAAACGGACAATTATAGTAGTGTCACGAAATTATCTACAATCACCATGGACCCTAATGGAATTTCGGACAGCTCACACTTATTCGATGCGTGAAAAACGTGCACGAGTTATTGTAATAGTTTATGGTGATATTGGTGATATTGGTGAAATTGATCATTTGGATCCGGATGTGAAGCGATATATTAAAATGTACACTTATCTTAAATGGGGTGATCCATGGTTTTGGGAAAAGTTGTATTACGCAATGCCACATCGAACAAAAAACAAAAGACAAAGTCAACATCCGGAAATACCATTAACTGACGTTTCTAATACTAGAAATTCATATAGATAGACTTGTTTATTATACAAAAAGATTTTAAATGGCATTATTAAAAATCAAATTTATATTAACAGCTTGAATAAAAATCTACACACTTTAGACAAAATATATACCAAAGTATATACCATAGTGTGGAGATTTTCATTTAAGCTGTTACTAAATTTGATTAGTAGTAAGGCTCAATGAAGCAAATTCATAGTTGTTTTTAAACTCGATTTTTCTTTAGACTGTGTTTAATTAATGTAATTTAAATAGAAGTTTTCCTCAAAAACAACTTAAACATTGACTATGAATAAATAAATTGAAGTGTGTATTTTTTTATGTGTTAATTTTATTGTATGTATATGTACACATGTCATAGTCTTAAGATTTCATGAAGAAGAGTAATTAAATAAAAGAGCATTATTATTTAATTTTAATTATTCATTTAAGCACTGCAAGAAAAAAAAATTGGTTATATTAAAATCTTCGCTAAACTAAAAATTAAAAAAAGTATTTAAATATTTTTGTTTCCTTCTTCAGGTGGAAATCTTAAAAAAAAAACTTGATATTCAACCCTATAAGGGAATCCGACGAATGTGTTGCGGAGGGAGTCTTACTCATTTCCGGTAGATTTTCTATTAGCGAATCTGCAAGCCATAAGCGGGAATAAATGTCGGTAACGTAGTTCGTATAATTGGTATTACTGAAAACGAAGGGCATCCGCACCACATCCGCACTCGATACAAATGTTGGAATAGCAGATCCGCAGTAAAATTGGTGTGGATGAAAGTGATTTTTATATAAAAAAATTAAAGCAAAAGCAGATAGTTAACAAATCTGAATTTTTTAAAACGGATATAAAATTTGAATCGCATTAATTTTTTTTGCAGTATTTCTAATAATTTATTGACAATAGTCGTTTTCGAAAACGTCATCTGCGTTAATTTAATTTAATTTTTTTTTGCCCTATTATTTCAAATTCCGGAAGTGCAATTTTGGTGTCGTTTTTTAGTCAAACCACGGACATTTGTTTAGAAATATAGTCCCCACGACCTAGTTTGCCATTTTCTCTATCCAACAGCATATAAAATATTTAAATCGGTCCAGTGATTGCTTAAACACAGACCGATTAAGATCGGTCGTTAAAATCATTAAAATGACTTAATTTGCGATATTAAATATTTTACGATACTAGAATATCTTAGATTGATTATCTCGTGTGGAGTTGAACGCGCCCAATGTCAACTTTTGACATCCACTATAATAAATTTTTAAAAAATGGAAAAGTAATTCGCGGATCGATAATGCAGCTCAGTCATCGGATTCAGTAAAAGAATTATATGCGAGTATACGGATCCACTGCGGATCCAGTTGACTCACGGGGAGTGAAATTCTGCGAATTCAGTAATAGCATATTGAGTTTATACACATAGAGAAATCATATTTTTCAACAGCAAGTTTCAAATACTGCTCGTAGGATGTCGTTAATATCGACTCGTTTTTTTTTCTCTCGTAGCAATTATTCTTGAGTCAACAAAGGCAAGAGAAATACAGAAAAACAAATACAAATGTATGCAATGCAGACAAATTTTATTCGGTCCGATTTGAGTGTTTTTCATTACAGGGAACTAAGGCAATAATAATTACTCGATATGCTCAATTAGCGACATCTACTTCGGTGAGTTTGAAACCATCTTGATTTCTCTATGTGTATAAACTCAATGGTAATAGGCATGAATATTCGGTATTGAGTAATTTAGTAGTGTGGACTTCCCATTAATTCTAAATTAAGTTACTTTAACTTAAACCACTGAATTAATTTTTGCATAGTGACTTAAATCACTGAATTCAAAATGAATTCAAAATAAATTTCTTAGGTATGTACACTCTACACTTTTAACTTTTACCGTTAAATATAAAAAAAGACATGTTAATTATTCGCTATGTGCAAAGAAACAGAAAAAGGAGATTTCTTAGTCAGTACACTGAAAAATGTCAAAAAAACAATGTTTCTATGGGTTTCTAGGGAAATTAGTTGTTATTTGTTAACAATAAATTTTATTTTTGAGCACTGAGAGCGCTGGCTGTAAGTGTGTCTAATGTATAATACAGGAGCGATACGCTTATATCGAATAAAATGTATTATATTTAATTGACTTTTTTAGCATATTATATAATAAAATGAGTTTATAAGAATATAAATCTTAACAAAATTACAAACAAAACAAAACAAAATCACTCTCCGTTTACTTGTCACTTTTTTTAAGATAATTATCAGCTGCATCTTCCCATACTTCATCAATCACCTCAAAACTATTAACCCACAAATCTTCTATTAACTTCCAACCATCTTCCTGAGTTACCAAAACATAATCATTGTTAGGATGTAATGAATGCGTGTAGGCTCCCATAGTAAGACTCTGTGCTAATCTTGCTGCCACACAATATTTCAAATACTTCTTTTCTTCTGGCTTAAGAGGCTTATTTGATTCATAGCCAGCCAAAAAAACACCACCAGCTACAAGACTTTTTGCCTGCAAAATCATATAAGTCATTGCTACTCCAATTTCAAAAATGATCGGTGAATAGCTGGTGTCTCCAAAATCAATTATGCCACAAACTCTGTACTCATCGGAATTAGTTTTCTTTTCTACTAAAATATTTTGTTCGTTGTAGTCTCCATGGATAACTTGCTTTTCCATTCCTTCCACATAAGGCAGGACATGAGTTTGAAAGGATTCAATGATCTGTTCTACGAGTGACTTACGTTCATGATCTTTAAGAACATATAAGAAATCTTTAAGTTGATGAATTGATTGAAGATTCCACAAGGTTTGGTGAGTTTTATATGCATCGTGATTGAAGTTCTGGTGGAAATAAAAAGTAAGATTCATTATTTTTTGTGCGCTAATCATTATATCAAAGCCATAAATTACCTTTGAAGCACGATTAACCTTGGCAATGTATTCCCCACTTTGAAAGAATAAATAATTCGACTTCGGAACTTGATGGAATATTTTACCAGGGATGAATTCCAAAAGTCTCACAACATAGTTTATTCCATTGAGTGTTTCAACGGAGAAATATTTACCATACAGATTAACTATCGGTCTTGGACATTGAATATCTTGTTTAGCTATTGAAGGAAAATTCGGCATTAAAAGCGTCATTACATTTTTTGTATACATTTTGGGCGTCTATGAACTCTGGTTCCTTGGAGTCGTGAGCATTTATGATTTTCATAACATATCCATGTGGCCATGTTCGAGTTATAAGGGGATTCTTTACGTTCCTATTGAGTTAAAAATAGAATGTTTATTATTTAAGAGATTAAAACTTAAAAACAAATACGGATTTATAAGTTCTACGGGCATAGGAATAATAGATAAGAAAAAAGCTAATTCACAATGCTTGTAAACACTTCGAGACTAGATAAGATTATATGTTATATCCAAGCAAGTTATTTGTTGTTGGATTCACCTTATGTTCATAAAATGCAGTGAATACAAAGAATGATGGGTGTTTTGTACTATAGTTTCACAGTATATTTTTTTACATTCATTGAGTCAAAATAAACTGCACTAAGAAACTATAGTTAATGAATTAGAACTATAGTTAACATCTTGATTTAGTTAACTCTGGTTTTTTTTTGCTTGATAATTTGGTAGAAATCTCCAATATGAAATACCAATAGAGCACTTGAAGGTCGTTTTGGAAGAAAAAAAGTCAACTTAGAAAACTCAGATTTAACTGGGCACTGAAAAATTGGAGATTATGGAGTCATAAATGGCATCAATGCATTATGAATCAATAGAGTACGAGGTTTGGGAAATTAAATTTGGTATGAATCAATTCAGCCGTTAAAGAGATAATCGGTATCTAAAAAGAGTCGTTCTATGGCAGGTACCTTTAAGAAGCTTTTCGGGAATTTTTTTTGTATGGAAGACATCATTATTGGCAACAAATCACTTATACAGGGTGATTGGTATAAGATGCACCAAAAAGCTTGAGCGTGTAGGTGGGGTTAAGACAAGAAAAAAATCGTATAGGAGGGGGGGTCTATTTCCCCCCGTTTAGGCGGGAGGGCAATTTTCTAAAAAATTGACTTAAATCAGAAAACAAATTATTTAAAAACAACGGTGAATGATACAAAGACTTGTTTTATCTTTTTGTTTTTTTTATTTAATTTTTAAATTAAGTTGTTTAAGTAAACAGTTGTAAGAGACTTAGCGGATAGTTAAAAGACAAGCAGTTTATTGTATAAGCGCTTTATTGCAACTAACTCTTCATTTATGGCTTACAGTATTACAATCAGTTTAATAAAATACATATAAGAACTGTAACATCTTTCGATCGATGATATTTCTATACATGGTTATGTTCTTTTAGATAAATATATAAGCGAATGCCAGTGCACGGATCTAGGAGGTTGATAAATGATTATTGAACTTTTTGGATTTAGATATGACAACAATATATATAATGTTCCTTACAGATCGACCCTCTTTAAAACGAATCGTCCCCGATTTATCGCATGCACAAGCACTTTCTTGATAATTTTTAAAATGAAAATTTAAATTTGTATTAAATATAAAAAAATAAAGATAAGTTTATTTGTATACAATGATCACAAATATTAATGAATCGAAAATGATTACACGAAATACACATATTTAAAATGTGTAACATACAAATTCACTTAAATACGAAAATTACAGCGTTTTGCATAAATAGAAATAAAACAATGATACATGTGCATTTTCATATTATAAAATCTTGTACGGTTTCATATTTTCTGGAGAGGCTACACCTTCGTAGGGAATCCTTGAGATTTGAAGATTTTCTAAATCTTTAATAAGATACCTGTTATTTCCCAGGCATTTTATAATTTCATATGGGCCTTTATATTTGGCAACAAGCTTTTTATTTATACCGGGAGTGTTAAAAACATTTTTTATCATGACATAATCACCATTCTTATAAGGGTATGGAGTTTTATGCCGCTTGTCAAAGTATTCTTTATTAAATTCCTGGCTGCGAATAATTTTTTCTTGTGCTACCTGTCTGACTGATTCTAAATCTCTTGGCTCCGCGATTAAAACATTTTCTTCTAAATGCTCTCGAATTTTATCAACAACTTTTCCCTTTTGACTAACACCAAATAGTAGCACGCTTGGGCTAAACCCAGTACTCTTATTCTCGACATTGTTAAGAGCAAATTCAATTTTACCTAAATGCTTTGTCCATTCGCCTGGTTCCATCTCACTTTCTTTTGATAGCATAGGGGTCAAGCTTCTATTAATCCTCTCCACTTGTCCATTTGACTGAGGAGAACTTGTGGCAATTTTGATATGCTTAATGTCATATTTACAACAAAAAGTCGAAAAATCCTCAGATGTAAAACAACTCCCCCTGTCTGAAACTATTCTAGTGGGCTTGCTATAATTTGAGAAATAAAATTCTAAACATTTTAAAACTTCTTTGGTGGAAGTATTTTTGACAGCATATAGCTTGGTAAACTTTGTAAAACCATCTACGACTAAAAATATGTATTTTTTAACATTTGCGACCGAAGAGGGCAGAGGACCATAATGATCTATGTGGACAGTTTGGAAAGGTTTATCACCTTTAGGAATGCTATACAAAATCCCTTCCTTTTTTCCAGTATGAGGTGAGAAATGGATACATCTTAAACAATTGCTGATATAGTCTTTAATTTTTGCCTTCATGAAAGGGAACCAATAAGTTTTTTTCAAAAAATCATAGCACTTCTCGACACCGACATGGCATAAGGCATCGTGGTGAGTCTGTATAACATTCCTTTCCATTTTACTTGGCACATAGAACAAAACTTTGCTATTGATCTTGCGGTAAACTAGTCCATTTATTAGTTCATAGCTTGGGCTTTCTCTCTCTTCCAGCATTTTAACTAGTCGCGTTACGTTTTTATCGCTTTGTTGAGAAGCTGCAAGTGCAAACTCAATTGACTCTGGTTCGATGACAAAGATATTATGACACCTACTGAGTGCATCTGCATGACCCATTTTGTTTCCATCCCTGTGCTCAATCGTGTACTCAAATTCTTGGAGCTCTAAAGCCCACCTTGAAATTCGTGGATTTAAAAGTTTTTTACTCAGAGTCAGTGTTAACGACTTACAATCAGTTATGATTTTAAACTTAATTCCAGCTAAATAAATTTTAAATCTTCTAAGCGCGTACACTATAGCCAGTGTCTCAAGTTCGTAGGAATGATATTTGGATTCTTGAGCCGTAGCTCGCTTGGAAAAGAAAAATATTGGATGCCAAAGTTTGTCCTCTTGACGCTGTAGCAAGATTGCTCCGAACCCCAAGCTACTTGCATCGCAATGCAGCTCTGTTTCAGCGTTTGGGTTGTATATGCTGAGCAATGGTGCGTGTAAAAGTAATTTTTTAAGCATTTCAAAAACGGACAAACTATTTTCATCAATCAGAAATACAGCATCATTTTTTAAAAGATCATAGAGAGGTTTAGATATCAATGAAAAATTTTTAATGAATTTTCGGAAGTAAGAGCATAAGCCCAAGAATGAGTGTAGGGATTTAGTATTTGTTGGTGTTGGAAATTCTCTAACTGCTCTAAGTCCATCTGCATTCGGACCAATTCCATCTGACGAAACTTCATATCCCAAATAAGTTATTTTTTCTAACATAAACAAGCACTTGTCTAATCGTAATTGCAGATAATGGGTTTTAACAATCTTCATAACCTCTTCTAAAACCTCAAAATGTTCCTCTTTTGTTTTTGAAGCAATAAAAAGATCATCAATATAGATCAAAAGTTTTCCAGATTTTATAAGATCTTTAAAAATTAAATTGATATACCTTTGAAATACCGCAGATGCATTTTTAAGCCCAAAAGGCATGCGCAAAAATTCAAATTGGCCTAGGGGCGTCACAAACGCAGTATATTTCACTGATTCTGGAGACATCTTAACGTGGTGAAACGCACTTTTTAAATCAAGGAGTGAAAAATACTTCTTGTCACGCAATGTGTCTAGAAGATCCTCAATCAAAGGAAGAGGAAAATTATCTTTAGAGGTTATCTTATTTAACTCGCGATAATCAATACATAACCTCAATTCCCCTGATTTTTTCCTTACTAAAACAATTGGTGATGCAAAGGGAGAATCACTCTCGCGAATTACATTATTTGCCAGCAAGTCATCTAAAATTGTTTGTAATTCTTGTTTATGCGTATATGGTAGCCGTCTTGGAGCACAATTAAAAATTTTATTCGCATCCGTTAGAATTATTTTCATTGCGTAATTTTCATAATCGCGTAAATCAAAATAGTTCCCGTTCTTTTCGTTTGGAATGTTATTGTTTAAAAAACTATCAGTCACTATATTTGTTACTTTTACTTTCTCTTCATAGCTCAAGTTTTCATTTATCTGTAAATTACTATTATCCCGATTGCAGCACGTATCAATATTTAGGATTTCATTATATTCAGTAATTTCTGATTGTAAATCTATCTCTTTTACAAGACTAGCTTTATCACTTTCTAAAGATAATTTAATATTACTTTTTTGCAAAAAATCTCTACCTAAAATTATAACATTTTTCATTGTATCGTTTTTCACTACATAAAGATATAAACTGACATGTTTGTTATGAAATTTAATTTTACACAGTACTTTACCATACATTACTACTTTACTGTTATTGATGCCACTGAAGTCTTGATGAGAATCGTCTAATGCTGTCATCGTAGCTGCCGGAACGTATTTCTGCTGGACGAAGCTTATGGGGCTGCCCGTATCTATAATCGTCATCGCTGTCATCGTTAAACTAGCTGCTTCAAAATCGTTGCTTATGAATTCATATTCAAAGGTGCCGTGAAAATCTTTAAGAAACGAAGTCGACGGTTGTGTGTTGATGGTAGACTCATTATTCTGAAGCATTAGCACTGCTGCTGGTTGTGGACAGTCTTTCACAAGATGTCCCGTGTTCCCACAACGAAAACAAGTTCCTCTCTCTCTACGTGGCTTGGGGCAATTGGTGACGACATGCCCTACGTCATTGCAATTGAAACATTTCACAATTGGTTTGTTTCGCACATGTGGTGATGATTTGATATATGATGTGAATTTGGCTTGGCTAGTTGTCGGCTGGAACTCTGTTTTCATCTTCTCATATTTTCTGAGTGCAATTTTCAACTCCGAGAGTGTGTTAGCTGTAAGAAGAAGTTGTTTGTTAACCATAGAATCGGGTATACCTTTGATAATATAGTTGATAAGATCTTGTTCTTCCAAATCAGCTGCACTGGCGATCTCCTGCATGCTTAGCACGTATTGTTGGTAGTTTTCGTCTTTTTGTTTTTTCCGATTGCGTAGTGCGTTGTGTACATCAGAAGCTGTAGAGTGGTGATGGAATTCTCTCAGTAGGGATGATTTTAACTCGTCCCATGATTGGCACTGCGTTGATCTCAGAAAAAGTCTTGCTGTTCCTCTAAGCAATCGTTGGGCATAAATTAGGCACTTTGACTCATCAAATTTATATATATGTTTCGAGTCTTCAAAGGCCTTGATCCATCTCGTGATATAGAAGTTATCATCACCCGAAAAAGTTGGTAACGATTCCTCTATGTCTCTGAAACTCACGCTTTCATTCTTCGTCGTTACTTCCAAAGGTCCATTTAGTTCAGCGAGTCTCTTCTGAAGTTCGCGAATCTCTTCTTTCCTCCTCACAACTTCTCGCAGAGTCTCAAGTTGCTGCGACACTAGTCTGTTCTCCTCTTCAAGCTCTGATGAGCCTTCGTTGGTGCTTATCTCATCAAGAACACTGGATGGGAAGTAGTTCTGGATCTGGACATCAGTGAGTTGCTGGATTGCTTGTTGCAATCGAATCTTAAGCGCTGGTTTTAATCCATTTGTCGGTAAATCTAGCTCTTCAAGCTTGTCTTTCAACAGAGGTACAGTTGCTAACTCCAAAAACCTCGTTGCACGTTCAGTCATCTTCTTAATGTTTTTTTTTTTTTTTTCTTTAAATTATTTATCAATTTTATTTAAGTTTGCGCAAAACATACAAACACTTAAAAACACATAACATAAAACATAAAGCCAGATAATAATTTAAACTTTCATTAACTTTGCATAAAAAAAAAATTGGTACAGTAATCTCACTTCTGATAGTTGTAAGAGACTTAGCGGATAGTTAAAAGACAAGCAGTTTATTGTATAAGCGCTTTATTGCAACTAACTCTTCATTTATGGCTTACAGTATTACAATCAGTTTAATAAAATACATATAAGAACTGTAACATCTTTCGATCGATGATATTTCTATACATGGTTATGTTCTTTTAGATAAATATATAAGCGAATGCCAGTGCACGGATCTAGGAGGTTGATAAATGATTATTGAACTTTTTGGATTTAGATATGACAACAATATATATAATGTTCCTTACACAGTTTTAAAAAAATTAATTTTCAAACTCAAAATTTTGAAAAAAAAAACAAAAAAAAAATGTTTACCTAATTTTTTTCAAAATTTTATGAAATTAACTATTATTTTTATTTTCAAAATTCAATAAACAAAAAGTATCCAAGAGCATAGCATACAACAGGTATATAATGTAACGGTAAATTTATTCACATATATGTAGTGTATATAGCTGTGTGTATTTATATGGTTAAATTCGTCAAAAAATAAAACAAAATAATGTAACTGTTCAGATTTTGTTTTTAATTTTTTATTTAAATTTTACATAGGGTTATCGTTTCAATCGAACGCCTTATTTATTTCCATTACAAACATATCCAGTATATATGAAATTGTGATTTAGTTTTTGTTGTTGTTCCTTACAATAATTTAATTTTGGATTTGTTATGGTAAAACTTTCTTGGGTTCTTTCTTGTATCTTCTAATCGGTAGCGTTATGCAGAATTATCTGTTGCTCTCCTTTTTTAGCTGTACGTTCTGAAGTTCCTTTCATTTGCAATAAATTCCCTGATAAAGATGGACCAAGAAATTTGTACCATTTTTGGTTGGTTCTACAAACGTTAGACAAACGATTTGTAATGTATTAATCGTTAGACAGTTTTATTTCATAGGACTATACAATCTCGATAAAAGAAAAAATAGACAAATTTGCATAACTTTCGATAGAATAAACAGCTAAAACTTAACCATTGTTGACTGAGTTATTATATATTGTCAAATACTTTGTCATTATAGCTATATCTATAAGATTTGGGTTGGGGTCAAAATCCCGAAAACCGAAATCCCGAAAACCCAAAATCCCGAAAATCCATAATCCAGAAAACCCAAAATCCAGAAAATCCAGAATCCCGAAAACCCACAATCTCGAAAATCCATAATCCAGAAAACCCAAAATCCCGAAAAGCCAGAATCCCGAAAACCCACAATCCCGAATGGGATCCCGAAATCCCGAAAAATTATATAAAATGAAAAATTTGCGCAAATTTTTCATTTTATATAATTTTTCGGGATTTCGATTTCGTACAAATAATCCTAAGTGTAAAGTTAAGAAGTATAGGCGTAAAAAAAATATTAGTGTTTAGTACCGTTAGTATAAATCTTTGAAAATGATTTCAAGTTCTTATTGTGCTTTCAGTAGTGTTGTGTTGTTAAGTGAGAAGAAATCGTTGAAGTTAAATCAATAAAATTGTGAGTTTTAATATTTAAGTTATAATTTTATGTTTAAATTGTTATGTAAATGGTGTTTTCTTTTATGTTTCATAGCTAGAATGAATGTGTCCATCGTAAAAACGAATAAAGGACGGGAAAAAATTTGTATTGATGGCTTTAGTTACCATGTTAACAAAAAATACAAGGAAGTGGTTTACTGGGAATGCGAGGAACGTAAAGATTCAATGTGCAGACAATTTTGACTTTTTCTGTTTTGTTTTCGGGATTTTGGCCTTTCTGGATTGTGGGTTTTCGGGATTTTGGATTTTCCGGATTGTGGGTTTTCGGGATTCTGGCTTTTCGGGATTTTGGGTTTTCTGGATTATGGATTTTCGGGATTCTGGGTTTTCTGGATTCTGGATTTTCGGGATTGTGGGTTTTCTGGATTCAGATTTTCGGGATTGTGTCCGTCTCCCATAAGATTTAGTTAGTTAATTTACAGCTGCATAGCGGATTTAAATCATTCCAATTTTTCTGGACAAATTTTAAATGAAATCTTTAAGCTTTCTATGTAAAGAAACTGTGAATTTTTTTTTTTAATTTTATATATGAAATTAATTAGATTTAGAATTATGGTTTATTTAACATTTTATTTTGATTTATTTTAAATTCTTAACCACTTATTTATTAGTTTGGTATTCGTCATTTGGGTGCCTACATTAACAATAATTAATTATCATATAAATGGTACCTAAATGAAAGACTTGTTGGGACTATACTCTCTTTTCGAATAGTTGCAAAAAGCTTAATTTATAACTTACTATAAATTTAAATAATATGAAATTCTTTAGTTGTAAAATTAATTTTATTATATCAAAAGAAATACAGTACAATTCCTTTATTTTACCTTTGCTATGCTTTTTATTTGGATACATTCAGATAACAATAAAACAAAAATATAAATATAAAAATAATTAAATTTTTCTTTGACGAAAACAAAAATAGAAAATAGAAATACAAATACAAAAATATTTTTAACTATTAGGGATAACTATCAAATACCAAAATACAAAATATAATAATTATTGTCATTACCTAAATTAGCTGCTGTATGTCCTTACAAGGAAACACAAACAAAATGAAATAATACAAAAATGCAATAACATTTTATTTATAGTATAACACTTTGATTTCTATCTCAAAACTCTGTTGTTTAAAATTTATTCAGAGTATAAATAAAAAAAAAAGTTTTAAAAAGTAAAAGCAAATACAATAATAAACAATAATTGATGTAACAAAAAAATATTGTAAAAAAATTCATTGAAAAAAAAAAGATAAATTATATGAAAATATAAAAAATGGTTAGAAGTTAATTGTGTTTTGTTTGGTTTGGGCTACAATATACTGCCGAATCCAAAAGGATAAGAGATGCATTTTACAAAGACAAAAAGATACACTTGGAAGATTTTTCACTTGCTCGCAGAAGTGTTCATGAAAAAAATAGTTGTTAATAATAATTATCTTAAACTAAACTGTCGCTGTTCGGCTTTCGCCGTAACATGGTATACTAAACACTTTTTTTTCAGATTTATTAGACAACTCTGAAATAAATTAAATAAATAAAAAAAAAAAAATTAGAAAATGGAGAATGGACTGGCAGCATATGCAATCCATATCCAATTTAACCATCGATTTAGAAAACACCATAATATTTATGATCTCGATTGGGACCATCAACATTCCCACTTCAGACTGATGCTGGTTTAATGGTAATTCCAGGACTTTATAAATGAACTTCTCCTTCCACAATTTAACGATAAATGTTCTCATGTTATCGACATTGGCTTCTAGCATACCTACTCCTGTTTTTTATCCACTTTTACCATGAATGAAAGAATACAAGATTATGACACTTGGTTTTTTTTCAGCTTTTTGTTGTTGTGTTTTTGTCACTTGTGGCGTAACCACGAACAGAAAAACAAATAAATGGTGGAATCTTCTTATGACTTTACCCCAACCAATGAGAAAAAGAGTGGAAGATGCTAACGTCACAAGTGAATATTACGTCACAAGTAAAACAACAACAAATTGAAAATGCCAAAGTGTCGTAATCTTGTATTCTTTCATTCATGCACTTTTACTATGCCGCGTCGGTGATGGCTACTCCCGTAAGAATAACCTACAACAAATTTTTGAATTTGAAAAACAGAAATTGGCAGGATAACACTTGTGTTGCGGCTCATGGTCGCGTCTTAGGTGATAATGTCGGTAATATGTAGTTAATTCATACTTCTTAAATATCAATAGTTTTATTAAAATGAGTGGTCTTATTCAATAGCAAAAAATATAATAGTCAAAGACATTTCAAGCATGACATATTCTTCCGCCATAGACTCTTTGAAAAAAAAAATGTTCTTGTAAGGCGCCTGAATTTTCTTCCCAGACTCTTTAGAAATAAAACAAAATCGGTTTTCAACATAATTGTTATAACCAAAATTTTATTTAACAAAATATTTATGATACCTTGTTTGGTCTGTATTCGTACAATCAGTAACCACCGGAAGTCTAATTGTTACATATTTGTGGCAGGTTTTTTTTTGTTGAATGGCCTTAAATGAACTCGAAAATTCTCTAAATAAAAACTAATATAATATTTTTTTTAGTTTTATTTTCTATTCTTACAAGGTAGAGGAGTAAACATTCACCGCATTATCGCCTCGATCGAATACGAGATTGTTCTTTTATTCTTGCAAATGAATTTATCAACTTTTGACTTTCAATTTTTTTATCTAAATACCTAAGAGCTAGGAACCTTCTAAAATAATTTAAACATAATTATTCGTCTTGTTAACTTTACGAAAATTATTATTTAAAAGAAAACCTTATCACCGAATTCAAGCACACGATATTCGTTCTTTTTTTTACATAAATTATTTCAGATAATGCCATAAGAACGGAGTACATGTCATTTGGTGGTCCACTTCATATTATGGTTTCTTATCATAAAATTTAGCAATAAAATTTTCTAAAAATAAAAAAAATTAAAATAGAAAAGAAATTCAAGACTGTGGCAATTTGGCTCAAATTAATTACAGTCAGTCGAATTTGAAAGAACTTTTAAGTTGTGCTGCGTCTTTATTATAAAAGTTATTAATTTGTTTGGATTTACAGATGTGAAATGATTCAATTCGACAAGAATAAATTATAAAAAAATAAAAGTTTGTTTCTTTTGCAAAAATTCAATACTAACGAAATTGGTAAGTTATAGTTTTAAAGTTTTCAAATGATTAAATTAAATTTAAGTTTTTCTTTACATCACCCGTTCGTGACCTCGATATTATAAACATCTAATAAAAATTATTTTTTTTTTGTTACTTTTCTTTGCAGGTTGATTTTAACAAAATGTATCGAATCATCATAAATTACAAAATGTTTCTCATCACACTGTTGATTAAGTTCTCATATTTTAATCATTCACAATCACTAAAATGCGAGAATTCCATTAATTCGGTGGAGTGCAATAAAAGAACAGAAGATGAAAATAACTATCAATTTTTCTGCGTTTGTGATTCAAAAACTATTATAAAAATGATCCAAAATGATCGTAACGGTGTAACAGTGAAAATTGATTGCTATGACAAAAATCCGGATATTCTAAGCTTACTGCCAAGAACTAACATAACTAATGTCTCTTTAATAAAATTTCGTTCTTGTCAATTTCCTAAGAATGAAACAATAATTAAAAAAGTTCTCAATGAAACGCTTGGAATCTATGAAGTGAGCGAGTTAGTTTTAGAAGATAGATTATTTAATAGCTCTCTATCGCATATAAACGTTCAAGGACTTGATCAAATCAATACATTAAGTTTTTATTTCAAAGACCTTATAAAATTGCCAAAAGATTTATTAAGCGATCTGCAACATTTAAAAAACTTAAAAATCCGATCATCTAGTTTACAGCTTCAAAATATTTCCGGAAGCATCTTCTCTCATCAGAGAATGCTGAAGCACTTAGATCTTTCAAAAAACAAATTAAATTTTATTAAAAAGGAAGATTTTAATGGATTGTCACCTTTAGAGGAACTCATTCTGGATCATAATGACATTCAGAGTTTCCAATCAAATGATGTGTTTGAACGATTGAGCAATTTATCTGTCATTAGAATGTATTATAATCCTTTCAAATCGTTACCAAAGGATCTATTTGCTAAAAATGTAAAACTTGTTTCATTTGGAATTGGAGGTGATCGACTGTCAAAGAATTATAGCACTTTGAAGAATTTTCCAGAAGGTTTGCTTAGCAATTTGCCACTGCTCAAGGAAGTCATCATAATGTCTTGTGGATTGGAATCCATTCCATTCGATTTATTTGCAAATTCAACAAATATTCAAAAAGTTTTCATTTCTGAAAACAACCTACCTACGATTCCATTGGAACTCTTTTCTGATCAAGAAAAGCTAATTCATCTAGATCTTAAGATAAACAAGATTCGTAAACTAATCGATGGATCATTTAATAACACAAGAAAGTTAGAAGAATTAGATTTATCTTTAAATAAGTTGGAATGTCTCTCCAGGTAAGTTTCTTTATATAAAATGTTTTTAAGTAAGGGACGGGAATTGATTAAAAAACATTTGATTTATAGTCAATATAGTTTATATAAGAGTATGTACATATATGTATTTTGTAGGCTTGTAATCCCTCTCCACATCATTGTGATAGTTCTGGGAAATTTTCAGTGACTCCTGCTGTGCTTCTAACATTTGTTTTGGCTTGCTCGTCCTTCGTACATATCCACGATCATCTGGACGTAGATTTTCGGAACCCCTCGTTGCCTCAGATTCCTGGTTGTCGATCGATTGCCTTTTCGAAATCAACAAACTCAGCATGCAAGTCGCCAGAGGAATCACGTTGTTCTTCTATTTTGGTTCTAACACTCTTACTTCACGTGTGTGGTTGATTTGCCCGAAACAAACCCGCACTTGTCATCATCGAGCTGTACTATTTTCGCAAACAGCCATCCAATACACGCTCTACGATCTTCACGGTGTATGACATCAGCTTGATTGAAAAATAGCTTTTTCCTTTTTTTAATTTTTTAATTTTTTACCGCCGCGTTGACAACGCGCTGTATGTGACATGGAATATGTATTTCTGATATATTACAACGCGGCGTTAACACGCTCTCTGTTTCTACGCTGGCAAAAAACACAATTATAAAGTTTATACATTTATTAACAAAAAACATCGAAAACTTACCTGAACAAGTTTGTCCGACCATAGGTTCATTTTTCCAAAAACCACCATGATAAATGTGTGATCCTACGTTCGCCTAACGGTATATTTTGATTTTGTTGAAGGGTATTTTGCATTTTGTAATTTGGGTAATTGATAATAAAACAAAATTCCTTGTTTTTAGTGTCCGACTAAACATTCGGCTTCGGCCAAATGAGGCCGAAGATTTTGCCGAAGAGGAATGTTCAATTCCCGTTAAAATATGCCACAAAAATGTTAAATTTCGACCTTTTTGAAGAATATATCAAATTTAATCCTATTGTTTACAATTAACGTAGATATTTTTTATTACCATTCCATTATAGATATATGTGGCATTATGTGGGTGCAGAATATTTCAAAACATTAATATTTTGGACCCAAAAATGGACATTTCCAAAAATAAATTGAATTTGGTTCATATTGCATTAGGAAAAGTTTTTCAGCAATGGGCCGTCATTTTATTATTTTATAACAGATTATTCCAAAGTTTTTTTATTTCACTAAAATATTCTGGATATATGTATAACAAAGGTAGGGCTTGGGACATATACAATGTCTATGATATTTTTGGTGTTCAAGTTGAAATTACGGTTATATTTTATAACAAAATATATTTTGTCAGAAGTAAAACAGCTTTTATTAAAGCTTTATAATTATCAATGTTTTAAAAATTATGAATATGTATTCTTAATTAAAAGGGATCGACTACATACAGAATATTAATATTTTGAAATATTCACCCATGTATATGTACTTGAAAAAAGTAGCAACGAAATATTTATTTGATCCTCCCACAAGTGTAGCAAGCGCTCACAAGTGTAGCAGTGCTGCTGGACAGGTTTATGCTCATAGGAGGTCTAATTTGAACTGAGAAAATGTTGACAAACTTTAATTCCTTGCCTATAATACCAAGTTTTATTTCAATTATTCAATAAACTTCACCATCTGTTATAAATTCACTATATCGACCCCAATTATTATTATAACGAGGACCGAGAGCCCACAGCGATTTTTGGTCGTGATTGACAAAACTCAATAAACTTGGAATTATTTGAAAGCATAGTTGTCTTTTTTAAAAGTCAACGTCTCTTAGTCTAAAGAGGTGTGTTTTTAAGAATGCATTTATTGCAACAATGCATTTTTTCTCTAGAGACAAATAGCAAATAGAGTCTGCAAGTTGTTTTTCGGTGAGTTTTTTTTTAAAGCGTCTTGCAAGCAGAAAGCCCACTGAAAAACATCTTGCAACACCTTATTTCCTCTCCAGCACATAACATAAAATGTAGCTCTTAATTATTAAGTTAGTTTTAATTGCTTATCAAAATTATTTTGTCTATCAAAAAATTAAAATCCACTGTTTTGATGCAGTCTTTCTCACAAATGCCTCGACTTTGGACTTCAAGACGCTTAATTTTTAAATGCCCATTATAGTGCTACCGAATAACAGCAACTTTATTGGGTTATCATTCACACCCAACTATTACTGTGAGCTTTTATATATATAAATATATATATGATTTATTAAATATAAGTTAAGATATTAAAAATATCACATTATCTACCGAAATCCATAAATTTTATTTTTTGTAAAAATATAACCATTTATATGATATTACGAATTGTAATATTATCGGCTTCGGCTTCAGCTTTGGCCGAAGGTGATCAAAAAGCCGATGTTCGGTTTCGGTCAAAAAACAGGCCTTCGGTTGGACTCTACTTTTTTTCCGTGTAGGTGACTGAGAATAATATGTTCACACTATTTTTTTGAGAATGTCTCTCTTTCTTTTGTGTCGGATCATCACGTAAGATATCTGTGGAATCAGGCCACGTGAGCCAATATTCGAGGTTTTGTCACGCATAGTCAATATGCGGGTTAAGCGGTTCGGACTCAATGATAAATTGCGTGTCCCCGCCTCAGTTCTGTAGAACTGGTAGTGATCATAAAATAAAAGGGTTGAATATAAGTCATCATTAGGCCTAGACTCTTGTGCCATAAAATTTAACTGTTTTTTTTAAACATCACCAACGTTGACAATCATCTTACTAAGATTTTTTTTTCACTAAAAATAATAGTCCAAACCTTTACCTTTAGTTTAAACTGTTCACAGCCTACTTTCCACAATAATATTGTCTTCTTATAAATATGTTAACATCCTGACCTGATTACATAAATTTTTATTTATTTCTAGTAACATATTCCAGCATCTCACTCAGTTACGAATTCTTCGTTTGGAATACAATTATTTATTCGGAATTTGTCCGCCATCAAATAATCTTCAGCAAAAACAAAATTCTCCATTTTTTAATTTAATCAACCTGGATGAACTTCATTTGGAGAGCAATAACCTGAGTCAGCCATTCTACTATAATGGTAAAAGTATGGATCTAAGTTTCAACAGCATTCAATCTATAGATTGTAATAATTTGGATTATTTAATATCAGACATCGACTTTAGTTATAATTTACTACATTGCGACTGTAAGCTTTGGTGTCTTATCGAGTATGAGAAAAAAAAACCTTATCCAATGGGAAGAGAAAACATTCAATGTCAATCTCCATTGAATCTTCAAGGCCGTCAATTGATTGATTTAAGTGAAAAAGAAGTCATATGTCCTCTTAATTGCCACGAGAACAATTCATCAATACCATGTTCTGATAAATGCACATACGAATTACGTTTACCTAATTCCATTTTACATATGAAATGTTTTAATGCAAGTTTAATCAACATTCCACCAATACCAACTTTCAATCAAACATTTTTAGAAATAGAATTGTACATGGAGAATAATAGACTTACCGAATTTTCATCGAACACCCTACAGACATACTACAAACATATTACCATATTCAGCATAGTCGAAAGCCATCAAGTTGACAATATATCATTGCCTGAGGAGTACCTTTCGAATCTTCCAAAGCTAAGAACTGTTCATTTGAATCTTTATTTAAAAGCAGTTCCAGCGAAACTCTTTTTTTATTCATATGCAATTGAAAACTTAACTATTTCAGGAGGACAAATTAAAACTCTACCAAATTACATCTTCTATCATCTAACAGAACTTGTTGAATTAGATTTGTCTAGGAACAAGTTGGAAACACTCAATCCACTAATTTTTGACACAAATTTAAACTTACAAGTTCTTCGAATGTCTCACAATTCATTAAAAACATTTATTTGGTAAGTTGCTTTAACCATGCAATTAATAACTTTTTTTATTTATGTAAATATTTCCAGTTCCGAATTAGGCCATCTTCCAGTCCTGAAAATTGTTTATCTGGATAATAATAAGTTAAATAATATCAGCTTTTTTGAATCTAATGAAAATTCACATGATTACCTGACTTTCTCAAACCTAGAAAATAATCAGATTGCATCTATTAGGGATCTCGAACAACTCAGAAGACTTAATACTCTTATTTTGAGAAATAACTCCATCGGAAATGATTATTATAATATCATTCAAAATCATTCACTAACATTGGTCGATTTGAGTTTGAATAATATTAGTTTTGTTAACTTATCAACTTTGAAAGTGTCATCAGAAAGACCCGAAACATTTTTCAATTTTTCAAACAATAAAATTGAAACGATTTTTACTGAACAGAATCTAACCCTTTACGATGGAATAGAGTTCGAATTAGAAAACAATCCTATTAACTGTGATTGTAAACTCTTACATTTTGTTAGATTGATCCAATCTAGAAAAAAATATCTGAAAGATTCAAGCAACAACATAAAATGTAAGACACCAGCTAACTTCGAGGATCATCCTATAAGGAAACTTTTGCTAAACCAACTACTATGTCCAATTAATATCAGTTGTCCAAAAGATTGTCATTGTTGGGACCGTTCATTTGATTCAATTTTAATAGTTAATTGTTCAAACGTCAATTTAACTAAAATCCCTTCACTGCCTGATAAGTTTGAAAAGGAGTTCAAAAATGGAATCGAATTGTGGATCGAAAAAAACCACCTCACGAGGTTAGAGCTTGGTTTTCTTTCAGGTTATAAATATGATATTAAATTGTATGCAGCGTACAACAACATCAGTTTTATATCAAGTGACAATATACATAAGAATCTTATCTACTTGGACCTCTCCAACAACCAGCTAAAAAGATTGGATGACAAAATCATTAACATTTTCAACGAAATTCAAAGATTAAAATCTCTTTTTCTGAGCAACAATTCATGGATATGTGACTGCCCCTCGAAGAACATACTTCAATGGCAATTACGAAAAAAGTTAATTCAAGATTTTGATAAAATGAAATGTCTTAACGGAGAAATATTGGAAATTGCTCTTTCGCACCCTGACATTTGTCCACCAGACTATAATTTGATAGTTCTGGGCATATTGCTCGTAATAATTGCAATTTTTATAAGCATTTTATCATTTCTTTTCTTTAAAAACAAGGAACATATTCTTATATGGATGTATTCTCACGAAATTTGTCAATGCTGGCTTAGTGAAGATAATTTGGATGAAAGTAAAAAATACGACGTGTTTCTTTCATATTCCGGTTATGATTCAGATTTCGTTGCAGACGAATTAATTCCGAAATTAGAAAAAGGTCCAATTCCATATAAAGTCTGCCTGCATGAAAGAGATTGGATGGTTGGCATTTTTATTCCCGATCAAATTATTCGATCAGTTGAGGACTCGAAACGGACAATTATAGTAGTGTCACGAAATTATCTACAATCACCATGGACCCTAATGGAATTTCGGACAGCTCACACTTATTCGATGCGTGAAAAACGTGCACGAGTAATTGTAATAGTTTATGGTGATATTGGTGATATTGGTGAAATTGATCATTTGGATCCGGATGTGAAGCGATATATTAAAATGTACACTTATCTTAAATGGGGTGATCCATGGTTTTGGGAAAAGTTGTATTACGCAATGCCACATCGAACAAAAAACAAAAGACAAAGTCAACATCCGGAAATACCATTAACTGACGTTTCTAATACTAGAAATTCATATAGATAGACTTGTTTAGTATACAAAATGATTTTAAATGGCATTATTAATAATCAAATTTATATTAACAGCTTAAATAAAAATCTACACACTTTAGACAAAATATATACCAAAGTATATACCATAGTGTGGAGATTTTCATTTAAGCTGTTACTAAATTTGATTAGTAGTAAGGCTCAATGAAGCAAATTCATAGTTGTTTTTAAACTCGATTTTTCTTTAGACTGTGTTTAATTAATGTAATTTAAATAGAAGTTTTCCTCAAAAACAACTTAAACATTGACTATGAATAAATAAATTGAAGTGTGTATTTTTTTATGTGTTAATTTTATTGTATGTATATGTACACATGTCATAGTCTTAAGATTTCATGAAGAAGAGTAATTAAATAAAAGAGCATTATTATTTAATTTTAATTATTCATTTAAGCACTGCAAGAAAAAAAAAATTGGTTATATTAAAATCTTCGCTAAACTAAAAATTAAAAAAAGTATTTAAATATTTTTGTTTCCTTCTTCAGGTGGAAATCTTAAAAAAAAAACTTGATATTCAACCCTATAAGGGAATCCGACGAATGTGTTGCGGAGGGAGTCTTACTCATTTCCGGTAGATTTTCTATTAGCGAATCTGCAAGCCATAAGCGGGAATAAATGTCGGTAACGTAGTTCGTATAATTGGTATTACTGAAAACGAAGGGCATCCGCACCACATCCGCACTCGATACAAATGTTGGAATAGCAGATCCGCAGTAAAATTGGTGCGGATGAAAGTGATTTTTATACAAAAAAATTAAAGCAAAAGCAGATAGTTAACAAATCTGAATTTTTTAAAACGGATATAAAATTTTAATCGCATTAATTTTTTTTGCAGTATTTCTAATAATTTATTGACAATAGTCGTTTTCGAAAACGACATCTGCGTTAATTTAATTTAATTTTTTTTTTTGCCCTATTATTTCAAATTCCGGAAGTGCAATTTTGGTGTCGTTTTTTAGTCAAACCACGGACATTTGTCCAGAAATATAGTCCCCACGACCTAGTTTGCCATTTTCTCTATCCAACAGCATATAAAATATTTAAATCGGTCCAGTGATTGCTTAAACACAGACCGATTAAGATCGGTCGTTAAAATCATTAAAAAGACTTAATTTGCGATATTAAATATTTTACGATACTAGAGTATCTTAGATTGATTATCTCGTGTTTGACATCCACTATAATACATGTTTCAAAAATGGAAAAGTAGTTCGCGGATCGATAATGCAGCTCAGTCATCGGATTCAGTAAAAGAATTATATGCGAGTATACGGATCCACTGCGGATCCAGTTGACTCACAGGGAGTGAAATTCCGCGAATTCAGTAATAGCATATTGAGTTTATACACATAGAGAAATCATCTTTTTCAACAGCAAGTTTCAAATACTGCTCGTAGGACGTCGTTAATATCGACTCGTTTTGTGTATAAACTCAATGGTAATAGGCATGATTATTCGGTATTGAGTAATTTAGTAGTGTGGACTTCCCATTAATTTTGAATTAAGTTACTGTGACTTAAACCACTGAATTAATTTTTGCATAGTAACTTAAATCACTGAATTCAAAATGAATTCAAAATAAATTTCTTAGGTATGTACACTCTACACTTTTAACTTTTACTGTTAAATATAAAAAAAAACATGTTAATTATTCGCTATGTGCAAAGAGACAGAAAATGGAGATTTCTTAGTCAGTACACTGAAAAATGTCAAAAAAAACAATGTTTCTATGGGTTTCTAGGGAAATTAGTTGTTATTTGTTAACAATAAATTTTATTTTTGAGCACTGAGAGCGCTGGCTGTAAGTATGTCTAATGTATAATAGAGTTGCGATACGCTTATATCGAATAAAATGTATTATATTTAATTGACTTTTTTAGCATATTATATAATAAAATGAGTTTATAAGAATATAAATCTTAACAAAATTACAAACAAAACAAAACAAAATCACTCTCCGTTTACTTGTCACTTTTTTTAAGATAATTATCAGCTGCATCTTCCCATACTTCATCAATCCCCTCAAAACTATTAACCCACAAATCTTCTATTAACTTCCAACCATCTTCCTGAGTTACCAAAACATAATCATTGTTAGGATGTAATGAATGCGTGTAGGCTCCCATAGTAAGACTCTGTGCTAATCTTGCTGCCACACAATATTTCAAATACTTCTTTTCTTCTGGCTTAAGAGGCTTATTTGATTCATAGCCAGCCAAAAAAACACCACCAGCTACAAGACTTTTTGCCTGCAAAATCATATAAGTCATTGCTACTCCAATTTCAAAAATGATCGGTGAATAGCTGGTGTCTCCAAAATCAATTATGCCACAAACTCTGTACTCATCGGAATTAGTTTTCTTTTCTACTAAAATATTTTGTTCGTTGTAGTCTCCATGGATAACTTGCTTTTCCATTCCTTCCACATAAGGCATGACATGAGTTTGAAAGGATTCAATGATCTGTTCTACGAGTGACTTACGTTCATGATCTTTAAGAACATATAAGAAATCTTTAAGTTGATGAATTGATTGAAGATTCCACAAGGTTTGGTGAGTTTTATAAGCATCGTGATTGAAGTTCTGGTGGAAATTAAAAGTTATAAGTTATTCATTATTTTTTGTGCGCTAATCATTATATCAAAGCCATAAATTACCTTTGAAGCACGATTAACCTTGGCAATGTATTCCCCACTTTGAAAGAATAAATAATTCGACTTCGGAACTTGATGGAATATTTTACCAGGGATGAATTCCAAAAGTCTCACAACATAGTTTATTCCATTGAGTGTTTCAACGGAGAAATATTTACCATACAGATTAACTATCGGTCTTGGACATTGAATACCTTGTTTAGCTATTGAAAGAAAATTCGGCATTAAAAGCGTCATTACATTTTTTGTATACTTACACAAATGAACCAATAATTCATTTTGGGCGTCTATGAACTCTGGTTCCTTGGAGTCGTGAGCATTTAGGATTTTCATAACATATCCATGTGGCCATGTTCGAGTTATAAGGGGATTCTTTACGTTCCTATTGAGTTAAAAATAGAATGTTTATTATTTAAGAGATTAAAATTTAAAAATAAATACGGATTTATAAGTTCTACGGGCATAGGAATAATAGATAAGAAAAAAGCTAATTCACAATGCTTGTAAACACTTCGAGACTAGATAAGATTATATATGTTATATCCAAGCAAGTTATTTGTTGTTCGATTCACCTTATGTTCATAAAATGCAGTGAATACAAAGAATGATGGGTGTTTTGTACTATAGTTTCACAGTATATTTTTTTACATTCATTGAGTCAAAATAAACTGCACTAAGAAACTATAGTTAATGAATTAGAACTATAGTTAACATCTTGATTTAGTTAACTCTTGTTTTTTTTTGCTTGATAATTTGGTAGAAATCTCCAATATGAAATACCAATAGAGCACTTGAAGGTCGTTTTGGAAGAAAAAAAGTCAACTTAGAAAACTCAGATTTAACTGGGCACTGAAAAATTGGAGATTATGGAGTCATAAATGGCATCAATGCATTATGAATCAATATTGAGTACGATGTTTGAGAAATTAAATTTAGTATGAATCAATTCAGCCGTTTAAGAGATAATCGGTATCAAAAAAGAGTCGTTCTATGACAGGTACCTTTAAGAAGCTTTTCGGGAATTTTTTTTGTATGGAAGACATCATTATTGGCAACAAATCACTTATACAGGGTGATTGGTATAAGATGCACCAAAAAGCTTGAGCGTGTAGGTGGGGTTAAGACAAGAAAAAAAAAAATCGTATGGGAGGGGGGTCTATTTCCCCCCGTTTAGGCGGGAGTTCAATTTTCTAAAAAATTGACTTAAATCAGAAAACAAATTATTTAAAAACAACGGTGAATGATACAAAGACTTGTTTTATCTTTTTGTTTTTTTTATTTAATTTTTAAATTAAGTTGTTTAAGTAAACAGTTTTAAAAAAATTAATTTTCAAACTCAAAATTTTGAAAAAAAAACAAAAAAAAAATGTTTACCTAATTTTTTTCAAAATTTTATGAAATTAACTATTATTTTTATTTTCAAAATTCAATAAACAAAAAATATCCAAGAGCATAGCATACAACGGGTATATAATGTAACGGTAAATTTATTCACATATATGTAGTGTATATAGCTGTATGTATTTATATGGTTAAATTCGTCAAAAAATAAAACAAAATAATGTAACTGTTCAGATTTTGTTTTTAATTTTTTATTTAAATTTTACATAGGGTTATCCTTTCAATCGAACGCCTTATTTATTTCCATTACAAACATATCCAGTATATATGAAATTGTGATTTAGTTTTTGTTTTTGTTCCTTACAATAATTTAATTTTGGATTTGTTATGGTAAAACTTTCTTGGGTTCTTTCTTGTATCTTCTAATCGGTAGCGTTATGCAGAATTATCTGTTGCTCTCCTTTTTTAGCTGTACGTTCTGAAGTTCCTTTCATTTGCAATAAATTCCCTGATAAAGATGGACCAAGAAATGTGTACCATTTTTGGTTGGTTCTACAAACGTTAGACAAACGATTTGTAATGTATTAATCGTTAGACAGTTTTATTTCATAGGACTATACAATCTCGATAAAAGAAAAAATAGACAAATTTGCATAACTTTCGATAGAATAAACAGCTAAAACTTTACCATTGTTGACTGAGTTATTATATATTGTCAAATACTTTGTCATTATAGCTGTATGTATAAGATTTAGTTAGTTAATTTACAGCTGCATAGCGGATTTAAATCATACCAATTTATCTGGACAAATTTTAAATGAAATCTTTAAGCTTTCTATGTAAAGAAACTGTGAATTTTTTTTTTTAATTTTATATATGAAATTAATTAGATTTAGAATTATGGTTTATTTAACATTTTATTTCGATTTATTTTAAATTCTTAACCACTTATTTATTAGTTTGGTATTCGTCATTTGGGTGCCTACATTAACAATAATTAATTATCATATAAATGGTACCTAAATGAAAGACTTTTTGGGACTATACTCTCTTTTCGAATAGTTGCAAAAAGCTTAATTTATAACTTAGTATTAATTTAAATAATATGAAATTCTTTAGTTCCATTCTAAAACTTTTGGTTTTATAATTAACAAGCCTTTCTCAAATAATTATTTGTAAAATTAATTTTATTATATCAAAAGAAATACAGTACAATTCCTTAATTTTACCATTGCTATGCTTTTTATTTGGATACATTCAGATAACAATAAAACAAAAATATAAATATAAAAATAATTAAATTTTTCTTTGACGAAAACAAAAATAGAAAATAGAAATACAAATACAAAAATATAGTTAACTATTAGGGATAACTATCAAATACCAAAATACAAAATATAATAATTATTGTCATTACCTAAATTAGCTGCTGTATGTCCTTACAAGGAAACACAAACAAAATGAAATAATACAAAAATGCAATAACATTTTATTTATAGTATAACACTTTGATTTCTATCTCAAAACTCTGTTGTTTAAAATTTATTCAGAGTATAAATAAAAAAAAAAGTTTTAAAAAGTAAAAGCAAATACAATAATAAACAATAATTGATGTAACAAAAAAATATTGTAAAAAAATTAATTGAAAAAAAAAGATAAATTATATGAAAATATAAAAAATGGTTAGAAGTTAATTGTGTTTTGTTTAAATTGGGCTACAATATACTGCCGAATCCAAAAGAATAAGAAGACAAAAAGATACACTTGGAAGATTTTTCACTTGCTCGCAGAAGTGTTCATGAAAAAAATAGTTGTTAATAATAATTATCTTAAACTAGACTGTCGCTGTTCGGCTTTCGCCGTAACATGGTATACTAAACACTTTTTTTTCAGATTTATTAGACAACTCTGAAATATATTAAATAAATAAAAAAAAAACAAAAATTAGAAAATGGAGAATGGACTGGCAGCATATGCAATCCATATCCAATTTAACCATCGATTTAGAAAACACCATAATGTTTATGATCTCGATTGGGACCATTAACATTCCCACTTCAGACTGATGCTGGTTTAATGGTAATTCCAGGACTTTATAAATGAACTTCTCCTCCCACAATTTAACGATAAATGTTCTCATGTTATCGACATTGGCTTCTAGCATACCTACTCCTGTTTTTTATCCACTTTTACCATGAATGAAAGAATACAAGATTATGACACTTGGTTTTTTTTCAGCTTTTTGTTGTTGTGTTTTTGTCACTTGTGGCGTAACCACGAACAGAAAAACAAATAAATGGTGGAATCTTCTTATGACTTTACCCCAACCAATGAGAAAAAGAGTGGAAGATGCTAACGTCACAAGTGAATATTACGTCACAAGTGAAACAACAACAAATTGAAAATGCCAAAGTGTCGTAATCTTGTATTCTTTCATTCATGCCGCATCGGTGATGGCTACTTCCGTAAGAATAACCTACAACAAATTTTTGAATTTGAAAGGAAACCAGAAAAAGCTGAAATTGGCAGGATAACACTAGTGTTGCGGCTCATGGTCGCGTCTTTAGTGATAATGTGGGTAATATGTAGTTAATTCATACTTCTTAAATATCAATAGTTTTATTTAAATGAGTGGTCTTATTTAAAAGCAAACAATATAATAGTCAAAGACATTTCAAGCATTACATATTCTTCCGCCATAGACTCTTTGAAAAAAAATGTTCTTGTAAGGCGCCTGAATTTTCTTGCCAGACTCTTTAGAAATAAAACAAAAACGGTTTTCAACATAATTGTTATAACCAAAATTTTATTTAACAAAATATTTATGATACCTTGTTTGGTCTGTATTCGTACAATCAGTAACCACCGGAAGTCTAATTGTTACATATTTGTGGCAGGTTTTTTTTTGTTGAATGGCCTTAAATGAACTCGAAAATTCTCTAAATAAAAACTAATATAATATTTTTTTTAGTTTTATTTTCTATTCTTACAAGGTAGAGGAGTAAACATTCACCGCATTATCGCCTCGATCGAATACGAGATTGTTCTTTTATTCTTGCAAATGAATTTATCAACTTTTGGCTTTCAATTTTTTTTACCTAAATACCTAAGAGCTAGGAACCTTCTAAAATAATTTAAACATAATTATTCGTCTTGTTAACTTTACGAAAAATATTATTTAAAAGAAAACCTTATCACCGAATTCGATATTCGTTCTTTTTTTTACATAAATTATTTCAGATAATGCCATAAGAACGGAGTACATGTCATTTGGTGGTCCACTTCATATTATGGTTTCTTATCTTAAAATTCAGCAATAAAATTTTCTAAAAAAAAAAATTAAAATAGAAAAGAAATTCAAGACTGTGGCAATTTGGCTCAAATTAATTACAGTCAGTCGAATTTGAAAGAACTTTTAAGTTGTGCTGCGTCTTTATTATAAAAGTTATTAATTTGTTTGGATTTACAGATGTGAAATGATTCAATTCGACAAGAATAAATTATAAAAAAATAAAAGTTTGTTTCTTTTGCAAAAATTCAATACTAACGAAATTGGTAAGTTATAGTTTTAAAGTTTTAAAATGATTAAATTAAATTTAAGTTTTTCTTTACATCACCCGTTCGTGACCTCGATATTATAAACATCTAATAAAAATTATTTTTTTTTTGTTACTTTTCTTTGCAGGTTGATTTTAACAAAATGTATCGAATCATCATAAATTACAAAATGTTTCTCATCACACTGTTGATTAAGTTCTCATATTTTAATCATTCACAATCACTAAAATGCGAGAATTCCATTAATTCGGTGGAGTGCAATAAAAGAACAGAAGATGAAAATAACTATCAATTTTTCTGCGTTTGTGATTCAAAAACTATTATAAAAATGATCCAAAATAATCTTAAAGGTGTAAGAGTGGAAATTAATTGCTATGACAAAAATCCGGATATTCTAAGCTTACTGCCAAGAACTAACATAACTAATGTCTCTTTAATAAAATTTCGTTCTTGTCAATTTCCTAAGAATGAAACAATAATTAAAAAAGTTCTCAATGAAACGCTTGGAATCTATGAAGTGAGCGAGTTAGTTTTAGAAGACAAATTATTTAATAGCTCTCTATCGCATATAAACGTTCAAGGACTTGATCAAATCAATACATTAAGTTTTTATTTCAAAGACCTTATAAAATTGCCAAAAGATTTATTAAGCGATCTGCAACATTTAAAAAACTTAAAAATCCGATCATCTAGTTTACAGCTTCAAAATATTTCCGGAAGCATCTTCTCTCATCAGAGAATGCTGAAGCACTTAGATCTTTCAAAAAACAAATTAAATTTTATTAAAAAGGAAGATTTTAATGGATTGTCATCTTTAGAGGAACTCATTCTGGATCATAATGACATTCAGAGTTTCCAATCAAATGATGTGTTTGAACGATTGA
Source organism: Baccha elongata (assembly GCA_951217065.1). Taxonomy (NCBI): domain Eukaryota; kingdom Metazoa; phylum Arthropoda; class Insecta; order Diptera; family Syrphidae; genus Baccha; species Baccha elongata. The sequence continues at coordinate 251,368,433 of OX578272.1, forward strand.
GCAATTTATCTGTCATTAGAATGTATTATAATCCTTTCAAATCGTTACCAAAGGATCTATTTGCTAAAAATGTAAAACTTGTTTCATTTGGAATTACGAAGTCAAAGAATTTGAAGAATTTTCCAGAAGGTTTGCTTAGCAATTTGCCACTGCTCAATGTAGTCATCATAGCGTCTTGTGGATTGGAATCCATTCCATTCGATTTATTTGCAAATTCAACAAATATTCAAAAAGTTTTCATTTCTGAAAACAACCTACCTACGATTCCATTGGAACTCTTTTCTGATCAAGAAAAGCTAATTCGTCTAGATCTTAGAGCAAACAATATTTATAAACTAATCGATGGATCATTTAATAACACAAGAAAGTTAGAAGAATTAGATTTATCTTTAAATAAGTTGGAATGTCTCTCCAGGTAAGTTTCTTTATATAAAATGTTTTTAAGTAAGGGACGGGAATTGATTAAAAAACATTTGATTTATAGTCAATATAGTTAATATAAGAGTATGTACATATATGTATTTTGTAGGCTTGTAATCCCTCTCCAGATCATTGTGATAGTTCTGGGAAATTTTCGGTGACTCCTGCTGTGCTTCTAACATTTGTTTTGGCTTGCTCGTCCTTCGTACATATCCACGATCATCTGGACGTAGATTTTCGGAACCCCTCGTTGCCTCAGATTCCTGGTGTTCGATCGATTGCCTTTTCGAAATCAACAAACTCAGCATGCAAGTCGCCAGAGGAATCACGTTGTTCTTCTATTTTGGTTCTAACAATCTTACTTCACGTGTGTGGTTGATTTGCCCGAAACAAACCCGCACTTGTCATCATCGAGCTGTACTATTTTCGCAAACAGCCATTCAATACACGTTCAACGATCTTCACGGTGTATGACATCAGCTTGATTAAAAAATAGCTTTTTCCTTTTTTTAATTTTTTACCGCCGCGTTGACAACTCGCTGGATGTGAACATGGAATATGTATTTTTGGTATATTACAACGCGGCGTTAAAACGAGCTCTGTTTCTACGCTGGCAAAAAAACACAATTATAAAGTTTATACATTTATTGATAAAAAACATCGAAAACTTACCTGAACAAGTTTGTCCGACCATAGGTTCATTTTTCCAAAAACCACCATGATAAATGTGTGATCCTACGTTAGCCTAACGGTCTATTTCGATTTTGCATTTTGTAATTTGGGTAATTGATAATAAAACAAAATTCCTTGTTTTTAGTGTCCGACTAAACATTCGGCTTCGGCCAAATGAGGCCGAAGATTTTGCCGAAAAGGAATGTTCAATTCCCGTTACAATATGCCACCAAAATGTTAAATTTCGACCTTTTGAAGAATATATAAAATTTAATCCTATTGTTTACAATTAACGTAGATATTTTTTATTACTGAGCTTCAAGTCCATTCCATGTAGTGTACTATATAGTGCAGAATGAAACACGACCGTCGAGTGACAAATGTAGACTAACTTTATTCAGTATCTGTTTTTATAAGTTAGGTAAAGTATAAGTACATAAAGGATGATAACATGTGTACATACATACATATATGTATATATGTATGTATGTACATACACTACATCTTCCACCTTAAGATTCTATCATTAATTACATCATATCGATTTAAGAGTTAAAAATAAAGCTAATTCATAAATGGAAATAATTCATTTGAAATAAAGGTGAAAAGTAATAATTTTTTTTTTTCATAAATATTAATTCGTAAGTGAATATAAAGGGATGATACTTCAACTTTAAATAATTTAGTAAGACACTTTAGGAGTGCTTGTATCTATTTGGGAACTTTACGATTCGACCAGATTTTGTTGTCGTCACATATCGCTCAGGGACATCCTGGGGTTTGCTGGAGCTTGCTTTCTCATGTTGCATTTCGTTCTCGTTATTGGCCTCTGCGCTTTTCTCATTTCTCTTTTCCGGTGTATTTGTTTTCGACGATGGTGTTATTGATTCCGTTGAATATTCTGACAATTGAACTTCGGCTGGGACGTACGGAATATCCTTGCGATTTGCCTGAACTAAATGAAAAGAATTACGTCGAAAAGTACCTCTATGTGTTTCAATGATATATGATCTTGGAGTGCCAGCGAGTCTTTTGACTCTCCCCCATTCGCTGATGTCACGAATCCAAACCACGTCGCCTATTTGGAACTCTGATCTGGATGTTACCCCATGGTGTCTATTATAGTTTTTCGCCTGCTTTTCTTTAAGTCGTCGGTCTTTTTCCTTAGCTTCTCGTAGATCAGATCTGGGATACAGTTGGTTTTCAAGTATGGGTAGCGTTGTACTAATTTTTCTTCCCATCAGTAGTTCTGCTGGCGAAAATCCATTTGCTAGTGGTGTTGCCCGATACTCCAGCAATGCAAGGTAAGGATCGATATTTTTCTTTAGAAGTGACTTTATTGTTTTAACGCAACTCTCGATGAATCCGTTTGATTGGGGATACCTTGGTGAAGAGGTTTCGTGGTGGAATCCCCAATCTTTAGCGAATTTGGCGAACGTTGATATATTAAGTGTCTGAAACTGAGGCCCATTGTCTGACCTTACGATATCAGGGATACCATGCCTGGAAAATACAGATTTCATATGATTAATAACACAATTGGTTGTTTGTTGTTCTAGAAGTGCTATCTCAGGGTACCGAGAAAAATAATCACTAATTAGTAAATAATTTTTAGAATTATAATAAAATAGATCTACGCCCACTATTTGCCAAGGACGTTCTGGGGATTCGCTGCTGATTAGTTTTTCGTGTCGTGGAATTACTTGCTGAATGCAAACCGAGCACTTTTGTATATAATTTTCGATGTCTTTAGTGTATCCCGGCCACCAAACAGATTGTCTAGCCCTAGCCTTACACTTAACGATTCCTAAGTGACCAGCATGTATTTTTTCTAAAATGTCCCCTCGCAGTTTAGCTGGTATGACTAGCTGGCTGCCGTGCATGAGAAGCTTATTATTGATTGAGAGGTTGAAACGTTCGTTGTAGTATTGTCTTAGCTCTGGGTTAACTTTGTATCGGTCTGGCCATCCTTTTAAACAATATTCTACTACTAAAGTTAGTATTTTGTCATTAAATTGAGCATCACCTATTGTCTTAAGCTTTGTTTGAGTAACTGGGAGACTTGAAACAATATGATTAATAAAATCTTGAATTTCTTTGCTAAAATTATTATTCCCATTTTCTTGCAGAGGATGTCGTGAAAGTGCATCCGCAGCAACTAAAAACTTTCCGGCTGTATAATAAATTTCATAAGCGAATTTCATCATTTTCATCCTAAACCTTTGTAATCGAGGTGTAAGGTCATCCAAATGTTTTGTTGAAAAGATAGATACCAAAGGTTTATGGTCCGTTTCAATACTAAATGTTATTCCAGTGACCAGGTCTGCAAATTTCTCTGTTGCTGCCCAAGTTATGGCAAGTGCCTCTTTCTCAATTTGGGCATATCCCTTTTCAGTTTCCGAAAGTGTTCTCGATGCATACGCGACAGGCCGTAGGTTACCATCATCATCTACCTGCAACAAAACTGATCCCAGCCCAAAAGATGATGCATCAGACGATAGTATTGTTTTGTGTTCTGGGTTGTATAGTTTGAGGACTGGTGCACCAGAGAGCATTTTTTTCACCTTCCCAAATGCTTCGTCTTGTGGATAACTCCACTGAAAAGCTACATCGCTACGTAGAAGTTCGTTCAACGGGCTACAGCGATCGGATAAATATGGGATAAACTTTCCCAGAAAATTTACCATACCAAGAAATCTTTTTAGCTCAGTAATGTTGGTTGGCTTGGGATAATTTTCAATAGCCTTCACTTTAGAATCGCATGGGCGGATGCCATTATGATCTATTTTATATCCCAAGAATTTTAGTGTTGTGATGCCTATTTCGCATTTATTTTTATTTAATGTGACCCCATTTGCGTTTAACGTTCTTAAAACCTGTCGCAGAGTAATATCGTGTTCTTCTACTGTGGACGCAAAAACTAAAATGTCGTCTGTCTGACAAACTACATTAGATATACCTTTCAAAATATTTTGCATAAGCTTTTGAAAAATTTCTGGCGCAGAAGAAATTCCAAAAGGTAATCTTAAAAAACAATATCTACCGAACGGGGTTAAGAATGTGGTAAGCTTTTGTGAATTAGATTTAAGTTGTACTTGCCAGAATCCTGAGTTAGCATCTAACTTGGAAAAGATCTTCGCTCCTGATAGTTGGGCCAGAGTATGATCTGCAACCGGCATTGGATGAATCTCTCTTTCTACTGCTAAATTCAACTTCGTCAAGTCCACGCAAAGGCGAATATCGCCACTTGCTTTTGGTACTATGACCAACGGAGAACACCATTTTGTGGGCTCATCAACTTGCTTTATAACTCCCTGTGCTATCATTTCATCAAGTTTTCCTTTCAATTTCTCCTTCAGTGCTATTGGAACTCTTCTAGCTGAAAAAATTTGGTACGGCTCGACACCACTCTTTAATTTAATTTCGTATTCAAAGTTTTTAATTGAGCCAAGTCCTTTAAATATCTCTGGAAATTCGTTTTCCACTTGCACCGTCGATTTTAAAAGTCCATTTGCACATAAAACATTTCCAACAACACCCTTTATAATAAGTTTTAGTTTTTCACTAGTATTTAAGCTAAGTAATGGCATTTTCAATTTATTTATTACGTAAACAAAGCTATCCACAATTTCGGAACTACTTTCAATCTTAGCGCTGAACATGCCTACAACATTCAATTTTACACCATCAGGACCACAGATCACTTTATTTGGAGATTTTAATTTAGTATTTTGGAATTTTTTTTTGTAAATCTCCTCCGAAATGACATCCACTGGTGAGCCCGTGTCGATCATGAATGTAACAGTTTTGTTGTTTACCAGAACATCGGTGGTCCAAGGCGAAGTTGTGACGTTGTTTACTGTTAGCATTCCTAAATACTCTTCGCTGTTAGAAGACATTATTTCGTCATCGCTGGAAGCTTCAAGCTGGTTTATCTTATGTCTCCTGCCGTTATTTGTAAAGCACACACTCGCGAAGTGGTTCAGTTTACCGCATTTGTTACACTTTTTTCCCCTTGCCGGACAACTTGTTGGCTTATGTTTATTATTTGACCCACACCACATACAATTTCTATTGTTCTGGTATGAGTTTTTCTGAAAGCTCTTTTGTTGACTCTGTGTTTTATATGTATTTGCAGATGTTGTTGCGGTAGACAACTTATGTATTGCTGGGTTACTTAATTCTTGCTGCTGTTTTCGTACGGCATAGTGTTGTCTCACTTCTTGGATTGCCTTGTCCAATGTTAAACCACTTTCTAATTGCAGCTTTTCCGAAAGTCTACGGTCTAGTACACCAACAACGATTCGATCACGTATCATCTCATCTCTTAGATTACCGTAACAACAGTTTTCTGATAGCAAGTATAGATCGGTTATGAAATCTTCTATCAATTCACCGTCAAGCTGACTGCGCAAATTAAATTTGGCGCGTTCGTAAATCACATTTGTTTTCACCACAAAATGTTTTGTAAATGCCTCTATTACTTTATCATACTTCTTTTTTTCTACTTCTAATAAAGTAAAAGACAAAAAAATATTATCAGCCTGATCCCCCATTAAGTAGATAAGTGTGTTAACCTGCTCCTCCTCAGAGCTCTTGTTTAATTTCGATGCGATACGAAACCTTTCAAAGCGTCTTTTCCACTTAGGCCATTCAGACGGATTAGAAAAAGTAAAGGGATCGGGTGATTTAACCATGAAGCTGCTGCTAGGTTCTGAAGCCGGCGTTACCATTATGTATTATGTTTTACTATTGTTATTTTTATTATTTTTTTTTTTCTTAGCTGAGGTTCGAAATCGGTATTAAAATTTTATATTATTTTTTTTTTTTCGCGATAAAATCCCACCGCTGCCACCATGTAGTGTACTATATAGTGCAGAATGAAACACGACCGTCGAGTGACAAATGTAGACTAACTTTATTCAGTATCTGTTTTTATAAGTTAGGTAAAGTATAAGTACATAAAGGATGATAACATGTGTACATACATACATATATGTATATATGTATGTATGTACATACACTACAGTTATAACCAAAATTTTATTTAACAAAATATTTATGATACCTTGTTTGGTCTGTATTCGTACAATCAGTAACCACCGGAAGTCTAATTGTTACATATTTGTGGCAGGTTTTTTTTTGTTGAATGGCCTTAAATGAACTCGAAAATTCTCTAAATAAAAACTAATATAATATTTTTTTTAGTTTTATTTTCTATTCTTACAAGGTAGAGGAGTAAACATTCACCGCATTATCGCCTCGATCGAATACGAGATTGTTCTTTTATTCTTGCAAATGAATTTATCAACTTTTGGCTTTCAATTTTTTTTACCTAAATACCTAAGAGCTAGGAACCTTCTAAAATAATTTAAACATAATTATTCGTCTTGTTAACTTTACGAAAAATATTATTTAAAAGAAAACCTTATCACCGAATTCGATATTCGTTCTTTTTTTTACATAAATTATTTCAGATAATGCCATAAGAACGGAGTACATGTCATTTGGTGGTCCACTTCATATTATGGTTTCTTATCTTAAAATTCAGCAATAAAATTTTCTAAAAAAAAAAATTAAAATAGAAAAGAAATTCAAGACTGTGGCAATTTGGCTCAAATTAATTACAGTCAGTCGAATTTGAAAGAACTTTTAAGTTGTGCTGCGTCTTTATTATAAAAGTTATTAATTTGTTTGGATTTACAGATGTGAAATGATTCAATTCGACAAGAATAAATTATAAAAAAATAAAAGTTTGTTTCTTTTGCAAAAATTCAATACTAACGAAATTGGTAAGTTATAGTTTTAAAGTTTTAAAATGATTAAATTAAATTTAAGTTTTTCTTTACATCACCCGTTCGTGACCTCGATATTATAAACATCTAATAAAAATTATTTTTTTTTTGTTACTTTTCTTTGCAGGTTGATTTTAACAAAATGTATCGAATCATCATAAATTACAAAATGTTTCTCATCACACTGTTGATTAAGTTCTCATATTTTAATCATTCACAATCACTAAAATGCGAGAATTCCATTAATTCGGTGGAGTGCAATAAAAGAACAGAAGATGAAAATAACTATCAATTTTTCTGCGTTTGTGATTCAAAAACTATTATAAAAATGATCCAAAATAATCTTAAAGGTGTAAGAGTGGAAATTAATTGCTATGACAAAAATCCGGATATTCTAAGCTTACTGCCAAGAACTAACATAACTAATGTCTCTTTAATAAAATTTCGTTCTTGTCAATTTCCTAAGAATGAAACAATAATTAAAAAAGTTCTCAATGAAACGCTTGGAATCTATGAAGTGAGCGAGTTAGTTTTAGAAGACAAATTATTTAATAGCTCTCTATCGCATATAAACGTTCAAGGACTTGATCAAATCAATACATTAAGTTTTTATTTCAAAGACCTTATAAAATTGCCAAAAGATTTATTAAGCGATCTGCAACATTTAAAAAACTTAAAAATCCGATCATCTAGTTTACAGCTTCAAAATATTTCCGGAAGCATCTTCTCTCATCAGAGAATGCTGAAGCACTTAGATCTTTCAAAAAACAAATTAAATTTTATTAAAAAGGAAGATTTTAATGGATTGTCATCTTTAGAGGAACTCATTCTGGATCATAATGACATTCAGAGTTTCCAATCAAATGATGTGTTTGAACGATTGAGCAATTTATCTGTCATTAGAATGTATTATAATCCTTTCAAATCGTTACCAAAGGATCTATTTGCTAAAAATGTAAAACTTGTTTCATTTGGAATTACGAAGTCAAAGAATTTGAAGAATTTTCCAGAAGGTTTGCTTAGCAATTTGCCACTGCTCAATGTAGTCATCATAGCGTCTTGTGGATTGGAATCCATTCCATTCGATTTATTTGCAAATTCAACAAATATTCAAAAAGTTTTCATTTCTGAAAACAACCTACCTACGATTCCATTGGAACTCTTTTCTGATCAAGAAAAGCTAATTCGTCTAGATCTTAGAGCAAACAATATTTATAAACTAATCGATGGATCATTTAATAACACAAGAAAGTTAGAAGAATTAGATTTATCTTTAAATAAGTTGGAATGTCTCTCCAGGTAAGTTTCTTTATATAAAATGTTTTTAAGTAAGGGACGGGAATTGATTAAAAAACATTTGATTTATAGTCAATATAGTTAATATAAGAGTATGTACATATATGTATTTTGTAGGCTTGTAATCCCTCTCCAGATCATTGTGATAGTTCTGGGAAATTTTCGGTGACTCCTGCTGTGCTTCTAACATTTGTTTTGGCTTGCTCGTCCTTCGTACATATCCACGATCATCTGGACGTAGATTTTCGGAACCCCTCGTTGCCTCAGATTCCTGGTGTTCGATCGATTGCCTTTTCGAAATCAACAAACTCAGCATGCAAGTCGCCAGAGGAATCACGTTGTTCTTCTATTTTGGTTCTAACAATCTTACTTCACGTGTGTGGTTGATTTGCCCGAAACAAACCCGCACTTGTCATCATCGAGCTGTACTATTTTCGCAAACAGCCATTCAATACACGTTCAACGATCTTCACGGTGTATGACATCAGCTTGATTAAAAAATAGCTTTTTCCTTTTTTTAATTTTTTACCGCCGCGTTGACAACTCGCTGGATGTGAACATGGAATATGTATTTTTGGTATATTACAACGCGGCGTTAAAACGAGCTCTGTTTCTACGCTGGCAAAAAAACACAATTATAAAGTTTATACATTTATTGATAAAAAACATCGAAAACTTACCTGAACAAGTTTGTCCGACCATAGGTTCATTTTTCCAAAAACCACCATGATAAATGTGTGATCCTACGTTAGCCTAACGGTCTATTTCGATTTTGCATTTTGTAATTTGGGTAATTGATAATAAAACAAAATTCCTTGTTTTTAGTGTCCGACTAAACATTCGGCTTCGGCCAAATGAGGCCGAAGATTTTGCCGAAAAGGAATGTTCAATTCCCGTTACAATATGCCACCAAAATGTTAAATTTCGACCTTTTGAAGAATATATAAAATTTAATCCTATTGTTTACAATTAACGTAGATATTTTTTATTACTGAGCTTCAAGTCCATTCCATTATAGATATATCTGGGTGCAGAATATTTCAAAACATTAATATTTTGGACCCAAAAATGGACATTTCCAAAAATAAATTGAATTTGGTTCATATTGCATTAGGAAAAGTTTTTCAGCAATGGACCGCCATTTTATTATTTTATAACAGCTTTAATTTCAGTCGAAAATGATACTTCTCCGACCGAAATGATAAACAAATAAGTTATCCCTCTTCTACCAGAACGTTAGAGGGATTCGCAGCAAAACTGCTTTTCAAAAAATCTCAGGCATTTCCGCATGATATGATTGTTCTTACTGAAACATGGCTCAATGACACCTTTTTAGACAAGGAATTTTTGACGAAGAGTTCAATGTTTTCAGAAAAGATCGTCATGTAGATAAGCCCAAAGAAGTTCGTGGTGGTGTTTTGATTGCTGTTCGTAATCACCTCACATCTAATCTTGTCTCATTCCCTTTCAATGTATCAATTAAACTTATTTGCCTTAGAATTTCAATTGAATCCAAAGATTTTTACATTCTGAATGTTTATATTCCTCCTAAAAGTCCAGCAGCAATTTATTCTGAGGTCTCCTTAGCTTTGGATCATGCAATTGTTACACCTGGCTTTAATAGTAATATTTTACTGTTGGGTGACTTCAATTTGCCTAACGTTAATTGGATCCCCTCAGAAGATGAGTCCTATTTTGAAGCATCCTCTACTTCCTCTCAACAGGAGCTTCTTCTTTTGGATAATATTATTTGTACTGACTTACAGCAAGTAAGCTGTATTAAAAACTTAAAAAATCGAATTCTCGATTTAGTCTTTTCATCTGACGCTGCTAGTGTTGTTGTGGTAGAATCTGCCACAGCCTTATCTAATATAGACAGCTACCATCCTCCCCTTGATATATTTTTGGATTTGAGCTGCCATTTGCTCAATAACACTAAGTCTCATGACTGTTCATATTCTCTTGATTTTCGTAAAGCTAATTTTCAATTACTTTATGATGAATTAAGTTCCTCTGGTATTTCTGATATTTCTTTAACTAATATCGACGTTGCAGTTACTGAATTTTATACTATTTTCAATAACTGCTTAGCAAAATCTGTTCCTACTAAACTGTCTAAAACTTCCAAAGTTTCACATCCATGGTTTACAAAGGAGCTCACATCTCTTCGTAACAAAAGAAATAAGGCTTGGAAAACTTATATCAAAAGTCTTTCTACTTTGGATCATAATGTGTATATTTCGCTTTTTGAACAGTTTAATAACCTTTCTAAAAGATTATACTCTGACTACTTAAAGGAAATGGAGGTTTCATTGAAACTTGATCCAAAGAAGTTTTGGAATTTTGTAAATTCAAAAAAGAAGTCTGACGGATATCCAATAAACTTTGTTTATAATGATTCTTCGTTAACGAGCTCTTCTGATATCTGTAATGCATTTTCAAAAAATTTTAGTAACTCTTTTATTGACACTCGTGTTGATATTGATGTCGAGTTCTTTGAATATTTGCGTGACTGTCCTCAAGTTACTTTTAACAACGTTCCGATGACAAAATTTTACATTTTTTTTCATTGCTAAAAGATGACTACTCTCCTGGCCCAGATGGCATTCCTCCAATTATACTAAAAAAATGTAGCTCCATTATAGCTTTTCCTCTTCAACTTCTTTTCGAGCTATCCCTTAAGTCGGGGAAATTTCCCAGTGTATGGAAAAAATCATTTATTACACCCGTTTTTAAAAAGGGTAGTAAGTCTGACATAAAGAACTACAGACCGATTGCTAAACTCTCTTGTATTCCAAAGCTATTTGAGCAAGTGGTTTGTAATAGTATGACGTTTTTCTGCAAAAATATTATCTGTAATCAACAACATGGATTTATGCATGGGCGGTCGACGGTAACGAACCTTCTAACGTTTTTACACAAGTGCTCCAATGCTTTGGAGAACGGACAGGAACTAGATTGCATTTATATCGACTTTTCAAAAGCTTTTGACCAACTTTCACACGACATTATAATTTTTAAACTTAAGGCCTTTGGATTTTCTGCTGGATTTATTGATTGGATATATTCATATCTTTAAAATAGATCCTACCAGGTGAAATTCAGAAAAACATTTTCAAACCCTTTTACTGCCAACTCTGGAGTTCCACAAGGAAGTGATTTAGGTCTCATTCTTTTTATTCTTGCTATTAATGATGTAACATCATGCATTCGCAATAGTGAAATTCTGGTTTTTGCTGACGATATGAAGATTTTTAAATCTATATGCTCAAGTGGTGATCGTGTGAATCTGCAAGCCGACATTGATAGCTTTTGTACTTGGTGCAGCAAGAATGGATTAAACCTTAACCCAGCGAAATGTCAAACTATGACTTTTTCAAAGAAACGAGTACCAATCATATTTGACTATAATATTTCACAACATACATTGTGCCGTGTTGTTAGTTTTAAAGATCTTGGAATCGTCTTCAATCAAAGTCTAGATTTCACAGAGCACATCAACTCTCTTGCAGTGGCGTATCTCCTCTTTGGCCCAGTTTTTCAGTGCGAGATTAACTCACCGAATCGGGTGAGATAACTTTGGATTAACTAAACAAATGTTTTGGATTTTGTATTCTCAGAGTTTCTTAGGTCCTTCCGCATGAATCCTCTACCTACTAACATTCAGGTTCTTGGGTCAATTGGAGATAAATTTATGCCCAGAGTTAGCTAACTCTAGTTTAATTCACAACTGAAAAACCGGCCCTAAGAAACCTTAACTTGCATAATCCATAAAATTAAACTTTTTGTGAACAATATTTTATTAATTTGTTATTTTAATAATAAAGACAATAAATAATAATGAATTTTATTATGTTAATATAACATCATATTTTGAAAACTTTAATTTGATTGTTGAAATAGTTAATGTTCAATTATTGTTTTTTTGGGAAAATCAAGTCCATTCTCCTATTTTTCGTGTTGGCAAATTGCTCAACAACTTCCTCAGAGAAATCAATATAGATATTGATTTCTCTGTGAATATTCATGGATGCTAATCCACTTAGACGTTCTTCGGAAGTTGTTGCCCTCAGCCAAGTCTTTTACCTTCTCAGGACGGAAAATGATCTCTCTGGTTCTGCTGACGTAACTGGAAGTACACACAGTACTTCTAGTATCTTCCTTATATTTGGGAATTGTATATTACTGCAAACGGGAAGAGAAGCTAAAGCTGTTGCTGGGATATTTTCTCCATTTTTCTCCTCCCATGTTTGTTTCCATATCTAATAGTAGAATGAAAAACAGACCTTTTTGGTTACCGGAAGAATGAACTACTTTATCATTAAAGTGCAGTTAGACAGATCTGGAATCGATTTCCAGACATTGAAGACATTGACATTAATTTGAAGTAACACGACAAAAAGAACTCAAAATTAAACGATTTAACAGTTAAGGTTTTATACTCATACGTACAAACCGAAAAAAAATCGATATTATATATGAAAATAAGTTCAAATCATAATACCAATGACTGATTGCATACAAATACGATTTCAAGAAAAAATTCTTCATTAGTCAAAAATACAAATAGTCCTTATTTACTGGCTGTTTTTCAAGTTCCGAATTTTTTAATTTTGGTTTAAAAAACAATCAAAATATATTTAAGTAAGAACAAAAAAGTTGTCTTTCTTATTTTTCAATGACCGGTTATTTGACCATATTTTGTTTTAAAATAAAAATAAAAACAAATGATATAAAAAAAAATTAATACCTTTGACTCAAATTGAAGGTCATAATTTGAAATATCAGGATACGACACTGATTCTACAGCCTTTTTAACGTCTTCTGAACTAGCGAGATTAATAAAGCTGGGTAAGAAAATCTGTAGTTGGCAGATAGACAAAAATTGATTTCCGAAACGTTCGCTGAGCTCTATAGTAAGCAATGGTCAAGGAAAGGAATATATAAATTAAGTTTGTAATACTGCTTTACATTTTGTTCTCCTTCCTGGATAGCATTTGCTCTTCTGACTTGTTTCCCACACGTTCTAGGAGCTTTTGGCTGAACCTCAAATCCTTGTGATATCTCCATTATCTTTAAAAATAACATACCGAAAGATTGATCCACCTCATCGCGCCTTCCTTTTAAAACACTTTGCAGAGTTGTAACAGACTTCTTTGCTTGGAACAGGTCAATGTTTCTGGTTTGCAGATACCTTGTCACCGGTAGCATCAATCCACTTACTTCAGAGCAAACAACTAAACTTACTAGCTCCCTCTAAATCTCTAATATTTACGAAAAAGTGTCAGTTATTAATGTACATAATGATGAAATCACCTAAATAATAACATGATCCTGGAGGCTTATGGGGGCCCGGGCCCCCTGCCCCCCCCCCTCAATACGCCACTGCTCTCTTGTTAAAAAGGCTAACTCAATGTTAGGATTTGTAAAAAGATGGTCCAAAGAGTTTCAAGACCATTATGTTACCCTATTTTTATACAATTGTTTTGTTCGTCCGCATCTGGAAAACGCATAGCAGGTATGGACTCCGTTCTATGATGTTCATAGATTTAGGATAGAGGCAGTTCAGCATCATTTTGTTCGTTTTGCCTTAAAAGGTCTTCCCTGGACAGATTCTTATAACCTTCCACCTTATGAACACCGAATTCAGCTTCTACACATTCAGTCCTTGTTACAGAAGCGTGTAAATAACGATATAGTTTTTATCCACCAACTTCTTTCGGGCGCATTAGATGCACCTGATCTACTTACTTGTGTTAGACTCACCATCTGCGTAGCCTTGAGCTCCTACATTGTCCACACCATCGGACTAATTACGGTATGAATGAGCCGCTTACCCGCATGTGCAGGCTTTTCAATTTAAATTCTAAATCTTAAAAATGTAATTAAAACCAGTGCTCCACGCTAATTACTAACAACTAACACCAGCACTAAGTGATGAGCCAGTGGAACACATATAATGTGTTGGCAAATCTTTGTTCATAAGCTGAAGCTTGCTCTAAGCTCCTTATGAACAGAATCTGATAGTGTTTAAAAAAAAACAAATTCCGCTAATTGATAAACAAATAAAATATCATCATTAAAAAAACTTAAACATGACTGTTTAACCTAGCCATACGAAAAAAATAACATTTTTTATACAAAATTATACAAGAGTTTTAGACTTAGGATCAAATTAATTGGTTGTTCTTTTAGCCCATATCCCATATATTGAAAAATATTACATTTCTGATTGTTTTTTGTAGTTACGACGCCAATATTCAAAAATAAACAACAAATACCGTTATTTATAAGGAAAAAGGTGAATTTTTTTCGATCGTTAAATTGATTTTTTCCAGGTTTTTACTTCTGGTACAGAATTTACCATTTTATGTGGGACACACCTTAGACAGTTCTTATATTACTTGATAAAAATATTAAAAATAAACTAACTGCACAAAATTAGCAATTCATATTTACCTCACAAAACTGTGTTAGGTAGGTACTAGATTATTACAACGTTTTTTTTATTTCACTAAAATATTCTGGGAATATATAACAAAGGTAGGGCTTGGGACATACTATGGTAATGATATTTTTGGTGTTCAAGTTGAAATAACGGTTATATTTTATAACAAAATATATTTTGTCAGAAGTAAAACAGCTTTTATTAAAGCTTCATAATTATCAATGTTTTAAAAATTATGAATATGTATTCTTAATTAAAAGGGATCGACTACATACAGAATATTAATATTTTGAAATATTCACCCATGTATACTTGAAAAAATAGCAACGAAATATTTATTTGATCTTCCCACAAGTGTAGCAAGCGCTCACAAGAGTAGCAGTGCTGCTGGACAGGTTTATGCTAATAGGAGGTCTAATTTGCACGGAGAAAATGTTGACAAACTTTAATTCCTTGCCTATAATACCAAGTTTTATTTCAATTATTCAATAAACTTCACCATCTGTTATAAATTCACTATATCGACCCCAATTATTATTATACCGAGGACAGAGAGCCCACAGCGATTTTTGGTCGTGATTGACAAAACTCAATAAACTTGGAATTATTTGAAAGCATAGTTGTCTTTTTTAAAAGTCAACGTCTCTTAGTCTAAAGAGGTGTGTTTTTAAGAATGCATTTATTGCAACAATGCATTTTTTCTCTAGAGACAAATAGCAAATAGAGTCTGCAAGTTGTTTTTCGGTGAGTTTTTTTTTAAAGCGTCTTGCAAGCAGAAAGCCCACTGAAAAACATCTTGCAACACCTTATTTCCTCTCCAGCACATAACATATGTAGCTCTTAATTATTAAGTTATTTTTAATTGCTTATCAAAATTATTTTGTCTATCAAAAAATTAAAATCCACTGTTTTGATGCAGTCTTTCTCACAAATGTCTCGACTTTGGACTTCAAGACGCTTAATTTTTAAATGCCCATTATAGTGCTACCGAATAACAGCAACTTTATTGGGTTATCATTCACACCCAACTATTACTGTGAGCTTTTATATATATAAATATATATATGATTTATTAAATATAAAATATCACATTATCTACCGAAATCCATAAATTTTATTTTTTGTAAAAATATAACCATTTATATGATATTACGAATTGTAATATCATTGTAATATTGCTCATTAAAGTACTGGAGAGTTCAAGGTAACGCCACTTCGGTGGTCCTTGGCTCAATGAAAGGAAAATCTCTATGTGCACCTCCTCGCGGTAGAGAGCGGGTAACGCTAACGCACAAGGCTGCCGGTATAAGCAAACAAACCAGCACTGCTGGTCAGGGCACGGACTTGTCCTTGGGTTGAAGAAAATCTCCCTAAAGGCGGATGAACTGCAGATTGTAGTCAACGGCATGGAAGTCTGTTGGCGAATGAGCCTATTTAAAAAGGCCAACGGTAGCAGCAAGTAGCGACTGTAACCAAGAGTGGGCGGCTACAAAAGGCGTCTGTTTTCCCATAGTGGGCGGCCTCAATCGATTATGTGTTCGACCATACAAAGGGCGGGTGTGCCTGTCGAATCTGTTATTAATCATATCTCGGAAAACACCATGGTGGAAAGGTATATGCTATTACATGGAAAATGACAACAAATGGAATTGATTCCTCAAGAGGTAACCATTTTATGGAGAATCCTTCTACAGCTTCGGCTGCAGTAAACCGCACATCGGATTTGGGGGTGCGGCATCTTTCATGCAACAGCGTCAATCAAGACGCCATAATAATAAATGAATCGTCAACAAATAGTGGAAGTCTTTCAAGAAATGCAATGGATACTTTTGGCTATGGCATACGTACAAAAATTGGAGCGTGGAACGTTCGATCTTTGTATGGCGAGGGAAGGTACGAGCAGTTAGAGCGCGAAATGCTTCGCTTTAAGATCAGTATCCTGGGCATAAGTGAAACTAAGTGGAGAGGAAGAGCTGAATACAGATCTGACACTGGACAAACGAGAATGCTGTATTCCGGGGAAGATGAAAGAGAGGGTGGCCAAAGGCTGCATGGTGTTGGAATTATGTTGAACGAAGTAGCTAGGCGCAGTCTTATTTCTTGGGCGCCCATATCTGAAAGAATAATGACTGCAAGGTTCCGCTCAAAAATTCGCAACGTCACAATGATTCAGTGCTACGCCCCCACAAATGAAGCGACCGAGGAGGACAAAACCGCGTTCTATACTCATCTTAACTCGGTCTACAGTAGTGTTCCGACAGCCGATATTATAATCGTCATGGGAGACCTCAACGCACAAGTCGGAGCAGACAATTACGGTCTGGAACGAGTGATGGGAAAGAATGGCTTGGGGTCACGAAATGAAAATGGCGACATGCTTGTCGACTTTTGCAACGCAAATCGTCTTGTACTTGGTGGGACTATGTTTAAACATAAGACGTGCAACAAAGTCACCTGGGTGCACTCAGATGGTCAAACCCAAAATCAAATTGATCATATCATGATTCAGCAGCGATGGAGGAAGTCAATGTGTGATGTCCGTAATTTAAGAAATGCCGATGTGGGAAGCGACCACCACTTGGTTGTCATGAGTCTCAAACTACGAACTGCGGCCATACTACGACAACAGCGGGATGCAGCAAGGAGCCCAAAATTCAACACGAATGCTCTAAGTGATCCCAACATATGTCGTAACTATATCAACACCCTTTACGACAGAGCTTCGTCATTTAATGGATTACAACATTCAGAAATTGACGAGATGTGGGGTGAAATAAAGAGTGTTTTTATGGAGACTGGATCCGAGACTATGCCTAGGCGGTCAAGAGTTAGAGACTCTTGGATATCCCAAGACACCTGGGACAAAATCGAGCTTCGTAAATTGTTGAAGGTGCATTTAAACGCCGAGACAGACGTTCAACGAAAGGCTGAATTGCGGAGCGAATATCGGATAGCACACAAGTTGGTCTATCGTTGTGTGAGACGTGACAGGAGGGTGAGGATAGACGGGCTCGCTGAAAATGCTGAAAACGCTGCAAGAAGAGGAGATATCTGAGAATTGTACCAAATATCCAAAGAAGTTGTCAGGGAAAAAAGCAACACTAATCATCCTGTAATGGATGTGGATGGGACACTTTTGGTATCAATTGAAGACCAGCTACGCAGGTGGAAGGATCATTTTTGTGTCCTGCTAAATGAAGATTCCATTGAGCAGAGTGCTGAAGTGCTCCAACTAAACGAGATTCGTAGATCCTGTAGGGGTATTGACATCGAACCTCCTTCAGTTGCGGAAATCCAATCGTCGATAAATATCCTCAAAAACAACAAAACAGCCGGTCTTGATGGTGTACCAGCTGAATTCCTGAAAGCTGATCCCGTCATAGCAGCAAGTATTTTGCATCCGCTGATACAAACTGTTTGGGAAAACGAAACCTATCCCAGGGAGTGGAAGGATGGAGTGATTGTTAAGTTGCCAAAGAAAGGTGATCTTAAGAACTGCAACAATTGGCGTGGTATTACCGTTTTGTCCGTTTTTCCAAAGTTAATGGCAACTTTAATCCTCGAACGGATAAAGGCTAGAATAGAGTCTACACTCAAGAGGCATCAAGCTGGCTTCCGCAGCGGTCGTTCGTGCGTCGACCATATCAACACTCTGCGCATCGTCCTTGAGCAGTCTGCGGAATTTCAAACACCGCTTTACCTCATGTTCGTAGATTTTGAGAAGGCCTTTGACCGAGTTAACCGCGAATGTATATTTAGATCACGTCTTGGTAGAGGAATTCCCCCAAAAATTGTCGCCATTATAAGGGAGTCCTACAACAATGCGAGGTGTTTTGTGTTGCATAATGGGCAGCTATCCGACTCTTTTGAAGTGCGTCAGGGTGTGAGACAAGGGGATGTTCTATCGCCAATTCTTTTTCTGCTGGCGATAGATGATGTTTTGACGGCCAGCGTTGGTACAACGGAGAGGCAGGGCATTCAATGGAGACCGTTTGAAAGGCTTAGCCACTTAGACTATGCCGACGATATATGTCTCATGGCAAATAACATCAGTGGGCTGAACGTGATGTGTCAATCTCTGCTATTGAAAGGAGAATCGTGCGGTCTTAGAATAAATGGCAAAAAGACAAAAATAATGCTTACAGGACCCCCTTCACAACAACAACAACAACGTATTATTCTGCATGACACGCCTGTTGAAGAGGTCGAACAGTTTAATTACCTTGGAAGTACTGTATCAGCAAATGGTGGTACGGATCTGGACGTTAAAAGCAGAATAAATAAAGCTCGCGTTGCCTTTGGTTCTCTGTCTCAAATTTGGAGATCCAGTCAAATATCCCTACGCACTAAGTTGAGATTCTTCGAATCCAACGTTAAATCCGTGCTATTATATGCTTGTGAAACCTGGAAAGTCTCGGCCACCATCTCGAGAAAATCGCAGGCTTTTGTGAATCGCTGTCTACGCCACATTCTAAAGATTCGCTGGCCACAAACTATTTCAAACCAGGAATTGTGGCGCAGGACAAGTCAGGAGCGGTTGGACGTCGACATAAGAAAGCGTAAATGGCAATGGATTGGTCACACACTTAGGAAACCAAACAATGATATTGCAAAGCAGTCTTTGGAATGGAATCCTCAGGGTTAACGTCGGGTTGGAAGACCAAGAACAACATGGAAGTCAACAG
This sequence comes from Baccha elongata, assembly GCA_951217065.1. NCBI lineage: Eukaryota > Metazoa > Arthropoda > Insecta > Diptera > Syrphidae > Baccha > Baccha elongata. Next base: position 251,387,749 of record OX578272.1, read on the forward strand.
TTGTAGCAAAAGCTAATTCCCAGAGAAAGACGTGGCCACAGTTAAGATATCTAGCTGCAGACCGTGAAGGATGGAGACGTTTTGTTGGCGCCCTATGCCCCGAGCGGGGTTACAGGACTTGATGATGATGATGATGATGATAGTTGTCTTTTTTAAAAGTCAACGTCTCTTAGTCTAAAGAGGTGTGTTTTTAAGAATGCATTTATTGCAACAATGCATTTTTTCTTTAGAGACAAATAGCAAATAGAGTCTGCAAGTTGTTTTTCGGTGAGTTTTTTTTTAAAGCGTCTTGCAAGCAGAAAGCCCACTGAAAAACATCTTGCAACACCTTATTTCCTCTCCAGCACATAACATAATATGTATAGCTCTTAATTATTAAGTTAGTTTTAATTGCTTATCAAAATTATTTTGTCTATCAAAAAATTAAAATGCACTGTTTTGATGCAGTCTTTCTCACAAATGCCTCGACTTTGGACTTCAAGACGGGCTTAATTTTTAAATGCCCATTATAGTGCTACCGAATAACAGCAACTTTATTGGGTTATCAATCACACCCAACTATTGCTGTGAACTTTTATATATATAAATATATATATGATTTATTAAATATAAGTTAAGATATTAAAAATATCACATTATCTACCGAAATCCATAAATTTTATTTTTTGTAAAAATATAACCATTTATATGATATTACGAATTGTAATATCATCGGCTTCGGCTTCAGCTTTGGCCGAAGGTGATCAAAAAGCCGATGTTCGGTTTCGGTCAAAAAACAGGCCTTCGGTTGGACTCTACTTTTTTTCCGTGTAGGTGACTGAGAATAATATGTTCACACTATTTTTTTGAGAATGTCTCTCTTTCTTTTGTGTCGGATTATCACGCAAGATATCTGTGGACGTGGACTCAGGCCACATGAGCCAATATTCGAGGGTTTGACACGCATAGTCAATACGAGGCTTAAGCCGTTCGGACTCAATGATAAATTGTATGTCCCCGCCTCAGTTCTGTAGAAGTGGTAATGATAACAAAAGAAAAGGTTTGAATATAAGTCATCATTAGGCCTAGACTCTTGTGCCATAAAATTTAACTGTTTTTTTTAAACATCACCAACGTTGACAATCATCTTACTAAGATTTTTTTTTTCACTAAAAATAATAGTCAAAACCTTTACCTTTAGTTTAAACTGTTCACAGCCTACTTTCCACAATAATATTGTCTTCTTATAAATATGTTAACATCCTGACCTGATTACATAAATTTTTATTTATTTCTAGTAACATATTCCAGCATCTCACTCAGTTACGAATTCTTCGTTTGGAATACAATAATTTATTCGGAATTTGTCCGCCATCAAATAATCTTCAGCAAAAACAAAATTCTCCATTTTTTAATTTAATCAACCTGGAAGAACTTAATTTGTACCACAATAACCTGAGTCAGCCATTCTACTATAATGGTAAAAGTATGGATCTAAGTTTCAACAGCATTCAATCTATAGATTGTAATAATTTGGATTATTTAATATCAGACATCGACTTTAATAATAATTTACTACATTGCGACTGTAAGCTTTGGTGTCTTATCGAGTATGAGAAAAAAAAACCTTATCAAATAGGAAAAGACAGTCGATGTGAATCTCCAATGAATCTTCAAGGCCGTCAATTGATTGATTTAAGTGAAAAAGAAGTCATGTGTCCTCTTAATTGCCACGAGTACAATTCATCAATACCATGTTCTGATAAATGCACATACGCATTACGTTTACCTAATCCCATTTTACATATGAAATGTTTTAATGCAAGTTTAATCAACATTCCACCAATACCAACTTTCAATCAAACATTTTTAGAAATAGAATTGTACATGGAGAATAATAGACTTACCGAATTTTCATCGAACACCCTACAGACATACTACAAACATATTACCATATTCAGCATAGTCGAAAGCCATCAAGTTGACAATATATCATTGCCTGAGGAGTACCTTTCGAATCTTCCAAAGCTAAGAACTGTTCATTTGAATCTTTATTTAAAAGCAGTTCCAAAGAAACTCTTTTCTTATTCATCTGCAATTGAAAACTTAACTATTTCAGGAGGACAAATTAAAACTCTACCAAATTACATCTTCTATCATCTAAAAAAACTTGTTGAATTAGATTTGTCTAGGAACAGGTTGGAAACACTAGATTCACTAATTTTTTTCACAAATTTAAACTTACAAGTTCTTCGACTGTCTCACAATTCATTAAAAACATTTATTTGGTAAGTTGCTTTAACCATGCAATTAATAACTTTTTTTATTTATGTAAATATTTCCAGTTCCGAATTAGGCCATCTTCCAGTCCTGAAAATTGTTTATCTGGATAATAATAAGTTAAATAATGTCATCTTTTTTGAATCTAATGAAAATTCACATGATTACCTGACTTTCTCAAACCTAGAAAATAATCAGATTGCATCTATTAGGGATCTCGAACAACTCAGAAGACTTAATACTCTTATTTTGAGAAATAACTCCATCGGAAATGATTATTATAATATCATTCAAAATCATTCACTAACATTGGTCGATTTGAGTTTGAATAATATTAGTTTTGTTAACTTATCAACTTTGAAAGTGACATCAGAAAGACCCGAAACATTTTTCAATTTTTCAAACAATAAAATTAAAACGATTTTTACTGAACAGAATCTAACCCTTTACGATGGAATAGAGTTCGAATTAGAAAACAATCCTATTAAGTGTGATTGTAAACTCTTACATTTTGTTAGATTGATCCAATCTAGAAAAAAATATCTGAAAGATTCAAGCAACAACATAAAATGTAAGACACCAGCTAACTTAGAGGATCATCTTATAAGGAAACTTTTGCTAAACCAACTACTATGTCCAATTAATATCAGTTGTCCAGAAGATTGTCATTGTTGGGACCGTTCATTTGATTCAATTTTAATTGTTAATTGTTCAAACGTCAATTTAACTAAAATCCCTTCACTGCCTGATAAGTTTGAAAAGGAGTTCAAAAATGGAATCGAATTGTGGATCGAAAAAAACCACCTCACGAGGTTAGAGCTTGGTTTTCTTTCAGGTTATAAATATGATATTAAAGTGTATGCAGCGTACAACAACATCAGTTTTATATCAAGTGACAATATACATAAGAATCTTATCTACTTGGACCTCTCCAACAACCAGCTAAAAAGATTGGATGACAAAATCATTAACATTTTCAACGAAACCCAAAGATTAAAATCTCTTTTTCTGAGCAACAATTCATGGATATGTGACTGCCTCTCGAAGAATATAATTCCATGGCAATTACGAAAAAAGTTAATTCAAGATTTTGATAAAATGAAATGTCTTAACGGAGAAATATTGGAAATTGCCCTCTCGCACCCTTACATTTGTTATACTCCACCAGACTATAATTTGATAGTTCTGGGCATATTGCTCGTAATAATTGCAATTTTTATAAGCATTTTATCATTTCTTTTCTTTAAAAACAAGGAACATATTCTTATATGGATGTATTCTCACGAAATTTGTCAATGCTGGCTTAGTGAAGATAATTTGGATGAAAGTAAAAAATACGACGTGTTTCTTTCATATTCCGGTTATGATTCAGATTTCGTTGCAGACGAATTAATTCCGAAATTAGAAAAAGGTCCAATTCCATATAAAGTCTGCCTGCATGAAAGAGATTGGATGGTTGGCATTTTTATTCCCGATCAAATTATTCGATCAGTTGAGGACTCGAAACGGACAATTATAGTAGTGTCACGAAATTATCTACAATCACCATGGACCCTAATGGAATTTCGGACAGCTCACACTTATTCGATGCGTGAAAAATGTGCACGAGTTATTGTAATAGTTTATGGTGATATTGGTGATATTGGTGAAATTGATCATTTGGATCCGGATGTGAAGCGATATATTAAAATGTACACTTATCTTAAATGGGGTGATCCATGGTTTTGGGAAAAGTTGTATTACGCAATGCCACATCGAACAAAAAACAAAAGACAAAGTCAACATCCGGAAATACCATTAACTGACGTTTCTAATACTAGAAATTCATATAGATAGACTTGTTTATTATACAAAAAGATTTTAAATGGCATTATTAATAATCAAATTTATATTAACAGCTTAAATAAAAATCTACACACTTTAGACAAAATATATACCAAAGTATATACATACCATAGTATGGAGATTTTCATTTAAGCTGTTACTAAATTTGATTAGTAGTAAGGCTCAATGAAGCAAAGTCATAGTTGTTTTTAAACTCGATTTTTCTTTAGACTGTGTTTAATTAATGTAATTTAAATAGAAGTTTTCCTCAAAAACAACTTAAACATTGACTATGAATAAATAAATTGAAGTGTGTATTTTTTTATGTGTTAATTTTATTGTATGTATATGTAAACATGTCATAGTCTTAAGATTTCATGAAGAAGAGTAATTAAATAAAAGAGCATTATTATTTAATTTTAATTATTCATTTAAGCACTTCAAGAAAAAAAAATTGGTTATATTAAAATCTTCGCTAAACTAAAAATTAAAAAAAGTATTTATATATTTTTGTTTCCTTCTTCAGGTGGAAATCTTAAAAAAAAAACTTGATATTCAACCCTATAAGGGAATCCGACGAATGAGTTGCAGAGGGAGTCTTACTCATTTCCGGTAGATTTTCTATTAGCGAATCTGCAAGCCATAAGCGGGAATAAATGTCGGTAACGTAGTTCGTATAATTGGTATTACTGAAAACGAAGGGCATCCGCACCACATCCGCACTCGATACAAATGTTGGAATAGCAGATCCGCAGTAAAATTGGTGCGGATGAAAGTGATTTTTATACAAAAAAATTAAAGAAAAAGCAGATAGTTAACAAATCTGAATTTTTTAAAACGGACACAAAATTTGAATCGCATTATTTTTTTTGCAGTATTTCTAATAGTTTATTGACAATAGCCGTTTTCGAAAACGTCATCTGCGTTAATTTAATTTAATTTTTTTTTGCCCTATTATTTCAAATTCCGGAAGTGCAATTTTGGTGTCGTTTTTTAGTCAAACCACGGACATTTGTCCAGAAATATAGTCCCCACAACCTAGTTTGCCATTTTCTCTATCCAACAGCATATAAAATATTTAAATCGGTCCAGTGATTGCTTAAACACAGACCGATTAAGATCGGTCGTTAAAATCATTAAAAAGACTTAATTTGCGATATTAAATATTTTACGATACTAGAATATCTTAGATTGATTATCTCGTGTGGATTGGGCGCGTTCAGCCCAATGTCAACTTTTGACATCCACTATAATAAATTTTTCAAAAATGGAAAAGTAATTCGCGGATCGATAATGCAGCTCAGTCATCGGATTCAGTAAAAGAATTATATGCGAGTATACGGATCCACTGCGGATCCAGTTGACTCACGGGGAGTGAAATTCTGCGAATTCAGTAATAGCATATTGAGTTTATACACATAGAGAAATCATCTTTTTCAACAGCAAGTTTCAAATACTGCTCGTAGGACGTCGTTAATATCGACTCGTTTATTTTTCTCTCGTAGCTATTATTCAAAGGCAAGATAAATACAGAAAAACAAAAAAAAATGTATGCAATGCAGACAAATTTTATTCGGTTCGGTTTGAGTGTTTTTCATTACAGGGAACTAAGGCAATAATAATTACTCGATATGCTCAATTAGCGACATCTACTTCGGTGAGTTTGAAACCATCTTGATTTCTCTATGTGTATAAACTCAATGGTAATAGGCATGATTATTCGGTATTGAGTAATTTAGTAGTGTGGACTTCCCATTAATTTTGAATTAAGTTACTGTGACTTAAACCACTGAATTAATTTTTGCATAGTGACTTAAATCACTGAATTCAAAATGAATTCAAAATAAATTTCTTAGGTATGTACACTCTACACTTTTAACTTTTACTGTTAAATATAAAAAAAACATGTTAATTATTCGCTATGTGCAAAGAGACAGAAAATGGAGATTTCTTAGTCAGTACACTGAAAAATGTCAAAAAAAACAATGTTTCTATGGGTTTCTAGGGAAATTAGTTGTTATTTGTTAACAATAAATTTTATTTTTGAGCACTGAGAGCGCTGGCTGTAAGTGTGTCTAATGTATAATAGAGTTGCGATACGCTTATATCGAATAAAATGTATTATATTTAATTGACTTTTTTAGCATATTATATAATAAAATGAGTTTATAAGAATATAAATTTTAACAAAATTACAAACAAAACAAAACAAAATCACTCTCCGTTTACTTGTCACTTTTTTTAAGATAATTATCAGCTGCATCTTCCCATACTTCATCAATCCCCTCAAAACTATTAACCCACAAATCTTCTATTAACTTCCAACCATCTTCCTGAGTTACCAAAACATAATCATTGTTAGGATGTAATGAATGCGTGTAGGCTCCCATAGTAAGACTCTGTGCTAATCTTGCTGCCACACAATATTTCAAATACTTCTTTTCTTCTGGCTTAAGAGGCTTATTTGATTCATAGCCAGCCAAAAAAACACCACCAGCTACAAGACTTTTTGCCTGCAAAATCATATAAGTCATTGCTACTCCAATTTCAAAAATGATCGGTGAATAGCTGGTGTCTCCAAAATCAATTATGCCACAAACTCTGTACTCATCGGAATTAGTTTTCTTTTCTACTAAAATATTTTGTTCGTTGTAGTCTCCATGGATAACTTGCTTTTCCATTCCTTCCACATAAGGCAGGACATGAGTTTGAAAGGATTCAATGATCTGTTCTACGAGTGACTTACGTTCATGATCTTTAAGAACATATAAGAAATCTTTAAGTTGATGAATTGATTGAAGATTCCACAAGGTTTGGTGAGTTTTATAAGCATCGTGATTGAAGTTCTGGTGGAAATTAAAAGTTATAAGTTATTCATTATTTTTTGTGCGCTAATCATTATATCAAAGCCATAAATTACCTTTGAAGCACGATTAACCTTGGCAATGTATTCCCCACTTTGAAAGAATAAATAATTCGACTTCGGAACTTGATGGAATATTTAACCGGGGATGAATTCCAAAAGTCTCACAACATAGTTTATTCCATTGGGTGTTTCAACGGAGAAATATTTACCATACAGATTAACTATCGGTCTTGGACATTGAATACCTTGTTTAGCTATTGAATAAAAATTCGGCATTAAAAGCGTCATTACATTTTTTGTATACTTACACAAATGAACCAATAATTCATTTTGGGCGTCTATGAACTCTGGTTCCTTGGAGTCGTGAGCATTTAGGATTTTCATAACATATCCATGTGGCCATGTTCGAGTTATAAGGGGATTCTTTACGTTCCTATTGAGTTAAAAATAGAATGTTTATTATTTAAGAGATTAAAACTTAAAAACAAATACGGATTTATAAGTTCTACGGGCATAGGAATAATAGATAAGAAAAAAGCTAATTCACAATGCTTGTAAACACTTCGAGACTAGATAAGATTATATGTTATATCCAAGCAAGTTATTTGTTGTTCGATTCACCTTATGTTCATAAAATGCAGTGAATACAAAGAATGATGGGTGTTTTGTACTATAGTTTCACAGTATATTTTTTTACATTCATTGAATCAAAGTAAACTGCACTAAGAAACTATAGTTAATGAATTAGAACTATAGTTAACATCTTGATTTAGTTAACTCTTGTTTTTTTTTGCTTGATAATTTGGTAGAAATCTCCAATATGAAATACCAATAGAGCACTTGAAGGTCGTTTTGGAAGAAAAAAAGTCAACTTAGAAAACTCAGATTTAACTGGGCACTGAAAAATTGGAGATTATGGAGTCATAAATGGCATCAATGCATTATGAATCAATATTGAGTACGAGGTTTGGGAAATTAAATTTGGTATGAATCAATTCAGCCGTTTAAGAGATAATCGGTATCAAAAAAGAGTCGTTCTATGACAGGTACCTTTAAGAAGCTTTTCGGGAATTTTTTTTGTATGGAAGACATCATTATTGGCAACAAATCACTTATACAGGGTGATTGGTATAAGATGCACCAAAAAGCTTGAGCGTGTAGGTGAAGTTAAGACAAGAAAAAAAATAGTATGGGAGGGGGGGTCTATTTCCCCCCGTTTAGGCGGGAGGGGCAATTTTCTAAAAAATTGACTTAAATCAGAAAAAAAAATATTTAAAAACAACGGTGAATGATACAAAGACTTGTTATATCTTTTTGTTTTTTTTATTTAATTTTTAAATTAAGTTGTTTAAGTAAACAGTTTTAAAAAAATTTATTTTCAAACTCAAAATTTTGAAAAAAAAAACTAAAAAAAAAATTTTTTAACTAATTTTTTTCAAAATTTTATGTAATTAACTATTATTTTTATTTTCAAAATTCAATAAACAAAAAGTATCCAAGAGCATAGCATACAACAGGTATATAATGTAACGGTAAATTTATTCACATATATGTAGTGTATATAGCTGTATGTATTTATATGGTTAAATTCGTCAAAAAATAAAACAAAATAATGTAACTGTTCAGATTTTGTTTTTAATTTTTTATTTAAATTTTACATAGGGTTATCCTTTCAATCGAACGCTTTATTTATTTCCATTACAAACATATCCAGTATATATGAAATTGTGATTTAGTTTTTGTTTTTGTTCCTTACAATAATTTTATTTTGGATTTGTTATGGTAAAACTTTCTTGGGTTCTTTCTTGTATCTTCTAATCGGTAGCGTTATGCAGAATTATCTGTTGCTCTCCTTTTTTAGCTGTACGTTCTGAAGTTCCTTTCATTTGCAATAAATTCCCTGATAAAGATGGACCAAGAAATGTGTACCATTTTTGGTTGGTTCTACAAACGTTAGACAAACGATTTGTAATGTATTAATCGTTAGACAGTTTTATTTCATAGGACTATACAATCTCGATAAAAGAAAAAATAGACAAATTTGCATAACTTTCGATAGAATAAACAGCTAAAACTTAACCATTGTTGACTGAGTTATTATATATTGTCAAATACTTTGTCATTATAGCTGTATGTATAAGATTTAGTTAGTTAATTTACAGCTGCATAGCGGATTTAAATCATTCCAATTTTTCTGGACAAATTTTAAATGAAATCATTAAGCTTTCTATGTAAAGAAACTGTGAATTTTTTTTTAATTTTATATTTATGAAATTAATTAGATTTAGAATTATGATTTATTTAACATTTTATTTCGATTTATTTTAAATTCTTAACCACTTATTTATTAGTTTGGTATTCGTCATTTGGGTGCCTACATTAACAAAAATTAATTATCATATAAATGGTACCTAAATGAAAGACTTTTTGGGACTATACTCTCTTTTTGAATAGTTGCAAAAAGCTTAATTTATAACTTAGTATTAATTTAAATAATATGAAATTCTTTAGTTCCATTCTAAAACTTTTGGTTTTATAATTAACAAGTCTTTCTCAAATAATTATTTGTAAAATTAATTTTATTATATCAAAAGAAATACAGTACAATTCCTTTATTTTACCTTTGCTATGCTTTTTATTTGGATACATTCAGATAACAATAAAACAAAAATATAAATATAAAAATAATTAAATTTTTCTTAGACGAAAACAAAAATAGAAAATAGAAATACAAATACAAAAATATAGTTAACTATTAGGGATCACTATCAAATACCAAAATACAAAATATAATAATTATTGTCATTACCTAAATTAGCTGCTGTATGTCCTTAAAAGGAAACACAAACAAAATGAAATAATACAAAAATGCAATAACATTTTATTTATTGTATAACACTTTGATTTCTATCTCAAAACTCTGTTGTATTCAGAGTATAAATTAAAAAAAAGTTTTAAAAAGTAAAAGCAAATACAATAATAAACAATAATTGATGTAACAAAAAAATATTGTAAAAAAATTAATTGAAAAAAAAAAGATAAATTATATGAAAATATAAAAAATGGTTAGAAGTTAATTGTGTTTTGTTTGGTTTGGGCTACAATATACTGCCGAATCCAAAAAGATAAGAAGACAAAAAGATACACTTGACACTTTTCACTTACTCGCAGAAGTGTCCATGAAAAAAATCTTCTTCTTCTTCTTCTTCTTTTCCGACGATATTATGATCTCGAGTGGGATCATAACTTTCCCACTTCACCGCTTCTCTACTGATCTGCTTGTGGGGTTCGTCGGGTTGACCTCAGAAAGTGTCGGCAAGCTTCCCGGTTATGGATTGTTCAATGTCTGAGGCCAACTGAATGCTGGTGTCGTTGCATTTGTTTTCTCCAGGAGTTCTTGGGCCTGCCTCTCTTCCGCGATTGTACTGGAACGTTGTATGATAATGCTCATTTTTTCAGGTTTCTCCTAAGTACATATGACAGTACCAGCTGAGTTTGTCGTGCTGCATTTTTTGAACGATGGTTTCTTTGACGTGGAGGCTTTTCCGGATCTTTCTTCTCCGTATTCGGTCAAGCTTTGTCACTCCTGCTGTCATGCGAAGCATCTTCATCTCAGTTGCCGTCATTTTGCTTTCATACCACTGGTACATAGTCCAACATTGTGAACCGTATGTAAGCGCTGGACGGACCACTGCAGTGTAGAGCTTTCCTTTCAGCTTAGGGGGCATTTTTCGGTCACAGAAGATGGCAGAGTTCTCACGCCACTTCATCCACCCTACGCTTACGCGATGTTTGACGTCGTCATCACAAGTTCCTTTCTTATTGATCATAGATCCAAGGTATTTGAACTTTTCGCACTTGGGAAGCACAGTTCCATTCAAATAAATATCCGGAATAGGCCTGAGTGGATCAGAAAATGGGCAGCAAAGGTATTCGGTCTTTTTGGCGCTTATGCGATACCCATTTCCCTCCAGAACGTCCACCCATACGTCCAGTGCTCGTTGCAAGGATGAAGGGTCTTGACTTATGATGCCTCCATCGTCAGCAAAGAATAACTGAGTCACTTTCGGGTCCCTCACCTTATCTTCAAGTAGATAATCAAGCACTGTTACAAAGAGCAATGGGCTCAAGACGCTTCCTTGGTGTACACCAACTTCGATTGGGAAATTTTCGGTGACTCCTGCAGTGCATCGAACCTTTGTTTTTACTTGCTCGTACATATCCATGATCATCTGCATGTAGATTTCTGGAACTCTTCGTTGCCTTAGGGCCAACGTGGTTGTCGATCGAACGCCTTTTCAATATCAACGAACACAGCATGCAAATCGTTCGAGGAATCGCGATGTTTTTCCATTCTGATTCTTACACTCTGGATTGCATCTGTGGTTGATTTGCCCGAGACAAATCCGCACTGGTCAGATAGCCGTATTATTTTTCGCAGGCGGCCATCCAACACCCGCTCAACGATCTACATGGTATGTGACATCAGCTTGATTGATCGGTAATTGTCGCAGTTCCTCGTATCACCCTTTCCCTTGTAAATTGGGAGAAGATAACTTTCCCTCCATTGATAAGGCATTTGGTCACCTCTGATAAATTTGGAGATGAGAGCCGTAAGCCATCTGAGCCCGAGGTCTCCCATCTTTTTCCAGAACTCAGAGGGTATCCCGTCTGGCCCAATCGCTTTTCCCTTTTAGGAGCTTTTCACTGCCGCATTAACTTCTTCGACTGTAATGTCGGGCACTTCCTCATAGTTTGGTGCGGCTGTTGGAAAGTATATTTTGGGGAACTGTTCATTTAAAAGTCCTTCGCAATACTGTCGCCATCTGTGAAGAATTTTTTCGTCATCCACAAGAAGTTGGCCTTGAGCATCGCTTATGAATTTAGGTGAGCAGATCTCCAGTGCATTTCTCCTTCTTTGAGCGGCAATTTTAAAGATAGTTGCGCCCTTGTTAATGTTGACGTTTCGCAGTTCCTGGAGGGTCTGGTTTGCATCAGCAGCCGGTGCAGATATTTCTTCCAACTCTTGATACATGCTCTCCGTACTCTCTGCTTTAAGTTGGGCACACTTCTTTTTTGCTTCTTTCTTGGAGCATCTGTAGGCTACTTCAAGGCGTGCTTTTTCCTCTTTGTTATGAGAGGGACACATTGACCAAGCTTTGAAAGCTAATTTTTTCCTAGTCATCACTGCTTTGGCTTCATCGCTCCACCACCATGTTTCCTTGTCCCGTTGATGGTAGTGTCCTTTTGCGGTGCCTAGCAGTGATTTGGCTTTCAGAAGGTAGGTTCGTTGCAGAGAATTCCACATATTTTGTGCACCACATTCTTCATTACCAGCTCTGTTGATCCTACCGGCTGCGCCAAAATGTTATACGTTTTATTTAAGTTCCCGATTTAAAAATAAACGCGACCGTTCACTTTGACTTTCAACTTCAGACTCACCAGTCAACTTCTTTAATCAAAACTTACTTGGGTCATCCACTGCCAAATGCACACTTAGCACTTCCTGGTTATTTACCTCTTGTGCCAATTGCAAAGGTGAACCAACATTGCTGCGTATGCTTTTGCATAGGCCAGCAATATAGTTTCGACACAGTGCAATGGCTTGAGTAAGTTCAACGCAGGTTGAGCCAAGTGACCCAAATGCAGGGCACAACATTCCTCCCCCCTATGGGGAAGTTTCGACTAAAAGAGTTGACTTGGTTTATCTTTCTTTATTTCTTTTGCATTAATTTATTATCATAAATGTATTTTTAATTTAATTTGTATACAATGTACTTTTCTTAAAAGAATTTATAACCATCATTTGGATTTTTGTTTGTTTTTTTTTTTTTTTGAAAATATTTTAATTAGATTAGAAAAATAATATACATACATAACATAAATTATGTAATATAAATTTGTAAATCATTTCATAGATACCATAGTTCTTACAGAACTCAGAAAAATCATTTAACATTGTATAGACATGTGTTTTAGTATTTATATTTAATTCTTTAGTTCTATATTTAATTTGAAATTTACATAATTCCGAATGATATGTTAAAAAGTGCTACCAAATATATTGTTTTATACTTTTAAAAACATAACTTGCAAACTATCGTCAACGTTTTTGATTATTGTTTTCTGTTATTTTATAATGGGTCGTGATATGAAATTATAAAGTTAGAAAAAAAAACTGACATCGTAAGTTGAAACAAAAATATACAGTTATTTTTAAAATAATTTAATTTCTATTTATATTCTAGCACCATTATTTTACCTTATATTCCTTTTCGGATAAACAAAAAAATATAACCTTTTTGTTTTTTAAATACATTAATTATATTATATTTGATTATATTTCAGAGGAACAGACAATTATTGTTGTTTTTTTTTTTAAATGTATTAACAATAAGACTTTTTTTTTGAAATATGCATTATACAGTATTATGGAATATATTTATTAAATATTTCTACAATAATGGTATTTTATTTTGATTCAAAGCAATCTTCTTAGAAAAACATCTCTTCACTACATTATTATACCTCAATACATACTTTTTATTTGTGTGTTGTTCCTGTTAGTTTTCAAAATGTTACATAAGTAAATAACTTACAATAGGAACACATTATTTGTCTTAAGTTCTAAATGTTTTGCTTGTAATATATGTATGATATTTTTTTTTTCATTATTATGCATCATCCACCTACCCCGAACTTTAAACGCAAGCATACGTTATACCGCTACGTTCACAGGTTGGTACTTCTGTTGCATCTTTCTTCTTCTTGATGGGGGTCGGTCTCGTTACTAATTCCACGCAAGGTGCTGCTACCTCAGTTAGTTGTTGAATGTTGAGCACCTTGTTTTTCACTTTCCGGATCTTGTACAGTATTGAGCCAATTACGAGTAGGGTGACGATAATAGTAACCAGGCTCAAAAACGAATAACGATGGCTTAAAATTTCCCAGTTGTGTTCCTCTAATTTCCTTCCTGCTTCCATCACTTTCAAATTGATCTCTAATTCCTGGATAGAGCGCTTGCCGTCAAGAATGTTCCTGGCGATGTTTTCATGGTCACCCGTTTTTATTGTCCAGAGTCTGAAGTTGAAAGTCAAAGTGAACGGTCGCGTTTATTTTTAAATCGGGAACTTAAATAAAACGTATAACATTTTTCATCTTAGTGATAAAAGCTTCTCCCTTTTCCTTGTCCAGATTGTACCACTCTGCTTGTTCTTCCTTGGTCTTTCCGACATGTCCATTCAAATCTCCTCCCACAAACAAAAGTTCTTCTGTCGAGACTTTCTTAAGGAGGTTGTGAAAATCTAACCAGAACTTATCTTTTTCCGCTTGCTCACACCCAGTTTGGGGAGCATAAGCACTGACAATATTCCACACCCTTCCTTGTATTACCAGCTTCATAGAAATCAAACGGTCACTAGATTTTGAAATAGCCAAGACGCTTCCAAGTAACTCTTCCGCAAGGATGATACCGACACCGTTCCGACGTTGTTCCAACCCGTAATAGAACATCTTGTATGATTTCGTCTTCACATCCAGAAAACGGGCCCTGTTTCCAGTGTTTCGCCATTTTGTTTCTTGGACGCACAAGATGTCCAATCGCCTTATTTTCATCATTTCTTCCAGCTTGTAGCTTCGTCCGTTCATACTTCCAACATTCCAACTCGCCACTCTCAGATTTCGACTAATCTGTTGCATCATGTTGCTAGCCCCCGGAATCCGTCTAGCTCTGACCCGGTAATTTCTGCTCGGTCCAGGATCAGTACCTTGCATTGCAGGGGTATTGCCTGGCGGGGTAGTGCCTGTTGTATCAGCAAGTCTATCCATAATGCTCGAAATTTTTAGAAAATTTCGCGTAACGTTTTCGCATGTTTTTGACACTGGCATGCGCTAGTTTTGTGTGATCGCCTTTTACCACGCCGGTGATCTCCAGTCGCGCAACCCTAGGACTCACGCATGCACGCTGTTGGGAAAGCTTTAAGGTGTTATTGTGTCGTTAGGCTCTCTTTGGTGTTATTTGCCTTTAGATGTTAAAACGAATTTGATACCAGTAACCCACTACGGGGATATGATCTCAGTTGGCCCATAAAGGGTTCATCCGCCACCATCTCTATTTCAGCACCCTGGCAAGTACTGAAAACCCTTACTGACCTTAGCTCTAAGTATTTCAGATTAGCTCATGTAAGGTCTCTGTCTTCAAGGCTGTTAGTGACACCGTTGATTCTCTAAGATGAATTCATCCGCTGCAGACCATCTTTCTGATGGTTTGGCTCGTCCTGGACTATAGCCGAATAAGACAGCCAGTCCTATCCAACAGAGCATTATAGTGTTGCTATTTTTGTCTTTTGTTCAACACTCGCACTTATTAGTTCGGCAAGTCAAATCCGGTTGGACGAGACCAGTACCCGTTGGTTACCACTTGGAGGTATAATAAGCACAATTGGTGTGTATTCAATGTTACATCACTGGACATCGCCATGTTGATGCCGCTCAGTGACTACCCGCTTCCTACAGCACCCAACCAACTGTCCATGAAAAAAATAGTTGTTAATAATAATTATCTTAAACTAAACTGTCGCTGTTCGGCTTTCGCCGTAACATGGTATACTAAACACTTTTTTTTCAGATTTATTAGACAACTCTGAAATATATTAAATAAATAAAAAAAAAACAAAAATTAGGAAATGGAGAATGGACTGGCAGCATATGCAATCCATATCCAATTTAACCATCGATTTAGAAAACACCATAATGTTTATGATCTCGATTGGGACCATCAACATTCCCACTTCACACTGATGCTGGTTTAATGGTAGTTCCAGGACTTTATAAATCAACCTCTCCTTCCACAATTTAACGATAAATGTTCTCATGTTATCGACATTGGCTTCTAGCATACCTACTCCTGTTTTTTATCCACTTTTACCATGAATGAAAGAATACAAGATTACGACACTTGGTTTTTTTTCAGCTTTTTGTTGTTGTGTTTTTGTCACTTGTGGCGTAACCACGAACAGAAAAACAAATAAATGGTGGAATCTTCTTATGACTTTACCCCAACCAATGAGAAAAAGAGTGGAAGATGCTAACGTCACAAGTGAATATTACGTCACAAGTGAAACAACAACAAATTGAAAATGCCAAAGTGTCGTAATCTTGTATTTTTTCATTCATGCATTTTTACTATGCCGCATCGGTGATGGCTACTCCCGTAAGAATAACCTACAACAAATTTTTGAATTTGAAAGGAAACCATAAAAACAGAAATTGGCAGGATAACACTAGTGTTGCGGCTCATGGTCGCGTCTTTAGTGATAATGTGGGTAATATGTAGTTAATTCATACTTCTTAAAAATCAATAGTTTTATTAAAATGAGTGGTCTTATTTAAAAGCAAAAAATATAATAGTCAAGGACATTTCAAGCATGACATATTCTTCCGCCATAGACTCTTTGAAAAAAAATGTTCTTGTAAGGCGCCTGAATTTTCTTGCCAGACTCTTTAGAAATAAAACGAAAACGGTTTTCAACATAATTGTTATAACCAAAATTTTATTTAACAAAATATTTATGATACCTTGTTTGGTCTGTATTCGTACAATCAGTAACCACCGGAAGTCTAATTGTTACATATTTGTGGCAGGTTTTTTTTTTGTTGAATGGACTAAAATGAACTCGAAAATTCTCTAAATAAAAACTAATATAATATTTATTTTAGTTTTATTTTCTATTCTTACAAGGTAGAGGAGTAAACATTCACCGCATTATCGCCTCGATCGAATACGAGATTGTTCTTTTATTCTTGCAAATGAATTTATCAACTTTTGACTTTCAATTTTTTTATCTAAATACCTAAGAGCTAGGAACCTTCTAAAATAATTTAAACATAATTATTCGTCTTGTTAACTTTACGAAAATTATTATTTAAAAGAAAACCTTATCACCGAATTCAAGCACACGATATTCGTTCTTTTTTTTACATAAATTATTTCAGATAATGTCATTTAGTGGTCCACTTCATATTATGGTTTCTTATCATAAAATTTAGCAATAAAATTTTCTAAAAATAAAAAAAATTAAAATAGAAAAGAAATTCAAGACTGTGGCAATTTGGCTCAAATTAATTACAGTCAGTCGAATTTGAAAGAACTTTTAAGTTGTGCTGCGTTCTTTATTATAAAAGTTATTAATTTGTTTGGATTTACAGATGTGAAATGATTCAATTCGACAAGAATAAATTATAAAAAAATAAAAGTTTGTTTCTTTTGCAAAAATTCAATACTAACGAAATTGGTAAGTTATAGTTTTAAAGTTTTCAAATGATTAAATTAAATTTAAGTTTTTCTTTACATCACCCGTTCGTGACCTCGATATTATAAACATCTAATAAAAATTATTTTTTTTTTGTTACTTTTCTTTGCAGGTTGATTTTAACAAAATGTATCGAATCATCATAAATTACAAAATGTTTCTCATCACACTGTTGATTAAGTTCTCATATTTTAATCATTCACAATCACTAAAATGCGAGAATTCCATTAATTCGGTGGAGTGCAATAAAAGAACAGAAGATGAAAACAACTATCAATTTTTCTGCGTTTGTGATTCAAAAACTATTATAAAAATGATCCAATATGATCTTTACGGTGTAACAGTGGAAATTGATTGCTATGACAAAAATCCGGATATTCTAAGCTTACTGCCAAGAACTAACATAACTAATGTCTCTTTAATAAAATTTCGTTCTTGTCAATTTCCTAAGAATGAAACAATAATTAAAAAAGTTCTCAATGAAACGCTTGGAATCTATGAAGTGAGCGAGTTAGTTTTAGAAGATAGATTATTTAATAGCTCTCTATCGCATATAAACGTTCAAGGACTTGATCAAATCAATACATTAAGTTTTTATTTCAAAGACCTTATAAAATTGCCAAAAGATTTATTAAGCGATCTGCAACATTTAAAAAACTTAAAAATCCGATCATCTAGTTTACAGCTTCAAAATATTTCCGGAAGCATCTTCTCTCATCAGAGAATGCTGAAGCACTTAGATCTTTCAAAAAACAAATTAAATTTTATTAAAAAGGAAGATTTTAATGGATTGTCATCTTTAGAGGAACTCATTCTGGATCATAATGACATTCAGAGTTTCCAATCAAATGATGTGTTTGAACAATTGAGCAATTTATCTGTCATTAGAATGTATTATAATCCTTTCAAATCGTTACCAAAGGATCTATTTGCTAAAAATGTAAAACTTGTTTCATTTGGAATTGGAAGTGATCGACTGTCAAAGAATTATAGCACTTTGAAGAATTTTCCAGAAGGTTTGCTTAGCAATTTGCCACTGCTCAATGAAGTCACCATATGGCCTTGTGAATTGGAATCCATTCCATTCGATTTATTTGCAAATTCAACAAATATTCAAAAAGTTTTCATTTCTGAAAACAACCTACCTACGATTCCATTGGAACTCTTTTCTGATCAAGAAAAGCTAATTCATCTAGATCTTAAGATAAACAAGATTCGTAAACTAATCGATGGATCATTTAATAACACAAGAAAGTTAGAAGAATTAGATTTATCTTTAAATAAGTTGGAATGTCTCTCCAGGTAAGTTTCTTTATATAAAATGTTTTTAAGTAAGGGACGGGAATTGATTAAAAAACATTTGATTTATAGTCAATATAGTTAATATAAGAGTATGTACATATATGTATTTTGTAGGCTTGTAATCCCTCTCCACATCATTGTGATAGTTCTGGGAAATTTTCAGTGACTCCTGCTGTGCTTCTAACATTTGTTTTGGCTTGCTCGTCCTTCGTACATATCCACGATCATCTGGATGTAGATTTTCGGAACCCCTCGTTGCCTCAGATTCCTGGTTGTTCATCGATTGCCTTTTCGAAATCAACAAACTCAGCATGCAAGTCGCCAGAGGAATCGCGTTGTTCTTCTATTTTGGTTCTAACACTCTTACTTCACGTGTGTGGTTGATTTGCCCGAAACAAACCCGCACTTGTCATCATCGAGCTGTACTATTTTCGCAAACAGCCATTCAATACACGTTCAACGATCTTCACGGTGTATGACATCAGCTTGATTGAAAAATAGCTTTTTCCTTTTTTTAATTTTTTAATTTTTTACCGCCGCGTTGACAACGCGCTGTATGTGACATGGAATATGTATTTCTGATATATTACAACGCGGCGTTAACACGCGCTCTGTTTCTACGCTGGCAAAAAACACAATTATAAAGTTTATACATTTATTAACAAAAAACATCGAAAAAAGACCGGAAATTGCCATTTTCTGACCAAACTTCCCTGAACAAGTTTGTCCGACCATAGGTTCATTTTTCCAAAAACCACCATGATAAATGTGTGATCCTACGTTAGCCTAACGGTCTATTTCGATTTTGCATTTTGTAATTTGGGTAATTGATAATAAAACAAAATTCCTTGTTTTTAGTGTCCGACTAAACATTCGGCTTCGGCCAAATGAGGCCGAAGATTTTGCCGAAGAGGAATGTTCAATTCCCGTTACAATATGCCACAAAAATGTTAAATTTCGACCTTTTGAAGAATATATAAAATTTAATCCTATTGTTTACAATTAACGTAGATATTTTTTATTACCATTCCATTATAGATATATGTGGCATTATGTGGGTGCAGAATATTTCAAAACATTAATATTTTGGACCCAAAAATGGACATTTCCAAAAATAAATTGAATTTGGTTCATATTGCATTAGGAAAAGTTTTTCAGCAATGGGCCGTCATTTTATTATTTTATAACAGATTATTCCAAAGTTTTTTTTTCACTAAAATATTCTGGGGATATAACAAAGGTAGGGCTTGGTACATACTATGGTAATGATATTTTTGGTGTTCAAGTTGAAATTACGGTTATATTTTATAACAAAATATATTTTGTCAGAAGTAAAACAGCTTTTATTAAAGCTTTATAATTATCAATGTTTTAAAAATTATGAATATGTATTCTTAATTAAAAGGGATCGACTACATACAGAATATTAATATTTTGAAATATTCACCCATGTATATGTACTTGAAAAAAGTAGCAACGAAATATTTATTTGATCCTCCCACAAGTGTAGCAAGCGCTCACAAGTGTAGCAGTGCTGCTGGACAGGTTTATGCTCATAGGAGGTCTAATTTGAACTGAGAAAATGTTGACAAACTTTAATTCCTTGCCTATAATACCAAGTTTTATTTCAATTATTCAATAAACTTCACCATCTGTTATAAATTCACTATATCGACCCCAATTATTATTATAACGAGGACCGAGAGCCTACAGCGATTTTTGGTCGTGATTGACAAAACTCAATAAACTTGGAATTATTTGAAAGCATAGTTGTCTTTTTTAAAAGTCAACGTCTCTTAGTCTAAAGAGGTGTGTTTTTAAGAATGCATTTATTGCAACAATGCATTTTTTCTCTAGAGACAAATAGCAAATAGAGTCTGCAAGTTGTTTTTCGGTGAGTTTTTTTTTAAAGCGTCTTGCAAGCAGAAAGCCCACTGAAAAACATCTTGCAACACCTTATTTCCTCTCCAGCACATAACATATGTAGCTCTTAATTATTAAGTTATTTTTAATTGCTTATCAAAATTACTTTGTCTATCAAAAAATTAAAATCCACTGTTTTGATGCAGTCTTTCTCACAAATGCCTCGACTTTGGACTTCAAGACGCTTAATTTTTAAATGCCCATTATAGTGCTACCGAATAACAGCAACTTTATTGGGTTATCATTCACACCCAACTATTGCTGTGAACTTTTATATATATAAATATATATATGATTTATTTAATACAAGTTAATATATTAAAAATATCACATTATCTACCGAAATCCATAAATTTTATTTTTTGTAAAAATATAATCATTTATATGATATTACGAATTGTAATATCATCGGCTTCGGCTTCAGCTTTGGCCGAAGGTGATCAAAAAGCCGATGTTCGGTTTCGGTCAAAAAACAGGCCTTCGGTTGGACTCTACTTTTTTTCCGTGTAGGTGACTGAGAATAATATGTTCACACTATTTTTTTGAGAATGTCTCTCTTTCTTTTGTGTCGGATCATCACGTAAGACATTTGTGGAATCAGGCCACGTGAGCCAATATTCGAGGTTTTGCCACGCATAGTCAATATGCGGGTTAAGCGGTTCGGACTCAATGATAAATTGCGTGTCCCCGCCTCAGTTCTGTAGAAGTGGTAATGATTACAAAAGAAAAGGTTTGAATATAAGTCATCATTAGGCCTAGACTCTTGTGCCATAAAATTTAACTGTTTTTTTTAAACATCACCAACGTTGACAATCATCTTACTAAGATTTTTTTTTTCACTAAAAATAATAGTCAAAACCTTTACCTTTAGTTTAAACTGTTCACAGCCTACTTTCCACAATAATATTGTCTTCTTATAAATATGTTAACATCCTGACCTGATTACATAAATTTTTATTTATTTCTAGTAACATATTCCAGCATCTCACTCAGTTACGAATTCTTCGTTTGGATAACAATAATTTATTCGGAATTTGTCCGCCATCAAATAATCTTCAGCAAAAACAAAATTCTCCATTTTTTAATTTAATCAACCTGGAAGAACTTAAATTGTACTACAATAATCTCAGTCAGCCATTCTACTATAATGGTAAAAGTATGGATCTAAGTTTCAACAACATTCATTCTATAGATTGTAATAATTTGGATTATTTAATATCAGACATCGACTTTAATAATAATTTACTACATTGCGACTGTAAGCTTTGGTGTCTTATCGAGTATGAGAAAAAAAAACCTTATCAAATAGGAAAAGACAGTCGATGTGAATCTCCAATGAATCTTCAAGGCCGTCAATTGATTGATTTAAGTGAAAAAGAAGTCATGTGTCCTCTTAATTGCCACGAGTACAATTCATCAATACCATGTTCTGATAAATGCACATACGAATTACGTTTACCTAATCCCATTTTACATATGAAATGTTTTAATGCAAGTTTAATCAACATTCCACCAATACCAACTTTCAATCAAACATTTTTAGAAATAGAATTGTATATGGAGAATAATAGACTTACCGAATTTTCATCGAACACCCTACAGACATACTACAAACATATTACCATATTCAGCATAGTCGAAAGCCATCAAGTTGACAATATATCATTGCCTGAGGAGTACCTTTCGAATCTTCCAAAGCTAAGAACTGTTCATTTGAATCTTTATTTAAAAGCAGTTCCAAAGAAACTCTTTTCTTATTCATCTGCAATTGAAAACTTAACTATTTCAGGAGGACAAATTAAAACTCTACCAAATTACATCTTCTATCATCTAAGAAAACTTGTTGAATTAGATTTGTCTAGGAACAAGTTGGAAACACTCAATCCACTTATTTTTTACACAAATTTAAACTTACAAGTTCTTCGACTGTCTCACAATTCATTAAAAACATTTATTTGGTAAGTTGCTTTAACCATGCAATTAATAACTTTAGACAAAATATATACCAAAGTATATACCATAGTGTGGAGATTTTCATTTAAGCTGTTACTAAATTTGATTAGTATAGTAAGGCTCAATGAAGCAAATTCATAGTTGTTTTTAAACTCGATTTTTCTTTAGACTGTGTTTAATCAATGTAATTTAAATAGAAGTTTTCCTCAAAAACAACTTAAACATTGACTATGAATAAATAAATTGAAGTGTGTATTTTTTTATGTGTTAATTTTATTGTATGTATATGTACACATGTCATAGTCTTAAGATTTCATGAAGAAGAGTAATTAAATAAAAGAGCATTATTATTTAATTTTAATTATTCATTTAAGCACTGCAAGAAAAAAAAATTGGTTATATTAAAATCTTCGCTAAACTAAAAATTAAAAAAAGTATTTAAATATTTTTGTTTCCTTCTTCAGGTGGAAATCTTAAAAAAAAAACTTGATATTCAACCCTATAAGGGAATCCGACGAATGAGTTGCAGAGGGAGTCTTACTCATTTCCGGTAGATTTTCTATTAGCGAATCTGCCAGCCATAAGCGGGAATAAAGGTCGCTAACGTAGTTCGTATAATTGGTATTACTGAAAACGAAGGGCATCCGCACCACATCCGCACTCGATACAAATGTTGGAATTGCAGATCCGCAGTAAAATTGGTGCGGATGAAAGTGATGTTTATAAAAAAAAATTAAAGAAAAAGCAGATAGTTAACAAATCTGAATTTTTTAAAACGGATATAAAATTTGAATCGCATTAATTTTTTTTGCAGTATTTCTAATAATTTATTGACAATAGTCGTTTTCGAAAACGTCATCTGCGTTAATTTAATTTAATTTTTTTTGCCCTATTATTTCAAATTCCGGAAGTGCAATTTTGGTGTCGTTTTTTAGTCGAACCACGGGCATTTGTCCAGAAATATAGTCCCCAAGACCTAGTTTCCTATTTTCTCTATCCAACAGCATATAAAATATTTAAATCGGTCCAGTGATTGCTTAAACACAGACCGATTAAGATCGGTCGTTAAAATCATTAAAAAGACTTAATTTGCGATATTAAATATTTTACGATACTAGAATATCTTAGATTGATTATCTCGTGTGGAGTTGAAAGCGCCCAATGTCAATTTTTGACATCCACTATAATAAATTTTTCAAAAATGGAAAAGTAATTCGCGGATCGATAATGCAGCTCAGTCATCGGATTCAGTAAAAGAATTATATGCGAGTATACGGATCCACTGCGGATCCAGTTGACTCACGGGGAGTGAAATTCTGCGAATTCAGTAATAGCATATTGAGTTTATACACATAGAGAAATCATCTTTTTCAACAGCAAGTTTCAAATACTGCTCGTAGGACGTCGTTAATATCGACTCGTTTTTTTTTCTCTCGTAGCTATTATTCAAAGGCAGGATAAATACAGAAAAACAAATACAAATGTATGAAATGCAGACAAATTTTATTCGGTTCGATTTGAGTGTTTTTCATTACAGGGAACTAAGGCAATAATAATTACTCGATATGCTCAATTAGCGACATCTACTTCGGTGAGTTTGAAACCATCTTGATTCCTCTATGTGTATAAACTCAATGGTAATAGGCATGACTATTCGGTATTGAGTAATTAAGTAGTGTGGACTTCCCATTAATTCTAAATTAAGTTACTTTAACTTAAACCACTGAATTAATTTTTGCATAGTGACTTAAATCACTGAATTCAAAATGAATTCAAAATAAATTTCTTAGGTATGTACACTCTACACTTTTAACTTTTACCGTTAAATATAAAAAAAACATGTTAATTATTCGCTATGTGCAAAGAGACAGAAAATGGAGATTTCTTAGTCAGTACACTGAAAAATGTCAAAAAAAACAATGTTTCTATGGGTTTCTAGGGAAATTAGTTGTTATTTGTTAACAATAAATTTTATTTTTGAGCACTGAGAGCGCTGGCTGTAAGTGTGTCTAATGTATAATAGAGTTGCGATACGCTTATATAGAATAAAATGTATTATATTTAATTGACTTTTTTAGCATATTATAAATAAAATGAGTTTATAAGAATATAAATTTTAACAAAATTACAAACAAAACAAAACAAAATCACTCTCCGTTTACTTGTCACTTTTTTTAAGATAATTATAATATCATCTTATGAAACTCAATACAAAATGCTTTTGAATTCGCTCTTAGGAGCTTAAGAAATTACTTCAAGAAAAAGAGCTGGCATATAAGAACAACGCCCTCTAGGGATATATAGAGAAGCGTTTCTCCCAAGTCAAAAAGCTACATACTAAAATTCAACAAATGAAAGCTAGTTATTTTTGCCGCTTAAAAGATACACCACCATAAGAGCGCAATTGGTTAACAGCTGGAATATGAGCTTCGATGAGTGCTGCCCACTAGTAGTAGTCCCAAGATGAAAAATAATTGGACAAAGTATAGTAGAGCAAGGGATCATTCGGTCTTGGAAAAATAAGTAGCTCAGATTCCCAAAATTAAAGTCACAACTTTAGAACATAAAGAATTAAAATGTAATTTCAATTAAGAGTCATAAGATAGAAGTAAGAAAAGAGACCAATCAAAAAAGTATCAATAAATTCAATAGTAATGTCAAAATGTAATAACCTAAAATTTTTAATTGTTCATCTGAAAGAGTAACCATTTATAGAATAAATGAAACAGAAGGAGTTGTCGCTGACAAAAGTCAGACGTTCTCTTAACGAGATTCATCGACATTGGAATATCTTGGATGATATAATGATAATAACGAGTAATGATTCTCTATTGACAACCATAACGAGTACATAAAACCGGACAAAATTTTCACGAACGCAACGACATTACCGACACAACTTTTCTAAAAACAACAATACGATTCTTTCCTTATCTTTTCAAACGTCAAAATTCAGTTTGACAGATTGACATGGAACTGGTCATATAAATACACGTTTAACAGTTACTCACCAACACAAATGAATGGACCAATCACTAACCTTTATTCATTCATTTGAATTCTCAAATGAGACGGGAGCGGACCCCAAGAGAAGTAATTTTTTTTTGACATTCAATATGTCCAACAACAACCCTATACGGAAAATACAGATGACTTACTTACCTAGACAAAGAAAGAAATGATAAAAAGGAAAGGAACAACAAACGCACAAGACAAACCAATACTTACCTACACTGTCAATAAACCCAACCCGACACTTACCTTTACATACTTACCACACCTAAAAGAGAACAAGACCAATAAACTTATCTCCAAATACTTACCATCGAAGTAGTTAATCTGATTAGAAGGAAAATACGAATTTCAATTTTATCCTCTCAAGATTAATTTCCATCATCAAACAGAATATTAAAAGAAATTCCATGATAGAGGCAATAGAGTACCCCTCGAATCAGTCTTTACATAAACTCGTTCATTTTCGGACATATTTGCAGCATAATGCTGCCAAGTGAACTGAGACAAACTAAAGCTTGGTGGTTAATAGAGAAAAATTTGAAATTGACCAATCAGAAGCTTACACGTTGGCAATTGACTCCGAGTCAACCACTCAATTCTGAATTACGCAACGTAAAGAAGAAAAATTGTTGCACTGATAGAGTCTTTCCAATTGTATCCGCCATAAAGTCAAGTTCATTTCACTAAAGAAAAATTTATAAAGAAAAGTAATATTTAAAGCTAAAATATAACATCCGAAGAAGAACTAAGTAATATTTTGAGGATATTAAAAAGAAAGAAATCATAAAAACGAATAGTAAGTAAAAACCCCCCAAATTATAATACAAATAGTTAGTTGAGTTGCAAAATTTTTTTTCTCATCGACAACCAAGGCAAAAATAAAATCTTATTGGCTGAAAAAGGGGATAACCCGTTTAACCCGAAAATAATCTGTGTGAAAAACGAAAACGGTGGTGAAGATCGACACTATATGTATACGGAAGACGCTCCCGAATCGCCAAAAGCAGTGCGTTGAATCTTCACCAACGGGAGTAATTTCGTTATTTCACGTAAAGCCAGTGACATCCGCCTAAAACCAGCAGAATTATCCGACGAGGATCTTCTGGAGGCGAAGCAGTGATTCGAATTTATAAAAAGAAGTAACTTACCAGGTAGCAATCTTTGTGCAAGGAGCAAACCACAGGCAAAATCGTACGCAGGAATCCACTCAAAGAGCGGACTCGACCACGTACTGAATTTACCCGAGGACCCTGCGTACAATAATTGCCCGAGCACATCATCGCACCAGATGCTACCTGGTTTTTTTTTTTATTGTGTAACAAAATTTTTTGTTTAAAATTGTCTACGAGAAAACCTCTCAAGTCGTAATAGACATCCTCATATGGTTCATGAGAGATGCCATATGATATCAGTTCACAATTCCATTTATTGATGTACATTTGATGTCGAAGCAGAAGTACTTGGAACATATAGTACCGTTCTGTCACCGTTGGATACCATCGAAAGATATTTGATTCAACAAAGGATCGATGTATCTCCAGAGTTTCATCTATAGCAACAGTAAATATTTGTATGAAAGAAAAGACAATAAGTACTGTAAGTGGTTTAACTTATTTATTATTAGTATTTTATTTACATATTATATAGTAAAAGTGAATCTGAAATTAAAAAAAGCAAAATAAGAAAAATTATACAAACTATTTACGACCTATATTATATTATCATTTTGAATATATACGTACCAAACTTGCCTGGTGCTGCTTAATCTGCTAAAGTACCTAGAAAGAAATAAAAAAGAGAGCGTTAACGTAATTGAAAGATAAGATTAAAGCAAATTAAAGTGAGAATCACGTCCTTAAAAGAACACGGCTCAAACACCTTATTAATTCGAGTTAACTTACCTATATACGGAATACTATTTGAAGAAAATTAATTAAAAGATATATACTTACGTTTACACTTTTATTCGACGGTATCGTCCAAGTTTTTTTTTGATACGAAGTATCTGAATGTGTTTAATACAATCATTATTTAACAATTTGATATTGTCCTTTTTTTGTTGATCTGATGAAATGATCTAAAAAGTTAGTATTTTTATTTAAAGTTTTTCCTACACAGCAAGGCGCAAGCATATTTTTTTTTGAATTACATACCAAATTTTTGAATTGAATGAGACTTTTTTATAAGCCATTTATAATTATAACTAAAGTAATCCCGTATTGATTTCAAGTCCAAGATTGTACATTAGTCATTATTAATGTAGATTTCCAAAACCTGTGAAGAAATTAACTTCAATTATAATCCGTAACTAAACAAAGAATTTTTAAATATTAATTACTCACCTTGAAGGGTATGGTCCAAAGTAATGTCCATTTTCGACCGTATTTCAAGTTCGAACTTCCTATGATCTGAAAAGAAAGGAAAAAAGACAGATAAGATAAAAGTGATTAGTTTTTTTTGGAATACTTACGCACAGTCGTTAACAACGAAAGTACTTAATTACGAAATCGGTATTAGTACCTACATCTAAAGGTACCTACATCCGGTAATGGCTGATTGACTATAGTCTAAACAAAGAGTAAAATTAATATTTTTTTTATACAACGAAGTTTATAGTGCTTTCATATCACTCGGATTGAACTACCTACACGTAGTTATCACTATTTTTCACAGTTTTTTTTTTTTTTTTTTGGATTTAAAGTAAATTCCGACTCCATATTTCGAATCTTTTATGAAAGGTGTATCGGCATACACAAGATATCGATTTAATCATTTCAACGTTTTTTTGTTGTTGTATATGTTTTTTTTGTGTGATGATCAAGTCGACGAATTAAAAATAAAACAAATAAATACTCCTGTTGACTAAGTCTTTTAACTTAGTTGGTAAAACAAAAGTACTGATACAACTAGCAGGTACTAACACTTACGTCGGATATCGTCAAAGATACTCCGGTAAAAATTAATCTGTAGGAACCCATATCCTTCTACGAAAGCAACCCTTAACCAAAATTCCTTTTTTTTTGAAGACCATAAACAAAAAAGTTAGAGGAAAGGTGCACCTTATCTTTAAGTATATTTTATTGAATTTTGAATATATTTTATAATATTTTTTAATAATATACATTTTACATTTCACTATATAAACAATAAATTTACAGGTCATCTTTGAATTTTACGTGTCCTTTTTACCGCGATATAATTAATCCTTTTTTTTATCCATTTCAAATATCTTTATTGGTTGGCTTTTGGGAATTCGTGGGAGTGCATTGCACTTTAAACTCTTGAGTTTTGGTATTTGTGTTTGAAAGTGGTTTGAATTTTCTGAGGATTCATTCTACTGGGATATATTCTCTTGAATTGTAAGTTCTTTTATGAACATTGATCATTGGTCATTAAATCGTGTCGTTTTTTTTTTGTACTCGTGTATCAGAACGAGATTCTATCGCTTCGTGACGACTAGAGCGACTACGATTATCCTATATACTTTATAGAGGTAATTCGTCATACAACGCTGCGATAGAACAACTGTTCATTTAACCGATTAGTTATTAAAGTCGTGTTACGCTTAAATAATATCACGAATAACTTACCGAAGTTATCCTAGATCGCGAAAAGAGGGGTGAACCGTGATCACTACCTACCATACAGTCATTCATAAGCCACTTGGATTGTGTTTTGAATTGACTTAACTCGTACGTTATACTTGTCCTTAGGACTTCACTTTTAACTTATACTGGTTTCATTTCATTTCATGAAGATTATTTTCCGATTGGATTAAAGAATTTTAAGATTAACTTAGTTTTTTTTGTAGTCGTCAAAGATTGAAGTCAGTTTCAAGTGGAAATCTAGTTAGAGTTAAATTTTTAATTGAAAATCAATAGTTGATATGAGATTAAAGTTAATTATGAATAGTAATACTTACGAATAAATTATAACAGTTTTTAAGGTATAGAACAGATAATTTGAGATTTATTTAAATTCATTGTTAGAGATAATTTTAAGATAATATGAATAAATTTTGTAATTAAGTAAAAGAAATATTCAAGTCTTTTTGAAAATAATTTCTTTTAGAAGAGCAGTTTTCTTTGGGAAGATTTTTCTTTTTATTTTAGATTCAGGTTCGGGCATGAGTATTGATTAGCAAGATGCAATGCTAAGGCAATAGGTAGAAGGGTCGAGGCTGGAGCTGGCGTTTACTAAATGTGAGTAAATCATCATCATTATACGGTAATCGGAAGGTTTAGACCTTCCGTCTTCAATGAGGGAGTTCTTGAAGTAAATTTAGTGCAACCAAGAACCGTAATGGGTGATGAAGAGAGGTGATCTTTAAGATTATCTCTGTTTATCCTAGGTAGGGAAGTTAAGCACCGAGGGAATTCATCAACACCTGAATTTCCCCAAACGATGTCGCAGTACCTTACTATGGAAGCGATGAGAAGTAAGTAGATATAGTAAGGTGTATCTATAGTAGTAGTAACATCGAGGCTACTGTCGTACGGGTTATTTTTAGTCTCTTTTTCAAGTTTCACTTTCTCTATAATGTCTCCATCGGGTCCTTTGCAAACTTTTATAATCTAATAAGTTAATATCATCTATACTTCAGGTCTGAAATAATGTGACACTGGTCGTATTCGAATTGCAAGATCCTACCCCACAACTCGGCGAGCTAAGCAATGGCAACGAGCAGACCTGTCGCAATGGTAGAATGACGACCGCCCTGATTTCTAGGGGCGTGGACGTGCCTTCATCCTGGTGAGGACAAGGTACTAAACGTCTTGAAGGAATCAGGTGTAGGATCCTTCGAAGGGATGTTATTTCTATTCGAATGCTTTTCTTTTATAAATCGGTTAGGATATCTTTTCTGGTGCCAAGAGGGATTAAGAACCTCTCTATAATATTTAGCCTTGAATAGAAGATTGTTTCGGATGGGCTTCATCCTTCAGCGAACATACTAAAATTATCTTTTCGTCTCTATTCCCTAACGACAACCCGAATCAGTTATATTAATGAGAGACTTGAGTTTAGTTAGGGGATTCCAAGGAAATCCTGACCAGACGTAGGGTCGAGGTTTTCTAGTGTCCGGAGAAATCCCATACATTCCATCAACGTATGTCAGTGGATCATTTATAAGAAGAGAGGAGCGATGTATTTCAAATCTGAACAACAATGTGTGGATGACATTGAGATTTGTCATACGAACCTCCCTACTCTTTTGACTAATGATTTCACTACTTTTTTGTTGGATCCTATCCGCTGATTTTCCACTCATTGGACTATAAGTATCGAATTTGAATGTTGTCGTGACTTCAGACTAGTTTTGGATTCTTGTTGATAGTGGGAACTTTGACACGGTTCGGTTTTGATACATAGTCAAGACAATAGGTCAAATATAGCCCCCAATGGGTGCAATCTTAGCGGATTATTATTTTTTTCATTACAGAACAACGCATCATCCAACATTTAATCATTTAAGATTGAATAATTAACAATAATATTTGTTATCTTTTCTTCTCATATAAAGAATAAAATTCTTAATCAAAGTTTTCTTTCGTTTGATTAAAAAGAATTTCGATCTTTCTCAATGTGTTGCAATGTAATGGAAGAAATATTTTTTGTATCCGTTACATCTTCTCGCTTAAGAGGCTTATTTGATTCATAGCCAGCCAAAAAAACACCACCAGCTACAAGACTTTTTGCCTGCAAAATCATATAAGTCATTGCTATTCCAATTTCAAAAATGATCGGTGAATAGCTGGTGTCTCCAAAATCAATTATGCCACAAACTCTGTACTCATCGGAATTAGTTTTCTTTTCTACTAAAATATTTTGTTCGTTGTAGTCTCCATGGATAACTTGCTTTTCCATTCCTTCCACATAAGGCATGACATGAGTTTGAAAGGATTCAATGATCTGTTCTACGAGTGACTTACGTTCATGATCTTTAAGAACATATAAGAAATCTTTAAGTTGATGAATTGATTGAAGATTCCACAAGGTTTGGTGAGTTTTATAAGCATCGTGATTGAAGTTCTGGTGGAAATTAAAAGTTATAAGTTATTCATTAATTTTTGTGCGCTAATCATTATATCAAAGCCATAAATTACCTTTGAAGCACGATTAACCTTGGCAATGTATTCCCCACTTTGAAAGAATAAATAATTCGACTTCGGAACTTGATGGAATATTTAACCGGGGATGAATTCCAAAAGTCTCACAACATAGTTTATTCCATTGGGTGTTTCAACGGAGAAATATTTACCATACAGATTAACTATCGGTCTTGGACATTGAATACCTTGTTTAGCTATTGAAGGAAAATTCGGCATTAAAAGCGTCATTACATTTTTTGTATACATTTTGGGCGTCTATGAACTCTGGTTCCTTGGAGTCGTGAGCATTTAGGATTTTCATAACATATCCATGTGGCCATGTTCGAGTTATAAGGGGATTCTTTACGTTCCTATTGAGTTAAAAATAGAATGTTTATTATTTAAGAGATTAAAATTTAAAAACAAATACGGATTTATAAGTTCTACGGGCATAGGAATAATAGATAAGAAAAAAGCTAATTCACAATGCTTGTAAACACTTCGAGACTAGATAAGATTATATGTTATATCCAAGCAAGTTATTTGTTGTTCGATTCACCTTATGTTCATAAAATGCAGTGAATACAAAGAATGATGGGTGTTTTGTACTATAGTTTCACAGTATATTTTTTTACATTCATTGAGTCAAAATAAACTGCACTAAGAAACTATAGTTAATGAATTAGAACTATAGTTAACATCTTGATTTGGTTATTTTTTTTTGCTTGATAATTTGGCAGAAATCTCCAATATGAAATACCAATAGAGCACTTGAAGGTCGTTTTGGAAGAAAAAAAGTCAACTTAGAAAACTCAGATTTAACTGGGCACTGGAAAATTGGAGATTATGGAGTCATAAATGGCATCAATGCATTATGAATCAATATTGAGTACGATGTTTGAGAAATTAAATTTAGTATGAATCAATTCAGCCGTTAAAGAGATAATCGTTATCTAAAAAGAGTCGTTCTATGGCAGGTACCTTTAAGAAGCTTCTCGGGAATTTGTTTTTTATGGAAGACATCATTATTGGCAACAAATCACTTATACAGGGTGATTGGTATAAGATGCACCAAAAAGCTTGAGCATGTAGGTGGGGTTAAGACAAGAAAAAAATCGTATGGGAGGGGGGATCTATTTCCCCCCGTTTAGGCGGGAGGGGCAATTTTCTAAAAAATTGACTTAAATCAGAAAAAAAATAATTTAAAAACAACGGTGAATGATACAAAGACTTGTTTTATCTTTTTGTTTTTTTTATTTAATTTTTAAATTAAGTTGTTTAAGTAAACAGTTTTAAAAAAATTAATTTTCAAACTCAAAATTTTGAAAAAAAAACAAAAAAAAAATGTTTACCTAATTTTTTTCAAAATTTTATGAAATTAACTATTATTTTTATTTTGAAAATTCAATAAACTAAAAATATCCAAGAGCATAGCATACAACAGGTATATAATGTAACGGTAAATTTATTCACATATATGTAGTGTATATAGCTGTATGTATATATATGGTTAAATTCGTCAAAAAATAAAACAAAATAATGTAACTGTTCAGATTTTGTTTTTAATTTTTTATTTAAATTTTACATAGGGTTATCCTTTCAATCGAACGCCTTATTTATTTCCATTACAAACATATCCAGTATATATGAAATTGTGATTTAGTTTTTGTTTTTGTTCCTTACAATAATTTAATTTTGGATTTGTTATGGTAAAACTTTCTTGGGTTCTTTCTTGTATCTTCTAATCGGTAGCGTTATGCAGAATTATCTGTTGCTCTCCTTTTTTAGCTGTACGTTCTGAAGTTCCTTTCATTTGCAATAAATTCCCTGATAAAGATGGACCAAGAAATTTGTACCATTTTTGGTTGGTTCTACAAACGTTAGACAAACGATTTGTAATGTATTAATCGTTAGACAGTTTTATTTCATAGGACTATACAATCTCGATAAAAGAAAAAATAGACAAATTTGCATAACTTTCGATAGAATAAACAGCTAAAACTTAACCATTGTTGACTGAGTTATTATATATTGTCAAATACTTTGTCATTATAGCTGTATGTATAAGATTTAGTTAGTTAATTTACAGCTGCATAGCGGATTTAAATCATTCCAATTTTTCTGGACAAATTTTAAATGAAATCATTAAGCTTTCTATGTAAAGAAACTGTGAATTTTTTTTTAATTTTATATTTATGAAATTAATTAGATTTAGAATTATGATTTATTTAACATTTTATTTCGATTTATTTTAAATTCTTAACCACTTATTTATTAGTTTGGTATTCGTCATTTGGGTGCCTACATTAACAATAATTAATTATCATATAAATGGTACCTAAATGAAAGACTTTTTGGGACTATACTCTCTTTTCGAATAGTTGCAAAAAGCTTAATTTATAACTTACTATAAATTTAAATAATATGAAATTCTTTAGTTGTAAAATTAATTTTATTATATCAAAAGAAATACAGTACAATTCCTTTATTTTACCTTTGCTATGCTTTTTATTTGGATACATTCAGATAACAATAAAACAAAAATATAAATATAAAAATAATTAAATTTTTCTTTGACGAAAACAAAAATAGAAAATACAAATACAAATACAAAAATATAGTTAACTATTAGGGATAATTATCAAATACCAAAATACAAAATATAATAATTATTGTCATTACCTAAATTAGCTGCTGTATGTCCTTAAAAGGAAACACAAACAAAATGAAATAATACAAAAATGCAATATCATTTTATTTATAGTATAACACTTTGATTTCTATCTCAAAACTCTGTTGTTTAAAATTTATTCAGAGTATAAATTAAAAAAAAAGTTTTAAAAAGTAAAAGCAAATACAATAATAAACAATAATTGATGTAACAAAAAAATATTGTAAAAAAATTAATTGAAAAAAAGAGATAAATTATATGAAAATATAAAAAATGTTTAGAAGTTAATTGTGTTTTGTTTGGTTTGGGCTACAATATACTGCCAAATCCAAAAGGATAAGAGATGCATTTTACAAAGACAAAAAGATACACTTGGAAGATTTTTCACTTGCTCGCAGAAGTGTTCATGAAAAAAATAGTTGTTAATAATAATTATCTTAAACTAAACTGTCGCTGTTCGGCTTTCGCCGTAACATGGTATACTAAACACTTTTTTTTCAGATTTATTAGACAACTCTGAAATATATTAAATAAATAAAAAAAAAACAAAAATTAGGAAATGGAGAATGGACTGGCAGCATATGCAATCCATATCCAATTTAACCATCGATTTAGAAAACACCATAATGTTTATGATCTCGATTGGGACCATCAACATTCCCACTTCACACTGATGCTGGTTTAATGGTTATTCCAGGACTTTATAAATCAACCTCTCCTTCCACAATTTAACGATAAATGTTCTCATGTTATTGACATTGGCTTCTAGCATACCTACTCCTGTTTTTTATCAACTTTTACCAGGAATGAAAGAATACAAGATTACGACACTTGGTTTTTTTTTCAGCTTTTTGTTGTTGTGTTTTTGTCACTTGTGACGTAACCACAAACAGAAAAACAAATAAATTATGAAATCTTCTTATGACTTTACCCCAACCAATGAGAAAAAGAGTGGAAGATGCTAACGTCACAAGTGAATATTACGTCACAAGTGAAACAACAACAAATTGAAAATGCCAAAGTGTCGTAATTTTGTATTCTTTCATTCATGCACTTTTACTATGCCGCGTCGGTGATGGCTACTCCCGTAAGAATAACCTACAACAAATTTTTGAATTTGAAAGGAAACCATAAAAAGCAGAAATTGGCAGGATAACACTAGTGTTGCGTCTTTAGTGATAATGTCGGTAATACGTAGTTAATTCATACTTCTTAAATATCAATAGTTTTATTAAAATGAGTGGTCTTATTCAATAGCAAAAAATATAATAGTCAAAGACATTTCAAGCATGACATATTCTTCCGCCATAGACTCTTTGAAAAAAAAAAATGTTCTTGTAAGGCGCCTGAATTTTCTTGCCAGACTCTTTAGAAATAAAACAAAATCGGTTTTCAACATAATTGTTATAACCAAAATTTTATTTAACAAAATATTTATGATACCTTGTTTTGTCTGTATTCGTACAATCAGTAACCACCGGAAGTCTAATTGTTACATATTTGTGGCAGGTTTTTTTTTTTTGTTGAATGGACTAAAATGAACTCGAAAATTCTCTAAATAAAAACTAATATAATATTTATTTTAGTTTTATTTTCTATTCTTACAAGGTAGAGGAGTAAACATTCACCGCATTATCGCCTCGATCGAATACGAGATTGTTCTTTTATTCTTGCAAATGAATTTATCAACTTTTGACTTTCAATTTTTTTATCTAAATACCTAAGAGCTAGGAACCTTCTAAAATAATTTAAACATAATTATTCGTCTTGTTAACTTTACGAAAATTATTATTTAAAAGAAAACCTTATCACCGAATTCAAGCACACGATATTCGTTCTTTTTTTTACATAAATTATTTCAGATAATGTCATTTAGTGGTCCACTTCATATTATGGTTTCTTATCATAAAATTTAGCAATAAAATTTTCTAAAAATAAAAAAAATTAAAATAGAAAAGAAATTCAAGACTGTGGCAATTTGGCTCAAATTAATTACAGTCAGTCGAATTTGAAAGAACTTTTAAGTTGTGCTGCGTTCTTTATTATAAAAGTTATTAATTTGTTTGGATTTACAGATGTGAAATGATTCAATTCGACAAGAATAAATTATAAAAAAATAAAAGTTTGTTTCTTTTGCAAAAATTCAATACTAACGAAATTGGTAAGTTTTAGTTTTAAAGTATTTAAATGATTAAATTAAATTAAATCAAATTAAATCAGTGTAAACTAACAACATTTTTTATAAAATAATTTCTCCTAGACCTATTTTATGAAAAACATTGTGGCCCATTTTCGAATAGCACACTGTGTGTATCGCGTAGAAAAAAAGGCACGACTGGGTCCCAAGTACTTTGCTCTTGGAAAATAGTTTTGAAAATGTATTATAGAGTACCTACTTTTTCCGGAAAAAGTGTGGTATGCGATTTTGATAAATTGCAATAGGCTTCATAATTTTTTTTTTACCAAAACCAGAGTTAAAAAAAAAAACAACTTTTTAAAAATATATTTTGGTACGTTAAATTTTAGGAATTTTCAAGATCAAATTTAACGCACATTTAAAGCAATTGGCACACGGTCTAAAAAATAAATAAATAAATCCGTTGAGTTGTTAACAAGAAAGACAAAATAATAAAAACCGTTATATGGAAGGTAGGTGTAGGTAGGTACCTTTAAGATTTTGTTTGACGAAAAATCAAAACTTTTTTGAGTTTGCCTAATGACAGAATATATATGATGACTTACGTCGCTTGACTCACAGTGTAAGGTTCGCTTAACACGACGCTGTTTCAAAGTGTTATTACTCCTCCATCCCGTATTTGTGATAGTAGACGGTTTTATTCATACTCGTACAGTTCCAAGAGTAATCAAGGACCTATGTAAGCCAAGTAAACGCTGCCTCTGATAGTTTTTCTTTACATCACCCATTCGTGACCTCGATATTATAAACATCTAATAAAAATTATTTTTTTTTTTTACTTTTCTTTGCAGGTTGATTTTAACAAAATGTATCGAATCATCATAAATTACAAAATGTTTCTCATCACACTGTTGATTAAGTTCTCATATTTTAATCATTCACAATCACTAAAATGCGAGAATTCCATTAATTCGGTGGAGTGCAATAAAAGAACAGAAGATGAAAATAACTATCAATTTTTCTGCGTTTGTGATTCAAAAACTATTATAAAAATGATCCAAAATGATCGTAACGGTGTAACAGTGAAAATTGATTGCTATGACAAAAATCCGGATATTCTAAGCTTACTGCCAAGAACTAACATAACTAATGTCTCTTTAATAAAATTTCGTTCTTGTCAATTTCCTAAGAATGAAACAATAATTAAAAAAGTTCTCAATGAAACGCTTGGAATCTATGAAGTGAGCGAGTTAGTTTTAGAAGACAAATTATTTGATAGCTCTCTATCGCATATAAACGTTCAAGGACTTGATCAAATCAATACATTAAGTTTTTATTTCAAAGACCTTATAAAATTGCCAAAAGATTTATTAAGCGATCTGCAACATTTAAAAAACTTAAAAATCCGATCATCTAGTTTACAGCTTCAAAATATTTCCGGAAGCATCTTCTCTCATCAGAGAATGCTAAAGCACTTAGATCTTTCAGGAAACAAATTAAATTATATTAAAAAGGAAGATTTTAATGGATTGTCATCTTTAGAGGAACTCATTCTGGATCATAATGACATTCAGAGTTTCCAATCAAATGATGTGTTTGAACAATTGAGCAATTTATCTTTCATTAGAATGTATTCTAATCCTTTCAAATCGTTACCAAAGGATCTATTTGCTAAAAATGTAAAACTTGTTTCATTTCAATTTGGAGATCCTTTACTGTCAACGAATTATAGCACTTTGAAGAATTTTCCAGAAGGTTTGCTTAGCAATTTGCCACTGCTCAAGAAAGTCATCATAATGTCTTGTGGATTGGAATCCATTCCATTCGATTTATTTGCAAATTCAACAAATATTAAAAAAGTTGCAATTATTGGAAACAATCTACCTACGATTCCATTGGAACTCTTTTCTGATCAAGAAAAGCTAATTCATCTATATCTTTGTGGAAATAGGATTTATAAACTAATCGATGGATCATTTAATAACACAAGAAAGTTAGAAGAATTAGATTTATCTTCAAATAAGTTGGAATGTCTCTCCAGGTAAGTTTCTTTATATAAAATGATTTTAAGTAAGGGACGGGAATTGATTAAAAAACATTTGATTTATAGTCAATATACACTCAGTTACAAAAAAAGTGGCGCAGTCATACTTATTGATGTGTTGTTATCATTTTGACAACCTTATCCAAGGTATGCCCAGGCGAATTAAAAATTTATTAGATGTTCGTGGAGGCAATACCCACTATTGAAGAAACAAGGACTAGTTTAAAAAAAAAAAAAAAAAAATGTAAAATGTCAAGTTTTGAAGTTTATGCCCATTTTCCTTAATTTATGGTTTATTTCTAAGTTCTTCCTATTTTTTCGTTTTTTATTACATGAATGACTTACTTTTATGTTAATAAACAAAACTGTACCAGAAAAACGTTTATTTGTTTAAGTTACTTCAAAATGTTGCAAAATTTCAAGGTGCGACACTTTTTTTGTAACTCAGTGTAGTTAATATAAAGGTATGTATATGTATTTTGTAGGCTTGTAATCCCTCTCCACATCATTGTGATAGTTCTGGGAAATTTTCGGTGACTCCTGCTGTGCTTCTAACATTTGTTTTGGCTTGCTCGTCCTTCGTACATATCCACGATCATCTGGACGTAGATTTTCGGAACCCCTCGTTGCCTCAGATTCCTGGTTGTCGATCGATTGCCTTTTCGAAATCAACAAACTCAGCATGCAAGTCGCCAGAGGAATCACGTTGTTCTTCTATTTTGGTTCTAACACTCTTACTTCACGTGTGTGGTTGATTTGCCCGAAACAAACCCGCACTTGTCATCATCGAGCTGTACTATTTTCGCAAACAGCCATTCAATACACGTTCAACGATCTTCACGGTGTATGACATCAGCTTGATTAAAAAATAGCTTTTTCCTTTTTTTAATTTTTTACCGCCGCGTTGACAACTCGCTGGATGTGAACATGGAATATGTATTTTTGGTATATTACAACGCGGCGTTAAAACGCGCTCTGTTTCTACGCTGGCAAAAAAACACAATTTTAAAGTTTATACATTTATTAACAAAAAACATCGAAAACTTACCTAAACAAGTTTGTCCGACCATAGGTTCGATCATTTTTCCAAAAGCCGAAATGAGATAGGTGTGATCCTACGTTTGCCTAACGGTCTATTTCGATTTTGTTGAAGGGTATTTTGCATTTTGTAATTTGGGTAATTGATAATAAAACAAAATTCCTTGTTTTTAGTGTCCGACTAAACATTCGGCTTCGGCCAAATGAGGCCGAAGATTTTGCCGAAGAGGAATGTTCAATTCCCGTTACAATATGCCACAAAAATGTTAAATTTCGACCTTTTGAAGAATATATAAAATTTAATCCTATTGTTTACAATTAACGTAGATATTTTTTATTACCATTCCATTATAGATATATGTGGCATTATGTGGGTGCAGAATATTTCAAAACATTAATATTTTGGACCCAAAAATGGACATTTCCAAAAATAAATTGAATTTGGTTCATATTGCATTAGGAAAAGTTTTTCAGCAATGGGCCGTCATTTTATTATTTTATAACAGATTATTCCAAAGTTTTTTTTTCACTAAAATATTCTGGGGATATAACAAAGGTAGGGCTTGGTACATACTATGGTAATGATATTTTTGGTGTTCAAGTTGAAATTACGGTTATATTTTATAACAAAATATATTTTGTCAGAAGTAAAACAGCTTTTATTAAAGCTTTATAATTATCAATGTTTTAAAAATTATGAATATGTATTCTTAATTAAAAGGGATCGACTACATACAGAATATTAATATTTTGAAATATTCACCCATGTATATGTACTTGAAAAAAGTAGCAACGAAATATTTATTTGATCCTCCCACAAGTGTAGCAAGCGCTCACAAGTGTAGCAGTGCTGCTGGACAGGTTTATGCTCATAGGAGGTCTAATTTGAACTGAGAAAATGTTGACAAACTTTAATTCCTTGCCTATAATACCAAGTTTTATTTCAATTATTCAATAAACTTCACCATCTGTTATAAATTCACTATATCGACCCCAATTATTATTATAACGAGGACCGAGAGCCTACAGCGATTTTTGGTCGTGATTGACAAAACTCAATAAACTTGGAATTATTTGAAAGCATAGTTGTCTTTTTTAAAAGTCAACGTCTCTTAAGGCAGAACCATAATAGAAGAATTAGTACGTACGGTGCCGTATGAAATTAGCGAGAACAAGGAATTTGTATAGTGCGCACATAATGTCGGATTGCTCAGTTTCGGCAAGTTTTCGTTCACTTTTGCCTCCGTACGTAAAGAGCGTTCCAGAGCGCAGTAGTTTACGTACGTAAATCTGACAGCTAGCCAAATACATGTGAAATTGGCTTGCGTGTGCGTTCGACCATTATGGTCGACTGAAGGTAATGGCGGCACTTAAGGAAACTTGACGTTGAACTATGACATTAGCTTTCGTTTGCTTACGACTTTAGTCTAAAGAGGTGTGTTTTTAAGAATGCATTTATTGCAATAATGCATTTTTTCTCTAGAGACAAATAGCAAATAGAGTCTGCAAGTTGTTTTTCGGTGAGTTTTTTTTAAAGCGTCTTGCAAGCAGAAAGCCCACTGAAAAACATCTTGCAACACCTTATTTCCTCTCCAGCACATAACATAACATGCAGCTCTTAATTATTAAGTTAGTTTTAATTGCTTATCAAAATTATTTTGTCTATCAAAAAATTAAAATCCACTGTTTTGATGCAGTCTTTCTCACAAATGCCTCAACTTTGAACTTGAAGACGCTTAATTTTCAAATGACCAATTATAGTGCTACCGAATAACAGCAACTTTATTGGGGTATCATTCACACCCAACTATTGCTGTGAGCTTTTATATATATAAATATATATATAATTTATTAAATATAAGTTAAAAATATTAAAAATATCACATTATCTACTGAAATCCATAAATTTTTATTTTATTTCTTGTAAAAATATAATCATTTATATGATATTACGAATTGTAATATCATCGGCTTCGGCTTCAGCTTTGGCCGAAGGTGATCAAAAAGCCGATGTTCGGTTTCGGTCAAAAAACAGGCCTTCGGTTGGACTCTACTTTTTTTCCGTGTAGGTGACTGAGAATAATATGTTCACACTATTTTTTTGAGAATGTCTCTCTTTCTTTTGTGTCGGATCATCACGTAAGATATTTTGTGGAATCAGGCCACGTGAGCCAATATTCGAGGGTTTGACACGCATAGTCAATACGAGGCTTAAGCCGTTCGGACTCAATGATAAATTGTATGTCCCCGCCTCAGTTCTGTAGAACTGGTAATGATCATAAAATAAAAGGGTTGAATATAAGTCATCATTAGGCCTAGACTCTTGTGCCATAAAATTTAACTGTTTTTTTTAAACATCACCAACGTTGACAATCATCTTACTAAGATTATTTTTTTTTCACTAAAAATAATAGTCAAAACCTTTACCTTTAGTTTAAACTGTTCACAGCCTACTTTCCACAATAATATTGTCTTCTTATAAATATGTTAACATCCTGACCTGATTACATAAATTTTTATTTATTTCTAGTAACATATTCCAGCATCTCACTCAGTTACGAATTCTTCGTTTGGAATCCAATAATTTATTCGGAATTTGTCCGCCATCAAATAATCTTCAGCAAAAACAAAATTCTCCATTTTTTAATTTAATCAACCTGGATGAACTTCATTTGGAGAGCAATAACCTGAGTCAGCCATTCTACTATAATGGTAAAAGTATGGATCTAAGTTTCAACAGCATTCAATCTATAGATTGTAATAATTTGGATTATTTAATGTCAGACATCGACTTTGAATATAATTTACTACATTGCGACTGTAAGCTTTGGTGTCTTATCGAGTATGAGAAAAAAAAACCTTATCAAATAGGAAAAGACAGTCGATGTGAATCTCCAATGAATCTTCAAGGCCGTCAATTGATTGATTTAAGTGAAAAAGAAGTCATGTGTCCTCTTAATTGCCACGAGTACAATTCATCAATACCATGTTCTGATAAATGCACATACGAATTACGTTTACCTAATCCCATTTTACATATGAAATGTTTTAATGCAAGTTTAATCAACATTCCACCAATACCAACTTTCAATCAAACATTTTTAGAAATAGAATTGTATATGGAGAATAATAGACTTACCGAATTTTCATCGAACACCCTACAGACATACTACAAAAATATTACCATATTCAGCATAGTCGAAAGCCATCAAGTTGACAATATATCATTGCCTGAGGAGTACCTTTCGGATCTTCCAAAGCTAAGAACTGTTCATTTGAATCTTAATTTAAAAGCAGTTCCAAAGAAACTCTTTTTTTATTCATATGAAATTGAAAACTTAACTATTTCAGGAGGACAAATTAAAACTCTACCAAATTACATCTTCTATCATCTAAGAGAACTTGTTGAATTAGATTTGTCTAGGAACAAGTTGGAAACACTCAATCCACAAGTTTTTTACACAAATTTTAAATTACGAGTTCTTCGACTGTCTTACAATTCATTAAAAACATTTTTTTGGTAAGTTGCTTTAACCATGCAATTAATAACTCTTTTTATTTATGTAAATATTTCCAGTTACGAATTAGTCGATCTTCCAGTCCTGAAAATCGTTTATCTGGATAATAATAAATTAAATTATATCAGCTTTTTTAAACCTTATTATAATTTTGTGGATTTCTTCAACAAAAAAAATAATAGGAGGCATCTTGGACAATTTATTTTAACGAATAACTCCATCGGAAATGATTTTTATAATATAATTCGAAGTCCTTTAATAACATTGGTCGATTTGAGTTTGAATAATATTAGTTTTGTTAACTTATCAACTTTGAAAGTGACATCAGAAAGACCCGAAACATTTTTCAATTTTTCAAACAATAAAATTGAAACGATTTTTACTGAACAGAATCTAACCCTTTACGATGGAATAGAGTTCGAATTAGAAAACA
Source organism: Baccha elongata (assembly GCA_951217065.1). Lineage (NCBI taxonomy): Eukaryota > Metazoa > Arthropoda > Insecta > Diptera > Syrphidae > Baccha > Baccha elongata. The sequence continues at coordinate 251,431,131 of OX578272.1, forward strand.
ATCCTATTAACTGTGATTGTAAACTCTTACATTTTGTTAGATTGATCCAATCTAGAAAAAAATATCTGAAAGATTCAAGCAACAACATAAAATGTAAGACACCAGCTAACTTAGAGGATCATCCTATAAGGAAACTTTTGCTAAACCAACTACTATGTCCAATTAATATCAGTTGTCCAGAAGATTGTCATTGTTGGGACCGTTCATTTGATTCAATTTTAATAGTTAATTGTTCAAATGTCAATTTAACTAAAATCCCTTCACTGCCTGATAAGTTTGAAAAGGAGTTCAAAAATGGAATCGAATTGTGGATCGAAAAAAACCACCTCACGAGGTTAGAGCTTGGTTTTCTTTCAGGTTATAAATATGATATTAAATTGTATGCAGCGTACAACAACATCAGTTTTATATCAAGTGACAATATACATAAGAATCTTATCTACTTGGACCTCTCCAACAACCAGCTAAAACGATTGGATGACAAAATCATTAACATTTTCAACGAAATTCAAGGATTAAAATCTCTTTTTCTGAGCAACAATTCATGGATATGTGACTGCCTCTCGAAGAATATAATTCCATGGCAATTACGAAAAAAGTTAATTCAAGATTTTGATAAAATGAAATGTCTTAACGGAGAAATATTGGAAATTGCTCTTTCGCACCCTGACATTTGTCCACCAGACTATAATTTGATAGTTCTGGGCATATCGCTCGTAATAATTGGAATTTTTATAAGCATTTTATCATTTCTTTTCTTTAAAAACAAGGAACATATTCTTATATGGATGTATTCTCACGAAATTTGTCAATGCTGGCTTAGTGAAGATAATTTGGATGAAAGTAAAAAATACGACGTGTTTCTTTCATATTCCGGTTATGATTCAGATTTCGTTGCAGACGAATTAATTCCGAAATTAGAAAAAGGTCCAATTCCATATAAAGTCTGCCTGCATGAAAGAGATTGGATGGTTGGCATTTTTATTCCCGATCAAATTATTCGATCAGTTGAGGACTCGAAACGGACAATTATAGTATTGTCACGAAATTATCTACAATCACCATGGACCCTAATGGAATTTCGGACAGCTCACACTTATTCGATGCGTGAAAAACGTGCACGAGTAATTGTAATAGTTTATGGTGATATTGGTGATATTGGTGAAATTGATCATTTGGATCCGGATGTGAAGCGATATATTAAAATGTACACTTATCTTAAATGGGGTGATCCATGGTTTTGGGAAAAGTTGTATTACGCAATGCCACATCGAACAAAAAACAAAAGACAAAGTCAACATCCGGAAATACCATTAACTGACGTTTCTAATACTAGAAATTCATATAGATAGACTTGTTTATTATACAAAAAGATTTTAAATGGCATTATTAATAATCAAATTTATATTAACAGCTTGAATAAAAATCTACACACTTTAGACAAAATATATACCAAAGTATATACATACCATAGTATGGAGATTTTCATTTAAGCTGTTACTAAATTTGATTAGTAGTAAGGCTCAATGAAGCAAATTCATAGTTGTTTTTTAAACTCGATTTTTCTTTAGACTGTGTTTAATTAATGTAATTTAAATAGAAGTTTTCCTCAAAAACAACTTAAACATTGACTATGAATAAATAAATTGAAGTGTGTATTTTTTTATGTGTTAATTTTATTGTATGTATATGTACACATGTCATAGTCTTAAGATTTCATGAAGAAGAGTAATTAAATAAAAGAGCATTATTATTTAATTTTAATTATTCATTTAAGCACTGCAAGAAAAAAAAAATTGGTTATATTAAAATATTCGCTAAACTAAAAATTAAAAAAAGTAGTTAAATATTTTTGTTTCCTTCTTCAGGTGGAAATCTTAAAAAAAAAACTTGATATTCAACCCTATAAGGGAATCCGACGAATGTGTTGCGGAGGGAGTCTTACTCATTTCCGGTAGATTTTCTATTAGCGAATCTGCCAGCCATAAGCGGGAATAAATGTCGGTAACGTAGTTCGTATAATTGGTATTACTGAAAACGAAGGGCATCCGCACCACATCCGCACTCGATACAAATGTTGGAATTGCAGATCCGCAGTAAAATTGGTGTGATGTTTATAAAAAAAAATTAAAGAAAAAGCAGATAGTTAACAAATCTGAATTTTTTAAAACGGAAATAAAATTTGAATCGCATTATTTTTTTTTGCAGTATTTCTGCATTTTTATTGACAATAGCCGTTTTCGAAAACGTCATCTGCGTTAATTTAATTTAATTTTTTTTGTCCTATTATTTCAAATTCCGGAAGTGCAATTTTGGTGTCGTTTTTAAGTCAAACCACGGATATTTGTCCAGAAATATAGTCCCCAAGACCTAGTTTCCTATTTTCTCTATCCAACAGCATATAAAATATTTAAATCGGTCCAGTGATTGCTTAAACACAGACCGATTAAGATCGGTCGTTAAAATCATTAAAATGACTTAATTTGCGATATTAAATATTTTACGATACTAGAATATCTTAGATTGATTATCTCGTGTGGAGTTGAACGCGCCCAATGTCAACTTTTGACATCCACTATAATAAATTTTTAAAAAATGGAAAAGTAATTCGCGGATCGATAATGCAGCTCAGTCATCGGATTCAGTAAAATAATAATATGGGAGTATACGGATCCACTGCGGATCCAGTTGACTCACAGGGAGTGAAATTCTGCGAATTCAGTAATAGCATATTGAGTTTATACACATAGAGAAATCATTTTTTTCAACAGCAAGTTTCAAATACTGCTCGTAGGATGTCGTTAATATCGACTCGTTTTTTTTTCTCTCGTAGCTATTATTCTTGAGTCAACAAAGGCAAGAGAAATACAGAAAAACAAAAAAAAATGTATGCAATGCAGACAAATTTTATTCGGTTCGGTTTGAGTGTTTTTCATTACAGGGAACTAAGGCAATAATAATTACTCGATATGCTCAATTAGCGACATCTACTTCGGTGAGTTTGAAACCATCTTGATTTCTCTATGTGTATAAACTCAATGGTAATAGGCATGATTATTCGGTATTGAGTAATTTAGTAGTGTGGACTTCCCATTAATTTTGAATTAAGTTACTGTGACTTAAACCACTGAATTAATTTTTGCATAGTGACTTAAATCACTGAATTCAAAATGAATTCAAAATAAATTTCTTAGGTATGTACACTCTACACTTTTAACTTTTACTGTTAAATATAAAAAAAACATGTTAATTATTCGCTATGTGCAAAGAGACAGAAAATGGAGATTTCTTAGTCAGTACACTGAAAAATGTCAAAAAAAACAATGTTTCTATGGGTTTCTAGGGAAATTAGTTGTTATTTGTTAACAATAAATTTTATTTTTGAGCACTGAGAGCGCTGGCTGTAAGTGTGTCTAATGTATAATAGAGTTGCGATACGCTTATATCGAATAAAATGTATTATATTTAATTGACTTTTTTAGCATATTATATAATAAAATGAGTTTATAAGAATATAAATTTTAACAAAATTACAAACAAAACAAAACAAAATCACTCTCCGTTTACTTGTCACTTTTTTTAAGATAATTATCAGCTGCATCTTCCCATACTTCATCAATCCCCTCAAAACTATTAACCCACAAATCTTCTATTAACTTCCAACCATCTTCCTGAGTTACCAAAACATAATCATTGTTAGGATGTAATGAATGCGTGTAGGCTCCCATAGTAAGACTCTGTGCTAATCTTGCTGCCACACAATATTTCAAATACTTCTTTTCTTCTGGCTTAAGAGGCTTATTTGATTCATAGCCAGCCAAAAAAACACCACCAGCTACAAGACTTTTTGCCTGCAAAATCATATAAGTCATTGCTACTCCAATTTCAAAAATGATCGGTGAATAGCTGGTGTCTCCAAAATCAATTATGCCACAAACTCTGTACTCATCGGAATTAGTTTTCTTTTCTACTAAAATATTTTGTTCGTTGTAGTCTCCATGGATAACTTGCTTTTCCATTCCTTCCACATAAGGCAGGACATGAGTTTGAAAGGATTCAATGATCTGTTCTACGAGTGACTTACGTTCATGATCTTTAAGAACATATAAGAAATCTTTAAGTTGATGAATTGATTGAAGATTCCACAAGGTTTGGTGAGTTTTATAAGCATCGTGATTGAAGTTCTGGTGGAAATTAAAAGTTATAAGTTATTCATTATTTTTTGTGCGCTAATCATTATATCAAAGCCATAAATTACCTTTGAAGCACGATTAACCTTGGCAATGTATTCCCCACTTTGAAAGAATAAATAATTCGACTTCGGAACTTGATGGAATATTTTACCAGGGATGAATTCCAAAAGTCTCACAACATAGTTTATTCCATTGAGTGTTTCAACGGAGAAATATTTACCATACAGATTAACTATCGGTCTTGGACATTGAATATCTTGTTTAGCTATTGAAGGAAAATTCGGCATTAAAAGCGTCATTACATTTTTTGTTTACTTACACAAATGAACCAATAATTCATTTTGGGCGTCTATGAACTCTGGTTCCTTGGAGTCGTGAGCATTTAGGATTTTCATAACATATCCATGTGGCCATGTTCGAGTTATAAGGGGATTCTTTACGTTCCTATTGAGTTAAAAATAAAATGTTTATTATTTAAGAGATTAAAATTTAAAAACAAATACGGATTTATAAGTTCTACGGGCATAGGAATAATAGATAAGAAAAAAGCTAATTCACAATGCTTGTAAACACTTCGAGACTAGATAAGATTATATGTTATATCCAAGCAAGTTATTTGTTGTTCGATTCACCTTATGTTCATAAAATGCAGTGAATACAAAGAATGATGGGTGTTTTGTACTATAGTTTCACAGTATATTTTTTTACATTCATTGAGTCAAAATAAACTGCACTAAGAAACTATAGTTAATGAATTAGAACTATAGTTAACATCTTGATTTAGTTAACTCTTGTTTTTTTTTGCTTGATAATTTGGTAGAAATCTCCAATATGAAATACCAATAGAGCACTTGAAGGTCGTTTTGGAAGAAAAAAAGTCAACTTAGAAAACTCAGATTTAACTGGGCACTGAAAAATTGGAGATTATGGAGTCATAAATGGCATCAATGCATTATGAATCAATAGAGAGTACGAGGTTTGGGAAATTAAATTTGGTATGAATCAATTCAGCCGTTAAAGAGATAATCGGTATCTAAAAAGAGTCGTTCTATGGCAGGTACCTTTAAGAAGCTTCTCGGGAATTTTTTTTTTATGGAATACATCATTATTGGCAACAAATCACTTATACAGGGTGATTGGTATAAGATGCACCAAAAAGCTTGAGCGTCTAGGTGGGGTTAAGACAGGAATGGGAGGGGGGTCTATTTCCCCCCGTTTAGGCGGGAGGGGCAATTTTCTAAAAAATTGACTTAAATCAGAAAAAAAAAATATTTAAAAACAACGGTGAATGATACAAAGACTTTTTATATCTTTTTGAAAAGCCAGAAAACTACTCTTTTATTTAATTATCCTCCTCACAGAATTTTTTACAGCTATTGGAGCGCGTAAGCTGACAGATCTATAGTAATCTTTTTCATGACAATTTTAATGGCGAAATTAGTATTTACAAGATTTCACAACAACGAGATGATGCTGTTTTTAGCTGATACGTTTGTGAGGAAATTTACACCGACTGGTTTCCATATAATAGGACGCCAATGGACACAAGTATTTTGTTGCCAGCTTTTAGACTATACGAAAAGTGTACTGCACATAATAAAGAAGCTTTAGTTCCGCCTGTTTTTAGAAGCGTCTTGTCAAATGCTGTTTTTCATGTACTCAGAAAGAGACAGGCCAGATCGAAAAGCTAGTGGGTTTTCCAACTTGGAAAAACACCCTTTCAGAATAATAGTATAGACATATACTATCCACTATCCAAACCTGACCAACAGTGAACAGATTTGTCTATAGATAATAAGTAGAGATCCTATAGTCTTTTGCAATTAAAAGATTGCAAAAAAATATTCGTACCATAAAACTCTTTATGCTCTCAAGTCAAGGAGAAGTCATATCAGACTGACAAAAGTTGCAGCTGAATTGCCAAAGGTAGATTTTATGCTAAATTGGAAAAGTCTCCTAATGTCGATGTTCTATTTACATTTTTTCCTATGACTAAGCCTTTAAAAAGACCCATCAATCCGAAGAGACTTTGCTTAACGATTTTAAAACCACTCATTTAAATCTTTTTTTTCCTTAAAGTAATGCTAAGTGAAATTTGTGAACAAGGAATAGCTGCGTCAAATAAGGAATAAGTTGCAATAATTGCAAAAATTTGTACCAACTTTGGATGTGGATCTTGGATGATGTGATGAGTGGTGGAATCTTTCATTAACAAAACGGAAAGGACAACATATCAATCGAACACTTTTTTTTAACGTTCTCTCTGTCTTATATTTTGAATTGTTGATAATGTCAACTGTCTTTTCATTTAAGAGACGATTTTTAAATTAATTTTGAACAAAATGGAACTTAAGTTCAGATATAATGGTCCTGTACCCTGTTAAAACTTAAAGTGGCTGATGCAATAGAAAAATGTCATTTTAAGCTTTAACAACCGAATGATTATATAAAAGTGTTCGGAGAAACTGAGCATAAGAACTTTTCAGTAACACATACTCTATATCATTTTATATTGTAAAAAGTTAAATTGTATTTTATTCAATTAGCAAACTATAACACCAACGACAAGAAATCCAAATACAACTGTATTTGTGTATTTTCTTCATTAAGACCATTTTATTGACTTTATTTATCTTGCGATGCGACATACATACATTCAAAGCGGCTTAATTAATGAAGACATCACGAACTGAAATTTATGTAGACAAACCAAATTTTTCGATCGTAAACAATTTTAAAGCAAATAAAAGCGAAGTAAATCTAGGTGACAAAAACCATGGGTTTAACTATTTATGAATTTATTGTTTACTAAACAAAAAAAATTATCAGAAAACACTTTTGAATCACATGAAAGGTATAATTACCTAATTTTAATTTAAAGAATTGTGCATATGACTATAATCTTTTCTTACTTCAAACGGACATACTAACGAATGTTTAAAAAAAACTAACTCACCTATCTTCAGATATAAAATAATTCCGATCATCGTAGGATATCATTTCTTTAAACTCTCCAACCGTAATGCCATACAAACGCTGGGCCAAACTATAAACATCCTCTGTGGTAACTTTGGGTTGAATATCAGAACCTGGTTGAAGAACATCCTCGGAAACTTTTTTCTTTCCATCCTCCGAAACAATGGCAAATGTTCCTTCACCTGTTGACTTATCACCCAGCTCGAACTTTGTATTGAGTGTATATGACTTTTTCGACAAAGCGTTAAGTTCCATTTCGATCAGTTGTATCTTTTCTACTGCGACACAACGATACTCTATCTTATTTTATCGGTAATAATATCAGACTGCCTGTAAAATGTGATCAGAAACAACTGCTGTAGATAACAACTCCCGCAACGAAATGATTCGTCGTCGAACATTTATTTTCCCTTTCGTTCAGTTTATTTCTTAATTTGGTTTTGGTGTATCTAATCTCCTTTGTTATGTTAGTATTTACCTTGGTAGTTTTTTTCTTTTATTTTTCTTTTGTATTAGTATTATCCATCAATTTGTACGATAAGATGATGTGATAAAAGATGTGCGGTATGAATTGAAACGTAAAATCTCAAGTCCACTAGTTCTTAGTAGAAATACAATTTTCAAAAATAAATTAATTGAAATGATTGTGCGGTTAGATAGCTACAAGTGTAGGTATAGATAGTAAATACAATTTGTCACACTTTAAGTAGCTTTAACTAATTGAATTTTAAGTGAAATGTTTTTATTAAGATGGAAATCTTGAAATAGGACAACAAGTAGTTGAGTAGGGTATTTGTGTTTGTGCTGTCAGACACTTTGATTGCAGTGTCTGACAAACACAATTAAGTGACAGGTTATTTTGGGAGTGTTATTTTGGCGAACTATGAATAATATCGAACTATATTTTCATTTCGAAAATTCTTTGGTTTTGCTGCCCGAAAATTCGCTGCTGACTGGTCTGTAGTTCAGTGCTTAAGGATGTGAGAAAGTCATGCATTCTAAAATGAGTGTAAATCAAAAGCCAATAATATAATAATAGATAATACAGTTCTGTTTCAGTTCAACTGGGGCGTACTTTTGTAATTTAACAAAGAAATATAAACGTAGAGAAGACTAGCGCAGTAAGCAAAATTGAATTATTCGAACTACATTTTTTGTTACACATATATGGTGTGACAAAAAGCTAGAGCGTGTAGGTTTGGTCAAGACAAGGACAAATTGTATTACATAAAACAAATTTAATTAAAATAAATAAAATAAACGAAAAATGAACAAAATTCATTAACAACAAAATAATTTCAAAATCACTTAGAGCAGTTTTTAAATAAATCGATTTTTATTTAATAATTAAAAAACAGTGTTCAAATAAAAAAATAATGTTTTTAAATTCCAAGTATTGAATTAAAAAAAAAACAAAAATTAAAAAAATAATTAAAATTCAAACTAAGCATTTTTTTTGAAAATGATAAAGTTTTCAAAAAAAAAATGTTTGGGTTAAAATCCCTCCAGCCGTTTACGAAAAAGCTTAGAAAGGTACCGTTGATAGCTTCGACAAATTTTTGTTTGTACCTACAATCACAAAAAAAAACTATTAGCCAAGAACCATCTCTAATTTCTTCAATAAAATCGTTTCGAGCAAAATAAGATTTTTCATAACCCCTATAATAGTAGAAAACATTATTTTTTGAGCTAAAAACATTTCTTTTTAAGGAATGAAAAGTTTGAACAAAATCGGTTAAGCCGCGAAAGCATTAGGTGCTGATACACATAAACTGACAAACAGACACTATGGGAAATTAACTTGACTATAGTTCTTTTAAAAAAGCATTTTAATATAAATAATATAATATAATAATATTTTAAAAAATACTTTTTTTTTAATTTGTTTGCAGTGGTGTCTTTCACTTTTAACTTGCGATTATAGGTACTATGTACTAAGGCAAGTAATGCATTCGTGCAAAAAAAAAAGTTTGAGATAACAATCAAACATGACATTACGATGATAGCGAAGACGAAAAAACTGGGTCTGGAAATTCTGTCTGCCTGTCTGTGTATATGTCAGTGTGTACGTATCAGCACCAACCGGCTTCACCGATTTACTTCAAATTCGGTAGATAGGGTTTTTAGACTTTTCCTTAGAGGAAAAATAAAAAAAAAATTTTGCTCAAAAAATTACGGTACCTGCCATATATAACGGTTTTGGAAAAGCTTAATTTTCTCGAAAACGACTCCAACGATTTTCTTGAAAAAAATTACTGATGGTTTTTGTCTAATTTCCTTTTGTTAAATCACACAAAAAAATTTGTAAAAAAACTTTTTTATAAAAAATATTAAGTATCTAAACATCGATTTATTTAAAAACCGCTCTAACGATTTTGGAATAATTTTTTCTGGAAACTTATATTAAGGCAAAAAAAATTTCTGCAAACTTTGATTTTGGCTTGAATCTTTGTAAACAAGAGTTTTAGCACTTTTGTGATTTATTTTCGTCGCAACTTGCCACAATAAGAAGGAAGTGCGACCCAGTCGTGCACCACAAGAGCAAGTTTGTGTGACCCAGTGGTGCACTTTATTTTATTTTTAAAAGCATATTAACAGTACCTGCCAAAGAACTATGTTTTCATAGTTATTATCTTTTAAATAACTCCATCCGATTTTGACGAAAATCGATATTTAAGTATCTTACTGCTAATTCAAAATTTGGGTACATGATCATTGCTTTAACTGCCCGATTCCTCACAATTTTCGCCACAAGAGAAAGTTCGTGCGACCCAGTCGTGCCCTTTATTGTATGTACTTTATGAATGATTAACTTAGTATAATTTCTATATATCAGAAAGTCCCTCCATTTATTTGGAACTATCAACACAAACGTACCTACAAAGGGATTGGGTGACAAAGCATTGAATTTGGTTCTTCATGACCTTTTTTTATTATAAAACTTAATTTTAATAAACTGAGTTAGAAAAAAGATAGAAAAGAAATATTCTTCTTTCACTTAAAAAACAAATTCCCCATGAAAACATTTCTTTCAGCAATTAAAAGATTTCTAAATATATCTATCATATGAAATAATCAAAGAAACACCACTGGATCGTTCGTATTTCTATAACCTAACAACCTCCATCTAAATTATATTCAAATCAAATAAAATAAATCCACCTTTTATTGTTCTTAAAAACGCAACCAAAAACAAAAAAAAAACTATCATAAATAAATACCTACATGCTATACCTAACCTTAAAAGTTATAAAAATGGTGAACGCAAATGCAAGAAAATCATAAAAAAAAACTATAAACATTAGGTAGGTACCTACGTTAGTTTTTTATTTAATTCGTATAGAAACCTAAGTAATTATTAAATTGATTTCACATTTCCTTACATCTCTGAATTCAGGTGAGTTACATCTACCTACCTTGAACATGAAAAAGATTTTTCAGATTTACCCAAAACCTATCGAGCATTAAGTTACCTATACGCTATACCGTATTTATCTTGGAAAACATCACCAAAAACAATTTACAGTGTCTAACCTAGGTATAGTCATTGAGAATATTGAGATTATTTTATTGATTAAAACAGTAAATTTCATAATAGCAACCGTTCCCGCACTAAAATCTAAGATCTAACAGTTCCCTCAGCCTCAACCAAAGCCTTTAAGGTTTCAGCAAAACAAACACAAAACGCTAGATACGGTTAGGGCAGCGGCAGCGGTCAGGCATGCGTCAATATCGACAAATCAACAAAAGTACAAAATCAATTTTGATATAGAAAAGTGACATTCGCTAGACGTACTAAATAATTAGAACAAAATTCGGACTCAAAATAAATAATGCACACAAATAAATTCTCTAACAACTGAAATAACTGAACAAAATTAAAGACCGGCGCAGACTATTTACGTTTTTTTCATTTAAATAAACACCACTCACCTTCTGTCGTCAAGTTGCCCTTATTCAATATTCATCCCAGATCCCAAATAGGTTCCGCTATCCGCTTCCATGTTGTTTTATTAGTTGTGAATTGTAAGATTGTGACTTGTCACAAACACAAGATTTTTATTTTTCAATAAAACAGTCACCGAGCTCTATTTATACCAGGCGCACATAATAAAGAAAAAGCTTATAAATATCTTACCGCCTTGTAGCCATCGTCACAGCGATTGTGAATTGTGAATGATAAGGTCGTCTTTGTTTACATTTATATTTAGAACAGTGGTGATTAATAAAAACTTATCAGTCACAAAATAAAAATAATTAACTTATGTATGTAAATGATGTAGTTTTATTAAATTAATGTTATAATTTTCTAATATAATTTTTTAAATAAAGATACATAATGTTATAAGAATATAATATGATAACAGGCAATAACCCTAAAAACTGGTATTGGAAAATATCAAAAATGCTTGGCATGCATTACCTATGCAACAACAGTTGAACATTGTCAACAATTGCTTTGAAGGTGTCAAGCTTTAATAGAAAATAATAAATTTCCGACTCAATAATAATTTTATTTTCAAAATTTAAAAATAAAATTGTGTTTTTGTGTTAGGTATTTATAGCTAATTACATAAACGAATACGTGAGGGATTGAATCAAAATATCCCTGCATTGAAGCCTGCTCGTCATAAGAGGCAACTGAAGGATAAATCATATCTAGACAATTAACATCAATGCAACAGCAGAATAACACCTTATAGGTTTTTTAAAGCGTGCTTGCTTGTCCTACGGAACTGGAAATCACTGGGGCGGCGAAGTAAAAGTGGAAATAATAAAAGTGGAATAATAACGTGCCAATAAAACAAGCAAACAGTTAACAATCGCTAAAAAGGTAAGGAACCTTCTTCCTTAGACATGAAACAATGGAATACAGCCAGGGAAGTATACAAACAGAAGTGAAAAAGTTGCGGTCCCATTCCAGATCATGACATGGTGGGAAAATAAGAACAAGTGTAAAATAGAGTAGGTCATCAAACTTTAGCAAAAAGTCAAAATACATAGTTTAAATAATTAAGTTTTAAAAAATCTCATTTTAATTCTCATTTTTAGTCATTTTTGTATGCTTCAAAAACAGGACTATTTTGATTTTCCCTATTTTTAGACATCAAAAGAAACACTTTTACAAATATTTTCGACATGTTACAAGCTTATGGTTCAAGTTTTATCGTTTTTTAATTTTAAGATTACTGGGCGAAAGAGAAAAGATAATTTTTGCTAATTTTGGAAACAATTTAAAAATAAATAAAAGCTGTAGAAATATTCTTGCTCCCAGTGTAGTTATAGGTCTTGTCGTCTTCCCTCAAAACAATGAAAGTACGCATGATCATGAACCCTTTCATCACAAACATATTTGTTTTTTTCTCATCTGCTAAAACCTTGATATATAACCAAAACCAAATACCAAAACCAACCACTTTGACTATACCTGTGTCTGTTCAACTTTTTTCCATGATTTATATTATGTGTGTACTGACGGACGATGTGTATTGAAGGCATCTAGAAGACAAGACTTTATTTAAATAATTCCATTTATTTATTGCTAAAGTCAAAGTGAGAGCCAAAACATAGTTAATTTAATTTTGTGCTTGCTCTTTCTCTCTATGCATTCAAAACCAATTTCATAAGAGAAATTCCATGCATTACCGAAATGCTTGAAATCCCAAATCCATACTTTTAGGCACGTCAGCGAAATTTATAACCAGGCAAACAGAAAAACAGCAACTTTATTACATTCGTTGATTCATTTATTATGGTATATGGAATAGCATGAAACACTCTTCGAGTTGGCGCCTTTCCAATATCTGGTAGGGGAAATACCTTTATACACTCTTGAAAAAATCAACCATCCAAATCCAACACAAACGTCTAATAAATTGTTTGTAATGGCATATTCCCAACTCACATGGCGCATCATGTATGGAGAACAAAATATTACCCTGCTTTTAACTCTGGGAGCCGCATATTTCGGAATCAGAATTCAAAATGTTTTTGATGATTCTTATTGGATGATGTTGTTGAATGATGACGATTGGATTGAATTCGATTGGGCGTAGCCACATTTTATTTTGCAATAACAAAGAATTTTGATTACAATCACAATTCACTATACAATTTGCTTCATTCGCATTGGTAGAGAGAGTGAAACCGAATTCGAAGAGCATGACATTCATTTGTAAGATATTCAGTTTCCATCCCATAATCCCCAACAAAACAATCTTTTGTATTTTACCTTTAATAAAACCGGACAGCCGTCGTCGTCGTCATTTTTTATTGAAATAAATCTGAATCCAAGCCATACGCTGTTTGACAGGCAATGTAGTGTAGTGTGGGTAATTGGTTGTAGCATGACAGCAGCTACAAGCAGGGAGCGTTGTTTGTAATTCCATACTGATATTTTAACTCTATTTTTACTGGGAGCACAGCGTCAATAAGAAGGCGAACACAGTCTTGACGTAATTCCGCGCTTTTTGAATTTGTTTTATTTGATGACGTTAGAAAAAGGGGACATGAATTAAGAGTTGCCGCAGTGTAGTTTATTTGGTGATACTTTTATAGTATTTATTATTTAAATAAACAGTGGGTCGTCTTCGTCGATACTAAGACTGAATAAAAATATGTTGTAGCAAATCGACTACAAAACATTTTGTATTTTGTATTTTTTTCTCCTTTTGTTAACATACATAATATAGTTGTAGTAATTTGATTAAAGTTATAAGTCAGTTTGTATATGTATCTGACATTTCTATATTTTTTGACAATTTGTCATACATTTGTTCTGTCAAAATAAGTGTTAATCCAATATAGTGGAAATTTTCTATTATTTTTTTTACAAATGATGGGTTTTTTATGGTATGCGTACCAGTTTTCAAGGAGTGTTTTCGTTGAGCACTCCATTTAGCACTTGCTCAGTGGAGTTTTCAGGTGTCATTATTAAGTAAACGACAATCAATCAAACTTGAGAATTTTATATTTTGTGTTGTGACTTGTGGGTGCAATGAAATCTGGACAGGGAGTTTATGAAAGAGATATGGTGCAACGCTGCAATATGCGCAGTGTTGATGAGTGTCTATTCTTCCTTTAATGAATCTATGTTTTACAATTTCGGTGCGTTCAGACCTCTGCATATCATTTTCAGGCCTCAATTTCATTTATAAACTCCGTAGTAAAGTCGTTTTAGTAATTTCATTTTCACAAAACATTGTGAAACGTCAAATTGAATTATGAGTTCAAGTGTCTGAAATGAGTTTTACGACTTTCGGAGAAGATTTCGGTTAAGAAAAAAATTAAATTCGAGTATTTATAAACTTTATTAAAAAAAAAATATTACATGTTTAAATGTAAACAATCAAATATGTCTTTGTATTTGAAGTGTAGTGCCAAAAGAATTCTTTCCTATCTTTCTTCTTCCGTGCATTTTATTTTCTGAAAATTTCCAAAATATTAATATTTAATAGTTAATTAAAATTTAAATAAAAAAATTTTCAAACGTTGCACTTTAGTATGCAACATTGGTCAGTCCAGGGAAAAAACGGTACAAGTCAACTTAAAATTATTTTGATTTCGAGAACAAATTATATGTCAACTTATATAAGGCGTTTTTCTTTTTTAGGTCAGAGCAAGATCAGAGCTCGCTCTATGACCTCAAAATTAATTGCGACCTAGCGTTCTGAGCAGAACAATCGATGTGACATTTCACAGAAGAAATATTGATAAGCAATATTGTTACATCGATTATGCATTGAAAAACAATTAAAATAGCGGAAGGCGCTATTTGTTTTGCCAGAAGATAAAAATAATTATTTTATAAATAATATTTTTAATCAAATTAATAAAAAAACAATTCACGCAAACAATTTTATTTATATTTTGACGTTGTGTGGGAGTAAGAACAAATGTCATTTAATGACACTTAAGTGCTCAAGTGTTTTTCAAAAACAAATCTGAACTCTTTGAGCATGTTCAGTTCAGAGAATGATAAGAGCATGCTCTGAGCACAAAACCAAAATTAATTTCAATTTCAATGCATTTAATACAATAGTGAATTAGGTATGTTACTTGTCATTTTTCCTTTGTAATCAAGCGTTCATCAGTTGAAATTTATCGTCACATTCTTCGTTTTTATCGGTGAACGTTTAATTTTCAATAGGTACCTACATAGTTTTTACATTTTATTTTTTGCTAGAGTAAAATATGTTTTCAAAAAGTAAATAAAACATCATACTACTCAAAATTAGCTATACAAAATGCCATCATTAGTTGAATTTTTGAAAAAAAAAACTTGTGCCGTTTTTCCCCTGGACTCGTCATATGTCAATATACCAATGACTTTGAAGCCATTTGATAAAATTATGGAACACTTATTGTTGTTATATTGTACTATTTGTACAATGTCAGTTTTTATTACTGACCATTCTGTTAATTTTCATTGAATGTGTTTGAACAACAACAACAACTTAAAGGCGCTACCACCAATTTTAAATGAATTTTTTATTTACTCGTTATTTTTTGCTATTTTTATTATTTATTATTCGTTTCTTTCTATCTTTGGCTGGAGATATGGCTATTTCAAGGATTGCCAATTTCTTTCATCAGTCTCCTTTTAGTGGCATTGAGCTTTAATCCAATTTTATTGTGAAAAATTTTTTCACATGCACCTCGTGAGATTCGAACACAGATTTTACTCAGTCTTCGAAGTCGTATGCACAACGCATTCCACCGCTTATGACCACTGATGACACAGGTCGAGATGTTGTGTTTGTTTGTTTTTTCAAACGCATTTGGAGCTTCAACATTTTTCTAAGCGCCTCTAAGTATGTTGTTTTGTTCCGCCTCCATTTTCTCCTAACCTTATTTGATAGACTACAATTTGTAGCACATATCAAAGGGGGAGAGGTTATGGAACACTCGCATTATAACATCACTTTGGTTCATACCTATTACTTTGCCGCTAACGTGCAAATCAAATCCATCCCGAATTCCAAATCGAATAATTTCCAATTACTTACAGCTACATAATAAATCTTTAATCTTTCATTCATTATATACATCATATAATTTGAACCTACATAACAATACCTTTTGAACTTTATTTTTCCAACAAGCCGCCTAAAAGAAACCCTGCTATGTTGTAACGATAATCTTTGGTTAATCTTAAAAGAAAATTAATCTTCTTTCTTAAAATGAAATCACCAAACAATTTCTTCTTAACCAGTCGAACAGACAAACATGCGCTGTTTATGAACATTGATATCGGATATGATATGCATGATATGATGTCAAAAGCCCAACTCACCCTTAAGTAAAAGTTGGATGTGGGTAATTCTTAATCCAAATTGTTGTGAGAAAAAATATTTAGTTTATTGATAAATATATACCCAAAGAAAAATTCGAACAAAAGCCGGCTTTATTGTATTTATGAATTGAGGAAGTTGACTACTTCAAAGTGAATTATAATTTAATACAAGTATAATATGTGTAACAATAATATAGATTCTTTAAATGACTTCATAGATACTTTATGTATGATGTCATGTTAATTTAGATAAAAAAGAAAACATAAAATACAATAATATTTTGGATTTGATTAGTTCAAACCACCATGTGGTTCTGTTGGAAAGAATTAATTGTTGTGTTGTATTATGTATGAAGCGAAAACCGCGCATGTACTTGTGGAAAGCCATTCTGAAAATTCATTCAGTCTCTTAAGTGAAGGGAGTTTTCTCTGATAAAAAAAGAGTTGCCATTCGTATTGAATGCAGTTTTTTTTAAAGACTAAAATAATAATAAAAAAAATAAATTAAAATATATAAAATATTGTATCGAAAACAGTGCAAAGAAATTTTCAGCTGAAATATTTTAAGAACCGCATCATTCTGTAGATCTGCATTTTTCTTTATAGAGCATTTGTATTATTTTCTTATAAATTTCAATTGGCTCTACAATAAGAGCTTTTGTTCGGGCTTTATAGAGCAACAGGAAAATGACAACACGAGCTTCTTAAATTGATTTTTCTTTTCAAAGTTCGCAGCAAAAAGCATCAATCAAGTGTCATTTTAACGATTTGCTTCGTTCACTCTTTTACTTCCAAAACAGATGTCAATAAGACAATATCAGTGTTTTTTTTTTTTGGGAAAACTATCTCAGAAACTAGGAAATATGTATCCCATTGTTGAGGACTCTTGATGAAAGCAGAAGTTCGGTATTAATATTTATTGCAATTTTCTTGATTTATTGGAAAAATTAAGTCAAAATCTGAGTCAAAAATTGAATTCACTGAACTGTTTCTTGTCAAAAGTAAATTATTTTTGACGTTTGTGGAATATGCAAAGCGAACTGTCATGGAAAAGCAATACAGTTTGTTTGACAGATAGGTTTTGGCAGAATGTGACGAGGATAGAAATACCATAAGCAAAACATAACTATCTATTCTACTAACGGTTCACTTCAAACACCTGTGATATCGCTAACAAAAACTAAATGGCCATCATACGACAAAAAATGAAAGAATGCAATTATTCAACCAGTAACATACTGAAAATGAGTATCGACGTCAATAGTTATCACACCATAAAAAAAAACTATGTCTAACTGAAAAAGAATCCAACAATAAGTATGAACATGAGAAGACCATTGCCCTGGTCTCTATGCCACCTAAAAAAAACTCTGGGAAGCCACTTCGCTAAAAGAGGCTTTTCGGAAAGCAGTCCAATACTCATCCAAAAGGCCAATGTAAGTATACAGAATAAAAATAATAAATGAAAAAGTAGATACTAGTTTGTACTTTTGAAATGTTATACAATATGTTACTATGTTTTTCGTAGGGGGGGATGCTCAAATATATCCCACTCCAACTATCGATTTTTCAAGAAGTCGTTGATGTTTTTGATTCTTAGACTCAAACTAACTAATTTGGCAGGCCTTAAAGTTAAATAAAAATATACCATTCATACAGCTTGTGAATGTTTTTCCTAAATGCATTAAAAAAGCTATTACTGAAAATCTATCGAAAAAACGGTTGACGTGCGTAAATAAACCTGTCGAGAACTCTATAAAAGTCAATGTTATGGAAGTTATAAGTTCGAAGTATTTTACATTCAACTGATGAACTCATGTCTCAGCTTTTCAATATTGTAATGAAAATGATTCCAACAGCACATTTCTTGCGAGCCGTCATCCGTTAAAACAAAAAAGAAATAATTAAAAGACAATGTAAAAATTAATAAAAAAAAAACAAAACCAAAAATTACCAATCGGGAACCAGAAACATTTTATAAATAAATTAATTTCTTTAAGTTTAAAAAAACTCTTCTTTGTTTCTTTTCTTTCGGATTCACATTCCGTTCTTTTGTGATTCTTTTAATTTTTTGGGAACGAGCCTAATTTCGGATTTATGCAACAATATAACAAACCTTTATTACATTGATAAAACTGTCAATTGCAAGCTATATTGACTTTCTTATAGAGAACATGTATATTATCTTCGAATATGAAATTTTATAGAAGCTTTCGTTTTCATATTTTATTTAACTTACTCTGGCAGGCTTTACAGCAGCCTTGTTAAAGCAGATTATCTCACCCTTCCATACAGCTTGTTAGTTTTTTCTTACACAAGTGCTTAAAAGAAGCTATTGTTTAAAAAAAAATTCGTATTTTGGCGGGAAAATTTAGCAACTGGAGCCAGTAAATCCATGCATGGTTGAGTTCCAACATAGGAACTTAAAGCTAACTTATGTCTTTATGGAAGTTAAAAAATAACATGCAATCAAATTTGAAAAACTTTATCTTTCATTCTTGACCTAAGCGTTTTGTCTAACGAAAAAAATGTTTTAATTTAATATAATGGCAACCCAGTTTTTTCAGAAAGAGAATATCCAATATCAAAAGCATCTTTGACGAGTAAAATTTACAAAATACAAAGTTGTTTATATATATAAGTATAAAGGTTAGGTATCCAACCCTCCTCATCTTCACACTCTTATAGAGCTTATATACTAGTAACTAATGACGTATTCTGTTTCTCTTAAATTTATCCTACTCAAATGAATTTATTGGAAATAAGACTTTTCAGATTTTCGCCACAACTAAACTTAATTTAAGGCTAAGGTTTAGTTTTCTAGAGACCGTTTTCATACCAAGTTGATTTATTTAGTGCCGTTCATTTATTTAAATGGTTTAATTTCTTAGAACCGGTATCATATTGATATTAATTATTTAAAATAACAAAAAAGAATCTTTTTGTTGCATTTATGGTGGTATAAGTACTGTAAATACAATGAAAATATCGGAAGTGTCAACGACTTTCAATTCCCAAATTTCTCTGCTAAACAAGTTTTTCGTGCAAAAGTGAATCGCGAAACTCTGTCGAATTTATATTGCTCGCATTTGCAAAGTGAATTGGTTTTTTTTTTCGGGGTTTTTGGCGCAAATGTAGTGCTTAAGTGCCAACAAGACTGTACGTACACATTATTGCATCAGAAAGAAAAAAAAGAACGTTTTTTGTAAAACCTAATTAAAGAAGCACCTCACTTTTTGAGCAAATTTTTATTTTGTTGTAAGAAAACCCAATCAATCAATCAAAAAGAGTGTTTAGTGCTATCGAATTTAAAAACGTGTACAAAGTTTAATGCCTCGTCAAGTAGGTAACAACGTGGAGACAGTTCCTTTGTCGGCTGCCCCTTCAAATGGTTCTACTGTGAAGAAGGAATCCCTTGCTAGTGCGGACGATGACGAAGGCACTGATAAGATAGTATTAAAACGCAAGTTGACCTTGATTAATGGAGTGGCTATCATTGTCGGAACGATTATTGGTTCCGGGATTTTTATATCACCTACAGGAGTCTTCTTCTATACTGAGTGAGTTTATGTGTTTTGTTTTTTTTTTTGTGTAGAAAAGTGGGAGGTCAAGAGGGTTTTAAATGTTAATGATATTAGTCTGCTGGGGGATTGTTGCCACAAATAAACTTAAGAAGTCTTTTGTTTGAAATGTAATGTGATTGCAATGTAAGCTGATACAACAGGTAGGTGTATTGTATCATCCGTGTTCGGTCGGTGCAATTACACTAATGGAAAATGGAATGTTATGCTTAGCTTGCAGTTTATACCTATACCTATACCTTTTGTAAACTAATAAGTTTGTTATCTGAACCAAGTCATTATCAGAATGCAAGCATGTAGGTAAGTTATGGATCCGTTTTTGCCACGGGTAAATGAACTCCACTAAATTAATTTGAATTTGTTTGAAATTTTCGGACTATAGGTATGTATGTATGTATAGGAATAATAATTTGCGGATTTATATACGGGTACCTATATAGAACAAGGTGGAATTTTATTCATTCAAAAATAACTGCTTATACGGGTAGATAGTAGATATAATTATAGGTATAAAACATAGGAAAACTAAAAAATATCGTTAAAAGCACAGTGTCTTATAAATATTGTTTTGGCAGTAATAAATCTTTATTGCTATAGTCTGAGCGCTGAGTATCGAATTTCGTTCGATTTTTCCTGTAGCTATTTATTATTTTAATTATTATTAGGTATGTAGGTACAATAAAATACCAACAAAAAACAAACCATAAAAACAAGCCATTTTACTTTATAAATATAGGTATACATAATATAGTTTGACTAGACGAAGTGGTCAGAGATATTGATATTTTAAGCTTACCTAATGTTTAACCGCAATTGTTGATCTAAATCTAAAATATTACATATTATTCGATATTTTTAAACTTTGAGATGAACCTTATTAAAGTTTAATTAATCATGACATAAGGTAGCGGTTTACTTAGGAAGCTTAACTTAAAACAATTTAATTTAAACAATTTAAAACAATTTACTGCAACGTCAAAGGGAAAAGAGGGTGTCTGGAATTTTGTATGTGTCATGACTGTGTCGATAGCTGTATTTTAAACGACCCCCAAAGGTTCTAAAAAATAAAATATATACTGAGAGAAATAATTTATGTTTATGAGTTTGCAATCAACGAATATTTTAAGAAGCAATAGAAAAACAGTTGATTTTAAGTTATTTCAATCCTTGTAAATGTAAAACATTTCTAATACCATGTTCCCGCCGGCGCGATATGATTTAGCTACATCCACTTGATTAAGCTAAATCATGTAATTAATTATGTGATTTACCATTTGTTTTCCTGATTAATATTTACGTGATTTATAGGTTTCACAGTCTCTGAGAAAGTTTCAAGTAAACTACTCAGCAGTTAAATTCGTTGTTTCCTGTGTATTGATTTGTTGTTTTCTGTCAAAAGAAGTTCTGAATAGCTTAATTGAAACTTACTTATAGATATTGTAAAACAAGCCCCTGTCATCGCAAATTTTTATAAACATACCTGATTTATAATTCAGCACTTTATTCAGCTATATTTTCTTGTCGACAATGCAGACAATTAAATGTTCCAATAATTTTTGACTTCATTGGTGGAGTTAAATTGTATCCAAAGCATTTCGAATATTTCCATTAATTTAATGCTGATAATTTTTTTGTCACTTTTATATTAATAAAATTGAAAGTTTGAAATGAAATGTCAAGATTGACATAGTCAAACTAAAACACGAAATATAATTCGGTGGGGCCGAATTTCGTGATTTATAAATCATTTGACTAAATCAAACGTTGGGAACATAGATGTAAAGAAGTTGACTCAAAAGTAATTCGAGAGCTGCAAAGGTATTTTAAAAGAACGTATTCGTTTGAATATTAATTTAGTCCAGTTTATTGTGGTAAACGAACGTTTCTCCCATAACCAATCTCAGCAAATGAGCAAATGAATGAATCATTTGAAAGTTTGTTTTTTAATTGTAGTTTACTGGCAAAAGTTTTACGTTTGGACGTATCATAAACATTTACTTCAAATGCTCATATAGGTAATATATACAAAGGAAATTCTTTTATAGCGAACGAATGCAACGTTAGTGAGAGAAGTTTTCTTATTAGCAAAGAAAATTCTTTTGTTGGAATCGAATGCATCGGTCGCAGTAACAGTATAGACTGTAGTTCGAATTCCAGCCGTAGCTCTTTTTTTGTATTATTATTTAATCGAACTGCAAGCAAGCAAAGTTAAAGATTACTAAAAACTGTATTTCTAGGGTAAACTGAAACTCGAGTTTAACTAACCCTGATGGGATGATCTAGCACTGAAAACTGGGCCTTAATGTCAACAAACCAAAATTAAATTTTTCATTTTTGTTGTACAATAATTCAAGTTATACAAAGACAAAAAAATAGAAGAAAACAAAAATTGTGTTGTTTTCCGTTCAACCAGACCAAAGATTAAGAAAATAAAACGATGTTTGTTTTTTTTTTTTTCTCTCAAAGAAGATAATTATAATTCAAGATAAAAGTGATTCCAATAATTTATTGTTATTGTTATTACAATTTTTTCAGTTCCCACACTAAAAAAAAAAACCTATCTTTGTAATTAATAACACAGAATTGTTATGAAATAGATAAATATTAATTAGCATTTAATTTTATTGCAAATAAAAGTCACTAAACTCTGTTCGCCTCATTTCTAATCAGGCTCCTGAAAGATTGAAAACGTCAAAAATATCGATAACTTCTGTATAGATCAAGTCCCAATGTCCCATCTCAGGGAATATTAAGTATCGAGTCTCGTTGAAACAAAATTGGGTTTACATCTCTCGAGTCGCGTCTGTTTGTTATGTCACTTTAAAGAAATACATTTGTGCAAGAGATCGTGGATTGTCGGTTTTTTTTTATCAGTCCCCTGGTAAGTGCTTACATAATATTGCTATATAAGTAGTCATATTTGTAATAATTATACTATAGGCTAAGTAAAACCATAATAAATAATAGTTAAACGTTTTTACGTTTTTTTGGTTGACAAAATGTAAGAAAAACTCAGTCTCCTTGGCTCAGTCCCCTCGCAATTTCATGACAAAAGGGACTAAAATTCTATTCAGAGGTCTGAGAAATTTTCAGAAGATAATGTATTTCAACGGGTTTTATCGAGGGTTTTGCTCTGCAATGTTTAATGATGTTTAAAAGTCATATTTTGATTTAAGATACTCATAATTTATAAGATATAAATGCTTTTTTATCAGTCCCCTGGTAACAATATCTCAGTCCCCTGACCAACTTTTTTTCTAAAATTTGCCATAAAATTGTTATTTATAATTTTTTTTTACTGGTCGCTTTCAATAATGTAAGAGAACATTCTAACATACAACTAGAACTAATTTGTACGACTTAAAGCTTCCAAACAAAATTTGACGAAATTATGAGTATTTTATTCCACTTTTTGTAGAATCACTTATACAGGGTGATTGGTATAAGATGCACCAAAAAGCTTGAGCTTGTAGGTGGGGTTAAGACAAGAAAAAAAATCGTACGGGAGGGGGGTTCTATTTCCCCCCGTTTAGGAGGGAGGGGCAATTTTCTAAAAAAATTGACTTAAATCAGAAACAAAATTATTCAAAAACAACGGTGAATGATACAAAACGCTGTTATATTTTTTTGGAAAGCTAGAAAACTACTCTTTTATTTTATTTTTAAATTACGTTGTTTAAGTGAACAGTTTTAAACAAATTAATTTTCAAACTCAAAATTTTGAAGAAAAAAATTTAAAAAAAAATTTTTAAACTAATTTTTTTAAAATTCAATTTATTCAATTTAATTTTTATTGAACATTATATATACAATTTGGCTTACATCTACTTACGATACTATGATGTTTTTTTTTTACATTATTGTTCGCACATAAGGGGCCTAACCTTAAACACTGACTTAAGTTTAACAAAATACATAATACATATACTAGTGATAAATAAATTTGATTTAAGAAGTCGGTTGACTTAATCGTCCTCAGGGTGTTCCTTCCCGGTTGTCATTTTGATTTAGGTGTTGGGGGGGGGGGGGGTACGGCGCTTAGCCGCGGTAGTGCACCGACCTTGTGTCAGCGTAGAACGAGATTGCGTTCCTGTTGTCGTTGTCCGTAAAAAAGTTCTCGTCCATGGTTTCCATAACGCTGAGATACCTTGGCTCAGGATGTCGATGTTCGATGGCAATCTTTCTCATTAGCTGATTCGGGTGGTTGATTATGTTACCAACTAGCTTCTTTGTCGACATCACTAGATATTTGTCCAGCGGAATTATTTTTGCTTCTTTATATAGGAGTTCGTTTCTGTAGTGCCTCTGTCTCTGCCGGTCAAAGAAAAGTCCAGTGCATATTCTTAAAATCTTCCTTTCAAATACTTGGAGTTCACTCATGGCTGTCTTCGAAATTGTAAACCAGGCTGGAAACGAGTAGCTGATGATGGGTCGCAGAAGTTGCTTGTATAGAAGCATCTTCGTCTCTTGGCTTAGTCCGGTTCTTTTTTTCATTAATGGGTGCAGACGATGGAAGGCCCAGCTGGCTTTCTTGAGGACATTCCTTGAGTGCGGGTTGAACCTGAGCAGCTCATTGAAATGGATCCCCAAGTATTTTACACTCGGTTTGACTGGTATGGTTGATCCGTCAGGAAGTTTCAGAACCAGTTTTCTTATATTGGCTACTGTGCAGCTGGCTCTTCTCATTGAAGGTCTTCTGAAGCATATAAGTTCCGATTTTGTGGCATTGATCCGAATCCCCCACTTCTTGTAAAATTGGCAGAGTCTATGGATGTGAGCCTCTACTTTCCGGACTGCTATAAGCGGTGAATTTGAGGCAGCGTAAGTTAGCGAATCATCAGCATAGAGAATATTATCGCATTCAGTTGGAGCGGGTTGATCTGATGTCATCAAGCTATAGAGGAAGGGGCCTAGTTTTGATCCTTGGGCGACTCCGGCTCTGATGTTCTTCAAGTTCGATTTTCGCTTGCCTATTTGGACGAAGAATTTTCTGAAAGAAAGAAAAGAAAAAAGAATTTTTATTAGTGGCGGAGGTAAGTTCAATAGATAGAGTTTATGAATAAGCGCTTCTATCCAAACGCTGTCAAATGCTTTCTCGACATCCAGAAAGCACCCGACGGTGACTTGATTCTTGTTGAGGGCTGTGGTGATATCGTGTTGAAACTTTAACAGCGGATGCAGCGTTGAGTGTTTTTCTCGAAATCCAAACTGTATATCGGGGACGATTGAGTGTTCACTGCAAAATCTTTTAAGTCTCCGGAGAATAACTTCTTCCAAAATTTTGCTGATGCTATTGAGAAGCGATATCGGCCTGTAGTTGGACACTTGGTTGGATGCACCTTTCTTCGGAATTGCCACGATCTTAGCTGTTTTCCACCTCTGGGGGAAGTAACAGTTGTTGACACAGTTGTTGAGAATGATTGTGAGGAGGATCATTGCTGCATTTGGTAGCCTTTTCAGCACAAAGTTGGAGACTCCATCTGGTCCAGCTGATTTCTTTGGTTTAGAATTACCGATGATCTCAGCAACCTCCTCCAGACAGCACAGGTGTGGACTCTCGATCGGATTACTTGCTGAATTGGTTTCACTGAAATGGATAACTTCTGGATTCGGCAGTAGAGTCCGGTGAATGGATGACTCAACTTCACGTAGAAACACCGGGTCGTCGGGTGGGTTTGGATTGAAGTTTTCTTCAAAGTAATTAGCAAACGCTTCCGTTTTGTCCTGGGTTGAGGTTGCTTCACTGTTATCATTGCAGATGATTGTTTCCGGAATATGTGGCTGTTTTCCAATAATCCTGTTGATGTTTTTGAAGGCATCAGGCCCTGGCTTGATTGCTTGCAGTCTCTTCTGGTACTGGATGTTATTTTGGTGTTTAATGCAGTTCCGGAACATGATGTTTACCTGCTGAAGTTCACACAAAACTGTTCGGTAGTTGCTGCTTGTTGTGTTGAGTTCACTTTGATGAATCCTTTGTAACCGTTTCCTCAGTCGCTGTCTGTGAGCATAGAGATTCTGCACGTACTGAGGAAGGTGTTGGTACC
Source organism: Baccha elongata (assembly GCA_951217065.1). NCBI lineage: Eukaryota > Metazoa > Arthropoda > Insecta > Diptera > Syrphidae > Baccha > Baccha elongata. The sequence goes on from OX578272.1 coordinate 251,457,220, forward strand.
TATCCCTTGATGTTCTAGGCCGCTTTTGATTGTCCAGTGCACCAGATACAGCATTTTCCAAGTTATCTATAGCTGCGTCGATTTGACTATCCAGCAGATTCCTGTTTGAAGGTGGGAGAGTTATATTTTCTTCAATGTCCCTCTGAAGTCTTTCAATATTTAGCCGTCTGTAATTTATATAGTTCTCAGGTACTTCTATTGCTAGAGCTATAGGTTGGTCAAGGTTAATTGACAGTTGGACGGCTTCATGGTCCGAGTCACTATGTACTATTGAGCAGCTGTAATTTCTTAACTCTGGAAGAATATGTACCAGGTTGGATGAGGCCAGGAAGAAGTCCAGCGTCGATGGTGTTCTGGGAAAGGTTGGTTTAGGTTGTGATATAACCACCAGTGAATGTTCTTCACTGTTTTGTTCCATCCAGTCAATAATAGCTCTGCCTTCGCAATTTGTTACCGTGTCCAACCATAGGTGATGTCTTGCATTGAAATCACCGCCAATGATTCCGTAGGTGCCTCGCTTTAGAAGCCCGTTAAGGATATTCAGGTCACTTTTGATGTTCCTTGCAGTGGATGCGCATTGAAAGTAGACGCTGATGACTGTAAGGGTTTCATCTCTACCTAGGGTCATCTTGATGGCTGTGGCTTCGCTGGTTTTCAGTCCTTTTATAATGACCTCGCTTGTGTTGGGAGAGAATTTTCCTTTGACGTAAATTGCCGTTCCTCTTCTTCGTTCTTCGGTTTTATCTTGTCGGTAGGTTTTATATCCCGCGATGTTGATATTATTACGCTTTGTCACGTTCGTCTCACTGATAAGGGCGATGTCCGGTATGTTGTTCTTCATGAACAAGTTGAATGACGTCCTCTTCTCCAGGCTGTATAATGAATTTACATTATACGTCAGAGTGCGGAGCTTCTTTACATACATAATTCAAAAATGAAGGTGGCCAATGCCATTGACTTTTCCTTTTCGCTCAGTTGACTGTAGTGTTTTGGAACGGCACTTCGAGCTTTCTCCATAACTGACAGAAGATTAGACCCAAAGATACGCTGAACTTCGTTGTTGAGGTTCATTGACGGGGAAGCTGATGTATGTTTGGCTGGTTTGCTTGGCACTGTCTTTGTTAGATTGTTTGGTTGCTGTTGGCTTGGAACTGTAACTGGTTTGGTGGCCGTATTTTGCTTGGCCATTGCTGCGTAGCTGACGTTTGGGTGTGTAACCAGGCATGCCGACTTTGCGACAAACTCCTTGTGCGCTTTTTTCTCAGCTATCGCCTTGTTCCTCTCAGTAAGTCGAGCGAATTTTTTAAAAATTTTATGTAATTAACTACTATTTTTTTTTTTTCAAAATTCAATGCTCTTATTAATTTTTAGTCAAAAACAGAAAACCGGATGCCAAAATGTATCTTAGTTTTTGAGAAATTAAAAAAAATTAAAAGTAAAACTAGCAAGTTAAGTAAAAAGTTAATTCGTTTTTTTTATTATTTGATTAAAATCGGATGGTATGTAATAAAAAATAAGAAAGCGATAATTCCCTAATTAATAATTGACCTGAGCAGGTCAAATTTGGGAAAACCAAAAAAAAGGTGTTTTTCTTGGAAAAAATACTTCTAGTTTTTCTTAATTTCTCAAAAACTAAGATACATTTTGGCATCCCGTTTACTGTTTTTGACTAAAAATTAATAAGAGCATTGAATTTTGAAAATAAAAATAATAGTTAATAACATAAAATTTTGAAAAAAATTAGTTTAAAATTTTTTTTTTAAATTTTTTTTTCAAAATTTTGAGTTTGAAAATTAATTTTTTTAAAACTGTTCACTCAAACAACTTAATTTAAAAATAAAATAAGAGAGTAGTTTTCTGGCTTTGCAAAAAGATATAACAAGTCTTTGTATCATTCACCGTTGTTTTTAAATAATTTTTTTTTTGATTTAAGTCAATTTTTTAGAAAATTGCCCCTCTCGCCTAAACGGGGGGAAATAGACCCCCCCTCCCGTACGATTTTTTTCTTGTCTTAACCCCACCTACACGCTCAAGCTTTTTGGTGCATCTTATACCAATCACCCTGTATACGACCGTTATTAAGATTTTTATTTTAATAAAAGTATTTTTATGTTTGGATCTGTGGTTTACTTCTCTGAGCAAACCCATGCTTTTTTAGAAAAACATTAATAATAAATGTGATGTATTAAATAAATAAAGGTCGATACGGTTTTTTTCTTGTTGTCTGATAGCGGTGTCAGAGAATGTGAGCGAATTTTCAAAGTTCGCTAAAATTATTAGAAAGTACGCATTTCCTTTAGTGTGTTCCACTAAACAAAATTTACTCGCGCGAACTTTAAGACATCACCATCATTGAAAATCACTAATATAAAATTTTATAAAAATGTTCTTATTGTAATTAATTGATGGTACTCCATACCAAGCCAGTTAAACAAAATTAAACAAAGCTTTCGACCTCTTTTGGTTATAGGCCGAAAGCTATAACTTTTATTATTATTATTTTCTAAAAAAAAGCCTACAAAAGAGGATCAAAGCTTAAAAAATAAATTTGTTTAGTTTTTCAACTGAGTACTATCAATCAATTATAATAAGAAAATTTCAACAAAGCGATTTTTCTATAATTTATCAGTATTTTCCAAAAGTTGTTTTTTTAGAAAATACTTTTTTTATTTGAAATATTTTTAAATTGCTTCCAGTATTTATCAAACTAAGCAGTGCTTTAAGAATATAAAATTTCGTCAAAATCGATGGAGTCGTTTAAAAGATAATTTCTATCAAAAAAGTACTGGTCTGTGGCAGGTACCGTTAATAAGCTTCTTCGGAAAAAAAAATACTTTATTTTGTCTTCTCTATCATCGTATTTACGATTGCATAACTTTCCTCATAGTTATAGTACGTATACCTATAATCGCAAGTAAAAAGTAAGCTAATTTTAGGAACCTAATAATTTTTAACATAAAAATAAAATTTTATTCAACCCGTTTTCAAGTTTTCAAAATATTGAGTTAAAAAAAAAAAATGTTGAAATTGACTTTAATTAATTTAAGAAAAAAAGTTTTTAAAAATAAAGTACGACAATATCATTTGGCTATTTAGGTCTAAAAATAGAACTCGATTGATCGATTGTTATCTGATTTTTTTTTGCACAATGATTTTTTACACTATTTTATACCAATAAAATTTTTCATTTATAAGCAGTTTTCGAGCTTTTCTATTAAAATTTTATAACTCATGGTTCATTGTTGACCCAAACTCGCCTTTCTGATACCCTCGAAATTTTTGTTTGTCCTAACCGATGAATGCTTTTAAATAGATGTTGGAATTTCCAACATTCCCACAGCATCTATTTAAAAGCATTCACGGTTACAACAAACGAAAATATCTTGGGTATCAGAAAGGCGAGTTCGGGTCAACAATGAGTGACAAGCATTTTATAGAAACTCGTATAGAAAAGCTCGAAAACTGCTTATAACGATTTTAATAAAATGTTCTGAAGGTTATTTTGAGTAATTCTTTATACCTGTAGGACGGTTGTACCTTTTTTTGTAAACGTTAAACTTATTTTGACATTATTTGAAATTTAAACAAGAAGTTTTGGTACTTTTTTTTTACATTTTTCAAGAAAGTTTTTTTTTTTAAATATTTTCTAGATTTTAAAAATACAAGATTAGTTATATGAGCGAATTCATGGAAATCAGTGGTGGATTTTATTTCTATTGTTAGATAAGACAATAGAAATACTAGAAGTGACAATGATTTAATTTATTTCAGCTATTTGAAATATAGTTAATTTTATTTTATTCTCTTCAATTTTTAAGGTCAGTTGGAACCTCACTTGTCGTATGGGCACTATGCGGAATACTCTCGACTATCGGTGCATTATGTTACGCTGAATTGGGTACGAGCATAACGAGATCCGGTGGTGACTATGCCTACTTGTTAGTGGCCTTCGGTCCATTGGTTGGATTTTTACGTCTATGGATTGCGCTACTGATCATTCGACCTACTACACAGGTAAGTTTTATTATTCTAATATACCTACAGTGTGGAAGAAAGGTTTGGGTATAAATTTGGCAGTAAAAATTATTCTGTATTCTTCAAAAATGTATCGCTCCATTGCTTGTAATCTAATTCTCTAACATTAATTAATGTTAAAGCATACTGACGTTTGACGTCATTAAGATGATTCATATTATGGCTTATTATTATATTATGAGTATTATGACATTAATTTTGTCCCAATGATAAGCTATTAAATGGAAAAAACTATTTTAATAAATTAATTAATTATTTGTCTAGACTATTGTGGCACTGACGTTTGCTCAATATGCTGGAAAACCATTTTTCGAAGACTGTTCTCCCCCTGAATCGGCAGTGAAAATATTAGCAGCTATTTGTTTATGTAAGTTTTTAACAATACCATAATTGCACACACAATAACTCAAGATCATTGATCTAGAACAAAACAAATCACTCATTCGAATGCACAATGATGCATCGCACATTAATTTAACAATGCGATGCAGCATTGTGTTAAAATGCGTCTACCATTGATCAGATTTATTTTTAACATTCAAATACATTTTATTCGATTTATTTATATAAAAAAAAAACTTGTCATTTGTTAGGCTTCCTAACAGCAATAAATTGCCTCTCAGTGAAGTGGTCAATGAAAATTCAAGATGTTTTCACGGCTGGAAAACTTATCGCTCTAGTGATGATTATTTTGGCGGGACTGTATTCAATGGCAATGGGGAAAATGGAAAATTTTCAAAACTTATGGGATGGACAGTATGGTGCTGCGAATATAGGATTTGCTTTCTATTCGGGATTATTTGCATTTGGCGGTTGGAATTATTTAAATTTTGTAACAGAAGAATTACAAGATCCATACACGTAAGTAAATTAATATTCAATCTTTATGTGCACTCTTGGCTGTAACTTTAATTTATACGATTTCATGGTCTATTTATTTTAAAACTTTTTTGCATTTCTTAATTTAAAACTATGTTGCAAACTTGTATAGTATGATGTTTTTTTCTCTTTTCAAACTCTGTCATAATCTAGACATTTTGGTCGATGGAAGGGTTTGTTATTGCTCTACAGGAGATCCTTATCCTTATCTCCGAAAATTCCGACAACTTTAAGTTATCTGTGACTGTGGTGCGCTTTTTGCAGCTCAGCTGGAACTTTCGAATTGATGTCTACAATTTCTCAAAAATAGAATAAAATATAGATATCTACAATTTAATTTTCAGTGTAGAAATACAACGTTATTATGCCTTTGAGTTCATTTGTAAATTTTGATTCTATTTGAATAACAGGGTCATTGTTCGCAAAAACACTTTGAAATTCAATGTTGATACAAATGTTTTAAATGGAAGAATTTAATGCGCTTGTATTTTTAATCGAACTTAATATTAAAATATTAAAATTCGTGAAAATCAGTCCATTCGCTAAGAAGAAAATCGGTATCAAAAAAGTACCGTTCTATGGCAGGTACAGTTAATAAACTGATTTTAAAACAAAATTCAGATGATGAACATAAGTATTGGCAAAAAATCACTCATATAAAATTTAATCAAAACCGATCGTATTTTTTTCGAGAAAAATGGAATTATCGGTTCCGCTTATATGGCAGGTACCGTTATTTTAATACCTATGTCAAAAATGAAAAAAAACACGTACAGGGATATTTCTCAAAGAATTTACCAAATTTTAAGAAAATCGGCCTAACCGTTTAGGTTCCAGGTGTCGATACATACATACAGACAGACTGAATTTTCGGACCCACATTTTCGACTTCTCTATCATTGTATTGTCATGTTTGATTGTTATCTTAAACTTTTTTTTTTTGTACGAATGCATAGGATTGCCTTTTGTACCTATAATCGCAAGTAAACAAAATTTTTGTTTGCTAAACTTCTTGTTCTAAAGCGGCCAATTTACAATACTCTTGTGCAAGCACCGGTATCAGACACGGTGTCTGTAAAATCAAAATCTTTTGATATTTGCTGTAGGTTTTCGATCGGTGTGATGTGTATGGGCATGCTGACACACAATTGCGTGCACAAGTGTACTGTGTATTGGCCGTTTACCTCTTTCCCAAATTTTTTAACACAAAATTGTGAATGCAAAAGTTTTAAAGAATCAAATTCTCTTTAAGAATATATAAGTATGCAGTATGCTACAAATGTGTCCAACTGGTGAAAAGATACAGCAATTTATAGTGTTACTTTTTCTTCTTCTTCTTTTCCGACGATATTATGATCTCGAGTGGGATCACAACTTTCCCACTTCACCGCTTCTCTACTGATCTGCTTGTTGGGTTCGTCGGGTTGACCTCAGAAAGTGTCGGCAAGCTTCCCGGTTATGGATTGTTCCATGTCTGAGGCCAACTGAATGCTGGTGTCGTTGCATTTGTTTTCTCCAGGAGTTCTTGGGCCTGCCTCTTTTACGCAATTGTACTGGAACGTTGTATGATAATTTATAGTGTTACCATTGTATATACATTTCTATAGTATTTTCATGCTGAATAATCACCGCCTAGCCATCTTGAGAAACGTGTGATAAACACATTTTTAGGTTCGTGCATTTAATAGTTGTCTATTCTGCAACCCTGACAACAGTCGTAAACATATATAATTTTTGTTTTGTTTACGACTCTTGTCAAGGAAATATAAATTTTAGAGCCAATAAAATACATTATATATTATTAATTTGTTTCGTAGATGACTATTGTTAGGATAACAGAATAGACACTTAGTAAATGTAAGAACCTCCAAATGTGTAGTTAACAACTTTCTTTAGATGGCGCTGCTCCATGGTTGTACTATAGAAATTTATATACAATGGTGTTACTAACTATCAAAAAGTTACAGTACAAAATATCTACCGAAAAATTGTATAAAATGAAAAATTTTCGCAAATTTTAATGAAGCAATAAATAATAAATATTGGCTTTTAAGTTTTCGGGATTTTTCGTTTTTTGGGATTTTGTATTTTCGGGATTTTGGTGTTCGGAATTTTGACCCATGAATCTTCTTTTGATTGTTTGGCAATTTACTGTTTAGCAAGTTGTCATTTCGTTATGTGATCGTTTCGCAAAAACTCATTATGCTAATTTTTACCTCGCAATTCTTATCAGGCATTTCAGTACTTAGCATTTTATTATTTAGCTTTTAAATTTTTTTACCTTTTGATCTTTTAAATGTTAATGAATTTCGCGCGAAATTCAAGTTTTTGAAAAACAATAAACTGCTATTTTATAATTTGCGATACAAAAAGAGCGGACATTTTTTTGAATTTCATTTTTCGAGTTGATTCAAAACCAAAATAAATTTTGCTAAATAATTATAACGAGAAAATTAAAATTTATTTTGATAATCGATTTTGAGTTTCGGAAAAAATATTTTCTTTTTTTTTTAATTTAATTTTTTTTCCAATATTAGTCAAGTCGATATCTAGTTTTACCTGGAAAAATTCGGAACTTAATGAAACTTGCACAGATTTTTTGGGGGTATACTAGGAGGACTCGCCTAATTTATTGACCTCGAGGACACTGAGCTAACTTGGTGAGGGGCGAAAAATTTTCCGACTTTTTTTAGTTTTTCGCTTATATTTTTTAAATTAAGCACGTTTTGTGTACGATATTGCATAAGAAAGTTAAAGGCCATTAAATTTTCTAAAAATTGGTTGGTAAACCAAATCTGTACGCTCAATGTTGACGTGTATATCTGTATGATTTATTTTTGGGGTATTTTGACCCCTACAATAAAAGCAGGTGCATGTACTGTCAATAATTCTACAGGGTGAGTCATGAGCAATGCGACAAAATGCTAGGGCGTGTAGGTTGCGTTGAGACAAGAAAAAAATCGTATGGGAGGGGGGGGTCTATTCCCCTCCGTTTAGCCAGGAGGGGCAATTTTCGAAAAAACTGACTTAAAATGGAAAAAAAAATTATTTAAAATCAACGGCTTCATTCACAATGCTGTGCGATACGTTTTTGAAAAGCCAATAACTTTTTCTTTCATTCTGTGTTTAAATAAATCTATTCTAAGAAATAGTTTTTGAAATATTAATTTTCAAAGTCAAAATTTTGAAAAAAAAATTGAAAAAAAAATTTCAAATTCATTTTTTTCAAAATTTTACGTAATTAAGTGCTAATTTTAATTTCAAAATTCAATGCTGTTATTAATTTTAAGTCTTAATAAGAAAACCGGATGCAAAAATTTTATGTCGTTCTCAAGAAATTAAAAAAAAACCAAAACCACCTTTTTCTAAGAAAAACATTTATTTTTATTGTAACGAAGCAATTTATTTATTTATTTAGCATTAATCTTAGTTTTTTTACTTTTTTTTTAATTAAAGTTTTATGAGAACGTAATAAAATTAAATAGTATTGGAATAACCCTGGATTAATATTATTTTCATTGATAACTTCTGAAAACTGACCTGTCAATATTTTTGCCTTGGCCTGCCCGCAGCCCATGGGTTCTACCTGTTATGGGGACAATAGGGACAATAAAACCGCATTTTGTTTAATGAAAAAAAAAGAAAATTGCAACGCAAGATAAATAAAAGGCATTGCAGTTTTGCTTAGTAATTATTTCAAATTTGAATATTAACTCATTAACACGTAACGATGTCAAGCTCATACACCCGAGAAGAATTAACGGACATGCATTTCTGCTACGGTTTAGCTAATGGTCGAAGTCGTGAAGCCGAAAGACTGTTCGCTGAAAGATATCCCGATAGGAGGTGTCCCCATCATAGCACGTTTCCAAGAATCCACCGACGTCTAAGAGATCATAGAGTGCTGGAGCATCGAAGAAGCGAAAGGCCAGTTTCTGATGAGTCAAGAATCTTAGATGAAAGAATTCTGGATTTAGTCCGAAATAATCCCTCCGTCAGTACAAGAAGGATATCCACTATGCTTGGAGTGTCCCAATCTAGAGCATGTCGAGTACTTCGGGCGGAAAATTTACACCCGTACCACTTTACGCCTGTTCAGGAACTCACCTCAAACGACAAGTTATTGAGAACCGAATTTTGTAGAACATTACTACTTAGAAATGAAACCGAACAAAACTATTTTAGAAGAATATTCTGGACGGATGAAGCACAGTTTACTAGGGATGGGGTTACTAACTTCCACAATTTACATTATTGGAGTAGCGCCAATCCACACAAAAAAAAACAAAACAAATCACAACACCGCTTTAGTTGTAATGTTTGGCTTGGTATTGTTGGACACACTGTGATCGGGCCCCGGTTTTTGAATTCCATTATTAATGGAGAATCATACCTGCAATTCCTACGAGACCTTTTACCCGATTTATTAGACAGCGTTCCATTGGTTATAGCAGATACTTTAATCTACCAACAAGATGGTGCTCCAGCACACTACAGCTTACAGGTGAGAAACTGGCTGGATGATCATTTTAGTGACCGTTGGATCGGAAGAAGGGGCCCCACGGAATGGCCGCCTAGGTCACCAGATTTAACTCCCCTAGATTTCTATGCATGGGGATTTATGAAGAATTATGTTTACGAAGTGGAAATAGTATCATTGGAACAACTGAAGGAACGAATTGAAGTCGCTGGAGTCAAATTGCAGGAAAATTTGTCAAGCATAAACTTATGTGAAGCCATTACAAGGAGATATAATCTATGCCTTCTAAACAATGGAGATCATATCGAGAATTTTTTATAAGTACTTCCAATAAAAAACATAGTAAAAATAAAAGGAATAAAAAAAACTAAAAAAACTAAGATTAATGCTTCTTAAATTGCTTCGTTACAATAAAAATAAATGTTTTTCTTAGAAAAAGGTGGTTTTGGTTTATTTTTAATTTCTTGAGAACGACATAAAATTTTTGCATCCGGTTTTCTTATTTAGACTTAAAATTAATAACAGCATTGAATTTTGAAATTAAAATTAGCACTTAATTACGTAAAATTTTGAAAAAAATGAATTTGAAATTTTTTTTTCAATTTTTTTTTCAAAATTTTGACTTTGAAAATTAATATTTCAAAAACTATTTCTTAGAATAGATTTATTTAAACACAGAATGAAAGAAAAAGTTATTGGCTTTTCAAAAACGTATCGCACAGCATTGTGAATGAAGCCGTTGATTTTAAATAATTTTTTTTTCCATTTTAAGTCAGTTTTTTCGAAAATTGCCCCTCCTGGCTAAACGGAGGGGAATAGACCCCCCCTCCCATACGATTTTTTTCTTGTCTCAACGCAACCTACACGCCCTAGCATTTTGTCGCATTGCTCATGACTCACCCTGTATATACAAGGTTATTAGCACAATTTGTATAAAAAAAACAAAGTTAAGCTAGTAGGTTGGGTCAAGATGAGAAAAAAATCGTAATGGACGGGGGTTTATTCCCCCTCCCTTTTAACTGGGAAAACCAATTAAAAAAAACTGAAAAAAGAAACAAAAATGAGATAAATAACTATTGAAGCAACTTGAATAATATTTCGAAGGAATGGTTAAGGTCTCTGCTCTGGCACTGTATATCTCATTCTATTTGTAATGTAAAAGCAAAAAGGTTTTACAAAAACTTGCTAAAAGTCGATATTTTGTATGGTACCTAGGTGCTGAAATCCGGAATTTTAGATTCATACTATTAGGAAACTTTTACAGTCGGGTTTTTATCAGTCGGGATTTCGGTAAATGGGGTTTTTTTCAGTCAGGATTTTGGAGTCGGCATTTTTTAGTGGGGATTTAAGTAGTCAAGATTTTGTCTGTCGGGATCTCACGAGTCGGAATTTCGTACTCAACTCAATTTTACTACATTCATATATATTTTAAACTTTCATTCGTTCTTCAGCTAGGGAGATGAGCAATTACCCCAATTCCTGTAACCACGCCTGTAACAGATTCAGATCTTTCTTAAGTTAATGTATAATTTTATTACTGTTCTGTTATATGAAGCACATTCTATAAAACTATTACATATAGGGATGGCAAAATTAAACTATTTCTTTGATAAAATAATTTTGAAAAAAATATTATACAATATGTAACCTGTACTATCAGCTTGATGAAATAATTAAATTGAAAAAAAAAAAAATTATAGGCTTTAGTTCAAAACGTGCAGTTTATTAATACATATACGACGCACGTATATAGATTAGATGTATTATGCAGATGTAAAACCTGTCATTAGCTTCATATAAATTAGAATTCTAAATCGTTCTCGTTATCAACACTGACATCACAAGCAAATGCGGGATTTTGGTTATATTATTTCAACTTTTTCAAAGTGAAAAACACGTTCGTTTATGATAATAAATAAACTCAATTATACAAAAACTTAAAGTGCATTAAATCATCTTGTTTAAATGCGTCTACATCATTAACAGACGCATAAAAAACAAGTGGGTATATCTACATCATCGCAACTAGTGAATCCTAAAGGAAAATTTCACTCAACCATCTTCACTTAATCACACACACAAACAACCACTAGTTGCTTCAATGAAAAAGGATCTCATTAAATCCTTCAAAAGAACTTGCGTCATTAACTTTGGCTAGCCTTGATTCTGCCTTCCTGAAAACCCTCTTAAACCAACTCCTTGCTATTCACAGCTGACATCAAAGATAATAAAAGTTGTGTGTATTCATCATTCTCGATTACGAAAAGGCAACAGTCAAGTCGTTTGCAATTCATGAATTCCCTCAACAAACAACCATTCATCTTCCTTTTATCGTATCCTTACTGCTTTGGTTTAATTTTTCTCTAGGATATGTCCTTGAAAGAGTTTTGATTTTCTTAAGTGGTTTCATTTGTTTGCAATTGAAAAGTGCTTTATTGATTTTAATCTTCTATATTGTTCGCACATTTAAACATTTATTATTATTTTTTTTTTCCAGAAACTTGCCCCGTGCTATTTGGATAGCTATGCCACTTGTCACTGGGATCTATGTTCTTGTGAATCTGGCATACTTTGCTGTCGTTTCTAAGACTGAAATGTTAAGTTCTTTTGCAGTAGCAGTGACTTTTGGAAATCATGTATTCGGGCCATTTGCCTTTATGGTTCCAATATTTGTTGCATTGAGCACATTTGGAGGAGTCAATGGAGTTTTATTTACATCGGCAAGACTTTTTGCAACAGGTGCTCAGGAGGGACATCTGCCAAAGTTTTTCTCACTCTTCCATAGCAAACAACAAACACCAATTCCGTCCTTGATCTTTTCGGTTAGTTTTTGTTTTCATTTTATCTTTTGCTTATAGTATAATTTTTTCTTTATTTCAGTGTTGTATGTCCTTGGTTATGCTTCTCACAGCAGATGTGTACGTACTCATCAACTATATTAGCCAAATTTTATGGCTATCTGTAGCTGCAAGTATAATGGGGCTTTTATGGATGCGAAAGACCAAGTAAGTGTCAATTTTTCTTTCCATTATTATTTAATATTAAATTAACTGTTTTCTTCTAGACCTGATCTTCCAAGACCTATTAAGGTCAATCTAGCACTGCCAATCATATTTGTTGTATGCTGCATCGTACTTGTTCTCATGCCAAGTTTTTCTCAACCAATGAATCTTATTGTTGGAGTTGCCATTACCTTAGCTGGCATTCCATTTTATTATGCATGCATAAAATGGAAAAACAAACCTAAAGTTTATGGAATGATGTCCAAGGGAATGGTTACATTCTGTCAAGCTATGTTTAATACTGTTTTTATTGAAAGTCCTAGTAGCTCTTAAGTATTTTATCTATAACAAATTTATATTATATATTATATACAAATTGGGGACCATTCATTACTCAAAAAAAAAAAGAAGCACGATGGTGTTCGTTACCATTCCATGGATATTTAAAAAAGAAAAAAAAAGCGCTTTAGAAATGCATTTGGTTTTGATTTTATTATAGTTTTTTGTTAAAATTCGAATCAATTTTTGGCTTAATGTACTCTTAAGTGTACTTAATTGTAATTAATTATAAAAAAAAATAAAAGTATTTCTTAGCTTAAATAATTTAATTTAAAGATATTTTTAATATTAAAATATTATATATACCTAAGTTGCATGCATGTTTTTTTATAAATTTTAATGACCTAAATAGGGAATGTTCAATGTGAATGTAAAAATAAAATTTTATGAAAAAAGTTTGCAATTGTTTTTCGAAGTTTTATAGATTCTGCCAACTATTCTATAATGCAATAGAATACCCATCTAATTTTATGATTGAATATGGTTGTTCGTAAGTCTTTCAGAAATATCAAACAAAAAATGGCGAGATGGTTTGAGGTTTGCGTTAGTCGCCATATTGAAAGACGCGTTTTCTCAAATAACTTAGGAATGGCTTATCTGACAAAAAAATATTAAAGGCTTTTCAATAGAAAATATGATTATCACTTCGTTGTGTCTATAATTTAATTTTTAGGTACAAAACTTAAGGAGTTAAGGCTGAATCATAACCGCTTTGGCTTCGGCTTCGCCTGAGGTTTACGAGTTCAGCCATAGGAATTCAATGTATGCTATCACAAAGAAGCTTCGACCTAACTTTTCGTTTGACAATCGTAAAGAGAACAACGTAATGTTTCGTAATGTGACTCCAAACGGAAGCTCTTGTTGAAATGTACTGAACATTTGCTTTGTCTGACTGCTCAACTGCTGTAAAACAAGTCAACAAACAAAATTCAGTTTGTTTTAAAGTCATTCTAGTTAAGTCAAGAAATAATTATTGTAAGGTAAGTTACTGAAATATAGAATATTCCAAATAAAATTATTGACCAATTGTATAATTTAACTAAAAACGTTAAAACTAAAATAATGAAAATTTTGCAGAACAACGGGTTCCCTTCTTCTGTTATAAAAAGCCTCATACAAAGACAGAAAAATAAAGTTTCTCAACCCCCAAAAGTGGATTGTCCTATTGGCTTCTATAAAAGTGTAGTTTATGTAGCTAGTCTAACTGAAAATTTCAAAAAACTTGTTGTCAGTAAATCCAAAGACGTACTTTTAGCTTATAAGTCGAGCAAAACTCTAAGCCATCTTTTTGGTAAGCTAAAAGTTAAACCAGACAAGGATAAAGCGACGGATGTTATATACAAATTTAACTGTAATTGAAAACCGGATGACCCCTGCGATTTGTGTTATATTGGTAACAGTTTCTTCGCCAACGCATGTCTAACCATAAATAAGACATTAAATCCAATAACCCTGGTAAAACAGCTTTAGCCAGCCATGCAATTGAAAGTGGCCACTTTCCAGATTTTGACGACGCGAAGGTTCTACAGACTGAACGGCACGCATCAAAACGATATACACTAGAAACTTTGCACATAATTAACAACAGTAATAACATGAATCGGAAAATTGACACACAAAACATATCCGCTGACTAAATATCAATTTTTGTTTTGTCTATAAAATACTAAACTTCATTTTGAAGTGCATACATTTTTCTTTGTTCATTTTAAAAGTAATTTTAATTTTATTCATGTAAAAAATTGTTAATTTAAAGTTTCTCTTGTTTTTATATAACGTAAGTTTTTATTTTGAGTTGTCATAAAACAAGTGTTATATATACTGTTTTTTTTTTTTTTTTTATGCTTCACAATAAAGTTCCCCTGAAGAAGGCAGCAACCCCTGCCGAAACGTCGGGAAAATTAAATGGCAACATATTTGTTTCATTTATAAACTCATCGTGACCTAAAAGCCGAAGAAAAAAGAAGATTTTATCTTATCTTTTTAACGTTTTTAATTGAAATATAGAATAATTATCTGAATTTTTTTGAAAACCTTTTATTTTTGTTCAACAGAAAATGAGCTTCAAAGAAAAACTTATTGACTTGGTAAGGAAGAGGGAGTTTTTATATAATACTCGGTCCAAGACATATACAAATGTTTAAAGAAGAACAACTGCTTAGGAAATGTCATTCAAAGCAAATTAAATTGGGTTCCTCGTAACGTAGACAAAGCCGAAGCCAAAGCGTGTTTGTGATTCAGTCTTTATGGCGAAAAACAGTAGTTTTTATTTAAAATTTTAAAATTAAAAATAAAAAAAAATTATTTAATTCTAATTTTGAAAAAAATAAACTTACACACCATAACTCTTAAAGTGTTATATACCTTGCAAAAAAAGTTGTAGCCATGAACAAAAGAAAATCATATTTTCTATCAAAAGCTTTTAATAATTTTTTTGTCCGATAAGTTATTGTTGAGTTCATTGACGTATTAGGTATGGACCGCCAGTAGCCAACTTTACGCGTGTTCCAACATAACTAGGGGCGCCATCAACTACTAGCAGGGAATCTGCGTAGCAGTGATATGATTTCTTTAATTAATTATTTACTGTTGAAATATTTTGGTGGGAATTATTATCAAACTACTTTTATTTTACAAAACACATCCACTCTCCTTATGCCATGAGTTACTTACAGATTAATATATTATCGTTTTCATTTAAATTCTAATGGCGAGATTAGTACACGTATTTAACACTAAAAGATGATGGCGTTTTTAGACTGTTTTTTGCTGGAACAACTTTTCTTGGCTGTTTGTATGAAAATTTCAACCGACTGGCGGTCCATATCTAGTACGTCAATGGTTGAGTTATTTAAGAAAATGCGTTTTTCAATATGGCGGCTTACACAAATGACCTACCATCCTGCCAATTTTTTTTTGGGATACTCCTGACAGACTAACGAACCATATATATGTAATCATAAAACTGGATGGGTATTCTGTTGCGAAAAAAAAAATTCTGTGTCGTCTGGCCGAAATAAGAAGGAAAGAGTAATTATCCTCAACAGAGAGCTTGTTTGTAACAGGAAGTGAGACGAAGTGAAAACTCTGAGAGATATGGCAATCACATCATAGATAGACAATGTTCACATTGGACTCACTGATCCGGCGCATTTTGACGTACGTCCAGTCCGCCGTGTTCAGACGCAAGGTAGTGTGAACATAAAGAATTCACAAAACCACACGAAACAAAAAAAAAAAAAAAAAAACAAAATATGTGAAATGAGCCTAGAACCTAGATATTTACAAAATTCTTTATAGGCTCATACTTAATTGGAATTTTCAATCAAAACTGACCAAATTTTGTGAATACTTTCAAAATAATGGTGCAAAAAGCGAAAAAATAATAAATTACAAATGTCATTCGCTATGTCAAAATGCGTCCATGAGAATTTTAAAAAATCTAAAAATACGGATGTAAAACCCCGTCTTTTTCTTACAACTAAGTGGGAAGGAGGCAAAACATATAGACGTCAAAATGCGTCGGGTGTGTACGTCCAATGTGAACATCGTCATAAGCTTTACCAATTATGATAGACCAGATGATCAACTACTAGTGGGGGGGGGATTATCAACCTCACTGGGTTTACTATATGTTTTGTGGTGGATGCAATATCGGTTTATGCAAAGTTTTCGATTCAAAAACTTTGGTTAAATAATTTTGACATATAGTTATATTTTTTCGTTTAACACATCGAAATAATGCCTTATTTAGAATTCGGCAATATTTCTATCGGCGTTATTTCACGTCAGCTTTAATAAGTATGCAGCAATAAATTTCAACTGAAAAAAAATCATGATTCTGAAGCAAACAACTATCGAGGAGATCGAATAAAATAAAATAAAAGGTGCGACTGACTTGTGGCAAGCTACATAAGAGCTTAAAAAAGCTTTCTATAAAATTGTTGGAAATAATTTTTTAAATTCCATAAATTAATTAAAAATTAAATAATCAAAAAAAATAAATAAATACAAAAATTATATTTAAGGAAAATTTTAAGTAAGTAGAAAAAATTTAGAAAATAATAATTTTTATGCGAAAATTAAAAAAAAAGTCAGTATTCTTACTGACTTCAAAATAACCCTTTACTTTATTGTGACCAATGCAGCACGAACAATTCATGGTATTGCCATGTACTATGTGCAAAGGAAAAACGCTGAGAACCCTTTCCAAAAGGCGTCATCGTACGTATATAGATATGTTCAGTTGCAGTTTAAGACATGGAACAATCCAAACACGGGAGGCTTGCGGACGTTTTATAAAGGCAAACCCCACAAACAGATCCTTAAGATAAACGGTTAAGTGGGAGAGTATAATGGTTCTTTTCGAGATCTTTAACGTGTGATTAGAAAAATAGAAAAAGAAAATCGTGGTTATGGTGCATATTCCAAAACATTGGACCTACAAATTAACATTTCCCAAAATTTTAACTGGAATCAAAAATGAAAAACGAAAATGACAATATACTCCCACGAAAATCACAAACCACCGCAGATAATTTTATCCAATATACTAATAGTTATTTCTATGCCTAGAATGTCTTTGCAATGCAAACAGATAAAACCATGGAAATGACCGTATGGAAATTAAAGGTGAATAAAATCAATTTTAAATACAGAATACACATATTTAAAGTGGTTTATAATATGGAGCAAATCAAAATTAATGCATTTACAGGCAAACCTAATTGAATTTCATACATAAATATTTTATAAAAAAAAAAACACTCACCACGGTAATGACGATACTAATGTAATAAAGCTATCGTTTATTCCACTTGAAAAATATTGTATTACTGATTGTTCTTCCTTATTACAACACCAATATTCATAAATAAACAACAAGTTATTTATAAGAAAAAAGTTAAATTTTTTTCGACCGCTCAATTGATTTATATTTCAACTTTTGTTAAAGAAAAAATCATTGTATTGTATCTTATAGCTTTTATATGTTACTTGATATAAGTATCAAAAGTTAACTAATATAAACTTTACCAAACTGTGTAATAAGATTATTAGAATACTTTTTTATTTCATTAAAAGATTCCGTTGATATAACAAAGGTATAAGACGTGGGATATACCATGGAAATGATATTCCCGGTATTAAAGTCGAGATTACGATTTTATTTTATATTACGATACCTACATACATATTACAATATATTTTTTTAACTGCCACAAGTAAAAAAGTTTTTATAAAAGCAGTTAAGCAATTTTAAAAATTATACATATTTCTAAATGAAAAGTTTTGAACAACAAAATATTAATATTTTGGAATTTTCAACCATGTTTTAGGAGGAAATCCTCATAATTCATATTTCTTTTTAAAATCAATTATTTCAATAAGAAAACATCATCGTTCAAAACAACTAACCTGTTGAGTGATTTTAATAAAAAAGTTACAACAAAGAACGCGATTACTTTACGAAAATGTTGTTGCATATACAAATATCGGAAGCAGGCATAAGAAAATAGTCATGACAATTTAATAGAAAAAAAAAACATACCAAAAAAACATCCACAACAATATAGACAAAGACACACCAGGAACACCCGAAAAATTTCATACAAAATACATGTTTTGAAATACCATATGAATCTGATAACTTGTTTACAAATAAATAAACCAAAACGTTTAACATATCTTTAAGAAAATCCTGAGACGTGAATAATATTTATAACGTTTAAATCTACCAGCGGTTATGAAAAATTTAAACTTCCAACTGAAATATCATAATTTATTATACTTTAAGTATCACTTCCCTCAAGAAACAACACACAAAGTGAAATACAATCCATTGGAGAGATTTTTTAATAAAAAAAATTAGCTTTCCCTTAACACAGATAAACAGCTTACATAAAAAAAAAAGAAGAAAAACAGTTGCTCACGTTGCCCATGTGGAGGGCACGTTCGTAGTTCGTACTCCCAATTAACCGCTTAACGTTAACACAACATGACAGCTACTTATACACCCACTTGCTTCTTCCATTACATATCTATGCTCGCCCATCAGCTCGAACAGCAACTTCCAATTGATTTAAAGTACTAACATGCGTTCCCATTAACCGCATATTATTACTCTTGGTGGTAATTGAATTACTTCATACTTATCACATTCTGGCAAGAAACGAAATCAAAGTCAGCAACCACAAATGATATGTTGCTGCAAATCATATGAGTAGCGAGGCAAAACCAAGCTTAGAAACATGAGCACAAAAGTTTTTACTACATCGTTCGCGGAATAAAATCTTTACGGAACTATCAACAATCTGAACAAAGAGAAACCAAAAATTAACAGAGAGTCTCCTCCTTAAGTACACATTACATACCTATGTATATATATATACAACTCATCCAAGACCCCAGCTCTAAATTAAGACAGATATTATCTTTATTTGCTTTACTGCCATTAATATGGGGCACACGACATTGCTGCGTTGTTCTCTTTCATTGTTTTAAAATCCTAATTCTACACTTCCGGTCACTTGCCATATTGTTACAGTTTAAAAATGACAAGCTTTAACTTCCGGGGAACACAACAAAACAAAACAAACAGAGCGGCTGCTCTTCGGCAATGTAAAACTTTTGAGTCTCAGACACGTTCGAGCTTTCAACGGAGTCGGATCGACGCGCAGTGAAACTATCAATTGAATAATAAAAAAAACAAATTTTTTTTATTTGTTTAATATGAATAAATTGTCGGTAAAGTAGATCGTAATTAATATAAGCAAATAAATAAAGTGAAATTATTTTAAGCCGGGATAAAAGTATTTGTATTAGAAATTGATAATGGCAACCTTGGCCTATTTGTTTACACTTGTTATATTGATCAATGCAGTTGCATCGGCGGATGTGCAACTTTGGTTGTCAATAAGTGCACAACAACGTCAATTAGAAGTGTCATGGGCAAATGCTAGATCTCACCCCGGCGACATGATCTTGATAACCAATCAAGCGCCATATTCATTTGAAAAGGTGAAACTAAAAATGACCACTGAGATGCTCGGTGATAGCTCAGAAGGTAGCGGGTCAGGTGGCGGCAGCAGTAGTGTAGTTCCATTGACTATTGACACTACACCAAGATCACTGCTGGACGTTATACCCTTAGACAGCAGCACTGAGTCATCTCAATTCTATTGGATTAGCAACAGTGGGACAGCAGATATTGTGGCGTCGGTGCGGCCAGTTCAATCAAAACAATGGTACACAACTCCGGTACGTTTTGATTATGGTCTCTCGCGGAATGTGACAGCTTATACAAAGTGCTATGGCTATTGGGCGAGTTATGTAGATGAAAGAGGAAATATTTTAGCGAGTAATTGTATGCAGGCCCATCCAAAGTGGATGAATGAAATGAGATCTGTTGTGGGAGCAATGCGAATTCGTGATTTGTTTATACCGGGTACACATGATTCGGGGTCATATCGACCAAATTTCTCTCCATCAAGAAGAGAAACTATTGTAACGAAATACGCACTGACTCAAGATGATGATATTCGAGGGCAGTTGATGCATGGTGTTCGCTATTTGGATATACGAGTGGGTTATTATAAGAATACACCAGATTTGTTTTATGTCAATCATGGGATAACTAGACAGAGACCTCTGTCGGAGGTAGTTGATCAAGTTATGGATTTTGTCTTGGAGACAAATGAAATTATTATATTTGGAGTCAAGGAGTTTCCAGTGGGTGAGTATAATGTTTAAATAGAAAATTGTGTTATGTATGACAGTGATTTCTGATAAGTTCACCAAACAAAAATAAATATAGTACGAGTATAAATGGGTTTGACCTACTTGGTATATGATATTGATATTTGTTAACTCTTTTTCTAAAAAATCTGCACCGACGGCACTTATTCAAAGATATTCTCATGCATTACAAGGCAGCGTCGAACAAATTGTAAACGAGCAAACACAACCAACAAGCTATGGCTGCACTTTTTACATCATTAGTTACATTTGTTTACTGTACGAAAAATTATTTATCTATTTGTAAAAGCTTTTGTTTGTTTTTGATAATGTTAAATACATCAAAAAGGAAAAATGTTGCCACTTATAAACGAGTCTCCTCAGTTTTTTTTATAAGTTAAATTTTTAATTTTTTTATAAATTCAATAAGTTTTATTTGTTTGATTGAATAAAACTATTACGCCAATTCATTTCAATTCAATAAAACTTGTTTTAAGTTAAAACTATTGTAGTTATAAAAAAAATTAATTTGTTTTTATTTTGAAACGGTTTCCTTTTCACGGTTGAAGTTTTAAATTTGATCAAATCGGGCATAATAGAACTACGCATTGAAATATTTAAAAAAAATATGATCCTCGTACACTGTGGCGTATGTGTAACATTTTAATAAAAAGTTTCAGTAGTTTCTTCTAAAAAATTGAATGATGAACCGATAGTCATTATATTGATTTGGATTTATACATACATTGTTAAAAATTAAAGCAAATTTTACACGGTCAGTAAACGACGTTAGTCATCACATAGATCTGTCATCAGGCAAAATCAAAAATGTTTTGATTTTTCCTCAAACAAATGAACGCCTTGTTTTTACAAACACTGTATTATAGATTGATGTCAAATTATTTTTGACCGTGTAATGTTCGCTTAAGATTCTTAAATAACAAAATGTTCCACATACGTCACAGTGTACCATAAACATTTTCTTGAAAGTATGAACAAGAAAAACATTATTTTGTAAAAAGCTAAATCAATTCTTTAAACGATACAAACAAACAAAACAAATTAATTAAGTTGATTAAGCTATAACGTGTTTATCGAAATGACAGTTTAAGCACATTCTAACTTCTAACATTTCGGAATTTTTCTGATCACTCTGGAAAACCCAAAGCATCATTATGTCTTTGCCGACTGTGGCAGCAAGAAACTATAAATGTATACAATGGTCACATAACTTTCGAATAAATGCTGACTATCAAAGGATTATCTGTGTGTTTTTAAAATAAAAAAAAAATCCGAATTTGAATTCTACGTGTGAAAAAAACATTTAAAACAAGAAAGTTAAGTTGCCATAGGTACACCTAATATGCAAGTGAAAAATATGATTCTATATTCTAATTAGGTACGATAATTTTGTTGACTTATCGTATTGTAATGAATAGATTGTTTATTCATTTCTAAAGATCTGAAAAAAAAATTAAATTTGTTAAGGAAACAGCATTTCTTATGTCAACCTCAATTAATAATTTGTAAATATTGTTGCTTTTTAGTACACAAATGGTGAAGGTTTTATTACAAATTTTATTGAAAGCTCACCTCATAAGACTTATGGTATGCAAGAAAAAAATGAAATAAGGGAAAATCCGCTCATTTAATATTTGACCTAAAAAGGGGGGTTTCTGGGACAAAAGTGACATTTATTGTTTTTTTATTTCTCGGTAAAATTCTAAAACGATTTAACACCGGATTTTCGGTATTTGACTAAAAATTTATGAGAATAACGTTGTACAGGGTGATTGGTATAAGATGCACCTAAAAGCTTTAGCATGAAGGTGGGGTTAAGACAAGAAAAAAATCGTATGGGAGGTAGGGGGTCTATTTTCCCCCGTTTAGGCGGGAGGGCAATTTTCTAAAAAATCGACTTAAATCAGAAAAAAATTATTTAAAAACAACGGTGAATGATACAAAGACTTGTTATATCTTTTTGAAAAGCCAGAAAACTACTCTTTTATTTAAATTTTAAATTAAGTTGTTTAAGTGAACAGTTTTAAAAAAATTAATTTTCAAACTCAAAATTTTGAATAAAAAAAATTAAAAAATAAATTTTTAAACTAATTTTTTCAAAATTTTATGTAATTAACTATTATTTTTATTTTCAAAATTCAATGCTCTTATTAGTTTTTAGTCAAAAACAGAAAACCGGAATTTAAAAGTTAAACTAGTAAGTAAAGTAAAAAGTTAATTCTTTTTTTTTATTATTTGATTGAAATCGGATGGTATGTAACAAAAAATAAAAAAGGGATAGTTCCCTAATTAATAATTGACCTGAGGAGGTCAAATTTGGGAAAACCAAAAAAAAAAAATGTTTTTCTTGGAAATACTTCTAGTTTTTCTTAATTTCTCAAAAACTAAGATACATTTTGGCATCTGTTTTTCTGTTTTTAATTAAGAATTAATAAGAGCATTGAATTTTGAAAATAAAAATAATAGTTAAACACATAA
Organism: Baccha elongata; assembly: GCA_951217065.1. Lineage (NCBI taxonomy): Eukaryota > Metazoa > Arthropoda > Insecta > Diptera > Syrphidae > Baccha > Baccha elongata. Next base: position 251,480,188 of record OX578272.1, read on the forward strand.
AATTTTGAAAAAAATTAGTTATATGCATTAGTTATAATGCAAATTTTTGTAAAAATTCTATTTGAAGACAATTTTTTTTTTTACAATTTTGACTTTAAATTTTTTTTTTCAAAAGCCATTTACTAAACCAACTTTAGTCAAATATATAATTCTTTCTAAATCCCTCGAAACAATCCCTGTGAAACAATTTTTAATAAATTATCTTAACTACTAATTCTTTACTGCTTATTTTTTATATCATGATTAAAAAAAAAAACTTCTACTCATACAATTATAGAAAGTTCCAAAATTTATTTATTACGAATTTTACTTGTTCTTTAAGAATTAATATCTTTCATTTTTATATACATAAATAATCTTAGGAACAATTTTCATACTGTTGAAAGAAGTGAATAGAGTAAAGAAATGTATTTTGTTTTTGGCGATTTGCCTGCCTTATATTTTCAAAAAGTTAATATTTTTCGTCGTTGTGGAAATAAGAATAGGTATATTTTACAGTAGTAAAACAAAAATGTAAGTTTTAGTATAAATATGATACAGCCGTGCACTTTATTTCCGCATTAAGGAAACAAAAACTGAAACATTATATTATATTTAGTTTATTACTAATTAAGGTATACTTTTTGCCCAAATTATAGCTACCATAACATTAATTACAACAAGCACTAAAATAAACTTATTTCAATATAATTTTAATTATACTTCAAAGCAATAATATCGCAAGAGCGGCAAAAGGATGAATTCTGATTGGACATTCGTTTAATTAAAACTGGATTGCAAATTATCTCTTCCTTTAGTGTTTATTTTGCAGAATAAGTGTTAAATTTCAGTCAAATTAATGGTTTGTTTTTGTTTTTTCGATTTATTTTTACCTGCGATTATGTAGGTTAATTTGTATAAGGAAAGTGATGCAATTGTAAACAAAATTGAGACAACACTTATCGCCCAGCTTTAATGCGCATGAGTAAGCATGAGCTTCTGTCAAAATCGCATGTTTAATGAGCGGATATACACAGTCATATGGCATTACCCGTTGGCTCCACTGAACATCAACGATGACACGAATATATCGGGCTGTCATCAGATTTTCCAACGAAGACAAAGAAACCTACATTGGATTGTTGGTCTCCATTGGATTATCTGATGACAAACCGATATTCGTGTCTTCGTTGATGTTCAATGGAGCCACGGAGTAAGATATAATGGAGTTTCGTTGAGTTTCGTTAAGCTGCATTTAGACCTTCGTTCTTTTGGTCGGTGTTCATTGTTCGATGTTGAACCTACGCAGAACAACGATAGTGTAAATGATAGTTTTATCAACAACGAATGAAGAACGAACAAGTTCAAAGTGGCTTTGAATTTTCAGCGTTCGTTGTTCGGTGTTGTTGCACGAACAACAAACAACGAGTGTAAATGCGATTCAATGGTTAATAAAACATTGTTTTGCAGTGGCGTACAAGGAACAACGTAACAATGTTGAAGTATTTCAGCTAACTTTTGCTTGTTACACTACTAAAAATGCGGCCACTGCCAACAATGTGTTGCTATTCATTTTGTGTTTAAGAACGAACTGGATGAAAGAACTGAATAATGCAAATGCTTCTTCGCTCAAGAAATTGACGGCACTTAAGGAAATTTGACGTGGAATTAGGAATTTGCTTCCGACGATTATGGTTGGGCCTTTAAAGATCAACCACAATAGATGAAACGGTATGCGTATACGGAGTCGTATGAAACTATCCGAATACAAGCAAATTACATAGTGCGTCCATAATGTCAGAGGTTCGCGAATGTTCGTTCACTTTTTCCTCCGTACGTAATAAGCGCTCCATAGCGATTAAATTTGACAGCCAGCCAAATACATTTGAAATTTGCTTGCGTTTGCATCCAACTGTTACCATTATGGACAAGGAACTGACGTTTACTGACATTAAGGAAACTTGACGTAAAATTATTTTGACAAGCATGGTTGAGCAGGTGTTCTGTTTAGCAATTCTGTTTAAAAAGTTACAATTTCTAGCTCTGATGAGAGATATTGGTTATTGTGTAGTTGTTTCCAGCCCTGTAAATAAGAAAACAGAGGCAAAACCTTTTTAAGAAATTGGCTGGTCATTACAGACACTAAGTCCAAAGCTTACTCACAGTCACAAGTCGTAATTTATTTTAAATGCATATCCACAATCAAAATTTGTTTGATAATTTTACATAATATATGGGTGTTAACATTTGTTGATTCAAGTTCTAATTATTATTTGCTCTTTTGTAATAAATCGTGATTTACTTTCCAATAATAGATATAGTATTGTAGAGTCACCGTGAAAATTATAATTATTTCTCTCTGATGTCAGCTTTTAATTGTTACTTTTATAGAGCAATCATAGGTTTTTATTATTTTGTTAAATAAAAGCAAACAAATGATTGAGTAAATCTAAATCATTTTCTGAAAACAATAATAATTGCTATCTATTTTACTTTGCTTGTTTTTAATTAATTAATGTATGTTTAGAATTTTATTATTGTTGTTGACATATGGGGATGGGAGTTGTGCAAACTGCAAATTGCACATCTTCCATAAAAAAAAAACTTTTAATTCCCATAAGATAAAGTGCAATCTGAATGACACTGTTCGTTTGCGTTTAAGTGTAATTATTCAATAAATAAAAAAGTTGTTTCACTTAATTGACGTTCGCCGAGTAAATTGTGGTCAATGGACTCAAACATTAAAAATCACTCCAATTTAATTTAATGCTTTTTTGATTTTAAATGTTTCTTAATTAGAAATGATTTTTTATTTCAAGGTTTTGGAAAAACTCTTGGAGTTCATCGATTACTTGTTGCATATTTGAAAAATCGTTTTGGTCAGCTATTGGTTACACCTGATGTATCATGGCAAGTGCTCCTCGGTGATATTTGGAAGATGAATCAAAATATTTTCCTTGCATACGACCATGGGCCGACTACATGGGAATTTCCAGGAATACTATTTGGTCCAATTGAACAGCGATGGGGAGATGTTCGCACATGGCCACGTTTAGAGAAACATTTAATTTCAATCAATGAATATGATAGAATGTAAGTATTACGAGTATATTTATGTATGCAAGTCGATTTATTGAAATAAATTGCAATCTTTCATTACAGTAGACTTTCTAGCCGTCCAGTTGCCGATATGGCTGAATTGACTCCTGATACTTGGGGTGTTATAACCGACAAATACGGTGGTTTACGCAAAATGGCTGATGAGGTTAATTGGAGAATAACAGACTTGTATCGAGACCGCTTGGGAGAGAGTGCAAATATTGTTGCAGCTGATTTTATTCGAGGCACGTGTTTGGTTGAAATAGCAATAGAAATGAATAAGAAGAAAGTTATAAATCGATGATGAATTGAAGGAAATTAAATGTCAAGACCGAAAATAGAATACTTTTTATTTGAAAATGATTGTCAGCTGCTGTATACTTGCAAAGTTCTTAATACAACTGCATTTCAGGATTTTGGTTTAAAATGCACATAACGGAGATTTGGTGTTAGTGTTTTTTTACAAATTGATATTGAAATTGAAATTGATAATGGCTGAATGGATTTCATTTAAATTTGGTTTAACATTTAAAATTTAAAAAGTGCTCATGGTCAAATTTATGCTGACAGAAAGTCTAATTTGCACGGAGAAAATTTTGACAAACTTTTATTTCTTGCCTATAATATCAGTTTGTTTGATTTTAATTATTAAATAAACGTCACTATTTTTTATAATTTCATTAGATCGACCCCATTTCTTATGAATTAATAAATTCAAATTTAGATATTAAAAATATTACATTATGTGCTGAAACCCATTCAATTCAATTATTTTTTTTATAAAAATGTAATCGTGAATATCGTAACACCATTGGCCACGAGATGTTTGGCTTCGCCTTCGGTAAAAAAAATGGCCTTCGCCCGAACTCTAGTAATTATGTTCATAAAATTTATCGAGGGTTCATGTTTCGTGCTAAGATTTAATTTACGAAAAAAGCAAATATTCTATAAACGTCAAAATTAAGTCAGCGGAATTACAATTTGACACTTTGTGGTTTGACAGATATGAACAAACTCTACATGTCTTGTTACAGTTAACTAGTGCCTTACCAACTTTTTCATCCGAAAATAGACTTTTGGCAATAAGCAAAGAGACCATTATAACTTATAAGGTAGTTGAGAAAGTATCAGCTAATAGTAAACCTGATGAAATGGGTGCGTTCAACCTAAATTCGAACACAAGATAATTTTAATTGAAACCGCATTGAACAACAGAACCACAGGTCATCAACTCGTACTCCTCCGTCTCTTCCCGTAGAAAAAAAAAATTTACACGCGCAATTCTAAACTTGAACGCGTGTGAACAACTAAATTCAAATTGTAAGAATTCTTTGTTTAGCCAAATTTGACAGTCCCATCCGAAATGCACGTACACGCATACATAGTTAAAACTTTGCAGTTTTGAAAGTTTGTTGGCAAAAGTGGGTGGAGCCTCCTGAGATGATGTTCTATTTATTTATTATTATATGCACAGAACCAACTAGTTCATTTGAATGAACCTTTTTTTAACTTTCTGGCTTTTTAGGCCAATCAGAGCTCAGTTGACTAACTTTAAGTCGACGAATTGAAAGCATTCATGAGCAAGTTTATAATTTCTAAGCGCTCATTTGAGCAAGCGAATCCAAAAATATTCAGGCTCAGTTTTTTGACACCAATAGTGTAAAATTTCACTGATCAATTGTGTTCTTGTTTCTGAGCATAGCGAAATCTCGTAGATCTTAGAAACATAAACTGGGCTAATGATTTCTTTACTTATCAACTGTTGGCAATTCAAACTTTGACAGTTTTGAATTTTCGCAGCGAGAAAAATTATTAATGGAATCACTGATGAAGATGTATTCTGCCGTGTTTACTTGAAATGACGTATCTGCATTGTTGGATTTTTGATATAAATCCATTTTATTTTTGTCTTGTCGCACCTGCGTCTGTCGCGTTAGTAAGCATACAAAAATTCTGTTTCATGCTTTAAGACATTGTACTACGAGAGAAAAAAATCACAAGATGTCGCTGATAACGTTAAAGAGAAAAATTTCGTCCATGAGTGACAGCTACCGATTTGTTTTTGTTTTTATATTTTGCATTTCTGCATCAAATATCCAAAATAAATAAGAAATGTTACAATATCAGCAAATCCCAATAAAATTCCAATCAAAAGTATCAAAATACTTGGATGATCAAAGAAAAACTGGCACATTTTGTGATTTAAAAATTGAACTCCAATCTGGAATCTCTGCCTGGGGTCATTTCTGTGTAATCGGCGCACAAAGTGAATTCATTGGAGGCCGTCACTTTTTACAAAAATCACTACAATTCTCAATTCATAACCCGCTTAAGATTAAAATCCATAATTTCTCTTGCACAGAATGCCTTCAAACCATTATTGATTTCTTCTATCAAGATGTCGTGTCCATTAATAAAATCCATGAAGATCATTTCAAGAAATTGGCAAAAATTCTATCGGTAAGGGAACTTTTAAAAGTTTTTTGTATCGAAGATGGCAAAGAAGAAGAACCACCTAAACAAGGTGACATTAATGTGGTTGTGGAGAATCTTTTCGAGGAGAAACAAAATTATTTTAAAGTAAGATTAGTAAGATATATAAAGAGAATAGTTCAATAAAAGTTCTTTTTAGGTTCGCAATCCCAAAGCAGTTAACAATGGAGCTCACAGTAAAATAAACTATTGTATCGGATGCGACTTTAAATGCTACAAAGTCCAGGGAATGGTTGATCACATGACAACCTGCTCAAGCTGCAATCTTGCTTGTTGCCTTTGCGAAGTTGGATTTTTTTCCAAAAAGGACTTCCATGAGCATCTTAACAGGCACGTTCACTCAAAACCATTTTTCTGCTTCGAATGTGATTCAAGGTTCCTCACCAAAACTGCTTTAAGCGTCCATCACCCAAAACATTCCATAGAAACCCCTTACGTCTGTCCACATTGTTCTAAAGGCTTCAAATGGAAACAAGGTCTCAACAGCCATTTGCAGATTCACAAGAAAGAAAAAGAGATGTTATGTGACGTGTGTGGCTACAGCACAACTCACATGAAAGCTTTGAAGTCACACAAGTTAACTCATACTGGAGAACTCTTCAAATGCACCCATCCAGAGTGCACACACACAACAAATAGGAAAGAGAACCTGAAAATCCATATGGACACTCACAAACAAGAGCATCCTTTTGTCTGTGAAGTGTGTGGCTTTAAGTTTAGTCAGAACAAGAACTTAAAACGACATGCCTTGAAGCACGCTGAGAATACGAAGCGCCACAAGTGCCAATTGTGTACCTTTGATACTCATCGATCGGATAAGTTGAAGGAGCACATGCAGCGAGTGCATACAGAAAAAGCTGTTCAATTGGAACTGCCAGAGATGGTGGAAAACTCTTTCGAATTGAAAACTGGGTTGGATGACTTTCCACTGCCGGATCTAAGAAAGATTAGGGATGAGGTTGTAAAGAAAATTCCTGTCAACAGAAAACCCAGAAAAAAACCCGAGTTTATCAAGCCAAGAAAACTGAGAAAAATTATACCGAAAGCTTTGGATGTAGAGGAGAAAAGAAACTGTGATACAGAAGCCCTCATGAATGAGCAAACTCTAAATAAATCTTAATAAAGTCTGCCAAGTCAAAGATCAGTTAGTAATTCAATGAAAAATCACCATCAGATAAGTCCGCTGTGGATGATGAAGTTTTTTCTAACAGAAGAGAATACCGAATGACGGTTCCCCGACCCTTTGCACCTTAAAAATTTGAAAGACAAGGAAAATGGAGACACCACGTTGGTATTCTGTCAATTGAAACCAGGGAACCATAAGAAAGTCTTACAGAAAATATGTACATACTTTAAAATTAAAATAAAAAATTACCTTTTATCTAAATTCATAACAATTTTTTTTTATTTTCTTGATTCTCCATCCAAACTTAAATCTCATCGATCAACTTAAAACGTTGATGTTGCTTCTCGGCGATAACATTAAAGAATTTCTTGTGAATCTGTTGATCCATGCGCCCAGCATAATGTCGCTGAACCCATGTATGATCCCAATTGGGATCTAATTTTTCGCAAGTTACGTAAACTTTTCCATGTTCCATGGCAAACAGAGTTCCATTACGTCCAAATCCCACCTTTAAACAAATTGAATTGGTTATTCGATATTTTTTTTTATTTTATTCCAAACTTACATTTAAACCAGGATGAAATCTTGTTGTTCTCTGTGTAGCCAATATTGTACCTTGTGCAACATACCAACCATCCTGTACACGCCAACCACGATGTTTTGGTCGCGGATGTTTTGGATTATTACGCGAACTGCCTCCGGTTTTCTTACTGGCATTTCGTACAGTTGCTAGATTATACACATTTTATGAAATAAATATGAATAGTTTTAGGACTAAGTGACTTACTTAGGAGAGGTTGCTCGGTTTTTAGACATTGTAAAGAGAGTTTTTGTAGAATTGTTAAGGACATTGCAGACATTTTTGGTATTTATTCGGGACCAGGGCAAAAATTTTCTCGAAAATTTGGTTATTTTTGACAGGCAGCTGTTTGACAGAAAAATATATAGAGTTTGAGGAACTATGATTTATAAAATGAACGCATTCAGCTAGATATATATACAAATTTATTTTAGGGTTATACTAGATTACACGTAATAACGCAGCTGCACTGCACACGAGCTACATTACAGCTTATTGTTCAGCTGAACCACAACTGAGTGCGAATATTTTACAAAAGCCAGTTGTACAAACCTTTAAACTGCAATTCACCTATTTGAATCTTCCAAACTCGGCTGCTTAACTAAGATCTAGTTCTGGTTAAATGTACATGTACGTGTTAATAAGCTATTGCATGTTTTTACAAAATTTGAACTAACATAATACTCTTCTAATTAATAAAACAGCTAGTTGCGCTTTGTAAAGGCTGCAGTTCCGATGAAAATGAATGTAAGTGAATTTCACTCGCGTGAATTCGCAAAGTTCGTTAAAATTATTAGAAAGTACGTATTTACTCCGATTTTTGGGGACTGAAATGTTAGTTATTTTAATTGCTTATAAGTTCACGCGAGTAAAATTCCCCGATTGCCTTTCTGAGCTAAGATCGATTTGTTTAAAAATTTATATATTACCATTAATGTGTGGTGAATGTACATTTTGCAGTCCAATCTTTATAAAGGTCCAATTCATCAAGTTTTAGTTTTCTCTGTGTAAACAGAAAACGTGTAATTTAATTAGCCGTTTTAGTAAAGCTTTGTATATACGATGGAGTATACAAAAATGTTTTCGTTTCGAACCAAATTCATTATTGTGTAGGTGGTTTCAAGTTGCACCAAGAGCTCGTTAAATTTTCGGAAAGTTGTTCAAAAGGAGAAACAAATTCGATGTTTTACCACATTAAGTAGCTTGGCCACTTGAATAGACCAATAATGTTTTTATAAACTTGCTGTTAGTCAAATAAATTGGCTCAACAAAGATGTGGCTCCGTCGTGTGCGGTCACTTATTTTACCCAGGAGCCATTTTAGGCAAATAAATTTTGGACGTAACAACTAATTCCTAGTTTATTTTAAATCATGTAAATATCAGAGTTCTTTATACAGCGATTGCTGGACACGTGATATTGGAATATTAATATATTTGTGTTATGCGGGTGTAACTAGTTCGTCAGAAAAATTCCAAACATGCACATGGTTTTGGTATGGGAATCCGCTGCCAGGCTTAATGCTTGTTCTGTGGCAGGTAATTCTTAAGGCAGTCGTAAACACAAAAAGTTCTGTCTTCAACAGATCAGTCCTGTTAGTAGCGTATTCGAACGATATTGGCATTATCGATACGCACCTTCACGTTGCCTCGAGTACCCAGCTTACTTTTCCCTAATGGTCAGTAGCTTGCAACACAAACCAATTGTCGTTCAACACAACCGCCTATTTCAATAAAGCTGAATCATGATAAAAAAGAATACACACTTGGAGATTTTAGATATAATATGGAAACTTAGCAATATGTGATTAAGTTTATTAAAAACATTTTTCTTTCAAACCAAAAAAAAAAAAATCGGGTATTAATTTAAATTTTGCACGGTGTACATGGCAACAGTTTGATGTTCACTGATTTAAGAATTATTATATTCACCAGCTGACCGTTGCCCGCCATGGCCACTTTTGTTTGGCAAAACAAAAATCAAACGAAAAATATTTACCGGGCTGTGTTGTGTTGTGAAACGATTACTGCAAATAAAAATGTCTGAAGAAAATCAAATAATAATTCCAACAGAAGCTCTACGTGAGAAAATACGCAAATACTCACGACATGTTCGTGATATTAAACGCAACAGTGAAAATGATTCTTTGCGTTTTGGCTTGGGTGAAATTCAATCGAAGATAACCGAACTGGACAATCTAACTGAGAAGGATGTCCAAGGATTAGCTAATAGGATCAAAAGACGAAAACATGCCACAGCTGAAGATATGTACAGGCTGAGTCATGCCTTTTTACAAGGTATTGAAAATATACGTGCATTTTCAAAGATTCCTGGAGCAATTCAGACGCTGGTCAAGGAACTTACAGGTAAGTGTTAAGATGTTTGAGTTTCAAATAAATTAGAAAATGGATTATCATCTATGAAGGCTCTGATGCTGAACAACAGTTCCATGCTAGTGAGACACTATGCAACATGTCACTAGGAGAAGCACCAGTTTGTGAGAAAATCGCTTCAATGGCAGGGAGCTACTTGGTGACTTATTTGGATTCGACAGAAGAAAGAATCAAGCGTACTTGTCTGTGGACAATAGCAAATATAGTAGCAACTGGTGGAAAAGGATCTTCTATGCTAATGGCAATGGAAATCGTACCAAAACTTGTCACTCTTTATTTACAAGAAGACAGTGAAGATGATTATCGAGAAGATGCTGCTATTGTCTTGGATGTTATAACATCTTCAGAAGAACAATTATTAAGGTAAGAGTTTATTTATTTTCATTACACGACAAACTACTTAAAATCCATCAGACCTTCCGATATGGATTGTCTATTTCTTAAATTCCACTTGAAGAATCCTTCATCTCCGGGTGCGGAATATCATTTGAGGATCATATTCAATTCTGGAATTATAGTTCCTGGTGTTGTTTTGTCCGAGGAGCAGGTTAACTATCTGATGAACTTCTCTGTGGCCAACTTAACACAGGTAGAGAATTTCGAGGGAATTCCTAATAGAATGAGAATTCTATATGCCATCCGATTGTTGGGCAATCTGTTGGCTATAGACTCAGCTTGCTTTAATATATTAATTGGTAAATGCAGCACTTGGAATACCAATCTTGTTAAGTTGCTAAATCATTTGTTTGGATTTAAAAATCAACATTTAAGTGGTGAGTTGTGTTGGTTGGTTAAAAATATCATCGAATGCCAAAATAGCAGCTTTCCTGCGACGTTTTTTATTGAAAATCTACAGATACCCATAGATAGTTTACCACCACAGGTGGTAAGCACTTAGTGGTTTCTTTGGTTTTAATTACTTGAAGTAAGCAATTATTGCATGTAAATAAATGTTGAAATCTTTTTTTATTTATACTCGAGATTCTCTTGTGTTTTCTTATTATTATTTTGAAATCGGGGTTTAAACATTTTAATGAATCTGAACAGGTTCTTAAAATCTCTGAACTTCCGAAACATTGAACCCATGAAACGTTTTCTTTTACGGTGTAGAAATGGAGGGCGTAAAATGATCTGTGAAACTATACTGACTTGGATGTCGAGAATTCTCGACTTCCGTATTGTCCTAAAACTGTACTGTCCTAATGTGTTAATTACACAACAAAATTCTGATATTTCCTTTGGAGACACCTAGGACCAAGTATAGAATGTTTTTAAGAAAAGCGACTACGAAACTACACAATCTACAGCGCAATAAGAGTTCTTTCTAAATATTTCTTTAATATTAAAGCGGAAACGAGTAAAAGTCAACTTTTACAACAGTAAAGTGTGTGATACGTGATAACTAGCTTCATGAAAATAAGGACAACGCTGTAGGAGAAGCCTATATACCCACATAGAATCACTAGAAAATAAGTGGTGAAGGAAATAGCATTACTATTCAACAAAGGAAAAGAAGATAGGTTTTTTTTTAGATTTCAACAACCTACTTAAGAACATACCAAAGAATGAGCTTTTGTTTATAGGAGGAGATTTAAATGTTACAGATTTAGATGGATATGTAGCAAAAACTAACGAGAACTACGAAGGTTACCATGACACGGCATCAAGAATCCTTTTAGTGAAGACATCGAGTTGAATACCATGTTCGCCAAATAAAGCCGGAAATGGAATTCCGATTGATAGCCATTTGATCGCCTGTTTTATGAAGTCGCATTTCTAGAACAGGAAATCAATACGTTAGATAGCAAAGTTACACTGAGAGACGAAGAAAAGCAAACAATAAGGCCCTTCTGGAAGAATCAAGTGGTGCAATCTGAACAGAATGTTCTGTGTCAAACCATCAACAGACTTGAAAATAAATAGTGTGAGGTAAAAAAAAATGTGTTGAATTCTTTGCAACAAGCCTTTTGAGAGCAAAATCAATGATAGCAACTTAAAAAGATGAAAAAGCAAGCATCGAATTGGTAAAAAAGTTTTAGAATAGAAACATAAAAGAAGCGAACAACTTGAAGCAGAGAGTACAGAGAGCATGTATCGCAAGTTGGAAGAAATATATGCACCGGCTGCTGGTGCAAAACAAGCTTTTCAAAAACTGCGATATGCAAACAAGGAGCTCAACAAATGAGAAATGCTCTGGAGATTTTTTCACCAAAGTTGGAAAACAACAACGTAAACTTTTTATGGTTGAAGACTAAATTCTTCAAAGTTGGCGTTAAAATTGTAACTGACTTTTCAAATAACGGTTTCCCAGACTGTTCTTTGCAATAACTGCGCGCCTAACTGCGAAGTTTCGTTCACAGTCGGAGAGGAATGTGTTTTTTTTAAAAATTCCAAAATAGGAGAACAAAATTGGGCTAAACAGAAAACCCTCTGAATTTTAGAAAGAGATGGGGAAAAACGTTTCGAGAATGAATTATTTAGATAGCCCACGATTCTCATCTCAACAATTATCCGATGTGACCAAATGATTAGTAAGCGGATTTAAAGTAACATTAGCCGCGTATTTTTGCAAGTATATATATAGACGGAGAGCTAAAATACTTACGTCATTTGATAACGAAAATAATTAGCCTTAATATCATCTACCAACAAGTGTAACATCTAGTCGGGAAGTCTGCCAACCCTTCGGTGGTGGGTGTGGCCACCATGCACTGTTAAAGTTAAAAAATGTATGGGCAATTTTTGTTTGTTTCAAACTAATATAGGGATCTTGTACAGGAACAAAATACAAGCATATTTTACTATTGAGGGGGGTTCTATCTCTCCTCATTTCGCCGGGAGGGGCAATTTTCTAAAAAATAAAATTTATTTTATGTTTACAAAATTGCACCTACTGGCTAAAAGAGGGGAGACAGACCCCTTCTTTCCATAGTAAAATATGCTTTTATTTTGTCGCTTTATAAGATCCCATTATTAGTTTGCAACGAAAAAAATTTCTTATACCAGCCCCATACAATTTTCAACACTTAAGGGTGCGTGGTGTCCACACCCACCACTGGATGCTTGGCAGACTTCCGGATTATTTATCACACGTGCTGGGAGATGATAATACGACTAATTATTTTCGTTATCAAATGACGTAATTATTTTTGTCGCTAGCTCTTAGATTAGCCCACAACATTACCGACGCTCCCATATAACCACATGTAATTGTGTCGGTAACGCAGTAATCTATATGGACTTAGCTAAGTCCCGATAATTATGGAGAGTTAGCTAAGTCTATATGGACTTACGTTGTTGTTGTATCTACGTGTTGTGGTATTGCGACTTTTGTCGCTTATTTCACACAAGTCTTTATGAACTTGCAAAATAACACGGCTATTTTCGCAATTAACTAGTGGGAGGGTGATACGCGAAAGTGCGGTAGTACCGTTTAATCAAGCTGATCTCGCAAACTTAAAAGATCGTTGAGCGGGTATTGGATAATCGTTTGTGTAATATAAACATGTATTTGATGACATGGTGACAAGTGTGGGTATGCTTAAATTAACCACATATGCATATGTTGATTTTGAAAAAGCATTCAGTAGCCGACAACGGGATCTGATATGGGTTGTGCTAAGGACGAGAACTTTCAAAAATCTACGCTCGGATGATCATGGAAACGAGTATGTACTACCAAGTCAAAAAAAAAAGGTGCAAGAGTCACCGAAGAATTTTTAGTAAAAATTAGAATACAGCAAGGAAGTGTCTTAAGTACTTTTCTCTTTGCTTCAAACACCGATTATCAACTACCAAATAACAAAACCAAAATATTCGATGTTAATTCAGCCAAGGACATGCTCTATCACGTGATTTCTTTATTATGGAAGGCATCCTTACAAATTTAGGTGTTTATCTGTGAGGCAACATCTTTCAAAGTATGAAACAAGACATGCTGGCATATACCAATGACATTGATATCTTTGAAAGAGCAAGAAGACATTTTTGATGGCACAATTGAAGAGCATATTGTGCACGACACTACTACCGGCAACAGATTCAAGTCAATCTCATCGACTTTTCTTATTTCAACATTAACAAAAGGACATTGAAATCTCCAACTGCGAAATCAATCAACTGCCAACTAGTTTAAACGTTCCGAGGAACCACAATAGAATTGGATCACTACCTCGTTGTGAACAAGGTACGGCTGCAGATATCCCGACCACAACCAAACCGAACAAAATTTTGTGAGATTTCTAATTTGTTTAGTGTGTTTGTGCAGGATGGCGATATTGAGAACACTAACTGCTCCATCTAAGTTGGTAGATCCACATATACTTTAGAAATGAAAAGATTTTAGACAAGACGACGTATTGGTTTCTGACTTCTTCAACAAGATTCTTGAAAGAATAGTGCAGAATTATCGCGCATGAAAAGCATGATCTTTCAAAGTTTTATTCAACTACTTGCAGACGTAGACGAAATTGACATAATTGGAAGAACAGCATTATGTCCGTGGTGCTTTTGTGAGTATTGAGGCGCGTACGGTGAAATGATTGGGTCATGTGGACCGGATGAACACCAATACCCCGGCCTGAAAAGTGTTCGAGTTCGAGGTCGAGGTCTGAAAACTCTTGATAGAGACAAATTAATTCAGTTAGCCTCAGACCCGGTGACACCACAAGCAAATTATTTAGTGAAACGGTATGTGTAATGTCGTCAGAAAAGAAGAAGAAGACGTATTTTTTTCTTGCATTCTGTAGTTAAGAAGTAATACATATTTATTATTATATTTTTAGCAATGAAACTCAATTATTAATCTACTTATCACATAGCAAATTTATTTATTAAATGTTTATAATAAAATAAGTTGTTCTTTCTATAATTTTAACATTACTTTATTAAATGTATATGTTTTATCTTTTAGTTCAACTAATACTTGAACGAAGATCGTATTTGAAAATGTATCTGTGAGTTGCCTGCAACTATTTGAATTCAATTAGCATAATTTATTTCTTTAATGATATCTTTAAGATAAAATAATAATAATATTTAAACTAATAAACAAATTTGCACAATCTTCTATTTAAACACAAAGACAAATTAATTAAACTGATTTTATAGAAATAAAGTACAAGAATGTACACGAGTGTAGTTTTTGGAAAACCTCCTATCGTTTCACATCTGTCTCTGGTGATTTCTCATCTACTACAGACATAGGTTTTAGCAGGGGGTTTTGCAAATGAATATTCTTCTCAGGTGGTGGTTTTAAATAAACTTTTTCTTGTTGATAAACTGGCAGATCATGAGTCAGCATGTAAAGCTCTTGCTCTGGATAGTCATGTTCACAGTGATGCTCGCCACAAATTTTGCATTCGTAGATGTTTGGTTTGAGTGCGCTTTGAAATTTCTAAAGAAAATAATTAGAAAAAATGTGTAAACGAAAAAATATTAACATAAAACAAATACTCACTTCCCAAAAACTTTCTCCTGGTGCTCGTAGGAAATTCAAAAGCGCATAACCTGGAATACAAACTAATGACATTGAAGCAAATATCCAACCCATTATATAAGCCCATTCTGGATATTTGTATCTTCCATTGTGATAAGTGGGTTCATGGTAGTTTATTAAACTAAGGATCCAAATTGACTTAAAGGAGGAATTGTGTCAATTTTAAAAATTCATATTAAATCACACACTCAAATCTTACAAACAACAACAATGGTCCACAAAAGAACCAACACGACTTCAGATAACATGATGGAGCTTTTCCGGTCATCTGTTTGACATCCTTGGACAATCTTTCAGTTCCATAGAACCATGCAAGTGCGATCATTTGGCAAAAAGCCAAAAATGTTATCGATATTGAGGCAGCATAGTGATCCATTAATTGGAAGAAGTAGATTCCTCCCTGAAACGAAAAGTAATTTAAGCAAAAAACGACCATAAACCCAAAGATCTTACCTGAACCAGATTTGGCAGTCCTAATAGAAATGAAATCAAGCACACGAAAAACACCAGAACTTCATGATACCCAAGATTTCGCTTGATCCAGTTAGGGAAGCCATCCTGAATTGATGTGACAACAACTTCCACAATCGCAAATTGAGTATTCAAACCGAGACACAGCAGCATAAAGAAGAACATCACACCCCATAGCTGTGCATACGGCATTTTTGCCATAGCTTGAGGGTAAACTACAAAAATCAAGCCAGGTCCATCTCCAATAACATCTCGCACATTTGTATTTTGCTCCAGAGCTAAATTTCCCAAAGTTGCAAAAGCAAATATACCCACCAAGAAACTGGTGACCACATTTACCAATGATACAGCAATTGTATCTCTTAATATGTTATTGTTGTACTTGTTATAGCTTGCAAATGATATCATCGAACCAAAAGCAATTCCAAGTGAGCTGAAATTCTGAGAGGCAGCATTTATCCAAACATTTGCATTCTTAAGCTCCGACCAATTGGGTCGGAAGAAATATCGAAGACCTGCGTCAGCACCTTCCAACGACAATGCACGGACCATGAGAACAATTATCAAAAAAAATGGAAATGTTGCTGTGAAATAACGGACCTGTGAAAAAGCCTTTAAATAAATCATTGAACCGAACTTCTGATGTTAAGTCTTACCTTTCCTGATGACTTGATTGATTTCCATGTAGCAAAATAGACCATGACCCAGGCACATATCAGGCAGGCAAAGAGTTCCCAGCGCATGATGCCTGGGAATTCAATTCCAGGACTGATTTGAAGGACTTTATTTCTAAGGATGATTAAATCTTGAAGTAATTTATATCAATCAAGAGCCACACAAACTTACTCAAAGAATTCTTCTGAAGGTGTCCTAGACATATCAGGGGCAGTCATATTTAGATCACGGCGTCGTGGTACCCAGCAATCAGGTGTGTTCCATCTAAAAAAAACTTTGTATATAAAATGTTCTTGGAATGTTTTTGAATGACTTACCGATTATTGCAATCAGTCCAAGGGCTTTGTGCTTTGAATGATGTGAAGAAGTAATAAATTGAATAAGCTATTATAACACTATAATATGTTGACATAAGAAATGATACAACCACACTTGCAAGACCAGCACCTAAAAAAAATAAAAGTTCATATTTGCAAGATAAGAAAAATATGTTAATTGAAAATTAATTAAAAGCATTTATGTCTAGCATGAAAAAAGTGGCATTAATTCAAACTTGCCTTGCGAAATCTCTGATAGGAACTAAAAAACACTACAAACGTTAAAAATGAACATGGTGGTGGAGTGGTTTGTAATGAGATGATAAAAATGATGCCTTTCCGATAGAAATTGCAAGAAAGAATCAAAGAAGAAACGTGCAAGCGGGCAAGCGGATAAAACGGAGAGCATATATGAGGTAGCAGACAAAAATATCTGCACTACTGCTGCAGGACATCCATAATTCCAACATTAACAATGAAGCAACTGAATCAAAAATAATCGTTTAAAAAAATTTATAAACAATACTCAAAGACAACTTCTTGTGGATTAAGACAGCATTTTTCAAAGGTGGCTACAGTATTGTGAGGGTTTTTTAAACTAAAAGTGTTCCCAAGCTAAACTTTCCAATAGCCAAACCTAACTGCGAAGAAGGACCAGAAACGATGTCCTCCGAATTCAGAAATAAGATGGGTTCCATCTGACATAGATAGCTCACGAATCTCATCTCCAAAAGTATCAGCAGTGACACAACGAAAGTTAAATGGTGATATGCGAAACTGCGATAGTTACCCATGTATATTTTTGAGCGATATCGGATGGACGTTTGCTGAAAACGATAAGGTTACCTGATGTGTGATCACCAATTGTTTTGGTTTCAGGGAAATCAATCATAGATACAATCCACAGCAGAACTGTCAGAATGTTAGAACATAGCGAGTGATTTTTATCTGATGTTGAAAAAGCATTCGATATACAATAACGAGATCTGATTTAAATAAAACAAGTAGGTAAGCGTTCCAGAATTATACGTGCGAATAACCAATAACCCTATTGACCATACGGATCAAACACAATTAACTCCGAATACACCATCCCAGCTGGTTTTTGACAATAATTTCCAAATCACTATCCCATCAAGATTCATTTGGGACGATGCATGAGGGATTCTTGAGAAATTGACTATACATGTCCATTGTCCATACGATTAGCTTGAACATCGAGGAAGAGATCTGAGTACAAGGTGGACAGCTTATACTAAGGCAGACTAGATCTAAGTCACTCATTCCGTCTCCTCGAGACGTGACATCCAGATCAAATGTCCGCATCTTCTCAGATAACCAAGTAGCGCCTAAATATTTCTGAACTGTTTCCACTAATGGTTGAAAAGTTTAAAATTTTTTTTGGGTGTTGGAAAGAGAGTGTTGGAAAGAGACATTCTAGAAAACTCCAAATCGTCAAATTAATACTAGTTCTACCTTTAAAGGCGCTAAGCGGAAACTCGTTCTAAAGCAAGATGGCATGGCGAAGGCAAACACTAGATGGACAGCAAATCTGAGACCACAAGACTTATCGTTTTCTAAAACTATAAATCAATAAGGAGCATGAACAAGGAAGACAAGACCACCCCTAACTTTCTCAGCTCATGACCTTCTCTCTCTTAAAGATGTTAGTTGAACTAAAGGATATTTTTTTTCCTTCGATAATCCCGGTGATCTGAAAAACATAGACAATCGCTGTCTGCATCCCTTTACTAGAAGCTCCAACAACTTAATTAGATACTCACTCGTATTTTATGTAATATCACAAAGACCTAACATAATCTAACTTCAACTAACCAAACCAATAATCAATAGTCATCTTAACTTCCACTTAAGTTTTAAAGTTGTAGGGTCGTTTTCAAATACTCGGCAAAACGAATCCACTCAGTTTAAAATGTACTTTACAGTTTTTTTTTTTTGTTTGAGTAGCCTTCCTAGTTTTTGAAAAATATTGATTGATTCTTGTTGTGATGGTTTAACTAAAAGCATTGTAGTTTAAAATTATGTGACGGTTTTACTTGCGATATCGTTTCAGTTTTTTTATTTGGAAAGTTCTCGAGAAACGGATTTTTATTTTTCAAAAGAAGAAATTCCCATTTTTATTCTTTAAAACGTTGGGTACATATGTATGTACATATGTATGTAGGTGAATTTCTAATACAATAATAAGAATATTGGAATTATTTAACGGGTTCATATAAATATGGATGTATACTTTTCAAAGCAATGTTTTTGTGCTGTTTTTTTTTTTTTGTTGAAATTTGATTTCTTTGTTTTTGGACAAGGAATTCAGTCCAAGTGAATGCAGTATGCAATAAATAAAAATAATAAAATAAACAAAAATTAACAATCCATTCTTTTTTATATAATATGTGTGATCTGCATTTCGTGTTTGTGTTATTGTTGTTGAACAAAAAAAGAAATATATGTATGCAAAAACAAATTTAATAAGCTATTTAAAAGAAGAAAAATATTAAAAACACAAGTGTGACCTTATGAGTCGAAACATTCCATATTCTTTTATCGTTAGTGTTCCTGAAAATTTTGCGGCTAACGCGATTTACGAAGACAAGGATTATCAATCAAGCAAAGACTTTGTACCATTCCGAATTATTATAAATATTTTTAATACCTATTTTTTTTGTGTTTCATCTTTCATTTTATTTAATATGAAATTTTTTTTTTGTGATAATGTTATTGTAATTCCCGTTTATTTGTGTAAAATTCATTAACAAAATTAACTCGATTTTAGTTGTGTTCGAATAGTTTTTTTTTTGGGTTTCCTTATTATCTTTCCTCATCAGGTACTGCTGTATGTGCGCAGACAAAACAGGATGTAAGGTAATTGTTTCATTTTATTTTCATGAAAAATCTTTAAAATTTATATGTATGTTTTAAAATTTAATTAAGTTTTCTTTTTTTTTTTCTTGCTTTGAGTGATTTTTTAAATAATTAGCTTAAAATAGTATTGCTGGATTTTAAATATATCATTTGTCTTGTTTGTGTACCTACATATAAATGAAGAACTACAATTAGAGTCCATTAACAATTTGGTTTGTTTCATATGAATCAAGTATAGATAATATTTTCTATGTTTGCTAACTTTTTATTTTATACTATAATAAATGTTAAAACACAAATCAACAGATTGAATTCTCTTGTTATTTGGATATTTCTTAACATGATGCTTTAAATCCATAAAGGAGTGATTGGTGGCAAAAAGGATTATGGGAGTCCTGTGCATCTGAGTGATGCAGGTGAGGCTTTAAGCACTATGTTGGGGGCTGTCGCATATTGTGAGCACGCGACAGCCAAGGTGCCTTCTGAGTAATGAGTTAGCAATGAAGAGGGTTGCTCAACAGTACTACTAACACTAGTAGGTAATCGGCTTGGGAGATCCGTCTTCCGCTTCCTGATATGGAGGATGGTTTTACCGTTATGAAGTAAAAAGAACCATTTTTACAGTCTAAGGGTTAGCGACCAAATAAGTTGCCTGAGCAACTCAAAAAACAACATAAAACAAAAGAAATTTATAGATTTGTTATACCTTGCGCTGGTAACCATTTCCCGCCTTGATAATGTCGTGCCAAAGTAGTTTACCTGAGTCGATTAATTTTTCCTGCATTTTGGAGGGCTGCACATTTGGGGTCAGATTCTGTATTACAAAAATGATCAAACGTTTTCATTTGTGCGAACGATTTTCATAGCAACTGGTCAGAAAATCGTTCGCACAAACGAAAACGTTCAATCGTTTTTTCATACAGAATCTGACTCTTGATTTCCGGCCATTTCTGGTAGCCATAATTGTCATTCATTGATGAGTGACATTGAAGCAATAACTGCACAAAACTGGACAGGCGTGCCAAAATAAAAGAAATTTACTTTTCAGCTGCCCGATTGAATGTTTATGCGATATGATTTTTGTCCGTACGTTCCTATTATTTTGACGTCTTTCTGGTTCGGAAAGAATATAAATGGTGTCAGCAATATTTAAGACGCTAGGTACCCGCGAAGAAGAACTCCTCCTTTCAGATCTATATTTTGTTGACGGGGATATATTCGCCATTTTCTAGAACCGAAAACGAAGTTAAAACAAAATAGAGCATTCATAGTTGTTTTTAAACTTCAGTTTTGCTTAACCTGGGTTTGATCAATGTTTTTTTTTAAACATCTTAAACAGTGTCTATGAATATGCCCCAATGAATTTATATGTTTTTCAAAATACTTTAAATGTCATCGCAACAGATGGCTTTTTGATAGTGAATGTAAAAGATTAAGTAATAGAGCCCTGATTTGATTAGTAAAAGACGTGTTTAACTTTTGGTTATTGCAAAACACACGAATTAACTCGTATTTAAAATTTAACCTGGGGTGGAATCGCGTAAGATGATAGTTGATTGTCCCATTTTTGATCATCACTTGTGATCAAATTGATTATTCCTTCTGCGTAAGGTGATCACATCCACCAATTCAACTCAATTCAACTATGTTCAATTTGTCAGTGATATTTGTGAAAAACATTGTTGCCGTAGTCATATTTTCAAGTAAATTCATTGAAATTGTTAATTTTTTAGTGAATAAAAGCAATAATTCTAAATTTAACCATTTATTTTCGATTTTTGTATACTCATATGGTAAAAGAAATATTGTTTTTGATGATTTGGTGACTAAAATTGAAAAAAAGTTAAGAATTTTATAATGTTTTGTATGCGTGTGGTAACTCTAGTCACATTGCCACAAAAATAAAAATGAAACGTCAATTTTATGAGAAGATGACTATCACAATATTTTTGTGATTGGTTTTTAGCTATCACTGTGATGATCACCTTACGGAGACAGAAAGTGTAGATTTTGACTGTCACTTATCACAAATCAACTTAGCCGATTCCAACCCTGGTGTTTTCATAAACACGGGTTTGCGATTGATTATTGGCAAGGCCGAGTGACTAAATATGTGAAATCCATCTTCTGGATCTATTAAAGTCTTAATACAATATTGAAAGTGTTGCCGGTACTTTTTATAAATTTTATATTTCTATTTTAAGTTGACTATTAACATTGCCTTTTCCGTTGAAACTATTTCACTTCTTCAGAATTCGACAATAGCTTCTATTTTAAGTACAACAAATTATAGAATAGACTTTACAATTCATTAAGTTGGAACTTGCTCATACCTTAATATGACAATGCGATCTATTTAACCCTTTATTCAATAAAAGCTTTAACTAATTAAATTTTTGGTTGCAGATATATACATACATAATGTTAATAATTATACAAAATTTTTCAAATATTTAAATAACGTTTAGCATGCCAACACGTTTTACGTCAGATGCAGTTTCTATTAAAAATAAAATATGGATCATGATTAATCATTTGTTTAATCTACAAGTTGAATTAACATTTTATGATTTATTGATTTTTTAAGAATGACACTTAAAACAGCATGTTCATTCCCAGTATAGGAAATACATGTTTGAAATTCAAATTAAAGCTGCGATTCTCCCTTCGTGGAAAGTTAAATAATAATTACGAAATCAAGACAGCTTATGAGTGGAATTTTTTATTCAAATTTAAATTTAGTGGTAGGTTGGGTAAAGGTGTTTTGTTTAATGTATCCAACCATCTACATTGAAATTATATTGATTTCAAATTGTGCTTTGTCAGGTTGACTGTATTCTAAGATATAGCTTTGTTTTAAAAATTAATTTCAGGAATTTATAAATTCTTTGTCATACAAATACCTTAGTATTAAGCCAACCTAAATATTTTTGAGATGACAGTTGGATCGCATCTTCTTACTATGAATTCAGAACAAGCTTTGTTAACCCTGCTCAGCATCATTATGTCTTTTTAAACATTGTCCAACATAGTAAATCCGGTGTAACCGCATGACGAACAATTGGTGCGTAGTTTATAAAAGATCTTTGGGCCACAGAAGATGGTAGACACGCTTTTGCGTTGATTATGTCGTCATTAGTAGATGCTTCTCTATTGATCATTTCATACATGATGTAGATGAAAGATATGTAAAATTTCACACTTGGGAACCACTGTTCTACTAATCATAAAATAAGTATCCTGTCTTGTTGACTCTTATGCGATACCCATTCTCCATAAAAAAAGTCCACGCTTACATCAAGTGCGCGTTGCAAGGATGTAGTATCTTCACTTATGGCGGATCCATTGTTAGCAAATATTAACTGATACTCATGTCCACCAATTTATCTTCAAGTAGATAATCAAGGGCTGCAATAAGAAACAAAGACCCTTTCTGGGTACTCATAGATTAGTTGGTAATTTTTCAGTGATTATAAGAACGCAGATTTTGTTAGCTCTTTGTTGCCTTGGAGTAACCCATATGAGATTTCGTTTTTGCGTATTGAATGTTATTTGGAAATATATAAAGAACACACATGGGAATCTCCTGTAGGTGGAACAAAGCATCAAATCGACCGCCTCGTCAAACATTAGAGCTGGAGAAGTAATTGATAAACGATGCTCTAAACGAAGAAAAGAAAACCCAGGTAGTTACCGTCACCTTGTAAAAGCTATGATGCGGCTACAAACGGGTAGTGTTAAACGTAGTTCAGAGGGTGCAGCAAGGAGATCAGTGTTCAACACTATAGCGTTCTATATGTACGCCAAATTTGTGTCACTCATTCTCAGCGATTAATGATATTTGGGGCCAGATAAAGATAAGAGAATCCAGGATATCCCAATACACTTAGAACAAATTAACACTTCGAAGGAATCTGAAGTTAAATATAAATGCTGAAAGTTGATTAGCAATCAAAAACTGATCTTGAAAAAAGACGTGATAAAAAAGAACAGATTAACAAACTTGCGGAGAATGAGAATCAAAGGGTGTAATAAGAAATCACTTAAGACATTATAGGAGATCGAAGTAGTACGAACAATCATGTGCTGAATGTTTTCGGCAACCTTTAAGTGACGACAGAAGATCAGATGAGAATATGGAAGGATCACATTTGTGTGCTGCTTAATGGAATTCAATATGTATCCACAAGTATGAGTACTCATCATATTAACGTGCAAAGGTCTGAAACGGATATTGACTATGCTGCCTCCTATCAAGTGTAGAAGTAATAAACGCTATCCATCTTTTAAAAGCCAACAAAGCAGCTCGTTTTGATAGTATAAGTAACTTCTGACTTCTGAGTTCCTTAAAGCTGATCCTGAAGAAGATGAACGCATTTTGATACCTGATTTTTAATGTCAGGATCGGGCCTCACGTTGGGCGCCATTTGTTGCTAGGCAATTGCAGGGGATCGAGTTTAGGAGGAATGGAGCTAAGCGAAACAGGATTCGAAAAGGATTACTAAGATAGTGAACGAACTGATTTGAAATTAAAAAGGAACAGGGCAGTCAAACTATTGCAGATAAGGGAGTAAAATAGATAGGCTGCAAAAGTAACTGCAAGAACATTGTGATAATAAAATATTTATTAATGTGAGATATTTGAATTTTTACGAACGATCACATGTCTTTCATGTTGCAGCTTCAGTGTCTCCAAGTACCGACAGTGTACGATAATTGAAACTTTCCATCTGTATTCGAAAATAATTCAATAAAAATACCTACAATGAGGAAATCAACCTTTTAAAGTTTAGTGATTGCAAAACAAAGGTAATATTTCTCACTACAAAGCATAAGCCTGATCATATATCATAATTTAAAAAGTTAGTTCAATTTATAAACTATCAATTTATCTGCCTCAAAAACACCACCCAATTACTCACTATATTCACAACACTTACCTTTAAAAAGCGGACAAACTTGTCCTAGTGCGCCAATTGGACCCCGTCCGGTGTACTGTCCCACCGATAGCTCCATAAACAGCAACGGCACGCTACATACAACTAATATAATGCAATAAGGTACTAAGAAAACGCCTGCAATAAAAAAGATACAAAAAATATTGTAGTATCTCGATTAACATAATATGTAAAGTGATAAAATGGGTGACACGACATTTGACAATAAAAGAAACATCCCACTTAATAATTTGTACAGCCGCACCACTACACAGCAGTGGGGTGTAAAAAAATCGCACGTCAATGTCATCTTAAGTTACAGCTCCAGAAAAAAGAAACACTAGAATGGAATGTCATCAATCATGTGGAACAAAAGTTCGCCAGGAAATTGAAGATTTTAATCTTCATCTCATTTTTTCCATTTGACACATTTTGTTAAGTTGTCAACAATGAGCGAGGCACACATCACCTACACAGTTAAGTGTTCAGTGCTTCTCATACAACGAATTTGGTGACGGCTTGGCGTGAAAATACATCATCACACATATGTATCTATCCTTTTGTCGCACAAGTGCTAATGCGAAAAGGAAACGCGCTATAACAACAAATCTGTTGTGACACTTGGCGCTGATCTCTCTCAAGATAAGTGAACAATTTTCAGCTCATTGTGCTGTGATGTAAACACTTACCTCCTCCACTTTTGTAGCACATGTAGGGGAATCTCCAGACGTTGCCCAAGCCCACCGAATATCCGATGCAGGCTAAAACGAACTGCATTTTATTCGCCCAATGTTGTTGGCGTGGCTTCAGATAGGCTGAATTGTCCGAAAAATCCATAAAGCTGTCATCGTCATCGTCATCACCTGGTGGTCTGAAAATGTCAAAAAAGGCAAAAGATTTTTTGTTTAAACGGATTTTCGCTGAAGGCGGTAATAAAGAGAGGGTGTGAACAAAACGATTAGTCACATTTAACGATCACAATCGCATGCCAATATAATTATACACTGTGTATCGTTTATGGTGATTAATAGCACATCTATATACAAAGATGTAATCATAGTCATTTGGTTAAGCTGATTATAGTCTTTTGCTCCAGTTTACACGGACAACATTAGTCTCGTCATAGATGAATCGCCCTCGAGTGACAGGCGGAATGGAATACAATTTAATTACAAATCCGCGTTCACTTGTTGCAAAAAATCTATAACAATTAAACCGATGATATTGTTTAATTGAAACACTTGACTTGGAAGTGTCATTTGGTTAAAATTGAAAAGCTAAATGGGGTGAATATGGATAAAGATAAATGAGGACAATATCTGGATTTTAATTATCCAATATCTTATCGGACTATGTAAACGATCTCGGCGATTGAGATCTAAAAATGTCCAATCTATTGCTTCACAATTCAATGACTAGTTTGTGCAAACTGATGTGAAGTTTTTAATTTTTAAGCTGATTGAAAGAAGCGAAAGTATGTTCATATTGGAAAAAATCCATAAAGTTCTTTTTAAAAAATGATTCACGGTGCTGTTAATGCAAAACGATTTGACCAGTTCTCTATCAATCGGACTTGCTTGTTTGTACAAGAAGATGGAGCCTTCATAAGGTAAAGATCTTATTTCTTTGCAAGGAGCACTTTATATAGAGGCTGACGTTTTTGATGAAATGAGTACCGCACAAACACGAAACCCCAATACTTATGCTGGCCATTTAATGGGCCTGATCCACACAGGACAGTAATCGCGAAAATTAAAACGATCAAATGATCGCCGCTTTGTGGATGCTGCGAGTTGATTTTAAGAGCGGAGTAGATCGTGATGAAAGCAATACCTTCTTCATTAAATACCAGTGTTATTTTGATAAAGTAGCAGGAGGATTTAACCATATTATGTGACCGAAAAGTAATTACGCCGTCAAAGTAATATGGCCACTACATGCCAAGTTTTAAATTGTCGTATAGAGTTCATTGACTGGACAAAGTGTGGCTACATGTTTTGGTCGGGTGCCATTTAGCCTCGGTGTGAATATGTGATTTGATTAAGGTGAAATGTTGACGCATTTTTGGCCAATTAACCTGCCACTTAATTCCTGATTTATCACAGTATTCACACCCATCGTTTATTGCCATCAGTTATAGTTGCGACAGCGATCTGTTTACTATTATTGTCGCCCGCACAATATTTGAAACAGATGTAGTGTTGCGAGATTTTACCTCAAGTACTGTAAGCACTTCGATATCTGAAACATTACAGAAAAGGAGGATGATCTGAGATTGAGTAGATACCCGACCCGAAAAGATGGCGAAGCAATTACCACAGCATGGTAGCCACAGACTGTCAGTAACGACCCTACCCTATTGGAAAACCCTTTACAAGGCGCACGAATATGTTTTCTGATATGTTAAGGAATGTAAAGTTTTAAATAAATTAGGTTCATGAAATGTTAAACAAATCCTAACCACGTCAAAGTTTTTCAATTTCCTCAATTATAAATCGTGGTTTGTTATTGCAAACTACTGTGCACTGTCTTCCTAACAAAATATTTGATTATTCTATTACTCCATTAGCACATGGGCCAGTAACGCTCTTAAAAATTTTTGCTAAATTTTGTGTAAATAAACTTCAAAAAAATATAGATAAACCTATGCACACAAGTTAAATACTTATCCCACTTAAACTTATTTACAAAACACATCACTAATCATTCAAAAGCTTAACCTTGTTCGCTATACAACCTTTTACCCATGTTAATATGATTAACAAACATGTTATTGAGTTTAGATAAAATTTTTTGGATTATTGATTTTTCGATAAAGAAAAAAAGTATCTAACAAGTTATTGATTGTCATTTTGTAAAGTCTAATTAGAAATTAAAACTGATATATTTAATAATTAATATGATTTTATCTTACTAATTGATGGTGTTTTGTGTTAGCTTAGAAAATCGAATGTTGTGCAAAAATATTAAATTTTAATCGCTTTTGATATGTCTTTTGATATTTTGATAGATATTTATTGAAGATCAAATAACATCAAACTAACTTTGTATATATATGTACATACATATGTTTTGAAATTTAAACAACTCTGCTCTTGATATACTTCTTAGTGCCACAGTAACTGACAATCAGCGATAAAAGCGTTAATTAAACATTTGTCTGTAAAAAGCGCTGTAAAATGGCGCCCAACGTAACTATTTTCGAAAAGCTAGAATAATATGTAAAGTTTGGTCAAAATCGGCTAAGGTGTTTACGACATCAATTGATAGTTTTTAATTACAAATCTTTTTGTAATCTTTTAATTACAAATCTTTTGACGACATTCAAATCGGTATTTGAATGTGGTCAAAGTATTATATGTCACTTTTCCAATTATAAATTTGTTTCTAGTATCCATGCGTAATTTTCTTAAATTTCCTGTTTCAAAAAATCACCCGATACAGGGGATAAACGTTTTTGTTCACGTTTTGATATGAAGTTGGATAAAGCTTACGCAACTATTAAGACACGGTCTTATAATCTGCCTAAGAGTGGTCTAAGATAATCTAAGGAAAACGATTTTATGTGTTTGCTCTGATTAATAATCAACACTTACATTTTTGCCACACGATTATATCCATTCCATGTAAGCTCCATGTACCTTAATGGTTTATCCTTATTGTTTTCACTAGTAGAATTATATTCGACAAAACTTGCGGGCTGCATATTTAATACTTAGTCGAATATTAACATTTTTGTTTGACAATAAAGTTTTTACCCTCATGAACAAATAACAAACTTATTACAAGTCATAAGTTTGAACCCAATGCTTCAATAAGCATCACTAAACTAGTTCTAGAAAATCTAATCCATTTTTAGCAAAATGCAAAACCACTATATTAGTTACTAATTGAGTTGACAATTAGGTTTGCTGCAACTTCCATTTATTTATTTTAAATGTTAGCAGTTTGGTTCAAAACTATTTCAAGGTTGGAATTGCAAATTTGCTGGATAGTTTATTGCCTTACATACAAGTTTTTTGTTACATTGGCATGTAAAATTTATAAACTCAAAAACAATCAATAGAGCTCCTGAAGCCAGTTGAGATATGTTGGAGATGAAAAGAGCATGCACCAACTCATCAGAAAAATATAGTCCCAGTGTAACGTTCCCGATGATTGGCACCTCAGCATCGTGTGCTTGATCCTCAAATAAAGGAATTCTTTTAGCTAACACCAAATACATATAGAGGTTTTGTGTGAGCGTTTTATATCATTCATGGAAATCGTTCCTTATTATTAATGGTTTAAGACCAGAAAATTTCTACTATGGACAGAATATTCATAAACACAAAACATCAGAAAATATCCAATGACACTTAATCGGTACACATAACCAACTTATCGATTTTAAACCTATCAATTATAACTCTACTGAACCATGTCAAATTTTGGCATTCCCAACGAACTTATTCAGCTATGCAGGATGACGCTGGATAACTCTCGAAGGTGCGCATACGTGGGAAACAACCTCACTTAGACCTTTGATATGTCAATGCAGGATTCATGCAAGGAGATGCTGATCATGTGATCTCTTCAATATAATTTGAAAAAGAACGTTCTTAACTTGTGTGTTGATCTACGAAATGTTGATTCAAGTGCTGGCATATGTGAATGACATTGTTGTCATTGGAAGATGCGTTCATCATCATTCAAGTAGAAGCAATTCAAGTATGTAAATGAAGATAAAAGAAAGTATTTGTTCTCATCATGGAATGTTTTACTTTAGCTCCAGCTCCAAACGCATTGATGGATAATTGTAATGTCGAGGTAGCAAAAAAACCCCAGCTTTGAAATCACTTCAGGGATCACTCTAGCTAATCGCCATTTACTGGGGCTGCAAAGGAGGTTCAACGTTACCAAATTAAAAGAAACTTAAAAAACTTTAACAAGGCATAGGATCTTTAATTATGATGGCTCTGCCGTTAGCAAAGAATATTATGTTGATCAAGTCCATCACCTTAAAATAGTTTTCAATAGAATTCAAGCTCTTTTTTCGAAATTGCATGCTTTCAGTATTGATGTATCTCTAGTTCGTTGGATTAGAAATTACCTTTCGGATCGTTCAATACAAGTAGTATTGGATGGTTTCAAGCTGAAATCTTCAATATAAATGCTGGTGTGCCCCAGGGCTCCGTTTTGTCTCCGACTCTCTTCTTGATTTTTATTAATGATCTTTTGTCTGAAACTTCTAATCCGCTAAATTATTTCGCTGACGACAGCACCCTCAGCTTTTCATATTCGTTTCCAGTTTCACAACCCAGCTCTTCGGTTGTGGAACTGGAGCGGCAGTGTATGTTATAATCAAATTCCGATCTTGACAGCATTGTCCAATGGGAAATTCACAACCGCGTGGAATTTAATGCTTCTAAAACTCAATGTTGTCTTTTGTCGTTAAAGCCTAACATACCCCTTATGCCACTATCTATGAGTGGCACTTGTATAGAGGAAACTGAAAAGCTTTCCATTCTCGGTATGTGTGTTACCAACCACCTTCTGTGGAATTATCACATATTTGATATCGCCAAAAACGCTGCGAAATGCTTAGGTTTCTTACGACGATGCAAGCATTTTTGTTCTCCCAATGATCTGGCTGTTATAAGGCGTATATTCGTCCAAAACTAGAGTACAATTCTCATGTCTGGGCAGGAGCTCCTATAACTTATTTGAATCTCCTAGATAGAATTCAGAAAAGAGCCTTAAAAATGATAAGTGACACGAATATAACGGAAACATTTGTGTCACTTGAACACCGCCAAAATGTTTCTTGTCTCTCTTTATTTTAATGTTTTTTTTTATAAAGAGTGCTCCACCGAAATAGCCAGTTGCGTTCCTCCCCTGAAACAATTCAACCGCAATACTCGGTACTGCAAGGAATGCCCACCATTTCACCCTTGAGCCCAACTACGGACGAACAGTTAAGTACAGAGATTCTTTTTTTAGCCGCACAACACGAATGTGGAATGCTTTACCCGGCTCAGCGATTAGTAAATTGAAAATAGCGCTAACAAACCTATAAACATGACCATTCGTAATATGGTTATTCAATTTAACTCCATTCTTCAGAATCTACAAATTAATTAAGGCATTTAGAATTTGAAACCGAATGCGAGCTGATATACCTGTGATGATCTGTGGGTATACTCGTAGGTATCAATAGGAGTCGTACATTAAAATAAATAGGTTCATATATACAAGTCACATACTATGCACCACATGAACGCGTACTTATATCAAAACCGCATTAAAATAATTATTATTAGTAATGGTGGTACGACTATAATATTTATACGCTTACTATGGGTACATGTTAGAATGTCTGATTAAATTAAAATTAAATTATTCGAATTAATTTCGCATTGATTGTTGTAGTTCAAACAATAACACTAAACTTGATCAATATCGTTATGCCTTGTTTGTCGTATAACAAAAGGTGCATCGAATTATTGAATTATACCATGGGGGCATTATTATTCAATTAACGTGTGTAGATAGATGTGCTAACATAATTAGTTACTGATTGATCAAAGAACATGTTTTGAATGCATAAATATTGCAAATGCAATTTAATTATCTAAACCTAATTATGGGTAGCATTAGCATGTTGAATTAAGTAAATTATCTTAAAATTATATTTGAAGCCATTTCTATAAAAAACGGATAAAATATTAGATTTTCATAAATATTCTTCTATTAATAGGTCTGGTTTGTAGCAATATATGGGTTTACATTTCTTTTGTCACAAACAAAAATAAAATATATCTGATAATGTTTTAGTGGTGAAGAAACAAACAAGACTGACCTATTATGATGCCAATATTTCAATAAGAATCGATTTGATTTCCCTAATATGACTCCTTGTATGCACTATACTTTTTTAAATCCCTATTTATGTCAACCGTCCAGGGGCCTCACAAAACCCGAATAGGGCTTTTTAGCTAACAACGATATATCTCTTTCTCGTTTTCACAGAATTTAAAAAACAGCAGTATGCAGAACAGCTGAATTTTTTTTTTATCATTGTTGACAAATTGATTGAAAACAAAAGCGGGAATTTTAAAGATTGTGAAAATTGTGAAAATTGTGTAGTAATAATTAAAAATAAATGTAAACATTGAGAGAATTTGTCTTTCCACTTATATTGGAAGAAAATTATTTCCAAATTGCTTTCTGTAAGATCTTGAGTTTGACAGTTTGAAAAAAGCTCGATACATATTTCAATCTGTCATCTGTATAGTGTGAGCTGTCATATTTTTTGACAAGATGGTAAAATTCCCTATACCAAGATCGGGGTAATGACAAACGACATAAATTAGGTTTTTAACTGTTTAAACAATAGGTCACTTTCCCAATATACTTTTTTCGAAACCGTAAACTTTAAATATGTGGCCATGTAAAAAAAATTGTCCGAACCATGTAAAAAATCGCCAAAAATGAAAAGACGCCCAAATTTATATAGATCGTTAGTCCAAATAAATTTTTGGGTGTGATTGATAACCTAATACAAAATCTCCTAATAGCAAATATGGTTTTGAAAGATGTTTTTTGCTGCGCAGTGTGCAATTTTTTGAATAAGTCCTGCAAGCAGAAAATCCACTGAAAAAACGTCTTGTAACCCCATATTTCCCCTCAGGGCACATTAATTTTTAAATTAATTTTAAGTGCTTAACAAAATTATTTTGTCTACAAAAAATTAAAATGCAATCTTGCTGCAGTTTTTTTCACAAATGCCCCCACTTTGTATTGCAAGACGCTGACTTTTGAAAATGAAATCACTCCCAAAAATTGCTGCGGGCTCCTAGTCTAATAAATTTTGGAGGATTTTGCGTTTAGTGATGATTGTTTTTTTAATATTTGGGTAATTTTTCATTAATTTTTTGGGTCTTTTTTCACTGAAAGTTCACCCAAAGTGTTTGGGCGATTTTTTCCTGTGCGAGAAGTTAAAGTTGTCCTAAAGTCAGTTTAGCAACCCACAATAAACACTTAAAGGTTAGATGTTTGAAACCAATAAGCCTAACATTGTTTGTGCTTAAAAGTTCTCAACATGAAAGCAAAAGAAAGAGAGCAAACTACAAGCCGAATGATGTGTCGTATAAGCAGCATACAAAAGTCTTCCGAATAAAATTTAGAATGCAATTCCTTAATATTGATTTTAAAAATTTCCACAAAAGTGTTATACAGAGGAACGTACGTAGTATGAATAAACATTGACAAGAGTCTTGATAATTAGCTGATCTTCTTCCTTTTTTGTATTCCTCTTTTTCGACGATGTTATGATCCCGAATAGGATCATAACTTTCCCACTTCACTGAATATCTACTTATGGGGTTTTTCGGGTTGACATGAGAAAACGTCGGCAGGTAATGGATTGTACCTTTTCTGAGGCCAACAAAATGCTGGTGTCGTTGCATTTGTTTTTTTCCAAGAATTCTTAGACCTGCCACTATTCGGCGATTGTTACGATAATATGACAGTGCCTTCTGGACGGGGTTCTCAGGGTCTCTTCTTTAAACATGACAATACCAGCTGAGTTTTTCGAGCTGTATTTTATTAACGATGGTATTTTTCGCACATTGGAAGCACTTTAAATGTCCGGAATAAGCTTAAGTCAATCAGCAGTATAAGTGGTCTGTCTTTTTGGCGCTTATGCGATACCCAAGGTATCGCATGCGATACCAAGGGTTCGTTGCAAGGATGAATCATCTGCACTTATAATAACTCTATCGTCAGCAAAGAATAACTGTGTCACTTTCGAGTCTTATCTTCAAAAAGATATTCAAGAACTGTAATAAAGAGAACTCAACATTTCTTCTCAACTTCTATTGGAAAACTTTCAGTGACTTTTGCTCTTGTGAACTTATCCTTTATATGCAAGAATCTACAGCAAATCCATACGAAAATACCAACTCGACTAGACATTTTGAAATACTAATTATTAAATTAAGAATAAATGAAGAGCTTGACAACCCAATAAGAAAGCATGTGGCCAAAATGTGGTTTCAGAACCGAATCCATTTTTACAGAAGGCAATCAAATGAGAATCACAATGGGTCTACATTGAGCAAAGAGTGTTCGAGTTAAGGCAACTTTTCTTCATCAACTGGCAAACCCAACATATTATTATAATGATTTTTTTTTAATAATGACTTCAGAATGAAATCAAATATTATTAAAAAGTTTTAAATAAGTATAACAATATAATATGAACAAATAACTGCCTCTTCTTCCACTTCCTTTCCTTCAAACAAACAACCCTTAAATTTAAAATGTGCTTATTTATAAACAAAATAAATTAAATTTTACACCCCATATACAACTCATTTTATAAGTTCTAAAGAGCCGACCTACAAACTACTATCACGCTATTACCAAACTAAACGTTTAACATAACTAATGCCCGACTAAACTCTATTGTCCAGACACGTTTAATCAATCCGCTTGGAAGATTTTTTTTCGGATGTTTGTGATTAGCGCAAATTCCTGTCTGCTAGTTTCTATTCCAAAGTCTATAACTAACATTACCTAAGCAATTAAGCAATATTTTTATAACATGATAAATGCTTTCGTAATTCGGAGATCGGATTGAATAATTTCCATCTGTGCAACTCGAGCAAGGTCATGCTAGTTTAGGCTGCCAAAGTATTTATTAAAAAAAAAAAACCCTTATATTATGCATCCATTAGACTGCAATCTGATAATTCCGAATGAGACATTCAAGAGTTACAAAAAATTATACAATCCTTGAGGTAATTATACAGAGAAACTAATAGTCAGAACCCGTGGTTGATGTTGATAGTCACATGGCTTCATCTAAACGTGCGCTGCTTAGCTCAAAGATGTGCTGATAATTGTCTATTTCCCTGAACTAAAATTACTTAATGATGATCATTTAAAAAGTTTAGATAATGAGCTTATTTATTTAAACACTGCAGCGATAAGAATTATGTGCGATCTTTTTTTTGTTTTTAATTTGTAATACTTACGGTGGCGAAGGTGGATTTACTATGCTAAACAGTTCGTTCGGTGTGTTGGGAACTCTTCGAATCACCAACT
Organism: Baccha elongata; assembly: GCA_951217065.1. NCBI lineage: Eukaryota > Metazoa > Arthropoda > Insecta > Diptera > Syrphidae > Baccha > Baccha elongata. The sequence goes on from OX578272.1 coordinate 251,514,726, forward strand.
TGCGTCCGTCTGTCGATCCAATACCGATCGATGCTAAAGATCGAACTGATGTGACGTCAGAGTATATTTGACTGGCAGTACTGTCAGCGTATGTGTAGGAACTTGTACTAAGTTGCTTGCCACTAGTTGAAGGGCGCAGCAGTGAATTGGGGGAGTCATGATTATCTGCATCTGGTGAAAAAGCTGAAATGAAAAAAAAAAAAATGGTGAGATGACATCCCTGATTCATTTCTGAGAAATAAAATAAATATCTTTATATTTGCTGTTAGAAACTTCAATCATTATTCAAGACATAACATACGAAACAACAAGAACGTAATGTTTAAACAACAACAGCTGAATGACAGATGTGGTATTTGTAACTGATAACCTGTCAAAGCAGAATACAAACAAATTCCTATCAATCCCATGGGGCATAGGGCTATAAATCGTTTTTCTTGCAATAAGTACAGTCGTCGGGAAAAACGTATGAAAATTTCGATTGCAAAATAAAGGGTGTCTTAACACAAGCTTTAAATTAAAAGATTAAATTTTGTATTGTTTCATAAAATAAACAATTTAAGATCTTGTATTAAATAGCATATCATGGTTATTGCCTCTATGCCTTTACTGGCACATACGCAACCTTTTGTAATGTTTCACGATCACTGCATCGTTTTTGGCTGAATTTTCTGAATAACTGACAGTGTTGGACTAATTTCAATGGAAAAAGTTCATGGGCGTTAATTTTGTTCGATCAAGCAGGCAAATTCTGTTAAGGAAATAACTCATACAGTATTTTTATTATTATTATAAATTCGTTATTAAAACTCTCGATGTTTTTTTTAAATATAAGAAGTATTGCATGGCATATATTGCCGTCTGCCTGGACTCATACAGTAATTAAATTGTTTTTCAGGCTGTGAGGTATGAGGCATCTTCTTGTTGAAAACACTTTGTACTTTTGAAAAAACCATCAATTTGAAAATGTTCTTCATCGCTGACATTGAATTTGATTGAAAAACCTTCATTGCTTTTTAGAAACGATCCAACAATTTTTAAAATAGTGCTCATAATTGATAACACTTTTTTTTTTCATTGGTAATATTTTATTATACAAATAACGCCCAATTAAAATACTGTGCGAATTCTGGAACACCCTTTATATCATGTAGATCGTGACATAATACTCCTATTGGCACTGATGCCATTATATAAACGAGCACTTGACGTGTAACATCCCTGCAACTTGAACTTGATTGGTTGTTTTAAAACGTTAACAATAATAATCAGGAATTGAATTTTAAGGCATTTAAAAACCTAAAAAAAAACTCATTAAAATTAATTAAGAAACAATTATAAAATGTGTTCCTATAATTAAGAAAACAATGTACATTTACAACTACGTTAATGCATTTTAAAATTTTCGACTAACAAGTCATAATCAGTGCTTCAGAAAAATTTATTGTTGTTTCCACTATAAGGCTGCGGTTCCGGTGCCAGCGAATGTATGCGAATTTCACTCGCGAATTCGCAAAGTTCGCTAAAATTTCATGTGTTGTGGTTAAAGTGAACGAAATTTACTCTCGCGAACATAGCGATTTTAAGGAGTAAAATGTTCGTTATTTTAATCGCTTACATTAGCTTAGTTCGTGCGAGTAAAATTTGCTGGCACCGGACTTAAACGCAGCCCCAAGCGTTAAAATCGCTTTTTTCGAGAAAAGTGGAATTAAAAAAACGAACTTTTTAGAAATACTTTTTTTTAAATTTTTGATTATTGACTATCAGGCTTGTAAGAACTTTTACAATATTAAATTTCGCTTAAATAGGTGCAGCCATTTTAACTTGCGATTATAAGTACCTACTATGTATAAGGCAAGTTATGCATTGATTTTAAAAAAACAAGTTGTGAGATAACAATCAAACATTACATTACGATGATAGAGAAGATGCAAAAGTTGGTCTGACAATTATGTCTGTCTGTCTGTCGGTTGTGCCGATTTTCTTCAAGCTTGGTACAAAGTAATTTTTGAGTATTCTCGATTTTTTTTAAGTTTTTACCTTAGCGTTACCGATAATTCCATTTTTCTCGAAAAAAAATACGATCAATTTCGATAAAAAAAATTTATGAGTGATTTGTGGCCAATGGTGATGTCTTTCATCGGAATTTTTTTTTTCAGAATCAGCTATTGACGGTACCTACCATAAAACTGTTTTTTTTATTACTCAACTACTGACTATATTTTGAACAAGTAAACCGATTTTGATAAAATATCTGCTAAATTTGAATAATATTGCAAAAACTAAATTTTGAAAGTTTTTTTTTTCCCAGAAACCGATAATTCTATTTTTCTCCAGTCATCAACACGAAAGTAATTTGCCACAGAAACAAGTTTGTGCGACCAAGTCGTGCTCTTTATTTTGATAAAATTTTATATGAGTGATCTGTTGCCAACTGTGATGTCTTTCATGTAACTTTTTTTTTTGGAGCTTATTAACTGTAATTTTTTTGATACCAATTATCTTTTAAACGGCTTCATCGATCTTGACGAAATTTTTTGCGGACAAGGATACAAAATATGCAGCGTGACAACTTACAGTTTAAGGTTTAATAATAAAGTGCAACACTAGAACATTGAGTTTTCGTTGTTAACCAATATATTATGTTTAAGAAATGATGGAGCTTTCAAACAAAATCATCTTCAGGGATGGGATGAGGCTCATTTCTATCTTGATGGATTTAATACTCTATTTGTCATCTTTGAGGTTATGAAAATCATCGTATTATGAATAAGAATCAAATGCATCAACAGCTTGTCATTGTTTGGAGTGAATTTTCAACATTATTGTTTGAAAATACACTGCCCGACAAATGATAAGTGCTTCACTAATTTTTCAGTGTAAATGCAAACAGTTCGGAACCCTGAATACAGTCCATTGTGCTTTCGACGTTTATAAAAGTGGTCAACTTTGTTATTCAACGCGTTCCCTTAATTTTTCGTGGTTTCACTTTTCTCTTATAGATTTTCAATTCCGCTACCTAAAATCTAACAACCTGCCCAATTTAGTCCAAGTTTATCTGAAACAGACCTATTTTTTTTCAAGTTTGTAATCAAAATAAAATACACGACTGGATCGCACGAACTTGCTCTTGTAGCAAACCACGGGATTGAAAAAAAAATTAAATTTTATAAATTATGTTCAAAAAGGAGAAAAATAAAGGGTTTTCCAATAAGAGGTGTTATTTTTAATAGCCCGCTATATCGGTAGCTGTCACTTTTGAAGCTGACATTTGACAAGTAGAAACTACGCCATTAATAAAAATGGAACGATACACGCTTCAACAACGCATTGATATTATAAAAATTCACTATAAAAATGGTGGAAATTTGGCAGAGACAATGAAACCATCGATCTTTTACGGGAAAAGTTTCTGGACCGTGTTATCTCTCGAAGAAGTGATCACAATTGGCCAACGAGATCTTGTGATTTAACACCTTGCGACTTCTTCCTTTGGGGCCACGTGAAAGATAAGGTCTACGCCAACAGCCCAGCGTCGATTCAAGACCTCAAAGATGGAATTCGTGAGGCTATCGAGGACATAGGGCAGTCACTTTGCGATTTGGTTATGGAAAATTTCATGAAAAGGATATGGTCCTGTAAGCGTGGTCGTGGCGGCCATTTGACTGATGTTGTGTTCCATTATTAACGGCATACCTTCTCTTTATAATGAAATAAACATCCGATCATTTATCTCAAAAAATGCCATTTTTCTTTGAATATCAAAATAACACCTCTTATTGGAAAACCCTTTATCAGAAAATGGCCTAAACGTGAGACCAAGTTGTATGGTAGCTATTATAACACGTTTCTTTAGCCAAAAACTTTAGATGCCATTTTGTGTTAAATAATAAAATTAACTTCCATACTAAATTTAAATGAAATCGGTTAAGCCGTAATCAATTTAGGGACAAATTTGTAAAAACCGTTAACACCAAATCTATGTTATATGCATTTTTATTCAAAAACATGAAACGCAGTTATATTAACAGTAGTCTAAATATAACGGACAAAATCTTTAGAGCCGTTTTTGAGAAAATTTTTAAAAACTAAAACCGTTATATGGGAGGTACCCGTTATAGCCGGGCTAAAATAAGAATTCGAATTTCCCCTCTAGGGAATCACCAAAAAGTGCTATATACGAAGTTTGAAGGAAATCCGTCAAACCGTTTAGGCTGTAGGTCGGTGCACAGACAACCGCACATACGCAAATCCGCACAGACAGACCGACGGACAGCAAGACGAAACCTACTTTTTTGTGCTTCTCTAGTATAGTAATGTCAGGTTTGATTAAAACCTCGATTTTTTTTACACGAAACCAATACTTGCCTCATTGAGCAAGTAAAAACCTTAATGGTCAGAGAATCTTCAAAAAGAGTTTGAATTTCTGGCTCTTACTTTACACTTTCCTGATACATTTGTGCTTGGAAATAGAGCACTTAAAACAAAACCAGTTTTGTATGATTTTGACAAAAGTAAATGACATTTTTAAAAGTGGGTTTTCGAAACTGACTAACACTTTTCAAAAGTGAAATGAAAAAAAAAAGCGAAAAATAGGTCCTAAATCGCCAATGACGATAAGTAAATATTTAAGAGAATGAAACCACTTCTCTACACGTTCATTCTTTGTAATATAAAGCTTATAAGTTACGCTAATTATGTGAATCGAAAAATCTTATACAAAAATATTACAATAATCACAAACTAACTCGTTAACGTTTCCTCGTTCTTTTGAAGAACATAGCTTTACATTGTATTGATGTAAACGTTGTAAAAGTAGTTTAATAGTTTGTCAGCAAAATAAATACATTTTCGTTCTTACTAACCAGTGTTTCTTTTAAATCTCAAAAAATACCTTCCGGGTCAATACACTCTGCTGTTAGTCTGAAGTACTGATAGGGGCACAAACACAATAAATATGAATGGAGTCTCGTAAATGCGTTAGACCGCATCAAATACCATGACCAGACTGTACGAAACGAGAAATCAAAAACCTACTTTTTTTGTTTAATTTTTACCTCAAAAATATTATTTAATTAAGAATCAGATTAAATAATAAAACAAATAAAGCAAACGCTTCAAACTGACGAAGAGCACACGTCTCTACTGAAGTGTCCAGCAAAATTAACAAGTTGACATTTCTTTAACAACAACTCAAAAAAGTTTGTGTAGGTAGCACCAGTAGTAAGAGACCCCAATTTGAAAATGAAAAGACTTCACATTCAAGTACTTTGTGAATTTGTTTTTGCACATAAGTTCGCAGCAACAATTTATAATAATAAAAAAAAACTCATTCAAGATCACACTAGAGGATATTGCCCACGCACGTACATAGTTGAAGCTTCGTGCTAATAAAATCACTGCCCCGGGAATACACACAAAAAAAAAGTTAAAACAATCCATGCTGCAGAAAAGTAGACCCCTCTCTACTTATGGACTAACGCGATGGCGACATTTCGCACGATCAGTCAGTCTTAGCCCCCCAAGGATTATGCAATTGAATTAGTCGGGGCTTTAACTAATGCTGTCACTTTAATAGCCAATTATCACACTATCACACGCATACAGTAACACTCACCTGACACGACCGATCTCATGCTGCTGTTACGATCCGTTTTCGGCCTCAGATCAGCTCCGAGACTTGATGACGACTTAATTGAAGCAATTGTCGGACTGGTGCAAGTGCAAGTGCTAGTGTTGGATGCATTGCCATTGGAAGTCCCATTGTTCGCAACACTGACCGCTACCGAGATTCCGCTTTGATGCATCGCACTGACTTTGGGGTTGCTACTGATGCTAGGTGTTGCAGACAAATCGTCGCTATTGGATCTGGCGACACAACTTTTTTGATTTAACTGCTCACTTTTTGCAGGAAATTGTGGCTGCAGTTGGTGTTTTAAAATTGGCGGTGTCGATGGAATTATTATGAATTTTTTAGTCCTAGACGAAGGGGTACGAATAAGTTGAGCTTGATCGTCGCCATCCAAACTGTCTGGCTGGTTGTCAAGAAGTAGACTATGACGAAAATTCAGAGTCAGCGTTGGTTTCTGGCTGCTGGAATTGTCTAAGCCAACTGGTGGTGGATTGTTACTGGTGCTTCTGGTGGAGTCCATTGTATTGTTTAAAATTATTTATTATTATTGTAGTTATTCGCATTTAGTTATGTTTTATAACTTTGGCACTTTTGTTGGGTTTTTTTGTTGGTTTTTTTTTTGATTTTTTTGTTTTACTATCACATGGTGTTGCTTTAGTTGTTGTTCTGTGGAAAGGTCTACGAATTTTGGTTTCACTTGATGTCACGCATTCTGTTTTCAGTGTTTATAGATGGAAAACTATAAATATTTATTATGAAAAGATTACAAAAACAGCTTGTCGGTTGAGTGGAGAGAGTTGTAAATCATTTAAAAGTTTAGTTCTATGTAAAATTTGAAATATATTCCAAGGGAAAATTATGGATGTTCAAACAGAAAAAATTGAAAATTCTATCAAGCATGATATTACAATCATTATTTTGTCGTATAGTCATCTTTAATTGGGTGCCTGCTTTATAGCCGAAAGGTAAACCAACGACGAACATATTCGAAAAAGTGACACCTGAGTTACATTTTCAGGAACTGGGAGTAAACAAAAACATATTGTCCTGGAAGAACCAGCTCCCAAGACCTCTCTTGAAAGCAAGCCTCACAAACCAGAAAAATGTCCGTGATGCAATATGTAATAGCCTCGGATGAACAGATTGATAATCTTGACGAACATCCTCATAAATGGAAAACGAAACAAACTCTATCATTATCAGTCGCGCAATGCCCTCACTTAAGGATCAAAGAGTCAAAGCTGATATAATAGCGCTCCAGAAAGTGCGACTAAATGGAGGGGGTTTTCGAGAAATGCAAGAATGCTGTTCGAAAGTGGATTTCGCGATGTTATTGAAAGAGTGGCGATGATCTCCATGAAGCCTATTTACAACAACTGAGTCCTTAAGCAAACAATCATTAGCATGGCTCCAAGAATGATGTTATATAACTCCTGAGAGATTTCAAAGTCAAAATTAGAAAATAAGATGGCTTTGGTAGGAAATTCGAAAATATAAATCGACAAATTCATTCGTTCTGATGTGGATGGTATCGGTATGTGGAAGGCGAATAAAGCTTGACAGTTCGTTGCAAATCTGCAATCACTTTATAGTTCGCGACGAAAAATTTGTTTTACTATATTTATTTATTTAACAAATGAAAGTGCATATTTCAAAAACTAAATATATATTAAAATTCATTCCCCTTCAATTGATGTTGTTTTAGTCAAGAAATTGTGAAAATGTTTAAAATCTCATTTGTTCGTCCATTCGTTGGTCGCTCTCATATAAACACTCCTTAAAGTGCGTTGCACACGAGCTGCGAACTGCGAATGCGAATAAATATTTTAAAGCAATTTCAGGAGCAAATTGATAAATGATTAAATATACACAAGTTTCAATAAAAAACAACACACAAATCAGTTTAAATTAGATAAATGATCATTTTCATATTTTCTACGCGACCAACAAAATCATTCAGCGAATTGTCAAAGATGATTTCGCAATACACAACATCAGGACGTGTTTCACACATCAGCGAATGAAAAATTCGCACGAGTCTAAACCTCAAATTTAACTGTTTGTATATTAACGATTCGCATCTGCCGGCGACTTCTCATGTGAATAAAATGTCAAAATGAGCGACCATTCGCAATTCGTCTCATGTGCAAGGCACTTAACACCCTAAATTTCTAAAAACTAACATGTTGGGTATTCTCAAAACCTTTCAACATATTTAAAAAAAAATATTTTTCTTTATAAATCTATACACATAGACAAAAAATTAACTGTCTGTTTATAGTGTCAAAATAACAGATTTTTTCTAAAACATATACGGCCCTGATAACAAAACATGAATTTTTAAAATGTTCGTCTGTCTGTCTGTCCGTTAGTCCGGCTAATTTCGGAACCAGCTGGACCGGTTTTTAAGGGTCTTTCGCTGATACATATATAACTGATGTTGTAGTGCGTAACTTAAGATATTTGAATTGCTTCCTAGGTGGCGTTCGGCTCACTTTCGAAAATTTGTATATTTAAACCGATCAGATACTGTTGGACTGATTTTGAAGTGACTTTCACAGACAGATAGCTGATGTTGTAAGGAACCCCTTTGAATATTTTAATTACCCCTAGATGACGCTGGGATCGCTTATCTTTGTATTCATATGTACCGGCTTGACTCAAAATCACATGGAATAATATTTAAATAGTAAAAAGAAAGCCTTCCACGAAATTTTGGCCCGATAGGATTATAATAATAAACTATAATAAAAAGGTATTTCCCACTTATTTTTTCTATGGCAGCAATGCGCCGGGTAGCAGCTAGTATACTGAATACAGTAAATATGTACCTACACGTAACGATCAAATTGTGAATGTGAATAATTAAGTTATAAAAAGAAATACTATTTAAGTATGGTAATTATTTATTTTATTTGAATTGATATTGTCATTGTTTATGTCTTAAAATAATTTTATATTATATGATTTCATCAAGTGGTACTTATATATTATATGCACACAATGAATTTTTTTTATTTTTATTTTTATTTAATGTTGACATTTTTTGAAGTTTAAAGGCGCCTCAACTATCAAACTTCAAATAAAAAGTCAACTTACAAATTCAAGTGCATAATTTTACATCTTTGTTTATAAAAAAAGCTAATAGAATATTAAACCTTCCGTTAGCTTCTTTTTACTATAAATAAATTATATGGTGTTTGACATAAAAAAATGATATCCAAGCTCTTATGTTCTTCATTATCATGTTTGCATTTTGATAATTCAACCCATGATACGTGTTAAATCAATAAAAAAAAGTAAATCGTATCAAGTTAACTCTTGACAAGATAATTGACATTGTAAATATAAAACCATTAAAAAATCAGTGATATGACACGTTAATTATTTTATTACCTCTTTAAGGCACCACAGCGCAAACAAAAGAAGCAACAATTAAATTAAAAAAAAAAGTACAGAAGCTAATGGTATTTTAATTTTTGACTATGAGCGTGAAAAATAAGTCAAGGTCATCGACGTAGTTTATAGGAAGCTTCAATTTAATTAAATAAACTATTCCTGTTCCATTGTGGAAATCTCTGAATGAAATTAAGTAATTCAAACAAATTGAAAATAAGTGTCGAATGTACTTCAAGCTTTCTATGATTGTGTTTATTTTTTGCTATTTTATTGATGAAGCTTGCTTGAATTTTTTTTTTTAAAGTAAAATGAATTGCTAATGTTAAAGTGTATTTGTTGATCGTGGCAGAAACAGAAATCATTAAATTTTATTATTTTGCATGCCATTTACTTTGTAAATGTATAAAAGCCGATTAGTTAACATCATAATTATATTAATAAATAGATACTTAAGTACTTCTTGGGTAATAAATTTACTGATATTATAAAAAAACATAAGTTATTTTGGATAAACACTTTTAGCCGTACTTATTAGAATTTCTTTATACAGGTCTCAGAAGTCATTTAGTTAATTTTGCTTAAATATTTAAGTTACATTTGAGCAACCTTTTCAAATTTCTTATTTATAATCCATTTTACATTGATAAGTGACGAATAGAATCCACAAATCAGCTGTTTTTTGACTGCAGACAAATATTAATTTTCTTCAATTTAAATCTCAAAACTCATTTATTAGTCACATTTCAGTTCATTAAAATGATTTTCAAGTGAAATATAGCTTGTGTGAATCTTAATTTGTTTATTTATTTGTTTTATATTGCGAAATCGACAAAAGCCAAATTCCTTATCTATATTCGATAAGTCTAAATAAATAGGGGTATTCAAGATCGTTAAAAACAAGAGTAAATCTATCTGTACCTCTTTTTCCTATATCAACCATAGGTTTTAAAATTTGTGAAACAACTGGAAAAATGCACCTAATTGTTCTCTAACATAATATATTTATACCATAAAAATAGGTATATTCTCCCAAATAGCCCAGGAAAATTAGATAAAAAATGTAAATATCTTTATATTTACAACTTTATATCGTTCCATTAATCAATTACGACAAAAACGTGTTGAATTTAAAAAAAAAAATATCTGTTTTTTCAACAGTGCAGTTTTTGACTTGTATTTAACCCTTTATGTGTTTTATTTTTAAGGTTTGCCCATTTCCTGATTGACATATCATAAATTAAAATCAAATGTGCTTTGATTTATATCAAACATAATTTATAGAAAGAATTCAAGGAGACTTCATGAATTTTAATACGAACTTTATAATCTGAAAAATTTTACATTGAGTATGAGCGCCTGTGCACTTCAAATGGTACATTCCTACAATTTTCCGGGTTTATGTATAGGAATTGCGCAGAAGCAGAGGATGGGATTGTTTACTGAGTGATGCTGTAAGGGGGATTACAAAATAATGGACGTTGTTTAAATATGAAAAATTATATAAATACCGATTTACATTTGATTATTACTTAAATGTGATTTAAAGTTAAGTTCCCTTTGAGAATTTATTATTAATACGGCTGTATATTTTTAAGTCGATTTTAAGTAAGAATAAAGCTGATAATGTTTTAAAGGTTTAGCTTGACATATTTTTCTACTAAACCCAAAAAATAAAAAAAAATACAGGGTGACCCAAAATATATCACACCACACTATCAGAATATGTTTTAACTTTTGCAAAGTTTTGCAGTTTCTTTAGAATATTTTTAGGAAGTAAATAGAAGCAGATTACAAGTCGACATGCCTGCCATGGAACGATATTCCTCTCAAAATAGCCAAAAACATTTTTTTTTAAATATTGCGTTAGTGATTTTGGCACAATAGTACAGGCAATTTGTGATTGAACATGGGCAAAATTGTTACTGAAGCTTTTTCAATTGATTTTTAATCAGAATCCGTTTCTGAACAACATATCCAAAATTAAAATTGCGAATTAAATCATATGATGTCTTTGATAATAGGTTGTAATTTTTATAACGCTGTGGTTTATTTATGTGTCTCTTTTACCATAATTTCTTACTGATAAAATACCAAGTTCAGAAATTTGACCAAAATAGGAATAATTGATGCACTACGATTAACACCCTGTAAGTTTTTTCTCATTCAACAAAAAAACTCTTAACTGTTCTCATTGTATAGGTCTGTTTAAGGTTTATCGACTTAAATTTAGTTGAGCCCGATCGGACATATTGCTTCATTTTAGAAAGACATTTGAACTATAATAATCAAAATGAGAAAAAAACAAAACAGACCATTTTGGAACGCTGCTGGGTCATATAGTACCGCTGAATTGAGGACGATAGCCGTTTTGATTATTGACCATTTTAGCGTGTAAGTTTATTTTTTTTTTTTTTAACTTTTCAAGGATATGTTTTTTGTTTATTTTTGTTTTTTTTAATTTAAATAAAAACTACTGCCATACAGTCATAAAGTGTTATACTTACAGATAAAAATTTAAGGCATGGATAAAAGGAAATCCTATCAAAATGCTTTTAATAATTTTTTTGTTCAATAAGCCTTCTAAGAAAATAAAAACAATAAAAAGACTAAAAATAGTCGAATTAGATTTTATTAAATGGAGTATTTATGAATGAAATTCAATATTAAAGGTTTTGTGGCCTTTACTCCAAGCATTGCGTTTCGCCCTAGTTTGATGGTGGGCTCATCAGCTAGATGACATCAAACCCAATCTAGTACGCAATAATTGTCGATGATTACCGACTGCTTTATAAAAGTTTGGGTTTGATGTCATCTAGCTGATGAGCCCACCATCAAACTAGGGCGAAACGCAATGCTTGGAGTAAAGGCCACAAAACCTTTAATATTGAATTTCATTCATAAATACTCCATTTAATAAAATCTAATTCGACTATTTTTAGTCTTTTTATTGTTTTTATTTTCTTATAACTTCGCTTGGCCACGAGCATAACATCATAATTTTTCTAATGTCTAACTTTAATCAAAGTTCTTTAGAATAATATAATTCACAGGGAGTTTTCTCTGTAAATTTTATAAAGTAGTCGGTAATCATCGACAATTATTGCGTACTAGATTGGGTTTGATGTCATCTAGCTGATGAGCCCACCATCAAACTAGGGCGAAACGTAAGCCTTCTTTAGTTATTTAAGACAACACGTTTTTCAAAATCGAAGCTAACGCAAAACGCCAACGCCATTTTCCTTAGAAACTCCTGAAAGACTAAGTAATTACATCCAATCATACAATTAGATAGGAATAATTCTGTTGCATTATGAAAATTAAATTTTTTATTTTTATTCAAAGTTCTAAATTTAAATCTTGCATTATGTAGATTCAAACCAAAATCGAAGTATGCAAAAAATTTTTGTTACTAATGATTAGTTTAAAAAATCAATTTTTCTTAAACCATATTTTAAAATAAAGTGCACGACTGGGTTGCACGAACTTGCTCTTGTGGTGCACGACTGGGTCGCACGTACTTGTTCTTGTGTCAAGTTGCCACGAAAATAAAATTAAATTTAATAATTTTTTTTTATATATAAAGGAAAAAAAATCATATGAATTTTTCAGAAACGATAAATGATCATTTTGTTTGAAATCAATTAACCCGTTCATGAGAAAGCTCAAAAAAAAATAACAGTTCTATAGGAGGTACCGTTAGTAGGCTTGCCAGTTTTTTTTTTGCGAGTAAAGAAAAGGAAATCAAACAAAAACCTTCAGTAATTTTTTTCAATTTCTCCTCTAAGGAATGGTCTACAACCCCTACATACCAAATTTGAAATAAATCGGTAAAGCCGTTTAGGCTGTAGGTGCTGATACATAAAAACTGACATACAGACAGAATTTTCAGACCCACTTTTTTCGTCTTCGCTATCATCGTAATATCATGTTAGATTGTTATCTTAATTTTTTGACAAACTGACATTACGATGATAGCGAAGCCGAAAAAAGTGGGTCCGGAAATTCTGTCTGTCTGTCTGTCTGTCTGTCTGCCTGTCTGTGTGTCTGCCTGTCTGTCTGCCTATCTGTCTGTATGTATCAGCACCTACAGCATAAACGGCTTTTCCGATTTACTTCAAATTTAGTATGTAGGGCTTATATAGACCATTCCTTAAAGGAGAAATTGAATTTTTTTTTAGCTCAAAAAATAACGGTACCTGCCATATAACGGTTTTGAAAAAGCTTAATTTTCTCGAAAACGGTCTCCAACGATTTTCTTCAAAAACTACAGATGGTTTTTATCCAATTATCTTATGTTAATTTGCATAAAAAAAATTTCGCAAGCTTATTAACGGTACCTTCCATAGAACCGTTATTTTCTTCTTGAGCTATCTCGTGAACGGGTTAATCGATTTTGATTTAAACAAAATTCTTAAGAAAGACCTAGATGGCTTAATAAAACTTCGAAACCAAAATTTTGCAAAAAAGCTTAGTTTTAGTTTAAAATAATTTTTAATTTATTTTTTTTTTTTTGAATTCAATATTTGGAAAACGGGTTTCCTTTTTTGTGCATATAATGCAAACTATTTAGCACTTTAAATTGGCGTTTCGTAAAAAAAAAGTCTTATAAAATTTATTAAATAAACATCGATTTATTTAAAAACCGCTCTAACGATTTTGGAATAATTTTTTTGATAAAATTGCATTCAGGCAACAAAATTTTCTGCATACTTTGATTTTTGTTTGAATCTTCCTAAAAAGTAGTTTTAGCACTTTTAAAAACAATTCATATGATTTTATTCGTATTTTTTATTTTTATTAAAAAAAAAATATCAAATTTATTTTTATTAAATTTTATTTTATTTATTTGGTAACTTGCTACAAGAGGAAGTTCGTGTGACCCAGTCGTGCACTTTAATGTTTTGGGAATTGAGATATTTAAAAAGATATTGGCTCCATTAACTGAACATTTCACCTGTTTTTGTCCTACTTTGCATGTTGATTCAAGTAATTTAAACGCGATGTTTTTGTGAGCGGGAACAAAAATTCCTAGCATAAAACGAAGACAAAAGTTAATCTCTTCAAGCATTTGGGAACCGGAAAATACATTGTTATACTGTTTGCACTGTTTCATTGCTCGCACCCTTCCTCTACAAAATTGCCTGGTATTTGGTCAAACCTTTGTTTACTTTCTTAAAACTAGGTTTCAAAATTTATGTGTGAACTTGTGCCTTTCTTGTCTTTTCATACCGGAAATAGTTTTTTAATTTTTCTTACACAGCACAAATTTATACAATTTTTTTTTTCAGTCAATTTCCACACTTCCACTTCTTTCCAACTCAATATTTACTTCTTATTCCAAAAAACGATATTATTATTAAATTATCCACATGACTGATATGATAAGATACCACTTACAACTCAAAGCTCCCAAAACAAACAATTTTATAGTATCTGTCAATCTTTGCTTATTAAAAAAAAAAAACAACAATTTGCAAGATGATTCAGATAAAGAATGCTCATCCATCCTCCAAAAGAGGTCAGATGTCGGTTCAAATTAATAAATTAGCACAAAATTAAGATGAAAGAAACAAATACAAATACAAAAAGAAAAACTGTAACATACTTAAATTAACATAATGTTAACAAATGACGCGTGTTTATCTGTAACAAAATATATATTCCTTCGGTGGCAGTATTGTTACGCGCATGCAATTCAACCGCAAAACAAAAATGAACTTAATCCAAAAAAAAAAAAAAAAAAACAGGTGATCTACAATAAATTCAGTGTCTCTATATCCACTCAATCTGACAAAAGCTTGTAAGTTGATATCCCCATTTAAATCACGATCATAACTCATAATAATGAAGTACAATATCTAAACGATACCATATGATATCACAAAGATAGAGTAACGTAAATGACAGTTGCCGGTTTACTCCTCCACTAATGCCTGCACTTGTAAACGCACTTTTTTTTGTTGTTTTTGTAATTGAATAATTGATTGATGTAGGTTTATCCAATGACGACCGATGGACGTAGTTATCGTGCTCACGTTTTAAAAATATTTGTAAAAATAAAAAAAAAAACAATTTTTTTCGTTTGAATTTATGTCACAAATGTTTCTACTAAAAACACTCTGTTTACACTGTGATTGAATATCCCACGGATTGAAATTTCGGTTAAAAAAATCAACAATTTTCTGTAGAAATTTGAACTTATGATCCCGATGTATACTTCGTCAAAATGTCAATTTTTATTTTCTAACACTTTTGCCAGTTGCTTAAAGAATTTTTCGAATGTCCTTAAGGATGCGTTTTTGACAATTAAATTCGTTTAAAAAGCTAAGATCAACTTTTTTGATCACTAGCTAGAGACTTCGAGTCGATTCAGAGTTTATTTCGAATTATTTGTCCGACTTGTGTGACAGCCAATTGTCAACTGATCGTCACCGCAAACGTAGTGTGTACAAGTTTCGTATTCTACTTACGAGTGTCTGATTCTGATATCCAAGATTATTCACAGACAGAAATTTCAAGTATCAAAGCTCTCTTTGCAAACATTTTCTTTTAAAGTATTTTTGTTGCAATTTTTTTTTATACCTACGTTATCATTTATAATTTTTAAATGGAAAATGTATAAAATAAAATGAAGCTAGATTTGTAGATTGTTGAAGGGGAATCGGTGAAAAAAGAGTGTTTTTTTTTTTTTGCATTTTCATTTTCAGTCTTATTGAGAGAATGAAAACTGAGAGCTTAGAATTTATTGTTTTCAAGTTTGTTTACCTCAGAAATGAATTGATGAATGAATGTTAGTTTGAGACAGTTTTAAGTTTAAAAGAAGAAATTTGATGACAATGAGGAATGAATTGGGACAGAAAGGAATTGAAATTGTCGTTTAAGTTTTTTGAAGTGCCAGGTGATTTTGTTTGGTTACATTACAATATTTTTGTTGTTTTATAAAGTTACCTATAGCATTTTTATTTAAAACTATATTTTTATTTTATATTTTGTGCGGACTCATGAGATTATGGATTCTATTTATAAAGTCAACACAGTAAGAGTGTTTAAGCAATTCGAATAGGAGATACTGATGTACATTGGTTTTGAATGTCTGAAGATTACTATAAAAAAGAATCGGAAGTAGTGCAAGTACTATGGTATTGTTTCAGGGGAATAATGCAACTTGCATTTTTTTGTAGAGATCTCTTTAAAAAAGAATGATTAAATAAGATTAGTGGAGGTATTGTCATTGTTCAGCTTTATAGACAGAAGACAGCTTTGAGATTGCGAAGCATTAAATTCCAAGCGATGATTATCCCTGACAGATCTGTTAAGGTTGAAATATAAAGAGCTTATCATAATATGCTGCCGCTACATTTTCACAGCCGTTGAACCGGGTTGTAGATCTGATTTAAACCGCATACCTAATACTTTATAGCTTTCGAAGAACGTAGCCTGCACACCTGCACTGCTCATTTCCAACTGTAATTCTTCTTAGGATACGTACTGAGTGCACCTGTTCTCGCTTTATCACTTTTGGGCGCAATTTATGCCGGTACTTGTAACCAGCGCGATTCTAGCTGGTTGTGGTCATAGTGGACATCGCGTTTGCAAAGCAGGTTTTTTACTTAATCATTTACCTATTTGTACGTTTTTTTTTGCGTTGAAAAGTGCGCTGCTGATTCAACCGGAAAGGCACCCATCCAATTATTGAAAACAGTAAAAAGGAAGATATCGAAGGTCAAGATTTTATTTGGGAAAGGAGATTAGGATGCCAAAAATGTACGAACTGCTTTTGGTACTTATTTTGAAATATAACCTGTTACCTTTGAAAGTCAAAAGTAAGTTAATCAATGCAGAGCAGTGCTCTCAGGCTTCCGTGATAGTACAAAAATATTCCTGATATGGGTCCCAGGCCAAAGCGGCATTCAAGGAAACGAGCGAGCAGATGAGCTTTCAAGGTTGGTTCTCGTCTCTCAGGCGGAATCAGTAGATCTTCCGCTGGGTTTCGTGAAGGGCAGAAAATATAACCATTTCCTATCAGAATCAATAAAAAGATGGCAAGGTCTGTGAAACTGCAAAATATCTAGGAAGATATGGCCAACCTATGAGAAAAACAGATCAAATGATTTAATAAATCGAAGCAGAGTAGACACGGCCAGGATCGTTGCAATCAGTACTGGCCACTGGCCAATAGGAGAACATGCGGCTAAGCTTAGCATAAGAAAATTAGGGTAAGAATCCATTAGAGAAAGAAAACATTGAGCATTTGCTTTGCTATTGCCCTGGCCAGGTCTCGCCTTCTGGCATTCGGAAGACCGTTTCTTGATAACCTAAATGTGCTGTCAAACAAAAAGATAAAGGATTTGATCTCTTTTCTCAACAGCACCAATTGGTTCTAACAAGCCAAACAATATCTCTCCCAATCTTTTAACTCTTACATTCG
This sequence comes from Baccha elongata, assembly GCA_951217065.1. Classification (NCBI taxonomy): domain Eukaryota; kingdom Metazoa; phylum Arthropoda; class Insecta; order Diptera; family Syrphidae; genus Baccha; species Baccha elongata. The sequence continues at coordinate 251,532,185 of OX578272.1, forward strand.
AAGTTTTTTGTAACTTCCTTATGGGACTGACATAATGGTCTATCGAAATTAGCAGATAGTAAGTCCTGGACTGTATCGCTATGGACTCTCGCATCCAACTGATTTTCGGTGGACCATTGTCAGCCTCTTTAGTTTTAGGTTATAAAACCATAATTATAGCATTTATTTCACATACCAATCAACAATATCGTAGATAGTTGTTTCGGACAAACACTTATTCTATTATGGGCGAAAGCATCAAAGCAATGAATTATACCTAGTGGTATGCCTTGCCTTTGAACGGGCCCAGCCCTATATAGTTTTAGTGTAAGGTTACTTGGCCGGCTCACAGCCATGGGAGAACCACCCAGCACACAGTGTGAGCTTAGTCTTTCCCCTGTGACTGTGGGCACAGACCAACCCCTTGTCCTCTATAACCATTTCAGATTTCACAATAAACATCACCCCCAAATCAACTAAAATTAAGTCAAACGAGTTATGGTATCAAAACGGGGCATCATTTTAGCGCTAATTGTGTTCTTCTAAAACAGGTGTTTTCTAAGAACAGCCATTTTACCTAACTTGAAAGCATTACAAGTATTTTTAAATTCAATTGTATTTAAAAAAATAAAAACAATCAGTTGTGAGATATATTTTGTGTTTTATGTCTCCAAATGTGAATTTATAGGTATTATAAGAAATTAAATAAATACATTTTTTTTTTTAATTTTTTAAATTTTTACTTACATCATCGGGCGAATTACTCAATTTTCGCAATATAAATTTAAAATAAAAATTTCAACTACAAATTTAAAATTGTGAAAATTATTGAAAAATACAAATAAAAATAAAAATTTTAAAAATTAAAATTTTTTTTTTTATTTATTTAATTTATTATAATACCTAAAAACAATCAGTAAAAATGTACAATGTACATACCTTTGTTCACTAATTTCCTTTTCTATATTTCGCCATGTTTTGTTTAGAACATTTTCATTAGAATCATAAGCTGCATTTTATTATCACCTTTGATCTGATACGGATTGGATTTACATCGCGAAATTCTTACATACAAAAACAACGCAAGATTCTAGATCTTTCGAAATTCCTCTCCATTCTGGATCAGAAGAGTTAATAAAATACAGTTATTGAATAAGAGATTCGCCGCTTGTTCCAATCGCATTTTTTTTTTTATTTGAAAATTAAAAAAATCGTACTTCAAATAAATTTATTACTGTTATAAACAAGCTAGTTTCAGGCGTCAATAAATAAAAAAAATTATTTCTGCAAAGCTTGTAAGCGATTATGAAGGTCGTTAAAGCTGAAAGCTTGTGCCACTTAGGACGCGCCCATTCACATACGGTTTTATTTTCTACCAGCACTACAAGCGCATGTAACGCGATAAAGCGAGAAGCTGGTGCACTCAGGCCCTTAGATAAAATGATCCTGCTATTTAATTTGAAAGTGGAATAAGTCCATTTTGAGTTTTTTCAAAAAAATCAAGGTACATACCTGTTTTTTTTTATTTAAGAGATGCGATCAATGTTTCTATTAAGAGCAATTTTTTATCAAAGAAAATAAATTAACTGTAGAAACATTGACCATTACCATTAATTTTATCATTATTTTCAAATGGACTTATTCCACTTTCAAATAAAACAGCTCATTATGTACTTGGTTCATGAGGACATCAAATTTGTATTTGATGGATGGTAGCGAAAACTATTGAGGTGTAGATGGATGGTAGCGAAAACTATTAAGGTGTCTTTTGGTTGACTTTGAGTCAGAAAACTAAAAAAAAAAATAAAATGCACGACTATGGCGCACGAACTTGCTCTTGTAGCAAACTATTAGATTGGATTAATTTGCTGGACTATGTTGGAAAAGTGAAAAGTGGCCTAAATGTGATGTGAAGTTGTATGGTAGATATCATTATATGGCTGCTTAACCAAAAACTTTTAACGCCATCTTGTGTTGAATGTTTATATCAAATTTAAATAAAATCGGATAAGCTGTTATCAATTTATGGCCACATTTGTTAAAAACCGTTAACACCAAATCTCCGTATATGTGCATTTTTAGCCAAAAACCTGAAATACAGTTATAATAGAACTACTCAAAATATAACGTACACAAAGTTTTATCTAAATCGTTTGAACCTTTTTCGAAAATATTGGAAAAACTAAAACTGTTATATGACAGATACCCATTGTAGTCTGTTTAAAACTAAAATGTTCACATACGCCCTATTGAGCAAGTAAACATAAAAGGTGTTGACCGAACTTGTTCTTATTATGGCTAGCTATCTTACTGCTCCCAACCTTGCAATATTTTAGTTCTATGGTTGTCAAATGCTTTTAGTTTGTAAAAGACAAAGATTTTACATTTCATTACATTTAAGAAACCTCCGGGGACTTAAACAAAAATTAAATTTGTTTGGTTAGATTTTTTAAAACTAAGTCTTGGTGTTCCAGTTTTTCAATCTTTTTAAAAAATAGTTTTTTTCAAAAATTTAAATAAAGGGTTTTCCAATAAAGAGGTGTTATTTTGAATAGAACGCTATATAGGTAGCTGTCACTTTTGAAGCTGTCATTTTTTGACATTTGACAAGTAGAAACTACGCCATTAATAAAAATGGAACGATAAACGCTTCAACAACGCATTAAAATTCACTATAAAAATGGTGAAAATTTGGCAGAGATGGTTCGTAAAACTAAAACATTTTTGGGTCGTCGTGAAGCACCTTGTCGGACCGCAATACAGAAATTGGTGGACAAATTCGAGCAGTTGGGACAAGTTAGTGATGTGAAGAATAAAACCCGTGCACGTCGCTTAAGAACAACTGAGAATATTGCTGTTGTAGCCCAAAGTGTTAAAAAAAACCTAGGTTTGTCCATTCCTCGTCGTTCTTTGGAATTAGGCATTCCACAAACGTCATTACACCGTATTTTGCATAAAGACTTGGGTCTTAAGGCTTATAAAGTTCAGTTAACACAGGAACTCAAGCCGGCTGATCATCAACAACGTCGTGTCTTTGCTGATTGGGTCCTTGAAATGCATGAAAATGATCCGGAATTTCATCGAAAAATCTTCTTGACTGATGAGGCCCATTTCCACCTCGGAGGCTACGTCAACAAGCAAAACTGTCGCATCTGGGGCTCGGAAAACCCAAGAGTTATTGTTGAAAAGCCTCTCCATCCTCAACGCGGGACTGTTTGGTGCGGTTTATGGTCCGGCGCGGGGTCATTGGACCTTACTTTTTCGAAAATGAGGCTGGAGCAACAGTTACGGTCAATGGATTGCGCTATCGAGAGATGATTAATGATTTTTTATGGCCGGAATTGGATGGTATTGATCTGGACAACGTTTACTTTCAACAAGACGGCGCTACGTGCCACATAAGCAATGAAACCATCGATCTTTTACGGGAAAAGTTTCCGGCCCGTGTTATCTCTCGAAGAGGTGATCACAATTGGCCACCGAGATCTTGTGATTTAACACCTTGCGACTTCTTCCTTTGGGGCCACGTGAAAAATAAGGTCTACGCCAACAGCCCAGCGTCGATTCAAGACCTCAAAGATGGAATTCGTGAGGCTATCGAGGACAGAGGGCAGCCACTTTGCGATTTGGTTATGGAAAATTTCATGAAAAGGATATGGTCCTGTAAGCGTGGTCATGGCGGCCATTTGGCTGATGTTGTGTTCCATTATTAACGGCATACCTTCCTCTTTATAATGAAATAAACATACGATCATTTATCTAAAAAAATGCAATTTTCTTTGAATATCAAAATAATACCTCTTATTGGAAAACCCTTTATAAAATATCCGTAAAAACGGTACAGCAGTTAAATATAGTCTGATAAAAGAAATAAAGTCAGGTATCTGGATTATTTTAACATATCAAATTCTTCGGATATTGCAAAAATCTCACGACTCGATTTTATTAAAACAACCCAATGCCTCATCTTAAAGGTTATAAATTTCTAGGTTATGCACTTAATATATTTTACTTACAGGGTGAAACGCATAAAAAAATCTTTAAAATTGAATTACATTCATAATATTCCACTTAGCAAAAGAATATTATGTGGCTACTCTTTGCCTTTTTATAGTTTTTACCTATTTTCAATTGTATTGAATCTCAGAACTCGTTGTCTTTTTAAGTATCACTTCTTTGTTGGTCTGTATTTTTAGGTTTTGTGGATCGCCGCACCGAACTAGACAAGAAAAGTCAAAAAATGAAGCAAAAGTCATCTTCGGTAGCGTAATCAAGTACATAGGTGAAGTTCTCAAACTATTGTGACCTGACTTGTGTAAGTACATTTTTACTTTAAAAAAATTGGGTTTTATTCCATAAAAAACAACATCATGTTCGTTGTTTGCATAAAGCTTACTCTTTAAAAGGATTTATAAATCATAGATTCATCCATATATTTTTTCCATAACATTTTGTATAGTAAAATTTACATAAATACAATTTGGTTTCGGTTAAGTGCGGTTTTAACAAAATTGTGTAACACAGTTTACTCCACAGACTATTGAAAACTGCAATAGCTTCGCTCCAAGTTAATGAAGTTTTATCCCAATGTTCAAGTCATTTTGCTATGCGGCTGATAATTCATTCAAAGTTGGTCTCCTCTTGTTTAGATAATGATAGATAGAGATTGATTCAATTGTATATATATGCAGAATTTTGTACCTACTTTTAGTCTCAGCAATACCATGAAAATTGTATTCCAATCCTCAGTTCGGCTTTGTAACAGTTGGACGATATATTGTATTCTGCAAAAATCTGCACACAAAAAGATTAATTGAGAGTTGTAAGTGCCACTAAATTTATTTTTATTTTTAGGTAAGAAAACAAAGAAACATTAAAAAAGACAGCCACATGTGAATGGACTGCGCTAAAAACTCTGCATTGACCCCTTAAAAGTCTTAAACTGGATTTCAAATTTCACCAAAAATACTTCGATTAGCTATACGCAGATGTCTTTCAAAATATATTTTTGGACTTTCACTGGGAGAAAAGATAAAATTACAGTTTGTTACACCTGAAAATAATGCAACTCGTCAAAAAGCATATTAAAAACTCATTAATCTTCTGGAACAACGTTTTATTGACTATTGAAAGTTTTTTCGAATTTCTCGAATCAGTTTAAACTTTTAACGGTCCATAAATCGTTGTTCCAGAAGATTGAAAGGTTTCTAAATGCTTTTTGGAGAGTTGCATTTTTTCAGTTTTTTTCTTAGGTGTTACAAACTGTACTTTCATCCTTTTGTCCTGTATAAGTCCAAATATTATGTTTTGTAAGACGTCAGCCCATACGTATTAGGTAATGCAAGTTTTTTGCAGCAATTTGAATTCCAGCTTATGACTTAAAGGGGTCAATACAGAGGTTTAAGCGCAGTCCATTCACATATGGCTGTCTTTTTCTAGGTCTTTTTTTGTGTTTTCTAACCTGTAAACGGTGAATTTGGCACAAAATTAGTTCTGTTGTGCTGTCGTATTTGCTCACTTTCAATCAAAGAAAAGCCGCCCTTCTGCACAAAACCTGCCAAATGATAGAAATTGAACACCTATACTGATTAATCATAACATAGTATTTGAATAACTATTCATTTTTAATCTTTAAACGTTACCCGTTATTTAATATTTTCGTTAAAAGAAACAATAAATTTTTGTCACAATAATTATGTCGACCAGTGTATCTGATGAAATAGTAATAGAACATTCTTTATGCGTTTCAAGTTAGCATTATCACTTTCAAATTTCAAAAGTTTAGCTATTGGAATTGTCGTGAATTTTTCGTAAATTTTGTCGTGCAACTAAAAAAATTGTCGTACGACTATTTTAGAAAATAACCCCTGGTAATGCTAACTGGGGTAGTAGTGCTAACTTGACTGTCAAGTTAGCATTACCAGGGGTTATTTTTGAAAAATTGCGCGACAATTTTTTTAGTTGCACGACAAAAAAACTGAAATTATTTGCGTTATCTTTTTTTAAATTCGATTTGATCCTTTTGATCCTTTTTCTATGGTGGTAAGCCTAACTTGACCGAAAAATTAGTAGTTTGGGGTTATTTAAAAAAAAATTGTTCGACTAATTTTTTAGTTGCACCACAAATTCACGACAAATAAAAACTGAAATAATTGGCGTTGCCTTTTTTTAAAATTCAATTAGATTTGATCCTTTTTCTAGGGTGGTAAGCCTTACTTGAACGAAAAATTAGTATTTTGGGGTTATTTAAAAAAAAAATAGCGCGACTAATTATTTAGTTGCATAAATTATTTACGACAAAAAACTGACAATTATTTCCATTATCCTTTTTAATTTTCGATTAGATTTAATCCTTTTTCTGGGGTGGTAGTGCTAACTTGACAGTTAAGTTAGCATTACCAAGGGTTATTTTCTAAAATAGTCGCGCGAATTTTTTTTAGTTGCACGACAAATTCACGACGATTAATCTAATAGTTAAACTTTTGAAATTTGAAAGTGGTAATGCTAACTTGACACACATACATTTTTCCAATAATAATTCACTTCTACTCTTATTTGATTTCATATCGTTCATCATTTTGTCACAATCTATCATTGTCTAGATTGTTTTAGCCATGCTATTAAAAAATGTCATTTGATGTATGAATTAAGATTTATAAGATACGACATTAATTAATTACACTCTCATGATATAATTTATATCTCTTTGCTATAATTTGTAATTTGTATTATACGAACTCTGTTTGTCGATTAATCAAGTTATGTGACGATTTGCAAGATAAAATAAAATAAATAGACCTTTATGTTCAAGTCAAGTCATATAAGAAAACGAATTACCACACGCTTTTATTTCAAAAGTCTGTATGTAAGCTTTTCCACAATAATTTACATTTTTTTATTTTTATTTATTTGTTTTATTTTATTTTCTTTATTAGTTTACATAAGCGAACATTTTCTTTTATTTTGTATTAATTCTTTTCATTTATTGAAATTTACAATTTTTGTTAAAAAAAGTCTTTTTTTTATAGAACTCATTCAAACTGTGCAAAAAGATTAAATTATTTTTTCAACATTCATTATAGATTCTAAGTGTTTTTTTTTGTTTAATAAAAAAAAAGAATAAAAGTGAAGTATAGTAAATTTTTGAAACTATTTTGCATTTCTTTTAAATTTCTTTTTAAATGGCTAAACTTTTAGCTATTGCATTAAACAAGTTGAATAAAGAATTATAATAAGAAAATAAAAAAAAAATAATAATATAAATCTTAAAAAAGAATAGTTAACGAGTGGAGTTAAGACCCTATACACAAATATTTAATTGTAAAAAAATTACAATAAAATAAAAAAATTATTTCCTTAAAGTAGTGACTATACATTGTTTATTGTTATTTCGTTTTTTTTATTTATTAGTTAAATTAGTTAGTGATTTTATTTTTCTTCACGAACTGATGTTTTCTATATAGAAAATTTAAAGAGTGTTCCAAAAATATACAGCAAAATCAACTGATATTAGTTCTAAAATTTCGCTGCAATAGAACTAAAAATCAATTGGTAATGATAATTTTTAGTTCACCCTATTTGTTCGTTGTATGTGTTTCCTATAATTATTATTTATTTTTTTTTTAAATCACAACAAATTTTATTTTATAAAATGTACAAAGAGTAGTTAGATCTTTGACTTATTTAAGTTATAATTTATTTAGAGAGTTTTTTTTTTATTTGATTTGTTAATATAACTAAATTGTTAATGTAAGTTTTATAATTAATATCAAATCCTCCGTTAATCGTCGCTTTAAACCTACAAAGAATAGAATTTCCTATAAAAAAATCAATTTAATTGCTCTGCAAAACTACTGGGTTTTTATATAATTACTTTCGCTAAAATACTCGAGTGAAGACTTCCGATTACTTTTAAGTAATCCACAGTGCTTAAATGTTAATATAATACAAAATTTTGTAGTTCTCCAAAACTAGGGGGGCAGTTTGTTTTGCTATAAAAATCAATAATTTCCGAGGGACTTTTTCGACTAAATACTACGTGGCAGGAGTATTGTTGTTTAATAAAGTTTGACTCTTAATTTTAAGTTTTTTTTCTTCTAATAGGCAGTTTATTTTGTTTTTAAGTTTAAATTTTTATAGAAAATAATAAATACACCTTCACCATAAAGATCAGGGTCAGTTTGGGCAGTTTTCTTTTATATTTGTGAATTCTATCAGCCCAGTGTAAAATAAAATATAGATGTACAATTATCCTAGAATATCGACTAACGGAGGAGAAGTCGTTTTGTATCAACTTCCATGAGAACATAGTTAAAGAATTCTAACTTTTCAGCCATTCCAATACTAAAAGTCTTAATAGAAGCTGATGGTTGCTATAATGATTTTGATTTTATCTAAATTGGTTCGTCGAGCGGTATAATATTAGAAGTTTCCTATAATCCTACAAAACTTACTTATTCTTTCGTGTTTTTTTAATTTTTACAATTTTTTGATAAAAGCAAAGCCATTTTGTTTTTAAAACTATAAACAAATATTTAATATTTTACATTTCATTAAAAGAATCTAATTTTAATTATAATATTTATTTTTTTTTTTTAGTTTCAGAAACTTTGACACATTCTTTTATTCATTTGAGATTGCTTCTTATCATTTCATTAAAGCATTCGATTTTTTTAAATATACACAGTATTGATTTGTTTTTTGAGTTTGAGTGCATCTTTTTGCACATTTTTTTTACAATAATTCAGTTATTTTTTTTAAACTTATATCTACTTTTTTTCTTAGTTCCAGTTTTTTTTTGTTACATTGGTAGCATTTTTTTTTTAGTTTAGTGCAAGCACCTTAATTTTTTCTCTAATTTATTTATAAATTAAGTTGTTTTTTGTTGATTCTTATGATAAATAGTCAGGTGTTGGTTCTGGTATCGCCTCTGGATTGGTAAAGAGGGGATTTGGAAACTCTGGTGGATGTGGTAATGGACCCACTGTTTTTGGTCTTCTTCTGTAGGCCATTAGCCAACATGATACAGCTACTGCAACAGCAACTAATGCTAACAGCGCTGTTATGACCAGAGCTATTATGAGACCAACCATTGAGACACAAATGTCTTCTACACGCTGGGCGGCAGGTTTGACTGGAAAGACAGGTATTGGAAATTAAATATTTTGATTTTCTTAAAAGTTTTTTTGAAGCGAAAATATTTTAAAGGGGAGTAAGAGAATTTTTTAGACCGTTATTTCGCAAAACCTTTAGAAAACAGTAGACTTTAAGATTTTTTTTTGTGAGAAAGTTGTTGTATGGAATCTGGAAAAAATTATTTCAAGGTGGTTTTGAAGCACCACATAGAGAAATTATATGGATCTTGATGTGCGCCGTTTGGTATCTTTCACGTTCAGTTAAAGTAAGATGTGGGAATGCTTGATGATCATCGCACTATCGTTATCAATTAAAATAAAAAGAAGAGGACCCAAGTGGCTATCCTGGGGAATTTTAGTGGTGGCTAAACAAAAGCTTAGAAGTGGTAATTGGAAAGCGACCACTGTAATAACAGATTTTTAGATGAAATTAAATGATAAAATTCTACTCTTCTTTGTTTTCTAATCGTTGCCCAATGAAATCTCATGTGCTGAAATCAGCAGGGAAGAAAATTGGAGGGTTTCTCGTAATCAATCTTTTCTGTCAAAATCTGCACCAACACACCTAAAGTTAGTAGGTTCTGACAGTTCCTGACAGTTTTGGGAAAATGTCCAATATAGCTAGTGTGCAGTTTTTCTTTAATTCGGCCCCAAATTTGACAGTTTACGGTTGTCAATTTGTCAAAATGGGGTTTGAACTCAAAGACAAATGTTTAAAAATAAATACTTACTGCTTGAATCACTAGATCCGCCCTCACGTTTTTCGAATGTCAAAATGGCATTCGATTGTATTGTGATTTCTTCACGCAGTGTTCCTTCCATGCCACCATTGGCACTGGAAACTGCTGTCGATGATGTTGAGTTATCAGCAATTGCACGACGTCTTCTCCTTCCAAAGGCATTGTAGCCACGACAATTGACAGGTTGACATTTGCCGAAGCAAACCCTTATGTTACATTGGAAGCGTATATTATCACTTGAAGGGAACTTGAATGCATTAAAGCTGGCCAACAGGCTATTTGTGTCGGGATTGTACTCCCATTCACCGAATATTGTTGGATCTGTAGCACATCCATTCTCGTCTGTGACAATATATTCGTTTTCGACATTGTCTTCCATTGTCTTGGCTATGCAACTTCGTGCGAATCCTCCATAGATTGCTGTGGATAAATGTTGGGGGTTAAAATTTTTTCATTAGATAGGGTGTATAATCTTACTTGATGGTTCGACATCAACTTGCAGCATCAGATTGTCACCGATTTCTGCAGAATTGATTTCTTGTCCATTGTGAGTTATAATTCGCATTTGACAAATTGGTGGTGGACCAGTATTGGCAATAGTTCCGGCTGTTGTCAGCATAGAAACATTGAATCCAAGCGTTACGTTCTTTTCGCCGGTTTGATATACACATTTGATGTTGTATGCCTGAGCCTTGTAAGTGACAAGCTTTGGATGTTTTTGAATAACCAGCACAAAGCTAGCAATTCCATTGACATGCATGAGGCCACAACTTCCAAAGTGTACCTTGAAAATTTCGTTTCTTGGGGCTGATTCACCAGACAAGTTAACCACACGTCGGCAGTCTTCGTCTTTGCTGTGTCCCTTGACGTATAAAACGCCATTGAAACCTGGTTCAGGAAGATGTATTTGAACCTGAACTCCATCAGCTAAGCAGCTAACGATCATCTCAGGACGTGGGAAGTCTGTTCGGAAGTTGGTATGATCTGAAAATTGAGAAAATTTAGAATACATATTCGAATGATAAATGGTAAAATTCTTACTGCAGAATTCATCAGCGTTTCCGGTGTAGCCAACGTTACATTGACAAACTGCCTTATGGTTGATTGTATTGCAAAAAGCGTTAATACCGCAAGATTTTGTAAGACATGGGTCTTCACAAGTTTTTGTCTCTGTGTTGCAATAACGGTTATCAGCGCATTCATCATCCGTTTGACATTCAGCTTGAATGGTGGGTACGCATTCTCCGTCCTTTGTCAGACGGTAGCCATATTCCACGGGGCAGATGCAATGTCCACGTTCATCAATAACCATTCCTCGTTCAAGCGCACATACGCAATGTCCAGTTTCGTCGATCTTGAAGCCGTTTTGAACTAAGCACGGGGTGCAGTATTCGTAGACATCAAGAGCAGATCCTGGTGGGCAGATGCACTGTCCGTTGATGTCTCTCACGAAGCCTTTCTCTATTATGCAGAGGGATCCTAGAAAAAACAAATGAGTTAGGGAAGAGTTTGTGTAAAAATTGTAGGAACTTACGTTTATCACATTGAACTGCTGCATTTCCAGTGTATCCTTCCAGGCACTCACATATCATTGTTCTAACAGGAACTGTGTCCAGAACTCGGCAGTTGGCATTGACTCCGCATGGTGTTGTAGCGTTGCAAGGATTGACACATTCTCCGCCTATGCAGGCGGTTTGCGTTGGACATTCTGAATCGAATGCACAAATATCGGATCGCTCAATGACACAACCGTTCCTTCGAGCAATCATACCTGGTGGACAAGCACATTGTGGTCGATGTTGGTAGACTTTGCAGATTTCGTCGATTGCACATATAGCTGTTGTGTCACATGGATTTTGGCATTTACCATTCACACATGCCTTGTCACTTGGACACTCACTGTCTGTGCGACATCCGACTGGAACGCATGCAACTCGAGCATTTCCTCCAAATCCTGTAGCACATTCACAAATTGCTCTATGGTTAATAGCTATGCAATCAGCATTAAGTCCACATTGTTTTTCTTGACAAGCAGGTATACACAAACCATTTCGGCAGCTATGCGTTGATGGGCAAGCACTGTCCGACACACATTCAACCTTTGAACATTCAAATTCTGGATTTCCTTCAAAGCCTTGTCGGCATGTACACACTGGTTTGTGGTCTTTGATACGGCATTCAGCATTCACTCCACATCTGCATGGATCTCTGCAGACTCCACTGATACAAGCCTTTTCTATTGGACAATCTGGATCGGAAATACATCCGCCGGTAAGTGTGACCACAGCCTTTGTTGGCTTACATGTTCCACTTCCTGAACTAATATAACCATCAGGACATATACAAATCATAGTTCTCACCGGTGATGTTGGTGTAACTTCGCATCTAGCAGGACGATTACATGGTTCTAGGACAGAGCATGGATCTTGACATTCGTTGTTGATGCATGCAAGTCTCGATGGACAATCTGTGTCGAATGTGCACTCAGGAGTGATTTCTGGTCGGCAATCGATGTAAGGATTACCCATGAAACCACTTGGACAGCGGCAGATGGCGATGTGATTCTGTGGCTTACATTCAGCTCTTGATGAGCATGGATTCTCATAAATACATGGATTGACACATTGTTCGTTTATGCAAGTCTTATCCGATGGGCAGTCGCTGTTAGTTCTGCATCCAATAACGCGGCAGCGTTCGTATGCATTTCCTCGGTACCCTGAGTTGCAGCGACATAATGGTTGGTTTCCTTGAACATAACATTCAGCATTGATTCCGCAAGGATCATTTACCAAGCATGGATTAACGCAATTTCCATTGATGCACGCTTTGCCTGAGTCGCATTCACCATCGACACGACAACCGATGCTTCGACAAGTCGAGTAAGGATTTCCATCGAAGCCGTCTTGGCACGAACATATAGCTCGGTGGTTTTGGACATTACAGATAGCATTCGTTCCACAGTTACATGGGTTGCGGCATTGACGATTCACGCAGGCTTCACTGTCTAGACAATCGCTGTCTGTTGTGCATCCTGGTGGTGTTTGTAATATAATCGGCTTACATTCTCCTCGAGCATCTGGGACATGTGACTCTGGACACTCACAGACCATTGTTCTTACTGGTATACTGTCTAAGACACTGCACTTAGCTGAACTGGCACAAGGTGAGAGTTCAATACATGGATTCTTGCATTTGTTGTCGATACAAGCCATGCGACTTGGACAGTCTGGATCATTGACACATTGTGGTTCAACAGCTCTTCGTTCACAGTATGAGAATGGATTTCCTAGTGGAGCTGTTTCAGGACATCTGCAAACTGAAGCATGGTTTATAGCACTGCAAATAGCATTCTGAGCACATGGGTTATCTAAACAAGGATTGACACATTGGTTCTTAACACATGCTTGATTAGATTGACAATCATAATCAGAGCGGCACTCGACACGAAGGCATCTTGTAAAGGGATCACCTTCGAGTCCTTGTGGACATCTACAAGTAGCTCGGTGATTTCTTCCAAAGCATTCAGCATTCAAAGCACATGGATCAGATAACAGACATGGATTGACGCATTCCCGATTAACACATTGTTTGTCCAACGAACACTCGTCATCAGATGTACATCCTATTTGTACACATCCATATTGGGCATTTCCTGAAAATCCAGCCTTGCAATAACAAACTGGGTGATGGTTCTTAACGATGCAGTCAGCATTGTTTCCACAGTTGCATGGGTTAACGCATTGTTCATTGACACACGATTCGGTCAATGCGCACTCAGAATTAGATTTGCAGCCAATTGTTGAGACTTCAGTTGCTAATATTAAAAAAGAGGTTAATAAAAAACTTAATGGGGGCTAGAAAAGAAATCTTACGTGGAATACATGCAGTTCTTGCATCACCACCATATCCAGGTGGACATCTGCAAATGGGTATACGATTTTCAACATGACAATATGCCCCTCTTCCACAAGGATCTTCTGAGCATGGATTAATGCAAATTCCGTTACGACAATTCCGGTCGTTTGGACAGTCTTCGTCTCTATAGCATTCAGCAGAAGGATCTCTTGTTGGCGTTTTACCAGCTGGGAAAAAAGTAGAAGAATTAAAGTATAATCAAAAAAAGATCAACTTTTCTAAACTCACCGATAGGACTGCATTCAACTCTTGGATTTCCTTCATATCCGATTGGGCATGTGCACTGAGCATAATGATCCCTAGATCTACATTGTGCGTTCAAACCGCAACGATCCAGGCGACATGCTTCAATACACTGTCCTCGTTGACACACCTCAGAGTTGGCACATTCGTCGTTGACTTGACATCCTGCTATGACGTCGTGCTTAATCGGTACACAATTTCTTGAGTTGTCAGTCACCATATCGCTTGGACACTTGCATATCATAGTTCGCAATGGCAACGTATCAAGAACGGTACAAGTCTGTTGTGGTGTGCAGACATTTGGAACAGCACATGGATTCGCGCATCGGTTGTTCATGCAAGCGAGTTTAGTGGGGCAGTCAGAGTCAACTTCACATTCTGGTTTCGGGCTTGGTGGTGCCTTGAAGGCAATACATTCAATGAATGGATTTCCAGTGGTTCCTTGACGACAATTACATTGGGGTTGATGTCGGCGTCCGGTACATATGGCAGTTGGTGCACATGTGTCTTCGTCACACACTGGTCGGCAAACGCGGTTCAAACGATCACAGGCCTCATGGTCGGCACAGTCTTCGTTGTATTGGCAGTGACCAGCAATACAGGAAACGAAGGGGTTACCCTGGGTTCCAGCTGGACACACACATACAGCTTGGTGGTTTTGAGGCTGGCATTGGGCGCCAGCTCCACATCGAACAGATCCAAAAGTGCAAGGATTAACACAGTTTTCATTGATACAGGCTTTGTCATAGGGACATTCAGAGTTGGTCTTACATTCAGCTGTAAAATAACAGGATTATTATTGAATCCAGTAAGGGGAATAAAAAATACTTACGTTTGTAACATTGTACTTGTGGATCACCAACCCATCCTGCTGGGCAGAAGCACAATGGTCGGAAGTTAGACACACGACATTCAGCGTTTCCACCACATGGGTTGCCTTCGGCACATGGGTCTTGACAACGTCTATTAATACATGCTGTTGTTGGAGCACAATCTGAGTCATGTGTACATCCAGCAATAATAGTCTTGGTTTCTTCATAGCAGTTCACAAATGGATCTCCCAAGAGACCACTCGGACAAACACATACGGCACGATGTCTCTTAGCTAAACATTCGGCAGTTCTGGCACATGGTGAACCATCCATACAAGGATTCATACAAACTCCATTACGGCAAGCTTCGGTATCTGTACAGTCCTCGTTAGATCTACATCCATGATCCTTTTGTGGTTCTGTTGAAGAAGAGAATTAATCAATATTTATATTTAAATGACAAACAAAAAGGTGCTTTGAAGGCATTTTAAAGTGTGTTTTAAACATAAGGTGCATATTATCTTAAAAAATATGTACAGAATTTTATGTACATGAGCACCGCTGAAAAAAAGGTTAGCAAAGATAATTTTTTAAGTAAATAAACAATTTTGAAAGCATGGAATGAAAATTACCCTTTCTACATCCAACGTCTGCATCTCCAATGTATCCTGGTTCACATTGGCACATCATGGTTCGCAGTGGAAGAGTGTCAACAACGGAACATATGGCGTTTGTTCCACAAGGCTTCGTCACTATACATGGATTCTTACATTCTCCAGAGAAACAAGCATACTTGCTCGGACAATCAGCATCTACGATGCACTGTGGTGTTTCCTTCTGAATAATGATGGTACATAGTTGTGTTGGATTTCCACTGTATCCCGGTGGGCATCTGCACAAAGCACGATGGTTATCGACTCGGCATTGGGCGCCTGCACCGCAGTTACATGGATCTTCACAGCGTTCGTTGAGACAGGCCAAATTGAAGGCACAATCATTATCACGGGTACATTCTGGTCTCACACATTGAACTTGAGGATTACCGCGGTATCCCTCGGGACAATAGCAACGGGCCTTATGGTTATAGTCAGCTCTGCATGAAGCCAAAGTTCCACATTGTGTGTATAGACATGGATCGGCGCATTGTTTGTTAACGCATGCTTCATTCGCCGGACATTCGTCATCTGATCGACATCCTAACACGTGACAGAAAGTTTGAGCATTTCCGGTGTATCCTTCATTGCAGACACATAATGGGCGATGAAGTTGGACGTGGCATTTTGCGTTTTGTCCGCAGATGTTTGATTGCTCACACGGATTTTTGCATTCTTGGTTAATACAGGCCTTGTCGTTGGAGCAGTCAGTGTCTGACGTACACTCCGGTTGAGGAACAATAACGACATCCATTTGAGGTGTGCACTGATTGTATGGTGATCCATAATATCCAGTTGGACAGGTACATAGCGCCCTATGGTTGATGGCACTGCAAATAGCATTAAGTCCACAAGCATTAATACAAGGATCTCGGCATTTCTGGTTCACGCAAGCTCGATCTCTGGGACATTCCTCATTGGTTACACATTCTGGGTATGTACACGTTGCTGCACCGTTTATCACCCGACAATTTCCATTGCTACGACATGGTGATGGGTTGCAAGGATCAACAGGTTCCTTAGTTGCTGGCGTATGACACTCTACAAATGGATTTCCAACCATCAAGCTTGGGCAAGAACAGATCGGGTTGTGATTGACAACTTGGCACTGTGCTCCGTAGCCACATATTCCTGGACATGGATCAACGCACTTTGCACTCACACAAGCAAGATTCTTGGCACAATCTGAACTGAGTGTGCATTCCGGTCGACATCCTTGTCCAATTGGGTTACCAAAGTATCCTGGTAGACATTCACAAACGGCATTTCCTCGAACGTTTCTGCAAATTGAATTTGTTCCACATGGACTTGGATAGCATGGGTCTTGTGCCTTTGGTGGGTCTTGCTTCCGCACTACCGGTGTACATTGTCTGAATGCATCACCAGTCATTCCAGCTGGACATGAGCACACCGGAATGTGATTGTGAATTGTACAGATGGCTTCAATGCCACACGTTCCTGGACAAGGATCCACGCATTTGTACCTTATACAGGCTCTATTTGCGGAACATTCCGAGTTTCCAACACATTCTGGACGACATCCTTCGTATGGATTGCCAATGTAATCGTTAAGACATTCACAAGTGTAACTGTCACCTCTTACTTGACATTCCGCATTAATTCCACATGGTGATGGATAGCATGGATTTTTAGGTTCCTTCGGAGCTGGTGGCGGTTCTGAAATGAGAGAAAAAAATCGATATTGTGAGACTGTTCGTGGACTCCCATGTAAGTATGGGATCTTACTTGGTATATCTGTGCAACGATAGAATGGATCGCCTGTAAGTCCCTCTAAACATATACAATTTGGTATGTGTAAAGTGACTATACATTGGGCGTTCAATCCACACGATCCAGGACATGGATCGCGGCACTTTTGGTTTATGCATGCTAAGTTATTGGAACAATCGTCGTTGCTGGTACATTCTGGCCGGCAATGGGGTGGTTGACCTATGTATTCTGATAAACAGGTGCATCTAGATTGCCCATTTTCGTTACGACATTCAGAGTACAGACCACATGGTGAGGGAAGGCATGGATTTACCTCAGGAGGTGGTGGCAAAGTTTGGCGGTATTCTAAAAATATCGGAGATGTGGGTTAGGTGGGTGTAACTGTTTGCAAAGAGATTGATCCTACCTATCTTATTACAAAAGTTGTAAGGGTTACCGACATATCCAGGGAAACATTCACAATGCGCTCTGTGCTGGACAACTTGACAATTGGCATTAAGACCACACTGACCCGGGCAAGGATCAACACATCTGTTATTTATACATGCTGTAGTCTGGCTACAATCTGAACTAGTGTAGCATTCAAGACGGCAATAAGGTGGGCTTCCCAAGTA
The DNA here is from genome assembly GCA_951217065.1 of Baccha elongata. Lineage (NCBI taxonomy): Eukaryota > Metazoa > Arthropoda > Insecta > Diptera > Syrphidae > Baccha > Baccha elongata. The sequence goes on from OX578272.1 coordinate 251,550,006, forward strand.
ACCAGTTACGCATGAGCATATGGCATTGCCATTTCTTTCTATGCACTGGCTATTTGGACCGCATGGCGATGGTTGACATGGATTTATTGGTATTTCATCTGAAAAAGCAAACAATTGGGTTATACTTACGCTCAAATGGAATTCTGATTGGGGTTTACCTTTAACCGGTTCGCAAGCAACAAATGCGTTGCCCGTCATTTTTTCAGGGCAACGACACATTGGGATATGATTATTCACTTCACAGAGAGCATTTCTTCCGCAAGTTCCTGGACAAGGATCTGTGCATTTATTCCGAATACAAGCACGATCTCTGGGACAATCACTGTTCAGCACACACTCGGGACGACATCCAATAACTGGATTACCATGATACTCTTGGATGCATGAACATTGTCCATCGTTACAAACGGCATTGTAACCGCAAGGCGATGGGTTGCATGGATCGACTGGAGTTTTCAAAATAACGGCTGTCGATGGAGGAGTACGTCGGCAACTTGTGAATGGATTTCCTTCATATCCTTCAGGACATGAACAGCTTGGATTATGATTTATAACATTGCAAATCGCATCAAAACCACAAGATCCCGGACATGGATCACGGCATTTTTCATTGATGCACGCGAAATTGCTGGGGCATTCAGAGTGAATAGTACACTCTGGGTGACAATATGGTGGTGATCCGGTGTAGTTGGGCAGACATGTACATGATGGTGAATTATTAATTTCCCGACAGTGGGAATAAGGTCCGCATGGTGATGGACTGCAAACGTTGATAACTTGAATCGGGTTTTGAGGTGGAGGTGCTATAAGTGAACAATATTAAGATTCTGCATATAAACGAATTCAGGGAAATATTTACGTATTGGATAGCATCGAGTAAAGGCTTCTCCCGTGAAGCCTGCCCTACAGGAACAAATAGGACTGTGTTGACGGACATGGCAATCAGCGTTAATACCACAAGATCCGGGGCAAGGGTCGGCGCATTTTTGATTAATACAGGCTTTGTCACTTTGACACTCTGAGCTAACAACACATTCGGGTCGACAAAGTGGTGGGCTTCCAACATAATCCGCGACACATGCACAAATAGCTTGTTGGTTAACCTCCCGACACTGGCTATTCGGTCCACATGGTGACGGTTGACATGGATTCACGTATTTGGTAATAATTTCTGAGGATTTCAGTTTGGATTAATGTGGGTATTAAAAATCATGTGGAATAGCTAGGTTAGGCATCAAAAAAAGCACTGGTTAAAAGCAAGGTTTTCTGTTAAAAGACAATTTGAAAAAAATCGCTTCAGTTTCGGTAGCCTTAAAATTGTTAGCCTGTTTTGAAACTGTGCGTAGAATCAGGTTTAATAATAAATTAAAATACGTTTAGGAGGTTTAAAGGTTTAATAAAGACGTGGGATTTCTTAAGCAAACATTTAATGTTCGCAAGAGTTTAAGAGTTTTTAATTTTTGTTGTTGAATTGGTTTTATATTAGCCTTATAGTTAGGGTACAAAAGATCGTATTTTGTTAGAAGCTTAAGGAATTTATCAGTTTTGTAGAATCTTATATGGTTTAAAGTAGCTCTCGCTACCTTATTTCCAAGATATTTTAAAACTAGGTGGTTAAAGCTTACTATGGTAGTGGCTCAGCGTTTCGTAAGACCTAATCGGCCCTTAAATCGTAGTTAAGGTTATTTAAAGTTTTCTAAAGCAATTACTCTTCCAAATTGTCAAAAAAACCTATAAGTTCTGATATAAATCCATTAGCTCTTTAGGTTAGTTTGGTTTCTGGTAAAAAAAAGATAGTCTTACGTTCAGCTGGGGGTCTTCTGCACACAATATAAGGATTTCCAATGTATCCAAAATTACATTCACAATTTGGAACATGATTTACAACGCGACAATAAGCATCCTGTCCACAAGTTCCTGGGCAAGGATCTCTACATTTATTGTTTGCACAGCTCTTATCGGCTGGACAATCAGAATTCCTAGTACACTCAGGACGACAGACTTCATAGGGATTGCCAAAGTAATCTGGCAAACACTGGCAATGACTGACGCCATTTCTTGGTCTACATATGGCATTTGGTCCGCATGGACTTGGACTACATGGTATTGCCACTTCTGTTGGTGGATCTTTTTGCCGAACGCATGCTGCAAATGGATCACCTGTCATTCCTTGAGGGCAATAGCACATGGCACTGTGACTAATCACTTTGCATTCAGCTTGCGAGCCGCAAGATCCTGGACATGGATCGGCACACTTCTGTTGAATGCAAGCCTTATTCGGTGGGCATTCAGCATTGGTAACACATTCCGGATGACAATCGGGTGGAGGTCCTATAAACTCAGGCAGACAAGTGCACTTGTAATCTTCGTTTTGACGTTCACATTTGGCATTAAAGCCACATGGTGAGGGCTGGCAAGGGTCTCTAGGTACTGCAGGGTCACTTGGTGGTTCTTCAACTGAAATGGGTAATATAGAATAGGGAACGCAAGAAGAGCATTTAGACATACTTATTGGCTGGCAAGCAATAAACGGATTTCCAGTGTGTCTTGGTGGGCAGCTGCAAATAGGATTGTGATTTCGCACAATGCATTCTGCTCGCATGCCACACGTTCCAGGACAAGGATCTTTACATTTCTGATTTAAACAAAATTTGTCCAAAGGACAGTCAGAATTAGTTGTACATTCAGGGCGACAAGATGGAGGTGTTCCAAAATAGCCGGACACACACGAACAAATAGCTTGCTGGTTAAATTCGCGACATTGACTGTTTGGCCCACATGGTGAAGGATAACATGGATTTGTCACAACTGAAGGTGGTATTAGATCACATTGTATAAATGCACTTCCAGTCATTCCCTCAGGACAGGAGCACATAGGAATGTGATTTTGTACTATGCACTGGGCATTTCTGCCACAAGTGCCAGGGCAAGGATCAGCACACTTGCTTTGTATGCAAGTTCTATCGCGAGGACAATCTGAGTTGAGAACACACTCAGGACGACAACCAGAGTAAGGGTCTCCACGGTATTCAGGGATGCACGTACAGATTCCATTGTTGCAGTTTGCATTTGCGCCGCATGGTGATGGATTACATGGGTCGCTTGGAGTTGGAGGTTCACCTAAGGAAAAAAATTGTCTATGAAGTAAGCAGAAGCTGATGGTTAAACGTCACAATTTTACGTTGAATAGGCAAAGGTCGGCATGCTGTAAACGGATCTCCCGTGTATCCAGTTTCGCAGACGCAGTTCGGAACATGGTTGAGAACGTTACAGATTGCTGACAGACCACAAGATCCCGGGCAAGGGTCGCGACATTTTTCGTTAATACAAGCCAGATTCGTTGGGCAGTCAGAATGTACACTACATTCGGGACGACAGTGAGGTGGAGTTCCTTGATATGTTGGCAGGCAGGAACAAGATGGAGCATTGTTGATATTTCGGCATTGAGCAAACTGTCCGCATGGTGATGGCTGACAAGGATCGCGAACTGGTTCAGGTATAGGATCCACCGGCGCTATAAATACAAATTGAGTACCGCATAGTTTAGGTTTCCGATAAATCTTACGTGGGATAGGGTAACATCTTGTAAATGCGTCTCCAGTATAACTTGAACGACAGGAACATATGGGATTATGATTATGGACATGGCAATCGGCGTTATGTCCACACACTCCTGGACATGGATCCGCACATTTTTGACCAATGCATGCTTTGTTCAGAGGACATTCTGTGTTTAAGACACATTCTGGCCTACATCCAGGTGGGCTGCCAATAAATTCTGGCTGACAAGAACAAACAGCTTGTTGATTTACTTCGCGGCATTGGCTGTTCGCTCCGCAAGGAGACGGGACGCAGGGATTCACATATTCTTGGATGGCTTTGAGAAAATAGACGTTTAATATCGATTCAATATTTAATATTGAAGAGATTTCTTACGTTTCGGTATTGGAGAACAGAATCGGAAAGGATTACCAGTGTAATCCTGGTAACATGTACATGATGGTAAATGGCTAATAACATGACATTCTGCATTTTGTCCACAAGTTCCAGGACATGGATCAACGCACTTTTGCTGAACACACGCTTTGTTCGAAGAACAATCTGAGTTAAGTACACACTCTGGACGACATCCTTCGTAGGGATTGCCGTAAAACTCTGGCAAGCAAACACAGGACCCAACTGAGCCATGTTGTCGGCATTCGGCATTGCTACCACATGGATTTGGATGACAGGGTTCTATTTGATCTCGAATAGTTTCCTGTACCGCATCACATCTAGTAAATGGATCACCGATAAAGCCAGACGTACAAACACAATTGGGAACATGATTGAATGTCCTGCATTCAGCGTTAAGGCCACACAAACCAGGGCACGGATCAGTGCACTTCTGGCGAATGCAAGCTTTATCGCTTGAACACTCAGAGTTTGATACACATTCGGGGCGACACTGTGGTGGGGAGCCAATAAATTCTGGCAGACATGAACATGATGGGCTTCCATTAGAGTTAGAACATTGAGAGTTTGGTCCACATGGTGATGGACGGCATGGATCAGGATCGTACTTAATGGTCGGTTCAACTGAAAGTGAGGAGTGTTTTAGTTCTTGGTTCTTTTTGGTCATAGTGGGATTTCTACCTCTGACTTCACACAAAACGAATGGATTTCCAATATAACCTGAAGGACACGAGCAATGCGGATTGTGACTTATTACACTACACAATGCATTGCGTCCACAAGTTCCTGGGCATGGGTCTTGGCACTTTTGATTTATACATGCACGATTAGCGGGACATTCAGAGTTCGTAACACATTCTGGTCGACAAGTAGGTGGAGAACCGACAAAGTTTGGCAAACAAGAGCATATAGCATGGTTGTTGATGTCGCGACATTGGCTGTTGGGACCACACGGGGAAGGATTACATGGGTTTTCAATGATGGGCTCTGGAATAAGTTGGTAACGGTTATTTTCTGAAAAGCCTAATTTTGAGTCTGAGTCTAATTTACTTGGAGTGGGCAAACACTGAATAAACGCATTGCCTGTCATCTCTGCTGGACAATGACACATTGGGATGTGATTATTAACTTCACAAATTGCATTGACACCACAAACTCCTGGGCAAGGATCCTCGCATTTGTTTCTGATGCATGCCTTATTCCGAGGGCATTCTGAGTTAAGAATACACTCTGGACGACATTCAACGTAAGGATCACCGTGATATTCAGTTATGCATGTACACTGGCCATTATTGCAGATGGCATTGGAACCACATGGTGATGGATTACATGGGTCTTCGGCAATAGGTTGTCCTAAATAACGAAGAGGGTTATGAGTTGGAAATCTTTAAATGAGTTTTTTATTATCAATCTTACTTATTGGTGGAGCTGGAGAACAAGCCACGAAAGGATTACCTTCATAGCCTGTTGGACATGAACACGTGGGAACATGGTTTTGTACATTGCAGATTGCATTAAAACCACAAGATCCTGGACAAGGATCTTTGCACTTTTCTTGCAAACAAGCTTCATTGCTTGGACAATCAGAGTTTAAGGTGCATTCCGGTCTACAATAAGGTGGTTGCCCAATGTAGGTCGGAAGACACGAGCACGATGGAAGGTTATTTAAATTGCGACATTCTGCAAATTGTCCGCAAGGTGATGGAATACATGGGTCGTGATATGGTTCCTGTTGTGGTGGTAGGGGTGGGATTGCATAGCATCGTGTGAATGCATCGCCTGTAAACCCAGAGCGACACGAGCACAGAGGACTATGATTCCGCACCCGGCACTCGGCATCAGTACCACATGTACCAGGACAAGGATCTACACATTTTTGGTTTAAACAGGACCGATTCTGAGGGCATTCATTATTTGAAGTACATTCAGGTCGACATGTGGGTGGACTACCAATATAATTTGGCAGGCAAGAACATACAGCCTGTTCGCCGACTGTCTTGCACTGGCTATTCGGCCCACAAGGTGATGGTGCACAAGGATTCTTATACTCTTTTTGTGCTACATTAGAAGAAAGATAGTGCTTAAAGTGACAACTGTGTGTTAAACATAAAGCTAAGATATTCTTACGTTCTGCTGGAACGGAACAATAGTTGTATGGATCTCCTGTATATCCCTCGTAACAGCTACAAGTTGGCAAATGATTGATGACATTACATCTCGCGTTTTGACCACAAGTACCAGGACATGGATCACGGCACTTCTGGTTAACACAAGCTCTGTTTGATGGACAGTCCGAGTTGAGTACACATTCTGGTCTACAGCCTTCATAGGGATTGCCATAGTATTCTGACAAACATTGACATGATCCAGCTCCTCCTCGATCCTCGCATTTAGCATTCGCTCCGCAAGGGCTTGGATTGCATGGGTTGATTTCGTCCTGTTGGGGTTTCTTCGCACTGCATTGTGAGAATGGATCCCCTTCAAAGCCTTCAAGACAGACACACGATGGCGTATGACTGACTACTTGACAAAGAGCATTATTCCCACAAAGACCCGGACAAGGATCCCTGCATTTCTGATTGATGCAGGCCAAATTATTTGCACATTCCGATGACGTTATACATTCTGGTCGACAATTGGGTGGGGTACCGATGAAAGTTGGCAGACACAAGCAGGATGGTGAGTCACCTCTCGTTTCACATTGTGAATTTGCCCCACAAGGACTTGGAATACATGGGTTGGTTGGTTCTTTTTCAATAGGCGGTGAGGGTAGACGTTGACAACTTGTAAATGGATTTCCAGAGTATCCATTCAAACAAGAGCAGAATGGATTGTGGTTCACCACGTTGCAAAGGGCATTAAGGCCACATGTGCCTGGGCATGGATCACGGCATTTTTGATTCTGACAAGCTTGGTTGAGAGGACAGTCTGAGTTAATTGAACATTCTGGGTGACATGATGGAGGACGCCCTATGTACCCGGGAACACATGAGCAGACGGCCTGTTCGTTGATTTCACGGCACTGGCTGTTGGGCCCACAAGGTGATGGCTGACATGGATTACCAGCAGGTGGAGCTACATGAGGATATGAAAAATAATTAAAGGTCCTATTTTGATAAGAAAATGAGGAAATTTCTACCTGGAATTGGCAGGCACTGAGTAAAAGCACTGCCAGTCATTCCATCTGGACATCTACACATTGGAATGTGGTTGTTTACTTCACAAATGGCACTCAAACCACATATGCCTGGGCATGGATCCACGCACTTGTTTCTGATGCAAGCCTTATCGCGAGAACAGTCAGAATTGAGAACACATTCGGGACGACAACCGGAATAAGGATCACCATGGTATTCCGGCAGACAGGTACATTGTCCATCGAAACATTGCGCGTTAGCGCCACAGGGTGATGGGTTACAAGGATCATCAAGAACTGGCGGTTCTGAGAATTTAAAAATTAGTTTGAGTCTAGGAGAATCGCAAAAAGTTTTACTTGTAATCGGAGGTTGAATGACGCAGTTTGTAAATGGATCACCTGTGTACCCAGCTGGACAGGTACAAATCGGTGTGTGATTGATGACATTGCAGAGAGCTGAGTTTCCACAAGAGCCTGGACATGGATCAATACATCTTTCTCTAACACAAGCCATGCTGGATTGACAATCGGAGTTGATGACACATTCTGGACGACAATTCGGCGGGGCACCAAAGTAAGATTGTATACAGGAACAAGATGGCTGATCGTTAATTGTTTTACACTGAGCATTTGGACCACATGGTGAGGGTACACATGGATCGCGATATGGCTGTATATCTCGAACGGGTGGTAGTGGTGGATTCGGGTAACACCTCGTGAAAGGATTCCCTGTGAAACCATTTCTACATGAACATAGAGGACTATGATTCCTAACATGACATTCGGCATTTTGTCCACATGATCCTGGACATGGATCGATGCATTTACGATTAATACAAGCTTTTTCGAGGGAACACTCAGAGCTTGTTGTGCATTCTGGTCTACAAGCTGGTGGGCTACCTACATAAGAAGGAAGACATGAACATACAGCTTGATTTTGAACTTCGCGACATTGGCTGTTCGGTCCACATGGTGTGGGTTGACATGGCTTAACGTATTCTCGAAGGGCTACAAAAATAAAACGAAAAGTAAAAAATCCATTTGTGACGGGCTCAAAAGAGTGGCTTACGTTCTTTGATGGGACTACAGAAGCGATATGGATCTCCCGTATAGTTCGGGATGCAGGCACATGATGGCAGATGGCTTACAACATTGCAATCTGCATTCTGACCACAAGTACCGGGACATGGATCCTTGCATTTGCTTTGAATACAAGATTTTGTTGATGGACAGTCGGAATTGAGTACGCATTCTGGACGGCATCCGTCATACGGATTGCCTATGAATTCTGGCAGACACTGACAAGCACCAGCACCATTGCGTTCGGTGCATTTGGCATTAGCTCCACAGGGACTTGGTTTACATGGGCTTGTTATTTCTGGCGGATCTTCTCGAATGGTATCACAGAAAATAAATGGATCACCACTGAAGCCAGTGCTACACACACACAATGGAGTATGATTGATAACATGGCATTCAGCGTTGCTTCCACAAACTCCTGGGCATGGGTCTTTGCATTTTTGGCCAATGCATGCCTGTGAGCTTGGACATTCTGAATTCGTTACACATTCATAGCGGCAGTTGGGTGGAGAACCGACTAATTCTGGCAAGCATGAGCAGGATGGCGATTGGCCGTTTGGTCGGCATATTGAGTTAGGTCCACATGGGTTCGGTCGGCAAGGGTCTTTCAAATCTTGAAGTGGTGGTGGTTCAACTAAAAAATACACTTTTTGAAATAACGGAAGAATGACTTGGAAAATTATCAACCCACTTGGTATTGGATGACAGGCTGCAAACGGATTTCCTGAGAAGCGATTTTTACAGCGGCATATTGGATTGTGGTTGACAACTGAACATTCAGCATTTATTCCACATGTGCCGGGACACGGGTCGTTGCATTTGTTCTGAAGGCATGCTTTATTAAGGGCACACTCTGAATTGGATACACATTCCGGACGACATTGCGGTGGACTGCCTATATATTCTGGCAAGCATGAGCACACAGCCTGTTCGTTGATTTCTCGACATTGACTATTTGGACCACAGGGAGATGGTTGACAAGGATTTTGACGAATTTGCGCTGAAAAGGGGTTGAATTTAAGGAATGAAAGTTGGACAAAGCACTTTGAATATTTACGTGGTATGGGTTGACACTGAACAAAAGCATTTCCACTCATTCCCTCGGGGCAGTGACACATCGGAATGTGATTGAATACCTCACAAATAGCATTCACTCCACAAGTACCTGGACAAGGGTCTGCGCACTTGCTCCGGATGCATGCTTTGTCAGTTGGACAATCCGAGTTCAAAACACATTCTGGTCGACAGCCGACATAAGGGTCTCCTTGATATTCTGGCAGACAAGAGCACTGACCATTTTGACAAATTGCATTTGCTCCACACGGGGATAAGTTGCATGGATCAGAAGGCTCTGGTGGTATTGGATCCGCAGGTATAGGGTGACAGGATGTAAACGGATCACCAGTATATCCTCGGGTGCATTGACAAATTGGAGTGTGGTTTATCACGCTGCATTCGGCACTGAATCCACACGATCCAGGACAAGGATCAGCACACTTTTGTGATATGCATGCCTTGTTGCTCGGGCACTCCGAATTAACTACACACTCAGGACGACAATTTGGTGGAGAACCTAGATAAGTCGGAAGACAGGTACATGATGGATTACCATTGAAATCATGGCATTCTCCAAACTGTCCGCATGGAGACGGCACACAGGGGTTTCGGTATTCATCACGTTTTGGAGGAGGGGGAGCTATTTTAATTAAATATTCTGTTAATGTTCTTTGAGAGGAATGATTTAAATTCTTACGTGGGATGGGATAGCACCTAGTGAATGCATCACCTGTATAACCACTTTTACAACTGCACAAAGGAGAATGGTTTCGCACTCTACACTCGGCATTAGTCCCGCACACTCCAGGACAAGGATCTTCACATTTTTGATTCCTACAAGCTTTGTCCAAAGGACATTCCGAATTAATTGTACATTCAGGTCGGCATGCTGGAGGACTTCCAATGAAGTCGGGAAGACATGAACAAACAGCTTGCTCATTTACTTCGCGACATTGAGAATTGGGTCCGCATGGTGTTGGCTGGCAAGGATTCACGTACTCCTTTATGATTGCTAAAAGTGTTTTTCATAATGAGAAAGGGTCCTTGGCTGGGGATTCAAATGGACTTACGTTTTTCAGGAACAGAGCAGTATCGGTAAGGGTTACCAGTGTGTCCTGTTAAGCAGTCACAAGTTGGCAAGTGATTGATGACATTGCAAATAGCGTTTTGACCACAAACTCCTGGACAAGGGTCTTTGCATTTTTGATTTACACAAGCACGGTTCGAGGAGCAATCGGAGTTTTGTAAACATTCAGGGCGACATCCTTCGTAAGGGTTTCCAAAGTATTCTGAAAGGCATTGACACGATCCAGCATTGTTCACTTCTCTACATTCGGCATTGACACCACATGGATTTGGGTCACATGGTCTTCTTTCATCTGCAACTGGTGGGTTCGGTGAACATCCATTAAACGGATCACCGGTAAAGCCATCCACACACATACACATAGCAGTATGACTGATGACGCGACATTCTGCATTGGTTCCACATAGTCCCGGACAAGGGTCCTTACATTTTTGATTGAGACAAGCCTTGTTGCTCGCGCACTCAGAATTGGTTATACATTCTGGACGGCAGTTTGGTGGTGCTCCAACGAACTCTGTCAAGCATGAGCATGATGGAGAATCTCCGACAGCCTTGCATTGGGAGTTTGGTCCGCATGGTGATGGCTGACAGGGATTTTTAGGTTCATCACGTACTGGAGCAATAATTTCCTGACAGCGAACGAACGGATTTCCAGTGTATCCCGATGGACAGGTGCAGAACGGATTGTGATTCACTACTGTACATTTAGCACCCAAACCGCAGGTTCCTGGGCAAGGATCGATACATTTCTGGTTCTGACAAGCCAGTGATAATGAACAGTCAGAATTCCTGGTACACTCTGGTCGACATGTTGGTGGATTACCAATGAATCCTTCAATACACGAGCAAACTGCGTTGCCCTGGAATTCACGACAACGAGAATTCGGACCACATGGACTAGGGTTACAAGGGTGCTGGACTTCTGGTTCACGTTTAATTGGGTTGCATTGTACGAATGCGTTTCCAGCCATATTTTCTGGACATCTGCACATTGCAATATGGTTAATAACTTCACAAATGGCACTTAGCCCACAAGTTCCTGGACAAGGATCTGTACATTTGTTACGGATGCATGCCTTATCGGAAGGACATTCTGTACTAAGAACGCACTCAGGACGACAACCTACATAAGGGTCTCCTTGGTATTCAGGAATACAGGTACATTGACCATTGTTACATAAAGCATTATTTCCGCATGGCGATGGATTGCAAGGATCATCCAAGACAGGAGGTTCCGCTTGAGAATGAAAAAATCAAATTGGACATAAGAATTGCGCTAGAGAGACTTGAATAAAAAGGAATCTTACGTTTTGGAGCGACCTGACAGCTGGTAAATGGATTACCCACATAACCTCGAATACAAGAACAGATGGGTGTGTGATTGATAACTGAACACTGAGCATATAATCCACATGAACCAGGACATGGATCAATACACCGGTTATTTATACAAGCTAGGTTACTTGCACATTCAGCGTTGGATGAACATTCTGGACGGCAGTTAGGTGGAGCTCCAAAGAAGTTTGACAGACATGAGCATGATGCTTGTCCGTTAGAGTTCCTGCACTGAGAATTAGGACCGCAAGGTGATGGTAAACAGGGATCTCTAATTCGCTCTGGAACAACAATTTGGGGAGGTGCTAAACAAAGGAATAAGTCAGTAAGCTGGCATCAAAATGTGTTTTAATCTTACGTGGAATTGGGCTACAACGAGTAAACGGATCCCCTGTGAAACCGTTTTGGCATGAGCAAAGAGGGCTATGATTATGAACACGACACTCTGCGTTAGTTCCGCAAGTTCCTGGACATGGATCTACGCATTTCTGATTGAGGCAAGATTTTTCAAGACTACACTCAGAGCTAATAGTACATTCTGGACGACAACCTGGTGGGGCACCAATGTAGCTCGGTAGGCATGAGCATACACCTTGACCGTTTACTTCTTTGCATTGACTGTTTGGACCACAAGGTGATGGCTGACAAGGATTAACGTAGTCTTTTATGACGGCTGTGGAATAATTGGGGAATAAGTTGTTAAGTGATGCAAGGGCTGGCAAGAGGGATCTTACGTTTGGTTTCCACTGAACAGAACCGATAAGGATCTCCAGTGTATCCTGTTCTACAGGTACATGCAGGAAGATGATTCAGCACATGACAGTCTGCATTCTGCCCACAAGTACCAGGGCAAGGGTCTCCGCATTTGTTCTGAAGACATGCCCTATTTGACGGACAATCAGAGTTCAGTACACACTCAGGACGACAACCTTCGTAGGGGTTTCCGAAGTATTCTGGCAGACATTGGCAAGAACCCACTCCGTTTTGTTGACGACATTCCGCAAATGCTCCACAAGGGCTTGGGTTGCATGGGTTAATTATTTCGGGTGGAGTAGAACGAATAACGTTACATTGCACGAAGGGATCACCAGTAAAGCCAGTCTCACATGTACACAAAGGTGTGTGACTGATGACTCTGCAGACGGCATTCTGGCCACATAAGCCAGGACAAGGGTCTTTGCATTGTTGGCTTCTGCAAACTTGATTCGTTGAGCACTCTGAATTAGTAACACATTCTGGTCTGCAATTCGGGGGACTACCGAAGAATTTCTCTAAACAGGAGCACGATGGAGAGTTGTTGATGATGCGGCACTCGGAGTTTGGTCCACATGGCGATGGTTGACAAGGGTTCGATGGTTCGGGGTCACGTTTAACTAGAGAAAATATTTTTGTTACAAACGGTCTTACTTGGCAAGCTTTGTATCTTACTTATTCGTTGACAGAGAACAAATGGGTTTCCGGTGTAAAGTTCTGTACAGGAACAGAAGGGATTGTGATTCACCACGGAACACTTGGCATATTGACCACAGGTTCCGGGGCAAGGATCTTGACACTTCTGATTTTGACATGCTTGGTTTTGTGGACACTCAGAGTTTGTGGTACATTCGGGGCGGCATGTCGGTGGACTTCCAACAAACGTTGGAAGGCATGAGCAAACTGCTTGGATGTTTACTTCTCGACACTGGCTGTGAGGACCACACGGTGATGGTTGACAAGGATTCACAAAAAGTTCAACTAAGCGAAAATAATATTGAAGAGAGGTGCTTAATAATTTACTCTGCGAAACGATACCTTGAGCTGGGTAGCACTGACTGAATGCGTTTCCAGTCATTCCTCCTGGACAATGACACATGGGAATGTGATTGTGTACTTCGCAAACTGCATTAGCACCACAAGTTCCTGGACATGGATCCAGGCACTTGCTTCTAATGCAAGCACGATCACGTGAACAATCGGAATTCAGAACACATTCAGGGCGACATCCAACTAACGGATTTCCGTGATACTCAGGAATGCAAGAGCATTGACCATTTTGACATACAGCATTTGGTCCACAAGGGCTTGGATTACATGGATCACGTTCTTCTTCGCGCACAGGTGCTAAAATAAATCAAAATAAATTTCTGGAACAGATGAATGTGTTAGGAGTATCCCTACGTGCTGGTTGATGTGGTTGACAGCTTACAAACGGATCACCCGTGTAGCCAAGTTGACATTGACAACTTGGCGTGTGATTTATAACATTGCATATTGCAGCAAAACCACATGAACCTGGACATGGGTCAACACAATGCTGACGAATACAAGCTTTGTTGCTGACACATTCTGAGTTGATTGTACATTCAGGACGACAGTTCGGCGGTGCACCAATGAATTGGGGCAAACAGGAGCAAGATGGAACGTCGTTATTTATGTTTCGACATTGCGAATTTGAACCACAAGGACTTGGTACGCAAGGATCGCGGTAAACTTCGATGTCTCTGGGAGGTGGTGGTGCTAGAATCGAAATACTATATTCAAAAGTCTGTTGCTATTATAAAAATATTCGGAGGTATTACGTGGCACCGGAGAACACCGGACAAAAGCATCGCCGGTATAGCCATTTCGACAAGAACAGATAGGGCTATGATTTCTAACTCTACATTCGGCATTCAGTCCGCATGTTCCTGGACAAGGATCGACACATTTTCGGTTAATGCATGCCTTATCGGCATCACATTCAGAGCTTGCTGTACACTCCGGTCTACACGATGGCGGTGTTCCTATAAATTCCGGAAGACATGAACAAACTCCTTGGCTATTTACCTCACGACACTGGCTGTTTTGACCGCATGGAGAAGGCTGACATGGGTTTACGTATTCATGGCTTATTGCTAAAGGAGTGGAAAGATTCAATTAAAAATCAAAATCTGATTAGGTTTCTGGTCCTTACGTTCAGCAGGAAGATTACAGTAGCGGTAAGGATCACCGGTATAACCAACGAAACAATTACATGTCGGTAAATGATTGACAACATTACAATCGGCGTTTTGTCCACAAGTTCCCGGACATGGATCTTTACACTTTTGCTGGATGCATGCCTTATTCGACGAGCAATCAGAGCTTAGAGTACATTCTGGGCGACATCCTTCATAAGGATTTCCAAAATATTCCGGCAAACACTGACAAGCTCCGGCACCATTTCGTTCAATACAATTTGCGTTGGATCCACATGGGCTTGGGTTACAAGGATTGATATGTTCTGGAGGCAATTGCCGCACAACATCACACTGACTAAATGGATCTCCTGTATATCCAGTCAAGCAGACACATATGGGTGTATGGCTTACGACACGGCATTCGGCATTTGACCCACAAAGTCCAGGGCATGGATCCTTGCAGCGCTGATTTACACAAGCCAGATTACTTGGACACTCTGAGTTAGAAACACACTCAGGTTTACAGTACGGTGGACTTCCGAAAAAGCCTTCCAAGCACGTACATGATGGTGCTTCTCCAATACTTCGGCATTCCGAGTTAGGTCCACATGGTGATGGTTGACAAGGATTGCTTGGGATAGGATCTGCAGGGCGTTCTATAATTTCCTGGCATGCTACAAAAGGATTCCCAGTAAAATGAGAAAGGCATGTGCAGAACGGATTATGGTTCACTACAGAACATTTAGCATTCCGTCCGCATGATCCAAGACATGGATCGCGACATTTTTGATTCATGCAGGCTAAATTAGAGGGACATTCTTGATTGGCTGTGCACTCAGGTCTGCAAGTGGGAGGACTTCCAATGAATCCTTGTACACAGGAACAAACTGCTTGATTGTTTACTTCACGACATTGGCTGTTAGGACCGCACGGTGATGGTTGGCAAGGGTTTTGTATGACTGGAGCTAAAACACAAAAAAATCGAAAATTGGATTGGGAACGGGCTTTGGAATTCATGGTATTTACGTGAAACCGGAGAGCACTGAACAAATGCGTTTCCAGCCATTCCTTCAGGACATCTACACATTGGAATATGGTTGATAACATCACAGATTGCATTATTACCACATGTTCCTGGACAAGGATCAACACATTTATTGCGAATGCAAGCTTTATCACGAGCACAATCGCTATTAAGGACGCACTCTGGACGGCAACCAGTATAGGGGTCGCCGTGATATTCAGCTATGCATGAACACTGGCCATTGTTGCAAACTGCGTTCGCACCACAAGGTGATGGATTACAAGGATCATCAAAAACTGGAGCTACAAATGGGCAAGGTAAGTAGAGCAAATTGAAAGGATCTTTGAGGACCTTACGTGCTGGTGTAGGTTCAGGACGACAGAAAGTGAATGGATCTCCAGTGTATCCCTCGGGGCATGAGCAACTAGGTGTATGATTTATAACATTACATACTGCAGCGATTCCACATGATCCCGGACAAGGATCGCGGCACTTTTCATTAATACACGCTTGGTTGCTTGGGCATTCAGCATTGATCATACATTCAGGACGACAGCTGGGAGGAGCTCCAATGTAGTTTTGAAGACAGGAACAGGATGGAGACTGGTTGATAGTACGACATTGAGAGTAAGGTCCACATGGAGATGGTACACATGGGTCTCGGGGTTCTCTTTGAACTATAGCCGGTAGAGTGGCTAGAATTGGACCGTTTTAACGTATTCAGGATTTAAAGTATAGAAAAGAACTTACGAGGAATCGGGAAGCATCTGGTGAATGCATCACCGGTGTAGCCCGGCTTACAACTACATATGGGACTATGGTTATTTACTCGGCATATAGCGTTCGTACCGCATGTACCAGGACATGGATCTTGGCACTTTTGATTAATACAAGCACGATCTGATGGGCATTCTGAACTTATAGTACACTCAGGCCTGCATACTGGAGGATTTCCTACAAACGTTGGTAGACAAGAACAGACAGCTTGGGAATTGATTTCGCGACATTGGCTATTCGGCCCACAAGGAGTAGGTTGGCAAGGGTTGACATACTCTTTAATGGCTAAAGGAGAGTTAAATGTTAGAAAAATTAAGGTAGCGTCAAGTTTTTTTTCGAAAACTCACGTTCACGTTCTTGTTGGCAGAACCTATAAGGATCTCCAGAATATCCAGAGATACATATACACGATGGAATATGGTTTACGACGTTACACAAAGCGTTCTGACCACATGTTCCCGGACAAGGGTCCGTACATTTATTACGAAGGCATGCTTTGTTAGACGGGCAATCAGAGTTAAGAATACATTCTGGACGACATCCTTCGTAGGGGTTCCCGAAATACTCAGGAAGGCACTGACAAGCTCCGGCATCGTTCTTTGTTATACATTTTGCGTTTGGTCCACATGGGCTTGGTTCACATGGATCAACATGAGCTAGTTGTGTGAGTCTAACAGCCACACACTGAACAAATGGATCACCTTGGAAACCAACCGGACAGATACAGCTTGGAGTATGACTGAGTACTTGACAATCAGCTCCAGCACCGCATAATCCTGGACATGGATCTTTGCAACGCTGGCTTATGCAAGCTTGATTGCTAGAACACTCCGAGCTCGTAAGACACTCTGGTCGGCAGTTGGGCGGAGCTCCAATGTATGTTGCTAAGCAGGTACAAGATGGTGATTCACCGACAACTCGGCATTCAGAATATGGTCCGCAAGGTGAAGGGGTGCAGGGAGCCTTTGGTATATCGCGAGGTGGTTCAACTAGAAGGGAAAACTGTAAAAAAAAATCAAGACTGAGTAGAGAACTAAGCTCACTTATACGCTGACAGCTGATGAATGGATTGCCAGAAAATTGTTCTGGGCACTGGCAAAACGGGTTATGATTGACCACTTTGCACTTGGCATTGGCACCGCAGGTTCCAGGACATGGATCAGTGCATTTCTGGTTGAGACAAGCTTGACTAAGTGAACATTCGGAATTAGTTGTACATTCTGGTCGGCAGAAAGGTGGACTTCCGACGAACTCTTCGAGGCATGAACATACGGCTTGCTGGTTAATTTCTTGGCATCTGCTGTTCGAACCACACGGTGATGGTTGGCATGGATTTTTGAACTCGAATTCTAAGGGAGAAGGGTGGTTTAGAAAAGTTATGAAGATAACCCTTTCGATCTTACTTGGCCTTGGCGAACAACTAATGAAAGCATTGCCTTGCATATTTTCGGGGCATTTGCAGTTGGGAATATGATTCAAGACTTCACAAATGGCGTTGTGGCCACATGTACCTGGACATGGGTCAACGCATTTATGTTTCATGCAAGCTCGATCTCTGGGACAGTCTGTGTGTAGAACACACTCTGGTCGACATCCAGTATAAGGATCTCCGTGATATTCCGCTTTGCATGAACATTTACCGTTATTGCAAATGGCATTCGAGCCACATGGTGATGGATTGCAAGGATCGTCCTCAAAGATTTCAGCTAAAAACAGTTGTTTTTGAATACAACTTACTTATGGAATCTAGGTTATAGGACTTACGTTCAACTGGAGCTGGTTTTGGATTACAGATCACAAATGGATCACCAACATATCCTTCCAGGCAAGTACAAGTTGGAGTGTGATTGATGACGTTACAATTAGAATTGATTCCACATGATCCTGGACAAGGATCGCGACATTTTTCGTTGATGCACGCTTGATTAATGGGACATTCGGAATTAATAGAACACTCCGGACGGCAATTTGGTGGAGCCCCAATAAAGTTAGACAAACACGAACAAGATGGCGATCCGTTAATTTCACGACACTGGGAATTCGGTCCACATGGTGATGGTACACACGGATTGCGATAGACGTCTTTTACTGGAGGTGGTGGAGCTAAAGAATATTCTGGCTTGAGAAAAGAGAATATATTTTGATTTTCCTTGGTCTTACGAGGTATATTAAAGCATCTTTGGAATGGATCTCCAGTGAATCCAATACGACAAGAACAAATTGGACTGTGGTTTCTAACACGACATTCGGCATTCTGTCCACATGTTCCAGGGCATGGGTCAACACATTTTCGGTTTATACATGCTTTATCCGCTTGACATTCTGAACTTGCGGTACATTCAGGTCTACAAGCTGGCGGACTTCCTACGTATTCTGGAAGACACGAACATACAGCCTGACTGTTTATTTCCCGACATTGACTGTTTGGACCGCATGGTGATGGTTGGCATGGATTGACGTACTCTTTGATGGCTTTAATTGAAAAAAAAGTTTGTGATCTAGGTTCCGATGTTGATTCGTGAGTAAGCTTACGTTCTTTCTCAATATTGCAGATGCGATATGGATCTCCAGAATATCCAGAGAAGCAGTTACACAAAGCTACGTGGTTTACGACTTGGCATTCCGCATTTTGTCCACACGTTCCAGGACATGGATCTCGGCACTTATTTTGCAGGCAACCACGATTCGATGCACAATCGGAATTAAGAATGCATTCGGGACGACAGCCTTCATAAGGATTGCCAAAGTACTCAGGTAAGCATTGACAAGATCCCGCTCCACCTCGTTCTTCACATTTCGCATTGGTTCCGCACGGACTTGGATTACACGGGTTCAATGGTTCGTCTTTAATATGTATCTCATTGCATTGACTAAATGGATCTCCTGTAAAGCCAGCTGCACAAATGCACATGGCGGTGTGAGAAACAACACGACACTCGGCGTTATTTCCACATAGCCCAGGACATGGATCGGCGCATTTTTGGTTGATACAGGCCAGGTTCGTGTGACATTCTGAATTAGAAACACATTCTGGTCGACAAGATGGTGGAGAACCAATGAAAGATGGAAGACAAGAGCATGATGGACTATCGCCCGTAACACGACATTCTGAATTCGGCCCACAAGGAGATGGTAAACAAGGATTTACGGGAGTAACGTCTCTAATTGGAATGACTATAAGGGAGTACAATTTTAGTAGACGGCTGCATACGAAGTTGGTAAAATTACTTACTTATCCTTTCACAACGAACGAAAGGATTTCCTGAAAAACCACTGGGACAACTGCAGAATGGATTATGGTTGACAACATTGCATTTGGCATTAAATCCACATGTTCCCGGACAAGGATCTCGGCATTTCATATTTTGGCACGCTTCATTGAGTGGACATTCCGAATTTGTTGTGCATTCTGGTCGGCACTGTGGCGGACTTCCGATGTATTCTGAAATGCAGGAACAAACTGCCGTCTCTTGAACAACTCGACATTGACTGTTCGGTCCACAAGGTGATGGTTGACAAGGATTGCTTGCAATAGGTTCTAAAGTGCGAAGATGGAATTAAAGAGAATCTAAACCTAAGGAGTACAAAGTATGTTTACTTAGAACAGGTCTGCACTCGAAGAAAGCATTTCCTGACATTCCTTCGGGACATCTGCACATTGGCACGTGATTATTTACTTCACAAAGAGCGTTGATTCCACAAGTTCCTGGGCAAGGATCCTTGCACTTATTTTGTAAGCAAGCTCGATTTAGCTGGCACTCAGAGTTGAGCACACATTCTGGGCGGCATTCGGTGTATGGATCACCTTGGTACTCAGGAATACAAGTACATTGCCCGTTATTGCAATTAGCATTCGGACCGCATGGTGAAGGATTGCAAGGATCATCTAGTAACGGTGGAGTTGTGCCTATGGAGTGGATAAAATACAGCCATAGAGATTCAAATGACTTTGCCTAGGCAAACTCTTACGTGTTGGTGGCTTAGGATGACAGTTTGTAAAAGGATTGCCTACAAATCCTTCAATACAAGAACATGATGGTGTATGGTTTATAACTCGACAAAAGGTATTCAAACCGCATGAACCTGGACAAGGATCGACACATTTTTCACGAATACAAGCACGGTCGCTTGGACATTCCGAATTGATAGTACACTCAGGTCTACAGTTGGGTGGTGCACCGATGTACGTAGATAAACATGAACATGATGGAACTCCATTTATATTTCGACATTCAGCATTGGGCCCGCATGGTGATGGAAGACAAGGATCACGAATTTCTTCCTTTTCAATCTCCGGAGGTGCTACAAATTAAATATATAAATATGAGGAAATAAATTACAGACAGATTCCTTACGTGGTGGAATAGGGAAGCACTTAATAAAGGCATCCCCAGTGAACCCTGATCGACAGGTACAAATAGGGCTATGATTCCGAACCATACACTGGGCATTAGAGCCACATGGCTTGGCATCACAAGGATTTTTGCACTTTTGGTTTATGCATGCTTTGTTTGCATCACATTCTGAGCTTATTGTGCACTCTGGTCGACATGATGGTGGTGATCCAACATATTCCGGCCGACAAGAGCAAACAGCTTGACTGTTTACTTCTCGGCACTGACTATTAGGACCACATGGTGTGGGCTGACATGGATTTACATATTCCTTGATCAAAGCTATAGAAAATGATTTATTAGATAAAAATGGCTTCGGAAGACTATTGAATATTCTTACGTTGCGATGGTTGATTGCAGTAGCGGTAAGGATCGCCAGTGTATCCTGTGATACAGGTGCACGACGGAACGTGATTCATTACTTGACATTCAGCATTTAGACCGCATGTTCCAGGACAAGGATCGAAGCATTTATTTTGCATACAAGCCTTATTCGATGGACAATCGGAATTTTGCACACATTCTGGACGGCAACTTTCATAGGGATTACCGAAATAGTCAGCGAAACATTGGCACGAAGCAGCTCCGTTTCGCTGCCTGCACTCAGCGTTAGATCCGCAAGGATTAGGATGACAAGGATTTATGGGTTCTGCATCAGCTATTCTAGGAACGTCGCATTGAATAAATGGATCCCCAGTGTAGCCAGTTATGCATATACACATAATCGCATGACTGACAACTCGGCATTCGGCATTTACCCCACAACGTCCTGGACAAGGATCTCTGCATTTCTGGTCAATACATGCAAGGTTACTGGGACATTCTGAGCTCGTAACACATTCTGGGCGGCAGCTTGGTGGGGTTCCAATATAATTTTCCAGACACGAACAAGATGGCGTCTCTCCAATGGCCTTACATTGAGAATAAGGTCCACATGGTGATGGACGACATGGATCGATTACGTCTCTAACTGGTTCATTAACTGTTAGGGAAGTGCATATATTATTTTCTGGAACAAATTTTATCTGCTTTGTGGGTCTTACTTATTGGTTGACAACGAACAAACGGATTACCACTGAATCTCTGTGGACAAGTGCAGAATGGGCTGTGATTTACTACAGCGCATTTAGCACTGATTCCACAGGTTCCGGGACATGGATCCCGGCACCTTTGATTCAGACAGGCTTCAGTTGGTGGGCATTCTGAGTTTGACGTGCACTCTGGGCGACACATTGGTGGACTTCCAACATAATTAGAGAGACAAGAGCAAACGGCCTGTTGGTTAACTACCCGACATTGACTGTTTTGTCCACAAGGACTTGGTTGACAAGGATTCGTTGGTAGAGGCCCTATAAATAACACACACGAAAGTTTCAAATGCTGAAACAATATTGATGAAGAATTAGTTATACTTGTGACGGGGGTGCATCGAATGAAGGCACTTCCAGCTGTTCCTTCTGGACACCTGCACATAGGAATATGATTGATTACTTCACAGATTGCGTTAGTTCCACAAGTTCCTGGACAAGGATTGACACACTTGCTTCGAACACAAGCTTTGTCTCTCGAACAATCCGAATTGAGAACACACTCAGGGCGACATCCGTTGTAGGGATCTCCATGGTACTCGGGCAAGCAATGACATGATCCATCAGAACATTCGGCGTTAGCTCCACAAGGCGATGGATTACAAGGATCAGATGGTTCTCCTTATTAAGATTTTTGTTAAATATATAATCTTAAACCCAAATATGAAGAAAGCTTACTTAAAACAGGTGGAGTTGGTGCTACAGCACAACTTGTAAATGGATCACCAGTAAATCCGGCAGGACAGACACATATCGGAGTATGATTGACTACAGTACAATCGGCTCCAAAACCACACGAACCTGGGCATGGATCAATGCATTTCTCCCGGATGCATGCCTTATCACTAGCACACTCTGCACTGATCGTACACTCAGGTCGGCAATTTGGTGGAGCACCAATGTAAGTAGCCAAACATGTACAAGAAGCTCGGTTGTTTTGGTTGCGACATTGAGAAAATGGTCCACAAGGTGACGGAGCACATGGATCTGTTTGAATTCTTACCACAGGTGGTGATGGGGGTGCTACAACAGTAGACGAAAAAGTTTAAAAACGGAATTATGGCAGATCAGATATATATTCTTACGAGGAATTGGGAAACATCGTGTAAAAGCATCCCCAGTGTACCCACGACGACAAGAACAAATCGGACTGTGGTTTCGAACTCGGCACTGCGAATTCAAACCACAAGTACCTTCACATGGATCCTTACACTTTTGTTGGATGCACGCTCTGTCAGTCGAGCATTCTGTGCTAAGAACACATTCTGGACGACAAGACGGCGGCATACCTATGTAATTTTCAAGGCATGAACAGACCGCTTGGTCATTCAATACGCGACATTGGCTATTCGGTCCGCACGGTGATGGTTGACAAGGATTTGTTGGTGCTGTTATACGAATAGCTAAAGAGATAACAAGTTTGAGGTAGGGGTAAGGAAAAGAAGCTTGATCTTTCTTACGCTTTTCAGGTATGAGAATGCAATATCGGTATGGATCACCAGAATATCCCATCCGGCAACTACAAGACGGTATGTGGTTCACAACCCGACACTCAGCGTTAGCTCCACATGTTCCTGGACACGGATCTCTGCACTTATTCTGTGTGCATGCTCGATCTGAAGGACAGTCAGAATTCAAAATACACTCAGGGCGACAGCTTTGATAAGGGTCTCCAAAGTGTTCAGGCAAACATTGACAAGATCCGATTCCGTTTTGTTCACGACATAAGGCATTCGAACCGCATGGATTCGGTTCACATGGAGTCACTTGTTCGTAACTGATTTCTGTAGATAGGGAGAAAATGGGAAAGACAGAAAACAAGTACATTAGATATAATTGTTCAATAGTTTTCTAGGGATTATTAATTCGGCACACACCTGTTAACTAATTAAAGCAAACTATTTTTACGGTTCCGTGTTGTTGATTAGGTGACTTGTTGCAGTTGCACCAATATTAAATTGTTGTTGTGGTAATGAGGCATAAGTGCGTTGCATTGTGTTTCATTATTTTTAGCTGTTGATTAATATTTAGTAATTTTTAGATTTAGTGCAGTACTATGTTAAATTTGTGTGTTTAAAATTTTGTGTGTTTGTATTTACTCTAAGAAGACTCAGACTCAAATATTAGATTGGGTAAAAGGTTATAACATCGCTTAATGTCGGCTTAATCCTGAATTTGCAGAATCAACGATGAAACGATTCTTTAATTAATGTTATACGATTGGGGCATTGTTATAAGTTATTTTGTGAATGTCAGTGTATTTTGTGAGACCTTCCCAACTCTTTGAAGAGCTTTCGAGAAAGTTTATACGTGTGTTTTAATTGTGGTGTAAATTGATTATATAATTACGACTACACACCACTAGCAGTCAAAAATATTACGGCTCAAAAATTATTTCGATAAATATAAGCAGAATATCTCAAAAATAACTAACTCAGACCTTAAAACTAATAAATTTGGTTATGTTTATAAGTATACCTTAACTACAGGCAGGGATTTAAACGTTGTTTATGGGTTACAGCAGATTAAAGGCAGTTTTTAAGATTTGGTGTAAGGTTTCAGACTTAAGAGGCATACCAAAGTTAAGGGCAACTATTTTAAGGCAGTTATTTATTTTTATTTTAGCATTATTGGTTTGGCGAGCAGGCAGATTTAACGACGATTGTTCCATTATAACTTAGCATTAGCACGTTATATAGCAAAAGGTTAAAATTAAAATAAAATATGTTTCAACAACAGTAACTAACAATTATTGAAATGTCCAACACTTTCATATGACAATCAATTCAGACAGTTCGTACAGAATTGTGTCAACATGAAACTAGCATTCAAGTTTGCGGTCGTTTAAATTTCTTTTTATTCAAACTTGTGGAACTGACCTGTTACTGATGCTTTGTGTGGGACTATTCAATAGCCGATTTTTACTGGGCAAAATTAATTAAAAATAGCTAACAAATTAGAACAAGCTTTTGATATATTTTTTTAGTTAAGGTTTCATATTTTGAGTCTAACACTTTTCAACGAGCATTTAGTAATGCACGCCTCACCTCCATTATATGGCCGACGCGGGGGCCTTTTAAAGTCGCTTAACGTTTCGTAGCCAAACTTGAGAGTCGAGACGTCTGGTTTTGTTAGCAATCAGCCAGTGTTCTTATACAATTCTACAACCGACACGGTGAAATTACGGATCAAAAAAAAAAAAAAAGTTCAAATGATCTATGAAAAGGAATTAAGCTTTAAAAAATAGGACTTCTCCTCGAACTAAGTCAAGCTGCGTTTGTGATCTTAACAGTGAAGTTTTTTTCAAATTCTGTTCTTTTTAAGGTTCTGCTTTGACTTGAAGAGCTTCCTCAAGCAACTTATAAAAAAAACTGCAATGCTTACAATGATAAATTTTCCGGGTCTAAAAAGCTTTTGCGAAATAAATAAACAAGCTCTTTTGAGCCTTTCTTTAAATTTTCAGGACTCCTAAAAAGTATCGCTGTAAAGTTCTTAACATATAAGCATTGCTTTTACTATATTGGTGAGCATTAAAGTATTATTTCTGTATATGAAAGCGCAACACATAATTAAGGTGATAGTGAATGTGAATTATATTTAAAACAAAGTTCTCTCTTAAAGATATGAGATTTTTGATGTTCAACAAAGAACACAAGTGAAACAAAGTGAAAAGTGAAAGTGACATAGAAGAATTGCAAAGAAAATTGCCTAACATATTTGTGAGAAAAAAGCTTCAATAGCATATTTTTTTGAATCTCTCATCTTAGTGCGTAACATAAAGAAAAATCACTCAGTTGAAAGTGTTAGGTGATCTGCCGAAAACTTCGACATTGTTGAAAACATTAATGCAAAATTGCATAGTGTTCTCTTGCATGTTAAATATAATATAATAAAAATTGCTTTGTTCTAAATTGTGTCAAAATTGTATACCTTAGCCAGGGTTTTTGAAGAATTTTGTTTTTCGAACATTATTTTTGAGACAAGTTTTCTCTTCAACCTGGAGCCAGTATCAAGGCTAAAAGCTTTTTAAATATAAAATTGCTATCAAATTCTATTATGAAGCCCAGTTTCCATATTAAATGTTTAAAATATATATATACGTATAAGCTTTTGCCTTGCCTAACAAAAATATTATGTGCAATCCTACCTTGAACTGGTTGGCAACCGGTGAATGGATCTCCGGTGAAGCCGTTCTCACAAGAACATATTGGCATATGGTTGGCTACAGAACATCGAGCATTAAATCCGCATGACCCTGGACAGGGATCTTCACATTTTTGTCGAATACAGGCTTTAGTTGATGAACATTCTGGGTTGATGGTACATTCTGGTCGACAGTTTGGTGGCGTGCCGATGAATGTTTCTAGGCATGAACAAGCTGGGCTGTCATTTATAACCTTGCAGTCTGAGTTCGGTCCGCATGGTGTCGGTTGGCATGGATTGATTGGAGTTTTTTCAATTGGTTGCTCGAAGCATCGAGTAAATGGATCTCCTGTAAATCCAGCATTACAACTGCAGACTGGATTGTGGTTAATCACTTGGCATTTTGCATATTGGCCACACGCTCCAGGACATGGATCAACACATTTCTTGCTTAAGCAGGCTGTTTGTAGAGAGCACTCTGAACTAGTTAAACACTCTGGCTTGCATGATGGTGGAGAACCAAGCATGCCTGCTTGACAAGCACAAACGGCTCCAGATATCGACGAATGACACACGCTGTTCGGACCGCATGGCGATGGGTTGCATGGGTCACTTGGTCTGATGTCCTTTACTTCGGGGCGACAACGGATGAATGGATCACCGACGTATCCCTTAGGGCAGCTGCATATGGGAATATGATTGGAAACATCGCATTGAGCTTGTTCACCACACGTGCCTGGACATGGATCGATGCAGTGTCTGTTAATACAAGCTTTGTTTGGCGAGCAGTCTGTGCTGAGAGTGCACTCTGGACGGCATCCAACATATGGATCTCCGAAAAAGTCTGGAATGCAAGTACAAACTCCAGCATCGCATTCAGCGTTGGTTCCACAAGGCTGCAGATCACAAGGATCAGTTGGTCGTGTTGGTTCTGGAACTGGAACAATGATTTCTACACACTGACTAAATGGATCTCCGGTAAATCGTGGTTTGCAGGTACAAATTGGAATGTGATTTTGTATGCGACATTCAGAGTTGATACCACAAGAACCTTCACATGGATTTCGGCATTTTTCAGCAATACAAGACATATCAGGAGCGCAATCTGTGTTGACGATACACTCTGGTCGGCAATTAGGTGGTGAGCCTATGTAAGCTGGCAAACAAGAGCATGAGGGTGTTTCTCCATTTGCTCGGCATTCTGAATATAGACCACATGGGTTCGGCACACATGGATTTATTGGTCGTGATGGTTTTTTATCATCCTTGGCAATAGGTGTTGGATAACATCTCGTGAATGGATCGCCAGTCATGTCAAGTGGACAACTACAAATTGGGTTGTGATTGATGACTTCGCACTTGGCTTCGATTCCACATGTTCCAGCACATGGATTAGCGCACTTAAATTTATGGCATGCCTTGTTTTGCGGGCATTCTGCATTAACGGTACATTCTGGTTTGCAATTTGGTGGTGCCCCAACATAAGCATCAATGCATGAGCATACAGCTACACCATTGGCTTCACGGCATCTGCTATTGGGTCCACATGGCGATGGGCTGCATGGAATGGAGGTCGTTGGCACTGTTGGTATAATTTCTCTATGGCATGATGTAAATGGATCTCCTGTATAGTCAGTAATGCAAACGCAATTTGGCAAGTGGTTTACTGAGTAACACTCGGCATTTTGTCCACAAACTCCTGGGCATGGATCCTTACATTTGTTTCGGATGCAAGCCTTATCGGTTGGACAATCTGAGCTGAGAACGCATTCTGGGCGACACCCTTCGTATGGGTCTCCTTGATATTCATCAATGCATTTACATGAAGCAGCTCCATTGCGTTCAATACATTCAGCATTTGATCCGCATGGTGATGGTTCACATGGCTTAATTTCTTCAACTTCCTGTTGAATACACTGAACAAAGGCGTTTCCTCCGTATCCTATTGGGCAAGAACAAGACACCGTATGACTAATGACGCGACATTCAGCATTCGTTCCACATGATCCTGGACATGGATCACGGCATTTGTTGTTAATACAAGCTTGTGTAGATGCACAATCTGGATTGATGATACACTCTGGTCGGCAGTTAGGCGGTGATCCGAAGAATTCTGGCAAACATTGGCATGATGGTCCGCTTGATCCAGCTCGGCAAACCGAGTTAGGTCCACAGGGGGATAGAACACAAGGATCCCGTGGTATTTCAGGGTCCCGTCTTTCTATTGTCGTCACTGGGATATCCAAGCAACGCTTGAATGGATCTCCTGTCTTACCAGGTGGGCATCCACATATCGGACTGTGATTGATAACTTCACATCGTGCATCAATACCACAAGAACCACTGCATGGATCAACGCATTTTTTATTAACACAAGCCTGAATTGCTGAGCACTCGCTATTAATAACACATTCTGGTCGACATTGTGGTGGGGCTCCAATAAAGCCATCAAGACATGAACAAACAGCATGATCGTTGATGTCGCGACATTGACTATTTGCTCCGCAAGGCGATGGAGAGCATGGGAGTGTTCGAGTGATTTCCACCTTTGTTTTCTGTCGACAGCTTGTGAACGGATCTCCTTCGTAACCATCGAGGCATGAGCATATGGGTATATGACCAATGACTTCACACCGAGCATTGAGACCACAAGTTCCAGGACAAGGATCTACACATTTGTTGCGCAGACAAGCTTTGTCCCTCGGACAATCAGCGCTGAGTGTACATTCTGGACGGCACCCATCGTACGGATTTCCTTGGTAGTTGTCTTGACAGCGACATTCTCCATTGAAGCAGTCAGCATTTGGTCCACAGGGTGAGGGATTACATGGATCAGCAGTAAGTGGTTTCATTGTCGATGGTGGTAAGATATTGCAGCGTACAAATGGATCTCCAGTATAGCCATCGATGCAATTACATATTGGCACATGATTAAGAACATGACACCTGGCTTCGAATCCACATGATCCAGGACAAGGGTCACGGCACTTTTGATTGATACATGCTTCAGTTGGACCACACTCAGAATTAAGAACACATTCAGGTCGACAGCTTGGTGGACTTCCAATGAAATCAGGGAGACATGAGCATGCTGGACTTCCTCCAACTATTTGGCATTTGGAATTCGGTCCACATGGCGATGGTACACAAGATGGTGGACGTTCTGTTGGCTCGGGATCATGGACTATTGCTATAATTAGAAAATAGTTCAAAATAACGTACGAGTTTAAATAAAAAAGAAACTTACGAATTTTCATACACTGTACGAAGGGATCTCCAGTCTGACCTCGTGGGCACGTACAAATAGGGCTATGGTTCTTGGTGGTGCACAAAGCTCCAATACCACATGTATGTGGGCATGGATCGACGCATTTGTTGTTAACACAAGCTCGTTCTGAAGTACATTCCGAGCTAACAACACATTCTGGCTTACAGTTTGGTGGCTGATCAATGAACCCACTCTGGCAGGAGCAAACAGCTTGGTTATTTATATTTCGGCAAATACTGTTTGGTCCACATGGTGATGGAACACATGGATTTTCAACACGAACTACCACAGGTATTTCCTTACACTGGAAGAATGGGTCTCCTGTAAGGCCTGGTGGACAGGTACAAGTTGGAACGTGGTTTTCAACTCCACAAATAGCTAGGTCTCCACAAATGTTTTCGCATGGATCGACGCACTTGAAACGGACGCAGGCTTGCATAAGTTGGCAGTCTTCGTTGGCCTCACATTCTCTGCGACAACCGCGGTCAGTATCATAAGCATTACCTTCGAAACCTTCATGACAATAACAAGCACCTGCACCATTTCGCTCACGGCACTCAGCATGTGGTCCACAAGGTGATGGATCGCAAGGAGAACTTGGGGGTTCGACTGGTATTTTTTGTATAACCTGAGTACACCCCAAAATTGCATCTCCTTCATATCCGTCTGAGCAGGTGCAAACTGGATTGTGTTGAACTACTTTGCAAACCGCGTTATTTCCACATGATCCCGGACAAGGATCTAGACAGCGTTCATTTTGACAAGCTAAATTGTTCTGGCATTCGTCGTTGTTTGTACACTCTGGACGACAATTGGGTGGTCGACCGACATAGTTCGATTGACATGAGCACGCGGCCTGATCACCAATTTCTCGACACATAGAGTTCGGTCCACATGGTGATGGAACACATGGATTTTGTGGATCGCGAGCCGTTTCAACATGTTCGATACATGACACAAATGGATCTCCTGTTAGTCCTGGCGGACATGTGCAAATCGGGTTATGATTAACAACCTGACATCTTGCACTGGATCCACAAGTTCCTAGACAGGGATCGCCACATTTCGTATTTATGCAGGCCCGATTCTGTGGACATTCTGAACTAACAACACATTCTGGCTTGCACGATGGTGGAGCTCCGATATATCCTTCGTTGCAGGAGCAAACAGCATGTCCATTGATTTCATGACACTGGCTATATGAACCACATGGCGATGGTTGACAAGGATTTTTCGGGGCATCAGTCACTGTCTCAATAATGGCACAAGCTCTATGAGCATCTCCAGTAAAACCTTCAATACACAAGCAACTTGGTGCATGATTCAAAACCCTACACTCAGCATTTAAGCCACAAACTCCAGGACATGGATCTTGGCATTTGTTGTTGATGCAGGCCTTCGTTCGATCACAGTCTGAATTTTGGACACATTCTGGTCGACACCCGCTGTACGGATCACCAAAGTACTCTGGCAAACATGCGCATGATCCAACTCCGTTACGTTCTCGACAAACGGCGTTAGCTCCACAAGGTGATGGATTACATGGATTCCTTGGCTCGTCTGTTGGTTGAACTAAGATACAAAAAATATAAAAAATTGAAATATTAATCAACGGTAAATCAGTATTTCCTGGACATTAATTACTTCTTTCAATGAAGGAACATCCTGAGAATGGATCACCGGTATACCCACTTTCACATTGGCATTGAGCATTATGCTTAATGACATTACACAAAGTGTGTATACCACAGGCTCCCGCACAAGGATCACTACATTTCTGATTGATACACGCCAAATTGGCTGGACATTCCGAACTGCTAATGCATTCGGGCCGACAATTTGGCGGACGTCCAATATAATTGGGTAGGCAGGAACATGCAGGTGAGTCACCAACTTCGATACACTTCGAGTTGGGACCACACGGAGACGGCATACAAGGATTACCAGTTGGGATAACAGGTTTGTCTACTATATGGTGAAAGTAGTGGTAGAGCAGGCAGGTGTGTAGGTGGATTGATAGTAGTAGTAGTAGTAGATATAGATATAACATTCATAAAATAAAAACAATAAAAAAAGAAAAAAAAATATAAAAACATGCAAATAATAATAAAATTACAATAACCTGGAAAAGAGGGCTTGTTGGAGGAGCTTATTTACTCTTTAAAAAAATTTAAGTTAATGAAATAATTTTGGGGATTTTATAAGAGAATTCATTGGAACTTTTGGAGACTAACAAAAGTCTTGTTGCCCTCCAACAAAACTTCTTTCCCAAAACGAAAAATACAACATGCTTACACAAAATCTTTTCACATCTATTGAAGGGATCTCCGGTATAACCCGGGGGGCAGGAGCATGCAGCATAATGATTAATAACCTGGCATCGAGCCTCAGGGCCACAAGTACCAGGGCATGGATCAACACATTTTTGATTCTCACATGACCGGTCCTGTGGACATTCAGAACTGACAACACACTCTGGTCGGCAGTTCGGAGGCGAACCAATAAAATTATTCAGACACGAACATACCGCATGACCGTTGATTTCGCGACATTGGCTATAGGGTCCGCATGGAGATGGAACACAAGGGTTTTCTGGTTTCCCTAGTAAATTTTGGGAGAGAGAGAAAAGGGTCAGTCAAAGAAACGCGGGTAACCAGGTTAGTAAAGGTTTTTGTTAGTAAAGAGTCATACTTGGTTGCAGTGGTTGCTGAATCTCGTGACATGCACTTAGTGCATTGCCAGTAAAACCTGGAAGACACTCGCAGTTGGGAGAATGATTAACAACGTGGCACTCGGCATTGCGTCCGCAAACTCCAGGGCAAGGATCAATGCATTTGTTGTTGTTGCAAGACTTATCCTTTGCACAATCACTGTTCGCGACGCATTCAGGACGACATCCACTATAAGGATCACCGAAGTATTCTTCTAGACAAGTGCATGAACCAGCTCCGTTTCGTTCCTTGCATTGTGCGTTTGGTCCACATGGTGATGGATTACAAGGGCTGATGTTTTCTTTAGGAATATCAATGGCTGTCGAGAGGAAAAATGTTTGTAAAACTGAGGACTTGATTAATTTGTCCATGACTGCCTTACGTGTAGGATTACATCCGGAGAATGGATCTCCTCTGAAACCAGCTTCACATGTACAAATTGGTGAGTGATTGACAACGTTACAGTAAGCATTAAAGCCACACGATCCAGGACAAGGATCCTTGCAACGTTCATTGATACAAGCCAAATTAGCTGAGCATTCAGAATTTATGGTACATTCAGGACGACAATTTGGTGCACGACCAATAAAATTTGGAAGGCACGAACATACGGGGGTTTCTCCGACTTCCCGACACTGAGAATTTGGCCCACAAGGGCTAGGAACACAAGGATTTCCTTGGGGAACCGGTGTTTTTGGTTCAGCTAAAAAAAGAATTTTATGAAACAGGACAATCAACAGAGCCAGAAGTTTACGGTAAGCTTACGTTCTTCTTTTATACACCTTATGAACGGATCACCAGTATAACTTGCTGGACAAGAACAAATCGGATTATGATTGGTAACCTTGCATAGAGCTAATTGACCGCAAGTGCCTGGACATGGGTCTACGCAGCGCAAGTTCAAGCAAGCCTTGTCTTGAGCACATTCCGAGCTAACGGAACATTCTGGTCGACAAGCTGGCGGAGAACCAATATGATTTTGGAGACATGAGCAAACCGCATGACCGTTTACTTCGCGACAAATGCTATATGGTCCGCAAGGTGATGGTCGACAAGGTTCTACAGGAGTTCGTTCTACAGATGTTATAAAAAGAAGGTTTGAGTCAATGTTCTGCATACGAAGATATTAAACATACGGATTTGAATCTCCCGACAGTATTCCGAAGGATTTCCAGTAAAACCTGTTGGACAGCTACAACTTGGGGCATGATTGATGACATGGCATTCAGCAGCAACTCCACAAACTCCAGGACATGGGTCGCGACATTTGTTGTTGACACATGCTCGATTTTTGGCGCAATCGGAATTCAGTACACATTCTGGTCGACATTCGCTGTAAGGGTCGCCGGTGTAATCCGGTAAACAAGTACAAGAACCAGCTCCATTACGTTCCTTACAAACAGCATTAGCTCCACATGGCGAAGGGTTGCATGGTTCTGCTCTTTCCGGTGGGATTTCAACTAACAGACAAAAAATTAGGCACAATTGAAAGAAACGTCGAACTATCGCTGAACTTTGAAAGCTTACTTATTGGACTACACCCAGAAAATGGATCACCCGAATAATGATCTATACACCGGCAAACGGGTCTATGTTTATTTACAATGCAAGTGGTAAACGAACCACATGAACCGACGCACGGATCCTGGCATTTTTGATTGATGCAGGCCGTGTCGCCAGGACATTCGTAATTCGATGTACACTCGGGTCGACAGTTCGGGGCACGTCCAATATAATTCGGCAAGCATGAGCACACAGCATGCTCGTTATCACCAACCACCCGGCATTGTGAGCTTGGCCCGCAAGGGCTCGGCACACAGGGATTCACATCCTTAGCATAGGTAATGATTTCTACATAATATAACAGGAAAACATGCAAGAAAGAAAGATAAAGACAAAAAAGCAATATATAAGCATGCATAGCGTGGTCGTAGGTTTTTTTTTATCGTGGCTTACTCTTTTCTTCGTATATACACCGCAGGAACGGGTCACCGGTAAATCCGGGCATGCACGTGCATATCGGATTATGATTGACAGTTCTACACTTGGCATTAAGCCCGCATGTACCAGAACAAGGATCCTTGCACCGCTGGTTGATGCAAGACCTATCCTGAGCACATTCGGAACTTGACATACATTCTGGACGACAGTTTGGTGGAGCGCCAATATAAGACGCTATGCACGAGCATACCGCATGACCATTGACAGCACGACAGTTACTATATAGTCCGCATGGGCTGGGCTGACAAGGATTCGTCTGAACGAGAGGTAATACTGTGGATTGTGTGTGTGGATCGTGAGCATTATTTTTGTAACTTGTAAGGGGTGTTAGTTTTATCTTACTAGGGTCTTGAGGTGTCAGATGGCATCCGATAATTGGATTTCCAGTGTATCCAGGCAGACAGTCACAGTGTGGTGAATGATTCACTACACCGCATTCGGCGTTGTATCCACACATTCCTGGACATGGATCCACGCATTTGTTGTTGACACAGGCTTTCGACTTAATACAGTCCGTATTAATGACACATTCTGGCCTGCACTCGACATACGGATCTCCAAAGTATTCGGGGATACATTTACAAGAAGCAGCTCGATTGCGCTCCTGACAAATAGCATTCAAACCACAGGGAGATGGATTGCAAGGCATGACTGGTTCGGGCAGCTCTGTAATTTTTGCACCGCATATAGATTTTTTGGGTATTAATATTTTTGTTTTCATTCTTACGTGGAACATCACGGAAACATCCTGAAAAAGGATCACCAGTGTATCCTTGATTGCACATGCAGATTGGGGCGTGTGATCGAACATAACAAACAGCATTTGACCCACAAGAACCGACGCATGGATCAGCACAACGTGTGTTCATACAAGATAAGTGTGAGGGACATTCTGAATTGATTGTACATTCTGGGCGGCAGTTCGGTGGTCTGCCAATATAGTTAGCTACACATGAGCATACAGCTCCAGTGCTAGCCACTCTACATTGAGAGTTCGAACCGCATGGGGATGGGACACATGGGTTTGTTGGTTTCGGTGGGTCTCTAGCAATTGGTGGAACTAAAATATTCAAAATGAGTAAGGTACTCGCGGGTACTTTCAAATTCATTCTTACTTCTTACGGCAACGCACAGTGTGAATGGATCACCTGTGTAGCCCCTAGCACACGTACATATAGGCGAATGATTTGTTACCCTACATCTAGCATTATTAGCACAAGTACCAGGGCATGGATCTTTGCACATCTGACCGATACACGCCTTGTCTGACGCACACTCTGAGCTGATAACACATTCAGGTCGGCAATTCGGCGGGCTACCAATGTAATTGGGGAGACAAGAGCAGACCGGACGATTTGCAGTAACTTGACACGTGCTATACATTCCACAGGGCGAAGGCCTGCATGGATTTCTAACCGGTTCAATGGCTTTAACTAAAAATTTAAATTCTTCTATCAAAAATATCCTATTTTCTGACACAAAGGTGTTAAATCTTACTTTCAGGGATCAAATGGCAAATCCTCAATGGATTTCCAGTATAACCTTGTGCACAACTGCACACGGGAAGATGGTTGCTAACCCGACATTCCGAGTTGATTCCACAAAGATCTATACACGGATCCACACATTTCATATTTACACAGGATTTAGCGCGAGGACAATCCGAATTTTGTACACATTCCGGACGGCAATTTAGATAAGGATCACCAAAGTAGTTTTGCATGCATGTACATGAACCGGCACCATTTCTTTCTTTACAAATAGCATTCGATCCGCACGGTGATGGATGACACGGATCGACAATCTCTGGCACTACTAATGTTTTTTTTTCATGAAGGATAAACAAAGGGTAAAGAAATAGGAAAATATGATATTTACATATAAATAACAAAAACCAAAATAAAATCGTCATGCATAGTGAAAGAGGTGAAGTGCGAAAAGAAATGAGGAATGGATAAATTTGTTTGAAGAGTCGGAAAACTTAAATGACTAGACTTACTTTGACGCATGTTGCAACCAGCATAAGGATCACCTTCGTGACCCTCAATACAAGAGCAAATAGGTTTGTGGTTCTGAGAACTGCATAATGCATTGAAACCGCAAGCTCCAATACATGGGTCTTCACAGCGCTGGCGAATGCATGCACGGTTCGAAGGACAGTCTTGGTGGATGACACATTCCGGACGGCAGTTTGGTGGAGCACCAAACATGCCAGTTGAGCATGTGCAAACTGCTCGACTATCCATTTCGCGGCATTCAGCGTTAGGACCGCATGGACTTGGAATGCATGGATTGACCTTAGGTATTGGTTGCAAAGCTGAAAGAATTTTAATGTTTCAGTTTGGTAATGAAAAGTGGAATTCACAAAAAACTTACGCTTGGGAACACATTGTTCAAACGGATCTCCAATGAAGTCTGCTGCACAAGAACAAATTGGATTATGGTTGACAACCTGACATTGGGCATTAAATCCACACGTTCCAGCACATGGATCCACACATTTTTGATTGATACAAGCCAAGTTTTGGTTACACTCAGCACTCACAACACATTCCGGTCTACATGTTGGTGGCGATCCGAAATAATTTACTTGGCATGAGCAAGTTGGACGACCATCGATCACACGACATAAACTGTATGGACCACATGGAGACGGTTCACAAGGGCTTTCAGGACCTTTACCTTTTGAAAACAAATCAAAGTCAAAATACCGACAACTAAAAAAACCATTTAAACTTACGAGTAGGTTCACGTTTACACCCGGTGAACGGATCACCTTCATATCCTCGTTGGCAGCTACACGTAGGAATGTGGTTTACCACTGAACATTCGGCATTTGTTCCGCAATTGCCAACACATGGATCTCGACAATGTTGTTTAATGCAAGCTAATGCTGATGAGCACTCTGAGTTGTAGACACATTCTGGTCGACATCCTGTAGTATAAGGATCACCAATGTAGGGATCTATGCAGGCACAACGATGTGCTCCGTTACGTTCTGAACAAACAGCGTTTTCGGCACATGGATTTGGATAGCATGGATCTATTCGGTCTTTTGGTTCTAAAAATAAAATAAATTAGCAACATGGTGACTCTTAATATAATTTAAGCTTACTTTCTGGAGTAGGTGAACATCCAACGAAGGCGTCACCTTCATAACCCTCATCGCAGCTACAGTGAGCCGAATGAGAAATCACAGTACAGCGAGCATTGAGTCCACAAGTATTTTCACACGGGTTTCGACACTTCTCCTGGATGCAGGCTTTGTCCAAAGGACATTCACTGTTCAGAGAACATTCTGGTCGACAATGTGGTGGACTTCCGATGTAGTTGGCAACGCAAGAGCAGACTGGCCGCCCTTGTTTTACTTGGCAAATAGAATTAGGTCCGCATGGTGATGGGACGCATGGATTAGTTGGACGTTTTGTTGGTCCGACTTCGGTTGGAATTCGTGAACAAGATACAAATGGATCACCTTCGAAGCCCGGTTCGCAGCCACAAACGGGATTATGGTTCAGTACTTCGCAGCGAGCTCCAATTCCACATGTTCCTGGACATGGATCCGCACATTTTTGATTTATACATGCCTTGTTTAGAGCACATTCTGAACTGACAACACATTCTGATTGGCAAACTGGTGGTGCGCCTCTATAACCTGGCAGGCAAGAACAAGCTGCATAGCCCTCTGGGGTGCTAAAGCAACGGCTGTTTGGTCCACAAGGTGATGGTTCACATGGGTTTATTGGAATCTTGTCTGCTGGTGGGAGATAGAATGGATGGCAAGCTGTAAAAGCATCACCAGCGTAACCTTCTTCACAAATGCACACTGGGGCATGGTTAACAACACGACAAATTGCGTGAACCCCGCAAACTCCGATACATGAGTCTACACACCGAGTATTGACACATGATTTGTCTAAGGCACAATCAGAGTTAAGGACACACTCAGGTCGGCAACCAAGTAGAGGATCACCAAAGTATCCCTTCTTGCAAACACAAGCTAAACCACCTTTGCTACGCTTACAATCAGCATTAGCTCCACATCGGACGGTGTTGCATGTTTCTTCCTTCGATGGGTACACTGGCGATGGGACCGAACAGTGCTCGTAAGGATTTCCTAGGAGACCCTGCGGGCACGAACAAATCGGTCTGTGCTCGTAAACATTGCAAATCGCATTATGACCGCAAGATCCTGGGCAAGGGTCCAAGCACTTCTGATTCATACAAGCCCTATCAAAGGGACAATCTGAGTTCGATAAACATTCTGGGCGACATCGTGGATTGTAAACTGCATCGGGCCCAAAGCAGGGATCACAGAGGGCGACTCCATCTCCAAAGACCGAGCAAACGTCGCTCGGTCCACACGGTGATGGATTGCACGGATCTCGAGACACATTCTTAAGAATACCAACTGGAATACATTGCAAGAATGAATCTCCGACATATCCTTCGACACATGCGCAAGTGGGTGTGTGTTGGATAACCTTACATAAAGCGTTAATACCACACACACTTCCCGCACAAGGATCTATACACTTTCTATTGATACAAGCATTTGTAGGCCCACAATCGGAGTTGATGACACATTCTGGGTGGCATCCACTCTGAGGGTCTCCAAGATATTCCGGCAAACACGAGCAGACAGCACGGTTATTCATTACCTTACATTCGGTATTAAGTCCACATGGACTTGGATGACAAGGGTTTTTACTGGAAGTCTTTGGTGAATCCTGGGTAAAGCAACGTATTCCTGGATTTCCAGTTAGGCCTGGATTGCATGTGCAGACGGGATGATGTTGTTCCACACGACAATTGGCTTGTACACCGCAAGCTCCGGGGCATGGGTCATAACATTTGAAACCCATGCAGGCCCTATCATTGGGACAGTCACTATCAACTTGGCATTCATAACGCTGACATCCTTCAGGACTTGTTGGATCGCCAACTAGTCCATCAGGACAGCTACAGATTCGTTCATTTGGTCCCTGCGTTGAACAGATGGCATTCGGTCCACATGGGTTTGGCTCACAGGCGCTACGTGGTGGTTCCCGACATCCGCTGTACGGGTCACCGATATATCCAGAAGCGCAATAACATTGTTCCCGATTACCGACGATGTAACAATCTGCATTTCTTCCGCAAGGTCCCGGGCGGCATAATTCAATAGTCACCGATGGTTCTTGGCAAAGTCTAAATGGATTGCCGACTTTGTTGTCCGGACAAAAACAAACCGGATCACGTCCTGAGTCACATACTGCATTTTGGCCACAAGGGTTGGGATCGCAGGGATTGACAGGTGCTACACATCCTCGGATCGTATTTGGACTTTCGACGTAGTTTGGAAGACATGTGCACTTCGAGAAACCGTTACTTAGGACAGTACACTGAGTATTTGGTCCGCAAGGCGATGGGTCACATGGATTTATAGGCAGTTCACATGGCACGTTTGGTGGTTGACCTTCATATTCAGGTAAACAAAAGCAAATTGGTGAGTTTGATACAATGCGGCAACCACTATTTGGTCCACATGGGTTTGGCAAGCATTCATCACCTTCAGGAACTGAAACAGAAATTTTAAGTTTGGCGAATCAAAAAGGAACTTCTAGTTTATACTTACTGCAATTCTTGAAAGGATTACCAGTCAAACCCTTTGGACAGAAACAAATTGGGTTACCCCGGTCAAGTTCGCACAGAGCATTTATACCACAAGGATTTGGATCGCATGGATTTGTTGGAGGATTACAACTTATTTCTGGATCTCCACCATAGCCTGGTGGGCACTTACATACACCTTTATGACTAATGACATCACACAGAGCATTCAAGCCGCAATTGCATGGTGATGAACACTTTCCATTTACACACGCTTCACTCGAGTCACATTCTGAATCTGATCGGCATCCCTGAACTCGTTGGCACTCTACATAAGCATTTCCAACAAATCCATTGAAGCAGTGACACTCGATTCCGTGATTTGCTGGAATACATTCAGCGTTCTCACCACAAGAGTCTTCCATGCACGGATTGACACATTGTCGGTTCAATCGATCGCACAGTTTGTCGGGTGGGCAATCTTCGTTGTACTGACAAACCGATCTATGATCTTGAGCTAAAGTTTTATGAATGGTGAATAGAGTGGGGGTCGATATGTACAGTAATGATAAGGTGTAGTGGAGTGGAAAAAAAAGCAAATGTAGTAAAGTAGTGCGCTTGTTTTTATTCCCATCTTTTACAAACCTGGTTGACATCCAACGAAACCGTTACCCTGGTAGCCATCTACACAGCTGCAGTCAGAGCCATGATTCGTATTTACACAGATAGCATTAAATGTACAAGGATTGTGCACATCACAAGGATGTTGGCACTTCTCACCGATGCAAGCCTCTGTTATGCCACAATCTTCATTACGGGTGCATTCAACTGTTAAGGTACATTTTTGGAACAAATTGTGGTTGTGATGGTGCGGGAAAGAGAAATAGAGAAAAAATTGTTTTGTTTTTGTGTATGAGACAATAAGTTTCAAAGAAGTGCTGAAGGATAAAAATTTAAAAATAAAGGACAAAAGCTCAAAAATAACAACACTATTGTGTATTGTACATCACTCCTCTTTATGTACACACTGTGTTTCATGAAATTGTTGTTGCTGATTATTTTTTTTTTTAGTTTTTTAGAGAGTTAAATAACAGTTAAGGTTAAAAATCGTTAGTTTCTTACTTGTTCCTAGTGGTGTACATTTAATTGTTGGATTTCCTTCATGTTCCTTTGGACACGAACATATGGGTCGATGCATTTTTGCAACACACTTTGCGGTTGGTGCACAAACTTCAGCAAAATCACAAGGATTTTGACACAAACCCATATAACATGCCTCGGTATCAATACAATCGTTATTCGATTGACACGGTCCGGGTATTTTTGCATTGCCAGGTGACTCTGCTCGCGATACGATTAAGGGGTTAGAAGTTAAATTAGTGAACATTGTTGGTTAAACAAAAAATAAAACTAAATGATTTGATGAATAATTATACTATTTACAAAACAACAATTTAAATCTATCGTTTGTACAAAATTTTATAATTGCATTTAAAATAAAAAATCTACTTTAGTTTGGTTAAAAAAATAAATTGTGTAAGCTTACGAGAGCTCTTGAGCTATTTAAATGAAGATTTTAACAAAAATATGATTCGAAAATAAAGTACGAAACTGGTTATTGTTATTTCTAAATTAATACTCTAGAACGAAACATCTTTCTATTGGTAGTACAGGTGCTGGGGGTAGAGAAAGAGCAACTTGTGTACTTGGAATATCAGATTTATATACCTTATCATCAAAAAAAAATTAATGTCAGCCGCATACTGTTATGTTCCGACATTGAAAAATACGCGATGCAGTGTGCTACTGAGCATTAATGTCTTTATTAA
Source organism: Baccha elongata (assembly GCA_951217065.1). Taxonomy (NCBI): domain Eukaryota; kingdom Metazoa; phylum Arthropoda; class Insecta; order Diptera; family Syrphidae; genus Baccha; species Baccha elongata. The sequence continues at coordinate 251,591,399 of OX578272.1, forward strand.
TAGCCAGTAGGCTGAAAACGTAAAAAATTAAGTATTTTTATCTACACGTAACTAAAAGTGAACTGACAATCCGCCATTATGGATCTATATAATGTTCTTGTCTTCGGGTATTTTCGTTCGACTCCGAACATGCACGTCATTTCTTATAATATCTATGGTTGGTCCAACTAAGCGAATGAAACGTTTGCTCCGATCTGTCAAAAGAACACGTTCCCCATAGTAGACGAAAGTGCACGAAAGAATATAGCGGGAAAACTTTCAATCAAAACATGCGAAAAGGTCTTTTTTTAGTCCATAAGCTAAACCTATCGTAAACTTAACGAAACAAAACATTTCGCTTTTATATCCCCAGGATATGAATTTCTTGTATTCCGCCAGTAACGGTCATTTCGCTTTAAATGTGAATGAGCCTTGCTCAAACCAAAAAAACTGTCTCAGATCGTAAAGTTCACTCTAAAATGAAAGGATGGTTAATGGCATAACACATACTAATCGTATTCATATCCAAAAAATATTCTTCCTCCTTTGGATATTCTTCCGTAAATGGATCAAAGAAACTCAAGATCCTATAAACCTAATTATATGTCATATATTCACAACTGCTTTATGACTAAATCTGTCGTGATTGTCTAAACTGATCACTGTGACAAGTAGAACTACTTCCTTTGGACTATTTTTCAAAAATTCTTTCACAAACAATGTAAGATACTTCTTATGATCAAAATATTTAATAATTTGCTTTTATCAAAATAGGAACGTTAACTGAACAAATATGTGCTTATTTACAATTTATAATGTTACTACATTAGTAAAAAAAAAAATATTTATGTACAACCAATGCAAATTTTGTCAAATACTAACTGTGAATTATGAAATAAAAACAAAAAAAGGTTATTAAATGTTAATTTTATACCTGTAACACAATCATTATATTCATCATCAGTTTGTGTATCACAAATTGCACGACAACGACCCGCTGCGCAAAGTTCCTTAATTCCACAATTTGTATCGTTGACACAAACCTTTCGCGTTCTATTTACATCGTCAACAACAGTGACTGTCGTGACTAAATCTTCTTCCGGAGTTGTTGTAGTTTTTGAGATGAATGTAGGTGTGCTTGGTGTTTCTGTATCAAAGTCAGATGATCTTGTCTCATCGTCTGTTTGTGGAGTGATAGATGATGTTGTAACCATATCAAGTCCACCACCCATTGTTGTTTTTCTTGGGGGGGTAGTATCTACAACTATCACTGGCAATGTTGTATCGTACTTAACAGTGGTGGTAAAGTTTTTAAACATTATTGTAGTAAAATTGTCGTAGTCAACTTCGAGTGAAGTGTCACCACGAGTTGAAGGGCGTTTTGTATTTTCTAGAAACACAAGTGTATGATCAGAAACTGAGGTTGGAGTCTGTGTTGTTGTTCTCCCGGAATCACCTTCGTCAGTATTCGTAGTGGAACCTAATGCAACAGTTGTCGAACCTACGGTTGTTCTATCACCAAAACTGGTGGTTCCGGCTTGAGTAGTTGATTCATCAAGAATCGATGTATCTTCTAAATCTTCTGAAGTGGTTGTTGTCTCAGTTTTTCTTTTCGTTGTTAAACTCATTGGTGTCGAAGTTGTTTTGACTCTACTTGTAGTTGTAGAATCTACTGGTACCGTTTTTGTTTCTACTGGTGGCTTCGTTGATTTAGTTATCATTGTTTTTTGAGTTGTGGAACCTACTCTGCTGGTTGAAGAACTTATACCTCCTGTTAAGTCATCCTCTCCCCTGGTTGACTGAGAAGATGTTGTTGATGATTCAAAACTACTCTCAGTTGTTGAGTAAGTAGTTCCAGTAATGTTATTCTCTCCATCGCGATAGCTCTTTGGAGGACCTGTCTTTGTACTGTTGTCAACTCCTGAAACAGTTGGCACAGCTGTCGTGATGAGATTTTCTATCGATGTAATATCTTCTGGTGATGTTGTTGGTAATGAACTTATAGTTGAGTATTCTGTACTTGACTTCATAGTTGTAATCTCTCCAACTATATCACTGGTTGTTATCTTTACTTTTGGAGTTGACCCTTTCGTTGTTGAAATGGGGCTTAATGTTGGTAAAACCTCCTCAACCATAGATAAAACTGTTGATGATACAGTGTAATCTTCAGTCGTGTCGATGCTAGTCGTTGTCTGCGGCGTTGTTGACTCTGTATCTATGTTAGTATTATCAGTACTAAAACCACCCTTATCGGTAATAACTGGTTTAGGGGTAGTGTCATATGTTATGGTGGTAGAAGCAGTGGCAGTAGTACTTGTTACTTCAGTTAAATTGGTAGTAGAAGTAGTAGTGGTTGTTATATTTGCTAAAGATTATTTACAAATTAAAGTTTGTGTTTTTTTTAATAAAACAAAAAAAAAATATTAACAAATTGTATATACAAACTAATTCTACATTGAAATATTTTAATTTAAATTACTCTACCAAAGCTTTATGTTTATCGGCTTAGGCAGAGATCTCTGGTAGGAGATTGTCGCTAGTGATTTTGTTTGTTTTAATGTTAAAATTATAATTTACATATTTTTTGGTGCTGAATTTTATGTGCGACGTTAATTTTTTTTTAAATCAGTTTATTTACAATTTTTTATTAAGTCTACATATGAATGAAGATTAAGTAACACTTACCTTTAATACAAGCACCTGTTGTTGGATCGCATGATGATCCATATGGGCAGTGTTCACAACCTGTTGATACTCCAGGTTCGCGGGCTGAAAGTTTGATAGAATTGTTAAAAAAGTATTAATATTATAAATTTAGAAATGTTTTACTACACAAAATATGATGGGAGTTTTCAAACAGTTAAAAAAATTCAGAAGTGGGATTCTGTTTATTTAAAAGCAGTGAGAGTTGGAGTAAAAAAAAGCTTTTTCGTTGTGCTTTAGTTGCGTAAATTGCGAAACACATTGACACTTATGGAAACTTGAAGCAGAATTATGACATTAGCTTCCTTTTGCTTTCAACTACTATGGTTGTTCCTTCATGTTTCGAACTTTCCCCAGACAGGCGAGCGGGACTCCTTTTGCCTGCCAAACCTTAAACTTTTAAAACCTTTATGGAGAGGAAACTCTCTTATTAATCTTTTGATTTTTATTCTATCCAATGCTCATTATTAGATTTGCTCTGTTCCAGCTCCATTTAAAATGCTTAAGGTAATAACACATGTTTGAAGTAATAGAAGAACGAAGGATTTTCAATAAGAAAATACTTAATTATTCGGTGCGGGTGCATAACTTCACAGGTCATAACTTCACATGGGTCATAATTTCACCTCTAGTGGGTTATAATTTCACTTTTTTCGGGTGAAGTTATGTCCCACCTTAGGTGAGCAACAATTTCACCTGAAATTTGTGTGAAATTATTTCCCACCTACATTGTAAAAAATCTTTAGAAATCCAATCAGTCAAAAGCCAACAAAAATTATAAATTGTAATCAATTTATTGAAACATTTTTATTAACAAAAAATATCAAAAACTGTTATTGCTCTTCAGTTTTATGGCTTGCCAAGACGTACAAAAATTGATAAACCTTTGATAGAAATATTGATATTTGAAGCTGTTTTTTCGTAGTATACACAGTTTGAATTTGAAAATGTGTTCAAATATAGTGTAGCTTTCATAAATCAATTATTAAAATTACGAACTTCGACATCATATATTTTCAAAAACAGATCTCTCTTTTTAGTAAATTATATTATAAAGAAATAGTGTGAATAAACAAGCGATGTTGGCGCTAAGTAGTTAAGCGGCCGAAAAAAAAATTGCGCAATTTTTGTTTCGGTCGCTTTACTACTTAGCGCCAACAACGCTTGTTTATTCACCAGCGAAGTACGTAAGCGACCGAAAATAAAAAATTGCGCAATTTTTTATTTTCGGTCGCTTACGTACTTTGCTGGTGAATAAACAAGCGTTGTTGGCGCTAAGTAGTAAAGCGACCGAAACAAAAATTGCGCAATTTTTTTTTCGGTCGCTTAACTACTTAGCGCCAACAACGCTTGTTTATTCACACTATTTCCTTATAATATAATTTACTAAAACGAGAGATCTGTTTTTGAAAATATATGATGTCGAAGTTCGTAATTTTAATAATTGATTTATGAAAGCTACACTATATTTGAACATATTTCTAAGTTTTAATTTATATTGTGCAGTATAACGGAATATGTATAAGAAGTGAAATTCTGGCCCACAAAAAAGTGAAGCTAATTCCCACCTAAGGTTGGACATAACTTCACCCGAAAAAAGTGAAATTATAACCCACTAGAGGTGAAATTATGACCCATGTGAAGTTATGACCTGTGAAGTTATGCACCCGCACCAATTACTCCACGTTATAAATAAAAATACACTTATTTTATTATTTTATAAAAGTAAACCGACGCTTTTGGTCTTCTGAGAACGAAAGGCGTCTAATCACTTTTATAAAATAATTAAAAATAGAACGGAAGAAACAACATTTGATCGTTTAATAAAAGCGAATTCACTAGAGATGTCACTGAGCTTTACTTTTCCGAAGGTATCGTGGGTTATACGGTGGGTTATACTGTGACTATACATAACTATGATCTGTAGGTTTTAACTGCTGAATAGTGCTGAAGTAGAGGAAATTAGAATTCAAACAGACGGTGCAATCGCCCTTCAGACTTCTTTCTTTATGTTATTAAATGGGTCTATAAAACCAGGCCACGACTGTGGAAGTGCTCAAACAGCATTTCCGAAAATAAGGAGAAAGAATGGCGGCACCGACTTAGCTGATATAATTTTCAAAAAATAAAAAAACAAAAATATTTTAAAAGCAAAAAAGTGACACTGAAAACATATTGGGAAGACAAATTATATTTTAGCCAATGCTTGCTCATATGAACCTAACGAACCGGTGTTAAGTTTCATTAAGGCATTGTTAAATAACTGTGTGCATTTGATTCCTCGGTTCTATTATGGTTATGCCTTAAATCCTTAAACAAATAAAATCAAAATACTTACGTTGCAAGCAATGACATCCATCGCATTGGGCTCCTCCACGACAATCTGAGCTTCGTTGACATTCACAAACTACAAACAAAAAGTGTAAAACAGCAGACGTCAGTTTGAGTTTTCTTGCCTACACTTGAGCAGACTGAGCGCAAACTAAACAATATTTTCTTCACTCATTATCACTCAATATTATGAGAGATAGATTGTTGCGTAGTAAACGGTCAGTCCGAAGCTCTAAGATACTTACCCTTGACACAAACCGGATGATGTTGTTTAACTTGACATTCTTGATCTTTTGTGCATGGATTAGCGTATGAGCATGGATCCACACACAATGAATTGATGCAAGATTTTTGGGTGGGACAATCATTACTTGACGTACATCCAATTTCTGTAAAATTTCAAACATTTATTAAAAAAAAAGCTTATGCAAACGAAAGCATCACTAAGCAGATGTTTTTTTTTATTATTGTTTTCAGAACAATAAATTCTTCTTGACTTTTTTTTCTGAAATAAAACATATAACATATTTAAGGAAAACAAAAAATTTTATAAAACAGCTCAGCACAACATATACACATGCAAGCGTAAAAAAATATATTGTAAATTAAAAAAAAAAAAGATTATAAACCAATACAACCACCATAACCTTGCAAATATTTACATCAATTACAACTTTTATATAATACAAATATATACAACAACCAATATATAAGAAAAAAAACAAAATATTTTCTCTTCATTCCCCTGCAAACACAACCGAAGTACTATGGTTTGTATCCAGCTCTTGGATAACATGCGCAACAATTTATAAAAAAATCATTGTATTCTAAAACTTGCAATGCGGTGGCATTTTCCTAAATGGACTGCTGCTAAATTTGACAAATAGGCAACAGTGGCAAACATATAAATAGCGATATCTTTCAATTCATGCATAAATTATGTCCACTCATTTATTTAAGTAAAAATGAGTTTAAAGCCTGTTTGCTTAGGTCTCATTTTGCTTAACGAACTTAACGAAACATAACAATGGATTTGGTTGCCTTTAACGAAAAGATGGTGCATTCGTGTGAGCCAAATGTGGATTGGTTAAGAGTGGCTCAGAAAAAATGAAAAACAAAAAAGAGGGAGAAGAAAGAAAAGGATAGGGATAAGATATATGAGAAAAGGAAAAAGAAAAACAAAGAAAGATTAAAACAATAACAGAACGCGCACATCTGTTTAAATACTTTTTTATGCGTACAATGTATTTCCACTGATACCGAGAGAGAGAGAAAAGACAAAGATTTTTAAGCTCAGTGGCCGCAAGTTGCAGTTTAGGTGCAGTTCTTACGCACTCACATGGGCCTCAATTTGCAACATTCGTTTTGTTTGCTTGCAATGCAACATTCCAAAAGAGTCATTTTTGAATTTTTCATGTTTACCTGGTTTTAAGTGACAGTCTGGTGTATTCACGTCTGCATCTGCATTGCAAAAGCACATAGCCGTATGGTTTAGAGTTCTACATACGTGAAAGCTTAACTGTGTACAAAGTGCATAAGCGAAGCATGGGTCAGAACAAACAGAATGGAGGCAGATCTGGAAGTCAGCACACTCAAAATCACTGGAGCATGTGCTTGAAGTGTGATTGGTAAAAGGTGTAGATTGGGTTGTTGAATGAGGTAACAATGTAATAGAAATATCAGTCTTATCTGTTGGCAACAAAGTTTTATCGTAGGATATAAATGGCACAGTTGTAGTAAGAAATGTGTCAGCTAATCGTGTCGTTGAAAATATGAAATCATGAGGTGTTGTTGATTGAGGCACGACTGTTGCGGTGTCATCAGTATAAACATTGCTGAAAGTCGTGCCAGTTTTGCCGTAAGCTGGTTGATCAGAAGTTTGGGTCGTACTCAGGGTTGTTTTTTCAGTATAGACCTTGATGCCGGTTCTGTCACCTATTTCAGTTCCTGGTTGAACTGAAGTTTGGGTTGTGCTCTGAGAAGGAACTCTGACAGAAGTTTGATCTTCTGGATACGGCGTCGTTCCTGCAGTATACATTTCTGTGGTTGGTTCTTCAGTGTAAACCTTGGTGCCAGTCCTGTCTGTTTTTTCACTGGCTGGTTGAACTGAAGTTTGGCTGGTACTCCGTGGAGGAACTCTGACAGTAGTTTTTTCGCTTGGATATGAAGTTGTTCCTGCAGTATACATTTCTGTAGTTGGTACTTCAGTATAAACTTTCGTGGCAGGCGCGCCAGTTGTTTCATTGGCTAGTTGACCTGAAGTTTGGGTTGTACTTTGAGAAGGAACTATAACTGTTATTTTTTCGCCTGGATATGACGTTGTTCCTGCAGTATACATTTCTGTAGTTGGTTCTTCAGTATAAACTTTTGTGCCAATCGTACCAGTTGTTTCATTTGCTGGTTGCCCCGAAGTTTGGGTTGTACCTTGAGAAGGAACTATCACTGTTATTTTTCCGCCTGGATACGACGTTGTTCCTGCAGTATACATTTCTGTAGTTGGTTCTTCGGTATAAACTTTTGTGCCAGTCGTGCCAGTTGTTTCATTTGCTTGTTGACCTGAAGTTTGGGTTGTACTTTGAGAAGGAACTATCACTGTTATTTTTTCGCCTGGATATGACGTTGTTGCTGCAGTATACATTTCTGTAGTTGGTTCTTCAGTATAAACTTTTGTGCCAATCGTACCAGTTGTTTCATTTGCTGGTTGACCTGAAGTTTGGGTTGTACCTTGAGAAGGAACTATCACTGTTATTTTTTCGTCTGGATATGACGTTGTTCCTGCAGCATACATTTCTGTAGTTGGTTCTTCAGTATAAACTTTTGTGCCAATCCTACTAGTTGTTTCATTTGCTGGTTGACCTGTAGTTTGGGTTGTACTTTGAGAAGGAACTATCACTGTTATTTTTTCGCCTGGATATGACGTTGTTGCTGCAGTATACATTTCTGTAGTTGGTTCTTCAGTATAAACTTTTGTGCCAATCGTACCAGTTGTTTCATTTGCTGGTTGCCCCGAAGTTTGGGTTGTACCTTGAGAAGGAACTATCACTGTTATTTTTCCGCCTGGATACGACGTTGTTCCTGCAGTATACATTTCTGTAGTTGGTTCTTCGGTATAAACTTTTGTGCCAGTCGTGCCAGTTGTTTCATTTGCTTGTTGACCTGAAGTTTGGGTTGTACTTTGAGAAGGAACTATCATTGTTATTTTTTCGCCTGGATATGACGTTTTTCCTGCAGTATACATTTCTGTAGTTGGTTCTTCAGTAAAAACTTTTGTTCCAATCGAACCAGTTGTTTCATTTGCTGGTTGACCTGAAGTTTGGGTTGTACCTTGAGAAGGAACTATCACTGTTATTTTTCCGCCTGGATACGACGTTGTTCCTGCAGTATACATTTCTGTAGTTGGTTCTTCGGTATAAACTTTTGTGCCAGTCGTGCCAGTTGTTTCATTTGCTTGTTGACCTGAAGTTTGGGTTGTACTTTGAGAAGGAACTATCACTGTTATTTTTTCGCCTGGATATGACGTTGTTGCTGCAGTATACATTTCTGTAGTTGGTTCTTCAGTATAAACTTTTGTGCCAATCGTACCAGTTGTTTCATTTGCTGGTTGCCCCGAAGTTTGGGTTGTACCTTGAGAAGGAACTATCACTGTTATTTTTCCGCCTGGATACGACGTTGTTCCTGCAGTATACATTTCTGTAGTTGGTTCTTCGGTATAAACTTTTGTGCCAGTCGTGCCAGTTGTTTCATTTGCTTGTTGACCTGAAGTTTGGGTTGTACTTTGAGAAGGAACTATCACTGTTATTTTTTCGCCTGGATATGACGTTGTTGCTGCAGTATACATTTCTGTAGTTGGTTCTTCAGTATAAACTTTTGTGCCAATCGTACCAGTTGTTTCATTTGCTGGTTGCCCCGAAGTTTGGGTTGTACCTTGAGAAGGAACTATCACTGTTATTTTTCCGCCTGGATACGACGTTGTTCCTGCAGTATACATTTCTGTAGTTGGTTCTTCGGTATAAACTTTTGTGCCAGTCGTGCCAGTTGTTTCATTTGCTTGTTGACCTGAAGTTTGGGTTGTACTTTGAGAAGGAACTATCACTGTTATTTTTTCGCCTGGATATGACGTTGTTGCTGCAGTATACATTTCTGTAGTTGGTTCTTCAGTATAAACTTTTGTGCCAATCGTACCAGTTGTTTCATTTGCTGGTTGCCCCGAAGTTTGGGTTGTACCTTGAGAAGGAACTATCACTGTTATTTTTCCGCCTGGATACGACGTTGTTCCTGCAGTATACATTTCTGTAGTTGGTTCTTCGGTATAAACTTTTGTGCCAGTCGTGCCAGTTGTTTCATTTGCTTGTTGACCTGAAGTTTGGGTTGTACTTTGAGAAGGAACTATCACTGTTATTTTTCCGCCTGGATACGACGTTGTTCCTTCAGTATACATTTCTGTAGTTGGTTCTTCGGTAAAAACTTTTGTGCCAGTCGGGCCAATTGTTTCATTTGCTTGTTGACCTGAAGTTTGGGTTGTACTTTGAAAAGGAACTATCACTGTTATTTTTTCGCCTGGATATGACGTTGTTCCTGCAGTATACATTTCTGTAGTTGGTTCTTCAGTATAAACTTTTGTGCCAATCGTACCAGTTGTTTCATTTGCTGGTTGACCTGAAGTTTGGGTTGTACCTTGAGAAGGAACCATCACTGTTATTTTTTCGCCTGGATATGACGTTGTTCCTGCAGTATACATTTCTGTAGTTGGTTCTTCAGTATAAACTTTTGTGCCAGTCGTGCCTGTTATTTCATATGCTGGTTGACCTGAAGTATGGGTTGTACCTTGAGAAGGAACTATCACTGTTATTTTTCCGCCTGGATACGACGTTGTTCCTGCAGTATACATTTCTGTAGTTGGTTCTTCGGTATAAACTTTTGTGCCAGTCGTGCCAGTTGTTTCATTTGCTTGTTGACCTGAAGTTTGGGTTGTACTTTGAGAAGGAACTATCACTGTTATTTTTTCGCCTGGATATGACGTTGTTGCTGCAGTATACATTTCTGTAGTTGGTTCTTCAGTATAAACTTTTGTGCCAATCGTACCAGTTGTTTCATTTGCTGGTTGCCCCGAAGTTTGGGTTGTACCTTGAGAAAGAACTATCACTGTTATTTTTCCGCCTGGATACGACGTTGTTCCTGCAGTATACATTTCTGTAGTTGGTTCTTCGGTATAAACTTTTGTGCCAGTCGGGCCAGTTGTTTCATTTGCTTGTTGACCTGAAGTTTGGGTTGTACTTTGAGGAGGAACTATCACTGTTATTTTTTCGCCTGGATATGACGTTGTTGCTGCAGTATACATTTCTGTAGTTGGTTCTTCAGTATAAACTTTTGTGCCAATCGTACCAGTTGTTTCATTTGCTGGTTGCCCCGAAGTTTGGGTTGTACCTTGAGAAGGAACTATCACTGTTATTTTTCCGCCTGGATACGACGTTGTTCCTGCAGTATACATTTCTGTAGTTGGTTCTTCGGTATAAACTTTTGTGCCAGTCGTGCCAGTTGTTTCATTTGCTTGTTGACCTGAAGTTTGGGTTGTACTTTGAGAAGGAACTATCACTGTTATTTTTTCGCCTGGATATGACGTTGTTCCTGCAGTATACATTTCTGTAGTTGGTTCTTCAGTATAAACTTTTGTGCCAATCGTACCAGTTGTTTCATATGCGGGTTGACCTGAAGTTTGGGTTGTACTTTGAGAAGGAACTATCACTGTTATTTTTTCGCCTGGATATGACGTTGTTGCTGCAGTATACATTTCTGTAGTTGGTTCTTCAGTATAAACTTTTGTGCCAATCGTACCAGTTGTTTCATTTGCTGGTTGCCCCGAAGTTTGGGTTGTACCTTGAGAAGGAACTATCACTGTTATTTTTCCGCCTGGATACGACGTTGTTCCTGCAGTATACATTTCTGTAGTTGGTTCTTCGGTATAAACTTTTGTGCCAGTCGTGCCAGTTGTTTCATTTGCTTGTTGACCTGAAGTTTGGGTTGTACTTTGAGAAGGAACTATCATTGTTATTTTTTCGCCTGGATATGACGTTTTTCCTGCAGTATACATTTCTGTAGTTGGTTCTTCAGTAAAAACTTTTGTTCCAATCGAACCAGTTGTTTCATTTGCTGGTTGACCTGAAGTTTGGGTTGTACCTTGAGAAGGAACTATCACTGTTATTTTTCCGCCTGGATACGACGTTGTTCCTGCAGTATACATTTCTGTAGTTGGTTCTTCGGTATAAACTTTTGTGCCAGTCGTGCCAGTTGTTTCATTTGCTTGTTGACCTGAAGTTTGGGTTGTACTTTGAGAAGGAACTATCACTGTTATTTTTTCGCCTGGATATGACGTTGTTGCTGCAGTATACATTTCTGTAGTTGGTTCTTCAGTATAAACTTTTGTGCCAATCGTACCAGTTGTTTCATTTGCTGGTTGCCCCGAAGTTTGGGTTGTACCTTGAGAAGGAACTATCACTGTTATTTTTCCGCCTGGATACGACGTTGTTCCTGCAGTATACATTTCTGTAGTTGGTTCTTCGGTATAAACTTTTGTGCCAGTCGTGCCAGTTGTTTCATTTGCTTGTTGACCTGAAGTTTGGGTTGTACTTTGAGAAGGAACTATCACTGTTATTTTTTCGCCTGGATATGACGTTGTTGCTGCAGTATACATTTCTGTAGTTGGTTCTTCAGTATAAACTTTTGTGCCAATCGTACCAGTTGTTTCATTTGCTGGTTGCCCCGAAGTTTGGGTTGTACCTTGAGAAGGAACTATCACTGTTATTTTTCCGCCTGGATACGACGTTGTTCCTGCAGTATACATTTCTGTAGTTGGTTCTTCGGTATAAACTTTTGTGCCAGTCGTGCCAGTTGTTTCATTTGCTTGTTGACCTGAAGTTTGGGTTGTACTTTGAGAAGGAACTATCACTGTTATTTTTTCGCCTGGATATGACGTTGTTGCTGCAGTATACATTTCTGTAGTTGGTTCTTCAGTATAAACTTTTGTGCCAATCGTACCAGTTGTTTCATTTGCTGGTTGCCCCGAAGTTTGGGTTGTACCTTGAGAAGGAACTATCACTGTTATTTTTCCGCCTGGATACGACGTTGTTCCTGCAGTATACATTTCTGTAGTTGGTTCTTCGGTATAAACTTTTGTGCCAGTCGTGCCAGTTGTTTCATTTGCTTGTTGACCTGAAGTTTGGGTTGTACTTTGAGAAGGAACTATCACTGTTATTTTTCCGCCTGGATACGACGTTGTTCCTTCAGTATACATTTCTGTAGTTGGTTCTTCGGTAAAAACTTTTGTGCCAGTCGGGCCAATTGTTTCATTTGCTTGTTGACCTGAAGTTTGGGTTGTACTTTGAAAAGGAACTATCACTGTTATTTTTTCGCCTGGATATGACGTTGTTCCTGCAGTATACATTTCTGTAGTTGGTTCTTCAGTATAAACTTTTGTGCCAATCGTACCAGTTGTTTCATTTGCTGGTTGACCTGAAGTTTGGGTTGTACCTTGAGAAGGAACCATCACTGTTATTTTTTCGCCTGGATATGACGTTGTTCCTGCAGTATACATTTCTGTAGTTGGTTCTTCAGTATAAACTTTTGTGCCAGTCGTGCCTGTTATTTCATATGCTGGTTGACCTGAAGTATGGGTTGTACCTTGAGAAGGAACTATCACTGTTATTTTTCCGCCTGGATACGACGTTGTTCCTGCAGTATACATTTCTGTAGTTGGTTCTTCGGTATAAACTTTTGTGCCAGTCGTGCCAGTTGTTTCATTTGCTTGTTGACCTGAAGTTTGGGTTGTACTTTGAGAAGGAACTATCACTGTTATTTTTTCGCCTGGATATGACGTTGTTGCTGCAGTATACATTTCTGTAGTTGGTTCTTCAGTATAAACTTTTGTGCCAATCGTACCAGTTGTTTCATTTGCTGGTTGCCCCGAAGTTTGGGTTGTACCTTGAGAAAGAACTATCACTGTTATTTTTCCGCCTGGATACGACGTTGTTCCTGCAGTATACATTTCTGTAGTTGGTTCTTCGGTATAAACTTTTGTGCCAGTCGGGCCAGTTGTTTCATTTGCTTGTTGACCTGAAGTTTGGGTTGTACTTTGAGGAGGAACTATCACTGTTATTTTTTCGCCTGGATATGACGTTGTTGCTGCAGTATACATTTCTGTAGTTGGTTCTTCAGTATAAACTTTTGTGCCAATCGTACCAGTTGTTTCATTTGCTGGTTGCCCCGAAGTTTGGGTTGTACCTTGAGAAGGAACTATCACTGTTATTTTTCCGCCTGGATACGACGTTGTTCCTGCAGTATACATTTCTGTAGTTGGTTCTTCGGTATAAACTTTTGTGCCAGTCGTGCCAGTTGTTTCATTTGCTTGTTGACCTGAAGTTTGGGTTGTACTTTGAGAAGGAACTATCACTGTTATTTTTTCGCCTGGATATGACGTTGTTGCTGCAGTATACATTTCTGTAGTTGGTTCTTCAGTATAAACTTTTGTGCCAATCGTACCAGTTGTTTCATTTGCTGGTTGCCCCGAAGTTTGGGTTGTACCTTGAGAAAGAACTATCACTGTTATTTTTCCGCCTGGATACGACGTTGTTCCTGCAGTATACATTTCTGTAGTTGGTTCTTCGGTATAAACTTTTGTGCCAGTCGGGCCAGTTGTTTCATTTGCTTGTTGACCTGAAGTTTGGGTTGTACTTTGAGGAGGAACTATCACTGTTATTTTTTCGCCTGGATATGACGTTGTTGCTGCAGTATACATTTCTGTAGTTGGTTCTTCAGTATAAACTTTTGTGCCAATCGTACCAGTTGTTTCATTTGCTGGTTGCCCCGAAGTTTGGGTTGTACCTTGAGAAGGAACTATCACTGTTATTTTTCCGCCTGGATACGACGTTGTTCCTGCAGTATACATTTCTGTAGTTGGTTCTTCGGTATAAACTTTTGTGCCAGTCGTGCCAGTTGTTTCATTTGCTTGTTGACCTGAAGTTTGGGTTGTACTTTGAGAAGGAACTATCACTGTTATTTTTTCGCCTGGATATGACGTTGTTCCTGCAGTATACATTTCTGTAGTTGGTTCTTCAGTATAAACTTTTGTGCCAATCGTACCAGTTGTTTCATATGCGGGTTGACCTGAAGTTTGGGTTGTACTTTGAGAAGGAACTATCACTGTTATTTTTTCGCCTGGATATGACGTTGTTGCTGCAGTATACATTTCTGTAGTTGGTTCTTCAGTATAAACTTTTGTGCCAATCGTACCAGTTGTTTCATTTGCTGGTTGCCCCGAAGTTTGGGTTGTACCTTGAGAAGGAACTATCACTGTTATTTTTCCGCCTGGATACGACGTTGTTCCTGCAGTATACATTTCTGTAGTTGGTTCTTCGGTATAAACTTTTGTGCCAGTCGTGCCAGTTGTTTCATTTGCTTGTTGACCTGAAGTTTGGGTTGTACTTTGAGAAGGAACTATCATTGTTATTTTTTCGCCTGGATATGACGTTTTTCCTGCAGTATACATTTCTGTAGTTGGTTCTTCAGTAAAAACTTTTGTTCCAATCGAACCAGTTGTTTCATTTGCTGGTTGACCTGAAGTTTGGGTTGTACCTTGAGAAGGAACTATCACTGTTATTTTTCCGCCTGGATACGACGTTGTTCCTGCAGTATACATTTCTGTAGTTGGTTCTTCGGTATAAACTTTTGTGCCAGTCGTGCCAGTTGTTTCATTTGCTTGTTGACCTGAAGTTTGGGTTGTACTTTGAGAAGGAACTATCACTGTTATTTTTTCGCCTGGATATGACGTTGTTGCTGCAGTATACATTTCTGTAGTTGGTTCTTCAGTATAAACTTTTGTGCCAATCGTACCAGTTGTTTCATTTGCTGGTTGCCCCGAAGTTTGGGTTGTACCTTGAGAAGGAACTATCACTGTTATTTTTCCGCCTGGATACGACGTTGTTCCTGCAGTATACATTTCTGTAGTTGGTTCTTCGGTATAAACTTTTGTGCCAGTCGTGCCAGTTGTTTCATTTGCTTGTTGACCTGAAGTTTGGGTTGTACTTTGAGAAGGAACTATCACTGTTATTTTTTCGCCTGGATATGACGTTGTTGCTGCAGTATACATTTCTGTAGTTGGTTCTTCAGTATAAACTTTTGTGCCAATCGTACCAGTTGTTTCATTTGCTGGTTGCCCCGAAGTTTGGGTTGTACCTTGAGAAGGAACTATCACTGTTATTTTTCCGCCTGGATACGACGTTGTTCCTGCAGTATACATTTCTGTAGTTGGTTCTTCGGTATAAACTTTTGTGCCAGTCGTGCCAGTTGTTTCATTTGCTTGTTGACCTGAAGTTTGGGTTGTACTTTGAGAAGGAACTATCACTGTTATTTTTTCGCCTGGATATGACGTTGTTGCTGCAGTATACATTTCTGTAGTTGGTTCTTCAGTATAAACTTTTGTGCCAATCGTACCAGTTGTTTCATTTGCTGGTTGCCCCGAAGTTTGGGTTGTACCTTGAGAAGGAACTATCACTGTTATTTTTCCGCCTGGATACGACGTTGTTCCTGCAGTATACATTTCTGTAGTTGGTTCTTCGGTATAAACTTTTGTGCCAGTCGTGCCAGTTGTTTCATTTGCTTGTTGACCTGAAGTTTGGGTTGTACTTTGAGAAGGAACTATCACTGTTATTTTTCCGCCTGGATACGACGTTGTTCCTTCAGTATACATTTCTGTAGTTGGTTCTTCGGTAAAAACTTTTGTGCCAGTCGGGCCAATTGTTTCATTTGCTTGTTGACCTGAAGTTTGGGTTGTACTTTGAAAAGGAACTATCACTGTTATTTTTTCGCCTGGATATGACGTTGTTCCTGCAGTATACATTTCTGTAGTTGGTTCTTCAGTATAAACTTTTGTGCCAATCGTACCAGTTGTTTCATTTGCTGGTTGACCTGAAGTTTGGGTTGTACCTTGAGAAGGAACCATCACTGTTATTTTTTCGCCTGGATATGACGTTGTTCCTGCAGTATACATTTCTGTAGTTGGTTCTTCAGTATAAACTTTTGTGCCAGTCGTGCCTGTTATTTCATATGCTGGTTGACCTGAAGTATGGGTTGTACCTTGAGAAGGAACTATCACTGTTATTTTTCCGCCTGGATACGACGTTGTTCCTGCAGTATACATTTCTGTAGTTGGTTCTTCGGTATAAACTTTTGTGCCAGTCGTGCCAGTTGTTTCATTTGCTTGTTGACCTGAAGTTTGGGTTGTACTTTGAGAAGGAACTATCACTGTTATTTTTTCGCCTGGATATGACGTTGTTGCTGCAGTATACATTTCTGTAGTTGGTTCTTCAGTATAAACTTTTGTGCCAATCGTACCAGTTGTTTCATTTGCTGGTTGCCCCGAAGTTTGGGTTGTACCTTGAGAAAGAACTATCACTGTTATTTTTCCGCCTGGATACGACGTTGTTCCTGCAGTATACATTTCTGTAGTTGGTTCTTCGGTATAAACTTTTGTGCCAGTCGGGCCAGTTGTTTCATTTGCTTGTTGACCTGAAGTTTGGGTTGTACTTTGAGGAGGAACTATCACTGTTATTTTTTCGCCTGGATATGACGTTGTTGCTGCAGTATACATTTCTGTAGTTGGTTCTTCAGTATAAACTTTTGTGCCAATCGTACCAGTTGTTTCATTTGCTGGTTGCCCCGAAGTTTGGGTTGTACCTTGAGAAGGAACTATCACTGTTATTTTTCCGCCTGGATACGACGTTGTTCCTGCAGTATACATTTCTGTAGTTGGTTCTTCGGTATAAACTTTTGTGCCAGTCGTGCCAGTTGTTTCATTTGCTTGTTGACCTGAAGTTTGGGTTGTACTTTGAGAAGGAACTATCACTGTTATTTTTCCGCCTGGATACGACGTTGTTCCTTCAGTATACATTTCTGTAGTTGGTTCTTCGGTAAAAACTTTTGTGCCAGTCGTGCCAATTGTTTCATTTGCTTGTTGACCTGAAGTTTGGGTTGTACTTTGAAAAGGAACTATCACTGTTATTTTTTCGCCTGGATATGACGTTGTTCCTGCAGTATACATTTCTGTAGTTGGTTCTTCAGTATAAACTTTTGTGCCAATCGTACCAGTTGTTTCATTTGCTGGTTGACCTGAAGTTTGGGTTGTACCTTGAGAAGGAACCATCACTGTTATTTTTTCGCCTGGATATGACGTTGTTCCTGCAGTATACATTTCTGTAGTTGGTTCTTCAGTATAAACTTTTGTGCCAGTCGTGCCTGTTATTTCATATGCTGGTTGACCTGAAGTATGGGTTGTACCTTGAGAAGGAACTATCACTGTTATTTTTTCGCCTGGATATGACGTTGTTCTTGCAGTATACATTTCTGTAGTTGGTTCTTCAGTATAAACTTTTGTGCCAGTCGTGCCTGTTATTTCAAATGCTGGTTGACCTGAAGTTTTTGTTGTACCTTGAGAAGGAACTATCACTGTTACTTTTTCGCCTGGATGCGACGTTGTTCCTGCAGGTTGAACTGAAGTTTGGGTTGTACCTTGACTAGGAACCATCACTGTTATTTTTTCGCCTGGATATGACGTTGTTCCTGCAGTATACATTCCTGTAGTTGGTTCTTCGGTATAAACTTTGGTGCCAATCGTGCCTGTTATTTCATATGCTGGTTGACCTGAAGTTTGGGTTCTACCTTGAGAAGGAACTATCATTGTTATTTTTTCGCCTGGATATGACGTTGTTCCTGCAGTATACATTTCTGTATTTGGTTCTTCAGTATAAACTTTTGTGCCAGTCGTGCCTGTTATTTCATATGCTGGTTGACCTGAAGTTTGGGTTGTACCTTGAGAAGGAACTATCACTGTTATTTTTTCGCCTGGATATGACGTTGTTCCTGCAGTATACATTTCTGTAGTTGGTTCTTCGGTATTAACTTTAGTAACAGATGTGCCAGTTGTTTCATTTGCAGGTTGACCTGAAGTTTGGGTTGTACCTTGAGAAGGAACTATCACTGTTATTTTTTCGCCTGGATATGACGTTGTTCCTGCAGTATACATTTCTGTAGTTGGTTCTTCAGTATAAACTTTTGTGCCAATCGTACCAGTTGTTTCATATGCGGGTTGACCTGAAGTTTGGGTTGTACCTTGAGAAGAAACTATCACTGTTATTTTTTCGCCTGGATATGACGTTGTTCCTGCAGTATACATTTCTGTAGTTGGTTCTTCAGTATAAACTTTTGTGCCAATCGTACCAGTTGTTTCATTTGCTGGTTGACCTGAAGTTTGGGTTGTACCTTGAGAAGGAACCATCACTGTTATTTTTTCGCCTGGATATGACGTTGTTCCTGCAGTATACATTTCTGTAGTTGGTTCTTCAGTATAAACTTTTGTGCCATTCGTACCAGTTGTTTTATTTGCTGGTTGACCTGAATTTTGGGTTGTACCTTGAGAAGGAACCATCACTGTTATTTTTTCGCCTGGATATGACGTTGTTCCTGCAGTATACATTTCTGTAGTTGGTTCTTCAGTATAAACTTTAGTGCCAGTCGTGCCTGTTATTTCATATGATGGTTGACCTGAGGTTTGGGTTGTACCTTGAGAAGGAACTATCACTGTTATTTTTTCGCCTGGATATGACGTTGTTCCTGCAGTATACATTTCTGTAGTTGGTTCTTCAGTATAAACTTTTGTGCCAATCGTACCAGTTGTTTCATTTGCTGGTTGACCTGAAGTTTGGGTTGTACCTTGAGAAGGAACCATCACTGTTATTTTTTCGCCTGGATATGACGTTGTTCCTGCAGTATACATTTCTGTAGTTGGTTCTTCAGTATAAACTTTTGTGCCATTCGTACCAGTTGTTTTATTTGCTGGTTGACCTGAAGTTTGGGTTGTACCTTGAGAAGGAACCATCACTGTTATTTTTTCGCCTGGATATGACGTTGTTCCTGCAGTATACATTTCTGTAGTTGGTTCTTCAGTATAAACTTTAGTGCCAGTCGTGCCTGTTATTTCATATGATGGTTGACCTGAGGTTTGGGTTGTACCTTGAGAAGGAACTATCACTGTTATTTTTTCGCCTGGATATGACGTTGTTCCTGCAGTATACATTTCTGTAGTTGGTTCTTCAGTATAAACTTTTGTGCCAATCGTACCAGCTGTTTCATTTGCTGGTTCACCTGAAGTTTGGGTTGTACCTTGAGAAGGAACTATCACTGTTATTTTTTCGCCTGAATATGACGTTGTTCCTTCAGTATACATTTCTGTAGTTGGTTCTTCGGTAAAAACTTTTGTGCCAGTCGTGCCAGTTGTTTCATTTGCTTGTTGACCTGAAGTTTGGGTTGTACTTTGAAAAGGAACTATCACTGTTATTTTTTCGCCTGGATATGACGTTGTTCCTGCAGTATACATTTCTGTAGTTGGTTCTTCGGTATTAACATTAGTAACAGACGTGCCAGTTGTTTCATTTGCAGGTTGAGCTAAAGTTTGGGTTGTACCTTGAGAAGGAACTATCACTGTTATTTTTTCGCCTGGATATGACGTTGTTCCTGCAGTATACATTTCTGTAGTTGGTTCTTCAGTATAAACTTTTGTGCCAATCGTACCAGTTGTTTCATTTGCTGGTTGACCTGAAGTTTGGGTTGTACCTTGAGAAGGAACCATCACTGTTATTTTTTCGCCTGGATATGACGTTGATCCTGCAGTATACATTTCTGTAGTTGGTTCTTCAGTATAAACTTTTGTGCCAGTCGTGCCTGTTATTTCATATGCTGGTTGACCTGAAGTTTGGGTTGTACCTTGAGAAGGAACTATCACTGTTATTTTTTCGCCTGGATATGACGTTGTTCTTGCAGTATACATTTCTGTAGTTGGTTCTTCAGTATAAACTTTTGTGCCAGTCGTGCCTGTTATTTCATATGCTGGTTGACCTGAAGTTTTTGTTGTACCTTGAGAAGGAACTATCACTGTTACTTTTTCGTTTGGATACGACGTTGTTCCTGCAGGTTGACCTGAAGTTTGGGTTGTACCTTGACTAGGAACCATCACTGTTATTTTTTCGCCTGGATATGACGTTGTTCCTGCAGTATACATTCCTGTAGTTGGTTCTTCGGTATAAACTTTGGTGCCAATCGTGCCTGTTATTTCATATGCTGGTTGACCTGAAGTTTGGGTTGTACCTTGAGAAGGAACTATCACTGTTATTTTTTTGCCTATATATGACGTTGTTCCTGCAGTATACATTTCTGTAGTTGGTTCTTCAGTATAAACTTTTGTGCCAGTCGTGCCTGTTATTTCATATGCTGGTTGACCTGAAGTTTGGGTTGTACCTTGAGAAGGAACTATCACTGTTATTTTTTCGCCTGGATATGACGTTGTTCCTGCAGTATACATTTCTGTAGTTGGTTCTTCGGTATTAACTTTAGTAACAGACGTGCCAGTTGTTTCATTTGCAGGTTGACCTGAAGTTTGGGTTGTACCTTGAGAAGGAACTATCACTGTTATTTTTTCGCCTGGATATGACGTTCCTGCAGTATACATTTCTGTAGTTGGTTCTTCAGTATAAACTTTTGTGCCAATCGTACCAGTTGTTTCATATGCGGGTTGACCTGAAGTTTGGGTTGTACCTTGAGAAGAAACTATCACTGTTATTTTTTCGCCTGGATATGACGTTGTTCCTGCAGTATACATTTCTGTAGTTGGTTCTTCAGTATAAACTTTTGTGCCATTCGTACCAGTTGTTTCATTTGCTGGTTGACCTGAAGTTTGGGTTGTACCTTGAGAAGGAACCATCACTGTTATTTTTTCGCCTGGATATGACGTTGTTCCTGCAGTATACATTTCTGTAGTTGGTTCTTCAGTATAAACTTTGGTGCCAGTCGTGCCTGTTATTTCATATGATGGTTGACCTGAGGTTTGGGTTGTACCTTGAGAAGGAACTATCACTGTTATTTTTTCGCCTGGATATGACGTTGTTCCTGCAGTATACATTTCTGTAGTTGGTTCTTCAGTATAAACTTTTGTGCCAATCGTACCAGTTGTTTCATTTGCTGGTTGACCTGAAGTTTGGGTTGTACCTTGAGAAGGAACCATCACTGTTATTTTTTCGCCTGGATATGACGTTGTTACTGCAGTATACATTTCTGTAGTTGGTTCTTCAGTATAAACTTTTGTGCCAATCGTACCAGTTGTTTCATTTGCTGGTTGACCTGAAGTTTGGGTTGTACCTTGAGAAGGAACCATCACTGTTATTTTTTCGCCTGGATATGACGTTGTTCCTGCAGTATACATTTCTGTAGTTGGTTCTTCACTATAAACTTTGTTGCCAGTCGTGCCTGTTATTTCATACGATGGTTGATCTGAGGTTTGGGTTGTACCTTGAGAAGGAACTATCACTGTTATTTTTTCGCCTGGATATGACGTTGTTCCTGCAGTATACATTTCTGTAGTTGCTTCTTCAGTATAAACTTTTGTGGCAATCGTACCAGTTGTTTCATTTGCTGGTTGATCTGAAGTTTGGGTTGTACCTTGAGAAGGAACCATCACTGTTATTTTTTCGCCTGGATATGACGTTGTTCCTGCAGTATACATTTCTGTTGTTGGTTCTTCAGTATAAACTTTTGTGCCAGTCGTGCCTGTTATTTCATATGCTGGTTGACCTGAAGTTTGGGTTGTGCCTTGAGAAGGAACTATCACTGTTATTTTTTCCCCTAGATATGACGTTGTTCCTGCAGTATACATTTCTGTAGTTGGTTCTTCGGTATTAACTTTAGTAACAGACGTGCCAGTTGTTTCATTTGCAGGTTGACCTGAAGTTTGGGTTGTACCTTGAGAAGGAACTATCACTGTTATTTTTTCGCCTGGATATGACGTTGTTCCTGCAGTATACATTTCTGTAGTTGGTTCTTCAGTATAAACTTTTGTGCCAGTCGTGCCTGTTATTTCATATGCGGGTTGACCTGAAGTTTGGGTTGTACCTTGAGAAGAAACTATCACTGTTATTTTTTCGCCTGGATATGACGTTGTTCCTGCAGTATACATTTCTGTAGTTGGTTCTTCAGTATAAACTTTTGTGCCAATCGTACCAGTTGTTTCATTTGCTGGTTGACCTGAAGTTTGGGTTGTACCTTGAGAAGGAACCATCACTGTTATTTTTTCGCCTGGATATGACGTTGTTCCTTCAGTATGCATTTCTGTAGTTGGTTCTTCAGTATAAACTTTTGTGCCAATCGTACCAGTTGTTTCATTTGCTGGTTGACCTGAAGTTTGGGTTGTACCTTGAGAAGGAACCATCACTGTTATTTTTTCGCCTGGATATGACGTTGTTCCTGCAGTATACATTTCTGTAGTTGGTTCTTCAGTATGAACTTTTGTGCCAATCGTACCAGTTGTTTCATTTGCTGGTTGACCTGAAGTTTGGGTTGTACCTTGAGAAGAAACTATCACTGTTATTTTTTCGCCTGGATATGACGTTGTTCCTGCAGTATACATTTCTGTAGTTGGTTCTTCAGTATAAACTTTTGTGCCAATCGTACCAGTTGTTTCATTTGCTGGTTGACCTGAAGTTTGGGTTGTACCTTGAGAAGGAACTATTACTGTTATTTTTTCGCCAGGATATGACGTTGTTCGTGCAGTATACATTTCTGTAGTTGGTTCTTCAGTATAAACTTTTGTGCCAGTCGTGCCTGTTATTTCATATGCTGGTTGACCTGAAGTTTGGGTTGTACCTTGAGAAGGAACTATCACTGTTATTTTTTCGCCTGGATATGACGTTGTTCCTGCAGTATACATTTCTGTAGTTGGTTCTTCAGTATAAACTTTTGTGCCAGTCGTGCCTGTTATTTCATATGCGGGTTGACCTGAAGTTTGGGTTGTACCTTGAGAAGAAACTATCACTGTTATTTTTTCGCCTGGATATGACGTTGTTCCTGCAGTATACATTTCTGTAGTTGGTTCTTCAGTATAAACTTTTGTGCCAACCGTACCAGTTGTTTCATTTGCTGGTTGACCTGAAGTTTGGGTTGTACCTTGAGAAGGAACCATCACTGTTATTTTTTCGCCTGGATATGACGTTGTTCCTGCAGTATACATTTCTGTAGTTGGTTCTTCAGTATAAACTTTTGTGCCAATCGTACCAGTTGTTTCATTTGCTGGTTGACCTGAAGTTTGGGTTGTACCTTGAGAAGGAACCATCACTGTTATTTTTTCGCCTGGATATGACGTTGTTCCTGCAGTATATATTTCTGTAGTTGGTTCTTCGGTATAAACTTTTGTGCCAGTCGTGCCAGTTGTTTCATTTGCAGGTTGACCTGAAGTTTGGGTTGTACCTTGAAAAGGAACTATCACTGTTACTTTTTCGCCTGGATATGACGTTGTTCCTGCAGTATATATTTCTGTAGTTGGTTCTTCGGTATTAACTT
Source organism: Baccha elongata (assembly GCA_951217065.1). Classification (NCBI taxonomy): domain Eukaryota; kingdom Metazoa; phylum Arthropoda; class Insecta; order Diptera; family Syrphidae; genus Baccha; species Baccha elongata. Next base: position 251,614,838 of record OX578272.1, read on the forward strand.
TTGTAACAGTCGTGCCAGTTGTTTCCTTTGCAGGTTGACCTGAAGTTTGGGTTGTACCTTGAGAAGGAACTATCACTGTTATTTTTTCGCCTGGATATGACGTTCCTGCAGTATACATTTCTGTAGTTGGTTCTTCAGTATAAACTTTTGTGCCAGTCGTGCCTGTTATTTCATATGCTGGTTGACCTGAAGTTTGGGTTGTACCTTGAGAAGGAACTATCACTGTTATTTTTTCGCCTGGATATGACGTTGTTCCTGCAGTATATATTTCTGTAGTTGATTCTTCGGTATAAACTTTTGTGCCAGTCGTGCCAGTTGTTTCATTTGCAGGTTGACCTGAAGTTTGGGTTGTACCTTGAAAAGGAACTATCAGTGTTATTTTTTCGCCTGGATATGACGTTGTTCCTGCAGTATACATTTCTGTAGTTGGTTCTTCAGTATAAACTTTTGTGCCAGTCGTGCCTGTTATTTCATATGCTGGTTGACCTGAAGTTTGGGTTGTACCTTGAGGAGGAACTATCAATGTTATTTTTTCGCCTGGATATGACGTTGTTCCTGCAGTATACATTTCTGTAGTTGGTTCTTCAGTATAAACTTTTGTGCCAATCGTACCAGTTGTTTCATTTGCTGGTTGACCTGAAGTTTGGGTTGTACCTTGAGAAGGAACCATCACTGTTATTTTTTCGCCTGGATATGACGTTGTTTCTGCAGTATACATTTCTGTTGTTGTTTCTCCAGTAAAAACTTTTGTAACAGTCGTGCCAGTTGTTTCATTTGCTGGTTGACCTGAAGTTTTTGTTGTACTTTGAGAAGGAACTATCACTGTTATTTTTTCGCCTCGATAAGACGTTGTTTCTGCAGTATACATTTCTGTAGTTGGTTCTTCAGTATAAACTTTTGTAACAAACGTGCCAGTTGTTTCATTTGCTGGTTGATCTGAAGTTTTGGTTGTACCCTGAGAAGGAACTATCACTGTTATTTTTTCGCCTGGATATGACGTTGTTCCTGCAGTATACATTTCTGTAGTTGGTTCTTCAGTATAAACTTTTGTGGCAGTCGTGCCTATTATTTCATTTGCTGGTTGACCTGAAGTTTGGGTTGTACCTTGAGAAGGAACCATCACTGTTATTTTTTCGCCTGGATATGACGTTGTTCCTACAGTATACATTTCTGTAGTTGTTTCTTCGGTATAAGCTTTTGTACCAAACGTGCCAGTTGTTTCATTTGCTGGTTGACCCGAAGTTTGTGTTGTACTTTGAGAAGGAACTATCACTGTTATTTTTTCGCCTGGATATGACGTTGTTCCTGCAGTATACATTTCTGTAGTTGGTTCTTCAGTATAAACTTTTGTGCCAGTTGTGCCAATTTTTTTATTTGCTGTTTGACCTGAAGTGTCGGTTGTACTTGGAGAAGGAACTATCACTGTTATTTTTTCGTCTGGATATGACGTTGTTCCTGCAGTATACATTTCTATGGTTGGTTTTTCGGTATAAACATTGGTTTCAGTCCTGTCAGTAATTTGATTGTCTATTTGAACTGAAGTTCTTGTTGTACTCTGAGACGGAACTATAACTGTTTTTTTTTCGCCTGGATATGACGTTGTTCCTGCAGTATTCATTTCTGTAGTTGATTCTTCGGTATACAGTTTTGTGCCAGTCATGCCAGCTGTTTCATTGGCCGGTTGACCCGAAGTTTGGGTTGTACTTTGAGAAGGAACTATCACTGTTATTTGTTCGCCTGGATACGACGTTATTCCTGCAGTATACATTTCTGTAGTTGGTTCTTCGGTATAAAATTTTGTGCCCGTCGTACCAGTTGTGTCATTGGCCGGTTGACCTGAAGTTTGGGTTGTTCCTTGAGAAGGAACTATCAATGTTATTTTTTCGCCTGGGTACGACGTTGTTCCTGCAGTATACATTTCTGTAGTTGGTTCTTCGGTATAAACTTTTGTGCCCGTCGTACCAGTTGTGTCATTGGCCGGTTGACCTGAAGTTTGGGTTGTACTTTGAGAAGGAACTATCACTGTTATTTTTCCGCCTGGATGTGACGTTGTTTCTGGAGTAAATATTTCAGTAGTTGGTTCTTCAGTAAAAACTTTTGTGACAGTCGTGCCTGTTATTTCATTAGCTGGTTGACCTGAAGTTTGGGTTGTACTTTGAGAAGGAACTATCACTGTTATTTTTTCTCCTGGATACGACGTTCTTTCTGCAGTATACATTTCTGTTGTTGGTTCTTCGGTATAAACTTTTGTGCCAGTCGTACCAGTTGTTTCATTGGCTGGTTGACCTGAAGTTTTGGTTGTACTTTGAGAAGGAACTTTGACTGTAATTTTTTTGCCTGGATAAGACGTTGTTCCTGCTTTATACATTTCAGTTGTTGGTTCTTCATTATATGCCTTGGTGAAAGTCGTGTCAGGTATTTTACTAGCTGGTACTTCTGTTTTTGCAGTTACCGTTCCTGGTTTCTTAGCCGTCGATGGTGTTACCTCCCCACTCTCTGTTTCCACTGCCAATATATCTGTCACTTTTGTTCGCATTTCAGTTTCATTCATTACATTCATTGTAAAATCTACAAATGTTGTCGTTTCCACTTCACCACCAATACCAATACCTACCGTTGTTTGTTCTTTACCATCACTTACACTACTTAAACTAACAGTTGTCGTTTCTTGGATTTCAATACACTTGACATTTGCATCACCAGTAAAATTAGGTGCACATTTACATGAATAAACCCTATGTGCTTTCACCAAACAGATTGCAGATTCACCACAACCAGTTGCACAGGGGTCACCACAAATGCCCTTGTTACACTGGAGCGTTTCACTGCAGTCCGAATCTTGTGTACAGTTGCGGGTTGCTGCGGATTTGATTATTTTTTTTTCTATTATTGGTTGATAAAAACTATGTTATTTTGTTATTTTGTTTGTTTCGGTATTAGATAATGTTAATTTTTGTTTGTTTGTTAAAATATCTATGTATATGTTTAGTTTTTATATATATTTACATAAAGCTTAATATTAACTGTACAAAGTGGTCATATAGAATATTCTTGAAATTTAACTATGTATTTACAAAAAAAATGCCAAATTTTACTTAAATAAAGCAAAATTTCCTGAAAGCCAATTTTGATGCCGCAATCTGGTGAAAATTGTATTATTGTTTTAAGGAACACATTCAAGTCTTCAGATTTTGTTTTTATGAATTGTTTAGTTGAATATATGTAAATGATAGAACAAATTGTTTGACACTTCATTCGTATAATGTTATTGAATGCTGGGTAAAGCTTAGCTTGAAAATTTGACACCTCATTAGAAAAATAGTTTGAACATAAAGTGGGTACTTAGATGTCAAATATCTTCCACCTGTATTTTGTTTATGTTTTACAAAATTAAGATTGAAACTTTTTATTTTGTATAAAAATAGTAAGTTTTTCGTTTTAGGGCGCCATGTTTGTGATCTTTTCATATTATTTCTATTAAAATGTCATAAATAAAAAACGAATAAATTTTTGTTCGTTCTTGAATGTGTCCATTTTAAAAGCGTTCAGTTAATTTTTTCTGGCTCTTTAACTAAGGTGTGGTGAATTTTTGTTTTTATTTCAGACGCGTGTTCTTTTGTGGTTAAAAATCTCATTAGATTGTGTTAAACATTGAATATTAAAAAAAAATGGTAGGTTTTGTTTAATTTGTTTTTTGTGAGCATGAGCGTGTGTGAATGTTTTTATTTTAAAATATATTTTGTTTTCAGGTTTAAGTTTATTTGTAAGTGTTTCTTTTGAATTAGCTTTGTTTTAGTTAAAAAAACAAAATTAAAAAAGCTAAAGCAGTGTGCTTGTATAATATATCTTTCAATAAATCGTGGGTTTTAGTTTCTCTCTTTTTGTTTTAAATTAACGAATTATGTGTGTTTGTTCATTTAAAGGGATCACAGAGAGAGAAGATAGTAGTTTAGTTTTAGGGGTTTATCATTCTTTGAAGAGCAGAATAAGCTTGTTTTTTTTTATTTTTAGAGAAAAAAAAACACTGAAGAAAAGGGTTAAATTTTGTATATATGTTGAGTTTCTATCTAAGTACATTTTTTTTTGTTCATGGGATTCAGTTGGTTTTTTTATTATTAAAAATTTGGTTTTTGAGGAAAGTCTGATTTTTTTTTCGGTTATATTTTTGTTATGGATCTTAAGTGATTGATTAACAAATATTTTAGATGTTCATTTATTTATACTGGTCAATATGTTTAGATGCTTTCAGTTCTCTATCTATTTTCTCCATGGACGTCAATCATTGGGAAATAAATTGGAAGGAATTCTATGCCTTTGGACTGGAGACAAACTTCCTTGTTCTTTGTGGGAAACGAAAAATTTTAAAACAAGAGTTGTACAATAATCCAATATTCTATTGAGGATTGAGCTAGTTTCTTCCCTTCTATCAAGGACTTCGGACTGTGAACAAAACAAAACCTAAAGATTCTTAAAACTATAGTATGCATCTCAACCAAAGGTAGTTCGAGATCGAGCATTATCTTGATGAAAAGTAAAATTGAAAATTTATCTTTCTAATTTCAGTGACTTGGGCTAATTCTGAAAACTGTCAACTATCAGCTAGAGCTGGATCATCGAGTTCATAAGCATCTGGCCCTCCACCAGGTAAAAATCGATTTAATTTGATACTTACGGGCATCACATTATGGGGTAGTTTAAAAATCATCGATTCGGGTAAGTAAATTTTTGATTGTCTTTTAGAAACTAACTTAATTAGGGATAGAGATTTGCCAGAGAAACACTCTTTTTTTGACCACCTTTATATCTTGTTTGATCTACATACATTACGTCGATGGTACAATCTCGTCACACATTTCAAAAAATAACATCCAAAAATTATCGTATTCATCACTCTGAGAACAAATTATTTTATTTCAGCGACTTTTTGATGGTTATGCAACTTTTGTGGAGAAATAGACTGTGGTAAATAAAGTTTTCTCACACTTTTATTGAACGGGCTTAATTTTAATATATTGGCTCTCAAATGAAAATCTATAGGCCCTGAAAACCTTAAGACTATTTAATACATTTAAAATATCGGTTGCAAATCAATGGCGAAGTGAAACGGTACTATTAGGTAGATAACATATATTGAGTATTTTTAATTTTTTTTCTTACTTGAAATGGACCCACACTTTCTGAAATCTTTTATTGAAACAGCATTACATGGGAACAAATTGGTATGAACTCTTATTTAAAAAAAAAGATGACTTAAACAGGTTTTCAATTCTGACTTGAATTATTAATATTAATAACACCACTATTTTGTCTAAAATATACCACGGCGAAAATCTTGAAGGCTATTTATATATACTACGTATAACGTTTAAAATATTTTATTGAAATAGGTTTAATTTCCATACCATCATTAAGTGGTTGAATGGCACGACAGGTGACGAGAGCCAAAGCCTAGCGACTTATGCTATAAACCATCCCTCGTAATTTAAATTTTGTGTTTATTACTAGTTTTACACGTTAAGAGAGGACCTACAATTCATCGTCGAATATGACAATCTGAGATGATATTTCTGACTGGATATTAAGTTGTTCTGGCATGAGAGTCCGACTCGGACACAGCACGAGTACTGCTATCATATCACAGTTTGGGAAATAATTTAGCTTAAAAAGTGCTGTAAAATTTTTGCTTTAAAACTTTTTGACTTCGTCACATTAATGATTATTTTATCAAAACGATTCAAAAAACCTTAGATCTTTACACACTGTGATGTCAGTGTATATTTTCTAAGCTTCTGTTATTTAAATGTTTGCGCTGCGGTGTGACAATAAACGTATGCCCAGTTGGACCAAAATACACTTAAAAGCATTTTAGTTAACGGAGTAAACAAATTTACAGCATTAGGAAGTGAATTTTAAAAAAAGAGGAAACTTGGTGCCATCCCTGGATTTTTATTCACCACACTTGGGTCTCTTTCATTAGAGTAAACGATAGGAGAGCATATCAGGCGAACAATTTCAACGTTCTCTTTGTCTTACTAACTTTTTGCCCCTTTTAAAACTGAAAGTTGTAGTAGTAACCCTTTAACTATTGTCTTATTTTCCAAAGGTTATTTTATTAATATGTTGAATTTGAACATGAGGTGACTTCATTAAAAAAAATATCAAACTTTCCTCATGATTTCCACAAAATGAAAACATTTCATCATTAAAAAAAAATATGAATAAACTTAAAGAAATTTTAATTGTAAACAAAAAACTTACTTCTGTAAACCCACAAACAATTTTTAAACTTTCTACAAAAGGTGATAGAACCTACATACATTTTATAAAAGACCTGTTCACTTAAACATTTAATTTGCACTTTAAGTTTTTTTAATCTAGATATTATATATATATATATATATGTATGTATATATTTTTTGTGGTTTCATGTTTCAGTGTGATTTTTGTTTTTACCTTTTTGACATCCATTCCGTGCGTCCGCAGTAAATCCAGGTGGGCAGAATTTACAGATTGGCTTATGATCCTCAACAATGCATGGTGAATTGGCTGCGCACTGTGCAAAATCACATGGATTAACACACTGATATTTTCTACAAGCCAGACCCGTTGGGCAACCGGTATCTCGTAAACAAATCGATATTGATGGTTGACAATCCTTCATGCATATGCAAACGGGCTTATGATCTTGTACCTGACAAGATTTATTTTCAGTACAAACGGCTTCACGGCCGACTGGAACAATACATGGATTACGGCATTTGCCATCGGTACAAGCCATATTTGAGGCACAATCATCGTCGCGGTAGCATTCACGCTTATCGGGGGCACAAGTCAATTCTCCGTATTCGTTTACTATGAAGCCTGATTTGCAGACACAAACTGGTCGGTGACGTCGGGTTTCACATTTCTTGTTGCCCTCACACGAGAACGATGGACTTTGACATGGATCCGTACATTGGCCATAAGGGCTGCACTGAAGGTTTTCGGGGCAGTCTTGGTCATTCGAGCAGGCCACTTGGACGGTTGGATCTCTTGGCGTTGGTGTTGTTATATCGGCGCACTTGGGATCTGGCTTGCATTCGACTTCTGGTCGACCAATAAAGCAATTCGGACAGGAACATCGCGGTCGGTGAAGAACAGTTTTGCAAAGCGCGTTAGCGCCGCAAGCACCACGCATTGCACATGGATCGTCGCAATGTCCTTGTAAGCATGCCTTCTCGCTTGGACAATCCTTGTCAGACTGGCATTGTTCGGTGTCTATAAATCACGGGGAAGGTATAGGAGATTTTTGTTCTGGTAACTCTTGATCTTATTTCGATAATAATTTTGTTTAATAGATTTCTTTTTTATTTTTTTAAAGAGGGGGTGGTAGTGGGAGAATTTTGTGTGTGTGTAGTTGTTTGTGTTTAAGTTGTGTGTTTTAATAAAAAGAAAGTAAGTGAGAAAGCGTGTAAGGAAAGATCGTAAAGAATGCCTTTCGAAGAAGTAAGGTTTGGATTTTTGGGGTTGGAAACGGGAGATTTTGGGAATATTTTTTAAAAAGGCATTTTGCTTTGATTTTTTTCGGAGAGGTTATGTCTTGGTGCTTAAATAATTTTAAAATAAACAGTGGTATTGCAATTTTATTCAGTGATTAGTGTATGTACAAGAATTCGTTATTAAATTTTTATTTTTAATTTTTTTTTTATTTGAAGAGAACTGTGAAGGGAAACTTTTCTCACAAGTGTATATGATATATTTTTTGAAATAGAAATTTCGAAAATCTACTAAAAAGGTTTTGCTCAGATTTTTTGTTCCCTAATTTCTTTTTCTTTGTTAAACATCCAACACATGCGCTCTGCCCGCTAGAGACACGATATTGGAACTTGTTTTTGTTTTAATTGTAAAACCGAATTAAAAAAAATGGTTTTCAGATTTGTTTTATTACAGGGAGACTAAATGAATGATTATGACTGCATTTAAAATTTTACGAGATACGTATTGTCTAAACTAATTTTTTTTATACAGTACGGTATATGTACAACTTAAGCACTAAATTTATTTACTATTTTCCAAAAAAGAAATTTATAAAAAAATTAATATTTACATAGTAAAAAGAATAAATAAATTTTTATTGTTGAAAAATGTTGTTAGTTCCCAAAAGTAGAGATAGAGGGAGATTGAGATAGAAGCACCAATATATAAAAAGAAAATAAATATAATTTTAAAGAAAAAAATATATAAACAAAAGATTCTTTTTTTTTTTGTGTAAAAGCTGTACAATAGAAGAGGCCTATTTATAAAGGATGGATGTCAAAAATATTCTTTTTTAATAAAATGAATAATTTATAATTATTTTTTGATAATATTTAAGCAATTTCATAGTTTGATGTACATATACAATGAATTTTTGATCGATAAAATGTTTGTATTTTACAAAATGACTACCAAAACTTATATGTTTTGTGTATTTTGTTGCAAGCATATGTGAACTATGTGAGAATTGTCCCGTCCACAGTTCCCAATCTGACATACCTTTCTCTCAAATTTTATTTTAACTTTTTTTCTTACATTTAAAAAAAATTCATTTATTTTAAAATTATTTAAACGGAGACTAAGGAAAGGGTTGGTTGGTGTTAAAAAAATGTATATTTTATAGGTATAATAATTTATATAAGCTAAGTTCTATAAAAAAATATATATTTAAATATATTCCCTAATAATTTTTAATTTTATGTGACCAATTAAATTAAATGGATACGCATCGCTATCGCGGACTTTGTACATATTCTTTTTTTTATTGAAAATTCATATTTTTTTTATAAAATAAAAAAAATATAATTTTTTTTTTGTTTAGGTCACTTTTATAAAGATTCATGGACGTTTTTGTTTCGTTATTTTTTCAATATTAGAAGTGCTAAAAATGATGCAAGTGCTGGTAGCAATTTTATTTATATGCTTTTAAATTTTAAAAGTATTTTAAATTGTTTTATAAATTAATTTAAAAAAGCTTTTTGAATGCAATAACTATGCAACTAAACTTGAATTAAGATGCCTTAGACTTTGAGCTTTCTTTATTTCATATGTACTGTACATATACCAATGTATATTATCAAAGTAAATGAAATTATGATAACATTTAGTTTATTTTTAAAAGGTACGTAAGTTCCAAACTGTGTACCAACAAATGAAAAACGAATCTTTGAATTCGACATGTAAACCTAGTGTTGGATTTGCCACTACTTTAAAAAAAGTAAAAAAAAAATAAATAATAAATTCATCATGAAGTCAATAACTAAAAGTTACATGGTTGTAGAACTTTTACTTTTTGTTTGTATATTAGTTATTCAAAAACTGACTGTTGAAACTGCTTTGTGTGGAAATAAAATTAAAGAATAAACCAGAACTCTGGCTTAGAACACACTGGTGACAACACGCTTTTTGTGGCATCTTAATCCAACGATAAAATTAGACAAACAAATCTGAGTCAAATTACATTTATGAGAGTAGGACCATAAAATTCACCAAAAATCTTGCTTTTGGCGAATTTAAATTTTAGACAAACTCAGTATTAGTAATGTAAATAATAAAATTAAATGTGGAGACGATATCGTAATTCGTTAAGCATTTGTTGTTAGCTTGAACTTGATCAGGTGATTAAAATGACATACCTCTGAGATTTTCTATCGCTTGCATGCCTTAAATTCTGCCAGCATATGTATTTTTGAATTTTTATCAAATTTAAAGAAGTATGGTGATCCGTTTAGCCCAAACTCTGTAACAAACAGCGAAACCACGTGGTGTATGCAATTATTTCTCACAAATGATAACTCTGTAATTTTCTGAATGACAAATTTGACAGTCAAGATGAAAATGATTGTCAATTTCCATTACATTTTTCAAGATATTGCTCAACAATTAAAGTAATGTGATGTTCTTTGATGATGTTCACATTGGACGTACTCACCCGACGCATTTTGACGTCTATATATTTTGTTTCCTTCCCACTTCGTTGTAAGAAAGAGACGGCGTTTCGCGTCCAGATTTTTAGACTTTTAAAATTCTCATGGATGCATTTTGTCATTTGCTATTCTGATATTTTTTATTTGTTATTTTTCCTCTTTTTGCACCAATATTTTGAAAATTTTCACAAAATTCGATCACTTTTGATTAGAAATTTCAACTAAACATGATCATATAAAAAATATTGTAAACATCTAGGCTCATTTCACATATTTTGTTTTTTTTTTTGTTTCGTGTGGTTTCGTGCATCCATTGTGTTCATACTACTTTGTGTCTGAACATGGCGGACTGGACGTACGTCAAAATGCGTCGGATAAGTACGTCCAATGTGAACGTCGCCTTTCGTGTAGAGTTACATTTTATTTAACCGTAAACTGTCAGCTGTCAGGTTGGGTTTTGTTTACCACACAAATGCCGCCAAATTAAATGCTTGTGTAAATTTCGAGACACCCTTATAAACTGTTCGTATTCTAAATTTCGAAATTAAAAACCGGTTTCTTAGAATCAAGGATAAAAACGGACGTCTTCTAATCTGTTTTTGATATTTTGTTAAATTCCCCTTCAAAAAGTTCATATTACATAATACTCAAATTTATTGAGTCATATATCGGGTTGGCTTTAAACATCTTTCAAAATCGACATTACTATGATAACCTAAAGCACGAAGCACGTTAAATGCAAACGGAAGCTATTGTTACTATTTTGCGTTACGTTTCATTAACTGCTGTCAGTTATTAGGCAAATATGAACACAAGCAACTTCCGTACTTAAAATGCATTAGAGAAAAGTGAACAAAAGCTTGATGACTCTTGAAACTCAGAAATCTGTGATTTGTTGTGTTTGGGATTGTACGAAAACATCTGAATACAAGTTAATTATATAGTGCGCCCATAATGTCGAATTGCTCAGGTTTGTTCAATTTTCGTTCACAAAGAGCGCTCCATAGCGCAGTTTACGTACGTAAATTTGACAGCCAGCCAAAAATAATGGGAAATTTGCTTGCGTTTGCATCCGACCATTATGGTGACTCAAGAAATTGACGTAGAACTATGTCATAAGCTTCCTTTTGCTTCCGACTATTATAGTTGGGCCTTAAGGCTCAACCATTATAACCGAAACCAAACGAAATATAATGTTATAACTCTACGTTGAGTTAACGTCAATTTATTGAGTAGAACATAATAATCAAATGTGAACGAAATACATTAAAGTTATAATAGGCCGACTTCGATACGTAGACCTTTTTATGTGAGAATGCAAAAGTGAACGAAAACTTGCCGAAATCGAGTAAACCGATTTTCGATTCTAATTGGGCCTTGTATGACGTCCTGTGTTAAGAAAGAAAAAAAGAAAATGGATAGTTTGAGCCGGTTTTCAGCTTGCAAACTATTCAGAAATATAGAATATATTACTTGTTTTTCAATACATTATGTTTAGAAAACCTTTGATTTTAACTTTTTAAGCATCAGCCATTATAATGTTACTTTTGGCACGGCACAACATAGTCACAACATTTGTTCAGACTTCTTACAAGATGCTTAAAAGATAGAAAGATGATAGCTTGGTGTTTGCTTTTAAAACAAATATTATTTTTCTTCTTATTAAATATCAATGGCACTACTTTTAAATACTTTGTCAAAAAAATATTTATATTCTTTTTTATTAATTATTCCTAAATTTTAATATTTAAAATACAAATTAAGGGTAAAAAAGTCTGTATTTCTATTTGATAGGCAAATTTGTCAGAGGGAAGTTTCTTTTTCTTATTTTGTGTAATTTGTTTTAGTAGAAATGTAGTTTTTTTTAAATTGGAAATGAGTTATGGGACATGGGTTTTGTGTTGAAAGTGGTAAAGCATTATAATTTTGCTCGATTATAAATGTAATTTAATTTTTAAAGATTTTTTGTTTGTTTGTTGATGGGCGTTGAATGGATTAACCATTTTGTGATTTTGGAATGGGTGTGGAGTTAAAATGGGTATTTTTTTATTTTATTATTCTGTTTAAAGTTTAGTTATGATTTGGTCGATGTTCGAAGAGTTATTGTAGAGATTTGTATAAAAATCAATTTAATTATTTTTATCTTAAATGTTAAATTAAAAAAATAAATTTATTAAGGCAAGAGAAAATAGGCACAGATTGGGAGACCGCGATAGCGACAACGACATTCCACGAATTTCCATATGCGAATTTGTTGTTATATTTATGTTTTATTTAATTTCTTAAATTTGAATTATATTAATGCAAAGATATATAATAAAGAAAACTTAATCTTAAAATAAAATAAACTTTGGTAAAAATGTTTTTATATAAAAAAAAAATATGTATGATAAAATAAGGATTGTGTGTGTTTCGTGTGTGTAAAATGTATATTTCTTGTTGTTTTTGAAAAAAAGAAAACAGAGATCAAAGTAAAAACTTAAAAACTGTTTATTAAACAAATTAAAACACGTGTATATGCATGGTTTTTAATTTTTTTTTTCTAAGCTATACACACACTAAACTATCTTCTGTCTTTGTTGTTGTTGATTTTTGTGGTTTTTGCTACTAAGTTAATATATATATATATTTTTTAATTAAAATACCACTTATTTATTACTCTAGTAAAAATTTACCGTAAAACTATAGAAAACAATAATTTTAAATTATTTTTGTTAAATTATCTAATTACGTAAATTAAAGTTTTATTTTTTAATAAAAAAAAAGTGTTTTAATTTGGTTACGAACACAAATAATTATTTTTGATTAATTCATTTATAAAAATTAATTTAATAATGTCAACAACAAAGTTAATTAAGTTTGATTTCATTTAAGAATTAAAAACAACTCAATATAATTAATACTCATCAATCCTTACTCAATATTAGAGATCAATAAGAAAAAAAATCAGTTACTTTTAATAAAAATAATACTGGCTGAGACTTTAAAATTTATATAAATTATTTTTGTTTGTTGCTAAGTTTGTAAATCACAAACTCAATTACTAAAAATAAACACTTACCTTGCTTGCAAACATAATCATAGCCTTGACGAACACATTCGCCAATATTACAACCATTTGTGCGACAGTCTTCTTTTGGTGGGGTAAGGTAACCTGAAATTTTATGAACAAAATCTAATTAAATATCCTCTACTGTATGTTTAAGGGTATTTACATTGAACATAGGCATCTCCATTGGGGTAATCTTCTGGGCAATAACACTGTGGTTCATTGTGATCTGCAACACGACAAGCGGCATTTAATCCGCAAGGTTGATCGTGACACACATTAACTTGAGTTTCTCCACAAACACATCCCTTTGTAGCATCTCCCATACATCCGTCCATGCAAGAACACTCAAAACCTCCAGGAACATCGTTGCACTTGGAGTTTTCTCCACATGGATTTGTTGCACATCCCACTCCGGTCAATGACTGACATTCTATAGCTGGATTTCCAAAGAAGTCTGGTGGACACGAGCACTGAGGTCGACGATTTACTACTCTACACTGTGCGTTAATTCCACAAGCTCCATATTCCAAACATGGATTGCGACATTTGCCATCATCGCATCGTTTGTTGGCTTCGCAATCTGAATCAGCATGACACTCGAATTGAAGGCATTTTTTGCTGGGTTCTCCTTCGTATCCATCGGGACAATAGCAGAGGACATGATGATCAGATACTGTGCAAAGAGCATTCTCTCCACAAGCTCCTGGTTTCGTACATGGATTAACGCATTGATTCTTTGAGCACACTTGATCTGTGGTACAATCGGTATTGGCCTTGCATCCTGACAAACATGATCCACGTTCACATAACTGACCAAGTGGGCATGGTTTTCCGGGACCGCACTTTTGGCGACATCTACCTCTCGAGCACATTTGCCCGCAAGGACAGTCATCGTTGCGAATACAAGTTGAAGCACAGTATGTATTAGATTCATCGCATTCACATCCTGGATTGCAGCGCTGTGGTGGCATGAGGCAACCAGTAAGACCGTCTCCCGTAAATCCATTTGGACAACTGCATTGAACTCCATGATTGACCACCAGACACGTCGCACAGTGGCCACATTGTCCTCCTGATTCACATGGATTTTTGCATTTTTTGTTAACACAAGATTGATCACTTGGGCAAGTAAGATCATTGCGGCAACCAATTTGACAAACTCGGTTTTCACAAATCTGTCCCAATGAGCAAGCTGAATCTGTGTTGCACACAGTTCGACATGTTCCTCGCATACACCTTTCATCGCTAAGACAGTTTTGGTCGTTGCGGCATTTTCTTTGACATACACCTCCATAACAGAGATGCGATGGTGGACAGTTGTCATTTGTCGAGCAAGAACTTTCGGGAGCCTTGCAAGCAACTTCAGCATTACCCACAAGTTCATCTTGGCAAGTGCATACTTTCTTATGGTTTTGCACTGAACATTCAGCATTTGTTCCACAGGCTGTTGGATTGTCACATGGATTGGCACACTGCTGTCCTACACAAACCAAATTGTCAGGACAACCCTGGTCTGATCGGCATCCTGCAACGCACATCTGTCCCAAACATACTTCACTATTTCGACAATCATCATCGCGTCTACAAAGTGGTTTACAAACTCCATTCGAGCATCGTTCATTTGCTAAGCAACCACCATCATCGGCACAGAGAGGCCTGCAAAGGGACTCGAAGCAAGTCAAGCCAACTGCGCACTCTCGATTTTCTGTACATGCAACAGCTGGTGTCCGTACGCAACCAACCTTTGGTGTCGGATTTGGCACCATTCCTTCGATGCAAGTACAGGAGGCTCGATGATTGGAAACAGTACAAGCGGCATTCGGACCGCATGGATTTTCATGGCATGGGTTGATACATTTATCATTTCGGCATGACTCAGATGCACTGCAATCGTCATCGACGTGACATCCAAAGACGCATTTATTGTGCAGGCAAACATGGCCTAAGAAGCAATCGTTGTCCACACGGCATGTCACTAGAAAAAATACAGTATTATGTTAAAATAACTGCAGATTGAGCTCGATGATTGAAAAGGTTCTACATTCCTGAAAGCAGCCCTATCGCTTCATTTTCTGATACTTACGCATACAGTTTCCTTTTAAACATTTTTCATTCAATGCACAATCTTGATCGGAACCACATGATGGAAGGCACATTGAATCCCTACAAGTGTAGTTTGGTCCACATTCTTGGTCAAAAGTGCAAGCAACTGGAACTATAATATTGCGAATACATGAGTTAAACTATCTTTTACTTATTTTATATTCCACTTACTTCTAACACATTCCACATCTGGATTTCCTGTAAAGCCTGCAGGACACGAACACTGTTTTAAATGGACTCCCATTCGACATTCAGCATTCATACCGCAAGCTTGTGGCTGATCGCATGGATTTAAACATTGTCCGCCTTGACAAATTTCCGTTGATCCACATTCGGTATCCAAAATACAAGCAGCTGTAATTGGTCAAAGAAAATATTAACAAACCATTCCATGCGAGTTCAGAGTTTACTGTTTGTTTTCGTCCTCCAAAAACCTCTGGAATACTTTCTCCTCTACCACTGTTTTTAATCTAAATTCAGTAAAAACTTATTCGTTTCGAGGTTATGTTGCATCATACCTTTTTCATGAATTGATTTTAAGTTCTTTATGCTAATTGTTTTTGAGGTCTAACTTTCTGTCTTAGATAAGTAGACCATTATTATTATTTTTTTACTAAAAACTAAACCAGGCTACAATATGAATAAAAAATAACATGCTGTTCGATGATAAGTAACCAAATTTGTTACTGGTTACCAAACTCCGGCAGTAGTATAGGAGTTAATTGTATTCTCAAGGTAGGCGGGACATTAGTTTTTAAAATACTGTTTGAGGCTTAGGGCTTTTCAGGGGTTATTTAGGCTTCGGTACTTACGTTTGCAGATACTCTCCGAGCAGTAAGTATTAGCTGGACAATCGCTAGTAACTTGGCAGGGTGTTGGTAAGGGTTGGCAACCTACAGCAAGATCAGATGGTAGGCCATCGTAGCCATTGCGGCAAAGACAGTTTGCAATGTGACCCTTAGGTACACATTCAGCATTAGGACCACATCTCGAGTTTTCACAGACATCGCGACATTTGGGTACGCCATTAAGAGTACCACATTCTGCCGCAGGTGGACAGTCTTCATTAGTTTGGCATTCGACAGCCGTTCGACAGCCTTCATTGTAAGGGTCACCAACAAGTCCGATTGGACAGGTACATTTAAAGGATCCCCTAGAGTTTCGACACTTAGCTCCGGGCCCACAGGGAGCATCCTTACAATAATCGACGATATCACAGCGAACTGTAGGATCTCCAGTGAAGCCTGGTTGACAATGACAGACCTGTTTGTGGTTTTCAGTCGTACACAATGCATTGTCACCACAAGGCTGACCAATTAAACAAGCTATCTTGCACATATAGTTGTCGCAGGTTTTGTCATTAGAACAATCATTATCAGAATTACATTCAATCTTTCTGCAGCCTGATTTCGGTTCTCCGAAGAAACCTTCTTTACACTCGCAGTCTGGGTTGTGAGATCGAGCCGTACATTCTGCATTCCGACCGCAAATAGCACGACCGACGCAAACATCTTGACAATTAGCTCGTCCGAAGTTATCCAGAATGCAGTTTTCATTGATCGCACAGTCCTCGTCTGCACGACAAAGGACCTCCTTGGTGCATATGTTGTTGCTACAGAATTGGAATTCAGGGCAGCTAGAGTTGGATTTACAAGTTGGTTGGCAGACACCCTGAATACAAAGTTGGTCTGAAATACAGTCTCGATTGGTGGTACACAGCGAGTTACAAAGTCCATTGTTGCAAATAGTTCCTGATGGGCATTGAGAATCAGCACTACAATACTGCAATGGAACACATCCAAGCTGTGGATTTCCAGTTTTTCCAGTATCACAAGTACAGAGGCCAACGTGATTTTGAGCCACACAACGAGCTTGAAGACCACAAGCGTTTGGCAGTGAACATGGGTCGACGCACTTGGCGTCTAGGCACGTCTTTTCGCTAGCACAGTCTTCATTATCTGAACACTCTATTTGTACACATTCGATGCTTGGATCACCTCGAGAATTTGGACCGCAGGAACATACAGCAGTATGAGCACGAGCAATGCAGTTGGCATTTTTACCACAGGCATCAATCCGTTCGCATGGATTTTTGCAGCGTTGATTTTGACAGCTGGCTGAGTTCGGGCAGTCAGCATCGGTGATACATTCATTTGGATCTCGACAGCCAGTGCGAATAGGGTCACCAATAAGTCCCTCTGGACATGAGCAGCTAAAACTACCTGGCATGTTTTGACAAAATGCGGTGTGATGACATGGGTTGGCCAAGCATTCATCGATATCTTCACAAGTTGAACCTTCGTTACGAAGATGGTATCCTTCGTGGCATGAGCATGTGGCTCTATGGTCGAACACACTGCAAGTTCCCTTGCCACAATTGGTTGCATCGCAGGGATTCACACAGCGATTGGTTTCTGAATCACAACTCCTTTCTTGAGCGCAGTCATCATTGGTAACACACTCAACCTTAAAACATCCCACTGATGTATCAAATGGATCGCCAAGATATCCAACTGGGCACTGACAATTCTTTGTTTGCTGGTTACTATTACAAACTGCGTTAGGGCCACAAACTGTTGTCAAACATGGATCTGCGCATTTGCCATCGACGCAAGCAAGATTTTCTGCACAATCCGTGTTTTTGTAGCATTCGTTGGGCCTAGCACATCCTTCTTTGCTATATCCGTCTCCAACTGTACCGTCTGGACACACACAACGGTATGATCCAGGAAGATTTTCACACCGAGATGATTTATGGCATGGATTGTCTGTGCACTCATCAATATCCGTACAACCGAATGGTGTTCCGATGAATCCAGTAGCACACTTGCACTTTCCAATTAGACAGAGTTCAGTTGGTGGACAATCCGCATCGGAATCACATCCCGGCTGGCAAGTTCCATCGTTGTTGCAAATTTCTCCTGGAAGACAATTGTTGCTGGTGTAACAAACCTTTGCACACATATTGTTGTAGCAACGTTCGCCAATAGCGCACGTTGATGTCTTCTGGCATGGAAGGTTGCATTGATTTCCAATGCACATGTGTCCTGAAGGACATTGGTTACTTGCTTGACATGGTGATGGAACACGGACACATCCCTGATCTGGTGTTGGGTTTCCTTCGAAACCCTCTGGACATTTGCATGAGCTTCGATGTTCATGCATGTTGCATAAGGCATTCGGTCCACAGACGCCTCCAGTTTGACAAGGGTTCGCGCATTTGTTGTTGATGCAAGACTTGTCGTTACCGCAATCTTTGTTGCTTCGACATCCGATTGAACAAATTCCATCGAGACAAGCCAATCCAGTGGTGCACTGGCTGTGGTCCAAACAAGGCACTACACATGTACTTTGTAAACATTTTTCACCTACTGAACAATCTTTTGAGTTTCGGCAAGCAACACGGCATTGTCCATTGTAGCACACAGCTCCACCGCAATCAATGTCACTTTGACACTTAGAAGCAGATCTTGTGCAACCCTCCTTGGCCGACTCTCCGATAGGTTGGAATTTTACCGGACATGTACAAATAGCCTTTCGGTTGACAACCTTACAGTCAGAATTTACTCCGCAAGCATTTTCACATGGATCAACGCATCGTCCACCGGCACATATTAAATTTGCTGGACAATCAGCGTCGCCATTTTGACATTGTCCTTCTGGTCGACAGCCCGTTTTTGTGGGTTCGCCTATGAAGTTCGCTGGGCATCGACAAACTGGCCCACTTGGGGTTACTTCGCAAATTGCAGTTGAATGGCAGGTTCCGGAAGAACATCCCCCTACTGAAACACATTCTACTTCTGGCAGAGGGTTTCCCTTGTATCCAGGTGGACATTGACAGATAGCACGATGATCGTCGGCAATACAAATAGCATTCTCTCCGCAAGATTCTTCATCACAAACATCAAAACAGGAGTGAGTCAAGCGGTTGCAAAGTTGTGTTGTTGGACAGTCGATGTTATAAACACATGGAACACTTCTGCATCCTTGATAAGGATCATATGGATCACCAGCAAATGGTCCTGGTGGACATTGACACTGTGCCAAATGGTTGTTGGTAATACAAATCGCCTTGGGTCCACATTGAACACTATCACATGCGGGCTTGCATGACAAATTCTCCGATTGGCTGGTCTTAACACAAGCTTCTGACTCGGAACACTCAGCGTTCGTTCTACATTGGTTCTTCTGAACTATTTGACATCCATTGCGATCATTTGGATTTCCGACGAATCCCTGTAAACATTCACAACGGCCCTGATGCTCACTGGCTACACAAACAGAATTGGCAGGACACGTAAACTCAGAGCATATTGTAACACACTTAAGCACTCCAAGCACATCCTGCCTGCAAGCGCCATCTGAGTGACAATCAGCGTCCTTGGTGCAGTCCGGAATTGATGGTTTCTCACAAGATGATGACACAGGATTCCAAGTAAAACTATCTCGACAGTTGCACACAGGATGACCATGATCATCAATTTGACATAGTTCATTTGTTCCACAAATAACCGTCGAACACAGATGAACGCAGGACATTTTGCCAGAAGGTTCTGTATTACAGATGAATCCACTTTCACAATCTTGATCGGTTTTGCATAAATCGTCATCATCTTTAGCTGGTATACTACGCTCTGGCTGACATCCAGATTGAAGGTTACTAGGGTTTCCAAAGTAACCATCCGCGCAGATACAAGTTGATCTATGATCATCAGAAACACAAAGCGCGTTCGGTCCACACTGAATCTTACTACAACCATCCAAGCACTTACGCAGTCCTCGTCCAAGCTGGAAACATATTTCAGATTGCTTGCAGTCAGCATCGTTGTTACATTGTCCTCGAATGGTACACCCATTTTGCTTATCGTATGGATCTCCTTGATAGCCCAGAGGACACAAACACTGACCTTCATTGCAAGCGGCTCTTGGACCGCAAGTTGCCTTAGCGCACAAATTTTTGCATTTTCCCTTGTCACAACTGAATCCATCAGGACATTCTACATTTGGTCCACATTTGCACCCTGAAGTCTCAGAACAGAAGGTAGTATCGACTCGTTGACAGCTGCTAAATGGATCTCCAGCATGACCGGACATACACAAGCAGTCGAAACTTCCAGGAGCATTTAGACAAACAGCGTTTTGTCCACAAGGTTTATTTAAACATTCATCAACATCATGGCATCCAATATAACCGTTACCTGTGAAGCCAGGTGGACATTCACAAACGATTCGAGCTCCATCAGAACGACATTCGGCGTTCGAACCACAGCTATCAGGGCCACATGTGCTCTTCTTTTGTGCTCCGCAGCCTTCGTAAGGATTTCCGCTGGTTCCTGGATTACATGCACAGTAGCTAGCCCCATAACCGTACTCACAATGAGCATTCTCGCCACAATCTGGTTCACATTTGGCATACGACACAGGTGGCATGCACACGAGGTCTGGATTTCCAACAAAATTCGCTTCACAGACACATTTTCCACTTGTCTTATCACAAGTTGCTCCGATTCCACAAACTACTTTTTCACA
This sequence comes from Baccha elongata, assembly GCA_951217065.1. Classification (NCBI taxonomy): domain Eukaryota; kingdom Metazoa; phylum Arthropoda; class Insecta; order Diptera; family Syrphidae; genus Baccha; species Baccha elongata. The sequence goes on from OX578272.1 coordinate 251,635,463, forward strand.
GCGTTCCTTGCATCGTCCATTGATACATACCTGTGGGTCACTACATGGTCTCGTAGCAGAACATTGATCAGTATAACAATTGCCTCCTGGGAATGGATTCCCAAGGTATCCTTGTGGACATTTACAAGTTGGTCCATCCGAAGTTGGGATACATTGAGCTCCCTCTCCACACATTATTCCCTTGCACTGAGAAACACACTCTCCACTGGGACTTTCAAAGTAACCGACTCGACAACGACACCATCCAGCATGTTGCTCCGGTTCACAAAATGCATTGGGGCCACAAAGTAAACTTGTGCAAGGACTAACACAGCTTCCACGATCGCAGGCTAAATTATCTGCACAGTCTTCGTTCACGTTACAGGTGCTTTTCACTGATCCTTCTTCAAGAATGCATCCACTCTTATAAGGATCACCAGTTAGGCCTTTCGGGCAAACACATTGATAGCCTCCTTTTTTGTTTACACAGTAAGCACCATAAGCGCATGGAGTCTTTGCACACTCATCTTCATCCACGCAGCCTTGCAGAGGATCTCCCTTGTACCCCACTTCACACATACATTGAGGGGGATCTGTTGGAGTACACTTGGCATTGATTCCACATGGGAAACGTTCACAAGGGCTTTTACACTTGTTTTCATCTGATGGATCAAGGAAGAATGGAGGTGGACATACACACTCTCCTGGTTGCACGCATTTTTCATTGGTTCCACATTCGCGATCAGCTGAACACTTTCTTTGAGCCGGAGAGCAGAGTCCGTTGTAGGGATCACCTTGGTAGCCTTCAGGACAAATACAGGTATAACTTCCTTCATTATTTATGCATTCAGCTCCGTAAGCACATATATGCTGGCGTTCTGTGCATTCATTGACATCGATACAAGTTCCATCGACAAGAGTTCTGAAGCCCTTAGGACATGCACAGTAGCTTACGCCACCTGCAATACTTATACATTCAGAGCCTTTCGGACATTTTTCTCCATTAGAGCAACCAGCCAAGACACAGCTATTGCCAACAAGTTTGTATGGTGTTTGACATTGGCACTCTGGACTGTTACATTCGTCGCAAACTTGAAAAGGATTTCCATTGAAACCCTGTGGGCAACGACATTCGTAGCTTCCTGGTAAATTTTTGCATATCGCATTGACTCCACAATAGTCTTTTGATAGTGAACACTCGTCGATATCTCTACATTGGGCAGTCTTAGAATCCCTCTCATAGCCTTGTCGACAGATACAGACACCATTTCCAGTGAAGGTATCCATAACACAACTCTCTCCTGGTGAACATGGATTTGAATCAGAGCAGCTTAGAGGAACTTCAGAAATTTTGCATCCATCACGGTATGGATCACCAGTTGATCCACCAGGACACTGACACAAATATCCACCGGCTGTATTGGTACACACGGCTCCGGCCTGGCATGGGTTTCCCTTACATTCATCGATATCGTTACAGCCTCCAGATGTATTTGGAGCACCAGTATATCCCTCGGCACATAGACACTGTGCGTTTCCATTGACCAACATACAATGTGCATGAGAGCCGCAATTCAAAGCCTCACAAGGATGTCTACAATCATTGCCAACGTTTGGCTCTGGACACAGGCACCTTTGTTGATCATCACAAATACCGTTTCCAGGACAATCGCCATTCTTTTTGCATGTTACAATATTCACACATCGGACTGTTGGATCAGGATCTGCGATAGATCCTTCTGGACATTTGCAGGTATATCCACCTTGTACATTCAAACAAATGGCTCCTTCTCCGCAAGTATTTCCTCTGGCACATTCATCAACATCAACGCATTTGGTGTTTGGATCTCCAGAAAATCCTGCGGGACACGAGCAGCTAAATGCACCAGGAGTATTCGTACAGGTTGCATTCGTTCCACATCGTCCAGAAGGTCCAATAGCTGAATCACATTCATCAATATCCACACAACCCGCAGAGATATCTTGAGGATTGAAGGTCCAGCCCTCCTCACATATGCAATAGGCCTCCGAGCCATCGGGCTTGCAGTATGCATGTTCTCCACAACGAACATCCTCGCAAGGTTCTTTACAAGCTACCTTGGGTGGCTGTCCAACATAACCGGCATCGCATTCACATCGATATGAACCGACTGTATTGACACATTGAGCTCGTTGACCACAAGCGTCAGTATGAGTTTGACACTCATCCACATCCACACAACTTGATCCCTTTGCCTCAAATCCATCTATACAGAAGCATTGATTTTCAATGCACTCTGCATTATTGGTGCAATCAAAGTTCGATCGACAAAGAATATTAACATCGACTTGTTCGCACGCAATTTTTGGATCTGGTTTGCCGCCAAATCCTTGAGGACAGCGACAATTGTATCCTGGTGCAGCATTTTCACAAATTGCATGATCTCCGCATGGTTTCTCCAACGTTGCACACTCATCAATGTCCACACATCCACGGAACGGATCACCGGTGTATTCAGCCTTACACGTACAAACGAAGCTTCCAATTGTATCCGTGCAGATGGCGTTCTCTCCACAAGGATTATCCTGGCATTCGTTAATATCTATGGATGGACAGGTAGACAATGGTTGTGTTGCAAAATAAGGGCCAGTCAAATATATTTTATTTTCGATTATATTTAGGGTTTATTTTTTAAAGGATTAGGTTTTTGGTAACAGTGGTAGCAAAAAGCAATTCGACGTTTAGAACAAAAATTGAGTTTAATCATTGAAATGAGCGGTTCGATAATATAACAATTGAATTATTAAGAGAGAGCTTACCGAAAATGTAAAAATGGCTCCCAACACAAGAAGGGATATTCATTTTGCATTCATCGATGTTTTTGAAAACAATTTTTCAAGTTTTAAATGAAAAAAACATACAATTTTATTTATCAGAAAAAATTAACTGAAAAACAGGCATGGAATAAAAGTATTGCAATTCAGTGCGAGTATTAGCTCTATTCATGTTTTGTCTTTAAGATGTAGGTTTTTAGAAATATTTTTTTAAATGGGAGTGAATAATTACAAAATTATATTATATGACATCGAATATTTAAAAAAAGTCAAATACAATCAAAAAAGAAAAAAAGTAGCGCACAACTCTAGGACTTCTATTTCTCATGTTCAGTCTTTTGAGGTTATACAACACAGAAATGCAAGCCAGTAGGAGAAACAGCTTTGTTCATGTTCTGCCCTGAAAATATTTGCTTAAAACTATTTTTAATGTCAGCGATTGCTTTCATATACATATGACATTAAATATTACAAAAAAAAAACGAATGAACCGTAAAGGAAAAAAATGGCCACATTTTTGACCAATTATCGTAATTTTATTTGTTCCACGAAATTTTATATGATATTCAACTCAAAATTATTCTATCACATGATCTTATAATTTTTCTGCGTTGAATTACTTTTAGTCACCTCTGTTGTCCAAAAAATCAGGTGAAAAATTGAGAAATATTTACAAGAGAGGATTAAAGTATGGAAAAATAATAGCGTGAGAAGCATTGTGGAAAGTAAATTTTGCTCAGCGGGATAGTTTAAGGATATAACAGACTTAAATTTTTGTTCAAAGAAGTTCAAAGCAGCAGCTTGCTCTTGTTGAAATCATAATACTAACTTTCACAATACAAATGTCCCTGACCCCTATATCCTGTCGGACACAGGCACTTGAAGGAGCCCGGGAAGTTAATGCATTTTGCATTGAGTCCACAAGCATTTGGACTGTCGCACTCGTCCACATCAATGCAGTCCACATTATCTACGAGTGTGTGGCCTTCTGAGCAGCGACACTTAAAGCCACCCGCTTGATTTATGCATTCAGCACCCAAGCCACAAGGATTGTTAGAGCATTCATCGACTTCTTTTGAGTCGATTTGAAGTTATGTTATATTTTAGCATATATGTATATGTATTATGATGTCCACCATGTTTATTTTTTTTGTTTTTATGTATTTTATGAGTGTGAGAGTGATTGCGATATATTCGTTGTCGTAAAATTTATATTTTTTATATCGATTGTGTGCAGTTGGTTAGGCGCAATGTTATGAAATTAGATAGCAAAATAAATAAATATATAAACCATTAACCAATCAGAAAAAAATATAAACAAAACTTACCTTCACATCCGGTGGCTGGATCACCCTGATATCCATCAGGACAGGAACACTTATAACTACCATCGGTATTTAAACATAGAGCATTGCGACCGCATGGCAAACGGGCACATTCGTCATCGTCAATACAACCCGTTTCGGAACGTCCATCACCGTCATAACCTGGCGGACAGTCGCAGCGATAACCGCCCTCCAAGTTAGTACAGATGGACCGTGGTCCGCATGATTTTGGGTATGTACATTCGTCTACATCGACACATCCGTCGAATGGATTACCCAGGAATCCCTCTGGACATTCACATGTATAATTACCGGGTGTGTTGATGCAGTGGGCGTTCTTACCACAAGCCTTTGGATTTTGACATTCATCGATATCTGGAAGAATATAAGACAAAGTGTGTTAGATTTCTTTTACATCAACAGAAAGAGGGCAACAGAGTAGATAAAAAAAATGAGATAGTCAGTTTAGGTCTTTATGACCTGGCGGTCAATTTTGGTTCTATGAAAAAATGTAATGAAAATATTTCTACCCTTTCACTATAATTTTGATTTTCATTATGTGAAAAGGTCAAACCAAACGTCAAAGTTTTTCATATTAAAAAATTTTTTCACTCCCAAATTTGCAAGTAAATAGATATTGTAGTGAAAGAAATTTTCAATCTGGATTCATTCACTTTTTAACAGAACCAGAGCATTCACAATAGCAAAGGAAATACACAAGAAACAAAAAAATATTCACCACACCGAATTATATTGAATGTACGATTTATTTGATTCAGTTTATAAAAGAACCAGGGGTGCCAGCACATAACTTGAAACATTCGAGTTTACTAGATGCAATAGAGCATAGGTGGTTCTTTGTTTGTTTCATTTGATTCAATAACAATCGGGTAAGGAAAATAAGGGACTACCTATGACCGATTGCATCGACTGAATTCGATTACATGCTAGGCCCCCAGAAATCTAGATACCAAAAATCAATCCCATTGGAAAATGGATTGCTAAGAAAAGAAGTTAAAGTTTGTTGTTAGCTATTATTTGCTTTTCAATATATTTATGTAGGTGCATATCATATTACTGTTTTAATATTTTTACCTTTTTGGCGGTACTGCAAATTGTGGAGCAAGTCCTACTTGCAAAATTTTCAATTAACACGCGTCAGCTAGACGCAGTTTTGCGTATTCTTAATAAAATATCCAAGATCGATTCAAAAAGATGTTAATGACCTTTCCATGGGATTTTATACTCATATTTTTAAACGCAATTAAACTTCGTTTCCACTATTTTACATTGAATATGTACGATCGATTTCACATCAATTAAAAATTGACAAAATCGATTTGTGGAACACAACAATATCACTTTGTAATTCGGAAAACGTGAAATCGAAATCAGTGGGGTGAATTCTAGAACACGCATTTTTATTTTCGGTCGATTAAGATTTCATTTCGAGTGGAAGTGAAATGTGGAACCTACCTGAAAATCTCTGGATTCGACCAGAAGTAGTTGTAAATCCTTATTTAAAAGAAGTAAAACAAAGAGTTGTTGGCATTCAAGAAATGGTACACATGAGCAAAATCAATCTAAAAACGTAACCTCTGCTATAACCTGCTGTAAAAACGCCACCCGAAAATCAAATTACCACTATATAATCCCCTGCAGTGCAGTATTCTAGTCCCAGTGGATGTTTGAAAAGAATGAAAATTGTAGCCTAACTGTGCGGAAAAAGTGCAATGCAGTATTCTAGTCCAAGTGGATGTTTGAAAAGAATGAAAACTGTAGCCTAACTGTGCGGAAAAAGATCTCAAAAAACTGTAAACTGGCAAATTAGGACTAGGTGCTAAAATATTTGGTTGAAACACAAGTTGAACTCGGGCTGTATGTCAAAAGAAAAAGTTTTTTAACCATAAGAAGTAAAAAGTAGAAACAAAATGTCGAATCTACACGCTTGAAGAAGGGTATTAGAAGTTTGGATAGCGATTGAAAAATGATCTGTGGTATACGTAAAAAGATAATAATAGAAATATTCATACTCGATAGTACATACGCAATCCTCGAATTGAGCACGAAAAATGATAAATATGTCCACTGTACAGCTGAAAGCGCAGGCAATTCTGCTGCTATAATTCCAAATTTAAATAAAAAGATTTTGTTCACAAAAAAAAACTAAATCAAACTATCCACCTAACATTTTTGATTTTTATCTTCCCATGATATGCGATCCATCTCGCCGAAAAAACCTTTTTCTCTTTTATATGATTTTTGCCTTTAGGTTCTTCCTGCCCATTTTGACCATCCTTAGAAAAAATACATCAAAAAATAACTCAACGCAACCACCCTTGATAAAAAATTTATATCTTTTTGTCGTTTTATTTATTTTTTTTTTGTTTGAAAGGGTAACATCCTTTAAATTGAAAGAAAGAGTGATTATGTTACGAGTCAAGGTCAGTTTTAAGTGCTTGCGTGATATATTTTAAGGTTTCTTCGTTTGTGGTTATTTTGAAAATTCTTTAGAATCAGATTTTTTGAGAATAATAATTTTTTTTTTGTTTATTTCTCAATCCCATCATACATATGTGTTGCATTAGCCCAAGGCAACATAAAAAAGCAGATGGAAGTAAATTTCAAAGAAATAACGTTGGTGGCCAGAAAAATAATACAAAATTAAAATCTACCTTCTTCTTTTGCAAAAGATGCGGCCGTGGCGGCGGCGTCGGCGGCTGACGAGTGATGTCATTGTGGAATCAGATATCTTAAATTAACATGACATCACTTCATGACTTTTTTTCCCTAGATGAATGGTCAACATTAAGATCGTCTAGATACACTAACAAATTGCAGAAAGAAAGAATGAATAAGCTAATACATTTTTAAAATAAGTTGAGGTCAAAGGATGCCTAGGGAGATGGACACAAATATTGATGTTGTCACTCAAAAAGAACGACAATAAAAGACTTTTTTGACATGTTAAGTGTTCTTTAATAATTAATGACAGACATTGGTTGTGGTATGAAACTTATGACATAAGATAATGGTAATTTATAACGCCCACGGTGAGACACTGAGCAAAGAGTTATGATGATTTTTGAAGCTGTTAAGGGGTTTGATAAATAAAAGCTCAGATGGTCTTGATCTTAACTTAGGAAGGTCCGAAATAAACTATTAAAAAAAAATTTGAATTTTGTTTTTATTATGTTATTAAAAAATAATAAAAACTCGAAGCAGTGCCATCGGCTAAAACGTTTCTGCTCACTATAACGAACACTTGAAAAGATAAATAATAATACTAGTATTTCGAGCCCCACGTTGGGCGCCATCCGCATGTATGCAAAAGTTAGATTCATCTGCCTTTTCGATTCTTGGTTCACACGAATAGCATACCATCTAATCAAGAAGAAAAAAAGAATCATTGTTCGAGCGCAAGTAAACAGAAACCACTTTTCTGTTCAACGGTCTTTACTCTAGATAACAGGATACCTTTTTAGCTTGAAAGGTACTGTTGAAGAATTAACATTAACATAAATCTTTATTTTGCAGGAGAATTCTTTTAAGTTTTGAAGTTTCATAAAGCTGATGTGCCTTTTAGCACACATTTGAATCATTTATATAGTGTTTTCGTTTACTAAAGTTAATTTAAGTGAATGGTGTGCTCAATTATGACAAAGGCAAATATCGAACGTATACTAATCAGTATTAAAGATGAACTGGGAAGCCGAAATCAAAGAATTGATCGTTATTGCTGTAGTGTCACTGTTCCATAGTTATCAAAGAAGGAAACGATCCCTAAGCATTGCATATTTGATAATGTCTGATTACACTCTATTTATCTGAATGCCAAGCAACTTGAATTGAAAAAAAAATATAGTCATTCATACAAGAAAAAGACGTTTTTAGTCGTTAATTTCGATGTGAAATAACTTCAGAAGATGGTGACTATCACTGTCGATATCCCGTCAAGCTTAAACGATTTTATGACTATCAATGGAATTTAGTTTGGGACAAATTTGTTTATTGGCATCTTACTTAATTTAGGAGACTTAGGCCCGTTTGCTCATTCTCTTCATAAATCTACAACATTACTAGGTTAAACTTAATTCTTATGTACGACATAAATTATTTTGCGTTGTTACAAAAAAATTATGTTCTACTTAGCTATGATTTAGTTTCATAATATAATTCTCAGTTGAAATGTCAATTTTGCACGAACAGTCAAATTTGTTTTATTATTTTTAATTGTTTGCTCTATTATTTGAAGTTTCACAAATATTGTTGGTGTTGTTTTTTCTTTTTTTATTAAAATTTACCTTCTGGTTCTGATAAAACCAATTGTTTCTTCTAAATTCCAATTCTAAATTCATCCAAAAAGTGACGTTCTATTATTTTGTGTTTGTGTCTTCGATTATTATTGTGTGTGTTTATTTATTTTTAATGAATAAAATGGGGAGAAAGTTAAAACATATTTTTATATTTGTTTTTGAACATGGACATTAACAAAATATAGTAATTTTTGGCTTTATTGAATGCTTAAATTATGTTAATGTAGTACTGATAAATTTTTTTTGGAATTAATCTATTTTTCAGGGAAAAAATGTACCTAAAAAAATTCTTAAGTAGAACATAAGTCTTTATGACCTACTTTTTCTTGCCCTTAAATTATGTTCAACTTAAGGAGATTTACATTTGACTTTGAAATTCGTGCAAACCATTAAATGGAACTTAAGAAATATTGTTGTACTAAAGGCCTTATGTTTAAATGGGCCTTATTCGACTAATAATTTTAGTGATAAAGCTAGCTGAACTTCAGTATTTTTTGTTATCTTACCTGTACATAGAACTTCACCATCGCCTTCATAGCCATCCTTACACTTGCACAAGAAATGTGCTGGTAAATTACAACAATCGGCATTTTCTACACAACGTGCAGCTATCGATGGATCTTGACATTCATCAATATCTAAAAAGAAAAAGAAAAAAAAAATCATTAAACATTTAATGTTAAAAAATTCCAATATATTCGAGGTGGTCCTTCACCAAGACCAAGAGCATTATTAATTAACATTAAACAGAAAAAACCATAAACCGTTTCCTTTCGGATTGTCTATCTAATATCAATTAATTAACCATCCGAAGAAGGGAATTTAAACAAAGTTTCTCCCCCTGAAGGTGGAGCTTCTATCGAAAAAAAAAACAATAAAATTAACGATCCAACGACACAAGGACAGAAATCTCATTTCAATTAATAGATTCAGATACATGTATCTACGCACAGCCAAGTGCGCGTGCGTGCGAAGAAACTTTGATTGATTTTAAGTTTTTTTTCTTACTAATTGCTGGGTGTATTGTCTGAACTACGCACATGTTACCTCAAAATAAAAAATATTCCAAAGGTCAACGCAACATTAATGATAACGATGAGTAATATGTCACTGATTTGATGGCCAGGATGTCCCAGATTCAGTTGGCGGCAATACAAAGTTCATTTGCATAGTAAATAAACTATGTTATTCGAAATGTCGGTCGGTTTCATCGCATATCTATGAGATAGATTTGTATATGAGGAAAAATCTGTGTCATAAAACTGCACTCTATCGCACAGTTATGCAACATGATCTCCAACCATCGACTGGTGGCGGCGACGCGTGCGATGTCGTTACCACCTTGACTTAGTCTCTATCAATTCATAACATGACAACATCAGCCAGCTACTCATGCTGTATCTCCTAAAAACCGTAGCAAAAGTGCATCTAGATACGTGAACGAAGCCATGACTGACTAATGTACTTTTAATGAGAAGTGTCGCTGTCATCGGTGCAACAACAGCAGCTCTGCACATTCACCTCGACTTTGGGGCAGAAAAATTTATCTTTCTGTACTTAGATACGTTTGGTTTAAATTCAAGTGAGCTGCGTCGATGCGTGACCTCTAGCGGGATGGTCATAGCCAATGCGCTTTAGCGAAGATAAAAAAAAAAACAAATTACAAACTGTGTAAAGTGATTTTTGTAAGTGTTGTACAGAATCTTGATGAGGTATATCTATACCCGTCCAAAGATACAGGTTTTCGTCTTTAGAACTGCTGCGAAGACAGGTTTTTTTCTGCATCTCACATAGATGAGATTAGACAATCACAGAAAGCAACGATTCTGATGATGGTGATTGCAAATGTACATTCATTTGTGGATTTGTAAGTGATTCTGTCAGATCAAAAATGTCAGATGTTTAATTTCAATTAAATATGTGGATGTTGACGGGTTTTTTCTAATGAAATCATGATATGATTGCTATTTCAAACGGATTTGCTGAGCCAACGGATTCTTTAGATTGTTTATTGGTTATAGCAGGTTACATTTGATTATGACTGTCTGGTGAAGTGCAAATGTCATAACTATCTATTATTATTTGATTAAAAACTTAATATGTTAAGTGGATACTATTAGAAGGGAGGTTTAAACTGTTCGATATTTATTCAGAATTGTACAATTTATTTTATATAAAGATGTAATGGATTGAAACTTGACGTATAGACGTAACCAAGGTTCTCCAGTAAAATGTTGAATTATGAGAAATTATTCGCTTCCAAACCCAGTAGCCACTAAGGCCCAGTGCGAGATTATTCCAGGATTAGATTAACCCCGAGTTAACTGTGATGGAAACAAATGTTTAAGTTAGATTTGAGATCCGGAGTTAACTGACCATTAAGTTGTATTAATTTTGAGTTAACTCCGGGTCTCAAATCTAACTTAAACTCCTGTTTCCATCACAGTTAACTCGAGGTTAATCTAACCCTGGAATAATCTCGCACTGAAAAACAGGGAAAAACAGGTAATTTTCAAATGCTATTCGGTGAGTTCGTACTGCATCTGAGTTCCAAAAACGGCAAAAAATATTATCGTGTATATTTTCCATCTACAAGCAAAGGAGTTAGCTGGGAAAAAGTCCCATATTATATTGGTTAATCTTGGAAAAGCGGGTTAACATAGAAGTGTACGAGCAAAATTAAGATACCCCTCAGGAGTCACTGAAGAATTCCCAATCAAATTTGGTGTACACCAAGGAAGCACACTGAGGAATTTGCTCTTTAACAAATTCATTGACTATTTGCGTGAAAACAAGAAGCCTTAACTAAGTAAATAAAGAATTATTTGCCGAATTGGAGTAGTGAAGTTGGATAAGTGAATTTGCTACATAATTGAAACAAATATAGCAAGAGTATACGAACAAACCTTAACTTCAAAACTACCAACATTAACAAGATACATCATATCCTGTCGTAAAGGAATACAAGCGAGGACTTTAAACGATTGTCGAGAAGGAGAGTGAAGCTCTTAGAATTCTATTTATTTTTGAGTTTTTCAAACAGTTAATAGAATCAATTTTGTAAGTATGACGATATTCAAGTATGTATGACAATTTTTTGAATTTAATAAGTCTTTTCGATATCCAATTACGAAAGGCATATAAAAAAGACTTATAGATGTGTATGGTTCAGATTGGATTATACAAAACTAGATTAACCCGTACTATATCTCAAAGAATACACAGGTATTATTAATTCTTCATTAACCATGTCATAAGAGCAATTTACATGCACCTAATTTCACATTATAAACTCCTGCTGTATAAAAAAAAGACCTTTTGATTCCAACGATTAGCTACACTCTTATAACTGATCGAATATAAACACTGATCTGCGGTCCTTCATCTTCTTTTGACCGGCATTCTCTTATCCCCTTTTTTTGTTGTTGTGTGCATCAATTACGCATTCGTAATCCATTAAACCCTATTTACAATCCAATTTGATTGATTCGATGCACACACAGAGCAGGTATATACTACGCCTCTTTCAGCACCATCCTGTTTCAGTCTTAAGACAAACATTCACCTGTGCCCATGGATTACAAAGGAAATTGGTCATTTTTTTTTTCTTCTCAGAAAAGTGAATGCACACGAAATCCCAAGACCAACAACTACATAAATGCTAAGTGACCTATATCATATACGGTGATAATCCGGCATTCATCTAGAAGGCAGAACAAAAGTGAAGAAAACGAACCACTTGACACGCAAAATAGCTGTGGTAACCTTCCGGGCTGAATGCTCGAATCGAGCAGTAACAACGAGTTGAATGGTCATTTAAGAGTCACGCACCATCATCGACGCGCATTTACTATTTTTGTTTTTTCTGAAGATAGGAGATAGACCGGGAATATTCCACATTCAAAGCGTATTATAATCCAACGAAATGATCGACCTTTGAGTTTGATTAGAGTGTGGGAGATCTTGGAGCACATCTTCCTCTTGCAGGCAATAGATTCACATTACCGTTTGTTGATGATGTTTCCAAAGGATTTTATCTAAAACCTTGTACTCAAGTGCGTGCGCCAAGTAACTCTTCTCTTTTGCATGTTTCGTTCATTGTTCTTCCTGTTTTTGTTGTGATGTTTTTCTGTCGATAAACGGTTCTCATCTATCTTCTTGGGGTAGAATATGAAGACAAAGAAGAAGAATTAAAATGAAGAGGTGAACAATAATGTCAGACATTATTATTTTGACAGTTGTTCATCAGTTACATATAAAACGAAGAAGAGGGATTCGTATCTACTAAAAAGATTGTCTTCTTCCATGACAAGCTATTGGGTTGCATGCTAGTTCGTTCATAATGAAGATATATTCCAGAGAATAGCATGTTGAGGCAGCTATGATGACGACGACCAAAACGATGACGATGACTATGAAGTCGAATCATCATTAGGCGAAGAAATCATGTGATCTTGAATTGTTTTGCTTGATTTCTTTTTTTTTTTGTTACCTGAGGCATAAAAATCATGCAATTGGTATGGTATTAACCGTTGCAGAAATTGAGTCCAATGACCAGAAATGATGCCTCCATTGCAATTATGACACTTCATGGTGGTACGTTAAGTTGGTTCTATTCTAGGGGATGCTTATAGTTATTGCTATAACCACGAGATTCGTGCTTCATTTTTTTGTACACGTTCAACGAAGTGGCAATTAAATTATAATTTTTTCTGACGAAGTTACTTCATTATAAATCCGATGAGTTTATAGGATAAGTCTTGCTGTTTGAGTACAAACAAAAAAAAAAGGTTAAGTGGTCTATCATTGCTATAAGCAAGTTATCAAATGGACATATTTGATTGAATGAATTTAAAAAGTGGAAGGAAATGCAAGAAATGGGTATTGAAATGCCCCTAAAGTGGTTAGTTTGTTGGGCTCTCACGAAAAGGTTTTACTTATTTTTATGAAGTGTAACTCATATTAGTCAGCTAGATTTTTTGAAGAATTATTAATGGTTCTAAACTTAACCATAGTTAAACATGCAATGGCCAAGTGTGTTTTCTGATCTATTCTTTTTTCACTACTTAAATCACCAGGCCTTAACTGTCTATCTGGAATCCCTTCCTTGTAATATCCTTGCCTTTAGACAAAAAAGTATTTCCAGAAGTTTTTACTCCAAACACCTTACTGAGTTGTTTGGATTAATTTAGTCGAAGTATTGTACTAAGTATTACTCCTTTAACCACTAAACGATTACTGGTATCAACCTTTTACGTCATGAGAATCGATGCAAAGCCCGAATATCTAGAATAACATTTGGTCCTTCGAGCGGGATTAAACTATGCCCTTTTACAGCAATGAAATTTATGATCAGGTTTGTATGTTCCCCTAATAAATCCTTGGGTCCTTTATGCAAAGTTAAATTATATAATAAGTTCAGTAGGAGTCTTGACTCTTGAATATTATAATTGTTACATCTGATACTGACCTACCTTGAACTTGAACTATCGAGAGCTCTTGAAAATTGCTCTAAGCCAAATATAAAGAATATAAGTAATTAATGCAGAATTTGATTAAGCACTTTTCTTAACAAAAACAAGTCTTAAAGCTTGTTATATCCGCTTTTCAACTTTATACTTAGCAAGTCGAACTTTTCCTTTCTTCCAAGCCACAATATCAAAGGTTAACAAACCAATAATAGTTCATTGTCATTCCATTTCCGTGATCAAATTTCATTCCCATCCATCAAAGGTAACACCCTATACTCTCAATACAACGTGACGTCTTAAAGTAAAATCAAATTCATCCAATTAGTGCGATTACTTTTGAAAGAACTTTATATATAGATATAAATCTATTTATCTATGCTGGAACTTGAACAAGACTTTTAAAACCAATCTTCAATTCTCCACTAGCGATTCTTATTTCACATGCAGAAAAATTTCATGATCTTCAACCTTCTTCTAATCCGATCATCTAAACAAATACAATAGCAACAACAATAGCTACAAAAGAACTTTTTTTTTATAAAAGACAGAGATATATCGGGGAAAGGAAGACCGTTGGGTTTTGTTGAGATTCGTAAAGACATCAACATGCGGCAGGTACAATGACCCGGTAAATAACCAATCTAACGAGTGTTCTTCAGCACTGATGTTTGCCCCCATCATCATCATTAATGAAATTTTTCCAGCTTCATCGAGCAAAGTTAAATAATAAAAATAAAACAAAATATAAAAAAAAATCGATGACTGAAGCAAAATCACTTTCCTTTGAGAGAGTCAGCACAGAACACTCGCTGATGGTTCTTACATGAAATGGAATTCCATGTTCACAAGTTCAAATTGAAATCCTTTTTCAATCATCGCCGTCATCATCATCATCATCATCATCGTCGTGGTCGTCGTTGAACGTGCTTATCGTCATGCACCGCACTCAAAACTCAACAACAGAGGGAAGACCTCGAGTCGACCTTTCGTCGTCGGTATCATCATCTCTCTTCCAAGACATCATGCGGTTGTATGCTTCGCAAGTTCAAGAAGTTGCAAGATGTGGAGTTCTGCTGGGCATTTGAGTCGATGATCACCTCGATAGACATCACGGAAGAAGAAAATATTATTTCTGCTCCAATAGATACAAATATACATGAAAAACTTAAGCCATAGATACAACCATCAGCCAACATGTGGACGAACTACATAGCTGTAAGGGAAAGAGTGCAATGGTTTAGTTTCAGAGTTTTGATTCCTTTTTTTTTTATTCTGCAATGCTGGACGACTGCCTTTGTGTTATGCCATCATTGGCATTGTATTGCCATGGAATTCCCATTCCATTAACCTCGTAAGCTGAAGCTCGGTGTTGTCGTTGTTATATGCAGCACCATCATCAGCCAGCTTAACGCTTCTGAAGCAAAATTTATATGGCATGCATGGTCATAGAACGTATAGAAATTGCGTCTTTCTTCCTTACTCCTGGTAAAACTTTTCCTAACAATAAAGCGGTCGAAGAGGGTCTTCTTCGTCTATTATGATGATCATGCTGATGATGATGATGATGACGATTTGGCTAAAAGAAATCCAACAACAAACAGCACGAAGAAGAACACAGCAAAAATATTGAGGCAGCAGCAAGAGCAGCAGCAGCATTATAAAAGAACCACCACCAGTGAAAACTGCAGAAGCAAGCTCAGCTTGAGAAACAACGTCAGTAATGTGGAAAATGCGCATAGAAAGGGAGATCATTGCCCTTAAGTGAAGCATGGATCTTTTTGCTGCACCACGGCTGGGGCTTCTACTTCTGTTCCTGCCTTACTCTACCAGTGATGTTGTTGATGATGATGATGGTAGCGCTTCAGTGGTGGTAGTCGAAGAAGTAGTTTGGGTATTTATCTATTTCTTTGGCCTTTCAACGCAGACGTTGTTGAAGTTTTTGTTTTGTTTTTGTTTTTAGATAAACTGATTTAATCGATTGTTTGGCTCAGTAGGGAGTCATAGGGGATAGTCCAATATGAATATTACAGACAAATACAGATAGAATCGAATTCTATTCTGAGGGCAGAATTGGAAGAACTCGATTCTATTTGAAAATATTATTTAGTTTGTTGAAAGACCAAACAAAATTCTACAGAATTCCTTCGTTGTAGTTTGAATTCCTTGAAATCTTTTAATAGAGGTTGGTAGAGTTTGAGGACATGATGGTTCATTCTCAAGAAGTCAAATTATTATTTACTTGAACCATTGATGCTGATCGATTATGAAATTAATAAATTCATGGTGGCGTGACCGAGCAAAAGAAGATCTAAAGTAACACAGTTTGTGAAACTGTAGACGGTTAGCCAGACTTAGATAGGCGTTTTGAGTGACGTAATTGGTCCTTCGATCGGTACTAAAATTTGAATTGGTGTTCCTTCACAAAATCTGAATAAGTTCGTGTTTTCCTTTAAAACAGGCTAGAAACAAATATCCATCATTGATAAACCCTCTCCAACTTGCCGTGCTCTGAACGTCAGCGAGAGCATAACCAAGACACAATATCGCTGAATATATTTTGAAACGTTCTAACTTTTGTACACAGCTGGCGTAAATATTTCTGAAACATGAAACTCGTAATTAAGGTCTTATAGATGCGAGTTGGTAATCTTGTAAGTTCCTTTATAACCCGCGTCGAAAAGGTTGATTCAACAGGTAATACAGCCTCTTGCGATAAAACGCAAACTATGGTTTTAATCTTTTCTTGATACAGTTCTATTTTTCCTAGCCATTTTTTTCATGTAGATAAAAACCCACATACAGAACTGCTTGAGAATGTGAGTCACTCTCAACAACTATTTTTCTTTCAAAAAAACAACCAACGAAAAGAATTCTCTCTTCTGATGGTTCCTATAATCACTACAAGATAATTGCGCTATTAAAAAGGAATGCCCTTATAAGTAAAAATCACATTTATTACTTAATAAATTATTACTCGATGACAGCATATTAAGAAAACACTTGTCCAAACTTCTCTGATGATGTTCTTATATGCACATTCTTTCGATACCGTCTTTTATGCCCTTAAAATATTGCTTAGTAATTATTGAAATGCATAGTCTTGTGCTGCTAATTAAATTTCAACCTATTAACGAAATATTATCTGACCGAGCATCAAAAGATACACTTCTCCTCCCAATTAAGATAAGATTCTCCATCTCGTCCAGGAGTGTTTTGTTTTTTTTTCTTTTTAATATCTTCTGCAGCTTATTGCCTCTTCACAATGTCCACGTTGACGTTCCTACAATTTTTCATTTTTAATGAACTTTTGCGAAAATTAAGACGGTCACCCTCTCTTTGTAGCTGGTTGTGTCATAATTTATGAACAGATTGAATGAAAGGTAGAAGATACAAAATGACTTATCAACAGGTAGGCAGGTTCTTTTTGCACAACCAGTAGCTTCTTGTATTGAGGTTTTTGAACAAAAACAAAAAATAAAAAATTCGTGCAAAAGCTATAAATAAAAAAAAAAAATTAAATGACCACCAGAAAACACTGTCATCATCGTCGTCGTCATCAACTTTATATACCGTTGCTATCATATTTAAAGCAAAAAAAAAAAATCTTCATTGAAGTTTAATGCGCAGCATATTAATTCTGAACATGATACTGTTATGCAATACAAGAAAAAAGGTTGACACTTTTTTTTTTTCTTATAAAATATAATTTTTTTGCAAACAAAATGTTATAGGTACTCATACCAGTTAAGGCTTTTAACATAAATTTCATTTATCTAACCCTCTTCTAACCGAAAAATGCATATAAAAATTAATATCCTTAATCGCCTTTAGTCCTAATCTGATTCGACATTCCAATCAACCGATAACACTTAGTGCTTCGTACAAAAATAAATTTAACAGAATTTGCATATGTATGTGGATTTGTTTAATGTTAAGTTCTTCGCATTCTAAAAATAAGTTTTGCAACGATCGCGATGTTCTTTATCAATATGTACAATGTACATATAAAAATATCTTCTTCTCTAGAAAGATTGCCTCAGATCAATTGAGAAGATTTTAAAGCGCGCACTGTAGAAGACCATTGGTAAGACAATTGAACGCATGTGCGGTGACCTTTATCGTTCCGTAAAAGGTTTAGTTTTTAAAGTCTGCTCTTTCTTTATATAGAGAGAAGAAGCTAGATAGTATAATTAAATCCCAAAGCGTTATCTTGTTTGCAATTAACAAATATCAACATGGGTACTAAAAAAAAAAAAAACAAAGATACAAAAAAAAGTTCTTCCAGCTAGAAGCAAAAATAGCTTGTTAAATTTTTATGCAAAATTTATGCAAAGACATGCAGTTCGTGAAGGTGGAGGTTATCTCAATCAATGGAGATTCCTTTTGGGAGTAACATGATTTAGAGAAAAAAAAAACCTTAAATTATATTCATGCATATATTGCTATAAAAAGGAATGTTCTATGCGAAGGATGATTATGTGCTAGCGTTTGTCCAACTTGTATAGAGAAATAGCGATTGGAATTAATTTGTTCTCCGTTTTAGGGAAATCAATTATTGGTGGCATGGCATTGGATGGGTAAATTGTTTTTAAATTATGTTTGTATTTGCTTATTGAAGATATGGTCATGCTTAAATAAATTGCTATTAAAAATGGTGTTAATTCCTTTTTGTATTGCTTTTCTTAGTAGTGATTTGTGTCCCGTGGCGCAGTTTAGTGTTGGACTCTCACGCCAGAGAACCGAGGTTCAAAACCTGATATTCCACTACAAAAAAAAATTACAACTCCTGCAAGAGCCGTTCATCTTAGCCGGTCTGAGTCGGCAGTAAATTGTAGGTCTCTTTAGAAATACCAACGAACATGAAAGGGTGGGCTGAGAGTGCAAGCCACTAGGCCTTGGGTTTTTTTCATAAGATATTTAAGAAATACAATAATAAGGTTCCCTTCTTTAACTTTATTTGATTACCTTTCGAAAAATGCGAAAAATATTCAAGGATAGGGAAAATGGATAACAAAAATTTGAGGTGGATTTAGGTAAAGAGAGTACTATCTGACTATGTACTTATAATTCATCGGTCTAATCTCACCAACAGCCTAAAGTTTTTATATTGTGTAGCTTAATTCGAATTAAGCTAAGGATATTTGTTTTGTATTATACTTTATGCAATATTGTTTCACCACCCGTTATACTAAAAAAACGTTACGCAAGATTGCTTCAACAGATTTTTTCTTTCATTAACCAGACAAACTTAAAAATCCGTCAGAATCCTCATAATTTCTTACTGTTATTTCGTTATTAGAACTATCCTAACGATTACATTATTAATCGTCTCATATAAATTCTTTCACAAATTGATCTTGCAAACTATTCCAAATCATTCTTTTCTGACACCTTCTCTCTTTCAACTTTCACCAGAAACCTGTTCAACAAATTTGCCATTCACCATAGCCAATTCAAAATTCACCTCTCTCTTCATTAATGACCTAAAAACAGCATTTAAATAACTACAGGTTGATTAAAATCCAAAATCTCATCTTATCCATCATCGTTTTTTTATCGTTGTCTTTTACAGTTAAAATCATACAAAAAAACCCAATCTGTCCTCTTTATAAGCACCCTCAGCGCCTTTGCAAAATAAAATGAAAAAAAAAACATTTCAAATCTATGTGTCTGCATTTTTTATTTGTTTGCTCTTTGACACCTGAGCATGTAAAGCCTCTACATTTAAGCCCACATCCTACCACGACTTGCAGACAGCAATGGACTTTTATCTATGTTTGATTTATATATTTAAACCAAGAAGAGCTCAAGCAAGAGTGAAGAATCGCACAAATTTTAAGTTCTTTGAATGTACCGTATCATATTGCTTTTGCAAAAATAAAAGATTCATCCATCCACATGGTAGAGCAATGAGAAATGTCTGGTTGCGGCAGGATTTTAAGATACACAGAGAGATGTTCATGGTGGGATGATGTTTATTATGACGCTGATGGTGGTAAGTAGGGCAGATTGTTGACTGACGTACACGAGATTCATGAATTAAGATGATTTGATGATGTCTTTTGTTCAAACTCTTTTCAACGAGAAAAAAATAACTTGATGTTGGAATAAAATTTTGACAGTTATTATTCATAAATGTGGTAATCATTTTTGTTTGTGAAATGTCACTTTGAGATTTTTGAGTGGTGAGTTTCATTAAGAGTTGACACATTGTGAGCGGTCAGTATTTAAGTTACTCTTTTAATGCTAGAAAACGCTAATTACTATCATCATGGCAAAAGTTAAATAAATTCCATGTGCCCAGAAGGGATGTTTTTTTTTATAGACATGACAAATAAAAGCTATCGATCATTAAGTTCCAATGATCTCATAATAATTGCCTTAAGCTTTGTTTCTTTCAAAGTTGACATCTATAATGGGACCATAGTCTCGGTTATTAGTTCTATTTGTCTTATGACATCAGACTATGACGTGACTTTCTTTTGACAGGGTTAATCAACTTTAGCCCAATTGACATATAAGTGTGTGGAGAGCTTAAAATCTACTACTTTCAGTTATTATATAAATAAAAACTGAATGTGTCATTCTATTGTAAAATAAAGCAGTTAGTTGACATCTTAACACACTATATTTAAAAAACAATTATTGCAAAAATACATCTATCCTTCACATTTGAGATGTCATTTCTGACCAGTCATTAACCTTTTCTTAATCAAGTTGTTAATTTTCTCAAATTTTAACATCAAATTGAGACTTACCTCACCTTTGTCCAAATGTGTTCACCTCAAAATAAAATAAAAGATGAGGACATCATAATTTAAAGGTCATCAATAAAACGACTGATATAAATGACAAAATATTGTTTGTGTGGTAGCAAAATATACTGTCAAACGTTGGGTAATCAATAATGACTGTCAATTATGCATGCAAGTATTATGAGTTTTGACGTACATAATTTGAATTCGCTCCATCACTGGATAAGTAAATTGATGCTATTATATTAAGATAGTGAGCTAATATGAATGTAATGAGATATTATTGGAAAAATTATCTAAGGGAATCGTCGACAGCCAGCTAGAATTACAATGTCGAATATTAATTTTTGTTGCAGCATCTATTTTATATCATTAAGTTAAATTTAAAATTACAATAAATTTCAAAGGTTTAGTCATTCTTCTTGGAAAAACCTAAGTTGTGTTTTGCCAAATTCTACACAACCTAATGTCATTTCAGTATAAATAACGTTTGACGTTTGTCAAAAGAATTTGAGAGAACGGACATGAAATCTCCAGGGCCTTGCGAGTATTTTTATGACAAATAGAAAGAAAAAGTTGCAAAAGCACGTTATCTGTGATTTTTTCTCTAATTAGTAATGTCTAGAATAATTTTTTTATTGAAAATCCTTAATTGTTACCTCATACCTTCTGTCAGAATCAATTTGTACAAAACCCTTGTAAACAACAAAACAACTGACCTTCCGCTATTTTCTAACGTCCAGTTCAGTTGTGTGATTCTAGCGATCTCAATCACTGCCAGACTTAAAAGCATAACTTCCTCTCATTGTTATTCCACCAGACCATTCACAAAGAATTCTTTCATACTTAAATTTTTCCTTACCTCTGAGGTACTCTCATAAAACTGACCGAGACGCTTAAGTATCTTTTGTTTTGGCTTCCTCATATCGTTTGTGTTATTTTTTCTTCTTGTATGCATTTTATTGTTACTGCTTCTAGGATAAACCATACGAGAAAAAAAAACATCAACACAGCATTAGATACAAAATATCGTTCTATAGTAGTGATAAAGACTAAATGATGGTCATACACCTGTTGCTCCAATGTACCTTGTTGTTCAAAGTATAAACATATATCCTCTTCTTCTTAGGTAATCGGATCTTTCAAGAACCAGCACATATTAGATGCGACTATGTCTTCCGATACAACTCAGTGAATCTGTGGTTTTGAGATGAAGGAAGCATCATCGAGGAAAATGATTCACAACAAACACTATGTACAAGCGATTGTGTCTCTTCTTGATCTCGTTTAACATGGTATCTTTATTAAACTACATTAGCCAATCATAAAGTTATGGAGTAATATTAGTTTTTTTTATTTTTCGCAAAAAAAAAGTTGAAACTAAGCATGTCTACTTAAGTTGGGAATAGATAGTTTGTTGCAGAAAAAAAACTGCCATTTAACGAAATATTACTATTGCTCTTGTAATCTAGTTCTTGGTTTGTGGTTCGAAACAAAAAAGGGATACAATAAATAAAAAAAAAACTTACCTTCACAGTGAAGACCATCGCCTCGATAGCCAGGAAAACAGGTACATGTGAAACTGCCGAGCGTGTTCGTACAATGCGAAAATACGTCACACGGTCGGTACTTGCATTCGTTCTCATCTGAAAATGGACAAAAATATTTAGTTTTGTGACGGAACACATTTATCCTGAACAAACCCTAAGATATCTAATCATCAGTTGCATGAAAATGCAATAAAAATCTTTATTAATTGTCAGAGATTTATCGACATGTTAAATTATATATCTGTCCCGATGAATGTTAACCAATAGCAATGCTTTTAAAGATTTATACTCTCCCTGGGTCTTTTTTTGGATTCTTATTTTCAATAAAAAAAAACACTTTTTTAATGTTCTCAACACTAAGTTAGACAAAGGACGTTCTTTCGTGCAGTAGTAGTGGTATTAGTAGCGCTTGCCGTGCACGGCTATGGAAATGGTTCTTACGGTTCAACGACAAGCATGCTGCCGCCGTTACTACTGTAGCAATGTACGTCCGCTGTAAAACTTAGCTCGCAAAAATGGCGCCCAACGTGGGGTCCAAACTACACGAAACTGAGATTTAGAGTCTCGTGATCTACCAAAAAATGTTCTTCATGCCATATCCTAGTAATGTAATTATTATTCCTAAAAATGAAAATGTTGCATTTACACGATGACTTTCTTCCTGTAAAAGCTGTTGTATATTTATTAAAGAAATTTGTTTTGTAACCATTGAATTTTAACAATAAGTGTCTCTCCTACAATAACATTACTTTCGATGTTTGCGACATTCTAGAAACGTCAACAGCTCATTCTATCTTCACTACGAAAACATCCAATTTAATGTGTGAATTTCAATTGCAATCATACAAAATCAAACTTTCCCTAGCGCCATCAACTAACAACTATTAAAATCTTGTGTCATTAAAAAATATTTCTCACTGATAAAGTTCATTGTTGCGCACATAACTATACTCAATTTAAGTTTACTTTGCTAGTACTCACCTTGAACGTTGCAATTACAACCTCCGTATCCGTCATTGCAATGGCAGACGCCATTCAAACACACACCATTCGTGCACTGTGTGCCATCTTTATCACAGTCATCTGGAAAGGAAATAAGTGATTTTTAATATCTAAATTAGAATTTGTAGAAATTTTCTAAAAAAAAAAAACAGTTTTGTTATTCATTAAAATTGTTCTGTCGTGTGTCATGTTAATTTAAATCTAATTTTATTAAATAATCAGTCTGGGGAATTTTGTTGTGTCACGTTCTCGTAGAATAAAATTAAAAAATATTTTACAAAGAAATGACAGTTGAAAATCTACATACATATTTATCTACATAAATATTTTGCAACTGTCACGTCTTTAGAAATTAATTTCACCACTGTATGTAAAACTAATGTCAAAGTGTTATCATATAAAATTTCTTAAAAAAATCCAGGTGAATAATTAATGATTAGATGTCATTACTTACTTGTGCATTTAAGCTCTTTACTCAGCTCATCGGAACCAAGAAAACAATCTTGCTTTCCGTCGCATAATTTCGATAATTCGTATAATTGTAAATAATCTGTTGACTCATTAACTTGGCAGCCAAAGTAGCCATCTTCTAGATTTAGAAAAAATACTTCACCTCTAAATCGACTATTTTTTGTTTTATAAGATAATTGTTGTGAATGTGCCTAAAAATAGAAAATATTTAATAATTATAAATTGTTGTTGATCAAAAATAATTAAAATATAAATTTAACAAATGACGTACAAATTGATAAATTAATTGTAAGAAGTCGCTGTATTGATTTGATTTGTTATTTATTAGCTTAACGCAATCTTATTTTTATTCGCATATTACAGCTGACATTGGTATTATTCTGTTTTCACTCTACTCATAGATATACATATACAGTGACTAACAATCATGAGAATGTGAAACCAAGTTCAGGAATTTCTACAACACTACTGTCATTATTTTAAACTCACCACACCACTTATCGAGAGGGAGTTGTGGTTATACTCTTCCATGTCACGCTCAACTGACATTAAAATCAATCTTCCTTCCACGATCTAAGGCTATTTGTAACAATTTCGCGAAAATGCCTTAAAGGTCGATGTCGATCCAATTAGAGATATCCTTTTTGAAGAAACTTACCTCCTTTGGACTCTTGATTGGCAAAATGTCAATATACTGAACACAATTCACAATTGCATCATTACTGACGTTTGTAGTTTGATCTTGCGGAGCTTATGGGAAACTTGGTCTATTTTTAATCATATAAGTCACATGTCGATCTGAAGATTGGAGAAATGCACGCGATTTTCAGAAAGGGGATGTGTAATGTGATGTGATGTGCATGATGCATGTCAGTGTTTATTCAAAAGCAATATGCACACGACATTGAGAACTTTATTGTGTTTGTGATATCAAATGTTTTGTTTTTTTTATAATTGTGTGATGATCATGTTTGACGTAAACGAGATGGATGCGGAGTATGTTAACGGTGTTGGGAACTTTTCTGAACTTTGATGCTGCTATGGGAGAACCTTTATACATTTTTTACTTTGATTTGAAATTAGCTATTGTGTTTGGGTGCGACTTTGTAAAGGTCAAATTATGACGAGAGTGATTATGGGATGTAGGTAATTGCTAGCGTTGTTATATTAATTGAAACTGGTCATGAACTTAATTTTAAGGGCAGATAATGTATTTATATTGGTTATTCTGTTGTGCATTAAGGTTGGGGTTATGGTGGCGCGCGTTGGGATAGTCACACATTTGTCAGAAAAGTGGTTTGCTAGATGCGTGTCATATAACACAAAGGTAAAATTTGTGGAGATCATCATCAGAAAATAAAAGAGGGAGAAAAACTAAAGAAAATATTACAGTAACTTTCAATTGCCACCTTTCAACTGTAGAAATGTTCAGAAGTGGGAAATAGATCCAATTCAATTATTATCGCATTAGAAAATTTTCACTTGCTACTGTATCTCAAAAGATATATTAAAATGCCATCAACAAATGACAATGACAACTGATGTGTTGATACTATATGAAGTCACCGACTTTAGAAACACAAATTTAAATAATAATCTCACCGCAATATTCTGATTTATGAGAACTAAATCCGTTGGTCAAATACAAAGCATTAACCTTTCTCTCATTTAATATCCCAAGAAATTGTCCCACAGTAATATACACAAAATTAGCATACTGTCTACCGCAGTAAACACGAACTCGATCCCCCTCAAGACGACCATATCAAATGTTTTATAATCTTTTAACTAAAATCACATCATCACCGTTTTGGGGTCATTAAAAGTGCCGCATCCCATCGTCTCTATACATAGTTTTCCTATCCTAGAGTTGTAGTAGTGGCTTCTTCATCTTATAGCTTCTTTTTAATCCATTGACTATATAGAATCACCGCCGCTCCATCTTTTCTATGGTATATCATTTAACGCAGAGAATTACCATGCAAATTTACATAAAATCTAACGGCATACTGCGTTGGACCATAAATTATTCATTAAATAGATGAAGAAGAAGACCTGGCAATTTTAGCTTTGCCACGCAATAGTAGCACTAACACTTTAGTAATTTGTATCCAAAGAAGGTACAAGAAGAAGACGTATTTGCTTAAGTATACACATTTGATGAGTGTATACTTCCCGTTTAGCTGGTAAAGTTGCAAAAATATTTGAATTTCTTTACACTTTTTTTTGGAAGTGATTTGTATTTGTTAAAAAACATTTTGTGTGAAGACGGATTGGTGACAAATTATCTGTCCAGAATGTAAATGTGACTTATGTTTCGGGCCATTGACATCAGGGACTTAAATTTCACACAAAACGTTTGAGGGTTTGGCAGTCATTATTCTATCATAATTGATTAAATAACAACATGAAATCATGTTTATAGTTTTTGAGAGTAATGAACCACTAAGGGCAAGTTGTTTTTAAACAAACATTTGTATGCTTTATTTGAGATACTAATAATAAATCCATAAGGCCATCTCCATTTTTGATTTGCTGAATGAATTTTAAAATAAATGTATTATGTGTCTTCGTTGATAATGGATATTTTTTATAAATTCAACTCCGAATATCAGCTCTTTTGTTTTATTTCTCTAGTTATTTGTAATTCTGTCATTATATTGGAGGTTGTGTTATATAGATCACTGCCTTTGTTTTTATGCAAAGTCAAGTTTGAAACTCAGCTTGTTTGTTTAGTTTTTGTTTATCAGGCCATGACTATCTTGTACTGGTACAATCTGAATGTGAGTAGATTGGGCTTCTCAGTCATTTATAAAAAAATCTTTTAAACTAAGCTCTTCTTCCTTTTATAATCAATTTTGGCATACAATTCATTTATCAATAAGTACGTCATTTGTATTCATATACTCGTAACATATACACCAAATTACTCCTAATTACTTACCGTACTCGAAAGTAGCACTATCCACGTGACTAGTGGCAAAAATATTTTCATTTTTGCTGAAAAGAAAAGAAAAGAAAAGAAGAAAAAAATGTTTTATTAGTTAACAGTTCATGTTAAGCTTAGTTGTTATTAAAAAAAAGTAAAAACATTCTTGCATGTTCAGTAGAATTGACAAGTCTTATTCACTTCCTTCAACTCATACAGGAAGGTAAATACACTTAACTTGACAATACAGAAGAAAACTAATAATAACAACAAAAAAAATATGAAGAACTTAACGCTACAAAACAATTTGTTTGCCTTCTTGAGCATATCGCGAAATAAAACAGAAAAAAAAAATATAATAATAATTAAAACCCATCACACACATCTTTATACTGTATATCATTGTTCAAAAGACATTCCTTAAAAGAAAGAAGTAAAAAAAAACAAATCCTAGTCCATACTTCAGTTTGTTCAAAGGTAAATGACATTTATGAAAGAAGTTCAAAAGAAAATCCACAGGAAAACACTGCATATGCGATTGCCTTCTTTGTCAGTGCTTTACGAACAGCAGTAATCTCAGTGTGGACAATCCCTTTTCTCACGCAGGTAGTGGCTCTGTGCATGAACACATACCACTCTGCAGGTGTGAATGAATTGAAAACAGCAAAAAGTAAACAATATTCATGTGACCGATAAGTGAAAAGTCCAACATTAATCAGAGTCTCGTCAGGGAATGGGTGAAACATTGTTGTTTTGTGTCTCAGATGGTGGATGGTATAGTTTTAGAGGTAGATGACATGTGTAAGGGTCAATATGGTTTGATTATTTGTACAAAATCACTTATTCATAGAAGTTTAATTTTTAACGAATCCATTCGAGACTTTATCGAATGGTGAAAATAAATGTAATGCTCTTATTTTAACTCTTGTTTCAATCACTTTTGTAAGACATTGTCGACATTTCTAACTCAAAAAGTGTAAGTCATAACTCAATCGGGCTCGAACCTCAGCTCTTTTGTTTCAATTTTCTTTTGAAAATTTGTTCACGTCGAAGAAACATATTTTAAAAAGCAGAACGTGATTGGATATTTGAAGAGCACACACTCCTTTGATTCTACCACGAAATAGATGGACACTCTGAAATCTTTAAAAATAATGCCAGTAAATACAAAACCATTTTGCTGCCTAATTTGACTCGGTCACCAAATGTTTTAAAACGGTCGATTATAAAAAAAAATGTTAAAAATAAAAAAAAATAAATCGAGTTCGAAACTCAGCTCTTTTGTTTTTATTATTTTTTGTTTTCTTTTTGCATTAAACATAAAATAAGCTCTTTGGTAAAGAAATAGAGAAATTTTAAAGTTCTTTGAACTCAAATTGCATAAAACAAGTGAAAAAATAAAACGTTGTTCATGCAGATGGCTCAGTAATCGAACAAGTTATCTCCAAACTGTCATTATTTTACAACGGCTAAAAGAAGTATAAACACAAATATACTATCTCATAGCCATTTGTTTCGAAAGACTATCGAAGCCGGTTAATTAATTACTTTGTCGTAATCGTTCTATCAATTAACCGATTGTCAATAACATGAGTTAAGCTTTTTTTTCTTGTTTCTTCTTTACGAAATCTTCTGTGGCCATTAAATCTTATGTGTAAAAGTTGTTATTTTTATTTGTATATGTAGTTAAATTAATTTCAAGCATTTTCAAATCACAAAGCTATAAAATTCTTCTATCCAATAAAACTCTAACATTAACAAGCAAAGCTAAATTGAACAAAAAATTAAGACTATCCAATTCCAATCTGTCGCTTTGGTTGAGCTCTCTGCCGGTTTGACAGCAATGTTATACTTCCTGCATGAGATAGTTTAAATTTTGTATTTATTTTTCATAACGTACTCTGCTTGTGCGTTTTCAAGTGGAATAGATTTGTTGAGTAACCATTATGGACAAGAGTTAAACTATATAACGTGTTATACATTGTACATTAGATACGAACAAGAGGCGAATTAATGAAAACAGTAATGAAAAAGTGGTCCAGATGTTTGAAATATTAAATTTAACTGACTATAAGAACAATCATTGACAAAGTTGTGTGATAAAAGCTTAGCTTATTTTGTTTGTTGCACACATTTATTCAATGGCTGTGTTTTTTTCAGCTAAATATTCTTATCTTTTTATCTTATAAATTTCATAGTTTGAATTTCAATTAACAATCAACAACTCATTGTACAAATACAATATTTAATACCAAGGCACACGTCCAACAACTTCTACTTTAATATTAAACGCAGTACCTAGCTTCAATTCACGTAACAAATCTGGATTGCTTTTTCCATATCCATCTATGGCTACATCCATAATAAATCCAGAAATACTTAAAAAAAACTATTATATATGAATATATCTAGTAAGTGGCTTTACAACAAGATGATATGCACCACATTTAGAGCCACAACTTCAATAACCATCATCAATCTTATACTCTCCCTCTCTCTATTGGCACCTTATCTATCTTACACACCATTTAACTTTGCAGTATTCAATTGGAAGTATCTATAGTTGGGTATTTGTATAAGATACATCAAACCAAGTATGGGAATGTTATGGAAACAAATGTAGTGCATTTCCGAGGGTCAGGGAAAATAGTAGATACATGATGATGATTATATAGGTTGCCCACTACCAATTGCAGACTTATGGTTGGAGGAATTTTTTGCGTGGGGATGTTGTTTTGGCTCATTTTAGATATATTGGGAGGAAAACATGGATTCAAATGGAGGAACGAGGTACTTCTTTTTGAGATTGTTTGTTTTGTATTTTGTGTGTTAAGTTGGGCTAGTTGTTTTGCATATTCTTATGGCTATTTGTGTTGGTTCTAAAATAATGAGTCAACAGCACATGATTTACATTATGAAACTAATTATCATAGAAAAACAACGAAAATAGTTTGATTAGATCAGTAGTATTAAGAAAAAGGAGTGGTGAATGGAAACCCAGTTTTTAAAAGAATTATACATGCGTACTCTTTTAAAATTGAAAAATAAATCACAGAATTCCATGAACCGATGGAAGGCACTCAGCATTATAGATTTCCGAACTTTCACAAAAGCAAACATACAATCTGACCACTGCTCTGCTGTGGCAAAGATACCTTTGCGGATTGCTTGGATCCTGCAAAAGGCATATCCGCAATCGATTTGCTTGATTTCAACCCGGTAACAAAATGAACCATCTAGTTCGATGACGAGTGCTGACGTGCTCATGTAGTGAGCCACGATGCCTTTAAAGCGAAGGTGTGAAGGGAAATTAGAAGTACTACTTTACTCTCTACAAGTATTCGAAGAAGAGAAGAGAAGAGAAGAACACTATAAAGAGAAAGAAGCAAGTCCGCCAGGCTAATAGAAGTCCATGGGGGAGAATATGTAAAAACCATTTTGAAGTCAACAAAGGATTCAGTAGAAGAGGTGCTTTGGCATGCCCCCTCTTTAACATTGTTTTGAAATACATTCTAAAATTATTTACACGGCTTTTAAAAATCGATGCAACACCTGGCAAAATTTGAATGAAATCGAGTAAAATAGCTTTCATGAAAAGAACCAAACTGTTCTTCTGTGTGACTATTATTAACCTAGTAGTTTTATAATAAGGACGTGCTTAATTGCTACACCGAAAAATCTTTTGATTGCTTTTTAGTACAAAAAAAGTTCAACGACGAGATTAACGGGTTGTACAGTGACATTAGTCTAGCCATGAATATTTGAATCATGTAGAGTAAAAGGTCAACAGTTCTCTAACCCGTTGAATTATCGAATACACCTTTAGGGAGTGCGGGAAATCAGGGGACAGGAAGCCCATTCATACAGTGGTGCGCTCAAGCCAAAAATATCTGAAAAAAATATGGGAGGCTGAAAGCGGTATACCTCAATTATGACTGGCTGAATGGGCATAGATGAAACCTCATCCCCATCTTTAAGGCCTTGATTTGAGACAAATGAAAACTGAAATTCGTTTTCCATGGTTATATGTGGCCTTGCAGTATAAGAAAAGGACGCAGTGTGGCAAAAACGCATAAGGCTTAATTTCATAATCTCAGCTTTATAAGCGTATTGGCTCTTAAGAAAAACAGCGATTGTAATGTAAATTTCCGCGCCTCATTCCCATCTTTCATTTTCATTAAAAAAAACTCGCACCAACGATTAAAGTATGCATAATCTTTTAAAAGTAATTATTTTCTTTTCATTGGAATGCTTTACTAAGCACTGTAGCTTCAGGATCTCATTAGTATTTTTCAGCGAAAATAAAACGTTTTATGTGTAACACTTGCAAACAAACTAATTTTCTAGTCTATAGTCATTGATACAGAAGCATGGGCCGATAAACTAAACAAATAAATGAATTGTGTGGCACGATAGTTTCATGTCGACTTGTACTCTCAACCAATCTTTTTATATGCGTTTTTAATTCTACAGAAATAAAGAGGAACTGCATATACAATTTAGTCCGAAAATTCAAAAAGCTAGAGGAGCAACTTCGTTGCAAGGTAAGATGCAGTGTATCTAAAAAAAACATTGTTGGATTTGAACCCATGCCTCTGTGTGTGAGAATCTGAAGCTTCTGACCACTTCGCCATGGGGTATCCATAAACAAATTAAATTAATTTCAAATGATGCGGTACTGTTTTGAACTAACAAAGTCTCACAGTCACAGTTAAATAAAAATAAAAGCCTTTAAACACCCTTAAATAGATTTCCAGGATAAAAAACCGCTATAAAAGCAATTAACAAAATAATAAAAATAGTCCATTAACTTGCACAATCAACCATTTATCTTTTCATTCTTCTTCCTTCAACTAAGACCAGGAGCTTCATTTAAATTTATTAACAACACGTCTTAAGTAGTCAATTTTATTATGCATTCGTGTGGTAACAGTGATTATTTGTAAAAAGGAGTTTTTCTCTATTGTTTGGGTTGAACAAATAGAAAAACAATTAAGGTATTCTGACATCTCAGACTGCAACACTTAAGCATTTAAACCTGATTTCAAGTTTTGTGGCTGACAAGGCGTATATTTCAATAATAGATGTTCCTTTTTCCTTACGAGAGGTTTCTGTGAGCAAAATCAATACACTATGACTTCATAGAGTTCAGGTGGAACGGAAATCGATTAATTCAGGGGATAACATTGTGAACTTTGTTTCGTATCTATTTTGACCAAATTTGGTTGCATAATTAATGAGTCACACCAAAAACCTCGCCATAAAATCTTCATCTGAAATTCTTGTACACTCCTTTAAGTTTCACTTAATGATTATTTTTTTCGACATATAATGTTGAAAGACGTTGCTGAAGCAAAAAGTAACATCAAACAAACATGGTGGCTAATCCTTACAAAATTTAGAGCTAATTAAGTGGTCATCAGATGTTAGATGGTTCCTTAAACCTATGTTATAGCTGTATAAGTTCTATAAAACAAAGGATAATAGATTTGTTGATAAGTTCCAAGTGATAAGCAAAATGTTATTTCCTCTTCTTTTTTCTCTCTTCATGTGCGTAAAACAATCTTGCGCTCTTGACTCTCAATCTTCACTAAAAAAAACGCACCTTAAAGTCGCCCAACCATACCGCCTCACCTACCAGCTTATAACCATCACACCATCGAATAGTATGGTAGCTTTGGCTAAGGGCGAAAAAACACTGTTCTCAAGTTATGACCATCACAGCTTTGTTTTGTTGTTTACTTTTGCTTTATGTTCAAAAAAAGATTTTTATCACTTTGTTGTGTTTTGTTTGTTTGTGTACTGCATCAACAACATGATCTTGAGCAAAAGATGGTACAAAGTTTTTTTTTTTTTTTGTTACACAAATTCATAATGGAACGCCCATATGTTTACAAAGAAAGTTTTAACAGCTTGCTTTGGGCGAAATTCATTTGAATATCTCAGTAGTTAACCTCGGGTTTTTTTTCTGTTCCTCGCGTTTGTTGGAGAATCAGTGGGGCAAAAAGCAGACATAAAAAAAAAATATTTCCTATTTAAAGCTTGTAGAGTATGTTTGCATATCACCACAGGTGCGTGTATTCTTCTTCTGCTGTTTATGGTAACCGTGATCTATCTAATGTTGCCCTCTTGGTGAAATGGAATATATGGGCGTAGAAACGGACATTTGTATTGCTGTTTAGATCAGTTTTGATTTTGTTTTTGTATTAATTTGCAACAAAGATATGTTAATTATTTAGGTTTTTTAGATGAAAAAAAACCATGTTCATTAAAACTTAAGGTATTTGATTCAAAAGACTGAACACATATTACATCATTTACCACCATCCTGTCAAATATGATCTTTTTTGAAACACTCATCTTGTAAGCCATCAATCACTCTTCACACGTTCGTAAGTAACTGGCGAGATTCACTTATAGTTTGTTGGACATAGAGTCATAAGAGACTTATCCGGAAATTCAACAGCTGTGAGTCTTTTCTCAGTCAGCGAGTCTTAATGTTTGTCATATTTTGCAGTTGCTTTAGCGGCTCAAAATCGTACTCTAATGTGTTGTTAGTTCTCTTGGAAGAGAAATGGGTTCCCTGATTTCAGAAAATATGAAATCAAAGAGTTACACTCTAAATTATTGTAACCAATATTTCTTCAGAAATAAGATCTTACTTCTCATTAAATTGCTTGACTTCAGCGAAACGAAACGTCATTGACCAACTGAATGTTAAGTTTGCCATATTTATTTGTACCAGAAAGTTCTCAGATCTAGCTGCTCTTTGTTAGTTGGTAATGAGACGTTGAACGTTTTTTGCGTTTTTAACGGTATTTTGAAGGTTTATTTTTCAAAGAGGTGATCTAAGGGTCTCGGTATATTGCGGCTTATTACGTGAGATAACTATGCTTTCTAAACGCTCGTGGAGATTGTTGACTGTGGCGTTCATTGAAGGTTATATTGAAACCTTATGTCGTCAACGTCCATATCGTTCAATAGGGTCCAAAAGAATTTATCAGTAGCTTTTGATGGTGATTGACTCATCAACGTCGTTTTAGAAAAAGTCATCGTCATCCCAAATATTCCAACTTCGGGAGTCCTTCAGTCCAGTCTGCGAAGTCAGGGTACTAACCCATCAAATGCAGGCATAAGTACTGACACACATTTGCAAAGATCGAGTCCGAGAAAGTCAATTTATTACGTGTGAAGAAGAATCGACTGCCTCGGGGACTCCTTTACACTCTCACGGGCAGCTGTTCTCGATGTTCTCCGTGTGTCTGTCGTTTCTTTGACGAATGGGCGTTGGCTGATTGTTTAACTAACTTGTCATCTTGAATTCGACTACCAAACGTTGGAGGGTCGACCTTAAAGAGCCTGTCATAAAATTAACGTTTCCTATCTCAGTTTTTATGTTTGTTTGTGTAAGTAGATGGTTTCATTCTAGAAGTAAATAAATAGCTTCTAAATAGCTAAGGTTGACGTTTGATGCCACTCCTTTATCAAATTAACTCTAATAGATTGTACTTAACTCCTGGCTTAGGGCAGGACAATCACAAGTTATCACCGAGTTCCTTCAATTTAAAATTCAAATGGAAAGAAATTGGACCCGGTGCATGAACGCAACAGAATATGTAACTAAATTTTTATGACTGAATAGGTCGTTTTGAAAAGATTACCCCTTTGAACTTCTAATGCATAATAGTGGAACTTCGCGAATAACCCATCTTGCTACGATAGAACTGCATCGAAATCCCCGAATAATCTTATTTCCAAAAACTTCATATTCTGTTGGCGCTAAAGACTTGACTGCACTTAATTCATTTCCATGTATTCATGTTCTAAAGTCATCAAAGCCTTATCCACAAATTTGCAACAGCAACAAATCACTCAGAGAGCCACTAAAATCCTTGGAAGTAAATTAATCGTAAAAGTCATTAATGCGATATCGAAAAGTTATAGAAAAAGTTGATCCCACACCTGACACCGATAAAATTTGCGAATTTCTAACTTAAATGCCGCATTCATAAAGTCAAACCATTATTTTGCTTCAAACTTTTAATGTGGATCATAACCAAGCACGAATTTATCAATAGAACCACTCCTTTACTCCTCAATAAATAGTGAATTAATTCTAAAACGGGAAATTACAGTTACATTTGAAGCTGCTGAACCAATAAACTGAAACTAGCTTGCCGGCACCTAACAATATTTTTTCTGCTTGGCAAATATTGATAGTCAATTACACAGACTGATAAAAACAAGAATCAATAAAATATTATTACTATTAGTATAACTTGAACTAATCTAACCAGTTTACTGCTACCTCCTAAGTAACATCTTTAAATGCAACAGCATTCACATTAATCCCCACATCTCTACCAGGGAGTGTTATATCACCAAGCTACCATCTTATTCACAATTTTTTACTGCTGCTGTGCCAATCCCCATTCCTCGTGGATAAATTATTTAAAAAAAAAACGAGTAAAATAAAAAAAATAAACCTAGAAGCGAAACACTTATGCACAGAAATGTACAAAAAGAGGAGCAAACCTTCTTCCACCAGGAAGCGTAAGTATATAGAATACTCTTATGAACGACTATCTAATTATGCCAACCTCAGTCCAACAACATTCTATCGGTTTACATCAAAGAAATCGTATTAAACCGCCATAATGTTGCTGAGTGGATTGAAGTCTCTCTATTTCCTTCATTCTCCATTATATTGGTTGTAAATATTTTTCATAATTTGTTATTATTTGTTTTGATGATAAACAGAAGAAGAAAAAATGAATTGCATGCGGTAGTGGAATAAAAAATATTTTCATATTTCCGTTGATCAAGTTCGTATGCCAGCTCTTTCGTTTTAAAAAACTCTTATCCATATATCTGGAATTTCGTATTTGGTCAAGGTGTGGCCCCTGGATTTATCATTCTGAAAGTGTAAAGGATATCACAAAAATCAAAGATATATCGGTGAAAACGATTTCCGTTAGAAAAGGGACATTGGAATTGAAATTCGTATCAGGTAAATTCCATAGAATATTCAAAGGCATTGCTTACAAAATGAATGACCTATTCATTAAGTGTGACCAGACATACATACAAGCGAGTAATGACTAGCTCCTCGAGACAAACAGGTATATTTTTTTTTTAAGGGACACAGTAGAAAAAAAGGTCACGAGTCGCTTGTAACTCAATTGAAAGGTGACGCTCGAAACTGTTGATAACGTCCATCGAACGATCACTATTGTATACAGACTCACTTTTTGAGATAAAACATGTCAAAATCTTTATTAACAACTTGACCATCAATAAAAATTGACAAAGACACAGAATAGTATCCATTTTTGAAAAACCGATCAGAAGCTGATGTACCATAAATAAAAGTGAACTTGACAGAACAGCAGTGACAAAAAACCAGCAGCATGCGGCATTTTATTGATGAATCGCTTGAACGTGAAAGATTTTAATTCCTAGACTATGCGATAGGTGCAGGCTGATCCTTCAGAAATTTTTCGCAGACAACACACAAAGGAGTATATTTATAAAGCTATCTAGAACAACCACAAAAACAACAACAACGAAAAAATTCTGAATAAAAGATTTGTCTGTGAGCAAAATCGCGTTCTTGTCGGTCGCACCCAGTTTGCAAAAAAATAATGAAAAAAATTAAATAAATAACGAAAGACGAGCTGGATTCTTGTCAACCGACTTGTCAAGCTTCTTGTTTGACATTGCTTGCACTTCTTTAAGAAGGACAATTTTTTGTTGTTGTTCATTCGTTGCCTCTGAATTTTTACAAAATAATCCCTATTGTGGTGTGGTTGTGTATGTTCATGTAACCCAAAGGGATTTATCAATTTATTTTTAGCTTCATCTAGCACATAGTAAAACATTTCTATCCCACGGTGTTGTAATAAAAATAAATTCTTCTTTCAAAGCGCGTTGGTTGTCTTTCAAATCATCGATGCCATTTCAATTTAAAAGCAATCACAACAGCATTCCATCTCCAAACAGTAAATTTCTTTTACGTTTACCTTGTTACACCCGAAAACGTTAACAAAAAAATAGTTAAACAAGTACAAATGCTTCACGAAGAGGCAGACTACAAGCTACAAAGAATTTGAACACGAAACTATCTTCTAACACAGCAATCGAACATCCCATTTGTATCTCCTATACTTCCAAGGGGTATTAAGGAGAACCAACAACAACAAAAAAAGTAGTTTTTTTCGCCATTGGCATGAAATTCTAACTGTTAAACGAAGTTAGTTAGCACCCACGGCTAAGAGTTCAGCATCATTTTTTACTTCGTATTTTCATAGCAAAACATCAAGCACTTTGTATGAATTGCTTAGAGTCCAGACCATTTCTTTTAAAGAGTTTGCTCTTTCTAACTTTGCATCTTAACAACACAGCAGCATCGGTAGTTGCAGAGAGAAAAATTTACAAAGAAGATATTGGCGCCTCACCAGCAAAATGTAGTGTAATGTAGTTGAGTTAACTTTGTAGATTGTAAAAGGAGTGGAAATTTACTTTCCAAATGGTTGCTTAAGGCAATTTCTTTTTTGAATTTAAGAACAGTAGAAGAGTTTTTCTTTATCGTTTTGTATTTTTTTTTTTTGTGTGTGGAATATAATTTATAAGAAAGCCATTATGGTAATGTGCACATTGTGAGGTCTTTGAGAAAATTTTAGGTTACAAAGTTGAAGTAGTAATCAAATTGTTTATTGTGGGCTTTGAAAAAGATTGAGGGTACATTGATTTGAATCAGTCGATTATTTGAAATGGACAATCGAAGCAATAAATTGTAGTATGAAACTCAGACTTTGGATCGAGTAAAATGGATCGTTACCACAAAATGGTAACGGTACGATGGGCAAAAGATTAATACGGCAAGTGTTAATTAATTAAATTCATGAGTTGTGATTAAATAAATGTATGAATATTTAGCATAGAAATTGTCATTTAAGAAAACTGTCCTCTGATATATATACTCTGTATCAGTTAAATCACAATTTTTTTTGAACTCTTGTCTTCATTAAGAAAGATATTATACCATTAATGAACTGCGTTACTTGAAAAATGCATCTTCACAATGATCCCAGGAGGGTATTGAAAAAAATTTGATTTTATCTAACCATTTCATTGCAGTTTTTCAATAAGTTCAAAGTATTCTTAAAATACTTGATTGATTTCTCATTGATTTTGAAATTTAAAAAAAAAGAGCAAAACAAAAGAGCTGAGTTCAAACTTGTTTTTTTTTATTTGGAAAACAAAGTTTTCTTTTGCTACCAACAATGATTTTTCGTTGCTTTAAAATCAAATTTAAACTTTTTTTCCCTTAAAAAAATAAAATTTGTGATTAACACTCTTTTAAGGTCGAAAAAACAAAAAAATAGTCGACGATCCCCACTCGTGATCTTCAGTGAACTTTTTTGGTTACTAGGCAATATATTGCCATCAATATCAAAAACTGTCTGGAAAACCACATAAGTTCCCATGGTTCGGTTGCTTATGTATCACTGAAGCCCTGAGAACTTGCCCTACAGCAATGGATGTAATCCTTCATTGGTACCTTCTTCCCTTGTAAACTTACTAATATGAAGTACTGCTTTTAGTGCAATCATTGAATTAGCAAAAGAAGGAACTGGTCCAGTTTAATGTCAGATAGTTAAGCTGTAATCAAAGCAATAAACTTCTACGGCTACTCTGTTAAAAAATACGGTCCAAAAAATCATTCATGAAGCCTCAACCCTACTGCAGTTTGCTTGTTAGAAACAAAATAAAAAGAGAAGAGGAATCCAAAAGAACTTTTGAACATTCATTCATCAACATCGATGTCCCACGCTGAAGAAATCCCCCTTAGATTCCACATGGTCAGATTCCCATGCCGACCTTTACTGCAATTATTGCAACTTTCTTGCAACTCTTTCTTTCTTCTTGTCTAAAACAATTGTTCGACCATCAATTTGCTACATTTTTTTATTTTGTCTATTTATTATTGGTTTGCTAGTATCTTTGACTTTCTTTGGCGGAAGGATGCTCAAAAGAATATAATGATAGTGTGATTAGTGTTCAAAATAACTGGATTTACACGAAGACCACTTTGCGGGATCTTTTGCCGCCATCATAGTCATAATAATAGTAGCACAGCTGACATTGTATCATTACAGAGTGCTATCTGTTCTAAGAAAATTATTTGCTAAGTATAAGAAACTTGGATCTTTAAAAAACCCGTTTTGTTTCTTCGTAATGCCACATTAAATCATATCACATGGCAAGCCAAGTGTTACGAACATCAGTCATTTGAATGTGTAGAACCATTATAACGAGGATAGATATTCGATTTAATTAACCATCTTTTTAAACGAAGTAAAGGGATTTGAATATCAAAACTAATGGAAGACGATCCAATAATAAGGATGATACTCGGATTTATGTGTGTGATGGATCAGCAAGCCCTTTAAGATTTTGAAAAAAATAATATAAAACAGGTGGAAGAAGTCACTCTTGTATATATAATTCATCTTTTCATTAATGTTTTTTTTTTGCAATGAAAACTGCTTACTTATCGAATGAAAAGTTGTTGAACCTGGTCCTGCTGCCAGTATCGGGACATAGACCAGATGTCTTGAAACTGGTTAGGCATAAGATACAATTTTATTGCACTTTAATTGCCTTACTTAAAAGAGAGGAGCAGCATCTTTAACAGCAGAGTGAATGATGGTCAGTAATGTATATTAAAAGTGTTTTTTTTTATTGACTTAAAGATTTCAAATATTTGCATCTTTTTTATGTTTTATTTTTTGTATAAACAACCAACTTTAACTACTTGGGTTATTCGGCTAAAAGGTTATTTCGACTGAGTAACCTTTTTGCCCTTTTAATGACATAGTGTTTACCCATTTACTATACAGACACTCTTGATTTTGTTTTCTTGTAATAGTCACTTAACTGGAGATCTTAAATGCTTTGTCATTGAAACGAAATTAAAAGTAAATATTCATCATGTGTGTGCGAGTAAGACTGCCTTACGCACATTCGGATTCTTGGAATATATTTTTCGTGAAAGGTTTCTGTATTTTTGTAATGAAAAAATAAATGTGGTCTTACTGGAGATACTGTCATCAGTCAAGAGTGAAAAGTGGTTTAGGTACTTGATTTTTTTTAAGGTTTAAGGTTAAACCAGGATATGAAAACTGCCGCTTAGTTGTTTTATGTTAAACTTTTAAACGACTTACTTTATAAATTGACAATTATAAGATAATAAAATGAAGGGAATATAGACTTGTCTTACCATGGGGTTTACTTGATTCAAACATTTATGAAGTTGTTCATGCAATCTCGTAAGCTTACCTGAAATAAAAATAAAAACAAAATGTTAAAAATATATTCAAGTTTTTAATGTAAGATTGTTTTGATGTTAAAAATATAAAAAAGTTAAAAAACATTGTTCGAGCATCTCATCTGTCAATGAAAAAAAGGTTTTCGTTAACTTTATAGAGTCTGAGCAATTATATTTTAC
Organism: Baccha elongata; assembly: GCA_951217065.1. NCBI lineage: Eukaryota > Metazoa > Arthropoda > Insecta > Diptera > Syrphidae > Baccha > Baccha elongata. The sequence goes on from OX578272.1 coordinate 251,675,588, forward strand.
GACTACGTTATATCTTAGCCACCACCTTCATGGTCAAACTTGCAATCGAATTGACCACATTGCTATCGACGGAAGATAATCTTTGCGCACCTTAAAATCGGCAAACATCCACCGTCGTTGACAAGCTACGTGTGCGCATATTTAACAAAGCTCTAAGGCGAACATCAACCATGAGGAGAAGATTCAACGTTGGAAATCGAATAAGATCGCTAGGAGCCTATTCCGATCAAACATTCTACAGGGGAGTGGAAAAAGCAACAACAGGATTCATTCAATGTCCTGTTTCCTGCACACAGAAAGAAGGCAATGCTGTTATAGAAACGCAGTTGATGTTAAGGAACTGCTAAATTGTAATAAAAGGCAAAATTCCGTCATCTAGCAGCCTCGAGAACTCAACTTGGCTGATAATCTAGAGTTTCAATCTCCTGACCAAAATGAGATCAAGATATCCAGAGATGATGGTTTACAAGCAGAGACGCTCGGGAGATATGATAAAAATAAATGGATTGTCAATACCATTTGCCAAATCCAGCCTCCTGTAATAGTGTTACTAGCGAAGATCTATTTTGTAACATGTTAAGTTTTATTATCCCTGTCAAACTGGTACTACTTTTCAGGATGACGTCGAAAATGCTTGCACCGTAAAAAATGGAAATGATTCTTCTGAAAACACTAATACCACATAAGGACTGAGCCAAAGCGATGCAGCGTCATGTAGCTTTTCATGCTTGAAAAAGAAATACGCAACAAATCAGGGACTATATTTAACAAACCCACACAGCGTCTTGGATTTACCGACGACTTCGACATCACGAGGACAAGCAAGCGAGCAGTTACTGGAGCCTTCGCAGATTTCGAGTCCGAAGCGAGCAGATACGAAAATGAATTTTACGAGATGGAAGGAGACTCTCATCTGGAGAAGTTACTTATCCAACGTTACGATGGCTGATACATGTAGAACAAACATTGACGCTCCAACCCCTACAGTTCTTTTTTCAATTTTGAAGTAATTTTACGAAATGGTCCATTTTTTTAAATGCCAGGTACGCATATCAGCTCTTTCGTTTTATAATAAAAGAACAACAAACAAAAAAGTCAAAGAATTCCACAACACCCACCTTAGACCAATTCCTTAAAAACAGACTTTAACCCTTGCTAACCTCTTAAATAACTCAACTTTCGCTTTCTATAACAACCTCCACACAAAACCATAATGTCTGTCGAACATTAAAAAAAAAAGAATATCAACAAAACGTGTGTGCTTTCTCCCTCTTATTACCATGATTACAATGAGAAGTAATCATGCCATTGACAATGCCAAGAAAACTTCCATAAGAGAAATTAGAAAAAAAAATATTATTTTTTACTCTACAGCCTTGTGTTACAGTAACACACTCATTATCACAATCTTCATTCATCCGACCTATTTCTATGTGGCATCTGAGAAGGTGCCATTGTTTATTTTGTCATAGATAGATATTCCACCTCATCTCTTTTGTTGATGCATTCAACGACAAAATAGAAATTCATTTGTAACTCTCTATTCATGTATTCAATTTTCAGTTAGTTTCTTGTTTATGGCTTTTGGTCTTTCATCTTGGGATTTGCATCTTTTATCGCTTGCCAAAGTATCTTTGAATAAGAAAGAAAAACTGACACCTTGGTATTTAGTTTGTAAGTAAGGAAAGTGAATCAAGATGATGTACGAATAACAAAAAAGTCAAAAGTATCTTGAAATATTTTTTTTCTTAACCAATTTTTGCGAACATTTGGGTTGCAACTTTTTGTTCAATATAGATAAAGTATAAAAACAAACTTTCACTTTGTGTGCCAAAGTAAATGCCTTGCGCACCATTATACTCACCATACCATAACATTCAGCGGGCACAAAAAAACCTCTTTTCTTAGAGCAGACAAAAGGAAGTATATATAACAACAAAAAAATGCTAACTGAATGATTTAACAGTCTCTCTCCTGCATAACACAGTTAGTGGTGGAACATTAACCAACCAGTTTAACCAGAATGATAAACTACCTTTCCTTTCAAGGTTAATCAACTTCTGAAATTGGCATTTTCAAATTATTGCTCGTGTTTGGTCGTATGATTCATTTTTAAAGGCTTCTTTGGCATATATGTGTTTGCAAAATTTTCTTGTGGGTTGTCAAATTTTGTATGATTTCTGGAAATAATTCAGAAAAGGTAGGGCAATTTCAATAAATTTCCAAACCACCTTTGCTATATAGAATGATACATATACCATTATAAGTTTTATTTCAAGTTTTATTTTTATTATTTTTCTGTGCAAATGGCATCATAATTTATTAAGTATTCAGTAGGCGTTTGATTGGTAACACTGACGACTGACGGTGAACATGTTTAACAGCACCCATCATACAATGTCACTTGAATTCGTGGGCGATATACGAAAAACGCATTATTTTTCGATTTTTCCGTTCCAATTGTACGCTTTTATTTGCAATATATTTGTTTTAGTCGATCGATACAAAAAATTACTTTCACTTATGACCCAAAAAGTCGTGATCAAGTCAACAAAAATATGCAACGATTCGGTAACCTCAATTCCATTCGTGCTGGTTGTATTTTTTTTTTGTCTGCTCTTTTATTCCTTTTTTCAATGCAAAAAAGGACATAACAAGTTGAAGGCGAAAAACCACCAAAAAAGTCTGCTATTCGAATCAAAAACGAAAGTAAAAATTACAGGTTTTTTTTTGTTTGTGTAATCCAGCTGCAGCATGAGTTACAAGTCATAAGATACAAATAACTGGAGCAGAAACAAAGATTGATGTTTAATACACGATCATAATGGATTAAAACAGATCTTTTCGAAAAGAATTAAGGTATTTAAAATTCGACCTTATGATATTTGTTCAATAAAATAAAACAAAAGAGTTGAGGTCAGAACTTGATTTCTGCCGGTTGACGTGTTCAGCTGGTTGTTGCTAATTGGTGAAGATTGGTTGGTGTTATTTGGTGAAAATTTGTTGTTTTTTTTAATTTTATGTTTATTATTCTTAAATTGTTAATAACACGAAAACCAGTTCAATATGTTAAATTTGGTTTAAAGAACATTTTTTTAAGAATAAAAATATTTAAATCGCTCAGAAGTTCAAAAAACTAGAGAAAAATTTGTTTGAATTACACAACAAGACGAATATCTGGCTCATCGTGTTGGATTTAACAGTTTCATATTTGATTCAATGTCTGACTAAACGCGTGTTGAATTTAACTGTTTTATATCTTGCAAATGTGTTAAATTGACTGACATTTTGTACGTAGTGTACTCCTTGGTTAGTTTAGGTTAAGGGGTTGGCGGTTGATCAATTAAACTTTTGAACTGTAATGAAAAATCTATTAATAATTGAGCCCTACGGAGGCATTTATGAATTTGAGTAAGGTGCTTTCTGAAACGCTTCTAATTCCTGGAAGATTTTTTTTCTCAGGCATTCCCTTTCTTAAGCTAGAGAGAGCTTGGAGTGACTTGGTATACCTTTTCATAACTACATCATTTTCATAGCTTTATTTTTAATTTATGGTATCCAAGCAAGTTGTCCAGAGATATTATGCTAGTGAGGGATGACAAAGATTTTTTGTTCAACTGTATTATTGTGACTGACCTTTGTTAATTGGAGTTTATTCATATTTTCTAGGTTTTGACACAGGAGTATAGTGACTTCAATCTCAACTTATGCTAAGCACTTCGTTCCTATGGTCTGTTTTGAATAACAGGGAGGGGTGCTGATTGAACTGTCTGTAAAGGTTGTCGATTCATCGTACGGTGGTTGATTTGCTTGCCAGTCTTTCCTGCTTATAGAAAAGTGGTTTCAAATGGGTTGTGTTCCTAGTTTCCAGTTTGACTTAGTCGAAGTGCACTGTTTCCTGCTGACTCTTGTACAAACAGATCAAGGGGTTTATAGCTTCCATTCCTGCTCATTGCCCCAGTATAACCAATACATGCCATTCTGACTATCTTATCTAGCACATTCAACAAAACCCGAATTTTTATATATGTCGAGTAGTGGTTTAACTATGGCAGTGTACATCCGCATGACAGTCCTAGCCCCAGGTGTAAGATAATTTTGTTAGACTGGACTCCACTCTACGTTCTGAAGTTGTAGTCGGATAAACTTCTACCATTTTACTATTTTTTAATAATATGCTATGTATTTGAAAATCATAGTGATGAAAGCATTAAAGTAATTTCGATCCTTCAATCAAATCATCTGCTTATTCTGACAACATCCGTCAGTTCATTGTTGAACCCTTTGCTAAATAGAAGTTGAGATTCTGTAATCAATGCTTCTAAATTAATTGAGACATCTTCAAATTTCATCAGAATTCGAATTTTTATAAGGCTGACCACCAATTTTCTTTGCACGCAATCACGCAATGCATGTTGGATTTTTCTCAGAACAACTGAAAAAAATCACCTTCGTTTGTCAGCTTTTTCGTTTTTTAACCTCACCAACTTTGCTACTCAAAAAATCTAGCCAGTGGTAATCAATGTTCTCTACCGGAAGCATGTTGATTATCATGCCACATTAAGAGAGTGCGGTCAGTCTGCATGCGCGTGCGCTACCTCAACAGATTTTGAAATACAATGTATAATCGAATCAAAGACGAAGGTGTTGGTTTTATCCGGCGGAAATAATCCATTGTTGGTAAAATGTTTGATAAACATACAAGACTCTTTAGTTTATTTAATATGAATCATCATTGCCAGCCGGACGAAACAAAAAAGGGTTCAGTTTAATCGATTCTTGAATTCTTATTTAACCGTTGGTTTCTCGGTTCTATGAACTATCAGTCCCGACGAAAGCAACGTTGTCGTCGCCAGAAACACCAACACCATCTTTGTTTTCATCATCGTCATCATGATTGGTCAAAGGAAGAACATGACAGGAATACCCAAAGAGTTCATAATCAGGCTCATTCTATTACCTCATGTCGGCTAGGGCCATGCTTTGGTAAATGTTTTTTTTTTTTGTTTTATTCTTTTGCACTTGCTGTGATGGTTACTTTGTATGTTAAGCTTATAAGGGGGTATGTTAATTTTGTCGATCATCATCGTTTTTGTGTGTCTGGTCTCTAGCTCAACTGGTGTTCACTTGTCACAAGCCATCAATGTCAATGGACTTTCCATAAAGAATATAAATTCCCATTTCGAATTCAGTAATTTTTTGGATTACTTTTTTTTGCATTAATTTAGTTCTTGTTGCTTTTTTTCTTCTTCAATTTGAATAGAATCAAAGAGGCAAGATCATGAATAAATCCACCTGTTTTAAGGGAATTCCAGCACATAAAATAATTTTTATCTCATAGAAGGGTGTTCAATTTTATCGTTGTCGTCCTCTATCGACGACAAGAGAATCAGAGATTCTAGTCTATTGGCAAAGGGTATAAACTAGACATATTAACAAAGAACCTACCAAGAGTTATTAATAAAAAAAAGAAAACATCCCAGAGGATCTAAAAGGAACATTTGCACGAAGCAAAGGGAATTAAATTTATTCAATATTCCTTTAGAGCTCGAACGTGCTTCGGATTCTTTGGATTTATTTATTTTTTTGTTCTTCAACTTCTTTGGTTATGAATAACAATAAATGTCAGAGACACACCACCGAGACCAAGAGATGAAATAAAAGAAGTAACAATGCAATGTGATGAGTAGTTTGATTCAATATTTGCTAGGTTTCTATAGCATATAGTCTGTGTAAAGAAAAAAAAGCCAAGAATGAAGAGGGAAAAACTTTTTCCATGAGTTATTCTGTGTGATTGGAATGTTTATGCAAATTATTAGCGAATTATCGTGATATTTATAAATGATGTTAGTGCATTGGTCTGAAAATGCAAAATATCAATCACATTTTACCACTACAGCCATTTATATAATTGACAGTTTTTTTTTTGAAAATGTTTCAGAGATCAAAAATCAAGGACACTGCAGAATTTTTATTCAATATTTGTTGATTAGCCCAGCCCATGCCTAGTGTGACTACTTTGTTGTTTACTTTAATATATTTTTTTTTGCTTATTGAAATGATCGTAAATATTTGAAATGATTTCTCGAATAATATTTGAATATTAAAGCTAGCTGAACAAAGGTCAATCTGAACACTTAACTACTCACATTCAGTGAAACCATCAATTTTCTTATATTTCTTATAAGCCAACACATGAATTCAAGGAAAGAAAGAAACTATTTTGTTCAATGAAAATTGAAAAACTCCACACTAGGCTATAAAATTACCACGTATAAAATAATAGTTTTGGCTTAGTAGTTCGTAAGTCTAGTTATCAATCATAATATGAATTTTTAATTTTGAAGGTAACTTCATGGAAGAGTTCAATTGAATTTTTGTTTCTTCATAAAGATCTTACTATGCAACTCTGTTGTTTGCTTAGACTGAGGCAAATTTAAAGTTTTCATATTCAGATTTTGGCTTTTACATCTTGAGGTCAGAAGTAACAATTAAGTACTACATAACATAAGTTATTGATTATATTCGTAAGAGGTCAATTTATGCTAACCTTATCTAGGGTTGGCGGCTGAGGTCACGTTATTTAATGGTGCATTAACTGAAAGAAAAGTTATGCTCTATCCAGGAAACTGGAGCTTGAAGGTTTAGTTGAGAGAAGGTCGAATTACATTATAAAATTGCATTATAAAATTCAATTATATAAAGCTGATTGCTGAGTTATTACGACTTAAAGACAAAACAGCAGTCCAATGTTGATCTATTCCCTAAGTAGGACTAGCCATTCGACCCTTTAAAGTTAGTTAAAACATTAATTTCGTTTTAATTTCAGAATTTGTAAGCCTGATCATCATTAACTTTCTTAAAATTAAGCATATAAGACTTTTATTACAAAAATCTAAATGAGATTTTTACATCAGCTCTTTCGTTTTTCAACCGCACCAGCTGTGCTTTGAAAAACTTATCCAAGTGGATTGAATTAGAAATGAATTATGTTTAAATAATTATGTTTATGTAAATAACCCTAAGCACAATCAAAATCAGCAAGAAGTTAAGTGATCATGCCTAAACAGAGAACGTTAAAATATTTGATAATTCAGCTTTTACAAGCCCAATCATCACTAGCTTTCATAACACTTACGTGTTACGATGTAAAAGGATTTTCTTAGAAAAACTATAACCAAGTTTTTTGTCAGCTCTTTTGTTTTTGAACCGCACCAGCCGTGCTACATGGAAAACGTATCCAATTGCATTGAATAAGAAATTAATTCTATTTTAAATAATAAATAATTTTAAAGGACCATGTTTAGGAGATGTAACTAACCCTTAATACAACCAAAATTAACAAGAAAATAAAGTGACCAAAGTGCGACAGAATAGTTGATAATTAAAATTGTTTTTTAAATCCTAAGCATTTTACTTACTTTTGAAAAATCGTTATTTGGTTGGTTTTGATGTTTCTTATTTAAGTATAAAAAAGTTTACCTCTCGTGACTCATAAAATCTTTCATTTAACTACTTCATCGAAAAAGCAATAATAAACTAAAAAAAAAAAAACAAACTCGTGCTGCAACTTACTTCTATCCACAAAAGACCAGTCCATTGCCGGTATTGAAATATTAACCATAAAACCACTTTCCGCCTACCATTCTACACAAAATATGAGAAAACTACCACATACTTCTTTTATGTTATATTTACCAATAATAATAATGCAAAAAAAAAAAACTACTATTTATTAGTATAATAAAAAAAAAATCCGCCTCTTTTCTTAACTCAATCCCACTCACATTTTACCATAAGACTAACAACAGCTAAAACATTCTGTTTATAGTCACTCTCGCCCGACTATGGGTGACCTTCTTTTACGTAACCACACAGCATTGCTTCAATGTTGTAGAGCAGCAGCACCCCACCTACGTGGTGATATTCAATTGAGATTATACCACAAACTTTTTTTTTTTTGCTGAATTCATTTATGGAGTCTTTAACGAACTGAATTTCAACAAAAAAGTCACCAAGTTGTCGACTATGTATGTTTTTATTATTCATATCTTAACTCAAGCCTCCACATTTAAATAAACCAGTCGTCCTTCATGTAGACTGTTTGATATTCATTTTTAAAGTAATAGCAAATGGTAGCTTAGTATCATGTAACTATCATCATCATCATCATCCGAGACAAATATGGTAGACGAAAAAAAAAATAACAATTAAACCCAAAGATAGACCGCAAAAAATTACTTAATCACTTAGATTGACTTCAATGTCATAATGTCATCACCAGCAGAATAATTGCACATCTGCAGGATCGACATGTATTTCCTTAATACGTGACATGGTGAATTTCCATGCAGTATGCCGAAGCTCACTATTAACACCGTAAAATCAGCGTTGATTGTGTTACAATGGTTTGATTTTTTGTTTTGTATTTTTTTATTGCGGTCAGTGGTTTTAACCGCAAGATTAAAGAAGAAGTACCTCTAGCGACGGAAAATATTGAAAAAACAAAATCTAAAATAAATCGCATCTTGACGGTTGTGGCCTTTATATACATATTGCAAATGCATGCATCTCCTTCTTAGTTGCATACGTTGTCGTTCGTGTTATGCACAATACGAATCATTGTTTACTTTTTAATTGGGGAAATAAACCAGACGAACAAATTGGCAACAATGTTCTCTTTTAACTGTTTTGTTATTCTGTTTGTTTGTTATTGTTGTTGTTTCGCGATTACACCCGCCCTCTTGTCTTTGCACTCAAGTAATACTTTTGTACCATACGTATGCAATATAACTACGGATATCCACAGATTGAGTGTCTTGTTAATATCAAGGTAGTCTTGTTTTGTAAGAGAGAACGAGGGAGAAACACTGGACTCTACTTCGATTGACCTTTATTCAAAATGTCGTGTGTATGACTTATTTTCCTATTTAAGTAGCAAACGCCCACTGGTAATATAGACATGAAAGAAGTTAAGATTTTGTTTCTAGTTGAAAAGCAAATAAAAAGTTGCCCACGTTGGCAAAAAAACAAGTTTGGTGATCAGCTCTTTGGTTTTATTCTTAGAGAAATGAGTTTTGGACTTGTGTGACACATGCGACTTTTCGAAATGAAGTTCCGGTTTGTGGTATTACTAGTCATAAATTCTTAGATAAATTAGGAAGCTTTAAAAAGTTTTATTTTCTGTTTAATTGGCTAAAGAAAAATATAAATATTCAAAGGATGAATTAAGATATCTTTAGTTAGCGAAGTATTTTATGGTCATAAAGATCCTGCATAGATCATTCCACCTACTACCATGCCGTTGACATCTGTATTAACGCAAGTAAGATCAAGTATTTGAATCATTCACGAGAAAGTTACAGTCGTTTATTGATCGGTGTCTGCTGTACATTCTGAATATTCGCTGAATATCGATAATGTGAAACGAGTTCTGTGGAAAAGAACGTGTTAAAAATTGTTATGTAGATCTCTAGACAAAGCAGAGCGAGTAGCGTTAGATTGGACACCTAAGGAAGACGAAGCAGTTATTTGAATGAAAGGCTGCAAGGCAAGGAACAATATTTTTCATCTTATTAGCAGATGCTTAGTGCCGGAACGCTTAACACGAACAACACGGGTCAGCAGCTTAACACGACAGCAGAGGCAACGCGAGTAAAATAGATGACATTTGTTGGCAACCTGTTGCCATGTTGGGATAAAAGGATTTCGATTATGAATATGGTATATAAGCGTAAACTAACCATAAACTAACATCTTGATTCGAAAAGAAGGACTCTGATAGGTAAATCTAATTTGTCTTCGAGCAGGCAGATGTAAAGCCTTCAGCATTGGGTCTGCCTCGAAACCAATCGACTTTTTGACCTACATTCTTTTTTTCTCAAATTGAAAGATAGCTTCAGAGCATACAAATCATGGGAATAAAACAAAGAGTTGACACCAGGAGAATCATTGTTCAATCGGCTCAGTAATCTCGTCTTTATTTTAAGACGAAATCCTGGAAACGCCGTTGTTGGTACTTCACAGGGCCATTCAATCACGAAAAAAAAACTAGTCATGTATAGACAAAAATTTACATGCAAAACCAGCAATATTAAGCTTTTATAAAGAACCAATCTGATTCTAGAAATTTGTTAATGTCAATTCTATTGATAAAGCAGATGGATCAATATAATGTTAAAGTTAAACCAATGAAGTGGAATTGGAAGTGGTCCTTTTTTTAAAGATCTAAAGATAATTTATCATTTACGCATGGTATAGCAGATATCTTTCTTAACTACCCTAACTTAGAACTTGGCTTTAACTTAACTTATATATTGCAGTGTTCCTAAGTAAAACAATCCAGATATAAAAAAAAATTGCCTTGAAGACAAAACTATAAGACATCGTCTCCAATTCCTTCTCAACTATTAAATTTTATTTTTATAATAATTTCAGAATAATAATAGCCTCAATTAGTTACCAAGAACTTGAGTAAATTCTAAGAACACCTCAAAACCAGTTCTTTTAAATTGCTACACAAATGCCAGAAAGCCTTTTAAAAAGCAATTAAAACGATTGTTTTTTTGCTTGTCGCCATAATGCGTGAATCAAAAAAGGGTAACAATTTTACCATCAAGAATGTTGCCCTCCCGCGAAGATACATTGAATTGTTTGTTTCTTTTTATATCGTAGATTATTAAAGACATAGTTGATCAGTGTGCCTGCACGTCAATTGCTTTAAGAACAATCGAAGATACAAGACACAAGAAAAATTAACAAAAGGCGCCAATTTTATGATTTTTTTTTGTTCCTCTCATTTTTTTTTTTATTATTGCGCGAATCTGCGAAATCTATAACTGCTTTTGCGCTATAATTATATCCCATATCTTGTTTAACCGTTTTTGTTTTTTGTATCTTCTTTTACTATTTGAAGAACAATAATGAGTGTAATAGGGTGATAAAAGAAAATGTAAAGTGCTTTAGATAGACCAAAGAGAAGACAGCAACGATGATGGTATCCACGAGTTCTTTGCACTCGATTAATAGGCAATGGCAGCGGTGTTGGCGGCAGCGGATCGGGTAGAGTTAGCGCAAATATACACTCGATTTAGACACATATAACACAAAAATTGAGTGTGTTGTTGGATACACTGCTTATGCTGCCCAACCATCATCATCATCATCATCATCATCATGGTAGTTCTGTAGCAATGTGCCCATGATTTTTCTACAGAGTGGGTATCCTTTTTAAATGATTTCGAAATGATATGATACAAAATTTTCTTGTTCGGATAAAGATATACAAACCAGAACTATGAATATAAAAATAGATTTGTACGCTCGCGGGTTGTTAACAAAATTGTGTGTGCGAGTGTTATTTTCAAAAGAAGTTAAAAGAATGTCCTTAAAATAGATAAAATGGTAGTTGTCTATAAGAATATTTTCTGTGGGTGTATGTCATCATAAAGTATATGTTATTGTTTCTAGAAAACGAACTTGTCTGATATTCTCTACCTAAATCGATTATGGTTTCTCCCTTTATTTTTTTCTCTCTATAATGAACAAAACCACAAGGCAAGCCAAAACCACAATTGTAAATTAGCCAAGTTATGATGATGACCACAAGAAAAGGTGACCATTCTGTGAACAGAAGTGATTATTGTTAAATACAAAAAAACAACAAAAGCAAAGCAGAAAATAAAGACTCCTTGAGTTTTAAAATAAATTAATGTTGACAATTGACATGCTGTTTTAATGTCTGCAATAAAATATAAGGTTCAACAGGAGTTGGTTCGTGAACGGAATTAATAGTATCTACTTTCAATGACACATATCAGGAGTGAAAGTTAAAATTGAGTAATCAACTACTCGTGTTGACGGAACAGCAAAATAAGTGCAACCGTTCGTTGCGTAAAATCAGTTATTAAGTCGTAACTTTCTAGTTTGGCATTTAATAATGTGGAAAAGCATTTGATTTTGATTAATAATGGCTTTTCGTGATGATAAGACACCCAGAATATATTAATTGATATTTCATAGTAAAAAAAAACATTTAATTTTCTAGATTCTAGTTCGCGGATCAGCTCTTTTGTTTTAAATTGAATTGTATAAGTAGTTCTGTAATAAAAAGCTACTTTATTAATTTTTTCGAAAGTTAATACTAAATTGCCGAATCATTTTTCACTTTATTACCAAAATGACCGGATGACCAACAATAAACAAGATAAATGACGTCCTACTCCCACAAACTGCACCCACGGTAAAATGCGATCATTTGGTACAATAACCAAGTAGCATAGACAAAAGATTGTGAAATTGATTGGACTTAAGAAATCTTCATTCAAAACACTGTCGGCAAAAAGAGTGTTATAAATGACTGTTGACCTCAATATGGTTTGCTTGCTTTTCTTTATCTCTTTTCGTATTTTTTATAAGAAGGCGGCACAAAACAATCAACTCATTCACGAATTATTATGATTTTTTTTTTTTTAAGTTTATAACGGCACTCACGCACGTCGGTCGGATGCATCTTGTCAATTTTCATAGTTGACGTTTTCTCTTAATTAATGCGAATGATTAATATTTTTCTTGAATGAAAACTAGTATCGTGCGTACACAATACACATATATATGTATATATGTATATATATGCATTGCAGATGCGTATCTTTTGTTTATATATTTCTTGATAAAAACGGAATACAATTAATTTTGTATTATTTTTGTATGGAAAATGATGGTGTACTGCAAATATTTTTTTTTTTTTTACTAAAAATAAGTTTTAAACCAACAACGTACTGTAAACGAGGGCTCAATGAAGAAATTGAAGTTTTTAACTGGACGTTAATATGCTGTTTGTGAACGCCTTCAGAATTTTTTATTTATATTTATAGATACTCTTTTTTTTTTTTTTTTTTGAAGATGACCAGTCATGAGTGAATGATGAAGATGATGATGGTATTAAGTGGGACGTTTGATATAATGGTGACTGTCATTCCGAAGGATGATAAACACCACCTGCGTGAAGTCTATTTTGACATGGTTGTTGTTTTTTGTGAGTAAATCAGATGGAAACCAATTTTAATAATAAGCAGTTTAGTAGGTTTGTGGTGAAATACTTGGGGGAAGATCGTTGATATATTTAGATACAAACATTATTTAATAGTTGAGTAAGAAATAATTGCCTTTTCTTACAATTGTCTAAGAAACAATTAAATGAATTTTATTTCAGATATATTGAACAGATTTCAGAGCTTTAACGCTTCTTTACTAAAAGATTCATTAAACAAATATTTTCAAAAATATTAAGTAACACCGATAATACGGCCCATATTCACCATACATTGGTGGAATAAGTAGAAAAAGACAGCTATATCAAAACCTCACCATGATATAGACATTAGCATGCAAGGAAATTACGGCAGCACTCAGGTCTACTTCACAAGCAGCTTTGGAAATCATTCTAAACTCTCATCACCTTTGACGAAAGTCCTCAAAGAAAGATGCGTTAATTAGCTCTATTTTCTGAATTCGTTAGCACAATGCAGTCAATTCCAGTTTTCTGGGCTTTACAAAAGATATTGAATCTTCAGCAGCTATGGTCTACGTCTATACGAAATACCCAAGGTGTACTCAACTTCTTATGTTTCTTCAGTCTCCGTCTCCGTACTTTCACGAAATTCCTAGAATAAATTAGCTGCTAGAAGCAATCTAAGAAGCAGCCAGCCAGCAATATTCCTCCGCACCTACGATGAGACATTTTGTTAAAGTAAGAATCTCCTACTGAAATTACAATAGAAAATATCCAATTTGAAAATAATAAATGAACAATTAAATTGCGTTCTTTAAGAAGCGAACGGTAATAAAATGCTGTTTTAAAATGAACAACAGATTACCCTAGTTTTTCGTGGAATCTATTCATTGTCTTCCGTTATCATCGAATTGCGCAATTTTAAACCAACTCTTAGTTAATCTCAGTATTTTCGATTGATTGTTCAATAAGTTATATCAATAAATGTTTAATATTTGAAGTATTCCTTTCAAAAATAACACTTCCTTAAGAAGTTCGTTTAAAATAAAAGAGCTGACGCACGAACTTTTTTAATTTTTATTGAATTTTCCGAACTTGAGATTTCAAACAATATATAATTATATATTCATAATAACTCAAATATTCGTTCATAGATCACATTCTATTTTTACAAAGTTCAAAATGATTTTAAATTAAACTGAACTCAACCTTAGCCTTAAAATCGAGAGGCGTAATTTATTTAAGGTTTTTAGCCTGAGGGGACTTGTACTATTACAATTATTACCGTAGAATGTTAGATTCAAAATAAAATTGAAGGCGTTTTTTTTTTTTTTTTAAATGATGATCTTCAATAATAAATGATGAAATTCATTTTGAGTAGGCGTATAATTCTGTAATTTTGTTCTCAAGAAACCATGTGATTTAACCTTTTTTAAACACTCCAAGTTAATATTTTTGATCTTTTTCAAGAGGCAGATTACAGTATTTCTCATGCCTGCGGAGATAATGTAATTAGGCCATATTGTTATTACACATTTCGTTCCATTTATTATTTGTTTTTTTGGCAGAAGGGATTAAATTTCAAAACAAAATCTGCAGTTATAAAAAAATGTTGATTCCTCTTTCACAATCCGTCCATGTTAAATAAAAATAAAAAAAATATAAATATAAATTAAAGATTATTGACCTCAGACAAAGTGAACGTTTGGCATTTCTTGAAGCATTTATCTTTTTTTCACACGCACATTTAATCGTGAGCATGAAATGATTACATTTTTTTAATTTTTTATTTGAAAAATAATCACATAAATACAGAAAGGCAACAATCCATTACAAATAGTTGTTTTCTTCATTGATAGGTAATTTTTTTTTTGTTTTACAATTGGAAACTTAATAATCTTTCATTTAAGCCAATTCAACGAAAGCAAAAGAGTTGACATGCGAACTTGTGTTTTTTTCTTTAACTTATTCGTTTTTATTTTTAAAAGCCCATTTTTTTTATCATGCCGAAACCACATAGGATTTTTTTTTTATTTAAACAAAATATACAAAAACCATCGAAACACTTAAAAAAACAAAAAAAAAATACATGCTAATTTTGTTAGCTTAATTTGTTGTATCAATGCCAAAATACACCATTTTTTTTGTACATAATTTTTTATATTAATAGATGAGAACAGAAAACACTCCAAAAAACAAAAGAGTTGACTTGCGAACTTGGTCTAATTTTATTTTTCGTTCTTGTTCTAAAATACAATAGTTTAAGTGTCATATTATTTTTTTGTTATCAATAAAAACATACGCAAAAAGTCATTAAAAAACAAACAAAAAAAGTTATTCCACTTCGATTAGCAGCAGTTATTTAAAAATTCTCAACACGTTGTCCTACTTACTTAACAATTTTATTTATCATCAGCAAACTTGAACATTTGCACTTTCTATTAAAACATTTATAGCCAGCATATGTGCATATATATATATATATAAGGCTTGCGATTAGCACACTCTAATACACCCGATCACAATTGGATTAACACAACAAATACAAAAAATATGGAGCGCCACAATCCACATGCAAAAACGACTGATGAGCTACAGCTGGTATACACTAAATTCACTTAATTACTTAACTTCAATTGAAAACAAACAATATGAAAAGTAAAAAAAAAACGAATAGAGACGAGCGAAAAAAAATTACAACAGAATAACTAAAAAGTTGCTAAAGCCAAACAATTAAAATCAATCTGCAACGTTTTTCATCTAATGGCTTCTGAAGCTACACTCAATTTAGCGAGCACCGTACCACGACACGACTACTGAACGAACGAACGAGCGAACTAACGAACGACTTTGAAACAACTGATCGAGTATTTCTACACCAGATTGAAGTTCATCCGATGAAATCAGCTGAAATGTGATTTGCTTTACAAAAAAACAGGTATAACACTTTTTAACAGAAAGTGTTATACCAATATTCAAGTATCTAAGACGTGTTATCCACACAGATTGAAGTGTGTTTTCTTTTTGTATTAGAGGGGCAAATACAATGCCTACGCATGACGATAGTTAAGACAGTCGGCTTAGAGCCGCCATGGTTTTTTGTTTTGTGAAATAATTTCACCGACACGACGCGACGTCGTCGGTGGCGGTGGTGGTGGCGCTCACCGTTTTTCGTATCTTAACATCTACCATCAAGTTTTTATTGTTTATTTCCTTTAAACTGCAAATTCAGTTTAAAATCGGAGAGGAAATGTGGTGTGGGGTGCAGAAAACGTCAGTTGAAATTTAATTGAATTGGATTGTATCCATGTATCTCAATCCACATACAGATACAAAGCACTTACATTGGCATAGATTTTTTACTGCTAATCTAAATGCACACAACGTACACCGAAAATATCTATGACATCACTTTTTTTTTGCTATAACTGGATCCACAGATGGATTGTCGAGTAGAGTGTATAACTATATATCTTTGAAGCTGTTCATTCATTTGTATTTAAGATACTTCACTTTGAATGCAAATGAACAGCGGAATTTTGAAGAAATCCGTAATAAGTTAAGTTGACACTTTGGCAGTTTTTCTCAATTTTTAATATTTTTCTTTGATCACATTTAATGCGTCTATGTATCTTTTTTTATTGATGATGATAAATTATGATGTCAGTCAGTCAGTCAGAGTTACGATACTTTTATTGGAATCTATGAATGAACAGTATTGGTGACCTACAAAGAAACATTGATAATTTGTCTTTTTTAAAAATTAGACATGTTTGGAAGTGTGTTGATTGGTATTCTAAAGACGTGTCTTTTCTTTAACAGATTTCACACTGAGGTCATCTTCAGGTGTTGTTAATATTGTTGTGGGATATAAAAAGTTATTGATTTATGGCAAAATCTTGTGTAAATTATATGTGCAACTAAAAGTAAAACACTGCTTTTTTGTTGAACATGTTCCTTGAATTTAATATTTGAAATGATTTGTAGTTAAAGTTTCCCAACAAAGAGCGTTAAAATATATTGTTCAAAAAGAAAAAGATGCATAATCTCTTTTACTAGAGATTACCTAATTGTGACTTTAAAATTTAGTAGATAATAAAGAAAAAGAGTAATGTGGCACTAAATTTCGACATTGCTTACTTTAGCTTTTATGTAAGCATCGGATAATGAAGCAATGTTGCAAGCATGGTACTGAGTACTCTGAAGTGATTTAAACATAAAAATAGCTAATGAGGCCATATTTTGAATAGAACTGTTGGAAAACGTTTTTATGACTTCACACTAGAATACAAACAAGTGAGCTATTATGTCATAAAAACTGGAAAAGTGCTCTATCACCAATTTTCAACGGATCTTTTAAACTTTCCGTCCTATTTCGATTCCATGTTCTCGCTAAAGCACTTGTTAAATACTCGTCGTTTGTCTTCAGTTCGTCGAGTTCGAACAACTAAGGTAAGATGCATTTTTTGTGACAATGAAAGTCTTGGAGAAATATCACTTAATCGCAAGAGGCCCCTCTCTAGAAAAATATGTTTTTCGTGAGGCTTTGAAGCCAGACATTTGCCGTGATAGTCCGACACACTACTCTTGACTCTTGAGACCTTTGCTCTTTTTTAGAATTCTCGAAAGAAAATCAGTTATTGTTTGCTGGCGATGAAACCATCATAAGTCAAGATCCTTCATCCTTGCAACGAGCACTTGGTGTGTGAGATACTGAATACCTATGCTGCCCATTTTCTGATCCACTCAGGTCTGTTCCGAAACTTTATTTGAACGGAACATTGCTTCCCCTGATATCTTGTGATGACAATATCAACCAGCGCGTAAGCGCAGGGTTTATGAAATGGCGTGAGAATTCGAACATCATCTGTGAACGACAGTTTGCCCCTTAGTTAAAATGAAAGCTTAATTTGCAGTAGTTCGTTCTACTACTACTGCAGTAGTTGTTTCCAGCCGAACCATTCAAAACAGTGGCAGATGTCTTGGTAAGGAGCCTTAAACAATATTTATATACAATTTGGGCGGATGAAAGTGTTTATGATGACTGGAACCTTGTTATAGTGAGCCCTATCCACAGACTAGGAGATGTTTTACTTTGCTTAAACAATTAAAATCAAAATCCTGCAGACTATACTGTGTGATCGTTTGCAACCTTTTCAAGAAACTTTGACCGGTCTCTAACCAAGAGCTACAAGTCAGTATTCACCACTTTATAAAAGTCGAATAAGATCATTTTAGAGACGAATTAAATAGAGCCATGTTTGTCCACTCTCTGTCAAACCTGACAGAAAGATTGTCGAGATATAATGCTGCTCTGTAAGAGAACGTAAACACACCACCGAACCGTTTGATATTGAAAAAGCTCTATAACAGGACGATATACAGTAAGTTGCCAAGCAACTTCTTCACATCGTTCTTGAAGCAATAGTAGTACAGTTTTTCAGAAGTCCGTTCAACTTCACGTTCAAACGTCACATCTCAACCTGTAAGCGGTGGAATGCGTAGTGCATACGACTTCGAACATTGAGCAAATCAGATATGCGTGGGTTCGAATCCTATGGTGTGCATGTAGAAAGTTTTTAATAATAAAATTGGATTAAAGCTCAGCACCATTAATAAGGATACTGATGATAGGAATTGGCACTCCTTGAAATAGCTATATCTCCAGCCAAAAATAAAAACGAATAATAATATTCGTAAACAATTGGTGGTAACACCCTTAAGTTGTTGCTGTTGTTCAAAAATTAAAAGAAAATTCACGGAATAAAGAATGGTCAAGTAAAAAAACTTACATTCTAGTATGAATAATTACAAAAAAAAGTATATGCTGTCATCAAGGGAAGAATTTGAATATCGTTGAACACAGCAAAACGTCGTGATGGATAGTTAAACTTTGGAAAAGTCAAGGACTCTGTCTACAGCAGTTTCAGATATTTATGTAGTAAGTACCTCATTAAGCGAAGCAAAGAAAATCTTTACAATACCTTGTCTAGAATGGATGAACTTTTACTTCAGTGTTTTGACAGGAATATACTTCGGGTGAAGAAATAAATTATACATCGAAAGAGTGTAGAGGAGAGTGTAGATGAGCCTTTTGAGCCCGATCGAGGTCAGGCCAAAAAATACAGCTGCTGGGATGACTGTGACAAGTGGACTGTAAGGAGAGCAACGTACTTTCTCGAAGAGTTTTCGAATCAACCTCTAATGGTGCACGCTGTCCTAGAAAAACCCACCTAAAATGGCAAACGACCTGAACCAACGTGGTAGACGTAATTGAAGGCAGCTAACTAGGGATCGAAGAGAAAGGCTTGTTGGTCGAGGTCGTAGACTATCCTAGACTATGATTATTATCTATAGTAAAGTCAAGTAACAGTTTATGTGCGGTGTTAATGATGGAATGATGGCAATGATGGAATGCACTTTATCATGACTTTATGATAGTCTTAAAATTACGAAGTGTTATACGAAAATATGTTGCCTCATTTGCTTTAACTCAGATTTCATAATTGATTTCACGCTCTATTGAAATGAAATATGTTTTCTACTAAGTAAATTTAAAGTCAAGGAATCTTTGATCACCTTAACTTCCTTCAAACATTCTATAAATAATATTTCCAGGTCAAGATCATGTTCATTTGTCTCAACTAATTGCCATTTATTTTCTAAAAAAAAAAATAATAACACACAATGACAATAAATTTGATCGACTACCAAACACTTATATAATCTATCAAATTTAATAACGCATATTAGACAAATTTCCATGGGCAATTGGCCAAAGAAACATCAAGGTCACATTAATAACACCTTCTTATAGCCTAATAGAAGATTACACACATCAAAGCTCATAGCAATTAGAAATTAATCAAAACTGAATGCATAATGGAACTTTCTGACTTGAAGTGTTTCTATTTTGACTTAAGGTTTCAATCAAACCTTCAAAATGATTTCCAGGTGCAATCCCGATTCAACGAGCCGGATCTTATGATGAAAGAATCAATACAAATTCATATCTGAAGGCGTGTAGAGCGACTCCGTCAAAGTGCAATGCTACTTCTTACCCCCTGAATCCGACCTCTTGCCAACCTTTTTTTTTTTGCTGAGTGGGTAAATCAAGTTTTTATGTTCAACCATCAGCAAACTTCTTAACCAGTTTTATATATTTTTTTTATTATTTTCTTTGACTAGACTCTTGAATGAATGTGCTTAGAAAAAGAGAAAAATAAAACGTTACTGTGTGTTGGTTCAACGGAAAGGTCACTATACCCTGAAGACCATTAGATCATTCATTAGTCATTATAAATGGTGTCGATAAGTCTCAGGGTTCAACATACAACAATTTCATACCATCAATGTGTTATTTTGGTTATTTTGTAGTGAAAATAAAAACCATGTCTTCATGCCCTAATCATGCAATGGTCATCTAAGATCATTAAAATAAAATCTGCTGATCTTCTTCATCATGGGTATTTTCTTCCTGCTTGGTGGGTTCTTTGTCTTTGGTTAACAGTTACAGTTACCAAATACCCTCCACCCATCTGGGTAATTAATAGACAAAAATTGGTGTTGTTATGCTTACAAAACAAAATCATCCAACGGTTTTGCTGTGTGTGTGTATTTATGTCTCAACCTTAATCGTTACAATGGTAACTTCTAGCCATCTTACTACGATGCCGATGGTTAGATTGTTCTTGATTGCTTCATGGTTCGTAGAGTTTCTCAGGTGCAGCAAATAAATTTCAAAGAAGTGCTATCGTTGCCATGTTAAGCATTACAAAACATAAATGTGGTTAAATTTGAAGAAGACACAGGTTGACCTAAAAAAAGGTTGTACCGGAAGATGATATATTTTACCATAATCAATGGGGGAAAGACCTTAACTTTATGTCGAAAGATTCTCTTTCCAATGTGTCTTAGGGTGACTTGTGCTAAATTGCAATGTAAATTAAAGTAATCTCAGCTTTAAAGCAGCTTTATCTATATTCTGATCGATTTATTTATTGAAAATTACGTTGGATGCTCTTTTGTGTCTATAAATAGTCAGCTAAAAAAAGATGTAGTAACTGTAATGATAATCATTATATCCCTCTGTGTGCACTGAGCATATTCAATCCTTACTCCACACCTGGGAAATGTAATACTACTTGTAGGAGCTGAACTGTAGCAATATTGGCTCACTTCGAGTAAAAAAAAAACCATACAAGGGGCTGTATTCATTATTGTAAGTGAACGTACACACCCTGTAACTGATCGGACAGGTTTAATGGAGTGTTCAATAACTTTCAAAATACAACTTTTTCTTAAAGCCGACTCTGTGTGAGTTGTTGTTTCTTTTTATTCTGCAAGATCTATATTATTGTTGTCTATATTTCTGTATAAACTTGGCAGCCGGTTTTTGTGCAATGTTGGGTGTTCAAGTGGACTTAGCCACGATGATCATGAGTCACAATTGAGATCGGTTAATGGTATCGATTAGTTGAGGAAAGGAATGGAATGGAATTTTTTGTTTAAGAAGTTGGTAAGAAAAGAGTTTATAAAAATAGGTAGGCGATTGTAAATTGAAACATATTATCATCTAAGAAAATATAAAGATGTACGCTTTGAGAGGTACAAAAATGCCGCTAAGGATGTTAAATGAGTTTATTTGTGTATGAAGGCGCCCACGGAAATTTTACAAAATTTTAGGTTCGATTCCCACTTGGGATAAAGAAGGGCAATGTTATTGATGAGCGATGTATAGGGCGTGACTAATGAAACTCCAACAAAGAAAAGAATTGCTTTTTATTTTTTTTATTTTCGCAATTCATTTACTTTGCTTAAGCTGGCTCCACAGGTCCCTAGGCGTCAAATAATGTGATTCTTCAACTAGCTCGGTACCTTACCCACCGTATTCTTTTACTTGAAAACTGAATCTTAGTTTCTCGCTGTTTCTTGTTTGGTGTTGAAGACCTTATGGGCTTAGTTTTCTAAAAGGTTGACAAAGATTTATGCAGCTGTATAGCACGTATAATATGTGGTCTTCAGCTAGAAGACGGTTTGGAAATAATACTTAATCTGCTGCCTCTTCATCTCTATATGAAAGAACTTTGCTCTGAGAATAGTTAAATCCATCTTTTAAAAATCCAGTAAATATCACTTCAATGGAATCCCTTCATGATTAATATTAATTTCAGTGAACATTCTTGTGTCAGTACCGGAACTTGTTTACTTCATTTGTTTATCCACAATAAATGTTTACCCTTCCAACGAATAAATATATCTGCCGACTTAAATTTCGCAGAAGTTCACCTTGAACAGATGTTTTTAATTAATTTCAAGGTCACCTGCTATTTGGTATTTTATATTTTTGGCATTTACCACATGTACCTATATATAAAATAAAATTTATGAAACTCGAAATACCCCTTTAGTAAGGTTGATTGCTTCTTTTAATTTATATCCATTAAAATTATTAATCGAAACAAAAATGATATCATCATCTTCATTTATTTGTATATTATCATCATCGATTGAGTCACAGCATCATCAAACACCAATTAAAGTAGGTCTTTATTGGTTTAGATTATAACTTAAAACAACATTTAATTCTTAACTTTTTCTTAACAAAAAAATTCCTAACAACATTTAACCAAGCCTTTGAAAAATAAAGAACAATGATTTACACTGCAAAGTGATCTCATCTAGTGTGACCTAAATTTGTGTTTTTTTTACTCTGAACGGACATTGACGGATTTGCGCATACGACCAAGAGATAAGTTAACCACAAAAGACTAGAATATAATAATTGATGGGCCAATAATTTTTCAAAGATTACGAGAGAGTCAAGAAGCTATAAATATTCTTTTCATTGATTTTTGTATAAAATATCGCCAGACTTGGCTTTTTTGTCTTGAATCAAATGATTTCTTCTTTTTTCATAATGAATCGGTCAAAGTTCGATAAACTTTAGCCAAGAAAATAAGATAATAATAAGATTAAAAAAAACAGTCTTCAAACCAAAAAACTGAGCTTAGAACTTGTTTTGATAAATTGTATAGATTTGCTTGAAGCTTTATCGTATATTTTGTTTTGTGCGGAGAACAAGAATAATGTTTTTGGTGCTACACCTTTAATTGCAAGTAAGAAAATTTCTATAAAACGAAAGAGGTGAGCGTAAAACTTTAATTTAGGTTTATCTGAATTTCTTGAATTGTTTCTGTTCATCTTCATTTTACACTGTTATTTACTATTAAACTATTTTATGTAAGATATGTAGTTTTGAAAAAAGAATATGCCATAAAATCAAAAGAGTTGAATATCAAACTTTAATTAATGATTATGCTTTCTACGCATTTTTTGTTTTCCTTCAATGATTCTCAAATTTGACATCGCACTGAGGAAATGATTTGAATTCAAAGGACAAAGACCTTCTTGTTCTACACACAGGCAATTTTATAACGAATAAGAAAACAAAATCTTAAACTGTTGTCCAAACTAATTGAATAATTACCATAATCAATCAATATCCTCTCACATTGAACCACAAACAGTGTCAGACAAGAGCTACTGCATAATTTCGTCATTAATTAAAAAAGGAACAAATTAAGAGAACTAAAAAGGTCGTTAACATTTTAATCGTTTGTTGTACCAAGTAAATTAGCTCTTAAGGATATATTGGTACGATCACTGGTCACACTCAAAAGAAAAGGAATCACAACAAAATGACACAAGACAGAAATTAATTATGAACACTGTTTGAATTAATATTATGCCATCAATTCGAATTCGTCTTAATCTGAAATTTTGTAAGTTTAACAAAGTAAAATGTTGGACTTTCTAAAAAAATAATTAAGAAAGCCTTATTTGTCAGAATTTTTTTTCAAAAAGCTGAAACCTTTTTCCACAACAGCAGTTGAACAGCAAAGTGAACGAGCTTTTCATTTGAATATTGTTCTAGTAAAACAGATAATATTTCGAATGCATTTCTATCTTTGACAAAAAATACAGTGACCCAACCAGAACTACAGTTATTTCCAATCATTTTTCATAATTAACTTTTAAGACATAGTCAACTGACAAAAACTAAGTGACATAATTTATTTTGTCAACATTTTCAATTCATCTCTTGTAAATACAAAAGACTTTATCTTCAATCTTGATGACCTACAAATTTCAAAAGAATAATCCTATTTCCTAAAAGAAGTAACAACCAAAATGAAGAATTTAACAAAACCTCAGGGAATATCCACACATTAACAAGTCTTCTTTACACAGGTTGTTATACCAGTTAACCGAAACCAGTCTCACGGCATGGTGCCGTCTTCTATGAAATAATAAAAATATGAGTGTAGGTGACTTCTTGAATTCGTTTTAACACATAATGGGAAACCTTTAATGGGTTTGTTCTGCATCGTCTTTACTTTGTTTTTCTATTGCACATGAAACCCGGAAAAGAATTTTTATTCAAATGGTTTGCTTATAGTTTACCTGCTCTTTATGATATGGTTAAACCTTTCTATATATTGCACTTTTTATATGAAGAAAAAAATATTAATCCCCATATGGACTTCATTTCAGTAATAATAATAATAATATTTAGTTTTTTGTTGTTGTTTTTTATTTATTCAAAAAAATAATCTATGGTTTTTTTTTTAAATCAAAAGAGTTGAGCGACAAACCTCTTAATCATGGTGATTGCATTTAATGAATGGAAATTCCTTTTTCTGTTGTTTATATTTTGTATTGCCTTCTTCTTCGGGGTATCTAAACCACCTGTGTGTTATTTTGTTTCAGTGGTTTGTTTTTATATTCTTAGCATGTTGGCACACACAATTTTTGATTATGATGAAAATGCTTAACGTAAATTTGCATATTTTATTCAATTTTATTTTAAGTATATTATTCTGTATAATAAAAGAACTTAGAGGCCAAGAGATTAATAACGGTAATTTTTCATAATTGGGAAAATTGCATAGATGTAATTTGTTTTGTTGTTGTTCTTTTAACCCGTTTATGTGAGGATGTTTTAAAAACATATAATTGAATATTAGCCAGATGCGTAATTGAAGAGAAGAAGCTAAGACAATGTAAGACAATGTAGATCTATTTTAAGAATAAAGGGCCAGGAATCTAGATGATTTATTATTTTATGAGTTAATTTGTACGTAGACAGATTGGTTTAGATAATAAAGTTGCTATCTTGGAGGTAGAAAATATTTTCAAAAGAATAAGACTAAAAAAACAGGATTGCCACGATTTAATCTTGCATAGTTTTTTTTCTGGAAGACTGAAGTCAATGCTTTAGATGCACCTCGTTATTAGGTGAAGATTGTAAGACCATCAGTGGAGCTATTTTTTTCATTAATTTGTAGTTGGAATCTGTTGCCTGATTTTGATCTGAGGCTATTATCGGAATTTCTAGCTTAAATAGAGGAAAGTCATTCAAAACAGTAATTTTATAATTTGTTTATCATTTTATTGTTTGACTTCATATTTTGTTGAAATAACAATCCAATTGTGATTGTCCAATCATCATATTGTTCACAAAGAATCATTAACTTTAGTTTAAGTGATTCAAACGTCATTGAAATTGACTGACATCAAAAACACATTACCATTTACCCGGATATAAGACCTTCATGCATTTTACGAATAAAAATAATATGCAAATCATCTCAATCATCAAAAAATAATAATCCACAACCTTCTTTAAATTATGACACAAAGCGGTTTATGTATCACATCCTTGAAATCACAAATAACAGTTAATAAATTTATGATTTATTTTGCAAAACAATTCAATCATAAATTGACACAACATGTCCCAGAATAATAAAGAAAAAAAATCCCATACCATTCCGCACCCTTAAATACGGAGCCACACCTTAACAACTCATGTTTCAGTATCTTCGGTGGTAAGTTATAATGGCTACATACGCACAACAAACGGAATATATGTTTTTTTAAATCCGGAAACGTGTTATTTTTTTTATATTCACAACCCACAAGCTGCGTTTAATAGTTTTGAATCTTTTCATGATACAACCAGGAAAAAATTAAAAAAAAAACAATTTCTTATAATGATAGCTTTTCACAAACATTCATTTCTTTTTCATCATCCAACTTGACAAGATTCCAAAAACAGTTCGCCTACTCTGAAACACCAAAAATGGTTCGTCACACCAGATAACAGCTTTCACTTAAAAGATATAACAACCCACCTTTACACAAAAAATAATTATGACCGTGTGACAGTCACACATTTAAGCTTTGAGGGAGGTAGTTGAAACAGTTTTGATGGTTTTTTGACCATATTTCAATTTAGTGCAACGGTAAAGGAACTTTGGCATTTTGATTGTTAATTGAATATTTTCTAGATGACCATGGTATCGAATTCAGAAAGTCTGCAAATCAACTTGTATACATGCCATGAAAACACACAATCACAATCGTGAGTTGTTGCAAAGTTTTATGTGATGGTGACAATCTTAAGATCAAACCGTAAGGATGTTAAATCGAGAATCCAGATATGGTAAGACAAGGTAGTTGCATTGCAAGTGATGATGATGACGATGCTGATGTTTATGGATATGGATATCTATATATATGTACCATCATTATGATGGAAATGCTGAAAAGTGTTATTTTTTTCTTAACTAAATACCACAGTTAAGTGGTAACAGCTATAAATGGCAGAACAGGCTGCAGAAAGTGGTTGTGACTAAAAATTATACCCATTGAAAAATAAAACCAAACTATTATAACAGACGCAGAGTGAGATTCTTTTCTGGATGTTGTAAAAGAGAAGTGTTATGTCATTGGGATGGAGAAATTTTGATGATTAACTTGTTAATCACAAATGCATATTTATGAGGAGAAAAAATATATTAAAGATGAGTTTGATGAGTATGATGAGAATATTCATACATAAGTTTCTCCCCTTTTATCCGGTTAAGAGCAAAAGATCAGTTTGTTAGACTGTGATTGATGTTGTTGTTGTTAAATTTTTTTAATAAGTTAGTAGGTAGGTTCCCATAACAAAAGTCTATTAGGTATAGAGTTCTATACTTTCAACCATTTGCGAGCGTTTTTAATTTTACAAGCCTAAAGGACTCGTTAACGGTTATGCAATAGAAAAAAATGCAATGCCTGCTCTATGAAAGTCATATTCCTTGAACTTACTTAAGTGTTAGATGACTTATTTTTTATGCAATAATAGCAACTGATTTAATTGAGTTTGCTTTATTGCAAAAATTACTTACGATAATCCAAAAAAAATATGTCCATTGTTTAAAATATCGATTTATATAGATTTTTTTTTGTCAAACTCCTTAAGAAAATGTCGGCTACAATGGTTTAAAGAATGATGTTACCAAGCGCGCATTTAATATCATTATTTCTAAACTATGTAATGATTAAAACGTCGATTGCTAAAAGATTGACTGTTAAAATATATATTCTGTTAAAACATCGACTACTGCTGAAATTTTGTAAGTCGAGAGAAACGAATGACGTTTCTTCCCCGTCGATTCGGCAAAACGTTCTGAATCAATTACTATCAGATCCAGTTTTTCAATGCAAAATGATTTCAGGGTAAGAGTTAAGTTAACATTGATTGAAACATGATTTTCAGTCAATTTAAATTGATGAGTTAACTCTGAGTGAACTCGGGATCTCAAACCGAATGCAAAACTTATAAGTTCGTCTTAAAAATTCCTAAGCCAGCGCAAATGTTTCTAGTAATGTCATAAGAATTATGTACAATATTAGACCTTATTCATAAGAAACCTTGATATAACGAAAATTAAAAATATGTAATTTTTATCGATGGTAAGAACATTGAATTGTCAGGTTAAAGATCACCCGGATGTTAAACTTTATAGTTTTAGACAGAAAATCATTAAAATCTTCAAACATCTCTAAGTACTTCCTAAGCTTCACAAGATAATTTATATCAAAACCTTCCTCCCGCATAAATCAAAATTAAACTCAACTAATACTTAACTTGGCAGCACAACGAAGTATCTTTATATCAGTTGCCTCTTCTTGCCAATAAAATGAAAACACATTACGTGCATTCGAGCATAACGAATTCTCAATTAACTAACCTCAAATTATATTATTGTTTGCTTAGTAATTTCAATTTCGTTAGTTTATTCTTCTTCTTACTCTGTAGTTTTTTTTATGAAAAAAAAAACAATTTATACATAAATCTATTAGGTAATTATTTGTAATGAATTTTCAATATTTATCTATTTTTGCATAAATAACAATTTGATAGTTAACTAACCTTGAAGTAATGTTCTTCAATAGAAATATGGTTATAGCAAACATAAAATAAACCTCAAAGTCGGTCTTTAATTAATTACTGATTTAACTTCTTTGCACAAATTATTAAAAAGAACTCTAATTGATAATAAAAAGTGTTAAATGCTCGTTAATTTAATAAATAAATTTTTTTTTAATTCAACTTTGATTAAACAAAGAAGATAAAAACACAATATAACTTACCTATATAGTTTTGAATATCATTTCTCCCAGGAAATCTTTTTTGATGATTCAGTGTGATTTTGGTAATTATAATTTTCTTCTTCTTGATGGGGTCTTACACACAATCTTATTAATGTATCCGGTTTATATTTTTTGGCAGTGTTGATGGATTTTTTTTATTGAACACTTTCTCACATTAATTTTTTTATTTTCCAATTATTTTTTTTATTTTGAATCACAAATCTTAATTTTGATTATGAAATAAATTAATCTCAATTGTTTGAACACAAAATATTCATCATATTTTTTTTAATTAACTGAAAATAGACAAAATTCACAAAAATATATTTTTTTTGATTTTTTGTTGTTTTGTTAATTATTTTTATTGTTGATTTTGTATGAAGATTAGAGAGTGTGAAAAATATGCTTGAAACACAGTTGATGATCACTGCAGATATATTTGTTTTAACTAATTATTTCGGATTTATTGTGATATTAAGAAAATCCTTGCGTAGAATATAATTTTTCACATACTATAAATGAAAGAGCTGAGTTAAGAACTTGGTTTTAGTTTCAGATATATTTTTTCTGTAAATCCACCTTGAAAGTTATAATTCTTTAATTGAAATTTGCAAATTAAAGTAATATTTAATGGAATAATATATTTAGAAATATTTGAAATTTGTTTTGACCAATTTAGATTATAATTGTGGATTTTGGATGAAATCTTATTCTTCCTTCGGCTTATTTGGTCATTAGTAGTGACAATGAAACAAAGTTTACATTGATTTTCCCAACGTTTCGACAGAGATTTCTGTCCTCTTCAGGGGATCTTTATTAACACATAATAAAATAAGATATATTTAGAACATGTAAGCACACAGTGGTTTAATAATTATACAACTTACTTTAAAACAGATGAAAAAAAAAATTAAAATAAACAATCAAACATTTAAAAAAACAAAATTATTTAAAATTTAAATAAATAAAAAAAAAAAAACAATTGATTTAAATGAAAAAACAAACAATTTTTATATAAAGCACTTCGACTGACGAAGTATTGTCGAATG
Source organism: Baccha elongata (assembly GCA_951217065.1). Classification (NCBI taxonomy): domain Eukaryota; kingdom Metazoa; phylum Arthropoda; class Insecta; order Diptera; family Syrphidae; genus Baccha; species Baccha elongata. The sequence goes on from OX578272.1 coordinate 251,705,138, forward strand.
AATGTTATATTTTGTTGTTGCAGCAAACTAGAGAGCAGTAGACGGATGAAATGTTGTGAGTGTCTTGTTTCCTATTCATGTTACACGCCTCAAAAAGATATACTCTGGAAACACTTCACATTCTGAACACGAAAAATAACATGAATAGGAAACAAGACACTCACAACATTTCATCCGTCTACTGCTCTCTAGTTTGCTGCAACAACAAAATATAACATTCATTCGACAATACTTCGTCAGTCGAAGTGCTTTATATAAAAATTGTTTGTTTTTTCATTTAAATCAATTGTTTTTTTTTTTTTTTATTTAATTATTTAAATTTTAAATAATTTTGTTTTTTTAAATGTTTGATTGTTTATTTTAATTTTTTTTTTCATCTGTTTTAAAGTAAGTTGTATAATTATTAAACCACTGTGTGCTTACATGTTCTAAATATATCTTATTTTATTATGTGTTAATAAAGATCCCCTGAAGAGGACAGAAATCTCTGTCGAAACGTTGGGAAAATCAATGTAAACTTTGTTTCATTGTCACTACTAATGACCAAATAAGCCGAAGGAAGAATAAGATTTCATCCAAAATCCACAATATTTAGAAATAGAAAAGCTGGTGTCCAAACTTCTTGGCTTGATCATCAGGTCAGAATATATTTTGGTATATTAAGAGCCATTTTTTACGTGCGGTAACTGACTATTACATTACATTTAATGCTGCAAGATTTCTTGATCTGCTTTTTTCATACAACTATGTACGCCTACAAAAAAGTTAATAACTATTCCTCATATAATTTCGCTAAAGAGATAACTCTGTAACACCGCCCTAGCATAACTCGATTAACTTTAATTACAAAATCAAATAACTGTCTTTTAATAGTTTCCTTTTGTCCATGTTTTTATTTTATTTATTGCCTGAGGATTTTTCGTATTTGTAACAATTTTGCACAAAAGTTTCAATCTCATTGTTCAGTTTTACAAGAACCAGAAGAATCGATTTAAAATCAAAAACAAAAGAAACACGATCTATCTATATCCACCATCTCGCATCTCTTCATTGAGATGGTGGCAGTTGGTGTAGGCACAGCGGCGGCGGCGGCCGGCATAGTTCTACTAGCTGATACAGATTGAATGTGGTATGAAAAATTGCAATAATTGCATTGGAATTCCAATGAAATTATTTCAATTCAACGGAAAATTACAAATCCGTGGTCTGACATAAAAGTAGATCGCTGTTGCGACTTGAAATAGTTTTTGTGATGTTCTGTTCTGAGTGGTTCATGATGTTATAAAGGTAAAAATAAGTATACTATTTTAGCCAATTTAAAGTTAAGAATTTTACTCATACTTAGCTATGATGATGGGTAGTCATTTTTTTATCTTTAGTTTGATGTTGTTAAAAGAATAAGTGAGAAATTAAAGGGCAGAAGAGAACTGAATAGGGTTATATATATTGAAAGACAAAAATAATAGTTTTAGTCCGAAGGGAAGAAGATCAATTGGGTAGAAGGACGTTAAAGTATCACAACAGAGCCTAGAAACCTATTTTCATTTCATCACACCTTAGCAGAGTGTGATGATTAGTTTTTTTTTTAACTACATAGTGATAAAATTATATTAAAAATAAGCAATTTACTTAAATATTTTGTAGTTAATTGTGAACTGAAAACTATGTCTGCATGTAAGTTTTTTTTCTCTGAACTCTGAAAAGAAGAACGTGCGAATAAATGGTTATAAAGTGGAGTTCTGTTTAAAATTCTAAAGCTATTACTGGAGATAACAAATAACCAAACAATATTCCCAATTTTCTTATTAGTTCTAGCAACCCCTCCCCTTTATATTTTTTTTATTTTCCTTTGGAAAAAGAGAAAAAGGTACATTTTAAAATACTTGGAATTATTCGGTGGTAGTTCTTCTCCATAAATCTGAAATAATAATAAATTAAGCTGCTTGGATTTTCTTATGGAATCGATCAAAAGTTATTTGGTTGCACGAAAAAAATACGTCAAAAATGAAAATGTATTGCCAAATGAAATTATAAACTTGTATAGTGTACCTCGGTAGTCACATTTGACCACTCCTTTTCATTCATGTTATATTTCGTACTCTAAATGTGTTTTGTATACTGATAAATTCAAAATTGTCTGCAGTATAAGATCTCTATTAGAAGTAAGTTGATAATGGATTTTAAAATGTATGCCTGTATGTATGTTTGTTCGTTTATTTAGTATTTCCAACTATTAATTTTACAAAGTTTTTTAGAATTTACATATTTTTATAATAAGAGCATTTTAAATGAGTAATTTTATAAACAAAAGTAATTAAATAACATAAATTAAATTTTTTAAGTTTGAGATTTTACAAAATTCACATTTTGGCGTTTGAACCTCATGTAATTATTCTCCGATTTTATTTCATTCGGTAAAGTATTGAAGAGCCGAAGTCCTTTGGAAAGTATACTGTTTTGGGCAGTTTTTTTTTGCAGATTAAAATGATTAAAGGAACAATTTACTGTTATCGGTGATTATTTTCAAATTTTACGTGTACTCAAAATTTTATAAAAAATCACAAAGTTCTTTTCATATATTCCAAAATAATTGAATTTTGATAAAATGTTGAGCTTCGAAAACGTACGTATAATTAAATAAATGTATTTTAATAATTCACTTAAAACATGTTGCCATCTGACCACAGATATTTCGACATAAAATAAATAAAATATGATAGAAATCCTTTCAAAAATATTTTTTAATGTTAATAATTTAAATAAATTCTAAAATTTGTAACTTTCTTAATTTTCGAATGTGAAATCCAGCCTCTTTTTGAAAAATTAAGTCTACAAACTGATTGAAAAAAAACGATTTGAAAAAAAAATTATCGATAGTTATCTTTGAAAACATTTTTTTCTAATTTTTTGTTTTATTATAAAGTTTTGTACATAAAATCCAGTATTAAATAAAAATGTTAAAAAAATATACGATCTTGTGAAAATAAAATATTTTGATTTGCATTGAATTTTCTTAATTGACTAAAACATCAAAATATTACATTTTTACAAGCTCGTTTATTTTGTTTAACTTTTACATTCTAATTATTTTTTCTTATATAAAAAAAATATATAGAAAAAAACTCTTTTCAAAATTAATTATAGACAAATTCGAAGATATTATTGAAAATTTTAATTTTTAGTTAAAAAAAATACAAATTAATTTCAAAACCAAGTTAAAAGTAAAAATCCGGTCTTGCTTTTAAACAACTTGTGTCATTAGATAAAGCACCAGTAGCTAACTTTAAAATCGAAAGAAAAAAACTAAATTTAAATTAAGAAACCAAATGTTTTACAAATGTTTCGGATCCCGTAAAGTATTTTCTTGTTTGCATGTAAAGATTCTTCTTAAAAACCGATATGAAGAAATGAAATAAATATCCTTGAGCACAAGATTAAAAAAACTTTTTAAAAAATTAACTTTTAGTGTAAAGATAAAAAATATTGAAAAATATTTTTTTGAAATTAATTTTTTTTTTAAGAATTATATATAAAATCTATAAATCTAAACAACAAATTGATCACTTAAGAAAATTTGGAAATAATTTACAAACCGTAAAATGGTTTATATAAATTGATTTTAAATCCTGATATATTTCTTTTTTAATTGCCCCTTTAAACATTAACTATTTCAATGCAAAAAATTTCAACTAACATATTTTTAAAGTGAAAAATTTTAATTAATTATTTCTTTGAAAAGTTTAAAAATTAAATCAAACAAACAAATAATTAAAAACAAAAGATTCCGTTTCTGTAATTTCTAAAATCTTTAAACTACAAAATTATTGCTTAACAAAATTTTCATTTAACTTTTTATTTATTTAATTTTTTTTAAATATTTTAAGCGACTAAATTTGTACAAAAAAGCTAGTATGGGAAATAATTCATCGAAAATAAATTGATTATTGTTGAAAAAACAAAAAAAAATTGTTAAACGATAAAATATTGATTATTTTGAATATAAAATTATTAAAATAATTATCTTGTTTCTATCAAATAATTTAAAAAAATGGTCTAATTTTTTTCTTTCGCAATAAAAAAAAAATAAAAAAAATAAAAATTTAATACTTTCTTCAAAGATTTTAGAAATATTTTTTTTTGTTTCATTTTGTTTAAGAATATTTACAAAAAAAAAAAACAATATCTTTGTCCTTACATTTGTTACAATTTGCTTATAATATTTTACGAAGGACACAGTTTCTAGTCTGTTCCCTCATTTTCAATAGTCTTGAAAGAATTTGAAAATTTTAAATATATTTTAGTTTTCCATAAAACGATATGTACCGAATAAATTTGAGGATATCTTTCGATTCAGTTTGACTTCTACTACAGCTTCTTACGTTCCCTAAAAAAATCTATATCCATTAGACTTACTACCATTCATAAAATGTATAAATAAATCCTTTAATTTAAAAGTCTACCTAAGCCCATGAAACTACAAAAAAATAATCCAAAACGGCTAACGTACCTCAGAACTATTATCTTCACTAAAATATCAAAGAAAATCCATTTAAACCCTTTTAAGTCTTTTTCTATAAAAATTAATCCACTGCGCACACGAGAATTGCACAACTCAAGACAAAACACAAAAAAAAAACTATCCCGAACAACTGAATTACAAAGAAAAAATTATAAAATAAAACTACAAGCTTTAAAATATTTGTTGAGGCGTAGCTATGCAGCAAGAAAAAAAATTAAAAGATAAAAGTAAGAAAATATCTTGTGTGTTCGATTTTTGCTAAATATAGACTTGGCTTTATGAACCGGATATGCGAATTAGCTGTGTAGCTAAATTCCATCTTACAGTTGGGGCGGCATAACTTTTTTTTTCGTATGTAATCCACAATCCATACATCTGTTCGGAAAAATCCTTCTTAATGTGTTGAAGAGGCGAGAAAATCCAAAAATTTCACAAAATATCACTTAATCCATTGGGAAATTTTATTAAATCAACAATTTATTTTTATTTTTATTAATTTTTCACAATTTGATGTAATTAATTTTTTTAACTGAAGTGATCATCAGGTGGTATCCTTTTTTTTAATTTTGTTTAAAATGATGGTACAGAAGAATTTGGTTAGCAAAAGATTTTTGTTTTAATTTTTTAGCACGTTTTCTTATCAAAAAACATATATTAATTTTTTTTTTCATAGCGAAAGCACATTTAAAAGAAGGGTTATTTTTTCGGTTAATCACAACGAAACAACACAATTTTAAGCAAATGATACAAAATCCAATATGAGCAAAATTTAAATTTTCAACTATTAATTTTTTTTTCATCCGAACAAGTGTTAAGCAAGATCCGAAGTCGACTCACCATTTACCATGGCTCAAATGCCACAGAAATACGGCTCGCGAATTTCTTTCTCGTTTGCGTTGTATCTTTTCTATTTCATCTATTGCCACGATTTTTTATTTTTCTTGTTTTACATATACATATATAAATTTTCTTCTTTTATTCCCAACGACGAACGACGACGAAAAAAAGAAGTCAAAACGAAAAGAAGCACACGAACAAGAAGTGATGGTAAACCGAGTAAAACTCTTACACCAGTATGGTATTTATGTCTTAGAGGATATCTTTCTAAGTTATAATTCCTTTCCTTTTTCTATGTATTGGTGTGTATACATATATTAATACAGAGGAAAGGAAAAAAACAAATCAAAAAAAGATAGATTATCTACACGGCACTGTATTAAATTAAGCACTTGTTCTTCACTCGAAGTCTGGAGATAGACTGAGGTTTTTCGCTCAGAGTCAAGTAAGATATATTTTATAAAATCCAGGTCCAGCTAAAGAGATTTTTCTAACCAAATTTGTCTCTCGTTGGTGGTTATCACTCTCTTGACCGATCATTTGTTGAATTCAACATGATTACGTCATAGTTTAAGTCGCGATTACCGGCATGTATAACAGATGAGGTGAAATTACCATTTCGAGCAGTTTCCAGTCAGAGAGTGAGAGAAAATACCTTCAACAGGTGAGATTACACCTAATGAATTTCAATATGGAAGCCAAACACGTGCTTGTTTTTCTCTTTGTTATGTCTACAACGTGGTTTGTTTACAAATGTGACGTCAGAAAATCTATTCTTATGGTAAGATATCTCAAAATAGTTGTTGGGTATTTTAATTCTCTCTCTCTCTCTTTCTCTCGGAATTTTCAAAAGTAACGGAGTTAGAAGAGTCATTTCTCTTTCAAAAATTACTGATGCTGATGCTTCTCATTTTATATTAGATTTTTCAAATAATTTTCTAACCCTAAACAAAATAGAGAATAACCAAGTTTGCAGCTCAGCTCTTTTGTTTTGCTGGAGATTTGTTGATTTTTGTATTTCTTTTAAGATTAATATCGAATTAAGTATGCACTTGTTACTGCCTTTTAGGTTTATAGTGTTTTGAATAAAAAAAAATCAGAAACAACGGATTTCGGAGATGATTTTGCAATGTTGTGAAATTCCCAATCACATTTAAAAAATGTATACAAAAATTAAAATTTTGCATTATAAAGCTAAATAAGAACTTTTTTGAGAATATTACTAACTTTCCAATAAGAATTCAGTATTTAGTATCTATATATAAGAGGTTCTTTTTCGTTTTTGAGAATGGAAAAAAAATTTCTAAGCCATAGCGGTGCATTTTCGTTTTGAGTCTCTGATTATTACAATCGGCGGCGACAGAAAACAGCATTGAGTTTTCGAAACATTTAATTTCTGTGGGTTTTTAGTGACCATTGTATGTTTTCAAGTTTTAAATTTGATTAGCTTATTCATTCGAAGTATAAATTAATCAATACCGAACTGATATCTAACACGGTACATAGCGAAGCGATGTAAACAGTGAATCTCTATGTTCGATAAAAAAAGTTCCTAGGTAAACTTATCCAAAGGGATTATGAAAAGAAAATCTGGAGGATGATTTCCTACACTCCTTGTCCATGCATTTCTGCAGAAACAGTTTGAGAAAATGCAAAGTTTACGCTGAGGAGACGATTTATATTTAGTCTATCTGAGTACAAGTTCCAAGTTGATTTGGTTTACTTGCTAAATTCTTATCAAACATTAATTGCGGTGTGGATTACATGAACGGATGGACTTTGCTTAACCTATCACGATAAATAATTAAGAAGATTTAAAATACCGTTACATCGTAAGTGAGTATTCTGGTCTGCTGATCGCTGTGTGAAAACAGTGGGGATAATCTCCATTTGTTCCCAACAGCTTTTTTGCAAGAGAAAAGTGTTTTACTTGCTCCTTCTTACATATTGAATTTCCAGTGCTATCATTTGCTAAGAATGAGACTCAGCTTTTTATCCATATTCCATTTATTGTTGAGGGTATAATATTTCTAGTGAAGAGGACAAGTTTAGTTTTAGTTGAGTTTACACACAGTATATATTTGTCTGCGAATTTAAGTAGTTAAGAAAAAGCGTTAAGCACTCCCCGGGTGGGGACGGGTCAGAATATTTCTGCAGAAAGTCCACTATGTCGTAAGAGACGGAGGGAGGGCAAAGGAATATTGTTAATGCTTAAACAAGCGGAATTGTTCAGAAAAGTTTAACGAGGACTATTTGGTAACCAAGTTTTTCAAGCAAGGTAATATTAGGAGGAGCGAAGTTAAGCAAGACCTTAAGGTGACACGGTGACAGAGTTCAAAAAGGTACCTCTGAAATAAACTCGTGTTCAAAAGCCAAATCCTGCTCGAAACTGTAAAATGACACAACCAACAAAACAAAGAAATATGGTGATAGAGTCGCCACGTCATACAGTGATGACTATTAAAATAACTGCTGTCAAAGCTTGGACTGGAAACTGCGCCTCTTTGCATGAAAGAAGCAAAGAAGGAGTTTTCCCAAGTTGGAACAAAGAGTATCAAAGAGTATGGAAAGCATGTAGTGGGTGTTGGGAAAAATATCTGAACTTGCTACTGATACAAACCTGTTTTTTTTAGGAACTGTGACATACCAAAATTAAAAAATATGAATTACCTAATTGCCGTTCAAAGAACTGAAACGCTCAGGAATAACGACGAAATTCTTCATAGGTTACATTATTTTATAGGATACTGAAATGAATAGTTTGTCGAACAATACTTTCCAAGTGCTGCTTCACACTAAGAAGAACTAAACTTGAAATATAATAAAATCTACTGGTTTATGGGAAAAACCTCTACCCTATTCATTGAAAACAAATTAATGTTATATAAGCAGGTAATAAAACTTGTTAGGACGTATGGCATCCAACTCTGGGTTTGTACAAAGAAAACAAATATATATAAGAAATAGCGATTTACATCGTGACCTCCAAATAGCCATGGTTACAGAATTGGTTAGAAAACACGCTGTATCACACAATCAGTGACAGCTTAGTCACACCAACTCCGAAATGAAGACCGTCTTAAATGTACGTCGCAATGTTCTGAGACTAAGAAGAACCAAGCCTCATGAGCTGATGGACTTAAAGAGATGGGAAAGTATTAAAACTTCAATCTTCCTCCAATGCGATTTTAAATTAAGAAATAAAAATCATTTTGTCGATCTTTCATAGTTGGTCATGATTCAAGGTGGTTTTATTGCCGTAAAAGTTCCACACTACTTGATACCGAATAAAATCAAGTGTCTTTTGAAGATTTCCACCTGTTGAAAGAAAGAAAATTCAAATAATTCAATGCCGTGAAAAATTCCAAACCTAATCAGTGGTGAAGAGTTACTTTTCTCAATTTACAAAGGGAAGTATGTTACCTGAAACTGCGGTAGCTAATATCACACACATCCGAATTTGCAGGTGAAGTGGAAAAGTTGTGATCCAATTCAAGATTATAAATGCTTTTGGAGAATTTACCACTTTGTAAGAGGCAATCACTTGGAAAAAAAATAAGGGTTAACCAGATTAGCATACTCAGACCTCCAAAGCGAGAGTCGAACACATAATGACCACTTTGCTAGGGGGCACTTCACTTGTCGCTTCATAAACAAATGTTACAAAATACTTAAAATAGTAACAACACTTTTACACTTACCAAGAAAAAAATATTTTCCAAAACGACACGAACTTTGTTTTAATTAAAACTTACAGTTAATTGCATAATTAAGTTACTCCATCTCATTCTATTGAATTAAATTATTTTAATCTTGCCCATAGCTCATGTAAATTCACACAAAATCTCAATAAGAAAGAAACCTACTTTAACTAATCCACTAAGAATAAATATAATTATGTTTTATAGTTATGCAGCAAAACTTTAGCCATTCATAATAAAAAAAAATAAAATAAACAATTTGCGAGCATATTTTTAATATTTAATTAAAAATAATTATCTATGACTGTGGGATGGGGAAATCACAGATTGAAAACCACAAGTAATTCCTTGCACGCGAGGTTATTTTGTTTTTTTTTTTTCATTATTTTTTAAACTAATTAAACAACAAACTCTGACCGCTGCACTCTGTAGAAATAAGAAGATACAAATTAAACTACAGCAGCCGTAAAAGTCCCCATTCATAATACCTTTATTTGCCTTAAGGCCCTAATGGTAGATTGCTCTGAAGTCGTTACAGATATAATCCTTCTAAATGTACACACGATCCACACGAGATGCTGTGCTTCGTCTAATTTTAGTCCTCTTTTCAACTTAAACTAATGTCTTTTTCAAGATACCATGACTCTTGTCAAGAAGAGTCGTGAATAATAAAAATTCTAACAAATATGTCTGCAAATCGTAAAGACCTTTCGCTTCAAATGATATTCATGGTAGAAACGAGAAGACATAAATATCAAAAACAAAGTTGAAAATATTATAAAATGTGACATTTATTTTTAGCTCCTTGGGTCTTTTCTTTTTTCAACTTTTTATTGAAGGATACATCAAAAAATTGTATCCGAGCAATGCTGATGTATTTTTTTTTTGTATCCGTCTGGGCTGTGGTCAGATGTCCAGCGCCATGCCGGTCTTTCTCATTATTTTTGTGGTTTTAATTTCACTTTTTTGTTCTCGACTGTAGACTGCAAAAAAAGGGAAAACAAATTCCAAAGACAGATGGATAATCTGCGTACAAATCACTTCTTCAGATGCAAGTTATATGTTGGCTAACAACCGACCGATGACGGCAACGACGGGACGGGAAGGGCATGAAAGAAGTTCGCCGGTAATAATTTGGTGACTTTGGTCTGGAGTTGGAGTGTATAGCCAGCCTTGATGCGGGGTTCTGAAAGATGTTGTAAGATATTGATATGGTTTGCCCAGTTTGTGTTTATATCGCTTGTATACTGTACGCAAGATCAAAAGAATGTGGTAATTCTTTGGATGTTGCGAATTTGATGAAGGAAAAAAATGTTTTGACCACAACACTTAAACGGAAAGATGAGACTGTGATTTATTTTATACAAATGTTAAATGCTTTATTGTGTTTATCGTGTCGTTAGGGTAGTAAAATAATAAACGTTCTATAAATTGTGCTAAGAAAATAGCAAAACAAAAAATAGAGAAAGGGAATCAGAAGAAATAACTGCATTGGGAACCAGGTTGTTCAGAACTGCGACATACCAACACTAACAAGGGTGCACACTTTTTCAAAATCTTCGTTCAAAGAAAAAGAAATGGTGAGAAGATTCGACTACCAATGAAATTCATAAACAATCCTCAAGGATAACTTTGACTTCTTCATCAAAGGCGACATTTCTTGAAATTTAAAATGAACAGTTTTCAAAGCTAGGCTTCTCGATGAATCATTTATTTGTTTGGAGGTTACATTGACAAGTTTTCAAACTGAGTTCCATCAGTAAGCAAGCTAGGTAACCGTCTTAGAATCAAGATGGATTATAGGTGCTACTATAGAACCAATAATGTCAAATGCCTCACAAAAGTCGAAATGTGAACCTTCACTCACAATAAACATATTTAGCCCTATTCTGCTAAACGGGAAATCGAAAGTTCGATTCAACTCTTCGATTTCCGTTCACTCGTCGACTATATTCTGTTAAATGCCGGGGGAACTTCTTTATCAAATTTAATTGCAAATCTTTCGAATATCAATTTTAATTGAATTGTCACATTTAAAATCAATTTTTTTTTTTTTTGAAAAATGAAAACTAACTAAATAAACAAAAAAAATTCAAATAATTTGATCGTGCAGCGTTTTTTTTCGAGGTTTTCAATAAATTTCAAAAACAATTGGTGTGAGCAACGCAAAATAACTTAAAAAAATTTTTTTTTAAGTGTGTGTAGTTTTTTGAAAAGTTTATGTGTATGTGTTTTGAACCGACGAGGAATGTTTCCCTTCGAACATTTATTTTCAACGAAACTATCTCCCTGCCGTTTAACAGAATATAGCTGAACTGATTTTCAGGAAACGTTCCCCCGCCGTTTAACAGAATAGGGCTGATTATTTTCTATAATCTGTGTCATCTGGCAATTTACCTGATCCCCATTCGGAATTTAAAAATAGTTTCAAAAGCTTTTTCTTTTATTCTTTATTTTAAACGAGCTGTTACCCGGAGCGTTGCTGCCGCAGAAAAATTAAGGGAGAAAACATTGATTTTGAAATAGTTATTATAATCCTATTGGTCCAACATTGTGACAAAAACTCATATATAACTCATATATAAACGTTTTGAAAAAGCTGCCCCAGCGCCATTTAATCGGTAATTGAAAAAAACCTAATCCTTTCTTGCAACATCAGCTATCCACCAGTGAAAGTGCCGTCGAAATGGGTCCATCGCGTTTCTCGTCGTCGCGAGTGTCGGAAAATTTTAGTGAGTAATTAAAATAGCCAATATTACACGCTACAACATTAGATATCGTTTAGTGGAAATCCTGTCATAATCGGTCCAGCCGTTCTCGAGATTAGCCGGGACAAACAAAATAAAATGCACGACTGAGTCGCATGAACTTGCTCTTGTACCAAACTATGGGAATAAGAAGTTTAAATTTATTAACTTCTTAAGAAAGTTGGAAAAATATCAAAAAATGGCCTAAGCGTGAGATCAAGTTGTATGTCAGCTATCATTTATCGGTTCTTTATAAAAAAAAAAACTGTAAATGCCACCTTGCGTTAAATCTGTACTGAATTTAAAAAGAATCAATTAAGCCGTTACCAAGGTTATGGCCAAATTTGTAAAAAACGTTAACACCAAATCTCCTTTATGTGAATTTTTGGCCAAAACCCTGAAATGCAGTTATATTACAACTGCAAATATAACGTACACCAAGTTTTATCAAAATCTTTAGAGTTGTTTTTGAGGAAATTCGGATTTCTCTTCTAGGGAATCAGGAAAAAGTGCTTTATACGAAATTTTAACTAAATCGGTCAAGCCCTTTAGACTGTAACCAAACATACGCACATCCGAAAATCCGCACAACCGCACATCCGCAGAGACAGACTGACGGACGGCATGACGAAACCTACTTTTTAGGTAATCTCAGGTTTGATTAAAATCTCGAATTTTTTTACAAGAAACCAATACTTGCCCTATTGAGCAACTAAAAATTTTAAATATATGTTTTTGTTATAAGTGCTGTATATGCATTCATATTTGTCTTGTAAAAAGCCACTATTTTGACATTACAAACAGATACTTAATTTTTATTTATGTGTATAGATGTATAGATTTTGAACGTGGTATTTGATTAAAATTCTGTTTGTTATTTATTTTATATAAGTTATATTATATATTTTATTCATTTTAAATATAGTATTCATTTTATTTATTTAATTTCTTTAATTTTTTATTTTACTTATTCTATTTTTTTCATTTATGTTAATTTTTTATTTATTTTATACGTTTTATTTGAATTATTTATTTTATTAATTTTATTTATTTTATTAATTTCATTTATTCTATTTATTCTTTTTATTCCATAAATTTTATTTATTTTAGTAATTTAACTTATTTTATTTATATTATTTATTTCACTTACATATTTTATTTATTTTAATGATTTTATTAAGCTATTTTATTTTGTATTTATTTTATCAATTTAATTTTTTTTTTATATTATTTATTTTACTCATTAATTGCTTGTTGTACACTAAACTAACTTCTATTGGGAAATCGTGAGCTTCCTTTGTTGCATTTCATTATTTCTAGAAAGTCTCAACCAACCTGACAGCATTTATCATTCGAAGACTCTTCATTTCTAAAGTCGTCAATAATTATTTAATCTCATTATTGTTAATTGCTCAATATTGGTTTCGTGTGAAAAAAAATTCGAGATTTTAATCAAACCTGTCATTACGATGATAGAGAAGCCCAAAAACGTAGGTTTCGTCATGCCATCCGTCAGTCTGTCTGTGCGGATGTGCGCATGTGCGGATTTGCGTATGTTTGGTTGTCTGTGCACCGACCTAGAGCATAAAGGGCTTAAGCGATTTAATTAAAATTTCGTGTATAGCACTTTTGGTGATTCCCTAGAAGAGAAATTCGAATTTTTGTTTTAGCTCGACTATAACGTGTACCTGCTCAAAAACGGCTCTTAAACTTGATGTACGTTATATTTGCATTAGTTTGAATATAACTGCATTTCAGGTTTTTGGCTAAAAACTCACATAACGGAGATTTGGTGTTAAGGTTTTTTACAAATTTGGCCATAACTTGGTAACGACTCCGTCGATTTTTTATATTCTGTATAAATTTTAAACTTGACATTTAACACAAAATGGCATTTACAGTTTTTTGATAAAGAACCGTTTAATGATAGCTGCCATACAACTTGATATCACGTTTAGGTAATTTTTTGATATTTTTCCAACTTTCTTCAGAATTTAATGAATTCAATTTTTTGTAGTCCCATAGTTTGCTACAAGAGCAAGTTCATGCGACTCAGTCGTGCATTTTTTTTTTTTTTACAATTATGCAGATAATAATACAAATCCATATCAATTTCTTTAGTCTCACTCAGTCACCCTCAAATGCCCTCTGATCAATATCCAAATCATTATTTAATAGTTAATCAAACGTGAATGATTTTTTGCATCGATTATAATTGTTATCTCTCTTTTAATTGAAAAACCATATTCAATTAATTGATGCATTTAAGTGTGAAAAAGAACGTTAGCAATCCAAAGAATATTCTCATTCAAGTATCTTCCCTGACAACATCTGTACTTTAAATATATGTACTCAAGAAGAATTGCTTTTCGGATGACATAACATAGCGTCACCGATGGCTCTTAACTTACCATCTATATTATACACCAATACTTGTTTCTTTCGCTTGAGATGCAAATTCTATCCTACTTTAAGATTCCCTCATCCTCATTGTGCATCCAGAAATGCCAGTCTAACCTGAAAGTTTCTCTCTCTTGGTGGTGTTGCGTAAATGTGTGGACTTAAGACATTTTGATGTGTGCCACATATTCATTGAGAAGAAAACGGGAATAATCTTGATCGAGACATTTATCTCCAGGAAGTTGATTATGATGGTTCCTCATGAGAAAATCTAGATCTTATCAATGCATATTTTTAGCATCTTATTTACGTAAAGATTGAAATTTATCTTCAAACGAAACCGTTCTTACAAAATTTGATTTTTTTCCAATTCTAAAAAAAGTAACCTTTAGTTTATTTTGCTCAAATGATCGTTTTATAAAAAACAATATTTTAATTTATTTTATTTAAAATACTGAAATGTCAAGTTATTGTTTAAAATGCATTAAGAGAAATATGGAAAGACGAGTTAAATCCAAGACCTAAAAAAAACAATAAATTCATCGTTAGAAAAAAATTTCAATTTTAATTTTTTACAATAATTTATAATATTTCATTATTTATAGAACAGGTATTTAATTAACAAATTAAATCGAAGTTTAATAACAATTTTGCCATGTCAATGCTTTCCAAAACAATTTTTTAAATTATTATTTAAACCATATTTATATCGTTTCCCAAATACTCTCATTTACGTGGGACTAGACACATTTCAGAGAAAATACAGTTGTTCAAAGATTCCCATTTCAATAATTCACAAAAAAAGTTAAATATGGATAAGATTAGATCATCAATTAAACTGAGTTTGATTGGTAAATTCCCTCTGTGGTCTTTGGTTATAATTTACCAAGCAAATATTGCAAGTTTTATATTTATTTAATGATTAATACAAATTAATGAGGTAATCATATTTATAGAATTATTATTTTGAGTAGTTTCTGTTTGAATAAGTGTTTATGTATTTACTTGTGGTTAGTTAATAATTATTTTGTTTAAAGCATGAAACCACACTAATAAATAAGTGATGAGTGATATAATAAGAAACAATCATACTGCAATATCAACCGGGTTTTACACGTTTAGGAGAGAACAAATCTGCTCAATATCAATGAATGATGCAGTATGTTATTCCAATAATTTATTTGCTTGATAAAGGAAGAAAAATTAAGAGTTTTGCATGCGTAATTTTTCATTTTACAGAATTGGATGGTCATGTTAGAATCTAATTTTTTACCCAAATTCTAAATTATTAAATGGAAAGACACCGTGATTCCTCAAGCGAAGTGTATGCTATGTTGGTTTTTTTTTTTTTTAAAGCGTCCAATTAACAACCATGAGATCTGATATAGGTAGCCCTTAGTCAACGGGAAGCTCCGGAAATGTACGTGCAGTGTTTAATAAAGTTGGTGTACACCGAGGTAGCGTCTTGAGTCTCTATTTATTACAGTTCTTGACTGTCTATTTGACGATAAGGTAAGAGACTTGAAAGTGACTCAGATCTTATTTTCGGGTGATGGAGCCATCAGAAGTGAATATGGATGGATGACGTTTAAGAGGGTATCGCATAAACGCCATAAAGACAGAACACCTGATCCTCTCAGTCCTTTTCTGTACATCTGTTTCAACGGAATAGTAGATCTTGACAATATGAAAGCATCCTGTGATGACCACATCAACTACCATGTAAGCGTAGGATGGAAAAAGTGGCGTGAGAACTCTGCCATCTTATGCGACCAAACAAATGCCCCTTTAGCTGAAAGGAATGCTCTTCACTGCAGTAGTTCTTCTAGTGGTTACATAAGGTTCACAATATTGGACAATATCGACCAGCGAATTGATGGCGGCTCAGGTGAGGATGCTTCGCATGATAGCAGAAGTCCTATAGCTAAATCGAATTAGAAGTTCAAAGATCCAAAGAAACCTTCACGTCAAAAATTCCTTCGCGGACAAAATACAGGACGACAAACTTAGCTTTTACTGTATGTACTAAGGGGAGACGCTAAGAACCCCGAGAGGCACTTTCATACAAAGTTCCGGAACAATCGCCAAAGAGAGGCAGGCCGAGTAGTTGCAAAAACAAATGCAGTTATACCAGTTTCCCTCAGAAATGGAACAATCCCTAACTGGGAAGCTAGCCGACATTTTCCGAGGAAAACAAACATTTCGAGGGTTGCTGCAAGATGGGTTCTACTCCACCATGGGTCTTATAAATGGAAGAATACCTTACGAACATTCAAGCATTTCAAAGTGACATTATGGCCTTACTAAAGTGTCATATGACCAAAATGGGCTTAAAAAAAATTCATTTTGTACTTTTGCAAAATAATTGTACTTAATGTGAACATGGAAAACGAAATTAAATTCATAAATTTTTATTATCATATTAAAGTATCCAACTCTGCACTTCACATATTAGTTGTAATGTCTAAAATAAAAATAGTTGATTGGATCACCTAAATCGAAAGATAGAACAGATGATGCATTACCAATTCAAACAAACAAACAAAATTACTTGCAACTTTGTCTTTGACAATAACCTTAGCAGTAATCAGTATATACTTCGAGAATATACTGACGTGTTTTACGATAATTTCCCTACCACAATCATATGGGGACGCAGGGAGGTCATCTAACCATCAATGAAGTCATGCATAACTAAATAGAAATTACCATAAAGCCATCAAAGTACATCAATTATCAGATTAAATCAACCCAAGCAAAGCTCAGTACAGAAATAGAAGACAACACTTTTTTTTTGCTCATCACTTCTGTGCGCTGCTAATAGAATTCTAATTCTCTCATAATCATCCAGCGACCAGTGAAGTGTCGAGTGCCAGTTGGTATCTATGGTACGAATGCCACTCGACCGAGAAGATATACCACATTCTAGGTACACGAGAGTACAAGATACATCATCCGTATTAATGCATTGGTAGTCGGTCCACCAGACACGTCGCCAGTATTAATAAAAAAATTTAACGTAATTGCTTCATTATTTTTGTATTTTAGTTGCAAAAAAAAATATACAGAAGCAGGTACAACATCATCAATAGATGCGCGCTATGTTTCTGTTACAAAATATAGAAAACTTAAATTGTCATAATATTATTATTGTTAAATAGTGTGCAAATTTTCTAAAAATAAAACGCTGTACAATATGAGCAGCTGTGAAGATAGCTGGCAATACAGCACTTTAATGATTTCATCAGTTAAGACGTGTAGCAGCAAATGATAGAGGAAAAAGTTCTAATGGTGGGAAGCACTATTATAAAAGTTCTGTTCAATCAATCTGGGTATTGGATTTCAATAATTCGAGACAGTCTCTGATCTTAGACATTCTAAGCCACAAATTCTAGAAGCTATGTCTTGCCAATGATTCCAGTTTCACACATCAAGTTTTGAAAACCTTTTTCTGGCTTGGTTAAATTCTACCGGTTGGAGGATTACCGTCCATTCGTTAACCATGATTCAACCACCGGAGCCGTTGAAGCCGTTTGCTCGATCCAACTTTCATTGACTTGTAAACCTTAGTTCGTCAAACATTATCCAAAAATACTACACGGATTCTAACTCGAGGCCAAAAGGACTAAACAATTGCTGATGCGATCTTTACAATGTATTGATATCTTTACAATGTCTCTGATCTATAGAGAACGCCTGGGAAGGTAATTTTTTTACAGTGATTTTTGCCCAGAAAGACTACGATTGGCTGGAGTATTCTTCATTTTGATTGAAAAAATGGATTTTATTGCAAGTCATAACTACCTCGATCTTACATCCACGTCCACCAATATTGTAAAGGTAAATTTTCCTGGAGTGTAGCATTCCTTGATGACTAAAAGTTTGTTTGTTACCACCAGACATAAGCTTCTTACGTTGAATTCTGACTAGTTTAAGCGATGCCTTTAACACTGATGTTTAAGAGGTCTCAAATCACTTTGCCAGTACCGTTTATTGACTTCAAAGTCTCAGTGAAGATGTTTCCGACCTGAACGATTTTGACTTTATCCATATCTTGTTGGGAAGGCAATGTAAGAAATGGTTTTCTTATCTCTAGGAATGCTATAATAAGTAAATCATGTATGCTACACTTCGAGCATTTTTTCGTAATGAGCTAATGAATATCTGTACCAAATCATTTGCGGCGACAAGTCATTAGATCCAGCATTTTTATTGTTTCTTAGATTTTTATTTGTTGTCTTCTATTCCTAAAGCTTGAGTGTTTTTTGTCATAGTTCGTCGTCAGGACTTATGGTGGCATTTCACCATCATTGTTATTTAAAAATTGATTAAGAATTTAATACAACGTGTTTGACGTTTGTCTGTGCAAGGAATATTTATGGGACTTATAGACTTGGAATGTTGTTTTTATCTTTTGGTAAGATTACGGATCTCATTACTACTGCAACATTAGTCCGTATTTTGATGCATGAGCGAGAACGTCTATATTAAGAATCGAACCAGGAGTTTCCTTTTCACAGGGCTTCTACACTTAGTTCCATTGACAATCGGTAATATCCTAGAGTAAGACACTTCCGATTCTCGTAGGCTCTGACGATTTCTTGCGATTGTATATTTTTGCTGTTTAACTCTTAACATCTTTTCATTGTATTTTCTTCAGTCTACTGCCTTTCAAATACATAAGGACGATGCCACAAAATTAATTAATAAAGTTAAATTACAAGTAATTCTGCAAGGTATTTAGGAGACACTTTGTAGAGTTTAGAGTAAGACTTGGCAAGATTTATGCTCAGGACGAAGCCCTTGTATTTCAACGCAAACGCCACGTATTTTTTAGAAGTGTAAAACCTTACATGTACACATCTTATCCGTCTTCGGCTTCTTCTCTTCTAGTGCGTCTTCTTCTTTTTCTACATCTTGTGCTTTTCTTGTTCTTGGTATTTATCATTATCTTCCTTTCGTATTTCTATATTTCTCACATTTCTTTCTCGTCTTCTTAATTTTCTTCTTCTTCTTCTTACTTTTTAGATCTTTTTTAACTTCTTGGTCAGCTTCGAACTGGTTCATATGTGTAGCTTAAAGCATTATACTGTAAAATTCTAATTAGAATGTCTTTCAATATCTTAACTAATAGTTCCATCTTCCATGAAAGAAAATAATTGCCTCTTCATTTATAATCCATTTTATTTTCCATTTTGCAAATAGAAAAACATCCTCTTCGATGTAGGGACCCGCTACACCTTCTTGACATAAAAACAAATGTCTATTTTCTAACTTCCTGGTCCTTGGCATCCGTCAAATAGATGCAAGAACCTCTATTCATCTTGTATTAGTGCAAAACGCACTATACTAGCCTCAAGACAATCCAATTAGATGCACAAATGAGTTAGTTGGTCATTAAAGAGTAAAGTGCTTCAATTTACCTATAGAAGTGGAATGGCATCATAGTGATGCTGAGTTTCTGTACGTTCTTAAAGTTTTTTTTTTTTTTTTTCTTTTACTCAAACGATTCACTCATTTCCTTGTACAGAAGTAATTAAGATAACTCTACTTATGCAAAACTGGGATTAGATTTAACGCCAATCCAATGTCACGGCTGAAATTGTTCCTCTGAAAAAAAAACAAGAAATGAATATTTGCATGATTTTGACCACAATTTATGTAATTGAGTCGTTAACCAATATATCTACCTACTATGTGTGGCAAGCGTATTGTGAATAAAGCGGTAGCTTAGAAATTCACACGCGTATTTAAAAGATCCAGTCGTGTAATTGTTGCATTTATAGATACAGTTTGGTGGTTAGTCGGTGCGCGACTATGAACATTCTAAGCAATGATTGTTTGTATCTGCTTCATGTGTATGTCTTTCTAGCAATCTTATTAAATGAACACAGAAATGTTGGAACAAGGAATTTGCTGAAGTTATGCAGTTGACTTTTTCGCTGTTCAATTGAAAGTTAACTGCTTTTGCCATAATATTGTCGGTTGTAAATATATCGGGACTAATCGTTTGTTAACTAGTGAAATGTAGATCATTTGACGATTTAGGTGGGTAAATAAAAATAACATGCGGTTGAATATTTGTGTGATTGCAATTGGATTTTATGAAGTAAGATTCCTAAAAAGATCACATAAAATGTAGTCTGGCTGAAAGTTTCGGCCCGTGTATTTGTACCCAGAACTATGAACTATTTTATTTTATTAAAAGCTAATCGAATTAGACAAAAATATCTACAAAAATTGGAGAGGTGAATTTTGTTGTTTCATCTTAAAGAATACCTCTTCGGGATTTTTAAACCACAAAGTTTGAAAAAAAATTGAACAGGAATCGAGATAATCGTTAAAAATGATTTCTATCTTTTTTTTTACCAATAACTTTTTATGGGAAAGATCTGTCAAAAATATTTGTGAGACAAAGTTGTAGAAAATATTTGTGCTCATAAAACTATAGAAAGTAAATTATTATACGACCAATAGAAATCGAGAAAATCGCATTAACGAGTTTTTCAACATAGCGGACGAAGCAGAACGTTATTTTGTTCGAACTTTGTGGTTTAAGAATCGCCAGGAGGTACTTTTTAAAATGAAATAATAAAATTCATCTCCAATTATTGTAGATATTTTCGTTCTAATTCGATTGGTCTATTAATGAGTTTTCCAATGGGAATAAGTAGATTTTAAGATTGTGTGTGAGATACCAATGAATTTGTTACTTTAAAGGGCTATTAGTGACATTATGTATGGACCAAGCTTCGCTAGATGGCACGCTTGATGGCAATTTTCGATTACTCTGGCGCATGAACCAGACTGAGTTTAAGCATAATTGGCTTTTAGGGCACCTCTCGCTGATGGTTTATTCCTATACGTCTGAGACTTAAGAAACACTACAGGAAAAATTCTAACAGGGTCAAACTGCACCAACTCCGTTTGCTACTTTACTTCGCCTTTGTAGGTAGATAGGTAAATAAAATTGCAAACCTGTTCTCGAAAAATCCTAGTCTTCCAGTACACGTGGTTTTGAGACCATAACTTGTTTGGGCTGGTAGTATATTTAAGAGCCGAGAGCAAATATGGGACGTGGAGATATAACCAAAATTCATTTACGTGTTTAAAGGTTTTAGCAACGTCACATCAAATCCAGTCTTCTGGCAGGATATTTTTGGCACTAAAATAGGGTTTAAAAACCCTGATTTTTTTGTGGAGGGTATAGCTACTTTTATGCGCTTAAAATCCAGGGTGGACTAGGACTTCATCAAACAAGCTACTTCAAGACGGTTTCTAGCTAACTGCGTCCAGTTTCCCACACCAAGTTGGTTTAAATTTCTTTCACTTGCGGGCGTTAGCTGCTACGCTGTCCTCCTATACATACGGAGCCGTCCCACGGGAGTTGGATCTAAAGACCATCCGGGCCGGAGCATTGGTGTCTATTTGTTCTATGTGACCCATCCCTTTAAGTCTTTGGCTTTAAACTTTTGTGACAAGTTCGTTGTTATACCTTCTTTTCTATCTCCCATTTACGCAGATAGGACCGACAACCGCACGGATACACGGAACACTTTAGTTGCTAAAGAAAGGTCTTTGGTCTTCAACTGCCTTCTTAGCTCAAAGAAAATGCGATTTGCATGAGTAATTCTTCGTTAAATCTCAGCACTAGTGTTATCCGCTGAGTTGATAGCAGAGCCTAGATACGCAAAGTCTCTGACCACCTCAATCTTTACACTAGTTCTAATTGTGGTTCGGGTTGTTTAAATTCAAGGTTTTCCATACTAAGTAAGTCCGAATGCTTTATGGTTTTCTGCAGGTAAATATTTTTCTGGAAAAGTGCTATGTTGTATTTTGAAAACTGAAAACTTAAAATGTAAAAGTTTAAAATACTGACCAAAGAAAGAGGTCGTTAAGTCCAAATGAATCTTATGTATTTTTATCTCTTAATTTAGCAACAAAAACTTTTCTTGACATACTTACTTACTTACTTAAGGTGGCGCTACAGTCCAGGGCCTCAACCAACAAGCGGTTTCTATCTAGCTGCCTCCAGTTTCGCACTCCAAGTTGGTTGAGCTACTCTTCCACTTGCGTGTGACACCTGCCACGCTATCTCCCTATACTGCGCCGTCCCACGGGGTTGGATTGAATGGCCATCCGGGCCGGAGCATTCGTGCCCATTCGCTCTATGTGACCGAGCCACCTTAGTCTTTGGTTTTTCACTTTTGTGACAAGGTCAGTATCTTCTCCATTCCCCATTCCCCATTTACGCAGAAAAGACAATAGATCACACAGGTTTTTTCTTCCAGAGCAGCCTAAAGCGTTTTCATCCACCTTATGTAATGTCCATGATTCTGCTCCATAAATAAGGACCGGGATGATAAGTCTCTTATAAAGGGACACTTTATTCGCTCGAGAGAGGAATTTGATCTTAATTTGCCCTCGTAGCCCAAAGAAATAGCGATTGGCAAGAGTAATTCTTCGTTGAATTTCAGCACTGGTGTTATTCGCTGATTTGATAGGGAAACCTAGATACACAAAGTCTTTTACGACCTCAAAGTTATAGCTGTCTATGGCGACGTTTTGTCCTGTACTTCGGTGTTGGGTGTCCTTTCTTGTTGACAGCATATACAGGGTGATTGGTTTAAGGTGCACCAAAAAGCTTGAACGTGTAGGTAGAGTTAAGACAAGAAAAAGTAAAAAATCGTATGGGAGGGGGGGTCTATTTCCCCCCGTTAAGGCGGGAAGGGCAAATTTCTAAAAAAATTACTTAAATCAGAAAAAAATTATTTAAAAACAACGGTGAATGATACAAATCCTTGTTATATCTTTTTGGAAAGCCAAAAAACTACTCTTTTATTTTATTCTTAAATTAAGTTAAATTAAGTTGAGTAAACAGTTTTAAAAAATTTAATTTTCAAACTCAAAATTTAAAAAAAAAAATTTTTTAAAAAAATTGTAATCTAATTTTTTTCAAAATTTTATGTAATTAACTATTATTTTTATTTTCAAAATGCAATGCTCTTATTAATTTTTAGTCAAAAACAGAAAATCGTATGCCAAAATATATCTTAGTTTTTGAGAAATTAAGAAAATACTAAAAGCACTTTTTTAAAAAAAGGTGAAATCTGGTTAATCCATTAATCCAGATTTGTTTTTAACATTTTGGATATCATTGATGCCTTAAAAAATAATCAATTACAACTTTCAAAATTGAATAATCTGCCAAACTGAATGTTGTCATTAGTCCAAAAATAAAATATCTATTTCAAAAATACACGAAATTAAAATAAATTTGTCTGGTAAAACACTTTTTCTGAAACACAAAAAAAAGCTATTAATCTCAATCGGCCTACGTACAATTGCCATAAGCTTCCCAAAAAAATACTTAAAAAACCGTTTGAGTAGCACCTTATGCTAAAAAATATTTTTTGTTAATTTGTCTTTTACCCAAGAGACAAGCGGAGACAGACACGACAAGAGACATCTCTAAGTGGGTGTTTTGTACCGAATTGTTAAACAAAACACGTCCATATGGCATCACAAAACATCTCTAAACGACAAACCAAAAGATACATTTCTTATATAAAGATATCTAAATCCGTATAATATTTCATTTGTGTATGAAAAATCTCGAAAGTTCGTTCATTTTCGGCAACTCAGTTGTTTGAACTGGTTCCGTTTTAAAATTTACTTGAAACAAGATGTCTGTCACTGTTAAATACAAATTGAAGACATTGCCAACGAATGTATCATCACTTCTAATTTAATCCAAAAACCAAACAAACTGGATCTACATTCATAATCGTCTTCATTTGAATTTGTTGTGCAAAAAGAAAAAAGATATAACAACTACTAAATAAGTCAGAACTCACTTTACTTATATTATGGTTGTATAGGGTAGTTGTGGTGAGTAATCATTTAGATTGCAAGAGATGCAATTTACACCATCAATGGTAGTGACAATGAGAGTGCGACACCAATTCGACATGAGGACTATATCGAGTCACACATGCCATCCCATGTGCAGACGTCGTCGACGGAACCTAACCGAACAAAAGCGACAGTTCTAACGTTGGCGTATCGCTCTGAAGATCGCACGTAATTGGATGATGCAGTGCATTTTTAACTGCCACTGCCGCTGTTGCTGCTGTTACTATACGGCAAACCCACACGCGCGGTTGCCTTCATTTCGCACCTACATGGGTTGATTATTTTTATGTGTTCACCTTGATACAAAATTAAAATTCTTTTGATGGGTTTTTGGTGTAGTTGCGATGAAAAATTAGAAAAAAATCACATAAACTACAGAATTAATTGAGCATTTCCGTATTAAGGAAATGCTTTTCAGTAGTTTTTCTGGTAGCGGTAATTTGTTATTTTGAAGAAATGTAAACAAATATGTATAGTCTACAGTTAAAACTTTTCGGAACGAAAAAAGTACGGTAGTTTTGAGTTTTCGCTCTTTTTTTCTAGGGTACATATGAAGCATGCACAACTAAAACATTTAGGATCTATTTTTTAAGGATCACCATAGAGGATTGGTTGGAATAGAGAAAATAGAAAATAAGATCAACCTGGCAACAGATAATATGAATAGTGAGAACTTTCCTGCATCATATTTTTAACTTTACTTTGCATCTAGTTCTCAACCATCTTTGACCACGCACTAAATGGCTCCCAACGTGGGGCTCGAGTCTGTAACTGTATCGCACTTGTATCGCACCACCGATGAAAAAAAATTTTTACAGAAAAAATTAACCATTTTATTCAAACAATTTTATCGCCTTCACTCCAAAATTTGAGTTTCACCGTGGTTTGGCGGTGGGCTTATCAGCTAGATGACATCAAACCTGCTCTAGACGCAATAATTGTCTATGATTACCGACAATTTACAGAGAAAATTCACTGCAAATTTAATTTTTCTTTGAACTTTGATTATAGTATATAAAGTAGCATAAGATTCCCATTCTAATGTCTTACTTTAATCATGGAGTAGAAGAAGAAGCAGGCCTAAAACCTTCCGGAAAAAACAAATCCCGTGACCAAGATTAGAGTAGTTAAAATGGGAAAGTTGTGGTTCCAGTCGAGATCACTGACATTGCTAAAAATAAGTAAGGGCTGATTTTTTTTATTAGAAGGTTGATATTTCGAACACGTGCCCTCTATACCGGAAAATGCTTTCTGTATAAGGAGATATGCCACTTCGAGTTGCAGCTTTAAATAAATGTCTAAAATTTCATGAAAGTTAATATTTAATTTTAAAACCTCATTGTTTACGTGATTCAGAATATTAGTCCGATGATCTGGGATATGTGAATTAGATTGGTTTTGCTAAATAAAGCAAAAGACAAGTTATATTGAGGTTAGTGCTATCATGAACAGATAAACGATGCGTCTTTGTGTTTTGGCCAATTTATAAGAAGATGCATTTTATTTATTACCATTGTCGGGACCTTCGTTCCACAGGCGAGTGCTACAGTACAATAGTAGTGGAAGCACTCTTTTTTGAACCCAAGCCCAAATGGCGCCCAACGTGGGGCCTATCGATTTTAAAGGACGGAAGCAACTTTAAGATATTTTTTTTTGCAGATAGTCTTTAACCTTACATAACATTTCAGACGTGACTTAGGTAACTTTCAACTACTGACTTGTTGGTGTCAGGTGGGTCAAATCAAGGAAATTTTCCGTAGAGCGGCAAGAACCAACCCCATTTTAATTTGAGTCTACTCTTTTCCTGTAATTTATTTCTAGTTAGCTTCAATTGTTTGCATTATTTCGCATTCATTTGTATAATCTTGACTCTTGCCTTGATTGCATTCGTTTAGATTTTGCGTATTCTTTTGATTATCTTGAATTTGTTTGCAATCCTTTTCAATCTTATGTCACAAAGGGTTCTTCAATTTGAACGGGTTCATATGGACAGGCTAGAATGTTTTATAATTTTTATTATTCACTTTCTGATCCTAAATAACCATGCCAAGTGACATATCTGACCTCCACAGGCAGCAGCCAAACCCCCACAGACTCTTAACATAGTACCTTTTGGAAAACCTTAATAAATCTAAACAATTTTTTATAAACAAAATAATATAAAAGGGTTTTCTTTAGTTAAAATTAGACATCTTTTAAATCTGTCTAACCACATTTTTGTGTTAGAAATTTTCGCCAAATCTTTAATAAAAAAAAGCTATTCCCTTTTTTTTGTAAGAATGAACATTATTTTTAGAGATCATTGCTCTCATTCCCCAAATCTAAAATTAATTTTTGCACGCATTGCTCACACTCTCAAGTGGATCACAAAAGAATACAACAAAATAGTTATCTAACACCTTTCAGCAACCAAATAACCGTATAATTTTGCCACTACTCTTAAACTGACCATACAAAAATGCGTGACTGCTTCTTCAAATGAACTTCAAAGATATTATTATTAATGTCAGATTTCTTTTAAAAAAGATTTAACCTTCAAGCTACATGAAAAAACAGAACAGTGTTTTCACCTGATCATAAGTATGGCATCGACTCTACAAAAGTAATCTGATTAAAACCGAATCCTCGAGGCATTTAACATTCAATAACCTCCAACCAGTCATGTTGGCTAATCGAGAAATGATAAATTGCTGTGCGAAGAAACGCAAATAAGATTTGACTTGGTTAAGTAAGAAAAACACGACACCACATGAGTGATCTGAATGATGATATTTTCATTTGCAAATTTTGCCGAAAGTGACAGAAATTACTAGAAACATATATTAAACACATCAAAGGATCAATTACTCATTGTAAAGATATTTTGAACCGATTTTACTGACGTTTAAGATCTCATAAAATACATAAATATTAAATTTCATAAATATTTATATTAACTGTCCAAATAAACCAACACGGTAAATAATAATAAATAAAATATGTACATGATTTAAGTTTTTAAGTTCGCACCTCAGCTCTTTTGTTTTGTTTTTATAAATTGTAGTATATAAGAGGATTCCAAGTTATTTGAACATAATTTCGAATAAAAAAAAATTAAGAATGTCTTCAAAACATGTAGAACTCAAGACTTTGTCAAACAAATAGATGAACACAAACATTTTATAAATTACCATAGGTTCTGTCGGATATTTCAACATATGAGTCATATAATTCAATCAAGATTGATTTTTAATTTGCATTTTGCATAGCCAAGCAGTAATTCAATTTGTTTTGCCATTTAGAAAATTAGCGCAAAAGTGTTCTTAGCATAGTTACACACCTCCAAGGTAAGCACACTGTGCAGATAATATTTTTGGCATTAATTAACACATTAGAAGTAAGCAACAGAAGTCTGAGCTCGTGCAATTGTTTACTAATAGCTGCTGTGGTAGTCATTATCACTTTGCCTGATCTATTGCTATTCAAATGTTGTGTGTGGAGTAAGGAAGGAGATTATATTACGTATTTCTATGAGCTTAAGTGCTTCATGCTTGCATTTCAAAGTGGTTGGCTTCGTTTGACCGACAAAAACCTCTTCCGATTGCCAAATAGTTAGATTGTTAAGCGCTAAAGAGTGATTACTGTTTTTTTTTCTATTTGTCTAGATAGACGTGAGGTAATATTTTATGTTAATATTATAATAATGAACGACTAAGATTTATTTGTTAAAGAAGATACGAGAACATCCGTAATGCTTATCTTGAGGTAAATACAGGAAACTAACTTATAAGTTATGTTTAGAGCAATTAAAAAATTCCCCCTTTCCTATTTGAAAAAAAAACTCAGCAAAATGTTTCCCCAAGAGCTCATAAACTCTGGGCTCACATTGAATTTTATTACATTTGGTTAGTAAGCATGCGCCTTAGCATGTCAAGCTATAATCCTTTTATTCCCTTCAAAGATTCAATTGAACTGGGATTAACATTTTTTTAAATAAATTTATTTATATCTTCAATCGCTGATAATTATATTTTTAGCTTCGCTTACGAAGAAATGTTTTGTATTGCATTTAATGTGCGTGGAAATATAAAAAAGTATCTACATCATAATAAACCGACAAGGATTATACACGATTACGTTTCAAGGGGTACGCGCACGCATGTCGTTTCCATGAATTGCCAATCACCATGGGTGTCCAAAGATTGCCAGTTACACTTCAATGTATGAGATAGAATAGGTTGGTAAAGTTCTTTGATCCAGAGAAGAACATTTTATTAAGTAGCTATGGTGTTGCTGATGGTTTTCAAAAGAAACATGTTCGCAACTGGGTACAAGCAGCGAAAAATATAATATTTTGGTTAAGGTGATAAAAGTTGCTTTTGGGTTGTTAAATACATGGAAACACAAGCGTTTTCTCTCTAACATTCCCCACCGCCATTCTCCCCATCACACGGTCTATCAGGAATACCTAGAACTTAACGCGAGATTGGGATAAGCGCCTTTGGAAAGTTTTCGGTGGTAACTAGGAGAAATAAGGAGCTCCTAGAAATTATTAAATAATATTGGACCTAAAAGGATTCTTCTTGTATTTTATTTAGAGAAAAACAGAAATTAACTATTTTCTAGATCGATTTATTTTGACTAATATTTAATTATTTTTATAATATCTGAGACGTATTTCTAGAGTAACTAGAAAGTATTTTAATACAGTGAATGTGAACAGTGTTTATATCGAATGTTAATTCAACAGAAACGAGCCGACTGTGGCGCCCACATATCAGCTTTAGTCAGGCAGATTTACTCAGGTAACACCTTGTGAAGCTTCTCGATTTTCTCTGAAGTCAGATTTTCAAGCAGTATCTAGATTAAAACAGGAGTGGAATCGTGAAAGGTGATAATCAAATTCGTAAAGTTGGCGCTTTTTGGGATAATCTTTTGAGACAACTGTTGAGCAAGTTAAGCGATTGTTTTACATAGAGCTATGAATGGTTGATAATCAAAAACGACAATCAAGAAAGTGACAGTCAATCGCCTTGGTCGATTCCAACGCAGCACAAGTGTAAGGCTTATATTACTGATCCATTGAGTCAAAGGAGTCGTCCCAGTTTTGTAAAATATCTATCAATTTAGCCAGAACCAACCGCCTCGAAGTTGTATGCATTGTTGATGACTTAGCTTTAGATTTACAGAGAGCGAGCTTCGCATTTGGGCGTTTAATGTTAAAATTCTCAAAGAACCACGTGCTTGTAATCGAGCAATTGGCAGAGGTCATAGAGTGCCAAATCATACATTACTCTGCCATCCAGGAAGTGCGATGGGATGAAATTGCAATCCCTTCTAGGACTACAAGGAAGAGCAGTGATTTTTCAATAAAGGACTTAGGTTGATTGACATTGCGGTAATAAGAAACGTACGCGATTATACAGTTTATAATTCAAAGAGACCAGATTGACCACATTGCGATCGATGAGAGATACTTAAACAACATTCTCAACTCCGTCTTCCTTTTTAAGAAAGGTGGAATTTGAGTGTTCCTTAAGTAGTATTTTACCCAGTTTTTCTATATCATAGATATCTTCTCTTGAATGGCAATAATCTTTCCAAGCTTGTTTATTCGAGTACGGTTGAAAACACCCATGTTTGCGGCAGATATTCGAAATATCTCGTCATTTCTCTGAGATTAGAAAAACTTTCACCATGGGACAGGGTTTCTTTTTTGCTGAATTTCACTGGAAGACCTTGTTGTTGAAGGTTTGAAATTGGTAGTTAATTTGGCTTTTATAATTTCGTTCAAAACTGATAGTTGGGTAAGCAGTCTCCAAAATTGTTTATCTACAGTAAAACAATTTTCTAAAACCTTATTCAAAGACTCAAATATCTTTCAACGATAATTATTATATTGGATCTGATTTGACACGAAATTAATTTATACTAGAAAGGTCTACTCAAACATCCAAGCAACTGTTTTCAGTTAATTGTCTTATTTGATTTTTTTTTTAAATTCCTCTTTAAGAATCAATTGCAAAAAAATGAAAAAACCACCGCCATTTCCCGTAGACAGAGTGAAGATGTAATCCCACAAGTATTACCACCATCGATAATTTCAATATTCGCATCGCTCGCGGCCATTTGTCTTTGAACTTCGCAGCCAATTTAGTGTTTTTTTTCGTACACTTCAGCAAATAGAACAACAACAACAAAACTAAAACGCGTGATATTCTTCCAACAAAGCATATACAGCCTACAACGAAAACATAAACCACTTTACAGCACGTTCAATTGCGGTCTACATGGGACTGCGGTGTGGTGGAGCTATGGAGGCCAAAAGCCAACTACCATCATACAAACAACAACGAACAAAAAAATCAGGCAGCGGTGAACAAAACAAAAAAGGAATACTTGCGGCACGACATATTCTTCCCCTGGTGCGCGGTGTCAAAGTTCGGCGACACGGTGCACAAATAGACGAGTGCCTTGCTTTTTTTTCCCAGAAACTTCTTCTGGTTTTGTAGTGTCGCGCCAACTAACTGGCGTTATCTCTTCCTATTACATTCCCTAGTTGGAGTACAAGAACACTGCGGGAGGATTATGTTGCTAAGTAATCTACGCTTGCAGAATTAAGTAACAAGTCTCAAACTTCTCGTCGCGTCGCTTCGGTCACCATAGACCTTCTGCGTGCGGTCTCAAGCATCTTCGGGTTGTAAAGAACTTGATTAATGTTCACTTTCCTAGTTGGAAACCTTACGCTGTTAGATTAATTTTTTTTGCAAAACTATCTAAGGGCATATAGAAAGACTCTAATAAATAAATAGATAAATACATGTATACATACATTTATGTATAAGGTATAATCCTCCAAATCCGTGAGATGGTGTGAAACGCGAGAAAGATAAATCGCAGTGTCAGGATAGATGGTGTGACCATAAGGAACGCCTACGCTTGGGCTACTTTTTCCGGTTTCGTGTGGTTTGTTTAACTTTAATTGGAGGTGTTCTCTTTGGGGACAAGGGATCCGACCAACTGATACAAAGTTGTTGTGAGTAATGCATAGCAATTGTGTAAGAAGTTGTTTGGTTTATTGTTAGGTCTTGCAGCTATTTACACATCATTAAGGATTGGAGGAAATCAATGGATGCTCCTGGGAAAGAGAGGTCTCTTGTTAAACTGCCTGCGACAACGTGATTTATTTTAATAGATTTCTAAGGAAAGGAATCGACTTCCTCAATTTAATCAATTCTTCGGCAATTTATTTCAATGTTTATATCCGGGGGAGTTTTGCAAAGATGGTGAGTCATACTCATGCAAACAACGATGAAGCTATTGATATATGCTCGTTAATAGCTTTTTGAAATAATGATTATCGAAACGCTTTTTTTATGTTAGGAAAGTACAATCAAAATCAAACAACTCTTTTCTAATGGACAGACATTTCGTTTTTAAGGAGTATTAAAAGAATCAGTTCTTTTTGGACTAGGTTGTCCTTAAACCATTGTTAAAAGCTGAGCGTCGAAAGTATGAAGCAAGATTATATTATGGAGAATGGAAACAGCCACAGGTACCAGATTTGCGAGACCCAAAGTCCTCGATTTTCGGTTTGCAAAATGTAACAATGTTTTTAACGGTTGAGATTCTGCATATTAGAGTTAAAGCTGAATCTGAAAAACGAAGATTATGTGTTCGATTTGTTTTTTTCTCGATGCATAGATTTTTGTCTGCCTACAGTCCGGGGTTGAATATGTGCCTCAAACAATATGTTTCTCCAGCCATCTTCTTGAGATCTTCTTTATCACAATATTCACCGCAGGTTTTATGGTATCTCTCTCTTTTGAACTCCTACTCGGGTGGATTCGGGGATTTTATCATCTGGATCATTGATGTCATTTAATTTGGCTTATGAATATTGAAATGAGCTGAATTGAATACGATCGTTCGGGCTAGATCGAAGTCACCGTATAACCCATGGAGCTTATCAATGAATATTTTTCGCTTCGCATAACCCTCACATATTGGTTCCAAAATCAGTCAGAATTGTTTGTTAAAAGCGTCAAAGCGACAAAGCACTTCCCCATCTGATTTTAAAAAATGTCCAGTTCACCGCACGTTTGAATGGTTGAAGGCTAATACAATGATAACTTGCTCCTTGACTGAAGGTTTTGCGTCTCAATTTAATTTTTTAGCTCAAAGACACAGTGGTAAGCCAAAGTGGTAGTTTGGTCGATTTCAAAGCTAGAGCTATTATGGCACGTTTAAAAGAAGACAACAAATACTTTGTATTAACCTTATTTACAATTAGACCCATTGAAGCTGCTTCTATGTGAAAGATTTGTGACTCCACCATTGTTAGAAAAAAAATACGAACACTTTGTATACCATCTAAAAAAGTTTCAAGAAAACATTGCTGGCATTTGTCCGCAAAGCCTTACTTATACTCTAAATGACGAAAAACGCACTTACTTTGTTTCTACCTCAAACCCTTAACGTTTGTGTGTCTCAGCTGTGCGTCAATGTCCATATATAAGTCAACATTTATATGGCTACCAATTGGCTGGTATCTCACAACTGATATCATCCGCCACAACATTCCTCAAGCTGGCGCAATGAAATCCACTTCCCCATATTTAGGTGCGAGAATTTGAGAAGATTGTCACTACCGGTCGGTGGTAATGTTATGGCGACCGACTAACTATAAGAAGCTTTGTTAAAACAATTAGCGACACGACCCCAACGAAGTGCTCAGATTTTGTCTTCCTGAAAGCATTGCCACTGTGTGCGATTATTATGCCATACACAAAAACAAACCACACACGATCTGCAAAACATGAGCTGTGCTGCCATCCAATCCAGAACGATGTGTTGGCTTCTAATGCTTCATGTATAGATACTAAGCTACAGTCAATAGCAGACCAGAACTGGTTTAGAAGGCATTACGGAATCTTTCTCCGAATCGGATACAAACCGTGAAGGTCTTGCGCATTCGGACACTTAATATGCCACCACCACCCCAGTCGCACCACAGCTGCCGCTATCGTCTCCCTCTCTGATGCTGTCTATTTCCATGGATTCCAAACCCTGATATCTGTCGTCTAAATGCTTCACCGATAGTGAGTATAGAGTATACTGCGCGTAGCATTTTGTAAGAGATGCCCAGCAAATCTGTGAGATTTTTGTCAAAGTAGTTTTGCTTCAGTTTGATGATGGTGTCAGGGAAGGGGGATAGTAGATCTCTTCATGCGTGAACTTGCTGTATGCTGCGCCACTAATAACAGTTATAAGTTCAAATCCAGAACCAAAGCCGGCTGGACGGCTACTCTGGGTCTGGTTTCTCATTTTCTGCATAATTCCTCACAAATGTCAGCTCTGTAATGGTCAAATGAGTGGTGGCTGATGTGGTGACGTTGATGAGAAAGAGGAGGGGATAACCATTCGCCAGCTCGATCGAGCTCCAGAGACTAACGCGTCCATTAGAATTTTCTAAATCGTAAACTTGATGGACACGCTGCCAGCCATGTAATTGTGTTAGAAGGAAATTCACTTGGACAACGGTTTTAGAGGCATGCAGCGGGAGCAAGTTGTAAAGTATACATACAATGCCCCAGGTCTCTCGATGTTTCATCCAGGTGGTGGGCATTGGTTTAAGGTTTTGCTGTTTGCAAGTAGAAGCAAGCGTGCAAGTTACCACACAATAACGTTAGGCAAATATTTGTGTGCTGGACAATCTGCAGTTGAATTCCGGGGAAGAAGTGCTGGCATGCATGCGTAAGTTGATTGTACCGACCGCAATCGTCGCGGACTCTACTGAACACAGTACAGCGTGCATTATGCAATTGAGGGCCTGCCAAGGATTTTTCCGTGTCTCGAATGCTTATATCAGCTTATGTACTGGTGTGAGGGGCGATCGGGGATAAACATCGATGATGTGGTGAATGGAATTGCGAAACCAAACAAAACGCACCCACACGTTGTATCATTGCTAGATAGCAATGATGGCGGGTTATTGATAGTGGTGACCTTTTCAGAATGCGAAGGAACTTTCCTCTTTGGGTGGTTTATGAGGATTGATGCAGGTTTTCTAGATTTTTTTTTTGCGAAAGAATGCTTAGGACTGCGGATAAAGTAATAAATTAGAGGATTTAAAGTTTAAAAGCATGAGTTTATCTATGTGACTTTTAGATTATCCAAAGGCCTTTGATCTGTGTCACAGAGTTCTTGCAAATGCTTATAGGAGGTTGGTGGTCTAAGCACTCGAGTGATGTGAGAAAAAAAGAAATCACACGTTAGTGGTGGCAATATTGAGTATTAAGGCGTTCTAAAGTCTTATAAATGTATTTTTATATTTGACATTTGTTTTGATAACTTTTCAGGTCAAAGCATCCAAAGGTGCATTATTTCTGTCTCACCGGAAAACAATTTAATAGTTCTGTCACCTGGAGTTATTACAAATTCTGAATGAAAATTCTGGGGAAATGCGTAAAATTGTTTTCTTTCGTCTCCCTCTGCAATTTTGTTAATATTTATTTTCTGTATCCGATTCTTTTGCTTGGCTTGAGGGCAATATTTAACGCTCACTTCAGCTCAGATACTCACTCAACGTCGAATCGTAGTAGGTACTTTATGACGAGTTTTTTTTTGAAAGCCGACAAAAGAATCTTTCAGCAAAGAGTATTAATTTTAATTAGTTAAAATTAGCAACAGCTTAATATGAAATAAAGAATATTTATTAAGGTAAACATTTATATTCGCTCATCTTAAGTTGCCAGGAGCGCTACACCAATGCAATATTTTAGGGCGGTGCAATTAAATTTAAAACACCGAATTTTTGGATGGTGTATGTGATTGTTAAATACGTTCGGAAAATTTTATTTTTAAACTTCAATAGCTTGTTTGATGAAAGAGAACTTAAAAGAGTGGTATTGATGGAATGTTATTCGGATGTATCTCATGGATGAAGGTTTTTGGCGATGTTCGGGGTGATTGGTGTTTCCAAGCTGTTTAACAGCTACGAAACTACCACGACAAGAGTGAGATACGTAAAAGAGTGCAAATGTACTTCATTCTACAAGGTGGTCACTAAACGATATCAATATTGCAACCTCTTGTTATTAATTTTACACCTGTGAATAAACTTTCCTTGAAAAATTATCCATATATTTTATTTCTAGCAAAATGGCAGCAAATTCATATTATGACTATAAGTAGTTTTGCTCCACCCTTTCATTTGTTTTGTATCTATTCCCCCAATGTAACACTTCTATTTGACTTTTTACATTTACCATTATCTTCATCATCGAAGTTCTGTTTGACAATACAACAGTAACTCCACAACCATCAAATTTGTTGCCTAATCCGTCCCTGTACAAATGGACATCTTTGCATAATCACAATCCTTAATTTTCGCCTGGTCTAGACTCATAGCTGGCAAAACATCAATATACAAGAAAAGCTTTAGGCTGACGTCGAACGACGCATCAAAAGTTTCTAATTACCGACCGCGAATAATTTGTAGTTTTCTTTTCAATGCTCAGAGTCCGGCATCAAAGTGGGTGGTGGCATGACGCGATTAAGTTTAACCAGAACTGCGTTATAGACATTGAAGCTGCTGCGTTGCTTTGGTTGCTCATTCTGGCCTAGAGAGAGTTCCTTCATGGCAGCCATAGGCTTCGGTAGAGTATGTATACGTATACTATACATACATTCATGATAATTAGCATATTTATTAAGATGCCACACAAGCTGACAGAATGAGGTCGAGTGATGGGTATTTTTAGTGTTTGCACAGGTGCGGGAGATTTAATTATTTAAAGCGCCTTTGGATGCATGCAGGCGCAATTAAGATGTTAATTTTTTTAATTTTTTTTTTCGTTTTCGTTTTCGTTTTCATCTCAAGAGCCAAGAGGCTGTAATCAGACGGACACCTAACAAATTGTCAGCTATGAGCATTGTATGTATCTACTGGATGATAATTATAAATACACATGGCAATTATATACAATGATGTTTTGGTAGCGATGTTAGGGTATAAGCTAGCCATGATGACAGTTGGTTCTTTCCATCGAGTTTGCGATGACTGACTGTCTATAAACAAGGAAAAGAAAAAGAAGCATGCCTTAAAACTCTTAGAGCAAACGAATGTAACAAAATCAGTATTCCGATTCAGTTGGAAAAATCCATGAGTTGGAGGCTTGCTGCAGTTTTCCGATGTCAACCTGAAGAACCCTAGAAGAAGATTTTTAGGTGAAGCAGGGAACTGGGAAAGTTGTGGTTCCATTCGAGAAGAAGAAGGAAACATAAGCAGTTCGAACGAATTTTTTCATTTTCAATCCATTTATTCAATGAGACATCTTCTAATTTTTGTATTAAACTTTAGGAAAAGAAATCGACTTTTTGCTAATTCTTTTTTTTTTCAATAACTTTCTTTAGCTTGGGTTTGATTAACTTGGGTTTGATTTACTTTATGCACACCACGCATACCCGATAGGCAGCTTATAAATCCCAAAGAAAAAAAAAATCACAATGCAAAATCATACATCTTGTTGTATATGCAAATTATAAGATTATGTCAAGATTCCGCCTCTCAGTTCGTCTGTCAACAGACCGCACAACAATGTATCTATAGAATTCTTTAACATGCTACCTCAAGTTCCGGTAGTGAGCGCATCAGTCGTTTTGATTGCATTCGCTGCCAGAACTCTTAAAAGATACACCTGATGGGACACACAAGCTGATGGGACACACCAACCAGAAGGAGGCAACTTCCGATTCAAAGTATGAGACTTCCAAACTCTCCCCACTGTGGTCGATCAAAAAATGAATAACGCGCAAAAACGTAATCATGCAAACAAAGCCGACAAAATTAATGGAATTAGCCATCCCGCACGTGGGTTTCCAATTTTCAGACTCTGCTCGGTTGTATTTTTATAGTCTCAGCACCGCATCGAGCAAAAGTGACAACAACCAGAGTTGCGGGTAGTGCATTCATGCACCGAAATCAATGAAATGTGACGTGTAGACGACGAGGTGAATAATAATTGCAGCACCCTCAAGATCTATGTTGACATTTTTTTGATTGGAAGAGCTTTGATATATTTTTTTTTTTTTGTTTGATGCTTGACTGGAGGTTTTTGCGAGGTCAATAAATACCATTTGAGTCAGGACTTAGAGGCATACCGCTCATATTTATAGAATTTATTAAAAAAACTACCACAAGTATATTCAGCAATAGAGTTTTGAAAAGAAATGAAAATATTAAGTCCCATATATATCTCCTTGACTTAACTAAATACGGGAGTGGAAGGGGCGGTTCGTCTGGAAATGTTCTATTTTATTGTCAATTAAAAAAATATCGAGCACTTTAATGTGTGTTAAACATTGTCAGTGCTTATGCTCCAAAAATGGGGTATCAGCATGCAGTGGATATTTGAATGAATATGTCAGGAAGCCAAACAAGGACTATGACTATGAGAAATGCAATGGTGATAACGCATCGGGAATCTTTTAGTTGAAAATATCTTTAAAATGTATAAATCGTATGGTTTTATCTCGCTTAATAACTTTCGACATTGGAAGGGAAAATTACCTTCTCCTAATTTACAAGTTGGAGGGTAATTAAAGTCACCGTTAAATCAAGCTGATGTCAAACCATAATGTTCGAAGAGCGGGTATTGAACGGCCATTTGCGGAATATAATACGGTTATCTGATAAGCAGGGTGCGTTAAAGTGCTTTAAAATTTTGTGTTTTGATTGTAAAAAAAGCTGATAGAACACCACGAGATCTTATATGTGTGTCCCTAAAGATGTGGCATGAGAACTTTGCCATTTTCTGAGACCGTGTTTTCCTAATTTCCCCTTCGTTAACAGCAAAGCTCTTCACTGCAGTTTTAATGCTGAGAAAAATGCATTATCATACAACCAGCCAGTACAATCGCGAAAGAGAGGCAGGCCTAAGCACTCCTGGAAATAATTGTAACGACACCAGCATGCAGTTGGCCTTAGACATGGAAACAATCTATAACCGGGTAGCTTGCGACATTTGCTGAAGTAACCCCGACGGGGCAGATCTGTAGCTGAAGGGGGAAAGTTATCCTATTCGAGATCATAACATCGTCGAATAAGAAGAATAGGAAGTCAAGAAATCATCAGCCAATAGAAAATTAATGCGCAAGTAGTATTGAAAAAGAATCATTAATGTACTAATTTAGTATCCACTGGCATACTTATAATATTTACAACCATAAACTATTTGACTACATGTTTACAGAATTTCAGTACCTCAATAACACTCCTCCAAGAGTTTTGAATTAAAATTTATACAAATTTCTCCGCTCGATCATAAATTTTAAATTTTTCTATCCTAAACAAGATAATGGTAGTCATTTTATGTCCTCATCAACTACTTCTACTCTTTTCTAATCTTCTTCCACTTTTTTTTATCGATCATCGAATAGAACTAAACATACCTTCAATACTCGCAGATCAACCCATTACCATTATTGTTGTCTTTTCTCCGTTTGCCTTGTGGTTTGGCTTGTGTTTTGAAATACGAGGGTGTGCTTAAGGTTCAACGGGTGCTATCACCCAACAACTAGGTACTTTCAGCCGTAGATACAATCACGGAAGTAAAATGTTGCGCGCTTGCTTGCCTATTGCAACAGAATAATAAGAACATTTAACAAAACCTTCCATAAAATCTATCCACAACCAGAAGAGCTACATCGGGAACTATAGAAGAAGAAAAAGTATAGATGGAGTGTTCTTCGTATTACCCCACTGTGTGGTTCTCATGACGTTTACTTTGATGGTCACTTTGAATTTGCCTTCCATCTCAGACTTAAACGCTTCATTTGAGAGCAATGCCCGATCGAGCGTGTTTACAAGCAGCTACAACAACGACTATGACGATGACGAAAACGACGACGACCTCGCCATCATTAGAAATGGTCTCTTCGTGATGGTTTTGGTTCAGACCGATGATGATACTATACGATGGCCTCTCCCTCCCACTGTGCGACTGATGAAACTGACTGGTGCACCAGGAGGAATTGCAACGGTCTCCTCCAGGTGCCCATTTGATGGTCATTTGATGCTGCAGCATCTTTTGCATTCGTCCTCGCCATCATCACCGCGCAGAATTGTGTGCTGCCTCTGCCTGCTATTATAATTTCGTCGTGCTTGCTTTTCCTTACTGCTGCAGCTCCATCTGCAAAAGGAGGAAATCCATCTCTCTACCACTAATTTGGCCATGTGTTCACATGCGATGCTCGAAAAGCGAGTGCACACTCTTGGTTGCAATGATGGAAATTGATCTAATTACATGACCATGTAAACAAGTTCGAATATAAGAGCACACGTTCCGAGCTAGGGATATATACGAATGGACTGTGCCTTTGAAATGGCAACAGCTCTTTTGCATGACAATCCAGCGGTGGTCTCTAGTTTAATTTATTTCCAGATTTTCGCGCGCGACCCCTGGGGGAAGAACATCAACTTGATTATTAGGTTCGTGGTGTTGTTGTTTTTGCAATAGTTTTCTTTGCCGTTGAAAGTGCGCAATAGTAAATCTGTTATGTATACAGATGGATTCGACTGTTTGTAATTCCACAAAACATAGAGTAGGTGTGGATTTAGGTTGCGAACCAACACCAGGAACCGTTATAAGTACTTTGTCAAGGTAACACCGAAAATGGTAATTGTACGATCACGACTACGTAGAAAATGGGTAAAATTCACCGGAATGTAGAGGATGATCTGTGAAGTTATTTAATCAAACAGCGTGAAGAAAGACAATGTTCTTTGAAAGTTCAGAGTATAATTGCAAGCGGCAGTTTGTGAGGGAATAACTCGGTAGAGAAGGAGGTGGAAATCCTCTGAATCTTCGGAGCTTGCAATAAAAATACATCCTGCAGAGAGATCATTTTATGCCAAAAAATGTATCACTTTATCAAAAGAGGCTATAACTTTTGGAAATGCTGGCAACTGTCAGTTTTGTTTTGAGGGTGCCGTTAGTACAACGGTTATTGTGCCTGCTGATCTATACAGAACTATGATAAATGTATTTTAATATCGGAAAATAATAACTTTGGGACTGGAGAAAATAAGATTCTAACAGTGGAACTGAACACACAACTCGGTCAACAAACGTCATTTCAAGGATGTCTTTCGGGCTCGCGTGTCGTTCGTTTTGACAATTTACTCTGGCCGAAAAGATCGCTCAACTTATTTCGAATTTTTTTTAATTTCAGATTGCTCAGACTGTGAGAGCTCCCAAAAAAATGGATCTCTATTCATCTTCAATATATGGTTGAATGATGATTTAGTCGATTTAAACCTTTTAAACATGGACTAGCTTGTGGTGGGTGCTCACAGACCCAGTAGATCACTTGTTTCCTTGGTGGTTCTGTTAGTTAGTGATCCGATATAATATCAAAGCGTACCAGCTACTCCCGGCTTCTCTAGTCATTAAAGAAGTCTCTAAAATTCACAAACCATCACACTGGTGGATATGGATGTTAAGTTATTGCATCTTCTTCGGTTTTAGTATTTAGTATAAAAATTTATAAAGTCGTTTAAGAACCGAGGTTTCATTATAAATTTGGTACTTCCAAGTATTAGCCACCAAAAACATTCATATCAAATCTAAATTTCAAGCTATAAAGGCACCACACATAATAGCCCAGTCGCTATTTGAGAATGAGATGGTAAGGAATGAGTTACTTTTAACATCATCCTGTTGTCTTTAATAAATAATAAAACATCTTACTACCCAAAGCCTCAGTTAGGTCTAACAAATTGTATCTTACACAAACAATGTCAGTAGTCCAAGATTCAGATTTTCAAAACCTCTTCTTGGTAAATTTAGAGCAAAAAAAAAACTTTTACTCCCATCTTTATTCATTTAGACAGACTAAAATTTTGATTCCAAGAACGAATTATAAAAGATTTATAATCGACATTCAGTCTACTCTACACCATAAGGGCTCCAATATCCCATTTAACACACATGACATCGTTCTATCACGATTAATGATTTATTGCTGACAGCACTGACATGTGATCTCAGATGCGATATTGTTATACCTTTTGTATAAAGTTTATGTTCAGACGGACCGTACGTCTAGAATGCTTTTTGTTTCTTGTACCTTTTTAGCATTCAAGTCCAGTTTGATTCTATTTTTAAATTAAATTGAGAAAAAAATAAGCGAGGAAATCTTTTGAGATGGTTAAGGAAAAACATAAAACATCAAACATCAAATTTAACGAGGTGAAGAATGTAGTTTATGGTCACCTAGTTGGTTGTTGACCATAATAGCTCAGCCAGAAGGAGTATAGTTTTATGCTTTGAATTCTATCCTTTCTTGGAATAACATACATAGGTTACTACATATTTAAAATGACTTAAAGAATTGTAAGCATAATGTTAATTTTTTTTTATTTAGTAAGACAATCAAAGGAACCTCAAGGGTCTGTGTTTCATCAATCGATCTACAATACTATCCGCTGTTATTGGTTGCTTAAATATTTTTTTAAATGTTTTTTATAACCTCTGTACAAAGCCCCAATAAAGACACACCATATAATAAAAGACTCGAATATCAATTATGTTACTTACGATCATTGGTAGAGGCTTTTTTTCAGCAAAAAATGTTCGGCTAGATTTTTCCATCTCGTTTATAATTCCAACAATTAAATATATCCATGATGTATTTATAGGAGAAACACAAAACACCCATCATGCCGACATTGTTATATGATGCAGTTCGATAAGCCATAAGGATGAACTGGACACCGACGCTCCCAAAGCTCATTTTTGGTTCAACAATCAGGTAGAAAGAAATCTCCAAGGACTTGGTTTGCTTAACTGTTAACTGCAGACTCCAGACCAGACTGACTGCATTAGCAGTATATGCCTTGAAGTCTATGGATACCTAGACTCAACCAAAGTATTAAAATTGAGTACTGGGTTCGGAAGAAATAACAGCTATCGTGCTTGGAAGTCATCCAAAAAAGTTTGCCTTAAAAAAAATTAATCGTCAGTGAGGATTAATTAATGCATGTTCTTTTTAAACTCTGATCTTCAAGTACACTAGTAACTTCACTTAAAGTATTTACAATACACTTGATTCCATATCCTTTTTGATCAGTTAAGAAATAACCAATCCTTGATTGGACCCTTGTATAGCTCCTACAAGGGTCCAATCAAGGATCATAGATTTTAAAGACTTCTTAACCTGTCTTTTTTTCCTTTTTCGACTAAATCAATGACCCCGCATAGTTTCAGAAATCTTCTTAAGGTCAGCTTTTGAATTCAGGTTGAGAAAACGTTAGGCCACAGGTTTTGGAAATTTTCAACTGGTTTCGTTGCGGAAAAAAATATTACCAATAAAGGGATAGAAAATGACATTAAATGAAAATGAAATCCAAGATATCAGACAGATGTGAACTAAAAATTCTCTTAGTCCACAATCATTAACTTTTAAATTTTCATTCTGCTTTACACTTCGGCTTGCAGTAAAATGACTCATTGCGTTGAACTTTTTAAAATTAGCTTGCATATAAGATCACATTGTCTTAATGATTTGTATTTTTAGTTGTTTATTTTTTTGTTTAGGATTTCCGCTTGCTCGAT
Organism: Baccha elongata; assembly: GCA_951217065.1. Taxonomy (NCBI): domain Eukaryota; kingdom Metazoa; phylum Arthropoda; class Insecta; order Diptera; family Syrphidae; genus Baccha; species Baccha elongata. Next base: position 251,747,856 of record OX578272.1, read on the forward strand.
TACCATGACTTCATGTCTAGAAGCATTTAGTTCTTTTATTCTTTTGTGTTTAACGCTTTACGGATCGATGAGATTTGCAATTTTATTTTCTTTCTAAAAATTTAATTTCCTAAGAATGATTTTGTAACCAGGCGGTGCGCAAAACAAGAATAAATCTCTTTTTCACACTTTGCCACTTCTTATTCCAACATGACGGATTGTCTATCTGCCTCAAAGCGACTTTGTGTCAAACGCAAAACTTATTATATTATCTGAAGGAAATCATTGAAGTTGAAGAGTGAATGTGTAATTAATTTCTATCATCAATGGAAGTTCACTGTTATTCGAAAGGAATAAACAGCTAAAGCATATTCTATTATGACACTCTAAGTGTTTATTAAAGAAACGGTGAATTGTAATTTAGTGAAATTAAGTTGTAAAACATTCTTGCGCTCTGTTGTTGTTGTTGTTTCTTTGAATTTTGTCTATGATTGATTTGAAAGTAATTGTTGAAAGTAATTGCTTTGGCAAAAAGTTATAAAAAAAAATTATATACAAAGTCCGTTTCGTTGATATCGGCCGCATGGTTTTATGGGATGTCTCGAATTATAATGAAAACAAAAGAGTTGAAGTGAGAACTTTGTTGTTATAAAATGATAGTTGATGGACATTTGAAAATAGAAAGGCAATGATGAGGCTGTTTTTTTTTCTTTATTATTGGATTTGTGAAATTTCAACAATTGATCATACATTTTTATTGAAGGGATGTTTGAAAAAATGTGTTTTTTTTATATTTATATAAATTTTTTTTGTGGTAAATTAGGGTTTATGAGAATAACTCAAGGCCTTAAAAAATATTAGACATTTTAGTGGGAAGAAACCAGTTTTGCAAACTGTTTTTTATGCGATGATAGTTGAATAATGAAAAGTGATATAGATCGAAGATTTTTGGGGTTGATTGTCGCGTGGGAAATAATGGATTAATTAGGGTAACCAAACTTGTCTAGCATATTCCAGAATTTGACATTAAAAATATAAAAAAAGCAGGAATTGCAAAATTTAGTTAAGCAGGAATTGCAAAATTATATATCTCCGAGATTTCGTAGGATATCAACCGGGGAGACATTGTTTATCAAATGTATTCTGGGAGGGATAAGACAAACCCTTTCGCAAAAATGTTTGCTTGGAATGATTGGCACTTGCTTAAACTCAGATCAAGAACATTCTTCAGAAAACGTTGGATCGCCAAATATTGCACTGTAGATATACTGATATTTCGGAAAGTTGTTAGGATTGTGAAAAAAAAAGTCTTGCAGCTTCGAAAGACCCAATTTAACTTTCAGGTTCTAAAAAAACGTTAAAATTTTAAGTCAGATACAATATATAGACAAGTCAGACCCTACTGCATCCTTGTTCACCACTAGTTTTTGGGCTTACTTTCTCTACCCATCCTCGCATTTGCATCTGGCTCTGTAAGTTTTGCTCTACTTTGTTATGTATTACACTACAATACAAAACTGTAGCAAACTAGTCCATTACTTCAAATCGATATTTCTCTGTTATTATATTTCAAATCATTATTTAAAAGTTTATCAGGGCGTTGTCTACTTCCACTCCATACAACGTAATAAGACTTTGTCGCCAGCAGAAGTTATCTTTTCATGAGTTGCGTCATGATTATAAAAAATGTGGAAGTGGAAGCCCCGTCAAAATAGCTGATTTGAAAGAACATCAAAACCTTCGTATCCCCTGGCCAGAAATGGGCAGAGTCGTGTCGCAACAAATGAAGAGAATATTTTGTTTATTGAGGCATTGGGGGCGTGTTTCATTCCCTGATTGCTATCACTTTCCTTCCGGCACTTTTATCTTTGTCGATTCTTTAAAAAGAATGTCGCTACACCCTGAAACTGTATAACGTCGTAACTACTTTTCTGATTTCTTACTCAAAACACCCCCTTCTGGGTTCATAGAATACAACTGACATATTTTTAGAAAATAGTTGAACCTTAACTCGTCAGAAGCTACTATTTCCCTTACTGTTTCGAGCTGTTCTTTGTTTTTTGAGAATAAAACAAATTTTTTTTGTCTTTCACTACAAACGAAATTTTTTTCACTACAATCAACTACAAACGGTAGTGCCCCATAGTTAGTGTGTCTTAATATCACGCCGTAGGGCTGAGTTCGAGTCCAGCTTCGAGAACACCTTGTTTTTTTTCAGAAGAACTGACTCTTGCGAGGAAGTGACAAATTCTCCAAGAGTATCATTGTCATGAAAAGTGCATCTCACCTCAGTCGTTCGCATTCGACGTAAAATTGTAGGTCCCCTCCAATTCTGTAGAACTAATAACGCACACAAAAAGATTGGTTAAGAGTTGTAAGTCACTAGGCGGTGGTTCTTTGAAGCTGCCAGTGCCACTAAATTTATTTTTTTTTAATTGAAAACGGTTCTCTTTAAGAATGAATCACTTAATTTGAGTGCCGATAAAACAGGGTCCTGGTTTTTTCAAAGTCCCGTTATTTTTTTTTTTTTGTTGCTACAAACGAAAAAAAATTACTACAATCCAATTTAAACGAAGAATCAACAAAAAAATCGACTTTCCAATGTCGGGTGACAAGTTCACAGAGCCGTGGAGGCAGAGTAAAATAATGTGATAAGAAAGTCAAGTCGAATATTAAGAGGTGTTTTAGGTCAACTTCATACTGTTTCGCCTTTAATTATTTTGCTATTTTTCTAGGAGCGACCGACGCCGAAGCCGACCGATGTAGCTGTTGGTTTTAGAGATTTTTTCTTAAGTTTAAATTAAAACTAAAGGCTACTTCTACCGATATTATGCTGCTAAAACGACTGAAGCTATAATTTCTTTATTTTAAGGCACTTAAAGTACTTCCAGACTTTTGTCTGCCTAAAATGTAATAAAATTATTATTCCTAGGATGCACTTTTAAGATGTTATAACTTTTAAGTCAAAAGCTGCAAAAATGTCATGATTTTTTGTGCACTAATTATCAAAGCTGCAAACTTTGTTTAACAACATTTCTTATTAACATCCCAAGAAATCAGTACAGTGCAAATTTTGCGACCAACAATCTCTTATATGACTGGACTTTAGTGGATTTAAATAAACTTTAATTCTTGATATCTTCCATACATGTTCAATTTCACACATTTCTTTTATTAAAGTTCTCTACCTCGAATAGTTTTGCGGAAATGACATCACATTTAAGCAAATAAATTTGCAGCAAATAAAAAACCGTATGCATGAATGTGTTTCTTGTATTGCAAGGGAAATACAAAAATAAAATGTCTTCCATAGCCAGTGGTTATTTTAAAATTCTTATATATGTTATTATGTGGGCGGAAGATGATTTAGTGAATGAGCCATTCTAAGGGAAAAACTTTAAGTCACTGCCACCTGGCAATAAGCTCATCATAAATCTTTGTCTTTGCATTGACTTTGACTTTAGTGAATTATAAGAAAAGATTGACTAACAACATGTCATAAATCATATTAATAGAGACTTAACTCATAAATGAAGTTGTAGAAGAGAAAAACAAATATCTACTATTCCGGATGGAAAATGTATGAAGAAGATTGTAGATAATAATATTAAAAAAATCAACGGCGGCTCCTTATGGATATTAAATTGGAATCATCGACCGATAAATGAAGCCTTGGAAATTAGAATGTAAGATTTAAAATATACATAATCATGATTAAAACAAAAGATTTTTTGTCAAGTAGGTGACTAAACATGAAAAACGTATGTGTTTAACAATTTCTAGCACCAAAGTAACTTAGCAAAAGAGCATATATTCTTGTGGTTGTGATCCTATCTTGCCTTTTATCCAAAGTAGTCTTCTAACAGTCTATGTCGGTTACAAACTATTTGAAAGAAATGAATCATTCAATAGAACCATTCTGTTTAATTTGGTTGAAATGATTGCTATCGTCTTCAGATTCATTATATTTTTTTTTCTTTTGATTTGATCATCATAGCTGTATCTTTCACCGTTATTCCATTTTATCTTACTTATCAGAACAATTTCTTGATTAGTCAATTAATCAAAATAATAAATTATAACATGATAAATTATATGATGTCATTATTTGTTTAATGTGATTTCACAACAATGATATAATTTAAAAGCATCTTAATTTGGTGAGCAATAAATATCATGAGATTCTTTATATATGATTCTTTTTAGAATTTAGAATCTGATGGCGTCTTAATTGTACAACAAACCGTTATGCAATTAGTTTAACATAGAAAAGTTTTCTTGAACCTTATCTCCAATTTGAGATCTGTTAATGTTCCTTTTAGGAACAATATGTAAACACCTACAAAAGCTGACAGGCGTTTTTACTGAGACGATTCGTGTAAAGATTCACGACATGTTTCTTGCTTGTCAATGAACTGAAACCTTTTATATTATAATTGTGATGTATGGGGTGTGAACCCGATGAAATCGGGTTTTTGGTGGAATGAAAGAATTGACAAAAACGTAGAAGTTAATAGAACCTAAAATAGATAACATTTTTTCTGCCCTATCCGTAGTGAAGTAGAATTTTCCATACAAAGACCCACTGCAGATTTAGTTGAACATATCACATCATCAGCAAGCTAAACATTTGATATTTTGTAGTTTGACAGATTTATAGAAATCTTATTTTGACATTTGTGAACTGTCACTAGCAAGTAATAATTTTGGGATATTATAGTTTGACAGATTTGTAAGTACAATTAAATTTTGATATTCACGGGATATTCGGTGCCAACTGTCATGGAACAATTTGGACACTTTGCAAATTGAAAGATATGTAAAAATTCAATTTTAATATCAATTTTAATGTTTGCTGAATTTTCAGAGCGAACTGTCATCAGCAAGTAATAAATTTGACATTTTGTTATTTGACAGATTTTTCAAAAATTCAAATTTTGATTTTTTGCAGAATATGCAGTGCTATAATTTTTTAGTTCGAAAGAAATTAACTTCTAATTTTGTGAAACATGCAGAGCATTTAGTGCAAACTGTCATAACGGCGATTTCTAGTTGGCATTTTCCAGTTTTAAGGACATGTTTACTTTTTGATTCTTAGTCCAGGCAACATTCGTGAAATATACATAGAAATTGCGAAGTTCCTGAAATTCTGGTAGAGTACTATATGTATGCTCTTCAAGATTTTGAAGAGTCCCGAGCTCTAAAATGTGAGCTTGACTCTACAACTCGGGTTAAACCCACCTCTGCACTCACCACCGGCGCAGCGGTTCTGATGATTCTAAAAACATCTGTTTTTGAACAGTTCACTGAAAAACTGTTATTATAAATAAAGAATAGGAAGTGGTTCGCTTTACAAAAAAGTACCACATGGCCATGTAAGTATTACCCTTATTTTTTAGTAAATTTGTTTTCTTTTATATAATTTTTTTTTAAACTACCCCTCCTGGCAAAAGGGGGGATATTAGACGCCACACAGATGTTGTTAAACCAAACTGGACCGTTTAACCGGGGGAAGCGCAGTGGGGGTTTATACCCGAGTTGTTGAGTTGGGCTCACCTTGTAATGCTCGGAACTCTTCAAAATCTTAAAGGACATATATTTCTCTGCCCGAGTATGTATTTTTTAAGAACTTCACACTTTTTTTACTAACTTAAATTGAAAAAAAGTGTTTCTAGTTAATTCTAATTTTCCCAAAAAGTACAAGAGATTCGGTTTTCTGTTTTTGACTTAGATTTAATAAGAGCATTAAAATTGTGAAACGAAAAGAGTACTAAATTACATAATGTTAAAAAAAATTAAATTTTTTTATCAAAATGTTTAGTAAAAATAATTTTGTTCAATAACTGTTCACTTAAAAAACATTGTTTGCCAATAAAATAAAAAAAGAGTTTTCTAGCTTTCCAAAAAAGTATGACATGTCCTTGATAGTATTGCAGGTGATTTTTAGTTATTTTTTTCTTTTACATGTATTTTTTTTTAAATGCCCCTCCCGGTTAAATGGGGGGTATTAGGTGTCCCCTACCCATTCTATTTTTTTGTTTGCTTTGACTCAACTTGCGTATGTGGTAATACTAGTCCAAACAGATGGTGTTAGACTCGGCGCCCTTGAGTCAATTATTATTCATTTTAATTTTCTTTTTTTCGTTTCATTGTGTCTTGACAGTTCAGTAGTACCACATTTCAAATACAAAAACGCGGCTGCTGATGTTTTTTTTTTAGAATTTCTCACCTTACTATTTTTAGATTAAACAAAAAGCACACTATTGATATCTCAGAATGATGCAATTAAGGGTCCCATAACATTAGATATTTATTTCACTGCATTTGAAGTTGCGCAACGAATAATTATGTTTATTAGTTAATTCATGAAAAACTTCACAAACTTTGAACATAGTTTTTATAATTCTGAAGAAATTATCTCAATTTATGATGCATTGAATTTACTTGATTCTTAACAGCGAATTAACAACTAATACTTCAAAAAACATGAACTAAAAAAAGTTCAAGCGTAACTCTAACCGCACCGTTTGCTTTATGACCCAAAAATGGGCAATAAAAGTGATGAACAACATGTTTTTCTTAATTTCTTTCATTTTCTATAAGGTTTTGGTTTTCATTTCAAGATAAGCTATTAATTGAGTTTAATTAGCCCCTTGGCTTGGTGTGCTTAATTATCTGTAAGATTATGTTTATAAGAACTACTCACCAGCAGATAAGGTGTCAAGGTTTAAATTTCATTGCAGTAGCAAACCAATATTACAAATCATTTTCAAGATTCCCCACAATGAATAATTAATGATTATAGTAATTAAATGAATAAAAATATTTTTTATGTAAATTTAACACCACTCGATGAATGGACAGACAAAACCAATAAATTCACTTCATTCACATGAAACATGACTCCTTGATTCATGGCGCTAACATTGAACCTGTTTATTTAACGTGGCTCCATAAAACCGGATTCTGCAACAATTTAAGGGTCAAGTTCAAGTTCATAAGACACTGGTTCATTTTATCACTCAAACTTACATAAACACTCAATCCAGACTTACCAATCTTTTTCCTTTAGAAAGACAGACCGACGACGCACGACGACGACACAAAGTTGAAAGTCACGAAAGCATTAAGCAGAACTTTGTAGTAGAACATCTTCACTGTAATTAATAAAAACCACGTTAAGATCCCGCGATTTGTTAAAAAGATAAACAGATTCCTTTTTTTCGGTGTCGCTGAAATAAACTCAGAGGAAGAGTTTCACGCATTTGCGTAACAAATCAATCATTTTGATTTATGGTGTGATCCATTAAAATACAGAGACACTGATTAATCGGGTTGGAGTCATTGTACAAAACTTATTGTATGACTATTATGTGTCGTTGGTGGTTGATGGCATCATGGGTTTCGCAGTTTTGAACAAAAAATAAACTTGATCAAATACAGGAGGAGGTAATAAATGATTGCTTGCTGGTTTGTTGTATGTCACAAGTGCGCGGTAGCATAGTGTTTTCTTACTCTTATACCAAGGATTATGTACAATTGAGAGGCAGTGATAAAACAATCAAGAGTATTATTGTAATCATATATTTTGAACATATTTGCCAAGCAATTGAAAGAAAAATAAGATACCTTACTAGGTGGAGTGTGAAAGTTGGTTAAGAAACAGTTTTTAATTCCCTCGAGGATCTTTCAAAACATGCAAGGAAAATGCACCATGCGATCCAAGTAGTTTTCAAATTCAAGGTATGTGTAAAGGTTGTACATTCAAGGTATGTGTAAAGGTAGGTACATATTTGTCACTTCCATTCGGTTCGCAAAAAGAGCTTGCTGCAAGTGATTTGCATTGCATTGCCGATTGATTGATCCTCGGTACTATCTGCCTTATCTACAAAAGAGCACCAGCTACGCCTTTGTAGCCTTTCGAGAATTGCTTGTAATACTATTCAAACTTTTATGTGAGCGGATCAAGCCGTGTTGTGATTCAAACACGTTAGGTTGAAGCACCCCGCCTAGCCGTCGTATCACCTTTCTGAGGAAGTTATTCAATGTTTGCATGAGTTAATTACACTATGTGGGAAGCAATGGTACAAAGAATGGAGTGATGGCTTGTTAACCCAGAGGTTGCAGATTCAATCCTCACTCGGGTACAAAGCATTTTTGCTTTTCAGCATACCTCCTAGCTTATGCTGGACGTCGCCCATAAGAATATATAATGAAAAATAAAAATTCAACGAGCTCTCTATCCATTGTACCAAAACAATTCTTTCCTATCTTTCTACTCCTTCTAACTAGTGTCTTGTAACAACTGTTGCATTTAAAATGCAATGTGCCTTACAGACACATAGTTAAAATATTATTATTATTGTTATTATTATGCCTTTGTTTCAATCGATTACTTCTAATGCTTCGTTTGCATGCAAACACTTACTTTTGAAACGCTTGCCGCAAGCACTTTCCACGCATGATAAGAAAGCATCTTTAAAGCTAATTCTTGCATGCGATAACTATTTGATTTGTCATGCAATGACGTTTGCTTGTCTCTTTTGAAGGCCTTTAATCTATATCCTTTTTGACGAGAAATGTTCTTCCCATGCTTAATTTTTAAGAATTTCAAGCAGTCGAATATATGAGAACTTCCACAAACTCCTATTCTTCGCCTGTGAGTGCGAGTAGATTAAGTCACTAATTTTCTAAACCTCATGTTAGACCTAAGACTTTATTTTCTGAAATAAAAATGCCATAATTCAAATTGCTTTCAAATTAGTCTTAATTGTAGGACCGTTAAAATAAATCTAAGCTATAAAAGTGATGTCGATAACAATTGCTATTGAATGAAAAACTATTTCCAAGACCTTACATCACTCATTATTTTATTGGTGCCCCCACTTTGGCAACCATTTTTCATTGTCCTCCAGGCAGCTGCGCAATGCGATTTACACCAACATGTAAAACTTATAGTAGATCAACGTTAGACATAAGCTAGGTTAAGCTAGCACCCTATCTATCTTGCATCCCATAACCAGAACACAATGTGATTAAGATTCAATGCTGTCGATTATATAACCTGGACACATTTGTCTATTCTACAGAGAGTAGCAAAGTTCCTCCAGCTACTGGGCATAAGATTCCACCAAAGAAACGTGCTTTGATTGCAATAGAAGAAGAACAACGCAAGCAACTGTTAGGTAAGTTGGTTCTTTTGAATGACTTGATAAGAATCTACTCGTGCACGCGCACGATCGTCGGGGCAAAAATAAACCGCTGTACAGTTCATTGAGGTGATATAGTACCATGAACGCTTGAATAAAATGTGTTCAGTAAGCAACTGTAATTTGATTTGTTCTACAAAAGAATTGGCATTGACAAAGTCACTGCCGCCATCCTCGATACTAAAATGGGAACAGTAGTGTCATGAATGAAACACTAGAAAGAAGCTGCTGCCTGCAGAAGATTGATTAAGTTTCTATAGCAAAGTTGCACATCCACGTGTTCCTTAAAGTACTAAATGCAAATGACCACCTAACATATCCATAGTATAGCTTTTTTGTTTTGTCCCAGTTGACCATCGTGTAAAGTCTCTCGGGAAACAATTGAATACAAAGTTCCACCTCTAAGCATCCCAAAAAGGTGTTAAACTTCCTCGCCAAATATGTTTTATAACAAACTATGTCAGTTGACTTGAAATACCACCGCAATCATGCATAGGACCCCAAGCACACGATGATAATCCTTATGAAGTCCCCTTGGGCTCAGCAGGGCGGATAATTGTCTTACTTCAACCAAAGTCCCTCAACCAACTCTCCCTTTGCATGTATTGGCACTGTTGCATTATTTATGCCATCGGTATTTGCTAAGGACGCAAAAAACGCTGATAGAGTCGCACCATGAAAGGAAGTTTTAAATGTCCATATATACCGCGAGTGCTCCACTATCATCGACTGGCATGGCACCATCATTCCTCTCCAACGAAGAGTGCGCGTCGCCATAGAATTCCCCATCAGCAGCAACTCTCGCGCAGCAGTTGGATCTAAATCGTGCTTGGAATATCGCTTTCGAATCAGTCTTAAGAATCCACGACATGGTGTTGGTAGTGGTTTGGTTAGTTGGGAAGAGTGAAATTCTTTTGCGCCTTCGCGCGCCCGTGTAATGTAATGAAGAATGTTATTTCGCGCGCCGCTGTGCTCCCGATGAGGCCAAAACTCGCCCCGAAACTCCACTGGGAGAATTTATATGTAAAAAGATACACTCCGAGCAATAGAAGTTATAGGAGAGCTATAACTTGGTTGAGTTATAGCGCCCAAGAGTGGATTCTGGATTTGATGGTCTGTTTTGTGTTTGGACCGTTTGAGAAGACTTTGCGCAAGCAAGGCCGCTCGACTGTAATGAGGGTTCTTTGTTTGATTTATTGCCGCAATTGCTGTTGGTTGAAATTGGTTTTGTGTTTGGTATAAGACGGCGACATGGCAAGTTATTTCTGTGCCACTATCTAAATATATGGACAGTCGTTAGGCTAAGGATACATGGATGGACGTATTGGACATTTGTTTTTTTTTTTTACTTTCTTTATAGAACACTCCACTTGACGTTGGCTAATTTTCTCGTTTAAGTGATCGATGTTTCGGTGATCTATGTTAGGGGATCTTTCTGAGTATATAGTTCACAAGAAGCAGGACGGAGGTGTCAATCTGGGCTGAAGGCAATTAGAAGATTTATTTTCCGCTCAAAGGCTTAGATATTATTAAAGGGAATTTTTTGTTCGGCAGTAAAACGAAGAAGATTTTGAGTTATTTATTGCAGATAAATGTGTTTAGACTTGAGAGTCGTCATTGGTTTTTTTGGTTGTGTTAATACATATGACAGATTTATTGGTTGTGTTATTTTTATTGTTTGAACGATAACTCATAAACAATCAAGGAGACCAAAAATACTGAGCTTAAATAAGATGACTTATTGAGCGATTGGCGCCCAACGTGAAACCCAAACTTACGATTTAGAGTTTCCGATTAATGCTCTGTTCATTTTCGAATGTCCATAACTTTATTCAAAAAGATGGTGGTTTATGCTTGTAAATATGGTTCCCAACGTGGGGCCTAAACGCCACGACCTCGGAACTGATAGTATCACGCTATGCCAATTTTCCCCCTCACATGATTTAACAAAAAAAAATTGTCAGATGTCTCTGTATTTATAGTCCGACTGTTATGAATCTTTCCTTTTCTTTTACTTTGTTGAAGAGTTTGGAAACAAATGAAATTCGTCGTGTAGCAGAAAATGGCGCCCAACGTGGGGCCCACGATTTTGATACTGAGAGCTTCATGCTCAATTTTCCTGTCCTCAGGAGAAGACATGGAATAATACTACCCCACTACAAATGCGATCCCTCACTTTGTTATGTAAGCTAACTCATTTTTATGAAGTCAACATCATTATTTTACTTATTTCATGATTTTTACAATAAAGTATAAGTAATCAAACATCTATTCGTTTATAAATAAACTTATAACTTGTTGTTAATTTGTTTGCTTGTCTGTTGCTTTTTAACAGAGTTGGCAAACAAATTAAATCCGTCGTATACAAGTAAATGGCGCCCAACGTGGGGCATATTTTGACGTTCTTTTTAAACATCTATTTGTTAACTTATAACTTGTTGTTAATTTGTTTGCTTGTCTGTTGCTTTTTAACAGAGTTGGCAAACAAATTAAATCCGTCGTATACCAGGAAATGGCGCCCAACGTGGGGCACATTTTGACGTTCTTTTTACTTCTAATACTTTGGCTTCATAGCAAGTACTATAAAAATACTGAAAAGATAAGATTGCATCTTCAAGGACAGGTTTGCGGTAATTATAAACACGAATGCAGTTGATCGATTCTAATTCAAAGACTAAAAGGGTGTGACAAATTTAAAATTCAAGTTCTATTTCACGATTAAATTTCACAAGTTCCACAATCATTACTTATCAAAGATGTCATTAACATTTCGTTAATTTCTAAAATACATAAAATGTTATCTTCATTATTTCTATTAGCAATGCAAACATCAATGAAATCTATATAATAAATTGCAATCAGCAAACATCTGCTTCGGCATTTCCAGCTTAAATCAGCATTCTTAACTACAGAAGTATCAGCACCTGTTTATTAATTCAATCAAAACCTGAAGCGTAGTTTTATTCCAAATCAACATAGAAACAAAATTACATTGCAATCAAATATCTAAGATAACTCTAGATTTTGCTACTAACCATTTATTTATTCTTTTTCAAAAGAGTGCTTGCGCGCTAAGAAATTGAGTTCATGCTCCAGATTAGACATTTATCCTTGATTATCAAATTACCTTCTCCGCTTAAAAATCATTACTTTCACGGTGAAGGTGGTTGGACGTCTTTACATATAAGTATCTCATTCTAAAAGTGTTCTTCATCATGAACATGGATGCTGTGTGTAGTTTCTATAAATCAGGTTTCCTTATTTCTTAGTCCGATAAACTAGCATATTCAGCAGCACGTGCGTTGTATACCTACAAACGGGTAAAATTACGACAAAGATATATTCAATCGGATGTACAACCATGCGCGTGATGTGCTTCAACTTCTTGACTCGTTCAGATTCTATCAGATGCAGTCTTAGAATTAATCTCAATTCCATGAGCAAACACATTTATGAACATCCAAAGAGGTAATATTAATGAGAAGGATTTTAATCTGGGATATGCATCTGCCGTTCATTAGACTCTGGATGTGTGTTTATTTAATCCATAAAACAGCCAGGAGGTGAGTAGGATCAATTATTATTGGCATTAGTTCCACTTCTTTAGTTCAGCTTAATATACTATACATTATACATAGCAGATGAATTTATGACAATTTTATTGAGAGTTAATGGTTATTAGGTATGTTTGAACTTTTAAACAATAATTTAGTGGCTTGAAAACCGAAATAAAATATCGAGAGTTGTGGTCCTATCGTTTAGGTACTTTCTATGAATCCGGAGGAGGAAAAAAAACGACAGAAGGTAAAATTTGTTCCTCACGTTGGGCGCCATGTGCTGTTACACGATGGATTTCATTTGTTTCCAAACTCTGTAATAGAGCAACAGAGAAGAAACGAGTCTTTTCTTCATCAACTTCCAATCCTAACAGCAGTCAAAAATCATCAGGATAAAGAAAGAAAGGTGATCCTGAACAAACAAAAGAACCCATCATAACAGGTTAATCACCTCTACCAATGGTGACGTTTTCGGAAATGTCAAAGTTTTTCCAAGATGACAATGCACTTAATATTCTTTTCAATAAATTCAAAGATTCCTTGATTAATATTTTCACTAATTCATTGTTACTCGAGAAGCTTTAACAAAGACATGGCACAGTATGTACATTTAAACTAAGCAGTAAAGTTTAAGCACTTGAGTACAAAAAAAAACCTGTGCATACATTAAAAACAATGTTGCTAGCTATTGTCCACAATTTGCGGCCATATCTATCATCACAATTATCGCTTTGTATGTTTAGTAAGGCCGACAAGGTACCAGGAGCCTATCAATCCAGCTTCATCTCATCGTTCTATCATCTCATCTCTCATTATGCTCTTTTCGGAAGCTTAATTGAAGATTGATTTCGTGATTAGAATAATTGAATGACGTGCTTGACACAGGTGGGCATTCTTTCCATCGCGTTGCAGCCGCCAGTAGAGCCGATTATGTGTGGTGTGAGGGCCGCTGTCACAAAACAAAATTGACGACACATATTTAATGGTCAACTCGGGGTATTTTTAGAAGTGCACTCAACACTGATGAAGTTGTATCTAGCGCCCTTCGGTGTAAATTTAATTGCTTTAAAGTTAGAAGCGTTGACTATCAAAGACGACCGACGATGCGATCAGCGCGACGAGAACTACGTCGTACATTATACAAAGGCACCTAGCGATGTAATAATTCTATAGAATTAACCATAGAATCCATTTTGAATGCGCAATCACCCGTGGATATCCTTCTGCCGTAAACATGCCATTTCGATTACACCATTTGAATCTGTCATCTATTGGCTTTGTTTACTGCGGCAAAAGCAGCGGCTGCTGTGTGGCAATGGCCTTCATTAAACCATACCGCGATGGCTGCACTTAAAATTTCCTTTTTCCTGACAGCGATACTGCCATTTACGTGAGGTGCCATCGTAGATTCAATTGATCTTTGGCCTAATAGATCGGAATTACCCGGAAGTCAATTAATTCTTTGCGTACATGGAAAACACAAGATAGTACCAAAAGGCGTTACGATCGTCAGTTGCGTCGTCCTTAACATCTTAGTTGTTGGAAGCTACGTTAGACTATCCCACTAATTGAAGTCGAAATTAGTTTAAATTACATGGACGTGCGTTTGGATGCAGAAAAGTCATACCGCTGGCTGAAATTGTGTTTTTTTTTTATTTATCAAAGGCGCACATGGAAGCCAAAGCGGTGTATCGGTGAAACATCAAGAGCACCGTATGTTGATCATAATCGCAACTTGAATTAACCTGCATAAAGTAGAACATTACCCTGAGGCGTTCATGATTTAGAACTTGGAGTTAAAACTTAGACAATGTTGGGAGGAGGTTTTCATCTGTTCGAAAATGTCACTATACAACGTATACTACCGATGAAATGAAATGGAATAAAATGGAATGAAATGAAATGATTTGAAGTGAAATGACGTGACGTGAAGTAAAGTGAAATGAAATGAAGTGAGATTAATTGAAGTGAAATATGTTATTCAATAATATAATCAATTAATATAAAATAAAACGAAATGACATGAGATAAAAAAATTGAAAATGGAAGTGAAATTAATTTAAATTAAATGGGAATGCGAAAATGTAAATAAAAATAGAAGTGAAAACGGAAATAAAAATGGAAATAAATGAAAAAATAGAAATTTATTTTGAAAAAGAAATGGAATGTGAATGCTATTGTAAATACTGTAAATGTTGATGGAAATTAAATGAAATCATAAATAGTATTTTCCGGAATGGATTAGAATTTTGCAAGGTCTAGAAACAAACCTGGGTTTTACGTTGTTGTTGTTTGCATGCACATGTTTCAAGATGCCAATGTGAGAGGATATATACATATATATTTATACTAAGTAAAACTTTTCCAAACGCACCCCTCTTCCTCAACCAAAAAAAATCTTTAAGTATTATTAAAGCATTTTGGCAGTGTAAAGATGAGATCGTTTAATTCAAGTTTAGATTTTTATACAAAAACACGAAGCTTTAAATGATACTACCAGGGAAAAATAAATGGTTTGGATGAATAGAACAAAACAAATTGCAATCATATTGCCTTGCCTCACTGAATCTTAAGGTTTTTGTATTATTTAAACTTTCTTCAAATAAATTGAATATTTTGTCAATTTTGATTTCTCCTACATTATCTTATTTGATTTTTGCATTTTTCCAACATTGTGAAATAAGCTAAAACAGCCTTCACATCATCACCATTCGCATCAACTTTAGCTCTCTGGTCTGCAAGCATGTTATAAACTTCTTTCCTTATACGGCGAGCTCGTTTAAAACATGAACTTCCCACCTGAATGTAGGTGGACCAGCTTGGGTTTGGCTCACAAGTGTCTTTCATCGACCTCATCAGACCATGATTCATATAAACCATGCGGCCGGCAAAGCATTTATGAAATCTGAAATAGACAAGGTTAATATATATGCAGCACCCACACCGCACACCAGAGCTAGATTTGTTATTTGTCATTCTTTTGGGTTACGAGTGTTTTTTTTTTTTTTTTTAAGATGATAGACAGTGATTGGATATTGAATTTTGGCTTCAGAACATGGTTCAATCATTAGTCAGGTTGGATTTTTTGGTTTTGATTGATTCAATAGCTGTGGGAAAAAAAATTTGGTGCTGTACGACATATGGAATAAAGTTATCCAAAAACAAAGTCGTGAGTGTGGCATTAATGAGCATATTATATGCTCAGTCCAATCCATGTTTATTATCTAGGTTTTTGATCAGGACATGATTTTTTGTTGTTCAATACAGAATCAAAAAAAAAACAAATTTTGTCTTGTCGTGAATTATTATTACCCAAATGGATTTTGTTTACACCAAAGTCAACATATGAGACAACAAATTCGCAGGTTTTATATTAAATGTTTATAGCGTCTGATTCTTTAATCGAAGTTGATAAAGTAGGGCGAAATGCCGTTAAGACAAAGTGAATAGAAGCAAAAGGGCACAGAAACATATTTTTTCGTTCAAAACATTTCAAACAGCAGTTGAGTGCTGTCAACTAAGCCTACCAATGCATCAAGCTTAGTCTGCAAACAGTGGTTTTTAAGCATTATTTGAATTGAATATTCAGTTCAGGTGCAGGTGAACGAGTTTGTCTTACTTTATAAACATGTTGCATAATGTGTTTAAAATATGCTCTTTCAGCTTAAATAAAATTACTTGTTTTGTATATTAATGCACACAAAAATTTTGCCTGATGGTATTTTATATCAAGAATAAAAAGATTTTAATTTATCGAGTTAAATTTTTCTCAGTACCATCTAATTTTTGTAGGATTTTGAATGGCTAAACCTTTAGGTTTTTCTTAGCTAAGATGGTTAGGTTACGTAAGAAGTATATGTTAGGTAGTTTTGGACTAAGAAGTTAGACTGCTCAAACTTCTCGTTGCTTAGGTGGAAATAAGAAAATAAGTCAATGGATAATCTGCCTTGAAGATGTCCAAATTTTTAGATGTATTGCAGAGTCGAAATTCATAATCATTAATAAAACAACGAGCCTTTGATTCCATCGGAGAAACTTTGGGCTGACAGTTGTGATTTAACTGAATTCTCTTCATTTAATACTGGCGAATTCTTCTTTAGCATCTTATGTTAGCCGATGTACTCCTTAAGAAGTCTATTCTGCTGCATTCATAATGATAAACGCTAATGCTTCTGGCTTTGTTCGTTTTATAAATGCTCGTTCTGTTTTTTGGTGATAAATTTGAATTAAATTACGAACGACAGGTTGGCTGCTATTAGTAATTGATTTCCTTGGTTGCAGTTGGATACGCCGAGTGGCCCATTCATTGGATGTCTGATAGAAACTGCTTTATAGTCTCTTCTTGTTTCTGGGATCTCCTGATTAGTTGGGCTCAGCTATAGCTATAGTTTCGATTCATCTCTTGGAGATCGAAGAAGTTTGTCCCCAAGAAATGTTGGTAGGAGCATCTTGGTTTGAAGTGGATGAGTTGGTTATTTGTTCATTTGGACAAAAACTGGCCACTTTGGATTTTTCTTTAAAGTTCTTAAACATTTCGAACCATCTCCAGCTTTTGAACTTTCAACGTTCCATTGCAGTTTCTGAAATTACAATATTTAATGAAATATTTTTCGCTAGCGTTGCCACTTAGTCTTTTTCATAAAATAATTGATGTCGGTTACCAATAGACATCGTTGAGTTTTGTAAAATTAAAGGCTTGTTAGGGTGTGATTTAATTTCAAATTATTTCGTGAAGACTTGACTCTGGACAATCCAGACAGAGGGAATTCAGTTTAGTATTGTGTAAAAATCATGATCTTTTTCCTTTCCTTTCTTTCCTTTTTTTTCAATTGCTGCACCTTTTTTCGTATTGAAATTTCACAGTTCCTGGTTCAAGTTCCTTTTATCGCAAGTCAAATTTTAGTGCTATTTTTAATTGAAACTTCTTTTTATTTAATATTTAAAAAATATTTCAATTGTTTTTGATGAAACTTTATATCAAGTTCATAAAATTGTTCTAATCTCTTAGAGAACTAGCCCTAAGAGCAAGTTGTGTGACTCCAATTATAGCTTTAATTTTCAATGAAATTTCAAAACATTTTCATGAAATTAAATATTTGGTTGTTCCCCGAAGATAATTTTATAGATTTAAACGGAAGGCAGAAACACAATTAGCCATTAATTTTACACGCGTTTTAATGCTTTCAAGTGATAGATATCCGGTAGTAAACTCAGATGAACACAATTTTTATAAAGCGATGCATCAATTTTCCAAACCCATAACCTCATGCTGAGTATAGTTAATAAAAATCTTTTAATTGGCCTTGAGAGTTCAAGTCATTTTAAATGGTTTCAATCTCGACATAAGAGCGGTCAAATTTAATTGCAGCACTACAGATACAATCGGACGTAGATCTAACATTTTGCAGCTACTAAAATGGTACAAGCATTACAATTAATGCGGGCAGGAATAGCAACTAAAACAACAACTAAACTTAAGACCGCGACGGACATGATGTATTGTTGAGCGAACGAGAACACCAAAGGCGAGTCTTACATGTAAGTAAACCTTGTTCTGGAATCTCTCCTCCAGCTGTGGCGGCACGGCTGGCATGGCTCTGTCTTCCTACGACAACGATGAAGACTCGAGTGACTGACGATGCCTTAAGGTTCCTCTTCTGTGTTTTTTTTTTTTTTGTAGTCAGCATCCAGCAGGCGATGGGCATTGGCGATAATCTCTTCAGCAGAGTAAATAATAAGTAGGGTTTTTTTTTTGGTTTTCAATGTTTATCCTCTGGCTAGTGGTTTAGTTTCACCTTGGCAAGGTCAAGTTTGGCAGGCTAGATGCCCGCGTTGAGCCGCAGGGAATGCGTGGTACTTAACAGCTAAACGGAAAATCCAGTTTGTTCTTAAAGTCTTCTATGCGATCGCCCGCCATCGACTTTGATTCGGGTGGGATGAGGCATGAGGACATTTTTGCCAGGACAACGATCCACATTAAGATGTAGATTATGGATTTTTATGGAGCAAATATTTTTAGATTGTATTGTGTTGGACATGGGTGCGTATTTACTGCCATGGCAGAGGTGGAAAGATGTCATTCTGGGTAAAATAAAACTAAAGAGTGGTTCTGGCGTGCGAAATGTTGTAAAAATATAAAAATAAAAGAAAATAACATTATGTGGTAGTTGGTTGAGATGGTTGTTGATGTCGACTCTGCAGTTGGTTGAAATCTTGTTTAAAGGTTAAGCTTTGTGGTTTTAAAAGTTAAGCATATGCTTGCGCAGCACGAGAAGATCTCTTGGCTTTAAAGGTTTTTTTGAAGTGTTAATGAGTTGTGATAATATTGTCACGACTTGTTAAAGTTAATGTGTCGTTAATGTAGAAACTTTTTTTTCTAGTTCAGCTTATGACAATATTAAAGGGTACTTGGTATTGTTTTGTTGTTGTTTTTTACGAAGAAGGACTAAAAATAGATCTGAATAATGCGTAAGCATCTAAGAATGTTTAATTGAAGGGAGTATAATATCCAATATGACGTATGAAATGCAAACAGTGACGCTAAGTTAACCATGGAAGTGATGTTGATTATGACGATAAATACGAGCTCAATGGTGACGTGTCATAGTTTTTGACGTGTTCTAAGAAACGTATGGTGATACTTATTTTCTTTGAACATTGTATTTGGAATAAGAATGTAGAGTTCAATGTAATTCTTTGAAAAGTGAATGTTACTATAGATCTAAATTAAAAGTGAACTATTGAATTTGATTGTGTTACTCAAACTTTTTGGGAACTCTGCATCCAATGCAAGCGGTAACGATAATTTTCTTTAAGTATAAGGTGACAGTGGCTCGTGGATGAGATTCAGGATGATTTGAGCCTAGGTTACATGCGCTTGGCGGTCAACAGCTTACAGCTGATAAAGGGAACATCTCAAAAATTTCAGCAAAATTCTATCGAGTTCGCCAATCGATTAAGAATCGCGTGGCAAGTCGTCTGCTCGTTACTTTTGGGGTGCAGAACGATTGCTCCAGGACTAGTCAAACCATTAAGTATCTCAAATAGCTCCATACTCTTCTAGGTGACCTCGTGGTATTGGTCCAGTTATTAACGACCGGTGAATTTCCGATGTACTCCATGCTGTGCCAATACCACCAACTAATTTCTTGAAAATAAAGTAAACAATTACTCCTTAGTTTCTCAAGAGTACAGGTAGGTAGGAAGGAATTGCGGCTTTTCTGCTAGAATAAAACCCAATTAGTGCTTGGTGCGCAGTTTTGATACCATAAACTGATGAGACCTATCATTTTGTGGAGTTTGGGATAACGTTTTTGATGACTGTGGTGTTTAAAGGTATGGAATTATATTGCTTGGGAGATGATCCCTTCCATAAGAAAACAAAAGATTCTCGGGCACCTCAGCCAAGGGAATTGGCCACCAGACTTTATGCCAGGCTGCTAGCTCCGATATGTCTGTCTTCGCTAAACCTAAACAGGCAGGGTGCTGGATCGCTTAGCGTACAGCTTATCAGACCATTCCATCTACGATTGGATATAGATATATAATGAGACATGAAACTGCCCTTCTCAGCCCCCAGCCGAATACTAACTGCTTCGGCAAGTGAGCTGTGAAGGGCTGATCCTGGCCTGGCAAGCTCGTAAGCTCGGACCCAGATCAAAGTGACCCTCAGGCTCTCATTAAAGCCTGCGATCTCGTCAGACATTGTTAAACGAGTTTAGAGGTTATTGAGGGAGCTAATGGCTTTGATGGCAGCCTGACTATCTATAAATATAGCAGTATTACGGTTTTTATTTGGTTCTTGCTTTATTATTTTGCATGCTTCTTTGATTGCAATAACATTCTTTCTGACTCTTGGACTATTAAGGGCTGACAGCAATCTTTCCTGGTCTAATTCTCTGTATATGCTTTTATAGTTCTATTCTCTTGGATACCAACACAAAACTCGAGAAATTAATCAACAACTTAATCATTCCATTGAAGATTCTACACAAATATTATTCGCAAAAGATATTTTTCTCATACGTTATATTTTTCAATTGTTAAATATTCCAATGGATCGCATAACTTATTCAATCGTTAATCAATATCCTTTCAACAGCAACATTCATCTCTCATCCTATTTCATTGCCCTGCAATTTAAATAGCAAAATCGATTGGCCATCTATATGGGATGCCCGTTGCAATAACAACCGATTTTCGCACAAACCGCCCTTCGTATTGCACTGCACACCAATTGATTACAGTCGCGCGTAATATCACAGTCATGTATCATTATAACTATCGCGTCAGCAGCAGCTTGTTCCAGCGGCTAATACTTCCAACAAACGAAGAATAACAAAAAAATACTTAAAACAAAAACATCCATCAGCCGGCCAATTCAAAGTCGTTAACTGTACGTCGCGTCGCGTCGATCGGTCGGTCCGTCGCGTCGGTCTCGCCAAGTTAGGTCTTATTATGATCCAGAATCTTCCCGAGCACACATTCCAGCAATAGACAGGAGATTTACGAGGATCTGCACCGTGTTTTCAATTTCAAGATCCATCAAAATGGCCCAGGAGTTGGTGATTGCTGTGTGCCAACTCTAGCTGAGAATCGAGCAAAGAAAATTCAACCATATAGGTTGAAGTACAAGTATGTTATCCTCAGCCAGTCAGGTCCATAATGAAATAAATATTTTGAAGTCCGTTTATGGAATCCAAAATTAATGGCAAATAGGATTTATGCGAATGTGGATAGATGGATGGTGCATCATGGGGCAAACATCATGTGAGATGAGATGCTGGCTCCTTTGTGTGTCGGAGATGCGTCAAAGAAGTCTTTGCCGACGTGACTCCCGCTTCCTCTAGAATCTCTTTTACCTTTTTTCTTTTTGTTAATTAATACATATTTAGAATTAATATTATTTAATGCATTCTAAAAGCTAGGGATCTTTGAGAAGATGCCCTCAAGTAATATGTCTCATGAGACTGACGCAAAAATAACTTTTGTGGGTATTTATTGACAAAAGCAGAGGATCAGCAAGAGTTCTTCATAGTGAGAGATATTAAGTGGTTTTCTTTTTATCAAGGCTCTGGAGATAGTTATTAAGCAAAAGGATTTTGACGTTGATTGAGTTCGATTCTCCAAGGAGATATTGTTACAATAATGTTGCTACACAAAATCCATAAGGATTTATAACTTTTTTTTAATGTACCTCAAATAAAAATGCCAAGAATTATGTTTTTTCCATCGATTTATATTTCGTTATGAATAATATTTGTATGGACTAATCATTAAAGTGTGCGGTAATAAATGAGCTAAAATTTTAATAACTGAAATCAAGTAGAAGTTGACCAAGTTTCTATAAGCGAAATTCTACTGGAGTCATAAAACTTGAGCGTTAGTACCGAGCATAATGCAAGAGAGAACTGGGATAGTAAGAGTTTAATGTTTGATTTTCTAGTTTGTGCCTTGTAAGCTATCTTAGTCCAATGAAGGGGCAATTTCAAGCCTAAAGTTTTTTTGCGCAAGTACCAGCACAACCAATTAAGGTTAAGAACTTATTTTACTAACTCGAAACTGCTTTTGTTCATCATTTATCTTGTAGGTGGAATGCGTTGGTGTATAGCATTCTTTGATTACAACAAAGACAAACGTCACTTACCACTAGACTTATGGAAGTTGATTCCGCCTAAATTCCAGCAAACGAATCAATTGATTTTTTTCTTATTTTTCTCAAGAGCATTTTCAAGCACTCTTATCCTCTGGAAGATGTTACCTCTTGGATTAACACCTTAAAACTATGCTTTCCAAATATCATTGAAGAGTACTCAAAACTTTCGGTCTGATTTGAAGATTTTGTTTAAGTAAGAGGGCTTCTTTTATTGAGGATCCGGCACACGATGGTTAAGTTCCATTTATCGGATAATATTTGTGTGCATATCCTTACCAACTCATCTCCGACGGCTTTAAACAGTTTAGCTGCCAAGCACCCAAGCCATCAGTTCCTACTGTTTTTTTTTATATGGATGTGACCGTTGTTTGTCATTGCCTATTTTTAATGGATCAAGCTTGACGAAGTGATATTTTCTTATTATCCGCAGTAGAGATTTTAATTCCACTACCTCCTTCCCGTTTTCTTCTTTCTAATAAATTGTAACTGTTTAATTCCCACTGAAACAACGGTCTTACCTTAATGGTTGGCTTTCTAACATAAAACTTTGTTTTGGTGATGTAAGTGCTTTTAAAATCCTACTTATAAATAAAAAATGCACATTATATTATTTTTACTGTAGTATACCTACTTAATTAATTTTATTTAATAAATTTTTTTATATAATTTGGACTCAAAGATGCAAATTTGTAACTTTAATCTTCAATTAAAATGGTCAAACTTACTGCATTATCTGGTATATGTAATTTAATGATTTTTATGTTTGGCTATTAACAAGTAATTGCACATGTGCAGTCAAAACATAAAAAAAATACACACACCGCAATCAAAGTCAGTATCTGAATTTAATAAAACTAAGGATTTGTGAATATATTCAAGAATCATTGCTAGAAAAAAAATAATAAAAGAAGATATTATCAAACCGCATTAAATGACGTTCTAACACAATCGATGCAATTGTTTTCAGATGTGCATGCATATATTAAATAACTAGCTGTTACCCGGTGCGTTACTAATATTTTGCCAAAAGCTTTTTAGCTCATATATAAGAGTTTTCAAAAAAGCTTCCCGAGCGCCATCTTTGGGATAATTTACTTCATAAGTTACTTCCAACAACAACAGCTGTTTGTCAGTAAAAGCCCCGCTAAAATCGGTCCAGTAGTTTCTGGTCGGTTCATATATAAGAATATGCGAAGAAAAGTGACCCGAACGCCACCTAGAGAGCCCCAATGGCATCTAGAGGGTAATTAAAATAACCTTAGTCACTCGCTACAACATCAGCTATCTGTAAGTGGCAAGTTCCGTCAAAATCTGTCAAGTTTCTGACCGGGTATTAAAACGATTTTTCTAGAAAAAAGCGACCTGAGCGCCATCAAGGGAGTAAATGAAATAACCTAAGTTCTGCGCTACAGCATTATCTATCTGCCAATGAAAGTCCCGTCAAAATCGGTACAGCCGTTCTCGAGATTAGCCAGGACAAACAGACAGAC
The DNA here is from genome assembly GCA_951217065.1 of Baccha elongata. Lineage (NCBI taxonomy): Eukaryota > Metazoa > Arthropoda > Insecta > Diptera > Syrphidae > Baccha > Baccha elongata. The sequence goes on from OX578272.1 coordinate 251,771,746, forward strand.
AGACAAAAATTTTAAAAATGTGTGTTTTGTTATAGAGCTCTGTATGCTTTCATATGCGTGTAGTAAAATACTGTTATGTTGACATTACAAACAGACACTCAATTTTTTTTAATGTGCATAGAAAGAAAATATTCAAAAACAATGAAAATGCAGATTAGCCTAATTATATTTTTTTTACTATAAGTTGAGTATTTAAATTTTAAAGGTTTTGTGGCGTTTAATTAAAAATTTGCGTTTTGCCCTGGAATATTTGTGGTTTCATCAGCTAGATGACACTATACCATATCTAAGGCCATGTGTCAATTGCGTTAAAATTGTTTTTAAAATTGATTCCAGTTAAATTTGATCCCTTTTTATTGGGGTGAAATTTAAAATATAAATTTCCAATTGAGATTTCTTGTGTTCAAGAGCCTATCTAGAAATGTTCAGATACACTTAGTACGTTAATAACAATAGTTGACTATTGTTAACAATTTAATTTAATTTAATATAATTAATTTTTGTCGTTCCTTTAATACAAAATTGCTACGAATTTCATTCAAGTGTGTCTCAGTATTTATATAAATGCATAAACAGTTTTTCAAAAAAACACGAAGCCAGATCGCGTTGGATACAATCGATAAAAAAAGATGCAATAATGAACGTGGTCGATAATAAAAAGATGTACAAATGAACGCAGCAAAACAAATGTCAAAAATTAACCACTTGCTAAAATTTTAACGAGCTTATGAGCAGGTTAATTTTTGACGTCTGTATTCACCTCAGTAGTGTTAAAATTAAGCCATGAGATCAAATTTAAAAACACTTTTAACGGAAATGGCACACGGCCTAAGACGTAATAATTGTCATCCACCGGAGGTCTGGGTTCAAGCCCAGCTTACAGCTTCGATAACATCTAATATTTTTTTCAGGGGCACTGCCACTTGCGAAGAAGTGACAAATCCTACAAGAGTATCATTGGCATGAAAAGTGCTTCGCACCTTAGTCGTTCAGATTCGACGTAAAATTGTACGTCCCCTCCAATCCTGTAAAACTAACAAAGCACACAAAAGTATTGGTAGAGAGTTGTAAGTCACTAGGCCGTGGAGCTGTCAGTGCCACTTAATTTATTTATTTATTTTTTTTAAGAAAACATACTCTACAAACGAACCCCAGTTGGTGGTGTATGTCTGTTAATGTTGATGGCTGCCGATTTTTTGGAAGCTAAACCCAATCTATAACACAAAGTAAACATGTTAACTTATATCCAATTGTACATGCTTTTCAAAATTTACATCGCTTTAAATAGTATAGGTAAACTATTACCTACTCAAACTATAATCGAGTTTCAGCTCCAGAATTTTCAATTTATTCTTGTAAAAAGTTATTCTCTGTATGTGAATCTTTTTGATATTCTTCAAGTTACATGGACAATAATTTACCATCGCCATTATAAGATAAACATACAATACTCCTAAATTACTTATTCTGCCACTGTATGTTGAAATTGAAGTTTAACTTTCGATTTTCAAAAAAGGAAAAACAAATACATAAGTAGATAAAGTCACAGTCCATAAACTCTTAACGTAAAAAGGCGGTAAACAACAAAGCCAAAGGCATAAACGCTATGGTCTGCAATTACTCAGGAGGGATAATGATGACCCATTTATATAAGTTGTACGAACATTGCTTACTCTTTTATTCTGCATGGCCTTGTGAACCTTCAAGGAAAATAATGCATTCCAGAGATTAACTTCGCATGGATGCTGTTTTCAGTTGTTATTTTTTTATAAGACTTAATCTGGTTCTATAAACGACTGACGATGAGTATCAGAAGCTATACGAGAAAATCCAATTGAATATGGGTTGTTCTTATGTAGAAGGTCTGTTGAGTGGACTTAAATTGCTGTTGATCTTTTTGGTTGGAATGGTATGAGCAAATATCTTTAAATCTAAATAGAAATCGATGAATGTAGTTATTTAAAGTGAATAGACGCATGTGGAAAGATTGAAAGAAAGATAAATTGGTTAATTTTGATGACAAACCTTTTGAGAATCAAAACAATAACATAGGTACTGAGTATTCTTCATTTTCTTTCAATTCTATATTCATTTATTTTTTATCTATTCTTAGCTTAAGCTTTCAGAGTTTCCTTTATTCATTAAAAAAAGTTATCATTTGTGTCAGGTGCTGGTACCTTTGTGAACATATCGTTTACTTTTATTATTAGCATTCGTTAATAATACTTTGAAGAAAAAAAAACATTTATCTAAGCTCTTCTTTAAATTTACAGAGAGATTATAATTCAAAATAATTCAAACCTGTTTTGCCAATCTTATCCATGGAAATTCAATATAAATTGTTGAAATGCAAACTTAATTCTCAGCAAATAATAAAAAAACAAAAATTGAAGATCGTTATAAGTGATAGAACAAACTATTCAAACTTGATAGGAATGCACTTGAGATTATTCAACAAAAAATAAGATAAATAAAAATTGTTTGTCTATTTATGTAAATTAGTTTTATCATAATCTTGCCAAAGACGAGAATAAATTTAAGACTTTATTGAAAATGAATGTATTGCCTTTTGGAATAGTCAATTTATGTTATTTCACATGTTAGTTTGCTAAAATTTATCGCACAACAATGTAAATATATCGAACGTACAGTGAATCCATTTGAAACAAAACAAAAATCAGAAAAGTGCAATTAAAGAAACACGTTCGACAATATTGGTTTTCTTTTGTACAGAAATCTGTATGATAAAATGCTGTGCGGTTGAAATTGAAAAGAATGTCGAAAAAATGTTTAATACTTTGGACCACCGCACCGCTAAAATACTACAGCAAATACTGGTTTCAAATTCCAAAAATAGTGGATGCAAATCCCAAGCGCTTAAGGTACCATGAAAGTAAGCAAGAAACACGAGAGGCTACAACCGTTGATCAACATCGATCAACCAGAGAACAAAACACAACTGACAGCATAAATTGGGACAATCTGGAATTCGAAAGAAGTGTTTTGTTGGCGCCCAACGTGGGACCCCAGTTTAAACAAAAAACAAAAACATTATATTTTTAATATTATATGTTATGTTACACTAATATCAATATTGAATTTCGACCACAGCGCCCGTGCGAGGAAATTCATCAACTGTTTTTGGAGACTTTTTATAGGCATAAAAAAAATGTAATTAAACTTCAAATAAACTCGATTCTAGCTTCATTGGACATTTAATTTAAAGATGAAATGAATGAGGTTTATCTGCTGAACGACCATAAACACAAGTTACTCCAGTGCAGTGTTTATGGTTTTCTGACGTAACTGACAACTATGTTCGAATTGAACCCCTCTTGTCGGGATCTTTCCAACTTTATGTTTTTTTTTTTTTTTGTTTAATATTTTTGAATTAAAGATTCGACACGGATCATGAATTAATTGACTCAGTAGAATTTGAAATGATTTTAACTTATTATTTTGCAACACAATGATGACATATTTAAAAGCTCGAGTTCATACAAATTTAGACTTTTAAAAATAGATTCACATTTAAAGGCTTCATTTTTATTTTATCTTCACTACAGTAAGAATGGATTGTTATAAGTTCATAAATAGCGCTGCATTTTTTTAGTTTATTCATGTGTGTATAGCTTTTTCCCTTTCAGAATCTTCCTTCTGAATGAATAACTTACTTATTCAATACCATGGAGGTCGTACAGGATCAGTAAATGTCAGAATTTATTACTCAGTTTTATCAATTCCATCGCACAAAATTCAAAATGCTGAATTTATGAAATTGAAATATCTTCTTTTTCACGAATCCAAATCGAAAAAAAAACAATCCGCATAAGGGACATGAATACATGGGGTAGACTATAGCTGCATGAACCCTCATAAAGTTCAACCATTGTCACATTATCATTGCAATTTACTATCCACTGCTGTTGTTGACAATCGAACAAAAGAAAGTTTGCTAATCTATGGACATGGTCCAGCGATGGCAGGAGTTGCTTCTGCTGCTTTACCTGCTACCTACGTCCCAACCCAATGCATGGGGTTTGCATTTATTTATTCCCAAAGTCATCATCTGATCAATATCAATAAATCAAAAAACAAAATAAAAAGGAGAAGGAAAATAAGAGTCTGTACTATCGTAGGTTAACGCAGACATTATTATTCCATTTCTGAGATATGTTGCTTCTGCAAAGGATGATCTGTGATCACGACAACCCGCGGCTGAGGATACTATACTCACCTGCACCATGGAGTGCAGCATGCACTTGAAATCATAAAAAAAAAGACTTTTTTTCGGGACATTGCTGTTGGATACAAAGATGCATCAACGCTAAGCAGAGCAATTGTTAGACGGGAAAATAAAACGCATAATATGAGAATTGTTGTAATAACTGAATTATTAAGAAACGAACTATAAGATCACAAGGATCGAAGATCCTGTCTACTGCAACGACAAACCGACCGGCCGACTCGTTAGTTTTTTTTTTTTTTTTTTTTTTCTTTATCAATAAGACACTGGGGATTACCATGAATGTGCCCACATACCATTTTTCTGTTGTTTAATTCTTTTGCATTAGCGATTCTGTAAATATATAATACTCGTACATAATTCTTGTATACCGTCCGTCTGTCCATCGATATGCGGTCTGAATAACTTGTGAAGGATTTATACCGACATTTGAGAGAACTCAACTCCGAAGCTGGGGCAAGTGTTTTAATGTGTCTACAGCCCTTCACACAAAATGATATTCAATTAATTTATTAATCGTCTTGTTCTTATGTCGATTTAAGTGATTTATTTATAGATTAAGTTGGTCGCTGACGGAATTTAAGGTTAAAAATAAACCTCTGAGAATATTAATGGAGTTTGTTGTTCAGCTCTTTTGTTTTTTCACATTATGAAACTTTGTGTATGTGGATGGTGAATGTGTCGGCGTTTTATTGTATAAATAACTTTTTATTTTATTTTGTAGAAAGCTTCTTGTCTCATGAGTTTTCTTGGAAAAATGGCAATAAATCATAAAATTTAAAAGAAGTTTTAGCGCAGCAAAAGTCTGACCAAATCTATTTTAGCAAAAATAAAATCTTGTACTTAAGGTTAGGTTAATTTAGGTTAAATATAGAGTGTGGCAGTTCTAGCGTTCACTTTCGCGGGAGCTTTAAGGTCCATTTTGGTCCCCTTAGAAAGCTGTGGTTGTTTACCTTTTCGATCCTAAATCACTGGATGTGCTGCAAACCAGCATGTGATCTATATAAATGTTTTCCAAGGGGAACAAGCATTAGATCGTCCAGTTCTCCAACAAATCTGTTTTCTGGAAAGTGGAATCCACAGTTTTGGAGGTTTCGATACTCACAGAGCAAGTGTCTGATGCTCTCTATTTATTCTAGATCCTGACAGCTCCTGTAGAGGTCAGGAGCAATGGCCCAAAACCATTCAGCCATTATGCCAATCATGTTTTAACTTGCAAGTACACCTATTAGAATCTTCGTTTTCTTTTTACCCAACGATTAAATGTATTGGGTTTTCTTTTTATCTACATATGTGAGGCCATAAGCTTCGAGAAATAATACAATCATTGCAGAATTTCAAGTAAGTATTGATTCGATCATTCCTGTTCGGACTCTTTCATTATTTGGAACACAGCAGTATAACTGTTGGTGATGCATATTGTGTTATTTGTGCCTTTTTGCATCCCATTTAGATCTTTTGGCCTAAACAACATTAGTGGCACCGGCAGCTCCGAGGAACCAAGGCCTAGTGATTTACACTCTCAACTAATCCTTTTGTGTGCGCTGTAAGTTCTACAGCATTGGAGGTTTCCTACAATTTTTTGTTGAGTCCGAATGACTAACGTGAGATGCACTTTTCATGACACTGATACTCTTGAAGGATTTAATAATGCTCAGTTTAAAACAAAAATTGCTACTTTTAGGCTTAAAAACCTATAAACCCAATCTAGACTGGGAAGCTATATAAATTGATGTGAAAGCTTAGTCAATTTTACAACTAAGACATAAATTTGTTTTATTAATGTTTAAGGTTTGATTGACCTTGTATTATTTTTGAGGATTAAACTCAAGCCTTGTGCGAAACAATTTGTTATAATTTAACACGTACTAAGTCTAGGTCAATTTATTTATCGTTAATAACTAAATAAATGCTAATCGGGCTTTTATAATCCATTTGCAGTTTGTTTTATTCATCCCGGAACTAAGAAGCTTAAAGACGAAAAAAAACTCTTTCAATGTCATGTGAATCTCAAGCTGTGAACAAATCTCATATTACAAGAAATTGAGGTGACATGACAGGTTAATTTTTCATAAAACAATAAAATTCCCATAAACAGAATAATTTGCCTTTATATTCTTTGACTTACGCATCTTTACCACATTTAAGGAAATTAACTATCAAGGTTGTGGTCTTTTTATAAAATTACTTGTAACTTCACCCACATTGCTTAAAATTGATGTCATTTTATAGTTTGCTTTTTTTTTTGCTTTAAAGTCATGAAACGCGCATGGCCTGGTTCAGCAAACGACCCTCACTTTTTACATACATTATAATCGTGACCATCATCATTATTGCTTAAGTTGGAGTTAGATTATTACTTAGACCGAGGTAAAAACATGAAAAACTTACAAGTATGGTTGTTGGCTAAAAGACATAGCAGTGTTAACAACAGAAAAACTCTCAAAGTCTTCGAGGTGGCAAATTGAATTAGTTCCTTCTCTGGAACATAATTCCAAAGAATGGTCATTAAAAAATCACCCACAAATCTGATGGCTTTTAACATTTTGATGTATCTTCTAGATTGATGGTAGAATCTATGATTGGTTAATATACATTTTGGATCTCAAGTCACGGTTCTATCAAAACTAATTTGGCAGGGTTTGTCTATTTGATTGATGCACAAGTCATGGAATTAATTTTGATGATGCTTTTAATATTGATTGAATTTATGGATTCGATGAAAGAAGTTGATTGACTATAAATATACGCTCAGGTGTTGGGAAATATGTGTCTCGGAATTAAATTCCACCTACGAAGTTCGATTTTGTTCCCATGCATGATAAACAAGATGTCCGCTTTGCAATGGGGAATAAATTTAAGTTAAAGACAATATAAAGTTGAAATCTAAAATTAAAGCTGGACTACCTGAAGCTGAATAAAAATTAGATCCAGCAATACCTGTTGAATTAGGAAACTATTGTTTCATTTTAGGTGCCTGACAGATAACAGGTACAATTGTGGATACGTGCTTACTGTTGACATAGCTGCCTGTCACGCTACTGGACTTACTCTTAAAGGACCAACGAGGTTGCGCGAACTCCCAATGTTTTTTCACACACTTCTAAATCTGCAATAATGAAGTGTGGTTTAGTTCCCAGTGTTCCCACTAATTTGTATAAAAGTCTTTTAGTGGAATGTGTTCTCGGAATCTCATTTTCTTGAACAATTCGTTTCTTTAGAACAAGTGAGGTAAAAAACTGTAAAGGTTGTAATATTACCCCGCGCAGTGTATTGTGTGTCGGACTCTCAAGCTCGAATATCTGGATTGACAGTTGTTTCTGCAAATCAATCTAAATCTTAAGTTCATTCATCTTGGTTTTTTTTTAGAAAAGACTACAATACATTTGCTAAGCAACGTTTTTTCCTAATTCTCATTTAACAATTTTAATGGCCGTAACACATGCCATCGAAATTATTCAATCAAGCTGAATTAAGTTAAGTTGGTTCTAGAAAACAAATGTTATCAAAAAAATTATGTTACACTGACAGTCATTGAGGTAATTGATCGTAACTTTTGCGATCAAAACTTTCATAGCTTTTTTGTTTGTGTTGATTTATGTTTATTTTGGAGAAGTTTCATTTCATTGTGGAAAAGATCAAAACTTTTATGTTGTCGACACTCCATATGATACCTACTTATCTTTCTAACTCAATGTCTAACATTCAAAACGTGAGGGATAAAGTATTTTATTTTTAAAGAAAAAACGAAGTAAAGTCGACCTTGTTTTAAATTAGATCTCTTTGTTCAATCCTTTTATAATTGAACATTGATTTTAGACATCAGACATCGATCACCGATCACACCCATTTTTCTTCTTCTTTTTCCTTTCCAACATTGTAATAATCTTTAATGAAACCACAACTTTATGGTGCTCGTTGCAAGAACAAAAGATTTTCTCTTATGATGGCTCCATCGTCAACAAAAAATCAACTGATTCACTTTCGGGTCGGTCACTTTATCTTCAAGTGGATAATCAACAGCTGCAATAAAGAGCAAAAGGCTCAAAACGCTTCCTTGGTGTACACCAACTTACTTACTTTACTTACTCTAGCTGACACTCTTAGCCCAGGATGGACTTCGGCCTCAAACAACATGTCTCCAGTCAGCTCTGTTCCTAGATAGCAATATTCAATTACGCACCGCAAGTTGGTTGAGGTCGCTTTCAATTTTTTGGGGAGTTTTCCAATGCTGCGTACACCATCAGGATTGGGCTCGAAGAGTCGTCGGATTGGTGCGTTAGTGTCCATACGCTCCACGTGACCCAGACATCTCAGCCGCTTTGTTTTTAGCTTCTTGACTAGGTTATTATCGCTTTTTAGATCGTATAGCTCGTCATTGATTATTTTCCACCATGCTCTTTCGATACACACAGATCCATAAATCACTCGAAGAATCTTTCTCTCAAAACACCCAAGTATTTTTTCTTCCAAGTCTTTTTTTAAGTCATGATTTTGTTGACTAGCCCGGGGCATCTTACCTTTGATTTGCTCGTAATATAACTCCTTATAGACATAGACTAAGTGCCACCTATATCAGATCTCGTGGTTGTAAATCAAATGTCCAGCTGGGTTGGTGTAAATGGTAGTAGTAGTTCTTTGACAGCGATGTCGGACACTTCATCGCATTTTAAATCAGGTGTCAGCTTTGTTTCATGAGCATTATGATGATTTTTGATGCCACATCCTGACCTAGACTAAGATGGCAGGCCCCTCAGTTCTCGTCGGACATTTTTTTTATAGTTGTTGTTGCTTACAACCAATTTTTGGGTTCTTGCATCACTAGTTTCACTGTGTCCTGTGTCACCTCTGAAAAACACAAGTAATTTTTGTTTTTCTCCGCAATAGAAAATCTGGTATGTTTTCGTCACAACATCCAAGAAATGGGTTCTGCTTCCAGGGTTTTGCCATTTTGTTTCTCTGACGTGCAAGGTATCCAATAGCCATCCCTTCTAAATTTACAATTTATAACACCACAGTATGTATTTTATTAAATATGCTGCTCTCATTATCCCCAGAAATGGTCATTCAACTCTGAATATTTTTTCTCCAAAATTATTTTCCTCAGCAAACCAAACATTGCCAGCATGAATCCAATAAACATGCGTATAAATTAAAAAATATTGCTCCAATATTTCATATTTTCCCTGTAAAAAATGTTCATAAAGCAACTCCACCGATGGGACACCAACAATATTCATTACCACTCCTGCCTGATCCGATAAAAGTAACACACTACCACCCAGCAAATGCTTAAAATTTGACACGAACATATTAACTGACATTAATGCACTTCAAGTGCGATTTTGGAACCAAACGCACTTGGAATTAAATTTCGTTCATGTGAAGCCAAAGATTGTCATAAGTTTGGCATGATACTTTATAATCTCGTTAGCGAGACCAATTTACATAAATCACGCTTTCTTCCTCCGATCCAAAACAAAAAAGGAAGAACCTCCGAAATTCGTATTTTTTCCCTCTTCATTTCGATGTGCGGCTTTTGAAAAATTGTAGTGGCCATTCGGGCAGTTTATGGAGAAAATTACTCATATTGGCAGCCAAGTGAAGTGAATTTAATATTTTTCAGGTAGTTATATGCAAATTTCGTTAAATTACATGTAATTTGTTGGTGTAGAGTGGGAAATAAAATTTCAACGCTTCTGCTTGGTCCGATGATTCCACCTTAATATTTTTCAATTTTCTTGGTAAATTGCAACTTGCCACACTAAGACATTAACTAATAATTTGGAAACGAAAAAAACAATCTCACAGAATAAACATGTTTTTTTTTTTGTGGGAATTGAAACACTCGGTTAAAGCATAAGAGGCTTAAATGCAATCATTGAATGGAATTTAGTATCCTGCCGACACTTGGACCAGCCTTTCATTAATAAGTGTTTTCTTTTTGGTGAAGACTTGAAAAATGACAACACTTTAACAGCTAAGAGTGTGTGTTGCAGTTCTTATTTATACAATTATCTCTCATACCATTTACTTCAATATCTTTTAATATGTGACTTTGTTGACTTTTTGCGAGTAAATTGTGGACTTAAAAAGTTCAATGACTTAATTCTTGAAATTGATGTATTTCTTTTTATGTTGAGGACTCTGAACCAAGACGATTATATTTTTAAAGAGGGCTTAGTTTGGTTAATTGTTGACATAAAACAAACACTTTGATGAATTGCATTTAAGAATATGGGTATTATTTCCAGAAACTCGAAATTGTTTGAGCAGTTCATTTTAAACTGAATGTCAAAGCAACTTGTTAAACAACACTTTTCTGAAGGGAAATTTCAAAAATTTTAGCATACCAAGTTAGAGTCATTGACCATTAAAAAAATAATATGTTATTGAAACAAATTTTTGTGTCTCGTATAATTTGACAATGATACATGGGCGCTGAAAATCTGGTACAAATAAGAGTTGTGTATAGGAGGGACATAAGTCCCGAATTCTTTTAGCGGGATTAATTTTCCATTTCAGTGAGAATAAGGCCAGCTTAAAGGATGTCTGAATATTGAACGTTGAATCAGACCACTACCTCGTTGTAGCAAAGGATATGCTACGAATATTCAAATCAAAAACAAATCCAAAACACGCATTCCTCGGTCCTTTTTCAATCGAGTCTTTGGCAACCTTTTGAAAATGTTATGCCTCAACATTCAAGCATTATGAGCCATTGGAAACATTGGGAGGAAACAATCAGCCTCTAACGAAACTCCTCGGCTCGGCGAAGAATACCAGCAAGTACATGCAGCCAATTAACAGGCTTACAAAGCAGTACTGGTGTAAGATGTATTATAGCTGATCGCGAGCTCTATGCAAACAAGAGAGGAGATAAACATCAACTTCTCGATAGCAAAACAAAAAAAGGATCAAGGGAAGTACTCCATCGAGGAAATAAAATGATGCCATGGTAAGAGTTTTAACAAAATATAAGAAGGTTATTTAAAGGCTCGAACCGAATCCATCAATGACAATAAGATAAACATCGTAGTAAAATACCAATCGGTGCTGATGATTTTGAAAAATCATATAACGTCAAAAATGAATCGAATCTAAACGCAATGGAAGGCCAACAATTACGTCCACCTGATCTCGACGAAGTGAAGATACAACTACTGAAGCTGGTGACCGTGCGGTTGAGCTATTCAAAGAGACTGTAGACCATTTGGTTAGGAGAATGCACCAGCACATCTGCAAAATAAAGTCGGAGGAAAGACCGATTAATGGATCCCGATATCCGATGAAACGATCCTTAACGTTGTTTGCTCGACCCTCAATCATCAAATATTAACTACAGAGGCGTAAGTCTTTTTAGCATCATGTAATATTCACACCAGGGGACAAAAGGACAGATTTGGGAAAACCCAGTAATTCCAAATATCCATTAAATTTTCATCGATTTTGAGGCCGCTTGTGATAACTTCTATAAAAGCGAGCAATACAGAGCATCTGTGCCAAACTTGTGTGCTGTTTGTGGAGGATGGCGATGGAGAAATTTTCAAAAGTTCTTCCAATTACACGCTTACGCCGAAGATATTGAAATTATAATGGGACCAACTTACCTTGATGTCAGTGGTGCTAGTGTGAGTATTGAAAAGTTAGAGAACGAAGACGGGTTTAAAGGTGAATAAAGGCAAGAAAGGACACCCCACAGCAACGTTTTGGAGAAAGCTAGCTAGAAAACGAACGAACTGGAAGAAGTTTTTTGGTTAGACTCTATCGCCATCTTATGTTAGTAGTATTTTGACCTTCATACTGCCGAAAAAAAAATAATTTAGGTTGACAAAAAATATTTTATTTGTTATTGATTTTTTATAAACTAGTACAATTTAATTTTGTTTGTATAATAATATAATGTTTGAAACACTTTTTTAAATAGATATATATTTTATAATAAATTATTATATTAGTCTACGCTATGACTTTGTCTTCTGATTCTGAAATTCAGACTGCATTTCATTCTTCTTCTTCTTATCTGTCTACTTCCATTTCATTTGTTGTATCTAAATCGGATTGAGATATTGCTTCGTGTTGAATTTCATCTTCATCGACTTCTCCGAATAGGTTTGAATTATTTATTATTCTTTGAAGACTAATGCTATATCTATTTCCCAAGGCTTCTTTCATGATTTCAATGACATCAAGTACTGCTGTTCGTACATTGTTGTAGTCTTGAAGCCTGAAAATTTCACTATAAAGCTCAAGTAGCGTAAGATTTCTTTCAGTGTTGTCTTCTTCATCCAAAACAAAATCCTTATAGTTTAGAATATAAAATTGTGCTATCTGATCTGGTTGTGAATTAATAGGTTCCATTAAAATCTCAAAGCTTATTCCTTCCCAAGAACTTTTTGCTTGTTCGTAAAGAATTTTCACATTATTATATAAATCCGAATTTCTTTCTGGCACCATTTTTAAATTATTGATTATATTATTTAAGGCTAGTATAAAGTTCTTTAATGATCGAATGTCAATTCTTAACTAAATATCCCAAGTAACGGACTGGTTCTTATATAAGTACTAAATATTTACAACCTCTTAAATGGATCAGATAATAAAATGGATGGATACAATAAAAGTCAGAAACAGGTAGATTACCCTGATACTGATTAGGTATGCCCGCAATATTGTTATATAAGCTAATAAATTAAGGGTAGATTAAATATTGACCAGTTCGCAAGGCAGGTATATGCTCACCTTAGGGTTAAAAAAAATAAAATTGATTGGAAGCAATTAGGATCTAGCACAAATAGTTTACCTGTTACTCCGAGAAAAATCTCGTGCAAGTTGAAAAATAAAAATCAACTCTTCAGTTGCGCCTAAAAACAAAAGAAAGATTTTAAAAACCTCTATTCCAAAACGGGTCTGAAAATATTCTTTGTCTTAAAATTAAGGTGATGTATCGTGAGTCAGTTAATTTGTGCTCAGCATACAAACTAAGATCCAACTTAATAATAGGGTGGAAGTTTTTGGGCTAGATGAAATTTGGTCTCAATGTAAAATGTTCCCAAACCAAAAATTAAAAATGTGGTCTTTTTTCATAACGAAAATAGTCCGAATTATATAATGGAGAAATTGGCCCAAATTTTATGAAAATACGCCGCAAAATAAACACAAAAAATCAAAAACACAATTTGTTTGGGTTTGGGGTGATTTTTTATGAATTTTGGTTTTTTTCATTTTTAAGTTTGAGGTGATATTTATTTCATTAAGAAAAATGGGGCCATCTTTCTGAACACAACACTTCAATTTAACACAAATAAAATATGAATCGGAAGCAAAAATTAAAACTAAAATCACCGCGTTGATATTTTACTCACTTTGAAATTTGTTTGCAAGAATTAGGAGTTTACGGAAATAAACATCCAAACGCAAAATTAAATTAAAGTAATCATAGTTTATATAAAAGGTGGATTCTTTTTTTATATAAAATTAATCACCGAAATTGAGTAGAATTGAGGACTTGGTTTTTTTTTACTAATTTCATACTTTTGATATATAGTCCAGACAATAAAGGAAAAATAAAGGCCATCAAATAGAAATAAATCCTACAGATTTGCGTTGAATTGTATTCAAATGACTCCATTATTCAAGATGCCTATTTTACAATATTTTATTACAAATTTCAATATCTTTATTGAAAAAAATGCTTGTTGCTTTTTCATTGGTCGCCAAAAGTGTTTTTTTTTATTGATCTAGATATATTCTTTCCCCACCTTTTTAAGATTTTGCGTTTCATTGGTTAAAAAATCAAATCTAGATTGCGTCTAGATCAAAATCTCGAAATCTCGATTTGAAGTGAGATTTGTTCATCTACTTTCACTTTTCACATACACAACCATGTGTGAGACTGTCAACTTGTGATGTTAGTGCGAACTCAGTTTGTCTCCCTCTTACCAATTTATAAATGAACAAGCATAAAATGATACACACAATCAAATGACTTTGGTGAAAATTTTTATACGATTTATCATGATACTTTTTTAGTACGGTGCTAAATCATTCAAAATGTGTGCCATTATTTTTAAAGAAATCGGTAAGCTTAATTTTTGTAGATTTTTTTTTTATTACGACTGTTTGTCGTTTTCTAAGATAAATGAGAAAAACCAAAAAAAAATGCATGTTTATACTAACTGCCGCTAGGGTTTCAAAAACTATTGTAGATACGGAAAATATATAAAAAATATTATTTTTTTAGGAAATTAAATAAGCTTTATTTTAGTAGAAGATAATTATTTGATTTGAGTAACAGTTTCCAAAATTAAAGTGAAAACTCGAAAAAAACAACATGTTTCTCTTCACTGCCGCAAGCGCTCCAGTCGGATTCTTGGATACTATTTTTTTTAAGTTATCTCCAGACACCCCTAGTGGTGTGCCAAGTTTCTAAACTGTAGGATTTATTTCCACTTGAAAACTTTCATTGACTGGACTTTAAAGATTTATTTTAAAACAAACTATATCCCCAAATTCCATCATTGTAAATAAATTTCCATAGTACTATCATGGTGAATAATCATCGCCTGGCCATCTAAAGAAATTCGTGAATAACACATTTGGAGATTCTTGTATTTACTGTGTCTATTCTATTACGCTGACAACAGTTGGAAACATGAATCATTCATTCTTTTGGTTACGAATTTTGTCAAGGAAACGGATTTGAAAACCAATAAAATATTTTAAATATTGTTAATTTGTTTTGTTTACGATTTTGTTTACGATACGATTTTGTCAGGGTAACTGAATAGACAATTAGTAAATGTAAGAACCTCCCAATGTGTTATTCACATGTTACGGTGATGTCGCTGCTCCATGACAGAACTATAGAAATGTATATACTATGATTCTACTTATGAAAGAAGTCATCAATCCCAATGACACTTTAAACTTTGCCCTCCATCTAATTTATATTTGCAGTTGAAGTCTATCGCTTAGGTGAGTTCATTTATAAATTGACCGTGTTGTTCAGGTAATGTAGATGAGTATAACCTTATATAAAGCTTATATAGGATTTCTTTTGGTATCGGTCTTTTCAAGCGGACATCGCATTAGCGGCCACTGGCGAGTCAGGGGTGTGAATATTCAAAATTCCCGAATTTTTTAATTTTTACACCCTAAACCGTAACTCACTTACATTGGCGAAAAAAATCGCTACGCTTTCTAAAATCGGTCTTTCCCATTTTAGGCGCAAATTTAATTTTTATAACAAATAAAGGACATGACTGTGTCGAAAAAACTTGCTCTCGTAGCAAGTTACTTTCGTGTTTACCACTGGAAAATTCTTTTTTTTTTTTTTTTTAATTTCGGTATTTTGAAATATTTTTTTTTTTTTAATCTTTTGAAAACAAATGTGAGGATTACAAAAAGATTTATATGATTTTTATTAATTTTTTTTTTTAGAAAAAAAAAATTATAAAATCTTTTCAAAATCAGTACAGCCGTTCAGAAGATAGTCGGTGTAATATTAAAAGGTTCTATGTCAGGTACCGTTGATAACCTAATTCTGAACAAAAATTTCATGCATCACCATGGAAATAAATCACTCATATACAATTTTATCGAAATTGATCATATTTTTTTCAAGAAAAATCGAATTACAGGCTACGCTTATATGGTGGGTTATTTTTATATCTAGGTAAAAAAACGTCCGGGGATACATCTAAAAATAGTGTGTACTACATTTGAAGAAAAACGATCTATCCGTTAAGGCTGCAGGTGTCGATACATCTAGACAAACTTTTTTCTTACGAATGCATAACTTGCCTTATATGTAGTATACCTACCTATAGTCGCAAATAAAAATGGCCAAACATTTGGGGGATATTTATCATTTTGTTTTAAGATTAGAAATAATGGGCCATTTTTTATAACGAAATTCGGCACCAAAATGAGAAAATAAAAACGGCCCAATAAATGCAAAGTCAATCCAATTCAGCAAAATTTTATTGTTTTTTGTTTTTCATATGAATTTTTGGGGCCATTTTTCATTAAGGTCGAATTTCATGTAGCCGAAGTTTTGTAGGGAAATGGACTAATTAAAATAATCTGAAGATCAGCTTGGCGACTATGAAAAATATTTATATTTGGAGCATTTGATGCGGTGTGAGTGATTCTTTTGTACATACATACATATATTAGAGCTGAATGATTTAAGGCCACATTGAAAAACTTGCTATATTTCGTTTTTAAATTGGAGATATGTAATGCCAAATTTTGTCTTTGGATCATAGTTCAGTCTTCTTAAAATTTGACCTGTCACAAATAAGTAACGAGATGAAAACACTTTTAAAAAAAATTCTATTTTTCAGTAAATATGGGGAAACAAAAGTCTACCGTTTTGTTTTTTTTTTTTTTGCAAACATGAAAAATTGAAAATTAAAAATTGCCGATTTTATCCCAAGTTTTTGTAGAACAGACTTTTTGTTTGTCTTCTTTTTATAAGATGGCATATTTCTTGCTTATTCAAAATCTTTAAAAGTTGAAGTCGTATGACCACCTGATCTTTTTGATAGGTCAAATTTTAAAATGACTGGACTAAAATCTAAAGCCAAAATTTGGCATTTTTCCATTTCAAAAACAAAATGTAGCAATTATTTCAATGTGGCCTTTAATCTTCCAGCTTTAATATACTGAATATTATGTGGAGCTTAGTATGAATGCGTAGAGATTAACTGATACACATCACCTTATTTTCAATTAGATAGTTTCTTCTCGGAATCACAGGTATAGTTAACATTTTGTCCTGGATCTTAATTGCTTTCAAACAATTTTAAATAGTTAAATATTTACAAAAAAAATTAATAAAGGCATAACATGATTATTATTTAATAACCCTTGGCTAAATATCTACCTGTTTTGGGAATTAGTCAATATTTAATCTACCCTTATTTTAAGAGGTTCAATTAGGCCTAATTAAGGTAATCTACTTGTTCAAGACTTAAATTATATCCACTATATTACCATTTTACGGCTTATCATTTTAGAGGTAATTGATACTTATATAAGTAGTTGCCCGTCGCATGAATTATTTAGTTAAGGATTCACCTTCGATCAGTAAAGAACATTATAAGTATTATCTGAAAACAATATAATCTATATTGAAAAAATGGACCAAGAAAGAATTAACGAAACACATAATAAAATTAGAATTCTTTACGAACGAGCAAAAAAGTCTTGGGACGGAATTTTGTTTGAGATTTTATTGGAACCTATTAATCCATATCCAGGTCAGATAGCACAACGCTACCTTCTAAACTACAAGGACATTGTTTCGTATTTGGATGAAGAAGACGACACTGAAGATCTTTCGATAGTTGATATTTTTAGTGAATATATCAGGCTACAAGACCAAGACAATATAGAACCAGCAGTACGTGACGTCATTGAGGTCATAAAAAAATCTATGGAAGATAAATATACGGTTATTCTTCAACGAATAGTGAATACTTCATGCCCATTTGGATAAGCCGGTTGAAGTTTAAATTCAACAACAACTAGAACCAAAACCCCAATCTTAAAGTAACAGACATAGAAGTAAATAGATCAGAAGAAGAAGAATGAAATGAAGTCTAAATTTCAATACCGGAATCAGAGCACGAAGTCATATTGAAGAACATTTATTATTCCTTAAAATATTTCAAATATTATATTAAGTACAAACAAATTTAAATTGTAATAAAAAGCCAGAACAAAAAAATTATTTCTTCTCAACCAACATTATTTTATTTTTCTGCAAGATGAGGGTCAAAATAGTTTCTATCTATCTGTTAACATGTTTCGCATATTAAGACATCAAAATGTCGGTGTTGGGTGTCTTTTCAGTAAAAATTTTGTCTTCTTTTTATTCACCGTTAAACGCATCTAATTCTAATTCCTAATATAATTCCTTCTCAATATTCACGAAAGCACCACTGACATCATGCTATGTTCATGCCATTATGTCAATATCCTTAGCGACTCTAGTGTTGACGAAAATATATTACAATTTTCTCTAACGAACAACGTTGAAGTAGTCGCATGTTCGAACCTTTTTTGTAATTAAAGCTATCAGTGAGATCTTTGTCGAACTTGATAAAGCAGCGTGTATTATCCATCTTCTTCCTGTCCAAAGTTGGTAAAGATTTAAAATCTGGACATTGTCTTCTACAGCTCGTTTTTATAGATGCAGTCATGCGCGGTCTTGAAGTCGATGAAAAGGCGAAGAGTACATTCCTGGATTTTTTCCAATATCTGCCGTAGTACAAATATTTGCTCGATAGTTTACTTTGCTGGCCTTAAGATATTAAAATATCAGGTTGGTGACAGCTGTTGACATAGTAAGGCAGAAAGGACCATGTACGTGAAAACTTATGCCTACGTAGTTGACGCAATCTTTCTTTCGAGCAAACAACGGTGAAGTTCCATTAATTGGGCTTTCCACCGTACAAATTTTACAGATGACGGTGCATACTAATACTAATCAATCCAGCAACAGTTAAGATATAACTATCTTTCCTTCGTCGTGATTGTTCTTACAGGTTTCGGTTCAAGCCTTCGAGCATCTTTTTTTGCTTTACGTTAAAATTTCCAAACTTTAATCCTCTTGGGACATTTCTTTATTTCTTCGATAGATTCCTTTTTTTTCCTTCTAAAGACCCAGTTTTTCTCCCTCTGTACATAGAGTCGCGAACAGATCTAGTTCTTCTTTGCTGCCACACTGCTCTTGTTTCACTGCATGTATTTAGTGGGACTCTGATTCCCGATTGCTTCCTGCCAATGATTCAGCTTGTTCTCTATGTATACAACTTTCAATAGGTTTCCAGAGACTCGATCGAAAGAGGACCTAGCGATCTCTTGCGGTTTACTCATTTAATTTCCATGTGTTGTCTTTATATTCGTAGCATAACCTTCTCTGCAACAAGGTAGTGGTCCGTGTCAACGTTGGCTTTATAGAACGTTCGGATATTATTGATACTGATGAAGTGCCTTACGTCGATTGCCATGTAATCAATTTGATTGACCAGGATGTCGCCATGTACCCTTGTGAATATCAGAATATTAGAACTGCCGTCCTAGCTAACACAATGATTTGCCTCGAAGCAAAGTCGATTAACTTAAGAACGTTATTCGACAAGGTTTTTTGCAGGGTATTTATTGCGATTGTAGCACCAATAAGTCAATTTCATTTTATTTTGGAGTTAATATCGCTACAAACAATTTTAATGTGATAAGTGCATTACTTGTATGTCATGTCCAGGAGCTCGTTCAACTTGTCCTTCGTGGCAATACATTTCTCCTCAGGAGAGGCATGCGGACAAATATAAGCGCACCAAGCATTAATGCTAATTTCAGTGAGGAACTCGTTCACATAATTTAAACTTAAGACGTCTTGCTTAAGTCTGCCTCGAAAGACGAATCCAAAACGACGCTGCTTTAGTTTTTGTTGTAGTTGCCGTATGTGATATCGCTTTTTGTCATCTTTCTTTTGCCCATCCCTTTACGTAGCCGGAAAGTTACCCAGAAGGCATGAACCCTTATATGGACGACCAGAATCTTAGTTTAATTCTGGAGAGAGAGTGAGCTGGGAGCCGTTCCTTACAGCTCCGAATCCGAATATAAGTTGTTCACTAGGTTTTTCAGCCTGATCGGAAGTGTAGACGCCACCGTTGATTCAATTGATTCTTCTGCCTCCCTGTCTCGTTTGCTGCATCGATCAACCTCCCAAAGAGATAAGAACCTATTTCAGGTACTAAGCAACTGGTGTTCACCACGGAAAGGTGAGACTACGAGTTGGTAGACAGAGGTGGGTTTTGAGATAAACATATGGACATTGGCTTGTTCCTGAATGAATGAAACTTCCTCTTGAACATCAAAATACTTCACTCTTCACTATCACAGTGAATTTGAAGGCAACTCGTTCTGAAATCTTATATCTTTAATTTTTTCGTATTACTCACTCTTCTGATATGTTAATACCCGAAGTAGAATATATGTTAACCTTTTAATTAAATTCAGGAAAACACATACAAGCAACATCTTAAGTAAACAAAATCTATTTTATTTCAACGCAGTGACAGCAAAACCACCTCGCACGTTCAAGATACACATGAATTCCTACAGAATCAGAACTTTTTTGACAGAAGCAAATTATAGAGCAACTAGGCAGAATAATCTTCTTCCCCCATGGACCTGATCGCACTCTCTCGTGTAATTTGTTTATGTTCATCATTACCTCATACACCTTGTATGGGCAATTTAACGGCCATATGTGTGGAGATTATCCATCGAGCTGTGGAGCAATGGCTCCAGCTTTATATGAATTTACTTATATCCGAGCAACCTTCATGTGTCGCAATCTCATCCACCCATCTCTGGCTCAGCTGTCCACTCACGGATCTATTACGTGAGATCTTTTCTACCAACTGAAGAAGAAGATGTGCAAACTTTGTAGTCCCACTCAAGCACATCATTCATCCTAATCCGTGGACAAGAACAAGGTAACGAAAAAACAAAATAAAAATAAAAATAAGACGATAACTTCACCGTGATTATTATAATTATAATTCTGCGACGTGAGTACAAAAACTACCCATGCAGCATCCAAGGATTTCGATCTCTGTACAAATAGAAGCGTAGGTCTCTGGAACTCTATTGCACAGACTCAACTTAAACATCCTTGTTTTCTTTGAGGAATTTCAATCTCTAATTGATAAGCTGTCGGTGGCAATTAGTGCAGAATGCCAAACATCCAACTGGCCTGCCTCCACTCTCAAGATGGGTGGAAAGTTTAGACACATCTCTCACTGATTGATTCCGATCTTTGAATGGGTCCCATGAGATGTATGTGTTCTTCTCTGAAGCTTCCTTGATAGATTGATCAGGATGCAGAACTATCAGCTAGACAGGCAAAGATCCAGCACCAACAAATTATCTTGGTATTCTAAAAATAGAAAACAAAATTCAATATGCGTGGCCCTTAATAGTCTGGCATTGGAAGGAAGATATTTTTGCGCGTTGCACTGAGCCTGATGGCATCATTCGTGGCACGTACAATCTTAAGTTAATAAATCACAGCACGCAATCATAAATCCGAATAGATTTATCTGAAGAATGTTAGTCAATGAATAAGTCAGATTGGCTGCATGAAAGGATTCCTTGTGCGTATATTGGGATTGTGATCTTTGAAGGCTTTCGTGTAATTTTACCTGAGGCTGTGACAAGATAAGCGCTTAGTTTATTCGTTCACGCAAAAGCAATATAGATGTTTACTATGACGAATATATTTCATGCGGTAACCTTAAAATATGTTAACAACGTCGAGGAGACGGGGATTTCGTGTGCTCGACAAAATCAATAAATTAATTTTTTAATCTAAGTAAAAAAAAAAGTTGAAAATATTTCCTAAGATTTAGTTAGTTAGGTAGCATCGATTACCCTAAGGTAAAAAATATTGAAGGTCTACCAATTTTTCATCTTAGTTTATAGCTTCTTTTTAGACGTTTCAACCGTTTTGATCCTGTGGAAGAAATTTAATAGTTGTATAAGCAATCGTAAGCTTTTCAGATTAAAAATTTGTATACGCATTTTGTAGATTTTTGGTGCCTCAAAATTTTAAATCCACGTCAGACTCAAGATCTAAATCTTGTCACTGATTTCCATTATTTGAATGGAGTTTAAGGAATTTGTGCACATGCGTGACTGCCAGATGATTAGACGATTTCCCTAAGTGAAGTAATGAAGTTTCGTGATCGAAACTGAGCCCGCATAGTAAGGATCTCCTCAGTTTAATTCAGAAAACTATTGTCCTAAGTTCCTGCCAGACTCTTGCCGTTATATTGCATTCTGAGAATTTTGTTTTTGTGGGATTAAGATCTGATTTTTTTAATGAAGTAAATGTAAGTTTTATAATTTATAATTTAATAATTTTGTTTTGAAAAATTGAGTTTGAATATGGAAATAGAACCCATTAACAGTTTTCATGTGGTTGGGTACAAAATCATTTCAATGGGCGAATGGCAATATACCGACTGCGCTCAAATTCTTACCTTGACTGCATCGACCTATATTATCATTAAAGCGATGGCATTTTAAATCATTCTCTGCAGCCAATCCACACATATTTCTGATCGTCTCTGTGTTCCTATGTCCACAGATTTCTTTATCAACAATACTTGAGTGGCCACTGGCAAGCCTAAAAATGTAACTAAATTATAGAAAATTAAGTTTAAAAATCCATTGTTCGACAAAAGATACTTTTTGTTATGAGTTCCGCTAACGCAACTTTGTTGCTAAGTTTATTATGTCGAATCTTTCTCTATGCGACTCTCCCAAGAGTTTTCATTATCGATCGCAGGTACTGCATTACGACGAGAGAATACTTTTAATGCATTTTTTATTAATTTTTATTAAAATTTATTTTTAATTGTAAATGCCCCCTAATAGAATGAGAATCAACAAGAACAAACAAATACAATTTCAAAACGTTTTTATTAATTTAGTTGTGAAAAAGTATTAAAAAAGAAGTTACTTAAAAAGTATTCGTATAAAGAAGTATTTTTGGGATTGATTTGATTTTATGCTATTCGTTTGGGATTCCATATATGCATATCCTTATGCTATTCAACTACCCAGAAACTGCTAAACCTCTATGGTCTTCGACCTTATAATAATTGTGGGCGTTATTTTGGTTCATTAGCTATAACCTTTATGGCAGCCACCTCTCGATCAACTGGTTGATACATTTGGATCAAGTTAGCAGAGCTATTCGGCAGGAGACACATTTCAATTTCATTGTCATGGATTCTATATGGTTTAAATCAGTGTTGTTCAAACTGTGGATTTTATAGGGAGTCGCGGTCGTAAGCCGGTAAGATAACAAAACGTGGATTATAAGTCCTGCATTGGAAAAAAATTAAAATAAAATTTTTTAATCAGACCATGTGTTTTTAAATACATTTTCAAAATTTGGTGTTAAAGTTATTTCTTCCTTTAATTCACTATTTCTGAAATTGGCGAGTTTAAAACTTGAACCTATGCTGAACAGAGGTTGTACGATTCTAGTATAATACGAAAAATGAAAATTACTGCGATATAAAAATATAATATGGCAAGTTATGGATTATTAGGGCCCCCAGAAGAACACCAATGTTACCAATTAGGTAACAGTCAAAAATGCCATTACGATGATAGAGAAAACGGTAAAAATGGGTTTTAATCTGTTTGTCAATCTGGTTATAAAGCCACTTATACAGCCTTAAAGATTTTGGTGATTTTCTTTAAATTTGGTACTAGTTAATTTTTGGGAGAAATATCCCCGGATGTTATTTTTAATTTTGACCTTGGTAGTAGAGTTACCTACCTTATTAGCTTTACCGATAATTCCATTTTTCTCGAAATAATACCATCAATTTCGATAAAAAAAAAATCTAAAAGTGATTTGTTGTCAGTATGGTCATATCTTTCATGGGAGTTTTGGTCAGAATCCGCTTATTAACGTTACCTGTTTTAACCGAATATCTTTTGAACCGCTGCACCGATTTTGAAGAAATGTATGTAAGTTTTTTTTACCTAATTAATAAAAATTTCGCTCTAAAAACAATTTTGAAGTTAATTATTTCTTTAACTTTTATATGTATATCCACGAAATTTTCTGTATGCTTGCATTTTGTCTTGAATCATAAGAAGAATTCTTAGCACTTATAATATAATTTGATATGATTCTGTTTGTATTTCTCCTTTATATTTTTTCTTTGAATTAAGTTCATTAATTTTTTTGTGATAAAACAAGAAAGAAAATTCCACAAGAGCAAGTTCGCGTGACCCATTCGTGCCCTTAATGTTTATAATTTTTGGAAACACAAAGTATTATTATAAATGTGGCGGTCACCAAATTATTTTAACTAACAAAGTTTGAAAAACACTGGTTTAAACTATTTCCATTGGATGGCATGCCTTTCGTTTGTAACCACATCGATTACTTTTCCCCTAAACCAAATACATGCATTTTCCACTTATTTCTGAAGCTGAGCTGACTGGCTTTAAAACCGATCCAGTTAAATGGGAGAACCAATTTAGTGTTACTACCAACTGCAATTCGTCAAAATTCAATCTCCGCAAAATATGAAACGACTTTTTGTGATACTTTGTTAAATTTGTAGTATATATTGAACTGATACATGACCACCATACCTTTTTCAATGACACACTGAAAAAAAATTAAACTAATTTTGTTTCTAAACGCCAGACATGACTTAACTTGAATATCGATGACATAACAGTCATATTTACCAAATATATCATATTCATGAAAACTATCTTCACAGTACTATAACTCAAACGTTGCTAAAATCTTTGTTGTGCTTCCAATGTACAAACTTACAAAAAACTGACGAAAGATGAGGTAGATTGGTGTAGCTATACTAACCATTATGACTTTGAAGATACAAATGTTCTTTTAAGCCTCGTTTCCTACAAATTCTGATTCAAAATTATTCTACAAAATTTAAATCAAATAAATGAAAATAAATTTAAACAAAACTCGTCGATCCATGAATGCAGTTCAAACAAATAAGAATGAAGCAAAAATGTCTTAACATGATAATCGGGCAAGCGGAAATCCTAAAACTCAAGATAAGCTACAATAAAAAGATCAAAAGTTAGCCATTTGGTAAAAACAATGGATTTAACTAACTGCTTCTATACGAACAACTAAGACACGACCGACGGAGAGTCAAACAACTACTAACAACTTGGATTAAATTCTGCAAATTAGTCACTTCCTTGCTGGACAAAGATATGCAAATTAATTTTTCATTAGTGTGGTTCAACTGTTTGTTGAAATGGACTTTTTGTGTTTGGAATTGGCAAATGGACAAATCGTGACTCTATGAGTCATAATGATATGGACGTTTGCTTTATATTAATCTTTTACAAAGGGGGGAGCATACAAGCCGGCGTAGGCTCGTAGATCGACTGTATTAGATCGACAGTAGTGCCCCGTGGAGTAGTGGTTAAAGTGTCGGACCATCACGCCGGGGGTCTGAGTTCAGGCCCTGAGTTTTTTTCAGGAACACTGCCAGTTGTGAGGAAGTGACAAATCCTCCAAGAGTATCATTGTAGGTCCCCTCCAATCCTGTAGAACTAACAACGCACACAAAAGGGTTGGTTGAGACTGTAAGTCACTAGACCTCGGTTCTTATATTTTTATTTGATCGACAAACACAAAATTTGTTAAGAATGACACTTTAGAGCAACAAGGATTTTTGGAAATCGAAGGGTGATCGTATAAACGAGCAAGTCAAAGCAAAAAATTACAATCTTAAATAAGGAGAGACAAGCCTAAAAACTACTGGGTTAATCCCAAATCGGGAATCTTACCGACGTTTTCTGAGGCCAATCTCGCAATACGCACAAGTAAATGGCTAAGTGAACGGGTGAAGTAGAGAAGTTGTTATCCTTTTTGATATCATTCAAGGGTCAATGTAACAATGGTGTTTCCCCAGTATACAACTGATGGACTGGAAAGATAGTTGTACTGAAGAGATGAAGTAAGCATTCACTTCGAAAAATACAGCGAATGCTTGCTTCATCTTTTCAGTTCTTTACTCCTCATTTCCTCAATATTTACTTACTACAAAGAAACAGCAATCAGCAATAATTATTAACCCATGCGTTTCTGCAAAAATTTTGTTTTTTGAGCTTATAGCAGGGGTAGTGATGGACGAAGTCCACCACTTAAAGCAGCGTCAGCGTTGTAAAATTGGATCACAGTAACTTTTGATCGTCATCCCGATTGGATGTTAAATGTTTTTCGTTGACGGGATAACCATTGAGCAGCTGTTTAAATTTAAAATTTAGTTATAAGTAGGGGATACTTTCTAAAACTAAAAGACTTCGATGATTGTTAAAACAATTGACTCAGGTGAGATTTCCTTTAGATGCAGACAACGGGAAGATGTCTTAAAAGACGATCGTAAAGGGCCGCATATTGACGAATTTCAGACCACTCCTATCAGCTTGATTTGCGCATATTCACCAACGCGAAACGGCTATACTCGAAGAAACTTGTAGCAAAATTTTAATCTAATATGTGACGTGTTTTCGAAAGTAAATCCTTCGCCAAAACACCTCCGATAGCGGAGAAAAGCTGATTCAATTATAGCAGCGAGTGGGAAAAGGTGGCTTGGCTTCCTATACAATGTAGCATAATTTTTTTTTTTTTTTGTGAAACAAAACATTTTTCATTCAGAAAGTTAAAAGTCCTTTTTATTTTGCTTCGTGTTTTTAATATCACATTTCAGTATTTAAAAATAAACTAGGTGTTTTATATTGGTATAGCCTTTTATTTAATACTGTAACCAAACCTTTTTCAAAATATCCTTTAACTCACAATCAAGAAGAAAAACTAATGGGTCCACTTCAGTCTTATAGCTTATAGCCTCAAACCAAATTTAGCAATTAGCACTAAATGTCTGAGCATTTATAAAATTTTTAATATTTCTATCTACCCTGAGGATAGAATTAATGTAAAATATTAAAAAAAGAATAAAAAAAGAGTCTTAAAAATGACTTGCAAATAAGTTTAAGAACCTCTGAAGCAGGTCGTTGAATTAATCCGTGAGCGCATCATAATAAGAGTCACTTGATGATATGCATATGATGAAGTGCAGTCCATGAAGAAGACATTAAATTTGTGTAATAAATCTTTTCTCTTTGCACTGCTGGAGACATCAGGTATGTAAAGCTAAATATATTCCTCACGTTCCTTAAACACTCTGATGCAATTTGATGGACGTGCTGAAGGTGCGTATGCCAAAAGACTATCATATCTTTACGTGTAAATAATATGGACCTTAATTTTAATCTTAACATTCTTGAATCATAATAATTTCGCAGCTATCTTCGTTTTAATAGCTTTTTAGTTTACGTTTTTACGTTGGGTCTTAGGTTTAATTTAATCATCACTCACTGCTGTAACTGATCGGCATTCATCAGAAATATATGTTATTGCCCTTAAAAGGATAGATGTAATGGTCGTTCGAGGTTAAAGATTCGTAAATCTTGGCCTCAAACCCACGTTGTTCTTCTTTTCAATCGTTTCAAATTGAATAATCCTCTGGTATCGTAGATTGATCCATGACAATTCCGGATTTATTCTTATCAATACCACTGTCCGAAAACATTGCAGATTTCCAACAGGTGCCTTATGAACTTATAGCTGAAATCAATCTGCAATGAATTCTGTCCGTTTTTAAAAATTTCGTCATAACTAAAAATAGCGTAGATATATTAAAAAATATTAAGGCTAACTGACAACCATCATTGACCCTAAAACCTCTCGCATCATGACCAAAGCTTTGGTGGCGTCATTTTTCTAACGTCGTCTTCGTCGTCGCATATTTGTGTCGATGACTGCACAATGTACGCTGTTGTCTTAAAATATCTCATATGACCCGAAGGCCCCCAAACCTTCACACATTCAACCCACAAAGACCTCCGGCAGCGCAATAGTCAGCAGCGGCGGCGGCAACAGTGCAGCAAAAGAAATTCAGAAAAAAAACGCCTAACTCAAATGTCAACATCGATCTTGAGTGTGGTGCAATTTATTATTCACCTCGTCGCATCGTTTTCGCGTCACAATTCACTGATTTCGTTTTACAGATTTTTAGAGGCAATAAGCGACTGTTGGCTGTCAACTTGTGTCTGGAATTGTGACTATAATGCACTTCTATAGAGACTTGGAGTTGAAAATTATACATGCGGCATAGCTGGGATAGTAAATTTTGGGTCGTGAGGTGGTGGTGTAGCGAGGGTGGAGTTGTCTGATGCCATCATTTTGCATTTAACAACACTTAGCGCGCTTTTTCGTTTTCGTTATGAGAATGATGGAATTCTTTTTGCTGTGCGGACAACCTCTTCAGCTGATTTTTATCGGAAGTGGATTCTTCCTTTTGTAAGGCGTTTCTATAATATAGTATATAGCATCTATGTGAATTTGACGTGCGTCGGTCGTCAGTGGCAAAAACTTATGTGATCAATACCGAAGCTAAAGTAGACTCATGAGTCATGACATTGTAAATTTAACAAACCAGATGATGACGGATTCTTGAAGTCTACCAAATTTTGCATTTAAGATTGCTTTATGATAAATTTTCAAGCGGTAATAAAAGATGGACGATCAGAGCCCTATTGCTTGCATGCGAGAATAGAGCAACCATTCTCCTTAACATCACCTTCAAAATTTTATCTCTTTTTTAATATACACCGAGTATATTTTCATACGAGCAAATTTTCATACGAGCAAATTAGCAAATCCGATGCTTTGAATATTTGTATAACTAAAGTTAAGAAACCGATAACCGCACTTCATATTAGTCAGGTGAAAGGAAATTCGTATCTTGGCCAAAGTTTAATGGGGCGATGTTCTGCGTAGCAGTAAAATGTTTAGCAACCTAAAAGAGTGTTCTGAAAACAAGCGACATAAAGTGATGATATCTGCGCGTACAGACTGTTAGGTGTAGTCTAATAATTTGAATAGAGAAATTTGTAGCCACTTGATGGAAGAGTAACATCTTAAATAAGACTTGAAAATCTTATGTATACATTTCTGAGGATCTTGTTCAACTCCTCTATCATAGTACCCCATTAGTAAATCCAAAAAAAAAATTAATTATACGAGATGATTTCCAAGAACTTTTTAAATTTATGTGTGAATATCCTTTGATTTCCCAATACAATTGCTTAGAATCCCTTTACTATTTTATAAATATATACACCAGTACATTCCATGACGTCTGATTGATAAAATAAAACCGCTGGTCGGCAAACTACAAGTGATGTTACAACATAAAAACTTTAAACGAATTCATTACATATTGAACTATAATTTAAGTGCCATTGCCCAGTGAAGATGTGAAAAATTGACATGTCTTCAGCTTTGACATTAACTGCGACAGTAACATGTTTTAAAAATCAATGTTAAAACCGACAAAGGATGAACACAGATAGAAGCCAGCAGCAGATCTTTTTTTTTTGTTATGTGTCATGTTGAACTAAAAAGTTGTGTCAATTCAAGAACAAAGATAAGAATTAAAGAAATACAAAATGAGAATTCAATTTCAGGAAAAAATTATGAAAAACTATGTTTGGAGTAAATTGTTCTGGAAAACGTTGGATTGCAATCAAAATTAATCTCAGGTTCTGAATGTATTCTTACTTGCTCTTTGGTAAAGAACTGGTTTTGCGTAAAAAGTAAGTTTTTGATGTAAGTCTCGAACCCCAAAAACTGAGTATTCAGCATTATTTTGGATTGTTATAAGATCCACCTGTGCCCTCTGTGAATAGAATCTGGATAAGCCTCTGTGTGCTTGAAAATCCACTTGTGTCCTCTGTGGACCCCGTCTCATAAACATATCCTTTCGTTAGTTCTGTAACGACTTGCTGATCGCGGCTCGACACTGTGAGTAGGCTTTTGATAGAATGTGAGTTCGATTGAGAAGTTGCGATCAGCAAGTCGTTACAGAACTAACGAAAGGATATTATTATGAGACGGGGTTCCTCTAATTGCACTCCACTTGAAGCAGACTTGATTTACGTGAATAGTAGAGTTAAATATTATCTTAGTGCATTATTATGAAATGCAGGCACGGATATCTTTCATCTTATGGTTTGTTTGCGAAAATGTCTCTAAAATAAAGTAAGGGCTTAGCTTAACTAAAACATGCATTGTACGTGTTAACGATTTTTATTGACAATACATTTTGTATAGCAGGTTGTTCGATTTTTTTCAAATTAAAGTTGCCTTCCAAATTTAACAATAAACACAATATAGCATTAAATAGAAATAGAACGGTAGTGAAAAACAAAATCATTTATGTAACAAATCCTTGTGTTTGCAGCACAGTTTTGCTACTAACTGGACACTGCCACATATTGCTAAAAAAAAACAGGTAATGAGACAAGTCTTCTTTTGCACTCACACAGTTTCATGAGGACTCAAGGTTCTCAAAATGAACAAATCTGCTTGCCAGGATAGTTATGTCCAAATGTTCTAGAGATGTATGCTTTTACGCTGGCATAACGACTGTGTAAGATTTTCAAACTTTCCTATTCTACTGTTGTTTTTCCGACGGGGTGGAGTTCTTTTTTTTGCAAGGTCATATAAAAAAAATTAATTTAATGGCACTGACAGCCCCGAAGAACCATGGTCTAGTAACTTACAACTCCCAAACAATTCTTTTGTGTGCGTTCTACAGGATTGTTTACAATCTTACGTCGAACCAGAACGACTAAGGTCAGATGCAATTTTCATGACAATGATACTCTTGTAAGCTTTGTCACTTCCTCGCAAGAGGCATTGCTCCTGAAAAACACATTTGATGCTCTCGAAGCTGGGCTCTAACCCAGACTTCCGGCATTATAGTCCGAAACACTAATCACTACGCCACGGGGCACTAAGGTCATGGAAACGCTGAGAGTCCAGCACCAACCTACTTTATCTTTTGGATATTATAACTCACCGTTTGGAACGCTCAATAAATAGGCCAGTCCGAAGAGAATTTAATCTTGCAACACAATACCCATCCAATTTTATGATTGGATAAGGTTCGTTTGTCTTTCAGGAGTAGATATCCAAAAAAAATGGCGGGATGGCGTTCGCGTTAGCCGCCATTTTGAAAAACACCTTTTCTCAAATAACTCAACAATGGCTTTCGTCCGATAAGCTATTCTTAAGATATTTAAGACAATATGGCGGCTAACGCAAACCACTCTCCATCCCGCCTTTTTATTTTTGGTACCCCTAAAAGACTCATGTCATATTCGAGTGGACGTTTGGAGGGCCCTCCGAGTGAAAAAAAACCTTCCTAAATTGGTCGATTGGCTGTTCGGAGTGATGTTTGGGAGTGCTAATTTGCCTTCCTGGATTGAATTGGGAGTGTTGGGAGTGCTGTCACAATTTACTACCACATATATATTGTTTACATCGATCATATATTGTCAAAGCCATATAAAACAAAACGCGCAGTGTGTTTTCATTTCTTTTTTATATTTCAAGAACTTAAATTATTAGTGTAAGTAAGTAACAAATATTGAAAAAACACTTTAACTCGTTTTTGCTTCGTTTCAGGTTACAAAAAATGAATGTTTTTGGTTAACTTCTACATGAACAATTGAAAATGGCAGTGTTTTTAATGATCCATTGGATTCATATTTCCCTCCTCTTCGGAGTGAAACTACTCGAATATGACATAACAAACCATTTCAGCATCGAAAAAGCTAACCAGCTGACAGTTATTTGAGTTTCCTTCCGATTTTTGCTGCCTTTCTTTGTTTTTTTTTGTGTCAAGTACTTCCCTGCCTCTCCTTAACATATTACGAGAGCAATTTCAGTTTGTTTTCATTTATTTTTAATTTTCTAACAAAGTAAGCTACAAGGGCAAGCTTTTTGTGTTTTTTTTTTTATTTAAAAGTTTTCCTTAATTTGACTATAAATAATATTGTTATCCTTTACACATTAAAAAACATACTTTGTGGACAGTAATTACAATTAAACCACGTTAGTTTTTTACTTCTTTTCAAAACTAATTTAAGATTCTAAAAACTTGAATTAATAACTTACTCTCCCTCAACTTAAAGACAGTTCATGCACCGTTTAATTGTTTTTATGTACATGGCGATAACGTTTCCTCTCGTGTCAATGATGATGAATACGTGCGATGCCTGATGCTGACACACTGTTATTTTCAATTTAAAATGCAATGTCATTACCATCACCATCATAGATGGTTGATGTTCTTTAACCAAACAGCAAAGTGTAAGTACCCATAATTACATCATCTTTAACATGAAAGTTCGTTAGTTATAACTTTCTTAACGGTTGCCGGAATTAAATGATTACCACGCCACCATGCCCCCACAAAAGCAGCTTAACACAACCGGGACTATGCACAGCAGGAGATAAGAATAATAATTTCTATTGTGAATTGTGCGCAACCGTTCTTTACAGAATAGTTGGATATTAGAATCTCTGAATGAAGACGGCTTGTTTCTGATTATTGTTGATGTGATGCGTTGGAAGAATGTTAAAGCTGGGTTGAACATATAATATTCAGTTTTAAATCCAGTCTTTGTATTGGATGTATGAAGAAGCCAGGGTAATTGTAATTTAATTAGTTAGTTAACTTTGAAGAACGAAACACAAGTACCCATTCACTGATTTATTTGAGGCTCCTATTAATTAAGGTAGATACGATAAGGTGAGGTTTAAAATCTTATGAGAATGCACAAAATACTGTTTTTCAAAAAGATAATTAGATATGCTTATTAATAAATCATTTGCATTCAGATTAATTATATAGCATCTTAGAACTGTGATAAGGTGTTTCCTAAGAGCTGGATTGATATATGCAACTATTTCACCAATTGGAGGAACTGTTGATGTCTTCACAAAGTTTTTTTAGGTGTAAGTATCACCAAAAGCCACAGATTTTTTTATAGGTTACAAGTTTCTGTACTTTTGAGAACTTAATATGGAGGTTTGACCTCATTTAATTTAAATGTATATCAGCAAAAAACCAGTCACATAAAGCCAACAAATCTTTATTATTTATGTAGACAAGAACATCAATGAGAACAGGTTACGGCTACAAATCAATGTCTTCATCGCAGATCAATAGAAACAGATCAATAGAAACATTTACAGAAACTTTTGGCATGCAAAGTACAGGACCCAGAATAGATCCTTGTGGCACACCGCATCGACTGTTTTTGAGACTTGATTGAGACTGGTAGAGACTATTAATGAGGTAACTCTTAAGTAGATTAGCATCTTTCTGTGTTCGCCAAAGGAATGTGACAACTTGGAACATAAAGGTCTTGAAGAAGTCAAGCAAGGCAGCCACAGTAATGGGCTGAACCTGGGTAAACGTAAAATGGGATGTCCTCGTTGGCGTTGAGTTGAATTAGGTCCTCATCAAGCATTGGATATGGGATGTCCCGAATTTAGTAAGAACCTTCTTCCGGATAGTAGGCGGTATCTCTCAAGTTGAATGATTTGGTTTCTTCATTTAGTCTTTTTTGGCTGACTGGCTTTGTTTGTATCATGTCGTGACGTTTCGTATTTTGCATGCTCTTAAAAGATTATGAATACACTTAATATGGTTTGACACACTATGAGTGTTTATGAAATTTCTATCGAGCACTGCCAGTTTCTTGACATTATATCTTTGTCATTGTGAACCAAATGGGAAAGCAGTACGTGATAACTGGTCTTATGAACTGTTTGTATAAGAGTAGCTTCGCCTTATAGCAGAGTCCATTTCTTTTTTGAATTAATGGAAAGAGGCGGTGGAGGGCAAATTTTCCTTTTCTTGAGTACGGCAGCTCCATGAGGGTTTAACTAGAACATCTCGTTGAACTCAATTTCTGGGTTCTTAACGTATTTCTTGGATGAACAGTGGAATGTATATCCCGGAATCCAGTGGATCTTTGCTGTTGTCTGCGGAACAATGAATTGTTGTTCCCACAAGGGGCGACAGTATTGTAAATCCGCTTAAAAGAACAGTTTTCCAGACTGCATTTTCCAACAGCCAATCTTGCTGCGAAGAAGTGCTTAACTGCCAAATAAAAAAAATTACTGCGGTGGTAAATAGCTCCAAAAAAGCTTAAGCGATTGGACTAGACGAACTTTACTCTGATTTACAAAAAACAAAAAAAAAAAGGAGGTAGTCTCTCCTTCAAAGTAACCTTCTCTGAACCTTTTAAGAGGAGAAATACCGTTCAATCAGAGAGCGTGCATTGGTTGGCTGTTTCAGGAATATAAAGGTCTATCTGATTCATTTCTGACAAATTCACCGGAGATTCAAGTCAGAGAATAAGAATCTGAATTGGTCTTCCTCAACAACCACAGTGCCGGATAAAGGTGGCTCTTAAGGGGCCAAGAGCTCCAATAATTCGAATAATTTAAGTGTGAACGCTGATGGATATATTCGCACACGAGCAAGTCAAGACAAAGATATGATCCAACACACGATTTTCCAAAGAATTCCCAATTAAAGTTAGTTTACACCAAGGAAGCATCTTGAGTCATTTGCTCTTTATTACATTCTACTTGCTTGAAGGCCAGGTGACGCACCTAAATGCAAATCTGTTATATACTTTGTTTAGCCATCATAAGTGAAGATCCTCCATTCTTGCAAAGTGCACTTGCAGTCTGAGTGGCTAAAGGAGAATAGTATAATTAAGCTGCCCATTTTCTGATCTATTCGTAACTTATTTGAAGAATAGTGATACCTAAGTGCGATATTTTTAAAAAGCTTGGAACTATGAACATAAACAATGTTTCTTTAAATAATGGCAAAAACTTGCTAACTAAAGTATATTCTACTGGTCCAAAATTTACATTTTATTCCAAATAGTTTCACAAATTCCTTAAGTCAGGTTAAATGTTACCTTTTAGTTTCACGAAGTCTCTATGAGATTTCTCCAACTTTTTCAGACAGTAAAATCTATTAGTATATGAGTTGCAGTTAAAATATAATATTCTAAAGACCCGTTAAGGTCATTGATTATTCCATATGGGAATCTCTTTACCCAGATCAGCTTTCAGTTATCTACATTCGCATGAGAACAGAATAATTTTCCTATCCTATTGGCACACAAAAACCATTTACAAAAAAAAACCCAACCAACACAGATTCACGGTGGTCATGATGTCTCTTCGTCCGAAAAGGCTTCCTGCAACTCCCAGTCGCAGTCGCATCTACAAACTTTTCTCTATGCATAACAAACTCACCATCACCGATTACCATTATTGTTGTCTATTCTCCTTTTGTCTTTTGTTCCTGGTTTTATTTTGAATTACGAGGGAGTTGCTTGTGGGTTCATCGGGTGCCAGGTCCACTAGAACAAGAAGTTCATCCCAATAGATACAATCACGGAAGTGAAACTCTCTCGCCAGCATAGAATAATAAGAACATTTAACAGAACCAACCATAAAATGCACATCTACTCGTATAGTATTTTACAATCCAGGAGTAGGTACGCAGAGCACTTTGGATCAATAAGGAATTGAGAGGGTATCTTGAGCGTCTCGCGTGGTTCCCATCATGCCGTTTGTTCTGGTCAATTTGAATTTGGCCATCATGCTGATGCAAAGCTCTAAGCAAAAAGCCAATGCCCGTGCCGGTGGAGCAAAATGACTTCCATGACTATGACGACCTCGGCATCATTAGAAATAGTCTCTCCGTGCTGGGTTCTGACTGAGACCGATACCCTCCCACTGTGACTGACGAACTGGTGCACTCAAGTGACTTCCCCCAGGTGCTCAGCATTTTGTTGTGTATTTTGCATTCTTCTTTTTCGACTTTGATTTTCTGAGCTGTGCTCCCTGTGATTATAATTCTGACATGCTCTTCCTACCTTTTATCTGTCCATACTATGCCATGAAGAAGGAAATCCATCTCAAACACACTAATTTGGCCATGTGCTCACATGCAATGCTCTGAGCTCGGGATGGCAATGATCAAAATTGATCTAATTACGTGGCCATGTAAACACGTCCCATAATGTTTGCTCTTTCGTGGCTTTAGGGGATCTCTAAGCCCGAGAAATGAAAATAGTTTTGCACGACATAATCCAGCAGCGTTGGTCTTTCTCTTTTGTTTGGAAGTTTCTTTTTTTTTATATGCGACCCCTGAGGGCGACCATCATCTATTTCTTGGTTTTTATACGTTGTCTGTGTTGGTTTTGCGCATTGGACTCTGGAACTAGTGATGCTACTACTGGACAATGTTATTGCACTATTGGAATAACTTGGCGCGCGGCATAGTGTAATAATGGTGAAGAGTAGGCTTTGGATTTAGGTTGAAGAATTTTGCCATAGGAACCGTTATAAGTACTTTGTCAAGGTAACACCAAATAACGTAATAGCCAGAGCACGACTCTATGGATCTTTTCTGGCAAGCCGTCGTCGCTCGGTCGTTGGCGGGTGTTGTGCTGGAATGCAAGTTTCTGATCTGTAGAGTGAATTTTTTGTTTTTATTGTTGTTGTTTTGTGTTGACTTAAGAAGCGTGAAGAATGACTATGTTTTGAGAGTTCAACAGCGTGTTGGACGTGGATTAAGACGAGTTTGGGTTCGTGCCATTGAGCATGCATTTGCATGCTACCGACCTTTGATTGTTGGAAATCAGGAACGTTGTGCTAAAATGAGTTCAGGGAAAAAAAGTATACACACAAAGAATATTCAAAATACAAGTCTTGGCAAGGATGTACTATTGTACAAGGAACTTGCTTTGAGTGATTGAAGTATGAGGTCAAGTCAGTTATGGGTTTTTGCTTGCACTGAATTAATCGTTGTTGTTATATTTATTTACTTCGGAAGAAGTCAGAGAAATATTTTGTATTAATGATTTACATACCTGGTTCTGATTTTCCAGTTTTATTGTATTTATTATGGTAAGGCGTAAAAACTCTTGGAACAAGCTCTCAGAAAACACCTGTTTTTGGATTGTTCCATATCTGAGACAAACTGATTTCCTGGTGTCATTGCATTTGTTTTTTCCAGGAGTTCTTTGACGTGCCTCTCCTTCTAGGCAGTTGTAATGGAACGTCTTATAATAACAACTTTTTAACAGTGTTCAAATGGATTGTTCCGTTCAAGTTACTGTTCGATCAAGTCGTGCGGGGATCAACAAATTGGTATCGTGTTAGCGATTATCTGGTATCCATTTTTCTCCAAATGGTTTACGTTATATTAAGTGCTCGTTGCGAGGATCAACGATTTCAATTGTCATGGCTCTATCGTTAGCATATAATAACTGATACTTTTTCGAGTCACCTTATCTCCAAGTGGAAAATCAGAACTGTCATAATAAAAAAAAGAATCGAGACGCTTCCTTGGTGTTCATCAATTTCGACTGTAAAATTGTCGGTGACTCTAAGCAGTTGATGCAATGCATCTAAACCTTGTTTGGACTAGACTCTGAATTGCATCCGTGGTTGATTTGCCCGAAACAAACTCACACTGATCATCACATAGCCGTATTTATTTTCGCAAACTGCCATCCAATACCCAAAAATTCATTTATCACTAAGCTTTAAATACATTGAAATAATATCACTTTTTTTGTTGCACCCAGAGTTAAATTGATAACTCTGCTATTCAGCATTTGATGAACCATTTTGCCAAGTGATTCATCTTTACGTTCAACGCATTGTGTCATCTGTCACTAGGCCCCTTCTCTTAAATTTTACACTATTAAGGAGTTCCGCTGTCACTTAGTGTAAGAATTCGGACTTCATGCATTCATTCATGATTATTCTGAGATAAGTCATCATTGCAAAAAAAAAAACAATTGACATCAACAATGCCATTGACAATGATCGTACAACACCAAGATGATGACACGAGTCATCTCTTAAGACAACATGCAATCTGATTTGCAGATGGAAGAAGAAGCAAATGTACAAAAGCGGCAAGTTAACGTTGGCGTATCGCTCTCAAGATCTCAGTTAATTGGACAGTGCAGCATTGTATTGTTGCTACTGTGGCTACCTACAAGCTGTACAACAAATGTCTGAATGTTTGCACCATTGTAAGATCACCTTGATGTTATGATATTTGTAATAGGATTGATTTGAGTGTATCTTTAAATGTTGTTGTATTTTTTTAATCATACAAAAAGATGACCCTCCATTCAAATTTAACCTTTTGACTCTAATACTACTTAAAAACATCCGTGGGAACATTTTAACCAATTACCATCAACCTGCACTAAACCATCAATCAAAATGAACTCATAACAAGCTCTTGGTGGCCGAAACAGTTACATACCATTCAATTGAACTCCAATCAGCTGCTGCACTACACTATCCTACAGTTTATGTTAGTAACAAAAACCGCAAGCAAATACCAACCCTACTTCATGACTCAATTGGTTTTCCGTGTTCGTTTAATTAGATCTGCTATGTGGCAACCATAATGCCAGTAGCAATAGATACACGCAAAAAGATACACATTTCTAGAATGTTGTTAGCCGCACCACAACATTCAGCAGACCCAATGTAACCGCTTCAAACGAAAGCGTTAATTATACGATTGGGTCGTTGAATACGCGTGTGAATTTCTTAGATTCATGCTTTGGCACAAAACGAACGAATATATAATATGGCTAACGATTTAATTGCACAAATTGCAAACTAGATCTTCCAGATACTTGATGATGTTCCTTCGAAAGAAACAATTTCGGAGTGAACCATTGGATTGACGTTAAATCTAATCCAATGTTAAATTAAAAGGTCTTTAATTATATGCGGAAATGAATGGACACGATGGTAAATGACAATGACCCCCCGATGGAGGATTGCCTTCTTTTAAGCCATCATTGGTACACCTAAACGAAAGCAGTTACTTGATAATGGCAGCTAAATCATTTGCGCAGCTAATTGGATTGTCTTGAGGCGTTTGCATGCGTTTTGCTGAAATGAAATGAGGTTGTTATATTGCGACTTGACGGATGGATGATGGAGAATAGGAAGTGAGGAAATGGACATTTATATTAAAAAGGTGTTACAAGTATATTATTATATGAAATAAATTCATATGTTTATGGCTTATAAGTATTTTGTGATTACATATTTTTATTAAAAACTGATTGTTGACATCCAGAAGCACTCATCACTTATGTAAATTGTTTCAGAGTTTTGTCCTGCTCTTCCTCAGGGATTCGATGATGAATGAAAGTGTATGGTGGGATTCTTTTGATGTTTTATTTGTTCTTCTGGCATGCATGAGTTCCCAGACCACCAGTTTCAAAAGTGTGGGATCACTTTAACATGATAAACATTCTGCGATTAGTTTTGTAAATTATTTAAGGCTGGCAATGCTCCTTTATTTTAAGTCGCTGGCCATAAATATATAATTATCAAGAAACATCTATTATCAAACTATGACATTAGTTGTGTTCGTTTAATTTTACCCAGAGTCGACCCAGGTTTTCTTGACAGCCCCAAGAGCTGTCAAAAAAAAAACCTGGGTTTTTTGGTTTTCAAAAAACGCACAAGGGTAGGTTTTGTGTTGTTGACAAAAAGAAAGAAACAAAAAATATTTGTTTCCGAAATTAAAACTTGATATGTTTGACAACACACAAGTCAATTTGTTAACATCAACTCGCCCCAGCAAAATACCTAGATCTACTTCAGGGCGAGTTGAGGGCGACCCCAGGTTTCAAAAAAACAGAGAATTCGTTACCCAGAGTTTAGGTTTTTTCAAAAAACGTGGGGCGACTTCAGGGCGTCCCCAGGGCTCAACGAATACAACTATTGTGTATTACATCTGGTAATCCTTAAACTAAGAGTCTGCAGCTGTCATGCTTGGTACTTTAGAATGAAAAACCCATATGAGCGACATTTTTCTCATCGAATCACTCACGAAAAACGTTTTCAGAAACATTTTATTATAAAAAAAAAATTATAATGTTTACAAATTGAAAACAAATTTTGTATCAACTTTTTTACAAACCCTCTACTGCATAAGGTTAAAAAAATGTATTTAAACTGATTAATCAAACCATTTGTTTATTCGTAAACCTGAATTTTGTTTACTTTATCTTTGCACAAGCGGCTTAAACCTGCTGACAAGTTCCGTAGCTTGCGTTGTAAGGAATTGTAAAAAAAAAATAATGGGAATCAAAACTGTTTTCATTCGGATGCAACTACTTCTATTTTTTATAATCGTGCTTTGACATTGGTTAGTTATATTCTTAAGTGCTATTTTAAGTGCTAAATTTTCTTTCTTTACATACGGATCCATATTTGGCTCCTTGTGCCTTCAGGTACATATTTCCTACATTTCAATATGCCATATATGGATTCCGTCGCATATCAAAGTGGTTATTCGAGTTTTTTTTAAATGACTCAACAATGAGAAATCTAATTCATTTTACAATGAACGGAGGTTTTATGGTTTTTTTTGATAATGGAATATCCGATGGAGCTTTCAGATGACAGTATTTCGAGTTGAAAATACAACGTTGCCGAACTAAATAATCAAATATATGCTTAAAGCTAGGCCAACCGAGAATCTCGAGAGCTTCCGAGAAGCCGACAGTAATGTCAATAGCGCTGCATCGGAGGTTTTAGGGTTCTCACAAACACCCCTACAGGAGAAAGGATGAAAAACGACAGCTCAGAGTAATAAAGAAGAGACAAAATTAACATAAAGTCGAGGAAAAGCTGCGATCAGGGATTATGCACAGGGCTGTTACAGAAAAGCTTGATGAGGACGCAGAAGTGGCCATGGAGCGATGGAGCATATGAAATAAAAGCAGCCGATGCTAAAATTTTTAAGAGGCTTATTCTAATGGCAATGGAGGGTCTGATCCCTACAGTGGACAACATCAGCCACCCAATCTAGATGATGACCAACAGTTTGAATAACCCAA
Organism: Baccha elongata; assembly: GCA_951217065.1. Taxonomy (NCBI): domain Eukaryota; kingdom Metazoa; phylum Arthropoda; class Insecta; order Diptera; family Syrphidae; genus Baccha; species Baccha elongata. The sequence goes on from OX578272.1 coordinate 251,812,451, forward strand.
CCAAAATGTTTTTACGGGGAACCTAATTGGACCGTTTTCATATACTACGCCAGATCCAGCAAAAGACGCACCGAGGAAACAATAAGATTGGCAGTGATTTTGTCCATCTATAAACTCAATAAATTACATCGCGCAGGAATCAAACAAAGATGAACTTCTCAAGAGTTTGGTCTGAAGTCGGATGATAAATAAATTCCTGACGATAAAACCCAAAGAGACGCTTTTTAAAACACCCACCATCATATGCCAACATCACAGTCCTGCTGTATGAACGGATGAAAGTTTCCTTGATGTATTAAGATCGTACCAACGGGGCTTATTCCTTGACGACAAATGACACCCAGACCTTTAGAGCAAGCTGAAGCAAATTAAAGGAAGTTGGTTGATTGGAAATCTCTATCTTCAATAAAAAATACTTTTGAAAATATATGTATGTTCTCCTGTTCACAAAAAGGATCACAACTAAGAACAAAATGGCGTCATATGCGACCGTAGGATTTAAAAATTGATAATTGATGGCTTTTTCACTTATTGATTATCCTGGGGTGGAATCGGCTAAAGTGATTTGTGATAAGTGAAAGTTTTTTTCAATTTTAGTCACCAAATCAACAAAAACAATATTTATTTTACCATATGAGTATACAACAATCTAAAATAAATAAATGGTTAAATTTGGAATAATTGCTGGAATAATTGAATTTATTCACTAACGATTTCAATGGATTTTACTTGAAAATATGACTACGGCAACAATGTTTTGCACAAATATCACTGACAAATTGAACAAAGTTGAATTGAGTTGAATTGGTGGATGTGATCACCTTACGCAGAAGGAAAAATCAATTTAATCACAAGTGATGATGAAAAATGTGACAATCAACTATCATCTTATGCGATTCCAGCCCTGGTTTTTTAATGAGTATGCCTCATTAGACTCGACTTTATTTACAACAGTTCGTCAAACTTGGGACTGTTTTACTTAATGTGGCCAAGTATTCATAACAACAATTTACATTACTAACAAAATTATGACTTCTTATTTTATCTTCAATTTTATTTAACACTCCTTAAGAGACTTCTATTATATAATAACGAAAATCACAACCAACAACTATCATCGAATCCTTTTCAACGTGTGCGATCAATTCCTAAAATCAGCGCAATTATATACCATCCTTGATCAACAAAATATCTTTTGCACTTACTTGTTGGTACACCATAGTCATGCTGTGGCATCTGAAATCAATTAATGTACCCAATTAACGTGCTGTTGATCGCACCTGATGCACGCTTTCGATTATAGCTATTGCCCACAAAAGGGATATCAAATCCCAGCTGGATTTCAAGATGGTTTAACCATAAACTTTACATCTACCGCATCATCGTTTTATATATAGCGAGCTGTCAAAATGTCAGTTTGACTTCATAAGGGTCTGTTCGCATCGAATATTTTTATTTCTGAAGCCCTCAAAGCAAAAAGGCGTTGATCTATGTACAACCACAGGTTCAAGTCAACCTCTGGCACAAAGACTTAAATTAATTTCCCACCTTCAGACATCCCACTTGGTTATGACATGGCCAATTGTAGTTGATGCGTTGATGATTCTAGCCGGCCCATCTTTCTGTCTCCGCAGTTCGCACTGCCACCGCACACCATGCCCCATCTGCTTTGAACGTGTTACTTTTTAATTATTTTTTTATTCATCAATGTATGGTGGGTTCTTCCAGCTCAAAACTGAAATGGACTTTTGTTCCTTCGATAAAGTCTATGGGTGTCATAACGACTTTGTATCTATTTGAATCTGATGAACCGCCACAGGATTGAGCCTTGCTCTTTGGGTGTTCAAATCAAATTATTTTTCCAGACAGATTACATACAAAGTTGTTGTTTTGTCTGATTGGAGGAACAGGTGGCGGGTGAAAAAACTATTTAAAGAAAAAATGTTGATTAGGCAGGAAGAAGCACCTCACACTTGAGATCAATCTATGAGATCAATGTCTCGATCAAGAGAATTCCCGTTTCAAACCGAATGCATCTTCTAATTCACAGTCCACACTTACGCAATGCACTCCTTAGTTAAAAATACATTCAGGTTAGACTGGCATTTCCAGATGGAGACGTACACTGCACTTGAACTGGTGAGATGAGATTTGCATCTTGCAGTGAAATGCTTTTAGAACAAGTTTCTATGTGGAATCAACTATATTGTGAATGCAATCGTGTGTTATGTCATTCATAGCGGTTGCATTTTAAAATGGAGGAAATAAAGTGGGCGCTTCAATTCGCGGCACAAGATTCCGATCTTATAGTATCTTTTCACACTTTAACGCATCACTTAATTGCATGATGCAGTTTTCATTCTATTCCAATATCGAAACTTAGAATCGCTCACGTTCAATCAGCCATTGAATAATCATGCATTGAAGTGAATGATATTGCATTTATTGACTTATCAGAGAAATGCTAACAAGATTCGAATTGATGATACGTTCGCGTTTCTAGAATAAGTGAAGACAGAACGAACGAAATGTGATTATTAACGAGATCCGCTAGGTGATTATTATGAAATATCATCTTAACGAGAAAATTAGATTAAAGAATTATAAAATTGTTGAATGAAGTTACAAGTTAAAAGATGCACGATTAGATATTGTGGCAAAGGAAAACATATACATTATATTTCATGATTGAAGGTTTGATTGTTTCGATTGATTGCAAGCGTTTTGCGTACGGAAACATTTTAAAGTTATTTGGTTTTGTACATACAAATGAGTTTCCAAATGGAAGGTTTTTTTACAAGGCTCTTAAGAGTAAACCAAAATATGGTCCCCCTTTGTTCTAAATTCATTTCAAAATCGTCGGTATTAAAATTTCAAAACAAGAGATAAGAGAACGTTTAAAGTCTGAATAATAATTAGATATTGGTGAAATGCTTTCTTTTCGGCATGACTTTGGTGCAACATGTTGATACATCCGTGCTTATAAATTTGATCTGTGAAAAGAAGCAGTTAACTATAAAATTTTGTTGATTGGGTTTTGATGTAACTGCAAATAACATGCGATTTTCTAATGCAACTACAAAATATCTTAGAAGATACAATTATGGGTTTATGTTAAGACTGTGCTGAAATCTTAATAGAAGACGTGTCAGTGAGAAAGATCAATGGCAGAAAAATTAGTGTAAATGGAAAGATGTTGCTCTCCCTGTTCTTTTTCTCTGGCTGAGAGTTCCACAGTTGTACTTAGATAGTAGTCAAGCAAATATATCCTTGATGCAAGTAAAATTTATTGAAGATTCAAGATATACTACACAGAGTGGAGTACAGCAACGTTTTTTGTGGGATGATTTATTTTTAAACGACTATCTTCCTTAATTTTTTGAAGATAATGATGGATCGGCTTCTCTTTTACCCGTTGCGTGGCTCAAAAATTACATTTGAGCCAAGATCGTCTGAATTTCTATAGCAATGCTTCAAAAAGTGTTTTTGGTTGAAGAGATAATTATTTAGAAAAACAGGAGTGCACTACGATTTATCAATTTAATATTGTTCTTCTACCTATGCAACAAAATACAACTGTTCGGTTGTTAAATTTTCGACCATACTCTCGACCTTGTGTAATTTTGGACTTAAAAATGCTGTGAGAATATTTATTCCGAAACGCCATTGATCGGTTCCTCGATATTGCTTGACTTCGATTCCGTGGGACATCAGACATTATTGGTCTCATACTATTTCCAGAATTTTTTTTCGAAAAATTCTGGGCATGGTTGACACACGATATTTTCAGGCATTGGTTCCCAGAAACTGCGTGCATTGGCTCCGTAATATTTCCAGGCGTTGGCGTCGATTCCGTGCGAGAAGAATTGATATTACCGGGCAAGAATCCTGCAATATTATGAGGTGTTCTTTACAACAGTTTTTGACTCTTCGCTATTTCAGGATATTTTTTCCGAGAAACACAACGATATTAGCATTTACATATTCTGCAATACTATGACACATTGCGTTAATTCCGTCAGACACCTGGAATTGACACCTCGATCATTTCCAAACACAGGTTCCGAGAAATATTGGACATAAGTTCGCGATATTACTGGACGTTGTTTCTGCAACATTTCAGGACTCGTAAACTTTATTCATTAGTTCCTAGACAGATATGTTGGTTATTTTTACAGAATTGGAGGCAGTATTCGCAGTCGCAGAGGTTAGTGTAACTGTCTCTCACTCCAGGAGAAGTCTGATTTTAATGTAGTCGAGGAAGTGAAATCCCCCAAGAATATTTATTAATCTTTGTAAAGTGCATCTAATAATTGGGTGTTGTTTCTGCACAGACATTCGTTGAGACACGTGATATTGCTGAAACTGGTTCCGGTAATTGGTTTTCCAGCATTACCGGAAAATAGTTATATGATATTATACGGTATACATTGGTTCTGTGAGGCACTGGACTGAGCATTGGTTTCGCGATGAAACCGGTTCGGGGGAAGCTCTTTTTGATAATAAGTTCTTAATATCATATTTGGTTGATATACTCGTTTAGCTATAGAGTAAAAGAATCCTGTTCCAATATAATTTAATGCACAATCTATAATATCCCTTGTCCAATTGATGGATGGTTTTGATGATCTATGACTTCAGTGCCCCAATATTGTGCTGGCCACTAAATCTTCTGAATAAGAGCTTTGATTTGTTTCTCCTCATATAGCTGCTTTACCAAATACTTAATTATTATTTATATTTGAATAGATCCTTTAATTTTAATTCATGATCATATCATATAATTAGCAGATATTCTCCTGTTTACCCATTGGAGGGTAGAATCGGGTGTACCCTATCACGAATAAAGTTACAATATAATTTACGCTGATTGTTTTCTTTCAAGAAATTATCTTCTATCGGTATCCATACACCACAAAACAACAATGTTGCAAAATTAAACATCACTAATGTCTACTTCACGACTTACATACTTATACCCTCTTGTCTTGCAATAATTCTCGAACGAGGCATAGGAAAGTCCTTGCATACGGCACCGCACGTCCGTCAACGAAATAAATTTACGCATGCAACCTGGAATACAAAAGTGCAGATAGTTCAGCACAAATATTTACCAATTCTTGAAGTGCTGGTAGCTGAGGCTCATCTCCCCTTAAATTGCATAACCACAAACAACGTTTACCTTTGCGCACAGATTAATTTAAGCAACCTTGCATCTAGAAAACTAACTACTATACTCACTGCACTGCATTGGCCCAAAGCGAATTTTCTGTTAACACAATTACATGGCTGGGACAGCAGAGTGTCCATCAAATTCGCGACTTAGAAAATTATAATGAATGCGTTAGTCTGTGGAGCTCATCGCGGAAATCCCCTTCTCCTCATGAATGTCAATTCAGCCATTTATTTGACCATCAAACTGGACATTTGTAACGTGATTGTGAAGAGTTTAAGTGAGAACGTGAGTGAATACATTCTGTTGGCTTTTTGTTAACTACGTGCAAATTTATAACTGTTTTAAACTGTAGCTCACGCATGAGGAGTTTTAACACTCTGAACGTCACAAACAAACCGGGACCGTTGCACAACCATATTAGCTTTAACAAAGTCTTTCAGCTTGGCGTTCAATATGAAGTAAACATTAGGGAGAAGCGGATTAATATACAGCAACGTCGTTGGATCTCACAAAAGAGTATAGGGTGGTAGTATTTATAAAGTTTCTCACCTTCAAAGCTTGTATCCGTTTCGAAGCTGTGTAACAATGGGACAACATTTCTTGGCATTGTATCTTTTAAATTTATCTTAATTTTGAAGATAAGTGTGTCTCTAAAGCTTAAGCTTCTAAGCCTAACAGTTTCGTTTTGGATTAAATTACTGCACGTATGATATAATCTTGTAATGTGGGTGTCTTTAATGTGGTTAGTGGAAATTCAACTTTTGGGGATGCTAATCTGCCGGAGAAGTTTTCGGAGCTAGATTTTTGCGTTTCAATAGTTCCTCCGAACTATTCCAAACATCCAAAGGCTTTGGAAAAAGACATCGTGTAGATTTTTCATTTCCATTCTGGATCAGATTATGCTTAGGGCATGAGTATACACGGAATGATCCGCCTTCAACAGATCCATGCAATCGCTAGAGTATGCGAACGAAATCGACATTATCGACTGATTGAAGGAGGGCGAATGAAGGAGAAAATACAACTGCCGACTCTGTGAGTAAAACCAAGATATGGATGTAAGGAAGACCGAACACCCGGTTTAAAAACCAAAAAACTGCGGATGCAGCAGTGCTGTATCTGTAAAACGGGATTCCATTATTTCAAACATGTGGTGATATCCTGTGCATTTGAAATGTTCCTGGAACTGGGCAGGTATATTAATGAACATAACTGAGCATGCGTGTGATGTGAATAAGGAATTAAGAGAGTCTGCAAGTGGGGTTTCATGAGGCTCTCTAAGTAATTCTCTTGTCTCTGGGATATATTTTTCATTCGTGGCCATTTCTGGTAGCCATAGGTTAAGTTAGGTTAGTGGACTTGCGGTTGATCGTGTATCCGCCACACTTAGATTAATGTAGATCCGTTTTAATACCCTGAGGTCTGGTAGCCATAATTGTCATTCAATGCAGGTAATGAAACAACATACAAAACCAAGCGTCCAGATTTTCGTTAAATCGGCTTAAAATATATTCAATTATTGAAACCATGGGTCATCGCAAACAAATAATAAGCTAACTCTCTAAAAGTTCACCAAATTAACTTCACTGGTACTACCGCAGTCTAGATCACCAACATCTCAATTCATACAATGAACCAATCATCCTCCACAACGGTAAATGAGCCTAGTTCTTAAATCATTCAGCGCGTGTAGAGAATCACCCCATACCTGAACCAGAGTCAGGTGTATTATGTAGTGCAAAATTACACCGTTGACTCCCGGTTCATAATTCACCATTATAAACCAGTCACTGACAAGTGACAAGTGACTTTCAACAATTGTAAATTATTGCCGAATAAGAAATTTGAATATACAGCCGCACAAAGCAGCGGATCGATCTTTAGTCGTTGCGTTGAATCGCGTCGGTTGCTGCAGAAAAGAACGGATATAAAATTTAAATTTATCTGCAAATAAATTCCACCAACATGGTTTTTGTGGAAGCCAAAAAAACAGCTACATATATAGAGAAAACTAGAGAGCTGCAACAGAAGAAGATCGTGCGGCAGTGATTGTTAAATGATGCTGCTGAGTGCTGTAAAAGGTGCTGAAGAGTACATTGAACAAGTTGGAAGGATTTATTGTTTAGAGGTTGTGTTTTCTTCTCGTTGATGCAGCATCATCATCACAATCGACGACGACGACGATGAACGACGACCCAAATCGGGCATCCTAGAGAGGAAAAGGAAACTAATTTTATTATCATATAAAGCGCAATTCATGCACAATCTGTGTATCAAGACAGTGGGTGCACAAAAAAAAAGCCTTTAGAGCTCACTTAGCCTCTAAACACTAGAATTTAGAACCATTCAAATGGAGAAATAAAGTATGTTTTGCATTTGAATTTCATGGATTGTTTTAGCACCTTTTTTCTCATAAATGGATATTTTATTCATATATAAAAAGACAAAGTCTTAAAGATGTAGCGACGAGATAAGGAGGCAGATTTATACGTTTTAAGGTTATGTTAGATTTCCTGTGGGGTAATGCCCTTAGGCTCTTAGATTTATGACTCAATGAGTTATTCCCGGTGTCTGTTTTCAATTTATATTTTTAAGAAAGTAAATGCTTTGTTGTAGTATTTTTAAATATGAAAAGTTGACGAAACCTCTTAGTTTTGTAGGATATCACACATTTTTTTTTACACTACTTTTTCTTTTTCGTCCTTTGTTTTACATTCCTCCGATCTTCCTGCTTCTGATTTGACCGAGCTTGTTTCAAGCAGCTTTTTCGGGAATCGGCACTATCTTGGCAGTTTTCAATTTTTGGCCAAAGTAGATGTTATTGATGCAGTTTTTCATGATGATGGCAAAGAAGATCAAGACCGTTTGCGTGTGCTTCTTAAGAATAAATTATCTCATCTGGATTATAACAGCAAATTCTTATGGAGAACTGAGCTTCAGACTGTCAGTTGGATCAACCGCAGGATTGGTGTGAAAGTGAAGGTTCCATCAACATTGTTTTGTATAATAGTCTGTTGGATAGAGGTCTCAACTTCATCTAGAAAAACTGGATCAGCCGATGGTTGATTCGAATAGTCAGAGAATGCTTCAACATCGTCTTGCGCTATTATTGCTTCTCCACCGTTGCTGACAAATGTTCTCGCTGCTGTTTATCTGCTTTTGTCTATCGAGCGATAGCGGAGTAATGTTTCTGGTTATGGATATTCCTGTTTTAGAGATGGAAGCGTTGTGTTAGCTTCAACGTCTCTTTTTAGTTTATCTAAAAACAAAGTTAGATGTTGTCAAGAAGAAGTCTCACTCTGATGGTGTTTTGGGAAAGGTTGATTTTAGTTGAGAATTACTATCAATGAATGCTGGTCGCCATCGATGGTCAGCTAGACAGCTATTGCTCTGCCTTAGTTATAAATGGTAGTATGTTATTGCAGTATCCCAATGGGTACATATTCTCACAATGGTGCTGTTAAGAGTTGCCTTATCCCAGTCCCAGATCATCGTAGCAGAGCTAATATCGTCCCCGTTGTATAGGCTTCCCAACATGTCCATTTAAATCTACACTAATAACAAAAGTCATTTGAGAAATCCAGAAATCTGCATCCTCTCAATCTAGCGCAAAAGTAAAACCAATAGTATTCTTTCCTTGTGTTACTCCGACTCCAAAGTAATTTTTTTAATGATTTTGTGTAAACATTTCGCCTAATCGTTTCTTGGACGCACAAGATAAATTCGCTGCTCTTCATCATCTCACTTCCAGTTTACACATTCGATTTTCCACCCTCTAACGAATCAAAGTATCCTAGTCTAAGATTTCTATGATGATGGTTTTTTGGCCTTTATAGTATATGTGGTCACTAACTAGTGGAACCATTCTTAAACTTATGGTATCACTGAAAAAAAATTGCCATCGGCATTCCACTTGTAAGACAAATAAAATAACTGTTTTACACTAGGAGAAGTCACTAAGTGGAAAACATAGCCTCAAGTCGCATTCAACCCAAACCGTAGCAAAAGCACCGCAATAAAATGACTTCGCGTATATGCAGTGCAATATAAGTTTCTTCCTAGCAAGAGCGCGTTCGCACTCATTCAGATTCTTATCGCTTGTTGCAATAGAACCAACTCACCTCTTTATGGCATCTAGATATACTCTCGCACAACCACCAAAGACCACCATCGTCTATTGCTGCAATCAAAGCACGTTCGTATAGCCTCTTCACCAGTAGCTGGATTACAACCGCTCTCAATAGATGCCCCTCATACCTTGTTCTAAACGAAAAGAGACAAATGTTTTAAGGTTATGTAATCGACAGAAGTGAATCTAAATCACCTTCTGTTCTGGATTCAGCTTACACCGTGTCCTATAGAATGCCAAGAGAGATAGCACATTAATGGCTCACCTCACCTGAAGAATCTAACGTTAAACTAATGAAAGCTTGATCCGATTGTATAAAGCGCCGCATCGCACAAAGAATGATCCAGCAACCAAGATGAAGTTGATGGTTCAATGCCGCCAAGTTAAAGGCATATTGCTTGTTGGCTCAGAGTTATTTAACGGTATTTACAAGATAAATGAAAGGTACACATGCACAGAGTGCAAAAGAAAATCCAGATATGGAACAAAAAGTGATTTCTTGAATGCAGTTTAACCCAATCAGGGATAGTTGATTGATTAGTCATTAATTTCACTGATTGGTTCGATTTGATCGATAAAAAGAAAACGCGAAGAGGCCAAAAGGTTCACTCCTGTGTTGATCTACTTTTTACTAACAAAAGCGAAAATTATTGAGTGTATACACATTGAAGATGCCTTGTTAAATTCTTTCATTGAAAATATAAATAATTATGCAAGTAAAATTATGTATTTCGCAAATTTTAGTAAACAGTCTTGAAAATGTTTGCATGCGTAAGTTACCTCCAAACAATTTGTTGATATGCAAACTAAATGTTTTCCACAATATATATTTATTTCCAGCCCTGAGTTTCCATTTATGATTAGTGTTAGGAATTCATACTTAATTATTTGAAAACCCTCAATTTAGAAATTAATTTATTCACTAACAAGTGTGTGTTCTATAGCTTAAGGGGCACAGTGACAGTAAGGTAGAATCTCTTGCTGCTTAACGTCCTTACTTGACCCGTTGTCCATCAACTTCAGTTGACTCAGGTATACGTAGCTTGACAGTTCATCTATGCTTACATCAATAATTTTATTTTTAGAATCCACTTTAACCAAAGAAAAATTAATTAATGGATTCGACACATTCATTAAGCTTAACAAATGGAAATTTCGTAGCATCACCATAATTTTGCCAGGCAATGCACATCTGTAGATCTGTCATTGATGATGTTTGCAACATTGTTCACAACAACTTTCAATTGAAAACCGATAAAATTGGCCTTTGGTTTATTGAATATAAACTCCAGTAAGCATTTTGTGATAAAAATCATAAGATTCATTGACAAAGCTGATGGCTTTCAACATCGTTTAATCATTTCATCATCGCACATAACTTTTTAATAATGTTTTTTAAAAGATAAGCTTAAATAACAATTCAATTTATCAGTAATATAATTAACTCGGACTTAGATTGGTTATTCTAAGCTAAAAAATGGACCGCACTGTTGAAACTTATGTTTTATCAATCCAGGCAAAATTAAACAAATAAACCGAAAAATGGAGTAGTTCCAATTTATTCGGAAACATATATGTAGAGGAGAGTTCCCTGTCCACGCAATAAAAAAGCGGGTGGCAATGGTGCAGTGGATAGGTTGCTAACCTAGTCATTGTGGTAGGATTATTTTTTCTTTTCTGTCCGCCTCCTAGTCTCAACTAGCTGCCGACCGTTAGGTTGTATGTAAGATTGAGATATTAGTTTATTCTCAATCAACTGAGTCAAAAACAATATATCCTATCTTTTAATTGCTTGTTAACTAGTGCTGTGTAAGTGTAATTAATAATTGCATACGAAAAAGGCAATGTGCCTTACAAACACTGAGTTAAAAAGAAAAAAAAAAAAAAAACCGATATCGTGGTGCCGCTGGGGTGCTTTAAAGGTACCTTCCCACGTTTGTGCCCAAATATCTCGACGACACGGTGCGTCGCGTCGGTCGGTGCGTCGTTGAAAAAAAACTGCTTTTGAAAACTGAAGCTGACAAAATTTTTAGAACCCTCAAAATAATTCAAAACTAATGTTTTTTTCGTCAAACTTCTTGTTCTTACTCCTTCCCACATTTTTTAACACACATTTGTGGATTGAAAAGTTGTAAAAAATCAAATTTAAATAAAAGTTTTTTGTATTAACAAAAAATGTCAATTTATCTCCAAATATTGAAAAGATACTGCAATTTATAGTTTTAGTTCCTAGTAAATGAAGTGCACAAAATTTTAAAATTTAATTAAAATAAATTTAATACTTTTTTTTAAATATAAAAGAAAAATACGAAAAAAATAATATGATTTTTTTATCAAAAGTGCTAAAACTACTTTTTACAATGGTAAAAGCCAAAATTCAAGTATGCAAAAAATTTTGTTCTATAAATTTATAAATTTAGAGAAAAAGAATAATATAATTTACTCAATAATTTTTATAAAATGTTTTTTTTACAAATCTGAAGTATAAGCCAATTTTAAGTGCCTAAAATTTATGTGCAAAAAGGAAATTTGTAGTCAATCCATTTTTCAAATATTGAATTTACAAAAAAATTAACTAAAATATTAATTAAAATTAAACATTTCTGCAAATTTTTTTATTCTAAAACCGTTCACGAGGCAGCTCAAGAAAAAACATAACGGTTCTATGGATTGTCGAAAGACAATCAGATAAAAACCACCTCTATTTTTTTGAAGAAAATCGTTGGAGCCTTTTTAGAACATTCCTCCTTCAAGGAATGCTGTATGCAAATCGGCTCAGCTGTTTAGGCTTTAGTTGCTGATAAAACCAGACTGACAGATAGCAGAATTTACGGACCCACTTTTTTCGCATTCATGTCATCTTTGATTGTTATCTCCAAACTTTGCTTTGCACGAATGCATAACTTGCCTTATAGTACATACAATCGCAAGCATAAAGGTTGTGGTGCTTTGCATAAGATGCAAAAAATAGGCCAGAGCAAGTTACAGACAGACCGACGACGGACGGCATGCCGAAACCTACTTTTTTAGACTTCTATGTCGTAATGTCGGGTTTGATTTAAAACTCGAAATTTTTTTAATATCTGGTTTTCTTTTTTTGACTATTATAAGAGCATTGAATTTTGGAAATTAAAAAAAAAAAAATTTTTGTCAATATTTTTAGTTTTTTAAAAACTAGCTACTCACTAAAACAAATTTACGTAAAAAGAACATAAAAAAATGGATTTCTGGCTTCCCGAAAATAATACAGCATAGCATTGTAGTGTAGGTATTACAGTTGTTTTTTAAATATTTTTTTCTGTTTTAAGTCGGTTTGCCTTTCCCGCCTAAAAGGGGAGAGATAGACCTTCTTCCGATACCATTTTTGTCCTGCTTTGACCCAATTTATGTGAATCAACCTGCATAAGCTGCATTTTGTATTTTGTACTGATAGGGAATGAATAATCAACTTTTGTGTGTTCCTGAAAAAATTAAAATGTTAAGAAATATTTTATTTAATTTTTATTTAATGTTTAAATTATACTGATTTTGAGTTACGACAGTATTTTATTCAGTGTTACATATTTTTTCCCGGGTCCCAACACCTAATGTCATGTTTTCTATTTTTAAACTTCAATTGAGAACTTTATTATTTTCAATTACTTGCCACATTTACCTATATGTTTTTCGTACATTTATATAATAATGATAACAAAAGATATTTAATTATTTGTTATCGCATTATGCAAATTATTGACTTTTCACTAGAAAACAATAAACCATATCAATAAACCTTTGAAACAACTTTCGATTAAAAAATTCATCAATCTATCCTCAACCAGGCAAACAAGTCTTGTCATTTTGTTAATAAATCTCTCTCATGGTCAAGTTCAAGTTGGCGAAGCGCCGGCGCGTGCTTTATCACTCAATCCGGTACCAATAAATGGATTTATTTGATCCTGTCTGTTTAAGGAACAACAACTCGTTACACGTTCTACTAATTACATCCAGAGGGCGTTGCATCAGTAGTTATTTAAAGTTTGTGGGCAAAACTTAAGCCCTCTTGAGGTAATTAATTAAAAACCCACTTATTAAGATCGCTGTGATTGTAAAAAAAGTAAATAAGTTTTTGCCATATTGGAGTTGAGCTTAACAAAAAAAAAAAGCTATGAAAAGTGCGTGGAAAGACAACTCACGCAGAAATCATCAATCAATTTGATTTATTCGTGGGTGAACTTCATGAAATGAAAATACTGATTAACTGATTGGCTTTGATTAATTGGATTGATGTTGTTGTTCAACTTTTATGTTGCTCTTTGTTGCTTTTTATGATTGGAACCACAAAAGTCTTTAAAAGTCTGTTTTGCGATGACAAAAAAATTTCATCAAAGTTAATGGCCTGTGGTGTGATAGAAATTATAAGTTATAGGAAAAAGGCATAGTGGAATTTTCTTTTAGAATTGATTTTGGATATCTAAATTAAAAGTTAAACTTCAGAAATTATTCTGAAAACAAAAAATTGCTTTGTACAGATTGTTTCGGTGATTATTTACAACTTTAAAACAAAAAAACAGTGTTTAGAGGGAGGGTCACAGCTGATTGCCGTTGGTCTCATCGTGTTCCCATGGGCAGTTTGTATTGTGATTTTTGGGCATGCTTTCCTTTGGTCATATTTTGCATATGAGTTGTTGTATATGTTCCTAACGAGAGTATTTAAAAAGCTCCGCTTGAAGGCTATAGATCCCAGTAGCTTTATTAGATCAGAATCTGATCATGACATTTTTAATCTAATTTTCATTGGATATATCGGAACTCCTAGTCAATATCTAGATTGGTTGAGTAGTGTTGCTCCTTTACTGGCACCGGCCGCCGTTTAATTGTCATTCCAATTTTTTTAAGGTGAGTGCCTTTTTGAGAGTAGAAGAGCTGCGAGTAGGTCTAGAGAGCAAACTCTAGTACCTCGAGGACCTTTTATTTTTGACAGTGCTATTGATAGCTTGTTGACATTACTGCCAGTAATGGGTATTAAGATTCATAAGATGACGGCAATGTGCTTTTATAGATGTCGATATGTGGGAATCTCATGGTACTCACCAACATGTGTTTCCTATGCCTTAGTGCATTGGGGGACTCCTTGATGTCACACGAGCTGTGTTCCATAATTGCTGTAACAAAAATGTCTTTTTCTCAATCTTGATCGTCGTCAATCTATCCTAAACTTAGACAGTTTTATATCCTACAAATTTGTTTTCGACATAATTTTTGTCAGACTAATGGTTTTTGAGATAATAAGAGTAAAACTGTTTTCAAAATGGCGCCTTGAGCACAAACGCGATTTTCCCGAAAAACGACCCAAAGGTTCTTAACAACCCCTTTCAACTAATTTTAAAAGAAAAGTATACAATTAATTTTTTCCCATTTCCCGACGACTATAAAGAGTAAAGACCAAAGTCCTGCGTACGATTTACTTGTACTCCTAACTCATATTGAAATCTTCGACGCTTGACGGAACAAAAGGCAAATATCATCCTCCACGGCGCAATTAAGTGGAAGGAGGTTTCTAACTTTTTCGGACCTCATAGTCCAGCTCATGAGACTAAAAATCAGAAAAAAAAACATCTTAAAACATTTTTAATACTTTTCTTATTATTTTAAGACACACAGTACTGAAACCAACATGTGTTCGTCTACATGTGTTCGTCATTAAAACATTTTTAAGCGAAAAAAACAGAAAACAATTATTCATCCTTAAAATCTTCAATACACAATAATGTCAAATCCTGATTTGTAAATAAAATCCAAACAAAATTATGTTAAGCTTTTCACTTTAAACGTCTGAACCTCTCACAAGTTAAAACTTAAACGGCAACCCTCTTTTCAAAATAAACCACAAAAACACATCTCTCTAACATCAGAGACCAATACCCATAGGCTGAATTTTCTGTTTGGTAGCAAGCAAGCGTCCATGTATGTTGATAACAACACAACCCCCCCACCACCCCCCAAAAACTAATGGAAATTACAAAGCAAAGAAAAAGTCCTCGCATCGCAATGATGATGGCCTTGCTCGAATATGCCAAACAGGAAATTACAATGATTCGACTGTATGAAGGGGGATTCATCGTATGGATGGTACCACCTGAATCCTAATCCGAACTCCCACTCTCAATTTAGAGTTGGCCCGGTCCATTTGAGTGGACTAGTTATTTTTGTGAACTCGGATTCAGTACCAGGCGCTCAGAAATAGAAGCAAGCAAAATCCCATATTTATACTGCATTAGATGGTGATGTTGAGCCAGAGCCAGCAAACGGATTCAAAAGGCAATTTTCCTGGCACGATTTCAGCATACTGTTCGTTATACATATATTGTGGGATGGGGGAACTCGTAGGCGACGCTTGAACCACCACTTAGGAGGAATGATGGTGCCATGGCCAGACCACTTGCATGATGATGGTGCAGCACGCCACAGACAATTTCTCTTCAATGGTGCGGTACTATTTTATTTTATTTTATTTTATTTGATTTTATTTGTTTTTTTTTTTTTATTTTTCCCGTACACTCGCTCGGTGCTGTAACATAAACTGGCTTCCACAAACTCAAACCATTGCTGTAGCATTGGAATAAATAATTCAGCATGAGGCACCACTTTTTCTGATATAAAGATACAAAAAGACTTTTGCTAAGCAATGCAATTATCCCGCCCGCTGGGCCCCGAGGTACCTTATAAGGAGTAGGATTGCAATAGCGATTGTATCTCAAAACCAAAACTGACACAGTTTGTTAGAGAAGTCTTTTGGCTGGGAAATTAATCTAACACTTCTTTGGGCTGCCTTGAGAATTTTTGAATTCAAATGCACCCCTGCTATGATATGTTTAATTGTGTTGGAAAGGCTCAAAGATCGTGACAAAACAATAATAATTAATAATAAGTTTAATGAAGGTGGTATGTCGCTCCAGGGCACAAATTATGATAGGTTTTTGGTAATAAATGTAGCTGGTGGTATTGTAAATTTCAAAGCCAAACAACCTTGTGGTTGTAAACCTTGGCAAGTATCTATAGGTGAGTTCAGACCCTTTACATAAACATTATAAATCGGAAACTCAATTGGGCCATTATTTAATGCCATAAAAGGGTGTTATGAAGAAGCAGATGATATTACTTCACTTATAATGGTTTTTCACCCACAAATGAAGACCTTTGGCATTTCTGGTGTAACTCACAATAAAAGCTCTTTAGGTCTCTCAGAATCAACCCTCCAAATATTTTTTGGAAGAGTGCCAGAAAAATCTCTATGTATACTTGTGCAAGTACAATGTGTGCTGTTTTCATTTTGTTAGGCAAATGTTTTCAGAATTTCTGGTTAAGGATGGACTCACACTATTATAGAGTTAAACAAAAAATGCGTCAATACTCTGTTGATGTATTGCTTCATTCAAAAAGTAATAAAAATAATATCGAAATTACATTCTATACGTTTTGTTTAAGGATATTTATTTTATTGCGATTTTAAGTATTTTGTATTTTGTAATTCGAAATAGAGGGCACGATTGAGTTGCACGAACTTGCTCTTGTAACAAATTCTTGGTACTTAAAAATGAGAATCATCTACGTAATCTGATTGCCTTAACTACGTTATATATATATATTCGTTGATTTCCAAAATTTAAAATATTTTAAAAGCAAAGAAAATACAAAACCTAAATTCAAAAGCATTAATAGCTTTTTATAGATTCAGTATCATCGGTCAAAAGGTATGTTGGATCATCGATTTAAGATTGCATAGCAAAACCCCCGCAAACTTAGTACTATGTATTTTTTTAAATAATATGCCCAGGCGTATGTTGCCATACAAGCGTTTTAGACATTTCCATTTTTCTCGTAAAAAAAATACGATCGATTTTAATAAAATTTCGTACAATGCATTTGTAGCCAAAGGTTAAGTTTTTCATTTTTTAGATTAAGTTTATATATTAATGGTAACTGGCAAATAAGCATTAAAGACAATCCAATTTTTCTCGAAAAATATACGATCGATTTTGATAAAATGTAATGTGACTGATTCTTTCCGAATAATGAAGTTTTTCGTCAGAAGTTTGTTTCCAAAATCAAATTTTTAACGGTACCTGTCGCTAAACGCTACAGAAAATCCAATTTTTCTGGAAAAAAATACGATCGATTTTAATAAAATTTTGTGTGACTGATTTGTTGCCAATGACGTTTTTCGTTAGAATGTTTGTTTCAAAATCACCTTATTAACGGTACCAGTGCCATATAAACGCTTTAGATTTTTACTTCCGATTATTTATTATAATTTCTTGCTTAATATCCCAAGCGACCTAAGCCAAAGGTTAGTAATCTTACACAAGACCAAGTTTGCCTTTTATTTTTTATTGAGCTTCTTCGTAAACGGGTTCATCTTGTTTAGCTTACAAATTTGTTTTAGAGTTACTCAGATGACTTGTTTAAAAATATCTATAACAACATTTTGCAAAAATGTTAAGTTTTAAATTTTAATTATTTCTTAATTTATTATTATGTAAGTATACTTAATTTTTGTAAAACTTTTATATCGTATTTAAAATTATTATATTTTTTTTATTATTAAATAAAAATAGATTTCATTAAAAACCGCTTGTTTAACTTTTATTTATTCAACATAACTACCTGCGTACTTTGATTTTGGCTTGAATATTTATAAAATGTAGGTAAAGCACATTTAAAAAAGTTCAATGTGTTTGTTATAGCTTTTAAACCTTTCGGCCGTGTGTCAACAGCGTTAAAAGAAGGGTAAAATTTTATCCAGTGGATTAGTTATGACACTTTCTCGTTTGTATGAAAATTGCGTTTTATTTAACTCTGATATTAACGAACAATTAATAAAATTACCCGATAACACATTTTTTCTTACATTCCTAATTTTTATTGATTGCAAAACAAATTTGAATTAAATTATTATTTTGGAAGTTCAGTTGCCAAACCATTAATTATTTATAAATTGGGGTTTGAAAATTCAATTTTGCTTTTTTTAAACGTTTTGTAGGATAGTTTAGCTTTGTTCCACGAACGAAGAATTAAATGATATAGATATCGAGAAAGTAAATACTTTATACGACGATGATTTCAGTAGCCGACTTTTTTTTATAAATTGACCTAAAAACAATTTTATACGTTTCTCTATAGCAAAGTATTTCTTATTAATACACTTTTCAATTCTTGTAGGAAAATTTAAAAAAAAACAAGCAAGTGTTAAAAAATCCCATTTAATCCAGTTGACACACTGAAGAGCTAAACATTTATTAACCTCCATATTCAACAATTAAAAAGTAGCCATAGGATAAAATATTTACTGCTATTGGCACGCGACTTATTAGGTATAAATGGATTAACAAACTTTCATTTTGTTCAAAAACTTTCTTGGTTATAACTTGGCAAGCATATTGTATTTGCATATGGGGACTTCGCTCTTTTTTAACATTTTAATTTTTGGTGGAATCATCATACAAATTTATTAAACTATTATTTTTCATAGTCAGACGTTTTTTTATTAAATTTGTTAAAGACATAAGACCTTAACTGTAACCATATGTTTAACTCATATTCTGTTCCAAGAACTCGAAATACTTCCTTACTGCAAATCATCAATCTTCAAATATTTTTTCTTTTACTGGGAAATTATGACATCCACTTGAAATGTTTATGACTTTTTAAAGATCCATCAGTTATGAAAGTGCATTGGCAAAATGTTTGCCTTTGATGCCTGCGCAAAGAAAAAAAATCTATTCCCTTCAAGCGTTTGAATTTTTTTTTTAAGTCTTAAATCCAACTACAGTCTTCATTGCGGTCTTTAAGTCATAAAAGCATCAGCAATGACCATTTATAACTTAAGTTCTTGAATAACAAATTAGTTGAGTTCTTCGGACAACACAATACCATCACATCGTTGGGTTTTGATCGGTGGTCAGAGAATCTCAAACCACCTCGCACACCACTCCAACATCAATGGAACATCACCAGGAAGTATTTAAAATATTGTCCAATGTGAAAACGAACCATTTATGGGCATATCGGGTTGGGCCTCTGGTTAAACTCTCTGCCGTGCTATTAGCTGTATTATATTACACAATTTGGTGAAATGTCAATGATGATGGCGATGAGTGTTATATTCAGTTGGCAAATTCAATCAATGGGTTTGGCTGATTGCGGAATCGATGTTTTTTTTTAGTCTGGACAACCATTTTGGAAGAAACCACTATTCGATAAATCCGTAACGAATTTAAAGTTCAAGGATGATACTGATCGGCTACTAAAGGAATGCAATCGACTAAAAGACGTTTTGCATTAAAAGTATTTGTAAGTTTAATTTTTGCTTTGTGATTTTGTCATAATAATCTATGCATGTATGTGTATTAAATTTGTTAGACCATATGATTTATAACTGTTCAACAAGTAATAAAATCTTTTATGTATATTTGATAATGATAAAATGCTCCTCTCCAAATGAACCTTTATATTTAATTGCATCTAAATGATATTTTCGGATGAAAAACCCCACGGCGTTTATCGGTGTATGAATTGTTGAATAGATATAAAGCATCAAGGACGTCCGCTTTTGCAGCGGTTGGTTCCCTAATCAACGGATGTGATTAACCGCAGAGGCTGGTCGTCGGTTGATAGATGATGAGAATAGGAAAGGTAGAATGATTATTTGAATAAATATTTTAAAATATTTTTTTTTTATTAAATATTTTTTTTTTTTTTTATATATATATTTTTGAGATTTTGTTACATTTTTCAGACCGAATTTTTATCTTTCAAGTTGGATTTTGAATAAAGAATTTTGAAGAAAGAAAAACTATTTGTTTCAGGGAAATTTCTTAAATCTTGAGGGATTTCAGCCAAAGTAGTGTTTTTTTTTAAATATACTTTTAACCCAATTCACACAGCAAATGGCTAAATTTTATCCCACCTCGAACCAAACGTCAAAATTTAGTCGTGGTAGAAAATTTAACCCGAAAGTTTAACCCAATTCACACACGGCCTAAAACACAATAATTTTTGTTTACCAAAGCTTGTTCTTGTACATTATCTGACAGCACGTGTCTGTCAACGTGAAAAGGATCGGTCGCCCTCACCAATCGATTACCAATTTTTAACATAATTTATTATGTTAGAATTCTGATGCACAATTTTATGACATCTAAGAGTTCGTCTGAAAGTGTCTTGACGGTATATAAATCAGTGAAGAGTATAATCACGGCCACGTTGTGAATTTTTTCTCTGACCAACTGTACGAATCCTGCGATTCAAGCGAGATCCAAGCATTTCTGGAGTGCCATTTGTACATACGCCTATCAAATTTTGTCATGACAGTTTATGCTTGATGGAGCAGTGCAGCGTACAGTACATATTTTTCGTGTTTTGTTTTTCCGTGCACTGGTTTGAATAATATAGTTCAGGATTAGGGCAGTGTAGGGATATTTGATATCAAATCGATACTTACATATATCGATATTTGTGATTTGTGATTTGTGGAAGTTCAATCAATTTCAATATCGACACTTTTATACTAAGATCAAATATTTTTTTCAAAGAATCAAACATCCCTAGGTGTGCCTGACGGCTAACCGACCCACATTCCCCACTTTGAAAATCAATGCCTGAAAGGGTGCGTGATGGACACAAGACACAACCACCACTAGAGACTTGGAAGACTTCCGATTTAATAATCACACGTGCTAGCAGATGGTAATATATAAGACTAATCAATAAGACTAGAAGACTAGAAGCCAGTCTAATTTTTATAATTCAAAGTTTTTAAAATTGCGTAAAATAAAAACGATTCTAGGTCGTTCTCTCTATCTTTTGTATATACTCGGATACAAAGACAATAATAGACATAGCCTCTGCAAAACGTTTGATCGCTTTAGTTTTATGAGATTAATGATTGGGCATCACATAATGGATGTGCTGTGAGTGTAACTAGTTCTTCTTAATCAATCCACAAACCTACCAATATAAATAACAATTTGAATTCTTTTGATTGCAACAAGCTATAAATACTCTACTCTCGACAGTATTTAACATTGGATGATATACAGAGATATCCAAGTTATAAATCTAGCTAAATACAAAATAATTGTTATTAAAATGCATTCAAGTGTTACAAGCAATATTTTTTGTCATTGTAATATAATAATTTATTGCATATCAAATGTTGCTATCTAGATTGCAAATTGGTGAGACCATTTGAGTTATAAAAAGTTTATTTTTGTCACATCATTACATCATTTTTCTTATATTGGAATTGTGTTTAATTTGTTTCTTTATCCGAGATTCATAACCTCCAACGCGCATACAAAATTGCAGTACAAATGATTTAATTGTTTAAACAATTTCTATGTTTCCGCTAGTTGATTGATTATGTACAATGCAGTTTTTTTTTTTTTTTGTATTGCTTACAATAAATTTTTATAGTTACATCATCAGCAGTAAAAATAAATGAGTTTCAAGTGCAGATACATTATCTTGAAGTTGTGAGTTCAATTACCCGGTTTTGGTTATAATGGGCGTTGTTAAATGTCTTGCCACTCATCTAAGAGTTTAACAACCTATTTTTTCTTATTTGTATCTACCAATTTTTGAGCGATTTGTAAAGATACATCAATCAGCACTTGATCAAGAAAATCATCATTGTTTAATGGGAGCAAAAACTTGCCCCCAGGAGTTTATGCTTTGTAATATTGTAATAATTTGTATTTCCATTTAAATTATTCTGTTAAACTTACCGGATTATTGTTTATTTTCTAAAGATATGTTTTTGTAGGTGAAACTGTAATTATTGACGAAAGATACATATACTTTTGTGTTCCCCTGAAGGGCCAATGTAATGATATGATACATCATCCTACAAATAATTTATAGAATAATAATACAATTTAATTCAACCAATTAGTTCAATGTGTCAGAGGAGTTCATTGAATTGTGTTTCCCTTTCGTAGCTACGATAAATTTTACTTCTTAACTATAAAATCGTATTGTAGGGCTCGCCGGATTGAACTCGAAACAGGACAGTAAGCTTCGTTTTTTATATGGACTACCAGTTGAGTTAGTAGCTGTATTTTGTTCACGATGGTATTTTGATGTGAATGCTTCCTCGTTTTTTTTTTTATTTGATTCGATCAAGCTTTGTTACTATTGCTATTATGCCAATCATCTGCATCTCCTTGGTCGTACTGTCATAATTCTTGTGACATCATAAGTGTTCTGTCTTTTTGGCACTACCCATTTCACTCCAAAACGTCCACCCATACATCAAGTAGGGATGAAGGATCTTCACTTATGATGGCTCCATCGTCAGCAAAGAATAACTGAGTCACTTTCGAGTTTCGAGTCCATGACTTTATCTTTCAGTATATAAGCAAGAACTGTAATAAAGAGCAAAGGACTCTACACGTTTCCTTGGTGCTACCAACTTTGATTGGGAAACTTTTGGTCACCCCTGTAGTACATGTAACCTTTGTTTGACTTGCTCATCTACTTATTCATGATCATCTTTACGTAGTTTTTTGGAACTCCTCGTCGCCTTAGGCTCACCCATATCAGATATCGTGGTTTTATATCGAATGTTTTTTTCAAAATCAGAAACACAACATGCAATTTGCTAGACTCAGGAATCATGATGTTTTTTTTCATTCTGATTCTCTGCCACTCTGATGGAGTGCATCTGTTGTGGATTTACCGCTAAGCGAACCCGCACCGGCAAACATAAGTCCGTATAAATTATTGTTCACAAACGGCAACCCGCTCAACAATCGTCCATGGTGTGTAACATCAGTTGATTGAAGGCTAACTATCGCATTTTCACGTGTCACACTTTCCTTTGTAAACTGGAAGTAGTTAAGCCCGCTGTCTCTTATCATTGTTGCTATATATAAGTTTCTTGACAAAACTAAAGAGTTTTCGAAATAGAGGGCAGCAAAGCAATTAAAACCTTAAACAGCCGGCTTTTCATTAGAACACTTTTAAACGCTCTCCACAAAAAATTAATATCCGGACAAGATAAAAATCATACAAAGTAAAGTAAGTCTAATGTCACGATGAAAATTAACTAAAATTGAGCAACAAAAAGACCAAAAGGGTAAACATAGTTGTCCACAATTACTTTGGAGAGATAATAATGCCCCATTTATCGATGTTGATGCTCACTCTCCTTCGCGGTAGCATCCCAGACATTGGCCCAATATGTCCTTTTTAAAAGGGAACATTGGAGCAATAGCACCGCAGCATTAATGCATTCATTATTAACCTCATCGTATTCTCATTGTTGTTGTAAATACAAGAATTTTCAGCCACAAACAGTGGAAGGAACTAGGCCCATCGGAAGCTCAGAGAGTGCTTTAAAGAATGCGACATGGTTGTAAATTGCACGTTAGGACACCGACGACACACCACAGCCATGGTGGCAGGTGGGGTGAAGCATCGCGCATCCACGTGGATGATTTTCATGATCGAAGGAACCACAACCAGGACGGCAGGACCACTGCGGTTGTTAAGCCCTCACATTTCAAAGGTGAATTGATAAATTACATAATTGCGAAGGGTACAAGCAAAAATCATGACTTGAAAATTACTTAATCGCACAAAAGGCAAATGTATCTATCTACGTCTCTGGCTACATGGAGCAGTTAATATGAATGTCATCCAGCCACCCGCTAATTTCAGATAATCCTTAGTGCCTAATTTATTTCTTGGTTTTGCATCCCTGCGCGCGCGAGCCCACCTGTTCGCTCTGATGCGGGGACACACTCTGTAATTACGGTCTTGACCATTGGAACTTTTAAATTGCTGGCAAATCTGTGGCAAACTAATGTTGCAACTTTCCATTTAACTGCAGTGCCCAGCGTTAAAAATAAATTTATTTCGCTTTTGCTGGAGAGCACCCAGAGTGCTCCATTATAGAATGACATTCTGGAATCTGGGCACAATCCAGAGAACAGGAGGAATATAAAGTATAGATAGTTCTGATGTTGTAAATGCTTCAAGGGCTATAAGAGGCTTTTGAATAATAGATTGGGTTTCAAGGGGGATTTTAGTTCTTTGAGATTCTGAAGCTTAATGGGAATGGTTATATTCACACCTTTTGGTTAGATGCACGATGGCCTGTGGTAAAACTTAAGATGTATGTGTTTGCAAGGTGTTATTATGGGGTACTTTGAGACGAATTATTTTATTATTCTCAAGCTGATTTAAGTTCAACTTCTACAAATGATATATGTATATATTAGCCAATGGCGCAAAAATAAAAATAAAATACACCTTTGTCTACTGGAAGCCTAAAGCAAGTGTAAAATTGTCTTAGCTTGTTATAGAATGATCAACCGATCAACTGGCGTGAACATTTACCAAACACGTTGACATGGTAAGGTTTTTCAACCGAGCTGTAGAAAGCTCCAAATTATTTATTGGACCTCTAACAAGGTTCTAGAGGCCCCAAGCAAGACTGTAGGGCTTCATCAAAACCTACGAGTCTTCCAACAGAGGCCACCAGAAAACTGTAAGGACCTCCAACCGATGTATAAGCGCCTTATTGGGGTCTCCAAAAGAACTGAAGGGGACTTCAAAAGAACTGAAGCGATCTTCAATTGAACTGAAGGGGCCTCTATATTAACTGTAGAAACCGCCAACGTCATTCAATCTGTTGCCTCCAATAGAATTGTCAGGGCCTCCAACAGAGCTTTAGGGTCTCTAACAGAGCTGTAGAGGTCTTCTTACCAATTCGCAAGTGAGAACTGTGGGAGGCCAAATATTTGTGCAGGACTATGAATCGACTCTTTTCGATTCTCCTTCAAACTGTTAGGGACAGCGGCGAAATGTTTGGCCAACCTGGCCAAAAACACAGATTTTGTTCCAAATAAATTTTAAAAGGGTCTTTTCAATGAAAATTTTGGACTTCAAAATATAACCCAAAGAGAACCTTGAAAGTATTCGATTAATATATTCTCTAATGAAAGATACCACGAGTGGTGAATATAAACCATCGTGGTATAAATGTTTCTTTTTTTAGAAAAATTCTCCGCCAAACGTTTGTGCAAGAGATATAAAGGTAGAATGCCGATAAATGTTATTACTCCGATAACTAATATGGTTGGTGAAACTGGACATAAGAGACCTACACTTGATTCATACCCGTGTCACCCTGAATCATAATACGCTACAATAAGATTTGAAATCTGTAGTAGGACAAGTTAACTGTATAAGAATTACTGATTAATAAATTAATTCTTAAAAAATCAAACAAAAGAGCTTCTATCCATAATCCTCCCATATTCCCATAGCTTCTCTAGTTGCTTACCATAACTTTTTCATTGTAAGTCCCCCAGTTAGGATATAACAAGCATCTTTGCTGAACTCAATCTTACCGCATCCAATTAATCACCAGACAAGGCCAAAAGCCACCAGCAAGATTCCCCCAATCAGCCTCAATTGCAAAACAACAAGCATCATCCTAAGAAAAGTGTGTCATCTCAGATACCTCTAGCTTATACCTTGACTCGTACCGCAAAACAGATCCGACCGCCACCAACAAAGAGAGCTCACAAACAACAACAAAAAAAACAACTTCTTCAAAATTTGTATTGCAAATCACAACCTTTTTTAAAGCCTAACTGTAAACCCACGTTTTAATTCGCCAAACAACAAGTCATTTATGGTCATTGGAAATGCGGAAAGTCTATTATTTTGATGACCATTTCGACCAAAGACGATGCAATTTCAGCAGAAGCAGCAGCACGATGGGAAAACAGGAACAACAAGATATGACTCTCTTTTGTATAAAGCTGAACCATACTTGAACCTAACGATGGACTTAATCTTGAAGCCCAGAATTTGATTCGGTTCTTCTCTGAAGACACACGCTTCGAGTTGGTCAGGGTGCCGATCTTATGGAAAAGAAGAAGCAACATAATTCCTCCCCAGTCAGCCTTATCATAAACAAAATTGCTCCTCAAGACAAGGCCATGGTAATCAATTGGTCTGTGCCGATCGGTTAGTCCATGCAGTCAGAGTTGGGCAAAAACACGTAGCAAAATGGCAAACAAAAGGTCGCAAACAATTTATTATGGCATCGACATAGTTGCACATCATATGGGAATGGGAATAGAAACAGCCTTAGAACATCCAACAATAGGCATCTATGGATGACACTGCGCAGATACATTTGAAGTTGCTGTTGCAGCCAATGCGCTTCGGGAACCTATCAACGAAAATCTAAATAATTTAAGCAACAGTTTGTGTGTGCTCCTAGTTGAATTGCCTTAGTAAATCGCAGACACATCAACCAATGTGTACGGGG
Source organism: Baccha elongata (assembly GCA_951217065.1). Taxonomy (NCBI): domain Eukaryota; kingdom Metazoa; phylum Arthropoda; class Insecta; order Diptera; family Syrphidae; genus Baccha; species Baccha elongata. The sequence continues at coordinate 251,839,088 of OX578272.1, forward strand.
GGGTAGACGGGAAGATAGACCTTAATGCATCTGGTTCTGTGCTGAATAAGGGGTACAGCACTCTTATTAGAGGAACGCAAATGTTTACACAATAGGAATAGCTGCATAATTTTATGGTTAGAGCTATGGCAGCATGAATCAGCTGTAAGCTTCTCCTCATATTTTGTAAATAAGGTTTGTACTTTGATAGCGAGATGGAAGCGCGCGTTGACAGTGATGATGTCATTTTGACGAAAATATTCGTGATGCCTGCGATGGAATGTGTGATTAGTGTCAGTTTGTGAGGAGAATGAGGAAATGGTTGTAAAGGAATTTTACCTATGGGAATTTTTAAGATTCTAAATGACATGTGTATGGGGGAATGGGTTTGTTTACTCATAGTCTTAAATGATAATGTTACTCCTTGTGTCCTCAAGTGGTTTGCTGTTTGAATTGCAGTATGAGCGTTTCATATGTATCGTATTTTCATAATGGCTAGAAAAGGGAGAAATCAATAATTTCCTGGAACTGAAATGTTTTAATTGATTAACCCATACAAATAATGAGTTTTTCATTAAAACCTTCTAAATAAAGATTTTGGAAATATTGTACCGGCGAGATACTAGCCCATCAGGCAATACCATTGCTATGCATGGGCCATGCATAGCAGTCGTATTACAAAGTGATACCGGAGGAAGTGATTACCCAGCAGTGCCGGCTTCTGATGACAGAAGTTTTTGCGAAGACAAGAAAGAGAAGCAAACAAATAAATTGGAACTTCTGGAAGAATCAAGTCGTAAAATCTTGACAAGATTTACGTGATAAAAAAGGTTCTGAGTCAATCCATAATCAGACTTGAGAAATGAAGGTAGATATACATGGGGAGTTCTCTTCACCTCGAAAACAAGATGGAAGTGTGCCCAAATTAGGCAGAGAGTACCCAGAAAGCATGTATCGGAAGTTGGGAAGAATTATCTGTACAAACTGCTGTACCAAGAACACCTAAGCGACATGGCAACATTAAGAAATGGCTTAACTTTCTTAAAAATGTCCGCTCAAAGAAGGAGAAATGGTAAGGAAATCTATTCACCAAAGTTCATAAACAATCCTCAAGGCCAACTCTTCACTGTCAAAGTTGTTTGTCCAGTGCCAACATAATGATTCACAATGTTCGGAAGTAAATTGACGGCAACTGAGATTTATGCTTCACATGACAGCATGAGTGACAAAACTTAATGGAATTGGAAAAAAAAAAGATATAAGGAAGCCTTCGCGTCAAAAGTTTGAACAAAATACAGCATGAAGAATTGAAGAACTCAGTTCAATTGACAGTGAAGCAGAGGCAGGCCTAAAACATTACAAAAATAAGTGCATGCAGACAACTCGAAACAATCGTAGGTATATACCTACCAGGAGGCTTGCCCCGCCCAACTAACAATTTTGCTTCCGATTTCCAAATTATTAAAGAGTTGTTTTTAGCTATATAGCTTATATAGCCATTCTGAGTGGAAATAAAATTGTTATTGGAGCCAACGCTGATAAAATTAGTTCCTTAGATATTATATGTAGCCTATTATTACAGCGTTACAGGCGCAAAAAATCGTCCTTTCTATAATCACGCTATATTAATACTATAAAATAAAAATGGAGTATTTGCTCCTATAGTAAAGAAGCAGGAAGTATTCGCTCCAATAATCATTATATAAAATATAATGTCATGTTATAAAATAGTTATACAAATGTAATATAAGCTTTTATCGCTTTGTGTAAGAAATAAAATATATAGGGAGTATGGGAGGGTTTGTTCCTGGCCTATAGTGCATATGAAGAGAACATTATAGGAGTAGGTACAAATAAAAAAAATGTTTTGTATATTTTTATTTTCATATTTGTTAGTGTTTTTTTCATCTGTACTGTATGTATTGTATGTTAAAAAAAATTAAAAAAATTACATGTCTGGGGATTAAACTGGGTCCCCTTCGCACCAATAATCTAGGTTCCAGCAATACCTACACAAATTATAAAAGTACAGTTTTCGAACAGTAATTGTGAAGATATGACAACAAAATAATTGTTGCGTAATAATATTTATTTTTCACAGGCAATAGAAGAAAATTAAATATATATTTTGTTTTCCGTTCAACCAGAACAGATTTGGAAAATAAAATTATGTTTGATTTGCTTGCTACATGTAAAATAATTGTAAAGCTAGACAAAAGTGATTCCGATTTTGGCATATCGAGATCGGCGGTGCGGTTAGCGATCTAGACTATTAGTGCGAAAGGACCCGAGTTCGACTAACATAAATGGTAAGTATTTTTATAATTTATATTGCATAATTATAATCATAGAAGAAAATACATGTCTGTAGAAGTCTATTCCATGTGAAAAAAACCCAAGCACCTGCTCCTATAAACTTTCTATAATTCTAGTAGTTAGCTTTATAGGAATGCATTATTATCCTTTAGTACTGCTACGGCTACCTTAGAGAATTTTCTTAGTAATGAAAAAATTAACTCCATAAAGGTACAATAGGAGCTTAAAAAGTTCTCCTTTTTAATTCTATGGAATATTATACAATGCTTTTAACAGTAGGAAAATTGATTATACGAAGCTTCTTTGGATGACTGTAGGAGTAAAATTGTTAGCTGGGCGTTTTATTATAATTATTACTCGTGACATTAGATCATGAAAAAATTGGTTTTGTCGCAAACGACGCTCTGAGTGCTGACTTTCAACGCGGGAAGGATAACTGGTTTGTCAGCATAAAGCAATATCAAACAAAACCAATTCATCTGGATGGCCTATTCTCTTCATGCGTAGTTGCCATTGAGTCAACTTCGACGTTTATACTGCAATCTATCAAACGAAAACTCGTCGAATTGAAATTATTATAAAGAATCTCATCTATTCTATAATCTACTCGTAGTTCGATCTTTGGTTTTCTGTTACATAGTTTCTTTCACGAATAACTTTTTGCCGAACACTTAGATAACCCCTCGAAGTTCCAGAGTTGTAAGTTTATAAAATCTTGGACGAAAGCAGATGAATGTCCTACCCATGAGTTATGCGGATCGTAAGGGTAGAACTATCTATGCTACTAAGTTGATGTAGTTGCATAATAACTTATTATAAAGTTTTCAAAAAAAATATCCAACAATATAATTTCAAAAATCAAATAATTTATAAACATTTTTTAGTTTTCTTATTATCAAACCAATTTATTTTTTAATTCCGTCTGTTATTATTTTGCATATACTGTATTTCAAAATAAACAAACAAGTGCAACTGCACTAAATTCACCTCACTTACAGCACGTGTTTCGTTTAAATTCATGTAAACAAATCCAAGCCACAAACCAAAACGTGTTGTAAACAAATAAATTTCACCACACTTCACCAATCATGGCGCAAACTCAACGAACAAAACAAAAAAACTACACTTTTCTCTTTCACACTTCCACGTTTTGACAATCCGCGCCATGTCAAACAAAAATTTGTTATGGAAACGTCAAAACAAGTGCAGAATTTTTCTCACCTGCACGACCAACCTAGAAAAGATATTAAAAAATAAAAATATTAACTTATTGTTTGCTCAATTGGTCGATTGAAATGAATTTCTGTGATTTACAAGTCAATTAATTTTAAGTCGTGTGAATTTAAATAAAAATAAGTCCAATAAATTATTGAATAATTGTAGTTTTTAATGAGAAAAGTGAGCCAAAGTAGTCGCTTGTAGAGAATCGGGTGAAAAGAAAAAGTTTTTTTTACCTTTTATTCTAATAATACGCGTTGTTGCACCTCAAGTTGGTTGTGAAGTACTTTTTATTGTTTGTATTGTGCGAGCTCGAGCTAGTGGTTGAGCGATGAAGGTGCACTTCAGAGAACAATACGGCACCAAGGGGGAGGAGATCCTTTATGTGACACCAGCAGGTGAGTTAAGCCAACGGAAGTGGTTAGGACAATATTTATAAAAATGTAATTGATGTGGCACCACTCGAGTGGTGGTCGACGTGGACCAGTGGCTTTGCTTCTGTGATGCTGCTTTACTAAAATCTATACTCCCATCGGGGTAGCAGCCACTCGTTCTTGAGTTAAATGTAAATAAATCTGTTGATGCTAAAGATAAACATCATTCAATTTAATGCAGCGATTGAGAATAGAATTTAAGTATGTTTATTCAGGTGAATAAATGGTGTCGATAGTCTGGGGAACTAAAGTTTTCAATTATCGTGACTTATTTTTTTTTACTACAAAGTAGCAAAATGTTGATTGCTGACAACTTAATTAATGCAAACTCAAAATAAATAACAAAAGGCAGGTGCCTACATGTTCATTAAAGCAAAATGTATTCGGTGTATATTTGTTGTAGGTATAGATTATAGGTATATTAACCCACCCCTAAGTAAAAAAACAAGGCTCTACAGTGTTCAACACTAGTTGTTTGTCCATGTAAAAAGCTATGATAGTAGGTTAATTGACGGCAGCTGAGATAAAAATGCTTTTCTAACAAAAAGACGCTGAGAACCTTGTGTAAATGGCATTATCATGACAGGTTCTGTAACAGTTGCGTAACCTTAGCATTCAGTTAGTCTCGGACATGTAATAAGCCAAAAACCCAGGGACTTGTCGACGTTTTCTGAGGTCAATCCACAAGCAAATCCTTAAGTAAAGTTAGAAAATTGTAGCTAGGATTCGAGGTCATTAACACATATATATAGGCAGATTAAATAAACCAAGATTCACCTCAGACCTCAGTCATATCGCAGTATACTTCAGATCTTCTTCTTTTGTTCTTGCATCTTCTTTACTACACATTATCCAAACAAAAATATATAGAAAATCAATCAAAGATTTATTTCTTAACGAAAAAAAAAACAAATCCTCATACGATCCTCAGATCACAGCAGGAAAACTAAACCGATGAGTGTTAAGCCGCGTATCAACTACGCGCGGCAAACCATGGAACATTGGCTCGCGCGGCAGCCGCGCATAATGGATACCTGGTTGTCCTGGTTGCCGCGCGCGGCAGCTCGAACATTGCCGCGCACAAACATGATTAGCCGCGAGCCAATTTTGATGGATTTTTGTGCGCGGCAAGCGTTTGGCTCGCGACTCGCGAGCAATTGGGACGTTGTTGAATGCTTTTCAATGTTTGTGGTTAAAAAAACAGAACAGAGACTGTTGAAAACGAAAAAAAAGTCTGTTCTCGTTAATATCAGTTTATAAATTGATATTCTGTGTTCGTTTTGTTCCCAAAGCAAAGTAAAATAACAAAAAAATAATAAATAATTTTGTCTCGTAAGCACTGGATCATGTGCCTCGCACGGCAGCCGCGCTGTATCACAAAATTCTCAAAAATTGGCTCGCGAACCAAACTTTTGATTTGCCGTGGTCGAACAGGCGGCTTTAGGTTCGTTCTCAGGTGATTGTTTTGATACTTATTTTTTTTTTCTTATTCCAAAAAGGCAGGGATTAGCAAGAGTGATGTGTGCTAAAAACGGTTGTGTTTTTGTTTTATTATTATTTTACATTAAGGATTACAAATTCGCTGATAATTTTAAAAACTTTTGGTTAATATTGATTTGGACCATATTTGGACCAACCTTTGAATAGCGTTTGTTTTTGGAACTGTATTGGAATTTTGTTGAAATCACAATGAACATTGTTCAGTTCATAGTCATCTAAAACAGTCGTTTGATACACATTCTTTGAAGTTTTGACTCCTTTCCTCAGAAAAATATAGGTCCTAACCTTGATATCCGAGCAAACACTTTATTGTTACCCTTTTTTTTTGTTTATCTTCGAAGGCGAAGATTTTCTCGTCAGTTAACAAAAGTCGTCTGTGGATATTTTTCGCGTACCGCTGAAGCAGATCTTTTACTTCTGCTAAGAGAAAGCTGTAATGGGGCTGGAAGTCAGTGCCAAATTGGGTTTTTTTTTTCAAATCTTCTTTTATGAAGCGAGACATGGATTTTTGAGAAATGTACATTTTCTGCAAAAAGATTTTTGGGGTTTTAAGTGGTTTATTATGTCCGATAATAATAATTTTTTAACTATGTGTCTGTAAAGCACATCGTCCTGTCGAATAATTCGTTAAATATTTTTTTCTCTTTTCTCAATAGCACCAGTTGCATCTAAAAGACCTTAAGCGTTTTTTTTTTGTTCACACTAAATAATTAAATGATGCCCTAAACCAACGCGACACCGCGACAACAGCTGCCGCAGGAGAGAAACGCAAGTATGCGAACACCAACTGTTTGTCGCCGTCGCGGCGTCAATGTCGCGTTGGTGTGAACACTCCCGACGCTGTGTATTTAAAATTTGATCCCGAAATTCCCATGTCGACTATCCACTACTTATTTCATAAAAAAACAACAAAACTGAATCTCTTTACCCTATCTATTCAGTACCGTTCCGACACATCTGAACGGACGACACTCTTCTCTGCTTTGCGCGAGGATTTCTATATCGTATAGAAGTCGCTTTTCCACGACTCTTCGCACAAAGTGGAACATTAGCGGAACTTCCAGTCTATCTTCTACGAACCCCTGACTGTCAATATAGAAAAATGTATCGGAAGCAAAGCGCACAAACTATTCAAACAATTCGTCGTTAAAAAAATAAGTCCTAAAATTTAACTCTTCCAATGTTACCCCGAATCAGCTGTAAGAAAAAAAATATTGAAACAAAAATTATTAATTCATTTTATATTGGTCTCATAGTAAATCACATGTTATTTTACTTTCGATGGCGTCCAGGATGGACTTCGGCCTCAAACAACAAGTCTCTCCAGCCGGCTCTGTTCATAGCTAGCGGCTTCCAATTTCGCACCGCAAGTTGGCTAAGGTCGTTTTCCACTTGTGTGCGCCATCTATTGGGGGTCTTCCAATGATGCGTTGATGTCCTTACGCTCCACGTGACCCAGCCATCTCAGCCGCTGTATTTTCAGCTTCTTGACAAGGTTAATACCGCTGTATAGTTCGTATAGCTCGTCATTGAATGTTCTTCTCCATACTCCTTCTATACACACAAGATGGGGCACCGCAAGCTAAGTTGGTTTTAAGATTAAAGTTCAGACTCTAAGTTTGAGACAGCACATCGAAAATTGAACGTCCAAGTCCGTAATTCTTCGTTTATCTTTAAAAATTGACACTCTCACCCTCTGCTCTTACTTACCAACAAACTATATCACGTTTTTCAGCTTTTGAATCACTCTCCTTTGGATTCCATGTGTCCTTTTGCGTTTTTTTTTTATATATGGGGTGTTCCTCTTTCATCTAGAAAAGCATTTGTGAATTATAATATTAATAATTTAGATCAACATATTTGTTTTATAAGAATCTTAAAAAATAAGCCAGTAATTCATATTTCTCATGAAGATAATGTCCTTTTACTTATTTCCCCTATGAAAATATAATAAAAACCGGCAGATCATACATTTTCTACCTAACAACTGTCACATATGTACATAAAGAATGGTGGTGTATCCCCAATAAAATGTTAGCAGCTTTGAATTCGCTTGTACCGGATGTTTGCATGCCTGCCTATTCTATTCCTCCATCGTGATTAAATCAGACTATTAGGTTAAGTTTTTCCTTTTTATGTCTCGGTATGTCTTTAAGCCTTTTGGGCTACATTTTTTCTGACACTTACTTATTGTTGCTACTTCTTATTGTATTAAATCTAATAGTACCTTAGTTGTTGTACCTTACTGAAAAAAAACCTGTGATTTACCTCAATTCTCTTTACGTTGTTTTTTAGCAGTTAATTGCATATTAACTGTACGTATCTTAAATGCATTGAATGCAATATAAGCCGGTACCTTACATTTTCCGTCTATATCGCATTTAAAAAAAAACACTCCTCCGTCTCCTTTCCTTTCCGTCAATGATGTTCAAACTTTAACCACTTTATAAAATGTTAGTCCTTATTATTCTCAATCTATAAAAACCAATCAATCATTTTGATTGTAAATGGAAAACTAAAAACAATAAAACCAAGTCACTTTCTAAATAAAAACGGATGCCAAAACTCTTTTTCAGATCAAAACAGCATAGTGCGAGTTCCACTCAAGGGTGACAGAAATGTAATCCGTGAAAAGTTTTTCCTATTCCGTTTGTGGCAAAATATATTCCTTCCCAAAGGTTATCCAGATAGTGTTACCGAAGATTATGCTGCATATCAAGTGTGGGACACAGTGCAGGCATTCTGCAGCACAATATGCGGTAAGGCATTAATAAAATTAGTTCATGTACCTGTATAAACAAAAGATACATAAATATCAAAACTCCCCAAACACATTCCGTAGGCACACTTTGTACACATGCAATTCTCAAAGGTATTGGAGTGGGCAGCGACACTGTCAGTCCATATTCAGCAACAGTAACATGGATATTCAAAGAGGGTAGTGGTCACATTGGGAGGATATTATTCTCGTGGTGGAAGGGATCACAACTCGATGTAGACTCGAAAAAATGGAGACTGAGGGCGGATTTTCTAAATGATGTCGCAATGGGTGTTGAAATCTATATTCTTCCTAAATATCCACTTTATTCAACTTACATTCTTTGTTCAACCACTGTCTTGAAGGCAATTGTTGGAGTGGCTGGTGGAGCGACACGTGCCGCTCTAACACAGCATCATGCATTGCGTGGCAATTTGGCTGATGTTTCTTCAAAGGATAGTTCTCAAGAGACTTGTGTGAATCTAATTGCTTCCTTTTTTGGACTTTATCTATTGACTGTTATTAAAAATCAAACGTAAGTAAATTGAATATATAAAGAGAACACAACAAAATGCCAATTAACTACTTTTGCAGGATGCTTTATACCGTTTTTGTGATTGTGATCTTTTTACATCTCTATGCTAACATGAAAGCCGTCAAAGCCATCTGTCTTCGTACATTTAACGAATCACGCTATCTCATCGCTCTCGAGGAATTTTTCCGTTCTGGTCGACTATTATCACCGCAACAAGTCAACAAATTGGAACGAGTGACAATTGGACAAACTGTTTCTGTTTCACTTAACATTCATTTAGGTTTATCGGCGAAACATCTCATTGATGAATTTAAAAGTAGTCATGTCATAGAGAATATAGTTTCATCATTTGATCCACATGAACGTTTCATCATTGCCGAAAGCAAACGATTTCTGGGCGTTTATCTTCATTTTGATACACGACAACAAGATGTACTTAAAGCTTATTTCTTTGCTGTTTCATATTTACAGGATCGTAATCAAATCAAAGAGAAATATTGGGATGTTCAAGGTAAATGGCAAGAATTTGTAAGCATGGCACAGCAAGAAGGTAACATTAGAAGTCTTATTTACAACGAAATACTCATTTTTTGTTTCATATATAGGTTGGTTTGTCAACAATCACCTTTTGATGGTGGATGAGTTTCGCCTCGATTGGAAAGCATAGGATATCTATGCGGCGGACTCCGGTTCCAGCATATTCTCAGCAGCTCAATAACATAAACACAACATGGACCAAATAATGAAACCACAAACAAATGCGTATGTACCACGAACATATTACAACAAAAATACAATCCCTTGATATTATCCAATTAAAAATACCCGAATTCCTTAATTTGATATTAGTTTGCTTGCTAATATACGTTTTAACAACCATATTCATAGTTTAGATGCAATTTATTTGCTAACCAAAGTTGTAAGATACCTTAGGTATTTTTTTTTTTGTTTATGATAATTAGTTAACATGTTTAACATATCTTATACTTAGTAAATTAATATTATTAATTAATTTTTTATTTGTTTCGTTGTGTAAATATGTTAAAGGTTTATTTAGAAATCTTTTCATACAAAAAAAAAAGAAACCCTCAACACAATAATAATACTATTAAAAAAAACGAAAACATTTCTCTTCCATGCGCAACTCTTTTACCTTAGAACCTATAAATTTAAAAACAAAAAAAGTAATGCGAAATGTATTAAATATTTGGTATTGTATTTTCGACAAACAAAATTATATGTGTTAAGAAATGTTGTAGACATTTTAGGTAATTACTATAGAAACACTCGAAATCAAGTTAAACGTTAATTTGTTAGTTTTTTTTTAGCGAAATAGAACACTAGTGTTATTGAATTAGAAAGTAGGAATCTCAATTTAGAAATTACTTAAGTTGATTTTATTTTAAAACTTAAAAGATTGGAAATGAAGAATTTTTTTTTGAAAACAGTATTTATTCAAAATTGTTTCTTACTATGCCAATCAACTTTTGTCGTACAAGACCCAGAAGGGTCTTGCTTTACCAAAACCAAAGCTAAAGTTGTTAGCAATTGTTCTAAGTTTTGTTTACATCAATGTATATTTAGACAAATTTGCCTTACGAACTTTCTTGTTACGAAACAACTCCTTTAATAGATTTTAAACTTAAAGCAAATGCACAAGCAAATTAATATGTTGACGCACCCTGTTACTCGTGTGAATTTCGAACTTAGAATCCGAAAGTCTATTTCTCAATTTCATGGCTTTTGAACAGGAAGCAGGATTAACAACCTACTTACCTCCGGTTGCTTGTTCGAAACGTGGCTTACCGTTAAAAAAGATCGCATTGGTCTTTTCGTTTTTGGACCATTAAACCAACAAGAGCTCTGCTGGGTAATTTTTACTGAATTTTACTTAATTACTTAGAATTAAATTTAAAACCTTTTCTTGTGATCCTGGGTATAGTTTCCCATACGGCGACACAGTGGTCGAGAAACAAAAATACATATTTACAGGCTGCTATCATTGGAAGCCCAACATTTTATAGCATGAGGTACATTCTTAAATTCATAGCAAAACATTTTAATTAGGTTTTTCTGTTCGCTACCGGCAATTCATTGAAGGTTTGACGTTTCATCCACGTGCACCTGTAACATTGGTTTTAACAACAAGAACATCAAAAAATAAGGAAAAAAAACGGTTCAAAAGCGGGTAATACTTTTGGCCCAGCGAACTCTCTATTGATCCTATAAGAGACAGGAAAAAGTACCACCTTCTAGCCTCACAATAACCGCACTATTCCTGAAGTGTCTAAGATAGCCGCTTACCCATCCACCAATAAAATCTTTGATCAGAGCTCAATTTTATCAAGTTCGGAGATTGGCTCAGTTGAATCAAGCCACGTATCGGGCTCTTTAAACCAAGCTGAGGCACAAAATCGGATCGTATTTCGTATACCTGTTCAAGGTACTCTGGTCTTGATATCGTGACATGTGTGAGGGGAAGAAGAGCTAACAACCATTATGCCTATTTATGGTGTGACCGAGTCTGGGAATTCATATATGTACCTACTTCGTTTTATATTAACCCTGTCTTCTCGCTTCACACTTGAAATTTGCGAAGGCATCAGTATTTGTGCGCTGGTAAGCCCACTGTTCGTTTACTTACTTAACATAACATGGCGTATAGCTCGGAATGGACTATGGCCTTCACACTTCGACTGTGAAGGCCATAGTCCATCCAGTTCAGTCCCTAACAAGATTTCCACTTCTCCTCTCATCTCAGCAGGCTTCCATTATGGCTTTGAAGCCCTGCGAAGATCTTTTTAAGATCCTTTGATAGAATTTTCAATGATACAATTCTTAATAAACTCAACCGCCTACCTCTTCTCTCTTTTTCTTCGTCGGCGTTTATCCCTTTATATTTTGCACGTTGAGCTTATGGGCTACTCTCTCAGTAGTTTCGGATCTTGTCTTCAGCATTTCCTGGTAGACCTCGTTCTTAGCTGCAGGAGCTAGCCGACCTTCTTAACTATCCTTGTGGTCACCTAATGAAATCAGTGGCGGCACTTCTTCTATTTGCTTGTTAACAGTGTCTCCACTGGTCTTCTGTTTTTGCTGCTAGTGCAAGTGGTTGGCTGAGAGATTAAAACAAACGTGTTTGGTCTTCATTGAATTTTTAAACAACAATTTTCTGTCTTTTGCGATTTTAGCTTCGCGAATTCAAATGTTTTTACAGAATCTGCTCGTCGTTGTGGCCACTACCAATTAGTGGTCCAGTCTAAGACTAGTTTTGCCTCTCAGAATGATCGGGCATCTAAGATACTGGAAGCATGTCTGGCGTCTATCGCGATGTGATCATTTTGGTTGACGATTTTTTGGTCACAAGACATCCAAGTCAGCTTGGGTAGTGACATTTCCGCAAAGTCTACCATCCTGAGTCTAGAAATGAGATGAGATTTCATGAGAAATCATGCTGGCTGTGTCTTTCAACTATCGTACCATTGACGTCCCTCTTTCAAAATCTGGCGTTGAAGTCGCCAACGATAATCTTGACGTCGTACCTCGGGCACTTATCATAAATGCTTTCGAAAAGCGGGTCATTGGTTAAACCATCCATCTTTTCGTGAACATAGTTTAACTTTACGTTCTTAAATTCACGTTCTTATAAGTTCATTGCATACCCGACAATTGTTTCCAAACACATGAATTATGTCTTCAAAACAGCTCATATTTGTGGTAATTCGGTTTCGCTGAACAAAACAAATGTCCTCAAGACCATATATTCTACCTAGGCGTTCGACTTTTAAAGTACATTTGAAGCTTCTTTTTTTTCAATTTTAAATATTTATTGATGCCGACCATGCTAAAAATTAGTTTTTCAATTTCTCTCTTATAATAAATGTCTATTAAAATTTATTTTAACTTTTAAAAGTTGCGTAAAACTTTTCTATACTGTCCATTTTGTTTTATTATACAATTCTATGATAAAAAATATTAAAATTTATATATTATCTATTTTGTAAACAATAGAAATATATTTATATCAAATAATTCCATTCCATTTACATTATATGCAACGAACCTTTTAAATTATTCAATAAAATTGATTCTCAAAGCATTTCTGCATAATTTAATGCGCTATACATAAATGTTTTCTTAAGAAGAATATTTAATTAATAAATATTATAATGAAACATAAATTGCACATAAATAAGAAAACAAAAAAAATACATCTATTTTGCTAGGCTTTAAAAATATCTTTAAAAATTATATTATAGCATAAATTAAGCACTTATATAAGCAATTATGAGTCACATTTCCATTTTTAAATTATTATATAGTCGTTTAGACAATTTGCAATATTATTAATAAAATAAAAAAAAAAATAGATAAATCTATTTGTTAAATATTAGCTTAGTGTAGCTTCATTGTTTTTTTTTAAGTAAAATTATAAAGTAATAAACTTTTAAGACATTTTTAACTTTGAAATTTGTTTATGTTTAACTTTACAAAATTTAATTATGTGTTCTTTTAATGGAGAGTAGATTAGTTATAAGTTAAAAAATATATATAAACATACATATGTCTGATTTGTAGAAGGGATATTAATTTAGATTGAAAAATGTTTTTTCAAAACAAATACATATTTTAATTTCTTTTTTTAAAATAAGAAAAATAATAATAAATACAAATTTAAATTTTAAAACTTCTATTGTGTATTATTTTCAAGCAGAATAGAGATAAAGTAAGCTCCAGATGTACTTTGCTTTTTATTGGTTCTTGACTTATTGTTTGAAGGAAGACTTGTGGCTGATATCTGCGACTTTCTGGTTTGTCTCTCTGGGTTTGAAATTCGCGTATACAAAAGACATAAAAAGACACATGTTCAGGCAAAACATTTTTCATTTTTATGACTTACACCAAGTAAGTTAAATGAAACGAAAAGTCGTGACAGAATTCGCTCAACTGCAAAAAATAAGTCCAAATCTTGACTGTGGTCGTGTTGAAAGTTAGACGAATTTGTTATAATATTGAGGAATTATTCTTAATGTAGAGATATGTTGGCACTACACTGAGGACGGAATCAAATTCAGCCGTTTGTTTCTAACACCTTACAAAACAAAACAAAAAATACCAAAATCTACTGAAATCATGACATGCAATTCATCTTGGTAGAAAAATTTATGTATTTATCTATCTTCATTTCTGCAAAATAAATACACACAGGATTAGTAATGGAAGTTAGTGTGGTCTTAAATCTTCAATCAATACCAAAAGAAAATTCAGGGGCAGATCGTGTAGAACAAAACGATCGTCATTTCACCGTTGCTCTCTCTATCTTTCTATAAAGATATGGTATTCTAGAATATGGATAGCAACTGTAAAATGATGATCGTTCGATTGTTTTTATTTTACGTGATCTGTCCCCAGGCATAAAAGAGTTAAAAACCAATTTAGTATTGAAATAACTTTGATAGGACTGTTGTAAAATATACCCTTCTAGACACACCTCCGTTCTCATGCAGCCAGAACAGGAAGCCTATAAAGCGAGGCTACAAAAATAAACAAGCTGAAAAGAAATTAAGAACTATTCTAAGGAAAATAATAAAAACGCTACAGAAACACGATGCTTGGACAAATGTTATAGCAGAAATGAAGTCTGTAAATTTTAGCAGAAGTTAAAAGAAAGTAGGTGTTTTCATAAACGTCAGACTAACTATGTAAGTTCTGCAATAACAAAAATGAATAAAAACACACTTCTTAAACAAACAAAAAGTGGTTTGTTTTTTATTTGTAAGTATTTTGTACATAGCTACTAAAATAATAAGAAACAAAATGTTAACCTTCAGAAAACATGTGTTTTTTATCAATTTTTTTATTGCAGATCTTAGTTAGTCTGACATTTATGAACACACCCAGTATAAGGCGTACGGATGACTGCAAGTTTGTTGTAGAACCGTTGGTCTTGAAGATATACAAAGACCTTTTCTGCAGGTTTACAAACGGTAATAGTGAAGAAAATGTACACCGTTTGACCTAATGTACCATTAGAAATGGCAGACACCAATTCTGTCCCCCAAACCTTGATGAACTGAAGACAGCAATTAAAAAAACTCAAGACAAAGGTTTGTTAGCCTTGCTGTTTAGCCTCTATAAGAGTTGATAAGCAGAATTCATAAATACTTTGTGAAAATATGGTCGAAGTATAGCATGCCCGATGAACTGAACTATACAGCTCGGTTCTAAAAGTAAAACTCTTTTGTTTGGGTCAATTATAGAAGAATCAGAATCAGTTTTTAGACCTTATCTGCCGTATAGTCTAAAAACATTAGTCTCAGGCACCAAGTCTTCGTTCATCTGTGTAGAATGACTGGAATAACCAGCAGTACGTTAAGGTAACAAACAGCCTTAAGAACCCATTTTAAAAGACAATTATATGCTCTTTTATGTGACCTCTTCAACGACGATCCAA
This sequence comes from Baccha elongata, assembly GCA_951217065.1. Taxonomy (NCBI): domain Eukaryota; kingdom Metazoa; phylum Arthropoda; class Insecta; order Diptera; family Syrphidae; genus Baccha; species Baccha elongata. Next base: position 251,854,279 of record OX578272.1, read on the forward strand.
GTGCATGCATAATGCTGATGAAATTGATAATTAATATCATTAAAATTTTAATGATAAAGGATTTTTTAAATGCAACACTTCAGCGTTGTTCAAACAATTGTGGGCATGTATTTGGTCAGAGGATGCGTATTAAACGGTTTTATGGTTGAGTCATGTAGAACGAATGGACAACTGTAGGATCTTCAAAGCCTCCTGATTGGGGCTTGGCAAGAGAATGGCATGCCAGGTATGCTCAAAGAAATTCAATAGAAATAACTAAGTAAGCGAACAAAAACCTTTCCGTTAAAATCAAACATTAAACAAAACTCTTCACTCATGTATATAATTTTTTTATTGCAAAATTAAACAGAAAATAATTAATTAATTGTCTAAGTTTCTATTTAGAAAATAGCCCAACCCTATATATTCAGCGGATGCAGCACAGGTTCGTTCGACATTTGTTCTCTACGCATAGCTTGCTCTTCTTTGTAGCCGGTTTGTGATAAATGTTTCACAATATCAACCCAATCATAGCCTCGTGGACGATCTCCTTTATGATCTGTTCGTTCCCATTGTCTTCGTTTTTGGGATTTCGTGAGTTGTTCTTTTTTCTCAGTAGCTTTCTTGCCTTCACCAGTGTCTGCTATTTTTATTGCTGCTACACCGTTGTCCAGATCTACAGATTGTGGTACGTAAGGTGTATCTGGTTGTTCAGCTACTAATTCGTCTACTTTGTCTTTGAGACATTCGAACAGTGTGTATGTCATGCCACAGCCAACCCATTGTTCAGCTTCTTCAAGGAGTAATGATGATATTTTCTGTTTTATTGGCGGGATTCTAACAGAGAGGTTATTAGTGGAGTTTTTGTTTTATAATTTAGTTTTAAGTAAAGAAAGACTAACAAATTTCTATTGTAAAACGCATCCATGTTTATCGAAGGCACTTCGGTGGGATAGTTGTTGCCCCATTGAATTTCAACAAGAAAGGATTTTATATCATCTTCTTTGCCATACTGGAATTGAATTAATTTTAAGCACTGAAGGTGTCATAACATCCTGAAATTGAATTACCTTGTATTGAAACGTGGTTGGATTTATTTCTTTGAATGCATCGTCACCTTCGTAAATCGATTGCAGGGCTTCACGCTCTTCAAGCTGTGATTCCTCTTGCTCAGACATAGTTTACGTGGTAAATAACTTATTTAAAATTTATTATTTCTTCGAGAGAACGAAGAATTTATTATTTTAATTTACTAATCGTCAACATTTTTTAAACTTCAATTTTCTTGACAGGTGTCAATTTTTGATGACATTTTTAATAGATCGTTTACGTGATTATTGAAACAATTTGGTAATAAAATAGAGTGCTGTTTGCAATTTCGCTGTATATAGAACGAAAACGAAATGGAACTGTTATATTTATTTATTTGCAGCATTTTTTTTTTAATAATCTCTATTTTAATAAGCTCTAGATAATAAGTTATTAACAATTAAAAGTTTGGTAAATGCTGTTTACTATACGCAAAACTTTTAATTGTTAATAACTTATTAACTAGATTTTACCAAATTCTAAAAATGGTTTACCAAATTCGCCCAAACATTGGCGAAATTTGGTAAGCCATTTTAAGAATTTGAGAAGCTCTAGATAATAAGTTAGTAACAATTAAAAGTTTGGAAAATGCTGTTTACTATACGGCAAACTTTTAATTGTTAATAACTAATTAACTAGACTTTACCAAATTCTAAAAATGGTTTACCAAATTCGCCCAAACATTGGCAAAATTTGGTAAGCCATTTTAAGAATTTGAGAAGCTCTAGATAATAAGTTATTAATTTTAACCAGAGAATCTATGGTTAATAGAGGTTTCGGTTACAAGTCAATTTTGCTTGGTTAACCACTGAACTTCTATGGTAAAGCAATTATTTTTTCCACATTTATACTATGTTCCCACCTAACGAAATTGCTCAATTTCAGCAAAAATTCTGAAATCACTTCCGAAATAACAAAATTTCCCATATCAATACGCAATTTCAAAATCATCTCAAATGAATTCAATTTCTACAAAATTGCGTTGAAATTGCCTTTTCACAACAGATTGTACTAGTTTTTTGCAAATTTTTAAGCGAACAGAATTTTTAAACTGACAAGAAAATTTGAAAAAAAATATTTGAATTAACTGTCATACAAATTTGAACAACATTTCAAATTTTTGAAAAAGAAAAATAAAATAAATAATAAATAATGTCTGCTGTAATCTCAAAAAGGAAATATATAAAAAAAAAAAAATGGTCACTGCCAGAAGAGGAGCTTCTTTTCGAGCTATGGGAAGAGCATATTGGGGAGCTAAGAGGATCCCGGAAGAACAGCCACGTATATCAAGAGATGGCTGCAGCCCTAAGCAAGGTTTTGTGCAATGTGCAAAATATTTTTTATTTGGGATTTGACAGCTTGGATTTTTTGACGTAAACTGCCAAACAAAATCATTTTGATTGTAGTGTGAACACTTTTCGCAATTTTGAAATTGAGGTCTTGAAATTGTGCAATTTAGTGCTAGGTGGGAACATACTATTATGTTGAATTATAAATAATATATTAGATAATAATTGATTATTACTAATAATCGTAAAAAATAAAAGTAAAGAAAATAATGATCTACCATCTAAATAAATTCTACCCCTTTATTTATTATGTATTTTTTGTTTTCTTTTTATCGTAAATGAATAACATTAGTTTATTCATGTGCATCGAAACGAGACAGGCTATTATCAATATTGTTGACAAAATTTTTGGTCTCTTTCTCTCGCATTCAAAAAACAAACTTTACCAGAGATTCCATTCCATTTCACATCTGGACGAACTGTGGTTAACCGAGTTTGAAAACCACCTGTTGAGAAAAATCTATGGTGACCAAATCAGAGATTTAACCAGATCTGAAAAGACTGGCCCTAATTCACATTCAATGCAAAACGTATAAAATAAAAGCAAAAATACAAGTATTTATTGACAAACCTAAAACAATAGAAAATTCTCAGAACTAAAACTACACAATCTTCTTTTTGTTGTTGATTTATTTTCCCAGTTTACATAAATCAGTCTTTTCCATCTGCTTTACTTTTCCTTGCTGTTAAATTTCATTCGTGGCTGAAAATTATAAAGTATCCTTCATTTTACTTGGCTTAGTTGATTCTGCTTTAAGATTTTTGTTTAACTTTTGAAATGTTACGCACGCAACGCGTTCTATGGGTTTGGCCCTTAATGAATACGACAGATTGCTGACAACAGCTGACATTTGACAGAAATTGAGACAGAATTATGTTTATATGTGTTAGTTTTGTGTTCAGGCATGAGAATTTTCTTTGCTTTACATCACGTTACGTTACGATTTTAATTGTTTATAGAACTGTCAATATTATTACATTTTGTTAATTATTTACTGAACTATGCTTACCCAAATTCTAAAAATGGTTTCCCAAATTTGAGAAAAGCAATTCCGATCGTTTGATACCAAAAAAGTCCACTTTTGTTTCTAAGTGCTGCTAAGTATACGTCAAATCTTAAATTGTTAATAACTAATTAACTAGACTTACCCAAATTCTAAAAATGGTTTCCCAAATTTTCCCAAATGTTTCCCAAATTATATGAACAAAAAAAAATGAAATTCCCGACATAGTGCTGCTAAGTATACGGCGGTGGTTTTTATTTGTTTGTAGTGGAAGGTGGGATAGAAAATGACCAACTCGGCATATACAAATAGCCATACTTTGCAGTCACATTTTAATTTACACGAATTTAATGTTCCACCTGTAATTTATATAAGGTGCGTTTCTCTTGTTGTTATACACATTCTAGAAGAGAAAGAGAATGAGCTTTATTAAGAACTGTATGACAAATCCTGTAGCACGCTAACAAAACAAAGCTGCAGCTTCTTGAATATTAAAAGTTAACTCAACTTCTGCTTTTTTAACATGCCACACTGCTTTTTGACAGTTCAAAACATACAGACCACCAACGAAAATGGTAAAGAAATTCTGAACATTTTATGGAAACAAACAAGTTAATTGAAATCGTAATTCTTTAACAGTAAAAAAAAAATATTCATCAAACACTACTGTTCGATTATTTTTGAATTTTGACATCAAAATTTTTATTATACGCTTCTCTTTTTTTCAAGTTGTCAAAAATATATCTGTGTTTCTCATTTAGCTCCGAGTGCTCGAGCGCTCAACTTTTGTTTTTTTTCGATCAGAGCTTACTCGAAGCGCACTCTACGAGCTCAGATTAAAATGCTGCAAGAGACGGAGCACGAAGCAGGGCGCGGTTAAATTTCTTATTTTTCATGTTATTTGACAGACTGTGAGATAATTTCAACTCAAAACATGACATAATTGAAATGCTCAAGTGTGTGTTTTGTAAATGTGAACGTGTATTGCTATTGCAATCACCGACTTATGTCATGTTGTATTATATCGCTGCATTATTACTTGAATTACACCAATAGGCGTTTTTCTTTTTTAGCTCTGAGCAGAGCACGGAGTAGAGCCTGAGCTTGTCGAGTGAGCTCTGAGCAGAGTTCGCTTCGAGCGCACTTATTTATTTATGAAACAGACTTGAGCACTTCACTGTCATATCAATAGAAATCAACTCGCAATCTGTCAAACAACATGAAAACAACATGAAGTTTGCCACGCTCTACTTCGTGCTCGGCAGTGTTCGGTCTGCTCCGAGCAAGTTCTGATCGAAAAAAGGAACACAAGAGTGCTCGGAGCTAAAAAAAGAAACACAGATCTATTTTGGACAGCCAGTGCTCAGCTGCGTCCTCACTTTAGGACCTGTGTAATCACGAGAGTACTCACTACGCCACACAGGTCATCAACTTGTAATTCTCCGTCTCTTCCCGTAAAAAAAATTTTACACGCGCTTTTCTATACATGAATACGTGTGAACAGCAAAATGCAAAATTGTAAGAATGTATAGTCTAGCCAAATTTGACAGTCCCATTTGAAATGCACGGGCACGCAGAGTTAAATCTCTGCAGTTTTGAAAGTTTGTAGGCAAAAGTGGGTGGAGCCTCCTGAGTTGATGTTCTATTTATTTATTATTCTATGCCACGCCAGACTCAAATTTCCCAGTCTAAACCCGGTCCTTGTTCACAAGCATAAGGTGTCCGTTCGTATGACATCCCGATAAACAATCTGAGATAGCTTAGGACCTATCATATGTGTTTGAGAACGATGCCAATTGTTTCCAAAAAACCAACACACAAATTCGTAGTCAATTGTTATTGATTTTCAAGCATCCCCATACTGGATTTTTCGGTATACTTTCAAATTTATTTTCGCGCTGAAGCGTATGTTTCACCGGCTGTGTTTAAGACGGAATTACAAAAACACTTGGTTAGTGAGATGTGTGCCACCGAACGCGAGTTAATATGCCTATCGGAGTCAACAAAAACGAATCCATGGCATTTTGGTTTTTTTTTCGATGACACATCGCATTCCATGTATAACACTTCCACCATAATGTTCCATCTACCGGCCGTTCCAAATCTACATCCAGTCATATCTATCTTACTCCTTCTATTCACCACATCGACTACGCAACCAAGCTGAATCGGCAATATCCAGATGTCAAAAAGCATTTTTATTTTAAAAAACCATCATTCATTTTTCACAACTCACACTCCCCTTTACTACGTATAGAGAGTGGTGTTGCAATATATAAATTTTTGTTAGATAAAAATTAAAGAATTTTCATTTTAATCACTAGTTAAACTACTTCAGAAAAATATACTTGTGAATTTAAATAAATTATTGTTTTCAATATCACAGAAAATTCCTTCATATCATAGTGGCCTTTTTTGAATGAAGAAAAAAAATATTACAATATAAAATATACTAGACAAGAAGTTAGAGCGAGATCAATAAATCATCTCGAACAAAAGACAAAACAGGAAAGAAAAACCATTTTGAATAATTTTTTTTTTGTTCTTTCTCTGTCGAGTGTGTGCGTGTGTTCGTATAATACTGAAGTCTCGAAAACTGCTGTGACTGAATAAGTAAACAATATGGCGTGTGCTACTTTAAAACGCTCCCTGGACTGGGAATCGATTAACCAGCGTCCAACAAAACGGCGTCGTTGCAATCCCTTTGGACAATCTACCTCATCGATGATCGGAGGTGGACGGGCGTCTGCGTCCAGTTCACCAAGTTCCTCATCAGCTGCTACTGCAGCTGGATTGACTGTCGGCGGAATTAGCGCTGGTGCGAGTGGTGGAATGCAGCAGCGTTGTCCCTGCGGACGTTTGAATACCGTAAGTGCTTCCAGAAATGCCATCGATAGCCAGGACACACTATCCGAAAGTCCATTCGCTGGCAAAATGTCCACCGATAAGATGGCCCAAGATATTCGTGACGAAATCAAACGCCTCAGTCGTCGCAAGCAGCTGACTTATGCTTCTGCTGAACAAATGCAAGACTCAGAGTCCTCAGGCTCTGAAATGGGACCAGAAAGTCCACGCCGTCGTTCGGATAGCCCACACAATTTAGCAGCATACCCGGAGAAGGCACTATTCACATTCAAACAGGTGCAGATGATATGCGAACGGATGCTCAAGGAGCGCGAAGACGAACTCAGGGAGAAGTATGACGCTATTCTGACTACTAAGCTAGCCGAGCAATATGATGCGTTTGTTAAATTCACATACGATCAGATACAGCGGCGTTATGAAGCAGCCCCCAGTTGTAAGTTGATTTTTTTTTTCTTTCTAAAAAACAGGTGCATCACTGATTCAATCATTGTTTTTTTTTTTTTGTTTTGTTCTTTCTTTGTGGCATTTCTCTTCCTTCCATTTTGTAGATCTATCGTAATCGGACCTCATGGCGTACTGCAGCACTAGTCCCTTCAAATACTAAACAAAAAAAGAAAACCGCAACAAATTTGACTCAAGGAAAGGAAACTTAAGAAGAAGTAGTGGTTGAAAACGACTTCGAGAGAAATTTTCGCAGTCACGTCGCAGCATATAATAATAAACACATAATAATATATATATATATATATAAATATATTTATATACAAGGAAAAAAACAACAACTCAGTTCACAAATTATCTGATAAAAAACAAACAAAAAATCTATTTTCCATTTTCACAGTTTCTTAGTTCAACTTTTCTAATTTTCTTGATTTTTCACGGAGGAGAATTCGTTTCGTACACACGAAGATTCGACGAGTTTTCGTTGCGAATTAGTGCTAGTTTACAATTATTTTTTTTTCTTTTTCTCTTATTTTATTTTATTTTTTTCTTTATAAATCAATTGATTCATTAATGATTATATTTAAAATAATTACAAAATTATTTTGTTTTTCTTAACATAAGAAAACGTTTAAATTTTTTTAGTTCGTAGGTGATTTAAATAATGATGTGGAAGAGGAGGGGTGTAGGATGAGGATTTATTATTTTTTCTTAGTTACATTATACAATTTTGTTCTTGTGCGCCAAAGTGCGTTATTTTAACTTTATCTATTTTATATTTTCAAACTTAATACGGCATCCAAGCTCTGCTCTCCATCCCCATTTTCCAAGACACTTAGAATTAAATTAATTTTTTTTTCTTTCTTTTTTATATAATTATAAAAAAAATAAATAAATATAAAACTGGAATATAAAAAAAAATCAAATGTGGTTTTTTTTTCAATAATTTTCTTATAAACAAAAATGTATTCTCGAAAAATAAAAAACATTTCATATAAAAATAGAGAATTGATGAGAAATTTGATTTATTGCATTTGGATGGATATTGATGTGGGATTTTCTTTTTACGGAGTAGAAAGGTTACAGTAATTTGTTGTTTGTTTGGAATGTTTTGTCGATAGCAAATTTATTTCAACATTCTGTAAATGGGAACACACAATTTTGCTTGAAAGATGTGCCATGTACTACATGTTCACAACCAAAGAAGAGAAGCTTTAGAGAATGTGTACTTTCAATTACGTTGATTATTCTCATATTGACTAAATCCAGCAGAACTGTTTAAATAGTTAATAATAGACGTGATGTTATTGTACGACCACTGAATTAAATCACTGACCTAGTATGATTGAAGGGCGATTCTATGTCCCGCTGGAACTATCTAGGCATATCCCTGATGAATGGCGCATATAAGATCCTATCCAACATACTTTTTTAGCGTCTATAAAAAGCCGTTCTGCAACACTTATTGGCAATTATTAGTGTGGCCTGCCGCTCGACAAAAGAACCGAATATGATTTCATTGATGCTTTATCGTCAGGTGCTTAATACGGCAATGGCCGGACTTATGTTCTTGGGAAAACTGATCCTACCTATAGTGTTTCGATTAGGAGATGCACTATTAAGTAATTTTTCAATCACGTTCTACAGAATATAGTGCGTGGATGAGGCAAAAAAACGACTTCTAACACATCATTTCAACTCGTGGGACTGTTGGAAGTTATACATTTCATTACGTTCAATATATTACGATATAAACACTTGCTACAACTTATTATATTACTTATAAACTTATGTTTACATTGATTTTAATTGTGCTTATAATTTTCATTCAAAATATAATTTTCTCTAAATAAAGATTTTAATAATAATTCTTAAAAGCTCTGGAATATTTTATTAATTGGTACCAGCGGTAAGGATACAAGTACAGATTTTCAATAGGGACGATACAAACATCATCGATCTCCCCGAACGTACCGTCATAGACTCATAGATCCTTCATGTTCATTGAAGAACTATGAAGACTTATTAGTCTTGAATTAAATAAGGGCAACGTCATTATTATTATTATTTGATATCGACAAACAAGAAAGCATGTTAAAGTAAGAGTTTCGACGAAGTTAAGGACTTTACCTTCCTCAACGTTCTTCAACTTGACAAACGGGATTCGACAAAAAAAAATTGTTTTAAAAATCCTTACGCGTAAGATGAAGTGGACGCTCTACAGAAACCTTATATTGCAGATAGAGGGAGCTGATCGGGCTCTTTCGAATGAACCTTCTTTCAAGGAGATTTGGTCTTGTGTGGAATACTCTTTGGCTTGGCCACATGGAATGAAAGTAAAATAATTCTCCAGTCAAGTATTCAAATCCAAGCCCAAACTGATTTTGCAGGAGAGCGCTTTTAAGTTTTAAATTTCCATATTACACTCTGAGTTTAGGGACAACTTTAAATCCATTTAAAGCGAGGATAAACCTACTCTCTTTTCATTGTTGTTATATTGTACTATTCGTACTAGAATGTCAGTTTTATTACTTGAGCATTCCTTATTCCGTAAATTTTTCATTGAATGTTTGAACAACAACAACAACAACTTAAAGGTGCTACCACAAATTTTTAAACGAATTTTATTATTCGTTTTTTTCCATCTTTGGCTGGAGATATAGCTATTTCAAGGAGTGCCAATTCCTTTCATCAGTCTCCTTAGTGGTGTCGAGCTTTAATCCAATTTTATTATGAAAAACTTTTTTCACATGCACATCATGAGATTCGAACCCACGCATTCATTTATCTGAAAAGTAAGACGTAAAACTATTGATTTTTGTTATCATGTTTGATTGTTTACTCTCATTTTATATGAACGCATAATTTGCCTTTGAAGCATATGTTAGGTTTGTAGAAGTAATGATATGGTAACACCGCTTCATCTCTCTTCGATCTCGCGGATCCTTTGGTCTATGCTATGAAAAAAAGAGCACAAAAAGAAAAGAGATTAAGAAAGAAGGAAAGAACAACAATTTAAATTTGGTAATAGCAAAAGTCATCACTTTGGATTGTACTAGTTCCCTTAAAGATTCCAAGTTTCAGTATTTTTCTTTGAAGTGTCTGGCCATAGAATTCTATACATACGACAAGCCTCAAATGCTCTCAAGTAAATAAGTCATAAGTTACAAAATTGACCATTCTTCGTTTCTCCGAGCGACTTTTATATATTTCTTTTTTTTACAACAAGCTTATCATTAAATTTTATATAAAACATTAGGCATATCACTTAAACATTAAATAATCTTATAAGTGCCTTAACAATTATTCCTACTGAGTGAAGAAAGAACTATTATTTACACTCGAACTCAGTCCCAAAGAAGAAGTGTCTCTTTGTGAGGAAGTAGCTGTGCGTTGATACCTTGAAATATGATCCAATGCATGTGGTAAAATTGGCCGTATACTGTGTATTTCTAATAGAGTTAAATTATCCAGCTTGGCATAGGTACCTTCACCTTTTATAAATGCATCAACGGAGGTACGCAACTTTGATTCTCGAATATCAAAAATATCCTTAATGACTGTTCGAATTTCCTCACATTTAGGTACATCATCGGGAGCTGTACTGAGAATTAATTGGGCTTCAACCATATAATGTTCGCTTGGCATTTTTGTGAAGAATCTGAAATGCAGAACTTTTTAATTATTAAGTTCTGTAAACAAACAATTTATGAAACTCACCTCGAACGCTTTTCTTCTTCTTTGATTTCTTCCAGCAACTCTAGTTCCATCCAAATTGGTGGAACTATGCGACATTTTTGTTGTTTTCTCAAATGAATTGCCAACCAAAGAGGAACATGAACTGGTAATCCCGCACGGAAAGGTCCGATGCTCCCAGATATCAAATGGATCGGATCAAATGCAAAATTTGGTATTATTCCGATGGTTGTTTTTTCTCCAATAAATTCTATTACACTTGGATCCATGTTTTAGGTTAATTATAATGTTTATGTATATAAAAAATTAGAAAATTAATTAATAACACGATATTTCAAAATCAAAATAAAATTTATATAATTGGCGCCAACAAAACAGCTGGTACTTTGATATTTTAATTTCGAGTATCGCTTTCGAGAGAAAGTTCGATACTCGTTTTTTTAGATCTGTTTGGTTAGTTCACCAATGGCCACACCACAGGTCATCAACATGTTATCCTCTGTCTCCTCCCGTAGAAAAAACAATTTAAACGCGCTTTTCTATACGTGCGAACAATTGGGTGAAGCCTCCTAAGTTAATGTTTTATTTATTTATTATTCTATGGCCCACACACAGGTCATCAACTTGTACTCCTCCGTCTCCTCCTGTAGAAAAAAAAATTTAAATGCGCTTTTCTATACGTGAATACGTGTGAACAGCTAAATGCAAAATTGTAAGAATGTATGGTCTAGCCAAATTTGACAGTCCCATTTGTAATGCACGGGCACGCATACAGAGTTAAATCTCTGCAGTTTTGAAAGTTTGTAGGTAAAAGTGGGTGAAGGTTCCTGAGATGATATTCTATTTATCAAAAAACTGCTATTATGTGCTCGCGTATCCGGTGCACACCTCTTTTGGTTCGTGTAGTCTAGTGGTTTTGCGATGTTAAAACACAGATGATGAACAATATGGTTGCGGATGGGAAATAAAACTTATGTCGAATTCCTTTGAAATAAAAAGTTGACTTTTTTCGGACTAAAGTCGCTTTTTTTCGGACTAAAGTTGCTTTTTTTCCGAAAATCATGATCCATAGACAAGAAAAAGTTGCTTTTTTTCCCCTCAGATCAACTTTTCTTGAATCTCGATTTGGTAGCAAGATTCACACATATTTGCACACATACTTTGATTTCTTCTGTCAGACGAGCCGTTTAATTGTGTAGTTTGGTTTATCTTATATATAAAATTCTCCTGTCACGGTGTTTGTAATCTATCTCCTCCGAAACGGCTCGACCGATTTTCTTCATCCGAAGCATGCATATCGGCCAGGGTGGAAAATCGGACAACATCTATTTTTCATCCCCCTAAATGTTAAGGGTGGTCCACCCCTTAATTTTTTTTTTATTTTTTGGACAAATTTTTTTTTTTAAATTTTTTTATGATACAGCATACAAAAATACATACAACCCTTAATTTTCACCCCTCTACGATCCACCCCTATTTTTATTTGTCAATTAAAAACTTTAATTTATTTTGCAAGAATTGTTTTTTTATTTTGTCATGACTTAGAACAAAAAAATTCATATTACTCTGATCAACCCAATTTAATTTGATCTCCCGCCCTCACTGGTCGACAACTGATCAATTATCAATCGATCAGTTATCCCCGTTAGGTGTCACCACTCATTCAGCAAACATCACGGAGTAGGGATGAGGACAAAGTCGGTCTACACTCTCACTCACTATACATTTTTCAGCCATTTCTTTTGGTTTTATTTGTGTATCTATCGTAGCAGTGACTGTTATACGTATTATTTTAATTTTTCTGTGCAACTCTGATGTTAATTTTACTATCATCGTAAATTTATCATTAATTTCCAGTGCAATAATTATTTATCTACAATTTATCAATCTGACAAAAAATAGTTTTAACTCTCAGTTAATTAATTGATCTCATGTAAATAAACACTGAGTAAGAATTTTTATTAATGAGCTGTAATTTAATATAAGCTATAAGCGAAAGATCCCTTTCCCTTTTCACGGCTCACCTTCTAGACGTCGGGACTTTTAGTATGTTAACTCCTTCAGCAGCCTGGACAATATTTCGAAGGAACAACTTTTTTCTAACTCACGACCTTTCATTACAGTATGTACAGCTGAGTGGCGCGATATGGTTTCCGCTCTCTATCTCAAAACAGTTGAGGGCATGAAAAAAAATATTTTTTACGAAATTTGTCGCAAATTGTATGCTCTATACTTTTGATAATAGAATGTAAAAAGAACTACAAGTGTTTTATGTGAATATTTGAGAATATTTATATTGATTCTCTTCGGCTGTGTTGGTCGTATTAATGTTTTAAATGAAAACAATTTTCATTTGTATTTTTCCCAACGTTTCGACGGTGGTTGCCGTCTTCTTCAGGGGAGCTTTATTTACAAAATTAAAAAAAAAAATTATTTTAACATATATAATTACATAATAGGTGGACAAATATAACTTACATCGAGTTCGATATATAACAAAAACAGAATAAAAATATTAAACAATTTTTTAATTGTACAAATAGAATTTTTACACTTAACTTTAAACACTTCCTTGATGGGAGATTAGTCCGTTGAGTTTGAACTTTCAACAGTTTGATTTGTTCTCAGCAACCAAGGAACAGTAAACCGATGATATGTTTTGTATGTCTTGTTTACGGTTCATAGTATTTTTGTTGTTTATTATGTGAAGTGTTTCTAATGTATAGCGTTTAGATGTGTGTTTTTCTGTTGCCAGGATTTTTACCCCTTCAAAGTCCAGTTTGTGACCAGTCTCGACATTAATACGACCAACACAGCCGAAGAGAATCAATATAAATATTATCAAATATTCACATAATTATCAACTTGGTCAAAGCTACATACATATAGTACAAGTGTTTTAATTAAAATTAGGTATTCGCTCTTAATTTTTTGTGCGTTTATGAAAAAAGTTTGTCCTCTGTATGTGGCTTAGATTTGGGAACACCATGTTTTTACCACGGACAACTATATGTGGCATGTTCTCGCGGGGGAAACCATCCAGTTTGTTTGCACAAGAATATTGTACACTCTATTGCACTGAGAGATTATTTTTTTTTTCAACTGCCATAATTGATAGTAACAATGTAAATAATTATTTTTGATGTTAAGATAGCTATCAGAAATTATAATTCAAAATATAGTCGTTATTTTAATAAATATTAATTCATTAACCTTAATAAAGCATACTTTTATTGCTTATAACGCTTTCGATTATAAGTACTACATCCTCACACACTTAAAGTAGATAGTTAATGTTTGCCGAGTCAGCTTATTTTAATTTAAAATTTCAAAAAATAATGGCGCAAAATTATAGTCAGCCTAAGTTTAAGGAATTAACGCCACACTTCTTAACTTAATTTTAACTTTGAAACAGTTCTCTAACTTTAAAGTAATTATAGACTCTTTCTGATGTACTGGCAACTAGTGTGGGGTTAAAACATTTCTCTAAATTATTTGTGCGGAACACGCCTTAAACAGTGACAGTTCGCTAAGAAAACAAAGCAAACACACTTTTCTATCTGTCGTCAAATGTCATCAGCCCGGAATATAATTTTTTGTTTATTTTCAATACACCGGTATTGTTAGTTGAATTACAACAGAGCCAGGAAAAACATTCCTCTATTCGAATCCTTTCGTCGTGGTGTTGATTCTGCCTTCCTATGACCTGTTCGGACTATTATGAGAAATGCTATAACTTCGAGTAATTGCTCTGCCGCCAACGTTTGTTCACCTATATTCCAAGCTGCAAGACGAGCACTACAAATCAGCGAAGTACACAAATCAACAAACAAATTGCCAATGGTGCCTGTTGTTCCATTTGGTTCAAACTCGGATACAATTTCCCCAGAGCTGGGTAATTCTTGAAAGCCTGTATGGCAAATCAGTATGGTTGCAGCCTTAAGTGGAAGAATATTTTGTTTTAGTAGGTTTCAAGAAGTAAATAAGGTTAAATCTTATCTATATCTTAGTTGTGTATGGATGCTAAATAAATAAAGAAATAAGATAATAAAACTCGTTATTTGTGGCTTTGGCCATATCATTTTTTATCACTTTATTTATAATGCTGTCTATTTTTATTCAATCCATTAGTTTTTTTAATAAAGTAGCTATTTCAGAATTCTTGTTTTGCTTGAAATGGGCGGCCACAATGTAGTCACTATCAATGAAGAGAAGATAGGATGTTTTGGTATAATTCAAAATCTTCGTCCTCCGAAAACATTTTGCAAAATTTTTTTTTTGGTTCATAGAAAATGACAAATTGACAGGAGTCAGAGAGAAGAAAGTGTGACACTATCAAAATTAAAATAGGGTTTTCATGATTTTAATTTTGATGCAAGTCTTTAAAGATAAAGTGTAGTTTAACTTGTCTATAATTGCCAAAAATTTAATTTTAGAATAGTGTCAAACTAAATTTGATTTAGTTTGGAGTTAAATGGACTATAATTTTGCGCCAATGTTTTTTTTTTTAATTAAAAGCTTTGCGAAGTCAGAAGCACTAAAATTCACAAAATTGTATGCACTTAATGTCCAAAAATAGGGGGTAGTTGCAGGGATGGCCCGTCAAGTCGACTGTTTTCCAATTTTTTTTTAGTTATGAATAAATTTGAGTAAATAACGAAACATCTTAAACGTACATAGTGCAACCAGTAATCACTAATTAAAAGTTGTAAGTAACGAACTAGGTGATACGAAGTTCAACGGGTCAGCTAGTTTTAATATAGATTTCTCAAATAAAATAATTTTAAAATAATCTATTGGACATGAGCCTTGTTGTTAATAGTGCAATATGTTAATAAAATGAACTTAAGTGAATTGTTTAGATCGCGTCTATAAAATATACACCACACAATCACAGAAAAAAAGCAACTTTGTTGTTTCAACATCCATAGGAAGGAAAAAAAGTCAACTTTTCCGATCAAATCTGAAAAAATCTAAGGAATTCGACATTAAGTTATACTCGTAAAAAAAATCCAATATCCTCATGCAGTCATGGGGTGGGGAGCTTTGACCACAGCTGACTACGAAGACGAACATTTGGTTTGGTGTCTTTTGCCAACAATTATTGCGTACCTATCCGGTTTTGGTCGTTCACATACACATACTTCCAATAAAAAAATTAATTCAACTAGTTAGTCAGATTGCTGCATACTAGAATAGAGCAAATAATAAAATCATCCATTTTAGGAGAAATGTGATTTTCCTCAAGAGCCTCACAAGCAGCGTTGAAAAAAGATATTTAGCCAGAATATTGCCCTAGGAGTCCCTAGCGTAATATGTACTTTTTTTCTGACAAACTCATCAAACTGATGTTTATTTACTCTTTACTGCGCGGTAATTAAGTCTATCCTGTTTTTATGAGTTATAATATAAACACGGTGGCTCTAGGAGCAAGATTTCATATCATTACCATCTGTCACTTTTTATAGAAAAAAAAGTTTGATAGAATGCTATAAAATGTATGGTGGGCATTTGATAGTTTAATATTTCAGTCAAATTATACAGAAAATTCAATATGAAAATGACAGCTCATAGAATACTGTCTCTATTCTCTAGCATGCTATAAGCTGAGCAAGATACCTATAGCAAGCGGTCTCTATGAGCAATTTTAAAAGAAAGCTATTTTGCATTCTATGTAATCTTTATCGTGTAGACACGATGTAAGGTTCCAGGTCTTATTTAGTTATTTCCATTATGAACTTGCTATAAAGCTACCCGAAAAAAGAATTGAGAACCGAGATATTGTTATATGTGGATGAGTATGGCATTTAGGTCCACAAATGAAGCAAACATTTTCAGTCTGTTGAAAATATAAAAATGAAAGTGAGTTATGATGAAAATGTTAATAGTTAAATGAATCTTCTTTGTTGTCAGTTCAATTGTCAGATTGTGTATGAAAAAACGATCAAACGTGTTTGTCTGTGAGAAAAAATTTCAGAGGAAACTGTTCAGTAAATCGTTCACTCAAACGAAAAAATTTAACCTTTTTTTTTATACAGAATCTGTTCCCCGACTTCAGAAAGAGAATGCGGTAGTCAGTAGCAAGCAGCCTTATTTATAAAAAATAAACTGTCATTTTAAGTTTTCTTTCCGAGTTAACTATCCCATAGATTAAAAATATTGCACATTCAACGTTAGTTTTCTTGAAAATTAGACTTGGAATTGCAGTTTTTTTTGTTAATAAGGCAGAAGGTGTTTAAGTAAAGTCAGATCAGAGGTGTGGATTTTTGAGGAAGATTTTGGACCTGTATTATTGAGATAAGATAATTTTTTTTAGATTCCGTTATTACATTCATTTGGCTGTACATGATATTGTGAATACCTTTTGCTTATTGGTCCTTCTTCGTTTAGCTCTCTGGGTTCTCAATTCTAAATAATTATATAAGCTCAAATAACCATAATCTGGATCGTTTATTCTACGGATTTTAACGCGACTTTACTATATTAAGGGCCAGTTTTTCATTCCTCAGTTAAACAGTCAGTTAGTACTTATTCCTCAGTTTGTGAAAAAATTGATTTTTCGAAAGTCAGTTAGCATACTTATTCCTAGGAATAAATGCCTGTGGAATAAACTTATTTGTTCGTTTCGCAGAAAGTTAAGAAGTTATTCCTAGGAATAAATTGTTGAACTGTCAAAAAAGTACCGTTTATTGGATTTTGGAAAAAGTAAAATAATTTGTCTGCGATGAAGTTTTTTGATATTTTAGAAGATTTTATAATTCAAGAAGAAATTGAACTGGGTTTAATACGCCAAGTTTCCAGAAAACAAAGAGTTGTGAGGAGAAGACCAGATTATTTTGAAGAATGGGAAGACAACGACTTTCGGAGAAGATTTCGTTTGAGAAAAAAAAACTTTCGAGTTTCTATTAACTTTGATAAAAGAAAAAATAGGACATAACAGTGAACGGTACAATTAACCAAATAATAAATTAAGTGTGAACTATTTTCCACTTTGTATAATGTATTTGTTCTATAAATCAATGTGTTTCGCCCCTTTCACAGCTATTAATAGCTCTGAGGTTTTTATGCGACTGGAAGTTTTTATATTTCAATAGGAGATTTCGCGGGTGTGGATGCGAAACCATAACTCGATAGAGATTTTTAGCTCCATTGTCCCACACTGCTTATCTTGGTGATGCCGATGACCAAATCAGACTCTTGCTTTATTATATTACATATATAATAGATAATTTGTTTTGTTAAAAAAAAATTAATCAAAAAACTGAATCAAAAATTTGATAGCTAGTTTTGATTTTTTTAAAAGTAAACAATAGAAAATGACATTTGATTTCAAAGTCGTATGTCTATCCCACTCGATCGCATAACTTAAGAAACAAATAATGGATTTTTCCACACTTTGAAGTTGGATGTAGTTAACTTTGTTATTAGTTAACTGACTCTTTTTTATTGCTTGAAAAATCCGACAGTGTTATCAGACTGTTAAAGAGTCAGTTAATTTTATTCTTCTCATAGCTAACTGACTGTTTAACTGACGAATGAAAAATTGGCTCTTAATGGTTTTGTTTGCTTTTTTTATTCATATTTTCCTTTTTAGCTTTTACCTTTAAGCGTCTAACCTATGATTGAGTAAAGAGTAGAGTAGTCCCATCTTTGAATCTTCGAATCATTTTTCTTTTAATGCTTGTTAAAATGCCCAATTTCTCATCCCCATTTGAAAAGCTTACCTTTTGGCTTATTATATTACAACTTCGTTTTCAGCTTACCTAATTTGAGTTTTTCAATGCAATGTTTTATTGAAAATATATTCTTTCTTATTCAAATACAAAACGAAACGCAATTTTTTTATAAAAAGGTGTTTATATACACGATAGTTTATTTTCATCTATAAAATTATTATGCACTTAACCAAAGAAAACATTTCTTAGTCTAAGACTATGTATTTTTTTTTAAAGTTAAATTTGTTTTTTATGTTATTCAAATACATTTTCAATGACTTCTTGCGTTCTTTTTTTTTCAGAATAATAACGAACAAAAAAATAAACATAATTTTTCATATTTTTATCAAAACTTAAAAAACTAATGACTACAAATAATTTTCGCACACGATATGTGACGATAAAATATTGAAAACACTATTTGTGTTGTTGCTAATGCATTCATAATAATAAAATTTTCTTTTCGACAATATTTACATTTTTTTTTTAAATTTTCTTTCATAAATAAAATTTTACTTTTCTTTTAAACGAAAAAGGAAACAATTACAAAATTAAAAAGGACTTAAGTAAAAAAAAGTCAAAAGGATGCGAATGGTATTTTTCTCGAATTCTTCTCGTTTTTTTTTTTTTACAAAGATAGAGAAAGAAAAGAGAAATAACGGTACATCATCTTTGATTCGTTGTTTTGTATTATACTTTGGTTTATCTCCAGCAGTAGAGGAATTTTGTTAAAAAAAACTTTTAAATTTATTTCAAAAAGCATTTAGTAAAAAAAAGAATAAGATTAAAAATAATAAAAAAGAACAGTTTAGGCCCTTAAATGAACCCCTGAGGTTTCTCTCTGATGTAAACTATTCTTATGATAAATCTCTTAACGGTAACGAAAAGTAGCTGACTTTTGTCTACTCGACCGAAGAGTTTATTTTTTACGATTTTTATTTTATATTTACAATGAGCTCAAGTTCGAAAAAATACACAGTATTTACATATGAAGAGCTCTGGTGGGCGTTTGGGGAAACTTATGTACTAAATTCTTATAAAATATTATTTTTAAACGGCAACAATTTTACTAGGATCTACCTTAACCCTTAAAAATACGGTATCTTCTTTGATGAATGGTCTTCGGTGTAGCAAGTCATGGGAAATGAAACGAGGGAAGCCAAAGCCGAGTTGATCAACTTCAGTAGACGGACGTTGGAAATTCTCCCAAGTTGGGTCGGGTATAAAAGATTCGGCAACTCCACCTTGACCACTGTGTGCTCCTTGTTCGAAGAGCGTGAATGTAATTGAATGACCGAAAGGCCATTTTAGAAGAGCATCGTATTCACCTGGAAGAACTTTTATATAAACTGAGACATGTGTTCCTTCACCGGGTCCATTGCCATTGAGAAACATTGAAGCTTGTAATTTGTATCCATATTGACTGGTGAAAAATGGTGGAGAAACCAATTCTAGACCATCCTTGCCCTTGGCTTCAGCCATCTTTGCCGACCAATCTGTGATCTTCCAGAGGAGTGTTCCAGTGTAATTTGTGGAGAGCTTGGCTACGGCAGATTTAAGCATTTGAATTTGCTGGCCTTGACGTGAAGACAAGGCAACCATTAGAGACAAATGTGATGCGGCATTTGCTTCCAAATGCGTTTCGAGTAAATGTCGTGGTCCCTTGAAGCGACAACCAGCCTCTCGAAAGGTGCAGAAAATAGCCAAAGCCTTACATTCGTCCCGCAAATGTCCTTCCATATCTCCACGAGCTATCGGTCCAGCCTCACATCTCTGAGGGCATGTAATGGGGGCACGTGGACACTGAGCCCCATGCAATGCCAATGTATCTGCAGAAAATTCTCTCGTACAATGGGGACAACGACGCAGACGCTTCATACAGTCCTTTGCCTTGTGAATGTTCATTCGACCGCGCTGTACACGCATCCCGCATTTTGACTCACAGTATATCTGTTCATGGCTGCAGGTGCCAGCATGCTCTTCCAAACCTTGACCACTGAACTCAGTGTGACAGAATTCACATTTGGCGCGACGTTGTGTGCAGGTGAACTGCAGATGATCTGTCATCATAATGCGGGGAATCTGAGCGCCACATTTGTTGGGGCATTGAGTTGCATCGTGCTTACAGGTGTTCAAATGTCCCTGGAAATAAAAAGGAAAAAAAAAATATTATGATTTTGTTTAGATACATCGAATACGAATACAGTTGGTTGAATTTGCAAATAAATGATGACTGTTGAAATAAGTGATCATGGGAAGATCAAATTATGAGTTTCTGACATCTAATAACATCTCACGATCACTTCTCTACAAATGCTGCTACGAGTTATCACAGTACTATCACTGATGGATTCGGTCAAAAAAAGGCGAACATATCGGAAAGATCGTGTGATAAATATCTTCGTAACAGAATTCGGTACAACCGATAATGCAATCGAGGTGAACAACTTTTATAATTTAAAACTCACCTTCAACTTCCTTAGTTCATCTGACCATTTGCAACCTTGCTTGTGATGAATACAAAATACCAATGAACCCATAATAGCTTTTTCAGCATCTGGTCCTGGATAGATCTGGAATTAAAAAAAAACAAAAAAAAAATATGATTAGTTTTATAAATAACGATGGATATGGGATAAAATCATAAAATTAAAATAATGTATTTGCACCTCTAATGGTCAAGACAAGACTGAGTAGTGAGTATCTAGAACAAATGTGACTTCATTCGATTGTAACAAAATAATGTTGCTTATCTTTTTTGAAAAAGTAAACAAAAAACAATTCACTGGTGGTAATCGAATTCGCATAGAGAGATAATATGTAGTTTAGTTTTCGTGGGGTAGTTATATGGTTAGTTTGGTTTTATCATATATATTCTTATCTAAATCTTATGCTAACGACGACGATGGCAAACAAATGAAAACGTCGCATTTTATTATCAAAACAGATGGCAGCAAAATGCAGTTTATAATCGGAGGTTGATTTGGCGAGTGTAGACTGGTTTTTGTGTACAAAATAGCGACCTAAATACCAAATCCGGATCTGAATGTAACGATGAGTCACAAAATTTTTCACGGGTGGTATAAAAAGTTATTCCATTCTACTGTAAAATGTCGTCATATCTTAGTGAAATCGATACTAAGTGTGACTCAATTTGTTTCGTTAGATATGCGGTAGTGCCCAGTAAGCTTAAATTCTAGCCAACATAACTTGAATCGAAGTATAAAGAATTGAATGTAATGTCGGGGTAAAATTATTGATTTCTTAAATGGAAGTTTAAATTTATCATTTGATTTATTAAAACCAGTTACTTTCTTTAATGGCTTCTTTAGAATTTATGTTAAATAGTTATAATGGCATACTAATAATTTTGTAGTTAGTTCGTATTCGTTGGTTTTTAGGTACGTTACTGAATCATACTGATACTATGTCACTGATCCCCTTATCGTGAATTGAACAAATTTGCAGTAATTTTCTTTTAAATCTGAAGATTTACCACACAAAGTTCCAATAAAAGTTAAGGCAGTTTCTGTTATTCCAATTTCTAAAAAAGGGTTTGATCAGCAAGAGGGGTCCGTATCGCTGGGCAGCTAGCGCATTCGCTGAGCTAGCCTTTTCCTATTGGTAACTGAATATTAAAAAAAAAGTTATACAGATAAAAAAAGGCCTCACGTTGGGCGCCATTTTTTAAGTCATTCTTTTCAAACAAAAAATTTATAAATTTTTTGACCTTACTTTATTATGAAAGTATCAACCAAGCCGCGCATGTGACCGTGTCTGTAGGGGCTTTCGTTCCTAATCATGTTTTTGAACGATCCAACGAAAGGATCAACCGCACCTGGTGGCCACTGGGTTACCTAGCTTGAATTCCAGTTGCAGAAATCTAATGAGTATCTGCTGTTCAATCCGACCAACAAATCGTCTGCTGAAACTTCGTACTTACACACACTACATCCAAAATTAAACTAAAGGACACAGTAGTTGTGGAACAGCTCATTTTAGCGCTAATTGGGTTTTTGCTAAGTTAGCTTGAACAAGAAAACCGCCATTTTCATATACATACATACATTAAAGTTTTCCCAGCAGCAAGGGTTCATTGACTTTTCAAAAGGATTCCCTTTCTCTAATGTTAAAAATATACCTCTATACAAACAATTTTTTCTTCTTACAGAAATGTATGACAGAAGTCATACATTTCCGCAACTCCATCATACTTATACAGCTTATCAAGCGCATTCTGTTAACATTCATTTTAATAGCCGCCAGCAAAACCTCAAAACAAATTCCCATTCATAAGCTTCAGACAAATTTAAATGTGATTCGCTAAATTCACACACAAGTCTTTTGCACATCAGAAAACAAAAATTGTAAACCTCAGCTTAACCTCCGACAATGCATACATATTGTAATGAGCTCCAAAGTTGCCGTCACCTTTAATTCCATTCCACTGTCATAATTAAAACGAAATTCCAAGTAGAAATTGGAGAATTTCCCAGAGTTGTGTTTATGCTCAGACTGCTTCACAAATAATCATATATGTAATGTCAGTCTCCTCCTGATTCCAAATGCCAAACGAATGTATGTATCTCATTAATCTCTAACCTCTGTGTAACGTCTGTATACTGCCGACAAAACAGACACACAAGAGACACAGAAAACAAAAATAAAAAGAAAATTCCATTTAGATTAGTGCAACTCAACAAGAGTCACTTTTTAATTAATAATGCAATAGAAGAAGACGAGTAACACGACGACCCTATAGAGCCAGAGAGCTCTCCTAACTCCACCAACCTATAGAAAGAGTTATTTATTTGCTTTGTGCAGCAGAGGGCTCCCTCTAACTGACCATTGCTCAAAACTACTCGCATAGTTAAACAAAAGAAGATCCCAACTGCGTGTTTGTTTGCTTTTGCGATTTGTGATTTGTGGAGTGCAATGGCACACATCCGGTCGCGCTTCAATTCCTACAGCACGCATTAAATTCAAAGTCTTGGTGGTTCTTCCGTTCCTATGTGCAGACGCCGCTGCTGCCGTCAGCTGGCACATTCAATGGCTGGATGGTGGCGGCCGGCGTCCAGCACTTGGTCTCTCTCTAATGTGGATGCAAATGGTTGATGTAAACGCTCTATTAAGTGCAGATTACATTTATTTGCCTTTTATATTAAAAACGCTGTTCGTTCGGTTCGTTAGCTAGAGTTTCCTTTTTTCTCTGATTATCATTTTTATCTGGTTTAACATTTTCTACGGAACTTGTTTGTGTCTGGTGCGACAATCGTCAAAGCAACGGAAGAACACTCTGATGGCACTCAGATACATATTTATCTCTTCTGTGTTTTTTTTTTTAATTTATCAAGTTTGAAACTTTTTGATGATGTTTTCTTGTATGGTTTTGTATGTTCAGCCAATTTGTTAAAAAAAAAGAAACCACAATGAAAAAGGAAAATTAACCACGGCCTTTGAATTCATTGAATTGAGTCAGTCTTTTTCTGACAATCACTTCCGGTTGCGGGTTGACTGTCTCCACTTGATTGAACATCTCTGGAACGCGCTAAATAAAATTAAAAGCAAACAAACCCTTTAGGTTGCGAATTTCAATGATATAGTTAATAAAGATAGGGGATATCAGCTATGGTATGTCAACATCAGTTGAGGAAGTGATTTTTAAATAGCCCTTTTGTCAAAGACAGAATTATGGCAATCGTTAGATAAGAAAAAAATGTATTGGTATTATAAGAAATCGAAAGAAAAACTACGATTTGGAATAAAAAGATAGTCTGGGCGGTGTAGTTCCAAGTTATTTCAACTTGATACTGTAGCTTGATTTCAGCCATAAGCAATTTGCTGTAAGAGTCCATGAAACGCCCTTTAGACCGAACATAGTTTTGCTGGAATCTACTCGACTTCGGACAAAAAGCGCAAACTTTATTTTGACGATTTTCATTGAGTTTTTTCCACTTGCCGGTAATTTAACTAAAGTCAATTTGAAATTTTGCAAAATCGAACTAACCCATATCTGTGAACGCACTCATTTGAAATGTCATTTTTAAGAAATGTCAAATTTCACAGGAAAAAAGAGATTATTTACATAATTCTTTTAAAAGATTTTGAGTTTGACAGTTTGAAAAAAAGCGCGATAAAGCGCTGTCATTTATTTTTTGACAATATGGTAAAATTCCCTATTTCAATGTTCATGTCCTGACATCTTCTGTCAAAGTGGATAGAACTTTTGTTTTTCGAAACATAAACGCTCGGTTTCTCAAACATAATTATTCTTTTTCAGTCAATTGACTTTATAAAATGAATAAATTTGAGTTGCGAATCCAACAAATCGTCGCTCATTAGACTTTGGGTTTCCGACAAGTCGAGAATTAAGAAACATTAAACAAAGAAAACAAAATAGCTACGTGAGTGCCGTTTTAACACATTTCTTGCGTGTCTAAATTTAAAATCTTTAATGCGCCTTAAATAATCCATTATCGATCTTTTAACTTGATGTCAAATAAAAAAAGAAACATCGCTCATTTATCTACAGCTTTTTATCAACTTCGATAAAGACTACTAGACGTACTAGTGCGTACACGTAACAAGCATTAAAAACCCTCTAAGCACCTATATAGGCACCTTTTTGATAAGATCATTTCAGTATCCATTAAAAAAGATAGGACATCTAAAAATCAAATTGAAGAAAATGTTGGTAAATTGTTAGATAAAATCAATACTACCGTTATTTGTCACAAAAAACAAAACAGACCACTTAAGAGGCAATTACTTTTCTATTCTATTTTAAAGAATTTTGTATTCGTTACTTGCAGTTGTGATGCATATCAATTATGTTAGTGGAAAGCCTGGATTAATATAAAGACACTATATAAAGACACATCATAGAAGCAGCATAGTGTTTTGTTTTGACATAATCTGATCATTGTTGGACGCTGTCATCAACTACCATTGTTTAACATATACGATGTAAACGCATTTTGACATTTACTTGACATTTTGAAAGTATAACTGCCAAATCGCTTAAAAGCATCTTTTTTCATTTATGAATTATGAATGAAACAGTAAAGCTTCAAATAAAATCTGACTTTATGCTTCTCTAAATGCGTTAGTATCATGTCCGACAACAAGAATTTTTAATATTTATTTAAGAGTCACCGCTGACGCAAATAATATTACATAACATTTTAATTGCTTGTAGATGTTATTTTGTTTAATTTCTCCATCCATAAGAAGGTAAATTAAATGTTAACCTAGGGAGAGCAAACGCACAAAAAACAAGAAAACAATTTTAATGTTTTTCCAGCAAATCATAAAACTTAATTTTATGAGGCTATTTAACTTTTTCTCGGCATTGGTCCATGAAAAATACCACAAGATGTGTGATATCACATCAAATTGTTTCAACCTGCAACTGCACACACAAAACAAATAAATGTTTTCTAATAAATTTATTACTCAAAAAAAAAAAAAAAGGAATATCTCCATCTACACTCGGCATGTGGATTCCCTCCTATCTTGACTGATGGGACAGTCAAACAAAATTGAAAAATAAAAAAAAAGGAAAAAATAAATCTAAAAAAAAAGTTAGAGATTAAACTTTATCGAGGGAAGCAATGCGGAAGGCGAATGAATGCGAGATAATAACTATTTATAATTTTTTGTTTCTTTTTTCAAAGCTGATTTCTTTAAAAAGCTGATTATGATTAAGTGACGGTTTTCGAGGGTATGGCTGCATCTGTGCATTGGTCCTTTTTTTTTGTTTTATACAATCGTATAACCAATTATGGGGAGGATGTTTATACAGCACGTGGTTTGTGATAAATTATACATTCAAAACACAGAAGGAAATAAAGAAAACAAAAAATGTCTACAAAGGCTTATGACCTTATCAATAAAAATTCGACAAATAAATTTTAGACCCACCCAAATACCATTTTTAAGTATAATTTTACTCGAATTTCATGAATTTATTTCTTTTTTTGCATGTCAGACAGAAAAAAAACTAGCTGAATCAAAATAAAAATAAATGCTAATTAATTTCATATGAAAGAAGTGCAAATTAATTCAGGAAATGCTTGGGTCGTTAGTTAAATCATTCCAAACGAAATCCTATTGCGTCGTCTGTCAAAAGATATTTCGAAGCTTGATTCTGTTCCCACACTACGTCATCTAACGGTGGCAATGTTTTAAGTCTTAAAGGCAAATAAAGAAATAGTTGTTTCTTTTTTCCAAGCAAGCCAAAGCACAGTGTGTGGTGTTTGATGTGTTTAACTCCATAACCTCTCAACGTTGAGTTCTTGCAAAGGGGCACATTTAATTAACACATACTCTGCTGGAGTCAGTTTTTATTATTGGCTTGTAGTTCAGGGTAAATAATAAATCATTTCCATATATAAGTATGAGTACGAAGTGTTAGAAATAATTGCTGTTGGTTGTGAAGATGACTATAAAATTGAATGAATACTCTTAAAGCATATATTTGCATTTAAGTTTAGATTAAAGATATAATTATACATGCGTTTCATGATTTTTTGTGTGTGATAAAGTTTTGCAATATGTTTGTAACACGTTTCATCATGTTGTGACTTAATCCTAACTAAAAAAAAATACTTGGCGCCCAACGTGGGGACATATTTATCTTTAAAATGTATTTGTTAATGGTCTGGCTGTGGGTTTAAGCTTACACTGGCACTAATATGCACTATTGCAGCAAAAAAATAATTGCTGTTGTTTTTGAAAAAAACATTCTTATTGAAAGCACAATGCTCTTGCAATCGAAGAAATTTCTAAATGTATCTCCCAACATTCCCCTCATTTAACCATTCAACAGTGATTGACGTGACATTGTAGTTACTAGAAATGTTTTCTTAAAGCCCTCCCAAGGCGGAAAAATGCGTTTTGCGGTTTTCTTTCTCATAATGATACTCATTTCAGTTTTTTTTTTCTACATTTTTTTTTATATTTACATACCTTTGTGCTATGTTGTGATATCAACAATTTGTGAAAGCAATAAATTCAGTCATTCATAACACAATAAACATAAAAGCAGCCGAATGTGGGCTTTGAAAAATGTTTTAGTTCAGGGAAAAGAAGCCATTGCACCCACGGGAATACCATATAATATACCAAGCCCTTTGAACTATCATGGATGGTTAATATCATATATAGTTTTCTTATACCTATATTATTATTCTGTGTAATTAAAAGTCATGACAGTTTGAACGTGACACACATCACTAATGTGGCGTTGCACAATTGCACACACAAAACAAAAAAAGGAGAAAAAAAGACATTAAGAATGTCAATGTGCGAACACAGTGGTAAATGTTTATCAAATTTCTTGGATTGAATCTTAATTGGTCAGATGGTTGGGAGAATCAAGTTGTTGTGTTGTTATAATGTCCAGACAAACGCACCGGAAGCATGTCATGATGAAATTGAACAGTTAGGTGGCAGATTGGAATGCAATTTGTTTGGTGGGAACTTTTGTGTTAATGAATAATGTAAACAGATGATGGAGATTTAAAGTGAGAAGATAGCATTTTTTTATTGCTGCATGCATTAAGAAAATCACATAGAATTGTAACAGTATTTTCCAGTATTGTGGAACTATTCGTGTTATATAAAAAAAAACAAATATCTTGCCATTAGGAGCCAATCTCTTAAAAAACTAACGAGGATATATTTAAAAATTGAACTGAATAAAATGTGAAAAATTGGCGCCCAACATAGAGTTTTTCTTGCACTTTTTTTTTAAGATTTTAAAGCAATTAAATATAAGATTCGTATAATATCTTATGCTAAATTGCAACAAAACCTTTTTTCTTCAGCGTAATGGATTTTTCCATTCTTTTTTGTAGTTGTAAAAATATCCTTAGTTATTCAAATTATTCGCTTGGATAGACAATTCGATTATACGGACTTTAAAACGGACAATCTACTTGATAACTTTGCCAAAAAGCAACGAATTCCACGTTATTATTTTTTTTCTTATACTATGTTCCTAGCTTGAAATTGCGCAATTTGAGACCTAAATTTCGAAATTACGAAAAGTGTTCACACCTAAATTGGGATGATTTTGCTTGACATTTTTAATCACAAGAATAAAAGAAAAAGCATGTTTTCTCTTTCTGGCTTATGTAAAGCCATGTATATTATTTTTTGACATTTCGAGGAATTGCCTCATTTTGTTAGGTCTGTTTGTTTATTTCATCAGTTTTACTGGAATGACCTGAAATAAAACTTGATTTCAAAGCAATTTCGTGGAAATTGAGGTGTTTGAGATGATTTCAAAATTGTGGATTTGTATGGGAAATTGTGTAATTTCGAGTGATTTCGGAAGATTTGCTGAAATTGCGCAATTTCGTTAGGGGGAAACATAGTAATAACTAATGACAGTTTAATATCAGAACATGTGAAACTATGGACAATTTCCCTATGATTTTACAAAACTTTACGAAAGAGCATTCATTCAATTAACTGGCCTCACATTGGGCTCCAATTTTGTTCATTAAGATTTCTTAAATGCGAGCTGATTTAAAAAAAAAAATGTCTCGAAATAAATTGTAATTGCCTGCCAACACACATTATGAAAATACATTAATGTTTGAAAACACTTGACTCAATTTTTATTTCAATTGCTTATCGATACATGTTTTCGGATCCCTTTCACATTATGTTTACATAGCGCGGTGTCATGTAAATCCACCCTAAATCTTCACTTTAATATCTGAAATAAATCCCCCAACTTTCTGACATTCCAAAGAAAAATCCAAATATGATCGGCGCCTTTTGTATAAAGATCTCACGATCCACTTGAAAATCACTTAGATAAACCAGGACTTGCAGGAATGCTGACAAAAAAAAAAACAACAATAATAATAAATAAAACCCCATTCGATTGAAGTAGACAAAGTAATCTATCTTTCATCCATATACACATAATATGATGGCGCATTCCGTTTACTTATTGTTAGACGGAAATGTGTTCACCCAACAACAACAACTCTATATGTCGCCGTGCAATCCAGCAGACCAGTGCATGGAATACAAAATGATCAAATAACCATGTGTGGACGTTTTTAATGTCTCGTCTTTTAAACTTAACCACCATCATACATAAGTAAGAGGAAGCAGTTCAAGACAAAATAACAAAAATAGAAACATGCGACGACGACGAAGACGGGAGTTATTACGTAAACATAGTATAGGAGCGGCATCGGTGATTGGAGTATCTTTTATCTTTCTAGAGGGACACGTACTGGTTTTCCAAGCAAAGAGAAGAAAATCCATTGAAGTAGAAAAAAAAAGATGAAAAATAACCGAACATTCCACATTTTCTGCACAGATTGATCTCGCAAACCAGATCACCTTTCCAAGGATGCCTTTGCTATGTATATGCCAAAATAAAAAAAACTTTTCACGATCCATCGATTAGATACAGGAAAGGAAAAGAGAAGCAACTTTACGGATTGTTGCCAAGCATACATTATGAGATGAATTTTTAAGTGCAAAAATGTCCAAGGGTCAAAACAACGGACTAACATACCAGATACCACATTCTTTAAAAACTCTTTACTGATCGAATTAATCGTGAAATATGTGGAAAATTATTTTACGCCAAAGGCTAAACATTTTGTAAATCTTGGGAAAAAAATAGTAGACGACAAGAAAAAAAAAGAAGAAAACGATCATCAATGAACATAAAAGCAAAGGAAATCATATTCTGTTTTTCTTCTTTAAATTGATCCAAAGCAAAGATGAAGAAGGGAGAGGAAAACTGATGGCGGAAGCCGAACACATGGTGTCTTGTCATGATGCGTGGGAATATGACCAGCATCCTGTAACAAAAAAAAATGTGAACATGTTTTTGATCTTGTTTTCTCATAAAAGAAATTAATATCAAAGTGGAGTTTGGCATCTTTTTTTTTTTTTTTCAAAACTTGTTGATGACATTTTCCGGAAGGATGTCTTATTCAAAATCAAATAGAGAAAGGACAGTGCGCAACTTTAAAACGCAGATGTGTGGACTTTGATCTAGAAACATTATAAAAAAGATGTTTATATCTTGTAAACTTGCACCAGTCAGCATGAGATTACAACATTATTTTATAGAATGCGTGTTGTAGTGGTTTGGTTGTGTAACATGTGGAATTATTAAGTACTATAGAATGTCATCTGTCATGTGCGGTTAATTTGAGAATTTGTCTTTCATTTCAACAACATAATATGTGGGAATATCTTGAAGTATTTAAGAGAAGAATTCAATTATGAAACAAAGTTTACAGATTTTTATTGCTGATCTTGTTTAGTCTTAGTCGAAAAATGATCAAATTACGCGCGCTGAGTTTGAATAATTTAATTACAATAAAATTCATCTAATAAATAAAAATAAAATTGATTCTTAATTTATAATTATTTTTCAATATCTTTATTTGGAATTCTACCATAAATTTATAGGTAATTGATTCTTTAGAGAAAAAATTTAAAATCTTTTTTAATGATTATTGTATATCTCCTTTAAATTCAGACATTCATTTAAATCATTCAAAATTTTTATCACAGATCATTGTTTAGATAAACCGATGCTTAAATGAAATCAAATAAAGAATTTTTGCTTTAATATCTCGTTTTTGTCGCAATATCTCGGTTCTTAAAAATCTTAATTTTTTTATGTTTCTTATACAATTGAATTTTTTTTTGATTTCTCTTAAGATTTGATAAATATCTTTTTTTTTCAATATTTGGATTCTTAAACAAAATTTTACTTTACCAAAATAAATACTTCATTGGAAAGACCGTCTTTAAAAAGAAGGGTGATCTATAAAAATTGTCTGTCTCTTAGTTGGCATGGTAGCTAGCATTACATCTCTTTAAGTTATTTTTATGTTTTAAATTTTAACATAAATTTAACGGGAAAGCTACGCCAACATGTCAACCACCGCTGTACTGGAAGTCGAAAAAAAAAATGTGACAGAAGAGACTCCTAAATATATCAAAGTGCTTTATGCACCTATAATATCTCCACTGGGACAATAGAAGGGGTGAATCAGACGTCAAAGTTGACTAGGCAACGTCCCATACAATTTCTGCAACGCATTTTGATAGGAGACTTGCAGCTGTCCCCTTACAGATTGCAAACAGTCCATCAACTACTGCCTGAATTGCTTCAATCGGATAAAGGGTTTGGTTTGCCTAATATCTCATTTTGGCTATTCCGACCCGTCATCGAGGGGAAGCGTACGAAATCACGAATGACAAAGTCTCGAATGCTATAAATAACGAATTAGTCATAATCTGAAAACCAACATGCCCCCCATTACCTACCTCACTGTTTAAAAGCTGTAAACTGAAATTAATTTTTTGAGTTTTAATATTTTGATATTTGATATTTGATATTTATTCATCGATTTTAACAAACATTTACAAAGATTACACTGAGTATCTTAAATAACGTAAATGTGATCATTTAAAAGTAGTTACAGTATTAATTCTGAAGATTAAGGATTTGAATATTTATTTAAAGATATAAAATTTCATACATTTAAGTTAAAATTATATTTACAATAAGAAACAAAGAAAAGATAAAGGAAACAAAGTTAAATAAAAAGTTAAGTTAAGAAAAGGTATAACAATGAAATAAAATGTAATATAAATAAATTTAAAAATTTAGAAGCCCTAACACCTATCAGTTGCCAGCCAAGAAATTGAACAGAGACACATCAAAACCATCAACAAAACAAAGTCTTCTTATGCCAAGAGGTAGAGAGTTCCAGGAGCGAATAGCGTGAACAAAAAATTGTCGCTCAGTAGTAACACAATTAGCACGCGGTGAATTGATCATAAGAGTACGAGATGAATTAGAAAAATGTATCTTATTATATAAATATACAGGTTGTCGTGAAGTTATGATTTTATGAAGATATTTGATCATGCAGTATTTCAAATGTTGGTCCAGTGTTAGTCCCAGAATATTGCTTTTATAGGCCGATATATGATAATGGCGTCCTAGACCGTACACATAACGAGTAACATTATTGAAAGCTACATTAAGTTTCCTTCGAGATTCGGCGTTGCAATACATAGATACTTCAGATCCAAAAGTTAAAATTGGTACTATGAGAGACCTAACTAACAATAATCTAGTTTTAACAGGAGTATAATGCTGTGACATGAAAAGGTTTCGTAAGCATCCATATATTTTACCAACAGTAATACGAACATGAAGATCCCATCTTAAATTGTTACTAAACCAAATTCCCAGATTTTTAGCCTTATCTACAAATTCTATCCGTTCATTTCCAACATATATATTTGAAAAACCACTAGGATCTAAGTCATTTTTAGATATAAGCATACACTTTGTCTTTTTTGGGTTCAAACATAGATCATTACTTTTGGACCACTTAAAGATGCTTTCAAGGTCATGATTAAACTTAAATATGGCGTCCTCAATTAGACCTGTTTTGCAACTTAAATACATCTGCACATCGTCGGCATACATATGGATAGAAGAGTATTCAATACAATCAGGAAGGTCATTAATGAAAATAGAGAAGAGGAGGGGGCCCAAAATTGATCCTTGCGGTACGCCCATGGATGTATAATTGTAATTGGACATTTTATTACCTACCACAATTGCTTGACTTCTACCTGATAAATAGGAATTTATTAATGAAGCTGCAGAGGAAGAGAAATTGAACTTTGTCAGAAGTTTCGATACAAGTATTGAATGGTTTACCAAGTCAAAAGCTTTGGAAAAGTCTAACAATGCCAACAACGAAATATGATCATTATCCATTGACGATCTCAAATCATCCGTTACCTTTAGCAGCGCCGATGTACAACTGTGTTGCTTTCGAAAACCTGACTGGTGTATACAAAGTAAGTCAAACTGTTGAAGGTAGCACGATATTTGGTTATGGACAATTTTTTCAAATACCTTAGACAGAAACGGTAATATAGCAATAGGTCGAAATTCGGAGGGCGTTTGAGAGGTACCTTTAGTTTTTGGAATAGGTATTATCTTTGCGGTTTTCCAAGCGTCAGGGAAATAGGATGTCATAAGAACAGTATTAAATAGATGGGTAAGCTCTGGCAGAATACAGGGTAGGATAGTTTTAATAAATAAAGGATGTATTTCATCAAGACCTGATGATTTCGATTTAATACTTATTACCGCTCTATAAACATCTGACTGTTCCACTCGGTGAAATTCAAAACCATCCGCAGGCAGAAACGTATTTTGGGGGTTCGGTGATGTTGTCAAGGGGCATTGCACAAATTTGTTGTTGAGATCGTTCAAGTCAACGCCAGAAAAATCAAAGTCACCTTGGTTACCAATTCCAATACCTCGAATATTTTTCCACAGAGTTTTTGGTGGTAAGTTAGTGTTAAGGTGCTTTGAATAATAATCACGCTTAGCTTTACGTATTTTAAGATTAACAATATTTCTTATTTTGCGAAAATCATTAAAGATCTCAGGCAGCCTAAACCTCTTCCATCTTCTAAATGCGACATCCCGTCTATTTGTGAGCTCAATAATCTCCGGAGTAAACCAAGTTACAAGCGAATTTTTAATAGATTTAGTTTTAATAGGAACGTGTGCGTTAAACAGATTAAGGATTTTATCATTGAGTAGTTAAGCATTCGAGATTTCGTCATTTAAGATCTCTTCATTCGAGATTTTGTCATTCGAGATTTTGTACCCAATAAAGTGCAGACTCTGGAAGATTTTCAAGTGAATATTCAATAAGATTGTGAACACTTACCACCGGGTCACCGGAAACATCAAAAAGTATCAACAAAATGTGGATAAAGACTGGCCCAACAAGTGTCACCTGTGGTATTCCATTTCTTGTCCATCTTCGCAACAGTAGGTATCTATACATTATGAATTACATTTCAATAATTTCCAGCTACATACTTTACACGATCCTTCGAGCTATATATATATCATGGGTCAGACAGTGCAATACTTATAGTGAAATAACATCGGGCAAGTGTTTTTTAGTCTTGGTAATTATCTCATACATATCTCCAAAACATCTTCTTTATTCCGAAGTATCTTAAATGCACCTCTTTTTCTGAATTGCAAGAATAATAGTTCTTATCAAAAATCTTCATCTCAACATTTAGATCTAATATCTCTCCTTTTTCTATAAAAACCTCTTTCACTACGAATTCCAAGAAAATGTTAACAAATTCAGACCCAACAAGTGTCACCTGTGGTCCCCCATTTCTTGTCCAATCTTGTACTTATAGGTATACATCACGAAATACATCTCAACCAAATATACCTATACTTCTTCACACATTCTTCACGCTATAACATGTCTCATTCGGACAGTGCAATACCGTTTGTCTTTATCAACAATTTATCATCAACAAAACAAAAATTACTTCATTGAAACAGAAATCACACATTTAAACCTGCTCTAAAAATCTAGGTGCGTCCATTTTCAGCTATAAATTAAAGATAGATACAAAAAATCTTTTATATTTGCACGTATATCAAATATCTATTGCACATATAACATGAATTACGGCTTCTTCAATTACGTCTGTTTATTTCTATATAGGTATTCTCTTATAACCATCATGCCAGAAGGTAAAATAAATCCGCAAATTTTTCATTCCACCTCGTCTCATAGTCATCGAATTCGAGTGCAGATGTGTACATATACACTTACTCGTACCTCTGTATCATTACAAAATTTGTCTGTGTATCTTTGGTGCGAGAAGTTTATATAAACTTCACCTGCAGTTAATTCTTCAGGCTCTACGGCGCGTATGCATGTTCAAACATGACCAGAAATGCTAAAAGCCAACAATCATCAGCACACAAGCTAACTTCCAATTGAATTTTATAAATTCCCACAGTCAGCAAAATAAAAGAAACAAAAATTATATTTCAACTTATACTGGCTAACTTACCGTACAGCTAGTACAGATATGAGCAATCTGGGTAAAGGAGTTTCTCAGGCGAAAAAGTAAAGTACCTACTACATTCAAACTATTACACTACACATACTAGATGTAACTGCTTTACGTGATAGCTTGCAGCAGATGCCGGTTTTTTTTTTTTTTTGGTTTAGCTTCTCTTATTGTATCTTTATATCTTTGCAAACGAACGAGTTCAGAATCATAATCGACAAAGACCAAAAGAAACAAAACACAAACAGCCTTGCCTCACCTTGCTGCTGTGTTGTGTGATAATTCAGGTAAAGATACAATAACAACAACTACATGAAGAGACAAATACCTGTAATCAGCTGCTGGACTAAATATGGCCAAAACAGGTCGTATCGTAGAGAGTGTTGTTGTTTCGTTTCTTTTCATGTATCTACAGGTTTTTATTTCCATGCTGTGAGTATCTTTTCAACTAAAATCAGCTGTTTGATGTTGTATTTCATCATTTTCAATAAGTAGAGATATTCGATTTCTTTGCTTATACGAGACCGATGAGTAATAATAATTT
This sequence comes from Baccha elongata, assembly GCA_951217065.1. Classification (NCBI taxonomy): domain Eukaryota; kingdom Metazoa; phylum Arthropoda; class Insecta; order Diptera; family Syrphidae; genus Baccha; species Baccha elongata. The sequence continues at coordinate 251,889,896 of OX578272.1, forward strand.
CAAAGTGAACGTTGAGATTGTAAATATGTTTAGTTAGCTACCACCCACCTGATTAAATATTTGCTAAGCGATTTGTCAATCAGGACAAGAATGACGTTCGTTATACAGGAAGAAGAATGTCACAGATGTTTGAATATGCCTCAGGTAGAATTTCATCGATCAAACAAAATTAAATGAAATACCAATGGGCACCGGTATTAGGCCAATACTCTTTTTTTATGGAAATAAATAATTTTCAACAAAAAATCAAACAAAGATCGGATGAGAAGATTTGCAGAAATGATAAAGGAAAAGATTTTTTATTTGTGTGGGAATTTATTTAAAAAAATGATAAATTCTTTATTTGATTTGGCAAAAATATACATAAATTTAAATTATATTTCACACGGTGATGAAACAACAACAATAATAAGAATGAATGATAGAGGTTTGTTTTTTGAAATGTTTTCACTCATTCGTTTTTTTTTTGTTGAAATAGTTTCATTTTTCGAGATGAATAATCGACAGAGATACAATTTTCTTTTGTCATTTCGAACACAACCACTAATTATGCTAAAGAGGAGTTATAACTAACTAAAGAGACACGAATATGTAAAAGATAAATATGTTTGTCATGATGAGAGTTCTGGTGATACCAACTGCTGGGTGTACAAAAAAGTATATAATCTTTTGTAGACATGCGTGTCGGAATGTGCGTGAGTTGTTGAGGGTTTCAAGTTTTGCCGATCGATAATAATGAGTGTGTTAATTTTTATTTGCTAGTTAAGTATGTTCGTAGATTTACAAGGTAAAATTATTTAATTTGAGAGTAGTTGTTAATTTTATTTTTGTGATGGGAACTAGGTCAGCAGTAGGAGAAAATTGAATACACACAATGTAACAATATGTGTAAAATGACATTTGTTTAAGATTTCTTAGTTTTCTCATGTCTTTCCACGTTTGATGCATATAAGTAATTATTAGTTCTTAGCTCTTCTTCTTACTCAAGCAAAGAGGCAAACCAACTTGATGACATGAAATAATTATTAAATTCATTATTAGGCTCTAGGCCCATTGACGTATTAGATATGGACCGCCAGTAGCCAACTTCACGCGTATTCCAACATAACTATAAGGGCGGCATCAAATACCAGTGGGGAATCTGCGTAGCAGTGCTATGTTTAATTTTTTATTTATGATATATTTTGGTGGAAATTGTTATCAAACTACGAAACAAATGCACTCCACATGTTTTTGATTTTTACTTACATATGAATATATTATCGTTTTCATTAAAATTTTATGGCGAAAAAAGGAAACGTATTTAACACAACTAGATGATGGCGGTTTTAGTCCGCTTTTAGCAGGAACATCTTTTTTCTCCGTTTGTGTGAACATTTCAAACGACTGGCCATCCATAATGTAGTACGTCAATGTCTAACACGTGAGTCGACTGTTTTTCAACTCAACTGGTTTAAAACTTAAACGCAACATTGTACGCTCAACATCAGGCTCTAAGCTTCTGACTGTTTTTAAATACAACTGGTATGCAACCTTCTGTTCATTTGTCAGTTCAAACAACTTGAAAAATAAAAGGTACATTTCTAAAAGTAAAAATTATACGCAATCATGGACCTAAAATTTTGCAAAACCGGCAAGTTCTATTGTGAGGAATAAGTTCCAGACTATTAATTTTTAAACTAATTTAAAATCCATCAACTGGTATTTTGAAACACACATGCAAGGTCTCTAAGTGGTTTCATGTGATATTACGCAAAGCAACTGATTTGCAACTGTAACGAAACATTGTAGCTAAGCGTTTGTTGTGAAAAGCACAATTGCAGCTGCAGAAAATCAACAATCTTGCAAAACAAAAGGGTGAATTGTAAAAATAAAAATTACACGCAACCAAATTTGTACGCCACTTAAAATTGAGAGCTAATTTTATCTCAGTCAACTCGTTGGCTTGCGCCCCTCTTTGGAATAGGTACACTTCTAAGGTCTCAATATGGTTTCATGTAGTTTAGAACTCGAATTGCAAATCAGTTGCCTTGTATGCAAATATCTTTATCTGTATGTCCTTTATAGAAACCAGAGAATTTATTTTAGGGTTTAGTGTATCTGGCCAAAAATCTGAACTTAACTTTTATTGCTATTGGACATGAAGCCAAGAACTTAATGACATTCGTTTGCATTGTATTTTTGGTCTAAAAAAAATTAAATAAAGACTCCAGTTAAAATTCATTAATATACAACTACCTAAATAATTCAAATTCAATTCTGTATAATGTGGAATAAATCACTTTCTTAAATAAATTATCAAACCATTGTAGAGAATTTATTTTGTGGCAGAGGTTTCCTACTTTACATATTTTCTTATTTATTTATCCGTTTCCAACCATAGAATATGCGATTAGCAAAGCCACGATCATAAACTTAGTGCAAGATATTCAGATAACATAAGTTTATCTCACCGAAACCGGTTTCAGTGGTTCTTAATTCAAATCAAACTAAATACAAAAACGTATCTATAAAATTACCTGACTCTATTTCAAAATAAAACCATGGGATTTTCTTCCTTTTTTACTTTATAGTTACATTATCATTTTATCAACCTATAATTTGTTTTGTTTTTAAAGTAATTAATGGCTTAGATACTTTTGGATTAATTTATGTTAATTACACACACGAAATGAATTTTCAAGCTCATATAAGCACATATTCACGATGAATAGGTAGGCAGGTATTAATTTGAATATTTAATTTTGCAATTTTATGCTTCTACCTACTTTGGATCAAAAGTGTGACAAAAACAAAATACAAAATTTTAAACAAACAAAGCGTATTTCTTTGTGGTCTGTTTGCATTTTTGTCGTAGTATTATGTCTCAATTTATAATTCCTAATTAATTTGAAAAAAAGTCTAATTTTTATCTTCATTTTCAATATTTTAACTAATTTTGTCTTCATTGAAATATCTTTAGAAAAAAAAAGATAGAAATTTCGTGACAGATTTCTTAAGCCTTTCGAACATTTTACGTTGTGTGATTATTTATTGATCGGAGTCGATTAAAATGCACACTTTTTCTTCTATCCTCATTCGATAAACCAAATGTTGACTAAATGATCACAATCAAGTCTGGTCGTTTGTCCAAAAATGTTCAACATTTTTATAGCTTATAAGTGGGCGATTCTTTTCCAATCACAACCTAAAATGCACAGTACTTGCAGATAGAATTTGTATCTAGTGGGATTTTGTGTTTATCTGTAGAATTGGAATTTCTTTTCTTAGCGATAAAAAAATTTAGATTACACCACTGTGTACAATTTATTTGAAATTTGAATTGGGAATTCCATGGCAACACGAAAACGGATTACAAAATCTTATTTGTATTTATTTAAAAAAAAAAAAACATAAATTAGAAGCACTCAAGATGGGAGATAAACCAATTTGTGGGAATATAGTGAGATAAGGAATTCAAGTTTGTTTGGTTCGTAAAGTTGGAATATAAGTTGGGTTAGAGAATGCGAAGAAAATTGTATAAGTTATGTTAACAGTTATTGTGTCCCGAAACGAAGACTAATAATTCATATCATAAATATATGTATATACCTATTATCATAATAAAATATTCCTACATATTGGACATGTACATATGTACTAAAACGTATTAATTGAAAATAATATCTCAAGTAATGAGAGTTTTTGATTGAAAATTTTAATACATGAGCAAGAGCTGTGAACTGTTTTTGCTGTTCAAAAATATTTATAAAAGTAAACCAACAGCGCTCAGTCTTTAAATTGCAAAAACTTTGTGAAAATGCAGATAGGATCTAATTTTTAACAATTTTAAACGTTTGTTTAGACGTTCTGATCCAAACGATATCGAATAAAAGTGTTATGAATTTTTCCAAACACGTTCATATAAAACATTGAACATCCAGTCAGATTATTTCCGAACAGTAATATTCTTATTAAATAAGAAAAACTTGTGATTTTATATTCGAAACAACTTCATTGAACAGAGCTAAATGTTATTTCTGAAAGAGTTCGCTGAATGTTTGACATTCTCCAATTACAGCTAGTTTTTGAGAGAATTTTTAAAAATTACAATTTAACAATAGATACTCATAAGTCTTAGTAAGACACCAAATATTTGTTTATTTTTTTTAATTATAATTAATGCTTAATTTTGTATGTATTTTATATAGTTTCTTATAAATTACAGAATGTGGCAAAAGTAATGTTAGTTATAGCCAAATTTGACACAGGTATGTATTCTATTTATACATACATTGCTTGCTGTCAACTAACTGTTTATCTGTCCCCAACATTAATGCACAAAAAAAAAAAACTTTGTAATTTTTGCGTCAACGTGATTGATTCAAACAACTTATTTGTTTTTTTTTATCATTTTTAAATCAAAATGATCACGCAAGCCTGTTTGAATCAATTACGCTGCTTGGTTGATGCAAGAACAACCAAGAATATTGGTTGACTTTTTTTCCGTGTGAAAAAGCATCAGAATGACATTTGACGCCATAAGCAAAAATTATGACACATTCACATAAATTCTGTTACCAAACTGAAAATTTGTGAAAATTTCAACTAATTTCTGTGAGAAAGCGTTTCCGTATTCAAACAATTCACAGCAATTCGTAGAATTGAGAAGGCGCGAGGGAGATTTCTCCGGCCTATGAATTTAAGTTCAATAAATTGTGATTGTCAAAAATCAGTTTGACATTTTTGTCGAACATAATTTACGTCGTTAAATAAAAACTATCTAATAAAGTCCATTTTTGACGTTTTGAGGTATTTTCATTTGAAGGAGGAAACGTGATTACACTCAGAGAGTTTTTAATTCGTATAGCAAATTCACAACTATTTTATATGAGCCGCATTAAGATGTCTACAAAACTTGCTTACTGGAAAATTGCGTTAACATTGCCGGTCCTTTGCAAATTAGTACAAAAATGTAATTGTTCAGAATACCTATACCTACATATGTAAAATAAAAATATGAGCAGCTTATTTGACTGATTGGAATGAACGTATTGATTTTTTTTTGTGGTGACAAATTCCCAGAGCATTTCAAATTGTAGCATTTAATTTTATTTCCAGATAATTTTGTTTTTTTTTCGTTGACAATAATATTTTTAGACTTTTAGACCATTTACCACGACTTACGGTCTAAATAAATGTAAAAATAAAAATCTGAACTGTTGTCAAGTTGTCAATTTCATTATTTTCAATATTTATTTTAGCTTGGTAGGGTAGGTAATTCTTATTAGTCGTTCTTATTAAGAAAATTTGTATTTATTGATCAGTTAGATCACTGATAATACGATTTCATATCTGTTATCTCCCCTAAAAAGAGTTATTTAGGTCACAAAAGTCACCCCAACTTCATATTAATTTCTATTTGTCTATCAACTTATAGTCATAGGTAAGCAAATAAATTCAATAGATAGGTAAATTGAATTATGCCTATAATATACATATATATGTACATAGGTAACTTGGTCTGGTATTTTATCTATCGCAGTTATCGCACTGAAATAACATTTGTACTTAATTCGCTTGTGTACTTTACCCATAATAAAGTCCACATATTTCTAACATTCCATTTGGAATTATTGCCTACCTATTCGAAAATATTTCTGGTCATCCTCATCAGTCATTTCTACCAACAAAATGTTTATTTTGAACAAAAATAAAAACGAAAGATTCGCGGACTTTCGTTAATTATAAATTCAGATTAAAATTAAATTAAAATAAAATAAAAAAAAATCTATTTCGACTGACTAGCTAGTGTTGTGTCTAACTGGATTTTCGGTATTTTTTTCTATCTAACGGTGTATCTGACTCATTAATGAATGAAAGCTAACAATATTTTTTTATTACAGTCAGAAAGAGATTGTAGGTAATTTTTCATATTGAAAAAAATTCTAAATTAAGAAAAGAAGTGGAAATAGAAGTCCCCCTTTATGATTTTCCATGCAGAACTGGTAAGTTACCCACCTAGATCTATCTACCCATTAAAGCATAATACATATTTTCTTTGACCCTTCTACATACATATAAGTAATATTCTGTTTCTTCTGAATACCTTTTCCATATAGGTAGTCTAATTCTAATGTTCAACCTTTAATTTAAATTATGGGCTTTGATAATTAGTGAGTTAATCTTATTCAACATAAAAGTCAAAAAAGTTCAAAGGCTATTTAATTTTGATTTGATAGCAATACCCCATTCAAATCAAAGGGGGTCTTTTTTGGCACAAATAGTGCAAAAAAAAAAAAAAAGTAGGAAAACCACGGTTGGGCAAGTAAGTTAAAAGCTAGGTACTCACAATTTGTGTTATATCTGTAATCGGCTTGTTGTGGTGATTTGTTGGCGGTGGTGATGGCGATGATGATGATGATGATGTTGAATTTGTGATCTTATTATTCCTTGGGGGTGTTGGCGGTGGCACCGGATTTATTTGATTCAGATTGGTGCCGCTACAATCTTTCGAATTGCGATTTGGCGAGAGGCGTGAGGGGAAACTAAGAGTTTTGGTCCATTGCGCGAGACTTCGAACCATTTTGGGTGTGTTTTTAAGTTTATCACTTGGGTTTGCAATATTTTATGATTGAAATATAAATTTCACTAGAAAACTTCACTTTGTTTTGTTGTTATTGTATTTTTTCACAGTTCATTAAAATTTTATATAAAAATTGACGCGATCGTTTTTATTTAATTTCACAAAAAAATTTAATTCCGGATGAGAGTATCAAAAGAAAGACAACCAACTTGAATGACTGACGAAAAGCAACTGATTTCTAAAACAACCAACAAACTAGTGTGTGTTGTATTTTTTCTTGACAGTGTACTGCGGCGCAAGAATGGCTGCAAAATGTTGACTGAATGTGGTTGAAAGAAGAATTGAAAAGGTATTTGATGACAGAGATAGTCGCCCACTATGTTGGTGATTTGAAACTAGTAAGAGTGAGACATATTTTTGTCATTTTCTCTATCTTTTTATTCAATTAGAAAAGTTGCTGTTCAACTTCAACTTCTTGAAGGCTGCAGTGCTGCAAAGTCTGCATGCACTGCACAAGGCACAAACACACTTTTGTATATTTTTTTCTATAGTGCAACTGCGAGAGTTAAGTTAATTGAAATGTGTGATACTATTATATTCATCTCTCTTATTGAACAAATAAAAGAAAGAGATGGAAAATAATAAAATTGGCAGATGTGCAGCATTTTTAATACAATACCTCTGCATGTTGCAATAAATGTTTGCAGTAGAAATGTAGTTGGTATGGTATTTCTTTTGATACTCAAACTCGTCTCGTAGTTGGATTTTTATTTTATTACACTTTTGCCTTCATCATCCACCCTCTTTTTGTGATTGTTATGAGTTTTTTTTTTTTTCATATTGTTTCCCCTTTATTTTTATTTCATATTTTTTTGTTTGAAGTTTTATTTGGTATCGGTTTTTGCTTTTTGATGTGTAGGAAGAAAACAGCAGGAGATTATTACGGGTGAATTGTTGTTGCATTCTCTATTTCATTTTTATGAAATGTAAATAGAGATGGTAATAGAGATGAAAGCTGGTACTTCTCGGTTTTTTTAATAATTGCATCATGACATTTTTGTCGAGGTCACCGGACTGTATTGCAATATGGCTGGCATGGCGTAGATGGCACGAACAAATGGGAAGGGAAAGAAAGATATGAAAAGGGCATGTAGTGGAAATGTGATAAGACTAATAAGCTCATAGACTGATCAGTTCTTTTACATTCTATTTCTGTTCCTACTTAATGAGGATAGCTGTTCGTTATCATCTGCATTTCATAAAAACGAACGCAACTTGGATAGGTAGGTATGAAAAAATTAAAAAATTCTGCAGGCTTTTAAATAGTGATTGTGATAATAAAATAAGCGCCACCGCAGGCATTCGAAATCGACGATGATTGACGGATACCACTCTCGTCTACAATTAAGAATAGAAATAAAAAAGTTCAAAAACTTTAGTCCTCCAGCTGATGATGGAGCGAAGCCATTCAAATTAAAAGTCTTCAAAGAAGATTTGAAAAGAACTGGTCAACTTAGTTTTTTTACCCAAAGTAAAAAATCTCAAAACAATTTCAATTTCCCAAAAATCGAAAAGTTCGACTAAACATTTTTTTTGAACCGGAAAGGCCCAGAAAATCTTGCTAAGTTTCAACAAAATTTTAAGCGATGTTTGCACATTGCATAGGTATTTCAAAAATATGTTTGCTAAGAGACGCCAAAAGATTTTTTTGCATAGTTTTGACTTGAATTCACTTGAAAATCAATTTAGATAAGCAATAAACATGATTTTAATTTCGTTTCGATACAAAAATCTTTTAGAAACGCACACTTACATAGGTATAAGGAATAAAGAATCCAACTAATAGCGTTTTTCATTTAAGAAAAGATTTGCCCTTTCCTTCAAAAGATTTGATCTTTTTGCATTTTTATTGTTTCATTTACATAAAAAATCCAGCTTCGCTCTTCAATATTATTTTTAATGATGATTTAAAAATTCAATAATCATAAAAACATTAGGAACAAAAATCTAATAAGTAAAATGAAAACTAATTAACAAAGCACCTACCTAAATTTTTACAAAGTTTTAAGTTTTCGTAACAAGATTTTTCATAAATTTTACAAATTTTCTACGAATTTGTACAAATGTTCAAGTAAACAAACAATGGTAATAAATAATGATACTTGTAATTGAATGTTAGTGTAAAATTTAAATGTTTCTTATTATTTCTTCAAGCATACATAAATCAAAGCTATCCTAGTGATTGTATTATGATCGTCTCTGTCTTCACACTCCGAAAAAAGCAGCCCAATATGTTTCATTTAAATGAAAACTTCTTGATTTTGAGGGCAAATCTTTGAGATTTAAATGAAAAACGCTATAAGAAAGTCCCTAGACAATAATTATTTTCGCATATTTTACCACAACCCTTATAACAAAAAAACAGCTGTTCCCAAGTTAAGAAGAAGAATCTTCTTTTTTGGTGTTTCGTTACATGTTTTTTTGTAAATTGCAATTAAATCCAGACGACCAAACCATCAGATCCAGAATACCCAAACAGAGAGCGGCTGCCTCATCTGATCGTTTGTTATTATTACAATACCGTTTGATTTTATATTTTCTTTTATTTTCAGGTAGGTAGGTGTATCTCCAAATTCGATTTGTTCTACTTTGATCATTGATTTCGCACACGACAATTTATTGGTGTAATTTGGATTTTAAATTGTTTCGTTACCCCATAGGGCCCAGGTGACAAAGAAATCGAGTTCGAGTTCATCATCTGCTTTTGGTCAAATGAAATCTCAAACCACACACGCCAAAAAGGGAAAAGATATAAAGAAATTCATAAAACATTTTTAATGAACGTTGTGGATGTGAATGTAAGAAATTTGAAAATGAAGAGCATCCGCCAAGTTAATGCCAATCCAACCGTTATGTTAGTTGAGAGAAAAATCGAACAGACAAAACCAGATCCACATCCAGTATTTCATTGAGGAAGGGCAAGGGACGAGGACCAGCAAATTTAGATACAGAACCTTTGCAGAGAGAGAGAAATAGAGAGAGTTAAAAACAACTTTTTTGTGGTTTTTGGTCACTCAACCTTGACAAGGCCGTTGGCGGATGGGCTTTTTTTTTAAAAAATATAATTTGATTTATATCACGCCTTTATAATTTTCGTTTTCTCTTTTTTTTTATCTTATGCTCCCACACACTTGTGTTTATTTATTGCATTTCATTGTGAATTTTCTAGAAAATGTTCGTCTTAATTTGTCTATGGTGATGGCAACAGTTTAGTAGGAAGTCAGCCGTTATACATTTTTTAAATATTTAAATTGTAGGTAAAGAGGTACCTACATATTTAAAAATCTATTGTTTCACTAGATATTTAGTGGTTTATTTGTTTTACTTAATAAAGTTTGTAGGTTAGGAACCTAACTATACCTAGATTGAATTGTTTTTTTTTTTAGCAAGTAAAGAGTTTTCCTAGGAATAAGTTTATGTTCACAGTGTAGCAACCATGTTGTTTTGGTGGTGTCTTTCAAATCTGTGGTTTAGTATTCATATGGTGAAGTGGTAATTTTGTGGTACAATTTGAGATAAATTAAAGTGTCGGAAATATGTAAAAAAATATTAAGTTAAAAAAGATAAAAATCTATATCAAAAATCAAACATCCAAAATAAAATCAAAGTATACAAAAAAAAGTTCTTTGGTAAATTTATAGATATTAAGTTATAAAAAAACTCAATTATCGGAGTGGTTTTAAAAAAATATTGTTTTTAAATGCCTATATTGGAATGGATATTTGAAAAAAATTAAAAGGTATGCATATTTTGGGACCTAGATTCGTTATATCTTTAAACTTTAAGTTTAATATAAATCCGTCCACTGGTTTCCAAAATATTGAATTAAGAAAAAAAGCTTAAAAAAGTTTATATAGAATTTTACAAAAACATATTTAATACGTTGTCAAGTAGTATTTTAGTTTTTCATTACAAATATGAAATTTGATTGAAATCGTTAGTGTCGTTCTCGAGACAAATACTCTTTTCGATAACGATTAAATTACATATGGTATAATATAATATAATAATACAATATAATATTATATGCAATACCGTTATTTTTCGACCTACATTGATCTAAAAAAATACAACCCGGCATAATTATTCTGCACAAATGGATTTATTTTGTCTTTAATGTTATTTTACTTATATAGTTTTGGAGAAATTAAGAAAATACTAAAAAAAGGTGAAATTTGGTTAATCTGGTTAAAAACAAATAACTGGATTAACAAGATTTTCCCTTTTTTAAAAAAATTGCTTTTAGTATTTTCTTAATTTCTCAAGAACTAAGACACATTTTGCCATCCGGTTTTCCGTTTTTGACTAAAAATTACTAAGAGAATTTTGAAAATTAAAATAATAGTTAAATACATAAAATTTTGAAAAAAATTAGTTTAAATTTTTTTTTTAAGTTTTTTTTCAAAATTTTGAGTTTGAAAATTAATTTTTTTTAAAACTGTTCACTTAAACAACTTAATTTAAAAATAAAATAAAAGAGTAGTTTTCTGGCTTTCCAAAAAGATATAACAAGGCTTTGTATCATTCACCGTTGTTTTTAAATAATTTTTTGTCTGATTTAAGTCAATTTTTAAGAAAATTGCCCCTCTCGCTTAAACGAGGAGAAAAAGAACCCCCCTCCTATACGATTTTTTTCTTGTCTCAACCCAACCTACACGCTCAAGCTTTTTGGTGCACCTTAAACCAATCACCCTGTATAGGTACGTAAGAAAATATTAAAAAAAATGTTGGTCATTTAAATACGAAAATATATGTTGATTAATGAAAAAACTCGATAGCAATTTTAATAAAAGAAATAAAAAGTTAGCATCTTTCTACTACTCCCCGACGGGGAATTGAACCCCGGTCTCCCGCGTGACAGGCGGGGATACTGACCACTATACTATCGAGGATATGATTAGAAGTTTTTTTTAATTAATCGTGAAATTTTGAATTAGATTTTGTTGTGAATAAATTCTAATAAAAGAAATGTTTTTATAAATATACTTTGAGAAAATTCATCCGCTAGTATAGAGAAGCTCTTGCTCGTTTATCAGCGGAAATTATCAAAAAATGTTCTAAAGGGTCGCGTAATAGTGAGTAAAGTATATGATATAATCTGTACAGAGGTTAGGAATAGGTAAAGGTTAACATTTTGTGGTTATTAAAAAAAGGCAAGTTTTATACTGACGAAGTCAGTATTATGAATGAACTCAATTTCAAAAGTTTTGGGGACCTTACTCCAAAGGCTCATATGTAAGATGACCATACAAAAAAGAGATAATTGACGGATATGTATATATTTATTAGGAATATAAGAAGGATTTCAATTGACAGTTAAGTTAAAGTCATCACTATACCCAGAAAAAGAATTCAATCCAAGCTAAAATTAAAAAGGATGATGGAAATAATTGTCGCTATTTTTCCTTAAATACGTCTTGCAACTGATTCTTTTAAAGATAATTTTTAGTTGCATGACGTTCTGTTATACTTTTGAATTTTAACTTGGATTTGATCCTTTTTCTGGGGTGGTAGTTGGTAGTGCTAACCTAATTAGGTATCAAGTTAGCACTACTATGGGTTATTTAAAAAAAAAAATGCTACAATTTTTTTTAGTTGCACGACATTGCAACAGTAGTAAAATTTTAAAAATTTCAAAGGTGCATTGCTTACTTGACGGACCGGACATGAGTGAATAAAGTTTCGTGGTTTGTTTAATTTTACCCCATTTATTATGATAAACACCAAGGTACATAATTTCTCTTTCTATATCTTGATCTAATCATAGAATTATTTTGTTTTTGGTACCTCATTATCCTTGATATTATCTTCTTGTCTTATTTTTCCAAAAGTACCTTAATGTCAAAAAGGTCGTCATAATCCACCACACACAAAGTCAGACCATTGTAAGTAGTTGCCTTTTTGATGTGTAGATAAGAAAAATGATTCATTGATTGACCAACATAACAACGAAACATCCACTAATCATTAATAACTATCCCCAATCATTCCAATTTGACTTTTATCAAATAATAACATATGTACGTTCCAGACGTAATGTTAATGCATTTATATATCCTTACTTCCAATTATGTAAGCAATAATCCGAGCGGGCGGGGTAACAATGCCACCTATAAATTAATCTTCTTCATCTTTAAAACACTCGCGTCTCTGTTGAGGAATTGAGTATTATCTTTGACAGCTTTAGCTGTCAGACATAACTCCAGAACACTCAGATGGGAATTAGAGACTTCTTTTTAATTGCTTTTCCATTCTCTTATAAAGCGCCACTGTGTTCTGTCTGTGTGTTTTAGCTCGATTCTAGAGGGGGATCTAGATAGGAATCATTTAATGTAATTTGATTAATGTCCAGAAAAAAATAAATTAAATTGGCGCCCACTTAGGAACTGCCAATGAGAGTGATAATAAGTACACTACTTTATGTTCGAAACAGCTGCGGAGACACTTTGGACTAATTTTGAATAAATGGCGGTTAGAAGTTGTTGGCATCAATTTCGGATTCGACAATGTTTCCCTCCAAAATATTGACCTATGCCGCCTTTATCTCTGAATGTCTTTGCTAGAGAAGATTATCTTTTTTCACAAAATTACATGACAATCAGAACCTAATTTCATTGGGATGAGGTAAACCGGATTTCGGTCAATAAGTGTTGGAAGTACCTGTCCAAAGGCATCTAACACTCAGGGTGGTACAAAAAAACGACGCGCTGATAACGCGCGTATAAACTGCAGTCAGAAAATTATTTATCAACAGGATGCAGGAGGACGCATTATACTTTTGTCCTTGATTCTTAGCAAACAGAAGTTTTATGGATTGCTTCCAGAAATTCTGTTTTATTTAGAGATCCATCTCATAATGAACCATGAAGACCGGTCACAAGAAAGAAAGCACGCGGCAAAAAAATAAAGTGTACGTGTGGTAAAACCCATAGAACTGCATTCGACCGACGTAATCAAGTGTGAAGAATTATTGTTCCTGTGGGATGTCCCATTCTATGAAAGAATCAGTGTTATTCATACCTGTGTGCGGGTGTAAATATTGACATCAAATCTACGGATGATGGTTTTATTACAAACAACTAGAAGAATAAGAGGATTACTTACCTTTAGAAAGGTTGGCGGTATATTATATTGACAATAAGACAGTGCAATGATTCATTAGATTTCTGACGAAGAAGTAAAATACACTTTGACAAAATATAGATAAGAACAATTTAGTGACGCTGGCATGCTACACTGATAGCATGTATTTCATATTTCATCTCGCTTACGTTTCAAAGAATAACAAAAACTGATAAGGATATTTGTGTACATTTTTATTTTTTGACACTTTAAATCAGTTACTTATAAAACAGTATCCCAAGGTAACAGTTGTATTTCTTAGAAATGGAGGCTTAGATTTTGTCGGCGCTCCTCATTTAAAATTATAACCTTATAATATGTACCTAAGCGAAACAATGGCACGGCGATTCCAAAGCTCTATATCTTACAATTGAAAACGGGTAAAAGGCTTGGAAGTACATTTTTGAAGTTGCCAGCTTCATGCACCAGAAACTCTCGATTCGTTACCATCCGTTCCACAAAGTTCCGTTTTGTAACCACTCTTGTTTAAATGTAATTTCAAATCTATACAGGGTGATTCACATAAGGTGTGCCAAAAGGAAAGAGTCAGTAGGTTATGGCCATGGGTCGAGACAAGAAAAAAAAATAGTATGGGAGGAAGGGAGATAGGCCCCAGTTTAGGCAATTTGACTTATACTACGTGCCCACCTAGCTGGAAATTGTGCAATTTGAGACCTTAATTTCGAAATTACGAAAAGTGTTCACACCTAAATTGAGATGATTTTGTTTGACAATTTGTATTATTTTTTGACGTTTAGAAAAATCACCACATTTTGTTAGATCTGTTCGTTTATTTCATTAGTTATACTGGAATGAACTGAAATGAAACGTAATTTCAAAGCAATTTCGTTGAAATTGCGTTGAAATTGAGGTGTTTGAGATGATTTCAAAATTGTGTATTTGTATGGGAAATTTTGTAATTTCGAAGATTTGCTGAAATTGCGCAGTTTTGTTAGGTGTGAACATAGTATTAAACAGAAAATTTGACTTAAACAGAAAAAAAAAATATTAAAAAACAACGGTAAAACCTACAATGCCAGTAGTTTATCCTATTATTTTTTTTTAATAAAGTTGTTTTAGTTAATATTTTTTGAAAACTAACTTAAAAAGGTTAATTTTTTTTCATTTTTTCCTAACACTTTTCCGTAATATTTCCTAAACTCGATCACACAGCCACTTTATATGCGCTCTTCGATAATACAGTAATGCTCAGTTAATCGGGTCCAGCAAAATGCTTATTTTTTACGCAATTAACCGGGGACCCGATTACAGATATCCCGCTTAATTGCGTCGGAGAATCATTTGAGAAAATCCTGTTTAATTGCATCAGAAAGTTGAGAAAATACCGCTTTATTGCGTTAACAAATCAGTTAAGGAAATGCCGTTGCATTGTTGTGAACAGAAAACTACTTATAGGATAGATTTACTTTTTTTTTATAAAAAAATAAAAAAAAACACAAATTGAAATGGAACAGGTTTCATTTATCATTTTTCCTTTTTTCAATTTTTTCGCTTATAACAAAATTAAATTTCTTACATAAAATGTCAGAATAATTGTTTCATATCTTCAGTGAACAAAAATTCAACAAAAAAAAAAACGTTTTTGATTTTTATTGTTGAATTTGTGTTCACACGTTAGCGATCTTATAAGATCGTATATCTCAGAAACTATTATAGATACGAAAAAAATATTAACACCCTTTTTGTAGGAAATTTTGTCAGCTTTAATTTTTTACTTAATATTTTTTTGCATAGGATTTCTGAGTTACAAACATTGAAAAAGTGACATTTAAAGTCATTTGCGGCCAACCTAGGATTGGCTACTTTTAATATGTTAAACCAGTTATCAATTCAATATATTCTATAATTTGTAAATTAAAGGATTTTCTATTTTCCCCATCAGATGTCTTGGAATATCCAAAAAGTTTCTAAATTTTATCCACCTGGGCACAGTTTCGGATAAAGTTTCCATTAAAATACTTTAATTTCTCCCCACATCCCATCAATTATGCGTCAGTAAACAATACATACAAACATAATACTGATGGACGCAAAGTTAAAAAAAAAATAGGTAGAAAATAACGGAAATTAGCTTATCGACAAGCTCTAATAACTAGTCAAATGATGAGGGTATAAGCATCCACTCAAATCGCAATTTTTCATAGACTTGCCTTAAAAATTTTATAGGTATGTGAAACCATTAAATAATACCATCATAAAAAAAATTTAATTTAATTTTTTGCTAACCCCCTTAAGCACTAAGAAATAAACAAATAAAAACCGAGCTTTGAAATATTCTATAAATTATTATTTTTTACAACTGGCAGTCGAAAATTAACATAATTTCATTTTGGCATTTTATAAAGAATTATCATCAAATGAAAGTAAAACTTCCATTCCCGTTCTTTTGTGAAATAAATTGAGGTTAACAAAGGAATAAATTAGCTTTTTCGCATCAAGAAGAAAAAACTTTAATTGTTTTGCCAAAAATGACATCAAACTAGAAAGTGATAAATTTGAATAAATTTATTAAAAAAAAAAAATGCCTCCACAAATCGAAAAATAAAAGTAATTAAAAGAAAACAAACTATAACATGAAAGATAAATCCACTTTCTGGTTCACTAAGCATTCCCATAGATACTTTTCTTCATCTAATTTGTTTGGCATTGCAGTCGAATTTTCTAACGCTAATTTGCACCACATTGCTAACTGCACCAACTGAAACGAATCAATCAATTTCTCCACCTTGCACTGATGCAAAGGAGTATCATCTAAATTTACAATCCTGACCACTTTGATTGTTTGAGAAAAATACAAAAAGCATTTTCACAACGTTTCTCCAGTGTCAGAGTCAGAGTCTTCATGTTGATGCTCTCACGTAAATTCGGTCGAGAGTTCGTCCAAAGATCAGAGACCATCACCACACAAATGGTCTGGGAAAAGACTTAATTTTCAGTGCAATAGATACTTTTCGATCATTGAATGAGAATTAGAAAATTGGATTGACGTGCCGGACAGATTCGAAAATAATAATGATCAAGTCCAAATTTCATAATATAAATAAAAGATACAGATGCATTCGAAATTATCTGAAAAACCCGTTTAAAGTTATGATGCCAAACTACTGGATCGCAAAACATTCCAAACGGATTTATCATTCATGAAATCATGAGTGCAACTATTTTGCAAACTCTGGCTGTACTGTTACTGGGTCTTGTTGAAGTCTTGAAAGTGCAATGCAGCAAGCACCTTATGGTGCCAGAGAGTACCTATCTGTAGATACGTCTATCTGGTAGACGCGATTTGTCCACTCAACGCCTTCGTGTTGTTTATTATACATGGAACAGTGCGACGCGACGGTGCAACGATGGAATTTTATATAAGGTTTAATAAAAACTGTGGTTAACTTTCATGGAACGATTTGACATTTGAAGACCGCGCCACGACCGACTGTAACTAAAGTGCCATGGACACCATTGGCATCGGCAGTGTAACGACCTAGTTGAGAAGAATTCATGAGATTGGCGCTTGGTTAATCGTTGTAGTATATTATAAACAGGGGAGGCGAAACGGGCGAATTCATTACGAAACTTTTGTTAATTTTATGCGAGAGAGATAATATTTTTTTTACTGTGAATTAATATGCAAGTTATGATATTTAATATTTGGGCGATCAGTAGTTTAATGGTGGCACGATTAGATATAATTTATTTTATATTGCACGCCACCGGCCAAGCAGTGGTAAATAAAGTGGTAGTTACTATGAGGATTAGAAGTGAGGTTAATGGGTGGAATAATTATATTGACATGTTGTGGGAGAATCAATTGCGTTACCAATTGCTTTACTCATTAGGTTACTGGACAGGTCATTATTTTATTTTATAAATATAGTTATATAGGAATTCTGTGGGATTTTGTATACAAATATGCAAGTAATTACTAATTCACATACAGTTTATATATCTTGTTTTATAATATGGAAATTGACGCGTGCGTGATGCATAAAAACAAAATACCTAAAATACATATACAAAAGATTAACTATCATTAGGTATCTTCTTGTAATTGCAATTGAAATTGTTTCAATTTGAATTAAGTACTATCACTTGTAATCTGGGAAACCTAATAATTTATCATTGATAACTTAGATTTAATAATATCAGTTGTTCTGCATTAAAACAATAAAGTATAATTACCATAAAAGTAATTGAGAAAATAACTATAAAATGAATTATTTTAGTACTAGGTAAATGAATGGAAAAGAAAATGTAATTCAATACTTATTATTAAAATTGAATTTAATTACTTTTTTCAATTAATAGTAATTTTGAATTTTTATTTAACTATTAGCAGCTAGGTTCAATAATAAAATACAATAGTTGCATTTTATCAAATCAAATGTTATTATTATTGCAAGTTTAATTACTAATTAATTGTAATTTTAATTGATCGTGTAATCAATTACCGAAAAAAGTTAATGTTTAAAATTTAATAAAAATATATAATATTTTTTTTGAATACAAATGAAAAATACGAACAAAATAATGTCAATTGTTTTTAAAAGTGTTACTTTTTATAAATAAATTATATGTATATATATATATACATTTAAGCAAAATCAAAGTATGCAGAATATTTTGTAACCTAAGTAGGTAAAAGTCTACTAATAAAATAATTCCAAAATTGTTAAGGTGGTTTTTAAATAAATCGATATTTAGATACTTAACATTTTTTATAAAAAAGTTTTTTTTACAAATTTGAAGCAGGTTCGCCAATTCTAAATGCTAAATACTCTGCATTTTATACACAAAAAAATTAAATTTTTTAGTCAAGTAGTTTTTAAAATACATATTGGCAAAATTTTCGTATTTATGTATTATCGAGGGGAGCCGGACATAATTCCGTAATCCAAAATCCCGAAAACCACATTGAGTGGGAAATAACTTAACTTTTTTGTTTGAAATTATTTTTATTTTAATTTTATATTTTAATCCCGCAGGATTTTCTACTAGTTTCTATGTAAATTTATTTAAGGTAAGTTAAAGTTCTTTCAACATGTAACGTTTTTTCACATGTTTTTGTTTTCTTTCATAAGTAAAGAAAACCCAAAGTCCCGACAAAATTTTCCCGAAATCCCGAAAAAAATACATATATAATTTTTTGGGATTTCGGGAAACACTTTTTCGGGCTTTTGAGTTTTCGGGATTATCTGGGCGTTTGACCCCAACCCATTATTAGATCATCTAGATCTTTCTAAAAAATGTTGGGTTATAATCGATTAATCTGTTCACAAGGAAAACGGTTTTATGAGAGGTACCGTTAATATACCTAGTTAATATACTTGCCAATTTTTTTTTTAACTAATTAGCAAATCAGACAGAATTTTTTTGAAGAAAAAATAATAACCTATTATGACGAAATTTTATATTCTAAAAGTACTTTTAAAATTAATTATACTGCAATAAAAAAACTGGAAAAAATAATTTTATAATAAGTAAGTTTTTTTTGTGAATGTTTTATTGTCAACGGTTAAAGTTTGACGAATGAGCACGAGTACGATAACTTTGGCGCCAAGAATTGATAACTGTTTTTTTGTAGAACAGATCAATACAAGCATTTTTTACTATGGGTGGGGGGGGTCTATCTCCCTCCGTTTGGGTGGGAGGGGCAATTTTATAAAAACAGTGCTAAAAATTTAAAACAAATATTAAAAAATAACGGTAATACTTACAACTAAGTTTTATATCTTTTTTTAAAGCCAATACTTTTTTCTATTAGATGTTTTTTAAATTAAGTGAAGCCTATGCATAGTCTTTGAAAAAACGGACTTTAAACTCAAAAATTGCGAAAAAAAAGGTAAAAAAAAACTTTGAAGTGTGATTTTTCAAAGCTGTGAAATAAAATACTACTTTTTTTTTATAAAATTCGTTGCTCATATTAATTTTAAATCATAAATTGAAAACAAAATGATTTTATGTTTTCTGGTTTTTGAAAAAATGGAAAATTACTAAAACTACTTTATTATAAGAGTTTTCGGCACGAGTACGATAACTTTGGCGCCAAGAATTGATGACTGTTTTTTGTAGAACAGATCAATACAAGCATTTTTTACTATGGGTGGGGGGGTCTTTTTCCCTCCGTTTGGGCGGGAGGGGCAATTTTATAAAAACAGTGCTAAAAATTTAAAATAAATATTAAAAAATAACGGTAATACTTACAACTAAGTTTTATATCTTTTTTTAAAGCCAATACTTTTTTCTATTAGATGTTTTTTAAATTAAGTGAAGCCTATGCATAGTCTTTGAAAAAACGGACTTTAAACTCAAAAATTGCAAAAAAAAAGGTAAAAAAAAACTTTGAAGTGTGATTTTTCAAAACTTTAAAATAAAATACTACTTTTTTTTAAAAATATCGATGCTCATATTAATTTTTAATCATAAACTGAAAACAAAATGATTTTATGTTATCTGGTTTTTGAAAAAATGGAAAATTACTAAAGCGTATAAACAGTGAGGTATGTTTGGGGGGGGGGGGGCATGCTGCCCCCCTGCAACCCCCCTGCTTGGACACACTATAGGATTTGGGGTGGGTGCGAGGTGGGGTGGGTGCGAGGTTGGGTGTATGCAAAGTGTCTGTTGCTTTAGAGACGCACAAGCATCTTTACAAAAACGAACCTACGTACAACATTCACCGTATACCAAAAAAAAAGAAAACTCTTATAAGAAAGTAGTTTTAGTAATTTTCCATTTTCTCAAAAACCAAAAAACATAAAATCATTTTATTTTCAGTTTATGATTTAAAACTAATATGAGCAACGAATTTTATAAAAACAAAGTAGTATTTTATTTCACAGTTTTGAAAAATCACACTTCAAAGTTTTTTTTTTACCTTTTTTTTCGCAATTTTTGAGTTTAAAGTCTGTTTTTTCAAAGACTATGCATAGGTTTTACTTGATTTAAAAAACATCTAATAGAAAATAGTATTGGCTTTAAAAAAAGATATAAAACTTAGTTGTAAGTATTACCGTTATTTTTTAATATTTGTTTTAAATTTTTAGCACTGTTTTTATAAAAGTACCCCTCCCGCCCAAACGGAGGGAGATAGACCCCCCCCCCACTCATAGTAAAAAATGCTTGTATTAAACTGTTCTACAAAAACCCGTTATCAATTCTTGGCGCCAAAGTTATCGTACTCTCCCCGACGAATGCCCTAGAATTCAAATTACACGAAAGTAATTTGCCACGAGAGCAAGTTCCTGCGATCCAATCATTCATTTTTGTTTTATACGAATGCATAACTTTCAATTTATTATATGTTAATAAATGACATTCTGGATATTTTAAAGATAATAAAAGGAAGGTTAATCCTTTAATATTCCATAAATTGTCCAGTCACGTAATTAACACAACAATGTTTTTTTTCATAAGATGTGGTTTTCGTTATATTTAATTTTCTCATAAAGTACAAGACATAAGCATCCTGTTTTCTGTTTCAAAAAATTAACCAGAGAATTGAATTTGAATTTTAAAACAAAAATTGAACTTAATTACAAATTTTAATTTTCAAACGCAAAATTTTGAAGAACAAATAAAATATTTTTTTTTTTAATTTTATGTAACTAAGTTCAATATTTGTTTAAAAAAAAATAATACATTTCTGGCCTTTCAAAAAAGTATAGCATGGCATATTAAGCTTTACCGTTGTTTTTTAATATTTTTTCTAATTAAAGTCATATTTTTTTAAACTGCACCCGCTTAAAACGGAAGAAAAAAGACTCGTACGATTTTTTTCTTGTTTTAACCCAACCTAATCGCTCTTATTATTTGGTGCACCTTAATACTGATTACCCTGTTTAATATAATCTCTATATTATGATAATGTCCCTTCAATGCGATAAATCTAACTTGGTAACGTAGTGTTAAATGAATTTGCCTCAAATTTAATGTTAGCTATATGGAATACAACAACGTAGTTATTTGAGTTCTATTCTACACACAGTAGAGTGTATCGAAATCCAGCAAATACATTCTGAATTTTCGCTCTACCTGTTTTCCTCGAAAACGTTAACTCATAGTAATTCGTTATCGAAAAGATATAAATAGATAACAACAAAACAAATTGATACTCATAATTTTTTTGTAGTATTAGTGTGCTATTTCACCATGATTCTGGAGTCATGATTCTTTTTCAAATTACGTTGGTTAGAGCAAAAGAGCAAAAGATGGTCTTATCGATTTTCTCTCTCTTTAGTTCTTATTTTTTTTTTCTAAGAAGAAGAGTCAAGACTCTGGAATCATAGTGTAATAGCACACTTATATTTCAAAACCTCTTATAAACATTTTGATAACTATTGTTCAGCAATATAATGAAATACCATTAGTTGGGCTGATTCAACAAGTTTAAGTCATTGTGATACTGTTCAATTGTTTTCCAAGACCTTGGCTTTAATAATACAAGTAAAATAATGATGACCTGAGAAAAAACGTCAAAACGACTTAATTGTTAGTCACTGCACAATATAACATTTATGAGACCCACAATTACCTTGTTTTAATTGATATTAACAGAAAATAAAATAATACATGGACCCACACCACAAGGTTTCATTACATGAAACACCTAAGCCTAAGGCCATCGATTCTTGTAATAAAAGGACATTATTTGGTGTTTACAACAATGTTGCTACATTTCAAAAGAAAGCCGTCAAGTTTGTCATCACCCATCATGTAGTTTCAGGTGATTTAAATGATAACACGACAAACACCCAAGAGCTGAACCGTATTTTGTTACTGCGTCATCTGCACCTGTCCTCCTGTTGTTTTGTGTGTGATCTTTCACCCCAAATAAACACATTCCATCAGGTTGATCCTAAATAATCATCTAGAAAACATTTTATATGAGTCAATCAACTCACTGATGATCATCATATGAAAGTGGTCCATAATATTATTAACGTGTTGTCGGCCGCACCGACACGACGCGACACGACACCGCATTTTAATATCAGTCTACCTGTGGTACCTTTTTAATTCGTTCACCTGTCCAATTTGTATGGAGAAAACTGGATGTTGATTATGAAGCCATTGTGAACGCATGTAAATATTTGTGTCCTTGTCGGCAGTTCCTTATAATGGTTGCGCTGCGCTGCCAACCAACGACTACAAGAGACGGAAGCAGGTGTGGCTGAGGTTAATGTCCACAACAAGACATAATACAACAGAAAAATTGACGCATAAATAGGCGACTCCCCGTGCCTGTTCGTTGCGTTTGCGTTCGCGTTCCAGAGGTTATGCTAATTTCAGTCATATTGTTCGCAAAACATTCATCGATTAGGAATTTTTTTGCGAACACTATTTTTGGTGTTAGTGTTGAAAACTGGTTTTGACTTTTTGAAGTTTGAAAGAAGTTGTCGTAAATATAATGTTATATCTGTGTGTGGATCATTTGCATTTGGTTACTGTTAATTGATGTTATTAGTTAAGTGATGTTTATTGGTTAGTAAAACCGGTTTTTTGTTTGTGTAATGGATTTACAACTTTTGAACCCATTTATCCTTTTCGTTATTTAATTTTTGTGATTGAGTTGGTAAATTGTTGGGTAGTTGAAAATTGGCAACTTATTTTTAATCTAATCACTTATTAATGAGACAAATTATCTACTTATATGTTTGAGGCAAAAAGGAATCATACAGTTAAGTAGGAGTTTAATTGAGTGCAACTGTTTTGTTTAGAGGCCACTTTAGCTACCTACCATTTGAAAAATGAATCAGTGAAACACAATCAGCAATCAGTCTTTGAAGAGTCGATTATATTATTAATCATTCTACAATCCCAGTCATTAAAAAAAATTCTTCATGCAAAAACCATTTTAAGGTTTGAATTGATCATTTAAATCATCATTAACGAAAAAGTGACAGCTGATAACAGTGGGAGAGCCGAGTAATAGTTGTACTCTTTTTGAAACTAAAGCCGAAAAAAACATAATTTTTTAATGACAGTTTTAACTGACCCCTTAAATTAATTATTTAAAAATACACTACCAGCCATATTAATAGACTCAATATTTTTTAATGTTGTACTTAATTAGTTTTTTTTTCGGTCAAAATAATAATTTCAATGGTATTAAAACCTGTTATTTTTATTGATTTTTTTTTCCGAATTTCGGAAAGAAAAATAATTGTTTGTGCCTATTAATGTAAAATCTGTTATAAGTATGTGATTTATTCGAAAATTTAGCTTTTAGGAAACATCGATAGCTTAAATAATCAAACAAAATGAAGTTTGTTAAGCGGGTATTGCTTTTGCAAAATACCTAATGCTTTTTGATGAGCGATTCAGCATCGGCATCGGCATCGTTTCGAGTAAAAACGGATGCAGAATCAGAATGGAAAAACATTGATATTCGTGGTATGCAAGTTTTGTTTATTGATTTAGATCAACAAAAGAGTTCCAGAAAAACAAGTCAAAACAAAAGTAAGTCGAATTATCTGAACACCCGGAATCCGTTGGGGTTTATTACTGTTGTTCTTTTTAATAGCTCATGGACCCGAAAGTGTATCAGTTATTCCTTTTAAACAACACCAAGTTTTTAACTAAATTATAAAGCTACATATTTTACGGCGGCCAAGTCTGTCATCAGACATCTTGGAGAGTGCTGGAGCTGTTATAATCTCATCTTTATTTTGAAAACACTTTGTTGGGTTTGGCTTTGTCGATAAATGGAGCGCACAGCCGGTCACACCATCATCATAACTTTCTTCTGGCACAAACGTAGATTTTTATTTCAATAAATGCGAAAGTGTGAGAGCAACAAAGGCGAAACCCCAAAATGCAGCAATTCAAAAAATCGTGTTTATTGCTTGCGTCTATTATAGAAATAAGGAACAACATTTCAACATTTTCTGATTGCAATTGCACTTCTTTTGCATCGCATAATCGTTAATTTTACGTTATAAATGATGAAATATCAATTTGAAGAAAAATGTGGATTACGACACTTTTGTACCCACAGCCTCATATAACATTGTTTCGATACATACCTACACATAAATATTTCAAACAACCCAAAAGTAAACGTCCAGTAAAGTCCGCAATCATTTGAGTCCAAAAAGTGGTTTTCCCTTTCATTTTTCGGAGGAGTTTAAAAAAAGCCATGGTGATCTTTTTGAATTTTTTTTTGGCATCTCGTACCGATCAAAAACAGTTTTTGAAAATATCTCCTTTCATATTAATTTTAGGTCCAAATTAAAAATTAAACCTTAGGAAATTTTCTACATTATATGTCTTATTATTTTTTTTTGTAAGATAAATTGTTTCAGGGTACGAGCGCCGCAAAATCTACTCCAGCACTTACAGTAGGGCTCATATTATTAGAGACAAACTAAAAAATAAAATAAAAATAAATAAAATAAAAATAAAAAGCTATTTTTATTTTTTCCTAACAGTATAACCACACATAATTACATAACTTACTTTATATAAACATTGAAATAAAAAAAACTCAGTATATACCGAACCACTATTTTGGCTGCTATTACGGTTTAAATCCTTCTTTGCATACTCTTAATGCAATTACGAATTTCAATAAAAGATTGTTTGATGGAGGTATGGCACGAGGTTGAATACACCGAAGGAAATCGCTCGAAATGACATCAGAGTTTATTGAACCTTAACCAATTTTTTTTTTAGTTTGGCTTTAATCTAATCATATGAGCCCCACTGTAAGTACTGGAGTAGACTTTGCGCGTTCGTACGCTGAAACTATTTATCGTACCCAAAAATATTATGACATAAAATGTAGGAAATTTTCTAAATCTATTATTATCTATTTTTAATTCAAATTAATATGAAAGGAGATATTGCCAAAAAAATATTTCTGTTCGCCATGAGCACCTAAAAGTCTTTAAAATTTACTTTTTTTAACAGTCATTTGAAATTTTCCAGGTTAAACAAAGAAAAGTGATCCATGATGCATTCGCGAAGTAACCAACGGAGCACAAGTATAGTTAATAACAACAAGGAAGACAAACAAAAACATCTGGACTAAAAGGATTGCCATCAAGAACAGAGCATGAATTTTTTTTTTACACATGAATCAAGATGCCAGTTAAATCATTCTTCAACCACTTGATTGTCCACATCCAATTAGACCAAGACAAATTTAGACCAGGAAAAGCACGCGCCAAATACCTTATTCTGCATTATACTATATAAAAGGAGTCGCTTCCCTATCCAGTTTAAATGCAATTGCACAAATCATACCTTATATAATTATAAAATACTTGTAATTACTAACAAACACTTTTTAAACAACTTTTGCACAATCTATTCATTCTTTTTTAAATGCGTCAATTTAATTCTATACTTGATTTTAAGTTCCTTTTCCGCATGTCGTGTCGGTCGATTTAATTTTTTTTCTAGTCAATCTTTTCTATAAAGAAAAAAGAAAATATGAAAAACTTAAAATAGCAAATCCAACAAGTGCATAGTTCTGGACATTAAGCCAAGAGCTTCAAGTTCGTCTTAACTAAACCACTGTACTAAAGAATGAAACATCTGTGAGGTTTTAATTGAAGGGTATTATGGCTATTATAGTTGGCTAACTATATGACGCCATGCCAGGCCAGTGTGCTTGGCCTGTGCCACAAGCCAAGACAGGTTCCAATTTGTCCCTTTTATTAAAAAGGTATTTATGGACTTGAGTTCTGAAGGTAATTTGATTAATTGTAGAACTGGTTAAGCTGCATTTAATGCTAAAAATGTTACCACAAAATGGTTGCAAGTTATCTATTTTATATGAAATGTTGCACAAAATGCTTTAAATAAAAAAAACTCAATTTCAGACCGCGCCGCATTGTGCCCCGGACGGCCCCGTCTGATTATTTATGTATAAAATGTTGAAGAGTTAAGCGACGTTTTAGGGCAATAATTTGAAATAAATTTGTTCGTCTATAGATAAAATCGGAAACCAATTTTTCAAATTTTCTAAACAAGATGTATTACAACGAAACCCACGCTGCTGGCTCAAAAGGCGTTTAGTATCTTTTCTCCTAAATAAACGTTTAATTAATTTATTCAATCAATTTAAAAACAAATTAAGACCCAAAGAAGGAAAGAGATGTCATCTCATTCACCTGCAGCTATTCATTCACTTAGTTGAGCTTCCTCAAAAATAAAATTAAGCAACCAAGGTAAGCTGAGCTATTTGTTATAACAACTCCCGAAAGTCGATGGTTAATGTGGGACTGAACCTCCTGGCACATTTGACATATTTACGAGTCTTATCTGTCGATTCTATAATTTATTGCTGCATTTAGGGTAGCGACTGATTGGATCCCATGATCAAGTTGAAAGGTTATGAATCTTAAACACTGACCCAGTTCATAGTACATAATCTTTTGGGGAAGCGCATTATATTTTAGTGCATTGTTTCCTTTTATTCCAGAATTCTTATTATCAGCCTCCCTTTTTTTATTATTTGTCATCGATTTCATTGTCTAAAACGATCCGAATTTATTACGGTTTTTGGTGGGCTTTTCGAATCGTTTAGATTGCTCGATCCTCAGTTAAGCATCAGTTGAACTTGAATAGCCTTAAATATGTGTTGAACCACAAATAAAATGGGAGGGTTGGGTTTGAGATTCATGGACTGAGTTTGTAAATACTTTATATTTAATCAAGAAAAATGGGTAATTTTGGATTAATTGGTATGATAAGATTGTTTTGAAAGCAATTTCATATATAGGGGCTTGATAATTGTCGTTAAAACATTACTGTCGTATTAATGTTTAAAGATTGTTTTGCTTTTATTATATTAAGTTGATAACGCATGAACCTTTTGGTCTTATGAAGTCAATAGTTATCATGTGGATGCTATAATGATTGGGTAACATGAGACTGACTTGTGAATCTATTTTTGGTTATAAGAATATAAAATTGAACGCATTTAACTTTACAAATCATGTGGGTGATGGAAGTTTAGAGAAGAAATGATATTATTAAAATTTGGGTGTGTTAAAATGGGCACGAGATTAAAGAAGAAATGGTTGATATATTAGGGGCCGGTTATAGCGATCAGGAAAAACCATCAGGAAAAGTAGAAACAAATGAGAACAGGAATTTTTTCCTGATGTGCGTTTATAGTGATCAGGAAAAATGTGTCAGTGAACAGGCTGTTTTCCTGATTGAAATGCACATGAAAAACTTTATCTGACAGAAATCTGTCAGTGGAACAAGTGAAAATTGAACTCAAATAATTGGAACGATTTGTTCCATTTTTTTTGAAATGTCAATCAGCTGGCACGAAAAATTATTTTTCGTCAGGAAAATAAAGAAATACATTTTAAACAATAAATAATTATTTTATAGTAAAATTTATTAGCAAAAAAAATTCTTTGAGTTATTTGTAGTCGATTAGTGTAGTATTTGTGTTTAAAATCGATTTAAAACAACATAAAAGATCAATTCAAACATTTTTCCTAATGCGTTTTCCTGATCGCTATAACCGGCGCCTTAGGCAAATAGCCTGGACGAACTTTATGAAAAATGAAACTGTATTCGAAATTGCCGCTGAGAGAAGAGTAAATAAGAAGGAAATTTTATTTAAGTTAAAATCTTTTGAGAAGAACTTTTAAATGAGCAGTTTCCAATATTCCCAGGAAGCTGCGAAAAAGTGCTCTACATAATAGTCGAAAAAATTACTGCGGTGAAATAATCTCAGATAAAGGAAAAAGTGGCCAAACGATACATCCTCGGGGTCGTGAAAAATACGATAGTAACTTTTCAATGAAGGTGATGCAACAGTCTATGGTATTCGTTGAGGGATTATTAAGTGGCCGCTTGCTGAATAAAATACCGGGCAAATCAACTCCAGATTCGTACTTGTTTTTAGAATTTTACACCTATGCTACGTGTTAATTTTTTTTCCACGATTCAGTTTCTGTGGGAAAATTTATTAAAATGGAAATATATATGAAAATTGCCAGAGCAAAAATATTCTTGGATAATTGAACTAGACCTAATCCTCAAACTACTAATCTAGAACTACTCTTTAAATACCAAAGCCATCAAATGGTACACTGATGGATCCAAAACTTCCGAAGGGACTGACGCAGGGATTTTTGGGCCAAGAACCAAATGTTCTGTACCAATGGGTAAGTCCTCTAGCATATTCCCAGCGGAAGTGAACGCAATTAGACAATGTGCGCAGATAAACATTGAAAGAAAGTACCGGCAACAGAACAAAGCCATAATGTCAGACTGCATTCAAAGCACTAAATTCCTGCGCAATCAGCTCAAAGCTAGTTTGGGAAAGAGTTAATAAACTTAACAAGTTATGCAAAAACAACAATATAACACTGTACTGGGTCCCAGTCCAGTACATGTTGAAGTTTAGGGAAATGAGGAAGCCGATTTTTTGGCTAAGGCAGGGGCAGAGACACTCTTCCTTGATTGGGCTGGATAGGCAAAATGTGATAAAAAATCAAATCAAATCAGAAGAGGAGGCAAAATATCCAAAAAACTGGGGAGAACACCCAAAACTGAGACAAGTCAAAATGCTTCTTGGAAACTATAACCAAAAACAATTTGTAGCTTATATAAACCTTAGTAGAAATAAACTTAGAATCTTGACGGGTTTCCTCAGTGGTCACTGAAAACTTAAAAGACACCTAAACATCGTATCCAGTAGTGCAGCCTGCAGATTCTGTGACGACCATGAACAAACGTCAGACCACCTTCTAGGCAAGTGTGGGCGGGCTATAATGCACAAAAGAATAAAACATCTGGGAAGTTACCAGATAGAAGAGAGTGAACTACCTTCTCTACATGTACTCAAAATATCATTCTTCAAAGAGATTAAGGTGGAATGAGAATGAGTCAATCATCCAGCCTTAGTAAAGGGTGCACAATAGATCTAAAGGTTGCATATGCACCAAAACCCCTAAAATTCATTCATTCATTCATTCATACATGGGTCATCAGATAATCAAACAACCGATGAACAATTAGAGTTTCATGATGGCTGGATAGAAGATCTGGTACCTTAGCTTAAGACAGTAATACAACAAATTATCAATTGATCACTGGGTTCATCGAAGACAAATTTTTCTAGTAATATCCGCCTTGGTAGAGGCCTTGGCATCCTCCTCCTAATCCATACAGGTTCTTCTTCGTTTGAAAAAACACCAATCCTTTCAGCGTATCTTCCAATGAAAAACCTGTCAATTTACTCGACTATAAGCAACAAATTAATTTTCAGCCACAAAAAAATTTTCAGAAAAAAAACATTGTACTACGCCAGAAAATGATTTGCGTCAAAAACTGAATTTGTTTAAATAATAATAAACTCCTTTTTTCTGTGTATGTATAAACGAATAGTAGTAGCAATATGTATACAATATTAAAATACAATACAGGGAAAAAAATGAAATCTGACACGTTCCTGTCCTGGTCGCACCCTCATTTGACACTCGTGTTGCAGTAGTCGATGTAGTAGTTGTGTAGTGAAGCCAACGAAAATGTATTGTGTGTCCTATTTTTAGGATCCAATATCCTATTACAGCTGCTGTATAAATATACACTGGTAAACTATAATTCTATCATCAAAAACAGACAATTTTACAAACACAACTAAAGAAGTCTTTGTAAAAAAAAAACAAATCCTTTGTAAACATCCCTCATACGATTCATTACATACTTCATACACATTTTTTTAAAGATTTTCATGCATTTTATTTTATATATCCAGCCAGAAAGAAAAACAGAATAAAGAAAGGACTTCTAGATAGGAATGCGGACATCTGCTCCAAAGATCAAACCATGGTGTATTCGATTGTTGCACTCAATTTATCTGAAATACATCAAGACAGGCACACAAACTAAAGGGATGTTGTCCTTTATTTTTTTTTTGTATTTTCTTTTTCTGGATACCTACTTTTTGGTGGACTGTTATTGTGATTTTGGAGTTCCTTTATGGCAAGCCCAGTGTCAGAGCTCAGGGTCCTGCTTCTGGTGGTATGTATGGGAGCAAGAAACATCTGCTTAATGTCAAGACTGGTTTATCAATTATGTATGGAGAAAGGAACGAAATGCTACAGAAATTGTTTATTCCTTTTCCATATGCTACATAAAATATAATCTTAGGGGAATGTCTTATTAAAGAGAATTCATGCAACAAGTTGTTTTTTCTTTGCAGGGAAATGCGCTGGAATAGAGATAATTGAGATTGCATTGGAGTTATTACGTATCTTCATAATTGTTTTGAAGATTTAAAGAAACACATGCCTCTAACAATGATTTTTACTTGTCATACCTAAATACTGAAAAGAACGTTTTTTCTTAGCCTTGAACTCGATTGTTATATTTGCGTTATATTAAAAATGATATTTTTTATACACTGTAAGTATATTGCTGTGTCAGCAATGTTGTTTTGACGATTTCTGTTAAACTTGTTGTTGATTGATCGGCCACTGATGCCAAATCACCATGACAAGTAAAAACATCTTTATAGTTAAAAGTTAAAAGTTAAAAGTTAAAAGTTAAAAGTTAAAAGTTAAAAGTTAAAAGTTAAAAGTTAAAAGTTAAAAGTTAAAAGTTAAAAGTTAAAAGTTAAAAGTTAAAAGTTAAAAGTTATAAGTTAAAAGTTAAAAGTTAAAAGTTAAAAGTTAAAAGTTAAAAGTTAAAAGTTAAAAGTTAAAAGTTAAAAGTTAAAAGTTAAAAGTTAAAAGTTAAAAGTTAAAAGTTAAAAGTTAAAAGTTAAAAGTTAAAAGTTAAAAGTTAAAAGTTAAAAGTTAAAAGTTAAAAGTTAAAAGTTAAAAGTTAAAAGTTAAAAGTTAAAAGTTAAAAGTTAAAAGTTAAAAGTCAAAAGTTAAAAGTTAAAAGTTAAACGTTAAAAGTTAAAAGTTAAAAGTTAAAAGTTAAAAGTTAAACGTTAAAAGTTAAAAGTTAAACGTTAAAAGTTAAAAGTTAAAAGTTAAAAGTTAAAAGTTAAAAGTTAAAAGTTAAAAGTTAAAAGTTAAAAGTTAAAAGTTAAAAGTTAAAAGTTATAAGTTAAAAGTTAAAAGTTAAAAGTTAAAAGTTAAAAGTTAAAAGTTAAAAGTTAAAAGTTAAAAGTTAAAAGTTAAAAGTTAAAAATTAGAAGTTAAAAGTTAAAAGATAAAAGTTAAAAGTTAAAAGTAAAAAGTTATAAGTTATTAGTTAAAAGTTAAAAGTTAAAAGTTAAAAGTTAAAAGTTAAAAGTTAAAAGTTAAAAGTTAAAAGTTAAAAGTTAAAAGTTAAAAGTTAAAAGTTAAAAGTTAAAAGTTAAAAGTCAAAAGTTAAAAGTTAAAAGTTAAACGTTAAAAGTTAAAAGTTAAAAGTTAAAAGTTAAAAGTTAAACGTTAAAAGTTAAAAGTTAAACGTTAAAAGTTAAAAGTTAAAAGTTAAAAGTTAAAAGTTAAAAGTTAAAAGTTAAAAGTTAAAAGTTAAAAGTTAAAAGGTAAAAGTTAAAAGTTAAAAGTTAAAAGTTAAAAGTGAAAAGTTAAAAGTTAAAAGTTAAAAGTTAAAAGTTAAAAGTTAATAGTTAAAAGTTAAAAGTTAAAAGTTAAAAGTTAAAAGTAAAAAGTTAAAAGTTAAAAGTTAAAAGTTAAAAGTTAAAAGTTAAAAGTTAAAAGTTAAAATTTAAAAGTTAAAAGTTAAAAGTTAAAAGTTAAGAGTTAAAAGTTAAAAGTTAAAAGTTAAAAATTAGAAGTTAAAAGTTAAAAGATAAAAGTTAAAAGTTAAAAGTAAAAAGTTATAAGTTATTAGTTAAAAGTTAAAAGTTGAAAAAGTTTAAAGTTAAAAGTTGAATGAACTGCTAACTGCTTACGTGTATTGCCGCCATTAACGGTTACACAGGACGTGTCCAATCCATACATAGGTCAAGTTAAGAGCAAGTTGAAGACATCTGACAGCATGAGATAATAATTTAAGGTTCGGCATTTTTATTTTGACTTTTGTGTTGTTTGTGCAGTTTGACTGAGATAGTAAGATATCGAAATGCGCGCCATACATTTAATAGCATTCTATCTAAGTTTCTTTCTATGGAAAGTGATAGATGGTAATCTATAAAATCTTACTCTTGGAGACACCGAATAAAAATGAAAGCCGTTATTAATGGTTGCATATGAAGTCTACAATAAGTACAAACTCCGAAAATTCTGATGTTTGTAAAATCATTCATGTATCAAAAACATTCCAACGGATTCTATTAAAATTTCGCCGTCACAGTTCATTAATCTCCAATTTAACAGTTTTCCCAGAAATCAATTCTCATTTATGACACGACAATCGTGACGTGACGAATTGGCTAAACATAAATTGAAATGCGTGCTAATGTTGTGACATAACTTTTAAATTCTATTCAATAAATTTAACATGTTTTTTCATCGTTTGTATGTGAAAATTTCAAAAATATGCGAACACATTGGCGCAGTGTGGCGGTCTGTGCCTTTATGTCATTTGGAATGCATTACACGCGATGACATTCTTTTTATTCACACGATTCAATACTTGGCGGGAAGAAATTTTTCAAATTCGAATTCTTTTTATTTGTTATTTTTTTTTTATTTTCAAAGAATTTACAACAATTTCGTTGTAAATTATCACCGTGTCGTCGTATTCCGATGCTGATGGATGAATTGTGGTTGTCTATCAAATTCAAATAAAATCGTATTCAATCACACAGCAGCACATCATTCTGTATTTGAGGCAGAAGAATATTTTTGTATCTACCAGATACCTACTTCTATAATAAAAAAAAACTTTTTATGGGAAAAACAGTGAGGAGGTCCCATACCCAGTAGGCAATAGAGGCATACTTGGAAATCTCATAAAATTTGATTATTCCGACTAGGGCTATCCATCTGTGTCGATCTGAGGCCAATAATTAAGAATTTTGTTCGTGGAGCTGTCAAAAAATAAAAATACCGAAGCTCAAGTTCCACAATTTTTACTTGTCACGTTTGAAAGTCTGGTGGGAATAATGATGTACATTTATATAAAGATGATGATAGGATGCACCAAACAGAAGAATCGAATTCCTTTCGGTGTCGTTGTTTTTACAAGACCTCCCTAGAGATTTCTGAAAGTATCAGCTGCATAGTACAAAAAAAAAAGATGATAATCACACCGAGCTTCGGATGCTGGAAAGGGATGGGGTATAATATTTCATATTGAACATTTTTGTTGGCTTTTATTGTGGTCCACCATGCTGTTATACTTATTTATAAACGTCAGCAAAATGTTTGATATATACATATAATTAGATCACTTGAAAAGGTGATTTATGATTTTTTTGTTTTGTTTTTGAAAGGAGGATTGAAATTGTGGTTTTACAAAAAAAAAAATTAGACTTACCTCTTCGTAAGTATTTTCTCTGTAACTGGAACATTGGACACTGTTTGCAATTGAGCGCCGAAAAACTTCACTGAAAAAATAAATTTGTACAAAATTAGTGACATTGGGACATAAAATGAGCAAAAAAATATTTATTCTTATTATTTATCAAAAACTTATTATAAATTAAATGATTTTTAATGTTGAAGAATTTGTATTATGAATACCCTTAATATGATATATCACTGTCCAAGCAAGCGTTGCCAGTCAAGAAAAGAAAAATACAATCGCTTAAAAGGAGGCGACCCTTAAAGTTTCTTATGAACAAATATTTAAGTGCAAAACGACAATATTCGGTTGGTATCAGACATGGAACTGTTGAAAACTATACACGGAGGATTTTTTTTAAATGCGGCAATCTGATCTGCTGGTGCTTTTTCCATTTTTGGTCGGTATGGGCTGAGGCAACCCTATATAGGATTTTAAGTGGGTTCGGAGGATGGAAATATGCAAAAGACCTGCATGTCTTTATGCTTTTATGTGGTGACCCTAATTGCCATTTTAAAATAAAAGTATTTCTTTTTTATTTTGAAAATTAACATACCACTAATTCCACAGGCCATATTTCACTGCACCTGCCAAAGTTTTCTGTGGTCAAGTCGGTGAACAGCACAAGCAGATCCTTACGTGAAGTCGTGGAGTGGGAATGTTCTGGTATTCGAAATCATTCAATCAGAATCATCGTAAAAAAAAGAAGAAGATCAAAGGTCGAGTGTTTAAGAAAATCATATAGAAGAGATGCATACCATTGTGAAAAAATTCAGACAGGTAAAGCATTAGAGTGCGACGACAAAAAGAATCACTGCTTTTCACTGTACGTCCGCAATGAGGTTCAAGAGTACAATGATGAATAATCCTTACCGTGCAAGTAGTATTTTTTAAGCTGGTTGAATTTTTTAAGCTGATACACATACCATTAGCAACATTGAGTTTTCAAACCTTTAAATTCCAAGCAGTTGTTATGCAACGCAGAATTTCTGTGTTTTGAAGTTTAACGGGATCCTTAACCCCACGCGACACCGCGACAGCAACAGGAGAAATTTTTGTTTACACAGTGTCTTATACTAAGAGTGCTCACTTTGCACCCAGAGGAGCTAACAGAGAGGGTAATCCTGTCATTTTATTTGACGTTACCTACAAGCTTCGACATCAGCTGATCTCAGCTTAGGTGAAAAAGTGTGCGTGAGAACAAAGGAAATCTGCACACACTCTCACCTAAGCTGAGTGGTGGATTAATTTTCCCGCCTTTTTCAAAATCATCAGTATTTTGGGTCTGTTCACAAACTCGTTTATTTTTTGGTTAGTCTGTTCCTACACCAGTAACTCTTTACTTTACTAGTTGCGTTTTCGTTTGTTTTTTTTGGTATAAAAAGAAATTTGGGGTAAGAAATTTACCTCCATTGAAATATTAGTACCTAATATTTAGAAGGTTGAATCATATACAACAAAAATACTAAAAGCAAAACTTAAGAATGTAGTACACGGAACATAAAAAACCACATGCGAATGTGTCTCTGACTTCCCGTACCAATGGTGTATTTGTGTTACTAGCGCAACATTTAGCGATGTTGTTATATCCACGAATATTTGGGTAGTAGGTACACCGCATGTTTACCCAAAAAGACACATGTGCAAATGTAACCAGAAGGGTTGCATTCGATGTGGTTACATAAAAATGCACATATAATTGGTGCTTACGTATGGCTAGTATACGGCATATAGTCAAATGTTTCACTGCACACTATTTGACATTTAAATGTGGTTTCCTAGTACACGAAATGCAAACATTCATGAAGCGCTATCATTTTTGAAACATTATTTTTGGTGTTGTGTTCTAGTTCAATATAAATTATACAAGAATATACAAGAAATAATTGAAATAATTTGTTTAAAGTGCCAATTACAAGAAGAAACATTCCAAACTGAAAAAAATTTTAATTTCATTACAACTCTTAATATTAAGAAATTATCAAACAGTTATTCGCACAAAAAGCCGTCTCCCGAACCAAAAAATATATGAAAAAAACTAAAATATTCTTTGAAAAAACACGAAATAAAAATATATTTCCAATAAATATATATATATATATAAATTCCGATTTTGCTTCTATTACGAGAATGGCGTAATAGAGTACCAGCTGAAAATACAAGTGTGATCGTAGCTTAGCGTGCATTTATGAACATATCCTTATTCGGGAGAATTCTACCTCATTTCATGAACAAAATCCACCACAGCTCATGAGTTTAAGGGGAAACGTGAAACTTAAAAAAAAAATCATGAACTGATTGCCGTGTTACATATTGGAATTTTATTTAATAAAACAATCTGTAATATTTACAACACGTTTAAAAACATTCAGAAACATTTATTAAAATAAATCTGATGCCGCAAATACTGGTTAAATCAATATGCTTTTTATATTTATACTTCTAGAGTTTTTAAACAAGATTCAAACTTTTTGGGTCTGTTCATAAACTTGTTTATTTGTTGGTTAGGCTGTTTCTACACTGGTGACTCACAAGTTAAAGTTAGGCTTATAATGAGAAATACTATATTTGTATTTGCATTTTCGTTTGTTTGTTTGTTTGGATATAAAAAGAAAAGAAGGTAACGAATTCCTTTCAATTAAACTATCAGTTCAAAACCTACTTGCAAAAGAAAACGAAAAACAGTTCTTTTTTGGCTCCATTAAAATCGACATTAGTCGCTTTCATATAATAACATAGAATATTTTTTCCGTTTTTTAATTGTTTCAAACACATCAGTAAACATTTTACTTAAGCAATTTGAAGCCAGAAAATAAGTTTAAAAGGTATACAGTCTCTTTTTACTACTGATGCTATAAACGCGCAAATGTAAAAAAAAAATATTTTTAATTGTTTTCATAATTTAAAGATTGTTTTTGCTTATAACTAACCATTGGCGCAAAATTATAGTCGATTTAACTCGAAACTAAAAGCAATTTAATGTGAAACTTGGTTAAAAATACGGTTTTCCGTATTATAAACGGCATAAAGTATACATTTTCTTAATAAAGTTGTCTAACTTTAAAAACAGCAAACCTTAGCATTATATTTTTAATGCAGCACAATAAAATCTCTGATAGATTGACAGCTCACTCTCTTGAAATCGCTTTTGTGGAATGTAACTACGCACAAATACTGCATAAATTCATCAACAACCCCTTTCAGTGGAATAAATAACTGGAAGTTAAAAAAGTGTTTATTCTTGAGTAAAAGTTAGACAACTGTTCTAAAATTGAAATAATGTTAAGTGGTGTGACGTTAATTCCTTAAATATAGGTTGACTATAATTTTGCGCCATTGAGTTTATAACAAAGAGAAATCATGTGGAAGTTTCAAACTTTGCTCGTAGGATGTCGTTACTATCGACTTGTGTTTTTTTACTCGAGTAGCAATTATTCTTGAGTTAAAAGGCAAGAGAAATAAAGAAAAACAAATACACATGTATACAGAAAAAAATTGTTCGGTTGGGGTTGAGGGATGTTCGTTACATGGAATTATTGCAATAATAATTACTCGATATGATCATCAAGCGACATCTACTTCGGTGAGTTTGATACCATCTTGATTTCTCTATGTTTATAAACTCAATGTAATAATCCGGGAATGCGCAAAGCTGTATCTGATCTTGCACTTCTGTCGTGTCTTAAAAAGCTTAGATACGTAAATAAAGTACAAGGATATCCGATATTGAAAAATAAAAATAAAAATTGAAAAAAACACGAAATAAAAATACAAGTTGCTGTTTTGCTTCTATTACGAGATATGCGGGCTAAAATAGTACCAGCTGAAAATACAAGTTAGCTTAGCATACATTTATGAACACAATTTATGAACACACCCTTATTCGGAAGAATCCTACCTCCATTCATGATCGAAATCCACCACAGCTCATGATTTTAAGGGGAAACGTATTCATATACGCGAAATGCAAAAAATCTAAACATTGGGTAACCGGAGGGACAGACGTAACTACAGATTTTTATCTTTATAAGATAATCTTTGGAAGAATCCTACCTCCATTCATGATCGAAATCCACCACAGCTCATGATTTTAAGGGGAAACGTATTCATATACGCGAAATGCAAAAAATCTAAACATTGGGTAACCGGAGGGACAGACGTAACTACAGATTTTTATCTTTATTAGATAATCTTTGCCCAGAGGAGCTAACATATAGCTAGATAATCTTTGCTTTGCACTCATCAGTTGACGACGAGTGAGCACCTTGTCAATACGCAAATTTCCGCTTGTTTCAGTTCAACTGACATAAATTATTAGAAATTATTTTTATTTATTATTCTATATTTATTTATTTTTTCAATGTAGGTATATAGAATTTGTATTGTAACAAAAACATTTTATAAATTATACTAAGGGTGTACACACCAACACGACAGTGATGCCGCAACCGCGACGGCGACAAACCTGCAGCGTTTTCTAAACACGCGGTCGACAGCGTTTTTGTCACTATCACGATTATATCTGTTTGTAATCAGACAAGAAGAGTGTAAAAATAAGCTATTTAGGGTTAATACATAGAATATAATAGATATTTATAGTAAAAACAATTGATATTTGTATGCAACTGTCAACTGTCGCCTTCGCGTTGCGTTGGTGTGGGCATACTTGCATTTCTCTCTGTCGCGGATCCTGCTGCAGCTGCTTTTGCTGGCGGGGTGTCGCATTTGTAAGTTTGTCTGTGCTAAACTTAAAACTGATCACCGAACTCAAAAATTTTTCAACGCAAGCTGTATGGCTTCCACAGATCTCTGTATTATAAACTTCACGGCTGGTGGCCAGCGTGTAGACAGTGAGGTATCAGGGGCATACTGCCACTTTACTTGGTCTTAGAAGTTTCGCTAAAAGATTTTAATTTCAAACTTTATAAATTCTTTTTATCAAGTGCAATTATCTTACTTTCTTACTTTTTCGAAAACGGTATAGAGATTGGTTCCGAATTTTGTATGACTCAAGCCACTAATTAACCTGACCGTGATGCCGGTTATTAAACAGCTTTCGTTTTTCAAGATGCTACTTTACCTGATAGTTATACTCGTATATGTCGAATTTCTTAGAAACATAGATTTTTTTTTGACTAAAGTTGATCAATAGTCGAGTAAAATTATAAATTTCCTTCTAAAATTTCTCAAGTACTTATCAAAACAAAGGTCTCTACCGAAATCCAGCTTTGTCGGAATTTTGTACCAGGGTACATATTTCATTCTAACCAATAAATTTGAAATATTTAATGTTAATTGGAAAACGATAAGACAATGTATGAGAATTTTCTAAAAACAGACACAGACAAAAAGTGATCTCTAATTCTAAATTAAAAAACAAAACTGTTTTAATGAAACAATAGCTAACAGTCGTTGTTCAAGGATAAGATTACTGCCATATTTGGTCTTATACCACAATCATTTTAAATGCATCAATTTCATTAATAAATTAAAACATCTATTGTTCTTTTTAAATCTTTTAAATGTTATTATATTAAGTAAAACATTAATTTAAACATTTTAATCCTCTTTCGTTTCCAAATTGGAACTGAAAACATCTTTGAAAAAAAAAAAAAAAAAATAAACATAATTTAATCAAACAACTAACACTTCTTGTCAACTATATTTTAGCATTATCATTATCAACTCAACGCCCATATTTGATTTTAAAATCCATAAAAAGTCTTAAAACATTCTTTCAAAAGTGATATTTTAGCACTCACCTTATACGGTTAACACCAGTGGGTGCCACTGTTGCGATAGTCCTTGAGTCGTTAACCATAGCAGAAGACATTTTCATCACAAAAAAAAAAGTCTTTTAGTTCAAAATAAATTCACAAAACTCGAAATAATAAACAAATGTGATAAATGTTCAAATTAAAAAGAAGTTGTAATCTCAAATAAACAACACAGATGCACCAAAAAAGGGCAACAGAATATCGCGGAGGTGTGTTCCACGAGTGTGCGCACACGCAAAAGTCGCGACACGCAAACGAATCTGAAGGTATCTCTTAATTATGACCACCGACTGTGACCGAACGCGAAAGTTCCAAATTTGGACAAATTACTGAGAAATCAGTGTACGCAACGCACGACGACAATGACGAGTGTTTGTTCAAATTAAATTATTATGATGATGTCCGCATGCTCACGGATACAGGTATTGGCTCTCTGATGCAAAAGAAAGAATCTTATCAATCTAAATCCAGTCAGTCACTTAAACTGATGGATGAGATACACAAAACTTGACTAAGGCCGATCACTAAACAATGTCACACATCACTCTTTTGCTGGGATGGATTTAAAGGAGGACAATTTGTTCACGCTGCCGTATGACTACGACTATACTCTGACGACTAAACACCTGAACGAGTGGCATGAAGCGTCTGAAAAGGGGACATCCACATAATCCTTGAATGGGCTATGGGTAATATGATGGATGGATTGGCGATGGAAGGGCAAAAAATTGAAGATATATTTTTTTTGCATGCATTTAGTATGTGAGATACAAAAGAAAGAAAGAACCCATCTGGTTGAGAATAGTGTGGTCTTATGAGCATTCGTTTATGGTAAGAGGTAAGTGTAACCATGTGATACCATGTGCAAGAGACTCAGTATCGCCTTGGGGTTGGGTTTCCATGGAAAAACGAGGATAAATAAGTTCGAATGGGCAAAGAGAGGATAAGCAGCAGTATATACAAATACGTGAATGTACTGTGAAATGAAAGGAAGTCAGATATTTACTAGCAAATTAAGCTTTATTTGATACCTCATTGTAATCTGTAAAATAAACTAAATTTGGTGTTTTTTAGAGCTCTAGAAAAATCTATGCATGTGTTATTTCGCTTGAAAAAACTATCCGTAGAGATTGAATTCCATTGCATAAAATTGGATTGCGAAATGAGCCTCGATATTGTCAATTTACTTCACAAACCTTATAAATTTAAAATGAAAAGTGACCCAATTTGGGAAAACTTTCAAAATATTGGTGTAAAAGACCAAAAACGAAAATCAGAAATGTCAAAATCAATCCATGATAATCTAAAAAAATCTAAAAATACTGTTTGAATTTGTTTTTTTTACACACTCATAGACATCAAAATTTATCGGTTCTGTGAAGCCTATGAGAAAACCGTCAAGAGATATGCTCTTTCAGTCTGAAGATTAGTTTTATTAAAAGAAAAACCAAAAATTTAATCACTCACACACACATCACTCTGGTGTGATACCTTATAGCACTTTCTAGTTTGACAATAATCAATGCAATTAGTTTATTGTTATTAAAAAGCATTACATTGATCTTTGACACTTGAAGTTTGATAAACTGACCCAAACTCATTTTTTACCGTTTTCTATTTTTCTAGTCGAAAAGCAGTGAATTGCTCTTTGCAATTTCGGGTTTGAAAGATAAACATAACCAACATTTTGACGTTTCGGAAATATTCAGTGTGAATTGTCAACGGAAGGCAATTAATTGCTACGTCAATTTTTTTGGTTTTGCGAAATGTTAGGTGTGAACTATTAACGGAG
The DNA here is from genome assembly GCA_951217065.1 of Baccha elongata. NCBI lineage: Eukaryota > Metazoa > Arthropoda > Insecta > Diptera > Syrphidae > Baccha > Baccha elongata. Next base: position 251,931,612 of record OX578272.1, read on the forward strand.
AGCAATAAATTCATCTTTGACTCGGGTCAATAGTCTCCGCAGCTAGGCTCATTAGTTTAATATTACCACGTAATTTTAATTGCTTGTTAATTGCTTGTTAATAATAATAGTGATAATAAAAATCATCCTTGACACTTTTAGTTTGAGAGGTTTGCAAGAAATTCATTTTGACATTTGAGTTTTTTTAATCATATCGATATCCAGAAAGGGGAATTATACGGTAATACATATTCGGTGCGAACATATTTGTCTCGAATTCCGTACTTCTGCAAAAAAAAATTAAAAACTTAATAATAGACACTGTTTAAGCTGTTTTTAAGAAAACTTGAGCTTATCCTATTTAAATTACATTGTTTAGACCCAGTCTAAGCAAAACTGTAGTATGCCCCAAAGACATTAATCATGCGTATGGCCTTTCCGCAGAACATATATGTAGTTATGAATATTCTTTTTTTTTGCCGAAATACTTCTGCATATTCATGACTTCATGCTGCCGTGTTCTCCTCTCGTTTTACAAAGCTCGGGATTGTTTTCCTTTCATCTGTAAACTAAGAGCTGGTAAAACGTCCTGGTTTTGTTTGCGCGTCATCACTTGTATGCCTCTGTTTGCCTTAGCACTCTTGGACTAAAACTAATGGTTTCGCGTATATGGTTGTGCTACAGTATTTTTGATAACTTTTTAGTACTGCTCCCATTGGTCCTCTGAGTTCATATCATCAGGTGGATTGGTTAGTTGTGGTTGCCGTTTATTTCCCAAAAAAAATTTTTTTCCAATTTAGACATTGAAATAATTTTCATATCTTGCTTAGGCATTGCTCGCCAGTTTTCGCTAGTAACTTTTCCGAGAGTTTATGTACTGATATTGTGAGATTCTGTCCTGATGCCGATAGATGTCACTCTTTGACTGATCAAAGTTCATGACTTTTCCCAAGTTTTACACTGCGATGGCACTTCCCGTACCCCTCTTAGCTTAATTGTCCAATAACATTTCCATAAGGATTTTGTATAACTTCGGCAAGCTGCTATATGTATTGCACAGTCCATTTGACCTACACTTGTTATATGCACATGAATTATTTTGTGTCCAGCATAACAACGAGCAATACAGTGCAGGTTTTTAACACGAGCAGACTACGAAATCCAAGTGATGTTGTTATAGATGTAAGAATTTCGTGGGCAAAGCGATTTTGCAGTTTCCGGGCTTTTAAGATGGTTACTTCCCCATAGACAAAAAAAATTAGTTCGAAAAAAGTTGGTGCCATATAGCATCTGCCCCAAAACTCGTGCCCGTTGCTATGCTGGACAAGTCGTAATGTGTTGTTTTTGTTAGACATTACCTCTCTTCAGAGATAGACAAACAGCAAAATCATCAGGATTATAAAAACAAATGCAAAATGGTGCAAGAGCATATACATTTTGTTAAAGCCGACCATCCAATTTCGACTAGCAAGCAAAGTCTAGTAAGCAATTCCATATTTTTTAGGTTAAGATTGATTAAGTTGGCTATCTATTGCTTCATTTAAATCTTATAGAATATATTTATGCTGTTTACGTGATGTTAAATTGATAACTCATTGTGAATGTTCTGAAAAATGTATGCACATTACAAAACACAAATCGAATCGAGTTTTGAAGTCAGCTCTTTTGTTTCTAATATTAAACGTTCGTATAAACATAACTAAAATACTTTTTCAAAATTAATACTCTTCCTAACAAACTATTACAGGCAATTTCTGAATTTTGTCTCTAAATCAAAGCAAAACTACAAACTAATGCTCCTAGGTAATGAGAGGGCACAATAAAAAAGAAACAAAATACAACAGCAAGACCGTATACAACGTGCCTACCTTCAGATACGCAGCAATTTCTTGGATTTTACATTGCGCACGTCACTTCGTGGTCACCGATCACTCTTGAAGTCAGTACTTCTTCACAAAGTCCTCGTCGCACGCTTTTTACAAGTACTTCAAGTAAACCTCTTTGCCAGATTCGCGGTAGTTTTTTGTTCTCTATAAAAAGGAACACTAAAGACGGTTGTTGTTGTTGTTGTTATTATTAATTTACTTATATAGAGGAGGCAACAACAGGAGCAATAACAACAACAGCAGCAGCTGCTGCTGGAATTCTGGCAAAGTGGTCATTTTGTCTTTGAGAATTCTCGAGGAGTTTCCATTATGGAAGTAAAGTTTTCATGAAGACTTTCAACTGAACAACACACACAATAATATGCCATGCATAAAAAGTGAAGACGTAACAAAGAAGTCACCGAAAGAGCAATAATGTTGGGTAAGGTAAGGCTATAGAAGGCAAAATTGAAGATGATGATGGTATGCGTAATGGTTGTCGAAGAAGTTCGACATGTAGAACGGAAGAGATCAGCGGTTAATGAGTTTCATTTTAAGGATTGCTAGATATCTAGTGATGGATATATCTGTTTTATTTTCTTCGTTTTTTTTTTGTGTTTATTATCGATATAATCATACTTCAGCTTGATAATGTACACAGACACAAGATGATGAAAGAGCATTATTGAAAAATTCAATACAAGAATGTGAAGGGATGTATTGCAGTAAGAAGAGAATGGATGTAATGCTGTAGGAAAATCCATTTCAACACCTACTATAGTTAGCTTATGAAATTCATCTTATACGTTAATACCTGCATGAACTTCAACTGGCATAATGTTACGAAATCGAACCAACTTGAAAATTCATACACTCATAAAATATTCTCATAAAACTTAGAAAAGCTCATTCCGAAAGGGAATAATTTAAGAAAAATTTGCCGAGGGAAATAAAAAAGGCACAAAAGCTATTTCCCATAATAAATGAGCCCAACTATCCAATTCACCAACCTTGTATCGAAGTTGCATCGAAATTATGAAACAACCACCTATTGAGAAGAAACGAAAGTAGGTTAGCTGACACATCCCTCATGCCGTACGAGAAATAAAAGTACAACCAAATAGAGGAAATTTCACAAAAAGGGAAAAGTTGCCGTGGAAGATGATGTACGTACATTTTTCTTTTGTGAGTTTGGAAATAACTCAAAACATCTTTAATTAAAGAAATTTGTCCTCAAGAGAGACTGCGGTAAAGAAAAATTCATTTTTCACTACCTAATACTGCACGTATAAAAGTAGTAAGAAACGCATCAACCATAAAAATAAAACGTCTAAAAAGACAAAAATGAGACAATACCTACCTAATGAGACTATTTATCTCGTTAGACGTCCATGAACCATCTGCGCATACTTACCTACTTACCTATTTACGACATTTTCTAAAAATAAAATAATCCGAAAAGTATCTGAAAACAAGAAACAAATTTTCGTACTTACCCGATACTTACATTCAGAATGAAATAAATTCATCAGTCTGTCCGAACACTGCCTGCAATAAAACCTAATGGATAAGAAAAAGACAATACTTGAAAAATTTACCTGCATCAAAAACTCTATCAGTGGAAAAGAGTCAGATAATATTTTCCTAATGAGGCACAAAAAAGGATGAAACATGCTAGCACGATTCACATGTAAACTCGAATCTAATAGAAAAAAAGTGTTTACACGTAAACTACGCAACATAAATCAGTGCGTTTGTAAACAAACGCCTCGAACCGCGAAAATATCTACGAGAGTCGATGAACATAAAAAAAAGATGGCCGATTTAATTTAGAGTATCTAATATTTTTTTCAATGGGAACAACAAAAACAATTGCCCCTCCACGAAATTAAATCATCAAACCGCCAAAAAAACTAAGATATGGAAGCACTTACATACGTAACGGCAACGTAAACCAGCCGAACAATGTCATTCCGATTAAATAATTCGATGAAGTCAGTCGCATTTTCAACAAAAAGAAATTTCAAAGACAAAGAACAAAGTCACGAAAAGTAAGAAAATTATAAAAAAATTATACAAAGTGTAAAAGTGTGATACATTAAACAAGTTATAACAAAGAACAAAACAATCAAAGACAAGCAGAAAAAGAAACAGAAAGAAAAGTCTGCAAGGATTACTGAAAATCCAGTGCCAGAAGAAAGGCGTCACATTTATTGGATAAAATACCAGGTAAGACAAAAAGAAATTAGTTTTTTTTTGATTAAATCAATACGACACCAAATAATCTAAGTGCGTATTCAAGGCTGAAAAATTTATCCACAAAATAAGCCAATTTATGTGTAAAAAAATTATCTAAAAAGACAAATTTCACATGGTCACCACCACGTTTTCTTTGTTCGTAACAATTTTCTTAGAAAATCACATAACACAAAGGTATCCGACAAACAGAGTACCTAAGTGCATTGGCCAAACAAAAAAATGCAACCAGATTTATGGTCGTCCAAATGTCAGTCCGAAACACACTACACAAAAACCACCCTCACAAATATTCCAACTAGCCTAGTGATTCTGCCACAGGGAACGAAAAATTCTGTACAAGACAACAGTACAGTGGGAACAGATTTCCACCCTAAATCGTGTCGACAGAATAGGCAAACTAACATCAAAGGAACACAAAAAACCAGGTAATAAAACGAATCTTTTTGGCGTAAAAATTTTCTTTATTACATAAAAATCGTCTTTGCTAAACGAAACAATGATAAAAATTAAATAAATTGAATACATACTGAAAGCAGATAATCGGCGAATGATTACTGCTAAAACATCAGACGAAAATCTGCATGTTAACATATAAAAAATATATGTACAAAAAAAAAGACACAATCACGTGCACAAAAACTTCGAAAACATCTTAATTTTACCATATACTAATTCTATTTTTATCTTTTTTCGAAACAGATACGCTCCGAGTGGGACACTGCAATCAATTCGAGCCCAGGTACAAAATACGGCTCAAAAGATCGTATCGTACCTACTTCAAGAAAGTACCTACCACTCGGACAGCGTCATCTGGTTTTCACCGGGGAGCGTAAAATTGAAAATTCAGAAAACCATCATCAAGTCAAAAATCTTTGTGTGGAGCACAAGATACATAATATCTTTAACCGCACGTAGGACCCGATATAACATCGAGGGAATCAGTGATTCATGCCAAGTGCTAAAACAATTGATGTCGATAAAGTCATTCAACAAAAACAACACCCTGTTGGAGTCACCTTTAAGCAGGAGGAAAGCAGAGTGTAGAATTATATGTATAACAAAAAAGGAGTTATGGTAGATATGTATTTTTCTTTATGTCTATATAATTAGTTAGAAAAGTCTTTATAAAAATATAAAATATAAATTGGTGCCTAAAAATAAGAAAAATGTTAATTAACCACCCCAAATAAAAGAGGTGGTATAAAACATAATTACATTAGCGTGACATTGAAAGTCAAAAATAATTAAAGATCCTCCTCTGGATCTGAGATATTCTTTTTGTTGAAGGTGGTCAGTGATCCAAATATAAATTTCATCATAGATGTTAAATTAAGTATAATATAGCATCAACGAAATCTAAAAATCTAAATTGAAAAAAAAAGAGTAATCAAAGTTGGATTGCAATCTGCAATAGTTCAGAATTTTGTTGAATATTAAACTAAAAGTAATACCTACTTATAAAATACTGATAAACAATATATAAGAAAATCTTGAATACCTACTGAATCCTAGTGAAAGAAAAGCTCAGTGTGAGAATCTCTTTTTCAAATTGAACGACGTTCTATCTCTAAGAAATTTGTGGTTGAACTTAAAAGTACCTACCTGTTCACCGCGTTCGGTCGGTCGGATATTAATTTTACTACGTTAAAAGAATTGGAATAGAAAAGAACGTAATATTTTCGGTTAAAATAACTTATAGAACAGTCGGTTGAATAAGTAAACGAAAAAAATCAATTTCGGAAAATTAAAGATAAATATTTTTTTTGTAACGTAATAAAGTGTACCTATAGTGAGTGAGTATCTTAAGGATGCAAATAGCCTTCCGCTAAAACAAAATTTGTGGCGAAGTTTATACAAGTTCGCTATAGAGGTGTTGAATACTAAACTTAAAGTTGCCTATAGATAATTTGTATCAATTTCAAGAAAAAATCCATTCTGATAAAAAAAAACGCTGAAAAAGAAAGCGAAAATTGAAAGTTAAAGTGATTTGATAAGAATAAAGTGAAAGTGATTTTAACAGTTCGAATAATTTTTATTTCAACAAATAAAAATATGATAAGAAAAGTTAAGATCAGTCGCACTTAGTGAATATGTAAAAGATACTTACCACCGTTGGTCATTTACACATTTTTTTTTGTCTTTTTTTGGAAACTAAATCGTATAAAATATAAGTTTTTTATTATGAAGATTTGAAGTCAACTCAGTATCATTCTGAGAAGCATAACGACTTGAATCGGTATATAAAGTTAAAAGTGTACCTATCTATGTATGTTGAAACATAGGTACCTACATTCTATTCGCTGATCCCATCCTTGAAACCTGTCTGCAAATCTGAAATCTGAAATAAAGAAAATTACAAAAGATAATAGTAAAGATAAATATTAACGTACCTTTTAAATCTGAATCTACTCATCAGGTTTACGGTACAGTAGGGTGCACCTTCCTGTCTTCGAACCTTTTTATTGTAGAAATTTTTATATTGCTTTTTAAATTAAATAAATTTTTTTTAAATACATTTTAATTAACCAAACGTTCTTTCCAGCTAAGGTACGGTTTGAATGGACCTGCCACATTCTTAAAGATCCTTCAGATCCATATTTAAAATTTTGATTTTTGATTTTTTATTGAAACTTGTGTTGATTTTTATTTCACTTTTCGGGTGGGATTAAGACTATTTGGAGACGTCCTACGTAAAACTTTCTTTGAGTTAAAACTTTTTGATTTTTTTTTTGAACTTTTATAGTTCATATTTTGAAAACTTAAGTACGTGGAAAAATAGGTACCTACCTATTCGGTTTAGCTCGTGTATTAGTATACTAATGAAAATTAGTCACGCGTATTTAGATGAATTTGTTAGTCTTTATGATCTGGGCTCGTTATTCGTCGACCTTGCCTGAAATTGTGTAAACAATCTAAGTGTAAGAGGCCACCACACAGATTGATAAAGAAGCGAACAATTCTGGGATCGTTTTGTAAAATCGAGTTAGGCGCTTGCGTTTTTGATCAACTATTCGCCGGAGTAGTTGGTTTCGTTTATCGCGGTAGAGGGGGTGTGCTTTAGTTCACTAATCCTCATTTGAAGATTTTCATGGATAAAACTTATATACTTGGTTTTGTTCACAAAAATCTTTAGCTAATTTCAAGCAGTCTTTGAAAAGGAAGCAGGATTTTTTTTTTGCTTCACATAAATTTTTTTTTTGTTTTAATTCATAGATTCTCACATCAGTTTTGAGTAAAGTTAATTTTTTTGAGATCAGAGTTTATAAATAATTTGTTTTTTTTTGAGCTATAGAGAGGAAAATTAAATTTCCATAAATTTGTTGTTTTTTTTTTGTTAAGAAAAATTCTTATAAGAATTTTAAAAACATTTAAGCTATAAAAGAAGGTATAATTCTAAAATTTTGTGGAGATATGAGATATCTTAGTTATGAGAGTAGAACTCTTATTAGATTTTTAAAATATTAAGTTTTAAGATTGTTATGAAGGTAACTTATCAGAAATTATAAAAGATTAGTAAGAAGAAAATAATAATTCCTTTTGTTAGTGTTAAACTTTATTTAAATAAAATTGTTAAGAATTTTGATGAACATTTTTTGGTTTGTTTTAAAAAAATATTGTCTGTCTGATGAAGATTAACCATGTCCAAGAGAAGTTACTCTTACTATTGGAAGTTGATTTCAGATAACATGGTTGAATAGGAAGCTTGAGTGAAGAGACGTGGCTGGAGCCAACCTAGTGCGAAAGCAACAACAGCAATGAAAAGACCGAACGCAGCAATGTAAGGGCTAAGTAAATTTATTCTATGTTTCTTCTGTAACTTATTCGCGGGATATTTCCATAGTAAATTTAGCACCAATGGTAATATCATAGGGTAGTGACTTTGAAGGACTAGTCTCCGACAAAGCCGCTTAGGTAGGGAAGTTAGGTGCAAGGGGGAATCATCATCACCTGATTCTCCCGCCACATTAGGGTTCTAGCAAAACTACAAGGATGAAATAGAACTTCGGAGGGTAGGGTTAGATAATCCTTAGGGACCACAACATCACTGTCCCGATTTTCTGTCAACGCTCGATTCCACCTCAAAAATGTCTTCTTTTTTTTTTTTCTATCAATTAACTCGCTCACATCACTCGGCCCCTTTGCTTTTTAGCATAGCTTTATACAAATTATCAGAGTCAACAATCAGCTAGACTCCAGGTCTAACAAATGTGACACCGGCTATCTCACCTGCAGCACCACCCACTTCCCTGTTCCGACGAGTTCGGCCCCGGCGAAAAACGCAGACCTGAAGCAGCGGTGTGGTGATAGCCACCCTATTCGTTCCGGCTTGGACGTGCCCTATCATTAGAGAAGGTACTATAAGTCGTGCAACGAATAGGTTTCGGATCCTCTAACTGTGAATTCGTATTAGAAGATGATATTGGGAAGTATTTAATTTTCATTTGAGCTATTAGGTAGGGGAATTAAAAACTCGTCACTAAACCACAAGATACTTTCTCAAGATTTTTTTTTATGCGAACAATCACTCTTCCGGAGTCGGATTAACTTATTCTCAAGATATATCGGGATAGGTGGAGATCTATCTTTGAATTCTTTAGAGACCATCCGACTACGCCAGATTATAAATCGGACGTAAGGTTAATAATCCGTGGTGTCTTCGAAATACGTATTTTACATCGACATACGCTGGGGATACTCGACTGTGAGAAGAGGGCGAAGAGATTTTCCAGATCATCTACTACCGTGAAGTAGTTGATGGTCAGAAATATCCCTTCATCCCCTGCTTTTCTCAGTCGACTATTTTCCCAAATCTTTTTATGAAATAGGATCTGATTAGGGATTTTTCTGTTCGCTGCATGATTGAAAATATGAAAGAGAAGATATTCCATGACTGAGATGTAGGTAACAAGTTGGCTGAACATCGTCTAATATGGATGTTTTCTGGTCTGTTGGTTTTTTTTTCTTTTTGTTAATCAACTCTCGCAGTCATGACCACCTACAACTCTCCACTTCTAATTTTTAATTAATTTAATTTTTAATAATTGTATTTTTAATTCATATTCGGCATTAACTCAAAGTTAAAAATTATTTCTATAATTTCTTTGTTTAAATCCAAAAACCTGAATATGAGTTAAAGATCAATTATTTTTCAATTTTTGTAGCGGGGACCATCCCATTCTTCCCGTTACATAATGGCGCCCGAACGTGTGGGGCCCGAGTAATGATGAATTAGATAGTTTTGAGAATTAGATAGATTTTTTTGTAGTAACTTTTGGAAAGTAGTAGTTTGGATAATGTAGTAAGTTTTTTTTTCAAACGTCAGTTTGAATCGTTTAAGTCAATATTGAATTTTATTGGAGTTGGTAATGTTAAGGAGATTTAAGACCGGATGGTTTTCTGACTTAAGTGTCGACCGGTAATTAGTTGAACCAGTTCCTGAATACGTCTGTAGCGACAACCTGTCAAATTTCCACTCCATTCTCTTAGCATTCGTTAATTAGTTTTCAGTAAGGTTAGCTTACATAGGGATGTCCGTGTTGGATATGTTTAGTCCAGCAGTCCGTTGCTTCTCATGAAAGCCAATCACAATCCTGAAACAAACGTCTTTTTAAACTGTTTAGTTGTTTGCAACTACGTCCGGTGAATAGTCGAACTTATTCCTGTTCACGTCTGCAGCGCAAGCCAAATGACGACGGCTAAATAAAAGAATAACCAATTTCAAGCAATAAACCATCTAAAAGAAAATTTGAGTCTACTACATTCCAATAAAAAGTTCGAAATTTTTTTTTTGAAAAATCGAGTTAGTTAGATTGTTATGGAGTTCTGGTCTGATGTCCGCTAGGGGATGTTATTTACTTCCCTAGGTCAGTAGCAGCAGGGAGGATTGTAGACAAACTAGTCTAATAAGAGAAGTCAAATAAATTTTTTTTGAGTTGTTGAAGATAGAAATATTTTTTTTGTATGAAGAAATATAGAATGAAGTAAAGAAACATATGTTGTTGCGGAGTTGCTGCTGTAGCATTGGGATGCTTCAGTCACGTCTCCAAACTTATAATGTTTAGAGAAACCAATTAAGAAATTTTTGAGAAATTTTGAAGAAAATTTTTTTTGATTTTTGAGAAAATTAAGGAGTGAATTTTATAAAAATAAAATTCATGGATTGAGTAAGTTTAGTTATAGAGTTTAGATTTGCCTGGTGGCGTGATTTTTTTTCAAGTACATTTAGTATGCCTGGTGGCGCTTTTTGAGAAATTTTGATGATTTTGTATTTTTTGCCTGGTGGCACCTTTTTTGATTTATTTAGTATTGCCTGGGGCACATTTTGAGATTTTGGATTTAGTATGCCTGGTGGCAACCCTTTTTAGATTTAGTATTGTCTGGTGACATTTTTTAGAGTTAATTTGCCTGGTGGCGCATATCATAGATTTAGTATAGCCTGGTGGCAAAAATATTTAGTATGTCAGTAGTATAGTTTTTTTTTTGAAATATTTAAGAATTGTCTGGCGACATTTGATTTTAGATTTAGATTCAGTTTAGCAAATTTTGAGTAATTTGAAGTTCAGTTAATATTTAAAATTTGTAAATTTAAATATAGTTTTTGAGATTTATTGAGTTTTTTTTGAAGTTAGATTTTGAGTAAAATTCATTAAGAGGGTTTACCCTATCAATAAAGTAGGTTAAGCTTAGGTTAAGAGATAGTTAGTAAGATTTAGTTAGTAAGATTTAGGTAGTAAGGAATAGTTAGTAAGATTATAGTATAGGAAATAGGTATTGAATTATAGTTAGTAAGAGTAAATAATAGAACATAGTTAGTAGTTTTTTTTGAATATATAGATAGTAAGGTTAGGTTAAGGAAAGAATTTTGTAAGCTAGGAATAGCAGTAGTAAGTAAGTAACAATCAGATTTTTGTAAAACTAAAAATTTTTTTTTACCCTAAATTCGTCTTTAATATTCCCTGATTCGACTTAATAATTTCTTTTACTTTTCACCATGGTGAATAAAAATAAGAATGGTTCCACGGATAAGAAAAAGGGGGGTAGACCTCCTAAACCGCCAGTTCCAGTCAGAGCACCGATACTTACGACTCCTGAACCTCATAATACGCGTTATAGAAAGAACCTCGATATGTATCACAACATGACGATGGATACGAACGCAGTGGCTGACATGAGTCAAGTGGAGGAGACAGCAAGACCATCGAACGTAGGACGTGCAAACGACGAAGATGTACCTTTGGTAGACTTAGCTAGACATCTAACACCAGAAGGAGCTCAAGATGAAACGATAAATCAACAACCTGAGGAATGGGAAGACTACGTCAAGGAGATAGCGTTAGCGACAATAGGTCTTAACAGAGCGGAAGACCGCAAAAACTTACAAGAAACGCTAGCTCAAAGCCAAGCCCAGATCCTAGAGAGAGTTGATTTAGCCGTCAAAAATGCCTTAGCCCAGATGAGTGAATTAGTACGACCAGCAGCTACAACTATACCTTTGTGTGATTTACCTACACCTGATACTCGCAACCACAATGTCAGAAGAGAGCCTATTCCCGAAACAACTACCAGAAATAATGTTCCAGAAACTTCAAGAGAAACCTCAAGAGATATACAACACGAAAATTTGAGAGAAGCGGTCAGAGAAGCTTTAGGTGCGCGACCAAGGCGAAACGGCACTCCACCTAGAGTTGATACCAATCGAAACAACCTACCGGAATTCCCTAGGGAGTGGCCTAGACGCAACGTATCACCACCTAGAGCTGAACCTTCTCGAAGATACGATCCGAATTTTTACGAAAGACTGGATCAGATACAGTTTGACAATACGTCGTTGAATCGTAATGTGAGAGCACCAGCACCATCACCAGCAACATCCTTTATACGTTCTCCACACTACCACAAATGGGGCATAGTGTATAATGCCAAGAATATGCCAGTAGACGAATTCCTTTTTCGATTCGATAGAGTGAAGGATAGCTACGGTGCATCGTGGGAAGAGATAGTGTTGAATTTTCACCATTTTGTGAGCGGAACGGTAGAGGTGTGGTACTGGATGTTCATGAAGAACAACCCGTATTCATCTTGGGCAGCGCTGAAGCTAGCGCTTATTGAGCAATATCGTAGTCTAGAGACAGATTCGGAGTTATCCAGACAAATGGCGGAAAGGAAACAAGCTCCAGGCGAAAGCTTTGACTCGTTTTACGATGCCATTTTAAAGATTAACTCACGAATGAAAAATCCTAGGCCTAACGAGGAGTTAGCTGAAATAATAAAACAAAACGTACGTAGACGCATGGGAGAGCTGCTATTGACATTTAAATCAACTCGTCTCGCAGACTTAGTTTTCACGTGTCGAGATATGGAGAGATTTTTAGCCCAGTATGATCCAATGAGAGCCAGAGCACCTCCAGTATATAACAATCCTCCACGAAAACTAGTCCACGAGATAGAGATTCAAACTGATTTACAGTCAACAGAAATGTCAACAGCCGTCGAAGCTTTTCACCATAATAGAAATCGCGAATCAAAACCTAATTCTGAAAATGTAAAATGTTGGAACTGTTTGAAAGCAGGTCACACCTTTAGAGATTGTGCAGATATGCAGAGAAGAATTTTCTGTTATCGTTGTGGCAAACCGGATGTTCTGTCACCAAACTGCAAAATGTGTCCGGGAAACTCGTCAACGAGCCAACATTCGACCGAGAGGGAGTTGGCAAAGATGGGCAACTCGGGGAGTCCATTATAAATACCGAAAATACCAATAAAATTACCATCCTTAAAAACCCTGAATCGAAAAATATCATGAAATTACCATCCACTAATTCTAGAATTCCTAGACTTAGACCTTTAAAGTCCTTACATCAGAGGCAAATAGAATACAATATAGCTAGAAAACGAATATATACATATCCAAAACATTTGAAAAAGATAGAAGCTTTAAGAACCAAATTCTCTAACAAACATAAACTTTATAAAGTAGTATCTTCGACAAAATTGTCTATTTACAAGGACGATCCCCGTCCTTACGTTCAAGTAGAACTGTTCAATGAAGAATGGTACGGTCTGCTCGATTCTGGAGCAAGTGTTAGCTGTTTAGGCAAAGGAGCATTAGAAATCTTAGAAAGCAAAAACATCTCTTTCCAAAAATTTTCTACCAACATAGCCACTGCTGATGGCAAACAACAACCAGTAGTTGGAGTAGTGAAAACCAAAATTTCTTTCAATGGCAAAACACACACTATAGATCTGTTCCTAGTACCTTCATTGACACAAAAACTCTACTTGGGAGTAAATTTCTGGGCCTTATTTGAAATAGCGCCCCACTTAATACCGTTTAAAAATCCAATTTCTGAGATAGCTTTAGAGAAACCTAATTTCTCTGAGTGCGAGCTAACTGCAGAACAGTCCGTTGTGTTGAAAAACACCGTAGAACTTTTTCCGTCATTCGCTGAGCGGGGACTCGGACGAACACACCTCATGGAACACTCAATTGATACCGGCGATGCGTTGCCTATTAAGCAACGACATTACCCTATCTCTCCAGCGATACAAGCCTTGGTGTACGCCGAAGTGGACCGCATGATTTCTTTGGGAGTGATTGAAGAAAGTTCAAGCCCATGGTCCTCACCGGTCGTATTGGTGAGGAAACCCGGCAAAAATAGAATGTGCTTGGACTTTCGGAAAGTCAATTCCGTAACAAAGAAGGATGCGAGTCCAATTGGGCACATAGAAGGTTTGTTAGCACGACTTTCAGAGACACGTTACATTTCTAGCGTGGATCTGAAAGACGCGTACTGGCAAGTACCGTTGGAGAAGATGTCAAGGGAAAAAACTGCATTTTCAATTCCAGGCCGTCCGTTATATCAATTCAAGGTGATGCCGTTTGGATTATCCAACGCCGCTCAGAGTCTGACAAATCTCATGAATAAAGTTATTCCGTCCAACTTGAGAGATCAAGTTTTCATTTATTTAGATGACCTATTGGTCATTTCCAAAACGTTTGAGGAACATATTTCTGTTTTAAAAGTTGTAGCAAAGAAGTTAGACGAGGCAGGGCTTACAATAAATGTGGAGAAGTCACGCTTTTGCTTCGAAGAACTTCAATACTTAGGTTATGTCGTAGGGCGTGGCTGCCTCAAAGCAGACCCGTCTAAAATTTCTGCAATTCTCGATTTCCCGGTACCAACGACTGTACGTCAAGTACGTCGATTCCTTGGAATGGCTGGTTGGTACCGGCGATTCATCGAGAATTTTTCTGAGGTAGCCGGACCGATGTCCGATACGCTTAAGAAAGGAAACAAGTTTGAGTTCAACGAACAGGCGATAGAAGCTTTCAACAAGCTCAAGGTAGCTTTGACTTCAGCGCCAGTTCTCCGTAACCCCGATTTCAGTAAGCAATTCGTGATTTTATGCGACGCTTCAGCCACTGGAATCGGGTGTGTTCTGTGTCAAAGAGATGAGACTGGCGCAGAATATCCCATTTATTACTATTCCCAAAAGTTAAATAGTGCCCAACGTAACTATTCAGTTACGGAGAGAGAATGTCTCGCTGCCGTAAAAGGCATCTATAAATTTCGACCTTACATTGAAGGTTACAGGTTCTTGGTGATCACTGATCATGCGAGCCTGAGATGGTTGATGAGTCTTAAGGACCCAACCGGACGTCTAGCTCGATGGAGTTTGAAGCTTCAAAGCTTCGAATTTTCGGTGGAGCATAGAAAAGGAACTTTGAACGCTGTGCCCGATGCCCTGTCTAGAGTGCATGAAGTGGAGGCTTTGCGTTTGTCTTCCCTGGAAATGCCCATCGAAAATTCAAGTCCATCTAAAGTGTTGCATCTTGATTTAAAGGATCCGTCTTTCAAGTCGGAAGAATACCTTCAAATCGTGGAACACATTAATAAAAATAAAGATCGTCTCCCTGACTTGCAAGTATCTGATGGTTTCATATACAAAAAAGTCAGGCACGTAACAGGTAACCCAATTCAAGACGATTTGGCTTGGAAGATATGGATTCCATCGCAGCTGAGCGGAAAGTTGATAATTGCGGCTCATTGCCCGCCTCAGGCATCGCATGGTGGTATCACCAAAACCTTACACCGTCTACGTAACCAATTCTATTGGCCAGCCATGGCAGCTCAAGTCAAAATGTATGTAAATAACTGCGAAATATGCAAGACAACTAAAGCACCAAATTCTGTTCTTAGAACTGAAATGGGAAAAGGTTTTGAAGTGGATAGACCATTTCAACATATGTATATAGACTTCTTAGGTCCATATCCTAGATCTAAGAGAGGAAACACATTTATAATTATAGCGTTAGATCAACTAACAAAATTTGTATTCATCAAACCGCTGAAAAAGGCAACTACTTCAGAAGTAGTCAAATTTTTAGTGGATGATATTTTCTTGATATTCGGAGTTCCAGAGAGTTTATTATCGGATAATGGCTCACAATTTATAAGTAATGACTTCGAAACATTCTTAGAGAACTTCGGAATAAACCATGTTAAGACAGCTGCATACGCTCCTCAAGCGAATGCCAGTGAGCGAGTAAACCGCTCCATTTTGAGTGCTATAAGAGCATACATCGATACGAAGCAACTTAACTGGGACGAACATCTATCTTTCATAAGCAGTGCTTTACGCACATCTCTGCATAGTGCAATCGGCATGACCCCATATGAAGCCTTATTCGGCCAACGTATGATAGAACATGGGGCCGACTATGCATTGTTGAGAAAGTTAGGTGGTCTTAACCAGTCCGAAATCGATTGGTTGCCCAAAACTGCTAGAATGAATATTCTTCACGCATATCTGAAAACAGCACTCAACCAAGCTCACGATAGTTACGAGAAGATATACAATCTCAGAAGTAGAGCAATCACATTCAATATAGGTGACGAAGTCTTTCGTCGAAATTATGTGTTAAGCGATGCAAGCAAGCATCGAAATGCAAAGCTGTGTCCGAAATTTTTGAAAACCAAAATTATAAAAATCATTGGTAATAACTTGTATAAAGTTAAGGATGTTAACGGATTTGAGTCTGTTGTACATACGAAGGACCTTCGCAAATGAAGCATCTGAAAAAGTCATCGACGATTTCTTTTGTGGATTTTACATTTTTTTTGCGTTGATAAGAGTCATCGCCAGCTACTCAGCCTGTGCATGAGACACAAGGGGTCGTGGGTAGCGATTAGTTTATCTGTAGTTGTATGAAGAGTACATACGAGAAATAGTAACATTGATAACGATTTTCGTTTCCATCTTCAATATACCTGTTGGCACCAGGTAAATTGAAGATGTTTTGTAGGAAAATCCATTTCAACACCTACTATAGTTAGCTTATGAAATTCATCTTATACGTTAATACCTGCATGAACTTCAACTGGCATAATGTTACGAAATCGAACCAACTTGAAAATTCATACACTCATAAAATATTCTCATAAAACTTAGAAAAGCTCATTCCGAAAGGGAATAATTTAAGAAAAATTTGCCGAGGGAAATAAAAAAGGCACAAAAGCTATTTCCCATAATAAATGAGCCCAACTATCCAATTCACCAACCTTGTATCGAAGTTGCATCGAAATTATGAAACAACCACCTATTGAGAAGAAACGAAAGTAGGTTAGCTGACACATCCCTCATGCCGTACGAGAAATAAAAGTACAACCAAATAGAGGAAATTTCACAAAAAGGGAAAAGTTGCCGTGGAAGATGATGTACGTACATTTTTCTTTTGTGAGTTTGGAAATAACTCAAAACATCTTTAATTAAAGAAATTTGTCCTCAAGAGAGACTGCGGTAAAGAAAAATTCATTTTTCACTACCTAATACTGCACGTATAAAAGTAGTAAGAAACGCATCAACCATAAAAATAAAACGTCTAAAAAGACAAAAATGAGACAATACCTACCTAATGAGACTATTTATCTCGTTAGACGTCCATGAACCATCTGCGCATACTTACCTACTTACCTATTTACGACATTTTCTAAAAATAAAATAATCCGAAAAGTATCTGAAAACAAGAAACAAATTTTCGTACTTACCCGATACTTACATTCAGAATGAAATAAATTCATCAGTCTGTCCGAACACTGCCTGCAATAAAACCTAATGGATAAGAAAAAGACAATACTTGAAAAATTTACCTGCATCAAAAACTCTATCAGTGGAAAAGAGTCAGATAATATTTTCCTAATGAGGCACAAAAAAGGATGAAACATGCTAGCACGATTCACATGTAAACTCGAATCTAATAGAAAAAAAGTGTTTACACGTAAACTACGCAACATAAATCAGTGCGTTTGTAAACAAACGCCTCGAACCGCGAAAATATCTACGAGAGTCGATGAACATAAAAAAAAGATGGCCGATTTAATTTAGAGTATCTAATATTTTTTTCAATGGGAACAACAAAAACAATTGCCCCTCCACGAAATTAAATCATCAAACCGCCAAAAAAACTAAGATATGGAAGCACTTACATACGTAACGGCAACGTAAACCAGCCGAACAATGTCATTCCGATTAAATAATTCGATGAAGTCAGTCGCATTTTCAACAAAAAGAAATTTCAAAGACAAAGAACAAAGTCACGAAAAGTAAGAAAATTATAAAAAATTATACAAAGTGTAAAAGTGTGATACATTAAACAAGTTATAACAAAGAACAAAACAATCAAAGACAAGCAGAAAAAGAAACAGAAAGAAAAGTCTGCAAGGATTACTGAAAATCCAGTGCCAGAAGAAAGGCGTCACATTTATTGGATAAAATACCAGGTAAGACAAAAAGAAATTAGTTTTTTTTTGATTAAATCAATACGACACCAAATAATCTAAGTGCGTATTCAAGGCTGAAAAATTTATCCACAAAATAAGCCAATTTATGTGTAAAAAAATTATCTAAAAAGACAAATTTCACATGGTCACCACCACGTTTTCTTTGTTCGTAACAATTTTCTTAGAAAATCACATAACACAAAGGTATCCGACAAACAGAGTACCTAAGTGCATTGGCCAAACAAAAAAATGCAACCAGATTTATGGTCGTCCAAATGTCAGTCCGAAACACACTACACAAAAACCACCCTCACAAATATTCCAACTAGCCTAGTGATTCTGCCACAGGGAACGAAAAATTCTGTACAAGACAACAGTACAGTGGGAACAGATTTCCACCCTAAATCGTGTCGACAGAATAGGCAAACTAACATCAAAGGAACACAAAAAACCAGGTAATAAAACGAATCTTTTTGGCGTAAAAATTTTCTTTATTACATAAAAATCGTCTTTGCTAAACGAAACAATGATAAAAATTAAATAAATTGAATACATACTGAAAGCAGATAATCGGCGAATGATTACTGCTAAAACATCAGACGAAAATCTGCATGTTAACATATAAAAAATATATGTACAAAAAAAAAGACACAATCACGTGCACAAAAACTTCGAAAACATCTTAATTTTACCATATACTAATTCTATTTTTATCTTTTTTCGAAACAGATACGCTCCGAGTGGGACACTGCAATCAATTCGAGCCCAGGTACAAAATACGGCTCAAAAGATCGTATCGTACCTACTTCAAGAAAGTACCTACCACTCGGACAGCGTCATCTGGTTTTCACCGGGGAGCGTAAAATTGAAAATTCAGAAAACCATCATCAAGTCAAAAATCTTTGTGTGGAGCACAAGATACATAATATCTTTAACCGCACGTAGGACCCGATATAACATCGAGGGAATCAGTGATTCATGCCAAGTGCTAAAACAATTGATGTCGATAAAGTCATTCAACAAAAACAACACCCTGTTGGAGTCACCTTTAAGCAGGAGGAAAGCAGAGTGTAGAATTATATGTATAACAAAAAAGGAGTTATGGTAGATATGTATTTTTCTTTATGTCTATATAATTAGTTAGAAAAGTCTTTATAAAAATATAAAATATAAATTGGTGCCTAAAAATAAGAAAAATGTTAATTAACCACCCCAAATAAAAGAGGTGGTATAAAACATAATTACATTAGCGTGACATTGAAAGTCAAAAATAATTAAAGATCCTCCTCTGGATCTGAGATATTCTTTTTGTTGAAGTAGGTCAGTGATCCAAATATAAATTTCATCATAGATGTTAAATTAAGTATAATATAGCATCAACGAAATCTAAAAATCTAAATTGAAAAAAAAAGAGTAATCAAAGTTGGATTGCAATCTGCAATAGTTCAGAATTTTGTTGAATATTAAACTAAAAGTAATACCTACTTATAAAATACTGATAAACAATATATAAGAAAATCTTGAATACCTACTGAATCCTAGTGAAAGAAAAGCTCAGTGTGAGAATCTCTTTTTCAAATTGAACGACGTTCTATCTCTAAGAAATTTGTGGTTGAACTTAAAAGTACCTACCTGTTCACCGCGTTCGGTCGGTCGGATATTAATTTTACTACGTTAAAAGAATTGGAATAGAAAAGAACGTAATATTTTCGGTTAAAATAACTTATAGAACAGTCGGTTGAATAAGTAAACGAAAAAAATCAATTTCGGAAAATTAAAGATAAATATTTTTTTTGTAACGTAATAAAGTGTACCTATAGTGAGTGAGTATCTTAAGGATGCAAATAGCCTTCCGCTAAAACAAAATTTGTGGCGAAGTTTATACAAGTTCGCTATAGAGGTGTTGAATACTAAACTTAAAGTTGCCTATAGATAATTTGTATCAATTTCAAGAAAAAATCCATTCTGATAAAAAAAAACGCTGAAAAAGAAAGCGAAAATTGAAAGTTAAAGTGATTTGATAAGAATAAAGTGAAAGTGATTTTAACAGTTCGAATAATTTTTATTTCAACAAATAAAAATATGATAAGAAAAGTTAAGATCAGTCGCACTTAGTGAATATGTAAAAGATACTTACCACCGTTGGTCATTTACACATTTTTTTTTGTCTTTTTTTGGAAACTAAATCGTATAAAATATAAGTTTTTTATTATGAAGATTTGAAGTCAACTCAGTATCATTCTGAGAAGCATAACGACTTGAATCGGTATATAAAGTTAAAAGTGTACCTATCTATGTATGTTGAAACATAGGTACCTACATTCTATTCGCTGATCCCATCCTTGAAACCTGTCTGCAAATCTGAAATCTGAAATAAAGAAAATTACAAAAGATAATAGTAAAGATAAATATTAACGTACCTTTTAAATCTGAATCTACTCATCAGGTTTACGGTACAGTAGGGTGCACCTTCCTGTCTTCGAACCTTTTTATTGTAGAAATTTTTATATTGCTTTTTAAATTAAATAAATTTTTTTTAAATACATTTTAATTAACCAAACGTTCTTTCCAGCTAAGGTACGGTTTGAATGGACCTGCCACATTCTTAAAGATCCTTCAGATCCATATTTAAAATTTTGATTTTTGATTTTTTATTGAAACTTGTGTTGATTTTTATTTCACTTTTCGGGTGGGATTAAGACTATTTGGAGACGTCCTACGTAAAACTTTCTTTGAGTTAAAACTTTTTGATTTTTTTTTTGAACTTTTATAGTTCATATTTTGAAAACTTAAGTACGTGGAAAAATAGGTACCTACCTATTCGGTTTAGCTCGTGTATTAGTATACTAATGAAAATTAGTCACGCGTATTTAGATGAATTTGTTAGTCTTTATGATCTGGGCTCGTTATTCGTCGACCTTGCCTGAAATTGTGTAAACAATCTAAGTGTAAGAGGCCACCACACAGATTGATAAAGAAGCGAACAATTCTGGGATCGTTTTGTAAAATCGAGTTAGGCGCTTGCGTTTTTGATCAACTATTCGCCGGAGTAGTTGGTTTCGTTTATCGCGGTAGAGGGGGTGTGCTTTAGTTCACTAATCCTCATTTGAAGATTTTCATGGATAAAACTTATATACTTGGTTTTGTTCACAAAAATCTTTAGCTAATTTCAAGCAGTCTTTGAAAAGGAAGCAGGATTTTTTTTTTGCTTCACATAAATTTTTTTTTTGTTTTAATTCATAGATTCTCACATCAGTTTTGAGTAAAGTTAATTTTTTTGAGATCAGAGTTTATAAATAATTTGTTTTTTTTTGAGCTATAGAGAGGAAAATTAAATTTCCATAAATTTGTTGTTTTTTTTTTGTTAAGAAAAATTCTTATAAGAATTTTAAAAACATTTAAGCTATAAAAGAAGGTATAATTCTAAAATTTTGTGGAGATATGAGATATCTTAGTTATGAGAGTAGAACTCTTATTAGATTTTTAAAATATTAAGTTTTAAGATTGTTATGAAGGTAACTTATCAGAAATTATAAAAGATTAGTAAGAAGAAAATAATAATTCCTTTTGTTAGTGTTAAACTTTATTTAAATAAAATTGTTAAGAATTTTGATGAACATTTTTTGGTTTGTTTTAAAAAAATATTGTCTGTCTGATGAAGATTAACCATGTCCAAGAGAAGTTACTCTTACTATTGGAAGTTGATTTCAGATAACATGGTTGAATAGGAAGCTTGAGTGAAGAGACGTGGCTGGAGCCAACCTAGTGCGAAAGCAACAACAGCAATGAAAAGACCGAACGCAGCAATGTAAGGGCTAAGTAAATTTATTCTATGTTTCTTCTGTAACTTATTCGCGGGATATTTCCATAGTAAATTTAGCACCAATGGTAATATCATAGGGTAGTGACTTTGAAGGACTAGTCTCCGACAAAGCCGCTTAGGTAGGGAAGTTAGGTGCAAGGGGGAATCATCATCACCTGATTCTCCCGCCACATTAGGGTTCTAGCAAAACTACAAGGATGAAATAGAACTTCGGAGGGTAGGGTTAGATAATCCTTAGGGACCACAACATCACTGTCCCGATTTTCTGTCAACGCTCGATTCCACCTCAAAAATGTCTTCTTTTTTTTTTTTCTATCAATTAACTCGCTCACATCACTCGGCCCCTTTGCTTTTTAGCATAGCTTTATACAAATTATCAGAGTCAACAATCAGCTAGACTCCAGGTCTAACAAATGTGACACCGGCTATCTCACCTGCAGCACCACCCACTTCCCTGTTCCGACGAGTTCGGCCCCGGCGAAAAACGCAGACCTGAAGCAGCGGTGTGGTGATAGCCACCCTATTCGTTCCGGCTTGGACGTGCCCTATCATTAGAGAAGGTACTATAAGTCGTGCAACGAATAGGTTTCGGATCCTCTAACTGTGAATTCGTATTAGAAGATGATATTGGGAAGTATTTAATTTTCATTTGAGCTATTAGGTAGGGGAATTAAAAACTCGTCACTAAACCACAAGATACTTTCTCAAGATTTTTTTTTATGCGAACAATCACTCTTCCGGAGTCGGATTAACTTATTCTCAAGATATATCGGGATAGGTGGAGATCTATCTTTGAATTCTTTAGAGACCATCCGACTACGCCAGATTATAAATCGGACGTAAGGTTAATAATCCGTGGTGTCTTCGAAATACGTATTTTACATCGACATACGCTGGGGATACTCGACTGTGAGAAGAGGGCGAAGAGATTTTCCAGATCATCTACTACCGTGAAGTAGTTGATGGTCAGAAATATCCCTTCATCCCCTGCTTTTCTCAGTCGACTATTTTCCCAAATCTTTTTATGAAATAGGATCTGATTAGGGATTTTTCTGTTCGCTGCATGATTGAAAATATGAAAGAGAAGATATTCCATGACTGAGATGTAGGTAACAAGTTGGCTGAACATCGTCTAATATGGATGTTTTCTGGTCTGTTGGTTTTTTTTTCTTTTTGTTAATCAACTCTCGCAGTCATGACCACCTACAACTCTCCACTTCTAATTTTTAATTAATTTAATTTTTAATAATTGTATTTTTAATTCATATTCGGCATTAACTCAAAGTTAAAAATTATTTCTATAATTTCTTTGTTTAAATCCAAAAACCTGAATATGAGTTAAAGATCAATTATTTTTCAATTTTTGTAGCGGGGACCATCCCATTCTTCCCGTTACAATGCAATGATCGAAGAAGTACTCAAGGTATTAACAGGGTGTTCAGTATTTTGAAAACTTTTCGAAAGTACAAGGCCTTTGCTTCACTTGCCTATCCACTTTTGCATATACATTCGAAAAAAAAACTACGCGATGGCAATTGGACAACAACAGCTTCAAAATATTAATCAAACAATTAAACAGGAAACTATTCGAAATCGGGTCTTAACCGGAAAAGTAAAAGAAGACCCCCCAAAAATCCCTTGTTTTTGTAGCTTAACAATTTGGGAGATATTATATTTTTCATTTGGAAGGTTGTTTCCAGCAACCAAATTAATATTGGTTTGGCACCTTTCGATAAATATGGTTCTAGAAGTTATATTTTCTTCCAAGTCAGTCGCCATCATGAGTTTGCACAATAAGAGCATATCCCAGTCCAGAACTAATCTCTTACATGACGAAGAACTCGAGTCCTCCGTAAACCTGAGAACATAGATCATCTGAGAACACTGCTTGACTGCCTTTAAATTTATCAAATTTTTCATGAGAACATTCATAACTACCCGAGTAAATCGAAAGTGAGGCACAATCAGAAACAGTCCTGAGGACGCAATTCTTTTTCCAAATTGAAGATAATTTTTACTTGAGTTGATACATCAACAAACAGAATATGCGCTATTGGATTGGCACCAGTCCCCGAAAATGAAAGGCTCTCACTTCAAGAGCATCAATGACTATTCTGATATAACACTGCCATAGCACCTCGTCTCAAAGTGGTGTTGCTTAAAGTGTACACTAAGTACAACCCTGTACCTCAATTGAGCGAAAACCAAACTATTGATTTTGCAAATGTTTCGTGTTGAAATTTAATCTAGATCTTTTTTTTCAAAGGAACATAACCCTATCGATATTTTGCTAGGCTTAATCTGAATTCACTAGCAAAATGAAAAGTTTCTCCTGTCAAACGTGAAATGAATTAAGACAATATGTTGTTTGACAACTAAAACCTACGTTTTTGAAATTTTGAGAGGAACCACTAAATTGCATTTTGACACATTAAAGTTTTGACAGATCCACTCTGTTAAAAAAAAGTGGTACATCTTAAAATTTCGCATTATTTTCGATAGAGGGTATTGTCATGTTTCAGCAGGAAGTTCTCTCCAATAAATGTTGCGAATGGAGCCAGATATTTCTCCAGAATGTTGTTGATGTCGAAACTAAAGCTGACCGATTCTTCCACGATGCACAGTTAGGTGTTTCTGCACATCGAAATTGCTTGCTTAAACCAGGATTACACCGAGGCCGTTTGGAATAGAGTTATTTTCACTGATGAGCCAAGGTTTTGTTTGCACTCATCAGATGAACGCAGTAGAGTGTGAAGATGATCAGGTTATACTTTTCGGTGATATTTTGCCACCGGGAAAATTTTTTAGTTCGGTATAGTCAAGTTTCGATATAAAAAACATTCTGGAGAAATATGTGGTTCCATTCGCAACATTGAGGGAACTTCTTGATGCTGAAGCAGGAAAATTCAAGACCACACGCTGATGCGATAGATACGATAGATGCGTTACCAACTAAATCAAAGACCTACCAAATAAGCTTTAAAGTTAATCCAATTTATATCGAAAAATAACGATCGATTTTGATAAAATTTTGTGTGACTGATTTTTGGTTAATGACGGAGTTTTTCGTTAGATTTTTTTTTCAAAATCACCTTTTTAACGATACCTGCCATATAAATTCTGTAGAAAATCCAATTTTTCTCGTAAAAAATACGATCAATTTGGATTTTGTAGCCAAAAGTAATGTTTTACTTGTCTGCAGAATAAGTTTACATATAAACGCTTCAGAAAATCCAATTTTTCTCGAAAGAAATACGATCGATTTTGATAAAATTTTGTGTGACTGATTTTGCGCCCGTAATAAAGTTTTTCGTTAGAATTTTTTTTTCAAAATCACCTTATTAACGGTACCTGCCATATACACGTTAAAGAAACTTTATTTTTACGTGCGATTATTTATTACAGTTTCTTGTTTAGTAGCTCCTTAGTCAAAGGTTAGTCTTAGTTATCTGAAAGAAGAGCAAGGTTGTCCGACAAGTCGTGCCTTTTATTTTCATAAGATTTTTGTCTTGTCTTTAGTAAACATAAGATGCAAAAAAAAGCTATATTGAGTAAATCTACCTTTTTTATTTGCATCTTATGCGAATCACCCCGTATTTTTATTTTTACAATGAAATAAAACTTTCTCGTTTTTCTTAGTTGACGTTCTGTTCATTATATGATTATACAATACACATAATAGTATATTCCAAATGAATGTACTGGAACTGACAATAATGCAGCTGTAAAAGCTTTAGAATGACATTTCTTCTGTAAAAACATACTCATTAAATTCATCAGCAATTATAAATTTATTTTAACACTTCCTGTGACAGTCCGACTCCTTCTTTTATATCAAAGTAATTAATCAACCAAAAAACGAATATTCACACAAGCATAACAATACCACGCTTCCGTTTCCAATTAGCAAATACAAATGCTGGAAAAAAAAACAACCTGCTAATAAAAACCACTTTGGAATTTCAATTGGTAATTTAATATTGTCGCTAAAAAATAAAAAAAAACTCATACCGATATAAAAATAAAAATGTAATAATCGATGTGATGGACAAGGCGCGTGCAAAAATCAGTTCCGGCGATAAATGATGTCATCCGAAGGAAGCCCTTGAAGATAACGAATCTGAGGATAATAAGTTCGTCTTAGTCGGGGGCTGACCAGAGATAAGTTGACAATCAAGTCGCTAACTAGCCTCAACGGAAGGCATAAGATCGAATTTCGTTTTTACCAGCGATAGAATGCCAAAGGTATGCGAAATGTAATGAAAGGTTTCACTTCGATTTTATATAGGTATGAAGAATATATTGTGGTGTTAATCTGTGTTAAAGAATATGGATGGAGAAAATCGATCTGAAAGGATGTGCAGAAATTCATTGAACCGAACCGCTTACACACTTCAGATTATAGTTTGAAGGAAGGAAGCTGTTTTTTGTGGCTGATTGACTGGCGAAATTGCTTCTGAAGGTCGAGAATGTCTATCCTTGTACCAATTACTCGCAGCACCTGCGGGTAATTTTGCGTAATTTTTTCTTTAGTTATGGTTTTTGTTGCTAAAGGTATTATGTACTTGCATAAAGGGGATTTCATTTATAATTTTATATGAAGGTTATTCTGCAGCAATTTTGTAGAAAAGGTCTTTCACTTTGTTAAGACTATTTGGGTAGCATCATATTTATCTTGAAGCTCTTAATAAGGGTTTTCCAATAAGAGTTGTTATTTTGAATAGCCCGCTATATCGGTAGCTGTCACTTTTGAAGCTGTCATTTTTTGACATTTGACAAGTAGAAACTACGCTATTAATAAAAATGGAACGATACACGCTTCAACAACGCATTGAAATTATAAAAATTCACTATAAAAATTTCATCGAAAAATCATCTTGACTGATGAGGCCCATTTCCACCTCGGAGGCTACGTCAACAAGCAAAACTGTCGCATCTGGGCCTCGGAAAACCCAAGAGTTATTGTTGAAAAGCCTCTCCATCCTCAACGCGTGACTGTTTGGTGCGGTTTATGGTCCGGCGGGGTCATTGGACCTTACTTTTTCGAAAATGAGGCTGGAGCAACAGTTACGGTCAATGGATTGCGCTATCGAGAGATGATTAATGATTTTTTATGGCCGGAATTGGATGGTATTGATCTGGAAAACGTTTACTTTCAACAAGACGGAGCTACGTGCCACACAAGCAATGAAACCATCGATCTTTTACGGGAAAAGTTTCCGGACCGTGTTATCTCTCGAAGAGGTGATCACAAATGGCCACCGAGATCTTGTGATTTAACACCTTGCGACTTCTTCCTTTGGGGCCACGTGAAAGATAAGGTCTATGCCAACAGCCCAGCTTCGATTCAAGACCTCAAAGATGGAATTCGTGAGGCTATGGAGGACATAGGGCAGCCACTTTGCGATTTGGTTATGGAAAATTTCATGAAAAGGATATGGTCCTGTAAGCGTGGTCGTGGCGGCCATTTGACTGATGTTGTGTTCCATTGTTAACGACATATCTTCCTCTTTATAATGAAATAAACATCCGATCATTTATCTCAAAAAATGCCATTTTTCTTTGAATATCAATATAACACCTCTTATTGGAAAACCTTTATTTCTCCACTTATATGTCCTTACTCTTGGATGGCGCTACGGCGAGCGCGTTGTACTCATAAATTCTTGACATAATATTTCTATCCACCTGGAGGATGTTGTATTACTGATGTTTAACTCTTGAATGCCTTTTATTTCAGCTTAAAAACGGGCACAGTTTGGAAGCGAAAAGAACTTACGAGCGTTAAGAGTTTCAGAAAAAACTACAACAACAAGATTTTGGACAACAACAAGAAGTACAAAATTTTCTTCTTCTATTCATATTAACACAAATCAACTAATTCGTCAGATTCCTTTAATGTTTAAAACGTTTTTTTAATCAAAACAACATCGAGGCAGAAGGTTTCCATTAGAAAACCTGTCCGACTGATTGATAACCGTGAACACTCTTACATTCCAGACTGCTCCCAAAGGAAATCTCAATCAAATGTCACCTTGGCTCGGTGCTACTGGTTTCTCTCTCATTGTCGGTTGTCTGTCCGTCTAGGGAAAAAAGGTTCATCTATTCCTTTGGTCATTAATTGTAATAGAAAAAGAAGAACAAACCATCTAAATCAATGAAATTTACTAAATTATATTATTTGAGTGGTGCATTAAGAGAAGAAGGTTGACTTGGGGTCACCGAAAACCTAGTCGCGTCATAATTTGATAATTTGAATTTTTCTTCTTTCAGAATATTTTTTTTTTAATTTTTATTTTTTTTTACATCCACGTCTAATTTGTCTTCCACGCTTTGTAATTGAAGCCTGAAACTGGAGTGGAGGTATATCTATCTGCATGCCTAGTTTAATGGTCTTTTTCCATCGTAGATTGAAAGTCGACGCACTTGGATAAGTTTCGTTCTGTTTCCTTTAGAAAGAACTCTGTCGCCTTGCGTCGTCGTCGTCGTCGGTCGGTCGATGGATGATCATTACCAGCATGACCAGCATTAAGCCAATGAAGTTTAATGATGGTATAGTATTTGGTTCCAAGTTTGGTATTGGTGCATGGTAGTGGAGTTTTTTTTTTGTTTACATATAGAAATGAAACCAGGAGCGGAACGAAACTCAGGGTATCGAGAAGGAACTTCCTCTCCAATCTAGTCTTTTTCTAGTCGAGTCCATGATTAAGAAAGGAGTGTTCTTTGCTGTTTATAATGATTTGGTTAGAATGAAGTGCCTGCTTTTGCTTTACCTATAACTTTTCATGGTGATAATTGTGGTTTTGCGGTTCGAAGAATCCGAAAGAAACAGTCTTGCATTTTAGAAAAGACAAATGCGGTTTGATGGTTTGCATATCTTTAGAATAGTTAAACGAAGATTTTATTATAGGCTCTTTCATTGTTTATCTCTATCCTCTTCTTTGTTGTATAATTTTATTTGCGATTCAGATACTTTTTTTTTATATATATGTTGATGACTTGGAAATATCTTAAGACAACTGTTTCGTTGTTCATAAAAGTATAAGTTTGTTCTTATTATATGTATATGATCAGTAAGTCGCTCAATGAAACACTAAAATCTGAAGTTATGATCACCGAGCTGTCCTAAAATAATTTATCGGGGTTCTAAATCCAATGTCATTATGAGGATGTATACTGCAGAAGTAAGAGCTATGTTGACATACATATGCAACCATGGCTTAGTAGACAACCACGCCCACACGCCTAAAAATCCAGGGACTTGCATTATGTTGGATCAACATAGTTACTGGGAGCTGGCTTCTTATGCATTCGTTTGATGACAATGCGAAAGGTTAAATGGCGATTCTAGTAACACTCGTTCCCGAAAAACCTTATTAAGGCTGGTATGCCCTATCGATTTTGAAATTCTGACTGTCGGAGTTTTAGAGTTCGGCCAATTTGTGAGATAACAATCAAACATGACATTACGATGATAGAGAACACGCAAAAAGTAGGTCTGACAATTCTATCTGTCTGTCTGTCTGTCTATCTGTCTGTCTATCAGTCTTTCAGTTTGGATGTATCGACACCTACAGCCTAAACGGTTGGATCAATTTTCTTCAAACTTGGTACTATGTATTTTTAGAGTAATATGCCCAGGCGTATTTTTGATTTTTATCCTAGGTCTAAAAGTAACGGTACCTGCCATATAAACGTAACAGATAATTAAATTTTTCTCGAAAAAAATACGATCGATTTTGATAAAATTTAACATGACAGATTTTTTGAAAACGGTGATGTTTTCCACCAAAACAAATTGTTTGCAACTAGATTTTTAACGGTACCTGATTCTATTTTTCTCGTAAAAAATACAATCGATTTTTATAAAATTTCTTACAATGGATTTGTAGCCAAAGGTTGTGTTTTTCATTTTTTTTTCAGAATATGTTTACATATCAACAAAATCGATTTTTTAGTGACCTATCGTAAAAGATATATAATTGTTTTTTTTTTTACATATCAACGGTACCTGGCAAATAAGCCTTAAAGACAATCCAATTTTTATCGTAAAATATACGATCGATTTTGATAAAGTTTTGTGTGACTGATTTATTGCCAATGACGGAGTTTTTCGTTAGAAATTTTTTTTCAATACCACCTTTTTAACGGCACCTGCCATATAAATTCTATAGAAAATCCAACTTTTCTCGAAAAAAATGCGATCGATTTTGATAAGATTTGGTGTGACTGATTTTTTGCCAATAACAAAGTTTTTCGTTAGAAATTTATTTTTTTCAAAATTACCTTATTAACAGTACCTGCCATATAAACGCTATAGAAACTATATTTGCTTCCGATTATTTATTATAGTTTTTGCTTGGTATCCTAAGCCAAAGGTTGGTAATCCACTATACTTTTCTGTTCAAACCTTTTTTTTTTTTTTTTAATTCGCGCGAATTTTTAAGTGGTAAGATGAGAAAAAGAAAGTGTAGATAATATGCGTGAATTTCAAAGTGGTGAGGTGAGAAAAGAAAATTCGTGCGAATTTGCAATTTTACAATAAATTGATTATCATTCAAAAATCAAAATGCTTCGTCACTATAAGCTTTGCTCTTCTCACCTTACGCGCGAGAAAATAAAAGCATATAGAAATCGCATGATTCAATAAGTAGTTAGAGGAGAAACATTTTGGTGAAATGATAATTCATTTATGGTGTGAAAATTGAAAATTCACCCGAATTTCTCCAAAATGCTTCTGCACTAGCCTTTTAACTTGTGGTTATAGACAAGTTATGCATTCGTGCAAAAAAAAAATGAGATAACAATCAAACACGATATTACGATGATAGCGAAGTCGAAAAAAGTGGGTTTGGAAATTCTGTCTTTCTGTCTGCCTGTCTGTATGTCAGTCTGTATTTATCAGCACCATACAGCCTAATCGGCCGTACCGATTTACTTCAAATTTGGTATGTAGAGTTTTAAGACTATTCCTTAGAGGAGAAATTGAAATTTTTTTTTACCTCAAAAAATAACGGTACCTGCCAACGATTTTCTTCACAAAAATTACAGATGGTTTTTATCAGATTTACTTTTGTCACACTGCAAAAAAATTATTTGATAAAACTTTGATATAAAATTTTGCAAGAATTCTTAGTTTTATTTTTAATTAATTTTTTAATTTATTCTTTTATGAATTCAATATTTGGAAAACGGCTTAACCAAAAAAAAAATTATTTTTATGTATAAAATGAAAACTATTTAGCACTTTTTTAAATTTTAAATTCGTAAAAAAAATGTTTGTAAAAATTATTAAGTAAACATCGATTTATTTAAAAACCGCTCAAACGATTTTGGAATTATTTTTTTGGTTGACTTGCATTCAGGCAACAAAATTTTCTGCATACTTTGATTTTCGTTTGAATCTTTATTAAAAGTGTTTTAGTACTTTTAAAAACAATTCGTATGATCTTATTCGTATTTTTCATTTTTATTAACAAATAAGTTATTAAATTTAGTTTTATTAAGTTTTATTTTATTTTCGTGGCAACTTGTCTCAAGAAGAAGTTCGTGCGACCCAGTCGCGCACCACAAGAGCAAGTTCGTGCGACCTAGCCGTGCATTTTATTTTTTCATATAAATGAGAAATACAAACAAAATCATAAGTTTTTTTTTTAAGTGCTAAAACTACTTTTTAGAAAGATTCAAGCGAAAATCAAGTATGAAGAAAATTTTGTTGCTTGAATATACATAGTAAATTCACCATAAAATGATTTCAAAATCATTACAGCGGTTTTAAAATAAATCGATGTTTACTTAATAATTTGTTTTAAAAAGTTTTTTTACGAATTTGAAGTGCGATAATTTTAAGTTCTTAATAGTTTGCACTTATGAATAAGAAATAATTTTTTTTAAATTTTTTTTTCCAAATATTGAATTTACAAAAAAAAAATTAAATTATTTAAAATTAAAACTAAGCACTTTTGCAAAATTTTCTTTTTGAGATTTGGAAACACGACGCTTAAGTTGCATTAATCGGGTATGCTACTGATACTGGACACTACGACTAAATTTTCATAATGGGTTCTTGAATGCTCCCTACCGCAGCTTAAAAGCCTATGCAGTAAAAAAAAAAAAGAAAGAAAAATAATATTAGATATACAGCGTTCGAGTCAGTCACTGAATTTGTCATTAGTGAACCGGAAAAAAAGTTGTTTTGCCTTTTTTTACAATAATAGAATGCTTTTCAGATTCCAGCATGTTTGTAACAATAATCCTTCAATTTTAGTTTGACCAATAATTGTTAATCATCGAAATTATTATAAGATTAAGCATTAAGTATTGTCAAATTGTTGTACTTTTGAACGCTTATTTGGCAAGACCTTGAAAGCTTCTAAACTACTGAAGAAGCTTTATATAAAAGTTATATCAAAGTCAATCAAGCAATTCACTTAAATCTGTGTCAACAGATTACAAGTATAATTTGTGCCCCCTAAGCCGACGACCTTTTTCGTCACAGGCACAGCTTAGTTACGCTATCTTAGTTAGGCCAATGTAATCACATCGACTAAACATTGTAACTAAGCAGAAATAATATATAATAATTTTTCTGTTTACCGGGCATTCATTTAAAACCCAAAAGTTTATGGTCACGATTTTGTTTTCTTATTCCATGCGAAACCAATCCCCAATTTAAGTCTTCCATCTTAAAGAGTACCTGATAGTTTACTACCCACATAAACAACAACTTACAGAGTCGTGAATGGAATTCCAATCACAGCACCAGCAGCGACAGCGGCTACATGAAACCAAAAGGTGAACCTTTTGAAACCAAACAGTCAGACCAGCCAGTGCAATGGTATAACGTAGGTAGGAATCACAAACCCGTAACTACAATCTCCAAATCGTTTTGTATCTATACAGAGCAGAAAGTCCAAACAGAAAACCAGTCGACATTGCAAGGTCGAACACATTTCACTCCATGTTGGATCTGGATCCGCATTAAAGAAATAAAACAAAAAAAAAAGTTTACTGGGCGTGTGACCAATGGAAGCTGAGTAAGAATCCAGTTCTTTTTTTTTAATTTAGTAGGCCAGGTTATATCATCACACGATATGTTTTTCAAGCCAATTTAAATGGCATCTTTTGGTCAGACACTCTTGCAGATGAATTGGACATCGAAAAAGGTGCAACCCATTTGCATGTGTGTGTCTTTAAATGTCACCGGAAAACCACAATGAATATTTTTGACATTCCATTTTTAAAGTCTCGACTTTGGAGACACAGAAGGACGATTTATAACCATCTGGCAGTAAAAATATCTCATTAATATTATTATAACCCATTGTGTGGTTAAGGAATCTTTCATCTCATCTCAAATGCGGAACACACAACATCTGCTATTTAAGTGTTACTCTTACACCATCATCAACCTGGACCGTCAATAAATATATACATATATTTCAGGAGTAACAGCCGCGCACACGACATAAGTTAACTCTATGATTAGAACCAAGGATTACAAGTTATTATATCCTTTTTCAATTTTTCAAAGCATTGAACATATATAGGGGTTGGTTCAGCTGGAAAATTTAATGCTAATCACTGGTCAGGATGTTGTTAGAAAAAGAGCCTGACATTTTTACACCCTTAAATGTCAACACGTGTCCTCCTTTCGAATATCAACCACATCTGTGTAAGGAAAATAAGATTTATAATAGATTGAGTAGACGTTTGTAAATGTTTTTTTTTTTTAAATAATTTTCGAAGCTTGGTTTTAATGTTTATTCTTATACGATTGTAGTAAAAGAACCAAGCCATAAGTTTTTGATAGAATCTGGTATCAAAGACTTTTCACAAAAATGTTGTCTTCAGATTCGAAATTGTCTTTTGAACCGCTTAATATAAGTAATAGAGGTTTGTTTCAAGTCGCTTGTGGAAATGGAGTGGGGACGTAAAGGTAATTAAATTCCGATAGCATAATTTTCAACTATAGAATTAGCAGCCGCTTGTAATTTAATGCTTTGAAAACTGAATGCTGTCTTCTTTCATTAAAGCGGAACATAATACCGGAATACCATTGCTTTCTTAACTAAAAAAATTAAACCTTATAGTACTCGTGCTGCCAGGAATGCTTATCATTTTAATTTTCAGCACTTTTCAGAAGCACAGAGAATATTTCTTTAGCCGCACTACACGAATGTGGATTACTTTATCCGACTTGATTTTTGTCTCCCATTTTGATGTTCAGTAATTCAAAATCATTTTGCGTCGGAATTTACTTTCGTCTTTTACACGATTCCCTTAAATGCTGGCACAGAACTTAGTGCTGATTGGCCGAACGAGACATAAGTTCAAAAAATTTTTGTAAGGAGACTAAGGTCAAGTTGTTGGGATGAGATATCAAATTGGCATCATCTTTATTCAATAGAAAGACAGCAGAGATCTTATAGGAAGAAGATAACGGTCGTGCTAACCATCAGCTTTAGTTAGGCTGAGTTACTAAGCAATTATCTGTAAAACACCGTCATGATATATTTGTAGTTCATGTCTTAAAGTAGCGGATAAAACTGATCATCTCTATTGCTAAAGTTTAACAATACAAGGAACTGATTTTTAAAGATTGATGTTTGTACGATGTGCATTTGGCATGGAGAATGAGATTCATATCTGCACGTGGAAGAACTTTCCCAGACTTTACTGCCGTTCGTGATGGGATGAAACGGGTATATGCGAAGACTACAGAACGTTTTAAGCTTCAAGAATCTGACACTGAAATTGGTTAGGAAAACATGATGTTGAAAAATAAAGAAATCTTTCGCTACATACCTCCACCAACCACCAGCTCCATTAACACATTCGATAACGAAAGTAGTGTAATAGACTTTGCAGTGAGTAGTAAGATCTTATTAGTAAGCACGGAATTTCGCACATCTTAGAATGCATGCCGCAAATAGAGTTGACCGGATGGATCACTTTACTATCGATGGAAGATGCTCGAACAACCGTCAGAACTTTCCAAAAAACATTTACTTCGACCACTAATAAGGATGCCCTGCCCATTGCTACCACATAGAGTATGGAAGGGATAATGTCACTGGGCAGCTTACCATCGAAAAAACTGTAATCGCAAGAAATCGTAAGAAAATCTTACGACTTCTAATCTAGCATAGTAGCATCTAGCTCCTAGCTTTAAATGTGGGAGACCAGTATCATGAATGCCAAGAGCAAGAGGCCAATAGCAATATGTGCTTGGTATCATTTCTCCCCAAAAAATATGTCTTTATTATATCTGGATAGTTAACATCAACGTAATCAATCAGCAAAACGTTATGCTTACAAGACCATATTTAAAAAGGTCCTTCAAAGCGTCAATGAATTCAACAAAGAGAAGAAAAGAGAATAAGAATGGATTCTAAAAAAAGAAAATGTACACCAGAAACTCAAGATTGATGATATTGAAAGATTTGTCAGCTTGTTTATGAGAACTTTTTCGAAAAGTTTATGAGATGGTAAAGAGAATATTTTAAGCCTATAGGGACCGTTCATGTGCCTGAAAGGAAAAAAAGAGAGAGAAATGATGATAAAGAGAAAGAATTTTATTTCAAGTGGAAGCTCTCTTGTTTGTACACTTTTTTAGAGGAATAAGTCTATTGATAGTGTGTGAGCATTTTTAATAATTTATTAAAGTGACCTAAGACTATTGGACTGGAAAAGTCTACTATCGGGTCGGCTAAAGATCTGCTTTACGGACCAATACTGCAAAAGACCAAACAAAAATGTCGATACACTTTTAAGACTTCTATGATTCTTCTAAAGACGATGTCTACAGAACAGTGTCTTTGTCTTTGATATCCATCCCTAGACAAAATCGTTTAACTATGAATGACCCTGAATAACATCTGTTTTAAGGTCCGAAATAAAATGACCGATACCTTTGATGTCAATAAAAGATTTAGGTTATGGTTTCATAATATGACATATTCAATACCATTTTTTTTAAATCAACGTACGTTGTGTACGTTGATGGATTTAAACAGAAGGAAATGTATAAAACGGCTACAATTGTTAAGTCATGTAGAACGAATGGTCAACATAAGCTTCTTTATCTTAATTATTAAAACTTCTATTAAAGAATAAAGATGCCAAGAACTGGAAAGTCCCTTCGACTAATTATGCACAATAACCTCAAATGACGTTGCAAACAAGGTAATGATTTTATATGGTCCTTTGTGCTGATGACAATGTAGTTTTATTAAGCACTTAACATTAATATTTATTATTGTTCTCAAAACTCTAAGAAATAACTAACCACACATTAGGTACCATATCCAAATTGATCACGTTTATTCAATTAATCTCAGTCAAACGATCATTTTCCATCATAAAATTGTTATAAAAAATATATCGCTCATAAAATTCATAAAATATCTCCATCATTGCCAAGAATGTCTTCAAGTCCAATAAACATTATAAGTACTTCTAAAAATGATAAATCTACGAATCTTCCTATTTATTTACAGAGGCGGCCTATGAGTGTAGAGAGCTGAACAATTGGTGGGGCCTCCGTGATTGAAGTTGTCGCCGATGCATTCAGTAAGTTATAAAACAGAATTTCGATCATTTAAGTAAACATATTCAAGTCTGTTGTAAAATAAGTTTCAGATAATGAATGATTTTAATTTCTGGCAGTCAAAGTTATAGGGCATAGTCAAGATCTTACAACTCTATGAACACACTCTTAAAAAATTAGTTATTTATTCTTAACATCGCATTTATCTTTGGAAATACATCCATCAGAATTATGAAAGTGACACTGGTGAACACAAGGCCCCACATTTGCAAAAGCCGCCTCTGACTTTTGAAGTGCATTTTTATAGACAATTTTTGTTGAAATCGTCCAGTGAATCATTTAGATCCAATTAGAGCCAATTGTTGAAAAGTACCATATTCTATAAGCATTCAGTGTTTTTCAAAACTTTATTACCCACACGATCAACGCATATCATTATGGTTCCCAAAAAGAAGGTTATGACATTTCTCCGACATTAGAACTCATTTGTATAGTCGTTTATTCTATGAAACGGACAAAGGTTGATGAATATCCATCGAACAAGTGATTCCTTGAAGAGATAAATCATTAAAGAGCATTCTTATTTTTTTATGACACTACTGCCATATTCCTGACAGATACGGATCACGATCCTAATCTCAATATAATTTGATGAAATATTCCGTTGTATTTTGGAAGACAGAATTTCTTGTGTGTATCTTACATCTCGAGCAATCATCCGTGCTGATGCATGTTACAATGGCATTTAGGAGGTGGTAACTTCTTTGAAATCGGTTCAAGTGACGATGTGTCCCTCGTCGTCGTTGCATTGTCATTTTTTTTTCCTCTCTGATGGTATAAAATCCTATCAAAGAAGGATTATTTCAATAGACCTCTCTTGTTGAAAAACGATACAGGATAAGGGAACGGATAATAATAATATGTGTGTTTAGCAATTTGGTTGCGCCTCTCATATTGAAAGAAATCCACTCGGGAGATACTCGCATTTATACCGACGCGACGAGGGGAGTGATTAATTTGACACAATTGTTTGAAATAGGAGATCGGTATATAGGGAAGCATATGAATAGGAAGCTATTGTTAGACCACCGTAGATGGAGGGTAAAAGAATCTTGAAAAGGTAGTCAAAAAAGGATTGTGTTACTGATATCTATTTGGGTTCATATACACAAATTATACAATGAACCTTTAGATGATGATAAATTGCTCAAGTGTTGGAAAATTGATGAAAATTTGTGCGACTGATCTTCGTTGTTGAGAAGTGCAACGAACTCTTAAGGAGAAAATTCAAGATCTTTTTTAATAATGATAAGTAGAGTATTGTAAGTAGATTTGTCAAATTAATTATTCCTAAACATTTAACATGATTGAAAAGGGAATCATTGGAATTTGAATGGGATTCTTTTCTTTTGATATAAACTGTTAATGATCATGTTCTTTCGTTTTAACAAATTTGAATAATATCTTTGTTAGATCGAAATGTTTTATTAAAGTCTTCAAATTTCTTTTCAGGTAAACTGATGTAAAGAAATCAGATGACGAGGAAATTAATTCACTAGCTTCATAGTGGCATACAACATACATGTATATAATAGAGTATGAGGGACTAATACCAGGGAGTAAAAAAATGTCTACTAACGATTAACTACATTTGCATTTTCCTTTTAAATATATCATATCATCCAACAACCAGCGGATGTGTGATTTTTTTTAAATCATTGAGCTTTTGATGGTTAAGTTATCCCGCCACTTCTCTACTTAGAAAAAGGTTGTCATCATAAAATGATTTGCTGTTGAACATTGATTCGAGTAGATAGTCAAGGAAAGTAATAGAGAGCAAAGACGCTTTATTAGTGTACACCAGCTTTGTTTACCATTAATGATATCTAATTTACCATTATCTTCATCGGCCATCAACATCCAGATCCTTATGTAAAATGGAGAAGTGGGAACTTTATTCTTCTGAGAATTCTCATTCTTCTTCTTCTTCTTCTTCTTCTTCTTCTTCTTCTTCTTCTTCTTCTTCTTCTTCTTCTTCTTCTTCTTCTTCTTCTTCTTCTTCTTCTTCTTCTTCTTCTTCTTCTTCTTCTTCTTCTTCTTCTTCTTCTTCTTCTTCTTCTTCTTCTTCTTCTGCTTCTGCTTCTTCTTCTTCTTCTTCTTCTTCTTCTTCTTCTTCTTCTTCTTCTTCTTCTTCTTCTTCTTCTTCTTCTTCTTCGTCGTCATCTTCTTCTTCTTCTTCTTCTTCTTCTTCCTCTTCTTCTGATTCTTCTTCTTTTTCTTCTTCTTTTTCTTCTTCTTCTTCTTCTTCTTCTTTTTCTTCTTCTGTTTCTTCTTCTTCTTCTGCTTCTTCTTCTTCTTCTTCTTCTTCATCTTCATTCTTGTTAATTCATCCCACAGTGGAGTCCTACGTCCCGAGCTTGTTACCCGAAGTGTCTTTCCAGTGTTTAACCAAAGAATGTCCCCTTCTCTTATTTTAGAGTTAAAGTCATCAAGAAAAATCTTTACTTCATACTTCGGGTACATATCATATACGAACTCTTGAGAAGATATCTTGTTACACTTAAACGTAAAACTGACAAAATCATTCCATAGTGCGTACACACTAAGACCCAAAGCCTAACCAGCACCAGGCAATTCTGCAAAAAGTGCTTGATGGATTGGTTCGACCCCCTGAAATATTCTGATGCCTTGGTTGTGATGACAGATTTTATAGATAAAGTGTTCATGATTGAGATTCCAACCCCTATTGAATCCTGAAGTTTCCTCGTCACCATAATCAAACACCATTTGAAATGATTTGATATCAACATCTACTCCTCTCTGATACATCATCCTTCTCTAGAGATATACAGCCTCTGTAACCTGTCACCTTAGTAACTTGTGAACAAATCCAAATTTGTGTTGCTACTTCACATAACATTTTCGAAAACACTCACTTTTGAAACCTTAAATTGAATAATAGAAATCTAATGATGATACATATATACAGATACCATTTGTAGCTCCATGAAATATTATAGGCTGTGGGTTCATATGAATTCCATTAACATGGGCACACCATCATTCCTCCACAGTTGTGTTTCAAGCGTCGCATACGAGTTCCCCCATATCTAACTTTATATATATACTCTGAACATTATGCTGAAATCGTGCCAGGAAAATTGCCTCTTGAATCCGTTTGCTGGCTCCGCTCCGGCACAACATCACCATCTAATGCCAGTATATGCGGGACTGTTGTTTGCTTCTATTGCTGGGCGCCTGGTAGTGAATCCAAGTCCACGAAAATGACTAGTCCACTCAATGGACCGGGCCAAATCTAAATTGAGAGTGGGAGTATGGATTAGGATTCAGGTGTACCATAGAATGAATGAACCCCCCACAGTCGAATCGTTGTAATTTCCTGTTTGGCATATTCGAGCAAGGCCGCGCCACATTGCGATGCGAGGACTTTTTGTTTGCTTTATAAACTTCTCTATTGGAATTGGGGGAGACGTGGTGTTTATAGTCATCAACAGACATGGACGATTGTTAGAGATTTGTTTTTTAGTAGTTTATTTTGAAGAAGAGGGTTGCCGTTTGTAATTTTCGTATTTGAGATGTGTGAATAATATAATGGGTTAAGTAATTTAATTTAATCTTTTTCTAAAAATCATAACATAAACTTTATCAATACATATAAAAAAACAATTATTACAATTAAAGTATGTATATAAATGTATTTCATAGTTAAAAAAAATGTGTATTTAATTATAACATAACGATGAAGTTGAGGTGACAGATCCGAAACTGAACCAATAGTTCTTGTTGACATCAGTATAGCCATCTTAAGATAAGATATCTTTAAGTATCATTAGAACGAGCACTTAATGTATATAAGTGGACATTTTGGAGCATTTATTTTTACACGACAAGTGGTTTCAGATCTTCTTTACTTGAAGGTTGCTCATCCTTTAGTGTCCTTTCCTTTGAGCGAACTCTTACTGGGGAGGCTCCGAAGAACCTACCTTGGCAGGGCATTCGCCATATCAAATTTTTTTTCATGGTTTCATGTCATTGGAACCTAAATGCGTTAAAAAATTTCATACTTCATCTTTGTTATCAGACTACTAGACAACAGCTACATATCTGTTTAGGGCTTCAGCGGGTGTTATCAAGTCGCATTATGCATTGTTAAAGAGATGCTTATGTTGAAAATTTCAAGATTAGACATGGTTCTATAGAGCTCATTTCAGAAGACGATGGCACAAGCACCCTTGAAGTTGATGGATAATTTTTGTAAGAAAATGGAGTCCACACTCAATTTACTTCAATGGATTTAAACTTCGGTAGTGAGACATAGTGACATATGGAACTTTGTAACATAGAAAATAGACACGAACCGCTGAGTTACCCAAAGAATTTAGAAGCTACCAGATTTAGAAGCTATATTAATCAACCTACTACCTCCATCGAGCATCGACAGCAAAAAGTGCTCTAAAAATAAGCTCTTACTTACTTTATTTTATTTATAACGCAGGACAAACCAATGCTTCAACCAATAAGCCTTTCCAGTCAGCTATTTTCCTAGCCTAGCTAGTCGCCTCTATGTTATGCACAGCAAGTTTTGGTTGAAGTTGTTTCCCACATATATGCGTGAGAAAATTCGATTTCCTGGAGTACATGTACGATATGTGCTCAAAGTACGACACATCAACGTCAGACTTAGAAGTGGGGCACCTTTTGTTTAATATAGTAGAAGGACACAGCCTGCACAACGATACTGGCACAACAGGATGGCAAGAGCGAAATTGTCATCACATCGAACACTTATTTCCCCTTGACATAGACAAAGAGACTTCACGGTCTTGATGTATTCAGAAAACTGTCAACCAAATTGAACACATCGCAGTTGACGCCAGACAAGCTTTCAGCTTCTAGGATGTCCAATCGTTCCGAGGGGCAAACCACTGTACAGTGTACATGGTAATATTTCGAGTACGTATTTCGAGTACGATATTTATTCGCCAAGCAGACGCTGTGAAAAGATTTGATATCGCGGAGCTAAGACCGCAAGTTACTGCCAGAACGTTTGCTGACCACGTTTCTATTTATCTTTCAGGAAGTTCGCCAACAGCAGCAAGTATAGAGGACCAGTGGAGATACTGTCGAAAAGCAAACAGAAGTCCCGCCACTGATGTGCTAGTTTTCACGGGGTCCAATACGAAACTCCTGGTACAATGAGGAATGCTGTTTGGTGGGAGTATTCAGCAAAGAACATGGCCTAGCTGGTAATACTGCAGACAAGGAGTAGGGCTACTGAGAAAGCAGGCTGAGAGCTTTAAAGGAAAAAAGAAGCGCTGACTTTTCAGGACCGTTGACTCTATTGAAGGTTGTACCGTCATGTCTGATGTTGGAAAATTCTACAAGTTGTTGAAGAAGTCAACCGAAGACTTAAACGTCAAAACAGAAGCTTGCCGAAATGAAAGGGGGAATATAGTGGTCACTGCTGAGGATCTGGAAATAAAATTTTTCTTGATGGCTTCTTCTAAATGGCGAAGATAACCAAAATTCCGCTTCTAGGTAATTTATTCCTCAAAATGAACGGATGGTGGCCAACATTTCCGTCCACACGTGTATAGGTGTCCTATCAACCAAACTGTAAAATTAAGATTGATCGGATGTTTCGAAGTAGAGAAGCGAATATAAAACCGTCAACTAAATGGACATATGCACTGGATCTGCCTTCTTTTCAGAAGCTTAAAAAACTGAATTGAGGTGCTATAGGAGTTATTCCCACCTATTGTGAGTTCCACAGGAGCAAAATTCCACACGAAAAAAATCCCATTTCACTTTGCCCTTATTGTGAGTTTCGTGTGAAAAATTGTTCATGTTCGAAAAAACTCCCTTATTGTTAGTACTTATTCCGTGTGGAATTTCTTGTCATTGACAGCTAATATTTCCATTTATTTTTTTGAGGTGAACGAGATAGAACCAGGTGGGAACTGTAAGATTTTATTTGTTTCTTATCAACAAAAGTAAAGTAGAGTTTATCTATATTATTCAGGAACAATGCAACAAATAAAAATCAACCCAAAATTATGCATATGGTATGTAAGCACATAGGTGGGACAGGTCAAAGAGCTACGTACAACAGAAAGCTGCAGCACACAAAATGAATGAAAAAGGAACAGGAGGTAGACCAAACAAAACACACAAATAAAAACTTCTTCCTCTACCAATATATGCGTGCAATGCTTAATATTTATCAGTTTATTTTATTTATCTTAACACGATGAATTATTAAGGAATAATAAAGTTCAAACAATCTCGATTCAAACAATTTTAAACAATTTTGTTTGACACTTTAGTCTGTTTCACGTGAAAGGTTTTCCGCGTGAAACTCACTATAGGTGTGGTTAATGCTAAAATAATGGGTTTAGTTAAAATTTTTCCTTTCGCATCGGATGTATCACACATAAAACCGCGATGGTGACAAAACATTTCGTTTCTCGCAGCATAATGTACGTCAAAGCATTTAGATGCCGTTTTTGGATTTTTAACTTCTTGCATCTAACTTGTTCTTCACGCTGATACGTATAATATGATAAGTGATCTCCAGATTCATTAGCGATTAACCCCAAAATATACAAAAAAAGGTATTTATTTGATCTCCTTACTGCTTTTGTTAAGATACTATTCAAACAACATCTTCTGCATTTTTCCACGTTTTACTACATCAATGAATTTATGTGAAATTAAAAGCATTTTTGATTAACAGATAAAGCATTCCAATTACAAACAAAACGCACTTCATTCTTAAGAAATTCAGTCTAAAATTAATTTATATCTCACAACACAATCGATGGTGGTCATTTGGAAAAGATGGTCAGGTCAGACAAAGGCAAACATAAAAACGATGTCCGCCCATTTTCCATCATGATGGTCATCGTTTTATTTGATTTGTCCCACAAGAGTGCGGTTATAAACTTTTAACTTTCTCAAAGGCAAGTAAATCTCTTGTGAATGATGGGTCTGGGAATATAATCTGCGATGGATGGACACCAAACACAGACTTTTGATACAAATTTCACGTTGTGTCTAAAGAACTGAATGGTGATGGTAGATGAGTCATTTCAGATTTGTTCTTTTGCAGAAATTGGATAAATCGTTAAAACAGACGATGTATGAGAAGAAGCGATAATTTATGGGTTCTGTGTATCTTCGGCTAGGGTTTTTCTTTTGTTTTGCTTTACTTTTTTTTTTCAAACCATATTTGATGGTGGTTTCGACCGGTAAATGTTTTTTTTGATGTGTTTAAATAAGCCACAAACATTGACGATATAATCATATTTGCAATGCCAATTAGTTGTCCATCACGTACTTAACAAAAGGTTTTGATATTTTCGTCACGGAGAGTTTAAGGGAACTTGAGTGTTGGGTTTTTATTTATGAATGTAAATATGAATAAGAATAAGAAAGCAATTTAATTTTAGGATGTTATAAGACAAGTTAAAATTGTGTTTGAAAAAAAGGAATATATAATGTTCAAATGTTAGGATTGCAGGTTGTTGGAGAATTAGGTGAGTCCTTGCACACACCACTTGTGTCAATGTAATTCAAAATTTTCATCTTACCATCCTCGTTTTGATCCGTCATAGGACTTCCAACGATGCGGTTTCTCTCGAATTTGTATGATGTGTTACTCTGATGTCTGAACACTTCACTGGTATGGTACGGT
The DNA here is from genome assembly GCA_951217065.1 of Baccha elongata. NCBI lineage: Eukaryota > Metazoa > Arthropoda > Insecta > Diptera > Syrphidae > Baccha > Baccha elongata. The sequence goes on from OX578272.1 coordinate 251,975,587, forward strand.
TCTAAGATATGGTTTTAGGGAGGAGTTTCCTCAGATTTCTTTTTTTGGGAGAGACCAATCGAAAACGATGTGGCCCAACTTGATCCCGAAGCCGACGCTTTCTTATGAGTTGATCATGACTGGAGATCCGGTGGAGTCAGTAAAAATATTAATACAAATATTATAATATCGTTTTAGAGTACTGCCATCAAGGGAAGGCACTTTGATCGCTTTCATTATAACCAAAGCCTGTATTGTTATTGGTTGGTCTGGTTAAGCTATATCTTTCTAAAGTTTCTTAGAAGAAAACAGCTCATTCACACTTTTGATGGTATAATACTTAAGGAATTAAAGAAAACTAGCTGATCCTGCAAACTTCGTTCCGCATGGGTTTTGGGTTTTTATGATATTTCAATTTTCAAAATTTCCAATTTTCATTTCTGTAGTTGGTCAACACAAATCCAACATAAATACGAATCTAACAAAAACTAAAGAGCACAACTGGCTTGCACAAACTTATTCTTGTGGCAAATTGACTGTAGGCTCAATACAAAAAATTAAGTTTAATTAAAAAAAAAAACACAACGTAAACGAAATATGTACCAACAAAATCGTATGATTTTTTAATTAAAAGTGCTAAAATTGCTTTTAATAAAGATTCAAGCCAAAATCAAAGTATGCAGAAAATTTAGTTGGTAATATAAGTTTAATAAAACAAATATAATTCAAAATGATTAGATTGGTTCTTAAATAAATACATACCTAGATATTTTTTATTTAATAATATATAAAAGAAGTTTTTAATAAATTTGAAGTGTAAGCCAACATTTAAGAGGTAAATAGTTAACATTTATTGTAAAAAAATTAAAATTTTTTTATCAACCAGTTTCCCAAATATTGAATTTACAAAAAATAAATTAAAAAATAAAAATAAATGAAAACTAAAACTAAGCATTTTTGCAAAATGTTGGTATTTAGATTTGATCAAACCATCTAGGTCTTTCTTTCATTTTACTTGCTCAATACTTGCCCTGTATTGGGTTCGTGTAGGAAAAAAATCGAGATTTTAATCAAACCTTACATTACGATGATAGAGAAGCCTAAAAAAGTAGGTTTCGTCATACCGTCCGTCGGTCTATCTGTGTCGGATGTGCGGATGTTGGTATGTTTGGTTGTCTGTGCACCGACATACAGCCTAAAGGCCATGACCGATTTAGTTCAAACTTCTTATAAAGACTTTTTGGTGATTCCCTAGAGGACAAATTCGAATTTTTGTTTTAGCCCGGCTATAACGGGTACCTGCCATATAAAGGTTTTAGTTTTTTTCAATTTTTCTCAAAAACTGCTTAAACGATTTTAGTAAAACTTATTGCACGTTATATTTGCAGCAGTTTTAATACAACTGCATTTCAGGTTTTTTTTCTAAAAATTCTCATAACGGAGATTTTGTGTTTTTTACAAATTTTGCCATAACTAACGGCTCAGCCGATTCTTTTTGAATTAAGTACAAATTTTAAACACAAGATGGCATTTACAGTTTTTTGATAAACAACCGTTTAATGACAGCTGCCATACAACTGGATCTCATGTTAAGGCCATTTTTTTGATATTTTTCCAACCATTGAAACCATTTCCAATTATTTTCCAATAAAAATAAGCTTTTCCATAACTGTTATATGGTAGGTAGGTACCGTAATTAATTATTCCAATTTCTCCTCTAATGAATGGTCTACAAAACCCTACAAAGTAAATTTTAAGCAATTCGACTCATCAGCTGTGATGACCTGTAGGTGCTGAAACAACCAAACACACAGACAAACAGAATTTGCGGATAAATTTGTTCGTCTTCTCCATAATCGCAATGTTATATTTAAATATTATCGGGTCCAGCGCCAGGTTCCGAAATGAGACTTTTGTCTGCGAAAGACTGAGTTCTTGTCCGGAGAATCGACACTTCTGTTTTAGTTTATATTTTCACAAACAGAGGCGTTGCGTTGCGACGTAGTATTAGCTGTTTACCGCACCGGTTGTATCTAATTTTGTTTTAGGTGAATATTTGAGAAACTATCGATTATAGAAACGTAAGAGATTATAGAAATTAGAAATGCAGAAGAAGATGCTATAATCATGATGAACATGTTTATCTTTACAATAGTTTTGAATGTTCATTTCAAATAATCTCGATTTATTAAGAACTTCTGATGGAATTAACTTTTTTCACCTTCAGTTTTGTATATTCTAGGCTTTTGTTCTAGTTTTTTTGAAGAACACGAATTGCAAATAATTGTTAATCCACCATCATAGGACGATGAAATTAATGAGACTTCCCGAAGAACAAAACTCCAAAGTGCGGTAACAAAAAGATAATCCCGATGTACTTAAGCAAAACTTTCGTTCTAAAACAAAAAAAAAATACTATGATTGTCTATCTGTAAGTACCAACCTACTGCAAATTTATGGAAAGCGTAAACAATTTTAATATTTCCGTTCATTAATTATTTCCAATTTTTTAAAGATACCTATCTTTTAATAATTGATATAATTTTCTCTGACCTCTACCAGCTTTTTTCAGACTTGACAAGTTTTTTTTTTCTCCCAATAATTAAAGCCACGCAACATTAGTTCTTTATATTTTTCATTTGGCATGCATGAAGAGATTGACTAATTAACTGCAGTCACTTCCGTCACCCATAAAATATATATACAAACACAGAAAAGATACAAATACAGAAAAAAAATAGATAATATGTAAATTGAACTCAGCGAGAAGGAACATTGGAATAATTGCCATCTTAGCCTAGTTTTTTTCTTATAAATGAAAACAAATTATAGTTCAACTCTCGATTTAGACTTTGTATTTGGTTACAAGATCGCGATAATTCTTTCAGTCAATATCATATTAAAAAAGTGTCATTAGACAACAAGATGATTATTAAGGTCACTATAAACATGACATATGAACATTCCATGAATACTGTCATAAATAATTGAGTGCACCATATGATAGCACTAACCTTATGGTAATTGTTGGCAATTATTTGTTTAGAAATATTTTTTTAAGCGAATCGGATTAAAAAATAAATTCTCCGTATACCCTTCGAGCAATTATTGGGAGTAACTTTAGAGATCAATAAACCAACAAAACCGCCCTCTCTGTATAGCCGGATGAAGTTTGTCAAGCGTGAATGGCATGAACTCATATGCTACACCGACAGACAAGAGCACCTACCTTCATACTTGCCCGCAGTTTTATATAATTTGAAGCCGACAGCTGCAAAAGATCTATTAAGCCATATCGTAGCATAACGCTATTCGACCATTGCCAAGCGGCGAACATGGCCGGCACTATACTGACTTTTGTCGGTAAAGCTATACCTAGGTGATCAACAAGGGAACCCTTGTTAATGATCTTCATATGTCTCAGCAAGCACTCCAGCATATTTACATATTTTACTTTATAATGTATCTACACATATGTATGATAGGTGCTCTGCGCTGTGAGCACTCTTCTAAGGTGCACCTCGAGCAGGACGTAGAATAACAAAAAAAATATAGGTTATGCTTGAAGGATTCTGGTGCACTTGGCCGAGAGAAGGAATTTATTGCAAGTTAAGCGCACTATATGGCCCTGATATCGAATTCACGTAATGATAGTGAACTTTTTACAATGTTTTGTAGGCTTGGACGTACTCGTTACATGTATTTTTATATTTTTCTAGGAGGCGATATTGCGTGTTGGCCGATAGAAGAAATGTTTCCGATAAATTCTAATGGAGTTAGGGTAAGTAGCCATCCATGACTGTGAGGATGATGGCACGCGTGCAGACATAAAGTTGAACGATCGAAAAATAACTTTAAATGACTGATTCTAAGTAATAATTAACAAATTGCAATGAAATTCGTTGATATGAATGCGGGGAGCAATTTGTGTGTTCATAGCGAACTGAAAGTCAAATGGGCGATATATGAATAAATGAATTTTCAAAAATAGTCTTGTTTTTTTTTTTGTAATTTGAGTAATTAATCTCTTGTTCTAAGATTCCTTTCCCTTACTGGGTGGATGAAGTTGAGAAGAATGTAAGGTGAATTTTGCTATTGTTCATCATAATATAGCTGTCTTATTCACTCATTTTTAAGATGTCCTGATGGTTTTCCGATCTTTGTTTTCAGATTACTAAAATTTTCTCCGAGTTCTCCGTTTGCTCGTTGTATATAAACAACGCTTACATTTGATTTTGATTTGATTTATAAATTAACATAAATGTTATGTATAAAATTTCGATCCAGCTATATAATCTCACCAAATCAATAGATTGAAATTTCAATAAACATGGGATAATTTGAATCGATTCAGCTGGCAAAGTTGAATCGGATAAATACCAATTCCATGCAATCTAGGGGTACACGTTGCAATTAAGTCCGATATTAAAATAATTTTTGCTGAATTGTTTTTGATTCTTCTGTCTTTGATTGGAAACAAGTCAAAATAGCAACAATTGTGATACCATCTTGATGTTTTTGTAGTCATTATTCTTGAGCTGTTATTCTTCCAAAACATTTTCATTGTTGAATTCTTCATACATTTCTAACAAATTATCATTGTCTATAATTGTGTGTTTTTTTCGTCATCTTATTGAATAATTCAATGTTAACGAGTTTGACGTAATTTTTGGAGACTTAACATTTTGAAGTCAAATATCTTCTTTAACAAGTATTATAGATTACCACAAGGTCTGAAAAAATCTTTTTGATTGACTTTTCGAATAACCTCTCCATGTACACCCAACTTATACGCAGCATGTTTACAAACTTGACCCCTGTTCAACCCAATAACCAGTCCATCTTTTTTCTATCGATATCTTTTGATTATGATTTTGAACCTATAAGCACAGTTTTATAGTGGGCTTGTTAGTGTCATTGTGCCCTTAAATGCTCAATTTTAACAATCATCAGCTGACTAGTTATAACCTTGTAAATAAACGAATTTCCATTTTTTTTTTCAATCCAACTCTACAGTTATGCTGACATCTCAATTGATGAGCTTAAAATACGCATCTAGTAGAGCAAGACGAAGTGATAAATTCATACAAAATATTTTTTAACTAAGTACATTTCCTTTTTTTTGATTGGTCGATCAAACTTAAATTTCTTTTACAAGTAGGTTATAAAAAAAAATAAATATTATTGTGGTACTTTAGCTGACTTTTGGTCAAATGAGTCCAAAAAGCCAATAAAATAAACAAGCGTTCTGACTCCAGCTCTTTCGTTTATTTGCAACAAACACAAATAAACTGAAATAATGTCACAACAGGTCATTAAAAATACATAATTTATTGCATCCTCGTGGTATTTTACACATAAATTACATCCTCTTTACAAATGTGTGTGTTAAAAGGAATGGCTCTTGGTATATTATTACTTTGTATAAAATTCACGACCTTCTGAATAAGCAATTAGGATGATTTGTAAAATCCAACATCTTAGCGCCATGCTGAAATAAACGGGGAAACACTCTCACGGAATAAATCCTTAAACGTTAATGTGTTCAATATGTTTTTGTGAATAAGTTTAGCGCCACGCTATGAATGGAATGGTATTGATTTAGCGCCGTGCAATAAAATTTGTTCGAAATTGTTTTTTTTTTTAATGTAAGGCATTTACCAAAAGATATCTCTGAGAAAAGAAACGTTAAACTACTTAGAATAAGTAAGGATATGGTTTGTAATTGATAACACATTGGACGTTTGTTTTTCTAAGATTTTATTTGAAACATTCAAACTAAATGCAATTTGTGTGAGAACTAAATGGAATCCGATTGTAGTGTTGTTTTAGGAAGAAGTAAGAAGTTTCGTAGAATAACAGAAGTTGGTCAAAAACAATTAACTTTACTGAAATGGAAAGAGATAAGAAAATCTAAACAATTAGATATTTGTAGAAAATCAATATTGGATGTTTAGGTTTTTTCCTGAATTGTTTAAATAGGCAATTGTAATATTCACGCATGGCATATGTTGATAACGAAAGAAACCAGCTGATGAGGTACTCGAACAAATATGTTTGTCACTTTGTCCTGATTATGTGGATTTCTGATCCAGCGCTCAAATTTTATTGATATTTCTTAAATAATGTGGCAAAAGAATAATTGTTCAAATTGAATTGGGGATAACACGTAGAAAATGCTGAAAAATTATTGTTGTTGATTTAAAACAACACTCTTAAAAATGGAACTATCATACAAATCTTATATACAAAAACCAATTTCTATACAAAGTTGTTGGGTGATAGTGCTACTTACCGATTTTTTCAATATGGAATTTTTAACATTTTTGGGCCTTATTTCGTTTTTATGCTTTGGGCCTTGGGGCTTTTTTTCAAAATGATTTGGGTGATTTTTCCCAATTTCGATTTTGTCTGGTTGCTTAAATTATCAAATGTAAACATTTTCTGATTTTTCTATCTCAAATCAACAATGTGCTTACTTGTCAACTAATGAGTCTAAAGTAAGCATCCAGACGAAATGCTGTTTTGCATGGACAGAAGGTAATAAAAAACTATTTCTAACTAAAATATTTCACTGGTCGATCGCACAAAAAAAAACAAACTAACTCTAATGCATTTCAATAAAAAATAGATCACTGTCTGTCGTAGCTGAATTTCGTTTAAATAACACCAAAAAGTCAAGCAATCCTGGAATTTAAAACAAGCTTTCTGATGCCTTTCGTTTATTTGCAAAAAAAAAAAAAAACAAATACAAACTGAAAAAATGTCACATAGGCTATCGAAAATGCATAATTTATTGCAGCCTCGTGATATTTTACGCATAAATCGCCTCCTTTTCACAAACATGCATGTTGAAAGGAATGATTCTTGTTATGTCCTGTTATTGTATTGTCCATGACCTTCTAAAGAAGCAACAAAGATGATTTGTAAAATCCAACATCTTAGCGCCATGTTGAAATTATCGGGAAAATACATTCTCGCGAAATCCTTAAACAGTTAATGTGTTCAATATGGTTTCGTAAATAGGTTTAGCGCCACGAAAGATAGAATTGTATTGATTTAGCGCCGGGCAGTAAAATGTGTTCAAATTCGTTTTCTTTTTTTGTTTACTGTGGGAAATTTACCAAAGGAGTTTCCAAAGAAACTCGAAAAGAGGAATGCAGAAATATGAAGGTTATGGTTTGTAAATAATAACATACTGATCTCTTGTTTTCCATCAAAAACATTTAATTTGAAAACATCAAATTTGATGAATTTGTGTGAGAACTGAGAACTAAACAAAATATGATTGTTTGTATTATTTTAGGAACACATCCTATGTGACTGTAACTGTCTCATCAAAATACGTCATCATTATTTAGGCCAATTTTACCTTGAATCAGGTGATATTGTTGCTAGCTCACACAAAGATATAGCTGCGTTCCTTACAAAATGCAGCACCATGAATGACCTCTAAATAAGAGGACATCACAATATGCCCAATGTGGCCGCAGTGATCTTTCGGATAATTTATACCACCTATATTCTTAAATCTAAGTCTAAAATCCATTATTTTAGGAAAAAATTAAAAGTTTTGGCAAACAACATCGGCGTAGAAATCAGAGGTACATAGCTGTTTCTTTGGGGCTTAGAGTAATTGACGCTTGTACAAAACAATTGGGAGAAAGTCCTACATGCCATTTATGATTTTGCTTTTAATGATAAAAAACAAAAATTTTTAGAACGCAAATCGCAACAGAAAATTATTAAATAGTTTTTTCATAAAACCGCACAAAAGCTGAGAAAAACTTAACAAAAAAACTTGGAGACCTTCAAAACTTTCGTCAGAAGCTCATATTTCACTCCCCCTTGACTGTACTATGACTTTACATCTAGCCAAGAGTCTTCCTATAAAACGCCATAATTGGCGAGGATATGTTAAGAACCAGCTCTATAGCCCGGGCAAGCTTAAGTCGAGTGGATTGAAAAATTTTAGTGCGTGATGGTCAGGAGTAAAATAAGTTAACAAATCCAAGTACTAGCATTCAAATTACTAAGAATTGCAAGTTAAAATAATCAATATAATCAATATCAATAATTATATTTAATAATTTGTCAAAAAATTAATTTCAGTGTAGGTAAATGGTTTCCAAAGTCAATTTCTCAGATTTACTGACAAAAAAAAAAAAAAACTTGCTCCCGCTTAAAATCAATGCAGGAAAAATAAAACAAGAATTCGCAGTTTAAAAACAAAAAATACAATATCGAAGATAAATCCCATTGTCATTCACGCTAACAATGTCGGTTCCTTTGAAATTCATTAATTCAGCAAATGATATTGTTTTGCTTATTCAATTTTTTTTTTTAACCATCGATTTTTTTTATTGGTACCTGTTTTGTGCAGACAAACCCATGTAGGTAAAATTAAAGTGGATCTGTATTTGGTGAGAAGATTTCTCTGGAAACATTTGAAGTGTCAATTGTTGTTGATTTATGATTAAATTCATGGCAGTTGTTTAAATTTAGTATTTATTTCGTTATTTATGCAAATTAAGATTGACTTTGGATTCTGCGAAATGTTATGAAAGGATTTATTGGTTGAGAATATGATAACTTCAATAAAAATTTAAAAAAAGTAATGAGAGTAACATGCTGATATTGGATATTAAAAGATAAGATTTTAAGTTTTCAACCCTTAAATAGATGTAAATGTGTACGAATAAAATTTGAAATTCGGACAAGAGAACATCTACTTCTACATGGTAAGGCGTTTTTCATGTAGAAGTATGTAGATTACCCCTTTACTTTGTAATACAATCCAAATGTTATCGGTTTATCAAATCCCAACATTGTGTGGCAACACTAACTCCCCAACGTCTTTCTATTATTAAACTTTAATACCAGACCATATTTAGTAGCAGTAATTATTTAATTCCCTTGAAGATTCAACTCTCGCCCACCAAAGAACCATCGACTCTTGTGGGCAATCAGCAATCAAATGCTGTGTTATGCATTAAACCGATTGTGTATACATTAACATTAACATTTCAACTTCCCACCACACCTTTAAAACAGCCTTCAAGTTACATTCTTTTGCTTGACATCAAGTTTGTGAGTCTGAAGGAATTCCCAAGCGCGAGCTCTTTAAGGTATCCAGTTTGTTCCTAAAACGGAAGAAGACCACAATTGAGTTTGAGTAATAAATTTATTGTCACTGGTTGGGAATGTTAATTTTATTTTATTTGTTTGTAACGATGAATTCAAGGAACTAAACTTTTTCCACTAACAGATCAATGCACGACTATATACGATCTGGGAATACAATATCCACACTTTTTTGCTTGACTGACTTCAGCGGGATTGAACTTTAGGTTATAAGACTCTTCGTATTTATTGAGGGGGAGTGGTCATGCGTGCAATTCTAGTGGCATAATAACTTAGCAAGTAATCAGTGCTGGAATGGCAATATGGCAGGAGTTAGCTTATGATATGGGCTCCAAATGTGAGGGGCTTTGCTTATTAAAACTTTTTTACTTATTTTTTTCGATTTCAACCTGTATATGGAGTCTTTTAACAACAAATCAATGGATAGTTCTTTAAAAAAACCAATTTTGAAGAGGTGTGGCGGTCTGCCCGTGTACATAGACAAATACACAAACATAGATCAGTAAGTATAGACGTCGTACTAACTCCCAGTGCACTATCTTCAGGGTGACAAACGCACTCAAATAGTGTTTTTACTGTACGATGAAGTCCCATATTCGGCAGAATAAAATAAAACTGTTTTTAAAATAAACAATAAACATGAAGTTATATCATATACCAGCACAACTAAAGAAGTCTGATATTCGGCTTAGATGCCGTGAAATCAATCGCTTTAATTCCTGCCCAAAAATAGTATTCGTTGTTGTGGTTCATTTTAAAACATCTGAACTATCTAAAACTCTAAACCAGACCATACGTTGTAAAAACAAAACTTTTACACGCTATATAACTCCTTAATCAAACAGAGTTGTTGTCCAAAAAGAAAAGATATTATATTTTCTATCATAAAGTTCTAACATTTAATTTTTGTCATATATATCGAATCATAAAATTGGATAGAAATTCTAGGGGCTATAACTAAAACAAATTTAAACAACCCAAGAGTTTTTCGATCACATTTGCTTCAGGCCTCGCACTGACTCGATCCGGCACCGCATGCAATGCATTATTGGCGGGAAGATAGTTATCATCGATAGCACTTCCCTAATTTGGTTCCGTAAGTCATTATACCTCGCAGGGTGTTTGAATTTGTATATGCTTGGCTGATAATATTAAGAAGTTGGAAGTTGTTTATGATATTTTATATTCTTTCTTTTGATTTCCTTGTTTGCGAACCAAGATTGCGTGTGAGAACTTAGACATTTGAATGTCTTTTCAGATAGTCTTGTTTAGAATATGTAATTTAAGATATGTATGACCTTTGAAATTTAGGTCGAACATGAATGTTTTAAATTTTTGTATACTCCAAAAGAAGAAATAAAATTAAGGAAAACTGTTATTGACAATACCTATATAAACCGTTTTGTAAGGAACCATGTAACTATTGTATGGTATAAACATACTTATAAGGGTATAAGTAATTTTTAATATAATGTTATGTGAGAAGTGTATTTTCTTAGTTTGTCGATGTAAAATTACTGCTGCAAATCTGTTAAATAAACAGCAATTATTATTTATTACAATTTTTTTACGAGATTCCCGTAGGAGTTTTCTATAAAACCACATATTTTTACTGGCCTATTTCATAAAAATTCATACTAACCAAAATTTTTATTTGTGCACCATTATGTGTGCTGAGAAATCGTTGTCTACGATCGTAGTATTAAAATTGACAGTTAAAGTTCAGTGTTTTTCAAAATTCTATATCATATCAAAAATCAGTATTTATCAAAACTCTGCAAAGGTTTTTTTCTTTATTTGTTTGCAGAATTATGATAAGCAGAATTTTGTAAAGCTAAATTTTGTAAAAGATTTTCTACCAGTATGGTGTCGAAATTCTGTACGACTTTATTTTAAATTCTTTGATAATATTTTAGAGGAAATCGAAAAGTGCGCACTTCTTTATTTATATTACCAAAACGACTTTTCTTTTACAATATGTCTATTCATCTCGAAACTAAAGCAAGTGTGAAATCGCATGTTATTTAAGCTTAGTGTCCAACTAAAATTGCTTTATTTTAGAGTTAATTTAAATTTAATTTAGGGCCAATTTTTTATTAGAAATCTTATTTTTTTATGATTTGACATTTGAGTGTTCGTCAACAGAAATTTGCACAAACGGAATCTTGAATAAAGAATTTACAGAACTATACTGAATTTTAAAATACCGAATTTCGAATCAGAATTTTGTACAAACAGAATTTCGAATATGGAATCTTGCACATTTTATTTTATTTTAACTTTGTGTCTGTAGAGCACATTGCCTTTTAAATGCAAAAGGTGTTGCACGACACTATAGTTAGAAAGAGTAAAAAATTGTTTTGGTACAATGGATAGAGAGCAAGTTGATTTTTATTTTTCATTGCATATCTCATGGACGACGTCCAGCACATAAGCTGGGAGGTATGCTTAAAAGAAAAAATGCTTTGTTTCCGAGTGAGAATTGAACTGAACAACCTCTGGGTTACCAAGGAAGCACTCCATCCATTGTACCATTGCCGCCTACAAAATTTGGAAATACCGAATTTTGGATACAGACTTTTGAACAAAAAGAGTTTTGATAATACAGAATTTAAAAAAAAAGCTGAATGTTGAACCAGATTTGCGACCCTCTCATTTTTGACTATTGCAAAACTTTGACCCCAACCGATTTTTAAAACATTCTTTGAAAATGTTCCTAAACAAAAGATTTTAAATAACTTTTTAGAAAAATTAACGCGTTAATTTTGCGTATGCCAACTTTAGTAATTAATTAATTTTTACAAAAAACAAAGTTTAAAAAATAATATGTAGATTTTTTCAATATTGAATTAAATATTTATTTAAAACTACAAATTAATTTATGACCGAAACCAATATATATATTATATGACCAATATATACTATATGACAGACCAATAACATTTTTAATTGAAGTAATCGTCTTATTACCAGTTTCTCCAAACGCTTTTATATATACTTTGGGTTGTTAAATCTTAAAATGGCATTTTTAAATTTCACCAACCACTTGCAGTTTAAAAAGAGCTAATAAACTAAAGTCCCATTTTGTTCCCAATAAATTTTAAAGGCGTTTTAAAAATGCAAGAAAAAGAGAACGTTGACATTTTTCGATTGATATGCTCTCCTCTCGCTCGCTCTAAATAAAGAGTCCCATATGTATGATGAATAAAAATCCAGAGATGGCATCAAGTTTCCTCACTTAAAAAAAATTAGTGCAAACCATTTTAAGTTAAAATGCCAATACATTTTATTACTCCGTTAACTAAAATGCTTTTAGGTGTATTTTGGTGAAACTGGGCAATAGTCTGCTAATATAAACACATCGACTGACATTTTTACAGACAAGAACATACAGATTTGAAATACCCACTTAAATATTTCGGCGTCAACTTCACAGACATCTTATAGTAATAATAATAAAAATATACATTAACAAAAATATATACCCACCTTAGTACTTTATTATACAGGGTGATTCACATAAGATTGGCCAAAAATATAGAGCGAATAGGTTGGGTCTAGACAAGAAAAAAATCGTATGACTTTGAAAATTAATTTTTCAACAAATATTTACTAAACCGAGTTTATTTAAAAAAAAAACATAGAAGAATAGATTTCTGGCTTTCCAAAATGGCATTGTAGGTTGTACAGTTGTTTTTTAATTAATTTGTTTTCTCTTTTAAGTCAATTTCTTAGAAAATTGTAATCCCACCTTCTATACGATGATTTTCTTGTCTAGACCCCACCTACTTGCTCTATCTTTTTTTAAAAAAACCTTATCACCCTGTAAACCTACAATAAATTCGGGTGAGTCTTTTTTTCCTGTATACTAAAATTTTTATGAAACTTATTACGCCTTCCCCTACAGTAATATAAATAATAATTTTTTTATTTTATAAAAAAATTGAAATTCTCCCATTCAGTACCTTTTTTATAGCATGTAGATTTAAAAATGTTAACCCTTCTTTCGTAAACACACTCCAAAATAAAATTTATTAAACAGAAATATTTCCCTGTCAGCCGAGCCTTTAAGTGCCATTAAAGAAAAACAATTTATAAATGCTCCACATGCCAATGAACATCAAAAAAATGCATAAAAGAGTCCTTTTCCTGTCATTTGTTTACATTCGATTTTTCTTACAACACAGCTCTTAAAGCCTTACATAAAATTCCACCCCTCCTGATAAAATTTGTGTTCTTTTAAAAAAATAAAAAGAAAAACAAATGGATGTAAGTTATCCTACAGAGAAGTTTTAAGGACAAACTCAAATGCAATTCAATGTACCGCATGCGTGGCACACGTGTGCCATAAACGATGATGGTTGATCATCTCGGTTCATGCACCACCATTAACCATTTCTGTGATCGCATTTTCAAAAAAATATAAGTATGTTGATGTTAGAGACTCAAACTTAGAAGGAGGGCGGAATAAAGGATCAGGAACACCACCACTTCACTGTATGATAATAGTTTTTTTTTTTTTTTCATTTCCGCTGTACAAGTGGAAGTCCTTTTAAAAATATTAGGTACCCTCCACTGAATGTATAAGTAATTTTCACTTAACGGTTCAATGTGAGGGGAATTTAAGGTTAGAAATTCATGCATTATTTTATATACATATTATGTATAGAGAACTAGGACCGGTGTTTATTATTCCTACATCTTTAGATATAGAACTAACTATCGAGAAAGTAACAAAGGTTCTAATGAAAGCAAAAAAAAAACAACAAAAAACTCAGCGCAATGCCTTTTTATATTGTGAAAAAAAAATCCGGTGCACTACAATACACAACAAAACGATATAAAATTTCTCAAATTTAGTTTTCCGGCTGAAGATATTCAAATTGACAGCAGCGCACTTAAAATTTCAACAGTTGGCGCTGCGTGTACTACATTTATTCACACTTATGTATGTACGTTAAATACATTAACTACCACAATTACGAAACAGATTTTAAAAATCCTGAATCAAAACCTCGAGTACAAAATCCCGACAGCCGAAATCCAAACTCCAAAATCCTGATTACAAAATCCAGACTACCAAAATCCCGATTGACAAAATCTCGACTACAAAAATTCGGAATGTTGAAATTCCGACTGACAAATTCCCGAATATTTTAATACCAAAAAACTAATAATTCGTTCATAAGTTCGAGGGAAAAGAAAGAATTAATTAAAACACATAAATCAAAATCAAAAATTGGGATTTTCATTTTCGTTGCGGTAATATTCGTGTTTTGTTTTGACTTATCTCGAAGGTGCTTTAGTTTAAGACAAAAATATTAACAATTTAAAACCCAGAAAACATACTACATCGAACAATCTGTTAATAACAAAAAAATCCTGTTTTACTTCGGTCGAGGGTCCCGTGACCTAAAACTGTTTTTTTTTTTTTTTGAATTAGTGCTTTTGTGAATTAGTGGAAATTGTACTTATTTTTCAGACTTACACGAAATCAACTGATGTTTCTTATGTTCTAGTTCATAATTTCACTGATTTTGGCTACGATTCTGCGAAGAGTGTATAATGGATCCAAAATGATCATTGGAAAATCTAGATCGTGCGTTTGATGATTATCGGAATGATAAACGACGTTTCGGTGGCGCAATGATTTTGCTGTCAGGCGATTTTCGTCAAACTATGTCTGTCATTTAAATATCAACTTCAGCTGATGATTGCCTAAAGGCGTCATCGGCTCTTTGGCGATATGTGAAAAAATTTCAACTGAACATCTGAGTTTCTTCACTAAATGACCAGTCCACTTCAGAGTTTTCCTGTATTCCTTAATCACTGACATGATTGATTTTCCACCGAATTTTCGCTTGCTACTCTACAACGAAACTGGAAGATCTCATTGTTATAGTGTTTTTCCATATATCGCTCAGAATTATAAGAATGATTGGCTGCAAAAAAACGATGTAGATTGTTTGAATTTCGTCATTCAAAGGTGAATTAGATTCATGCAAATCCATCGATTCAGTCTCAGTGATGGATGAAAACGAAGCCAAACCTTTCCTATAGAATGTTCGAATTCTTTAGATGGAAAAAGGTTGGCCTACAAATCAGTCACTGCGATTTGGTTGAAACTCATGGATTTTTATATTTCAATTATTTACCTTTTATTTAATAGAATTTTTGAATAAAGAATTTGAATAGACTTAATTATAAATTATTATGTATCATCTGCATGCTAGGTTTTCTTTTTATTATATTAACAAATTCAGGCAGAACGAAGTTCGCCGGGTCAGCTAGTTTTCATTTAAATCCAATTGGCAATCTTTAACAACCCAATAATAGGTTTTTACAAAACTGATTAATGTGAAGCTATCCACTTAAGTACCGATAGCAAAAATTTAGAATAGCTACTGAATTTTGGATGAAAGATTATATTAAGAGATGATATAAAAAATAGAGGTCCTAAATGACTGCCCTGTGGAACACTTGAATGGTTGAGCATTTTTATTTCTAGAAACTATTGTCCATATATTACCGTTTTTCTTGCGGTTTGTCAACAAGTTCTTAATTCAACAATGCAGATTTAAGTATGGAAACCTAAAATTTAAATTGACATTATAGGAAGTACAACCTCCAATTTGAAAACATGAAAATACATTCGAGATCAGTATAAACATATATATATTGATATATTACAGTGTAGATATGTAGATTTTAAACAGCCAATAAGGCATCCATTAGAACTTTTAATTATTCAATAATAAGGTTCCTGCTAATTAATTTTAATAGAATTAATATTTTTGTCTTGAGACAAAAACTCTTAAAACATATACATATTTTTTTAAATAATTTTAAAACACATTGTATGCTGGTCTGACAATGATCATTTAAGAACTATTTTCTATTATATTTATCCCTTAAGATTTAGCATTTCCATCATAAATTTCCATTTTAACTTAAAAACGTGCAGGCTCTTAAGTTAGTTAAGTATTTAAGTATTTCATAGACAGACAGCTGAAGTAGCTGAAGATGCCGCACTTAAAATAATTCCGCATACAAGTATTCATCGAAATGCGGGTTCTTAACTGGAATATCTGACAATATAACCCTTAGAATGTAAATCAACTTGAGATATATCACATAAAATTGGAGGCCAAAGTTCTTGGCCCCTAATCAAACATCAACTGATCGTCGTACGCGACAAAATTAATGATGATTGTTGAACCGAAAGTCAATGCTTAACAAAAATGATATAAAGATGCATTGCTGGGTAATTGCTCTGCGGGTGGAAGAGCCAACATGTGGTCCATGACTCTATACACATATTATTGTACTTCCTATATACAAAATGAAAAACACCAATTAACCACATCTGCCTTGAGTATGTTTATCAGTTGTATGTACCACCATGCATCATACTAACATTAACATTTGGAACCTCTAATCTTCATATGAATGGCATTCCAATCGTACTTATAAGTTGAGTGCGCATGGACTGATGAATTTTTAAAAAGGGACGATTCTATCAAGGATAACAACAGGGTGTGGTGTGTTCCATATATTACCAACAAATGCACGCACATGCATCCAACACACGCTATTGTGTCCTAACAAAATACAAAACGAAAAAATTGATAAACAAAAAAAGGACATCAACAGATGCTATCACTTTTGGTTCTTTTTCTTTTTAATGTCGAATCTTTGTTGAGGGTTTAGAATCCCTTTGACCTGAGTTGCGCAATAGATGGTTTTTCGAAAATATAGGGGTTGCCCAAAAGTGTCTGCGTCATAAGGTGCTACTTTGCAAGTTTAGGTATAGGAGATCTTTTGGGTGATCCTTTCACTGTTTTTTTTTAATTCCACGTGTTTGACAGACGTCGTATCTACCGACACGCATAAAACGTACAAAGCCTCTATTTTCTGTTTTGATGTCAAATATGATAATTAATTGCTTAATAGGTGATGGCCAGAAGCGTCAGATGGTTTGATGAGAACAGCATACGTTGTGACAGTAATGGTTGATATTTCATGTTCCAAGTGATTAACATTTTAACAATTTGACTGATCTTTGGAAGTTGTTGGTACTTCAGTGGGAGAGCTATTCTGATGCAATTTACAAAATGTTTTAAAGCGTTGCAAAAAGTAGATTTAAAAATAGCAGACGTACGTAATCTGAAATTTAAATAAAGCAATATTCATAATGAACGTTTTTGTATAGATAACCTTGTTATTACATTATACTTACTTACTTAAGAAGGCGCTACAGTCCGAGGTATACCAGAGCCTCAATCAACAGGTTCTTCCAGCGACCAGCCGGCTCGGTTTCTAGCTAGCTGCCTCTAGTTTTGCACGCCAATTAGGTCCTCCTATACTGCCCTGTCTCTCGGGGTTAAATCCAAAGACCATCCGGGCTGGATAATTGGTGTTCATTCGCTCTATGTGACCGAGCCACCTTAGTCTTTGGCTTTTTAATTTCGTTACAAGGTCAGTGTTGCTGTACCCCCTCAAATTTATAGCTGTCAATGGTTAGGGTGACGTTTAGTCCACGACGTCGATTTAGGGTGTCTTTCCTCTTTGACAGTATATATTAATTTAATTTAATTTTTTTAATTTTCCTTCCTTCTCAATACTCACGGAAGCACCACTGACATCACGCCTAGTTCTTCCCATTATGTCAATATCGTCAGAGTACGCGAGTAATTGGACGGATTTTCGGAACTGCTTATTAGCTACCACAGTGTTTCACCTCGCAGCAAAGTTGAGTAGCCTGAGTCCATTACTGAAAGTGGTGTTGTACAGGCTGTTTTTTCCAATTGTGCAGAGGATCATGCCACCAAAGACGTCTTCTTTTCCGAGTTTTGCATTAAAATTACTTAGGACAATTTTAATATCATAGCTAGAGCATTGCTCAGAAGTTTTGTCCAAGAGCTCGTACAACTCGTCCATGGTGTCTTCATGTTTTTAATCCGTGGGGCATGCGCGCATATTAGGCTTATGTTGGCGAATTTAGCTATGATGCGAATTGTCGTGAGGTGCTCATTCACATGGTTCAAAGTCAAGACATCTTACCTTAGTCTGACTCTTACGACGAATTCATATCCAAAAAGATGCTGTTTTTGCTTGTGGTATTAGCAATTGCCGAAGTACATATCGCAATACTTCATCTTTCACTTGCCCGTTCCATCCTATCGCACTTTTTTTATGGCGGTGATGCTTTGCAGAATTCTATGGCCTCCTAATAGTTCATCTGCACGTCGTAGCTGTAGAGTGATAGGACATTCCACGTGCTCATTGTCCTTATTTCGTTTGCTAGGTTCGTCAACTGTAAATCCATCTGTATCCGAAGCTTGTTGTTGCTTCACAACTAAAAATTATTTAAGTGGCCAGGAAGTCACCCCGACGGCACGACTGCCTTTATAACTCCAAAGCCGGATCGACCGCTCCTTATAGGCCTGAGCTCCGAGTATGTCGTAATATAGCCCGGATAAGGTGTTCACCTGACTGGAACTGTAGACACCACCATTGATCCCATCTAGCAACATGGATTGTCAAAAATTTTGTTTCCTTGTTGTGGTAGCAATGTATTTCTGTCAAAAAATTACGTTTTTCAAATAAACAAAATGAAAAAAAGTAAAGTAAAGTATTTACCTCGTCAGAATTTCATTTTTGTCTAAGCCTTCAAGAAATATGTATATAAATTAGTTTTATAGAAAACCTAAAGCCATCAGGTTTGTTAAACGAAAACTTAAAAAACAAACCTTCATCGTAACTGCCAGCACAAGATTTTTTTTTGTAATTAACTTCACTTTGCCTAAAATTTTAACATGAAATAAATTAGGTTTGTCAGAAGATTGATCAAAACATAAGCTACTCCAGCGATTATAGTTTTCTGACGTCAATTTTTCAACCCGAACCCTTCTTCCCGACAACTTCGAAATGTTTGTTTTTCAATTCGTGAATGCGTGTCCCATTTTTAAAGTAAACGTTTCCATTTGAAGCATCAAGCACCAAGCGTTGATCGTTTCAAGCCATGAATTTTAAGCATGCATTGCATTGGGCTTAAATGTTATAAAGAGATCTTACAAACGCGTGTTTTAGATGTAAACTGGTTCATTTAACGAGTTCTTTGCAATCCGCCTTTGTATACCTTGGCTGAAAAATGACAGTTGTCGGAGTCAATGTTTTTTTTTTCGGAGAATTCGAGCTTCGAGTTGATCGAGTGACTCCTATTGATCACAATATGGTCAAAAAAGATTAACTCAAGATATACCCGCACTGAAAATTAGATAGCATACCTTACTCCGCAAAGTCCATAACCTCAAAACATCTTATTTAACATGTCCTCAAGAATTTGAATCGCACTCTTCACAGTGAGATGTTACTTTCGGAAAGTACAAAAGCCTATTTGCTCAATTAAAAGTCCTTTACATTGGTGAAAAAATCGCCATTTTGTGATTGAGTCCATGGTAATTTTGGCTTTTATCAAAATTCATTTGTAACCTGATTTGCATCAGCAGCCGGTGAACATATTTTATATAACTTCCAAAAATACTTTCCTTAATTTCTGCCTTAAGTTGGAAAAACTTCGTCTTTGCTTCTTTGTTTCAACTTTGGCCACTTCGATACGTCCATAGAACTGTTATAAGAAGGTCTATTCCCAAGAGGAGTAAGTTTTTTTTATATTTGTTTAACACTTCAAAAATGCTTTAAAAATTCACGTACCTATATTCAATCAACTGTATCAATTTTCAAACAAGTTAATTCGTCATACACATATAGATCTACAATCTCTTAACTATAACCAAAACAAAATAATACTTCATTAGGGTGGGCTTGAATCTAAAAACTCTAAAATTCTTATACGTACTCCCTTCACTCAACTCGTTTCCTTCCGCAACTTGTAACGTTTTATACATATTTTTACAATGAACATTATGAATTTCCCCTTTGAACGATTAATCAAAACTATTCAGTCGTTACAATGAAAGTAAGGTACAACTTGGTAATGTGGTTCCGGTTTTTCTTTTCTGAAAATAACAATTGCAGTCATTGTTGAAGAATGGCCAACAATTCTGCAGCTGCTTGAATGTCACTGTTCCTTTTCAAGGATAACGAAACATATTGAACGCAATTCGAATCAACCCTTTTGATTCAATTCAATGAACACAACTTGTATTCGTGTAATTCAATTTAACGGGTTATTACAGTACGTCGCATATATGCATTTCAATACGCAAAAGCATTGGTAGACTTTTGTTACAGTATAGATAGATGATAAAGATTCATATTATAATATGCGGTGGTGATGTAACATCCGTTAAAAGGCGGATGATAAAAATCTTCATAAACAACTTTGCCATTTAGCCGCATCCACGCGTGTGCCACCAAGACACCAACGACTTCATCTTTTAACTTAAAAGCTAATAAAAAACGTTAAGTGGGTGTGTGAAACACACGACCTCAATCCCACATTTTTTTTGATATAAAATTAGAAATTTTAATATCATCGAATATCGGAAGTTCTTTTAATTGACCTCATCGTGTCTTTATAATACGGTCAATTATTCGAGGCATCTTTTTTAACCTATAAAGTGTTATCATCTCCTTTGAACTTAAATAAATCACTTGCTAGACGGTTATCAACAATCCATCTGTTACAAGAAGAAAGAAGAATTTCATTATATTGACTTTGACGGTTGTTAACGATCGTTCATAAGATTTTCAATGACTGGCCGCCTACTTGAGAAGCAGCCCACCACCACATTAGTTTAAAGTTTTGTTTGTATGGGATACAAGTATTTTTAACAAGTATCTTCAACAGAAGTGTCTTTGTTCGATATCGGATGTTTTGCTTTGATATAAGATATTTCATTTAAATCAGTGAAGCTTAACAACCAACAATCGTTCTTATTTGGTAAGGAATTTATGCGATGATGTTGTTCTTTTGTTGAAGAAGATTAATCGATTTCACAATATATTGCAGTTGAGTGGTGGTGTAAGATTGTTAGATATACAAAATTAAATGAGGTGGTGGGCCGAATAAAAATTAAAAAAAAAAAAAAGTTAATAAGCTACAAAATGATTGATAAAATAATTGTTACAGTGATGCTTGGTGCATTTTGAGGTTGGGACCATGAATGTATATAAGTTCTGATTCTGATGGAGAACTATATGAGTCACTCGAGGTTTTATCAATTTATCAAAGAAAATAATAATGAATGATTCGGTAAAGATGACAGAACCATTTATGTTTTCTTTCATGCAATATTTGAATAAATCTTCATCCTCGTTTTTCTCTGGGGTGGCTATAATTAATCTTTATTGAATTTGAATTTGTCTTCTTAAACGCTGTTGCATGCGGCAGTAAAATCTTTGATATGATACGACATAATACTTCAAAGGTGTGTGTCCGGCCGATAGCGATGCTTCGGGCCAGCAAGTTCCAGGTATGTCCGAAGCATTCCCAGCAATGCGCGAGACTATACTACTTTCGAATTGTTTCAGGGAAAGAAGCAACTGGCTATTTATTCGGACCAATGTTTTTAATAAAAAAAAAATATAAAATATAGAAAATTATATCGAAGGATACAATGTTTCTATTATAGTTCTGTCCCCTAACATTTTCAAAACTCTTTTCTTAGTTCTATCCACTTTCGGTGAAATGAGCCATCAAATCATCAGCGGACCTTTTCTAACGGTCAGGTCAATAGTTAAAGAATTTACATCCATTCGGAAAGAGACCAGTCGATGAGGATCGATGAAAAAGCTAACTTAATGGTTTTTCCAGCTTAGAAGAAGAAAAAGAAGAAGAAGAAGAAGAAGAAGAAGAAGAAGAAGAAGAAGAAGAAGAAAAAGAAGAAGAAGAAGAAGAAGAAGGAGAAGAAGAAGAAGAAGAAGAAGAAGAAGAAGAAGAAGAAGAAGAAGAAGAAGAAGAAGAAGAAGAAGAAGAAGAAGAAGAAGAAGAAGAAGAAGAAGAAGAAGAAGAAGAAGAAGAAGAAGAAGAAGAAGAAGAAGAAGAAGAAGAAGAAGAAGAAGAAGAAGAAGAAGAAGAAGAAGAAGAAGAAGAAGAAGAAGAAGAAGAAGAAGAAGAAGAAGAAGAAGAAGAAGAAGAAGAAGAAGAAGAAGAAGAAGAAGAAGAAGAAGAAGAAGAAGAAGAAGAAGAAGAAGAAGGAGATATTTCAGTTAGGGAACTAAAGAAAATGGTATAAATAGTTGGGTCACTTGGTTCAAGCCATCACGGATATTGCATTACAATAGTTAAGTTCGTATTTTTTTTTTAAACAGCAGTTTCAAAGATTTAAGAAAAAGTATGATATCACATATTTTTCATAATTTTGAAAACAATTATTTTCTAGAAAGACGTTGATTTTCAAGCAACTAAGTTTTTTAGGCCGACAAAAAGATAAGACATTTTATAGAAGTAAAACCTTTATGAGGAGTTATCTTGAAGGCACCAATAACTATGGATAAAATCAAATGGACGAATAGCTGAAGCAACAACACCTAGAGAAAAACGCTTAATTATTGCCTCAAATTTTACTTTGTCAGAGTTTAAAATTAGATCAAGAATAGAAGAGGGGTATAAGGCAGCATTTCGAAAGCTTAAAAGCTCTTACAAACCAGCAATAAAATCCAGCATAAGAAAGTAAAAATAAACCGGTTGTATGACAATGGCTTGAGGAACTTGGTATCGCTTGATATCGCTTGAAATTTCTTGTCTTTTCGGAGGAACAAAATTTTAATTATGACGTACTGGATGGTTATAACTTATAATTTTCATATCATTAAATAAAGAAGAAAATATTTTGTCAAAACATTACAGTCGTTTAAATGATCTATTATATGACATGGGGAGCTATCATAGTATGGCAGAATCGAATTAGAATTTTTAACTATTACAACGAACGGAAATAGTTAAGAATTTATACTCGAACGCATGTTTCCAAAGCTGAAAAGTGTTGAATTTTCTAACAAGATAATGCCCCAAGTAACACTTCCAGGAAGCAAGAAGTTGAAATCAGTCGAAAAAGGTTAAGCTTTTGTCATAGTCACCCTATATTTACTGGATTTGAACATTGTCGAAACGTTTGGGCCCGACTATTTCGAAAAGTTAATGAACCGATTAGACAGGGAGACGTTAATCAAAGCTACTTAATTCTGAGGCCTGGGATGAAATTTCGCTTATTTAAATAAACAAAATTTAATGATTGAGTTCCGAGAACGGTCTTGTTGAGCTAATTTAAAAAAAAATGTCGAACATACTCATAATTTAATTAATTAAAACATAATAAATTATTATCTTTAACCAAATAATGGAAACATCTTTTGCATTTTATTTCATTTTTTCCTTATTTTTACGGATTTTCAAGTAACCGAAAGTTCGGGCCAAATTTTAAGGCATGTAATTTAATGAAGGGCAAAAATTGCAAAAATTGAATGCTTAGCAACAAATTTGTCAAACAAAAAATAGCAAAAGAACATTGATTGATTTTCCAAGTCTCGCCTTCATTTTTATAGTTTTATTTGTGGAAAATATATACGTACCCATCATAGGTAATAAACATTTTAAACATTCAAACAGGCTTCAATCGCAAATAAATAAAAAGAAAAACATAACCGTCCTCTGTTTATTCATAAGTTCTACCAGATACCGCTTTGAGTGTAACCTCTATTGTTTCAATCACCAGGTTTTTATATTTCCTTAAATTTCCGCTCTCAACAGTTCAAAAGTTTAAAAAATCTCCAAAATGTGATTTAAGTTAAATGAATATAAAACCAAAACTCTACTCATTTCCATAACCTTCACTGTAAATACTCCCCAGCTGTTACATACATCTGGCAAGGGGTCTTTGATCAATTGACCTTCCGCAGAACCCTAATTTTCATATGAATTTCCATTTGATATCTTCCATCATTCCCTTGGACGGACAACGAACATTATCTGACAATAAAGTCTTTCAATTTATCTGACAAAAAGGTAAACAAAATACAAAATTTAAACCAGATCATTAATTCAAAAATTATAAGAATCTAACACATGAATTTAAAACATCAGTCCCTTAAAGTATTGAATAAAATTCATTAATTTGGTTGCAGGTCAGTCTCATTAATTTTAATCGCAACATTGTCACGATTGGTGGAATATATTTAACTTTAACATCGAAGAGAATATAAGACGACTTCTGTATTCTGTGGAATGTTCTTTTACTTTAAAAACGCATTACAAAAGTGAGAACAGTTATTGCTCATAACAAAAAGGAAGCAGAGTACGGAAAAAAATTATATTTAATTATAACAACCTCGCATGCACGCAATAACGACAACATACAATCATATACCTGCAGATAGACGTCTATGGTGGTGCCGTTCTTGAGTGACTAAATTAAAATTCTTTTATGAGAATATTCTAACCTCTGGAATGTTGAATTAAATAAAAATTATCCAAGTCACTGTTGTGTCCCAGACTCGTTTTCAGACTCATCGCATTCCAGGGCAATTGGCAACTATAAGCAACAACATAGCCACCAAGCCATGGTATTCAGAGCACTGCAGAGCAGCTACAATGAGATGGGAAATGTAAAATTAAAAGAATCCATTGTTTATTGTTGTTGCATAGATAATGCATGCATAAAGGAAATGTGTAATTTTTGTCAAAACAGGTGAATGGTTAAAAGTCGTACATAACTTCTTAATCAGTTTTGGGGAACTGAAAGACCATTTTATACCATGAAGTCATCAATTGAGGATTATCCGTATAGTTATTGAATAAAACCATACAATTATGAGACCAATGAACTAAGTTAACTAAGTTATAAGACCATAAAACCAGATAGAAGAATAATAACAAAAGATATAAACGAAAGAGCTGACATACGAACTCTATGGTAAACACTTAATTTATTGTCATGCGTTTGACCACCCTTCTCACGAAGCAGGTAGACGATATGTGAGAATAAACTGCCTGACATTTATTGAATAATAAAAAAAATAGTCTAAAAAGATCAACAAAAACCAGACTAACCACCGAGTAAATCTCTATTTACCATCAGAAGAAGAATCGAACAAAATCCAGCAAGCAACGACTTCAAAAGTGGCGGCTTTGGTGCCGCACAAATTCAAAGACGCAGATTTCGCACGGATCGTCGTTACTCCTGTGAGTCATGTTCGATCTTGTACGATCATGATGAGTCAGCATTTTGCATGTCCATAACATATGAACAAAAAGCGAAAGAAGAAGCGCAAATTATACCTATAGGATCACCTTGTGGAGCGGTTTCGTTTCTGTCGCATCGTCGTTCATTGGTTCTCAAGGTGACGATGTTATGATTTAGCCAAATTGCAAGAACATTGATAAATTTCATCACAATATTGAGTTAAGGATGGACATAAAGAGGTAGACACGTGTGTGAGTTCGATTTGTTGAAGATGGTCAAGTATATAATAAGTTTGTTGTGGATAGAGAAAGATCGTTATCCCCCAGCAAAAGGGTAAATAAATATGGAAGTTAAAAGAAGAGCAAATACGTTGATTTTTGGGAACCAGACAACAATAAAAGGATGTATTTATCTTTTTTGTGCTTTTGAGATATATTTTTAGAATTGGGCCTGCTAATAAATTAATTACGAAAAAAGTCAAGTTAAATATTGGACACTTAAAGAAATCTTTAAAGCAAGATTTTATTGTTTTTATCGATAGATTCGAAGGCGGCAATTGACGTCAGTACACTATATTGACGTCAATGCTACCATCAGGTAGCATATATTTTGTGAAAAAACGACTCAAAGAAAAAAAGGAGGTTTGGTTATTCTTTTATTATTAAATTAAACAAGACCGTCTAAAAAATTATACGCCAGGTAGTTAGATAAAAAAAAATCAATTTCGGTTACTTTTAGCTGGTGGGTTCGACGGCAGGTACATTTATAAATATACTTTCATAGGCAATTTTGTATGCGCTTTTTATTTGGGTTATTTTTATGGCCTTCTCACATTTATTTGCGTTTCAGGTGCCATTATAATTTCGAACACAATACAAGTCAATTAGTTTTTCTTTCTTACTTGAATCTATTATCAAATAATGTTTTAATCATATATGATTTCAAAACTTAGATAAATCCAGTTTTTTTAGCACTAGTTTAATAAAAGTTCAAACTAGCCTTCCTAAATGCTGGGAGAAGTGGAGTTTCGTCTTGATGATCACTTAACCCACATCAGTTGACTATTCGTCCAGACAGACACATGGCGGGCAGTATAAATAAACCTACCTTTTTAGGCTTCTCTATCATCGTAAGGTCAGGTTTTATTTAAAATAATTTTTTTTGATCGAATCCAAATTTTGACCTTATGAGCAAATCATAGTTCATGTGCAGACAATTTTAATGCATAATTTATTATAACTTGAACAAAAAATAGTTTTAAAATCGTTAAAGCTTTTTTTTTAAATCAATATTTATTTATTAAATTAATTAAAGCTTTGTATACAAATCAAATATTGAATTAACAAAAAATAAATTAAAAAAATTAATTAAATTTAAAATTATACACTTCTACAAAATTTTGATATTGAAATTTGATCAAGTCATCTAGATCTTTTTAACATAAAATTGTTTTATTAAAAACGATTAACGTCCGTTCACGATATGTTTAAGAAAAAAATAACGCTTCTATGAGCGTTAATAGGCTTTGCAATTTTATTTTTGTTATTTAACAAAAGGCAATCAGACGAAAGCCATCTCTAGTATATTTGAATAAAACTGTTTTCAAGAAAATTAAGTTTCTTCATAACGGTTTTAGGTATGACAAATACAGTTAATTTTTTAGCAAAAAAATAATTTAAATTAAAAAAAAAACCCCTAAGTACCAAATATGAAGCAAATCGGCTCAGCCGTTTAGGCTCTGTAGGTACTTGTAGGAACAGGTACTTATACAATCAAACTGACAGACTGACAGACGTTTCAGACTCACCTTTTTCGAATGCATATCTTGCCTTATAACGCAAGTAAAAAACTAACAGCCCTATTCTCCCCCTTGTGAGGAGTCATAAGTCATAAGCCCTTTTGACAATTTATTGCGAGGATTGTTGTGACTCGATAACATTTATTGAATTCTCCCCCAATTCTCACAAGAAAAGTCATAAGTAAACTCACCGCGTTGGGGTGAGTTTTTTTCTTCGACTTGGAACAGCTGATTGGGACAGAACACGATAAAGTTTTTTTTTCTGTGCAAAATTTATGTGAAAAGTAAATAATAGAATCAAATTTACAAACTTTATAGAAATAAATAACGTATCCAAACTAATATCAGTGAAAAATAAAAAAAACTAGCTTTTTTTGGAGAAAATACATGGATAGTCGAAGAAAGAATTTACCTATAAAAAAAAATGTGATCACCTAGGAATTAATAAAGAAAAGTTCAAAATTCCAAAAAGTTTTTTTTGATTTGATATTTTTTCATTAAAACAAAAAGTTGCATAACCCAATGCATCATCAAAATAAAAATAAATAGTAAAGAATTCCTTTCGTTTCAACTCACAAAAAAATAAAAAAAAAAAAAAAAACAATTGAAATTCGAGTGCTGTGACCTGCTCTGTAGCAGATCACAATATCGATTGTTTTTATAACTCTTACAAGTTGTGATTACGGGGGAGAATCCGAAAAAGTAACAAAATCAATTTCACCTCTTGTTATGACTTGTGAGTTGTGAGGTATCTCTGATGTTGTGGAGAATCTGGCTGTAAATGTGTTAGACTGGAGTTAAACCCAGACTTTTATCGTGTTCGTTAGTATCAGTTGTAGGGTGTCAGAACATTCCTTAGAAGAAATAAAAAGTTGTTCTTGGAGAAAGTTAATCTCGTGTTTACGAATTGAAAATTCATTTGAACTGTTTCATAGAAAAAACAGTTTTTTGTATTTTGAAATATTTTTTTTTCCAAAAAATTTCTCTAAGAAAAGTTTGTACCAAGTTTAAAGAAAATCGGCCTAACCTTTAATGTTGCAGGTGTCGATACATCCAGATAGACAGACAAGCAGAAATATGCCGCATCCACTTTTTTCGTCTTCTCCATCGTAATGCCATGTTTTTTTTGCGAATGCATAACTTGCTAGTACCTACATATAATCGCAAGTAAAAATTAATTTTTTTTACCACAAACCTGCTATATAAGCGTAAAGAAAATTCTTATTTTTCTCGAAAAAATACAATCGATTTTGATAAAATTTCCCATAAGTGATTTGTTGCTTACGATAAAGTCTTTCACCTAAATTTTATTTGAGCTAGCTCAATTTTAGAACTTTTAACATAGCTCAAGTGGTTGAGCTAGCTCAAATAAGAGAAGCTAACTCATATATGGAGTTGAGCTGTCATTTGAGCTAAGCTGAAATGAGCTTGATCTGTATTCTGAGCTGAAATTTTTTTTTCACGAAAAAATCAAATCCGACTAAATTGAATGAGTATTTGTTGCCAATGTTGTCTTTCATTGGATTTTTTTTTTCAGAATCAGCTATCAGCTTATAAACGGTAGGTCATTTATTGCACCGTCTAACTTTTGAACGATCGCATCGATTTTGACGAAATTTCATATTTTAAACCAACTGCAAATTATGTATGAATAATATTACTGCATCAAAAATTTAACAAAAAAAAGTTGTTTTTTTTTTGAGAAACTGATTCTATTTTTCTCGAAAAAAATCGATCAATTTTGATAAACCTTTTTAATTGCATATATTTTTTTGAAAAAAATTAAACAATGTATTTAATAACATAAAATAGCACGGAAGTAACTTGCTGGAAGAGCAATTTTTGGCTACCCAGTCGTACTCTTTAAGGATAAAGGTGAATCTGTTTGAATTTTTTCAGGTTTTCACTTCTGAGAAATTATAATTTTTTTACAACACTCTTTTAACAGCTCTTATGTTACTTGATGTAAGTATTAAATATAAACTAACAGCATTCATTCATAATTGCCTCAAAAACTTTGTTTAGTTGGTTGATTTTAAAATAAATTAAAAAAAAAGTTTTAAAATAAAAACTTTCGATTAGTAGTCGTAAGTCGCAATAAGGCGGTGAAAAAGTATTGACTACAGAATATTAATATTTTGAAATATTCACCCATACAAAGTGTGTTCTTTTTACTTTTTTGCCAAATAGATACAACATTTGAAATGATTGCACGTGCAAGTGTAAAAAGTAAACCCTAAACCGATATATGTACAATATGAGTTGGTCTTATGAATACATTCACCTAGTGCTTGCAAGTTTTTACATGTGTAGTAAGGATACGCCAACGAAAGAGTTTTTGTTAAACGAAAATTTACAAGTAAGTAATGACGTCACTGTTCTTTTGTTTCATTTTTTCTAATAATTATACTTCCTGCTGCTCTCGCTAGGGGCGTGAAATCAATGAAATCAAATGACTTCTTTTCATACCACTTTTACTGCAAACATATAGGTGGGTATTGAAAATATGTCGGACCCTTTTAACTAAATTGAGTCAATGAATTCACGCACGCACGTGACCCTTTGATCAAATTCCCCCTTATCATTTTTATGTTGTATATTTTATTCAAGAAGTATAGTGATAAATTTTCAATAATCATCTAAGCCTTTATGTGACACGTTCTTCACATGATGCAACTGTTTGTTTTCCTTAATCAGTTTGAAGTTTTGAACAATATGATGGTTTCGTTGTATAGAAAATGTTTAAATTAATGGAGGCGTGAGAATATTTTTTTAGAAAAAATATAAATTTCATAACAACTCCATATTAACAATCCATAATTTACTCACACAGTGCGTGCACAACAACCGTGTGACATTTTGATAGCTGTCAACCGTAACACCTACCTTTTTCTGCACTGTTTTTTTTTTCTGGTATAAACATCACATTGACACTTCTTTAAAAAGGCAGGCTTACCTCGCCTCGTTTGGTTTTCGATTTACAAGTCAATAAATTCCATAAAGTTTATGTTCAAAGCCTACATTATTATTATAGAAACGTTTTCCATTTTCAAATTGTAAATTTTGCAATCAAACTTAGAAGTCATCAAAATTATTTCAATATCAAATTTATGGGTCAGATTATAATTAAAAATGCGTAAAAAGTAAAGACTTTCCATAAAAGGATCACATGGACAATTTTTGTTGAATATAAATCACGAACTTCTCAGAATATATAATTTTTTAAGTTTGAGTTATTTAAAAAGTTTTACATAAATAATGTATGTGACTTCCAAGATTAGGCAATGGTTAAGTCATCTGAATAATAGAGCCAGATAGCTGGGGTTATTCCATGTGTCTCCTTGAAGAGTCCATTTTCGGTTAATGTTTTATCAAAGAAGATTCTATTAGATTTGAAGTCCTTTAATAAAAAATATGTTTGTTAATAGAAACAAATTATTTAATTTGTAAGTTCACATTAAATGGTTTCTTTCTCCAAATATAGCTACCGGCATGGAAGTTGTAAAACTTTTTGTATTTTGCCAGAATGTCATAAATTGTGTCTTCCTCACAAACTTTCATAAATTGGGTTGTTCCTAAGAGACATTAAAATTTATTACAAAGCCAATAAGTATGTATAATGAAAATATTTAACAACCAGTAAGGGTATTGATGAGTCGAATTTGACGTTCTTGTTTGGTAAGTTTTCCAATTTTGTATTTAGGATCTTGACTCCAAATTTTACCTGAAGTTAAATGCGTATTATAATGAATACGGTTAAAATTAAATTTATTCTAGTTCTATTTCATTAATTTTATAGAATATCGTTCTACGGGTAATGTCTTATAGAGCTGTGTTACGGCCTGGGTGGTTCTGGGAGTACGCTTTCCGGCCAAATAGCTTGACACTAAAACTAGTGAAATTAGGTATACTACCAAGTCACACCCTTACCAGTGTTTACTAGCAGTTTAGTTATCTCTTCCCGGCTTGTTTTGATCAGTCATCACGCAAAGTCATGATTTTCGACAGTGAGAGTTCAGAAAATGTAACTTTATGTGACACTTCTATTTTTACGAACAAAATTACCCAGTTTATTTTCCTAAGATCTCCGAGATTCCCGTATATTCAGAAATATAAACACAATTTCTCAGTGATATTTCTCACTTTTGCTGTCAAAAAATTGAGCCTGAAAATGTAAACGATTGGATCAATCATTTGATCGTTCACTAAAGACTCGACCATAATGCCAATGACACAAGGATGCCTTACAAAAGAACTCTATTACAACGTAAAATGAGATCAATGCAGAGATAACTCTTGCCAATTGCTCTTTCTTCGGGCTCAGAACGCCATTTAAGCAGTGAGGCCCGCTCTCATAGAACCGACGAGACTTTAAACAAAATTTTAATCATCCCAGTCCTGCTGTTGGGGGCAAAAGTATAGGCGTTTCTTGGGTGCTTTGAGTCATATATTCTTCAAGTGATCTATGGTTCTGTATCCTGTATGTATGGAGAAGAATATTCAATGCCGAGCTCTACGAGTTCTACAGCTACATTAACCGGGTAAAATAAATGAAAATACAGCGGCTGAGATATCTGAGTCACGTGAAGCAAATTAATACCAACGCACCAGCTTGAGGAGGAGACTCTTTGGAAGCCCCCAACAGATGGCACACAAGTGGAAAACAACTTAAGCAAATTTAAATTTCAAGAGCGTGAGCACCATCTTAAGTAAGTACATACATATATGTATAAGTAAAAATGCCCTTCTGTCAAAATCGCATGAGTTAATGAAGCAAAACATAAATCATATTATGGTTACAAAGGGCACATATGCCTTTCGTTATGTTTCGTTAAGCACGGGAGGTACGCATTACTATAAAGGGCGAAAGCAAATGGAAGCTAATGTCAGAATCAAACAAAGCTTTCTTTTCCGATCTGTCAAATGAGCACGTTAACTATAATGCGCATAAGTAAGCATGAGCTATTTTTAAAAATTGCTTGTGTAAAGAGCGAATACACACAGTCATATGGCAACATATGCGCATTTCGTTGAGTTTCGTTAAACATGATCTACGCGTGTGATGTGCGATCTGAACCGCTCTCACTTATGTCAATTTGACAGCTGTGGGCATTTGGCAAATCCGAAAAAAAATGTAATGGCATTCAAACAAAAAAAGACTTCGAACTTGCATTAAATTATCCATTTAATCATTAAATCAATTAATTTATCAATAAATTATGCATTTTTAACACAATTAAAAGAAACTAAATCAAGTAGCTATTCATCATTTTTGTATAAACATTTAAGTTTGACAGTAGGTGATGCTAGCTCATGCGCATTATAGTTCTACCTTTATTCATAATAAACTGAAGTGAACGCATAGAATAATAAATAAATAGAACATCAACTCAGGAGGCTACACACCCACTTTTGCCAACAAACTTTCAAAACTGCAGAGATTTAACTCTGTATGCGTGCCCGTGCATTTCAAATGGGACTGTCAAATTTGGCTAGACCATACATTCTTACAATTTTGCATTTTGCTGTTCACACGTATACATGTATAGATAAGCGCGTGTACAAATTTTTTTCTACGGGAGGAGACGGAGGATTACAAGTCGATGACCTGTGAGTGAACGGAAGTAAATTTTTAAGATCGAATTTTTATTTTCTTTCTTGAAATGTGAAACTAATAAATACGCAACTGAGGGCTCAAGACTGAAGTTACAAATTTCTTCTTGCTTAGTTCGCACAGTTTCGCTCATTAAAATTCCGTCTATATTTGTGAGTTGCTCTGACAGCTCTGAATCGCTTTGACTTTGACAGCTGTGGCATTTGATTTGAATTATTTTGACAGATACCAATCATTTTGATAGGTTTTTATACCTAAGGATGTTAGTTAATGAAAAAGTAATAGAATTGGTTTCGTTAGGCTAGCCGAGATAAAAAAAATCTTTTTTCCCAATAACTACTATATGTGACACAGTCACATACGATTTATTGTATTGTTATTTATTATAAAAGAATTTCAGGGTATTAAAATTTATAATTAACGTTAATAAGTGTGACTGACGATTGCCCACCGTCCACACTCAGGCGACACATATCGGAGCATAAAATTAACAATATTTACCTTCTGTTCTCAAGATTTCACTTGTAGTCACTTCAACTATGGGTGGAAAAATTACTCTCTTTCTTCCAGTTTGAGGTGAAGTTTCCCATCGAGGTGTTCCATCTTTTCTAAAATATGAACTTAAATCTTTTCCACCAAATCCCAAAATATATTCAAGATTCTAAAAAAAATTATTTCATTCGAAATATATATATGTAAACTAATAATTTAAATAAAAATGATTACCAAATTCCAAGAATCTCTTCTATCTTGAAGCAATGGTGTTAAATTTATAACATCGCGGTGTATAACCACCCAAAAATCATCGATTTTATCATGAATGACAACTTCGTCATAAATGTAATATTTTGTCATGATTTACAATAACATCAAATCAAATTATATGTCTGATCTTGAGTAGTAAGTCGTATACTTCTTTTGATTAAAAAAAATATGTAGATTTCCTGTAAATTGTTCTCGCTATATTTTTTTATTTTTCAATATTAATATTTCAATTTTATTGGGATACAAATTCTTTTCAGTATACTAAGGCTTCTTTTTTTTTCAAAAGTCATAGCGAAATTCATCTTTCTCCTACATATGCCTATTTCATATTTTTTTATTTTCTTATTTACTTACTTTAGGTGGCATTTTCCAGGTTTAAAACTGCATTGGTAGGCCTCAGTAAGATGTTTGAGATATTCAAAAAAAACCTTTGATTTAAAGGCGTTTTTAATTAATTTTCGTTTTATTTTTCGTTAAAAATAATTCGTATAAGAAAAATGATTTTTGCCACCAAAAATGTCAAAACAAACCACAGTAAGCACTATACTTGTACAAAGTACCTATACGCGTACAGTTGAAGGTAATATTGCTTGCTTGCACAGAACAAAGTCCAATGCATATAAATAAAATATGAATTATTAACCAGCGTCGATCTTAATACTTTCTCGATCTAAAAAATTTCAAATCACTTTCTATTTTTCGAAACATTAGAAACAATAGGTATGCACTAGACCACCAAAACTGTTTGTTTCAAAAGAGACATTTTTAAATTTAGATTTAAAATTTTTGACTACTTTCACATTGGTACTAGGTTCGCAGATTAAACAGAACACATTCAAGAAATTAAGCTAATATTTGCAAATAAATTGAAAAGTTTCCCTCCTAATTTTCCTATTTTCTAAAAAGAGATTTTCTAAACTCTTCGAAGTGAAAATAGAAAAGAAAATTTCTCTGTGGTTCCTTCCCTATTTGAAAAAATCACCAAAATTTTCCGATTTTTCCACCAGGCGTACAGGAATTTTAGAAGATTCATCTTTCGAGTATTCGAATTGGAAAATGTGTTTTCCTAACAAACGAACTGCATGGGTATTTATGGTCTATTTTGGGATAGGTACACATCATCCTCGTCATCATCGTCGTCGTAGATACTTTCTGAAACATTCTCTTCTTGCATTGTTTTTGTATGAAAAGAAAATGAAACTAAATTTATATTTTGTAAGAGAATGAGAATGGCAAAACTGGGACTGGGATTTAACATTTTATAGTTTTCTGAAGATACTTGCATATGCCTGGCAGATGTGAGATGATGTTCTTACAAGTTAAACGGTGAAGGGGTGCGATGCATCCATAAAATATGGAATGTGCAATTATAGATTCATTGTTACATTTTTGTCTTCAAGAATCTGCATAAGATATAACTTTTTTTTCACACGCACTTCACTCTTACGAACAGTAAGAAAAAAAAATCTTCCTTTTTCTTCAATCTGAAAGATACAATTTAAATATTTTTCTGTAAATGGTCAATGGATATCATATAAGGAATGGATCGAATCGAATTATTAATGTCCGACTATGGAAAATCAGTGTTTCGCTTTGTTCATCCCACATGCTGCACATATTTGGTAGCATTATTTCGTTCAGCAAGTGGTTATCTATACATAAATGTGAAAGATAAATGGTAGAGGTCAAGTGATTTAATTGCGGTTTTATGAGTGTTCTTAATTTATTAATGTGCCAATTTAAATTTGAAGACTTTTATTTATTGGAATATTTTGTATTTTATTAAATTTAAAAAGAGTGTAGGACTTTGTTGTTTTTGAAGGTTTAAATTGTCACAGGTAAATTGTGCCAGGTCAAAACACTTTTTATATACATACCTAACTGTGATACTGTGACTGTGATAGAAACAAAGTATCTTAAAAAATTTAAAAATAAAATTTCTGTTTCCGCCCGGGATCGAACCGGGGGCCTTCCGCGTGTTAGGCGGATGTGATAACCACTACACCACGGAAACACATGACGAAGTTTTGGCTTGCTAGAAAGTTTGGCTTGCTAGAAAATACAGTAGAATCTCTAAAACCTGAACGGGTCTAGGTATAATATGAACTGATTTGGGAAAGAGTAACTCTTTTTCAGCTTTATTTTCGGTTTTTTTAAACATGTAATGTTTTTTTAAACATGTAATGTTTATAAATAAGACTCTTTTTACTTGCGATTATATGTACTATAAGGCAAGTTTGTGCCCGAAGGGGCACAGCTCTACTGAATCGCAGACGCTCTGCTCCATTCCCAGAGCCGACGTCTCGATCATACAGGAGTCGCCGATCCACAGTTCTACGGCCGACGTGGCAGATTAACGGAACCGCCAATCTATCCTGTATCAGCCCCCGACTGTCAAAATAGAGGAATGTCTCGGGCGGGATGAAACCGTTAAGACGAACGCTCTCACTGTATTCATCATTGGGGTAGTAAGCCCCGAAAATAAGTCCATTGGCAGGTCTAAGACACTGCCTCTCAAACACCCGAATCTTTTCCATTTGAGATGGGGCAACGTTAAACCACCAGGGCGTTAAACCATAGGCAATCATCGGCTGGATGAGGGCCCTGTAGCAAATCACCTTTACCCTGATTTAAAGGCGGCTGCTATAAAACAACCGTCTTGTCAGAACAAACGCTCCCCTAGCTCTGGCCAGAGCAGCATCTACAATCAACAGATAATTCAATTTTGCTCGAAAAAAAATACGATCGATTTTGATAAAATTTCACATGTTTTTCGTCAAAAAAAAATTTTACAACTAGATTCTTAACGGTACCTGCCATAAAAGCGTTTTAGACAACTTCATTTTTCTCGTAAAAATACGATCGATTTTTATAAAATTTCGTTTGCGTTAGAATTTTTTTTTCAAAATCACCTTATTAACGGAACCTGCCATAAAAATTCTTTGGGAATCCAACTTTTCTCCAAAAAAAAATACGATCGATTTTGATAAGATGGTGACTGTTTTTTGCCAATACATAATGAAGTTTTGCGTCAGAATTTTTTGTTTCAAAATCACCTAATTAACGGTACGCTATAGAAACTATTTACTTCCGATTATTTATTATAGTTTCTTGCATAGTATCCCAAACCAAAGGTTAGTAATCTTACACAAGAGCATGTTTTTCCGACCCAGTCGTGATTTTCTTTTTAACTCCTATGATAACCCAATGGGCAAAGACAAAACTTGAGTTTCATAATGCAA
The DNA here is from genome assembly GCA_951217065.1 of Baccha elongata. Taxonomy (NCBI): domain Eukaryota; kingdom Metazoa; phylum Arthropoda; class Insecta; order Diptera; family Syrphidae; genus Baccha; species Baccha elongata. Next base: position 252,012,277 of record OX578272.1, read on the forward strand.
CAAAATTCCTACCTACATATCCAATTTTAGAATTGGATATATGGTGCGCTAGACTTTTAGGATTATAAAAAAAATAAATGAACGACTCGGTCGCTCAAACTTGCTCTTGTAGTAAACTACAAAAAATTAATTTCATAATATTAAAAGGCGAAAAATATAAAAAAAAAATGGCCTAAACATGTTATTAAGTTGCATGGTTGTACGATTGTTTAGCCATTTTTTCGTGCGATAAGTCAATCTTTAGTTATTTGAGATAACCCGTTATTCAAAATGGCTGCTAACGCCTCCACAATCCCACCATTTTTTTAAATACTGCTATAGCGAACCATATCGAATCATAAAATTGGATGGGTGGTTTTCTTTTGCAAGAAAAAATTCTCTGCCAACTGACTGGCCTGTAAATAATTTTTCTTATGTTGTTTTTATTTTATGCTTTAAAAATAAAATGAATGAAATGAATTGTTTTTTATGAACAGCTACCTTACATACATATATACCTACATGTTTTTCTATAACTATAATATTTGTTCCGCGGTTAAGATGAACAATTCGAAAGGATGAAACGTTGCTGTTTTATATATTTTCATCTTTTCGAGGTTCTACTGTACTTACAAAATTCTAGATGGTTTGAATCATAATCATAACATCATATATTTACCTAATAGTTGAGGGGAGGGTATAGTGGGTTGGTCTGATTTTTTTTTTTTTAAATATCATAGAATGTATTTGACTCTCTTATTACAAATTTTGCCTGTAATCTACCTGTGAAGTGCAAAATTTTAGGTCGCGCTTCATATCTGATAATATCGTAAAGCGATATTCTGCGAATCAGCTTCTTATTATTAAGGCGCCATGACATTTGGCCAAGCGTCATATGGCATTTCCAAATTTGGCCATTTGACACTTTCACAATGCGTCATATGGCCATATTTGTAAATTTGGCCATTTGTCGCTTTGCCAAAGTGTCATATGACCTTATTTTTTTGTGACTTTTAGCCAACTCTTTAAGAGAATTAAAACGCAAACAGTTAAGGGTTATGAAGAGCATGCTGCCCCCCTGCAACCACACTGATGCTGGGGCTGAAAGATTTGGTCTAGGTGCAAGGCTGATGGGTAAGTTAAGAAACGAAAAGCGTAGCTGAAAAAATTTTTGAGGAATGGAGGATCAATTTGGGGTGTGAAAATTAAAAATTCGTTAGAATTTTTTTTTTTGAGCTACGCTTTTTGTTTCTTACCGTTACCAAAACTACATCCGCCACCACTTTCCCCTGGAAGATTAAGATATTAACCATCTTTTGGATAAGCGCTATTTCCTAAACTGCATTTGAATGTGACATTATGCCAAAATGGCCAAATGACACTTTCGTAAGGCGGCAAATGGCCATATGAACAAATATGGCCATATGACGCATTGTGATAGTGTCATATGGCCAAATTTGTAAATATGGCCATATGGCGCTTGGCCAAATGTCATGGCACCAATTATTAAGACGCGTTAGCCACTCTTTTCTTCACCCTTTCGGGAAAACTAATATACATAGGTAACCACATTTCAAAGACATTTATTCAGCAAATGACAGGAATTTGACGAACATACGTTGAATCGAGACCGACATATACCCGACTCAAATGGATGCGACATAAAAATTAACATTAATGACCTACCTATTGGCAGTCACCTCTAGTAACTCTTTCATTCGTTTTACTATTTTAAACCAGCGAATGATAAGTAATCCCACTAAAGCGACCTTTACACGGTCAGTCATTTGACATAAATCTGTACTTAATATAGTGCGTTTGTAAAAATAAGTCTGTATGCGTGCATTTGTTTGACGAAAAATCAAAACCCTTTTGATTTTGCCTGGTGACTGATTATATGTGTAGATGACTAAAGTCCTCTGACTGACCGTATAAAGGTCGATTAATACGATTGCGTTACAGGATTGGGTCACAAAATTGAAAGTTTTCAGAAGTCTCTTGCAGTGTTGCAAAGTTTCTAATAAAAAAATTAAAAGAAAAAATCTGTTTCCGCCCGGGATCGAACCGGGGGCCTTCCGCGTGTTAGGCGGATGTGATAACCACTACACCACGGAAACACTTAAAAATGCAGAGCAAGATATCATATTTAAAATTTTTAAACATAACGTTGCATACCATCATGATAAATTAGTCACTTCATTTGTCTTTCATCCCTACACGTTCAGATTAAAAAAATTATTTTTGCTTAGGCCATTTTGATTAGCAATTCGAACGTTCGCCTAAAAGCAAACGATGAAGAAATCCAAGATTTATTAATATTACGAGTATAAAAGCGAGTTCTGACGTTCCAATAGAGAAACACATCCTTTCGTCAAACTTTTCCCCTTAGAGGTGAAAATAACAATTTAAGTCGCCAAATAAAAGATTTCAGAGACGTTCGCTTTTAGTCGAACGTTCTATTCGCTTACCATTAGCTTCAGCTAAAGATTATGAATACCTCATCTTGGTATTCATAATTGGCTTCAGTGTCCATTCCAATGTATCACATTTCACCACAAATATATGCACCACTAAATTTTTACCTGGTTTTCAGCGTCACATGTATCATATACGAGTACTCGTATACGATCAAAGCATAGGTACATCCCACGTCTTCACTGTCCTCACCAATGTGATTAAGGCACGGTACCACGTCCAATACTTTCAAAAACTTGTGATTGCTGTTCTTTGATGTCGTATGCTATGCACCTCGAGATATACTCTCAAAATAATAACTTTTTTTTTTATTAAAGCATACCTTTGGGAGCATTCGAATGATTGTATGGACTGCCTAAGATTATGCAGCATTTCATTTGTTTTCGAATAATTAGAACAGTTACAAAGTAATTTATTTACTGTAATGTGTTATAAAAACTCAAGGCTCAGCAAATTACAGGGAGTTTAATACAATATTGGCATAAAGGGAAAATTCGAATAATTTCTGCAATTCACAGATTGAATGACATTACAGCGCTAATGTTTTAATGAGCTGTATGCACATTTTTCCCAAAGTCCTGTGACTGTGCTGTCAGTATTTTCAAGGTGAAAGGATGATTATAAAGTGTTTAATTTTAAAAAGAAAATTTAAAAAAACTATCCCGCATTTCAATTATTAAAAGGTAATTTTCTGTTTCCTCTTCTTCTAATAAGTGAAGTCGAATTGAATCAGGAATGATAATATTTCCACTTCACCGCTTCTACAAAGAATCTGCTTGTGGGATTTAACGAGTTGACAAACAGTTCTAAGCCCCGCTAAATGCTGGTTTCGTTTTTAGACATGCACCGAGCCTGCTATCCGCACATACGCACATCTGCATATCAGCACATTCGACAGACAGAATAAAGGACGGCATGACGAAACCTACTTTTATAGGCTTCTCTATCATCTTAATGTCAGGTTTGATTAAAACCCTCGACATTTTTTTTTTCATTTTACCTACATTTTAGCCCAGTAAAATTAGAATTTTACTTGAGCAAATCCTTAAAAGTACCCATGATTCAGTTCTTTGCAAAATTTCTCGAAAACTATGAACTTTTTGCAAAAAATGTTTGGGTAAATATTGTAGCTTTTAAAAAAGGTCTTTTCATCGTAACATATGCTAATTTCGAGAAAACAGTGTTAAATTGTTACTAAGTCTGTTTTTAGAAAACTTTGGACTTTTTGGCTCTTTTTGCTTTTTTTTGTGGTTTTCCCATTAAGCCTAACCCACAGAAAAAAAATGCATGACTGAGTCGCACGAACTTGCTCTTGTTGCAAACTATGGGACTACACAAATCTTGATCCATGTCCTATTGACTGAGACTGAGGTATGCTTATCAATTCATTCCTACGAATTTGGTAGCACTGCGCATTAATCACAATTAAAATTAATAACACAACATAATTGATAGTTTGGCATTACCGATTTTGGAGTTAATTTCGGATAAATATCTAATGTTGATGTTAGTTAAATGTCTAATTGTCTTAAGTTGTTGTGGTATTTACGTACAAATCGAAGTTTTTTTTTTAATATTAAGTCTACATATATGGAACAGTCTACTAAATGATGTTTGGTTAGGTTATGGGCCGCCTTTTAAACCGTAATTTTATTATGAAATCTTATACAGTTCATTATAATACTATACCTATCCAAGACATATTCTGCGAATACGCATTTTAGATTGAGCTCAAACTTATAGCAAATGTACTAAATTGTCCTGTCTGCTTGAGAAGCGTATTTTGAAATAGTTTAAATAGTTTAGTTTTAAGAAAATAAACAGTTAAAAGACTAAAAATTTTGTTTTAAATTAAATATTATTAAGTGGAGTGTATATAAATGATAATTAATTAATAGTTGTGTTTATTGGAAGTCCATAAAGAATTGGACGAAAAAAACGACATTGGTATTTTCTAATTGCCATCATCATGGCAGCACTGTTCATTCAAAAACTGTATTCTTAGCTGAACCGAAAAAAGTCTAACAAAGTGAATACCGATATATTATCTGTTTAAGATGAATTTAACTACTAACTTTAATGAAGCACTTTCTGACTCCATTACAGAAATGAGTAGAACTTATCTTTGGGCACAATTTAGCAAATTCTTCTGGAATATATTATTATATGACTTGGTTCGGTACTGCTGTGAGACGTCCATTAATCGATAGGACAATGATATCTATTGATAATTTGGCTTTACCCTTTTTATCGGGAGTTAAGTAAAGTTTCGATAAACTTCTGGCTTCATGCCTAAAATACATGTGCAGTAAGAACACACGTATCACTTTCTGCAGCGCCTTATCTAAAACACATGTGCGTTTTTATAACATCATGACATTTTGTGCAGTTCTGTCAAACCGAATGTGACATATCAAAATGTTATTTTGTACTTGTGCTATTTCACAGGTCATCAACTTGTACTCCTCCGTCTCCTCCCATAGAAAAAAAAAATTACACGCGCTTTTCTATATGTGAATACGTGTGAACAGCCAAATTGTAAGAATGTATGGTCTAGCTAAATTTGACAGTCCCATTTGAAATGCACGGGCACGCATACAGAGTTAAATCTCTGCAGTTTTGAAAGTTTATAGGCAAAAGTGGGTGAAGCCTCCTGAGAGGATGTTCCATTTATTTATTATTCTATGTTCTATTTATAAGTTTTGTAGTTATACCTATTCATTTTAATGACAAGTAGAAAAATCAGTAATGCCAAATACCAATATTTCGTTTCGTTATAGGTAGTGATATAATTTAAAATGTAGCAATGGCAACGCATAGCGAATTTAGGAATAGCGACGACGTGCAGTGCCTATGCAGCACTGCACGAGGTAGCTGTTCGTAAATTCTCTTCACATTGGGTCATACGCAAAAAGATGAGTTCAAGTTTTTACTCACTTTTCTGATAAGAAAGGTATCAGAAAAAGTGAGTAAAAGTTTGAACTCATCTTTTTGCATATGACCCATTGTTGCAGTTTTATCAATACAATCTTACTGAGAAGTAAAAAACGCACATGTATTTCAGGAATTAGTTAAGTCGTTATGGACTAAGTTGCTGTAGTTCAAAGCGTCAGTGGTGCGCGCGTGGTTTTTTTTTACATTTGTCTGTTCAGACTTGCAAAAGTAAAACACATACTTTGCAGAGACTTACCCATACATATACAATAGAATTGCCTAAACAATTGGACAAACTGGTTTAGTCTTTTTAAATCTACAAGGTACGCTTTACCTTCTCGGGTCTATTTTTGAGCCAAAATAGGGTCAAAATGCACATCACGCCTTCACATAAGCAGTTAAAAGCGAAATAGGATATCTTCCAATCGTTATTAATCCTTTTTCAGATAACAAAAATTCAATTAAATATTTTTTATATTTTTTTAACTTTTGAACTACATTTCAAAATAATAAATCAAATATATTGTATGATATTCAACAAGAAGAATTTTGAGTTTTACAATATATCGGCAGTAGCAGTGCAAGATGCAACTAATAGGGGGGGTTCATATTTAACTACAGGTATGACAAGCGCGGCATGATGAGCTCAGTTTTGAAAGTGTGAACGCTTCATGATGCGACTGGTCATCAAATTTTTTTGATATTCTGCTGACATTATTGTGGTTGACGGCATGCTTGACTAGTGTAAACGCAAACTATAAAGCATTCATCATGCGGCGCTTGTCATGCCAGCAGTGTGAACCCCTCTAATCAAATTTCTCACTCGATTTTAATTCTGTTACGTCACACTTTTGGTCAGCATCGCTAATGGGGCTTATTTGCGCTGTCTTCTTTTCTTGTATCATGATATTTTACATTCTATCAGTTTCTTAAAATTTTTAATGGTTACCGGTCGCGGTAACTTTTTGTCGCAAAAATATAGATATCTTCTCTCTGGGTTGTGAAAAAATTTGATCTACAAGATGGCGTACTTACTTTGTTGTATTTATATCATTTAAAAACCGTTAAAAAAAACGTTTTTAATATTTGATTTATTTGTTTTTTACTCACCATATGAATATATATCGTGTATATATTACTAATTTGTGTCAAGCCAAGCCAGATAATAGTTAATGTCCCCAACTCATCATGCTGCATTTATACAAGAGTAACTTTTGCTTGCCTTTTATTTTAAACAAATACTTACCAATGAAAAAAAAATACCAAAAAGTTAGTAGTTTATGCTTTTGACGTTTTATACATGGACTGGTAGGTGTCAACTCAAAAAGGCAGCATTTTGACCAGTAGCGATTTTCAACCTCGCAGGGATATTCATCCCTATCGAGGTATACGTTCGGAACGGAAAATTCTCCGACTTTATACAAATCCTTCAAAAATGTTTCTAAAAAACCACTTGATACCAATGCCACCCAAAATTCTATTGTGCGTTCCATACAAATGTGCGTTGGGAAAAATATTTCCTGCAAAAATCCTGCAATTCGTATAAAATCGGAAAATTTTCCGTTACGATCGGATAACTCGATAAGGCTGATTTTCTGTTACAATAATTTAAAAGCCGAACGGAGCGACGAAGTACTAAATCAGACGATTTTAATATCAAAAATTAAACAACATAAAATTTATTATCTTATTTTGTGTCTTAATTGAAACTTTGAAACAGCCAGCGATTACGCGGTGAGGTGGCGCGGTGGCACATATTAATTTTGAGATCACTCAAACTAAGTACCTACATCACAAAAGCTACACTCTATAATTAAATATGGGGTTGACACTCAACAGCAGACTTGAAAAGCACATGATTTGCTCAGTTTTGATAGTGCGAATTTTTGTATTTTTTGTTGTTTTTTTTTTTAAATCTTATTTCTAAAGTTAGATTGGAACCTCATAGAATTTCTTCAACAACGCGATAGAAAATATTTTTTTAAAACGATCTCGCCACAGTTGCACAAGGTAATTCCAAGATTAGGAAACTCCTCTTTAAGTTTTTTGTTTAAAAGCGTGTATATGATGAGCTTAAGCGATCTCGAAAGAAACATATGCAACCGTACTATCATGTGCGACAGCATTCATGTTAAGAAACATAATAAGATTTTTCTTGTTTCGTAGTTTTCTGCTCGATGCAACGCACCCATCATTCGCCTTTTGGAAGCACGATGCCTGTCAATCTGGATACCTCCAAATTCGATATGCATTATAAGGACCGAATAATAAGCTTTGATCGGTCGTTTTAATATTATTGATATCACTACCATAATCCGTGGCATAGCACTAGTATGTCTGTATAGTGGGACCAGACGTCACCTATTTAAGTTTATATTTACCGTCAAACTCCAACAACGCGATAAAAACACAACTTGTTTGATCTGAAGCTAATAAAAGTGCGTCGGTTGTATAAATTCCCATACTGATTTGAACGTTTCCCGAAAAAGATTAGGTTCAGGTTTTTAAAAGCTTGCTTACTGTAACTTAAGCGAAATCGAAACAATCATTTGCAACAGTCTCTCTTATAACGCTTATTTGTTTAAATAAATATAACTGGATTATTATAACTTTATACCTATTTAAATTCTTTGGTACAGCGTTTACAGCTACCATCGTTAGTTTTGGGGTTGTGTGCAACTTCATTGTAGCGTAATGCGCGAAATAGATTACACCAGCGCCAGTACAAGCATCGATAACAGCAATCAGAACTCTGATCATTACCACCAGCTCCAGCACCAGCACTGATATTTCATACTTAATTCTATGTGAAATTTTGTTTTTTGGAGATTGGTGTCACTGTATATCGTAGAAGGAAAGTTGTCAGCAGTGCACCAGCAACAAACAAATTTAGGATTTTGATGTAAATACGCTGTTGATGTCGCTGGTGCTGGCTTAATCTTTTTCACGTTTAAGCAATGGAATTACACTGTCGCTTTGTTTTAAGATCGCTTAAGGAACATCTTTACCCTTAGGCAGGCGATGGAAAAATGTCTAGAATTTAACATCCCAACATACCACCACCTGTTTATAGACTTTAAGGCCGCCTATGATAGCATAGCCAGGGTAGAACTTTATAAAGCCATGAGAGAATTCGGCATCCCAAATAAATTGACACGACTATATAGGTTGACCATGACCAACGTAACAAGCCAAGTAAAAATAGCCGGATCGCTATCCAGACCAATCAACATCTTTAATGGATTCCGACAAGGGGAATCCAACCTGGCGTTGGAGAAAGCAATCCGTGACTCTGGCACGGCAACAAGAGGGACCATCGTCAACAGGTCCAGCCAGATACTGGCTTACGCAGACGACATCGACATCATCGGAAGAACCGAGCAAGCTGTACACGATTCCTTCATCCAGATCGAGCAGACGGCACAAAATCTGGGGCTGCACATTAGTGAAGGTAAAACAAAGTACATGGTGGCGTCAAATGCGAGAGGAACAGTTGGTCAAACAATCAAGGTAGCGGAGCACGAATTTGAAGTGGTGCAATCCTTTAAATACCTTGGGTCAATAGTAGCAGCCGATAACAATATAGACGAAGAAATACGCGGGCGGCTTCTCAAATCCAACAGAGCCTACTACAGTCTGTCAAAGCTCTTCAAATCCAGAAATCTCACCATAACTTCAAAACTACTGCTGTACAGGACCATGTTCCTGCCAGTACTCATATATGGATCCGAGACTTGGGTGCTTAGCAAAAGGCACTCTACCCTCTTAGCCGCGTTCGAGAGAAAAGTCTTAAGGAGAATTGTTGGCCCCATATGTGAGGAAGGACGATTCCGGAGACGGTACAATCATGAATCTACCTTGAAGCAGATATCGTGACAAAAATTAGGCTCGGTAGACTCGGTGGGCAGGGCACCTAGCTCGCATGAGCGAAAAGGAACCTGCTCGGAAAGTTCTTTGTGGTACATTCTATGGCAGACGACAGCGTGGTAGACCATGCTTGCGCTGGAGAGATGGCGTAGGCCAGGACGCCCGGAGCCTTCGGATGCGCAACTGGATGGCGTCGGCTAGAGACCGGGATAGATGGAGAGACTTGTTGAAGGAGGCCAGGACCGGACCCCGTTTGTCGAGCCGATGATGATGATGAAGGGACATCCCAGAAACATTTAATGAAGAAATAGTTTGATTGCTTCAAATCTAATTAATTTGGTTTTCATCGCGCTGTTGGATGATGAAGTTCAAGAAAAAGTAGAACAAATCGCCCAATGGAAAGCAGGCCGTTCTATTGAGTGAACTTTATAGTAGTTTTGGGGAAAACAACCAACCAAAGATCATTGATCGATCGATGAATTTCCAATCTAAAGGTATCCGTATCTTTTTATTTGAGAAAACTAAAAAACAAATTTAATAAATTATATTATGAAAGCAACTTAAAATAATTTAGTTTTGTTAAAACAAATAAAAAACCTATTTATAAATAATTTATTTTACCTGCCACACCTTAAGCAGTAAACGAACTCCTTGGCCTTGTTGTATGTTGATAGTAGTTTATTTTTTCGGCAACTGTTGTACAAAAAGAATTATTGGCTTCTTGACGCAGAATTGAAAATCGCTAGTGTAAATAGACCGACTAGATCAATGGAATATATGTGAAAAGTCGCGTCAATAGTTGCGTTTTCGTGAGCCATATCAATTCAGTGATTTTCAGTAACGTCAAATTCCAAACGTAATCAAAACTATACTTAACATTTTACAAGAAAAAATTACTGGATATTAATGTGTTTGAAAACTTAAGAATGTAGAAGAATCATACAAACAGTAGCTTTTAAAACAGATTGACTTTGGATCGTTTTATTGAAAATCTTTCACTTTGCTTGGTATATAATTCTCACGAAAACGCCACATATTACACGTAACATAAATGTTTCTATATTCATTTGATTCAAGTTGCTTTCTAGTTCTTTGAGGATCATGTCCACTTACTTTGATAATTACATATCTATCAAAATGTCCTCAAACTAAAAACTTAAAAACAATAAACAAAAAGATAATAAATCAAAATTACATTAAATTCCATACAAAAAGTTGCAGGATTAAATATTTAAATAAAAAATTAAATAAAATTATAAATAACAATTATTGTCCTTTCAATTTTTATTATGACTTGACGTTCGGTCTTATCCATGTATTTCAATTCCAATCCATTCCATGGATTTCGACAAATATAAATAACTAAAACTTTATAAAATCCATCAGAGTTTATAAAGGATGTTTTTTAGAGATCGAGAATTTAATAATTGGGAACACTGTTTTATGTGAGGGGTGATATGACAGTTAATTCGAGGTTTGTTTGTTTTTGCAATTCCTCATAAATCTTTATCTCTACTTGTTTGAATTTTAATTCAGCAATTAATTTAAACTATTTTCAACAATTAATCGAAGGATTCATTTCACAAATCGTAACTGTGATTTTTTTGTCCATCAATTTAAATTTCTCAGCGTTTAATAAAAAACACCCCTTACATAATTAAGTACCAGCATAAACAGGGTGGTGCAAAAGTCATAAAGAAATTGAAAAAAAAAACAGATGTCAACAAAATTACAAGTAGAGACAATAAAAACAATAATATCAATAATATCATTTTCATGCCTTATGTACCTTTGCATCACCCTTTATAAGCAATATCTTACCTACCAACTTACATTATTTTGCATGCAATCCTTTCAAAAATAAGTTCAAAAAATAACAATTTTTTTTTGTGCTTAGCCTAAGCCTTCTTATTTAATCTATTTTTTTTTATTAATACATTGAATATTCAATAACATTGACATTTAAAATTTAATATTTTGATAAATGTGTGTAAGTATAGTTTTCAATCTATTTCAGAAGATATTTGAAGTAAAATTCTTAATATAATAATAAGTTGATTATTGCTTAAAGTTATGGATATATTATTTTTTCAAAATACGATTATATTGGTTATAAGATGATTATTTTATTTTTAAAACTAAGTTTATTGAGGTTTTCTTCTCAATAAATGCTTTGTTAATATTTTTATTCAACAACTCTAAACTTTTATTTTTTTGTTAGAGAATGTATTTTTCTTATTTTAAGGTTATGTATTTTTTCTTAAAACTATTTTTTCATTTGAATAATTTGAATAATATGTAACTTTTTATTTCTATTTCTTTTTATTTTTGTTGAGTATAACTTTGATTAAGTTGAGTATGTAATAATAATTAATTGTTGGTGTAATTTTCTGTTTATTTTTATTGTGATGATTAACTTGAGTGAAACTGTTGGTTTAAACTCCTTACAAATAAGATTGAACTTTAAGAATACTTTAATATAGAATAAATCTTCCTTATTTAATTCTGTAGATAGACATTAAAGATATAAGTATATGTTTCCTTAATATTAAAACCAATAATATTTAATGTTGGAATCTTTTGTTTTTTATTTTATTTATTAGATACAGTTGAGACTTCATAATTCTAATAAGCACGGCACGTGCTCTAAACTCTAAGATTTATTTTCATTATTAGTTAATTCAAAGTATTGCCAAAAAATTATTCCATCTTATTTATTAATTTAATTTTGTTGGTTTGATAATACATACAAATATCAAAGCCAGTAAATTAAAAAAAACACATTTATTACGATTAATGAGAGAAAAATATTTTGAGAAAGCATAGAATTTTTTCAAATTAATTAAAAAGTAAAAAAAAAACTAAATTTTAAAACATTCATACAAATTTTGATTTAATTTTAAGATTAAAATTAAGAAAAAAAAAAGTTTTGTACATATAGTTGGAAGTGAAAAAATTGAGTGTTTAAGCATGAGAAAAATTTAGTTCATAGAGTAAACATATAAGCAGCATTCCACTACAATTTATATAATATTTCTGTTTAATATACAGACAGTTAAATTTACAGATAATATACGTACCTATTCCGCTTTGGTGTAAGTAGCTGTTGAAAATAAAGTATGAATGACAGAAAAAAATGGTGACAATGGTTTTCAAACAAATTTATTTTTCAATAATTCTGGATGACAGCTGGAATAAAAAAAAAATTAAATACTCACTTCTCTTTCAGACTAATGACGTAATTTTGTAGAAAAAAAAAATTATTATTTTGAGCCAATAAAATGTGCGTGTAATAAGAAAATTTTAAGCAGTATAATCGAAAAATTATGAAGTTTTTATTTTAATAATTTGGAAGACATTTTTATCTTCGAAAAAAGAAAAAAAAATTCCTGAGAATCAAACATTTTTGTACATTATGCTATAAGATGTGTCCGAATATATGTCAGATAATTCATACCTTATTTAAATCGTCACTCAGCATTCACATTGATTTTGAAATATTACAAAAATTCTTTGTCTGTTATAAATACTATAATTTAGTTTTTGTAGAAAATACTTCACACCATTTTCACAATCTAAGAAAAAAACAGATATTATAATCATTCAAATCATTTCTGATAAACATTTCAAACTTCAAGTAAATGCAGAACCTATAGTGATCAATCTTAAATAAGATTAATTATTCTGGGTGCATAAGGAGGGCACATCTTTTTCAATAAGGTCACTTTATGTATTTAAAGTAACCTGCTTTGAATACATTCATTGCTTTGTGTTTAAAGTTCATTTTGCAGTGAACTTTTTTGTTTTTAATTTTTAAGGTCTGAAGATTATTATTATGCTCTTCAAAATTGTGCGTGTTTTCTAGTACTAAGCGGATATACTATTTCAGATATTATCAGAGAAGTGGGATCACTAATTTTGATTAAATGTCAAAAAAGATATTTGACATTTAATGACAAGCAAAAAACTGAACATAGTGGTTTAAAATAGAGTGCTGCTAATCTGATATAAAAAGAAAATAAAGAAAGGGGATGAAATGATGGAATGAATGATATGCAGAATAGAGCCCCGGGATATTTTTTTTTTACGAGAACAATAAAACATTTGATTTGGCAATACATTATTTGCTCTTTATAAACAATAACATTTATTTTTATTTGACAGAAATGTCGAATTTGAAGAACTCTTATTAAAGTGTTCTATTTACACACAACACAAGTGTCCACTGATTTTTCACGTTCAATGTGCACTGGGGGTGATCTCGTAAAATAAAACAATCGGGCGATCATCATTATACAGATGCTGTCTCCATCATATCCTTATAAAAAGACAGAGAGAGCAACGGTTAAAGAACGATCGTGCAATCGTTTTAAATTTTACGCAATCTGCCCACCGGTTTAAAAAACAATGCTGCCACCCCATTAGTTCTTAAGTATATTTTTTTTTATATTAAAAAGTAAACAAAAAAATATCATTAAAATTTTATAAATTGAGAAATTTCAGTATCTATAATTTGATTTTTTCTTCGGTTCAAGGTTAGCTCTTTTCTAATTTGTATATTAACAAACTAAATAAGTTCAGTTGAAAGTCAATTGACCGGGATGGTTGGGACCAAACTCATCACAAAATTATGTATAATCAAAAATTTGACGATAGATACATTTTTGATTTGTTTTTCATTTGTTATGAGTTCAAAGAGAATAATATATTTCTATTCAATAATAAATAATAAAATATATTATTCAAGAAATATCACTTTTAATAAGGCGTCTTGGTACAAAGAGTCCAAGAGTGAGTTGAAATAAAAACAGTGTTTAATCTTGAAATGATTTGATGTTATTGGAAATTGACTTTTTAACATTCAAGAAAATTCACGGTTAATAAAGCATCTCGATCAAATTTTTTTGATGATTTCAATTGAGAAACGTATTTCTATTCATTTACAGATGTTAAGGAAAATGTCAGTTTTTTCCGGTAAAGAATAAGAAATACATAAATCAAGAAAAATCAACATTAACGGTCAATAAAGTGTCCCGGTTAGTATAGAATCCCAGATAATCAAGTTTTAATTGTATAATTTGCTATACAATCAAATTTCAACAAAATAGTCTCTTGCCATCTTAGAGTCGAAGAAAAGGTATTTGATGCTCAATTTCATAAAGTTTCTTAATGATGATTTAGAATTGGTGTTCAGCAAAATCTAGAAAGGTGGCATCTTTCGTTAAATTTTACTAAACATATTATAGAAGATTTTTGTTTGTATTATTATTTTAATATTGTATTAGTATTTAGGCTCACTTGCTGAAAGAAAAACTTAAATATTCATGCAACCATAAATGCTTCAGTGACTGGTAAGCATAGTAAGAGTAGACCGTAAGCACTTATGATGATCACAACTTATTTAAGTTTCAATTTAGCAAAACAAAAAATACCTTTTCTTTTACAAATAAGAACATATCAAGAGATTTGTTGAGAATTTTAATTGTAATCAAATTGAAAAAGTGGTAACCTTGTTAAAAAGTCAAATTATATTCTTGAAAAATCAAAATTTTTGATTAACTACTAGAATTTCTCATTTTACAAGCTTGACACGATAATTTTCATTTTGTTTTTAATACAAATAAAAGATTATAGAAATGGCATCACTGTTTTCAATGTGTAAAGAAAAGATAACTTTTCCAGGTAGTATCGTCCTGTTTTTTTTTTACTAATTTATGTCAAGTAAGTTCAATAATTAAAAAAAACTGAGCCATTTTGGGCACAAGTCCCACAAGCACTCTAAGCGTGATGAGAAATTCGTAGCTCAAATTGAATTTTAAAATTCGTGATCATCATGATCGCTATTAAGGCTTAAACATCATTTACTCTTAAACTTCAATACAGAAGAAGAAAACCGTTTCTTTAAACAACATGGAGTAACGAATTTTCGGAAAAAAAATTACAGACAAGTTTATATAACATCCCTGGGTTATTAAGAAATTGTTATTTTTTAATGGTTTGTTCGCTGAAATTAAAAGCTTAAATATTCACGTCAAACATAAGTGCTTTATCAGTGACCGTAAGCATATTTAAGTAGACCGTAAGCACTTATGATGAGCATAACTTATTTAAGGTTCGTTTCAGGAAATAATCATTTGACTATTTGTCTTAAACCCAGCGACACTTGAAAAGTGTCAACACTTGTCACTTATACATCACTGTAAAGAAAATATAAAAGTCCCATGATACATTACGAGTTGAGCAAATGAAAACCGTTGAAGCAGAAAGAAAGAGAAATCGGTCCAAGGAGTTGGATGTTTTTCTTGAGAAGGTTTCGATTGCTAGATCGAACCAAATGTCATCGATCCACAAAGCTTTTTTAAACTAAATTGACGCACTTATGTAATTTCAAAATAGTTTATATTCCATTTGTTTTACAACACTGGGAGGTATTTTTTATGAAGGAGGTATTTGTTTTACAACACTGGGAGGTATTTTTTATTTTAGTCAATAAATGTTAAAGCTAAATTTGTTCACTTAATAAATTTTTTAAGTTTAACATTTGTAAGATTTCTTTATACCGCTTTAAAACAATTTAAACGTGTTTCAATAGTCGGAAATGGTCTTACAAAGTTTTAATATGTATAAATTTGACTTTAGCTTTTCATATCAAATTTTTAAATCCAAAAAAGAAAGTTCTTCTGAATTGAAATTCATTGAATTAGAACTTGAAGGTGCCCATATAATATTTAGACAATATTAAGACTGGGCTTTTAAATATGTATGTCAACTTATGCAGTTTTGTTAAAATTATTTTCATTTCGAGCATCTTAATGTTGATGGACCACTGACAATATAGCTTCTTGTTAGTAGTTCATCAGCATGAAGATGCAAAGAATGAAGTTATTTGGTATTGTCCACTGCTTAGAATTCATAACCATATTTTTTATATTTCCTGTGACCACTTTAAAACAGCTTTAACATCTTTTAATAAATGGAGAAGCTTTACCGAAGTTCAGATTTATCAAAAAAACATCTTTACTTTGTCAAAGCGAATCTTCAGAGCCGTACAAGAAAATTCTTGTGAAGTGGAATTCAATTAGAATTTCAATTTATATTAATTATAATGGGTACAATACGTATTACTATGTCTTTTAAAATTACGCATATAATAATGTAGGAAAACAATAATTAAAAATGAGTGTTTAAATTGCATTTGAATTAAGCGAAGGCTCAAATAAAATTAAGACGGCATTTAGACTGAGCATATATAAATATGTTAATTACAGCTTACAATTTTACAATTATCTAAGATCGCTTAAAAACAGCTTAAACGTCTTCTAATAGACTGAGAAGTTTTACCGAAATTCGGATTTGGCGAAAAGCGTAATTGATTTTTCAAATCCAATTCTCAGAGCCGAACAAGAAAAATCTTGTGAAGTGGAATGTATTTCATTAGAATTCAGCGGAAACTCAACTAATATTGGGGCACAATTGAAACTGAGCCAAACAAGAGTTCAAGATTGCATCATCGTTTTCAACTACTCAGAATTTCTAACATTAAGATTTCCTAAGACCTTTTTAAAACAGCTTAAATCTGTTTTAATAGTCAGAGAAGCTTAAGCGAAGTTCTGATTTGTTAAAAATCTTCAGAGATGAACATGAAAATTCTTGTGAAGGGGAATTCATTGAATTAAAATTCATTATAAGGCTCAAATAATATTAAAATATTACGATAGTATTAAAACTGGGTCTTATAAATAAGTCAAGCTTACAAGCTTTGTAACAATTATTTTCGTTTCCTGTATCTTACGGGTTTGCTCCTGGTAAATGGTCCATCAGCATATAGATGGAAATATTAAAATCATTTGGTATTGTCAACTGCTCAGAATTCATAACCATATTTTATAAGACTTTCTAGGAAAGCTGTTTTAAAATTTAATGTCTTTTAATAGACGAAGAAGCTTTAGCGAAGTTCTGATTTATTAAAAAGCGTCAAAGTAAGTTTTCAGAGCCGAACAAGAAAATTCGTGTTATGTGGAATTCATTGCATTTGAATTCAGCAAAGGCTAAACAAATATAGGCTAAACACCATTGAGACTGGGCCTTTTTTCTTAGTGACAGAGAAGCTTTAGTGGAGTTTCGATTTGTTATAAAGTGTCTTTAATTTTTCAAGCAAATTTTTAGAGCCGAATAAGACTGGTGCATCAGCATTTTCAACTTCTCAGAATTCCTAACATTAAGATTTTCTAAGACTACTTTAAAACAGCTTAAATCTGTTTTAAGAGTCAGAGAAGCTTAAGCGAAGTTCTGATTTGTTAAAAAGTTTGAAAACCAATCTTAAAATGAACAAGGAAATTCTTGTGAAGTGTGAATTTATTGAATTAGAATTCATCATTAGGCTCAAATAATATATAGAGTTTGTAACAATTATTTAAACTTTCTGCTTATAATGGGTTTGCTCCTTGTAAGTGGTCCATCAGCATGTAGATTGTCAACTGCTCAGAAATCAAAACGAAATGTTTTTGGATTAGCTTAAACTGCTATAAAACAGCTTTAACGTGTTTCATAGGACAAATTTCATTTAACGAAGTTCCAACTTCTGGAAAAAAATTACCATGAGATTAGTTTTAGCATTTTTATTAAATGATGGAAAATTCGATACCTTGAGATATTCAGCTTGAGACCAAGCTTGATAAATGAGAACAATGTTTAAATGCTTAGAGTGGCCTACTTTGAATGCTTTAGAAGCTTTTAACTTAAGAACATTCTTATTTATATAGTAGCTTTTTAAATTATTAAATTAATGCATTTACTAATCTAATCACGAACGCGGACAGTGAACAACCTTTCACTGTCAAACTAGATACTCAAACAATCACCATCATATCTCCCACACCATTGTTACTCAATTTCCAACTCATGTACACGATAATTTATAACTAAATACTATAATATAAGCCAATTCATTTATACATTTTCAAAAAACAACTTAAAATTAATAATTAATTGGATAAAAATGTTGGCAAATATTATTGCCAGATCTACAAAACTCACCGAAAGAACTTCGAGATCGTAAGACATATCCAGTTTTATTTTACTTAAATGTAAAATATTTGATTTTTTTCACATCCGATGGTTTTTTTTTTTATTTACCAAGGTGACTTCAATCTGTGTTGTTTTTCCTTTAATTTTATGTAATAGATAAATAGATATTGTAATAGTTTTTTTTGTTTTTTTTTTTTTGATTAAACATTTATTTAAATATTCTTGAAATATACATAGTCAAGTTTAAATAATATATACTTTAATTATGTTTTTTTTCGTATAGATTAAATACTTTAAATAAATTAATTGTGTAAGATTTCTATGTTTTTCTTTAATGTTTTTGATATTATTTTATTTTTTTTTGTCTTCGAATTCTTTATAATGAATTCTAACTTCTTATAATTAATACTATTTTTTTTAATATTTATAAATAGTACGTAACATCGATAAGTAATAAGTATGGTTTTGAATGCAAGTAAATGTAGCTTGTTTACTTTTTTGACATTGATACATTAAAGAGATATCCGCAATATTTTATTGTAATATTGAATGTTTATTTTTTTAATATTTAATTAATGTGTATAAGTAAGTACGGGGCTTCTGCACCCTTGACTAGAACAATTCATTAATCGTATAAGTTTTATATAATTTACAATTCATAAAACTAAAACTAGTATTTTTAACCAATTTTTTTTTTGAGAATAATTATTATGGAATTATTTTTGTTAGCAATGATTTCTTTTTTGTGTATGTAACTTTGATGTTGTTTGTTTGTTGACAGATTTTTTTTTAAAACGTTACAATGAGCAGAAAAAAATATTTTATCAAAATAAAATATTTTTATTTAGCTAAATATTATTATATAGTTTTGTTTTTAATTAACAAAAACTCAACTAGCTTGAGAATTTAACACTAACTTTCTGATTTTTTTTCTAACTTATTTATTAGATAGCAGCTCTGATAGAAATGTAAAGTGGGAACATTCATATAATAGTATTGTCCTTACATTTAAAATATTTTAATACACATTATTTTGTTTTTCAATTTCTTTATAGCGATAGAGAAAAATGGAGAATAAGAATGCTTGTAGATTTTGTTCAAGCAAATCTATTCGTCCTTTTAGGAATTTGTTGTGCAAATATGGTCTAATATACAAAATAAAAATTATTTTTTATTAAATTAATAATTTTTATTTTTACTAGACATTTATATTTTCCTTGATAATGTGTGTATTAAGAAATTTGCTGCTATATATTTGTTGTTTAATAATTATTTGATTATGTATGAAAGCTGAAGACTTTCTATTTTTAACTAAATAATTTTTTTTAAATAATATGTTGTTTTTAATTTACACCATCATTTAGAGAATAAATCAATTTTTTTTGTTTGAATATAACGAATGGGATTTTCTAAATATATATTTTTTTTAAATTAAGAGATTCATAATTCTCTTAAAATGCAGTATTGTTACATCATTTTGACAAAAGTGTGTCACAATCAAGCAGGGTTGTTAAATATTTCCTCTGCTATTTTTTCAAAAAATTTAAATATTGTTTTTTATGTGTGTAAAAATAAATGAGAGAGTGTTTAGTGTTGTTGTACTATGTGTTTCATTTGTTTTGTCTGTGTTTGTTTCTTGTTTGTATTTTGTGTTGTATTATTATGAGAAAAATGCAAGATATATATTTTTGTTTGAATATTTTATTTTCTTAAACTTTCTACAACTAAATATATTCTTCTTGTCTTTTTTAATACAGAAAATATTTAATTAATTTCGTTTTACTTTATTTAATAGCTGCCGTTCGTGATGACTAAAAAACTAATGATAAAATTAAAAAGAAAATCACGAAAGAAATTAAATTATTAAATATTTTCTGTAATAAAATAAATATTTTTTGTTTTAAGTGTGGGATACAATTATTTTTTAGTTAAACTTTCTTATATAAATTATAAATAGTGATTATTTAAATATATTTCATTAGCAGAGTCCGTATTTCGAAGCAAAGTGTTGGTTGTCATCAAAATTAGTAAGTTTTTTTTTTTAATTTTTATTTTAACTATAACAAAAAAAATCTGGTATATTATTCATAAAGCATTGTCCTTTAATTCATTGCAAAATGGTCGTCAACTTGAAATTGTTTTTTTTGTCCATTACGATATTTTGATATGGAATACATTTATATATTAGTGGTAAAACATTTATATATATATTTTTTGTTATGTTGTGATATTAATTTAACATTTTTTGTGATGTTTAACTTATGGCTAAGAAAAAATTGAAATTTTACCTCAGTTAGAAACACCGATTATTTGTTTTTTTTTTATAATTTTAATTTAATAGATATACACTGAACTGTACCAATTATTTTTTTTTTATTTTAAATTAACACATTGATTAATAAACTGTAGCTATAATATTGATTTGATTTTTTTTTGTGTAACATTTATTTTTTATTAATTAATTAATTTTAAATTTTTTTTTTGTTGATAAAATCATAATCCATGTTGGTCACTCAACGTTAATGGCTGGATAGAAATCGTTGAGTGACAAACAATGAAAAAATGATTAAAATAAAATTTTAAAAATTTAAATTAAAAAAAATTCTCGAGCCTTCACAAAATTACTGGCCCTAAAAAAAAACCATTATCGTTATGTTGTTTTTGATTACAGTTTTTTTTTTTGTCAACTTTATAAGTCCTTCCCTACAACTCCATACCATTCCGAAATAAATTTTTCAACTTAAATTTGAATTTTTTTTTTTTTTTTTAATTACTTAATTTTTTTTTGTCTTCTGTTTTTCTGTTGACTTTTTTGGAGAAGGTTCTTTTTTTATTAATTCATCATTTTCTGTGGACTCATCAGGTTCTTCTTCTTTCAGAGATTGCTGTTCCTTTTCGATATCTCTTTTCTCACCTTGATTGGCAGGCAGAGCTTTTAAAATTGCATGCACTTCTTCGGCCACTGCCATAAGGACGAACTCAAATTGTTGGCGTGTTGCTACAAGTCCAGCACGTTGGTCTCGAAGATGTTCTAATGTTGCTGCAATGTCAATTTCTCGGGCACCTTTATTCATACGGCCGAGTACTAAATCGAGCAGAATGTAGGCACCTGTGCGACCAGCACCAGAACTACCATGAACAACTATGGGGCAGGATCGACCGCGATAGGACTTATTTACTTTTCTGTAGACAAATGAAAAATAAATATTATTAATGATCTGTAGGTTTTTGTTTTCTATTATTTATTTATGTGAAAAATTTATAGAAAAAAAACCTTCTGAAGTCCAGGAGCGCCTTTGCCGATGATGGTACACCACCTTGAGGCCAAGATAGGAAGTGGAATTGTGTTACTGTGCGTGTTTCACTGGTGCGGAGGTTCTTTAGGTAGAACGAGCGAACAAGGTAGTCATCACACCAGATGTGTTCACTTACTAAGTGGACCTTGAATAAGATGAAATATTTTTGGTTATGATTATTTATCGAGATTAAATAGAATGTTTAAATTGATGAGAAATTAATTAATGGGAAAAGTCTAATCCCAAGATAAATATAAGACCCGACTTGCTCTCGTGACAAGTTACCTAAGAGCTAAGAAGAACCTTAATTGAAATTATTTTATATAAAATAAATTCTTAAATTCTCAAAAATTAATAAAACAATTTTTTTTTTAAATTAATTAAATTTAAAAGAAAAAATGTTAAGATTAGCTAAAATGCCAAAATTGAGAAAAAACAGTTTATGGCAGGTACCGTTCAAACTATGTTCTAGAAATTTTAATCAAAATGTTTAGAACTATTTTCGGGAAAAATGAAGCTTTGTTATAACAATTATATGTCAGGCACCGTTATTTTTAGGGCTAGAACAAAAAATCCAAAAATCCCTTTGACGGTTACGCTACAGACCTTAGATCCCAAGTTCAAAGGATGTCGAATCATCCATTTATGCTGTTTATGCTGTTAAGTTATTTATTTAATTTTATCGATTTGTTCCATTATTTAAAACACAAAATTAATTTGAAGCAATTTTTCACTTGTATTTTGTTTAAAAAAAAAAACCTACCTACGGCACCAGAATGACTAGTTTCATCCGCCATTTCAATTGTTTTGATATTTGTTCATCATTTCACTCAGCAAAATGCTTAACATTAAATTAATCCTGAGCTATAATAGAGTGCACTCTGATCATGATCTGAACCATCTCTGAACGAAAAAAGAAATTCAAATGTCACGTTCTGAACGCTCTGAGCGAAAAAATAAACACAACTTTATTTATGAAAAGTCAGAATCTGCTCTGAACGAAAAAAGAAAAAACGCCTGACATATACAGGGTGATTTGTATAAGATGCACCAAAAAGCTTGAGCGTGAAGGTGGGGTTAAGACAGGAAAAAAATCGAATGGGAGGGGGATCTATTTCCCCCCGTTTAGGCAGGAGGGGCAATTTTCTAAAAAATTGACTTAAATCAAAATTTTATGTAATTAACTACTATTTTTATTATCAAAATTCAATGCTCTTTTTAATTTTTAGTCAAAAATACAAAACCGGATGAAAAAATTTATCTTAGTTTTTGAGAAATAAAAAAAAATTAAAAGTAAAACTAGTAAGTAAAGTAAAAAGTTAATTCGTTTTTTTTATTATTTGATTAAAATCGGATGGTATGTAATAAAAAATAAAAAAGGGATAATTCCCTAATTAATAATTGACCTGAGCAGGTCAAATTTGGGAAAACCAAAAAAAAAGTGTTTTTCTTGGAAAAAAATACTTCTAGTTTTTCTTAATTTCTCAAAAAATGTATCTTAGTTTTTAGCATCCGGTTTTTTGTTTTTGACTAAAAATTAATAAGAGCATTGAATTTTGAAAATAAAAATAACAGTTAATTAAATAAAATTTTGAAAAAAATTAGTTTAAACATTTTTTTTTTAATTTTTTTTTCAAATTTTTTTAGTTTGAAAATTAATTTTTTTAAAACTGTTCACTCAAACAACTTAATTTAAAAATAAAATAAAAGAATAGTTTTCTGGCTTTTCAAAAAAAATATAACAAGTCTTTGTATCATTCACCGTTGTTTTTAAATAATTTTTTTTCTGATTTAAGTAATTTTTTTAGAAAATTGTCCCTCCCGCATAAACGGGGGGAAATAGACCCCCCTCCCGTACGATTTTTTTCTTGTCTTAACCCCACCTACACGCTCAAGCTTTTTGGTGCATCTTATACCAATCACCCTGTATTAGGTGAATGTTTTTCTTGCACGAAATGAAGACTTGACTTAGATACTCTGCAAGTACAAAGCAGACATAAAATATCTGAACAAAATTATTTAACTTAAATTTATGCAAGTTTTTTTTCTTCAAATTTTTTTTTTTTAAACTGTATGTATCTATAAATAGCACGGGAAAATAAGGCAACAAAATGGAGAAATTACGAAAAAAATCTGACGAAGCTTTATTTTTATGTGTTCAGTGAAGAAACAAATTTGGACAGGGACTAAATTTTTTAATGAGGCGGGGGAGGGGTGGGGGCTGAGTAAAGAGAGGCTTAACTCAGTTTTTTGCACTATTATCGTATTATAAATCACTGGTATTCAGCGCTTTTTTTTTTGTTTCCCCATTGGGCCACAGAAAAATTAAATGCACGACTGGGTCCCATGAACTTGCTCTTGTACAAAACTATGGGCCAACAAATATTTTAGTTCATTATGTATCATTTAATTTTTGTTTTTATGTTGTTTAGCTAAAACCTATAAACGCGATTTTTTCGAATATTTAACTTAAATACCGTTATGAATTTATTTACAAATTAAGCACTTAAGCACTTAGGGTTCTATTGGAAATACCGTTAGTAGACTTCTTTAGAAGTTGACAAAAGATTTTGGGGACAGAATTTACTATTTGCGTTGGCTTCTATGACCGCCTGGCAACCAGTGACTTTGGACTCAGTCCACGCAACTGGAATGTGCGCCAAGGCAAATACACCACCGATATACCAAGCGTCTTGGGTATTAGAACCTGCCGACGCCAAGTTGAGCTCGTGCTTGACACGAGGACTTGCTTCCCCGTCGTAGAAATCACAGCGAATAACTCCAGGCCAGACGTCCACAAAATCAAGAGACCGACTA
This sequence comes from Baccha elongata, assembly GCA_951217065.1. Taxonomy (NCBI): domain Eukaryota; kingdom Metazoa; phylum Arthropoda; class Insecta; order Diptera; family Syrphidae; genus Baccha; species Baccha elongata. The sequence continues at coordinate 252,036,672 of OX578272.1, forward strand.
GTTCTTGTAGTTAACAAATTAACTTTTATTTTATAAACTTTTAAATAAACTATTTGAACAAGAGTTATGAACTTAATTGTTCCTTGAAAATTCTTCTTTTTTTTTATAAAATGTTGTTCCTTTTAAAAATCTTGCTGAGTATGGCGCGGCAGAAATCAGAATTTTTTGAGCGAAAAAATATTTTCAATTTCTTCTCTAACAGTCCGAGAGCTAGCGACCAATTTTGGGACATTATTTTAGGGCGCTTGAATGTTTGTCCAGTTATTGCTTCAGGGCTACTCATTAATGAATGGCAAATATGGCTACCGCAAATGGCCGGAAACCAAAGATACAGCCCTGCAAAGTGCAGAAAACTATGGCAAGTAATTTTGGCATTAAATAGCATTATCAAGCCGGAAAAGGGTTGCCAGAGTAACTCACAAAATTCAATAAATTTCTTTTTTAAGTGTTTTTATACTGTTTTTTTTTAGTTGCTCTGACATCTTTTTTTTCGGCTTTTTATGTTATGGCAGTTATACATTATTTTTCAAACTACATTTTAGTGAAAAAAGGGTCAAAATTACTTACCATAGTTGGGTAATTTTTTCTGCACTTTGAAGGACTGTATCTTTGGTTTCCGGCCATTTCCGGTAGCCACGCAGTCATAAAGGTGCATGAAAGTGTTTGCATCCACCAAGCAAAAATGCTAGGTGATTACTTAAAATAATCTGTCATTTTTTGTAGTTTCCTAGCATTTTTGCTTGTGCGAGCACTTTCGTCGCACAGTGTGACTTAACCTTTAATCGCAAGTCAGAAGTCTTCTTAGTCACTTAACTGCAGTCATGAATTTACTGGTTTCTGAGGATCTAATAATTTTGTCTACAACTATTTAATTGATAAGCCTATTATAAACTTCGTATTCAATATTAGCAAGATGGCTAATTTCCATATATGCTTCTTCCAAAGTTGTTGTAAACTGCATCAACAACTTTTGTAAATCTCTCGGAGATTTCTAAGTATTTCCAATTGTTCATGATCTATCTGCATCCAAAGACCTGAAACCCTTTATATAATTGAACATAGCTCGATAATGCTTTTGGATAATATCTTAGTTACAAATAAACCTGATACAGAATATTATTGCTCGCATTGTCAAAATCAAGTCAACCGAGACTATACAAACATCTTAAAAATCTGAACCCGAATTCTACAAGTTAACAAAAAGAATGGCATCACTGGATTCACGTATATAATAGATAAATCTTTTAAGAAAATATAAAAGGTGCCTCTCTTATTATTGTTTCATATTTTATTTCAGTAAACCTATAGTACCTATATAGCAACAGTTCAGTGAGCTACAAAATACAAACAATGGTATTCTTTTCATGAAGAAGAACAAACACGTATGATGTCAATGTCAGTATTTTTCAATTTACAAATTGACATATGAGTAGGTTGTCCTCCCAAAAAAACGTACCAAACCTTCTATCATCATTAAAAGCGCGTACATTTCATTGGAATAATATTACACGAGCTAATGTATTAAAATTTAGAACGAGGCGGGGGTTACATTGACTTAAGAAGACGTATATAGGTAGTCCATTTTTTCCCTCGCCACAATTCGTGTTTATCTTGGTTTACATTGAAAAATAATGGAATTCTTTCTTCGTAAATAAATAATCATAATCATTAAATTCAATATTTTACCAGATGAATAAATGAATAAGAAATTCAAGACGTAATGTTTTTTGAATTCTAATGAATTGGTTGGATTGTTATACGCGTTTGACCTTTAAATATAATTTCAATGTTATATCTTTCAATTTAAATTCATAAAAACGGACGTTTGCCGTGGAAAAGGTCAGACAAAAATTGTGTATTCGCCTTTTACAATTATATTTCTACCTCAACAATAAAATCATAGAAGTTTTGAGTATGATTCTCAAGACCATATACTTACGCCACTTACATTAGTTTCAAAACTCACCTCATAGATATGATAAACCTCAGCGCCCTCCTCTGGCCAATAGCGTGCACATGCAACTTCGCCATTCTCTTGCAAACGGCAAAGCGACACAATCACAACGGCTCCTTGTTCCCAAATCATTTGCCAAAAGTGTGCCAAAGTTGTCGGTAATGGTCCTTGTGCTGCAACATAGGCTGGTGCCCTTGGATCATGATCAGTCTGAAAACCAAACCACTTTAAATTATACTTCCACCCAACGTCTTAAAACGAGAAACGCCCTCTTCACTTACAATAGTTGATGCATTGATGTAATCCAATCCCTCGGCATTGGCCAGATGATTCAGCACAACCCTGGAATGATCGAATGGCAACGGTGCTCCAGTACGGTTCAGCGTTGCACATTGCGGCTGCAAAGCCGCATCTCTGGCACTCGGTTCAGCTTCATAGCGACATAATGCTTCCCATTCACGCTGCAAGCGACCCTTGTTCCTGAGATGATCTTCCATGTAGGACTAAGTAAAGAGATCATTATAAACTTAAGACTTTGAATTGGTTCATCTTCAGACTTACTAAAACCATGTGTCCTGTAGAAATGTCCATATTCGATAGCGCTGGTTCCTCACTCCATGACGAAGTACTTGACCGTGACGATGGAGGACGATCATTTTCCTTAGCAAGTGACGTTATTCGACCACTGGCAGCTGGTTCCGATGTGTTACCCTTTCCGGACATTCGAGATCGGCAAAGATCCTACAAAATACATATAATAGTTTTGAATATCAAGCTAAATTTAAAGTCATCGATGCCTACCTGATAATCCTTGCTGCAACTGTCAGCTCCAGAAATACCAGACTGAAGACCACCAAGCTTGTCTCGTTTCTTATCATGACGTCGAATAAGAATCAACGTTACAAAAATTACGATAACTGCTGCAGCTCCAGCACCGGCAAACATGTAGGCCATGATATGAGTTACATCGGGGCCTTCTTCGGCGATTTCAATGCGTGATGCAGATACACCCCCATCTTCATCAGCTTTGATCTTATCACCAACTCCAGCCCGAACAACTGTCACTCCCAACCTACGAAGGATATTGTTCTTCACTCGAGCATCATTGATTGCCTTGGCGATGTCAGTAGCGGTTTTCTTTTCGGGATTATTGGCATCAACCCGGAAGGAGACCTCATGTGGATGGACCCTAAAATACAATTTATGTCTTAAGAAGTTATTTTGAAGTGTCTTCAAGCTTACGTCAAATAATTGAAGAATCCTTGCATATGAAGTATGTTGGCAAGTTCATTCACGATGCGGACTCCATCACTCCAGCTATCAACTCTGTTTGGAAAAATATTATTTCATTTATAAGTCTTAAAGCAGAATTTTAAATAAAACTTACGGGTTCTTGACGAAAACATGCGCGTACTCGGTATCTACCGAATGCGGTGCATGATCCTCATCCGAATGATCCTTTACCACTTTCTTCTTCTTAGTCGTGCCATCGCTTTTAATATGTTCTGGGAGAACTTCTTTATTATCTGCCTTTGTATTATTGTCTGGCTTAACAGTTGAAGTTTCCAGCGGATGTAATGGTCCAACTACCAAAGGACCTGGTTTCTTGACATCCAAACGTTCGTGACGAGTAAACTTAAGCATGTTTTCAATGAGTGCACGTGCCTTATCCTTTCCCAGATGAGATATCGAATCAATACCACTGGCATCCGGAATGTATACCAATCCACCTTCGGTGTAAACACCTTCAGTTTTTTTCGGCTTCTTACTGGGGTAGATATTTGTGGTGAACTCATTTTCTTTGACAACTCGTTTATAGGCCCTTCGAGGTGCCTTCACAGGCTCCCTTTCCGGTCCAATGAATTTCGGTCTAAAATTGGATTTCGGTACCAAATCAACATCCGGTGGTGGACCCCAGTAGAACAATTCCTCCTCAGGATAACTATTAGGTTTTTGTACTAGATATCTGTTTTGCCTGTCATACTGGCGACGATCCGCAAGTTCCTTTCGCCTTATGCTTTTCAAGATTGCACGTTCCTGTTCATTTTCAGGTTCCAAATCGTAGTCCATAGGACTAGAAATGAATTCCTTATCCAAAACAGGATATTCCATAAGGACCTGCCTTAGCCGATTATTCCTTTGGGCGATGGGATCGGAGTCTGCCTGTTTCTTTGGCGGCGGGAAGAACACCTCTTCGGCGTAGTCCTCGCTAGGTGGGGCAAATCGAACGAACGCCATCGGACTCTGAGGGCCAAGGATTTCCGGATCAGGAGCCAAGTTTACGCACAAATTCGGTGGCAACGGGGTATCGAGTTGCAGAGAGAACAAGGCACCCTGGATGCGGCACTGAACGAATGGATGATCCCAACCCAAACCGGCGCCCTCCATCTCCTCTAGCATGGTTGCCAGGATCCGGGATTGCTTCTCCGTCAAGGGTTGTCTGGTGTGAGATAAATTTAAATTTAAAAACATATAGTCTTAACAATTTGGGAATGATTTAACATACTTTTGGATGTCCTCTGGATCAACGCCTGTGGGTGGCAGGCATTTTCCAAAGATGTTATCTGAAGAAAAATAAACAAAAATAAAAATTAGATTTCAACCATAAAGACGACATGTGTGGTGGATTCCAAACATCCTTACCATCATAGCAAACCTCGGCTCCTTCCAAGCATAAAGTTTTTACATAATGACATCCTGCAAGAAGACAAAAAAGAAAATAAATGTCAGAGATGAATGACGCAAAAAGATTTTTCATGGCATGACGTAAGACTTGTGGCTCCAGGGTCATATCGTCTTTAAACCCAAAACCCACAAAACTTTCTTTTTTACTTTCTAAGAAGTTATCCTTTTTGGGTTATGACGTCAGAGTGACTTCTGTTTACAAAGGAAATTGACATCAAACGATGACCTAGCTCCAGTTTCTGTGGTGCCAACCCTAGACTTCTTTTTTTCCCATCTTCCCTTGTTCATTTTTTGGCGTCTTGGGTATAAAGATGTTAAATCAATCTTAACAAGGATATCAGAAAGTACATAGAAATTAAAGGAGACTGCGGGTATATAATTATTCAACTAGCTATTCTTTCGATGCGGAGAGAAATGATGGATAAATAAATTACCATGAAAATATGTGTTGTCGTTGACAGGGTGGGTCGTAACGATAAGGTTGATCATTGGTTGTGATGACATGGATCAATTAACCATGTGGAATCATTAATAGTACGCCAAATTCAGTTCATTAACATGATTAACTTTTGGCATTAATTAGAAAGGACTTGTTTTAGTATATTTCATAGGTAAGCATTTTAATATTCAAAATGGATGATAAGTAAAAAATAGAACATATTGTTTATTTTTATCGTTAAACATTAAATTTGCTTAATTATTCGTGATTCCTATTTATTTTAGTCCTTTGGGAATAAATAAAGAGATGCTCATTAATTAGTCATTCTATGTACGTGGTTGTCTTGGAATTTTCGTTCATATAGTTTCACAAAAAGAAATATCTGATGGGAAATACTTAAATTTGGTTTGGAATATGTTTATAATTTATTTAAAATTTTAACTACAAATTTTTATCAATATAAATTAAAAAAACAGGTTTTTTGCTCCAGGAATTAAGACAACAAATAAAATATCAAAGTAACAGCAGATTTCAAGCATATATGTACATATTTATATTTATTACGAAGCGTGGAAACCGCTTTAAATATAATTTCGTCGATATGGGAAATAAAGTTGACCTCCTGGTCACATAATATGCCGATATGGGTTCATTATGAATAAAATGCACGACTAGGTCGCACAAACTTGCTCTTGTAGCAAAGTATTGGATTGGGAAAATTTAATTTGCTGAATTATGTTGAAAAGTGAAAAGTGACCTAAATGTGAGGTAAAGTTGTATGGTAGCTATCATTAAATGGCTGTTTAGCAAAAAACTTTAAATGCCATCTTGTGTTTAATGCTTAGATGATATACCATACCAAATTTGAATGAAATCGTATAAGCCGTTGTCAATTTAAGGCCTATTTTGTTAAAAACCGTTAACACCAAATCTCCGTTATGTGCATTTTTAGCCAAAAACCTGAAATGCAGCAGTTATATTAAGAGAACTCCAAATATAACGTTCACAAAGTTTTATCAAAATCGTTATAGCCGTTTTCGATAAAATTTGGAAAAACTAAAACTGTTATATGGGAGGTACCCGTTATAGCCCGGCTAAAACAAAAATTCAAATTTGTCCTGTAGGAAATCACCAAAAAGTACTACACACGAAATTTGAAGAAAATTTGTCCAAGCGTTTAGGCTGTAGCTCGGTGAACATACAACCGAACATCCACAAATCCTCACATCCTCATAGACAGACCGGCGGACGGCATGAAGAAACCTACTTTTTCGTCTTCTCTATCATCGTAATGTAGGTTTGATTTTCTCGATTTTTTTTTTCTACACGATACTTGCCCTATTGAGCAAGTAAAAAGGTACAATACTTGCCCTATTGAGCAAGTAAAAAGGTATAAATTAGGAACAGACTTGAAGCGTTTTCGTACAAAGGTTGATCCATCAGGTTGGAAACAATCAGATTTATTAACAGAATTTTTTGAGCACTTTCTAGAGAAAACTAAACTGATTGAGTAACCTTCTGTTCTTGCATTCCAGGATGGACCTTTTACTCACACGTAGAATGTTGTTATTTTGTAGTTAACTCAAGAAAATTACCTTGCCATATAAATTATAACCTTTTAATTTTTTAAGACCAAGCAGTTAAACCTTGCATCAAGGATCAAATGGTCAGAAAATGGGTTCATTACACGATTGCTAATTTTCTTGGTATGAAACTTTGGGGCTTTTTTGGCAATTATTATTTAATAATCGTTAGTTTTCGCACTCTTTTAAAATAATTTTATAATTTTCTTAAAATTGTAAGAACCGAAGAGAATTGAAAAAAAAGGAGGACCTACCATCATTTAATTTCTGAGTTAAAGGATTAAGTTAGTCCTAAGCTAAGGATTAACAATAAACTAACAAATTTCATAGCCAAACAGTACTCAATAAAATAATCATGATTTAGGAATATTCGTTGATAAAGAATCGAACGAGGTCGAGCAATTTTGTCTATGTTCCAGATGTTGTAGAAGTACTGCTAAAGTGGCCAGAAACCTATGGGGTTTATGTTTTATTTTTATTAAATACTAAAATTATTTTTATATTTAGTATATGCATACAAGATAGGAGTGTGGCTTAAATGGAAAGAATGATGTTACACTCATAAATATCCAATGCAACGAGATGTTCTTCCATTTGTTGGATTCATCACTCAAAAAGCGATTTACTGTATTTCAAAACTAAATGCAATGCATCGCATGTCCTTTGATCTAAAATACAACAAAAATGTTTTAAAAAACATCAAAATATAAAGTATCATCAGGAAAGTTTCACAAGAATCAGGGACAAAAGAGGACCAGAAAACGTCACCATAACTCATACATCATGTTCTCTACACTATCATCTCCATATGTCCATAGTGTGTCGTTGTTGGATACAAATTCAAACCCACACTGTCTGTTATAAATCCTGCCAATTCATTTTAATTCTTTACACAATTCGTAACGTAATACACCAGCTTTTCTTTTAGATACCATAATGCTTCTCTGTTTCTGTCCGTGGTATATATCCATTGATTTCAATTAGTAATTGTTTCATTCAGAAAAATGGACAAAAGATAGTGATGGATGAAGATGGCTCTATGGCAGTGGAAGGGATCAATCGCCACTCTGAATGAAAAAAAAAATTAGTGCTTTTCATCGACGATGATATAAATCGAGTGGATCAAAATTGAAATGTGACACTTTTATTCAATTTCAAGAAAAAACTTTCCATTTGTCCTCTTCGATTACATTTTTATTGGACAGATTCCTTCAATTTTATTATTGATTTTCCAAGATAGATAATGGTTATCGTCAGTTTGATATTGATAGATACTTTTGAATTTCAACAACAGAAACAACAAAGTGGTCATATTTATTCATTGAAGGAGTGTTATAACAGATGTGAAGTTACAAGGGCTTTGTGCAAATTTTAGATAAGCTGGTAATGTTTTGAATACAATATTGTTCCTTTTAAAAAGACAAATACATTATGGAAAATTTAATGCATAAACATTTGAAATACATTAATGTTTTCTGCTTTGGCCGTACAGTAAAGTGTTTTCTAAAAGGACGGATCGATGATGAGTGTTAAGCCACGGCTATGTTGTTTTGTGGCATCTGCTGAAACTGTTGTTTATTATCATTGATGTCGTTGATGCTGATACTAGATGGCTGTAGCTTGACCGTCATAGATTCGCACCATATCAACCCGTATTGGAAAACCCTTTAATTCAAATTTATTTATTTATGTATTTCGTCAATTGAAGATCTAAGCTCTTATAAATTGTTGTTCGAAAACGTTCACAGAAACTCGAATTGGATGGAACGAGCAGTGCAGAGGCACAAACTAAAAATCCGCGATTTTGTAATATTTGTGGTTGCAACAATGTCCAAGAGTATGATTTTGTCGTTCAAGGTAGACTATATAGGATCCCTTCCTTCAGCACGATCAAAAAAAGAAGTGTTTCGATTTCGATCAGTTAGTGCTTGTTTTAGAATATCTAACCCCCATATTATTGAGATTGTATAAAACAAGTTCTATAAAATTCATATTTTCGAATTTTTCCAAACCTGACATTACGAAGCCTAAAAAAGGAGGTTTCGTCATGCCTTCCGTCGGTATGTCTGTGCGGATGTGCGTATGTGCGTATGTGCGTATGGGCGGGTGTGCGTATGTGCGTAAGTGCGGTTGTCTGTTCACCGAGCTACAGCCTAAATGGTTTTGCGGATTTTCTTTAAACTTTGTGTCTTGCACTTTCAGGTGATTCCTTAGAGGAGGAATTCGAATTTTCGTTTTGGCCCGGCTATACCGGGTACCTCCCATGTAACGGTTTTAGTTTTTACAAGTTTTCTCGAAAACGGCTCTAACGATTTCGATAAAACTTTGTGTATGTGATATATTCAGTAGTTCTAATATAACTTCATTTCAGGTTGTTGGCTAAAAATGCACATAAAGGAGATTTGGTGTTAACGGTTTTTAACTAATTTGGCCATAAATTGATAACGGCTTACCCGATTTTATTTAATATATTATATTATCTTTACATTTAACATAAGATGGCATTTAAAGTTTTTGGCTAAGCACTCATTTAATGATAGCTACCATACAACTTCACCTCACATTTAGGCCCCTTTTAACTTTTTCAACATAGTTCAGCAAATTTAATTTTTCCAATTCAATAGTTTGCTACAAGAGCAAGTTCGTGCGACCCAGTCGTGCATTTTATTTTATTTGAAACATATTTTGATTTCTGTTTGACATATGTAGTGCCCCGTGGCGTAGTAGCCCAGCTTTTAACTTCGATAAAATCTAATGTTTTTTTTTCAGGGGCACTGCCTCTTGCGAGGAAGTGACAAATCCTCCAAGAGTGTCATTGTCATGAAAAGTGCTTCTCACCTTAGTCGTTCGGATTCGACGTAAAATTATAGATCCCCTTTAATCCCCTAGAAGTAACAACACACACAAAATGTTTGTTTGAGAGTTGTAAGTCACTAGGCCGTGGTTCTTTGGAACTGTCAGTGCCACTAAATTTATTTTTTTATTTATTGACATATGTATGTATGTATTTCTTTAAAATCAGAAGAGGCTCTTGTATACTTTCCTAAGTGATATGAATACAAATAAAAGGGAAATGTCACGAAATATTGATCCCATTCCTTTTGCCTTCCATGACTCGAAACTTGATTATAATGGACGACAAAAGATCTAAAATTTTGGGAAAAAAAAATGGAAAAATAAAACCTGATTAAGACGAAAAACATATCTATCTGGTTCATGCATATGAGGCAGCAGTTTTTCGACAACCATATTCAAACATATGAAAATATCTTTCCAAGAACGCTTGTTTAATTTTTCATTTTAATGATAAAATTTCTTCATTATCCTTAACGTAAAATTTAACATTAACAACCTTCGAGTTCTCCAGCACTTAATCTCTTAAGCAATCAAAATGAAAACTTGACATTAATGTCCAGACGCCAAAGACCATTTAACCATTGACAATGATAAAAGTGCTCCATTTCACACTTTCCAGTGTAAAATGAAAGGAAAACCATTAAATTGAATTGGCGTTGCCGCCCTTTATTGTTATATTTCCTTTTATATCCAATATAATAATACCTCTGACGTGGATAACAAAAGCAAACAGACAAAAAGACAGCAACATCCTACAGATAATGGGATGCCATCAATATCTTTTTTGTATATACGTGGGTATAGGAGTATCTAACACATATAAAATGTGCGAAGTAAAATATTGGAAGCACTCAAACTTTCATTAAGAAACACACGTTTTAGCATTTTTCTGACGTACGTTCCAAGTTCCAATACTATGAACATCACGTTGAGAGCTTTTTTCTTGCAGATAATATTGATTTTTTGTCTTGCTGGATACTAACACTACAACACTGAGGAAAGCAACAGTTTTCCAACTGAACCTACACCACCAGCTATTGAGATACCTTAAGTACAGTTCTCGAAATAACAATTTGGTTTTACAAACATAACCAGCATGAATCGTGCGTATAGGTAGTTTAGGTGATGTCGTCCTTATTCCTGTTGGCACGAAACAGCTCACGACTCGTTGCTCATACCCGGATATGTCTAAAAATAGATTCAAGCTTTCGCCTCCCGCAAACTACAAACGCAGGAAAAAAAAACGACGATGTTGCTGGAATTGGCATAGTTGAAGATTTTCCTTTAACATTCTAAATTTGGTTTTCCTGGAATGGCAAAAATATCCAATATGGTAGGAAGGCAAAACCTACACTCATATTCCCCGGCAACCAAATAAATCAAGCTGGTCGTTTATTTCGTGGGAGTTTTAATATTTTCTTCAAGGTCCTTGACTAATAAAGTCCAAATGGGAGAATATTTTGACCTTTTATCCCGACAGATGAGTGTTTTTTTGGCAAACAAAAAAATTCCCCTATACATAAATACATACATACACGCCTGTGGGGGGCTTAATTGGATCCGTAAACTGACTTTGGGACGTGATAATCATATTAGAACAAGCTCCAGGAGAATTTACTTACTAACGATATGCTGGGTGGGGTAAAAATATTGTGTGTTTGAAAAAATAAAAATTCGATTGGGGATTTCGGGACTCAAAATACGTAGGTATGTCTTTGTTTTATTTTTTTTTATTTCATTGTTTAGGGTTGAGTTTTATTTGTGTTTCGCATGAATAAAAAGCGTTTTGTTTTTAAGCTATCTTAGAAGATGGTCGTATTTGTTTGTATTTTTATGTTGAGAATTGCCATGGGTTAGAAAAATTTGTTTCGTGAGGATTAAATTGTTCTTCGATTCATAGGATGTTCAATTGGGAAAAAAGATAAATATAGATAAATATAAACTCAATTATTCATAGGATGGTGTTGAAATACCTAAAAGCATTATGTTCGAATAGACTTTGTATTATCTTATTTAAGAATAAGTTGGTAGGGAATTCAGGATTCAAGATGCCTGATTTCAAGGTGTGACGTGGGAAACTTGTGTATCAAGTTTATCGAACTAATTTACCTACGTTAAGTAAATAAGTAAGTACAAACATACGGAAGTGATTATATGGAAAGTAGACATCTTTTGTGTTTTTTAAGAAATAAAATGGTTGAATAGTGAACAAAAACGCGTTTCTCAAAAGTGAGGTGAAAAGCTAACAAGATATTCTATTAAGAATGGACATTTTTTGAAAATATTTCATTATATTAAATTCAGTTAAAATTTTGTGTGTATCTAAACTGATCTCAAGAAGGAAGTCAATTCGAAAACTGCATGAAGTTGGGCAGGTAGAAAAATTAGATGTTTAATATTTTTTGCAGAAATCTTCACAAAGTTCAATACGAAAAAAAAAAAAAAAATACAAACGAACAGATTGTTTTTGTTTGGAGATATTGACAGACATTTGTAAGAACATATTGAAACTTTGAAGATTTCTTATATGAATTTAGATACTTTTTTAAATGGCAATATAGTAAGACTACTCATAAATGAAGCTGTGAGGGCAAAAGTGGCTTAACCCCAATATGCAACAACGGAGATAATCGTGTTTAAAGAATGCTCGCGTCCACAGAAATGCTCCAGGGCGGAAGCAGCATTTTGCCATTTTGTGATTTATTTATAAGCTAAAATGAGTTGCATTACCTTTAAGCGTTAACTTTTAGTTATTATGATGCAAAAAACTCAAAATTTAAAAAAATAGGGGTTACGCCACTTTTGCACTCACAGCCTCAAATAAATGAAGATATTCATACTGTTCTTATTGGTTAAATGCCATGATTAACATTCTGAAGTCTTCCCAAATAAGGAGAAATTCTAAAAAGATTTATTCGCGCAAAGCCAACCGATTATAGTAATTATAATTTCAAAAAGAAAAGTATTGTAAAGTGACTTCCAAACGATCAGTTTCCCAGGCTTTTTGGTAGAATTACCTACCAGCCAAAAAATTATGGCACATTGCGGCGGGCGGTAAAAAACGTCTCTGAATTCTTGGAAAAAAAGATGGGCGATATTGAGGATTAGTAAAGTTAAAATGAGCAACAAAATTAGCTTTTTAGTACAAACTTGACTACTGCAGCGTTACACCTACGCGTATAGCCTTCAATTCCCTATTGGGTTCAGATGGCTCATGATTTTTGTCTCCAAATATATCAGAGCGAATGGTAGAGCAATAATTTCTGTATTGCAGTTAATTGAATGAAAAGAATTATTTTTGAGTACTTTGACTTCAAAAGAAAGTCCCAATTAATTTTGAAGTCTTTACTAAAATAATCGTTCAAAGTAGTCAAAGGGCTTAAAGTAAAAAGAATCCAGTACTTTTAACTGCTTGAATTCTCGAAGTCTTTTAAAAGTATTTTACATTCTTTTGACTGCTTGAAGTCTTTTTACTGCTGTCAATTTACTTTACTAAGAACTTGAATTTAATAACAATAATAATAAAACATTGACTTCAAGCAGGCAAAAGACTTCAAGCAGTCAAAAGACTTTCAAGTAGTCAAAAGAATGTAAACAATTTTTAAAAGACTCCAAAGAATTCAAGCAGTTAAAAGTACTGCATTCTTTTTACTTTTAAGTTTTTTGACTGCTCTAAACGATTATTTTAGTAAATACTCAAAATTAACTGGGATTTTTTAAAACTATGTATAGGGGATTTGTTAAAGTTTAAATGCGCGACGGGTAGCCAAATTTGGCACTATAGTACTCAAAACAAGTATTCAAATATTCAAAACCTTTGATTTAAATGACAGCTAAGCAAATGTTAATCAATCTAAATAAAATCTATCCAAACAAAATTATTAATATTTCAAAACTACACGGTGGTCTCATTGTCTGTCAACAATTATTGTCCTTGTCAGTACAAGCAGTGATTACTGGGGCACCCGTACCAAACGTATCTCCGCCGATCCCCAATAATGGAGGCAATGGATAACTGTCAGTAAAAAAAAAAATCAATAAAAAGAGTGAAATTTTTCGTTCCTGTTGCGCTTAATATTAGGAATGCGCATTTTCTTCCGAATGTGTTTTTTCGAAAAATAAAAACAAAAATTTTCATGTAATTCTTTAATGCTGGTATCTAATCGGTTTCGACAGATACTAATGCACGTAAAAGTTAAGGCGTAGGCAAAACATAAGCAAGCATTTCTTTCAGTTTTGAAGCATTGTTCGCCAATGTCTGTTATTGTCGGGCTTAATAAAAGCTAAAGAATGAGGGTCGAACCACAAAAAAAAAACGATTTTTTTTCTGTCTTGTATCAGCTATTGAAGAAAATCGTCTTTACGTACATACATATGTATATATCTATTAGGTATAATGGCTATAGACTCCTATAAACAAATATTTTCTGTATTGTAATCTGACCAAGCCAATATCTTTTTAATATTTAATCATCTTTAAATCCTTCTTGCTTCTTGTGTCCTTAAAAGTTAACAATGATTGATTGCTCATGAAAAATGTTCGTAATTTTTTTTAATATGTTATTTCCTCTTCCCTAGCTTATAGAACTTTGAAATTTTGTTTGTTTATTGCTTCATATATGGTCACTGAACATTCAGATGTAATATGTGCCCCTACATGTACAATGTACAGTACATAATTTCATTCCAAATTTTTTTTTCTATCAGAGATAGAGTTATAAAATGCTCTAGGCATTAGCATGTTTTTTTTTTTCATATACTGCTATTTGAATGTCATTGTCGTTTTGATACAAAGTCTGTAAAAACTTTTTGTCCAACGATGTCAGCTTCATTTTTGCGAGTGACAAAAATTCGTTCATATTCTCCTTATGAGTACTGGAGATATGTACATATAGTTATATTGTCAGCGTGTGTCGTTGATTATGTTTCTGTCATATAAACTAGGGACATCTGTTGTCACTGCATAGTGCAATGGTGGTGACCTTTTGTAAACATATTAACGAATATGGAACGTTGGTCTCAATTTAAAATTTAAGAAGTTTAAAAATTAAAAAAAAAAATTATAAAAAAATAATGTTTTATTTTATATGCATAATATGGTAACTCTAATCAACAAAAATATAAATGAAACATCAACTTCATATGAAAGTGATAGTCACCAATTTTTAGTTATTGGCTTTTAGCTATCACGATCATTTTACACATGTTGAATGTATGGATTTTTATAATTATGTAACTTATAACAAATCAACTTAGCCATTTCCAACTATGGATTTTGGTATAGTTTCGATGTCTTAAGCAAATCCAACTTAATTTGGACGGTGGTGAATTTTTTTAGGGAAATGTCCATTTATATGAAATCCGATAAGCCGTTATCAATTTGTGCTCAAATTTGTAAAAACCCTATAACACCAAATCTCCAATATATGAACGTTTACCGAAAATTCTAAAATGCAATTATGTTTAAAACCCTACAGATACAATGTTCACAAAGTCTTATCAAAAACGTTGTAGCCATTTTCAAGAAAATTGGGAAAAACTAATGCTTGTTTTTTTTACAATATTCTCGAAAACAATATTTTTGTTGACAGTTGGTGGCGTCCATTTTTCTTATCTGCATAAAATAAATCTGTTGTTTATATTTCAGTTACTGATGCCAAATCACGTTGTCATAGTACTAGAATTCTGGAAAAAAATTGGGCATTCGATTTCAAAAACACTTAAATGACAGTTGATAGATCATTTGACAGCTGAAACTACGTTTTCTGCAATTTGTTTCATTTACAATATTAAAGATGTAACAAATGCTGTTTTTCGAAAAAGTGACAGTTCGGCTAGCACTGAACTGACAAGTGACAAGTATAAGATGACACGATTGAGTAGCAATGGCAAAACAGCATGGCGGCTGCCACAGACTATATCAACATCGATGCGTTCCCATTAAAAAAGACTTTATTTGTTCCTAACCCGGTTCACAAAAAAGATATTATTAATGAATATATTCTTGTTTTGCTTTCAGAAGTTCAACAAAAAACGCTATTTTTAATTATTCAAATATTTCGAGGATCATCCTCATCTTCAGGGACTTTAATAAATATAAAATAACATTTTATTAAATTATAATAATAATATTAAAAGAATAAATTACCTGTAGAAATTATTTTCTTTTAATAGTAGAAAGTATGAAAACAAATAAAACGAAATTTCGATTGTTCCCTAGGATTCCAGAAATTTTCATTGTTTTTTCCTGTGGAAAGACAGACGGTTTATTTCATTTTAAACAACTCAAACAAATGCCGAAAGCGAAATTCTCAAAAGTTGATAAATTTTTGGATTTAAATGGATTGGTTTTGTAAATTAATTCTTCTATGTACTATCCAGGGAATTTCGTATCCATGTTACTGTAATTGACTGATTTTCAAGTAGCTACTCGTACATGCTTAATATTTAATCAGAAATTCAATTACATTTCTTTATTAATAGAACTCAGCAAACGAATTTCTAAGAAAATCCCAATAAATAATCTATGTCCATATATATAAAGACAAACTTCAAATGAAACAATGATCTAATTGAAAATGATAGATGACAGGACTAAAAAAAAGAGATTGAAACTTTTCAATTTCAGATGAAACCAAATATTCTTCACAATTACAATTTGGTTCAGTGCACCCAATCAATAATTTCAAGACAATGACGACATGTCTCATTATAATTAAATCCTCCTGTGTGGGCGATTAGCCTTTCTATTTCTGTCGAATGTACATGTGTACTTACATATGTATATATAATGTTTTTTAACGAAGCTAAACTTTCCTTTAATTAAACATACAATGTGTAAACAGAAATCCTCAAGGCCTTAAACTACAAAACCATAAACGCAAGAATAAGCTGTGCATCTTACACCCACCCACTCTAACCCAACAATAAGTAAAAAAAAAAGTATTTTCATTCAAAAAAATACTTAGATAAAATTAAGAAAGCACATCACTTACCGACATTTCCTTCGCCATTAGCCACATATCCTTGGGACAATAGAAATGCAACAGTTATAAGCTTAAGCGATGTTAAATCCCAGTTGCATCGGTTCCAGGTTCTTCCATTATTCTGTACATTTCTTGCCATGACGTTGCGTCACCTGAGAGAAAAAAAAGTAAAACAAAAAGTAAAAGATAAGTTTTATACAATTTGTAGAAAAAAAGCTTTCAGAACAATTATAGTTAGTTAAAGAAATATGGAGGAAGTAATGACTGACTATTCGACTTTTTGAACAGGGTAGCCTATAATGTAATGTATCCTCCTTTCAAAAATGCAATACGTTTTGCAAATGGCGGCAACTGTCAGTTTTGTTTTGACTCTTATGATGTGATGCAGATCCAGAATTCACAACGACAAGACATTGAACACTATTACTCCTCGTAAGATCAAGGAATACTTGTGACTATTTTTTGACCCAATCAATTCGTAAGTGATTTTGCTGAAACAGAAGATGTCAGAATAAGTTTTTGAGTGACATATTTGGCTCGCACAAACAGCTTCTAATAAATATTGTGAAAGATTTGTTTCCAGTTGTCATAATGTCTCGTTTTGGTTATTTCACCGCTCTATAGATGTCACACTTTGAAGTTTTTTGGAGTTACGAATATATGAAAACAAACGCATGAAATTCTGAAAAAAAAATATTCGACAAGAGGCCCAGGAATTAATTTAAGTTTTCGAATTGAAATGCGGTAAAAACAAAACCTCAAAACAACATCGGTTGAGTGTTTTTTGAACCACCCTGTAAAACCATCTAAGTGGTTTGTTTTCTATTATGGTTAGTGGTTGCAACTGTTGTTTGTGGAAAAGTGATGGTTGTGTTTAAGCTTATACCCATCTATCGTTGGGGATTATTTTTAGAAACTCTTTCATTTAAAGTGGGGAAACATTTGTCTAGTATTGTGATATAAGCTGTGCATTATTGCAACGGTTTACCGTTGTATTTAAGAGGATGGGCTAGGAATGCGATGGGTTGAAAAAAAAATATACTTTCAATCTTACAAATTGACTGTCATAAAAAAATGGACATTTATGTGTTGGATTTTATAATTTTGTATACAAAATGCTTTCTTATTATTTGCTGAATTTTTTCTCTACATGATGCAAAAAGAGTTAAAATTTGCAAACTTTTAGGGTTTAAATAAACAAAGCAAGAGATTCTTCTGTTTTCTTGGTATAACAATCAACTGTACATATTTAGCCTTTATTCTAAAGAGTCTCAGCTTTTAATTAATATTAGTAACTTTACCCTCCACTGATTTAGAATAAGTTTAAATATGAGCCCCCCGATTCTTTCCAGAATTTAGAGGTTACGGTTACCTCATTTACCTTATTTCCTTATATTAAACTTAAAATATTTAATTCCAATAGTTAGTTCCTTAAAAACATAAAATTAAACGATCTTCCAGCTCTCGCCATTTCGTATAGGATAGTTGTGCAACAGAGCGTTGTTTCCAGTGGATTCAGTTAAAAACCATGCCTCTCTGAAGTCTGAAGGTCACCATGTAAATTACTGTTTTCTTATGAAACAAAGAGCATTTATTAATCCACGAAAGATATTTTTTTTTGTTTGTTTTTTTTCACAGTCTCATAATTGGATTTTCTAAAAGGACTCAATTATTGCTTGTACGTAAGGTACATTGTTCTGGAGTGTACATTGTTCTGGAGTGTAAGAGTTCTTTCTCGGTAACCAGTTAAACTTTTAAGAGTTTCAAATTGAAGTCTTCTTTATTTCTTTTGTTAATAACTTGTTTTTCCATTTAAACTTCGAAACAAAAGTATCGAATATTGAATTTTAAACCCATTGAAATTTTGAATAAAATGGATCCCGCTGTTAAAAATATTTGAACCAAATATAGAAAAAAAAAACTTTGACGTTTAATTTCAGAGTTGGGGTCCAAATTTTTGATGGGTCAGATTTTGTTTTCAAGACTCTGAATGGCAAAATTCAGTTTTTTATAATGCATAATTTTTTTAGCTGACAAAAATTATGCATGACAGAAATGATTTATGTACGTCAAAGTCTGATTATAATTATTATTTCTTAAAATTAAGTTTTTTGTTTCAATTCTGTAAAGGCCAATACAATCGTGTTTCAACGCGGTTCAAGTTCTTAAACCACTGATTTCCATAGATAATCTGCCAAAATCGGTGAATTAAAAACTTGAACCACGATTGTACAACTGGCCCTAAATATTTAATACCAAATCTAGAAAACAAATTCGAAGTTCTTCTCTAGGAAATAATATGGAAGTTGGAAGGGGTCAAAAGTCTGCTGGCTTCGAAATTCTACTAATCATAATTCCAAAAATTGTTTAAAAGCGCGAGATTTTCAAGAGTTCATGTTTAAGTTCCTATCTATAGCAATAAAAATTGCAATTTTTTTGTTTCTTTTGCAGAATAAAAAAAAATAAAAAAAGCAGAGTTTTGAAAAGCAGAATTTTCATTTCAAAAGAAGAATTTTAAAACCAAGATTTTGGCCCCTTCCCTCACAAAGTACTGTATACAGTTAGGTTTTTCTAACCCAAAACCAAGTAAATATAGAACATCACTGATAGTAAAAAATCAATTATGTAAAATTTTATCAAAATCGATTGTATTTTTTTTTTCTTGAGAAAAATGGATTTATATGTAGTGCTTGTATGGCAGGTCCCGTTAAGAAACTAGTTCTGTACAAAAAAAAAATCCGAAAAACATCATCGTTGGCAACAAATCTCTAATTCGAAATTTCATCAAAATCGATCGTATATACCTTTCAAGAAAAAATGTAATTGTCTGTAACGCTTAAAAATTATCTAACGTTAATATGTAAGCTTATTATGAAAAAATGAAAAACTTTTCCATTGGCAAATGGCAACAAATCACTCATATCCAATTTTATCAAAATAGAGTGGTTCATTCCTCACTTATATTCTTTGAATAACACAATGTATCTAACTATTTCATTTTTAAACTTGCACATTGTCAAAAAATGCTTGTATTAAAGATGTACATATTTTATTTAAAGCCAAGAAGGTATTATTAAATCTTTTATTTTTGCTCAAATTATTGATCAGCCCTATCGAGATATCCGTTCGAAAGAAAATTTTTTCCGATTCGTACAAAATCAGAGAATTTTTAATGGAGGCATCTGTTTTCTGACACACCAATCGGAAAAACTTACGATAGAATTAAACGCAGACTATTGTTGTGCGATGAAAAGCGTTGATTATTTTATTTTTGACAGCTACACGGAAAATATTTTCAGAAGTTCTCCGATAACAAATTGCTGCGGAACATTCAATAAAAAAATATTTTTAAAAAGTTGTTGCTGATTCGATTGAAATAAATTGGTTTTGTTATTTAGCTGCTAGGATTATATTTTCAAGCTACAGAATAAAAAAAACAATCTTTTTGAATTGTTTTGATAAATTGTGTGAAGGCATGTACATTATACAATTCTTACTTCATTGTTAATAATTATGTTTTTAAATTATCAGAATATTTTTCACACTGTGTGTGCATTTGATGGAAAATGTCAAATGAGTCCGTTTATATGCTTTATTTATTGTGTTCCGAAAGGGATACCTCGATCGCAATTTGAGTTCCGATCTGAAATCATTTTCGATTTGAACTTCTTCCGAACGGATATCTATAAATGTTTAGGTTTTGAAATGAAATAAAGAATCTAAAAATAAAAAAAAATAAAAAGATTGTATTTTTATCGAGAAAAGTTGCAACCGCCACTGGAAACGCATGTCGCATATCCTTAAGTCAATGTCACTAACTGCTTTGTAAATTTAACGAATCATTTTGTGTCATCTTTGGTAAATAACCGTCAATTTCTTTTATCGTACTTTCTGTTTACAAATTACTGTAATTTTTGTCTACAAATATTTATATTATGGATTCAATCAACATAATTAAAATACCAAATGATTGTGTCGTCATGGAAACTACATTTTTAATTAACCAAAATGTAATTAAATCGACATTATTCGTGCCATTTACGGTTCATGTCACATTTTAATACAAAATAAGTTAATTACATACATAGGTTTCAAAATTTTTAAAAATCCGTACAGATAAATTAGTATTCAGCCACTTTGTATAGAGAAACTTTTATCGTCGATAGTCACGATACCCGTGACGGAAATTTGATTTTTCTTTTACCTCTTACGTTCCTTGTTGTCATGGATTTTTCAAAGTAACTTCATTAAAACACTCTTCTCTTTTATGTTGGTTTTTTTTTCAAATTTTTAGTGAACCTATACATATTTGTATAGGATACACAATCTATCTAAGCCCAATACATATATAATGATGCTCAATTTGAAAAAAGTTTTTAGAAAAACAACAACAACCCACTACCATCTGCGGTTCACTCATTCATTCAAACGAACCCACACAGAGTTTCATGCTTACGAGCTTATTCAATTAGTATCTTTCAACAGTGGAACTCAAACGCCAACAGGCTGGGAATAAACCATAAAGTCCTGTCAGCGTGCAAAAACTATTTTTAAATGAATTTTGTTATTTGACGGTACAAGGATGATAATATTTTTTAACACTTTCACGTTATAAAAGTTCTGTAAACTTTGTAGTTTTAAATGTCAAAGTTAAAATTTTGGTTATCAGAGCCATTCTCACCACAACATGAACATTTCTGTTTCTGTTTTTTTTTCGAATAGGGTCTTGTTTTCGTTCGTGTTCCACACAAAGAGCTTTCTATAATATTTCTAGGGATGTTGAGGACTGTTTTAAGAGTTTTAACATCATTCATGGAAAATATAAGTTCCTAACAACTCTATAACTTTATATACTCGTATACCTACCTACTCGTAACGTAAACTTTGTGACTTAAAGAATATTCTTTGTTTTGGTTTCTGGAATTTATATCTTCATCTCTGAGTGGGATTCAATTTATTATGAATCTTTTCATATTCAAGTTCTTCTGTCTGTTAGTATTTTCGATGTCACTTCAATATTGAACTTAACTTTCTCTTGCATTATTTCGTCAAACTTTGTTAAACGTAGTCTTAAAAGAAACAGAAAGTGCTTCAGAAGTGGGATGCAAACTTAACAAACGAGTTTTGAAAGAAAATATTTTATTTTTCTCCTAGTAATAGGTGCTTAGGACCATAATATTCTGCCACCCAAGTAAAGGTAAAATTAGTAAAGAAAACCATTGATGTTGGTCAATTATGACATGCGGCTGTGAAGGATTATGAACTAGGAATTTAACACTTTCATAGGCACAGCTCAACATTTTTCTTCGAAATCGCCGACAATTTACCCTCAGCCAGCTTGTCCTTGAAGTCATCTTAATAAGGAAGTGTACCCAAGTTGAGTGAATAGAAAAACAAAAGTTTAACTTCAGTTCAACCTCATTATGAACCGAAAAATTAAAAAGAGTATTATAGTATGGCTTTATGTGCTTGTGTGCATACATAGTTGTTGTTTAACTAAGCGCATAAACTGTCAATATTTAAACTAAACTCCTAACTGTCAATATTAAAATTAAACTCCTTTGTTATTTAAGACTTTTGTTCTATTAATTTTTGTTTTTGTTGTTTAAAAAATCGTTTTTTTTTTAAATTCGATGTTAAAAATTGTAATAAATATTGCAACACATCAAAATTAATGGCCACGATTTTCTGGGAAAACTCTGGGTTGTAAGTAATTAATTTTCCAAGTTATTTTTTTTTTCCTATTAATTTTAGTAAATTTTTTTTAAGATAATTTAATCATGCATTGCTTGTCTGTTAAGCTCTAAGGTAACTTCCCACATCAAGAGCAAGTTTGCGAGGACCAATCGTACCCTATATTTCTAAAAAAACTATATATATAAAGCAAAGTTATTCCTGCTGTGGCCATTTCAACTTTATTGAACTCAGCTCAGCTCCTCAAAACTTCAACTCTTTTGCAGAAATACCTATGCCGGAATTACAATTCAAAGTTTTGAATTACGCAACACTGAGGAGGAAAACAATTAAAGCGATCTTTTAAGCTGGTGAAAGTAGTGACAACATCATTCTTCATATGCCATTAAATAAAGAGTTGCCATATAAAGTGAATATATAAATCAAAAAAATACACTGGGGACACATTAAAGCTTTCTGCTTTGAAAAATCCTTGGTATTAGATACATAATGCGCAGATATGCGTGCAACAAAATTTTGTTTTTTTTTTTTACTTGAAACTGACAGAGCAAACTCAGTAAGGCATCTGGAACAAGGATAACATACGTACATAGAAATTGTTTTCGATTGCATTTTTCTGCTCAGACCCGAAATCCTAAATTATGACAGAATTATACCAAATAAAAGGACTCACAAAAATTATCAATAACCATGTTATACCTAACAAAATTATTTTGTTCAGAAATTTGATTTTATATAAAGAAATGGTTCAAAGGAATACAGTTTTTCAAAAGGTCCCTTTCCCTTTTCTAATATTAGAGAGGATTGGTTTCATAGTTGATCTCTGAAAAATACCATAAGTGAGTGATAAGCTATTTAAAAGAACATCGTTAAGCATTTAGCTTAACAACCTGCAATAGATCAAATAAAAAAGTTAATATCAATTTAACTGGAAAAAACAGAAAGTTTATATGACCGACAAAGCTTTGTACGAAATTCGGAGTGATTTATCATGTTGAAAGTTTTTTATAAATCTATTAGATTTAAAAAGGTAACGTTTTAATTGAACATTTTTTAAATGCCACAGGTAAGATTCTAACCATAGACCTTCTGACTCTTCTGAGTAGCAATACAACACCATTAAAATCTTTAGTTAGATATGCTAACTATTGTGCAAATTGTAAGGCTTTTTTATCGATTGAGTTGAATAGGTTATCCTATACTGAACAAAAAAATTCATTGAGTTAACTCTTTGTTTAATACTAACATGATACGATTATTAACACTTTCCTCGTGCGTAGTCAGTCCCGCTTCTACAAAATAAAGATTAAAATAATAAAACTTCATCTGTCTCAGTTTAGAAAAAACCTTAATTCTCACCCTTAGTTCCTTAGCCCAATTCTTTCTCCCATTCAAAACTACTGATTTTAAACTTTGCATGGATTTTAAACGTTCATCTTAATTATTGGATTTATTTGTTCCCTACAATGTTAATACCATGTTTAAGTGTAAATACCCCACTGTGTTGCAGAGGCATTAAAATACAAAACCAATATACTCGTAATAAAGGCCAAATAAATAATCACTTCTTAAACATCGTTTATCATTTTTAATTAAAAACTTAAAATTGCTATATTCATTCATCATTTTTAACATCTCCATATCGTTGAATCATGGAACCAGAATAAGCATATGGACAAGAAAATTCATTTTCTAACACAATTTAAAAGCAGTAACATCTCAACAACCTTTTCTAGAACACCGAAAAATAAAACCAAAAATTAAACATGGACTCAACATCAAACAAAATAACCATAAGACATTTTCCACAAATTTCACAACAAGATGTTTTCACAAATCAAATTAAATTCATCCTCTTGTGGGTACAAAAGTTTTCTATGAATAAATTTAAGACGTGGAATAAATTTGTAAAAAAAATCATCAAATATGTAAGTATGTATCTATTTCCTGGTACTTTTTCGACATTAGAAAATATAAAGAAAATTTATTGTTTAAAATCAAACAATATAAAGTTTACCACAGCATTAGAATTATTTAATTATTTTTTACAAAAATAAAATTAAGTGACATTAATTATCTTTTTATTTCTAATTGGAAAATAAAATAAAAGCACTTAAAGTTCAAATTTAAAAAAATATTAATGAGATAACCACAAGGCACATACCCGGTCATCCTGAATATTTTTTTTTTTTATTAATAAAAACTCCAGCACACACTTTATTACTTAATTTTTATCGTAGATATTTTTTTTCCACTGACTAAAAGAACTTGAAGTTTATTAAAATGTCAAAATATTTGCTTCCTTCCTACTCCGAGATACAAAACCCAATGAGCACAAAATTGAAATGTTTCACTTTTCTTTAATCAACCGTCACGTCGCGTCGGTCGTGTCGTCGTAGTCATCCTCGTTACCCCCATCATCAAAACTCGCAGGATTCGCATACTTACTTTTTGGAAAATTCTCTATGAATATGTAAGTATATGTATGTATTTTTATATACGGATACAATTCGTATTTTTAAAAATGTATTTTTTTTTACTTCTTTAAAAATTATTCACTAGTGTTAGTATACTTTATCAAAACTATATGTGTACCAAGTTTATTAACACATCCTTCTTCACTTCGGCAAGAGCAGTGTCAACAGGTTTTTTTTTGGGAAATAGTCAAAACATTTCTATAATATAAAAAGCTTTTGTTTCTCCTCGTTTCGTCATGTAACTTAAACCCCACCCGAGGAAAAATCTTTTTTCCAGGAATTCTCTATTCCAAAGTTATCAAACGCATGTGTGAGATATCAAGCCAGAGTGCGCGTTTGGGAGAGGATATATTGAAATTAGATACACAATGTCTGAGAGCGAGAAAAGCTGTAATTTCTTATCAGTTGATAGCCAGTATCAGTTGAAGTAGTAATCTTCTAGAAAATACTGGAAAAAATGTATGGGATTGGTCTTGGAAATGGTAAGTGAAACTGAGGAAATTGCTTCCACAGGTTAAAAATATGTGTATATCTATGTAGACTTACATATGGCTGCGGTTTGTTTAATAAAAAATATATATTAGTTCCGAAATGAGTTTTTTTTTTTAATAATAATCGACATTCATTAAATTGACGGCACAAATAAAATAAAAATTCTTATACCTTGGGAATAGGACAATAAAGTTACATCACGAACTTCAAAACTAAACTCATTTAGCTTTTGAAAGACGTCACAGTTTGAAAGTATTTAATCTGTTATTACAACAATAAGTCTTTGTTTAGGTTTCTTTTTTTGCCGTCGGGGTTGCTGCTGATATGTATTGTAGTATTGTATATGACCGTCCTTGCACCCTCGTGGGAGCACGACGTAAGAACTCAACTTCTATATCGAAAAATCGCTTGGTTGTGCTGTGCAGTGAAATGACGGAAGAGAAATTCATCCAAAACCCACACTACGATATTAAATGGTTGCCGTACTTCTTATTCACTAACTTCCCAATTTACCAAGCCCTATCCTCCTATTTACTGCAGTCTAAGGAATTAATATCATTTTTGTATGAATCTATTTTATTTTAAGATTTAAGTTTTCGAGTGCTTAATTCCGTAATTATAGTAGGTAGGTACCTCTGTTTTAACTCAGAATGCTCAAAATCACCAGAAAGGTTTTAGCATTTTCTTATCACGAACTGAAAACAAGCAAAATGCTTATCTTATAATAGCCGTGTTTTACTCTGGTGCCAGGTAGAAAGGCGTTACTAGTGGTCATACAAGAAAATCATAAATATGTTTCTTTGTTGCACATTTAATTTGTTCTTCAAAAAATATATGGTTTTATCCGTATCACCAGATAGTTGTTTAGGTCGATGAAACTACAGAAACAAAAAAAACAAATCAATAATTTAAACAATTAAAAATCATAGTTTAAACAATTAAGGTTTTAAAAATCCGATTTTCGATATAATCTTTTTATGAAAAAAAAAATTATTTTTTTAATAAAAAAAATATTTATAAAGAAAGCATTATTTTGTTTATTTGTCAATAACTTTTTTTGCTTGCAAAAAAAAAAATGCTATACATTTTTTCCCTATTTTGTAATTAATTTGTGAAAGGTTTGACCTTTTTTAGTATTGTACTAAGGTGACTGGAGTAATAACACTAACATGGCGTTGTTTTTTTTCAAAGATTACAGAATAATACAGAAAACAGCGTTCCGAACTATCATACAATAACATTTTAAAATTATGAGCTAGAGGACGGATAATAAATTTATATATGAACATAGGTATTTATTATATACTAGCTGTTACCCGGCGCGTTGCTGCCGCAGCAAAAAATAAGGGAGAAAGCATTAATTTCGAAAAATTAACTATACCTAGTCATATTGGTCCAACATTTTGCCAAAAGCTTTTACCCGAGCGACATCTTTGGGACAACTTACTTCATAAGTTACTTCCTACAACAACAGCTATTTGTCGGTGAAAGTCCCGCTAAAATCGGTCCTGTAGTTTCTTATCGGTTCATTTATAAGAAGGTGCGAAAAAAGAGACCCGAGCGCCACCTAGGGAGCCCCAGCGCCATATAGAGGGTAATTAAAATAAAGTCACTCCCTACAACATCAGCTATCTGTAAGTGGCAAGTACCGTCAAAATCTGTCAAGCACAGTTTCTGACGGACATAAAAACGATTTTTCTAGAAAAAAGCGACCTGAGCGCCATTTAAATAAAAGGTACGACTGGGTCTCACAAACTTGCTCTTGGGGAAAGTTACTTTCGTGTTCACCACTGGAAAACTCATTTGACCATTTATATAAAAAAAAATTTCAGAATTTTGTATTTTGAAATATTGTTTTTTTTTCAAAACAATCTTTTAAACACAAAAACAAATATGGAATAATAAAAGATTTATATGAAGGACACCACTTTCGGTGAAAATCCTATTGCAAGAAATTTTTTTCAAAACTATTACTTAATTTTCCAGAAAATTCGAATTATCGGTTTTTCAAAAAAAAAAAAAAAAAAATTAAAAATTACCTACTGTTTTGCAAAATTTTACTTGCAGTATTATTTAAATTTAGCAGTAGTTTTTGAATATTTAATTTCGATAAAATCGGTGCAATAAAAAACGGTTCTATGGCAGGTGCCGTTAATAAGCTGATTCTTAAAAAAAAACTTTCAGGAAAAAAGACATCACCTTTGGCAAAAAATCACTCTTGTAAAATTTTATCGAAAATCATCGTATTTATTTCGAGGAAAATGTTACTTTTTACAATTTTTTTTCCCCTTAGTATTATTTAAGTTTAGCAGTTGTTTTTGAATATTTAATTTCATTTAAATTGGTGTAGCCGTTCAGCCGTTCAAAAGATAGTCAGAGTAATAAACAACGGTTCTGTGGCAGGTACTGTTAATAAGGTGATTATGAAAAAAAAAATTAAACGAAGAACATCACAATTGGCAACAAATCACTTACGTAAATTTTTATCGAAGTTGATAGTATTTTTTTCGAGAATTATCGGTTTTTGCAAAAAAAAAAAACTTTCAAAAATTACTTTTTTTCAAAAAATGCTTGCAGTATTATTCAGCTTAAGCAGTAGTTTTTGAATATCAAATTTCGTTAACACCGGTGTTGATATTCAAAAGATAGTCGGAGTAATAAACAACGGTTCTATATGTCAGGTACTGTTAACAAGCTGATTCTATCGGTTACGTTTATATGGTAGGTACCGTTATTTTTATATTTCCGGATATATTTCTCTTAAAATAGTTTGTACCAAGTTTGAAGAAAATCCGCCAAACCGTTAAGGTGTCGATACATATGTACATACAGACAGACTGGGAGACAGACAGACAGGCAGACAGAATTGCCGGACCCACTTTTTTCGGCTTCTCTATCATCGTAATGTCATGTTTGATTGTTATCTCAAAAAAAATTTTCCACGAACCATTGTATATGTATATATTTTAATAGTAAAGTTATAACTAAATTTCCCAGGTGGCCATCTAGCGGCCAAATTAGTGAATTGGTTTTGGGACTTTTTAGACTTAAGAAGGTAAAAACAAAACAGACCAAGCAATTGGTTTTTGCGAATGTATTGTTATATATTTCTTTTTTATTTTTAATATTTAATTTTTCAAATTTTTAATTTTTTTAAATATGTATTTATTTAGGAAAAACCGGAGAACATTTTACAGGCCTCACCCCCCCTCCTTTCCTCTTTTTGCACAGGGTCTAAAATTTGAGAAAATGGTAATAAACCTTCATTGAACAACAACCGAGAGTTTCCTCAACTTTCGGCCTTCTTCTATCTGAAGCGATTTTATTGGATAAATGTATAGGGTAGGTGCACCAGTACCCGGCCACTCACTAGTGGCATTAAACATTATTTTGATGAAAAAATACATTGTGACATTAATTCCAGGCTCATCTAACGTTGTAGTAAAATTTGGTCCTATCTGCACATCACAGTCACGTCATATGTAAAAAAATATTAAGTTTGTGAAGTCTGTTGTGATTGTGAGAGCAGGAATACCGTTTTTGAGTTCGCTATTGTCAAAAAAAGTAAGTTATAATGTTGCTTGTGATATTTTAAATAAGTTGTGTGTTTTTTTGAGTAGAAAACATATTGATTGACGACCATAAACTATAAAAAAAAACATAATAAATTATTGTTCAATTTTATTAAAAACAGTGTGGCTGGTTATTGGAACACAATTTTTATTAGAAGTTCCAATAACCGGCCAGGGTGGCCGGATACTAGATATTTGCCTGAAATCGATATGGTCGTCAATCGTATTGATTGACGACCATTAACTATAAAAAAAAACATAATAAATTATTGTTCAATTTTATTAAAAACAGTGTGGCTGGTTATTGGAACACAATTTTTATTAGAAGTTCCAATAACCGGCCAGGGTGGCCGGATACTAGATATTTGCCTGAAATCGAATTTTTCATCTCTTTTACGCTTAAATGAAGCAGTATAATCTTGTTTACCACCACAATAAACTTAATGCATTTAATATGTCAAGTTTCAGTATCCGGCCACTGTTTTCGGTCGAAATATTACGGCCACATATCTAATTGCATATAAGTTCATACTATTTATGAGAAAATACGTTAAGAAACTGCGGAACAAGAATAAAAATACATTTTCCTAATTCTTCTGGGTTTAAATAAAATTATAAAAACTATTTAAGTCATAGAAAAGCGGCTTTATAAAAACTGGCTTAAAATGGTTTTTAAAACAAAACCATACCCTTACTTGAGCCTTAGAGAAATTAAGAATATGAGTGGTAGGTATTGGAAAAGCTCTATCTTAGTCTTAAATCTAATTTTGCTGAGGTTATGCCAGCTTTCATATACAAAATAATTTTATTTTTCATACGAAAGCTGGCGTTCGCTTAAGAACACGAGAGCATATTAGCTCAGAAACAAGAGATTTGTGACTTAGATAAAGATTTGCGCCTTACACCTGGTATATAAGGGCTACCGTCCCATAGTGTTGTAGTGTTTAAACAGCATTCAATTTGTCCAGATACATCAACTACTACAAACAACTTTTCATATTAATTTAAATAATAATTATTTGCTAAAAAAAAATTGGTGACGTGGAATCGCGCGAAACGAAATAAAGTCAAATTGACTTTACTGGGTTTTAAAAACGAAATAAGACCCATGTTTTGAGTTTGGCTTCATTCCAATTTAGAAATCAATATAAGTCCAATTAGGAGTTATTTCGCTTCCAATAAATAGGAACAAGATATTTCAGGCTTACGGGTATAAACAGTGAGGTTAGTATGAGGGACATGCTGCCCCCTTGCAACCACCTTGACCCGGGCCTACAATAGGAATTGGGGTGGGTGTTTTAAATTTGGGTAAATGCAGAGTTGTTTATTTAAAAACTTTGTGCTATATACCCAAACTCGCACCTCCTCCCCAATCCTTTAGCAGGCCCAAACAGGGGATGGCATGTCCCCCTAACATACGTTCCTTTTTATTATAATGTAAAATGATTTGGCTCTATTAACAAAACTAAACAAAACATTTTTGGAGTGATTTCGTTCACCGGAACGAAATAAAGCCAAATTGATGCTATTTCGCTTTTGAAGACGAAATAAGACCAAAATTGAAATGTTGTCTTATTTCGAGTGGCATTTTATGATACAAGTGCGTATTTTATGATACAAGTGTTTGATTTTAATGAGCCATCAGTTTCAGATTTCCTAAAGTAAAACGGACCTGTACTGAAATTTGGTGGCCGGGTGCTGATGAAAATGCACTTGTTTTAAAAATACACTTAACAACCCACATTATAAATAAAAACAAAAAGAAATAAGTTTATTAAATTCGGGGTATTTAATAAACAGCAACCAAATAGTGGCCGGGTACTGGTGCATCTACCCTACCCATTGTATTTTCAAATAACAATCAAAATAAAACTAAACAAAACAAAATATATTTCATCTTCTACCTATCTTGCAAGTTATTTGTTCGCTTCAGAAAACACGCTTTTAAATTTTATATTTTTATACAGACACCTGCGTTATTGTATAAATTTTCCAAAAAATTCTATTATTTATTCTATTAATATGTATAGTTTTCAATTCCTCACCGGCAACACTGCCTACACTAGATGTGCAACGCCTTGATTGAAGGACTCAAAACATCTTTAAGTCGTTGACTGGATAATGCATGCATTTTGTGATCATCTTTAATATTTAGAGTATTGAATAACTTGTAATTGGATGCGTTAGACACCTATAAATTGTGAATGCGATGGGAAGACACAAAAATCACGTAAATTTAATGCTTTAACATTATTACGCGTAAGTAAGTAGTAACGATTTAACAGACCATGGTATTGTTTGCCATGCACTACAAAATAATTCACAATAAATTTAATAAATTAATTTTGCCTACCTACTTTGATTGATTCGAAAAAACATAGAAAAATATATATGTTTTAATTAATTTAAGAAATGTCACAAGTCATCAGATAATATGCACCAACAGTCACTTCATAGTGCTTATCTAACCCAACTCATTATTTTTACACTTAAATATTATTTTCACTGCTTTTCCTTACTTATAGGATAACGTAGGGTAGGTACCTACCACAATTTCTATCCATAAATAAGAAAATGCATACACACACCCCAGCCAACAATACACAATAGATACACACTTTTCTTTATTTTTTCAAGTAAAAACAAAAAAAAAACTTACCTCAAATTTACATGAAACTCCTTTGCACTTAATCCATTTTTCGCGACGCAATTCGGACATAAATGAATTTTTTGCAAAAAATGTTTCACACAAAAAAATGTAATTCAAGTCGCGACGCAACAACAACAAAAAATTAATTTAAATTTAAAAAAAAATGAAGGATTCACAAATTAAAATTGCAAAAGAAATTTCAAATCACAATAAAAGGACAAAGTTTTTTAGGTCGGGTATGTTCGAATGGTCTATAAAAATAAAATTATTCTTTTCTAATTTAATTAAACATTTATGCAAAAAAAGTTTCAATAAACAAAAATTGCATCATCAAAATTAGGGAATAAATCACGGGAATTAAACAAACAATTTAACTCAGAAACATGGAAGAACAAAAGATAGGAAATAACTAAAATACTAATAACAATTTCGTTTTTTGAAAGAACAAGAAAGTCCTTTTGCGGGACCTGGTCGTGTTGAATGCTAAAAAAAATATAAAATTTAAGATTCGTTTAATTTTATTGAAGGAGAAAAATAAAAAAAAAAAAAAAAAATTAATGGTGAACAGATACACACTTTTCACTTTGATTATTATTTATAGCTGACATCACCGAAGGACTGTGCCCCACTGAATATTGAAGTTGAGAAAATTTTCCTCAGCTATTTCAGCTTCGTTTCTTCGTGGATGAAGCTTTCTTTCATCAGTGATAGCTTTCCAGATACATAGCGAGAGAGAGTTTGAGAGTATGGAATGGGATTCACTGTCGCGTAGGTTTTACAGTGATAGATACGAACGATACACCCTTCAAGAGCAAGACCGTCAGCAGCTGTTTTCAATGAGAAAATCGATAGATACTTCTTGCAGAGGTTCCCTCTGTTCAACCCACTGTTAAAGTTGGGTACATAAATCATCGCCCGCGATCTAGAAAGTTCAAATTACGCAACGTTGCCAAAGAAGGCCGTTGATGTTGGTGTTTGTGTTGAGTTTTCAAATGGGAAATAAGGGGCAATATGTTTCGCCTTGGGGATGCTTTTTGGGAGGGTTCGATGCTCATGCGTGGTTATTGTTTTGAGGAAGTAGCCTGTTGCCTGCTTTGGTGGTTTGTGCATCATCATTATAATATTCCACGTTGGTGTAAATGATTATAAATAAAGTGCACGACTGGGTCGCACGTACTTGATCTTGTGGCAACTTGCCACGAAAATAAAATTAAATTTTATATATTTTGTTTTTTTAATATAAAGGAAAAAAAAATCATGAATTTTACACAAAAAAGCTAAAACTTCTTTTTGCAAAGGGTAAAAAGCCAAAATCAAAGTATGCAGAAAATTTTGTTGCCTAAATATAAGTTTACCAAAAAAATTATTCCAAAATCGTTAGAGTGGTTTTTAAATACAAGCAGTTTTTTTTTACAATTTTGAAGAATGTCATTTTTAAGTGCTTAATTGTTTGCATTTTATGCAAAAAAAATTAAATTTTTTTGTCAAGTCGTTTTCCAAATATTGAATTTACAAAAAAATAAATTAGAAAATTAATTAAAACTAAAACTAAGCTTTTTTGCAAAATTTTGGTATTGAAATTTGTTTCAGTTATCTAGAATTTTCTAAAAAAAATTTTTAGTTTGAAATCAATTTACCCGTCAAGAAAAAAATAACGGTTCTATCAGAGGTACCGTTAATATAGGCTTACCATTTTTTTTTTGCGATTTAACAAAAGGAAAAAAGGAAAAAGGTACAGTTATTTTTTGAGCTAAGAAAAAATTCAATTTCTCCTCTAAGGAATGGTCTACAAACCCTACATACCATTTTTAGAGTAAATTGGTTAAGCCGTTTAGGCTGTAGGTGCTGATAAATACAGACTGACATACAGACAGACAGACAGACAGACAGACAGAATTTCCAGACCTACTTTTTTAGTCTTCGCTATCATCGCAATGTCATGTTTGATTGTTATCTTAAAATTTTTTTTTGCACGAATGCATAACTTGCCTTATGGTACCTATAATCACACGTAAAAATATATGGAGAGGTTGAAAAAAACTTTTTGGGGGTGAGAACACATAAACCTACACCCATTTTTTTACTTTTTAGTCCTGCGAGAGAGTTTAATAAAGATTCTTGCGTTTGTTTTGTTGTTTTGAACTTAAGTGGGAATGATTTTTTTTGTTGATGTCGTTTGTTGCCGTTTTGTAACGCAGCTAGAGCTTTTACAATGCAGCTAGACTTAATGAGAAATAATTTTATGAAGACTCCTTGATAGGCGATAAGGGGTTGATCTTTGGCATTCACTGTAAGTCTATGAATCTTTTGTTGAAAGCAAGTAGGTGGCTGTGGTTTGGTTTGGTTTGGTTGTACATCGTAATTTGGTATTTAAATGACATTTTATTGATATTGAAACTTTATTGCAACCCACGTTTTTTGATGAATATTATCATATTACACGTTATTTAAACTTCTATGAAATTTTATTAAATTCAATGTTGAAAAATATATTTCGGATCATGTATCAAATTCTAAAGGATGTTTTTTTATTCGTTTTAGATGTAACAGGTGTTTTTTTTTTGTGGTTTCCCTTTTTAGAGCACCTAGCAACCGACTGCGGCCGATGTTAAAATTCACAACGGTAGCACTGGTTGGTGCCAACATCAAGGGCTGAACTAACTTACTCTTTATCTCACACCGAGATTCTTCGAAGGGGCTCTGCTCGGTCAACTCATTTGAAATAGGTTTTCTCTTCCTAAATAATATGCTATTTTTATTGATCTGGAGTCATTGGCCCCAAAGAATAAAATTCTCGTCTGGCGTTCTGTACTCCATTCGAGATGTATACTTCAGCGATGTTGTGTAATGTCATCTTGATATTCTACTCCCTGTTTTGAATTCCTTCAGCAAGGAGAGCACAGTACAGTGACTGACTAGAGACTCGTCCTCGTTTTCCCAGTATTCCTACGTCTGATGGGGATTAAGTTTGCTGGTGAAGTCGTCATATGGTTTGTCATAGACCTGGCTCTGCTCGCCTGTTCCCCTTCACCCCTTAGACTAATCAGGGTCAGTCACAGTTTCGGTTGGCCCACTATAACACTCTCTAAGTTAAAATCTACTTTGGATGTTGGCTAGCGACAGGTGACCAGCTTTAAGTTGTGGTGGTTGTTCCTGTAGGTGGGTTCGGATTCATTTCGGTTTATCTGTTTTCCTGACGCGATGTAGCCTGGCACCGACTCGAATGACTCCTAATTTCCGCTTTTTCTTATAACTATGATTAGTTTTTCCAAAGGATGCTGACACCGCAAATATTCAGGACAACGCGCATAGTCTAGCGCTCCGAGAAAGTAAAACACTCACGAACCATAATTCCGCGCCCATTATTTCACTGCACCTTTACTTCTACCACTCTCGACTGTCGAAATAGACATCGTTTTGTGCATCACCCTTCCACTTAAAAATTGATAAAAGCTAAAACTAATCCTTTGATTATAGGAATTTAGTCATAGCTGATAAGTTTGGAGACAAGAATCGTTAACCATCTAAGTCCGATGTCTTCCATCATTTTCCAGAACTCAGAGGGTATATCCCCTCTGGCATAATCACTTTCTCTTTTTTTGACCTTTTCTTCGCCGTCGCACTGACTTCTATGACTATGATGCTCGGATCGGACCTTCTTCACTGTTTAGTGTGGTCGTTGGAAAGTTTTGTCTTATCAATACTGTTGCCCCTTTTGAGGAACTTTTCCAGTCATCCACCGTTGACCTTAAGCATTGTTTATGAACATTGGTGAATAAATCTCCCGCGAATTATGTTTTCTTTCTTTGAGTGGCAACTTTAACGATTGTTTCACCTTTGATAATGTTAGAAGGTTGTAGTTCCTGAAAAGCCAGGGTTTGCATCAGCGGCCGGTGCAAAATTTCTTACAAGACCGAAAAATAATCCCAGACCACCATGCAGTTCTCATTATTCTCATAAAACTTCCCGACATTTTCGCTCAAATTTCCTTCCTCAAAGGAAAGTTAATTTGTTGAAATGTTCTTAAAAAGGTAGTATGGAAATCTTCTTTTTTCCGCTTGCGATATTCCACAGTCCACCCACACGTTCCTTGCATCAATTCTTCCCCAGTTTCAGATTTATCAAACGGTCGCTATACTATTGAAAAAGAATTTTAAATAGTCGAAACACGCCACCAAATAACTCTTCCACATGGAAGACTCCGTATAATATCACATATTGTCCCAGTCATCGTCTCTTCATCTTCTACCATTTCTCCGATTTCAGAAATTTTTTATATTGTTTGTACTCCCAAATTGTTAAGAATCAATTTTCAACATATTTATTCCGTAATTAGAACGAGTTTTCGAACTACTACTACTAAACATTTCAGTCGACTATAAGCCTCACCGAATATAATGGTCGCATGTCATTTAATGTTAACGGCAATGAAAAACCGGGGGCGCCGCAGCCGTCACATTTATTTTAAAGGGGTAATTCTTTAGTTTTCTGAAATGTTGGTAATATTAAAAGTGTTTGTATTAAGTTCTAAGGAATTCCTCAATAAATGCAGCGTGGGAATTGCAGGTTGTTAGTGGTTTTAACAACGTAACTATCATTAAAACCTTACGCATTAAATGCCAGTGTTGTATTGAAGCGGTTGTACACTGAACATGTGAACCATGTAAATAAGATGCTCCATAAGTTTCCATTCCTGCTCTAAGGAATTTCACTAATGAATTATAAATGATGTTTTTGATTTTCTTTATTAACTTCAAAGCTGTTTATAAAAGCAAAACCTCATATCAATAATTGATGATCAGCACTATCGTGTATATGTACCCCCATTCCATATACATAAGCACGCCCTTTTGGTTTAATTGAAAGTATAGGTATACGTCTCCTTGAATGTACAAACATAAAGTGTTTGTTTTTTCTTCAAACACTTATTATGTTCATCTTCTCGATGCACTCTCATCGTGTACGATGGATCCATTCAATCTTCAATCAACCAACTTCGCTCCTTCATAATAATAATAGAATGCTGCCTGTTGTCCCAAAGAGGCCAGAGTGAAGGACACGAAGAAATGAAAGTATGATGTCCTTGTGTTCTCTGTTCTCTGCTGCGTCCTTTAATGTTTCCTTATTTTATTATCCCGCAGTAACTGAATAAGATGACGTTTAGTGCGACAGCGGTAGTGAAACTTTTTTACCCGACATCAGTGTGGAATAGCATTCCCTAATTGAATTTGGGTGGAGTTTTGCCTCCCGATATGACCATGATGATGATAATGATGATGGTGATGACGGTGCTTCTTCCTTTGCATAACCGGATGTGTTAACATAAATGGCAAACTTCTTTCTTAGGTAGGATGGTATGTGATATTGAATTGTTGCTTTGTTCTCTTTTTTATTTGATGTCATACATTTAAAGATATTAAAAGAACTTTGATCTTTTGCCAAGAAAATTCAAGGATATGTGAAATGAAAATATTCGTTTTGTGTTAAAATTCTACTAAAGCTTTATCAACAAGTTTGTAGCATCTCACAAGGTGTAAACCTAATTGTGTAAACCTAAGTGAGAGTCTACATAACCTTGCCAATGTTATTATCACGATAACAAGCCATTAGACAAGAAAACTTTCATAAGAAAAAACGATGTTCGCCATTCCTTTTCCGGAATGATTTTTTATTGATTCTTATTTTTTTTTCTGACAGCTCTCAAGCTAACGTGGCCAGCGCATTAAACTAATATCTAAAACTAAAGCTAAAATCTAAATTTGTTAAAAAACTTAAACCTAAAGTAAAACTAAGCTAATAATAAAGTAAACATATATATTACTGAATTTAAATTAAAAAGTTTTTTATTTCCAACAAAAATCACTACAAAGTG
Organism: Baccha elongata; assembly: GCA_951217065.1. Classification (NCBI taxonomy): domain Eukaryota; kingdom Metazoa; phylum Arthropoda; class Insecta; order Diptera; family Syrphidae; genus Baccha; species Baccha elongata. The sequence goes on from OX578272.1 coordinate 252,073,932, forward strand.
AGTGTCGGTTCAGGTGCCATATTTAGTGGTGACAATTGGCAGCACAAAGATTGTGCCACTGTGCGAACTACCAGCGCAGGCACAAAGTTTTATCACAATTCCTGCAGCAGGAATCGGATGTTATTTATTATGCTGAAATAAATAGATGGCACGACTGTGTCGTATAAACTTGCTCTCGTGCCAAATAAGCTATAGGACTTAACAGGAAAAAGTCGCACTGAGTCGCGCGTACTTCTCTTGGATATTGTAGATTTTCAATTTTCGTAAATTAAATAATTTTTGTAATTCTTTCAATTAATTCAAAATGCAATTATTGGAAAAAAAAGAAAAAAAAAACAAATAAATAACATTGAGAATTAATCAGAGTTTTCCGAGAAAATCGTATTTTAAAATATTTTAATATATTCAACAATTTTTCTTACCAAAACCATAATTTTGAGTATGCCGATTGCAACAAATTAAACATTTTCATGCTTAATTAAAAAAAACAATCAATAATTGGTTTCCAAATATTAAATTTTCAAAAAAAAAAAATGTTGTTTGATTCACATAATTTTTTTTAGAAAAGTTTTGAAAAAAAAATAAGAACGCTCTATCGTTTGGCTACCTATGTATACCTATCCGCTGAGTCGTTAACGAGAAATTCAAAACTTAAAAACCGTTATATGGCAGTTACCGTTAAAACTGTTTTTAATGAATAACGGTGTATCAACAGATCAAAAGGCCACTATACTGTATCACTCAAGTTAAGTTTTATAAAAATCGTTAGATACGTTTTCGAGAATAGCTAGCTTTTAAATACCGTTATATGGCAGGTACACCGTTAGTTTAATGCCTAGAACGAACATTCCAAAAATCCCGCTGACCCTATATACTAAGTTAAAAGGATTTCGTCCGAACCGTTTAGGCTGCAGTTGCGACTTTTTTCGACTTCGCTATCATCGTTTGTTTGTTGATTTTGGTTGCCTTAACCACGAGAACATACAGGTACTGGTATGGGTGGCCCTACGATAATGACGATTTCCCGATATCTACGTGGATTGTCAGGACGTCAGGTCATGGATATATGCAAAGAGCTAGCAAGTCAAAACAAATGTTAGATGTACTGCAGGAATCACCGAAACTTTCCCAATGAAAGTTGGTGTACACCAAGAAAACGTCTTGAGTCATTAACTCTTTGACAGGAATGCTTTATCTGCTTTATCTCAGTCTCAAATCTCATTTTTCTGAGCTTTTGCCAGCTTGCGTTAAAAAAAAAAGAAACTTATTTTGCATACGAAATCTGGCATTAGCTCAGAAAAATTAGATTTAAGACTGAGATAAACCTTTCGCATACCACCATTTATTACAGTTCTTGAATATCTACTTAAAAGTTATTATATAATATATATCTATAGTACAAATTACCTTATATATTCACTATAATAACCTATTTTTGACGATAGAGCCATCATAAGGGAATCCTTAAATCATCGACGTTTTCCTAAGTCAAGCCGGCGATGGAGAATTCTCTGCTCTGATTTAGAATTTTGGGGTCCCAGTAGTGTCTTCCCCTTGCCAGACGCCTTCCAAAAGGTGCGAAAAATCGTTTTATTGATTTCAAAGGATGTAAATTTAACTATCCCCAATTTTAAGTCCTACCAAATTTCAAATTAAACAAATTTTTGTATCACTCATTTTACAAAATAATTTGCTAATTTTGACCAATCTTCACAAAAAAACGATAACCAATAATGCAAGAAATATATCTAAGCATTATTATGAGGAAGCAACCAGGAATCTGGTCTTATTTTTCTTTCAAAAACGTACATAATGTCAACAAAACAATTAACAACAAATTTATTTGGCTTTGTTTTTGTTTTGTTTTTAAGGTGCAATAACGCCAAAAAACTGATGAGCAAAAATTTGAGCGTTATGAATACATATATCGTTTTTGAGAACGTTTTTGATTGAGGTTATTCACCAAAAAAAATTCAATTGGTTTATTTTTTTCAAATCTTATTATAACATCATAGATCCACAGAATTAATATAAATGTACCTACATATAAGTTAGAACTTACATAAGATTTAATTAAATTGAAATTATATTTAATATTTTGTTCGTTTCCGAGAGGCTAACACGTTTACGTTTAAAATGTTTTCGTATACTAAATGGAAAATAATTTGTAATCTTGGTCAACATCATGTTTTTGCAAAAATTTATTTTCAAAAAGTAGATTTTATGTACGACTTTTGATAAGAAAGTACATACCTACATAATATAAAATCCATTATCACAAATGCTTCTGGAAATAAAGCGATCGATTGGGTCGCATGAAGTGGATTATTAACATTAATGTTATAATAACCAGATTCATTAAAAAAAGAAATCTTCTTGATTTGATGACTAAAATTGATAAGCTAATGAAAGTTATCACGAGCATTGTATATATGGAGTTTATTGTAATATCATAGACTTAAATGCTTGCAGCTAATCTGGCAAAAGCGTTGCCAAACTTTGCTTAGAAGATCTAAGAGATGCTAGTGCATTTTAATGATACTCTCACATATCACCAAATCATGGCTCATTATAGTAATTAATAGGTATAGAGTGAAAGCCTTAGGTGCCAGCAATCGAATTTACTCGATACAATTTTATTTGTTTTAGTTTAATCAAAAACAGTCGGCTAAGGAAAATAAATGCCTGAACTCGATTGTATAAAGTTACATGCTAGTCCCCTATACCTATAATGCCCACTAGTGCTAACTTAAGAATTAATATCTAGTATTTGTATAAAAGTTTTATTTAAAATTACATGCAAAAAAAACCTATTTACTGTAAAAAAAATATAAAACGCGAAAAAGATTAAACCAGCACCAACAGCTTTAATTAAAATTTGTTTGAGTTGATTTTCAAACACAATCTCATTCTTCGCGGTGTCTCCACGAGCAAGATAGATTACCATCTGTCACTTTCCATAGAAAGAAAGATTGCTAGAATGCTATTAAATGTATGGTGGGCATTTGATAGCTTACTATTTCAGTCCAATAACAAAAGGCGTTTTTCTTACTCATATTACTTACTTACTCATATGCTCTGAGTTAAAAAAGAAACACATTTGAGCAATTTCTGTCATTTATTATATTAAATCGAAATTATTAAATGAATTATTTATTCTTGACAAATTAATTGCCTTTGCTACCAGAACAACAACAATTTTTTTTTCTAAACATGTTACACTCATTTTGCATTGCGTGCTCTGCCGATTTGCTGAGAGCTCACAGAGCATGCTCTGAGCTAACTCTGAGCAAAAAAATAAACACAGATTCAGAGCTCAGAGCGCTCTGAGCTGAAAAAGACAGTTCATGCTCTGTTCCGAACGCTCAGAGTATAAAAAGAAAAACGCCTAAAGAAAACAGAAAAGTCAATATGAAAATAACAGCTCATAAAATACTATCTCTGGCATGCTATGAGCTGAGTAATATATTGCAAGAAATTTTTCATAGAATACTCTTTGCAGTCTCCTTAGGCAATTTCAATAGAATGCTATCTTGCATTCTATGAAATCTAGATCGTGGAGACACCGTGTTATGATCTTGTTCTTCTTTTCACATAATTCAAACTTCACCTACAGATCTACTTGATATGGAATTTTTCGGATTTACCTTAAAAAGCGTCAGCAAGCCTTACGGCTATGGCATGTTCCATGTATGAGGCCAGCTAAATGTGTCGTTCTCGTTGCATTTGAGTGGTCGAGGAGGACATCTGTATCTCTTTCGCCATTATGTATAATGGACCGTCTCTCCCTAGTACATGACAGTACCAGTTGAGTTGGTCGAAGGCTTCTTCGAATTTTCTCTTTTCTAATTCAATCAAAATTTGGCGCGACTGCTATTATGCAAAACATCTTCATCTTCATCAACAATCTTATAAACGTAATATCATGTATTAGTAAAATTTGATTTTTTTATAAAATTTAAAATTCCAATTGTTTAACTACCATAATTGTACTTTAGAATTTGACGAGATTTACAGTAGTATAAAAAATGACACACTGATTCGTACTGCGAGTTTAGGACTTTATTTTTATTGACTTATTTGTTTTTTATTTGTTTACTATAAATAACGATTATTATAATAAATTATAGTCTAGAGCTCATCTCTACGAGAAAGTTTTTTTTTATTTTGGAATAGATTTAGTCATAGTTTAATTATAGATGAGAGAAAAAGTAGCGCTTGTTGACGGCCCTATTAATACATCAGTCGGTGCATTAAAACACAATTATAATATGCATGTGTACCGGCAAATCATAGTTTGAACTTGCGTTTCTTTGTACTATCTGACTTCGTGTAAAACCAAGATCGATAGAGTTTTATTTCGTCTTCTTTATGTGAACATGTTAATGATCTCAAATTGAACCACAACTATTCTTCTTCACCGCTTCACTTAAGAATCTGATGTTAGGGTAAGGCCGGGTTAGGCTTTTAAAGTTATATTGTCTCTTACACCAACTAAGTTCCAGGAGGAGAAGTTTTGTTTGTACTAAAAGCAAACATAAAATACCTTTTCCTTAGGAATTTAAACCCAACTTCGTATGATAATGGCTTTTGAACGGAGTTTTGAGCTTCTCTTCTTTTACATGACAGTACCAGCTAGGTTGGTCGTGCTCAATTTTTACCAGGATGGTGTTTTTGACTTGAAGGCTTCCTCAAATCTTCTTACTTCTTTTTTGATCAAGCTGTCTCATGCTGTCTAGCTAATCATCTTTGTGTCAGGTGCTGTAGTATTTTCTCATACTAGTATTTGCAAAGAGCTTTAAGCGAAAACGACAGAATTCTCCGTTGCTTTTATCCTACGCTCACGCGACGGTTGATCGTTATTATAAGATTATAATCACAGGGAAAGCAATGTTCCTTTTAAATAATTTTTCGAAATAGACGATTTGGTTAGAAAACGGACAGCAGTTGTTTTCTGTAGTTTCTGCTCTGATGTGGCATCCATTTCCCTTCAAAATGTGAATCAATATATCAAGTGCTTATTGCGCGGACCTTCATGACTCTATCGTCAGCGATAAATAATTGAATCACGTCCGTCACGTCGTCTGAAGTAAATAGTCATTGGTCTTTGCAAAGAGCAAAGGTCCTTTGACGTTTGATTTAGTAAGCGCGAACTTAAACCAATGCAATACACTTAATTCATTTATAGTTTAAAAAAAAATGAACAGTAAAAAGACTAAAAATAGCCAAATTAAATATTATTAAGTGGAGTGTATATGATTATTTTTTTTTTTTTAAAACAATTAATTTCGCTTGGCCACGAGCATAACATCTTAATTCTAATGTCTAACTTTAATCAAAGTTCTTTAGAAAAATAAAATTCACATTTTCTCTGTAAATTTTATATAGCAGTCGGTAATCATCAACAATATTATTGCGTACTAGAGAAGGTTTGATGTCATCTAGCTGATGAGCCCACCATCAAACTAGGGCGAAACGCAAAACTTGGAGTTAAGGCCACAAAACCTTTAAAACTTAATTCATTTAAGTAATTGACCTCGAAATACTCAATGCTTAGGTCTCAACATAAAAAAAACGGGCACTATTTACATAAATTTGGCATTTCATTTCTTTGACGCTCAAGATCTTTAGTTGCGTTCTTTCCAGCTGTACAGTGTTGACCCCATCATTTTTGCTTGATCCAGGATGACTGTCATCCATAATAGTGGTCTTCCATAATGCTCGAACTAAGCAATCAATGAACCCATGTCATTTGTTTAATTTGGTCATTGTTTAAATTCAACAAATTAGTGTAATTTCTTAATTCAAAGGAGCAACAACATAAAAAATAAGATTAACAAATACAATTTTATTTATATTGTTGACAATTAATTACTTTTATTCTTAAAAAAAAATAATTTATAATATTAAAACAGAAAAATGAGAAAAAAAAGTAAGCTAAACAATATTTTTAATGACGACAGTTTTTTTTTTTCTCATAAACAAAAAAAAAATAATATTAATTAATAGCTTAAATTTGTTTCAATTTGTATCTTATATTTTTACTTACAAAATTAACGCTTAAAATTTAACTTTGTTTTTCTTTTATGCTTTATAATAATATGTATAATTAAATTAATACAAAAAAATATATATTTATATAGCATTTAATAGCATAAATGGAAGATAGAAAAAAAAGAAACGCACAGAAAAATTTATAATAATTATAAAACTAAAGTTAAACTATTTTTTTTAAATATATAAGATTGAGAAGAAAAAACATTTTTAATTAATTACTTTAACTAAACAATTCGCTTTTTGTACAATGGGAAAAATTAAATTTTTAAAACATAATTTAAACATATTTTCGTGTGTGTGATGGTTTTGTGTGTGTGTGTTGTATGTTTGTGATGTATTTTTTGTAATTTTTACAATAATTTATGTATCGATATTTACTTGTATTTGTGTGTGTAATATATAAACACTATTTATATATTCTAACAAATTTAGATTTGTTTCTTGTTAACTTTCTCTCTAAATAATGATATTTAATAAATTTTGTTAAATTTAATTTAATAATATTATATTTTTTTTTTATTTTTTATTTGTTGTTGAATTTTGGAGAGCGCATAGAGAGTAGACAAGTAAACTACATTGAGTTAGTTGGACACAGACAGTGTGGGCACTTAAGGCTTTTTAAGAATGTCTTTTTTGCGGGTTCGGTTCGAATTTAGCTTTTGATAGAAGTAATTATGACCAAAGATTTTTTGCAGCTTATATGACTTTCCCATTAGGAACTTTGTGATTGATTGAATGTAAGCGCGAATATTTTCGTGATTTTCCGGCAAGTGAATGGATATCACGTCGATGTAGACTTTATTGAAGGGAATTGTTTGAAGAACCTGTTTTAAAAAATAATTCGTGATTAGATAAGATTTTGATAGTTTTATTTATTTATTTTTTAAGACTTACTTCTAGTTCATGACCATGCACACCAAGGCTAAGGAGATCGTAGTCGATGCGATTACACGCCAACATAATTGTGTAAAGGGGAAAACATTTGACGCGGGAATTAAACCAAGTAGTTTCCTCGTCAAGCAGACTATTAATTCGGACTTCTGAATTTTCATCGTCATGGAGAGTAACCTTAAAAGTAATAAGAGGATAAATTAATATACCTTTCTTTTTTGTTTATTTCAAATAAAATGAAATCGATTAATCTGAAATGATTTATTAATATTTTTGGAACTATGTATTATTGTATTTGTTTACCTTTTGTTCATCGACAACAGCTCGAAAATTTCACCATTATGTATTAAAGGCTAAGAAAAGGACTTATCGGAACTTATCCAACATTTTAGACGTGTATAGAATTTGAGGAGCAAACGAAGACTCTGATCATTTCCTATTTTTCTGCTAGACTCAGAGAGCTTCACTGTCTTACGAAAAACTAAAGAGAGTACCTGAGCGAGAAGTTCTCCGCTAATTATCTGTCCACCGACCACTATATACGGAAACAATCAGTTCTTCGAGTATCGCGATATTTTCAAAGAAGTAGTCAAAACCTAAGTAGGAACATTCCCAGAGAAAGAATCATTAGTATGATGATAAATACCGAATACGTAAGGAATAACAGAAGTTGCATATGCAAACATCCTAAAGGGTAAAACAAGAGGAGCGAGAGAAAAGTATTTAGCCAAAAGAAGAAGAAAAAAGAGGTCGAATGCAGTATCCAAGGATCAAAGATTTACGCGATGGAAAAAAACATTTTGAACTGGAAGTGCTGTTAGCTCTATATACCTACCTCAACTTCAAGAAAGCCGATCGTATATTCTGCAATAACTATCAAGTCATATTACGGCTTAACGTCGCATGTACATATGATCTTACCCAACGTTATGTGTGACCTTAAGACCAAATCTTCACACTGAGGCCTATCATGTTTTCATTGATTTCAAAGCCAGATATTTTAGCGTTAGGAGCTCGGCAAGTCGGAATAACTGATCTAGTTGATTTAGCTAATCTTGTGACATAAGAAAATACGCAATACAGTGTACAACTGAGAAATTGTTTCTCCACACAGGATTTCTGTAGGGAGATGCTGGATGAAATTTATTCAATTTCGTTCAGGACCAGTTACGGCAAGCGTAAGCACGGAAGGCTTTATCTTCAACGCGTTCGTCCAACTACATGAAAAGCATGCAAAGGTTGTTGGTCAAAATAGTAAATGAGTAAACGCCAAGACAAGACCAATTATCTGCTACTTATTGTTGTTACTTGGGTTTGGCGAAACCGTAAGACAAGGTGAACGCTCTACAAATCTCAATCTTGCTTTATACAGCACCGACTGTTGCGCGATCAGCAAAAAGGGGATCTAATATTGTTTTTTCATTCTTGGATGTAAGGCGAATAGTGGATAAAACTGCGAAATCTATGAGCTATACCAAGATATGAATGTAGCCAAGAAAGTAAAAACACGTATCCTGCATTGGCTCGGCGATATCCATAGCAAATGAACATTTTAATATTCTGTTGGAAAATATATAGCCTTCACAAAAACATCTCCGATAACGTACAAAAGATGATTTACTTTACAGTGAATAAAAACCTCGGAGAAGCAAGAAGAAAGCGATTTTTCCATTCCAGAGAATTAAATTCTTGCATTATAGTAAATGTTGACTATTTATCATATAAATAAAAAAAGAAATAAATGCCAATAGCGACATTAGTAAAAACCATTTATGATATGCTGTTGTCTACCATTTTCCACTGTGCGACGTGCTAATGGATAAAAAAGGTGTTTAGTGGCGGATTTTAAACTTCAATAAATTATAAAACAAAAACATTAATTTTTGACACGAATTGTGTTTGTTGTCATTTAAAGACAATAAATGCTGATTTCATATTTGGAAAATAATTTTAAGCAAATGGTGACCATCGAAAGACACATTCTTTGATTCTAGACTGCTTATTTCCATAACTGCGTTTACACAGAAACTGTGGAATCATTAAATATTTTCTTTTAGTCACAGTGCTCCAATTTGTTTAGTAAACGACAGATTGAGTAACCCCCTAGAAAAAGTTAACCTGGGCTTAGGTCTGGAGATCCCAGTTTGACATTATTGGAATCGATGAGGTCATCGGCATTCAAGTGGAACCAGGTTTAGTGGGTTTAGCGCTAGAGGGTACAATAAAGTATTTGTCAAGTAATTATAAGATTCAGCGAAACTTGTGATAAAAGGTTTGAAATACCGGATTATTTTATGCCGTTAAATTACGACGAATCCTGTTTTTCAATGGTGACTAGTCTGAACAAATCAAGTTAAAATTGTCAGAACTTGCGAATTTGTTAGCTGCAAACAACATCTTTTGGAAAAAGAAAATCAAATCAATTTAAATTTCCCCTCTAGTGCTTTTAGTTGTGAAAAAAAAAATAAGTACATATATCGCTAATAAGTTAACTGTATAAAACTGTAAGGAATCTTATTTTCAGTCAACTTTCATTTATAATAATAATATCCATCTCTATCTCTGACTTTTGACTTATAACGTAGCAAAAATAAAATAATCACGTAATTGGGTGTTAATCGTGCTCATCTAAAATTTCAACTAAGATCTATCTATATCAGGAGAGTTCCCTGTGTTCCCATTTTGCATGCATGTTTAACAGCTCTCAATTATGCCAAGTACAGTTTTTGCACACAATAACCTTATCTTCAATGCCCAAGCCGTAACTGCTTTCTTCCATACAGTCAGCATTGACCATAATGTAGCAATTTATTCGAATCCAATTGAAATTATAATAAAACAAATTTACATATTTTTTTTTTTTTACTACTTTATGAATCTTTACCTCCTTTGGATGCTGATTCGGCGAAACACACGCATGAACCACCTGCATTTTTGCTCGATGAACATTCTGCTTCCGCAGCGTGAAATACCTTCGTGGTTCTGGTTCAACAATTACTCCCGCCCAATTGAGGGTCTCCGCTAACCATGGAGCTGTCATAAGATTGCCCGCCTGACCGGTTAGGGATTGTATAGCTGCACCATTTAGCTTGCCGCCAACTAAATCGGCCACATAGTGTGCCATCTCAGGCGTCAGCTCGTGCTGGTTGGTGAAGTTCAAATGCTCCGCTGGTGAGTTTTTAAGGAAATGCATTGGATACTTTTTCATGTGAATCTCACGTAGGAATGCTATGAGTGTTGGATTATCTTGCGCCACACCGTAGAACTCGTCATCTCTGGACATGTTCAAGCGGAATTGTTGATGTCGGATTTCTAAAAACAAAAACAAAAAAAAAAGGAGAAAACGTTAACTAAAATAATATAATTATAATGACGATAGTTTACTAAAGAATATACAAGGAAAAATAAAATTTTTGCGCGAAATCTCTCACACCATTTGGTTTGGAAGTTTTTCTTGTACGATTCATTAAGGAGGCGTTGAAGTTTCAGAGCGCAAACAAAGGTTGAACTTAATTGAGCACAATGTTGCTGCTTATCTTAATGACCGAAAGCAACAGATAAGAAACTAGACAAATGCAAATGCGTTCAAGTGTATTTGAACAATGGCCAAAATGAGCCATGAAGGAGAACAGATGCGATGTTGGCGCCGCTGATGGGCGGTGTCAGCTGATGTGTTTGAACTGATAGCAGCTTTTGTACTTGTTATTTAATTTGTATTTGATTGTATTAAGCAATTATACAATTTTATTTCATCTATTGTTCAATTCTAGTTAGGTAATGAAAGGGAAGTGATTTCAAAGTTTAATTTTCTTTTTTTAAGTCCAAATTCATTATTTTGCGTTTTTCCATGCTGAAACTAATTAATTTTAATAAAATAAATTATATTCCAAATTATATTAAAAAGAGATGTATTTTTTCTTTAAAATGACTGCAAAAAAAAATATTATGAAAAATGTATTACGAATAAATTTATGGTAAATAAAAATGTAAAAAGGGTAAGAGCGTATTAGTTGGCCTACTCTTTTTTAGATGCAAAATAGTTGGCCTAGTGCTGTTTATACAGGGTAATTCGCATAAAATGCGGTAAAAAGATAGATCACGTAGGTTTGGCTGAGTTAATACCGAAAATTAATGAAAGGGGGGTCTTACTCCCCCCGTTTAGATTGGAGGGGCAATTTTCAATGAAATATGACTTAACAAAACAGAAAAACAAAAATATTAAAAACCAACGGTAACACTTACAATGTCATACACCTTTTTGTAAAGCCAGATGTATCTTCTTTTATTTTATTTATTAATAAAGTAGTTTTAATAAACACTTTATGAAAAATTAATTCTCATACTCAAAATAAAAAAAAATTATAATAAAAAAAAAATTCAAACAATTTTTTCTCAAAACTTTTCGTCTAAGTTCTTATTTACTTAAAGACACAAACAGAAAACTGTATTGTACTTTTGAAAAAAAAAACTTTTTTCTAAGAAAACCTTTTTTTAATTCTTAGGAAATAAATAAATAACAGGTCTATTTGGAGGTGTAAATAGGAATAATCCAGCACTTTTTCACTATTTTGTATGCTAATGAAACTCTAGATATTTAAAAAAAAAAATAATAAAAGGAAGGTTAATTCTTAAATTCATATTGACCTTTGTGTCCAATCTTAGTTTTTTTTTTATTCAAGAAAGAACAATACATATGAACATGTGGTTTTCTGTTTTTGACTATGAACAAACAAGAACTTTGAATTTTGGAGTCAAACATTTTATGAAAAAACATAGTTTGAATTTTTTTTACTTAATTTTTATTCAAATTTTGAGTATGAGAATTAATTTTTCAAAAATTGTTTATTAAAACTACTTTATTAAAAAATAAAATAAAAGAAGATACATCTGGCTTTACGAAAAGGTAAAGTATTACATTGTAAGTGTTACCGTTGGTGTTAAATATTTTTTTTTTGTTTTAAGTCATATTTCATTGAAAATTGCCCCTCCCACCTAAACGGGGGGAGAAAGACCCCCTTTCATTAATTTTAGGTATTAACTCAGCCAAACCTACATGAAATATCTTTTTACCGCATTTTATGCGAATTACCCTGTATAAATAGTACTAGGACAACTATTTTGCATCTAAAAAAGAGTAGGCCAAATATTATGCTCTTACCCTTTTTACATTTTTACCGTAAATTTATTCGTTATACTTTTTTCATAATATTTTTTTTGCAGTCATTTTAAAGAAAAAAAAACGTCTCTTTTTAATATAGTTTTGGAACATAATTTATATTATGAAAATTAATTAGTTTTAGCATGGAAAGTAGGCCAACTATTTTGCGTTTGGGTCGTTTATGAACTCCTTGTACTCGCTCAATACAGTAGGAGAGCTAGCGAACGATTTGTCGACATTATTTTGGCACGCCTGCATTTTTGCCTAGTAATTTTATATTTTAATTATGGCCTCCGGAAATATACAGCCAAAGTGCAGAACAAATCATCCAACTTAGATAAGATATTTCGGCACGAACATTTTGTGTATTAAAATAATAAATTTATAAATGCCATTACATTATCAACACGGAAAAATGTTGCCAGATCAACTGAAAAAACTTCAATAGATTTCTTTTTTGAAGTGTTTTTATATTGTTTTTTGAAAACTCTATGTTATCAACTCTTAGCTAAAAAAGAACAGGGGGTAGATCGCTTAAAATATAAACGATCGAACGATCGTCGTTTTGCAGATGCTGTCCCTATCATATCTTTATAAAAGATAGAGAGAGCTACAGTGAAAACATTCCTTGAGCAATCACGATGTTTTTCCATTCTGATTCTTATGTTAGCTTTTATTTTGTTTGTTAACTATAGCTGTTACCCGGTATTATAATACTATCGGGTCAAAATATTGCCAAAGGCTTCATTTTTATTATTTCAATATTAAAATATGTGATTTTGAGTCAAATCGTTCTATATAAAAGAATTTTACAAAAAGTAACCCCAGTGCCATCTAGGAGGTAATTAAAATACCATAAGTTAATCCTTACAACATCAGCTATCTGTCTATGAAAGTCGCGTCAAAATCGGTCCAGTAATTTCTGACCGGTTCATATATACGAATAACCGAAAAAAGCTTCCCGAGCAAAATAACCTTAGTTACTCTTTAAAACCTTAGGTATCTGTCTGTGGTAAGTCCTGTCAAAATCGGTCATAAAATCAGAATCTTCTCTATCGACCTTCTGAAATCGACCTGAGCGCCACGTAGGGAGTAAATAAAACAACATTGTAAAAAGCTGTTATTTTGTATAATATTTCATATTTTCTAGAACTGAGATGATGGCCCATTCGGTTTCTTGTATTTTTTTTTTTAAGTTTTTTTTTTCAACGCCTCTTTTTTGAGTGTGATATCAAACAATTCTTCTGTGGCTGCTATAAAGTTTAGCCTTGAAAACTGTTCATTCAAAAGTCATTCGCATTACTGAACTTTGATGAAAACGAATCTCTTCAGCCTTTTATCATTCTTTAAGCGAAAATATTAAATGCTTCGCCTTTTCTTTATACATACATAATTGTTTCACTTAAATTCCTAAAAGCTTTTATTTGTTTGCTCCTCTTCTTTGTCTCTATTAATAAAACTAGTCCGTAGAAAAGATTGGCATTTTTTTAGAAGCTTTTAATATAAAACGATTGGGAGCAAAAGGTTAGTACAGCATGACTTATGAATACATTAAAATCCATAACTCTCTCAAGAATTTTCCGCATAACCTGCTAGTATAACTTTTCCATAACTGTCCACCCAGAGCCAAACAGTAAGTACACATAACCTACTTAAGAATCTACTGAATGTTGCCAAAATTAAACAGTAGTAATGTTCACTAACTTTTTTACGACTTCAACTCACTTAATCCATCATCATTGCAAAGACAAGAGAATTCAGCCAACTTTATCGATCTAATTAATGAGCCGAGCTTATTGCAATATTTAAATTCTCAAGTTACTATTGCTATGCGTTCATTTACTTAAGAAGCTAATTCTTTCAGTGTCGCCCATCAATTAAACCAGACATCGATTGGGTTAGACAGAATAGTTAAAACCTTTGAATACTTCCGCAAATTCTTTTGCAATCGTCAATTCGTCGTCGTTGTCGTTATGGAAATCGAGCGGTCGGTGTGTCCAGGAAAAGTGGTGTCAGAATATATCTTCTGTCATGAAGGTAGTTTTGTTCGCAGCTACGAGTAGGTATATTGCATTTATCTGAGAATACACCAAACCTAGAGTCATTAGCCCCGCACAATCGCATTAGCCTAAATCTGTCACACACATCATGTCATGTATAGACTGTTGATGGTTGGAATAGATGAAAGCCTTGAAATAGACGCTACAGTTGACAGTGGCGAAGTAATTCCTTCTTTTTTGATGTTATTTCTTCATCCGTCATAATTTACTCACTCCGACATTGAACGCACTTGGTAACGTTAGTTAACTCTATAACAAGAGGGTTGACACTTTAAAAGAAATAATATAGGGGAGCATGGTCAATAATTTATGTTTTTAATTAAATAGGATAAGAGTAAGATAATTAATATTCGTTATTGAATCTTTAATTCAAAAGTTGGAATTGCTTTGTTATCAGAAGTGCTTTAACTGCTTGCCAGAGACTTTCATAGGGTTATTACGACCACAGCTTAAGAAATTGAACCATTTTTTTAGCTTCAGATCAGAGAACCAACAAGGAATTTATTAGACAAATATCTACATTTTGAGTAATAAAAACTAAGGCTGTGATATTTCGAATTAAAAAATATCTAAGGACTATATTTCTTGGAAGACGCTATTTGGAATACCAGAAATGATAAACAATGGAAACGAGCGTATAACAACAGTTGGGTCAGTGCATATGCTTCTGCAGTGGAAAAAACATGACTTTAAAGACGATTACAAACTCTTAGACAAGACGTATGCGCTTTTTATTACATTAAAATTGACTAAGATGATTTTAACCCTAAAAACATATCTTTGCTGATGAAGTCAAAAAGCATGGTCTGCTCAACACCATCTCCAACAATGGATTCAGGCTGATTGCTCTTGCTGCGAGGCAAAACATTGTCATAGGTCATATAGCTATGAACCCCTTTCCCACATTTTAAAAAAAGTACGTCGAAAGATCCTGATCAATCCACTTTCAATAAGGATCAGCAGTTGCAATCGATGCAAAGCACTCTTCCAGTAATATGGATGTCCGAAACTTTCGAGGAGTCAACATCAACTTGAACCTCGTTGTAGCCAAGGTATTTCTGCGGATATTTCCAGCTTCTATTAACCCAAAAAAAAAAAAAAAAAAATGCTCTGAAGAAATACAACATTCAACGACTGCAATTGCAAGAGATCATCTGGTCCTTTTCCGGTTTAGCCTCTACTAAGGACTCGACTCATCTGCAAAAAATATTCGGTGTAAAGCTTGCTCGATGAATAAAACCTTAACATTTTTCGACCGGTCTTTAAGAAAAAAAAGCTGGTGTTTCAGATTGATGCCTACCACCTTTTTGTCAATAAGTTGGCGGCGTTCGACGTTTTATACAAACTCGTGCGTCTGGCAAAAAACGCAAGCTGTTAAGTCAATGCTCCATCGCGACACGATCTTGACAACACTTTTTTTTTGAATGGTATTTGATCTCGGTGAGTGGAGGAGAGATAGAGGATTTTGCATCGAACTAAAAGAGCTGTACATAAATAAGGTCATAGTTAAAAAAGTAAAGGGCGAACGATTGAAATGGCTGCAGCTCCAAGTAGAGTAAGACCGCTACTCAGATGATACACCCAAGGGGAGGGAGACTCAACCAACTTGGCGTCCGAAACAACTAGCTATAGCGACCGAGTTGGCTGACGAAAACTTGTTTGTTAAAGTCCAGATCCACGGACTTTAACGCTTTTTTAAGTAAAATAAAAAGAAACTTATTTTGAGTCTAAAATCGTTTTATTAAAAAATTTAAAAAAAAAAAAAGTAAAGTGTCAACCCTAAATCCCATTACCGGCAGTGCTTAACAATAATAAAGACAATAATGACATGTGCTAGCAGCTTTTGTTGGTTTTGGTCATGTCTTCGTGTCTTTCTTTTCCTTGTGATTTTATAATTTAAATCAATAAACGAAATTGAAATTGAAAATCCCTGTCAAGAGACGACAAACACAGAGTATGTGATGCCGATAGCGATGACGATGACGATTATGATGATGATGATGATTACGATGGCGAAATTTATGCTGCACAACCACCGGATGTGATTCATAAGACTAAATCGTATAATTCCCTGACATATAGTAGGAAGGGGAAAAACACCACAAGTAACGACGACAAACCAATAGAGTTTGTTCCTTAATCGGCCACCCCCGCAAAAATAAAAAAAAATAAAAATGTGATATAATCGTTGCTAGCACTGGACGATTATTTCCACTACTGGCTGAGTGACTGACAAACTGTCAGCTCAATGATCTCTCCTAAGGTTTGAGACTTTAGCGAGAGTTGAAACGACTTGTGCCTCGAGTAGTGGCAGCCCGCATTTCTATTGATAACATTTTTGCAACGAGCGACACAACGACGACAACAACTAGCGATGAAGATAAATTGCAACCCTCCTCTACTTTTGGTCACGAGCAGTCCAGAGGAGTTCCTGAAAACGAAAAGAAATCACTCTTTCAGCATGACATGGATAAGAACTTTTTTTGTTTGTCATCAACTACGACGAGTACTTTTACGTACCTCGAGTTCGAGTACTTGATAGAAATTCGTGTTTAATTATTCATTACAGGCAGGGATGATGCATGCTCAACCCTTAGTACCACGAAAGTGGTGCGGTATAGGTAAAGTAGGGCTTTGGTTTTATCGGCCCTTCTCGGTCGTAGGTACATATTGATTTCTTTATTGTTTGTTATTCAGGAAAACAATTAAAAAATATCGAACATGGGGAGGAGGATATTACATTGACGTAAATGTAGGTCGAAGGGTAAAAATAAAATTCAAGAAACACAACGAAAGCAATTAAATGCTGTGCTGTAATAGACCATCAGGGCATGTGTATTTTTTTTTCGTGTTTATGATTAAAGGGTGTATAACAACACGTGTACGTGATTGTTGTTGAATTATTCTTTTAAGAAATTATGAATTTATGTAGGTTTCAGCGTTATACATTTTGTTTTCGTAATATTGAACACATTATACCTATGTATACTGCAAACTATATATGTCAGAGCATACATATGACAATAATGGTTGTTGTGAAAGAAACTTCAACATTCATGATACTGACTAATTATTATTTGTATGTTTTTCGATTGATATTTGTTATTCAAATCGAAAGCAATCAATAGATATTTAGTTTTTGTAAACAAAAGTTATATGATAAGGTTTGTGGGGTTCAAATTCAAATACGTTGAATTATTGCACCTAATTTCCAATTTAAGCCCTTATGAAAAAAAGATGTATGGTAACACTGAAATGTGTAGTTTACGTTTTTCGCGTTTCTTGAAGAAGCTTCCAATTAACTTAACTGAGGGGACAGATTGATTTTATAAATCTTTTGATTTTTGATGTGAAAATTCTTTAGCGACGCTTAAAGTTTTTGTAAAAGTAATCGTAATTGGTAATTGGTAAGAGGTGGATTTTTAAAAATTAGGAAATTTAGTGCTAACTCTGGATTTTTACTCACCACACTAAGTTTTCTTTCATTAGTGGAAAAGAGAGGAGAGCATATCAATCGAACAATAACAATATTCTCTTTGTCTTGCATTTTTAAAACGCTTTTAAAATTTATTTGGAAGAAACACGAAGCTATCCAGATAGCTTTAGATACAATCGATACAAAAAATGCAGTAATGAACGCGGCCGATAGTAAAAATATGTACAAATGAACGCAGCAAACAAATGTCAAAAATTAACCACTTCCTAAGACCATGTTTTCACGTGAAGAACGTATTGTGTTTCCACGTAAGGAACTGACTCTGTATATTTCCCTCTTCCCTTTGTGTTTTTCGTTTTTTTCAAAATGGCGGCAAATGAAATATTTGGTGTGCATCTACCAGCGCTTTCTCCCTTTCGTAGTGTATTCCACCACTACATACAAGAAGCGACAATATTTTGACACGCACACTACAAAAAGAGAGCAACACGAAAGAGAACGTCAAGCTTTCTTCACTCAATCTTTATAAAATTTTTGATTTTTTTTCCCGTACATACGTCTCTTCAAGTTACCCCTCTCACCCTCACTAATCATGATTTTGTACATGATTTCCACACATGGAAACATGGACTAAAATGTTAACGAGCTCCTGAGCAGGTTAATTTTTCCGTCTGTATTCACCTTAGTAGTGTCAAAATTTAGCCATGGGATCAAATTTAAGAGCAATTACAACGCAAATGGCACACGGCCATAAAAGTGTTCGGAGAAACTGACCATTAGCTAGTCGTTTTTTTCACACAAGTTTTTATGGACTTGCATAAAAAACCAAATATAATAAACTTCTATTGGTTATCTTATCATGATACAAGAAAACAACGAAATCAGCCATAAGACAGGTTTGGGCAAGTTGCAATAATATGAAAATGTCAAAAAAATGGGCGTTGTGACATTTGTAAAGAAGCTTGCCGAAGCTTGCAGGCAATTCTACCGACGAAAAACAAAATCCGTCTTCTGAAAGCTTGACAATATATCGAATATAAGTCAATTATGGTTTAAGATAAAGTTTCGACAGTTTGACTTAATCCAATATCCAGACAAAAGTTCTGCTTAAAAGCCTAAAATATTTTTTGCCAGTTACGAGTAATAGAACACCATGACTGCAGAACAGAGAAATTGTCCCAGAATCTAAATCTCATTTCCATAATCTCATATCCTTTGTCTTTTCACTGCATACATAAGCACTAAACAAAAAAAAAGTCTGACAAAGGAGGAAGGAACTCACTCAAGCGACAAATCCCAATCGCATTGCAATTAAAAACATTCAACTCTTGTGATTGGAATTTTTATTGTCAGACAATTTTGTCTTATTGACTCAGCCATAGTTAAAATGCCGCCCTTGTCTTGGAGCAGAATAAAACACAAAAAGAAATCACAAGGATTCACACAGTCAGATTTTAATTCTACCTTCCTAGAGACATCATACGGCCACAGAAGAGAAGCAGAAGGGCAGAATACTTGATGAATTAAATAATATAAAATTTACTTTGTTTACAGCTTCGAAGATAAATGAGTCACGGTCTGGTTACGCACACTGTTCTGTCCGTTTGCGTTGTCTTCCCAATTTGGTAACGCGTGCATTTTCTTGATTTAATTGCGCGAACCACTACTGTCTCCAAATATGTCTCTTTTGTGCTTGGTGAATGGACACACTACACGAATCGGATGATTAATTTGTATTCTAGCAACACTGACTAGATCAATCATGGAGCGGTCCGGGTAAAGCGGTTAATGCTACCATTTCCATAGTTAGCTAAGAACTCATTAACGCCGGCGCATATG
Organism: Baccha elongata; assembly: GCA_951217065.1. Classification (NCBI taxonomy): domain Eukaryota; kingdom Metazoa; phylum Arthropoda; class Insecta; order Diptera; family Syrphidae; genus Baccha; species Baccha elongata. Next base: position 252,093,373 of record OX578272.1, read on the forward strand.
GATAGGTGCTTAATGTTTGTCGAGTGTGTTTTGCATTGTTTCATGTAGATTAGTACAAGGAGTATAAGCACTCCCGTGATTTGATAAAACAAACAAATAATAAGAAGGAGGAGGTAAAGAATTATTGCAACAGGAAGGCACGATGTAGTTTTGGCATTGAATCACGCGCCCACCATACTTGGAACATTTGCTGACAGAGACCGATGATGATGCAAGTTCCTTTTTCCAGTCGAGGAAGAAATTCTATGTTTTTTTCAATGACAAAAGTGTCGAGGTGGGTGGAATGCCCAAGTCAAAGAATTTCCTCTACTCCAACAATACGGAATGACGATAACGACGAACGTGACACTCAGCAATGCAGCAAGGATTTGGTCAGAATTTAATTTCATTTGACAAATATTGAAACTTACAATAAACACACAGAAATTCCATTTATCCTCGTCCGGGATATCAATATAGAATTGAAATAGAGTGGGAATTTGATGAATCATTCATTTTTCTTTTTTGAAGGATTGCAGTGCAGTGCGGTTACATGACAAACAAAACGAGGGTCGAATTGAATGATTAAAATCAAAAGGGAGGATATAAAATGAAATATTTCTCCTTACTTTTATTTTGCCAGCGTTACAGGGGTGAATGCTTGATGTCAATTTCAAAGTTTACATCACAGACTTTTGAACGTTGGGGCTTATAAGTGCAGAGAACCAGGAGTATGGGAGCAAAGCAATACTATGTTACGTAATTGAAATTTCATGTAAGCCTTTCAAGATGTTTACCTTTTTTCGTAAAAGAATTTACATGAGTGAAAATTGATTTTAAAACGACGGTAAGAGTAAATACAAGTTATGAGCTTCTACGATCATCTACATTAAGGCTTAAACGTAGCTTATTTTCATAAGTGTTCATGACCCTACGTAAACAAAATAACCGCACAAGTATTCCGCTATCTTTAGCAGAATTAGCTTTTCATGGTTTTTTTTTTTTGCTTTTATTTGCTTACTAAAAAAAAATGTTTAAACTAAATTGACAGTTGCCGCCATTTAGAAAAGTTATAGCTTCATCCGTGACACAGTTTTTACACGTTTTTTTTGTATAGGAGTCTCATGAGTCATGACGCACCTGTTGTTTTGTTGCTGTCAAAAATAAGCTTGATCGCTGAAGATGGTTTTTTGATTAAAACTAGATGTTAGATTTTTACCACCGCAAATCGAAATTTCGGTTCATAGTAATGTTTATTAATTTCCGAGTTAATTTCCAAATTTATGTTTGCGTTAGCTCTAATATCACTATTCCCTATTGAGTAAAAATGAGGAAGATTAAGCAAATTTAAATTTACGCAAATTACATTACCTTTGAATAGGTTTCCTAATCGTTAACGGCAGGTACCAACCAACTGTCAGATACCAACCTCACACCTGTCTTTTCAAACGAAGAGACAGAATCAATCTTTTTGATGACAAAATGGAACATTTGATCCAAATTGCTGTGAAGCAGTTTTATTTCAATTCCTCAAGACAAAATGTCTTAAATTTAGGTCTTAATATAAATATTTTCTTTTGTATTAAATTAAGGTAAACATAGTTTCGTGTTTATTGTACTTTAACTACCCGTTTAAAGGTCAACATGCCGCCTTTTTAACACGTTGCCTAGCCTTTTTTTTTAACACAAAAAATAAATAAAACAAAAACAAAACAATTCTTTCATCTTTTAAAAAGTGGAAAACCCAATCAGTCTGCCTAATGACTCAAAATAGAACAGAAAATAAAATTTAAAAAAAAAATACGATGAACTTTGTTTTTAACAAATAAATCAAACAACTTAATCAAATTTTAATTTAAGAGAAAATAAAATTGGGCATTAAATATAAATGTCATCTCATAAAATAATACACTTTATCTCTAAAACTAATCCATTTAGAACAAAATAAATCTCACTCCTTTTAGCATGTTCTCCTTTAATTCATACAACACAACCCGTTCGTCAAAATATTATATTCCTTCTAATAACCAGAAAAAGATTTATTGCCGACCATTAATAGGCCCGACATCTATATTTCATTCTATTTGGAAAAGCACACGATTCTGATGACAAGCGACCATCAAATGATAGCTTTTTTTGTTTTGTTTTAGGATTTTTATCTTTGTGGATTCAGTGTTGATGTTGCATTCATTTCATCGTTCATATTATCATTTATTTGGGAAAATGGCGGCAAATATGATGAACTCATTGTTTTGACGTTTCATCTGTCAAGCTTTAATTTTGACTTCAAATATTTGACAGCACTAAAAAGGAGTGACACAAATTCGTTAACATAGTGATTTGACATTAATTCACATGTCATAAAGGAGCCATAAATTTATCGAGTTTATATGCCCATTAGAGCTGTCAAAACTACTTTTACAGTTAAATAGTTTAGGTAGGATATAAAAAAGGTGATGGAATCAATTACATATATTATAAGTCTTAAAGTGTGGAAAGCACAGAATTTGTATATATGTATAATGTAGTTAAGTCAGTGGTTGAATAATATCAGAGAACTAACGCAAATGGTATTCTGACTTGAAAGAAAAAATAGCAAACACTATATAGTTATTTTATTTCTTGGAGTCTTGAACCTTGGGCAAAATGGAAGGACGGAAGGAAGCTTTTGTGGACATTTGGGGTGAAGGCAAATCCTACAGTCTTATAGGTTGGTTGCTTGGTATAATTTATTGCAAATCACAAATTCGGAGGTAGGTCGTGAATAGCTTTTTAGCGTGTGAAAAATAGAGTCGATGGTATGAGAAACCGCTTTAGGTAAGGGACACTAGGAAACGTGATTGGTATTTGACCTTCTTTTGCAATGACATTTATGTTGTTTATTGGAGTTTTTTTTATGCAAAGGGAACTTAGTGAAAAAAATTACATAGAAGAAAAACTAAAGCATGGTATACATTTGCTTTACTTCTGATAACATGCAAAGCATTTTCAACTGCAGTCAATTTTCTCTCGGCTGAAATTTATTCCCAACAGTTTGCCATTGTTTACAGACCTACAGACATTTTCACCATTGCCATTTTGTGAAAAGGTGAAACCAAACGTCAAAAATATTCATATGAATACATTTTTCCTCGATTTTTTTGATTCACTTTTTCTCAAAACGAGAATTGACAGCAGGGGGCTAAGGATTATATTGCGCAATTGGAGTGCCTAAAAGCCCAACTATAATGCGCATGAGTAAGCATAAGCTACTGTCAAAATCGCATGTGTAAATGAGCGAATATGGCGTTGGCTATACTGGACATATGCGCATTTCGTTGAGTTTCGTTAAGCATGATCTGAATCGCTCTTACATATGTAAATTTGACAGCTGTAGGCATTTGACAATTCGCTAAAAAAAATTTAATGGCATTTACCAAATGCCTTTTATGCATTTTTACCACAGTTTAAAGAAACTTAAAACAAAGGATTTTCACATCATCATGTTTGTATGACGAAACAGTTCGTTTAATTTTGACAGTAGGTCATGCTAGCTCATGCGACAGTCTGATAAAATTGTGATGTTTTTATTGCCATGAATTCACTTATACTGTCTTTATCTATTATCAAATCAAATAACTTATTACATGCCATCTGCATACATACTATGTAGGTAGGTATATCTCATTGGTTCAAAATAAAAATTGACTTACTGGTACTCTCGTATTTACATAACTCATAGCGCTGTCAAAGCTACTGTCAAAATGTAGCATAGCATGCGTTTTTCTTTTTAAGCTCGGAACAGTGCAGTGAGCTGTCAAGAATAGATCTAGTAAAAATAAAAAATGTTTCTTTTTAGCTCTAAGCGCACAACTTCTGTTTCTTTTTTCTATCAGAGCTTACTCGGGCGAACTCTATGAGCGTCAAACTTTGCGTGGTTTTTATATTGTTTGACAGATTGTGAGACGATTTCCACTGATATGACAGTAAAGTGCTGAAGTGTGTTTTATAATTAAATTAGAGCGTTGGAGCGTACTCTGCTGATAAGCTCAGAACCTACATCGAGCTCTGCTTAAAGCTTAGAAATAAAAACGCCTAGCAAGCTTGTCCAGAATGATGTAGCACAGAACGTCAATTTTCATTCAGGCATTTCGCTTTGTTGTTTTTTTTTTGTCCAATGTCAAAAAGTAGCAAGGAGCATACGCGAAAGTTGAAGTCTTCTTCTAAGACTTCTTCTACAACTACAGCTACACATTCTGGGCGTATTATAGGATTGGCGTTGTCTCTATACTTTGACAGTGCTACATGCTGCAGCTACACCTACACCATTCTGTTCAAACAGTTATTTCTCAAACCATCTCAAACCATCTAGCTAGTGCTAGAGCTTCCGATAGTTGTCAAAACATTACACAACTACTGCTGAACTGAAAATCGGTCTTATTCAAGCTAATATCGGCGTTTCCGTATTGCAATAGCACTTCTCCAGACATTTATTTTTTGTATATTTCTAAAAACAAAAAAAATCAACTTATAGAAAGTTTTATAATTTATCTTCATGTCTTTTTCAAACAACAGCAGTTTGAGTCACTTTCACTACAGAACAAATGGTGATTTATTTATTTTCATAACTAACTTGTAACTTGAAACATCACCTGAGCTATTTACACATATGTGATGATATGCACCGATGATTTTGTTACCCTATCCTAGAAGAAACCATCCTTTTTGTGAGATGGATCTCGCGCAAAAAAAATTAAATAATACTTTCTAAAAAAAGATATTGTATCTGTTAGACTCACCTGTCGTATCCATGTAAACAATTAATATACTAAATACCGTCGCGAAAGACAATATGCACAACGCTATTGGTAAAAGCTGACGATACGGTGATGGTCCCAGCCGAGGATCATATTTCGTTAATTTCTTACATCCGGCTACATTGCCCGCAGCAGCAGACGCTGCTACCGCCGCCGCTGCTGCTGCCGCGGCTGCACCCGCCGCTGTCATCTGACAGCACTGCGGTAGTCTTGTTGATGTTGATGATCCATGATGTGGTGATGATGATGTTCCAACATTCGTACTCGATATACTGTTCCCGCTAGTTGTTGTAGTGCTGTTACCATTTGCAGAACATGAACAATTATGATGAAGATGATGCACGGGTGAACTAGAGGGCGTTGTCGTTGCACTGCTACTTAAAATATTCGTTGCAGCAGTTCGATCAGGCAATGATGGTGCAGCTAATGTCGATGAATGTAATGTAAATGTAGATAATGCTGGTGGTGGTAATGGTGGTGCTGATTGTGATGTCGTGAGTTTCGATTTCGACTTCGATGGTGATTTCGATGGTGACGAACTTATACCGCCACTACTAGAATGTGAGGTTTTTGAATGTTTTTTACTACTACTACTACAACTATTATTATTGTTAGTGCTGCCACTCGGACTATGAGTGTTATTTGTTGGACTATTTTGGATAATGCTTGAAGCTAATGCAGGATGAGCTGAATATTCGGCTGCCATTGTGTTGTAATTTGTTTATTTGGTTAGAGAATTACTTAAGTAAAGATTGAAGCCTCTAGGCTATAACTTTTAAAATTCGTTAATCAATTTTGATTTTCTTTTCCTTCTTCTTCAATAAGTCGTTTCCTTTATTTGAAAAGGATTTCTTTAAACATTATTGCGGTATCATATTCTGATCCATTTCGATTTTGCATATTTGTGCCGGTGAATTTTCATTGCTGAAATTTAAAAAAAAAAAATTTAATTAGATTATTTTAATATTTTTAACTGCTGAAAACACACGATGCGATGTTTAGTTTAATGAAAAAGATTATAGGTGTGGTATATCAATGTTTTAAATTTTTTTTTCGTTCAATTAAAATATATCTTACACACAAAGGTAGTACGCCTCTGAAGTTAAAAAACCTAGAGAAAAAAGTTCTTCTGAAGGCTATGTTGCGGTCATTGCTGCTTAATAATGTTTGCGGGTGAAACAGGAAAATGAGGTACATGTCGATTTTCTTAAGGCCTTTCTGCAGCCATTGCTGCTCAATCGTGTCATCGTGACTTGGCACCTATGACTGAAAAATAAATGCCAGGTTTGTAAAACGCCACCACCAAAACGACATGGGCGCCACAGACAACGTCCATATTGGAAAACCGTTTATCATATTTGTCTGATGTGCATTGTGCATGTGCCTTCAAGATTCAATGTTTTGTGGGCTGTATGTAATTAGCATCACTCTTTTTTTTTCCGTTTTTTTTTTATTTTTTTTTTTAACAGAAAAAATAACATTGTAGTTCATGAACATTCGTTATTGTTATTATTTCATTTTACTGTCGAAAAAATCACCTTTCTCATGTTCTACCGTCTAACAACAACAAACAATTACTTTTAATTTTAAACTTGAACGAAAATAATAAACATAAAGGGCAACACTTTTACGACGACAGATTTTTTTATTTTTTGTTTTTCATTATTTCCTTTTTACACTAACGATTCGTATATTTCTTGTGCAACTACCACTTACATTTATTATTTGTTTAAAACAAAAAAAAACACATAAAATTGACGGACAGTAGGTACGACCTGCAATGTCGTTTGGTATTTTTATTTATTTTTTGAATACACAAATAATAAAACACGCCATCTATCTAACTGAATCTAAATTGCATTTGAAATATTTTACTTTCAAGGATTGTAGCTATAATCAATTTAATGGATTTGAAAATATCAAAGGACGAATGGAAAAGAGTTTTTAAATTGAATGGAAAGATGATTAGATTAGTTTAATCTAGAAGAATTTTTTTGAGTAAACATTTCGATTATTATTGTCCTTTTGGGAACATGAAATTTTAATGTTCTAGCCAATGATCGATTGGAAAGGATTGCGAAGAATTGCATGTTAGGTAAATGAATATTAAATATATATCGCATTTATCTATAGGCGTTCTTATTCAGAATAAGTAAAGAACGAATGTAAACCATATTATCAAACAAGCTGAAGAGCTAATTTTACTTTATTTTGGGGAAATAAGCGCAAAATTACAGTCGAGTTAGCTTGAAACTATAGCAAATTTAGTTTGACACTAATATTATTTTTCCACCTAGCTCGAAATTGCGTAATTTGGGACCTCAATTTCAAAATTACAAAAAGTGTTCACACCTAAATTGAAATGATTTTGTTTGACAATTTTAATCAAAAGAATAAGAGAAAAAATATGTTTTTCTATTTCTGGCTTATGTGAAGCCCTGAACATTATTTGTTGACATTTCAAGAAATTGAAGCACTTTGTTAACTCTGTTCATTGAACTCATCAGTTTTGCAGGAATGACATGAAATGAAACGTGATTTCAAGGCAATTTCGTGGAAATTGCGTTGAAATTGAGGTGTTTGAGATAATTTTGAAATTATGTATTTGTATGGGAAATTGTGTGATTTCGTGAGTGATTTCGGAGGATTTGCTGAATTTACGCAATTTTGTAAGGTGGCTTATACTATAAACTGAAATTGCACAAAATTTCAGCTTAGTGTCAAGCTAAATTTGCTTTAGTTTAAGTTAACTTGACTATAATTTTGCGCAATACTCTTTGCCTCAATCTAAGATACAAAAAAACTGACCAGAAATGGCGCTCGAGTAAGGACCTCTTAAGGTGTATTTAAACGCTTATTCACTTTTGAAGTCTCATCGATGATTATGCGTAAATTAAAAACGATTTCTAACGTCCCGCTACTGTTACTCGATATAAAGGTTCCTAGAATTTAGTTTTACTGTGTCTTCCAGAGCCATTCTGACGCTCAGACAAGAAACATATTATTATTTAACTTGAAAATAATAAAAAAAACAAAAAATATAAGAATCTATAAATACACTGAGTTACAAAAAAAGTGGCGCACCTTGAAATTTTGCAACATTTTGAAGTAACTTAAACAAATGAACGTTTTTCTGGTACAGTTTTGTTTATTAACATAAAAGTAAGTCATTTATGTAATAAAAAACGAAAAAATAGGAAAAACTTAGAAATAAACCATAAATTAAGGAAAATGGGCATAAACTTCAAAACTTAAACTTTTACATTTTTTTTTTTTTAAACTAGTCCTTGTTTCTTCAATAGTGGGTATTGCCTCCACGAACATCTAATAAAGCTTTACTTCGCCTGGGCATACCTTGGATAAGGTTGTCAAAATGATAACAACACATCAAAAAGTATGACTGCGCCACTTTTTTTGTAACTGAGTGTATGTCAAATATAGACTAGATAGGAATAACCTCCAGTCTTAAATTAATTTTCTAAGAAAAGCAAACAAATAGAGAAAACGGTGACAGCCAACTTGATTACAAGTGGGAAATGTGATTGTGCTTTTTGAGTACGAAATTATTATTCTCACATTAAAGAGTCTCGTATCTGTCGGCCAACGTAAAATATTGTTAAAAAAAATGATAAACTTATTAATGGACAGAATTTTCCACACAAATGTCCTCGAATTCAAAAACGAACAGAGAACCGGGAAAAAATTCAACGATCTAGACCGAAATCCGTTTTGACTTCACTGATGCTCCAAGTGAAACCCAGTGAATCTGAAACTGAAGAAATCATACGGAAGGAATGCTTTACATATCACACGTATTTATAAAGTAAGTACCGCTCTCATACAATTTTCAGGTGTTATCGGCAGCATGGCTACCGTTTGTTTGTTCAAGTCATTTTCCTGTCTATCATTTGTTTCGTTAAAGTGCAACTTTTTTTAGGCTCGCGGATTCGGCAGTAAATTATAGTTCCCTTCCAGTTCTAATGTAGTACTAGCTAAAAAAAAACAGCAGAATTAATAGATAGTGTAAGTCACCTGGCATTGTTTTTCGTCATGGGGCTCTAGCTGTCGTGCTAAAATATTTATTTCATTTGTGATTAACTTGTTTTTAAATTATTTTTTCAGTAAAATCAGTCATACTGATATCAGGTTTATTATACAAATAACAATAGGTACAAATGACATTGTTTAAATATTTTTTATCAGGTTTAGTCTGATTGCAAAAAAAAAATCGTGACATCATATGGCCGGTTGATGGAAAATTTATAAGTTTGACTATTCGGTATTTCTATAGCAAAACACAAGATAACTTATCGTTATCATAATCGCGCAATAAAAATAGACCAAAGCCTTGAATATTCTTAAACGTCAACAAAACAAAAACGACAGGTTTGTAAAACCTAAATATCAAGAAACCAGTAACAAGTCAAGCTTTTCATTTAAATTGTCAAAAATTATCTTGAATTATCCTTGTAAGAATATACTTGATACAATCAGACAAGCAGAATTCTTTAGCTCTAGTAATATACCTTAGAGTTTGGCGTTCTCATGATCAACGAACCGTCAACCGAAATGATAATACGAATTGCGATAGACGACAAACATGCATCCAGTATCTTGGATGCTTAAACATTCCAAGGCAGAGAGACGACGCGACGTGAACACGGATCAGTATGACTCTACAAGCCGAGTATATAGATGCCCAACATGCTAAACATCTAAACTAAGATATAAAGAGATCGTTAGAAGTTTTGCTGACCACATTACTTCTATTTTTTCAGAAAATCCGCCAACATCATTAAGTACACAGGACCAGTGGAAACACTGCCAACAAGCTATTAAAAGTACCTCCAATAATGTTCAGGGTTGCACAAGGTGACCACATCGAAACCCCTGGTTCAACCAAGAGTGCCATCTGCTGAACGAGGCCTATTAGGCAATGCAACTCAAAGCTCTGTGGGTAAAAAAAAAAGAAAACGCTCCCCAACGTGGCAGTAATAAGAAAAAGAGCGCACGAGAAGGTGAAATGAGCCTGTGTATGCTTGATACCCTCTCAAAAAACCAATGAAACTCAAAACAAAAGTTGATCATACCGGTCCTGCTTTATGGGACAGAACCATGGACATGGTCATGAAATAATAGAAATTTGCGTGTGTGCTTTGAGAGAATTCTTTTCTTCGTGTCATTTTTTATTTCCAGTGTGTTGTTAAGAAGAGTGGAAGAGATATCTAATTCAATAACGAGCTTTAGAAGTTATACAGCGAGGTAGTCCAGCTGAGATGGACGGGACATATCGACTGTATGAGAGCAACGAAACAGCCCTACGAGTCTACAATACTACCCATGATGGAGCAGCGAAGAATACCTCATCGAAGATGACGCTCATAAGTATGCGACGATCTTAACTAATTGCAGCTATCGAACCAATTATGCTTGCAAAGTTTGTTGGTCAAATGGTCAAACTTTAAGGCGTTTAGTCACTTGTCTTTGAGAGAGCGGAACAACTGAAGGTTCCGATGATTCCTTTGTCCTCGTTCCAATGAAAATTTTGCCATTGTTACTGAAGATGTTGCAGGCGATGTAACTGATGAGACCATGCAGAGCAATTGTAACAAATGTGGGTTCCGCCTATTAATCGAAGATTGAAATCGAAACTTCAAGACTTCGAGGACAAAGAACTATGTATGATTAACGCATTTTGAAATTCCTATAGGTACCTAATTTGAGAGCGATCGCATATAAAGCTCATGTGACAATAGATTTACGGATCTCTTTTTCGCGATGTGCCTTGGCGGACAAGATCTCCCGATTTGTCAGCTCCAGACTTCTTTGTTTGGTGGTTTCTTAAACCAGTAAGAATAACCCAAAACTCTTAATTATAAATTAGAATATGGGACAAGAATGCGATTTCACCCACAAACATTTCGCATTATTAAGAACAAACAAACATGCAACGAACTTGTAAATCCTCAAAAAAAAAATCAAATAATATATCTGAATGTAAAAAAAAAACTGAACTAAACTCGTTAAAACCATTTAACATAAAATTTTTATGAATAAGCATAAAGTGCATATAAACCATTGCCCAAACAAAAATTCTCCATCAAAGAGGACCACCTGTCATTGCTATCGACACAGAGCAATGAACACACCAGACCAAATAAACGAACCAACAACAAAACATTACAGAAAAATTCTTTTAAACGAAACGAGTGCAGATGAGGAAATTCAAATAAAAAAAAAAAACGAACCGAAAACGAGCGATTCTAATGCATGTGCAAGACGTCGTTAATGCAGAGGGCATTAGGTAGGAGATGGGTTCGCAGGTAGGGGTGAGGTAAAACCAAGCTGCATAAGGAGGAGTGACAGCAGACAGAGCAGCAGATGTTTGTCATGCAAGAGAAGATTTTTTAAAGCGCTCACTTGATCAACAATACTAAAACTCGGTCGCTCAGTCGTAAGCGTTTGTTTGGGCTCAATTTTGAGGATCGGTTCTACCATCTCTGTTTTTTTTTTTTTTTTTTTTTTAATGCGATCAGTTCCGATCTGATGGAATTTTTTATATCTTTTCCTTCCTATCCAGGTTTTTCGTTATATTTTTTTCTTCTTTTGTGGATGGAGGGGAAAAGGAAGCTGTATAGGAACAGCAAATAAACAAGCGGCAGCATTTTGATAGATACTTGTCTTGCATTCCACAAACGTTTATGTACTTCCTTAGCGTTAGCATTTTTAATGGAGCTGCCCTCGAGAGATTTATTTTGGTTTATCGTGTGCGGAGTGTAAATATTGGCTTATTCCAATTTAGCTTGTAAAGGGTGTTCCAATTGTAAGTTTCTTTTTTTAATAAAGTTTTATTTTGACACTGACATCTAGACTATTAATCTTGGTTTTTTATGGGATGCCCTAAAACATTGATGGTTTGCAAAAAATACAGAAAGAATTCTAGTCTTTACCAATAGCGCTCGGAGCTACTCTGCTCAGAGCGCACTCGATAAGGTAAGGCTCTACTTCGTGATCTGCTAAAAGAGAACTAAAAAAGCTGTTTGCGAGATAGAGCGAGAAACTGTCAACGAGATCTAGGAAAATTTATTGGCATTGTGTATTTCTGCAAAGCCGATATTACAAATAATGAGGACATTTTTAAAAAAATACAAAATAAATATAAATGTTTGTTCATGTCATTTTTAAATAAAATGTTCATTTGGAACACCCTTTATTAATTTCCTTGGATTTGAGTACATAAATGCATGCATCTATACAATCTCGATCGATTGGATTGATTTTTCTTTATGAAAGAAGCGCCTTTGCCGAACATTTGAACATAAAATAATAAAAATTCCATGGCTTTCCTCCTCCAACCATCCCGTTGTCCTTCGACTTTGTTGTTGAAAAATACAAAAAAAAACATGTTGAATGACCTGGAAATGTACCTCCTTATATAGTAGACCTTTCGACAGGGTTCTTGAGTATAGTGCAGTAATATCATTTGGATTTATATCTTTTCTTTTTTGAATAACAGAATCGGTGCACGCAATAATATTTGTTTTAATTTAATATTATGCCTCAAAATTATAAGGTGCAATATAGAGCTTTGGTTTTGTTTTGACGAATGGGAAATGACAAGATTTTTGTTCGAATAACGTTTTTTAATTGAAAATTTAGATTAATGTTAACGATGAAATCAATTTGTTTAGATTTATGGTTGCGGCAGGTTGCAATGAACGCACCTTTCACAATTGGTGGTGAATCGGAATATGTATTGGAATTAAGAGAATGTTTGGAAATGATTTTACAAAAGTATTGCGAGTTATTGAGTGAAATTATTAGATTATTGAAGTGCATTTTTTAATAAAAATAAATAATTTTGAATTAATCACCGAATCAGTGCTATGAGGTAATCGTGCGGAAGATTCAATCTTTCGTCAATCACTACCTAAATTCGTATTAGCTTATTAAAACAATTAGACTTTGGAATGAAAATTCCTATTCCAATTTTAAATAATAATTGACATTATTTTTTTCAATATCTTAGCCGTGTGGCCAGAGCTTTAAAAGAAGAGATAAAAGTACTGCATTTTTTTTACTTCAAGTCTTTTGACTGCTCGAAACAATTGTTTTACTATACCTATAAGGACTTTAAGATCAACTGGAATTTTTTTGTTTAAGTTGTAAGTATTCACATGAATTCAAAGTAGGTACTCGAAAATAATGTCGTTTTCGGGTGGTAATCGCGAAGAGCTCTCCCATCCAAAATTCCAAGCAAACAAGCAAACACAGCTGATTCGATTCTGAATTGAATGTTTCATTGTAGTGGTAAACATTTTAAAAATGCGAATACAAATGAATTGAAAATTGCATTGAATATATTCTTTAAACTATTTATTATCTTTTTCACTTTATAAACTTTGTGTTTTTTACTAAACTTTTAAATTTTCATTAAATTTCAACAAATATTAAATGAGCAAGCCGAATAATGACAATTGAAATAGTTTTGAAGTTCAAAAACATGAATGTGTGTGTTCTGGTTTTGATTCTGAATTGAAATTCAGAACTCAGAAGACAAACACTTCTTTCCAAGAGAGGAAATGTCATTCTGAGTGCCAAGCGAATGGTTTCAGAAGCCTTCTGGATGCTTCCGGACTCTTCTGGACGACAAACCGAAAACGACATTAATTCAATTTAGCAATAGCGAAATGATTGCAATCTTTTACAGCTTAGCGTGTGCCAATTGCGTTAAATGTGAGTTAAATTTCACCCCATTGATAAATTTTGACATTACTATGAGGTGAATAAAGACGTCAAAAATGAACCTGATCAGGAGCTCGTTAAAATTTTAGTCCGTGGATAATTTTTGACATTTGTTTTGTTTTGTTCATTTCGTTCGTAAGAAAACCAAAAAAAAGATTATATGAAATTAAAACCAAAAAAAAAATTGTATGAAACTGAAATGTAAGTGCATGTACGTAAATAAGAGAATATCGAATCGTATCACCATCATTTGCGGCATAATTTGACATTCACTTCGAATGAATAGCAGAATTCAAGGATAAATCACCCCGATGAAAAGGAGAGAATAGGAAGCTTTCATCAGTATGAATGTGGACTTACATCAGTAAGGTCGGTAATACAGAGTGCATTTCATTTTATTCACATGAACAATTGCGTACAATTCAGATCCGGAAACAACATTTTGTAATCTTGCATCGAATGGCCAACCCAAAGCACTTGATGACATCACTCCTCCAGAATCTCGATGTACTGGTGGAACCGTTTTATTTGTTCTTTGCTCTATAACCAACCATCATCAGCTTGTCAGGAAACTTATTTAAATGATTGTGCAAATCTTTCAATATTAAACTCATACACTAGCGCGCATACTTTTTAGAAATTCTAGAGCATTTTATCAATGTACTATTTCGGAATAATATATCCTACATTTTATACATTAACAGTAAAAAAGTAGCAATCCTCGATGTGTTTTCTTGGCTCATCTCAACGGAATTCCCAAAGGAAGTCCTTTTCGTTATCCTTGACTCATATCGAAATGATTTTCAAGCTTTGTGCGGGGCCCAAATTGTGCCTTATTGTCGAAGTTGTTTTCCAAAATGTGCCTGATTTTTTTTTCACAAAATACCCAACGTAGATTTTATGACAAAATTTACCATAAGATATCTAAAAAAATCGGTGTTAAAAACACAAAATTTGCGTGACGAATTTATTTTTTTCTAAGCGATAAATTAAATATGAAAATATGAAATTTTAAATTTCGGAAAGCATTTGTCTTGTTGTACCTCGGAAGAACCCGTTTTGAGGGAAAATTACGATGGTGGGTATATAAGTCCCGGGTCTGGTATGCAGATCTAGGATGTGATCTGTAGTATGTGCTATAATTTTATAACTTTTTTTTAGAGAAAGTTGAAGAAAGTTAATAAGTATTTGTTTAACAATCTTTTCATTAAGATGCCGTTGTCCTTTGTACGAAAATGGAAGACATCGTTTATACCCTGAGAACTAGAGTCAATTCAAACAAAATAATTTGGAGGCTGAGTACTTCATAATCATTAGAACCTATCTAAAGTGACTCCATAAACTTATGCCGCAGTAAAAAAAAATTGTTGTAGACCTGTGTAATCAACCAAGACATGTTGAACTTTCTTAAAAATTGACAATTTTTCTGTTTGTTTAAGGAACGTTAAAAAAACTAATATCTGAACGAAATTTCCAGAACATATGCAAGATGAAACACACATTAGTAGGTACTCTAAAGAATTCTTATGACACATGGAACACAGATTTTGTGCTGCACATGTGTTTCGGACATTTTTTTTAATCTACACTCAAACAATCAATAGTTTTCAAGGTAATAGAACGTAGTAGCTCAATGAACTAACATCTTCTGCGATTTATGGTTTCTTATTTGCAACTTTCTTTTCTAAAACAAAATTCCAACGAAATCTTCTCATCTATTTTATGTTTTAATCCCCTGCAATATAAATAAAGTAACAGTTTTCGAGATTTTTTTCCCACACTAATTATTCTTCTTCTATCGGAAATCTTTCGAACAATTCTGTGATTTTTATGACAACAACAAAAACACTCGCACATGCAATTCTCGTTAAATTCCCATTAGATACGGATACATCCCTCATTTTTCACTGACTAGATTTGTAGGTGTTGCCTTTTTTTTCTCGATCTTCTTAACCTTATCTTTATCCAATTTTCATCTATAAGTAAGGGATGAAAACTACGTAGTGGAAAAAAATTCTTATTTGTCACCTTCGGGGATAAGGGAAGAATATCAATCTTCCTGAGTTTATCACTACCACCAGTCGTTGTTTGCTGAAAAACTACTTGCCATTTCCACTGACAAAACTCAGTCAGGCATCTCAGGTTGCAACTGATTCAATTTTGTAAAATCACAAAAAGGATGCACAAAAGTTGTTGCTTCTATTTTTCCAGAAATCCATTAGGGATTTACAAAATAACAAAAAAAAAGGGCATACAAAATTGCAAGGTGTGTTTGGAAAATCTATTTTTGAAAAAAAGTGTTCAAAAGAGGGAAAGGTTTTTTCTTGAAATATTTTTCCAATTGTTACAGTTTCACCAGGTGGAATACAAATATTTTTTTTTGAAGAGCAACAAGAAGAAAAATATGAAGACTTCACGGATTGATGGGTTTTCATCATCACACCAGGCGATTTTCCAATTTCATTGTTAATGCTGTTGGCTTGCCTGGCTATAGAGTTATACTTGCCTACCTGGTTGGATGGTTGCTCTCTTATTGTTGTTAACTGTTGGCATGTGTGTTTTTAATGTTTTTAATCATTCGTTATATATATAGAGTGGCATGCAACAAAACAACAACAAAAAAAAAAAACAAAAGTAGAAGTAGCAGCAGCAGCAGCAGGTACAACAGCTTTTTCAGGTATGTGAAGCATGTTATTGCAGCAACAGAACTGCAGAATAGCACACTCACTCCCTGCCTGAGGCGCTTCTGTGAAACCATATAGAGGGAACACACAAGAGACACAATGCAAGAAACCATCACCACCATTACTGTTGGTGGTGGAAACTGGTAGACATCCATTCTATAACTCCAAAGAATGGAACTACAAGTATTCCTCTCTCTGATGATGTTGTAGGTACCTGATGGTAGAATAAGACCATCAGGTAGACTTAGAAGAGTCAATGGCAGCCGGACAACATGCCACATTCTCAGGGTTTGTTTTTCGTTTTTCTCCTTAAAACACCGCGCCATAAGTCATGGAGTAGTATACCAGGTTTAAGTCCAAGCCGAGTGGTAAAGATCAGAATGAGTATATTTTTAAAAAATATACCAACAGACAGACGGCAGGCAGAAAGACAGAGATCGAAGCATTTTTTTTTTAGTCTTCTTGTTTTGTGTTACCATTACCATTGGGAAGCATATGGTCTATCATTATTTTTATGAACGAAAAAGAAGGATCATCATCATCATAATGGTGGATGTCGACGTCGTCATTGTCATTATTGCAAAGGTTCAATGGAAATGTGTACATTTTTAAGAAATGCGTCCGGAGACATTTTTCTTGAAAATTCCATATGTCTTTTTGATGGTTGTGTTGTGTTGCGAAAAAATTGTTTCATTCAGAAAACATGCAGAAAAAAAAATTTGCAATGTAAGGAACGAGAAAAAATTAAAGAAATGTTTTGAAAAAAATTATTGCGTGTGGTCATTAGAAAGAGTCTTTATAATGCCTACGTGATGGAAATGAATTTTTAATGAATAAAAAGGGAAGGATCATTCCATGTAAATAGTATAAGTAGATAGATATAGATAGTTACTGGTTTGTTATTTCCAGGAAATAAATGAGCATTCAGTTTTATGGTATTCAAGGACATTTACATGTTGGTAGGTACTTTTAGGCGGTTTATTGGATGGAAATAATAATTATGCAATGCCTCCATGAGCCATCCTTTGATCTGGGTAAAATTTATGATGGTTTTTTTTTTTGAAAGATAGTCAAAGTAATCGAAGAAGTATTAATAAAGTAGATGAGTGGAATGCTCTTTGGCGAAGCCAATTGAGTCTATGCGCTGCACATTTTGCTCATGTCAGCATTCAATTTTGGAAAAAAACTTGCTTCCATGTATGGTATCTCAAAGCCGACATATTGGCCCGTTTACAAACTAAGTACAGAAAGAGAAATTAAAACGATTCTATTTATTTCAGTATAATGTACCCAAATAACAAGAGTATATCCAAATGTCAGATTTATGTCATTATTACGTTTTTAATGGGAAACAATATAAAAACTGCTTTGAAGCTTTTGATGGAAAGCCGCCTTCACATAAAACAAACTACTAACACGTGTAAGTTTATAGGTCGGTAGCGTAGGCCGGAGAAGTTAAAAAAAAATTAATATACACACAATTCAAATGACTCGATTTGATTTAAATATATATATTTAAGTAGGTAATAAAGCCAGCCAAATTTTTTTTTATTTATATTTTTTATCTTATATTAGTTTTATTATTAACCTCTATATGTTATATTTATTTTTTTTAATATTTTATGTCCAGAAATGGACATAGAAATTTTTTTTGTTTTTCCAATCGAATGGATCGTGCAGAACTGTCAACATCGACCTGTTCTTATTGAAAAACCCTTAACATAAAAAATTCACTGACATTTTTTGTCGTAATAGGCGTGTTATATTGGTAAAAATTTGTATGTATTAAACTTTCGGACTGGACCACAGGCCATCAACTTGTACTCCTCCGTCTCCCTCCGTAAACAAAATTTTTACACGCGCTTTTCTATACGTGAATACGTGTGAACAGCTAAATGCAAAATTGTAAGAATGTATGGTCTAGCCAAATTTGACAGTCTCATTTGAAATGCACGGGCACGCATACAGAGTTAAATCTCTTCAGTTTTGAAATTTTGCAGGCAAAAGTGGGTGGAGCTTCCTGAGATGATGTTCTATTTATTTATTATTCTATGGACTGGACTGGGACTGGAAAGTATTGGCGTTTAATGGGTTGTGTGAAAAAACTATAGAAAGTGATTTATAGCGTTTTATTGATAGATAATTTCACATAATTTCACTGCTGACTTAATATAAAAACCAGTTGTAGAATCGTGGTTCGTTTTTAACCCACCGATTTTGACAGATGTTACCAACAAAACACAGCTAATAATGTTTTCATTTAAGAAGATGACAGGAAGCCATTTTGTACCACCATTTTGTGTGAGTCCTCTATTTTCCGCTCAGAAATTCTTATTCTTATTTCAACTCTAATTTACTAATAATATATAATTATTAATTTACCGTCGAAATTGTG
The DNA here is from genome assembly GCA_951217065.1 of Baccha elongata. NCBI lineage: Eukaryota > Metazoa > Arthropoda > Insecta > Diptera > Syrphidae > Baccha > Baccha elongata. The sequence goes on from OX578272.1 coordinate 252,111,972, forward strand.
CAATTAAATTATTTTATTTGGGGACAAATTTACGAAAATCGAAAGTGTATTGCAAAATTTATTTATAAATTCATTGTTGACATCTAAAATGACATTTTAAATGAAAGCGTTCAATTAAAAGGGTGTGTTCTCTAAAATTGCAAGGAGATTTACAAGTGATTAATTTTTAATCATGAAGATTTAAAGATTTAAGTTTAAATGGTAAATCTAGGTAGTGATTGAAAAGAGGATTATGGAAAATTAAGATTAAGTGCTTGAAACATAGTATAACTTGTACAATGCAATATAAAATGACTCATCTAAATGATCCCTATTATGCTTTTGACAAGTTGTTAAAAAAATATTGTTTCATTATCTGACAAAGAAATCAGCAATTTGTTCAAAAAATGTCTATCCCTTATAGCTGAATCAGTTCTGTAGTCCTTATTATAATTATATCAAAAGGGGGATTGTCTGACCAACCAAAACCAAACCCTATTCCAGAATTTTCTAATCAAATATTGAATTTATGTTGAAAAATAGATTCAGAACAGACTTTTTCCTTCTTCTACTGGATAGCAACAATAACGACCGACCGACGACTATACCATGGTGGACTTTGTATTAAAATATCCAGGAAACTCCCCATCCAGAAAGTGAGATCTAGCACAAATTAAACAATTTCCTCCTGTAGAAGCATGGAAATTCCTTTCAGTCTGCTTGCTGTCTGAAAAATATATATTCTTCCGGCAGATTTTCTAAATAGAAAAAATAAAAAGGAGAAAAAAGAAATTTACACACCCGGATAGTCCGCACAAAATGTGGAGAGAGATAGCATCTCACCCATTTCGGAGCATATGTATGGACATTATCCTATACCCAGCAGCAAGGCAAACGATATAGCTATATCACGAACATAACTATCTTCTGGTAGTTTTTGGCCAACAGCAAGCGCCAACGTTTTCTTCGTTGTCGTCGACACCGTCGTCATCTTCATCACAGTTGTCTGGCAGAATGGCGGATCCCATGGGAGTTTCTAAAGCATTCTTACTGCTCACTCGGTTTCTCACTCTATAGTGCCGTGCCGGGTGATTTATAGTGATTTTTATTTTATTATTGCTAGTGCACGAACAAATCTCTCTCGAGCACAAACACACACACACACACACACACACACACAAAGTGCACAGGATTGTCTACGTCGAGCACAAGAAACATAGATTTGCACTGCCATTCCATACCATACCATTCTGCAATGAATAGTACTTTGGCCTAAAAATCACATTCACCGCCAACGATGGCGTCGCAGCCCAGCGTTAACACTCTACTCAGCAAATGTCAGCACTCGAGCTCCCATTGCCAAAATTGCCGCCACTCCTCAGACAGACAGATATTTCCCGAAAGCGGAAAATTGCGTGAGTTTTCCTCTTTGTCTTGGCGCACTTTGGAATTTCGCGGCGTGCTTACTACTTACATGTATATTTGGAGTGGCGCTCCGCAAAGTATAGACTGCCACCGGATAGGCGAGAAAATTCCATTCTAAATGACTTAATTACTAAAGAATTAACCCAGTCCTTAGGATGTTTTGAAGGGTTAGGAGAGGAAGTCCCATATCCCATCATGTAATATACGTGTACACTCTTATACCTCGTCCATGGTTTCATGAAATAGATAAGGAGTTTTAAATTCGTGTGTCGTTTAGGTGACCTTAGGATTTAATTAAACAAATTCATGCCACGCATAGCAATAAAACGAAACAATTAGTACACAAAGGAGAGTAATTATTCTAAGGCCGACCGACCTTGGCTTAGGTGTAATTAATTTTTGCATGGACAATAAAAGGATATGTTATGATATAAAAAGAGTATTAATTACAAGGACAATGGGCTTATAGAAGCCGGCTACAAAGCCCATACCATGAGGTTTAGCGTAAATTAGAAAATGTTTCCATGTGCTTTGCATGTCTGGATTTTGAGTATGGGATGTGCTCGAACTTTCAAATTGTTTTTTTCTTTTTTTTTTTTTATTTTTTGATATTCGAGTGAGGTTTTTTAGAACTATAGTTTTAAAGTTTTTGTTGAACGGATAATATAATGAGCTATTTTGAATTGCTTTTTTTATTTCTCACCACCGTTTTGTTGGAGTAAGTATTGAAGGAAGATGCTATAATGTTTGCAAATGGCGACAACTGTCAGTTTTGTTTTTAACATTTTTAAAGTGAAAATATGCACCATACATCAAAAAGCGTACACTTCGATCATGAAATCCTATGATTATTTGTACGGAATAATTAGTTGCTGATTTTGCAGCAGATAATCGGACATTTTATACCAGCTGGTTTAATTCTAAAACGTTGAGGCTTCTCGCTTATGAGGGTTTGGAACAAAACGTGACATATCGTGACAGGCTAGAAGGGCTCGTAATGGATGAGGCGTTAACATCGGTCAAATGATGTGCCATGCATTAGGCCAAATGTTTATTGTCTCAAATGGATGAATTGCGACTAGAGAAAATGTAGTTTCAAGGAACGCAAACGAAGTTAGACCTTTTGAAATATGTCCATGAAACAAGTCAATACTACTTCAACAACAGTCTGGTTAAGCATAATATGGTGAATATTTTCCATTCCAATCGACTCAAGTCGATTGGAATGGAAAAGATTTCGTTCCATGATTTGTATCTATTATACATGTGTCAACTTTAAAAAAGTCAAAACAAAACTGATAGTTGCCGCCATTTGCAAAGTTATCAAATAATCACATTTTTATTCGAAAAGAATTATAGGAAGCCCACATAACATGCATAACGTCAGAACAAAACTGACAGTTGCCGCAATTTGCAAAGTTATAGCATCTTATCTGATAGTGGTTCTGCGTCTTCCTACTATAATCTTATTTTTATTCGAAAACAGTTATAGGAAGCCACATAATATGCATAAGTGGTTAACAAGGGTTATAATAAAACGTTTTGTAAGAAGGCAGTGCAGTGATTCAAACTAACCCCAATTTCATTTAACAAGTTCAAAACAATTGAACTGCGCGGTGCATTTTTTTTAAACGTTATAATAAAGTAGAAGTCTCGCGCTGCTGCAACTAATACCGCCACCTGCTTGATGTATCGGATTACAAGTGCCGAATTGATAAATTGAGGGAACCAACCACTATTAACCTCATCGAATCGATTCGATAGACACTTTCTGTTCATCGATGGCTATCAATTCAATCAACCATTTATAGTTTGGCGCGTCGTCGCGTGCGTTTAAATTCTCTTGTTGTTTTTTTGGTTCTCGTTTTTTTTTTTTTGCTGGAAAAAACAAAACCACTCAAAAATAAATGAATCTTGTCAGTCCACCGTTTGGGTCAAAAGTACACGAGGTCGCTATACCTATACAGAATAGTCCAACAAAACAACTGACGACATACCTAAAGGTGGGTGACCGTTTTATTACAACTGCTTTCGGCGCGGTTCACAAATGGAACATACGAACCAAAAAAAAAATTAAAAGATAATATACGCGTATACATACTTACGTTTATTATGCGATTCGTACTGAAAACGTAAACAAAAGGTGTGTGCGATTGTCTGAATATACATAAATGTACACCAATCTGATAAAAGTGCACATACATATTCATATGTACAAAGAGAACAATAGGACTGAAAATGGAAAAAAAAACTCCCAGAGGACAGGTGATGACGCGGCACTGCAGAGGTGGCGGCAAAAATTGGAATAGGTCGCCAAAAAATTCGGAAGAGACAAACAAAATGAATTTGAAAAAAAAATACCCTCTGTTGACGGAAAATCCATAAAGTTGTTGGGATTTGTTTTGGTCATGGAGAAAGGAAAACTTCCAAAATACAAAAATAAACTACTTAACTACGAAAACTCAGAGAAAAACTCCAAAAACTCACTGCAGCGTGGAACACACAAATATGAGGGTTCTTCATAAAAATAACACGTTGTACAGTGGGGTTGTAAATGAAAATTTAATACCACTCACGAAATTTTGTGAGCAGAGCAGAGCTGATTACAGAGAGGTACCACCTTGGACTCTGAAGATCATCGTTTGGTTCTTCAGTGTGACCAATCCATCTCCTTTTCGAAATCCAACCGCTCTAACTGCAGCTTCTCCACAGTATCTGGTTTGATATAATTATTTAAAATTAATTTTTAAAGTGTGGTTAGATATCGATTGAAAGAATAAATCATTGTAATGGCACCCGAGACTTTAAGGTTTTACAAGGATATAACAGCAAATGGCTAAGCCTTTCAAACGACTTTAATTGAATGCCCTGTACGAACGCTGCTGACAGTCAGGTATCGCCTTAAGAAAAAGGCTTAAAGATTGAACATCCCCTTGTCTCATTTCCTCTCAAAATTGGAATGAGTTGGAGAGTTGTCCATAGTTCAAAACAAAAGAAAGAAAATGCATGTCTATAAATTCCTGGTAGTCGTACAAGAAGAAGCAACACCAAAATTATTCACTTGGTTTGTTGTTGGTTAGTCTCCATGGTGTATATGTGTAGTTCTTGGAAAAGAAAATAATGTTGTTTTTCAACACCTAGTACTCAAGCTCGATTATGGTTAAAAATAAACCGAAACGCGTCGCATTAAATATAACCAAATTTATGTTGTAAAATTTAAATAAAATTTTAAAATTAATAAATAATTTTTCTACAATTATAGTAGTATTTATAAATTGTTTATTTTCTTTTCCAAAAACTATTTAGTTGGCACCAAACATCAATTAACAATTAATTATTTACTGACTATATTGTGTCAACTTTCAGTTGATTCTGTCCCACTGTGTGCCACTGTGTGGTATTGAACGAGCATAAAAACCGAAGGTAGCGACAATGTTTTTGGAAGAAAACACATATTTTGTTCAACGAAAATGTGTCACCATTACCAGCACTGCCTTTACATTTTCATTGCGTGTGCATGGTGAAACTCAAGTCCCTATAGCAACTAAATAAGGTATACTCTTGTTGTTGTATGAAAAAAGTTAGTTGCAAGAAAAATATGAAGCACTAAACGAATTAGTTTATGAGCTTGGCTTTTATTACAAAAAAAAAAAAAAATGAAAAAAAAAGAAGCGGTACACGATCGTCTTCGCTTCGGTACAGAAAACCTTAATGACTCGCTTCAGGTAACTCCAGCTTGAGCTGTGACGCCAGTTAATTTCTTCACTAGCAAACACACACACAAGTGTTACTGTCTGCCCCTTAAACATTTGTGAAAGGTGACGAACCTAATGGAGCTATTTATAAACTTATCTAGTTAATAACAAACCGAAAGTTACAAACAGTCTTCTAATATCCAAAAGATACTGCCGGTTATTGTTGGATTCACTCAAGCAAATTGAGCCGTTAGTAAAGTTCGAGGGAGAGATTTTGTTTTTTTCATCAGCTTGATGATTTATTGATGCATTTTGGTATGAAATAACTCTTTAGATACTTTATATATTTTTTATGCATAACGAGTTTTGTAAAGTTATATTTGATGGGTTTTATGTGAAATTGTTCTCTGCATAATGTAGGGCACCGCAATGCATCAAATATTTCATAACATTCGCACGTACTATACCTAACGACGATAACGATAAGTGACCTTTAAACTTGAAGGCTAAAGATATTCAACAAAAAGTATATAGGTATGCTATAAATAAATGTTTTATCTAAATCTATAGTAATTAGTGACTTTTCTGTATAGAACGCTTAAAAAGAGGAAGGGAGATATGCTTCGATATTAAAAGAGGTCACGCTAGCTAGTTTATATCAAGCGGAAGTTATTGATATTCATTTTTTGACCTATTTTCTTGTGTTGCCAAGGGGTTATAGAAAGGAAATATATACATATATATCTAAATATCTACAAGCAAAAAAGAGGAGGCTACCATACTAAAAAAACGTTATCTGTGTGACAAAGTTGTATTTTCGACCATTTAGTGTGTCCTTATTTTTATTGATTAAGAGATAGTAAAACATTGATTTGGAACGATTGCACCAATAAATCATTTATGGTTTTGTGTATTTCTGTTTGAGGCCAATGATTTTTAGGTTGTTTAGTGTTTTTTCTTTTATAGTTGTTGGCAAAAGAAATGATTTATTGATCTATTTTGAATAAAAAAGAAACAAAAATTACAAAATAAAGATAAGTTTGGAAAGAGGACTGAATTTTAAACAGCCTAAGAGATAAAAACATTTGAATGTCCACTAAAGATCATGATTAGAGAGTCGTGGGTAAAACTAAAAACTCTTTTAGTAGACAGATGGCAAAAGAGTAAGATGTCACTTCTTTAATTACCTTACATCGAAAGACTATTCCCACCAAGGAATTCCAGCGATGTTTGGACTTCTCTACCATCGCGATATCATGTTTGATTGTTTTTTTTTTTTTGAACAAATACATAACTTGCATTTAATACCTACCAATAAATGGAAAATAAAAATGCACAAAAAAATTGTCATAATGAGTTCCTTGAATTATGTTATTTCCCAAATATTCATTTTCAACCACGACGGACATCTCTTGGGAATTTCATGTTGACGTAACAACACGATGACTATAAAAGTTGTCAGTGACCTTATTGTCAATTGTCATGCAAGCCTTAAAAGGAAATAATAAACTTCATAAATAAATACCTGATCGACTAATCACTTTCAATTGACTGTCATTCGTTTTTTTTTTTTTTTTTGAACCTAATAATATTCACGACCCCAATGACGATGACGTTTTAATTCTCACCAAACTTAAAGATAAATATTGTACCTACATACATACCTATTAATTTTGCTTACTAATTTGAAATTCAAACAACTTCTCAGCCTCTTGTTGTTACTAATTAAATATCCATTTAGAATATAACTTTTAATGTAAACACAATCAATAGAAAATTAAGTATCTCAACTTTTGTTAATTCATTCAGAAATAATTTTAAGCAACAACAACAAAAAAAAATTTGGTAGATGAAAGTCAAACCGAAGCCACGAACGAAACCACAAAACCAAATCAACTTGTCGAATAAGGTGCTAATAAAGTAAATAAAATCTTTTTCTTTTTTTTTCTTTTTTTATATTCAATTTTATAGATTGTTTTTTTCTATCTCTCTTTCTCTGATTCATCATAATTAAGTATTTTATTAATTTTCATTTAAAAAATCCACAGTAGCATCCGTGCGGCAGGTAAAAAGAAGAAATTCTTTGATGCTATATGATTTTATTTTGGCGAAAATTTGTTTGATTTTTTTCTTCTTTCTTTGTGAAAATTAATGAAAAAGATTTATTTAAGTTTGAATAGAAAAATGTTCAAGTAGGTAACGCGAAATAAAAAAAGAAATTTAGCGAAACAAGTATTATTTGGCGGAAAACGCCACGCATATTACGTCATTGTTAATTTGATTAATATTTTGCTATGGTCAGACAAAAACCACGCAAAAATTCATAAAGGTGAAGATTGTTGTTTTTAGTTGAATTTAAATTTAAGGTTGTATTTATTTTGTATACATATTCACCGGCATAACTGAGAGGAACTGACGTAAGACAAAAAACGCCAATTGAATTGTAAGATGAAGTTAGCCCACTGGTGCGACAGAACATGTGTATTGTGTCCGGTATACGATACTAACGATGTTTTGAACATATTTTTGAGAAAACTATCTGCAACAAGAAAGATACCATCTTTTATTTTCTTAAGAACTAAGGCACTAGTGAATTTTCGGCGTCCATAGTTCACCATGCGTCGATTATTTAGCTTCAAATCAACAAAATGTTCTTACGTACATTTTAATTTCTCAGTCAGCAAACATGGATTTTGATTGCGTTGCCCTAGTAGACGAAGGACCTTAAGGAATGTATTTTAGTGTCGATGTGCTGCACGTGAATTCTGAAAAAAAAAAACCCTTAGGCCCAGGACACTCAATGAGCGGCTGAGCGTCAGAGTGGCTGAGCGGCGGCCCTTTGAGAGGCGAACAAAATTAAAACATATAAAGCTGTATGTTTGTGGCGACGTAGTCTTTGAGCGGCGGCCCATATAACTGAGCGGCAGAGGCAGCTCAGCTACTGTTGGCAAACTTCTCATAATAGTCAAACATTTACTGTTGCGAAAAAACTTCCTGAATTGTGTGAACTCCTTTATAACTATAGTTTTTCTGACAGAATATTCAGATGAAGAATACAAATCCTCATAGTCAAAAAATACTCTAGATCATTCAAATATATCCGGATTGAACGTTCGTTGCTTTTTTCAACGATAACTTAAACTATATAATCACCATCGTGCAGCTTTGTGTTGTTACTCTGTAAAATTGTAGAACTTCAGATAACGATACATTTGGTTGGGGACGCTGTCTTTAAAAACATTGCATTCGGAAACATTTGGCCTAAGAAAACCAAAATCACTGCTAGTTTTAGGATTTGACATAACCTAAAAATATCATGCATTCTAACTTCCTGTCACATTTCTTTTAATTTTGTTTTCAATAACATCATTCTCCAAGTTTCCGAATATGTTTTAATCTAGGTTTGTCACCAGTTCACATTTCAAAAAGGGTAGTCACAATTATTGTAAATCTGTTCTGAAAGTATACAAAATTTCTTTCGCTCAAAATTAATTTCTCATTCAAACTTCCATCAGCATACATCTAGACATCTACGCCAAAGACTTATTGGCTCTCTCAGGATCACCATTTTTGTGGATCGTGTTGGTTGATCTGTGAACTCTCTTCTGATATCCGATATTTTTAGATATGGAAGACGTTATAACTTTCATTACAAAATACGTCGCCTGTAACCAAATTTATTTGAAGATAGTTCGCTTCCATCACCCAAGAAATATCTTATTTTATGGTTGAATTTAAATACACGACAGTCTTTTAGGTTTTCATTTATTATCCAATCGTTTGTAGTACCAAATGAACTCAAAAACTAACCTCATTCTTATTTGAAAATGTTGAAACAAAATGTGCTGATATGATGAAGCCATATAGTTTCAATTCCTGTCTTATCTAAAGACCATTGGCGTTTAAGTCCGAAACACTGAACACTACGCCACTAGGCACTACTACGGGGATATGTGTTTTAACGTTTCGCGATCTCTTCAAGAATTTTAATACTTCTTCAAAAAAAATTTCGTCGCTTTACTTGTCAACCACACTGTCCTCAACTGGCACTCGCATATATCTCATAATTACAAACAACCAAATGTAGCGGCAACGGAGGAGTATTTAAATAGTTGTTGTTCTGTACGAGCGGCTTACATTGTCATGCAGTCCATTCATAAAAATGAAAAAGTTTGCTCAATTCCACTTGATTGGGGCTTCCCGCCGTTTAGTCGTCGGTCCCCACACAAAAGATCCTATAAAAGCGTATTGTCTTGGTCTTGCGGTTTTATCATCTCATAAGTTGTGTCACATGTTCCAACTGTGTCTACTATCTATACACATGTTTGGGTATGTAGATCGTCGTTAAATGTTGTTTACCCCCTTCAAGAAAATTAGTTTGAACAACTTTTGTGCAAAATAAATATAATTTGTTTTTATTATTTATATGATTCAATGAATGATAAACTAGGTTCGTTATATTATCGAAGAACGAACAAAAGAAGGTGGAGAGGTGGTGGACGTTTGAATACAACAAATTCAATGAAGAATAACATTATAATGGACACTAATTGAATTAATTTGACGGCTTTTAAGATCATTTTTACTCGAAGCAAAATGATTGCCAATTTATTCGGTCTTGTTTGTTAAAGCATTTAGATATTTTTGCAACAACTGTTATGTATAATAGAACTTGATGACAAAATCAAAATTGACATGAGATACAATTTTCTTTTCTTTCTTTTTGTTTCCATGTTACTCGTCATTCATCATTCATTTTCTTAATTCAAGTGTCCTTCGTGTTTTGTAATGCACTAGCCATGTTGAAATCGAAAACAAAGTGTGAATCTTTGTAAAGAGCGCAATTACTCGACGGGATAGAATAGACTATATACATATAGATATGACATCGTAAAGTAGACAATTTATCTAAATTTCTTAAGAACTCATCTCATTTCCGAGACAATAAATGTATATGATGCTAAATGAGTCGACATACAATGCGGACCCAATTATCCAATTTGCCAAAATGTGTCGCATGTTGCATTATTAATGAAAAGTAAAAATTTTCACTCCAACTCGTGATGTTTTATAAAAATGACAACTATACTATGTGACAATTTATTTGATGACTTTGCCGGATAAATACTGAAATATTTCTTTTTAAACAAAATAATATTTAATACTTAAAATTGTGAACAGCTTTAAGCGGTGTATCCAGAATTAGGTAGGTACCTCTTCAGAAATATCAATAAGAAAACTTGTAGGATTGGATATGATTTGTTTTTTATATTTTTTTCTATTATTTTGGCGGGTTAAATTCTTACTGCAATGATGGTTTTGTATCTTCTTTTGGGCTATAGTTTGGGGTGAACCTGTCCCTCAACCAACATGCATCTGCAGCCGTCCTAATTTAGGCTAGACTCATTTAACTCTCTGCTCGGTCACGCTATCGCAGGTATGTCATTTCCTCCTTTGATGCCATTGTTTTTTGTTCCCACCATCGGTGTCGTTGAATACGAACCCTTCATTCACGTTAAGCTAAAAAGCTTGAACCACACATTATCCGCATAAATGTACATAGATACACCATAGTATTTTGCACTCAAAGCGGCTAAGTACTTCCTCAACCGATCTTGAAAGTCCAAGGATCCTCATCGTAGGTATAGAGGACTCTGATAATACAGCGATAATTTCGTTCTTCGAGTTAAGACAATTTTATTCAATTGATTTTTTAAAACAAGAGCGATTAACAAGAGTGATCCTTTAAATAATTTTGTTGAAAACCGGTATTGGTATCTCAAGTAAAACTACAGACAAATAAGCACAGTTCTAAGAAAATAAAACGCTGATCGGCGCATTATTAACATTTTCTCATATTTTTTTTTTTTTTCAATATTATCAACAACATCATGTGCCAGCATTTGTATCGACTTTTGAACCTCGCAGATTACTACTCGAGTTTTTCTGTTTTGAGGCATCACTTGATGCCTTCGAAAATAATGTTTGCCAGGTCACGGAGCATCTCCTTCTCTGATGAACCTTTTTTTTAACATCAAAGGTCTCGCTCGGTGACACAGCTGCGGTTATAATCCAGACTCATTTTACAACAAGTTTGTTAAGGATGCCAAGGTCATAATCAACCTTGAAATCGATAAAGAGGTAGTGTGTATCGATATGGTGTACTTGAGTATTTTCAGGTGTCTGTATCCGACTTTTCTTGTAAGCCAGGCTCTTTAACATTAAATACGCATTTGGTTGTTGCTGACGTCAAATGTGTTTTCTATTGTCCTAAAGTCATTTCTACGGACAATCCCAAAAACCCGAAGGACTAGTTTCCTTCCCCCAAAAACGAGGCTGGTTTTAACCGCTCGTTGAAAACCTGAACGAATACATCGAAGTTACGCTGCAATATGGTTCACTTATGAAACCTCTCCTGGCTTCTTCCTGGGAGCTCCTTAAGATAAGTAAGAAACGGCAATAACTAAAAAAACAAAAAATAAATTTAGTGGCACTGACAGCTCCGGAGAACCACGGCCTAGTGACTTACTACTTCTCAACCAATCCATTTGTGTGCGTTGTTAGTTCTACAGGATTGGAGGGGACCTACGATTTTACGTCGAATTCGAACGACTAAGGTGAGAAGCACTTTTCATGACAATGAAACTTTTGGAGGATTTGTCACTTCCTCGCAAGAGGCAGTAACTCTGAAAAAAACATTAGATGTTATCGATGCTGGAAGCTGGGCTTGAAACACTACGCCACGGGGCACTACCTAGAAGAATGACTAGAAGATAAAGTAAAAGGTGTCCACAGAAGTCTATAGTTAACTATATTTTGTGCAATAGCGGCGGAAGATAGTAAGCGAATATGCAGTTGCGCGAGTGAATCTTAAGGTATGGATATCACCAACTATATACAATCCTACAAACTGAGTGTGATTAAAAACATACAATCGTACCTACTGATTTTCTAGCGTGAGACTTATCCTTTTTTTACTAATCGCAACTTGTGTTCTGCGACAAAAACTTGTGTGATTTTATATCGAATTGTCTTATAACTTTTAATTAAGACAACAATCTGCAGATCATGTTTTAAGTTTCTTTTAACTTTGAATCATTTCATCGCATGTCCATAAGTTTAAACAATATTTAACACAACTGTTATTTCTGGGCATACTTTTCCCAAAACATCCTTTCAACAACATACTTGAAAATAAGTCATTTGTCATGAAACCCTTAAACATGCAAGTTTATAAAAAAAAAAAAAAAAAAACACGTTCAACTTGTCAAACTTTTTGTCATAGTTTCGAATTTCTTCAATTTCTTTTTATTAAACTCTTCTCCTCTGTTGAACCTGATTTCGTGTGAAATCAGTTTTCGAAATTTGCATTTCTATTATCAAACCTTAATGTTTTATAAACTTATAAAGCCAAAGTAGTTAGAACTGAGGGCAAACCATAAAACAGCAATAAATTCCGTCTGACGGTTCCAAGTCCAAACAAAACAAATTCACAATCATATATCTTTTACGAGGAAAGAGAATAAAAAGATTGTTTTAAAGTTGAATTGCTGTTGAAATTTGTTTCACTTGGCGATAGTGATGTGGTACAACCAACCTATATATAGAATAGCAAAGTTAATATTTGTAAGAAGCACATGCGTTTGGCCAAAAACCGCAAACTATGAGATTTATATACGAACGAACAATAACAACTTTTCCGTGTCCATTCTGTTGGAGTGGAATTCTAGCTTAAGTATTATTCTACAGCAATCAATTCTGGAATTGGTTCTCTTTGTGGACTCTAGTTCCTACAGTGTATAATAGGCGAAGGGTGTAAAATGCAAACCCTTCATCAGGCCGAAATCTCACCCTCTATACGGGTTTTGCGGTTTTTCTTCAACGAACACACAACCGAAATGCGAAGTTCTTTTTAAGGCTTTTGTCCTTCTCCACTGTAAATTAACTAGTCCCGCAATAAACATGGTAATGCATTTTAGTAAAAGAAAAATATGTTGTAGGTACTATCCACTTGGAAGAGTGAAATGAAAAACTGATGTTATACTCTTTCTCTTTTTATTTTTATTTATTACAACAACTTTAACATAAAACCCGCTTAATGACTTGCAAAGCCGCCTAGGATATGCGGCAAACTTGTGTGTGAAGCACCAGCCTAGCAGCGGGTGCGAGCTTGGCCAAAAGTTATTCGGAAAATCACGAAACTCTACTTATTTTGCATTTTATGGATTTTTTAGCCTCTTCTGCTGCTTTTGTTGTTGTTCTTGTTTTCCGTTCTAAATGCAAATTTTGTTGGTTGGCTCCAGATAAGTTAATTTTTTTTTTTGTTTTCTGCCAAAATGCAAAGAAGGTAATTAGTCACTTCGAGGGCGCTTTATATCGTCTCGGGAATGAAATTCTTTGAATGTTTAGGGCACTTATAAACGTTAGTGTGTATAAGTTTAGGTGAATCTTGAAAAAAAAAGTCGTTTGCTGGAATAAATTGATTCAAAGTTGGACGAATGGCATGTCAGAGTTCTATAAACCGACGGCATTATTATGTTTGTGATTTAGAAGAAACAATTGCAATTTATTACATAACTGGAAAGAGAGGGCACTTAAGTTAAGAAGCTTGGTGCCAAAAAAAATAAAGTTCTACAATTTGAAATAAAAGGAGGTTGGATTAAATTGGCTTAGATCCAATTCTTTTCACTAGATTTACATTATGATGATGAAATCATTGCTAAGCTGTAGTTGTTTTATATTTCAAAAGGGTAACTCAAGTGACTTGTTTTGGTATAAATTTGTTTATGGTCTACGAAAGTATCATTGTTAAGCTACAGCATTCCTAGCAGTGCCAACAAAAACTCTAGGCTGACAACATTTTCTTTTATAGATTTATCTATAAAATGAACATTACATTACACAACAAACAATGCAAATGCACAAGAAGTAACCTTCTTTTCAGTTAAGACATGATAAAAATTGAAGGGTTTGATGTCAACAACTCTATATCCATATTTATATGATTGAATTAACCCGGTGTTGAGTTCGGTAATCGAAAAAGACTGATGACGAAATAGGTTAAGCAAGATTTTGTCCAGAAATTGAGGTTCGATTTCTGGACAAAAGCAAAATTATTTTTTCACGAATATAAGAACCATTCTACAATATTCAATCTACCATCAATTAAAATTATACATTTTAGAATTGAATAGAGTCAAGAAAGCTTCCATCACATTCTACTCATACAACAGGGTTTTGGCCAAAAACTAGGGTCCAAAACTTAATATTATTCTGTGGACGTGATAGTGACACATATACTGATATAAGGAAATTTGGTTGTTTGGTTAAGTGAAAAGCTGGATGAACCAATGCTTTGCGCGAATAACACAGACAGCATGTTTAAAAGTTATAGCTAAACAAGAATCTGCAACTAAAAGCATTCTCAGGATAAGCTAATTGCATTTCTAGATACTAAATATTTTGAAATTATAAAAGTAAAAGTTTTTACGGCGAAACACAAACTCCCAATTATATATTTTTTTAACATTTCAGTCCCTCTCAGAGGAACTGTTCATTTAAAGGATCCCAAATTGTTATATGTAGTTACTGGACTGGTTTTCTCAGAACCTCTAAAAATAGAAAAAAACTATGAGACTACTCAATAAAAGCAGTGTATTCCAAGCAGAGGTTCTAGCAGTAGCGAAAGCGAACAGAGTGGGCGTCTGACTAAATTACAATTTTCCTTGACAAAAAGGCAACAATAAAAGCAATTTTCCGCTGCTGAAATAAACTGACATTTCCTTCGTCACTGCCGCTGAAAAAAGAAAACCATGAGGAAATACTTATTTCATACCAACTATCATATTATTCAGTGAGAAACCTTACAGAGAGAAATCGGAGTGAACCATGATGGACCTATGACTGCAAACTGCAAGCATTGTAAGATGAGGAGTAAGCAAAACCTTAAATTGACATTACAATGGGTTTACATTGTGTCGAATGAATAAAACGGAGCGTGTGCATGAGCAGGTATAGTCGACATAATTCAGTGAAACACAAACTTGCACAGAAAAGTCTAGTTTTGAGCAGCTTTTCGATTTTATTCATATCACTCTTTGAGTGATATCATTGAGTTTATACACATAGAGATCATGATGGTTTCAAACTCACCGAAGAAGACGTCGCGTAATTATTATTGCAATAATTCCCTGTAACGAAAATCCCTCAAACCAAACAAATTTGTTCTGCATACATTTGTATTTGTTTTTCTATATTTCTCTGGCCTTTTAACTCAAGAATAATTGCTACAAGAGTAAAAAAAATAAGTCGATAGTAGCGACGTCCTACGAGCAAAGTTTGAAACTTATAAGGTTTTTCATTGGAAACTTCAGATGTTTTGAGATTTCAGATTTTTGTTTTCGAATGAAACGCAAAAAGATTTATTTCTGTGTATCATTTTATGTTTGTTCATTTATTGATTGGCGAGAGGGAGCTAAACTGACACCGCATTAACTTGATAAGTTGACAGTCTCACACATTGTTGTGTATGTGAAAGCAAATGAAAAAAATTCACTTCAAATCGAGATTTTTTGATTTTGATCTAGACGTAATCTAAATTTGATTTTTTTGACCAATCAATAAAAAAGCCCTTTTTGCGACCAATGAAAAACCACATTACACATGATTTCTCTATGTTAATAAACTCTAGTATGCCTTTGTTAAAAATACCTAACTGAATCCAGTTATATATCGGACATAGGTTCGTTTCATTGGATTCAAACAGAAAAATATATATATATACCCTTAAAAACGTAGACGCTGTACATATACAGAGTGGTGCTCGAGTAGGATAATTTCGTGTTATGGTTGTTTTTAAAATTACCTATTTAACTTTGAAATACTTAGAAAATAACGTATGGAAAGACTTGGATATTTATGGTGTTGGTAATGCTCACAAAATTCAGTGGTACATAATTAATGCCTGTCGATTAAACGAAAGATCAAAATTTCGAACACTTTTAAGCAAAGAATTCAGGTAGCGAATCAGAATCAAGTATCTAGGTATAATGGCGGATGTAGGTACACTTGTTTCCAAAGAATCCAATTAGTGCTAATATTACACCGTTTTGATACTATAACTTGTTTAAACAAGTTTTATTTTGTTTGCTGATACATTGGTGGTTTTGGTTGTATGTTCAGAACTACTCAGGGGTCTCGGTAAACACTAAGGTCTCACTGTGTGCTAGATGTTTCTAATGAGTTTGAGATAAGAACTGGAAAAGCAAGAGAACCTAATCTTTTGTAATGCAGTGATTGGAACTCTTCTCTTTAGCCGAGATGGTTCCAAAAACTATATTATTACTTTCACTAATTGTGGCTGGGCCAGTTCAAGGTATACCTAGTAGGTAGGTATATGACAAATCTTTAAGGTTCACACCAGAGTACGATATGGTATACTAAAAGTAAGTTTGATGCAGAATTTTATAGGGATATAGAGTTTCTGATCTACTAATACCGGTAGACTAATGTTTGTCATATATATGAATATTAAAAAAACCAGGCATCTCCACGAACCAGATTTTATAGATGACCATCTTTCACTTTTCAGTGATTGATTCAGTGTTTTGAAAATTGACGTAATATCTTTGATTTTCATTGAGGTAGAAGACTTCGTATAGTTCGAAATGATATTAACAATGAATCCAATTGCTGTTCTAAACGATTTCAAAAAAAAAAATTAGGCATCCCACCTATTTTCTTATAATATTTTAAATTGGTTCATAATTCATGAGTCAATAAATTCGATAAATAAATTATTAAACATCAAATGCACACTCTTAGGTGCACAGTTATTTTTGAATTAACCTAAGAGATGATTACCTACCTCATTGACGTACTAGATATGGACCGCCAGTCGGTTGATATTTTCATACAAACAGCCAAGAAAAGTTGTTCCAGCTAAAAACAGCCTAAAAACGCCATCATCTTTTAGTATTAAATACGTGTACTTATTTCGCCATTAGAATTTAAATGAAAACGATAATATATTCATCTGTAAGTAACTCATAGCATAAGGAGTGGATGTGTTTTGTAAAATAAAAGTAGTTTAATAATAATTTCCACCAAAATATTTCAATAGTAAATAATTAATTAAAAAAATCATATCACTGCTACGCAGATTCCCTGCTAGTAGTTGATAACGCCCCTAGTTATGTTGGAACACGCGTGAAGTTGGCTACTGGCGGTCCATACCTAATACGTCAATGACCTACCTTGTCAAACTATGGCCTGATGAAATTTTTTTGGTCGAATAACATCGCGTTGTTCCGTATTCAGCTTTGGTTTGCCTTAAACGTGACGAGAATGTCAATAAACCAAAATATTCTAATAAGGCCAATATGCGAAAAAAAAGTAAAGGTGCTACCTACAACCTGGAATTCTAAGAAAAATTATTGAAAATGCTCTGGCAATAAGAATTTAGATTGAATCAAACAATAGATACTAATTGAAAGGTAGTTTCTTTATAATGATGTAGGTAAACATCTTTTCAAACCGTAACATAAATTTCAATAAATATCAGAAAGACAAAAATATTCGTCTTTTCATACTCTAATAGGTGTATACTTTACTTACATTAGGTGCAACATTTTATTACCTATGTACGAAGTAGGTAAGTACCTAACATCTAAAAATCCCTAAACACAAACATGTAATTAACACTTAAATACCTACCGTAGGCAATCTCCAATGTTAAAATCAGGAATAGTAAGTTCTCGAGTGTCAACAAAAATCTTAAAAATAAATTCTTTTTTGAATCCAGAATTTACTTGACAGTGTTACACGGTGTCTCCACAAGCAAGATTTCATAGATTACCATCTGTCACTTTCCATAAAAAGAAAGATTGCTACAATGCTATAATATGTATGGTGCGCATTTGATAACTTACTATTTCATACTATTTTAGTCCAATTACAAAGAAAACAGAAAAGTTTCAGCTCATAGAAATGACAGCTCATAGAATACTATCTCTAGCATGCTATGAGCTGAGCAATATATTGCAAGATTTTTTTCTTAGAATACTATCTTTGCGGTCTCCATAGGCAATTTTAATAGAATGCTATCTTGTATTCTATGGAATATAGATCGTGGAGACACCGTGTTAGGGGCCAGTTATAGCTATCATTGAAATTTGAAAATTTTCTTTTTCAATTTTAAGGCAAATTATCCAACAATTTTGTGTTAATTAGTATTAAAATGCAGGTAATGAATGATAGAAGTTTTCTATTAAAAAAATAACGCAAGTTAGGCTAAATGAACGAAAAAAAAACAAAAGTGTTCATAACTTTTGTTTTTTCAATGATCATTGTAATTTTCTGGCCCAATGGGTACGTTTGTGGAACTGCCAACAAAAAATGAGTTGAAATTCTTTTAAAAGCGAAAAGCAGACTAATAATCACAAAAACATATTAAAACAAACACATGTTTAAAGCCAAATGGCTTAATCATTCAATCATTTCATCAATTTGATAAATTTTGTGATGCAATCTTTCTGCTATTGATCATACCTTCTATGTACATAAACAAAATGAACTAAATACCTCAACTTGTTTCTAAATAAAACACCAATTACAACAAATGAGGTGATTCATATCCTTAAAATAGGAAAACTGCTTGTTAGCCATAAACATTTACTTGTTTGTCCAAATAAGTTTATATGGACTTCCTGATTTTGAGAAGAAAAATGTATATCTGTTCAATTTTAATTTAAACAAAAATATTTGTTTATTCATCTTAAAAGTTTGGTTTTTAAAATTTTTTATTATGCAACTGTGAAAGGACCCTTTTTTTAATTTTCAACTTTACAAAGAAGGACTAAGTAAAGCTGCTGAACCCCTAGAAATCTACCTCATCATTCAAGGAGCAACAGCAATTGAAAAATTGCAAATTATTCCACTATTCTTCGAAGCAAAGAGGAAAGCACTCTGTGCCGTTGTCGTCTGTAGCAGCAACGTCTACCACTTTGTAGGGGACTCTTCCTTCTGCCTTAACTACCACGTCCTACCACTACTGCCTTTGCCACTGTCCAGCCTTTTCATTTTTTTTTTTTGTTCCTTCTCATTTCGATTGTTTACGCGATATTCCTTTAAAACCTAAAGAATTAAAAATTTCTGTTTATCCAGCTGCCAGGTGGTGAAGCCAGTCAGCCAGCCAACCAACCATCCATTTAGTGTGAAGCTTCAATATTTTTATTCTTTTCAATAAATTTACCTTTTTTAATTATGAGAAGACCAAGACGACGACGACGCTGATGATGTTGATGAGTGACGACTATGGTGGTGGAACTTCGCTGCTTCTGCTGCTGGTTCGGTTTGCGATGCGTGCTTTGTTGTTTCAGCAATTCTCGACGTTTTTAAGTGAATTATTTCAAAATTGATTATAAATATAACATTTAAATAAATTCACTTGCACAACAAATAGAGTAGAATACAAAAATGCTCGAGAAAAAGAAAATAATCGCAAAATTTACTTTTTAATTAATTCTTTTCATTTTTTATTATTATTTTTTTTTTTTTTTGAGAAAATAATTTTTTTTTATAATTCTTGAACACGAATGCACTTTGTTGAGATTTTAAGTTGTTAGCGAGGCGTGGAATGGTAATTCGATATCATTTTCTATTAATTTAATATTTTCACTCACTAAATTTAAGGCACACGAGGAAAATAGAGTGCAAACTTTTTGTTTAAATTAACAATTAAATTTCACGAGCTAGCAATGTAGGTATTTTTTTGGTTTTTCTTTTTTTCCCAAACACACACGCACTGAAAGGAAATCTTAATGGGGAAGCGGTACATAAAATAAAACATAAATTTATATAAATAATTGTTATTTATTTAAACGCGAAATTGTGATTTATTTAATTGGATCGTATTGTTCGGGAGTCTTTTTTATTTGATTGAATTTGTTAAAAAACTGGTGCTGCACTGCATGAAAGGTGAACGCTACAAATGGTGGACTTTTGGGAATTTAATTTTTTTGACAAACGAACAGGGCTACAACTACAAGCAAAAAGTGACACTAGAAAACGGGAATGTTTTTTATGCTTTGACTGGAAAAATCGATGTGTGATGGGTTATATGGATAAGAAAATCGATAAGGCAGTTTTGTAGATATGGTAGTAAAGCAAATGTTTGTGGAAAAATAAAAAAAATATTTTTTTTTGGTATTTAGAAAATAAGAACGTTATATGAATTGGTAGGAATTAAGTTACTTCTTTCTATTATATAACAAAAATATTTTAAATGTCAAATCTATAACATGAAAAGACAAATTCACATTTGAGAAGGCAAACTGCTCAACTTAACCAAACGACTAGTACCTCCCTTGCCAGATACTAGCAAGTTACAAAAAAATCGATTTCTTTTCCAATATTTCTCACAGATAAAATGAAAAATTTTAACATAGAATAATAAATAAATAGAACATCAACTCAGGAGGCTCCACCCACTTTTGCCAACAAACTTCCAAAACTGCAGAGATTTAACTCTGTATGCGTGCCCGTGCATTTTAAATGGGACTGTCAAATTTGGCTAGACCATACATTCTTACAATTTTGCATTTTGCTGTTCACATTTTTTTTTGCGAGGAGACGGAGGATTACAAATTGATGACCTGTGGGCAAATAGTAGGTAAATGCTCTTGAAATAAGTTAGTTTGGAAGTGGTTTACTTCTGGAAAATTTTACAAACACCACAATCGAAAATAAGGGCCAGTTGTACAATCGTGGTTCAAGGTGGTTCAAATTTTTAAACCACTGATTTCCATAGATAATCTGCCAAAATCGGTGAGTTAAAAACTTGAACCACGATGATACACAACTGGTCCTAAGATAATTCCATGGACAGAGTAGAACCACGCCTTTTGTGTGCAGTCCAATTATTTCAAACATTTATGGTGGTATTCTTTGTACTGATTCCGCAAACGTAAAAAATCTCTTATACAAAAAGAAGGTAAATAGATTTTGATACCCTTTTTGTTTTGAGAAGATTAACTCCATTTTAAGGTTTGTGAAGCCGCCGGATAAAAATTGACGTGTGTAATAGTGAATTTGACAGGACGCTGGTTATAAAATCTGCTAGCATAGGTTTTTTGCCCAACAATATATATCAATATATAATCAATCCCAGCATTTTCAGAAGCGTGTGATTTCAAGGATTTATATGGTGTTGGGTGCATGACAAGTGGAAGGTTAAAAAACATAAGATTAGGCCAATATAAAAAATATCTTTTTGGTGGCGTTGTCACTTTCTGGTAATGAGGCAAGTATCCCTAAAAAAGGTTGGACCTTAATTTGCTGGAACGCAAAATAAATATCAGTAAATAAGTTCTCAACTGTTCTGATCTGACCCTGATAAGCTCACTGAACAAACAAATTTTCTTGAACAAATTCCAACAGTACTGCTGAACAAAACTAATAATTCCAATGAAAATTCCAATATTTCCAGTTAGTCTTGACAAGAACCAATATTTGACAGAAGCCATGTGGAGTGGATTTGTTTTGTAAAGTAGTTTGATAACAATTTCCACTAAAATATTTCAAAAGTAAATATTTAATTAAAAAAAGACTTTAAATTTCTCGTCATATCCTTAATACTTACTTTCTAGCAATGGGAGTTCGGGGTCTAACAAGTTACATCGCTCGCCATGCCGAACTATATTTAAAGCCATTCGAATTGCACGATTGCAACTTGGTCATCGATGGAGACAATTTAGCCTGCAATCTGTACAAGGATGTTTCTGGCAAGAACTCAGCCTTTGGTGGAGACTACGACTCCTTCTATAGGACAGTTGTGGAATTCTTCCATGTCCTCAGTGAGTGCAATATCCGTGCCTATGTCCTCATGGACGGTGGCTACGAGAAAAAGAAACTACGAACTGTTTGGCAACGACTTCGTGGCAAAATTGCAGTAGTCAAACGAATTGATCCTTTAAAGTCAGGCCATATATTTCCCTTAATGATGCGCGAGGTTTTCGTCGATGCAGTAAATGATTGTGGCATACCTGTAATGAGATGTGTCTTTGAAGCAGACGAAGAACTGGCCGCTCTAAGTCGAAAACTAAACTGTCCAGTTCTTAGTTATGATTCTGATTTCTACATTCACAATGTAAAGTATATTCCTTTGGTTACTCTAACTTTGAAAGCTCATAAAAAGAAGGTTAGTCAAAAGGAAATTCGCAAAGAAAATGTTAAATTATCTAAATCAGATGCGAGACATTTGGAAAAACGTTCCAAAGCTAACACGATAATCAAAGACGTTCACGTTGATTTCGAAGAAAAAAAAGCACCTAAAACAGGAAAAACTTACAAATATCTAGATTGTTGTTTATACAAAATTGAACACTTGGTTAAAAAAGGCTCATTGACCAGAGAGAAGCTACCACTTTTTGCTGTTCTGCTTGGAAACGATTATATTCCACGAGCGGCGTTTAAGTGTTTCTTTAATCAAATGGGTCAGAAGGGATTAGGAAAAAGAACCAACAGGCTGCATAAACGCATTCAGAAAATATTATTGTGGTTGAAGAATGAAAGTCTAGATTCAGCGTTGGAAAAAATTCTGGGAGCATTGAAAAAGGTAGGTACACCCATTCTTTAAATATTAAACTTATTCAAAAAGTTATTTCTTAAATTGATCAACAAAAATTTACATTTTCATGTTTCCTCCGCTTGAATATTAAAGTTGCTTCCAGGGGTCCTTAAGGTTTTTGTCTACCTTCTTGGGGTTTCTCGTAATTTATAGGGGATACTCGGTTGGCATAGATTTTTGCGGTCACTGGGTCTGTGAACGTTATGTCTGTGAACGTTATGTTTTTTTGAGTTGATGCCTTTCTAAGCGCATCATGAGAACTAAGAAAAAGACAGTGACACATTTCTCTCCCGTTTCCGCAGCTCTGGGACTGAGTTTTGTGTGGCATACCCAGCTTTGCCGAATATTCTTATATGTTCGTGGCCTATATTTATTTGATATTGCTTTCAACAGATTCAATCGGAATGAAAACATCTTCCACAAGTGAAATGTGGTGGGCCGATCTTGTCCTGACAAACTCATCAACCCGTTCTGCGGATTTCAGGTCGGGACACAAATTCTCCAGCCCAATCAAGCATCATTTTACCAATTTTGAAGCTATTTTACTGAATGAATATCTTTGATAGCAGCCTGGCTATGATTGTAGCGGCGTTTGAATTTCTATTGTTTAATTGTTTTGCCAGCTTGCTCATTAATTGATTGACCTTAAAGTACTCAACACTGCACCTGTGTTTCCACTTCCTCTGGTAAACATCTAGATTAATACTTCTATGTCTGTGCCTAATTTTGCTTAACCTGTAGGTTGTCCTAATAAATTGCTACTGGTATGACTGACAATATTGATTATAGTTTTATCACTTAAATGTTGTTTAAAGTTGTTATAAAAACGCGTAACATTCTCCGTCTATAGCTTTCTAATTTTTAAATAAAATATGTTTCTCTTGCAGCCTCAAAGGAAACGTCTTTGTGCGCAGATGACAGGCGCTATTCAAGGTTATTCTACCGAAAGTTGTATTTCTTATGAGTTTTTTAAGACTCATTATACAAATGCCATTGATTCGGGCACTGAAAGTGAAAATGATGAGTCGATAAAAGAACCAAGTGAAGATCTCGAAGAAAGTGTAAACGAAGAAGATGAAGCCGAAAACGAAACAGAGGAAGAAGATAACAATTCAAGTAGTGATGATGATCTTTTAGAAAACGATGAAACCGTAACGGAAGATAAAATTGAACCAATTTCTGATGATGTTGAATCATTATCATCATCAGAAGAAGAAGAAGACCACAACGACCATGATGACGATGAAACAGATCCGACTGCATTTTTACCTCAGTGGTTCAAAGACCGTCTATATCCGGCAAATTTGCCACGTTTCTTTGTGGATTTAGCTCATCTTAGAATCTATATAAATAATCCTCAAATCGAGCATTTTCCCTTTAATGATTGCAATGAAATCGGTCTTCCAATTCTTCAATATATATTTTCCTTACTTTATAACATAGATGGTGATGAGGAAGATACGATTTTCAAAGAGAATCCAGCTAAAGAAGAGGAAGCTGCTGGAGAAATTGTAGAAGAACAAATTGGACCATATTTTCGTTATTTGACTCGATTAACCCGCGTGACGAATATACATACTGTCAGATATTATCTAGGGCCACCTCCAATCGTTGCATTTAATCCACATGATCCTGATGCAGAGCTTTTCAGAGTAGTTTTTAGCAAACTTAAGCTGGATTGTGGGGAACTATTCACAGAAATCGAAAAGATTCCCAAAGATCTACAATTGTATTTTCTTTCAATAGTCTATTGGATACAAAAAACTCCTCATGCTGATCTGCTTCATCTGCATGCACTTTTGATTTGTCTCGTCGTCCTAAGGACTGTCGATTCCAAATTAGAACCGATTCGAGATTGTCGAGCTTTCCAAAAACGATTCGGAACCATAATCAAAAAAGAAACTCTATCCCGAGTGAAAGACCAAGAAGAAGGTAAAGTCAAGGAATACTCTACAGAAATTCAAAAGCTATCACCACTCCAAAGAATGAAGTTCATATCAAAAGTAGATTGTATTCTTGTGCAGGACAATCTTCTAAAGCACTTTCACATGCAAGAACTTTTTAAGAAAAAATATGATGCATTTTCATCAACGATTCTTCATGGATTCGCTGAGTTCCAATCGGTGGTTTTTAATTTACATGGACTTAATGGATTATTAAACAATGTCTATGAAAGTCCTAAAATGGCACAAGCCTATTGTGGTGTGTTTCTTTACAACATTTACGATTTGCTGAGATCAAGAATTGATCTCAATTATTTTATTCAGAAACATATTTTCCGCATGTCACCAATGATGTTTGATTTGTATGAATTCTTTTGGAATTGGTTTGACAAATTTATACCAGAATGGCAGAAAAATAAAACAGGTACTAGTACAACGGCGACAAGTAAGAATGTCCTGAAGAAGAGAAGAGCTGCTGCGCAAAAAAAGAAAATTGTTGAGGTGGATGTAAAAAATTGGTGTCACCAATTTATACCAGAATTGCAGAAAAATAAAACAGGTACTAGTACAACGGCGGCAAGTAAGAATGTCCTGAAGAAGAGAAGAGCTGCTGCGCTAAAAAAGACAAATGCTGAAGTGGTTGTAAAAAATGTAGATACTAATGCAGAAATGGTGGAATCAGAATCCACAGAAGACCAAGACGATTTTTACTGCTTGAATAATAAGTTTGGTACTTTGTTGAAAATCTAATGAAAGTAGAGCTTTGATTGGTTTGTATAATATATTTATAAAAATAAATAAAAAAAAAGTACAAAACGAAAACGTTTTTTTTTACAAAATTTAAACATCCAGTCAGATTATTGTCTTTTTGTTTTTCCGGTTGTACTTTTTCGGATATCATTTAGATTGAGATTAATACAGACGAACCTGTCTAGAGGTATAAATAAACGTTGGGAGGTATATATAAATCTTAAGTTCACCTCAGTCAAGGTATACGTACCTGATTTACGCTTCGTCAGTTGTAAAGTAGTATAACCAACATTCAACTCTAGTCCAGCTAAGTTTCATTCTATCGGTCTTCACTTGCAGACCAAGTCGTTTAACTCTTGGTTGAGCTTCTTTTCTGGGTTAAGCCTCCCACTCGGGTGGATTTGCGTTTCAAATTCCTTCGGATTATAGCTTTGCTTTTCAATCGATCTACATGGCCTAATAATCATTGCTGCTGAAAGCTAATTTCGGCCGGCTCCATGTTGCCGCACACATAAACAATCAAAGGATGTTTCACTTTACTTACTTATCTGCATCATAGAGAAATACCAGTTTAAGGAAACAATCAGGATTTTATAGAGTGATATAATCGGCAGCATCATATTTTAACTGTGGCCACGTTTACTTTTGGGAGTCTGATGCCACTCAGGCTTTTAATTTTCACGTTTTCCTAGGTCTTTCGACTCGCCTTGCACTTTGAGGATACTCTTTTGGTTTCCTCAGCATTTGACCAATCCATCGTCATTTACGCTTTCTTGTGTCAACGTCTAAACGATCTTGACTAGTCGCTACGACTCATGGTTTGATATAATTTGTGGTGGCCAAAGAATCTTTAATTTGGCGTTGATACCAAGTGACAAAAAACTACAATTTCCTCGAAATGAACACCAAATAAGACTTTCCAGATTTTATTAACAGTAAGAATTCGAAGAGCCTCAGTTAAGTGCGTAAGGAGATTCTAATAGACTTTCAAATTAGAGACATAGTTCCGAAAGCATAGCGAGATTTATTTAATCTGCTTTTACCACCATTTGCGGTTACAATTCTTCTGAAGCAATTAAACTCTTCAACTCACCGTTTCCAGCAGAATAATATGTTGATTTGTGTCTTTTTGTAGTTTATTCTTAGACCGATCAACTCTCTTTTCATCAGCAGTGATTGACGCAGGAGACACATATATGGGTGATTCTCCACTAAAAGCTCCTTTTCGTGTTCCCAGCCAAAAACGATTAAAATATTAAAACAATTAGTAGTGAGTATAACTTTATCTGTTTTAAATATAAATAGATGATTTTGTATCAATTTAATAAAGTTCTGCTGCACAATTATTCATGCCAAATTTGAAAAAAAAAATCATTCTATACTTCATGTTGATAATGTAAAAAAAAACATCGATTTTCCTCATATACGTAACCTGCGACGCAATCATTACCGTAACCTGCGAGTTACAGTTATGACGAATTGGTTACGGAAATGATTTTAGATATGCTTTTATAATTATTTGTGTAGATTCCTTCATTCATTTATTTATAGATTAACTACAGAACCTTGAAATTGGTAAACATTTGTAGATGTTAAACATTTTTAGGACAATAGTAGGCCGTAAAATGGCGTCATTTCCGTAGCAAAAAAAAATATTCTAAAAAAGTCTTAAAATCAAGTGTCCAGACTTTTAAATTATCAAAAAAGGAACTTTTAACAGAGAATCACCCATATCATACTCTAAACGGCTAAGCCATTCAACGTCTTGAAACTTCTCTGCACCAACAACGGTGGCAGTCAATACTCTATCGCCAGCAGAAAGAAAATTGGCGATAGAACATCTCTTGTCTCACTCCTTGGAGTAATTTGTAAGATTCAGAGTGCTGTCCTGTCAAAACACCTTGTGTTGTTATAGGACTTTTCAACATTCTTCGCGAGATTCCTCTTCCAAGAAGTGATTTCCATATACGTAAATTCTCAGTTAAATCGAACAAAAGCCTTCTTCAAATGAAAGATTTGCTTTATTTGTTGACGATTCATTTATTATGGCTTCTTGGTTGATGCTGATACGCCAAAGACACCGGATCTCCAAATCTGTTTTCCTATACAGCCGAAAATGATAGGCGCAACAAATTTACTGCATTTTTTGTGTTTTTCTTTTGAATTGTATTTATTTTCAATTATCCTATAAATTGTGTTGTTCTTTGTTTATATACTTTTTTTAAAAAAACGGAAGTTATTTTTTTCTCTTAAAAATAAAGTAAAAGGCAAATTATTGTAATCGAAGTGAGGATATCGAAAGAGAGATAGAGATGAGGGAATTTTGTTTTGTTATTTATACATAATACACTACGAAATAATTTCAAAATCCTCATCTGAGCCTTCTTCCTCTTTGTTCGTCATTGCTCCAGTAGCGCGCAGATGGTTAAGATCTTCAAAACCTTTCAATTCAAAACAAATTAATTTAATTTTATAATCATCATCATTTATGTGAGATTTACAAACCTTCTTGATTAGTGCAATTCATACCACTTGCAACAGCCGTTGATTTCCATTCAGGTGATCGGGCTTTTGTGATCTCAAACAATGGTTGACTACTTGAGGGTATTACTTCGGTTTTCAGTTTATCAATAATTATTTCAAAACTAATGCGTGATTTACAAAGAAAACACTAAAACCAAAAATTAACAAATATTATCAACAAAAAATAGCGTTACTACTTTACCAATGCCAATGAAGGATCCATTGCTTGAAAATCAATTCGGCCAGCATACTTCTGATGGTATGTCTCATCTAGATCAGATTCATCAATAGAACTCTTATTGCCTACACTCCCTGAGCGTTGTGTTGTGTGTGGATCTAAGAATAAAACTTCATCGTCTACATATCCAATGAAGTACAGTGCTTGGTTGGGACGGCCACCAATCATTCCAACGCTGCCGACTAGTTCAAAGCATTTCTTCAAGGCAGGCACGTAAATTGGATTGATGGTATTTAATCCCAAACGCAGAGGAATGATCAGAAGCAGTGGCTTCCAGGTGTCGTCATTTGTTTCGCTTTGAAGGCAGAGTGTGTCTAAAAACAAAATAATTATTTAAACGAGTACACATGGTAGAACACTCATAACTTACAAATTTCATCAGTGACTACAACATTGTCCAAAGCAACATGGACAACAATTGAACACCAATCATCGTAGCGAACAAGTTTTCTGTAATAAAAGAAAAACAATGTTTAGAAGAGCAATCTACAATATTGAAAGCAAATTGTTTTGATAAATGTAAATGTAATCTGGGATACGGCATCAGTCATTCTCTTGGACACATCCTTAACATTGTGCAAGTATTTTTACTATGTTCAACAGAAACAATAGACACCTATTCCCCGATTAAGGAATACGAAGCGAGTCGTTTTCAATTCGATATCTGCTTTTTGAGACAAATATGAAGGATTGCAAGGTGATACTGGGAGAAGCGATTGTCCAGCAACACTGTCACCTGGATACAGAATTTTCTATGTAGATGAGAAAGAAAAGCATACATACAGAGACCTCTGGAAAAATCAAGTGGTACAGTTTTAGCAAAGCAAAGGACGAAACATTTATTTCTGACATTAAAAAAAATCTGTGCCAAACAACAAGCAAACTTGAAAATGAAGGGCCTAGAAGTTAAATCATATGTGGATATCACCGCCAGAAACTGCAGAAGTACACTACCATCAACGGGGCAAGAAAGCCTTGATAAAGCCAAAGCAGTGATGGCTAGGAAAAAAGCGGCAATTCAAAGCCTGGTGCTCCTCTCATAACGTAGA
Organism: Baccha elongata; assembly: GCA_951217065.1. Lineage (NCBI taxonomy): Eukaryota > Metazoa > Arthropoda > Insecta > Diptera > Syrphidae > Baccha > Baccha elongata. The sequence goes on from OX578272.1 coordinate 252,141,200, forward strand.
TGAAAAAGAATAACTTGAAGTTGTCTGCAGACGTTTCAAGAAAGAAGCAAAGAAGAAGTATACCCAACTCAAACTTAGAGTACGGGCATGTTTTGGGAGTTGGAAGAAATATCTGCAACGGCTGCTTATGCAAACCAGTATGTCTACTCTGTATTTCGTTCCGAAAGTGAATATTACAAAAACAAAACAAAGTAAATTTTTTGTTTCCGAATGATTTCACTTTCGGAACGAAATACAGAGTAGGCCCCAGGTTTTCAGGATCCCGGGAAATCAATCCCGCGATCCCGGACGATTTTAGCTTATTAACGATCCCGGGACTGGAATACTAATCCCGTGATAATAATTTGTTGCTATTGATATCAACCCTTTATGCTTTCTTATCCAAAATCAATCAGATCTTGCACCTTTGTACCGCACATCGAAGAATGGGTTCATCCGTGTTGTATTATGGTTTTTTGATTTTTCATGCTTATAATATGATTAACGCTCGTTTCTTTTTTTGGACGAAAAACAGTACTTTTTCCTCAAAAATTGAAAATAGCAGTATGTCGATAAAAAAAAAACAGTATTTTTCGCAGTACATTTTACCAAGAAATTTTTTATTGAGGAGCTAATTTCCTACTCGGAGAATAACAATGTAAAGATGGAAATATCCCACTGTCATTCACATTAGCTTACAAGCTCAAAAAACTGCTCTTGGCTCAAGCCAGGATGGTATGCAGAAACTCTATAATAATAATAAATAGCTTGATCGTAAAATCAAATGTTTATGAAATATCACCGAATATAAGTCATCAAAAAACCAGTATTCCTGTGGCTACAAGAGCGGCCGTGCTGCCGATCATTAAGGAAATTAAGTTTTTCAAGATATTTCTTAATCTTATTATTCGATAATTAGAATGGCAACAAGATTCGTCATTTTAAAGGATGGGTTTGACAAATGCTGGGGGCCGATTAGGGAATACGAAGCGAGTCGTTTTTGGTGGCGAAAATGTAGTTTGTAATTGTTGTTTTCGCTTTCGTCTTTTTCGTTTTATATTTTCGATAGCTTTTTTTGGCGGAATAGTGTATTAATGTTTTGTTGCATTTAAATAAATAAAAATGTGAGTTTGATTAGTTAAATATATTTTTTGGGTCCTAAACTAAAGAGATAAACAATAAATTATTTCATAAACAATGTGTAGGTAACAAAAACAGCAACACACGACAGCATCAACAATGAGAACATAAAAGAGCCAATAAAACTAATACTGAAGCTACTTTTCCCATAAATAGTGGAGAAAATTAAACAAAAATATTCAACACACAACATAAACACGTCTTTTTAATAATATTTTGAAGTAAATGACAAAAAATTGCACCTACTCCCGGCCTAGATGATTTCAATTAAAAAAAATATTGCGTAGCTGTCAATTGAGTGGAACGATTGGAAGGATTCTCTTCGTATTCAATAATTAAACAAAGTGAGGCGAGTCGAAAATGAGATATCAAATTGAAAACGATTCGTTTCGTATTCCCCAATCGGGCCACTGTTTTGCATTCACTCGAAAAGAGACCAGAAGAATACGACAGATGGAAAAATGTTCGCAATAGTTTTGCCAGCGTGGAAGAAATTCTCTTCAGAATGGAAAAATATAAAAACATTTTGACTGCCTTTGCTGTAATTTTTGTTCATGAGAAAATTTGGATCGTTGAATATGATTGTTACAGGTTTTTCTAGCGTGTTTAAATTTATTCCAGTTTTCCTCAGTAATGTTGGCCAAAGTCAAACGTTAGGAACAAAATATTAAACTCACTTCTTTGAACTTGATAGACTCTTCACAGCTCAAATTGAAACAAGTTTTCTTTGGGTTTAGAATGGAAACTTTTATCCCTAGAAGAATTACATTTGTGACCACATCAGCGCTGGAGTCTACGTTACTACCATAGTGAATATATGAGATAGTGCAAGTTGGCATTCTGGTATTGCCAAACTGTTCTCTTTGGGGCTGGGTTTTTGTATCTAGATTATTTTGGCACGAGAAATCTGCCGATGTGACACGATGGTCTAACTAACCTAGAGGCGATGATACTTTAGAAGAATGAGAGGTGGGAGACAAGTCTAGAGTGTGAGGGGTGTGACTAGAAACGTCAAAAATTTTAGTTTTCTCGTCGAAAAGTCTTCGGGTGTTGTCTGGACAAAATAGCAAATTGCCCATCATTTGTCACACTGAACCAAACTCTATTTCCAAAGACAAAGTAAGCTATTTTTGTAGGAAACAAAGTTAGTTGCTTATTAAACATTAACTGAGAAACCCGCATGTTACCTAATGATATAACAATTAAAACCTCATCGAAAAAATTCACTTACTTCAATACTTGCGCTACTGTATTCGGTCCGAACCATTGTCCAACTTTCTTATCTTCAGAATCACCCATCAGTGCAATTTGATGAATCGAAAAGAAACTCTTCCTTGAGTCTTCGAAGCGACTAACAATTTTCAAATAAGTTGTGTCGAAGCATTCTGGCGTCCAGAACCATTCTCGTCCAAGATGTAAATCAATCAATGCCTGAGCCAATACCATTTGACCACAACGCAGCATACAGCCCCATCCTTTGTCGGTGGTCAGTTGAGACTCTCCGAGTGGAACAAATCCTCGACGATAGGTACACCACAACTTTGACTGTATGTCACGTCGAATAAGTTCTAATTCTGTAACCAAAAACAAAAAAATGACGACAATAAAATGCTTTTGTATAATCACACTTACCCTGAATAGCATTATAACTTTTTCCTAGAATCCAAACTGAAGTATTTATCTTTGGAATATCATCTGGCTCAGCGCAGAGACCTCCGTCTGTGCCTAAATACGTAACGAATACATTGTCCATCGTCTTGGAAACATTGGTGTAGAGCTCGTACAGACGATCGATCTTTGCGATGCAATAAAATCGCAACGGCGACGGCAGATGACGATTTCTATAGAAATCTAGAGCCACGACGACGACTGCGACTGTTATTACAACAAGCAAGGCTACAACAATGCCCAAAGGGGTGGAACAACTGTGAATTGCTTCTTCCAGATTCAGAGACAGGTAAGACAAAGATTTACTATTATTTTTTGTTTTTTTTTTTTATTTCCTGAGTGTGGGAGGCGACCTTCACATATCTGTTTTCTCTTGAGTTAATTTACTTTTAATTCAAAGCAAGATGGAAACAACTCACCAAAACGTCTACAAAGACGAATTTTAAGTTCGTTATTCTTAAACTGAATTTACTATAATGGCGTTTCCTTTTTTTTATCAAATTTTATTTCTTTTTTTTTGTATTCTCTTTGAGTAATAAAAACAATGGAAATTCGAATGGATAAGAAGAAATGAAAAACACGAATGAGACCGAGAAAGTAAAATGTACGTATCGAAATCGAACGAAAAATAAAGACAAAACATAAACGTCAAAGATTCAGGTTTTTTTTTTGGATCATGGAAATAAACAGCGTGAAGTCGGATGCATTTGTAATATTTTATTAATGTGGAAACACAAGTTGGCTTCACAAAGAAAATGCATATACGGTCAGGGCTGTCGAAGTACTGCAATTACAGTATTTGTACTGCTTTTTGAGACTTCGTACTGCCGTAGGTACTGCTAACACAGCCAAAGTACTGCTTCTTTGTAAAAAAAGATTTATATATAAAATCCTAAGGATTCAATATTGGTTCCACCAGGTTTCGAAATTATGAGCCAACAAAAAACGATACGAAAGAAGTAATATTCAAGATATTTTTTAAGAGGATAGTTTACCTGCGTGTCCATAACCTTGGAGAGAATGAACTTCAGAATAATTGATAAAAAGTAGACATATATTCGCGACAATAATTCAGGGCTGAAGGATTTGTGAATTTCGTGTTCTTTGAAAACTCGTCGCAAGTTGCAAGGGAACCAGCTTTAAACGGAGGAGTTCTGCTAGAGACAAGTTAGTATCGCAACCCAAAACGAAGTGGAATTTTGATTTTTATTCTACAAGTTATCAACAATTTGTACTTTACAATTTGTCTTTTTGACTCTGCTGTACAGTCATGTCTTTAGATTTTGTTTACTTATTCTCGATTTTATCAGTTAGGTTGGCCTTGCAATATTGTAAACATAATTCTCTCAACTTGTGAGCCTGTTTAAAACAAATCAAACCTTGTTCTTTTGTCCGATGATTTTTTCTCCTATTTTTTTTTTGTATTATGCGTACATTCCGAAAAAAAAATCCCATCCAGTTAAAGAGTAACATTTATGAATCAATCTATTTCCTTGTCGATGAAGCGTAGTTCCTGAACGGCCAACGAACGGTTCTTCTTGAGGTCTTTATAAGTACTTTTTCAATACAAGAAATTTGCTGATATGACGATATACTGGCTAAAACACATGTTTAATGTTTTTAATATGATGAGACCTAAAGGTCTATAAACAACATTGATTGAGATTCAACTCTAAATGACGCTGACTTAAATGGTGAGCGTCTTGATTTAAACGATTGAAAATATCTTCATTTACCCCTAATCCAAAATATTGACAAAGACATGTTATTTACATTACATTAGTTGTTTCAATATTCTTTTCCGGGAGTTACATAACACTAACAGACTGGTACAACATCAATTATGACACCAAACCAAAACAACAAACAAAAGAAGACATTTTATTGATAATTGAATTTGTTTTAAAAAAACACTATTCCAATTTTTACTTGTTTTTAAGAAATCAGTTTTGTATTAATTTTTCTGAAAAGAAGTTATTTCTAATCAATCAAAACTTTTATCATTTATTTTCAATTGTTCGAATAATAACGTTTTTTTAAATAATAAAAATAGAAAATTAAATATCGGAAAAAACCCTGAACTTTGTATTTTATAACAAAGAAAATAAATAGAAGATAATTCCATAGAATATTGAATTTGAAGAAGATTCTGGCGTAGTCGTGGGCAGTAAAAAGATTTGATTTTAAGTACAAAATATTAAAAAAAAACCAAGAAAAGCTCTTTATTTCCTAATGTTGTAGCACAAGAAATATATACAAAAAAAGTCAAAATTACAACAAAAAAAAACCATCAAACCTGGATTTTGCTGGAGACTTGCTTTGTTTTAATGCCTTGAGCAAATTGGGAGGGACGGGAATGTGTCGAAATTCAGTTTTTCCAAATTTCTTGGAAATTGTGAACCTTTTGGGAAAACAGTTACGGTAAGAGTTGTTATTTACATAATTTTCTATATAAAGTTTTTTTCATACCATCAACTAGTTTCGAGAAAAACGAACCCTTCCAAATCGCTCACATTTAAAACTACAACTCAAACAAAAAATTTGTTTTACTGGCGTACTGCTATGTACTGCTTTTTTTCTATGAGGTACTGCTAACTTGAGAAATTAAGCGACAGCCCTGTATACACCTTCGATAGGAAATAACGTCAACCGAAAACACAGTTAATATAAAAACAGACACTGATAAGCGAAATCCAAATTAAAGCAAAATTATTTGAAAAGTGGACATAAATGGGAGGCTGCGAATAGAATGGTGCTGCAGCAGCAGCAACAGCAAGAAGCAAAAACAGCGAAAATTCACCCACAAGCTCATTCTTTTCTCTAATTACACCCTATTTTTTGGTCAAATTATTGCAAACAGGAAGTCAACATAAAGCGACCCATACACAATCATAATGGAAGTACTTAGGGGCAAAAAGAATAAGTCCACTCAAAACTTACTAAACTGGACTTATTAAGGTTGGGTTGAAATAAATAAATAAATCAATTAAAAGAAACAGTTTTGTATGTTGTTCTCTGACATTAAAAACAGTCTTTATTGGTTAAATTTTGAAAAAATTGACTTATGCTGTTTTCCCCTTTTTCAAGGCTTGTCCCATTTTTTCCCCTTTTTCAATAAAAAGTCGGCAAAAATGGTGCTTTTCCCCGCAATCTGGGGACACTGATTGTCGTGAGGCAAGTTTTTTCCCATTTTGTTCATTATCTGCTTGACTGCCGATGTGTTAACATCGCAGTATTTTCATAACTAAGCTAAATGCAGAGTGATAGAATATGAATTCTTGGAAAAGGAAACAAACAGAAGTATTATTAATAATTTATGGATGTTATTTTCTTTTATAACATGCAACGTACACGTCGTACAACTGTCTCACTTAACAAAAATTCCACCAGCTTGAAGTGAGGCGTCCTCAATTGAGGATCTGTGAGTACTCACCACGCCAGACTCAAATTTCAAAGTCTAAACACGGTCATAGACCCTGATTACACCTGTCCTTTTTTTGTACGTGACGAGTTTCGTCTTTCTGACAGGTACGTACAATGGTGATTAGACGGTTCGTTAATTATTTACTTTTGAAATGTTTTGGTGGAAATTGTAATCAAACTATTTTATTTTACAAAAAAAAGCCCCATCATCTTGTATCGTGTACCTACAAATTTCGTCATTAAAATGCAAATAAAAATGATGACATATATTCATATGTAAGTAACTCATAGTCATAATGCCATATAAAGTGGATTTGTTTTAACTAAAATCATGCGCGACCCGGTAAATACGCTCGCAGTCGACCATGTTAAGCTAATATTAGAGTGTTATTGTTATCTGTCCTTGTAATGAGAAAACATTTTTTGAGATAACAATCAAACATTACATAACATGGAAACATGAATCAGCTCTAATATGCGGTACATATAACGTTTTTTTTTAAATGTTGACTTTCTCTTTAACGTTGACTCTTTGTGGATCTTTAGCCAAATTTTATTTCAAAAAAGGGCTAGATAGCCAAATGATAATGGCGTGATTAATTTTCATCTAATGTTTTTAATACAATACAAATTCAATATACTACATTGAAAATATTAAATAATAAATAAAAATAATTTCAACTAAGTAGACTTAGCATTAATTAAATTGACTTGTTGATTTATTGATTGAAATTAGCTTTTTATGGCCTTTAGTCCATGAAAAAATGGCGTTTCAGGCGGATGCTCTCATCAGTTGACGAGTGAGCACCTTGTCAATACGTAAATTTCTTCTTGTTTCAGTTCCTTACATAACTTTTTTGACGAAAAGCCAAAGTGAACTACATGGCAACAAGATTACGATCGCAATCATTAAGCTGGAAGTATTTACCTGTGGTAAAAGTTTAATATAATGTTTTTGTTATATTTAATAGCAAATTTTATACATACTTTTAAAACCATCAGTTGTTGATTTTGTTTTCCATATGAAAATTATTAGTTTCCTTAAATTGGCATACCTATTAAAATTTTTTCTTAAAAATATTTTTTAAAAAAATTGTTTAAAAATCGAAATTTTAAACGCGATTTTGATAATATTTTTCAAAACACCAACATAAATGGCATACAAAAATTTTCTCTAGGTTAATAGAAATTAATTTTCAAAGCGATTTTTTTTCTAACTATTTATTTTTTCAATTGTTTTATATTGAATAAACTGAAAGAATACATATGTATGTATAAGAAACTATTTCATATAAAATAATTTTGTGAAATAGCTTAAAACTCTTGCCACAAGAATAAGTTTGTGCGACCCAGTCGTGTCTTTTATTTTCGTATTACGATTGAACAACTTGCCTTATAGTATTTCTGCCTACATAATGATCACAAATAAGAATTAAAGTTCTGATTTAATTTATTGTCAACAGTTTCACTCAATTGATCCACAGATACCATGCCCATTGATCAAAGTATATTCTATCTCTAAAATCTATTTTGAATTGCAATATAAATTAATTCCGCCTTCTAATTACTTTACCTATTAATGGTAACTGGACAAGTAACAAGAGTGGTTATATTTTATATAGATATATTTACTATATTTTAAACCAAATCTCCCACACCATAAGTAGTTACACTCAGTCTACGCTCAGGATAATATAATGTTTATTGAAATCTATCTATCAAGATTCAAGAAAGAAGTCATTTATTATTTTTCCTACTTTTTTCTTAAATTGGAGTTGTAATTTAGTGGCAGGAAATTGTATTTAACTTAAATGGGTGTCTTATTTCACATAATCCAACTTAAGAGTCTTAACAACAAAGAATTTCAAATTGTATATTAAAATAAAACAATCAATTATGTCAGTGATTACATGACAGTTAGAACTTTTATACCTTGATTGATTTCAGTGGACAGTTAAAAATCATTATCTGCCTACATTTTGGAACCATGGTCACTTGAAGTACCAAAAAAAACGAGGCAGATTAATTCACGATTTATATTTTTCTGTTCCCAAAAGCGATATACTTTCATTGCTGTTATAATTTTGTAAATTTCTGGCGTTCATTGCTTTGGGAAATAATGTAAACGACCTGAAAATAGTAGGGCATTTAAATAGAAAAATTGTCTATCTGATGAGCCAGTGCGGGTTTGTTTGGGATCAACCTTAAATGATATTCAGAGTATAAGAATCAGAATGGAAAAAAATCGTGATTCCTCAAAAGATTTGAATATTGCGGTTTTGCACCTTTATATTATGTAGATGTAGGTATACATACACGGGACCCTTAACATCGATGAAACACTTTTAAACGACGCACGTCAAAGAAATCTACAAGAGTGGTTTTTCAGTGGATACCAGAATTTAATAAAATTCTCAAAACAACTGAGGTTATAAAAAGAATAAAGTCTGTTTACTTTAAATAAAACTTTGTTTGTATCTAATGGATAAAATACTTTATATCTAACCAACCAAGTTCCCTTTCTATTCGTTTACTATTTCATGGTTGACCACCCTCATGGGTGTGTCTCAGGTGTTCCGAGCATTACCCATTTATTATCATGCTAAATTCTTGAATTGTTTTTCTTTTAAAAGAAAAAACCAGGAGGCTAGGCCAATAAACTTTAAACAAGAATTACAAAAAAAAAAAATGTCAAGGAAATATAATTCAATGCTCTACTTCATGAAGTTTCATGGCTGCCAATAATAATTATTATAAGCTTCCTTGTGTCAACGCTTAGAAATGTACTAAGTACCTGTTTTAAAGACGCACGCGCCAAAAGTTTATGATTGAACGAGATAGATAAGCGAAATATCGAAAATATATGTTGTCAAGTGAGCCTTTCGAATTGGGAAACATATTCTAAGCTAAAACCTTCATCATGGCCATTGGAGTTTTCACGATCAATCAAATTAGACTTTTTCAAGGTTTGAAGATCAATCAATCGCTATGGTTGATCTGATTAGCTAGGTTAGAGTTTAGAGTAACAAAAAAGATTTCAAAAATAACTGCAGACATCCGTCACGACATTTAAGCGATATCGAAGTTAACCTCAATTGTATTTAAGATCGGTCTCGATCCGGACCTATATGGTCATTCTGAATCGTTTTGTATTTCATTTATCTCAAGGAATCCGCTAGATATACGTGCATGTAGGTAATTAATAAGTCTGCCAATGATTTGCATTAATTTATAGGAAATGTATAAATGTTCGATGGCATGGTGTGGCAAAAACACCTGCAACCACTTTGTGCAAATAACGTTTGTTCCAATTTGAATGTTGTGACAATTTCTAGAATTATATCGCAACTATACCAGACATGGTGTTGAAATTTCATAGACACTCGAAAACTATTTTTGCATTACATTGGAATTTCTAACTAACGCCATTATCGCAAACCAAACAACTAAACTCACGTGTCTCACTCACAATACAGTATATATCTATACTATAACCGCCCAGTAGATAGATACAAAGACCATGGCTATGGTCAATATGGTGTTTTTGTGACAGTTTTTCTCTTAACTGTCACAAATTATGCAAGTTTTCGCCCACAGATCGCATTTTGCATATCTCAGCAGATAGCCGGTTGTGATTGTGATCGTGTGTTAACATTAATTTTTGCATAAAGCTCTAGGATGACAAAGTTATTTTGGCAGAGGAGATAATCGTATGTAAATATATTTGGTTGTCTCAAGAGGAAGTGGCTGCATGACAATGAGTTTGATAGTCGAAGAGATATGTGATGATGATGACTTTTATCAGGAAGTATACAAAAATTAGAACAAAATTTGAATTCAGATTGATTTTGTCGTTTGATAAACAAATGATTAATGGGATGTTTCTATAAGAAAATATTAACTAAACATATTTGGGTATAATTAGTATGAAATGTAGATACATAATTAAACATCCATATTTGGATTTGATTAAACCGAGTCTTTGAAACTTAACGTTTGATCTGAATAAGACATTACATGCGTCCTCATCCTTATATATGTGTTTGATAAACAACTTGCTGAGTCTGATCTGCGCTGTCATAAGCGTGTTTTATTGATAAAATAACTTCACATGACAGGTGCGTTTTTTTTGCATGTTCAAAAAGACTTAGGTCAGGCGCGCACTTGGGCCAGGTAACGCTGCTGGCCGCTGGCCGTCTAATACGAGCACTTGTATTTGTATGTATCGTAGAATGGCTCGGGGCCGCTGCGACCTGGACTCGCGGACTGGTCGTCTAGTGCGCGCCTAGCATTATGTGAAAAAACAACATCAGTGCTTAGCGATAAGCCTGCGTCAATACAATATAAGCCTAAAACCGTGTTTAGACTGGGAAATTTGAGTCTAAACACGGTCTTAGTCCATAAAGACTTAACCAAGTCCAGATAATTATCGGGATTCAACTTGCGTCCCGATATATGTACATAGACTGTACCAGAACATATTAAAGGATGATAGCGATAGTTTGTGTGGCAACGTTAATTTTGTTCAGCAATGGCGTAGCTAATTGCCAATTTCGTTTTTTCGATCGACTTTAAATGGACTTGCAGAAAAACTTTGCTTATGCAGTAAATTAAATTTATCCTCCACATTTATTTAATATAATAGCCGTACTTTTATTTTGCAAGTCCAGATAAAGTGGTCGAAAAAACAACATTGAGGATCAGCCCACACCTTTACCGACGACATTTGACGTTCCCATATAACATATATGTATAGTTGTGCCTATAATACAGTTTTTATCGGTACTTATAGCTAAAACCCAATAATCTGGAGATAAGTCCTTCTCCTTATCGATTTATGATGTTGTTGTATTTACATGTAAATGTAAACTGATGTCGTTATTTTCACACAAGTCTATGGAAATATGATGATATGTCATTATTTTCCTCTAAGTGTCTAAGGCCCACTTGCACGAAACTTTTTTGACAGTAGTAACCACTGATTTATCCATGCATAGGCACTAGCCATCGATAAAATTTATAAACTCGTTGCAAAACGTTAAATATTTTTCCACTAATTTTTCTCTGGATAACTTTTTGCATCTGTCAAATAGAATTTGTCAAGAAGTTGCTATCGGTTAGGTTCGCATTAGTGTATGTAGCAAATGCTGTTGTTGTTTTGTGGAGGTTTTCTGTTGCGTTCCTGTTTTTATTTTTGTATCTTTGGTTAGCTAAGTTTTCATTCCTGCAACGTAAAATCAAAAAATAAATAATTATCTATTTAATTCTGGATAGCTAACTGCGATTTTTTAAATGTACCCTTTGTTTTCATGCAAGTGGCCCTTAGTCATATCCCCTTCAGTATCTTTTTGCTTGCCACATTAAAACATTAATTTCCAAAATTTCATATCTGCAACCCCTATACATACGATTGTAAATAGTAAACTTGAAAAAAGTAATTTTAATTACTACGCCTACCTTACCCATACACGTTTACTTGTATCAAAAAGTAGTTATCCCATTGCAAGAACTGCAAATGCGTCGATTGGTACTTTACTTGATCATGAGCTTGCTCATATAGTAGGTAGGTATTAAAGTTATAAAATAGACCACAAACTCTATCGATATAAGTAAGTGAGTCAGCAAGAACATTGATTCCAGCACGAATTACCACCTCGTTATCGTATTCGTAATTCGCGGCTTATATTGCCTTGAAAATTGTGAAAAAAATATTCAACATTTTGTGTTCTTTCCTCATATTGTTTTCCAAGAATTAAAAATGAGATAGCAGTTAGGTCAGTATAGAATATAGATAGTTAAATTGGGTTAAGACTGAAAGGTGTTTTTGACAATTGCACCTGTGTGGTTAGAACAGTTTCTTGGAAAATAATAATCAGATAATACTAATTGGCTTTTATACAATTTAAATCAATTTGCCATTGAGATATCAATGATATGAATAATTAGTTAATTGGTTAATGCAGCCACTGATGAGATATGTCTTTTTTTTATTATAGTTGAAGGTCTTAATTAAACTCTCAAAATATTTTTAAAAATTGTCATCGAATTTACTACCACAAAGTGAGAGCACTAACTTTAGTTTAAACAATAGGGAATTTAACCATATTGTCAAAAAATAAATGACAGTTCACACTACGCGGATGACAGAATGAAATTATATATAACGCTATTTTCTAACTGTCAAAATCAAAGTCTTGTAAAAGAATTTTTTAAATAATCTCCTTTTATTCTAGCGATATTTGAGATTTACGTGGCTAAAAGGTTTAATAATACACTATTCACAATTTTCGCCCACAACATTGATATTTCCGCTCTTGTTTTCAATCAATTTTTCAACAATGATAAAAAAAATGTTCAGCTGTCATCCGCGTACTGCTGATTTTGACACTGCTCTGCGAACGAGAAAGAGATATGTCGTTGTTACCTAAAAAGCCCTATATGGCGACCTTTCCTCAGCATCAAATTGCAAGTCCATAATAATAGGGAGTTTTACCATCTTGTCAAAGCTCACACTATGGTAAAGACAGATTGAAATATGGTACCGCGCTTTTTTCAAACTGTCAAACTCAAGATCTTGGAGAAAACAATTTGGGAATAATTTTTAAATGCGGTATTCTTTTTTGTGTGAAATTTGTGATTTCCGTGGCTTAAAAATTTATTTTAATTAGCAAAACCAACAATTTTCACAATTTTCGCGCACAAATCTTTAAAATTCCCGCTTTTGTTTTCAATCAATTTTTCAACAATGATAAAAAAAAAATCAGCTGTTCACCATACTGCTGTTTTTGACAATTCTGTGAGAACGAGAAAGAGATATATCGTTGTTACCTAAAAAGCCCTATAGAGTTGTCGAAAAAAGTGACATTGGGGACTAGCCAGCACCATTACCGATAAAATTTGACGTTCCCATATAACATATTTGCATGCAGTTGTGCCGGTAATACAGTAATAAGATAATTATCTGGAGTTATCTGAGTCCATATGGACTTACGTTGTTGTTGTATTTACGTGTAAACGATGTCTTTTTTTCACACAAGTCTATAATACTCTTGCAAAAAACACGGCAGTCGTTTTTTAACACATGTCGTTTTTTCAACACACAAATAACAAATGAATCAAACATAATAGGTATGATGTATTTAACATAAATAGTATAAAGTTTTCTAGATTAAGTTTATCAGTTGTTCAAATTCAAGGATATATTTAAATAACATTAGGAATAAGTAGTAAAATTAAAAATATAATTTCCATTGAGCTGTCAACTTTAATTAATAATAGTTATTGATACAATTTTACTTAAATAAATTATGCATTTGTATTGCTAACTTTAATACTTGAATCACTTTTTTTTTTCTTGAAAAAAGTAAGCGGCACAAAATAAATATGTATCATAAATGTATCTATTCTCTATTTAATTATTGTCTTAATAAATCGGTTTAAGAAGGTCGCAGCCACACTTGTTTAATAGAACTTGCAGTCTTTTGTAATGCATTGTATTTTAATAATTATGTGTATGTGTTTACTGTTGACCACATTCATAACCCATTGTTTAAATATTAATTTAATTTAATTTTGTGTAGTTAAGTAGTGAACGGTTTGTGAATTTTGAGATAAAAAAAGGTTCTTATCCAGATTTAAATAGAATCTAAGCCGGAAACATTATGCACTCCCAATTGTTTCGTAGATTTGATCTGAATTTACATGCAAGACACGTTTTTCTCCTGCAAGCGTGAAAATGATTTTGACAATTTGTCGTAATTAAAACAAAATAATCTGTCACATTTGACAGATATGTACATATATAAATAAAGTTGATGTGTCAAAATACTAAGCCTGATCTGTCATCCGAAAGCATTTGCACAGTTTTTATTTCTCAGATGATCTCCGTATGCTCAGCAATATATGAACACAATTTCTCACTTTTGATGTCTGAAATCTGAGCCTGAAATTTGGACGGGGTTCTAAGGACCAATTCTTCTTAATTTGGTGCGTCTTTTATTTAAAAGCCCTTCATAAAGTACTGTCGCCAACCCAACTTGTGAAGAACCAACCTACATCATCCACTTGAAGTTAGATGTAGGTTGGTTTTTACTTCTAAGAATTAATTTTAATTTTAATAAAAAAGTCTCGTTAAGCTTTCTACAAAATAAACAGATCAATTAGTCTACTTAAATACAACCAAGTCTTTGTATACAAAGACTCGTTAAGCTTTCTACAAAATAAACAGATCAATTAGTGTACTTAAATACAACCAATTTTGTTGCTTTAGGCGGCCGGAAGTCAGTCTAGAATAATTAGGGTTTTCACATATTATTTTATGAATATTCTCAGCTAATTTATTAGAATCACTTTTATTCTTAAATTGAAACGGATTCCATTGATAAAATGATTCACAACCGGTTAAGGATATAAAAATTCAGTTGTACTCATAATTTAATCTGGAATATCTCCTTAACACCAAAGCACATTTAATCTTATCGCCCTAAGATCTCATCTCACATTTCAGTAACTCTGTCGACAAACGACTTTTACTTTCGATATTGTAGTACAAGTATCTACATAATGTTTTTTTTTTACCTTACCTGGGTTATTCCCATATTAAACAGCAACAGAAGCAGTTGTAGAGTCATCAATTATTAACTTAAGCCGGGAGAATCATGCCCTACTCCAATTTCACTTTGTTTAAGTATTTTATTCAAACTCAAGACTTGGAATTGTTTTCGGTCAAGCTGGGGGAAAAAAATAATGACGTAATAGTAGGATGAAAATTATGATATTCAATTTCAGATTGTTGGATGATCATAAAGTGTAAAAACAGTAAAAGTGGTATAGATAATAATAACATTGTTTCGTTGGTGTTGTTTTGAGTATAATTAATTGCTATGAAAATAAAATGAAACATGGTATTGTAAATGCCTTTTTTTTTGGTTGATCAATATGTTACACAATATAAGTTTGTACTTTTGAATATGTAAAAAATGTATATAATGTAATGTTTTTTTAATAATCAAGGGTAGTATAGCATTGAGTTTATACTACATATTTTAGCAATTATTCTTGAGTTAAAAGGCAAAGGGAATAAATAAAAATGAATACAATGTATACAGAAGAATTTTGTTGGGTTCGGTTTGTGTGTTTCGTTACCGGGAAGCAGGGCAATAATAAATAACTCGACATCTGTACTTCGGTGTATTTGAAACCATCTTGATTCATCTATGTGTATAAACTCATTGGTAGTAGGCAACAATTTTTAATCTCTTTTCGCACTTCATACCCTAAATATTTACAGGAATCAACTCAAGCGAATTTTGCATAGATTTAAATAAATTTTTTTTCGAACACCATAATGGCTTTACTTCGTTTAATTTAGTTAATTAGTTCATGCCTTACGGATGCATGATCGTAAGAAGAAGAAGATGAATGAATAATAAAAACAGAACTTGACCGGTGTGAGTTCCTTAAGAAACATTCGGTTTTCTATCTGATAGGCTTGATACGCATAGGATCCAGGATTCACTCGAAATGTTATTCTTTATAATTTTAATGTAGTTATAATTTCCTAGTTATAAATTATTATCTGGCCGTAAAACGAACGAATAATTTTATTGCATTGTTAAGATTTTAGTTTCTAATAGAAATACTATACAAGTGCTGTTTGACTGTTTTAAAAATAACGATTAAGAAATCAGCCCTAACTGTATGGGTTTATTATACTCTTGTGTTGTGAATCCACACATAAATGATTCATTCAAATTATTCTAAAAAACGATATAGATATGTTAAATTATAAATGCGTGCGAAATGAACTCGCTTAAAAAGCAGAAAAACACCACAATAATTTAAAATCATTCCGAACTTGGTTAAACTACAAACCACACTGACAGCTGACTCATACACTTCACTGGTGCTGACAGGATGAATAAATATTTCAATTAACTGCACAACCATGTTGGCTTAAATTATACTCTGTCACTTGCACTTTTCTATTCCGTCAATCTGAGACAAGTTGGGTTAGTCTCGTTACTCAAAAATAGTTGTTTGCCAGCATTCAGTGTTCAATTTTAGATTTATTCCGTTTGAAAATAATATAGGTTTAGTATGATGTTATCTTCTCTCATCGCAATCTTCTCGCATTTACTTATAACGAAGATATAAAATGGGACTGAATGGGAAACTTTGAATTCCGGTAGGATTTTCCACAACAATTTTCTATTCTAAGATTCATTACCGTACGCCAACACACACCTCAAAGGTGGGGCCGAGGCATATCTAGAGCGCTACTGCGTCGCCATTGTGACAAATGTTTTAAATGTCACTATTGTCAAATATGTCAAAAGCATATCGATATTATGCATATTAATATTATAATTTTGATTTATTTGTAATTACAGCCGGACATTTGTTTTGTTTGATTATTCAACACCCATAAATACAAAGAACATAATATTGCATTCAAAAGAAGCGTGTTTCGTTTAGAATCTTATTTAACTTGGGTGACAAGTAAAAGCAGTATTTTATGTGTGCTGCACAGCCGACATTAAAAGTGTCGGCACTGTAGCTTATGAAAAAGTTCCTAATTTATTTTTTAATTAATTAATTCTTTACTAATTTAACCGGAAGGAAGGTGAACAACAAACTATTTCACATTATGACGAATTCATTTGACATTTATTCGATGATGTATTATTAGCCCCTCAGGTACTTATAGGTAGCACTTTTTCAATTTGCTAGCCACTTTAAGCTACTTAATAACAAAACCAATTAAAATGCCTTTAGTCAAGTACAATTTATTTGAAGCCTAATCTACACCAATAACCTGCATGTTTGGTGTGCTTGAGTTGGAAAAACACATTTGGAACAAATGGACATGACAGCAGCATCAGACCTGTGGTTATATCAAGGCTGCTGAAACCGAACCCTAGGCAATATAATTTGTTTAAAGCTTAGACATGCTATAATTTTTTGACAAAACTGTTTTGAACAGAAGTATTTTTTTCAAGTTATTGGTCTTAAGCCCTAATGAATTCGAAAGGCATGATTAATTATTCTTGAAGCTTTATTTTGCATGTCACTTTCAGAAAATTGTTGTTGCTGACAGATTTATTTTCAGGGTTAGCCAATGAACTGGTCATTGGTAACAAACGTGAATGAATATGTATCTAGCTGTATTCGATTTGTTTTTCCGATACAACTTCAATAACATCTTAGCTAAGGTAAAATGCTCTTTTAGGTGTTTATAATGGGTTAAGATTTGATTGTGTAAGTTAAGTAAGTTAAGTTTGTTTAGAAATTCGCATACCGAATTAAAATTTAGTAAAATAATTATTGAGAAAAGATAAAACATTATTTTTTTTTTAAAGAACTTGAAACGGTAAAGTTATCGTCCCAGTCAAGATCATTGTCATCGGGGAAGAAGATGAAATAGACAAATTAAGCTTTAAGGACAATAGAACATCTAAACAAAATGGACGCCACCGCTCCGTTCCTGAAGACCATTCTGACCCTTTTAACCGCATTTTTGATTGTTTTGTGGTGAACATTTCTTGTACTCATATGTTGAATAAGTCTTAATAGCCGTGTTTTGTGTGCATTTTTTGCTAGTCCATAGAGTTGTCGAAAAAAAACGACATTGGGGGTTAGCCTACACCATATTAGCGACAAAATTTGACGTTCCCATAACATACTTATGTGCCGGTAATACAGTTTTTTTTATAGCTAAGTACATATGAACTTTAGCCGTGTTTTTTTGCAAGTCCATGTAGACTTGTGTGAAAAAAAACGACTTTGGGAATTAGCCCACAACATTACCGACATTCCCATATAACCACATGTAATCCCGATAATTATCGTGAAATAGCTATAGTCTATGTATGGACTTTATGTTGTTGTTGTATTACGACAGTTGTCATTTTTTTTCATACAAGCCTATATGGACCTGCAAAAAAATACGGCTTTTATGTCGTTGTTGTATTTACGTGTAAGCTGATGTCGTATTTTCGCACAAGTATGTATAAGACTTGCAAAAAAAAACACAGTTAATGATCTTCCAGATCAGATTTGTCCTCTTCTCGTAGACTCTTGACTTAAAAAAAACCATAAAGAATGAAACCTGGAGATGTGGATCAAAGGTATGGCTTAATCTATAGGTGTTTAGTAAAGGGTTTCATGCCTTGACGACGCACGATTAATCTGCATTTATTTACTTCAAAAATATAAGTATGAAACCGACAGTTATTTGGAAAAAGTTACCATCTTCCCATAGTGTGATTCATTTAAGCCACCTCCTTAAACTGAACGTTTTGATTTACAAAAATAAGATAATTATACTAATGGCCAGTTCCAAACACTTTTAAATATTTATTAGGTGGTTAGATCTTAAAATTAAATTTTTAAAATGCATCAACCGCTTTCAGATTTAAAAAGGCCAATAAACTAGTCCAATTTTGTTCCAAATAAACTTTAATGGCTTCCTAAAAATGCAAGACAAAGAGAACTTTGAAATATTTCGATTGGCATACTCTCCTCTCGTTTACTCTATTGAAAGAGATCGAAGTGTGGTAAATAAAAGTCTGGGGTTGGCAGCAAGTTTCCTCATTTTTAAAAATTCACCTCCCAATGTTGGTGCAACCTATTTTAAGTTAAAATGCCAATAAATTGTATTACTCCGTTAACTAAAACGCTTTTAAGTGTATTTTTTGCAACTTCGGGCATAAATTAATAAATTATTTTTCTCTTTATATACAAAATAACAGAGAGCGCTAAATGAATGACTCATCCAGGGCGCCTGAATGATTAAGGCCAGCCCTGAGTCAACGTTTAACACTATGTCAACTTCTGATAACGGCGCGGCGGTGATTAGATAATGCAGTTTTTAAAAATGGAAAAGTATTGTTCGTGGATCAATAATGAAGCTGCTCAATAATCGGATTCAGTAATAGAATTCTTTGTAACTGCGGATTCCCAGGGATTATTTGACTCTAATGGAATTACATTTAGCGTATTCGGTAATATACACTCATCTTACGATGAGTTAGATCATGATTTAAAATGCGCATTGAAAATATCACAATTGTTAGAAATGTGGAAGAAATCATCAAGGTGAGGCATGAAGTTTATGTTAAGGATTCCTACTCGAGCTTTGAAGATAGTTATTATTATAACTTCTGAGAAAAACTCTTTGCTTAAATTATTTTGTAAGAGGTTTACCTATAATATTAAATTTTTTTTATCATCATAAGCCCAATAGAGAATCACGTAACATAAATCAACCAAAGTTACTTCAGTTCCAAACACTCATTACAAAACCATAATCCACTAAATATCTTGAACCAACGATTTGAACTCTGACATCATTATAATCTAAAAGTTGTTAGACAAAATGTTCTCGATGCTAAAATACCCACATCGTCAGCATATTTGAAAGCATGTATAACGTCCCCCAGATGTGTCCATTACATGATGTTCAACATCAATTAATTTGTTTTTAATGTTCGATGGCACATGTTATCATCTTTTTGACTCCACGGATACGAGTTTCATTTGTGTGTAACTTAGATTGCTCAAAAGTATTTGAAGAATGAAAATGAAATGGCATGACTTTCGATCTTAACCCAAGATGATCTTCAACTTCGATGATATTGACCATAGTGTGTGCTCATTGTTTTCTGCGACTAGACAGATCTTCTTCAGATTGATTGTTGGAGACTCAAATTACATTGTTAGCAATTGTTTAATTTTTTTTTGTTTTTTGAGTTTTACATAATCTCAGACCTGAGTGTGGTCTGCATCATCTTTCCTTCAAAATTACTACAAACAATCATTTCTTCTGCTTGACTTAAATAAATATGCCAGACTCACAACCGATGAGACACGACGCACGCGACGTTCGGCCCTGAAAGTGACTACAAAAATAACTCATGTAATCGATTCATTTTGAATTCCAATTTGAATCTTAAATCCATTGTTCGAAAGTGTCGACATTATGACATTGTTCACATTTTCGATGATTGCCTTCTCATTTTGCATGGAGGAGAGACCAATATTTTTGTTATATGAAAATGTAGCGAAGTGGGCATGCATTTTGGGTCTGCCTCTCAATCATATAATTCATTCATCAAAACGGGATTTTAATTGAACATTATACCATCCATATAAGCACAGCGAAGGATGATGATTGATGGATGTTCCCGTTATAAAAGGAGGTGTTAAGAGTTGACTTGCTGATTTTAATCGATGTTGTTATTCTCCTTTATTGTGTTTTGTATCAATAAAACAGTAAAACAACGATTGAAGTTTTAAATATTATATTACATTTATTTTGTTGCATGAATATGAATGATACAGTTTGATTTGATGAGCACGAATGTTACTGGGACCTTTCAATAAGGTTTAATTGTCTTCAAACATAAATGTTGTGAGCTCTTATAATGTTTTGCAATCCCAACGAATTGCTGTAAACTTTTTTTTACTTGCAAAAAACTGATATTTTATGTTAATACTTCATCAACATTTTTTAATCCATTGTAATTTGTAGCCAAACTTCATAAAAATGTCTGGGATTTTGTGGCTGGGGCTGGGTTGGGACTATCAATTCTATTACTCCTATTCTGCTTTTCATGGGGGGAAATTGTTTCTATCTTGTTTTTATAAATTGCTTACGTGAATGTTAAATGGTTTGGTATAATGTAGTTCACTCAATATGGATAGCAGAATGAAAAGGCAGAGCGAAAATAAATCGAGTGGTTGGGTTGAACTTAACATTCACGTTAATAGTATGATCGGGCTGTAAAAATATGGAACAATAAGTCAGCAGGAATGAAGTTTGTAGATTTTAAAAGAATAAGTTAACAAAATGTTGATGTCATCAAGGAATGCACATAATTCTCCAACAAGTAGATCACTTCCAATTATAACCATGGCGAAGTCATCCCAGCTTGGAAGTCTATCGAAAAAGCCCATATCTTTTAATAGTCGAGCTTAATTACTCTATATACGTGGAAAGTATCAAAATTGTTAAAAAAGTGCTTTGTTGCGAATCATCTTTTGTTTAATTTCAATTGGGTGCGTGTGGATAATGTGCAAAACAACGCAAAAATCGTAGGACCAATCGGCAATGGAAAGTGCATAGTTAGGACATCAATCGCACTTTTCATTGACGATTATATACTAACAAATGATATGAAATATCAGCAATGCTCCAGACCGTTTGTTTTTCGAAAACGAAAAGGAAAATAGGTCCATAACAACCGTCACATAATCAAATAAAATAAGATATCCAAACAAAAATTCAATACCTTCATAAAAGGACGACTATATTATATAAATCTTAACTATTTGAATAATAAAAATATCAATTTGGAGAAGTGAATGAATCAAACAACAATATTAGGTCACGAAAAATTAATTTTTAGACAGGATTTGTAATTATATTTGTTGTTGCTTTTGTCATTCAACACCTTTCAATGTAAATTAACTTAAAGGACGTAAATTATTCAGCCTAACTCCGTTTATAAAATCACAAAAAACACAACTTTTGAAATGTGCTCATTTCTCCAACCCTTAGTTTCTCATGTAAACAATAACCTAGAACGACTTTGCATAATTATAGAAGTAAATACTCTATACTTTAACCAGTTGCAAAATATTTGTTTATTTTCCGCAATCCTAGTCGATTCCCCTTAATTCGTAATAAATACTCACCTCTAAGCAGCAATATAATATTCTTAGCTCTCATTGAAATTCACCATTAGCTCTAACCTAATACCACATTTACATGCACAAATTATTATTAAGCAGCAAAACCTCACCGATTGATTGTAATATTTATAAATTAATCGAAAGGTGTTAAATATCTATATATTGTAGTAACAAACACTTTTACTCTCTCAGTGTCAATACTTTCATTCAATTTCATTTGCCAATACAGGCGCACAGAAGTGTCAGGGTTGCCACGAAAGAGTAATTTTAATTTATTAAAATGAGATAAGGAATAGAGTTATTGATAAAGAAAATTATCGAAGGACATAAAACAATTAGTTTTCCTTTTTAAAATTCTTGAAAATATTTGGAAAAAAAAAGGAAATTCATTCAAGATTTGAATAAGGTAACATTTGTGCGTAAAAACGAAAAACAGCTTTAGTTACACTTGAGACTTATTAATTAAAGTGACTTAAACTAGAGCACAGCTCGAAAGAACACGATGGCCAAACAAGACTTTATAACCAGCCACGTCTTAAAGAAGTTATTTGAGCGCTGTAACAAAAATGTGCCATTAACCTGATATATGAATCAATATAAAAACAATTTTTTTTCGTACCTCGAAAAC
The DNA here is from genome assembly GCA_951217065.1 of Baccha elongata. NCBI lineage: Eukaryota > Metazoa > Arthropoda > Insecta > Diptera > Syrphidae > Baccha > Baccha elongata. The sequence goes on from OX578272.1 coordinate 252,163,734, forward strand.
CTGTGTTTTGCATAAAAAATTACTTCTTCCATTAATCTTGGGACTCCTTATATGTATATTATGAACCTTAATCTTGACAAATCTTTCAGTAATCGACATCAATGTTACTATTCTCACCAATTCCATCATCTTTTAATCTCAATCTTAAATCTCAGTTTAAAGTTCACACATTGGCAACCATTTTCTTAAGTGAACGGGTTACCACTACTAAATAGCACAAAAAAGTACAACAAAAAATCAATAAACTTAAGTTAACAATATTTTTTTTTTGTTTAAACTGCCATTTGCATAATAGTTTTAACAGCCGCACCATTCAGCTGATCAGTCTTATTCGAATTGTTGGCGCGAGTGGATGACAGCGGCATTTATCGGCAGAGTGTCTCACGATTAAGTTTGTTCTTCCCCCGAAAAAAAAACTAAGTCTATCTATAAGTTTGTTTATGTCAAACTTTGTTCACTTTGCTGTGAGATAAGTGGATGAAAATAAAAGTATAACTAATCGTAGGAACGGTGTGTTGTGAATGTGCACTTCTAATTGGTATCACAAAGAGTGCAGTAGCAACAACGTGTACGACGGCATTGAAAATTATTGTATGTGAAAAAATAATAATAATACAAAAAAAAATTATAATTAAATCGAGTTCGTTGCTCAGCTCTTTTGTTTAAGTTCATGTTCAAGTGTTTTGTTTGGTTGTTTTTTCATGTTTTATGAATGTGTTTTCTCAATAAATATTGAAAAAAATGAGATAATATTTGTTTAATAAAGTAAAACCGTGCTCTGGCATTTTATTCCTTCGCGTATTTAGCCCAAAAAAAAAAAAAAATGTTATTATTTTAAATACAAAAGAGAATATTATTTTATCATAGAATGGCATTAGCCAACTTTTCATTGCCTTTTGGTAATGGTCTTTCATCGCATAATTGGGCAGCGACTATAAGTCCAATTCAGCAAGTACAACGTAATTCAAATACAAATAATCTTTTGTATGGACCTGCTGGCCATCAAGAGAACGATGAAGCACCTATAGATTATTACAAGAATAATCCATACCTACCACCTCAGAATCAACAGCAGTATCAGCAATATAATAATAATAATCGTCGTAAAGGTGGACAGACTTATTTGCCACCGATTCCAGCAACAAGTCCTGGAGTTCCTCATCAGCAGAACTATGATCAGCGGCAAATTCAGAAGCAGGAACCACAATACACTCAGCAGAACCAACAAGGTATCGGGGCTCGGGTTGGTGGTTATCCACCCTCTATAGGATCTCAGCAACAACAGCAACAACCATCAGCAAGGACATATGGAGAAAGCAGTTACTCTCGCTTTCCTACAACACAGCCTCAACAAGTGTCACCACCAGCCAACGTTCAAGTGTCGCGTTCTCAACAGCAGCAATATTATACCAGTTCATACAATACACAAACTCATACTGCATTTGCAGCTGGTACAGTTGATGCAAGTCAACAGGAAGTTGAAGGTGGTGGCTATGGAGTGGCTAATCAGCCAAATAATGTCGATCAAGTTCAAGAGGTTGAGACTGTTAGACCTTCGGTTAATACACCTGCTCCTCTTATTCCTTCAGCAGGTTCTGGTGGTGGTAATCCCAATGATCCGTATCCTGAACGTCCGCCTGGGTTTACAAGGGTTCAAGCTGGACAGGGATCACGCACTCAAGTGCATGCTGTTTTAGATTATGATGTTGAAGAAGGCGAGGAAGAAGACTATTATGATGCAGAGGATAATGGATCACCAGTTAGTAAAAGTAAGTTTTTATGATTTTTAATATTTAAAAAATGTTTACTTGGAGATAAACCGGAGTCAAAAGTTGTGTTAGTTTTATTTGATTGTTAACGCTTATGATGGAATCCCTAACTAAATTGGTCAATTAAGAGATATATGCATAACCGAATACATAAATTCGTTTACAGGGTTATACGACTTTTACAAGCAATATTTGTAAATTTCTTCTAAATTGTATTTTTTGTAACTTAGAGTATTCGTTATTATTTATATTTTGGAAACGAAGAACCATAAGAATTTCAGTATTATTCGTAATATTCTGAACATAACATAAGTGGAGGAGTGTTCATTTCTATTTTTTTTTTATTTTTGAATTTTAGATTGTTTTGAATGCTTATTGTGAGAATAAATATAATATATTGGCTTTTCTGTTTCAATCACAACAATCCTATTTTATAACACCAATGATTCGTCTATGGAATTCGACGGGTCGATCTCGATAAATGTTCGTAATTTGATTGAATGCGTGTATTTTTTGATTCATGTATTGCCTGTCTTTCTATCATCGCGATTGTAACAGAACGTCGATATTTCGAGTTATCAGAGTCTTTTTTATTGTACAGAACAATGCCAGCTGAGTTAGTCGCCTAGAATAAGCTTGATTTTTCTTTCGAATAATTAATCTTACATAGGGGCAGAAAGACTTTCAGCTGAGACTAGGAGGCCTTTACGAAAAAATGCTACCTGGAGTTCGCATCGTACCTTGTTAGTCCAAAATTTTATCAGCAAGTTTTTAATTGTTAATATATTTCGAAATATTTTTAATAAGACAACATTGAAGAGGGGCGTCATATTTGGGCAACAATTATTTCGCAAATCATTACTTTGCCATGTTCACATAATTGATTTTGTTCATCTCACCACTTTTATTTTGCGAATTTCCTTTTGGCTTTTTATTTAACTTCCAAAGTTAAAAGAAGTAATGTCACTATTATTGTTGACATTTTACTCGTAGGCGGAAAAATTCAATTGTAAATAATTTTATCATTTTCTAGACACAATTTTACAAATTTACAAAAAATGGAGAAAGTGAGAATAAAAAAAATTGTATAAAAAGAAATGCTAAACAGAAATACAAAGTAGCTTACTCAATATACCCAATCGTCATTTTGTCCAATTTGACGATGATAGTATACCGGATGATACGATTTACGCCAATTTACGTCAGCGGCTTTCATGTGGCGTTCATGAAAACGTATGAGGGAAAGATACATACGATTTTACGCTTTTACATCAAACGTGAATTTACGTCGTTAGATGCGAATTTATTATATTAAAATAAAAACGCATAGAAGTAGTTGGAATTCGGCTATAATTACCAGTAGTAAAAGCATCATAAGAATGATTTAAAAAACTGAACGAAACTTTTTTCAGAAAAAAAGTTGTATTCCTTTAAAGACTGTATTTTACTTAAAACCGAACCATAATATTTGAAAGTAAACGGAAGCGTAAGTCACAGTTTTACTTTAATTTTTTTAAGTGCCGTCAATTCGCATAGGTCAGATGCGAACCGAAATTTCTCATATGTTTTACCGATTGTCAAATATCCGTTCATCCGTTGCAATCCGCAACTATGGGCGCGCTATAAAATGTTTTTGTATTTGGTTCGATTAGTTTCATAATACCCCGTACGCATCGATTGTTCTATAATGGTTAAGCCCTAGATTTTATTCTCACCTCAGCAGCAAATAAGTAAATCATGATAAATTAACCATAACGATCATATTAATGAATTGCAGATCAAAGATTAAAACAGAAAAAATGAATTATTCACTTTTGTGCAAAGTAAATTTAAATTTTCCAATAATATGTTCGCTGATCTTATCATTGCAACAACTTTGTGCAGCCACATAAACCTCAAATGTAGCGACTTTCTGCAATTTTCTAACTTGTTGTCGATATTTTAATTTGACAGTCTAAATAAAATATAATTTTTTTTTGCATTTGACATTTGCAATGCTCGAAAGCTAAATGGATTGTCTTCTGCTCCTGATGTTGGCTGCTAGCTGGTTCATGGCAACATAAACCACTTTAATTGCGGAATTTTTAGAATGTAGATTAAGTTGGCATTGGCAGCGAAAATAGTAACAGGTATAACTTTAACTCGCATTAATAGACTCCAATCAAATGAAGTCTTGGCAAGAAGTGTGATTAATTGAAGTCGATTGATTTGAAAAATCGATTTTCTACTGTTTGGTGGCGATTAATTTTTAATGATTGTCATAAGATTAGTTGTGTTAAAGTTAAAGTAAGTCATACGCAATCAATTAAATTATAAAGTGACATATGTGGAAAGTTATTTCAAGAATTCAATCGGCAATTGTCATTATATTGTATACAATGCGAGACGAGTGCAATTTGAGAACTTGTCATACCTAAACCTAATCATGATAATTGTCATTGACTGAGATACAATAATTACTGCAAAAAAATATATATATACATTTAGTGGCACCGGCAACTCCGATGAACCACGGACAAGGGACTTACACTCTCAACCAATACTTTGTATGCGTTGTTAATTCTACAGGATTGGAATGGATCGAATTCAAACGACTAAGGTGACGAGATGCACTTTTTACGACAATAATACTCTTGGAGGATATGTCACTTGCTCGTAAAAGACAGCACCTGAAAAAAAGACATTAGGTATACCCAGACTTCAGAAGTGAAAGTCCGACACACTAACCACTACGTCAAGGCCTCACCGGGCATCACGTATAATAATAATATTGTGTTTTACATTTTAATACAATTCATGAGACAGAAGAAAATTGTCGAATTTCATTTAACTCTTTTTTTTACATTTTTGAGTTTAATTATACTAATTAATTGTTTGAGGAAACTAGTTTGTCTGAAATTTGAAAATTGGATTTGAAGCTCCTTAAAGATTATTCGAAAGACTTTTAACGATGGGTTGCAACTCACAGCAAACTTTATTTATTATTTATACATTTCGACGAAAGCAATGACCCATTTAAAAATAAATGTAAGGGCACACCTCTGGTTTTTTATCGACCCCACTGCGTCAATATTACCAAACAACGAATGGCTATAAGGGTATGATCCATATCAGATGATCGATTCACACCTCGTTAACTATAGTAGGAGTACCCCCGCTTTCTAGCTACTATCTACAGAATTTGTAGGCAGAAAATGGTTTAGTAACAATTTAGTGTACTAGTACCGGATTCCTGATCCTAGAATAAGTATATTAAGCAAGAGTATTTTAAATCCTCCACAGTCAAAACAGAATTTTTTTCTTAGGGCAAAAACTTCATTGTTATAGTTGGAGACATTTGACGCTCACTAAAGCCTGCTGTCTCAGTCACTTCAGTAAAGATTGGCTGTCTTAGGATTTCTATATAGTGAAGGCTGCTGTTTCAGAATTTATATAGTTGAACCAGCTGGTGTCTCAGGATTTCTATACAGTGAAGTCTGCTGTCTCAATACTTCTATAGTGCCATCAGCTGTCTTCACAGTTGCTAACGTCCTATAGAATTTTAGATATGTTTAAATATTATTCAAAGAATTTTTTTTCTTCTCACAGTGTCTATTCACACTTTTTAACGGACAGGAAAAAAAATTGTTTTTTGGCGCGAAAGGAGGAGTACGAGTTGACCATACCTGGCTAGCACTTCACTGTTTCAGTACTTAATTATAGAATCCGCTCAGATTCTCTTCTTGGAATCTCTAAAGTTGTTGGTGATATTAAGGCTTATTATACATGAGCATCTTCTAACGCACATTCAATTGTCCGCGCGTAGTGAAAATTAATATTAGAATATCAATACACACGAACGTCCACTGGTTTGTATTGATTTTTTTGTTCTCATCCGCACGGAGAAATGGACGGAGAAAAAAGAAGCTGGTCTTAGAACTGGTTAAATGGACGAGTTCAGTCCCTCTTCATTAACTCCATTCAAAGAAAAAGGAGAACATTTTTTGATCAATATGTGTGCTATTACACCCATGATTACAGAGTCATGACTCTTTTTTAAAATATGTTAGAAAAAATTATAGAATAAATCGGAAAGGCCATCTTTTGCTCATTTGCTCTCACCTTATTTGAAAAAGAGTCATGTGACATGTGTGGTGTAATAGCATACATAGTGTAAAGCGACCTTTACACGGTCTGTCATTTGACTTCAATCGTAATATAGTGTTTGTAAAAATAAGTCTGTATGCGTGCATTTGTTTGACAAAAAATCAAAACCCTTTTGATTTTGCCTGATGACTGATTATATGTGTAGATGAATGAAGTCCTCAGACTGACCGTTACACAATGACAGACGTCATCTATCGAAGTACCTAAATGAATCACAGGTTTGTACCAGCAATGTCTGCTAAACCATACTTTATATTTACTAACCAAATATTACTATTGTTGGTTTTTTTTTTTAAATAATTTAAAAAAACTAATGTAAGCTTCTTTTGATAAATAAACTGCCACCTACAATAATCGCAAATACACTAATTTCTTAAACTCACCAAATCAAAAAAAAAAAAAAAAAAAATATCAATATCCGTAAATATAAAATCGGAAATTCAGAAGGCCCACGTGCCCCCGTCATCCGCATCACTTTCAGCGCATTCCCATTTCATATGTCGCGTTAAATTTATGTTTACCTGTTTTGTTTGTTAAACATCTTCTCACATATAGCAATAGCACTCTCTGGGACTAATAACCGCCTTACAAGGTCATTCGACAAAGAGATGACAAGGTCGATTACTAAACTAGGTCATCTTCATCAGCATCTTCGAGAGAAGAAGCCTCAAATGTTCGTCTCTATGGATATCTAGCTTTATGTATAGTTTTATTTATCTTAACAATTCAAAATCGTGATAGCCGTGAGAATTACTTGTTTATTCAATCAATTTGTTATTGTTGTTGTTCTTTTTCGTTTATTTGGAACCATTTTGGACGTTTATTTTCATCCATAGATATTTATTAGTTTCTTCTTCTGTTTCAATATTTAAAAGCCATAGAGGCATCATCACTGATCCGATCACACAGCGACCTTGAAAATGATTCATATTTCCAAGCTGGCTGTGATGCGTGTGCAGGGCTGGATTTGTTATTAAGCCAATTAAGGGCATTATATCTTTGAGGGCAAAGTTTTGTGTAAATTGATTTTATTGATTCAATATTATTTGAATTAAAATTAATTTAAAAAAAGGATTAATTGCTAAAATGTATATTCAACTGTTCAACTATGGAAAATCTAAATGGATTACTTATTTATTAAAAAGGAAATAGAATTGTTTTCATGTGTTTTCTAGTTTCAATGTTAAACAACTTTGTATTCAAATTCTTAAACGAAGACTTTTATAGCAAAATACTGGCGAGGGCATCAAACCATCTAAATCCAGCCATGTGCGTTTAATGAAATATAATATGAAGTAAAACTGTGTTTGACCACGCACCCATTATTGCCAACACTACGCTGCCATACGTAGGCCGTTATACAAGCGTAAATAGTTAAAGATAAAACAAACTGACTTACACTTTTACCTGAGTATCAAAAAGTACATTTTTCGGAATTTAAGAATTTGCTTAAAATATATTCGGAGTCATGACTTATGAACCTAACGGCATTAATTTTCTGGTGAGACAAATAAAGTGCAATAATTTAGTACATTTTTGCCAAAAGTATTTTGTAAATTTTGAAAATTGAAATATTTCAGCCATTGAGAGGTAATTTCAGTGTAAATTTTACGAAATCTTCTTTCTGACTTGATATAGACAATAAGTTAGCTTGCCATACAAAAGCAAGTTCCTGAGGTCCGTCATTTATTTTTTCGTAGTGAAATATTATCTGTGAAATATCACATTGAGTAAGTAATTGTCAGCAGAGCACCAGCAAGATATTTTGGACTTTAGTCTAAAGACGCTGTTGAAGTTGCTGGCACTGATCTTATCTGTGTAAAAACATGTTGCCGGCTCATCCGTTTCGCGCTTTAGATTAAATGTTTACTAGGTTATGGCCTAACTTTCGTCTAATGTAAGGAAAATGGTTTTTAAGCGCCGCAAAACCGACTTTTCTTGAACTTCGTGTTGGCGTAAGATCGGAATGGAATTTTGGGAATTCGTTTTTTCGCGGAAATGCTACTACGCTCACGTATTTTGATAACTAAAAATGTCTAAAAATTAAAATCATATTCGCGATTATAATAACACATACATCATAAAAGTGGGTTAATTTATTCTTAGACTAATCTGGCTGAATTTTAATATTAATTATGCTAATCTATGTGATATTGTAAATTTTTTTGTGTCTGGCTGCTTGACAAAACGAATTTTCGCATATAGACATAACAAAAAACCCGGCGACGATTGAAAGCACTTTGGAAGCATTCAATTATGCTATTACAAAGACATTCACCTTCTTTTGTGTTTTGTAAAAAAAAGTAGGAGCGTAAATTGAAGGCTAATATGAAAACGTTCATCTGAGTTACTCAACTTGCAACGTTCAGAGAGCTATAGTTTTGTCTCGACCATGTTTCGTATTTGCTTTCGAACAAATGTTTTTTGAATTAATATGATTTATTACCAGACAACAAAGCAGGGCTAGGCTAATGAAAGACAGAAGAGGTAGCAGGTAAATTATTGACCAACTGGAGCGCCCATAATGATATATGTAATGTTCAGAATATTCACAAAAAAAATATTAAGAGCTTCAAAGTTCTCGATCTCGGTAGTAAGTTCATGCCACCGAGAAATAACCATGTTGTCTGTCGTGCAGAATCTTGAAGATTTCATATTCAAGTCTGCAAAAAGGCTGAGTTTTTGTACACGGAAGGTGCGGATATTTTTTCGGTCGGCTGATATGGAGTTTTTTTTGACGTATACACTTCCCGTTAGCTGATTAGCTGGAACTTTCGCCCTTAAGTTCGAGAGCTAACGACCGATTTTGGGACATTGTTTTGGCTCGCCTGAATTTTTGTCCAGTTATTGTTTCAGGGCCACTCATTATTGAATGACAGTTATGGCTACCGGAAATAACCGGAAACCAAAGATACAGAACCATTCAGAGTGCAGAAAAAACTCTCTAAGATCGTGTTTAGACTGGGAAATTTGAGTCTGGCGTGGTGAGTACTCTCGTGATTACACAGATCCTCAATTAAGGACGCCTCACTTCAAGCGGGTGGAATTTTTGTGAAGTGAGACAGTTATACGACCCGAATTTTTTGCATTTTATAAAAGAAATAACATCCATAAATTATTATTAATGCTTCTGTTTATTTCCTTTTCCAAGAATTCATATTCTATCACTCTGCGTTTAGCTTAATTATGCGAATACTGCGATGTTCACATCGGCAGTCAAGCAGAACAAAATGGGAAAAAACTTAAATTTGGAATTGGAACAGTACTCACGCTTTCGATGTTTATAATTTGAAGCTGCCTCACGAGAGTACTCAACCCTCAATTTCCCAGTCTAAACACGGTCTAATTTTGGCACGAATTTTTTTTTCATTAAAATGTATTTTGAAACATTTAAAATAATAATGTTTAACTGCCATAACATTATCAAGAGAGGGCTGCCAGAGCAACTCAAAAAAAACAGTATAAAAACACTTAAAAAAGAAATTTATTAAATTTTTTGAGTTGCTCTAGTAACCCTTTTCCAGCTTTATAATGTTATAACAGTTAATCATTATTAATTTCAACATTTCAAACTACATTTTAGCAAAAAAAAAACATCGTGCCAAAATTACTTACAATAGTTATTTAACTTTTTCTGTACTTTCAAGGGCTGTATTTTTTGGTTTCCGGCCATTTCCGGTAGCCATAAATATCATTCAATAATGAGTGGCCTTGAAACAATAACTAGACGAAAATTCAGGCGCGCAAAAATAATGTCCCGATATCGATCGCTAGCTCTCCTACTACTTGTTGTTGCTGTTGCGATTTTTTGTTATTTCGGACCAAAATTTAAATAAAGATGGATCTATTTTATAAATCCTCGCTTGATAGTACATGTCTTTTGGCCTTTTTTTAAGAAATCGTAATGCGTGATTGTGTCAAATAAACTTCACGAACAACCGTTTCATTTTATTAATTATAAATTAAAACATGAATATATAATGTTGCAATGCTAAACATCATTGTTGCATTCACTTTTTTTAACACTAGTTATATTTACTTGTACAACCTACATAACTGCATCTCATCTATTTAATTTCAATCCTCATTATTTCGAAGCAATTAAGCACGACTCAGCTGTCCGCCTCTTGATCTTGTGAAATGTTGATGAGCATCACTATATAGATATTAAATTAGACACAAACCTCCTCTTGGCATCTGAAGACAGCTTGTGGCGTTTGTCATTCGCACCATGCTTACAACAATATTGTCAGAACATACATTAAAAATGCACATACGTATTTGTAGGTATTGTACCATACCGGCAGCATCGTAACAGTAGTCTTAATCGTGTCGACACAAAATGTAGGCTGACAGAAGCCGCCACAAAATTCATCATTGTCTAGAGATGTAGGCAAAGGCATCACACAAAAGACTGTTCAATTTGTGGAATCTCTTTGCGGTGCACAAGTTTGCACCAACAGAGTGTCACTTAGTGATTCGCATATAAATACTTATGTAAATGTAAAATGTTTTATTGCTTTTAATTGATTTGTAAAGATATTTCAATGGAATTATTATTCTTTGGAGTGCATGCGGCATCTGATAATTGTGTCAGTGTTGCTTAAGCATAATTCAATGTATGCCAATTGAGTCCTTTTTTGGGTGCAGAGCACATCTGGTCTGGGTGTGATGCAACTGGTTGCACGTGCAACAAGTACAGATAATCACCATGGGATTGATATCTGGTGCACGTCGAATTGTGTTAAATGCAACGAAAGAGGGTGAAAGTGCATTTTGCATAATCATGCATCACGAACTCATTAAAATGGAAAAGGAGGAGGTTATTGGGTTTTTGTCCTTTGTTTTATTTCATTTTTATAATTGTGTCAAACTTTCACTTTTTGGGAAGAATTGTGCAAGAAGTTAAAAAACTAGTTTGAAATTATTAAGTGCATGCTGAAATGCTGAAACTTATACAATGTATGCTAAATTCGTTTTTTTTATTTTTTTTATTTCAGATGGAGATAAGAAATCAATGCCTACAGTAACACCCATCCAAGGTCCAATATTTTTAAAGAACGGTTCAGTGCCGGTAGTGCCATTGTTCTCTTATCCTACTGTCAACAATGGAAGTTTTGTTCAGATCCCGGTGAGTTTTTTTTATCATCATAATCATTCTACCTCATTTAGTTATCTAAAGAATTCTAAACATAATAGGTATTTTAAAGGCTTGTGTATCAACTATCTAGCGAGTCAATGGAGGCAGGTGTAATTGATTGATTTACCTATTCAGAGGATAGGCAAATTCCTTGTAGACATACTGAGACTGACATGTTTTGTCAAACACTTTGTTATTTAAAAATGCATTGCGACAGTTTTATTAATTTAGTTAAAGAATGTTCAAGTGCTAGGTGTGTTTTTTTTAACTATTGGGATATGAAAATGAAATCGGCAAAAAGGGTTAATTCAGCAAAACGAAAGCGGAATATGAAATAAAGTATTGTTAACAATAAAATATTTATTTTATTTTAAATAATAAATAATAATTCAAGGAAACCGGTAAAACTGACCCAAATAATAAGCACGTGGTAATAGCTTTTTTTCCGTACGATAGTCAAACAGTTTTCATTATTCCAAAATGCAGTAGTGTACTGAAAGCAAATTTTTTTTTTAATTTTTGAAATTTCAACTGGTAAAAATTTTATGGTGCCAAAATTGAAGGGCTTTTATAAAAATAAATAAAAATGTTCTAGGTATTTAAACTCCAAGACAATTGAAATTTCTGAGGAATTTGTAATCGAGTAATTCGAAAAATCTTATGAGAGGCTGTGCTCTGGTTCGTGCTCTATCTACTCCATCATTTTATTCTGAGCTCGCTCCCAGTTATCTCTGATCGAAAAAAGATAAATACTATAAGAGTATAACACAAGTTATGCATTCATGCAAAAATAAATAAATAAATAAATAAATAAATAAATAATAATCAAACATGACATTACAATGATCAGTCGAAAAAAGTGGATCTGGAAATTGTGTCTGTCAATCTGGTTGTATAAGTACCTACAGCCTAAACTGTTGAATTGACTAGCTTCAAATTTGATATATAGGCCTCATAGACTATTCCACAATAAGACAAATTTAAATTGTTGTTAAAGCTAAAAAAAACAACATATAACCGTTAACGAAAATCCAATTATTTTCGGAAAAAATACGATCAATTTTAATAAAATGTCACATGAATGATTTGTCGGCAACGATAAACTTTCATCACAAAAAAAATACGAAAAAAGCCTTTAAACGGTACGAATAGCAAATTTTCTCGAAAACAGCTTATACGACTTTGATGAAATTTTGTGTACTTTATACTTCATAGGTTTTTGATCTAAACTGCATTTAAGGATTTTGGCTTAAAATGCCCACAACGGAGATTTGGTGTTAAGGTTGTTTACAAATTTGGCCGGAACTTTAAAACGGCTGAACCGATTAATTTTCGGCATTCAAGTTAAATGTGCAGCACAAGATGGTATTTAAAGTTCTTAGCTAAACAATATAAAACAAAAAATATGATGATACATTATTTCATGAACTAAATTGTCTTAAGTCCCATAATTTGTATCACGAGCAAATTCGTGCGACCCAGTCAAGCATTGTATTTTTTTTGTGGATTAGGATTAATGGTAAAATTACAAAAAAAAACAACAGGAAAAAGAGACTTGGTTAACACTTTTTTCCCGAAATTGGTCGATGCGTACGATGAAATTTTTTTACCTAAACAGTTTTTGCAAAAAGTAAATAGTTTCCGAGAAATTTGCAAAAAATTGAATTGTAGGTTGTACCGTTGTTTTTTAATATTTTGTTTCTGTTGTAAGTCAATGTTCTTAAAAAAAGCTTAAAAAGTTTATTTTTCGAAAACGGCTTTAAAGATTTAGCTGAAAAAATGGAAGCTAATGATGCGAATCTATTAACGGTAACTCCGATATTTTACTTGAGGTTTGTCGTGAAAATTTATTAAAACCAAAAACAAATTGTTTTAGAAAGGCCTGAATGACTTGACAAAATCTAAATTCCAATATTTAAAAAAAAAATTAAATTTAAATAAAATCATTTTTTTTTAATTTATGTTTTTTCAAGTTCAATATTTGGAAAACGGGTTCATATATTTTTATATTTTCTTTACATTTTATTTTCTATGCAGTTATTTAGCACTTAAAATTTACTTTCTTAAAATTCAAAAAAAAATTAATAATTAAATAATAATAGATTTATTTGAAAATTGCACTAAGGATTTTATAATAATTTTTTATTAAACTTATAATTATTCAACTAAATGTTCTGCATATTATGATCTTGGCTTGATTCCTTATAAAAAATAGTTTAATAGCTTTAAAAATTCAAATGATTTTATTCGTATTTCTCATTTATATTTACATAATTGTTTTTCAGTTTAATTTATTATTTTGTATTAAGCCCGCTTGGAACTAACTACAATTATCAGTCGTGTACCTTAAATAATATAAATTACTTGCAAATTTGTGTATGCTTTCTGATGGTTGCGTTTTAATTATTAATTATATGTAGGTAGTAGGTATGTCTATGAAGTTTAACAATTTAAAAATACTAAACCTTAAAACATCTTATATAACATTGAAAGTTTAAAAAAAAAGCCACCTACCCCTGAAAAATCAAAACACCGCAGTGGAAAAAAGGAATGATTCTAAAAGATACAAAAATACTATATTCATGCATATATATGGATCACCCCTCGTCGTAATGAGTCATACCCAAATAAATTAAATTAATTATTTATTCATACAATGTCGGTCAGTTCCAAATGTTTTATGTGTTCAATTCTTCTTCTTCAAAAAGACATTGAATTTTAGACGCCAGTGGTTGACAGCTAACCCTCTCTTTATACCCAATCCAAGAATATGAATAACAATATCAGCTGTAAACTTATTTCATAAATAATGCCCAACACGTTTAGTTAATTCGCTTTATTGTCAACTATCTTCATTGAATACAAAAAAATGTCATGGAAATTCAGCGGAAATACCCTTTTTTTTAATGTCAAATTGTAGCTAAAACAAAACAGATTGCAATCAATTTAGCATAAGTTGCATCAATCTTAGTCACTCATGGGCAACCTACATCCCGTCGTTTTCTTGGGTTGTCCTTTTTTTTTTATTTTCCTTAAACAGTACTGTACATAAAAACAAAAATAAATAAAATAAAACAACTGGGTTGACATTCAAAGTTTAATTTCGAAATGTTACTCAACATGACTTCTTACAAATTATTATGGTGGTTTCATACACGACAAAACTAAAACAATGAGCAATATTGTCTGAGTGAAGTCGTATTCTTGTTCGCTGTCACAAAAAAATTGGTGTGTTAAGTTACTAGCAGTTGGTATATAATGGCGTATGGCAATTGTTTAAGACATTGACATTTAGTTGAAGGTAATTTGCTCAGACTTCAATTATTTATGTATTTAACATACTGTTTGTGGATCAACTTTTCAATTAATTTTTCAAAGACATCGAATTAATAGACAAGTGCTAGCAAAAAAATGTTAAGGTAAAAATTTTAGCTTATATGATTTTCTACAAAAAAAAATAAAATTAAAAATTTTCATCGTACCATCAAAGAATTTCGAGAAAAAAGTGTTAAATTGATACAAAGTTTGTTTTGAGACAACACTCTTATTTTCTGGCAAATTATATGTACATATAGTGAAGTGGGAAACTCCCAAAAAAAAAACCCATCCGCAGCCGCATCGGCATTTTTGTATTTGAAATATGGTACTACTGAACTGTCAGACAGAATGAAATAAAAAAAAAAAAAACAATTCATAAAAGAAATATTTTCAAAGAGAACAATACAGATAAAACTATAATGGGAAATGCTAAAGAAAATGTGGTAGTTAGTTAATTTAGTTAATTTTCTTTATTTTATGAAAAAAGTGATACAATATTTTTGTTTCAGAAATACGAACATGGCGAATGTGCCGTCTGCCGGATTTGACATTAAAAATATACATATACAATATTTGAAAAAAGAAATGTAATACGAAATCTTATTTATATAATAAGTAAGATAATCAAGTTCACAATTTGAGAAATAAATAATTCAATATTAATAAATGAATAATTTACAATTATGATAATTTGCAACGCAAAAAACTTAAGATTCTACATAATTTAAATACCAAATACATATGTAGGTGATTTAAAATTTCGATAAAAAAAAAAATTTAATACAATTTTAAGGATTTTCAAGAAAAAGAACAAGTATTTTGGAACAATTTAGAACATAAAAGATAACTACATAGTTTAAATGATTTAAAACCTAAAATGGTCGTTATAATTTTTTGTTTTAAAATTCATATAAAAATTTTAACTATTTTGAAACCTAGAAGATTGTGTTTTTAGAGCACTTTAAAAACCTCAAAGAAGAAAATATTAGTAAACCTAAAAGTGGTGAATCTAAATTTTAAAATTTTAGGTTATATGACAATTTTAATGATTTGCAACATAAAAGGTTGTGTTTTTGAGCAATTTAAAACAACAGAGATAACAATTTTAATGATTTGCAACATAAAAACGTGTGTTTTGAACAATTTGAAAAAAAAAACACCAAATCCAAATATAACAATTTTTAAATGATTTGAAACATAAAATAGATATTTAAAATAAAAAAAAAAAAAACTGTAACTGACAGGAGATTATGAGTGCTTTTAAAAGATATTAGAAGCTGTTGCGATATGCCATGGCATGGTCACAGAATTTATATAAATTGAACCAGCCCCTCTGACCATTAAGTATTTGATTGAAACTAAAAATGTGGTAATAACAAATAGAAACAGTTGAATTTTATAACATAATTCATGTTATAATTCATGGTAAATTGGCATTCTTACAGGCGTAGTTGCAATTTTGTTATTTTGCAGCAACAAAAATGAACACAAGAGCAAATGGTGTTTCTTCTTAGAACAGATATGTTTTGTTTATGAATTCACTCGAGGGTACACTCTTTTTAAATTTTATTGGAGTTTCTGGAGCGCAGCTTTTTATTGTCTGTTCCATATTTAGTGGAACCAAATCGAAGAATACTTTGAACATTAACGATTTATATATGTATAGCTTTGCGATGACGGTTCGCACTAAATAGATAATTTCCAAATTTCAAGATTTCAGATCTTTCAAACTACAAAATGTCAAATATATTGCCTTTAATCACAGTAAGCACTAAATACTTTGCGAATGTCCAAATTGGATTTGTAAAAGGCCTGTTGAACAATCGTTGTTAAGATTTAGTTATAATATTTGTGCATATTCGGACCTAAAAATCTGTTAAAAGAGTAAGTGTCAATCATTTATTGCTTGTTGATGACTGCTAGTTCGCACTGAATATTTCGCAAATGAGAATCTGTCCAACCACAAAGTGACAAAGCCCAAAACTGAGAAAAAACTTAAAACAAAAAAAAAAAACTTAAATTTCAGGTTTGACAAGATACTGTTTACTTTTTTTTACTCTAGGAAATATGCAACAAGAGCACATTTTTTGATGGAAAACTGGCAGATGTAATGTCCTCCTATGTATAAATTTTCCAAAAACCTTGGATTTTCCCTAAAAATTTTGATAATTGCTTTCGACCAATCGATTTGTTTGTGGGCAATCAAACATGAAACAAGATTACACTTTAAAAGCCACTACTTTACAAACGATGAGGATTAAAGGAAAGTTTGCCATCAAAAAGAACTCCTAGGTCATAAAGCTGTATCACGTCTCCTCGAATAAGTCATTGTCTTGCATTTATCAACGTTAAGGTTCATTCCGTTTTTGGCACACCATTTGGAAACATTATCAATGTCGTGTTGAAGAAAAACGTATCCATTAGAGTTCTTGAAACCATACAAAAGTTTAAAATCATCTACAAATCATCTGCAAAAATCTTGCTATAAAGAATATCATTGATGAATATTATGAAGAGAATAGGCCCAATATGACTACCTTGGGGAACTCCAGATAAGACTTCGATGATTTTAGAGATGCAATTTTTAAACTTGACATTTTGGGTTCTGTTCTCTAAGTAAGATGCTATAATTAAGTCAATAACCAGTTACGAAACCCATAATTGCTCAGTTTATTTATATGAAGTGTATGGCAGACTCTATCAAACGCTTTGCTTAAATCGCCATAAAAAACATAAATTTGTAGACCATCAATCAAGTTCAAACTTTGGGACTACAAAAATATTGATCCATGAAATTATGTATCATCATATTTTTTGATTTATGTTGTTTAGCTGAAAACTTTAAATGCCAACTTATGCTAAATATTTAATTTATGTGTCATACCATTTATGTGCCATACCATTTTTGATGTTCCGGCCAAATTTGTAAGAAGTAGTTGAAACCATATCTTCATTTTGTGCATTTTTAACCAAAATCTTGAAATGCATAAAGTTTCATCAAAATCGTATGAGCCGTTTTCGAGAAAATTAGGAAAAATGAGGGTTTCCCTACACATTTTGTGTACATCATACTTGCATTGTAATATTTACAAGATTTAATAATAACGATAAAACATAATATAATTAAAGCGCGAATTTACCGATATTCGATTAAGATGTAATCCCAAAACTAAAATTTTAGTTTGTAGAATTTAAAGGTTAGAATACAAATCTCACGAAAAAAGTAATGTGAACTATTTTTAGTGTTAAAAGAAAAATAATTGTAAGTTATGTTAAAAAATAAATCAAATAATTTGCAAAGGTTACCATGGCGTATGAGTAATATTATTTTTACATACTGAACTTGTTACTATTTAAATCTTTTTGTTTATTTCCCACGATATGAGCTCGTTCCACACATTTGTCTATGAACTATTATTTATCTTTATCTATATGATTTATCTTGTGAAGTCGTTAAAGGTCAGCAAATATGTTAACAACCAGCATGTCTTTTATATCTATCATCCATTTATAGTGCAATTTCTGTAAACCTTCAAATTTGATTGAAATGTTGGTACAGTCAGGCTTTCATGGTTAAAACTGAAACTAAATTCTTTATAAATATACAACATTGATGAAGTAAAGACGTGCCAAATGGCGGCGGTAATAAATTTTATATTCGCGGCCTCCTTGTCACACGTATGGGTGACGTTGCTGTCTCTCGTTAATTAATTCAATAACGTGATGTGCTCTCGTGGCACATTGTTTAATCGTTATTTCAATGATTTTATTGGCTAATGTAGATTATTGCATTATTTATGAAATGGCGGTAGTTGAAATGTTTTTTATACCGTAAGTATGATGATGGTAGCGGTGACTTGGATATTAAGTGCAATGGGAGTGCTTTATAAACCTAATGTGCCGGTTATCTCGTTGACCATGAAATTGATTTACTTTGTTAATACAACTAAAATGGTTAGACTATAGTTGTGGTGTGGTCTTGAAAAATATGTATGCTTATGATTTCACAAAGACTCTATTCAACATAACCTCCTTTAGATCTCGAACTAAATGCCAGTAAAATAATTTCATCTTTGGAATTCTTTGAACAAGTTCAACTGGATAAGGTGAATTATCGCGTTGAAAAATGTCACGTCTATGATTCAATTTATCTAAATTTAGCAGCAAGTTTTCCAAGATTTTTAATTTTAAACAATATTCTATTTATATATGTATAAAAATATAAATTCGTTCAAATGTACCGTCCATCAACAAGCCATTTTGATGACAAAAGTTGTAATCGTGAATGACTTGATAAACTTGATGCTAATTAGGAAGCCATAAGTTGCTCTTGAAAGTATATTTGCGGAAAATATATGAAGGCCGTTTGACTATTGACCTTCTCTAAAAATTAAGCCATGTTTTTGCGATGTTCAAACTATTACGTCAATATTCTAAATTTTGTATTAAATAATTTAAAGCTCATATGAGTATTTTTAAAACAAAAATGCATTCTTAAGAAAGTTAGAATATTTATAACTTGTTTGTTAAGCCGGTAAGTCATCGAAAAAAAAACAAGTTATTACAATTCTATTGAAATTTCATTCATAACTTGGATGTTGAATTTGTATTTAAATCTTTTCATTTACAATATTTTTAAATAATTAATTTGTCTTACCGACCGAAATTAATGCAATGAATTCATTAACAAATGATTGTCTTTAGAAATAAAAGGGACTAGTCTAGACGAATATCATATTTAGATTTTTCAATGATAAAAGATGTATGTACATGTATGTTGTCATCGAGACTTTTGTTAAGTATTTTAATATTCATAATATGAATATGATCGTTGGAATTCTGGTGAGATTGTTTATTAATTTAGTGAGAATAACGATAGAATTAGTCTTCTTTTAGTCGCCGTATAGATTTGTTTGAAGAGAGTTTCAGTATATACATAAGTTAAATTTAAAATGGCGTCAAAACCTCAATGTTTGTCTCAGACATCGGTGATTGTTTTTTAAATTATTGTAAATGTGTAGTGCCATGAAACTAAATATTTATGTGAGTTTCTTATTTTGTACCATTTTTTTTGCCAATTCATAACGGCAATATTAACTTATATCTGACTTTGAAAAAAAAAACGAGGAAGTCCGATAGTTTTTTTTTTATCTAAACTTTATAGTATTAGGTACGTTTATTTTATCACTCTATCATACAATACTCAAAATTGTGATAGCTTGACAACACTGTACTGTCATCTAAAAAATCACTTTATTTTTAATTACTCAATATGGTAAGTGTAACTAAGTTTTGGTTTCGTGTAAAAAAAAAGAATTCGAAGTTTTAATCAAACATGACGTTTCATCATGCTGCCGTATGTTGGTATGTCTGTGCGTATGTGTGGTTGTGCTTCGATCTACAGTCTAAACGTTTGGACGTATTTTCGTCAAACTGTAGTACTTTTCGTGATTCTTCGGTACTATAAGGCAAAGGCAAGTTATGTATTCGTACAAAAAAAAATTCAGATAACAATCAAACATGACATTACGATGATAGCGAAGGCAAACAAAGTGGGTCTTTTTGTCTGTCTGTATGTCAGTCCGTGTGTATCAGCACCTACAGCCTAAACGACTGTACCGATTTACTTAAAATTTGTATTTTGCTCAGTTGCAAAAAAAAAATTTGCAAGCCTATTAACGGTACCTCCTGGAACCGTTATTTATTTCTTGAGCTATCTTGTGCACGGGTGAATCGATTTAAATAATTTTTTTTTAAATACATAGATATTCTGATAAAATGTCTATGCCAACATTTTGCAGAAGTGCTTAGTTTTAGTTTTAATTAGTTTTTTAATTTATTTTTTTTTTGTATATTTAATATTTGAATTTACAAAAAAAACTTTTAAATTTTATTTTTTGTGCAAAAAAACGGAAATTATTTCAACCCTATTCTGTTGAACGGCGGCGGGAACGTTTCCCGAAAATCAGATCAGCTCTATTCTGTTAAACGACAGGGAGAACCTTTCGTTGAAAATAAATGTTCGAAGGAAAACATTCCCCGTCGGTAACTCATTTCAAAACACATACACATCAATTGTTCCCGAAATTTATTAAAAACCTCGAAAATTGTTTTAATTTTGTTTGTTTATTTAGTTAGTTTTCATTTTTCAAAAAAAAAATGTTTGATATTAAATGTGACATTTCAATTAAAATTAATATTCGAAAGATTCGAAATTAAAATTGATAAAATAGTTCCCCCGGCGTTTAACAGAATATATATCTAGTTTATATGCAGGGTCGAAAGATCGAGTTTTATAGTTGAAACGAAATTCCAATACAGGTATTTCAGCAAACTAGTTGAAAGCTTGAGGAGTTGAGTTAAGTGCGAAAAAGTGCGTTGCTTTGTAGGCAATAAGGCAAAAAGATTGAACTTTCGAGAAAAAAATATTTGTATTGCTTTTACAAGTTATGCGCATACTTTTCAACAACAAATATTCGTTCGTTAATCTGCATTTGATCACATGCAGAAATAATTGTGTATTCAACATTTCAACCCAGGTATTTTATTTATTTTTCGACTCAACACCACTGCTCGAGTGCGTTCAAGGTGAATTCCATTTTGTTCCAACTCAACCCCGTTTACAGATGAATCGAACGTTCGATTTTCTGTTTAGCAGAATAGGGCTGTACTTTAAGTTGGCGTTTTTCATATTCGTAATTTTTTTTTTTATAAAAATTATTAAGTAAACATCGATTTATTTAAAAGCCGCTCAAACGATTTTGGAATTAATAACGGAAATTCGGTGCTAACGGTTTCTTTTTACAAATTTGACCATAAATTAATAATCGGGTTACCCGTTTTCCTTTAATTTTGGTATGGTATTTAATTTTATTATTCAAAAAAAGATTTAAAGTGTTTGGACGAAATCCTTATTTTTAATGCCACAACATTAAAAACTTTATCTCACATTTGGATACTTTTTTCGCCTTTCAACTTAATTCAACAAATTGAATTTTTTTGCAATGCCATAGTTTGCTATATGCGCAAGTTCGTGCGAACCAGTCGTGAATTAAATAAATTGTAGTATGTATGTATCGTATAAACATTAAATTAATATAAATATGAATTCTTAATATTTAAGATTTGCATTTATAAATGCATTCATAAAAAAATATTTTCAATATTTCATTTTTGTAATCTTAAGTAGATAATCATTACAAAGTAACACTTCTTAACTGGCATTACTGTTATGTTGATTGGATGAGCATTCATTCAATCAATTTCCAATGAATTATTACAAATGAATAATTTAATAATAAAGTGAATATTAATATTGTAAATATGGTTTTTTGTTGATCTTAATTGTCGACTAACTTATGATATTAAGAACAAAGATATTTTTCTAATTTTTCTATCAAGAGGACAAATTACATTCTTGTGAATATATTATATGAATATCAATTAACATATTTGTTCATATTCGATTATTCACCAATTTGATAGTCTCGGCATATGTAAGTCGTTAAACTTTTAATTTTATTTGAAAAGCTTTAATAAGTAAAATAATTTACAGTTTATAAATAATACATGATTGTCTTATCATTAAAAAAAAATATGCCATAGTTATCACAGTTGTTGTGTGTAATAACTTATTCCATGTGATTGCATGGGCGATAAATCAGATTGCCTTTATGTCACTTATTTTATGTTTGTCTTTTTGCGTTGGTGAGCTCACGAAGGGCATTTAATTTATATGTGATGATGAATGATAAATAAGAAAAACCAAAATTAAAGAAAAATGTTCATGTTCATTGGTTTATGAATGACAGAGACAAGAAGGCGTAGATACTCAATGGCTTTATTTCTTTTTTTTTATGCAATGATTGCAGAATTCTGTCTAGACACCATTAAAACAATCTAAGAAGCTTATTGAGTTTAACAAAATATTGTAAGTAGGTTCATGAATGAAAATTATAATTTAGAGATTTATACGAAATGGCTAAAAAATTCTCGAAAATGCTGGCCATACAAAATAACATTAAAACTCGCGGGTCCTTTGCATATATTCAAACTCGATTCAAATTAGATTTTTGTGGCCTTAAGTCCATTCATGTGAGTACTCATATCCTATACTCATCACAAGATGCTCTTTATATAATAATACTTGTGAAATTGTCTATAAATCTGTATATTCAACATTTTTGTATGTAAATTGAAAAACAAACAAATTTGTCGACTCCAAAAAACATTACAAATATATTTAGGTTTTTATTTGTTTATATAGCTTTTAAAATAATAAAGATATATTAAAACAATGAACTTAAAAAAGATAAATAATTAAATTTTCTACAAATTTGTATTTGTCTGTTTTCTTGTTGGACTTACAGTTTTCGAAATAATTAGTTTTAAGATTATCAAGACTATTTTCAAAATGGTGGCAAGTATACGATCCTTAGTCCCAAATGTTTTTTTATACTCAGGAGGAATCTCTCTACAAAATTTAAAAATAAATTCACTGATAACACAAAATGCATGGTTAATATCCTGTTTTCCTGTATAATTGCAATTAGGCAAATAATTTGACACTTTTTTTTTATGTAACAATACTTTTGGGTTTTTTTTATTATTTTAATAGTTAAATATTAAACTTCGATATTTTTTTTTTGTTGTTTGAAGAAAATATTAAAATTTAATAATTCATAAATAAATATTTAAATATTGTATTGTATATAACAGTAGGTTATACCACTTTATTCAAGAGATATGTATATGTACATAAGAAATGCATTAGTAAATAATTTTGCCAATGATTGGTATATTCATACTTGCCAATTCAAATCCTATAGTAAGCCCAAGCAGATGGCGCATGCACCCTTAATGTCCTGAAAACGGAAATAAAATCAGCGAGTCATATCTCGGATCTTATTATGCTATTTATAGAAATGAAAGAAACCACGCGGTTGGAATGTAGTTTTCTTTTATTTTCGAATTAAGATGCCAAAAGTCTTAATTCCGCGGTCCTTATTCCACTATACCGTGTTAATATCTGTTGGTGTTTTAGAGAGTGGATTTAAATGTATATATGTACATATGAAGTTCCATTGATATTTTTAATTCAAATTTTTAATAATGCTGCCTTACTGTGAGTCATGGTAATTCCAGACATTATAAAATACCAAATATAAAATAAGGTTTAGAATTCATACTTAAAACCAGAAGCCAAAAGATAAATTATGATTATCACGTCGTCGTTGCCAACATTAAAGTCTGATTTGTGTGCTGCTCAATACCGGTAGCTTAATCTTCAAATCATCATCATAACCAAAACAAACTTTAATCCCACACACATCGAATTATTTTTAATAAGTTGATTAACTTATAGGTAATCAAAAATAAAGGAGTCTTCTATCATTTATTATTTACCCACACACTAAAATGTCAACGATTCAGTACCTATAGTGGTGCCAACAATATGAATGGGTGTATATTTTAGGCACGCAGTGTTTAACTGGCTGAACAGAATGTTGTAGCCAGCAGCTGCAGCATCTAATGCTGTCAAACAGTCAAAGCTTATTGTTAAAATATAGCTTAGTAAAGTAGCAAGCTCGTCCAGAATGGTCTAGCACAGTGATAGAACGTCAATTTTGATTCATGAATTTCGCTTTGTTTTGTTTGTCAAATGTCAAAAAGTAGCAAGCAAGTATGCTGATACGTAAAAGTTAAAGTTGAGTGAACTTGCAGCTACAGCTACAGCTTCTGCTGCATCTATAACACATTCAGGTTGAAATTATAGGATTGGCGTTGTTTCTACTTTGTGCTACATCGCTACATGCTGCAGCAACAGCTTCACCATTCTGTTCAAGCAGTAATATATCAGTTCAGTATTTCTAAACAAAAAAGTATTAAACAAAAAAGAAATTGCATCGGCCGGGAATCGAACCCGGGCCGCCCGCGTGGCAGGCGAGCATTCTACCACTGAACCACCGATGCTTGTTGAAAAAATGAAGTTAATGTGTGGTCTTAAACGGGATTTGTAAGGTTTGATGGTGGTTTTGTGCATTTTTTTTTTTTTTTTTTTTTTTTTTTTTTTTTTTAATTCATTTTTATTTTTCATTTCCTTATATCTATCTTAATGCTAGACAAAAAATCTTAAACAACTAGCTTACCATATTAACTTAACTAACCTACTGGCCCCATGCGGGCGCTCTAAATTAAACTATGACTATATACTTAAAAAATGTCTTTCGACGAAAAATAACTTATAATTAGAATTCATGATTACTTAAAACTAACGAGAAAATTATTAAAAAAAAAACTCATTTTCTATATCATTTTTTAATTTTTTATAAAACTTAAAGCTACCCTTTACCTAATAAAACTAATTAAAACTAAATTAAAACTAACTTAAACTACATTATATCTAATTAAAACTACTTAAAATAACTACTAGAACAGCCACCCAGGTGGTTTTGTGCTGTGGAAATCGGGTGACCCGCGGCGACCACTCCCTGTTTTGCGACAACATGGGAATGTTCGTCAGTAGCCGGGTAACGTGGGTCAAAATCCAGATTTCATGGTATTATTCATGATCTGGTCAGCCATTAAGTCAAATCAAGGGGATAATCTTCCGGGACCGTTTTCCCCTTATACCAAATTGTTAGAAAATTCGGTTCATGCATTTAGCCCGTAGGAATATTGACACCCAGGCTAAACTAGAATGACAGACAGAATTTTCGGACCAACTTTTCGTTATGTCTACGACTTCGTAATGTGGTGTGGCTTAAAGTTTCTGTATCAATTTATTTTTTTTTTAGCTCGAATACATATCTTATAGCACCTTAATGCAAGTACCTTACCTACATAATTTCATTTCCTCAAGACTACGCAATACTTCTATGACTTCTTTTAGAGTACCTAATGATTCGTCAGTAAATTTTGTTGGAACGTGATTTTGGAGCAAATTTTCCTGCCGTCAAACACGAAGTCAAAGAGCGGCTACAGCTCGGCTCATAGAATCTGGAACACAAATCAAATACATAACAGAAGAAGCGGCGGAAGGCTTCCTCGTGCTCTTTCCGATGGAATTTCTTCTCTGTGGCCAAAACTGTTGTAAAAGTTAATGTCATTAAAATAATTAATAAAAGTCCATTTTAATAAATAATAAAAAAACAAAAATTGATTTTTGTATTTACTTGGCGCCATTAAAAAATATTTATAACCAAACCTGAATAGACTCTCCATACTTCAATAGTGGTAATAGCTGTTTCCAAAATGATAATTTAAAATTACAATTACTTAAAGATCTTGTAGCATTTGACAACTTGTAAGTTTTAAAAACTGTGAAGCGTTTCCATTGGAACATAAGAAAACCCCTGTTGCGAAATTATTTTAACGATTGTCACGCATTACCAATAAAAAAGACTTCCATGATAATAGTGGCAGTCGTTCTCAGTTACAGCTTTACTCACTTTACTTAAACACTTCATTATGAATAAACTAAGAGCAAGCAATTATTATGATTATTTTTAAGACTCGAGGGCCTGAATGGCTGTCGTGACTCATAATGTTCATAAATTGTCAAATAAATTAACTACCATCTGTATAATTATTATGACTTGCAACTTGCAAAGCATATTTAAACATAAAAAAACTGTGTGCCTAAATACAAATTGCGTTGATTCTGCACTCGAAAAACGTTTTACGATCTGCACACATAAATTTTATGAGAAGCATAGTGTATTTTGCGCATGTGCAGCTGTTCCATAAGTAATTTCCTTTCTAATGTAGATTGTAGTAGACTGCTCTTGAAGTTCAACACCACAACATGATTGATTGTCATTTTAAGGTTAAGCAACAAAAATAAATTTTGTATTGTGCTTGTTTACACGATGCGATGTATATGGAAGTCAGCAAAACAGTTCGATTGCAGTAAAATAAAGCTTTTATACGTCTGCATCTGAATTAAGGTTAATTTAGCCGTTACTTTCAAAAATAGGTGCAACTTTATGATTATAATACCTATAAAAAATGCCTTGTCATTGATTTGAAACTTGTAAAAGAAAAAAGAAGTCAGAAGTTCATTTAACTAGCTTTTCAATTTCAATGGGTTTAATAATAGTATTCTTTTTTTATAATTTCAGATCTGGTGGACAGCGCTTTCAGTTGCTCTGGGATTAGACGTTAGAGGCGATGTAATTAAAGGAGTGCCATGTATTAAACGATATCACCAATTATTTTGTCCAACTGCAGGAAATAGTTATCCAATGTAAGTACATTTTGTTAAAAAAAAAAACTTAGGTATAGGTACTTCAATTCGATAACGTGAGGAGTGAAGTATATAGAAACTATATTTGCCTTTTAAGAATGAAACAAAATAAACAGACCCATAGCTGAAATAAACTACACTTTACCTAATTATTGCAGTGAAAAATACACGCTAAAGGCAAGAGCTTAACTATGGACGTATATAGAAGTACATAGATTATTTGTTTAGCCGTGCTATACGAATCTGGAACGCTTTTCTATAGTCTCTCGGGCGCTTCCATTGTGATGCCCTATTGAAGTCGGTATCTTCTGTCATCACTCACGTTATATACAAAAAGAATTAACAAAATTCTTTACGGAAATGATATCTGCGATAAAAGAAATTATACAAAACTAGACGTCTGGTCACACAGAATGACAGAAATGAGAAAATTGGTTGGTTTTGCTTTTCATTTCCTTTCCCATTTTCCCATTCCATAGGACCATGGTCGATATTATATTCTTTGTTGGGTTAAGAACTACGAAAAGATATTTGGAAATGGTTGAGAATATGAGTCTTACCCTAGCTCCCATAGAATACAGATTCAAATAGAACATCGGCTCTATAATATAGGAAAACAAAACACGCCGGCGCGGAGAGACGGGTACAAGTTGACCACCAATGAAATAGTTAAAAAATTGTGGCTCTATTATTTATACTTTCCTCAAAGACATTTCAATTATTTTATTAATAAAAAAAAAGTTTAACTTACACCGGTTCTTTCAAAAATAGCCACATTTTCGTTCAATCTGCGGTGCTGGCAGCTGGCACTCTGGGAGTCTGGAAGTGTCTTTTGAGTGGCTGTTGAATTTTTTCTTTCAGTTTTTTTTTTATCTGTCAACCTCTTAGCTCCCGATATAGGGGATTTAAGGATAACGAAATTACTTTGTAAAGCACCGTTGTAAACATTAGAAACATTTTTAACTTCGAGACCAAAATACAGTTTGAATGTTCGGATCATTCACTTACTATACATGGACTGCTATTAGCCAATATGGCTTTCCACAAAGCTATCTCTTTCTTAAACTCAAATGCGACTTTGAGGGAAGCCATGTATTTACATTGGATAACATGTATCGCCATAACCATATACCTACATAGCTTCCATCAAAGTGATTTTACACTGACGTATTCCTGGAGTGCCCTATTTCATTTGTGACACTATAATTGCCAGCGCCCTATTTTTTCTTTTGTAAAATAATGCAACAAGAAAATTGAAAAGCTTACAAATATTGACGTACTAGATATGGACCGCCAGTCGGTTGAAATTTTCATACAAATATATATATTGATCCTGTAAGTAACTCATGCCATAGGGAGTGGATTTGTTTTGTAAAATAAAAGAAGTTTGATAACTATTTCCACCAAAATATTTCAATAGTAAATAATTAATTAAAAAAATCATATGACTGCTACGCAGATTGCCCGCTATAGTAGTTGATGCCGCTACTAGTTATGTTGGAACACGCGTGAAGTTGGCTACTGGCGGTCCATATGTAATACGTCAATGCTTACAACGTTGATATGGCGTTTGTGCTTGTCATGCTTACAAATCTGTACCCGTGAGTCATGGTTCTCACACTTTTTTTTTTTGATTAATGGTGGGTTTAAACATGATTTATTGGCACCATCAGTAACTATTCTTTCGCTATACTGTATGACTTTTTATGTAATATGTAAACTCCTACTTATTGCACGCTAGTAAATTCCTTATCTTCCAACGCCAGTAATAATATTTAATAAGTTTTTCAGTAAACTAATCAATGCATAATATTCTACTTTCACTTGCGTGAAATTTTTACTAGCACTGGGTTCGGGTATCAGAAAGAAGTAACTCAATGCGGCAATGTGCATGTGTAAACCTAGCATAATACCTATATATATACCTGGAAATACGGCCATTAATTTTAAATCAGTCTTGCAGCCCGATTCTCCCCAACATCAGAGATACCTGACAAGTCAAAACAAGAGGTAAAATTGATTTTGTTACTTTTTCGGATTCTCCCCCTCTTAGTCACAACTTTTAAGAGTTAAAAAAACAATCGAAATTGTGATCTGCTGCAGAGCAGGTCACAGCACTCGAATTTCAATAGTTTTTTTTTTGCTTTTTTTTGTGAGTTGAAACGAAAGGAGGGTTATGTAACTTTTTGTTTTAATTAAAAAAATATCAAATCAAAAAAAAACTTTTTGGAATTGTTGAACTTTTCTTTATTAATTCCTAGGTGATCACATTTTTTTTATAGGTAAATTCTTTCTTCGACTATCCATGTATTTTCTCAAAAAAAGCTATAGTTTTGCTTTACCACACATATTTTTCACTGGTATTAGTTCGGATACGTTGTTTATTTCTATAAAGTTTGTAAATTTGATTGAATTATTTACTTTTCACATAAATTTTGCACAGAAAAAAACAAAACTTTATCGTGTTCTGTCACAATCAGCTGTTCCAAGTCGAAGAAAAAAACTCACCATAACGCGGTGAGTTTACTTATGACTTTTCTTGTGAGGATTGGGGGAGAATTCAACAAATGTTATCGAGTCACACAACAATCCTCGCAATAAATTGTCACAAAGGCTTATGACTTATGACTCCTCAAAATGGGGAGAATCGAGCTGTTAATCAGTCTTACCTTCCTGTCAGTTCTCATGTTTGAATGACCATCAACTCCTGATCTGCAAATAACTTAAATCGTTTCGCAATGAA
Organism: Baccha elongata; assembly: GCA_951217065.1. Lineage (NCBI taxonomy): Eukaryota > Metazoa > Arthropoda > Insecta > Diptera > Syrphidae > Baccha > Baccha elongata. The sequence continues at coordinate 252,193,097 of OX578272.1, forward strand.
CACTTCTTTATGGTGAATGATTTCATTATAAAATCACAAATCTTACCAAAGAGAATCCCAATTTTATTAGTCACTTAACAATCAATCCTAATATTTTCAACAATAGCCGGTAGTCATTCATATATTTTGTAGTATGATCCCTCGAACAATATGCACCTCAAGCAATACAGAATTTACGTAAGAGAGATTTTATCAGCAGAATTTTTTTTCTATAAATTGCTAATTCATTAAGTAATCAAATATGAACATCATGGATTTATTTATAAACAAGAGTCAAGAGTCAAGTTCCCATTTATTAGTCAAGAGTATCTGCCTCTTCTGGGTAATGATTAATAATTTTTAAGTTAATGGTCATCATGACGGGAGAGTTAAAAGTTTATTCACCTCGATTTGATGATTCACAAAGGTACACCGAACCTGCACATACTAATTTATTCTTTTCACTTTTTATCCTTACAGAGACAAAATTGAAAGATTTATTGACGATAACAAGGCGTTGATGCGGCGAATGTACGGAGATTTTGAGATGAATATGGATTCCGGTGGACCGAAACAACAGACGAAGCGACGGAGACGATTCATCGATGAACCGGACATGTTTATACCACCGGGGGCATTTCCGGCCATCCCAGAAGACATTGACAGCGATCATGAACCTGACAGAGGGGATACGTACTTTGGAAATCTGCGTAATAAAAGGCAGTCTTCGAATCGGAATCCCAAGTTGCCGTTCAATAGGGATAATAGCAATCCTGGTCAGGCAGGTTCCTCAACAGGGAGGTGAGATCAATATATGATTTTGAGTTAGAAATTAGTTTTAAAAATGTTTCCATTGCAGATTGGATGCTTGTGAATCGAAGATAGAGATTGTAACCCCATACTGGGCCTCCAATTCAGCAGGAAAAATTCGTGCGATTGTCAATACGCAGCATTTTGAACAGGCGATTCATCAAGAAATTTGCTCGTAAGAAATACAAATTAAGTCGTTGAGTTTTCTTTTAAGCTTAAGTTTAGCTTTGTTTTTGATTTAAACTTGAGTCAAAGTCTAAGGTTAAAACCATGAATTGAGTTTCGCCGTTCAACTCTTGTGTGGCGACAAACATACAATTTTATGGCATTCGCCGCTCAGCTGCTTTTGCCGCTAGTCGCTCATTATGCGTGAATGTGGTCTTAGGCTGCGGTTACAGCTGACGTTAGTACACAAACTAGTTTGCGCTAGTACGGTAGTTTGCACTCTATTGTTATTAAAATTTAGTAAGTTAGTAAACACTTTCATTTATTCATTTTCTAGACAACTAGCCAGGAAAGTTCCTGTGTAGGTTTCTTAAAAATGGCAATAGCTTAACGACTCACATATTATTTTTATACCAGCAAAAACTAGCTTGAAATGGCACATTCGCTAACTAACGTGTTAGCTGTAACAGCAGCTTAAACCCTTAAATATTTTGTTTTATTTCTTAGGTTATCTATAGAAACTTATTTAAATTAATTTTTCTTTCTTACAGTAAAGCACGAACACCAAGATGTGAAAAAGACTGTGGTTGCGAGCAGAAATACAAATGGCATCGTTTATTAGCTTACGATCCGGACAATGATTGCAAAGGAATTTTTATGGATTGGTTTTTGTTCCCCTCATGTTGTGTATGCAGATGTAATCCTTAATATTATGTTGTATCCCTTCAAACTTAGATGTTTAGGTTAGTTAATTTTGCTTTTTACTAACAAAATACTAAAGCACATTTTCATTTATCAATAATTAATAAATCAATGACTTCAATTTTTAATAATATGCGAGTTTTTATTGAGAAGTAATAGAATGTTAGTTAAGTAAATAAAAAATGTATTTCAGTGGAAAATAAAAAAACCCAAACAGTCAAAGGAACTATTTCAAAAACAAAAACTATGTAAATAAACATAAAACTAATTTTAAATTTACTTTTAAGATTAAGTGATAAATATATGTGTCAAATGTCAAAAATATTTTTTTTTCAGTTTCTTTTTTTTTGATAATTTTTATACAAAATATAAAAAAATATTTTTCATTTTATTTTCTTAAGATAGATTGTAAGAAAATTGAAGTTGTTTTATTTGAATATAAGGAAAATAATAAAAAGTATACCATATATTTAGTCGAACTATAAGTAGTTTTTAACTTTTTTTGCGTGAATCACATAAAGTGCATCTGAAGACGTTACCATACACCCCTATTAGCAGAATTGGGGGAGTTTTGTTACCATCTTTCACAAGGAAACAAGAGATCACTGGATATCTCATATTAGAGTAGCCTTCATATGAACTATTTTCATAAGTTATTTATGGTTATAGGACCAAAGCCAAATATGACTATCCGATGCAAAATAAGATGACACACCACGGCGGAGCTAAATGTTTGTCTAGCCAATTTATTTGTACAAAAAACATTTAAACTGTCATTTTGGCTCGATGGACTTCCAACTTTCCAAAAATCCAACCTTGCCTGCCGATCCACTTGAAGCCATATACACAATGGTTAATTGGGCTAGATGGCTCAATCGTGTATGGCCAAGTTAATGTTTAGGCAAGTGAGATGGGATGTGATGGGCTGGATTTTTGTTTGACAAGAACGTCAACCAGTTTATTTCCTTGAATTCCACTGTGCCCTTGGATCTAAAATAAAGTAACATTTAAGTTAGCTTTATGAACTAGTTCGTTCAGACATTGTTGAACTCAATAGGATGTGGTAGCAGCAGTATTTAAATTTTGGATTTGATCTTACTTCAGAATTCTTCTTCGATTGCCAGCAATTTCGCTTGAAAAACGCTTGCGATGTTCGGAACTCGGAATGAATTATGTATAGAAACTTCTTTTTAATATTGACACAAGCTTTAAAATAATCAACGGGTTACTACCAGTAATTTTTGTATGGCTGAAGGAGTAAAGTTTCAATTAATGAATAAACACACTATTTTGCTTTTCCGTTGCTACGATTAGATAACTATTTTTTTTAAGATTATGGAGCTTTAAAAAATAATTCCCAGGAATCAATTCTTTTCTTTAGAAAAAATCTTTTTTTTTTTAGCAACTCAGGTAATCAAAAGACCAACAAACGTTATTTTATTTAAATTCAAATTTTCTACTACTAATTTTATTTTCAACTCATAATTTAACTCCTAACAGTATGCATTATTTATAATCAGATTTTTTTTTTTTATATACATAAATGGTTATTTTCACCACGGATGGTTTGTGTGTCTGCTAACACCAAAGTCTTAAGGCGAATTCATATCTTGTGTTAAATATTTAAATTGTTGGAAAAGTTTGAAATTCGAAAAATAAAACAACAACAAATACAATACATATGCAAAAGTTTTAGGGTACATTTACATAATGGTAGCTCAGAATCAGAATTAAAGATAAACAAATATGAAGACAAACATTAGCTTAAAGATACAACCTACCCAAATCCTATAGGATCAGGCGACACAAGTGGCCACCCAGCTACTGTATTTACATCAGCTACATTCTTGTAAACTGACGATTGCTTAAAATCATTTCTGATTTATAAAAACAGGTATGTAGATATAATTTACTACATGAATGTAGTTTACTGGCAATATTGGAACTTCTCATTGAGCCACATTGTTATTGTGCAACAGTTATCATGTTAAACAATGTCAGTGTACTTTACAATGTATGTTGTGTAGTTGATGAGAAATAGGCCCTGAATTCCGAAAACAAATTTGTATACTCAAGACGATCTCCTATGGCCTCTTAAAAGTACAAAATATAAAAAAATTTCACTGAGAGCACAGAATGCACAGTTAATTTTCCCATTTTCCTATTTCCACAACGATTTACAATACGAGACAAAAATTTAAAAAATAACTGTTTCCGCCCGGGATCGAACCGGGGGCCTTCCGCGTGTTAGGCGGATGTGATAACCACTACACCACGGAAACACATAAAAATGTTGTGGCAAATAACAAATTTCACAATTAGTATTTTTATCTTTTAGAAATTACTCGAAAACATCTTAAACGATTTTCATATAAATTTGTGAATTTTAAAGGTACAGCTGGGAGAGTCTCTCTTATTAGGAAGGGTTGTGTTGTGGCACCTATTCCCGAACATCAAATTTGAGGACTAGCCCATGACTTGGTATAGTATAATTATTGTTTCAAAGCTATAAAACCTTTTAAAAACACATTACATTTTCTAATTGACACATTATTTTGATACCCAATTGTAGCTTCGATTAAATTTCTTTGCGATACTTTCATGAATTTATTTTTATAAGTTCCTTGACTGTAACGGCGTCCTTCATTTCGACATGTCAAAAATCTTTCCAATTTATGTTCACCGATATAATCCTCGTATAACTGTCTTAATTTTTCGTCGCGACTTTCTTAACAACCCCATCAGACCTCCCATAAAATTGACATATAACTGCCAATTACCGGAAGTTATAAATCCTTTATGTTCGAATTGAAATCCGATTTTCCGGTCAATAACCAACCTTTATCCTGAGGCAAATTGAATTTAGGAACATCATCTTTACTATGGTTCCGTAATCTGGCCCTAACTTCAATCTTTTAAAACTGCATTATTTTGTATCTATCAAAAAATGCCGCTTGGCCAGACACCTCTTATGCCAACTTAACTTCTATCTATGGCGCCACAACTCTATAATAACCATCGCTCTATCATCCTTGTCGGGCGGCTGAACATTGTGTTGAACCCCAGACCGAATAAAATCGAGAGCGGCTTCTAATTTCGCACTTTGTACTGCCCTTTCCAAATGATTCCTCACCCTTTTCATCCTGCACCAACAAGATAAACGGATTGTCCTCGCAGATAGTCATCAAAATTTTACATCATCCGTTCGACCAACTTCGGATTGATGAGCATTCATTTTGTGGATTTCTTGTGGCAGTAGAGTACCCATCCTCTTCTGATGTTGTGATGCTCCCTTGCAACCAATTGTTTATCGTGGATGTATATCTATAGAGAATGAGATACACTCAAAGCGTTGGTCGTCGTGGTTGGCAGTCCCATCAGGGCGTCATTTTCTTCCACTTTATCGAAATCATCGATTAATCTGTTTGCTGGTGTATCGACGAACACGCTGCTGTTGCCAACAACAAGGAGCTGCTGGAGCAGTGTTTTTGTTTTTATTGCTGACTGCCAATTTGCTGCTATTGCTATCATCATCGTCGTATATACATATAGTCGACGATGGACGTCGTCGTCGTGTCGTCCGCCTTTATAGCCAAATGATGCTTACAATGTCCGATGCCCTTTAAGCCGCTAGACAAGTTATGACCGGTCATTAAATTTTATGTCCCGACCATTAGATCGCGTACAATCCTTGCCCGATGAGTAGTATAGTTATCAGTGTCACGCGCCCCTTACTGATGGTAGTTCAGTCAGTTGTCTTCCAGGATCCTTGCGCGTGGTGGCGATAGGATGGGCTCGCAGATGTCCACACAAACACACATTGTGGTAAACGATTATAAACTGAAATGCATTCCTCCAGCTGTTGGATTAATTTTAATTTATGATTTTCATTAAAGGATACACGGTTTTGTTGGTTTGTCGCCTCGGCCACTGCAACACCGGATGGACTTAACCATATTCTCACGTTGGCACATCGTTATAGGAAAATGCTTTAAACTGCTTCCATAATATAAATGTTGTGTAGGAGATGAGAAATTATTTATACCTGCAGTTGTATTAATTGCTAAAATCAAATTAAGTTTTTAATGGTGGAGACTAGGTAATACAACAGACTTAAGTGTATGTGATAATTTGATATAAGGACGATATTGGAGCTTATTAATCTTAACCAATTTTCCATTGTGTTTGCACCCTAAATGAAGTGTTAACTGTCAAAGTGTCTAAACTTTACTAATAAACCGCATCCAACTTAACGTCAAGAAAAAAAGTCATTGTTTATTTAAAAAAAATAAAGTAAATTCGAATGCCAATTTTTTGTTTTTGGAATTTGTTTATAAAAAATGATGTCGAGCCAAATAACCATAAAGGTTCCACACACAATATTATTAAAACGCTCTAATGTTGTTCACATTGGATTTGGATTCACTCATTCGATTTATTTTGACGTAAGACCGATCAGTCGTGCTTAGACACAAAATATAGTTCGAATAGAGGATTTACGAATAATATAATAAATAAAATATGAAATAAGCGTGGATGTTTACATTATACTTTATTCATATAGGCTCATGGGTATACCTTATTGAAAGTCGCAGTCAAATTTGACTAACTAAACTTTCAAAATATGGGTTCTAAAGGGCAAAAAACTGAACAAATGACAAATGCCAAAAAAGGAATAATGTAAAACAAAAATAAAAATCATAATCTATCATTCGGCATCTCGCTCTTGTTTTAAAGAGAGAAAAAGAAACATACTCCATTTGCTCGTTTCCTTCAAAACCAATCCGTCAAGTGAGTCCAATGTTGTATCATGTTGTCTAATAACATGATTTGGACGTGTAACGTTGACGAAACTACAACTTCAAATAATTTGTCATCTCGGTGTTTCTTTCTTAATTTTGTGTTCTTATTGATTCGATATTTTTATTTATTTGTTTAATACACACAATACACATACATATATAAATAACAAACAATAAATCAATAATTCTAATTTCGTCCGCCTCAACGCCGCACGTTAGAAAATTTTGACAGGTGTGCCGTGAAATCAAATGTCAAAAACGTCAAACAAAAATGTATGGTTGGATCAAAAAGAAAACTGCGAATCAAATTCAACAACTTTTTGGATCTTTGTTCTGCAGAAATGAAATGCACGATGGGTCGTAAGACTATTCAAACGTTAAGGTCAACCATAATAGTCGAAACAGTGCGTATACGGGATCGTACGAAAATATGCGAATACAAGCAAGTTATATATGTAGAGCGCCCACATAATGTCGGATCGGATTGCTCAGGTTCGTTTAATTTTCGTTCACTTTCGCGTCAGTACGTGAAGAGCGCTCCATATCACAGTTTACGTATTTACTTAAATTTGACAGCCAGCCAAATAGGTACATGTGAAATTTGTTTGCGTTTGCATCCGACAATTATGGTCGACTCATGGAATTGACGGCACTTAAGGAAACTTGACGTAGAATTATAACATTAGCTTCCTTTTGCTTCCGACTGATGTAGTTGGGCCTTTAGACAAAAGATATTTTTTTATCTATAGTTTTTTTCTTTGACGCTTTGAACTTAGACTTAAGGGCCAACCATAATAGTCGTAAGCAAACGAAAGCTAATGTCATAGTTCTACGTCAAGTTTCCTTAAGTGCCGCCATTACCTTCAGTCGACCATAATGGTCTAACGCACACGCAAGCCAACTTCACATGTATTTGGCTGGCTGTCAGATTTACGTACGTAAACTGCGCTCTGGAGCGCTCTTTACGTACGGAGGCAAAAGTGAACGAAAACTTGCCGAAACTGAGCAATCCGACATTATGTGCGCACTATACAAATTCCTTGTTCTCGCTTATTTCGTATGACACCGTACGTACTAATTCTTCTATTATGGTTCTGCCTTTATAGATTCGTCCAAATCTTATTTTGACATTTGCGGAGTATTTAGTGCGAACTGTCAGTAATGTCCTTAGGAGTGAATCAAAACACGGTTCGTGCGAATATAACGCTTTCGAATTTTTTTTTAATTTTCTCCCATAACTCCACCAGTGATACCATAGTCGCGTAAACTAAAGACATATATAGGCATATGCTTTCAAAAAAACTGAAAACGTATAACTCCTTTAGCATAATACCTGAGTCTTTACGGATTCACCAATTTAATTTAATTTAATTTAAGCCAACATGCTCCTCATTTCAGACCATAAAAACAACAACTCACTCAAATTAGATTGATTGATATGGTCGCGTCATTGATGGCCATTGTCGTCAAATCACTGTCTGCCCAAATGAAAAGGGATATTTTCACTTCGCATCTCACCCAATCATTAAATTTTATCCAAAACATCAGGCGTCCATTTGTCTATTCCGACAAAAAAAAAAACCCATAGCCGGCCGCCTATTCCCATTATGGTACTTCATCATCAAATTTGTAATGTAAAAGATTTTTAGAAAATAAAAATAAACGCACAAGAGTTGAAAACGTGCGCCTCACAGCAGGACATTATGCCCATCAATCATCAGACATCATGCTACTCTGCTGAGCTTTGACTTTGGTTAAACTAAAATCCCTGGAGCGATGAAAAACCGCTCCCAACATTTGCTTTTATGTTTTCTTTTCTAACACTTTCAAGGAAGTGTTTTTTTTTTTATTTTAAAAATTCATAGTGAAAATTAAATAAAAGATGCGGTCACGTGTCAGGACTATTGTTAATTTTCCTCTCCAATGAATGGTGAAGCAGCGGTTTTCAATTTCAAAGCATAATTCTCCTCTTTTAAGAAATTCTGAGGGGTGATTTTTGCAAACCCATTCCACTTAAAAGTAATTGAAAAATCCAGCTGAAGGATGTGCAAATAGGATAAGATATTAAAATAAATTTATACAAAAAGAAGTTGGGATAAAGATGGCGAAGTTGAATAAGTCTATTTACATAAAAACGGATTTAAACTAAAATTAAATCAAGAAAATGATGTCCTGAATAAAAACATAGAGATAGAGAGATTCCAAAGGATATTTCATGCGGGAAATGTGTCATCTTCTTCTTGCCCACTTGCCAAACGCAATTAACACTAATTGCAGGTTTTATCCTGAAAATGACATGAATTCTCGAAAACGAGTTATATATCTTTTAAACAGAGTTAATGTCCTTTTTGGTTTTTTTGTTTCAGGATACCTACATGGTATCCAGTGAGTGTTTACATGGGAGTTTTAAGTGGGATATAAAAATATGGAAAAAAACGCATTCCTTTCATCTCCCACGTCCCGCGACACATGTCGTTATTTATAATTAATTTTTATTTTACTCGCTCTACAGTGAAGGGAGGCTTGTTGACGATACTTATGAAAGCGAGGGAAGGATATAATTGAAGAATATTGTTGGCCCTAAGTGGGTTCATTTACTTCCGTTGCTTTAAAAAGAATTAAGAAAATATTCATTCGTCAGGTCGTTAGCATTTGCAAAAATAGGTTTATGAAATCAATTAAAGACATTGCACCATCAATTTAGCATCATCTATCCATAAAGACACACATAAGAACAGATGGACCTGAATTCCAATGCAATTCACATTTTCTCCTCCTCTACTGAAAAAAAAATCAACAATGTTTGAAATGAAATCGTAGCTTGATTATCTTGACCAATTTCTATAAGTGTCCTGGACACAGCACGACAGAAGAAGAACAAACAATTGTTATCATCATCATCACCTTTAAGTTATTTTGAGCGCAGCAGGTCGTCACGTTTTATTCATGTGGCGCTATAATTAAAGTCAATGGTGATGTGGCAGCCAGAGGTGGCGGCGCACTTGTGGAGATTCTTATAACCATTTTTAATGGTAATCACTGTCGTTCTTCTTGACACTGAATGCCTGCCTAGTGCCTATTGAGGCGGGCAACAATGAAACGATCATTAACTTCTAAGGAGTCTGGGAGGTGCTACTACCATACCTGATGCAACTTTAAAACAGGTGACCATCTAAGTAAAGCAAAAGGCGATTAATCTATTAGATCGCACATCCAATTAGGTATACTTGGGTACTTCTATAAAAAAAAGGACTTCTTCTTTACGATAAAGATGCTGGTATACCTTAACTGTGTCCCAATGCAAGGAAACTAGCAACGGACGCTAATTGACTTCATCACGTCTCATTTTGCTTCTATTATGTTGCAGACAGGTAAATGCAGTTTTTTCGACAGATCTGGGCTAATGGGGGAATAAATTGATCAGCCAAGCGGTAAAGTAGGTGCACGGGGAATTGGGATTAAAAGTAATTTTTTTCTTTGATTGGGTAATTTAATAAAATAAGAATCTAATAGGTGAGATCCAGATTATCTATTTCTAGCAAGAAAACTTAAATGATTTAGAAATATTGAATGGCTTGCAGAAAGCAAAATTGAAAGTTCCCTATATTTATAGTTTTATTTTCAAACATATATTTATGTACTTTTTTTTGGGAAATTTTAAAGTAAAAATGATAACACGGCTAATTGTTGAACTAACAATTACAACAAGTAAAATTACTTAACATGGAATTGAAATAACAAATTATAAGGCACATATCTACGTTTAAAGATTGCATTGACAATAATTATTTGCCTGTCTTTACTAAAAAATTTAAAGTTATTTAAAGATTATAGTTTTCAATATTTAGTCTCCGAGCAGTAAACGTACAATGGTTTTTAACGCATTTTTTTCACGTGCTCAATAGTGCAAGTTCTAGATAATTTTGAGTGGATTTTTCATAATCTCCTAGTTTTTGATAGAACATGAGTCTTATAAGTCGACCTGAATCCTATAGAATACAGTAATAGACACACTGGAGACAGTCTACACTGCAAGTCATAAGGATAGAAGCACGCATTTTCGAGAAGTAGAACTCAAATTTCTTTCATATTATTACAAACTGATTACAAAATTGTAGTGCACAAGAAGGAATGTTTAATGATCAATACAAAATACTTAGAACTTCAAAACGAATTCTAAAGGTGTAGTAGAAATAAAATAATCGATGAACCCATAATTTTGTGTGATTTAAACGCGTCATAAGAATAGAAGCACTTAAAAATAGAACGAAACAGAAATGCTGCAATTATTCTTTATTTAGTTTTTAATTTTTTCATATTAAATTGATTAATTTAAATATTTAATCAGAGTTTAAAATAACTTCAAAAATTCCATGATTTTAACGGATTATTCATCGAAGCCAAGTAGTTCAGGAAAATCTTACTCCAGGCAATTTTAATCGAAAGAATTTACCCTTTCTTGCTACCTTTTAATCTCCTCTCTTCACAAACTTATTGTGTGCGCCAGTCACATACTATTTCCATTGGCTCTTAATGAATGGTTTTGCTACTCGGGATGTGAGTAATAAGGACTTTGTCGTATTGAAAAATCAATGAGGTGTACCCAAAAATATCACACATTTTCGGAAAAATTCTTTTAAGCAAGGATTTTGAGCTGTTTCCATTAAATTTTGTGTTTTGTATCATTAAGTCAATGGTTCTATAGTAGGATTTTGCACCTCCTTCCCTGTACTGATTTTTGTTCAGAAATCGCTCCGTTTTCTTACTTAGTAAACAAAATATTTTTGAACTGAATCCATCCAAAATACACTTTTTTTTCGTCAGAAATAAATATTTTCCACAGTGTCGTTTGAGCTTACCATTTTTGAACATTTCACGTCATGTTCTCTCTTACGAAAAACACATCCTATGCTTCTTTCTGACAATATTTAAGGGCGTTTTTTAAACATTTGATACTTCAAATGTTTAGCACTGCGGATAACATGAAGAACCGTTAGTAAATTTGCTTCAACGATTCTGTGATTCTTTTGTATTTATTCTTTTGTATCAAAGCTTTAAAGCAGAAAAAATGTTTTTATTCTATTTAGCCCTGCAAAATGGCGGGTTTTCTAAATAATTCCTGACAACATAATTACAGGCGTTTGGTTTTGAGAATTATAGAGCCGTTCAAAAATACTGCAGCAAGTAAACATTAATTTTAACTCATTCCTCTAATGTAAAAGATTATTTTCTTCCCATTTTTCTTAAAACATACGACTTAATGTTCTTTACTCTGCAAAATGATCCATCAATGTTGAAAAAGATGTTATGAGTTTAACACTGCTTCTATTATGACGCGATTTAATTCTATTAACCCAGGTTTCTAAAAATTGACAAGTTCTCTATTTTTTTCGAATGCACTATTTTATTGACCTCCATAATCTTTCTTTGTATAGTTTGCATATAACGGTAGTAACATCAGTTTTACTTCTCATTATAATAATCCGTTTTTGGTGGGCTAAATTGCATCTTCACCTCCGCGCAGTGCCCGCTGGAGAGCCGAAAGGTGAATTACGACGAACGTTGTATAGATACCTGAGTTACCTTCTCAGTAACTAGGAGCAGGATAATATACGCTCTGAAGATCCAACCCTTACACGTCATGCACAAGCCTATATACAAACATGGTCATGGAAGAGAAAACTTATTGTGATGAAAAATGCTAGATATGCCTCCAATGACCAAATCATTAATGTTGCCGACCCCCCTGCGCAAACGAAAAACAGACAACGATTTCCGTCCTCAAATTATTGTTATCAAAAACAATGGTGTCATTAGTTGGTCCCACTTGTTAAATCAATTATTTATTTTTATAATGTCCTTTATATTTGCTATTTTTTCCAAACAAATTCGACACTTCAGCCGGTTCTAATAAACTTCTCAATCAAACTTACATTCAATCAAAAGCCTATTCACCAGTGTCGAGCTGTGATCAACAAGTCGTTACAGAACTAACGAAAGGAAATTTTTATATGAGACGGAGTTTCTTTCATTTCACTTGACTCGAATATTGTCTAAGTGCATTAAAATTGAATGCGTTTTATGCTATGTTCGGACGATTTTCAAAAGTTGCAAATATTTGCACACGTAATGTCATTTTTACGTCATCATTTGCAATTCTTGCTTGCAAATTGTGTGAACACCCCTTTTAGACAGTGTGCAAATGCTTGCAAATCATTTGCAAGCATTCGCAAGACCCTGATTGCAAGTGCCATTTGCAACTTTCGTGTGAACACTCATGCAAATGATTTATGACAATTTGCAAGCATTTGCAAGTTTCCCAGCCATCCATTTGTAAGCGCATGAAATCGTGACATGGCATTTGCGGTCACTTGCAAGTGTGTTTTATTAATTTTTTTTAAGTGTTGTTATCAAAGATTTCCCTAAATATATGTAAGTATATGCAATTTTATATGTTTTTTTGATAAAAAGTGATTGTTTGTTTTGCAAGCAGTGTTTTCTTTATTTTTTCGACAAAGGAAATACATTTCTTTTGGAAACGTATTCAATACACTTCACAAAAAATGAGTAAAAATATATTGTTAAATTATTGTTCTGCATGAGATAAAAAAAATTAAGGTACAATCTTAACAGTTGGTTTTTGAATGTGCAAAAGTGGAGTCGTGAAATGCACTGGTTTCTTCTTTGTTTTCATTTTCTTCTTCATTTTCCATCGTATCTAGAGCCAGAATAGCAATTGCAGCCCACTTTTTGTTTGGCGTTTTTAAATTTTATTGTTTAACAAATGTTTATATATGTTGATAACATTATATTGCAAATATGAAAATAATTAGAAACATGCAAAAGTGCAAATGCACTGTAAACCGTTTTAACACCTTGCAAATGTTTTGCAACATTTGTCATTTGCAAGTCGTTGATTGAAAATGCATTTTTAAATTTTGGGACAAAAGTTGCAAATCGTGTGAACACGTTCAAGCACGACCAAACTGATATTATTTGCACAATATTTGCAAGTTTTTTCGTAATGTGTGCAAATATTTGCAACTTTTGTAAATCATCCGAACACACTGAATACCACTTAAATGAGAAACCATGTTTTCCAATGGCATTTTACGGTTCATCACGTTCAGATTATTCTCCATTTTATATGTATACGATTGAGAAGATAGATTATTTGCAGACTTTTAGTACTTAATGCAAAAGTAGAATATCTTTACAATATTGCCATTTTGATACTTGTAATACTTGTTTATACTATTACATACTCGTAATAAGAAAATAAATTCCAATAAACCCGTCGTTTATTTCAAGTTTGTGTTGCTTTTGTTCGTGTTTTTTTTTCCAAACCCTCATTTAAAATCCAATCTCAAAGCGTTCAATATTGTTTTAGTTGATTAAAACACCGAAATTTACCAATTTCGTTAAATGTAGACTAACACATCATGTCAAAGGCGAACAATAAAAAGGATTGTAATTTCAATCCAGATGAGTTTTTTTTACCGCATGGCGGATATCTGTGCGTATCATCCTGTGAAAGACAAGTCTATATAGAAAAACAGTAAAAGTCGATAGGCAAATGAGAATCATATATGGCCGCAGGACATTTTTGCCTATGGCTTTTCTACCCAAAATTAATATCCTTGTTCTTGCAAATGTGGGATGCTGATGGTAATGGTTTCAACAATACTGTGGGTGATACAAAAGAAAGGATTAACAACGATATAAGTTTACTTTACAACTTAGATGTTCAAAATTGCACTGTTTACATGACAAGAGCAATTTAAAATTTCAAACCCCTTTTTTTCTCCGAATTGACATGACTTTTTGTCTCCTCAGGATGTACAGAGGAGAGGTAGAGGTTTGATGATTAAATAGTCTGTCATTAGATTGTTTTCTTTTTTTGTGAAGTTTTTGTGTTTGTAGCCCAGAAGGCAATTGAAATTGAGAAATCACGTTGAAAAGGGAGGTACAGATTTAAAAGGGTTGGATTTGGGTATAATAATTCTGTTATGCATATTCTTAGGGGCCGGTTATAGCGATCAGGAAAACGGAACAGGAAAAACTTTTCAAATCAATAATTAAATATGTTTTGATTTTATTTGAAACACAAATGCTACATTTATCGATGACAAATGACTCCCAAAATCATTTGCGATGTTAAAATTTTCAATAACGCACATATATTTTGTAAAAAATACATTTAATTATTTTCCTGATGGAATTTCCGTACGGAAAATGAAGTTCCATCAGGAAAATAGATAAATGCATTTTTTACAAAAAGTATTTGTTCAACTGAGATTCTAATCATCTATAAAAATTCTTTGAGTTATTTGCCATCGATAAGTATAACATTTGTATTTTGATTCCAATAAAAACCTAATAAATTATCGATCTGAAATTTTTTCCTGTTTCGTTTTCCTGATCGCTATAACCAGCCCCTTATTCTTCATTCGAGGAAATAGAGACAAGGTTTATTTATACCTTTGTTATATATCCCCATATAACTTAGCTTTACCTACATTCTATTCCCGAGATTTATCCCATAACTTCCTTACCATACCAAATGATCACTCAACGTGATCATTAAATTATTTGTTTTGCATTAGCAACTCAATTTCCGACATCCCGTCATAAATTATTGATTTCATTTCATAAACATTGAAAACCATATTTCAATTGGTTATTTTAAACAACACTCGGTGATGACATTCTCATCATTTTCCCATTTTTACTATCCAAACAATCCCTCAGTCGCATTCACGACTAAAGTGCCTTGCACATGAGCTGCAACCAGCGAATACGAATAAATAGTTTAAGGCAATTTCAGGAACAAATACCGATTTATTTTAATTTTCACTTATCGATAAAGTAAATAAACGATCCAATATAAATATTAACACAAAACACCACATAAATTAGTTTAAATTAGAAAATTCTTCATTTTAATATTTTCTCTGCGACCAAGAACATCATTCAGCGAACTGTCGAACCAAAATTCACAATCCACAACACCAAGACGCGTTCCACATATCGGCGTATGAAAAATTCGCAAATTTATCTGTTTGCGTCATTACTAGGTATGGACCGCCAGTCGGTTGAAGTTTTTATGCAAACGCCATCATCTTTATGTGTTAAATACGTGTACTAATTTCGCCACTAAAATTTAAATGAAAACGATAGTATATTCATCTGTAAGTATCTCATGCCATACTGAGTGGATTTGTTTTGTAAAATAAAAGTAGTTTCATAACAATTTCCACCAAAATATTTCAATAATAAATAATAAATTAAAAAAATCATATCACTGCTACGCAGATTCTCCGCTAGTAGTTGATGACGCCCCTAGCTATGTTGGAACACGCGTGAAGTTGGCTACTGGCGGTCCATATGTAATACGTCAATGGTTTGCGTATATACAATTCGCGGCTGCCGGCGACCTCTCATGTGAATAAAATGTCAAAATGCGCGTCTATTCACAGTTCGCATTTCGCTGGTCGCGTCTCATGTGCAAAGCACAGCAATTAAAGCTCCCTACCCCGAAATTGAAAATGTCTCCACACCACATATACCGCATTTATAGATATGTAGGTATATAATAAGATATTACTTATGAAATACAAAAGTTATAAGAAAATGTATCTCGAGCTTTAGTTTTGTAAGTTAAAGATTAATAAGCACCCACAATAAACGGTTCGACTTGTGCCTTACGCCATTTTATCAAAAAATAAATGACCATTTTATCAAAAAATAAATGACAGCTCACACTACGCGAATGACAGGTTGAAATTCAAAATATTGTAAAAGAATTTTGAAAATAAACAATTTTTTTCCTGTGAAATTTGAAATTTCCTTAACTAAAAAGTTTTATAATACACTATTCACAATTTTCGAGCACAACATATTTCCGCTCTCGTTTTGAATCAATTGTTCAAAAATGATAAAAAAAAATGTTCAGCTGTCAACCGCTTACTGCTGATTACACTGCTCTGCGAACGAAAAGTCACTGCTAGTGACTTTGTGAGATTTGACAGACCCCCTGTCATGTGATAAAGTCGACAAAACTCGGTCTTAGAACCTCAACTTGATCGTAGTGAATCTTTTTTAATTCGAGTTCCACTTAGGATAGATAGAGACTTTCTTGACAACAATAATACCAAAAAAAAAAGCCTCTCTGTTTGATGTAATTAATTAGTTAATCACACAAGGGCATTGCCAATCTTGATTTATTTTACTACACAACACACATTTTATTAAAATTATTTAAAGATCACATAACCATCAGTCATTCCACTAACACTAGATGAGAGCAACCCCATCAGCGCCGTGGGCGTTATTAGAATCAAGAAAGATTCATAATCCAATGATCATCATATGGTTTATTTAGAAGTAAAAACCGTCAGTTCTTACGACTACTGTGACAATTTGATCGAAGCAATTTACCTCACCTTATAAATATTTCACAAGAAACTTAATGTGAACTGAAAGACGAAAACAGTAAAAAAAACATGTTTTTTGTTGTTGTTTTGGGTGTTTGAAAATAAAAATAAAAATATGTGGTGGATGATCATAAAGGTGACGATGAACTAGGGCGATGACGATCAGTCTTTAGAAATTCAAGTGATCATTGAAATTGAAAAATTATGTTCAGGCGTGAGGTAGAAATATTTTATGCGTGTCGACGATCGAACGCGATCACACAAAATGTAAAATAGAAAAGAAAAATTATTATCAACAACATTGTTATCTGTCTTTTGTAATGTGATATTAATAATTGGCGATAGAAGTTGCAAGTAAATTGATATTTATAAAATGGTAAAGTAAACATCATTGTTTATGGCTTTAGGTCTCACACTCAATAATAATTAAATTTAGTAACAGCTTAAATAAAAGTATTCACACTTTAAGAAAAGTTGGGTGTATATATTTTTTCTAAAGCGTGGAGATTGTAATTTAAGCAGTTACCTGACTATGAATTTGATTATTAGTAAGGCCCTTTGTCTTAAAAAAATATTTTATTATTCTAATTTAACCGGTACAGTGAAGGTTTAGGTTCAAAGTAAGATAAGTGGGGTCTAGGTTAGATAGGTACATATAGGCATCAAACATTACACACTTTATTTATTTGAACACTAGTTAGGTAGGAGATAGGAGGGTATTTATCTGCACAATGTTATACTTATACCTATTTAATTATTGTAGTTTTCTTTCGTAATAATCAGTAAAAAAATTATGTGAATAGGTATAGGTATATATTTAGGTACCTACTTAATCTAATGAAAACACTTTTTTAATGTTTATGTAAATAATTCTACTTTTGCATACCTATTACACTATCGGTCGTATGAATAGATTGAACATTGTGTTTTATCTTTATGTGTTTTTTTTTCGAAAATAAATTTTGCTAGCGACGCATTTAAGAAAATTTAGGTTTTGATTCGGTGAGAAAAAAAGACTGTATTACTGTAGTAGATTGCTACTGGGCGTTCCTTTAATAACCATTAGTAAATTACACGTTCCAAAGAATACGTAGAATGCAGTGTTTTACGCAGTGTAAACTAATAGGAACTAATTTTTTGATCATAAAACGTGATCTTTTTTACCATAAAATAAAGGGCACGACTGGGTCGCACAAACTTGCTCTCGTGGCAAGTTACCTAAGGTTTTAAAGTACAAACGGAATATACGAACAAATCGTATGATTTTTTTTTAAAGTTTGAAAACCATATCTTAAAAAGATTCAAACCAAAATCAAAGTATACACAAAATTTTCTTTACTAAATGTGAGTTTTAGAAAAAAAAATTTCAAAACCGTTTGGTTTTCGAAAAAATCGATTTTTTAAAAATATTTTTTCGAAAACTTTTTTCTAAAAAAAAAATGAGTAGATATGCAGGTTTTTTAAACTTAATTTATTACACTTTAAAACTAAATTTCATAAAAATCCATTTACTAGTTTTTGAAATATTGAATTTACAAAAACAGTTTTTGAAAAATTATTTGAAACTTAACAAAAACATTTTGGAAAAATTATTATATATATTATTTATTTAAAATAGCTAGGAAAATTTCAGTATTGAGTTTCGTTCAAATCGCTTAAGCCGACAGACCGACAACAGACAGACAGAATTTGCCGAACCCACTTTTTTCGTCTTCTCTACCATCGTAATGTCATTTTTGATTGTTATCTCAAAACTTTTTTTTGCACGAATCCAAGACTTGCCCTATAGTAGGTACCTATAATCGCAAGTAAAAAGGAATTTGTTTCAATAATTCTCTAGGTTTTGACGAAAATAATTCGGTTAAAATCGCTTTACAAAAGATTAAAAATAGTAATTTCAAAATACATATAGCTGTTACGCCAGCTATATCATAGCTGAATTGTGACTTCAGCCAATTCAATATTCTTGGGTTAAGAATACATCAAGTTTCGGATTTTTCATTTCTGTTATTTTTAAGGATTAGAATTTTATTGAAAACTTAATAACAAATACAGTTTGGCATTTTCTGTTTTTTTTTATACACACTTATCTTTGGTAAATGTTGATATCCATTTTTTGTGCATTAACTTTATAAGTAGATAAATATTTTTTTAAGTAAGAAAAACCCAACAAGTCTTATTATAATAAAAAAGAAGCATCTTCTTTTAAAAATAAAAAAAGAACTGAACTTTAAAAACAATATAAAAAAAACACTGGCTGCAAGTATTTAAAACAATTTAAATAAATAACACAAATGTTAACACCGTCCAAGGTAGGTATTTACAACAAAAGAAATTAAAATTAATTTATAAATTATAAATGAAAATTATAAAAACAGTAAGTATCTACTTAAGTATAAAAAAAAATATATTAAATTAAATTACTTCCTTCATCTATGTTGTATGATCAAGTCATCGATTTTATAGTTTTGGTTCAACCACCAGGGGCCTATAACACAACGTGACAAGTTGATAAATCTAAATTTACTAGTCCAACTTTCTTTGTCCGACAAGAATCATTGTATTCTGTAACACAACGCAAATCGTTAAAATTGCCAGAATAATAAATTTCCCTAAACTTGTCCACACTGTTGGACAATTAGTGTTCTCAGCGAAGAGAGAATGAGACAAGAAGATTGACATATTAACAAAAACAAGAGAGTATACAAAAGGATTTTGTTCGGAGGGTTTTTATTTTTTTGAATTTATTTTTTCGTCGAAGTATTATTTGAATTCTATAAATATTCTGTCCTTTTTGAAAGAAAAAGTGCACTTGTAAGCGTATGATAATATTCAATTGACTTGTCCAAAATCAGCTGTAGTTGGAAAAGTATTTCTTGATTACTCGTCATGTTCTGTTACAGAAATGAGGAAATTGAAGAACAGGATTTTTTACAAGTTGTCGGATTTTACTTGTTCTACAAGTACTTGTCACGTTCTGTTATAGGCCCCAGGAGGTGATTTTGTGACAGGTGTTGTCAGGAAATAAAGATTCTCCAATCACTAGTCGACAAGTAAATCCATATTTTCGTTGTGTCAATCAACATTATTTATGTCGTTCACATTGT
The DNA here is from genome assembly GCA_951217065.1 of Baccha elongata. Lineage (NCBI taxonomy): Eukaryota > Metazoa > Arthropoda > Insecta > Diptera > Syrphidae > Baccha > Baccha elongata. Next base: position 252,213,098 of record OX578272.1, read on the forward strand.
CTTCCATATATTATAGAATTATAATTTTGATTTTATTTAATTTTTTTTTATCGAAGACAAGCAATTATAATTTCATTTCAAACTCCCCACATATTTCAATCGTTGCGATTCATTATAAAATCCTATAAAACTCACATCAATTCCCCATCTAGTATATTTACGCCTCACTTACGCCTTTATTAATAAAAAGGTTTAATCTTCATACAAGTCACGTGAAGCCAGATCAACCAAAGAAAAATAAAAAAAGCAAAAAGTGGCCGCACTTCACAAACACAATAGCTCATGCAATTGACATCACTTCCAAGCAGCTCATTCAAAAGTCATTTGCAGTCCTTGATTTAGTTGTATCTATCATCATTGATTATATTTATTTGTATCTTTTTTGTCATTATAAAGCTCTTTGCTTCCAATGCAGAAGCGTAGATTCGATTTGTTGCAATCATCCACGCAAATAAATCATCCGGCCACAATCGTCTTGTGGACCCCAACACAGTTGTTGGAATAAATATATACCACAATGCCTTCCGATGCCGGTGGCCAAATGGTTTTCTATACGATTTTCAATGCAAAGTTGGTCTTCAAAAGACTTTTCTTTTGCGCATTTAACTCGCTTGGTCTTGCCATTTCACTGATTAATTATTTCCTCATGGTTGACCATTAACATGGAGAAAATTGTTGAATCTATTTAACTAAACGTCCCAGGTCAACAACGATAATGGTGGGGGTTAAATTCAGTGCGGAAAAATGAGGACACCCTGATTAATATGAGTGTTGGAAAACTTCCATAAAGGGGTTAGAAGTTGGTGTCATATCAAATGGTTTCCATATATGAAAGTAAGTTACGGGTACTTTATTTTTACTTTAAAAAACAGCAAAGCAATTATTTAAACTGTATTAAGTATTGGATTCATGAAAATTCTATATTTACATTAACTCAAACCACTTTAGACCTTTTTTTCCTGGGGGTGGCATGAAAGGGTGTGTTTTTATATACGCACAGTTATGTTGAAATCAAAGGGCATAGAGTTCAATTTTTTCTATCTTTGAATTACAAAAATTTACATTCCGTTTTTCTTTTTCTTTTTTGTGATGCCAAACATACAAAGTTTTAATGGTACAAATCAGAGAGAGGGTTTGAAATATTGGCATATGTTCTCAGTCAAATAGATAAAAATCTGCTTTATTTGAATGCTTTCATATGAATGGCATATGTACTTCTATATTTGAGTAACTTCTTTTAGATGTGAATTTTTGTTACTTTGTTCATACATAGGTATATATTTGCTGATAGAATTAGAATCATATTCCAAAAGGAGAGGGTGATAAAGGTGAGTGAGGTGCAGTAATACCAGTGATCCCTAAAGATACAATTTTAAAGTATTTTGTGCTTACAGGAAAATTCTAAAATATGGCGAGTTATGTTCAATAAAGTTTGCTTTGGTGATGATGGTGAATTAGTGATGTAATCTAAATTGAATTGATGTTAATATTTAGAAATTTTAAAATTTCTGATCTCTGGCATTGTAAAATCGTATGTACCTAAATAATGTCAAATCGCTGCTTAAATAATGGAGAAAGACCGGTTTCCAACATCAGCATTTATATACAGTTTGGCGTGTTTAAAAGTGGAAAAGTTGTTTTGACGTAAAACCTGCAGTGGGATTCTCTAACGATTTAGAGTTTAGAGTTTAGAGACACACTAAATGTCTTTCTGTTCTCTAACTTAGAAAAAATAGGTATTCTGTAATTTAAAGTAATAAACTTAGAGATGTACTAGATTTTTTTTTTGAAATTTTACGAATTGACAGTTGCCAATTAAAAATGTATGTTTATAATAAGCGTTGAGAGAATAAAAACACATCAATATTAAAATAATTAAAAAATAGCATTTACATATATACGCGTTTTGGGCGGAAGATGAAAAATTAATATTTGTCATAAACTCGCTCCTTAAAGATTTCGCCGTTTTACACATACAAAGTATTAAAGATAAAATAAAATTTACAAAAAAAAAAGAAAACAAAAACAACTTTAATATTTAAAAACATCTTATTAATTTTTCATAAAATTTTTAACTTGAAAAAGGTACGTAAAATTTTAAAAATTCACTTACATACATAACATTCTGCCATCTGACCAAAGAATTTAACCATGATTTTAAATTGTTTTTGTGTTGTTTAATATACCTAGATTCAAATACGTAAAAATTAATTTTTTACACAAAAATATAACAATTAACATCTTTTTAAGGGCCAGTCTTTTCAGCTCTGGTTAAGTTTAATTATTGATTATTTCAATTGGTAACCATATTTATTTATTTATTTATTTAGCTACAAATTCAATTCTTAGCTTTTAAAGTAAACATACATAGGAACATAAATATAATTTTAATTTTAGTCTTGTAAATTGTTTCTTAATATTATTTTTAAATTTTTTGAGTTTAAATTGAAATCTATTAAATTAAAACAACTATTAAAATCGACACAAGCAGCAAAAAGTGGTTCATGAATACCATAGACAGTTCTATTAAATCTTAAATTTAAAAGTTCAAAATGACGGAAAGTTCTGTTTGGAACATTAATGGTTATTTTAAAAAGCAGATTATTTGAATCGATATTTCCATTTAATATGTTAAAAACAAAAAGGATGTTAGATATATTTCTTCTTTTACTTAATGTATCAAGGTTCAAAAGTTTTAAGCGACTGTTGTACGATGGTAGGTTGGTCGATCTATCCCAAGGAAGATACCGCAAGGCAAACAACAGGAACTTTTTCTGGACAGATTCAATGCGGTTTATGTTAACATTGTAACGTGGACACCATACGTTGCTACAGTATTCTAAACCCGATCGCACCAAAGAACAATATAGCATTTTTAGTATATGCGGATCTTGAAAATCTGTAGCCCACCGACGCAAAAAACCAAGCATTCGATTCGAATTATTCACAATATAGTCAATATGTTTATTAAATGTCAGTTTTTGATCCAAAATAACACCAAGATCACAAACATAATTTACACTTTCCAATAGAACATCATTTATTTTATAGTTTATCTGGATCGGCAGTATTCGACGAGTAAAAGTCATTACGTTGCATTTCGACATATTAAGCTCCATTTTATTAGTACGGCACCATTTTACAACATTGTCTAAATCACTTTGTAACCAGTTAGCTTCCCTTTCATTTTTATAAGACAAATACAATTTAGCGTCGTCAGCGAACATTTGTATATTTGACCGAACAATAACATTGCACATATCATTAATAAACAACAAAAATAGGGGAGGTCCCATATGACTTCCTTGAGGGACTCCAGAATAGACATTTATTTGTTTTGAAACTTTGTTTTTAAACAACACAAATTGAGTTCTACCTGATAAATAAGAATCCAACCAATTTAAAATCCAGATAGGCAGTCCTATCCATTTTATCTTTTTCAATAGAATGGAATGGTTCACACGATCAAAGGCTTTTGAAAAATCCAAATAAATAGTATCAGTTTGGTATCCGTCTTGATTTTTATTTATGACATCCGAGCAAAATTCCATTAAATTTGTAGCCGTAGATTTTCCTTCAGTGAATCCATGCTGATAAGGAGAAATTATTTGTTTCCAATTATTCTTTACGGCATCGAATACAATTTTCTCAAACATTTTTGGAATGCAGGACAGTTTGGCAATTCCTCTATAATTTTCTATATTACATTTATTGCCTTTTTTGTGTAAAGGTATAATAAAAGAACTTTTCCATTGTGTAGGAAAAACAGCACTTTTTAACGACAAATTAAATAAATAACATAGAGGACGAACTAAAACAGTTACGAATTGCTTTAAAACACAAGATGGAATTTCGTCAGGTCCAGAGAACATAGAGTTTTTCAGTCTTAAAATATAGTCTTTTATCACAGTTTCGTTGATTACCGGAGAAGGAAAGCCTAGTTGCGGAAAGTATTGCACATTTTCTTTCAAAGTATCACAGCTAATAGTATCACAGGAATCAGGTTTCTTATAAACTTGTTGAAAAAAGTCCGAAAACATATCACAGATTAAAGCAGAATCATTGGTAGAATTATCACAGTAGTTCATTAAGCTTGGGAACTTGGAAGACTTCCTTTTTGTATTAACAAAGTTCCAAAACTTTCGTGGATTTGTTGGTCACAACGGAACACATTGAAGTCATTACACAAAATTTCGTTATCACGGACATATAATTGTTTTAATTTAGATTTCATCCCACCAACATTGTGGTAAAAAATAGAAACAGCAGATACAGGAAAATTATTTAGTTTTTTGGAATCTGTGTTGTATTTTGTAGATGAACACGATTAACAGTTTCACGCGGACGAGTTTCAAATTCACGCACAACAGTATTTTCAGGCCATTTTGACGGATCAACAATTAAATTAAACAAGGAATCAGGCAGTTTTACAGTAAAAGATGCAATTTCCCGGGCAGTTCTAAATTTAAATTTATTACATGATATTCCATTGGTGTTGTCAAGATTCAGTACCGCTTTGATATAATTAGTAATATCATCTTCCGACGTAGATGAATCAAACCTCGAAAGAAAGATAGTTTTTTGTGGAGGGACTAGTCTCAAAGTTGGTAACACCACATCCTTAAGGGGCAAAGAACACTTATCAACAAGAATTACACTATCACTCAAAGTTTCAGAAATCGGGTTATTAGGCACTTCTGAGACCCTAACTTTCTGTTGTGTTGGAGGATTAGCATCAATTTCAGTTATAGACATATTAACGGGTTTCAACGAATCAGGAACATTAATAGGATTAGGTTTTGATGATGACGAAGCACTTTCAGAATTTTTTTTGCTTTTTTTAACTGGTTCAGAATGATTTTCATTACTATTTTGTATTTTATTAGTTGGCTCAGTTTGACTTTCGGCCTTACGTTTTGCAGAACGTGTAAAAGGACGCAAAGAAAAACCCTCCATTGCAGTTTTCATTTCATCGATTGCATTTGAAATTTTAAAAAGTTCAGATGAATTTTCGTTTACCATCGAATAGAGCGAAAAACACTTACTAAAATTGCATTTATCGCAAAAGTAGTGAACATTCGAAGTTTCACTGATTAATTTAAAGGTGTTAAAATCAATCTTGGCACATGATACATGAATCAAGGACTTACATATACCACTGCACAAAACATACTGTTCATCAGCTTTAATCTCACTTAAACAGGATAAACACACATATGCCATTTTATTAAAGTTTAAATTTTAGTGACTTTACTGTATATATTTTGTAAGTTTTTTGATCACTGAAGTATGCAATTGAAATTGTAGTCAAAATTGTATTGTATATAATATATTCATAGATTCTGCCTTTTCAACAAAATCTTAACCAGAGAATCTATGGTTAACAAAGATTTCTTTAACCAGTCAATTTTGCTTGGTTAACCACAGAAATTCTATGGTAAGTGATTTTTTTTTTCACATTTGAATGATTAATAATATATTAGATACTTATTGATCATTACTACTAATCGTAAAGAATAAAATTTAAAAAAAATGATGATCTATACCATCTTAATAAATTCCACCTCTATATTTTATGTATGTATGTATGTATATTGTTTTGTTTTCCTTTGTTCGTAAATACATAGAAACGAGACAGGCTGTTATCAATTATTGACAAAATCTTCGATCTCTTTCTCTCGCATTCAAAAAAGTATAAACAAATTCAACCAGAGTTTCCGTTTCACATCTGGACCACTGGAAAACTGGAACTATCTCTGGTTTTTGGTAACCAAAGTAGATAAAATGGTGAAAAGACGAACTGTGGTTAACCGACTTTCATAATAACTGGTTAAGAAAATTCTATGGTGACCAAACCAGAGATTAAACCAGAGCTGAAAAGATTGGCCCTAAGTTAGAGACAGTGGCGCAAAATTACAGTCAAGTTAACGTGAAACTTAAGCAATGTTAGCGTGACACTAAGCTAAAATTACATGCAATTTCAACATAGTGTCAAACTAAATTTGCTTTAGTTTGAAACAAACTTGAATATAATTTTGCGCCAATATTTATTAGAGAATATCTGATTCACTCTAAGTTAGACTGAATCTAGTAAGAAAATAAATCTTCCTTATAATCCAACAGATGGCGGTTTCAATAAAATTTACTACTAACTTAGAGAATTTTTTGTTAGAGAATTCAGAAGAGCTCTAAATTTAGAATTAATACTCTAAACTCTAAATTTAAATCGTTAGAGAATCCAACTGCTGAGTTGCTTTCTATACACAATCATACTGCTTACCTCAAATTTTCGCAGCATAGAACATACCGTTCTCAGGTATCTTGAAACAATCTATAAGTATATTTGGGATATTTGCTGCGTTGAAATAAATCTCTATTGCCATCAAAACTGTTTTTCCAGCGAATATATTAAAATATTAACTTTTTCTTTTCAATATCAGTTATAGTCTGTATTTGACTAAACTTTCGAATATATGTATAACCAAATTTGTAAAATTTTGTTTGAATTTTAAAAACTTGATTGGTGAAAGCCTTCTGTTTTTTTCTACTTTGTCTCTTCTTTTCAGGAAACGAACTGTCATTCTGAGTGCAATGTTTTCAGAAGGCTTCTGTATGCTTCACGGCATTCGCAATCGTTTTGGCGAAAACTTTTTTCTATGAGTCTTGTCGGATATTCTCGATGAGTCCTTTCAAATTATGTGGGTTATTTTTATGCACCTGTAAGGAAATTCTGCATCTGCTAAGTTCCCAATACCAAGTATACAGTCTGGAAAATTGGAATTTTTTTTTTAAATTGTATTTATATATTTTAACACAACTAGTGCATATTAAAATTTAAAAGATATACGTATTTAAATAGGAATATGCATATACTAATGAAATATATTTTCAATTAAACATTTTTTCACATAAAAAGTGTTGTTATATTTTGATTCTTGATACAATCTTTGTTTAATGACGTTTTAAGTGTTTGAAACTATATTCGATGTTTCTAACTCGCCTAAATAGCTGAATCACGAGGCGGGCGAGACATAATCACGTATTCCTTCCAAAAGGTGCAAAAAATAAATATTGTATGGGTACAGTGAAAAATGTTTTGCATTCTTTGGTCGTATATGATACATGAACCCTAAATAAAGGTAAAAATTGAGTCCTGCCACAATAAAATTAGGGGCGTACAAAAACAATTTTGCATGGGGATGAATGTGGTGTGTCATCTTTGATTTGATCATATATGATACAAGGACGCTCAAAACAAGATATAAATTGAGTACGGAAAATCGAATTTGATCCATAGGACAGTGAAGTTGTTGAGATAAAAATAATTTTTTGAATAAATTTTCAAAAGAGGCACATCCGACAGGCTGTCGGAGTCGTCCCATTTTGCTTTGACGGAGGTGCCCCGTCGTGTGTTTTTTTCACTTTATATAATTTTTAGTAAATAAACAAAGAGAGATATTTCAAGTTAACAATACAAGTATAAATCTATATTGAGTTTTGAATTCTAAAAATATATTCTTTGAAAAACAAAAAAAAAAAAATTAAAAATACCCGAAAAATTATAACACACTTGGACATCAAAATCATTTTTCGACCTACTTTGGCGGGGTTTGCTAAAAGACTGCTGCACAATTTTTTTTTCAAAATTTTTAAACAGATAATGGTGACTGTCGGAGGGTGCCACCTCTACCATAATGTAATGTAAAGTTGATAGGAAGAAATGTTTTCTGAAATTTTTTACAATTTGGGCAAAAAAACTCCAGAAATTTTTAAAAGATTGTCAAAAGTTAGGTTTTTTTTCCCAGAAACGCAAGAAATTTGTATATAAAGATTTTTTTAAATTCGTACTTAATTTCTTTAGACTTAATTTGCGTGAGCTCAATAAACTTAATAATGACAAATGTTAATCTAATTGTACAAAATATAACAATCAACACAAAAGAAAAAAATGTCCAATCGATATTATATTTTTATTAAACTGTCTTCATCTAGGATTGTTATGGAAATGGGATACATTATAATTTCGTTGTGAATCTCATAACTATATGACTATCACTTTCAATCTTTGTTCCCAACACATTATCATATACAAAAAATCACAACATTTTTCTATTTTTATCCTTCGAGTGATGCGTATCCTTGCTATTGACACCCGAGTAGTTAAACACATCTTACCACCTAGTAAAGGAAAAATGTTAATAACAAAAGTGGCCAGAATATCGTCATCAAGATGAAACAATAACCGTGTCTTTTGTCTAAGACGACAACATACTTTAGCATGAAAACACTTCACCACTACACCGATTCTCTTCTTCTTATACCTGCCAAACATCTTCAACTTTGCATCTATTTTTATTCCACTTTTGTAGTATTGTTGTTGTTGTTGTAAGTTGAGATACTGCTGATACATTTATGTATGAGCACCACATACTAAAAACAAAACAAAAAAAAAATAATAATAATAAACTTGCAGCAGACTGTATCACCCACTGGCGTTTATGAATCCTGGCGACAAACAGCACAGCGATGCATTTACACACAAAGTCAGTTTGAGTCCTTTGAGAAGAGTTCAGACTTTCAGGTGTTTTTCATCTTTTTTTTTTATTTTTTATTATTATTATTTTTTTTCTTGTTCAACCAACCTCCTTACCATAAGATATATGTATATAGAGGTGCATCCTTTGGATTGAGAAACCTAGTAAAATGTTAATGACCTTATCTCTTCTGAAAGTGCTTCTCTCCATGCACCTCTGAATTACGTTCCTCTGTGCAAACACGAAAACAATCATAGATGAAATATTATCCTTATATAAGTATCCTTCCATCCTTATTCCAAATTTTTCCACCAGGATATAATTTTGTTTTTTTTTTCGGTATTTATTTTTTGAAATGCAATCCACAAATTCGAAAACTGTCATCGTATTTATTTTTTTTATTTAAGTTTATCATTGTTGCTAATGTGCTTTGTCTAGGATGTGGTAATGCTGAGAAACAAGACCACCGCAGTCAGTTGAGATTACTTCAAGATAAAGGGGACTTCCCTAAAGTCCCTCCTTACATATAATATAATACAACGAATGATGCAGGCCACCCCCACACAACCAAGCATTCTAGCATGAAACCGGAACATTAGGAATTGCTGCTGGTTGAGTGAAGAAGGATAAAAAACTGTAATTGCATTTGAATGGAAGAGTGGGGATTTCGTATTGTTTTACTTAAGTGTTGAATTGCACAAGGATAATATGTTATATATGAAAGTATATAGTGTAAGCCGGATGCATCAGGGGTAAGAAATTGCTTTTGGCATTAAGGAGAACACAATTTTTGGTTAACGGATTTAAAAGGCTTTAGTTTTGTGGTTTTTTTTTTATTTGTCTGCTGGTTAGATACGAGATACTTTTCAATAGAATTTAAGTTTTTTTTGTTTGTGGTCCAGATAATATAAGCAACATATAATGTGATGGTAGTTTTTTCCAAAGAATTTCATCGGCTGAAGAAAATGTGGCAGCATATTATTAACAGAAAGCGTAATTCTTTAAAGCTTCCAGTGGTGCTCCAGATTCTTCACGTCCCGCTCTAATATTTCTCTCTTATAACGCCTCCTAAGCGTTTAAAGACAGAAATATTAGAGCGGGATAGTTGTTTTAATCAATCTCCGGGTAGATAACCAAGAATATTAATGTGGTATACCGAATTATAAAAAATGGCAGTCACAACTGTTATCAATCAGAACCTGCGTTTACTGTTTTAGTATAATTGTTTAGCTCTTCTTCAAGCGATTTACTCTGTTAAGGAACTAAATAACTACTATAGACTCTTGAGTTTAGACTTTAGAACACTAGAGGAATCATATCAGGTTTTGCGATTGTAACGGAACGTTGTGCGTTAGTCTCTTTTGGATGATCGCAAAACTTAAAAGTACTGCGCAATAAGTAAGCAAAATGTTTGTAGATTAATTTTATAGTCCAACACATGGACGTAATATATATGGACTGCTAGTTGCGTACCTCATGTTGGTTCTAGTGTCGCTCATTTTGAGCGACACTAGCCCTCGAAACTACACCAGCGGAAAAAACATGAAATCCCATTTTTGTTGACAAACGCCAAACAAATAGATATTTCTCATTTCATTTGAATAAAAACATTTTTCGTAAATGGAGTTAAATTAATTACATATACAAATAATAATAAATATTTGTATCACATGAACAACAGTATCTGCATAGATTTCAAGTTTTTTTTTAACATTAATTTTGACGTGGTTCACATTTTATCTAATTTCGTTATTTAAAAACAAAAAAAGAAGAAGGTAAATACTCATAGATGTCGCACATTTGCATGAATGAAATTAAAAAAGTCTGTTATTTGGTTGCTGGAATATGCGACTTTATAATTTTTTTAAGACAGATGTCGCGAGATTCTACGTGAGAATTTATTAGTTTTTTGTTTTGCCTGCAGTGGCATATGGAGGGCTAGCATCGCTATATACAATTTTGGCGACATTTTCTTGACAATTATTGTATGGAACTGACGTTGGACTAGCAGTCCATATAATATACGTCCATGGTCCAACATTACTTTTTTTTAAAATTCAAAATTACTAAAAGGCATTATTTCAACTTTCATAAAAAAGACTTTATTTTTTCCTTAGAATCCTACATTTTTAACAACACTGACTAAAATCCTTAAATTGAGATTCTTTTGTTGATACCTACTTATACATAATATAGCTTTACCTAGTCGAATGCTCGCAAAGGGCGAACCCGATAAGTGCAAAGCGGAAACGAAATAACCTGTTTGCTTTGGTTCATGTGAAGTGAAGGTATTGTAGCCAAGTCACCTACACAACCTACACCTCTTGAAAAAAAGACCGAAAAATAAAGGATATTACTTTTTAATGAGAACATGTAAGAGATTTTTTCTCTTTTTTGTATATTTTCATTTTCATCCTCTGACTTTATAGTTCGTCCTGACCTGACTGATGTTGCCAAGCATATAAAACACAGATTCATCTACCAACGAAATAATATTATAGTTCCTTCTGTCTGTGTTCGTCTGAATAATTCAACATAGGGACAACGACTGACGACATAACTTTCGACAGAATAAATATATTTTTTTTTATTCTGTTAGCTCATGAGGAAAAGTAATATCGACAAAATTTTGCCTTCAATGGATTTATACTTATTTTTTTTTTTAAATCCTATGTATGTTGGCCCCGAAAACAGGATGAAAAACAAAAGTGGAATGGAGTGGTTTTTATTACTTTGTTTATTTGCTGTTGAAAAATTTTATGAACTTTAATGTTTGCACACGACAAAACTTGGAACTACAACTTCAACGAACAAAAACAAATATAGATTGGTTTTTCCCATTGTATAGGGAATCGATATTGTTTTACGTACCTATTATCCGTAAAGCTATATGTATCTATAAGAGTCAAGTACCTGCTTAACATGGCGGTAAATGTAAAATTTAAAAAGTTGCTAACTTTGAACTTATTCTCTTTTTAGAAGTTCAGAGTTTCAAGAGATGTTTGGTTAAAGTTTTTGTTGGAAAATTCAGTATTAATGTATACAAAATGTGTTTGAAGTTGAATTGGTTATACGTTATACATATGCCTAGTATGTCGTTTAGCTGTGGAAGTCTAAGAGATTATGACAACCAGTAAAATTGAAGACTAGAATATATGTGGTATACCAAAGGCAAACATTACTTTTGAAATTTTTAATTAAAATTTTACCTATTTATAGATACTTCTATTTGTTTACATTGCCTTGTCGCTAATTTTGATCCACTTCTCTGGTTTTGAAGTTTAAATTTACATGGTTAAATTATGTCAAATCTCTTGCAGAACAAAGTCAGTTTAGGACAATAAATGACAAAATTAAATGTTAACTAAAAGGCAAGAGATATAAAGAAAAACAAAAACAAATTTATGCAGAAGAATTATGTTCGGTTCAACTCACGTATTTTTCATTACAGAGAAGTATATGGAAATAATAATTACTCGATATGCTCATTTAGCGACATCTACTTCGTCGAGTTTGAAACCATCTTGATTTCTCTATGTGTATAAGCTTAATGCTATCATTCATTATGTGTTGATACTTCTGCCAGCCTTAATAGGTACTAATATAGATAGGAAGTGTAACGAGACTGCTGAAAAACTAAAAAAAAAATGTCTACCACATATATGTACATATATCAGCTGCTTAGATGAAAAATCGCACTTGTTTGAATATAGATAATTTGGTGTCAGAGAACGACTTAAGCAACAAATCTTGAACTTTCGTGAGATTAGCGAATAAGTGTCAACAAGGAAACACTACACCTCTCGTGGTAGATCTACCACATTTTTTTAAGATTTAAAGAATCTACCACATCTACCTCGGTAGTGGAAAAATCTACCACTATTTTTTACGTTTGTATTAGTAAGCTTTAAGGGCTTCTTTAAAAATTAATAAAAATAAATAACTTTGAAAATCAGTTTATTACAACCTAGAGTTTTCCGACAAAATCGGGTTAAGCGAAAGTGAGTAATTTTAGTATATTACAATATATTTTACAATTTTTTTTATCAAAATCGTAGTTTAAAATAAAATCGTTTTTTTTTAAACAACTTTTTCAAAATATTTTCAAGACAAATTTTGAGTAGATTTGGCAAATTAAGAAAATTAATAATTTTCACTCAAAAACCAAATTTGAAAAAAATCATCAATTGGTTTTCAAACTATTGAATATTAAAAAATAAATAGTGCAATGAATATAATATTCTTTTAGAAAAACAATTTGGTTAAGATCTACTCACTTGGTAAAGATAAGTCAAACTAAAAAAAAATATATACAATTCTGTAGGTTTGTATCAGAATTTACAGTCTAAACGGCTAAAACCGATTCGCTTCTGTAGTATTCACTAGCCGGATGTTTACAATATAATTAATTATATTTAATTATTTTGACAATGAATATTTTTTTTTACTAATGTACGATAGTACAGCTTCAAATTTGATAGTATGTAGGGTATATAGATCTAGATTTTTTTAAGCTAACAAAACTTAACGGTGCCTCCAATAAAGCTGTTGTGAAGAAGAGTATTTGTAAAATTGTAAAATTGGATATAGTTTTTTGGTGGCCTTTATTGTGATTGAAACAAAAAATTTGTCATTTTTTTTATATTAAATTATTTTGTGTGGGGCAGGCAACTTGCCAGAACAGACAAAAATTAGTGCAAACCAGTTTTGCACTTCATTTTTCTGTGAAACCTTAAATAATTGAACTTTGGCTCTATACATAATTGCTTATGCTTTCCTTGATTTAAAAATTTTCATTTGCATTTTGAGTCATATTTTAGGAAAACATCCCCTCACACCTAAACGGCCGAAAATTGACCACCTCCTTCCACACTATTTTTTCTTGTCTTTTGACCTAAGTTACTCGCTGTATAGCCTCTTGTTGCAACTTGTGCAAATCAACTTTTAACTATATAAAAAAATATTTATTGGCTCATTTGTTTATATATTATGTACAAATTTAAATAATTACTTAATTTTACTTTTCTTAAATTAACAAATAAATTTGCAAAACTTGTTTGCGGTTTCGTTGTTTAGAATTATTAAGGGACTTTTCAATCTACGCCCCAAAATCTGAATCTACCACTATTTTTCATCTCAATCTACCACGTTTTTCAAAATAGAAGTGACAACACTGATTAGGAGTTCTGATTGAGCCTTTTATTTATAGATCACAGGCCAAAAAGCCAGCCAAACCAATCGCAGTGTATACAATACTTTCAATGAATTACATTGGGTTTCATTCTGTTTTCTTCATTCCTGACCATTTCTTGGGGGTTCTTATTCCATTTCAATTTATTATTTGTTATCTTGTCCGTTAAGAGAACAAGCTCAGTGTTTTGATTCCTATAGATTTTTTGCCAAACATATTCAGTTTGATAAAAGTTCTCTGTTTCAAATTACTGATAGCAACAAGGAACTTCACCGGTGTCAGAATTTTTAGGTCATCGGTTGTTATACAGGGTGATTGGTATAAGATGCACCAAAAAGCTTGAGCGTGTAGGTGGGATTAAGACAAGAAAAAAATCGTATAGGAGGGGGGTCTATTTCCCCCCGTTTAGGCGGGAGGGGCAATTTTCTAAAAAAGTTGACTTAAATCAGAAAAAAAATTATTCAAAAACAACGGTGAATGATACAAAGACTTGTTATATCTTTTTGAAAAGCCAGAAAACTACTCTTTTATTTTATTTTTAAATTAAGTTGTTTGAGTGAACAGTTTTAAAAAAATTCATTTTCAAACTCAAAATTTTGAAAAAAAAATAAGAAAAAAAATTTTTAAACTAATTTTTTTCAAAATTTTATGTAATTAACTATTATTTTTATTTTCAAAATTCAATGCTCTTATTAATTTTTAGTCAAAAACAGAAAACCGGATGAATATTAAACATCGCACTAATAACAACAATTTTGGTGAGATGACCTCTCCATAAGGAGTAGTCACCCCTTCGGGTATTTTTATGTGCCTATATAGTTATTTGCGATACTTGTCTTAAAATTGTTAATTAAACGCGCCTTAAGCCTTAAATGTCGAAAATTCTGCAGAGAATCTATAATATAATATTTTTAATATGATATCTTTAGACCTCGAAGGTCTAAAGTTCAAACAATGTTACTTGTGATCTTAAATCTTTTGGCGTAAAAAGCGGGTTTAAATATAACTATAACTTCCCACTTCTTCCTCTTCTTCTTAACTTTTTCCGACGATGCTATGATCTCAAAAGGGGCCATACCTTTCCCACTTCTCTACTTCACCTATGTACTGATCTGCGTGTGGGGTTCGTCGGGTTGACGTCGAAAAATTCCACGACAAATAAGTTTTGATTCTATTTCTTAGAGGTAATTTTTCTATTACAGAAAGTACATTTCTTGCCCTCAGCTCGAACTCGGATATTCTTATCTGTCCTAACTGATAAGAACATAAGTGTTTCACGTCAAAGCGAACGAAGAGGGAAATATTTACGAAAGGAAAGGAAATATCCACATCGGAGTCTGTTGTTACTTAATTATTATGCATTATTTTACTGAAAATTTGAGAGTTGAAAATTTCTTATATTTTTCTAGAATTTATCAATTACTTTGCCGCAGAAAATAATGGTTTTATTCTATGGGTCCACAAAAACTTAAAAATAATCAATTGAAAAGAATACTAAATACTCGTTGACGAAACTCCGAATGGCTTTTTGCCGATAAAAAGTTTTTTTTTTGAAACTCATCGTTAAATCTCGAAAGTGTCGAAATCGCATTATTAACAGAGATCGTGACTAAATTTATTTATGCCAACAAAAGAAAGCAATAATATTTATACCTGTTGAAACTATCAATCATTATACAACTTCATCCTTCCATTCCGATCATTAAAGCCTCCTATAAAAATTTAACATCCTTGCTGCATATTTTAGTGAAATTTCTTAAACCTTAAAACAAATTCCATGTTTTCATCTTACAACAGTTTCACCGTTTTCTCCTCAGCGGCACCTTGTGTGTCTTCCTTGGAATGCATTCCTTTTTGTATGGAAAACACGCAAAGTTACGTGCTCCCTAACCAAATCCCTTTCGTGGACCTGTAGTCATGTCTTCCCAAAAAGTCATCAACATCACATACATCAAGTTCATAAAAAAAACTGTGTGCAGGTATAATAACGGTCAAGAATATTTTTTATGGGTTTCTGGAGCACGCGGAATGCATAAGTGGCGATACTTCTAAAATTAACCATCACGCTATTTTAAGAAGAACATTATTATGGAACTGTAAGTTTAGTGTGTGGGTCCACCAACAAGAAAGAGACATTGAACAGTTGAAGACGTATAGCGTGTGGAACACAATAGATCTTTTACCTTCATAAACTTTTCCAAACAGCCATTGCAGAAAAGTGAATGGCCGACCGACGATGATGGCCGGCAAGTTATCATCGGCAGCAACATCTGTGAGCGCTGCGGTATCAATTGTACTTAATTTATCTGACGCCATGCCGGCAACAAGTCTTTTAAGAACCGCTTTTCATAGCGCAAGACCATTACAAGCCAATTGAAGTCGATCAACTTAATTTGCCCGACGACTGATCGTATAGGCTTGATCGATCAATCGGCCTTATAAATGCAGGATCGAGAAGTTGCTTACATTTAAATTGAAATCTAATCCCTAAGCACTTTATGTCCGGTAATTCAACTTTATTGAGGTCCGAAATTGAAAAAAAATAGAGATACCTCATCTCTCTTGCGAATTACTTACAATTGATCATTGCTGCCGCTTTCGTCTGCCCGTCTGTCTTCGTCTCGAATGTCGATCAATATTTTTTTTTCAACAATCTCTGGGAATTACACTAATTGGGTTGTATTCACAATATTATTCTCATGTGAATGCAAAACTGTTATCGTTGGTTGTCGTCGCCGTTGTAGCTGTCATTGAGTTGCTCCAAATATGATTCAGAAGTCTTTGCGCGCGCTTAAACGCTGACCCAAGATTTAAGTGGGCACCGATCAGTGATCTTTTTCACAACTCGATGACCGACGACTCTGTGGATGGATACACTTATTCGCGTTTTTGCATTCATTGTCCAATTCCAATGGGAAATGATTATGCAATAAATTATTATGTTGTCTGTTGTGTTGAATGTTTTGTTTGCAATTTCAGAGAGATTAAGATTTTTTTGTTTGGACACAAGAGGGACACTCTTGAATTATTATTGTGTGTTCTTTTTCCAGATGTATTAGAGTGTGTTTTGTCGTTTTTTTGAGGACAGAGTGCTTTGGTTTCATTGAAAAGAATTAAAATGATTTTATCAATCACACGTGATTATTGTCAGTAGCAAACACATTTAGGTAAGTATACATAACAAGATCAAGTGGCATTCGTATCTGAATAACTCATGATGTCGTTAAGAGTTGTTAAGCCAGTTTGTTGACTGAGAAAAGGTATAATTTTGTTTACCTCATTGAATAAATTTTAAATCAAGTAAAACTGATTTGATTTTAAAATCGACTTCTTCGCGCCCAACTTTTTTTTTTGTAAAGTACCGTTAGATATGTGTTTTCGTGGTGTAGTGGTTATCACATCCGCCTAACACGCGGAAGGCCCCCGGTTCGATCCCGGGCGGAAACAGCTAACTTTTTTGGCAATTTCTTCTTTAAATTTACTTTCGAAGGAATGATTTTCTTTTTCTTATAACAATCCCCTTAAAATGGAATAGCTAAGAGAAAAGGAATCTTATAAAGGAATAATCTTAGGAACAGATTGTAAACATTTACAACAATAGGGATAAGAATATTAATTGAAATAGGAATAGGAATTTTAAATATGAATATAAATGGAAATAGGATTAGATTAGATTAAATTATTATAGAAAATCTACTTATCACCCCCAGTTTCACAGTCAACGTTTAAACTCCAATTAAATTGCAGTTCAACAATTTATTCGGTTTCAAAGTTTCGATTAAACCTTGAACTACGTTCAATTTTTAGTTTAAGGAAACCGAAACTATTCTGCCGTTTAAACTACAGTTCAGCTTCTGCAACCACTCGCCGGGTGACATTTCAAATAAAGAAAATTTATTTACAACATTGCAAAACATTACTTTTTTTTAAGAAAATATTTTTTACTAAAAAAGGCGCTTTTCGTTTTTAGCTCTGAGCAGAGCACGGAGTAGGGCATGAGCTTGTCGAGTGAGCTCTGGGCAGAGTACGCTCAGAGCGCTCTGATTTATTTATGAAACACTCTTGAGCACTTCACTGTCATATCAATAGAAATCAACTAACAATCTGTCAAATAACATGAAATCTGCATGAAGTTTGTCGCGCTCTACTTTGTGCTCCATCATTTTATCCTGAGCTCATAGAGCGCGCTCCGAGCAAACTCGGATCGAAAAAAGAAACACAAGTTGAGCGCTCTGAACGCTCGGAGCTAAAAAAAGAAACACAGATCTATTTTTGACAGCTCAGTGCTCTGCTCAGAGCTAAAAAAGAAAAACGCCTAAAGTTGCGTTTTTAAAATGTAAAAGATTTTAAAAGTTAGCGACGAGAAAAACTACATACTTATTGCGAATATGAGAAGAAAAAAACAAAAAATATTTGTTGTTTGTTTCGCTTGTTGTATGCCTCAAAGAGAATAAGGGATGACAAGGAAAGGTAGTTGAATACGAAAAATGCTGCCAGCTTCTTTTAATAAGATCTTGTTAAACGACTTTCAACTGAACTGAAGAACAGATTTCACTGTGAAACCGGGCGAGTTGAACTAAAAATGTAAACTCCGTTTAACGTTCAGCTGAACTCAAGTTTAAACATTCACTGTCAAACTGGGGGTTTGTAAAATAATTTTAGAACTGAACGACCTCCAGAAAAACGTCAGATTTATTCAGTTATTTTTATGTGGAACTTAAGATTTTTTAATTTATATTATTGTAAAGATAAGTAGATAAACACATAAAACTATTGTTTAACTAATATGGTTTGTATTATTTAAATTAGGGAATTGAAGTAAGGGTAGAGTGGGGCCAGTTGGGTAGCTGATGGATAGTAGGTACCATGTGAAATAGTCAGCGACCGACGACACTTTTCAAATAGGAATAAGGCACTTTATTATAGTGAAAGCTCCCAATACAGTCACCGAATGTTTGTCCGGTTATGGGAGCTGTCCGGTAAAGGGAGAAAAATAAAAAAGTTTCATAACACAATGAAATTGTTGCTGAAATAAATTGCAATTTTTTTTACAAAGGAGAAGCGCAGTAGAACCTCATAGAAAATTCTTAACATAACAACATTTTGTCGTACGGGGAATTCCCTATAGTAAAACCTCAAATTAACATTTTGCTTTGTCCGGTTGAGGGATCGTTGGGTTCGGTTTATCGGAGACTTCATTGGATTAGGGAAAAAAGTTGGTTCCCGAAAATTTTTCGACTTATGGGATCTATCCGCAAGTAAAGAACTTTCTTTTTAAATAAATTCGTAGATAATACAAAATTTAATATGTTATATTAATAAAGCAGATACGGCCATTTTTCGTTTGGAGTCTGGAAATTCTGTCTGTGATGTGTCTGTCTGTCATAAGCACCTGCAACCTAAACGGTTGGGCTGTTATCCCTTAAACCTGGTAGATTTTTAGGGCGACCGTTAGATGGATTTTTGGATTTTTGTATACATATGTTGGTCCTGTTGGTTATAAATAACGCTTGTTTACATCAGTGCAGAGATCAAACGAAGAATTTCTCTTGCCAATCGCTGTTTCTTCGGGCTGAGAAAACATTTAAGCAGTAAGGCCCTCTCCCATAGAACAAAGAAGACGTTATACGATATAAGTTCTTGATCATCCCAGTCCTGATGTATGGGGCGGAAGCATGGGCGTTAAAAGACTCGGATGAGAAGTTACTCGGGTGCTTTGAGAGAAAGATTTTTCGAGTGATTTTTGATCCTGTGTGTATCGAAGGAGTGTATGGAGAAGAAGATTCAATGGCGGGATATACGGGCTATACAGTGATATTAACCTGGTCAAGAAGCGTATGAACACTCAGCCCGACGAGCCTTCGGGTCCATTCTTGATGGTGTACGCAGCGGAATTATATAAAAATAAACGTCTTGAAAAACGAGTTTTTAAAAATTTTCTCGTTTAGTTTTAAGTAATTTTGAATTTTAATTTAAGTTAGTTTTTACGCCCAAAGGCATTTTTAATATATAGTTATAGTATAATTTAGAGCGCCCGTATGGGGCCAGTAAGTTAGTTAAGTTATTCTGTAAGCTAGTTTTTAAGGTTTTTGTCTAGCATTTAAGTAGTTATAAGTTGAATTAAAAATAAAAATTGAATTACAAAAAAAAAAAAAAAAAAAAACGCAGCATAGATAGGTTAAATATTCTTTGTATTGCTCATTTTAAATCCAACCATCACCGAGAAAGCTTTCCTCTCAAATAGAGCTAAGTAATTAATATAACTTAATCTGGCGTTTCCATTACCATATAAAATAATACAACCGATTTAAAATGAATTTTTCACTATTAACGAATTTAAAAAATGTTTTACTATCATTGACTAGATATTCAATCTATTATTTCTTTTCGAAACTGCATACATATACACTGCATGTTAAGTATACCATTTTAAACTAACGCCATGTCACCTCCTAAAGATGCAATTATAGGTTACTATATATTGGCTTTCAAAACAGCTGTGCAATGTGCAATGCAGTGATGTTATTATTCTTGCCATAAAATTACCATAGATACATTTCTACTCTAAATTTCATCATAAAAGGAAAAATACTTCTTGTAAACATTTGATAGGGAACCGCCTTCAATTGACAGAGATGCATCGAAGCGTCAACTATGACGACGACAACTATACGCCACGGCCGCCGCCGCCGTCGGCAATGTTGGTACCGCAGCGAGCGGTGGCGGATGTATCTTTTCACACAACTTAACAATTTTGCCTTTAAACATGGATCGATGACATCTAAGCAGTCAAGTGAAACTATTTTTCCACGTCTTATGGTTTCCTCAACATTTTCACACTTGAAGATGCCTTCTAATGACATGATACCGCACCCTTAATGTATCTCTATGCGGTCGACTTTAAAGTAAAATATCTCATGAACTAGTCAAATATACTGACAACATCACGGGTGGTCCTTTTCTAGTTCTCATTTCATATACGATAGTATACCAACATACAATGAATCACATATAAACGTAAATATCTCTTATGAAGTAGTGCAATTTCCAGTCAAGGACTGTATGAAAATTCTCTGCAAATAGTATAAGGGCAAAGAAATTCACGGTCATTGATTTTGTCGTCCTCATATTTTATTGATCTATAAATCGAGTTGGTAAATCTTTTTCAAATCCAAAACCACTATGAATATAAATTCTGTTTTTGAATTATTGCCAATATTCTAATGCATTTTCTATATGAGATTTTCATATGAACTAAAATGGCTTTTACATAAATACTTACACAAACACACTCATGAGCTCATATCAACTTACCATTTCAATGGAAATCAATGCAACCTCCTACACTCCTGAACATTTTAAAATATTTCTGATTTACATGTAAAAATTTTGGTATGTGTAATATCTGTATCCTGTTAATAATTTTGATATCCCTTTTGGGATTATCTTAAATAACCCATCTGTCTGGCGTTTTTTTTGTTGTGTATGTGCCTGCATGAATATCTGCAATCTGCATGGAGAAGTTCATAAAATTTCTTAATCGTTTCAATCTCTATTTCCTTAAACGACCTAACATACTTGACCATCTGTTGTTGAATTACATGAATTAAGAACGTTGTAACGAAGAATTCATTGAACTCGGAAGGACAGTCTAGATTACAAGAAAGGGACACAAATATTTAATCACCAGTTTGATTGAATTTCGTGTTTAATATTAAAATGAAGAACTAAAATGAGTTACAGTTCTCAACAGACATGAGAATGAGTTTGATGTGCATGGTGCAAACCATGTGGAATTCTCTGCAACGAACTTGCCTTATGAAAACAAAATCACCTTTTAAAGAAATATCAATAAAAAATCCAACGAAGTATGGAAGACAAAGCATCATATGATTTTAAGTGGACTTTCTTAATAGTTGTTCAAAAATAAGACGTTAAGTGGCCTTTAGTCCAAAAAAAATAACGTTTCGCCCGGGTGCTATAGCTTTTGGGCTCGTTAGATGACGTTTAGCAGCAAACAGCGGTGCAGGGAGTTAACTTTACGGCAACTAACTTCACTAGGGGAACTAGTTTCACTTTTTTTTGGTGAAATTATTAACTTTTTGGTGGGAAATTATTTTACTCTTTTGGGTGACGTTACAGTTTTCATACAAACGCACATATTGCATACCGAAACTTGCCCCAAATCATAGAGTGGGCCATGCAGGGAGTCGCCCCATTCTTTCAGCCTTATATCTCCTCTAATATAAAAATTGTAGATGAGACCTAACTTCACACAATCTTTAGATGAAATTAGTTCTCACCATTAGTGGGAATTTACTTCACCAAAAAAAAAGTGAAATAAGTTCCCACTAGTGGTCAAGTTAGTTCCCATGTGAAGTTAGTTCCCTGCACCGCCAAAAGCACATTGTCATTAAACAATTTTTCAGACTTTTATAGCTCGGATTACATAACGTTTTCTGACAATGTTAACTATATAGCAGCAAGATGACGGGTTGTTATCATTTCTGAACATATACGAAATAAGACGCCTTGGGGCTAGGTTTCCCTTAAAAAAATTAATTAGTATTTCGAGCCAATCTTTGTAGCGTTCATAATTTTTTGAATATTTGATTGAATCGAACGGGTGTTCATTGGAAAATTATGGAACACTACATTAAGACATACTCTCATACAATGAATAACGTATATTTTAAGGTTTTTGACATTGGTACCAAGTCATAGCCAAAGGAATTCGTAAATAAATTTGAACCTAGGACACCGTTTTATTGCCTTCATTGGGTTCCAAATCTTTGGTAAGAATGTCATCGAATAATTTTAAATCGCAACTACAATTTTCACATTTCTTTTCAACAGACAAGCTTTGGAAAATATCAACCGAATGCTTCGTAATGATGAAGATAATCTTTTGGCTTTTTTAGGCTCCAATCAAGATTAAGACTATAAATGCATCATATATTATACGATTGTATTTTTTAATTTTAATTCGATCTATAGCTTTGTTACTCCTATTCTCGTGCGAGTCTTCATCTAATTCACAGTCAATTTGTTATCATCATAATGGCAGAGTTCTCACTTCATCCACTCTACGCTTACATGATGGTAGATGTCCCCATTACAAGAGATGCTTCAACGGGGCACTTGAGAAGTTTTAATAGATGTTTGGAATAGGCCTGAGTTGTTCAGCAAATGGGCAGCATTAAAGTATAATGTCTTTTTGTTGTCATTTCCCTCCGAAATATTCACCCATATACATTAAGTGCTCGTTGCAAGGATGAAGGATCTTCACTTATGATAGCTCCATCGTCAATAATTAACTTATTCACTTTATAGAATCCGTAATTTTATCTATAAGCCGCTTTCACAAACTTCGATTAGGAAATATTCAATGACTGTTCCATGACTCCTTATATTTTGTACCTCAAAATCTTCAATCTCAAGTCTTCTTCCCCCTTCGCTTTGCTCGGACTGTACCACTGTACCACTTGATTCTACCAGCGGAATGTTCCTGATGCCGTATTCCAGACCACAATAGCAGTGCTCATATTTCTCTTAAGACATCCCGACATGTTTATTTATACTCCGTTCACAAACAAAAGATTTATATTTTAGATGTTCTTAAGAAGGTAATGGTGGAAATCTTTTTTCAGCTTGCTCAATCCATTTCGGAAGCACATGCATGGCACTGAAAAAATTACCAGTTTTAGAGAAATCAAAGGATCTCTAGACTTTGAAATATCCAAGACACTACTCACCAATCTTTCAAAAAGATTACATCGGTTCAACGTATTTCTAGTTCTACTCCGTATTAGAACATCTTCTACATCCAAGAAATGAACATTGTTTGCAGTGTTTTTTTAATTTGTTTCTTGAATGCTCAAGATGTCCGCAACCACC
Source organism: Baccha elongata (assembly GCA_951217065.1). Taxonomy (NCBI): domain Eukaryota; kingdom Metazoa; phylum Arthropoda; class Insecta; order Diptera; family Syrphidae; genus Baccha; species Baccha elongata. The sequence goes on from OX578272.1 coordinate 252,236,720, forward strand.
TTCTCTTCATCATCGCTTACAGATTTTAGCTGTATCCGTTCATACTTCAAACGTTCTAACTAATTAGTTTCAGATTTCGGCTGATCTGTTGTATTACTATGTTATATCCCTGGATCCATCTAGCTCTGATCCGATCATTTCTGCTTTGTCCAGCGTCAAAAAATTGTAAATCAGTGGTATCTTTTGCCTGGTGGGATAGTGTCTCTTGTATTAGCAAGTACTTCTTCCATAATATTGAAATACTTCGGAAATTTGCGAAACGTTTTCGTATGTTTTCGACACTGACATAATGATTCTGTACAATGTCTAAAACCATTTAATAAGACAAAGCACTAACATATATGTATTACATACATCTTTATTTTGCCGAATGACATGGTTGTCATTCAATTCGAACAAACATGCTTTTTATATCAAAAATACCGATTGTTTTTATCTCCTATACAATGTTTGGTAAACAAAAACAACAAGAAAATACATTTTCCATTACTCCTCCTATTCCTAGGGCAATACAATTCCTGTTTCCATTCACATAAAAAATAATCCAGCCTTCATCACCATCGTCGTATAGCTATACCTATGTATGTGAAATATCCGGCAACACACGAATGTGCAATTTCATCAAAGTGATTGCCTATCGATTGGCACAAATTGGTCACTAGGTTGAAAGATGTCAGGATATATAAAAAAAAAAAATACTGAACGCACAAAAAAAAAGAGAATTGAATGAATGTCCTGTTGTTCAAATAAACTAGTTCCTCGTTAAAAAAAAACCTGATAAGTCCAATGTAGGGCAACGGAAATTTGAGAACTTTTCATTTATCCATCAGTGCAGATTTTCATCCTTTTTACTTGTTTTATTAAGCTTGCTTGACGTCAGAAACGGATTTCATTGCATTTAGGGGATTGCATTTCTATATGTCCACAAGGGAAATAATAAAAGCTGATGGTTTTATGAAGGTTTTAAAGCAGTTTCTTTTTATCTGTGAATCACATCGTCCAGGTCCCACATAAATCATCAAAAGTGAGAGATGAATGTGGTAAAGTATTTCAGTAATCTCCATCATGACTACATCTTGAAATTTATTTTCTTATGTGTCTACAATGTCACTCGTAAAAGCGTATAAGTGAAGCCTTGGCTTGCTTTTATAATTCTTCGAGTCTTGTTAAGCCCGTTCACCTAATTGCTTAAATTACTTGGGAATTCATCTTGCATGATGAGGCAGCCTATGTGCCTGCTGCCTCATCAGCTGCAATCCACAACCATAATTTCATGTTCATACCTCAACACCATCATATAACTTTTTCGCCCATTTGCGCTAAATGACCTATAGCGGATTTGTGGATCCACGGATCATGCAATAAAGATACTCTTTCCGTGTGCGCTTGGTTTACTCATTTATCTCACATCACCGGGCCATGTTTTATAGATGCGGTATGTCGTACGTGTAAAATAAACTAACAACTTGTTCGCACATTTTTAATTGAGATGCTAAATGATAACACATCTGATTTCGTTGTGTGAGTTCTTCTATCATTTGAAAAGATTGTATCATAAAAATTGTCCATAGAAGTTTAGGATGCATGCAGTAATAAAAATCAGCTGGCTTATGAAATAAGAAAATTTTTGTGATTGAAAAATGTCTACTGTTTAATGAATTAAGAGAAGAAAAAGTGAATCACATGGGAAATGAGAAGCATTTTTTTATAAAGGAGTTTTTAATATAACGGGTCTATTTTGACAGTTTATGACGGCCATTGGTGCTCAGTCGTGTTTCTTGGCATTGTGATTTGGCATTAAAAAATGAATAATAAACAATAAATGTTTGACAGATGTTACCAAAACAACTTGGTTCTTTAATACAACGAAGATATTGTTTAAGTCTAAAATCGAACCCGATGGAAATAGATGGAAGAATGTTCAAGAAGTTTAGCCCATATGCCAAGGTTCAAGTAGATTTATACGAGTAAAACTGATGCAATGTGTTAATAAATAAGCATCTGCAGCGGTACGACCGGACTTTTTGTCTTAGCTTTGAAGAATCAAGGTGAATTAACACTTCAAACTGCAAGAAAAGTTCGAACACGTGATTGAAATGATTCGTAAGGCGAAAAATTATATCCCACTGGAATGAAAATGCAAATGAGATTACCGATTGAAGATCAGGACTGCAAGTTACTAGAGGCAGAACAATTATCAGATATTTCGGGTTATAAAAAAACCCTTGTAAAGAAACGCAGACAACGAGATCTCCAAAGTTCAACAATCGGGCACGAGTACTACTTTTTTTTATAAAATTCTTTGCTCATATTAATTCTAAATCATAAACTGAAAACAAAATGATTTAATGTTTTCTGGTTTTTGAGAAAATGGAAAATTACTAAAGCGTATAAAAAGTGAGGTATGTAAGGGGGGGCATGCTGCCCCCCTGCAACCCCCCTGCTTGGACACCCTATAGGATTTGGGGTGGCTGCGAGGTGGGGTGGGTGCGAGGTTGGGTGCATGCAAAGTTTCTGTTCCATTTAAAGATGCCCAAGCATCATTACAAAAACGAACCTACGTACAACATTCACCGTATACCAAAAAAAAAAAGAAAACTCTTATAAGAAAGTAGTTTTAGTAATTTTCCATTTTCTCAAAAACCAGAAGACATAAAATTATTTTGTTTTCAGTTTATGATTTAAAATTAATATGAGCAAAGAATTTTATAAAAAAAAGTAGTATTTTATTTTACAGTTTTGAAAAATCACACTTCAAATTTTTTTTTTACATTTTTTTCGCAATTTTTGAGTTTAAAGTCCGTTTTTTCAAAGACTTTGCATAGGTTTCACTTGATTTAAAAAAACATCTAATAGAAAAAAGTATTGGCTTTAAAAAATGATATAAAACTTAGTTGTAAGTATTACCGTTATTTTTTAATATTTGTTTTAAATTTTTGGCACTGTTTTTATAAAATTGCCCCTCCCGCCCAAACGGAGGGAGATAGACCCCCCCCACCTATAGTAAAAAATACTTGTATTAAACTGTTCTACAAAAAACCGTTATCAATTCTTGGCGCCAAAGTTATCGTACTCTCCCCAACAATCGAGATGCTAAATAAAAGTTCCAAGACAAAGAGCTATTAAGCGGAATCTATGATGTACCTACAGCCGAATTCGCTCATAAAAGAAACTCACTATAAAAACTCCAAAATTGCAAAAAGCTGAGACTGCACCAAACAACGGAAAACAGAAGTTGGTATACCTATAGCTCCTTTAGACCGAAATGAATATCACCAAGACTCCAGTGGTACCTATACTGGTATTGGATTTGGCGAAACATTACGAATCTATGGATTCAGGATCTTTCGACGAGATCGGCAAGGCAATGCAATCTGTCATGCGAACAATCTAAAGAAACGGGCAAAGTAAAACATGTTTTACCAGCTTATATATAAAAAATACCGATAGCTTTATGTATACTGTTACTCATTCTTAACCAAGTCACAGCTTGAGAATTTGTTTACTTCAGTTGAATACTACTCTTATTTTTGTATGTATTTTTTTGTTCTTTTCTATTCGAGGCGAGCGCTCAAATGAGTCCAATCGTTGTCAATAGTGGAACTAGGCGTGCGTTGCAAACACCATCGCGTCACTGCCTAAAATTCTCTGAACTTCATCGTCCAACAGCGCCACCAGCGCAACAAACGGGGTTTAGGTTTGTTTGCTTTAAAGCAATTAAGCCCCGTTTCATGCAGTTTAATCGTATCGTTGGCATAATTGTATGAGGTTTAATTTTAAAGGATTGTGTAATGAATCTTAGGGCCAGTTGTTTAATCGTGGTTCAACGTGGTACAAGTTTTTACCCACCGATTTCGGCGGGTTAACTGTGGTTCAATTATTGTAAAGTCTTGCAATTGCTTGATATCACATCATACATGTACCTTTAACAAGAACTATAGATCATAGTTAAGTAGCCGCGTTTGTAAGATAAAAATAGCTGAACTGCGGTTCAAATGTTTGTTCAACTAAGTAGACCTTAGACTACTTACTTCCAATCATCGCGCGATCGTGCGATGAGTGTTATAGTTCTTTGCGTCCGTTGCTTATTGGTAACACTAACAAAGTATACCTACGTCCTATTATATTGGTCGCTTAAATTAACGTAACCGAACACGGTATTATTTCCTAATCTCTGTGCATTTCGCTTATCTGTTAAGTTCGAACAGTTTGATCACTCTGCCAGACAAAATTTCTGGTGTTTGTTGACCTAAATTTTGTAACGATGCGACACCAAAATTGAAACGAAACAAATTTTTAAAAGAATTAGATTATCATCTTTCCATGCCATAGTAACATGATATGCAACAAACCAAACGCAATGCAATATTTAAGTGCAACTTATATTAGTTATATGTATTATAAATTACATGACACTACAATCCAAGTGCAATTCTCTCGACTTAACCCAGTGCCTCATTATCTGGCTCATTAAATTCATTGTTTGCAATCGATTTTCTGTTTCCTCCAATTCCGACCGACACATTTGATCTTATCTCGTCTGAACGTGTTTGTTGATCGCCTTAAGTACCGAAATAACTAACGATGACGATCAGCTGCCAATGATTTCGTATTTAATATGTCTACGTGAAGCAATCCATCTGATCATAATTTTCCCAACATGAAAGTTTTGAAAGGCGGTGGACGTATGTGTATTTATCTGAAAGATACAAATCTTTATTATTATTATTATCTATATCTATTTATGGTCATAAACGTTTGATATTTATTTTCTGCTCCTTGAGTACATCATATTTTGATTATAAATAATTTGTACAGGTGAACAATATTTGAGAGTGTTTAATGAATGACACTTTTGATTACATACTTTGATTGCTAACACTGACAGACATATATATGAATAGGTTCACTATTTAGGTAGGTAAATGTAGTTCTTTTTGTTGATTTTTTTTTCCTGAAATTAGTTGAGTAATATAATAAAATCTGTCTCTTAATTATTGCAAACTGTCTGTTCTGCTCAAACCCTCGTATCAAACTCTCCAAGTGGGTGCCGGGCGTGCAATGATCACTACAGTTGTTTTGTGCGGTTTTGACAATAACAGATGGTTAGGTAAGGTCAGGTTACATCGCTGTAATGTTACTTAACTTCTCAGTACTTAAACTATCAGAAATGCAAACTGGAGCATAGATACGGGGTTCCAGATTTTCAAAGTGGTGTGAGCGTACTTTGTACACAATCCGTGCTGAAGAAATGGAAGGCTGGGGGATAAGCCAGTCATTAACGAGCTTTTTCGGGTGCCCAGGCACAAGGCCCGAAATATTTTTTGCCTTACCCCGGCAATCGGCTCTACCGGGGCGGACCTAATATTGCAAGTGTTTCCGTGGTGTAGTGGTTATCACATCCGCCTAACACGCGGAAGGCCCCCGGTTCGATCCCGGGCGGAAACAGATATTTATTTTAAATCTTCTATATTATTTTCCAAGCTGTCGTAGAAGAATATACAGAATTCAATTTTTATTCATTTGACTAATTACATATTTCTAAATATTCTTATACCTCGATTTCTTATGATTTTAATTGAATTCTATAGATATTTATGTTGCAGATATTCTCAATACTTACTTAAAACATCTTTCTTATAATTTCATTTTATTTCAGAAAATTAATCACAAAAATAAACATTAAACAACTCAAAAACAGTTGTACTTCTTTCCGTTTGATTATTGGATGAAATCATTGATGTTGTTTGTATCTTTTTATTTTGATTGAACTACACAAACCGACGAATGTACAAATATTAACATAGTGCACAAGCATTCTATTAAATCCTAGAATAGTCGTTCTATTTTATGTACACTTGAACACAATATCATGTAGTGTGCATGGTCTGGATAGATTAACTCATAGAATAGCACTCGTGGCGCCACGTGCCAAAAACCAATTCAATTTACTTAATAACAAAAGAATGAAGTTTCGCTGCAGCTGATTTTCAAATTGAATTAAAATAGAAGAACTTAGAAATATTTGATTGTTCAATTTTTTTTTCTTAACATTTTTGAGAGGTGTTTGATGAACTCTGAATAGAGTGAGTGACCTGACAGAAAAAGAATAAATTGCTGGATTTTGCATAAAATAGAAACTGAAAATGTATAAAAATTCAGTTTTTTGGAAAATTTCAAATTTCTTGGAAAATATGAAGTTTTTGGAAAAATGTTATGGCACAAATTTTTGGTTATTTAATTTTCTACAAAAAAGACCTTTTTTATAATACCATCAATACATTTCGAAAAAAAAAATGGATTCAATTGTTTCCTTCCCTATCAGGCCTAATTCACAAAAAAAAAAAAATAAAAGGTACGACTGGGTCGGACCAACTTGCTCTTGTGTAAGACTACTAACCTTTGGCTTAGGGTACTGAACAAGAAACTATATAATTAATAGTTTTAAAAACAGTTTCTATATCTTTTATATGGCAGGTAACGTTATAAAGGTGATTTAAAAAAAAAATTCTAACGAAAAACTTCATTATTGGCAAAAAATCAGTCACAAAAAATCTTATCAAAACCTATCGTATTTTTTTCGAAAAAAATCGGATTTTCTTTAGCGTTTATATGGCCTGTACCGTTATTGGCAAAAAATCAGTCACACAAAACATTATCAAAATCTATCGTATTTTTTTTCGAAAAAAATCGGATTTTCTATAGCGTTTATAAGATGTACCGTTAATAAGATGATTTTGAAAAAAAAAAAATCTAACGGAAAACTTTATCTCGGGAAAAAAATCATTCACACAAAATTTCATCAAAATCCGTAGTATTTTTTTGAAGACAATTTGGGTTTACTTTAAGGCTTAAGTCGGCCTTGGCAGGTACCAGTAATATGAAAACTAATTTTAAAAACACGAAAAACATAACCTTTACAGTTGTCTGTAACGCTGTTATGGCAGGTACCGTTAAAAAGCTAGTCTTAAAAAAAATATTTGACCAAAAATATCACCGTTGGCAAACAATCAGTATTACAAAATTTTATCAAAATCGGTCGTTTTTTTCGAGAAAAATGGAATTATCTGTTACGCTTGTATGGCAGGTACCGTTATATTCAGACCTATAGGATAAAAATCAAAAATACGCCTGGGCATATTACTCTAAAAATACAGAGTACCAAGTTTGAAGAAAATCGGCCGAATCGTTTAGGCTGTAGGTGTCGATACATCCAGACTGACAGATGGACTGACAGACAGACAGACAGAATTGTCGGACCTACTTTTTTCGTGTTCTCTATCATCGTAATGTCATGTTTGATTGTTATCTCAAAACTTTGTTTTTTACGAATACAAAAGTTGCCTTATATGTATACCTATAATCGCAAGTTAAAAATGATGCACGATTGGGGGTCGCTTGAAAGTGCTCTTGTAGCAAACTATGAGAAAACAAAAATTTTAATTCATTTATGTTATCGTATGTTTGTTTATATATTGTTTAACTAAAAACTCTTAATATCATTTTGTGTTCAATCCTAAATTTAAATGTGATATCAAATTTAAATGAAATCGGTTCGCCGTCATTAAATTATGGCCGGTTTTGTAAAAAAACCGCGTTACCACTAAGTTTGTTACCACTAAATGCTGTTATAACAACAGCACTACAGATATAACGTTCACAAAGATTTTTCAAAACTATCGCAGCCGTTTTCGAGAAAACTTGGAAAAACTGATATTATATAACAGAAGCCTACCTCTTGCATATATAAAAGTTTAAGCTTTTCACAATTTTCTCGAGAACGACTTTTAGGATTTTAATAAAACTTTGTGAACCTTGTTCCCCTTGTTGGAATTATGTATGGATGTAAAAGGAGTTATCCCGATATTTTAACATTACACGTGTAAGTCCGCTAGTGTTGAATTTTTCAGTTCTCTAAGCTTATAACTTCTCGAATGATTAGATTAGATTAGATTAGATTGGATTTTTTTTCTTTTTTTTCTTCAAAGAAATATATACAATGCTTTCTTATACAATCAAAATAAAATAATAGGCTGTGGTGTTACCGTCTCTTTTTTTAATTATTTTGGTCCATTAGGTAATATTATGGTCAAATTCAAACCTAAAATTCAAAAATAAGATAAAAAAAAAGTTTAACATGTAACTCGTAAAAATACGAAACATAGCAATTGTGTAAAACCTGCAGCGAAAATAAATTAGGATATTAAATCGTGTAGCCAACGATTTAGTTATGTAGCGTGGAATTTTGTTAGTTTACTTGTTTGTTACTTTTTAGAGATTTTTTACTTTGAAATTATTATTATTATTGTCAACTGAATTAGATTTTGAAAAAAAAAAAATAGAAAATTGGAAATAAAACAAAAATATTTGTTATGTTCATATTATTGAAAAGAAAGGATATCAAAGATACAGTCCTTTGATTCTACCATCTGATTTTCGACATGGTCCTAACGAACCGGATACAATCAGTGTTTCTATGGTCTTATGAAATGGTGAGAGTTCAGGCGTCAAGAATGTATTTTGTTTTTAAACAGAACTTAACGGAATTATCTGATGACGCAATTTTTTCTGCACCCAAGAAAAGTTCGATAGAGACGTTCTGCAGAAGTGCAGACAGAGGCTGAAGCGACGAAAAATCGGGTATGTGAAAACATATACAGAATGTGCTGTCAGTTATATGTATTATTATTGCTTGTGGGTCCCAATGGCGTGGCCGCAACCATATTGCAGTGAAGATTATGAGTCACAATGGCGTGCCTATAAATGACATTCATTATTGGGACCATTTCTCCCTCCTCCTGGTGACCGCCATCTCGTTGAAAATACATTTAGTTGATGTCATTTCAATTGACTTTAGCAAGGCTTTGACAAGATGTTCCATAGACTCCTACTTTTCAAGCTGTCCTCCGTCAGTTTACAGCCCATTTTAAGATTGATGTATTATTATCTGAAAACTCGTCATTACAGTGTTCTTTTTGGAACTTTTTCCTCCGTTTATTTGTTAGTCACCCCTGGGGTCCCCCAAGGTAGCCACCTGTGTCCTCTTCTTTTTATTCTTATTGTTAACGATAAGGAAATGGTCATCTAGCATTCAAAGATATACCTAAAGCTATTTTATCCAATAAACTTTTAAGTTTTGACTGGAATGACTGTCAAAATGCTGGGTTTGAAGTCTTCTAATACCATGATCGCCAAAAATTCTCCCAGGAACTCTTACAAACAACTAAGTTAGTAGTGGTGACATAAAAAATTATTTCTACGAACACTTTATGCAACATTTATGCCCACTTATTTTCATTCTTAACTCTGATAACTGTATAGCACCGTCTGTCAATATATTTATTCCGAAGTTTATCAAAAAAGAATAAATTGAACTCCGTTTGATTTGCATCTACACATGTATACGCTGCTAGTCCTTCCGAGAGGCATTATTTAGCCTGCTCCTTATCTTGACCTCATTGAATTGTTAATTGCATTGACATTTTTACTTCAAACTCGAGACCGCTTTACCTTTTCTCTGATATCAATTTTGACTTGCCATAAATAAATGTGCAATCAATTAATTGCAGCATAAGTCTGCCATACCATAATCAACAATTCATTAACCAATACAATCGTAAAGCGTTTAACCTCTTTTATACCATTTGGAATTGTATTTCACAGCATTCCAATCAAACAGAGCACATACAAGTGAGTACACGTATGTATATCTTAAGGATAAGAACTACAAGGACTGAGATTTCTCACATATAACAAACATACGCAACGTTAAGTTGAAGAAGGAGTGAATGTATCTTATGAGAAGCCACAAATAGATTTCTCCGTCAGCTTCGATGTTTTATTCCAAAAATGCAAACGGAATTCCTAATGAGATCACGAGAGTCGTACAGCAGCAATTTCCAGCTCCCCATGGCATATAAATCTGTATATATATCTAAACCAGTGGCGGATGGTAGAGCTGTCAATGGAAAGGAAAACGAATTGAAAAGATGGCAATGGCGAGTGACTTGCAGCAGCAAATAAGCTGCCTTATCCTTGGTCCCATTACATGTCTCAGGATATGTTTCTTGAGGGGCTATCTCATTTGATTTAAGGAGCGCCATGCCGATGGAGTACAAATTGCTGCTGAACGTATGCCGTTTGATGACAGAATCACGTTGTCTTCAGAAGAACGGGTAGCAGAAGCTATTTATTTTTAAATCTCTTTTATTTATTTGTTTAAACGGTTGAAAGAGGGTCGAACCTTTTTTATGCCTCTTTAGAGGCTTTAATGATGTTGAACTATAAACATCGTTTTAGTTCCAGAAGCAATTTTGGAACCGAACTAAATTTCTGGTCGGATTATGAAGCATAAAATACATTCGAAGGATTATTTATGACACATGGATGCCCGGATGCCTCGAATACAACTTCATTCTCAGACAGTTGCGAGGGTCCAATTATGGAACTGACTGTGTGGATAAATTACAATTTGATTATAAGAAGCACACACTGCTTCACGCGGGATCGCGCATAGGTCACGGACTTTTCCAGCATCCCACACGAGTCCGAATCTAACGATCGATTTAGTCGAGACGCAGTATAATAATTTATCGTCGAGCCTAACTATATTGAGATTTTTCTGATAGCCTTGCATGGTGAATAGAATCTGGAGAACCTGCTAAAGCTGCATTGTGTGGTTGTAAATTAAACCGAGGCCGAGGGGATTATGTGCATACCGATGGAAGATTCAGCGATAATCGTATCGATTTTATTAATGGGATCGTTCCAGGTTCATAATCGGGCACATTATTTATTCTATGTTGGGAATGGTGTTTTGGCCAGAAATGGTATAAGTTGAAGTTTAGGGCCAAACATGTTTTACTCCGATGTAGGTGTGTTTTGGTAATTTGGGCAAAACATTTGAGATGATAGTTTCTTTTGTGAAGGATATTAGGTGTGCTGGGAAAATGTTGAATGATTTGATTAAAATATGCGGGGTGTAGTGATGGAATTTCGGACAACAATGTTAACTTTATTTTAATGCAATAATTGGTGACTATAGGAGATGAATATTGAAGACGTTGAACAGGTATTTTTATCTTTCTCCCCCCGTTTAGACAGTTGAGGAATGCTTTTTCCAAAAATTGATTTAAAACAGAAAAAAAAACGGTTAATTAATTTAAAATGTCCTATACTTTTGAAAAACTAGAGAACTCTTCTTTTGTTTTTATTTTAAACAAAATTCTTTAAGTGAATAGTTTTAGAAATATTCATTTTCAAACAAAAAATTAAAAAAAAACATTGAAACATAAAATCAAACCAATTTTTTTAAACATTTATATGATTACTTTAATTTTTGTTTCCCTGTTAATTTTTAGCAGAAAACAAAAAACCCTATGCTTAAAAACCATTTTTTAGAACTTACATGACGTCGATTTTATAAATGAATAAAAGAAAAGATTTTTGGCTTTCGACAAAGCTATAACATGGAATTGTAAAATTTACCGGTGTTTTTTTAATAATTTGTTTTCCCTCCCTTCCAAAGGATTTTTTTCTTTTCTTCACCCTACATTGTCACTCTAGCTTTTTGGTTCATCTTATACCAATCTTCCTGTATAATGCCTTCATTTTCTCAAAACCTTTGACTTTCCTTAAAAAAACAGAAGATAATTTTTTTTTAAGATTTCAGAATATTTCTGGGCAAATGATCTTATGTTATGATCACTTTGAAGCCAATACCCAAATTATACATAGTGAAGTGGGAAATTCCCCAAAAAAAAAAACCCATCCGCATTCACATCGGCAGCCGCGTTTTTGTATTAGAAATATGGTCCTACTGAACTGCGTCAGACAGAATGAAATAAAAAAAAAAAACAATTTATAAAAAAAATATTTTCCAAAAGAAAAACACATATAAAACTAAAACGGAAAATGGTAAAGAAAATGTGGTAAAAACATATAGAAAAAGTTGAATTTTATAACATAATTCAAGTTATAATTCATGGCAAATTGGCATTCTTGCAGCAACAAAAATGAACACGAGAGCAAATGGGGTTTGCTCGTAGAATAGATATGTTTTGCACATATGTTGTGAATTCACTCGAGAGTACACTCTTTTTAAATTTCATTGGAGTTTCTGGAGCACAGTTTTTTATTGTCCATATTTAGTGGAACCAAATTTAAGCATATACTTTGAACCAAAACGTACTAACGATTTATAGCTTTGCGATGATGGTTCGCACTAAATAGGCAATTTGCAAATGTCAAGATTTTAGATCTTTCAAACAACAAAATGTCAAATATATTGCCTTTGATGACAGTTAGCACTAAATACTCTGCAAATGTCCAAATTGGATTTGTAAAGGCCTGTTGAACAATCGTGGTTAAGCCTTAGCTATAACATTTGCATATTTGGACCTACAAATCTGTTAAAAGAGTAAGTGTCAAACATTTATTGCTTCCTGATGACAGCTAGTTAGTACTGAATATTCTGCCAATGCGAATCTGTCCAACCACAAAGTGACACTGCTCAAAACTGAGCAAAACCTTAAAACAAAAAGAACTTAAATTTCAGGTTTGACAAGATACTATTTCATCATCATCATCATCGGCTCGACAACCGGGGTCCGGTCCTGGCCTCCTTCAACAAGTCTCTCCACCTATCCCGGTCTCGAGCCGACGCCATCCAGTTGCGCACCCCAAGGCTCCGGGCGTCCTGGTCTACGCAATCTCTCCAGCGCAAGCATGGTCTACCACGCTGTCGTCTGCCATAGAATGTACCACAAAGAACTTTCCGAGCAGGTTCCTCTTCGCTCATGCGAGCTAGGTGCCCTGCCCACCGAAGTCTACCGAGCCTAATTTTTGTCACTATATCTGCTTCAAGGTAGATTGCGTACAATTCATGATTGTACCGTCTCCGGAATCGTCCTTCCTCACATATGGGGCCAACAATTCTCCTTAAGACTTTTCTCTCGAACGCGGCTAAGAGGTCAGAGTGCCTTTTGCTAAGCACCCAAGTCTCGGATCCATATGTGAGTACTGGCAGAACCATGGTCCTGTACAGCAGTAGTTTTGAAGTTATGGTGAGATTTCTGGATTTGAAGAGCTTTGACAGACTGTAGTAGGCTCTGTTGGATTTGAGAAGCCGCCCGCGTATTTCTTCTTCTATATTGTTATCGGCTGCTACTATTGACCCAAGGTATTTAAAGGATTGCACCACTTCAAATTCGTGCTCCGCTACCTTGATTGTTTGACCAACTGTTCCTCTCGCATTCGACGCCACCATGTACTTTGTTTTACCTTCACTAATGTGCAGCCCCAGATTTTGTGCCGCCTGCTCGATCTGGATGAAGGAATCGTGTACAGCTTGCTCGGTTCTTCCGATGATGTCGATGTCGTCTGCGTAAGCCAGTATCTGGCTGGACCTGTTGACGATGGTCCCTCTTGTTGCCGTGCCAGAGTCACGGATTGCTTTCTCCAACGCCAGGTTGAAGAGGAGGCAGGCCAAACCATCCCCTTGTCGGAGTCCATTAAAGATGTTGATTGGTCTGGATAGCAATCCGGCTATTTTTACTTGGCTTGTTACGTTGGTCATGGTCAACCTACATAGTCGTGTCAATTTATTTGGGATGCCGAATTCTCTCATGGCTTTGTAAAGTTCTACCCTGGCTATGCTATTATAGGCGGCCTTAAAGTCTATAAACAGGTGGTATGTTGGGATGTTAAATTCTAGACATTTTTCCATCGCCTGCCTAAGGGTAAAGATCTGATCAGTTGTTGATTTGCCTGGAATGAAACCACACTGATATTGTCCGATGATGGTTTTAGCGTATGGGGTTATCCGGTCTTGTAGGATAGAGGAGAGTATCTTATAGGCGGTACTCAACAACGTGATACCTCTATAGTTGCTGCACGTTGTGACATCTCCTTTCTTATGTATGGGGCATATTATACCTTTTCGCCAGTCTTCTGGCATTTCTTCACGCTCCCACACGTGCACTATAATATCATGAATTGCCTGACGTAGAGCTGGCCCACCGTGTTGAAATAATTCGGCTGGTATACCATCAGCTCCCGGGGCTTTGTTTTTCTTTAGCCGGTCTATAGCCTTCTCAACCTCTTCTATGCTTGGTGACGGCAACATAGGGTATTCGTCTTGAAGCAGTGGAGCCTCCACTTCTGCAGTGAGTTGACCATTTAGCAATTCATTAAAGTACACTTCCCATCGCTCCAGTATGCTTTGTGGATCGGTGATCAGATTTCCCTCTCCGTCCTTGCAGTATGTGCAGCGTGGTGTGTACTGCGTCATGTTTCGGATGGATTGGTAGAACTTCCGCGCCTGGTGCTGACCTCGCTCTCGGCTTTTTTCTATTTCACAGATTAAGTTCTTCTCCCAGGCTGATTTTTTCTGTCTGTGAAGCCGTTTTTCTATTCTTCTGAGCTCTTTATATTCTTCTTCGCGTGCCCGCGTTCTATGAGATTGCTGCATTGCTCGGTACGCAACATTCTTACGTTCAGTCGCTAGCTTGCATTCATCATCAAACCAGTCGTTCCGATTTCTACGACTGCTGCCTAAGATGGAGTTGGCAGTACTAATGACAGTATTCTTAAGGCGTGTCCACTTCTCATCTACGCCCAGCATACTGGCCCCAGGACTTTCTCTCCCTAAATCAAGCGATTCTAGGGCGAGTCCTAACGCATTACCAAAGGTGTTACTGGCATTTTCATTGCGCAGGGCAGCCGTGTTGATTCGAACTTTATCGGCGGATGCAATACGTCTTCGCAAGGCAATCCGCCCTCGGAAGACCATACCAACAAGAGTAAAACACCATTCCCTGTCCATCTGATTTCTTGTAGTGCTGTTATGTCAGCTCTATATTTTGACAGGGCATCGGCTAGCTGCTGAGCAGCTCGAGCTCTATAGAGCGATCGTACGTTCCATAAGAAAATTCGTAAATCGTTTTGCCGTTTTCGTTGCGTTGGTTGTCGTCGTGAGATCAGTCCGTTTCCGAGGCTTGTTGTCGGGTTCGTAATTCTAAAATTTTACGGAACAGGGAATTAACCTGTTGCCAACCTGAGGAACTAGCCTGATCATATTAGCCAAACCTTTTTTAAAAGGCTTGTTACTAGCGGCCGCCGCAAAGAGGCTATGATCACACTTCCACCAGTCCCGAATAGTTACGGCACGTGCATGTTTTCATATGCTACATGTTATTCCCCCTATTCGTCTGATGGCTGACCGCTTTTTACTATTTACTTTTTTTTAATAGAGGAAATATGCAAAAAGAACACATATTTTAATGGAACTGTCAGATGTAATGTCCTCCTATGTTAAATTTTCCAAGAACCTTTGATTTTATTTAAAAAAATTGACAACTTGTTTCGAGTAATCGATTTGTTTGTGGGTTGGTCAATCGAACACAAAACAAAACTACACTTTAAAAGCCACTAGAACTTTACAAAGATCCCCCTATGAAGATTCAAGAATTTATCATTCGTACCAACAATAACAAAAAAATATACCTTGAATGAAAACCAGAAATCTATCGGCAGTAAAATTTGACTTGTCCTTTTTTTTGATCCCGAGAGTGATCCGCATTCCGCAGTGGGATGTTTCTGTTTGTATGGAAAATACTGTTTCACTATACGGATTTTTTTCACTAAAGAGTAGTTTGAAACGTTTTAAATAATAACGAATGTCGAAAAAGGGTTGCCAGATCAACGGAAAAAACAGTAAATTTCTTGTTTTAAGTGTTTCTATATTGTTTTTAGAGTTGCTCTGGTAACTTTTATATTATATTGCACGAAAATTCAGGAGCACGAAAACAATGTCGCTAGCTCTTCTATACAATGAGTGGAAATAAACCAAAATAGGGGAACATTAATTCCGAAACGCGTCGCTTAGTAATAAATAAAATAATAAGTTGTAACAATTAGTTTAAAATTATTATTTATTTAATATACTTTTATAAATAAAATTTCGTTGAATTTTTTTATAGAAAAAAACTATCATATTAGCTTCAGTTCCCATTATGTTAGGTACAGTTCTGACCATAATTAAATGAATTGGAATTTCTTAAAAACTGCTAACGGGGTATCGCACATATCATATATCCCATATCGTGTAAGGTACATCAATGAACAAGCCAAAAGTGTATTAATTAACTTAGCCTTGTGAAGATTTTCTAAAGTTTTTTTTTATAAGACCAAATTTCTAAATTTGAACTTATTTCTTGAAACCATATTAAAAGATGGTTGGTTGGCAAAATTCCTTCTAACAATATCTCCTTAATAAACTTCACTTCCTAATAAAAACCATTAGTTGTAAGTTGTAAGACTCCACCGAATAGATATAGATACCTGATTTGTAAACAATAGGAAGAGCAGCATTATTTTGTTGCCATAATTGTCCTATTTAAAATTAAAAATTGAATTGTCCTGCCAACATCAACCAAAAATATCAATAAAATAATAAAATAGGTTTAAGCCAGACCCTTCTATATTTAACTGACTAATGGCCAGTTTTTCCAAACACTTTTAAATATTTATTGGGTTGTTAAATCCTAAAATGGCATTTTTCAATTTCACCAACCATTTTCATTTTTAAAAGGGCCAATAAATTAAAAACCCATTTTGTTCCAACTAAATTTTAAAAGCGTCTTAAAAATGCAAGACAAAGAGAACGTTGAAATTTTTCGATTGATATGCTCTCCTCTCGCTTGCTCTAATAAATGAGAGCCATGAGTGGTGAATAAAAATCCGGGGTTGGCATCAAGTTTCCTCATTTTTGAAAATTCACCTCCTTATGTTGGTGCAAACCATTTTAAGCTAAAATGCTAAAATGCCAATAATATTACTCCGTTAACTAAAATGCTTTTAGGTGTATTTTGGTGAAACTGGGCATAAGCTAAGCATGTACAGTGAATCACAAAAGTAACTAAGCAGCCATTGCTTTCGCATAAAAATCGTAAACTAAATTGCTAAGTTTGTGCCGGTTTGTGCAGTAATTTTTTTTCAAAAATATTCAAAAATGGGCTTTCTAGGGCCAAAAAACCGTTTTTGACCTAGCCCCCCCTTTTTCGAAAATCGAATTTTCGAAAGTTGTGCTAGGTTGTGCTAGGTTTGTGCCGGTTTGTGCCGGCGTTTTTTTTTTCAAAAATATTCAAAAATGAGCGTTTTAGAGCAAAAAAAACATTTTTGACCTACCCCAATATTTTTTTAAAAATCAACATTTTCGAAATTTTCAAAGTTGTGCTAGGTTGTGCTAGACTTGTGCTGGGGGCTTAAGAGCCAAAAAAACGTTCCCAAAAAGTGTGAAGTTAGCCCCCCCCCCATTTTTTGAATTTCAAACTGTTTTTTACTTTTTCAAATTTAAAAGTTGTTCTAATCATTTTTCCAAAAAATTAAAGTAGCATCTTTTGTATTTTTGAAGATAGAGCATTTTGAAGTTTATTTTAAAACTTAAATAACTCCCCACAATTGCGAATTTTCTCAAATTTTAATTTTGAATCTGAATAAGTGTTATTAAATATAACTTGTGAATACAAAATTTATTCCTTACAAGATTTAAATCATATTTAAATTTGAGAGGTGCTTACTTACTTTTGTGACTAACAATATGTACGGTACGTATTATAATTTATAAGTAAGTAATATCATAAACCCTTAAAGTGCTTACTTAACAGAAAAAAATATCTTCCACAAATATATGTATATTCATTTCGAGTTAGGGCCGCATATGTACATATGTTCCTGAACTTAAACGAAAGTTTTATTCCTCGTTTGCTTTTTATGTCCCAAGACTTTTTTTTTTTTGCTAAAAGAGCAACCAGCTCTCTAACTAATATGACAGCTTATTATGTGTGTCCTAGTTTATCGTCAAAGATACAATTTCCTTAAGTTTATAGTTGCTCCTATTTTCTTTAAAGATTTAATAACATCACTAGGCCTCGTAGAAAGTGCCAAAAAAGCTTAAGCATGTGTTTCCGTGGTGTAGTGGTTATCACATCCGCCTAACACGCGGAAGGCCCCCGGTTCGATCCCGGGCGGAAACAATTTAATTTTATTGCACTTTTATCTTATTTTGATGTCTATCCTATTACAGTGTTGATTGATGCCTTATGGAATGATAATACGAAGACGAAGAGATTATAATTTTCACATGAACCTTCATTTATTTCCCACAACAAGTGTTCATGGAACTGTGCCCAGCCCCAATGTCACAGCCCAGCCCAGTCCCATTCGATTCAGACCACCCGACAAATATCGTAACTCATCTTGACGACAACATTAGTGTCGTCGTCTTGTCAAATGCTAATGCATTCCACACAGTTATAAAAAGAGTCAACCATGCAACTCATGTCACCATGCATCATGCACCCTATCGAAATTTATTAATTTCCCCTTTTTAATTGCGGCCTTAAAATGTGATAAGAGTGTTGTAGTTGTGGTTTCTTATTGGAACATTAAAATTAATTGCCTTGCTTGGGACATCATAAATTCGATGATGAAGAGGATCGTTAAATTGTTTGTCGTGAAATAAATAATTTATTAATTTATATTTTAAGTTAAAAATTATGACTGTAATTTATTATCAAATAAAGAGGTAAACAATTTTTGATACCATGTCTTCAATAAGTTTATGTGAAGTCCCTTATTTAAGGAATAAATTATTTTGCAAAATATTTGCCTGTTTCCGCCCGGGATCGAACCGGGGGCCTTCCGCGTGTTAGGCGGATGTGATAACCACTACACCACGGAAACACATACTAAAACTTAAAACTTAAAATTATTTTTTTATTGGTGAATTAGATTAATAAAATTAAAACACCTGTTGACATAAATAAACAGTGAATAATATATGCGTTGAGAAGTTTTATCTATAGCACGCACAACTGAATGGCCTTGAACACTATTTTTATCTCATGATTTGATTCTTGATTCCGTTTATAAAAAAAATTAATCTATTTGATTGCTGGGGAGATAGTGAAAGTGCGAAATATACCTATATGTAGATATTTATTTGTTTTGTATTAGTTTAAGTGAAATTATGAATTATTGTGGCATAAATAAATCTTGTTTTGAATGAAATATTGTATATCTACCATATTTTGTTTAAGTTATTTAACTTATATGTAAATGGTCCCAAAAAAGAAACAGCAGATTTTTTAGAATCGGAAACTATAATACCTATGATATACATGTACCAATGTATACACATATATTGTACGGATACCTATATTTATAGATATAATGCAATATAAAGGGTTATCCAATACGAGGTGTTATTTTGAATAGCCCGCTATATCGGTAGCTGTCACTTTTGAAGCTGTCAT
Organism: Baccha elongata; assembly: GCA_951217065.1. Classification (NCBI taxonomy): domain Eukaryota; kingdom Metazoa; phylum Arthropoda; class Insecta; order Diptera; family Syrphidae; genus Baccha; species Baccha elongata. Next base: position 252,256,036 of record OX578272.1, read on the forward strand.
TTTTTGACATTTGACAAGTAGAAACTACGCCATTAAGAAAAATGGAACGATACACGCTTCAACAACGCATTGAAATTATTAAAATTCACTATAAAAATGGTGAAAATTTGGCAGAGACGGTTCGTAAAACTAAAACATTTTTCGGTCGTCGTGAAGCATACTGTCGGACCGCAATACAGACATTGGTGGACAAATTCGAGCTGTTGGGACAAGTTAGTGATGTGAAGAATAAAACCCGTGCACGTCGCTCAAGAACAACTGGAGAATATTGCTGTTGTAGCCCAAAGTGGGGTTGCAAAAAATCGAATAAAATAACTTTACTGTCAGCAGAAATGTTCCCTAAAATTTTTTAATATAGTTACCTACATAAGCATAATTAAAAAAATGATTATAAGAAAAAATCTTATGAAATTTTTTTTAAAAGTTCTAAATTAATATCTTACAAAGATTCAAAGAAAAATAAAAGTAAGCCAACAAATTTCCTTACAAGAAATAAGTTTACAAAAAAAAATTTCAACATCGTTTGATCGGTTTTTGAAAATATGGATGTTTTTTAAAATATTTTGTTTTATTATTTAATATTTTGATATAGGTTTTTGAACCTATTTTATTATGCTTTAAAACTTAATTTCATAAAAATCCATCAACCAGTTATTGAATTCACAAAAACAGTTTTCGCATCTTACCTTTAGTCTTTCGGATTCGACGTATAAAATTGTAGGTCCCCTCCAATCCTGTAAAACTAATAACGCACAAAAAAAGTATTGGTTGAGAGTTGTAACTCACTAGGCATTCTTCGGAGCTGTCAGTGGGACTAAATTAATTTTTTTTTATTTTTAATTTAGGTATTGAATTTCGTTCAAATCGCTTCAGCGGTTAACGAGATACTCGAATTTTAAAAGTACTGTTATATGGGAGGGAACGTTCAGTGAATTTCCTAGAAATTTTGTTTCGACTATCCGACACCTTATTACATTTGTGAAATTTGGTTGAAATCGTTAGAGTCGTTTTCGAGAAAAATAAGGCTATCGATAACCGTTATATGACAGGTACCGTTATTTTTAGATTTACAGTGACCTACACAAAAATCTCTGGGCGTATTACTCAAAAAACCATTTCTACCATTTGAAGTAAATCGTCCCACCCGTTTAGGCTCTAGGTGCCGAGACATAAAGCCAGACAGAATTATCGGAACCATTTTTTTCGTCTTCTCTATCATCGTAATGTCATTTTTGATTGTTGTAAAATATCAGTAGAATCCTATTAGAGGTATACCTGACATGAAACCGAATTTTTTTGATTCCGATTATATTTTAAAAGGTAGAATCTATTTTGACGAAATTTTATGTTCTTAAAGTTCTGATAAGCTCAATTAATACTGCAATTAAATTTTTTTCAAAAAAATATTTTCAGATAATTATTTTTTTTTAAATTCGTAATTCAATTTTTTAAAATTTCTCGGAAATAATAATTTTTTTTTTTTTTTTGAAAAAAAACCGATCTAACGAAAAAAGTGTTAAATTGTTATAAAATCAGTTTTTTCATAACATTATACTTTTTCACAACATTTGGTCACTTTTTTTTAAATAGGTTGCATGCATGAACTTGCTCTTGTTGGAAACTACTATATGGGACTACACAAATTTGAATTCATTAAAATATGTATCTATAATCCTATATTTAAGTATTTAAGCCATCGTAGTAAAATGTGTTTGATACCGATTATCTTTTATACGACTGCGCCGATTTTGACGAAATTTTATATCCTTAAAGTTCTGCTAATCTTAAAAAATAGATACTGAAGCATAAGAATTCATAGTTTCTGAGTAATTTACAAAAATCCGAATGGGGGGTCTCTCAAAACAAAACTTTGCTCCGGACCCAATTCATGGATCCTTTTTAGGATTTGCTTAAGATATCAAAATAAAGGTCTCCAACTAAAACCAGCTTTGTCGGAAATATTTCATAATTTTCCTTTTTTTTTGTCTAATTTTCCTGGGCTATTCAGGTAAATATATAATTTAATTTTTATACGAAAACTCTTGTTGTTCTTTATTTTAGTGGTTTTAAATTGAAGTATGTTGGTTGTATTTACCTAGAGGTACAAAGTTCTAAGAAGATATATTGAAATTATAAAGTACCATAGGTATACTTAGTACTTACTCATTTAAAGTAAGTCCAATTCAAACCACCATGTAGTTAGAAAATAAAACGAAAGTTGATTGTCATGTTTTTATTTGTTTATTTTTTTTTTACAATAGTTATTCAACAGAGCAACTATTTAAATTAATGAATCACAGTCGTAAAATCTATTCTATTATTTAATTTATGAAACCTTATAAAAACATAAAATGCTCATAAAAAATTAATGAATATTTCAACTTATTCAAGCATATCTATACCTTTACATATATGTATTAGGTGTCATTACAAAGTATAATAATAGCGACTAAAGCGAGGTTGATAAAATGTTTACCTATCTAAATTAATGTATAGATATCTACAAATATTAATAAAACGTATCTAAAGTACCCAAGTACTTTTTTATTTTAATAAAACTATTTTTATTTCAAAAACTAATATCCGATAAGCCATTTAGCAACCTGCACAACCATCAACCACTCGCAATTCATAGCAAGAATATTACCTGAACTAATTTCTAATTAAAAATCGCTTATTTTTTTACGACCTTTATACCAAGCTAAATTATTTAATTTTGATACCGTCATCGGTAATAAAAATCCACTTTCTATGGCAAATAAAAATTCAATAGCATTATTTTCAGTTCTGATTTAATTGGCGCCATCCCATAGTTTCAATATCGATTTTGATGCAGAGTGTCATCCCCGAATCAATTTTATTTGTTTGTCTTTTGCAGAAAAGTAATTAATTCCGTGAAAGCATAAAAGAATTACTCATCCCATTCTATCATAATGACCTAAACAATAAATTTCATTTTATGGTTTATTCGTCAATTTTCATACAAACATTTTTATTGATTTTTTTCTCTCCAATATTCGTATTTTTGTTTTTGACTTATTTTGATTTTTTGTTATGAAAAAATTTACTTGCAAGAAAAAATCATTCTTACAATCTGTCTGCTTTGAATATCTCTGTCATCACTGTCCATATTTTCCTTTCAACCACAGAAATCCAAAGAAAGCCATTAAGAATATCCTTGAAAAATTATACACTATCCCTACCATGACACACAGTCTCAGACGACAATTGACAACACCCGCCATAAGAAAGTGATGCTAAGAAATTCAAAGAAGTGGGTTAACCCAACTTTTACCAGAAGACTGTTAGCTTTGTTGGTTGGGTTGTATTATTATTGGCGACACTACAAAGCTGCCATCACCATCATTAACGTTGTCATGGAGCAAAAATCAATTCTTTACCAACCGACATTGACATTGCGGGTCATGGCATTATACCTTCACCCGTAACAGTCCTACACCAACGGAACAGAACTTTCTGAGAAATAAATGGGTTATGAGATTTTGTGTAAGTGTAATAATGCCAAAAAGCAAAACCAGGAAAAGTAGTAGTAATAGTCGTGTGGGATTGGTACACCCACATTTTGAACAGAAGACCTTTCAAAATAGATACTTATTCCATTAGGATAAAAACAAATTTAGTAAAATGGGTTTTTGTAAACTGATTGTTGAAATAGCTTATTTAAAAAAAAACTGCTCTCACTTATGATCTCATAAGACATTTTGTATAAACCGCACCGTGTGTAGGCTTTTAGGTCTGTCCTAATTTATTGGTCTCTTCCCAAGTGGATGGAAAGCAGCTCTTATAACTCTATCGACCCATTGCATTAACGTCACTTATTTCTTAGGTCATGAAAACCCTCATCAGCTTAAGAAATAGCTTCAAGAACGAATGACCGGCAGTACCTATGATTTTCGTAACAATAAGTCCACTGGTGATTTGATGGCATCTGAATAGAGTTAGGCATCAGACTCTTTTATCGAAATCCACGAATTGTGTGCGCTATTAGGCCCCACGTTGGTCGCCATTTTTGCGAGCTAGGTTTCACAGTGAGAAAATGGGACTGGACTTGCATTTCCTACTAGTACACTCTGTTCAGCAATAAAAAATGAATCGTGCCAAGAAGAAAATACTTAAAACAAAGATAAGAAAGTTACTTTGACGGAAAGTGATTTCACGTTGAAAAAGTTTAAAAAAAGAAGGATTAGCAATAACGCCTACCTTTCTAATGAAAAGGTAAAAATTAAAACATAAAGGGTGTTCCATAATTCACGAAAAATGTAGTTTTGACAGAAAACACTGATTTTTTAATAAAAAAGCTTAAATGTTTTATTGATTCATATAGAGTAGGTATACAGATTGGGGTTGTGTATGGAATAGAACATCGGTTAAATGGCTGCCACGGCCTTAATAGTATACTTACGTACTCTCTTATTAAAATATTTTATATGACCGTTTCGCCTAAACGCGGCTGAATTTCATTAATAGACCTCCCAGCTTTCTCTTTCAAAAGGCCTTGGTGGTCGTAGACTTTGTTTGCACCTTTGATTAAAACCCAAAGAATAAAGTCCAATGGCGTTTAATTGCAAGATCTCGACCGATCACACGAGTATAGGCAATGACTCAAGCAGTAAGAATGCATGATGAAAAAAGAAAAGAAAAATTCTGAAAATGCGTTGCTCTTTCATACAACGCTTCATTTTAACTAACGCCGAACTGTCAGCTGATACATTGTTAACACTTTTTTCGTTGGCAATAATTTATAATTTTTCTTCTTTAAAGTTGCACTAAAATGGTCATGGATAATTACAAAAAGATCTCGAACGACTTGTTGTGCGGAACTGTATTAGACGTTAATATGGAGATTTCTGCACATTTATAATAATTGAATGTAAATATGTGTATGTAATGGGTTGGGTAGGAAATCCCGACTGCCAAAATACCGACTGGACGAAATCCCGACTGAGAATCCAGACTGCCGAAATCCCGACTGCCAAAAACAACCGACTGCCAAAATCCCGACTGACGTTAGTCAGTCCCGCTGACCCAACTTCGTTGCTCTGCTTAGGGTATGTCCAGTCGTCTGGCGGGCGCCTGAGTCCAAAGTTTCCAAATTCAACAGTACCTGGGTGGCCTGTTTCGCTTCCTATTTTCTTTCTTTTCAATTCCTATTTAAAATAATTAGTGTAAAAGCAAAAAAAAAAGGTACAAAAACGTGCTGAAAGTGCTGAAAATCGGGATTTTTTATTCGTACCATTCGGGTTTTGGAAGTCGGGATTTTTCAATATGTCCAGTCGGGATTTTGGCAGTCGGGATTTGGTCCCTATCCCGTATGTAATACGACTGAAATATTGTAGAATTTTTTTTTAACCTTCAAAAAATTAAAAACAACTTAAAAATAAAGTTGGCAGTCATGTGAATTTTACTTAGTTTCAACCTGCCAAATAACTCATAAAAGCTAAAAAAAAAAAACTATGCCAGTTGAGCAGTTTTTTCGAGGGACAAATATAATTTATGGTTTATGATGATATTTTTTAAACGCACATTCAAAGTTTTTAAATATGAGAAATTTGGTGGTAAATTTTAGATAAATCTCTGTGTAGTACTTACATAATTTAATTTTAAAACGTTTGATTTATAAAAAAAAATACTCAGCAAACAAAAGTGCTCAATAAAAACTATATGTCCAGTCAAGCACACATTACGTGCACACACATACATTTACACAAGTTCGAGTTGATAATAAAAACTCTTAGCTTCGCACTAGGAAATGGTAAGGAGAGTTTATGTGTTTCCTTTTAATCCTGCGTCTATAGGTAGTAGGTACATATAAAGTGGACTAAAAGAACATTTGTTTCAATTTGTAAGTATAATAAAGAATTACACTGCAATGAAAGAAATTGTCGCAGGACAAAGTGTTAATGTTATAAGCAAAAAGGGCAAGAAAAACATTCTGGATATTTCAGAAAGATAAAATGCAAGTCTGGGTCGTATGATCTTGCGGTTTTGTAAATAGAAAATGTATAAAAGAACTGTCTTACAGTAAATAAATAAAAAAACAATAAAAAAAAAATTAGTTAAATGCACGACTGGTTCTCACGAATTTGCTCTTATAGAAAACTATGAAACTACAAAAAACTATATTTATTAGTTTATGAATTTTATTTACTAAATTCTGAACATTGGCGAAAAATATCCAAAAAATTGCCTTAATATGAGATCAAGTTGCACAGTAGCTATCATAAAACGTTTGTTTAGCAAAAAGTTTGTTTGTAAAAACCGTTAACACCAAATCTCCGTTATGTGCATTTTTAGTCTTTCAGCCAGTCGTCTATAGAATATTCGAAGTCAGAATCATCTTGACGTTTCTAGTAGACTCATTACTCATTATTAGACGAATCTTTTGTTAGGTTTCCAGCTCCAGACCAAAAAATCCAATAGATTTGTGTCTGCGTTTCTGTACTAAATTTGGAGGTTGACATTTTACGTTGGAATCACATGGCTATGGTTGGTTTTATATCTCTTTTTATTTTTAAATATAAAAAAATATTTTGGATGTAAGTACACAGCCGTGTGGTGGCGGGAATAACCTCCTTACAGTTTGACCGAATCAACTGTTAACCATGGAAACTTTCTTGATAATCTTTGTAGCTGTGGGAGAATGCGATCCTATTTTGAACCAACATTTGTTTGGTTTCAAGTTAATCGGCCCATTTACATGAAACATGTTTTAAAATATATTGAAGTTTGAAGGAATGTTTCACATGTACGGCTAGGATTTCAAAACGATATTTGGTTTTGAAACATGTTTAAAGAAAATAAATTTATTTTGGATTTTTCGGGTTAGTTTGAAAATATGTTTCATGTGTATGACAATGTTTTAAGACTTTGTAGTCACTAAACAACTACACCCTTATTAATAACCGCGATTTATCGTATTGAAAAGTGTTTCCAGCAACGTAAAGATTCGTTTATTCAATGGTTCGATCCACGAACAAAAATAAAAAAAGCTTCCATTTTTTATTCTTCATACCGCTTCCACGTAAAATTTGAAAAATGGACTTGTTACATTTTTCCATCTGACCAAAGTCAAAATTCATGAACGCTTCTATTCAGAACAAATGAAGATGGTTGCAATTTTTCGAAATTTATAAATCTGTAGTCTGATGGCAATAAAAAAAAATTACTTGCAATTTTGTAGCTCAAAGTTTTATGAAAAATCAAAAAGATTCTTTCAAAAACTAAAGTTTTTTGTTTTCTTTTTTGTAAATCTAATTTAAAACAACTTTCTGAATTTTCATAACATTTTGAGCTTCAAAAATGCATGTAAAATTTGAAAAATTCACTCATAACATTTTGCCATCTGAGCACAAAAATGTTTGCTTTATTTACTTTATCGATGATGGCAGTGTTAAAGTGTTGAAGGAGTTTTCCAAAATAAAAAAATGGAAAATTATGAAAAATATCGCAAAACAAATAGGAAAGATCACATAATAAAAGAAGAACCACCAAGAACCGTTTTTGGGTGATTTTATTTATTTATTGTGATTTGGCGTGATTTTTTATTTAATTTTTTTCATAATTCAAAATTATCCTCGAGTTCAGCCAACATTTTGGGGCTATTTTTCATTTTTAAGTTGTATGCGATTTGTTTTTGGAAAGAATTTAAGTAGTAAGGCCCTCTCTCATAGAACCAAGGAGAAGCTGTACAAGACCTGTATGGGGCGGAAGCATGGACTTTAAAAGACTCGGATTAGAAGTTACTTGGGTGCTTTGAGAGAAAGATTATTCGAGTGATTTTTGGTCCTGTGTGTATCGAAGGAGTATGGAGAAGAAGATTCAATGACGACCTATACGGGCTATACAGCGATATTAACCTGGTAAAGAAGCTGAAAATACAGCGGCTGAGATGGCTGGATCACGTGGAGCGTATGGACACCAACGCACCAGCCAGACGAGTCTTCGAGTCCAATCCGGATGGTGTACGCAGCATTCGAAGACCCCCCAATAGATGGCGCACAGAAGTGGAAAACCACCTCAGCGGTGCAAAATTGGAAGCGACTAGCTAAGAACAGAGCTGGCTGGAGAGACATGTTGGTTGAGGCCGTAGTCTATCCTGGATTGTAGGCGCTATCTTAGGTAAGTAAGATTTGTTTTTGGGCATTGCCGTTGATGGCTTGCAATTAAGAATTAAGTCCTGAAAGCCATAGGTACAAACTACAGTAACGTAATAGAAAATAGTATGTAAAAAATAGACAATTGTAGAGATTTTATGAAATGTTTTTGGTAAATCTACATAATTGTTTTTAAAATGGTTTTTTTCAGAGCAGGTAGAGGGGGCGTTCCCGGTAGCAAATTTCTTCCCAGCATGCGCTTGTAAGTACATAAAGTATTTTATGAATTATTTGTACCTTCTGTAAGTGCATAGACGAATAGAAACTGTTAACCGAAAATGCTGTTAAAATTTAAAACTGATGGTGTGGAATAGGGATAATGGCTTCTTCATTTTTTTAACTATTTATTTATTATTTAATTATTTCTATTAACATCAACTTATTTCATTAATTTCTTATAATAATTTTTTAAGTTTTAAATTCTGGTTGGTAGTAAAAACTAAATTCCATTTAACGCTACGTGGTAATTCGTTCACTGATTGGTTTGTTTTTCTCTTCTTTTCATCCAATGATTACTATACAAGCTCTGAAGCTCTGAATAATTATCTTACATAATTTTATCATCATTTGTTTGTATTCATTATCAAAGCAATGTATAATGAAAATAATTTTTCAAGACCTCCGCACTCTGAACTCTAAAAAGTCTTAATAAGTTTACATTATTTTAAGAGGAGCTCTCAAAGGCAAAATATTTCCATGTTAGCTTACACCATTGACCATTTGTATTCCGAATTCAGAATATATGGTGAGTGTTTCACACTTAATAAATTTTAATCTCATAAGTAAGAATCATTAAGAAATCCCCTCTTAAAGTGTTGTAAAAATACAAGACCCTTTAATCCCATATCGTAAATCTGTCTATTGTTCTTGTGCGTGCATGGTAGGTATAAAGAAAGTTAAAAAAAAAAAAACAACATAGTTGGCAAAACATTATTTAAAAAGATATAAGACTCAAAAGACCTTTTCAAAAGTTCAAAAAGTTACTTTGAAAAGTTTTACTGACCGGAATGCCAAAAATATAAAAATAAAATCGAATCAGAAATATAAAAATAAAATTTAACGATTTTTCGTATAGACTAAATTTATGTGTATGAGAATTGCTTTCAGACTTTTTGTTAGACAAACAAACTCAAGATTATTTATTTAAACAATGCCATCAAATTGATCAAGGACAATTTTTTTCAAAAGAGTTGATTCCATCCTTCTCTACGTACCTATTCAACTATCTATTTTTGCTATTAAAGTCATTCTAATAAATGAATTCGCTTACAGTTTCCCAACTTTTCGCGTTAAAATAAATTAGTCTGACATAAAGTCTTATTAATTGAATTCAAATGGATTTTGAATTTCCGAAATCCCATTTTCATATAAGAAATATAATCTCTGAACAATCTTGTGCTAATAGTTATTCTTTCATGCTTTTGTCCGCCAGTTAGACTGTACTCTTAGAACTTTGGCAAGCACAAAATGACCTTACATAATCCCATACCAAATTCTAACAAAAAAGGACACCCTCGAGGTCAAATTTACTAATCCTGATGGTTCTGAACAATTGCTGCTTTTTCATTCACAAGAACAACTATTACCACCGTCAATGGATGCTACCAGAGTCAACTACTCATCTTTTTCTGGCCCACCAACTATAAAAACTGAAAGGCCAAAAAGGTCACAGTATAACGTCATCCAACCTCTGGCGATAAAGAAAGGATCTTTGTGATGTCATCATTCTTGTAATACATATAAATGATTCACCCAAAAACAACCAACTATATTCACGAAAAGAACAAACTATTGTTAAAAATGTTCTGATTATTCACCCATCCATAACAACAACTATTTATGTATCGCCTACACACACTTCAAAATTTTGTTTTGAAGGAGAGATTTTTTTCGTCAATGACAGGAAAACAAAAAAAATAAAGGACCTCTAAAAGGACATGGAGCAATAATAACAAACGTAACACAGGCGAGTCTAACAAGCAGCATCTCTACGAGCTTCTCCATGCGCATGTTCTTCAAAAAAAAGGGTCTTCCTTGTCTATCTTTTGTGTTGAGTGTTGGAATTTTCACTTTCATCTATGGAACGAAAGTGTATAAATACCAAAGCGCCTCAGGACATCGAATTAGATCAGTAGTGTGAATTTCGGTGCCAAAATCTCTCTTCGCCGAAGATACAGAAAATAAGCTTAAACAAATCATTTTGGATTAACTTGGCCAACAACATCACCAAAGTAAGTGTTTATCTATTGAAAGACTCTAAAAAGCTAACAAGTGAGTGAATGTTTAATTAATTCATGTGAGTGGATAAAAATATAGTTACATGTGTTTGAAGTCTATCTTCAGTGAGTAAAACTACAAAAAAATGTTTTTTTTTTTTTTGGTTATCGAATGAAGTAGCTTCACAGCTCAATTGGCATTTCAATTAATTTAATGCAACGCTAGAGATTTATTCAATACATTTTTATAGATACGAATTGACTACAAGAAAAAAAAGGAAAGGCATAAACATAGATGTTAATGCGTGTAAAGTGTGTGCAATTATGTGGAATAAAAAGAGGAAGATTATTTTCTGAAGCAGTTGGTTATACACTATACTTGAGATTTAATAGACTAGAGTTGGGTTAATGGGAAAGAAATGTGTGCATTATGTGACATAAGAGGGGTTTTATGGAATACGAATTGGGATTTTCAGGTTATAAAATTTTGACAAAATACCACTTTACGCTTGTGGTTTTGAGAAGATAATGTACGAGTACTTGAACTGGATTTTGTTTTGAATGAATCGTTATCTAATGTATTGTTACTGTTTTAAATAATTTCATGTGAAATTCGATTTCAGTACACTACAATATTTCATGGCGTGTTTGGCGCCGTTCATGGTAAACATTAAGTCTAACATTTTTTTCCCAAGTGCCAGCGGTTTATGAACACTTTCAAATATACTTTTGTCATGAAAAATAGCGTGCTTTCGATAAAAAAAAATTGTAAACTAGAAACTCTGTGGTCAAATGGTAAATTGTTATAAGTGAATTTTTAAAATTTTACGTGCGTTTTTCAAGCTTAAAATTTAAATAAAAATCAAAAAATTGTTTTCAAACAAATTTTTTTTTGTAAATTTAATTTTTTCTTTAATATGTGAAAACAATTTTTCGATTTTTCATACACATGTGCTTAATCGTTCAGTAGAAATCCCAAAATTATATTTTGCAACAATATAGATGTTCTCTCTTTCATATACTTAATAGTTCTGTCGATTTGCCATATTTTGCACAAAATGGAATCTGTACGAATTGGACGTAATTATCTTATGCTCAAAATTTACAATAATTAATTATTTTACCAAGTTAGCACAAAAAGATTTGTCAAAATACTTGCATCACTAAAAAAAAGAACTTTCAATCAAACACTCTTAAAACTTTTATTAAATATTGTCGGTGGAAAAACATTGCATTTTTATCAAAATAATTATGCCGACCACTGTACATTGCAATATTACATTAAAATTAATTACAAAAATCATACGTCAAGTTTTTAAAAAATTGTTTTTTAGACAACTTTCTTGAAATAAAAAAAAAAAAAATGGATCCTTATTTTTAAGGAACCTTTTAATTTTCACGTAAAAAATAAAAAAAACAAATCATTAAATGGTCTTCAAAATATAAAAAAATCACTATTATATGAATAGGTTTTTAAGTTTTTAACGAGAAAAAAAAAAAATTAGATACCTGTTATTAATAACTTCACTGTCAAATGTATCACATTTGATACAAATAATTTAATTTGTACTTAGTTCTTAGCTACCATGAATCACATTTGATTAAAAAGAACTTATAATTAAATTACCTTTCGCATTTGAAACTTTATTGAAATAAATGAATTTTCTGGCAAAAAAAATATTAGACTTTTAAACAATAACACTTTTAAATAACAATGCACAAATTTTTAGAAAATTTAGCATCATACAAGAACAAAACAATAGTTTTTTTAAACCTAGTATAATGCTAAATATGTTTTAGTATGATGATTAATCGTTCAAAATTTTGCACCAATAAATTTTAAATTCGAATACTTCACGATGAAGAAAAACAAGTAAAATCAGAAGATAAAATAAATACCATTTGCATTAATGCAATGATTCGAGGTACACAAAAGAAAAATGTATCAAGAGCAGCTGAGCAACAGCTGTGACCAATCAAAGCACAACGACAAAACTTACGAAAACATGAGCAATTATATATATAAAGAAAGCCAATGGCTCTTGTAGCAACTAACGTTCTTGCTAACGAATTGAAAATAAACTTGACCTTTTTTTTTTTAAATTTCCAAAAAAATTTTTTTTTTAAATACACTTAAAAATATTTTTGTGCAATATCTATCAGACATTACACGTCGATCCGAATATCAAATTTTACCAAAATCGGTTATTATACATAATTACGAGATAGTCGGTTTAAAATAAAGGTAACGATTGACGATCTCGCTATTGTGCCAAGTTACCTTCGTGTTAACGATGCGGAGCGGAATATTCGTCAACAACTGTTCGCCGTCGACAACGAAGCACTCACTTCAAATTTTATAAAAATTAATCGTATTTTTTTCGAAAAAAATGGAATTCAAAAAAACTAACTTTAAAAAAAGAAGCTTTTTACCTGCCCATTATAACCGTAAACAAAAATCCAATTTTACTTGAAAAAAATACGATCGATTTTGATAAAATTTTACATGAGTGGTTCGTTGGAAACGGCAAACAGTTGTTGACGAATTATCCCGTCGTTAACACGAAGGCAACTTGGCACAAGAGCAAGATCGTGCGACCCAGTCGTAAGTCGCAAGTTTTTTCGATCCAAGTTTATAAATTATTTTTAATTAAAAATCAATGCATAAAAAACGGTGCGATGAAAATAGAGTTCATATTTATTAAAAAATTGAAGAAATAGAATAAAATAGTTTAACTCTGCTTTAAACAATTTTGTTGTGTTTGAGAAGGCTTCAGTTCAATAGCAGACAAACCTGCTCAAACAAAATATTATTTGTATAACATTGAAGAAGTCATCAAAAATTAAAATATTATAAGAAACTAGCTGCCCCGGCGAACTTCGTTCCTCCTAAAATTGATTAAATGTCACTTTCAAAAGTCTAGTATGTTTTTTGAAAGAATGATTATAATGTATTTCATTGTCATGATTAATAATATTTCACAAATTTTAGGTCAGTGTAATGCTTTGATATATACAATTTTGTTTGTTTTATTGTCTGCTGCTTAAACAAACGATGCAAATGGCTTTAAGATATGCAAACACGCCACGTATAGTTGTCAATAAGAAAATGAAGTAAATTCTAGATTAAAGCCACACATACTTTTTGCTTGTTTTCATGTCGAAAGAAAGACTGCGCTTAGTCTCGAATGGTAATCTTGTCGGTATCATCGGTAAAATCCATTAGCACTTTCTTGCCCTTTGAACTAGGCATTGATTATGGTTCCTTTGATGATGTTGTTCATTATTTTCTCCACCGTCAACTGGGTCCCTTTTCACAATTTTAGTTGGTTTAGATAGCGCAACATTATAATGACAGAGCTGACTTTAGTTGCAATTTGGAAATTATGAGACGAAAAAATTAAGAAATCACTCTGAAAATATTTTGTTGTTTTTCTTTGGTATTCGAGATTTGTCATTGCATATTTTGTCATAGTTCGACATTGTGCTTTGTGCATTTAGCGACTCTGGACTGGCCTTTCTAATTTACTAAACAGGCTGCCACACATAACCAGACACATGTCTTCAATCAAATATTATTACATAAAGATCTCACATTTTAAGTTCTGCATTTGATGTTGTGAACTCTATCTAAAATATCGACGACCAGGTCCTCCTTATGTATGTTTGTATGTATATCAAAAATTAAGTGTGTTGGATTGAAAACATGTGAAGATGATAACCGCGAACAATATTCCAATTTGAGTCGCAGGCGCCGAAAATATTGCATCGCTTGTCGTTGGCAAGCGAATTCAACCGCTGACTGGATTCTGAAAATGTGGTGCAAAGTATACCATCAACGTGTCAAAACAGTCCGCAGGTTATTGAACAAAGTTGGACCAGTTACTTAATTTTATTTATTTTCCCGTATAATCTTCAAAATTTTCAAAATGTTTGGCTCCGTAGTAGGTTTACCTCGTTCAATACAAATCCAACAAAAAACCTCCCATACACATCGGATGATAAACAGTTGAGTTATGCGTGTTCAAACACACACGAATCTTATTTTTTTATATATATATATAGATATAGAAAATCATCCACTTGGACAATATTAATCATTTTTGTTTAATAGATAAAAGTTAATAAATCATATAAGATATAAACCAAATGTAACATTAATCAACGAAGTATATATAAGTACTGGTTCAGTTTCAATACTTTATGTAATAATATTTGTAATACGCAAAATATTAAAAAAATTATTTTAACTTAAAGCAGCTATAAATGTATAATCTTTACTGATTTATTTTCATTTTTATGTCCTTTTAGTTTTGACAATAAATTCACATTCCGCCCCCAAGTGAGACGAGACCACTAAAATCAACAAAATCCACCCAGGACAGGAATCTCCATATAATTCACATCCGTCACGACCTATAACATAACGTCCACAAAAATATACTCAAACACATAAAAAAAACAACTACAACAAAAAAAACATGTCCTCCTCAATGATGAAATTCAGTTTTGTTGCTCTCTTTGTTGTCCTTTATTTGACAGTACAATGTGAAGGTCGGTATTTGCCAACAAGGGCACATGGCGATGAATTGGACAAGTTAAGAGAATTAATGCTACAGGTGAGTTTTTAAATGTTAATTTTATTTAAAAACCTTTAAAATAATTTTAGGGTGACAATTTCTCGTTATGAGGGTCAATGTATAAAGTCGTTATTGTAAGGATCATGAAATATATTGCGGTCATTTGTTTTATAGGTCAGTGTTATATAAAGGAGTTTGAAAAGTCGTAAGATTATTCATGTTGAAAAAGACGTGACGGGTTTTTGAAAATTATGTTAATGAAGGAAATTTTTTTAAGATTTTATTTATGGGATCCTTAGAAACGACTATGGCACGCAGAGTGTTGTTCTTATTTTTATTTTTTCAAATAAACGATAAAATCTTTTATTTTCTTCTTGAGATTTCAATGATTTATACGTGATGTGTCCCATATTGTACTTATTGTTGCTTTTGTACTTTGCATAGTAAAAAGTTCAATGTCATAGATATAGAAGACAAGAGATATTGACTATAAGAGAGAAAGCTTATAGACATAAGGGCGCGTAAAAATGATGACGGTATTGAAAAACAGTCTTCCACACGTCCTCTTATGTAAATCCATTCCAAGATAATAATCACAAAAAAGAAAATCAATGGTTGTTTACGATAATTTATATTTAAATTGATTAAATTCTGCAGAGCAAATGTTAGCAGAGCTTAGATATGGGGATGCTTCTTGGAGATAGATGCGTAGCAACAGAAAAGTTTGCAGCATGATTGAGGAAAGCATATTTTTTACTTGCTCAATAGGGCCAATATAATAAAAAAAATTATAGGTTCCTTGATGACGTCCATCGGTCTTTCTGTGGTATGTGCGGTTGGCTGTGCACAGAACTACAGATAAAGACAATCTTTAATCTGTATTTTAAGAAAAAACGGAGTTTATCCTATTTAAATTCCAGAATTACAAAATCCCGTTTGCAAAAATTCAAAAAACCAGAATATCAAAGAATTCGGGATTTATTCTGTATTTTTTGATTTTTAATTTCCAAACTTGGAAATTTGTAAAAATGTTTTAATTATAAGAAGTAATTGTTCCGTTAGATTTTCCCCAGTTGACACAGGCAGCGCCTACCAGACGACTGGAAATACCCTAAGCGAAGCAACGTGGGCGGGACTGACTACAGAAAGGGAGTTAAAATCCCTTGAATCCGCAAAGCGGGCGCCTGCCAGACGACTTGATACATACTCTAAGCGCAGCAACGATTTGAATGAATATGTTACTTTACTTCTGTTATAAGTAGATGTTCATAATATATAGATAAAAATAAGCATTTCCTTGCAAAATATAAAAATACTACTATTTTTTTTTACATGAAAATCAGTTTTTAAAAACTTAAAATAAGGTAAAAGGTTCGGGATTTGGTAATCCGGGATGTCATAAGTCGGGATTTTGTATTTCATGATTTTGTTATTCGAGATTTTATAATTCGAGATTTTGTAATTCGGGATTTTGTAACTAGAGATTTTGTAATTCGGGATTTTTATATCGGGATTTCGTAATTTCGGATTTCGTATCCAACCCAGTTAAAACTCCCACAAGCGGACAGAGAAGTTGAGAAATTATTATGTCGACATAAAAGCAGATAGCAGATATTAGCTCTTTATGAAAAAGAGCTGATAGTGTAAGAAAAATTAAACCAATCAGAAGCGGAAGAGAACCCTATATCAAGTTTATTACATAACAATATTTTATCGTCCGGGGAATCCCCTACTAAGCTCACAATGTAACATTGCTCTGTCCGGTTATGAGAGCTTCGTGTCCGGTTATCGGAGATTTTCAAACTAGAAACTTAACTGAAAGCTAATTTTTTGTATCTTTCTGTTTCTAATTTTTATACAAAAATACGCCCTTAATATATAATTGTGTCCGTTTATGGGAGACTTTTTTATTTGAAATGAGTAACCGCGTCCGTTTATGATTGTCAGTTTATATAAGAACCCATTTTGTATTTGAAATTTAAAAAGTTTTTTTCCTGAAAATGTGTCTGCTTATGGGAATTTTTCGCTTATCGGAGCTGTGAGCACTGTATTTACTGTATTTAAATCGAGGCTTAGCAAAGCTGTAGTTTAAATACAACTACATGAATAGATATACCCCAAGGTGTTTAATCTTTTCGTATACTTGGGAAGCAATAAGCTGAGTGCTTCACTAAATGAGCATCATAAATATTCTGTCTTTTTGGAGCTTACTCCAAACCCATTTATCAAGTGCTCGATGCGAGGATAAAATATCTTCACTTATGATGGAACAATCCTCACCATATATAAGTTTTTTGAAGATTATTCGAAAAGGTTTAAAGTTATGCGGCAAAATGGATGAGGGACGTTTTTATAATTCTAAAAAGTATTTTGCTCCAAATATCAAAACCAAATTGTGTTAGTCGAGTGAGTGTTTTTTTACCATTCTGTACTAGAAAATAATTGATATCAATAGTTATTAAGCTGTGATTGTTAACTCATTAAAGTATTGATATTTTGATCCCAAATGTAAAATCAGTTAATTTTCTTCGTGAGCTGGTACGTCCTCACTGAAGAACAATTTTTTTAATATTTTTCCGCTGTCCTGAATTTCGGACACTGGTCTTATTCAAATATTATCTTGTAATATTAATTCTTCTTTTAAAGCATTAACCGATGTAGCTTATAATTATGACACTCTCAAAACTGACAAAAGAAAATATTAAATTTTTTTTCCTGGTTTCATCAAATTTAGTATCCAATTGATAGATATGTAGATAGATAGATAGGTAGATAGATTCGATTTATTATCATTAATTCATATTGTTTTACAAAAAAATATTATATAAAATCGTTAAGGCTTGGCTTTGCCGTCTGCCCGATTGACATCCGATTAAAAAAATAACAATAATTTATCTATTTGAAGTTTGTTGATAAAAAGTTATAATATCTTATATATAAAATTCTCCTGTCACGGTGTTTGTAATCTATCTCCTCCGAAACGGCTCGACCGATTTTCGTCATCCGAAGCATGCATATCGGCCAGGGTGGAGAATCGGACAACATCTATTTTTCATAAACCTAAATGTTAAGGGTGGTCCACCCCTAATTTTATTTTTTTATTTTTTTGGACAATTTTTTTTTTTTTAATTTTTTTATGATACAGCATACAAAAATACATACAACCCACCCTTAATTTTCATACCTCTACGATCAACCCCTATTTTTTATTTGTCAATTAAAAACTTTAATTTATTTTGCAAGGATTTTTTTTTATTTTTTCATGACTTAGAATGAAAAAATTCATATTCAATCGATCAGTTATCCCCGTCAGGTGTCACCACTCATTCAGCAAACATCACGGAGTAGGGATGAGGACGAAGTCGGTCTACACTCTCACTCACTATACATTTTTCAGCCATTTCTTTTGGTTTTATTTGTGTATCTATCGTAGCAGTGACTGTTATACAACAAAATGTTGTAGTAAATTTTATGAGCTGTAATTTAATATAAGCTATAAGCGAAAGATAAAAAAAGGTCCCTTATGACCCTTCCCTTTTCACAGCTCACCTTCTAGACGTCGGGACTTTTAGTACGTTAACTCCTTCAGCAGCCTGGACAATATTTCGAAGGAACAACTTTTTTCTAACTCACGACCTTTCATTACAGTATGTATAGCTGAGTGGCGCGATACGGTTTCCGCCCTCTATCTTAAAACAGTTGAGGGCATGACAAAAAATATTTTTTATGAAATTTGTCGCAAATTGTATGCTCTACAATTTTGATATGTCTAATTCAATAAATATGTCGATGTTGAAATATCGAAGTTGCTTTTTTTTGTGATGATGTAAGGAATTCTCTATAACTCAATTTATTCACAAGTTGACAAATATGTTCTGGACATCCCAAAACCGCTTTAAAAAACTGGATGAAATGTTCAAATATTAAATAAGTCTATATTGTTAAGGGTTTTAACCTTTTAACCTGATGTTTTAAAACAATCCCATGTCCTTTTTTTCAATTTTATTTGCTTATAACGCTTTCGATTATAAGTACATCCTCACACACTTATAGTAGATAGTTATTTTTATTGAACTAAAAAAATGTTTCCTAGGAATAATATAAATGACGAAACAATGTTTGACGAGTCAGCTTATTTTAATTTAAAATTTCAAAAAATAATGTTTTTTTTTAATTAAAAGCTTTGCGAAGTCAGAAGCACTAAAATTCACAAAATTGTATGCACTTAATGTCCAAAAATAGTGGGAAGTTGCAGGGATGGCCCGTCAAGTCGACTGTTTTTCAATTTTTTTTTTAGTAAATAATGAATTTGAGTAAATAATGAAACATCTTAAACGTACATAGTGCAACCAGTAATCACAAATTAAAAGTTGTAATTAACGAACTAGGTGATACGAAGTTCACCGGGTCAGCTAGTTTAGAATATAAAAATAAATACATAAGTTTTAGTTTAAAATGATTCGTTTATAATTTGGTTGCGGTAGGACATCGCAGTTCGAAAATAATTGAAGAATTTATTTATATTTCCTTCACAGTTGAGGAGTGCCACTACTTTTCTGCGAAATTCGTCTAAAACTGGACACTTTCATATGAAATGGATGACATCTTCTCTTTCTCTTAAATTACATAAAGTACAGTAGGTAGGTAGATCCTCTGGATGTGGAATGTAGTGAAGACTTATCAGCTCCCCTCTCATTTTAAATATCGCTGAGATAAGCTCCTGCTTATTTTCGTTCCGGAAGTAATTAAGCTCGCATAAATTGTGATTGAGATGGTTGTATGTTGACTTATGCACCGAAGAAGTAGCCTCATTTATAGCGTCAACTCTTAAATGTTCATCTACCTTGGAAATAAGTTTTAGGAGGTCATTCTTGTAAAATCTTCCATTATCGTCAAGTATCCAATTGAAAAACTTGAAGATCTTCTACTATCCAATTCATCCATCTTCCTATAATTGGTTGCAAGTTATTTTAACAATTTTTAATTCAACATCCATTACGTCATTCCAAAAGCCATTAAAAATAAACCTTGTTTGCCATATCAATTTGTGTCCACTATCTTAATTAACTTTATTAAAAGTTTTCTGCAAAAAATAATAAAAAGAAAAAAAATAATAAACTTTCAATAACGAACCAATTCTTTCCTGTCAAAACTTTTAAAATTGTTTACCGGGCATTAGCCACGTATACTATTACACTGACCTGGATTGCAGTCAAGTTAAATAAAAAAAAATAAATAAAAATGTAAACGTATCTTATCTAAAGTCCTCTTCAGTGTCTTTGGGTATCTTAAAAATTATATCATTTCCATCGAAGACGAAGTAAGTAAGAAGAAAAATGCAATTGTGCATTAAAGTGGACTTGATGGCTGGCCATCATTTTTCACTGCTTCAACTAAACCTGCAGATGATGATGATGAAGACGAAGTTGGTGTTGGCCACCAACTGCAACATTCATCATATTCGGTTACTTAAACACTGCGAAGACAGAAATGAGATGATGATCCCCCTTCTGAGAGTATCTTATACTAAGCATAGTTGTTTCTCTTTTCCTTTTTGTTTAACAATAGTGAAAGGTTGTTTTGGTATTTTTAATTTTATTTTTTGTGTGTTACCTTAATCTTGTTTAACTTGGGAGTGTAGAGCATTTCCTATATATTTTTTTTTTTCTTGGAGCCAAGGTGAGAATTGCTTTAAGAAGGACCAATGTGTGGTGATGTGTTACCTGTGGGCAACCACACTAATTATCTCAAGTAAAACAGAAAGACATAACAAAAAGCGGGTGTTATAATATTATTGTTATGTAAACAGCACTGATTTGCCAAAAGGAACAGAAAACATTAAAGAGATTGTAGGTACCTTTCACAAGTTGATTTCTTACCGAATAGTTGTTCATTTTGGATTTTTAATTACATACATACATGATACACTTTTCGTTTTCTGCATATCAGTGAATAAATTAAAGTAATCCAGACTTTCAGGGTCATTCCTGATATAAAAAGATCCATAAAATTCTCTTTTATGACAAAAACGTACACATGCCTTCCTTACCATAGTTTGGAGGTAAGCTGTGGAGTGTGTTAGATGACTTACCTAATTAATTTATTACTTATATTCGGACTTATAAAATAAAGTTCACGATTCTGTAGCACGAACTTGTTCTTTTGGTGTACGACTGGGTCGCACGTACTTGTTCTTGTGACAAGTGGCCACGAAAATATAATTAAATTTTATAAAAATAAAGTTAATAATTTTTTTTTAAATATAAAAAAAAGTCATATGAATTTTTCACAAAAGTGCTAAAACTTCTTTTTATAAAGATTCAAACCAAAATTAAGGTATGCAGAAAACTTTGTTGCCTAAAAGTTTACGAAAAAAGTTATTTCAAAATCGTTAGAACGGTTAATAAATCGATGTTTACTTAATATTTTTTTATAAAAAAGTTTTTTTTTACAAATTTAACTCCAATTTTAAGTGCTCAATAGTTTGCATTTTAAATTTTTGTCAAGTCGTTTTCTAAATATTGAATTTACAAAAAAATATATTAAAAAATTAATTAAAACTAAAATTAAGCTTTTTTGCAAAATTTTTTTATTGAAATGTTTTCCAATTGTTTAAATCTTTTTCAAAGAAATAAATTTTTGGTTTGAAATCAATTAACCCGTTCATGAGATAGCTTAAGAAAAAAATAACGGTTCTATATGGGAAGTACCGTTAATAGGCTTTCCAAATTTTTGTTTGCAATTTCAAAAAAGGTAATCAGACAAAAACCATCAGCTATTTTTTTCAAAAAAATCATTGAATATGTCTTCGAGAAAATTAAGCTGTTCCAAAAGCGTTATATGGTGGGTACAGTATTTTTTGAAAATAGAAAACAATCCTTGCACCATTTTGGTAAAACCAAGGTTACTGCTTTCGATATTTCAAAATCATTTGATCAAGTTTGGCGTGAATCTCTTTTATCGCTAATGCGTGCGTAAGAGACTCTTCTTCGATGGATTACAAATTATCTTTCAGACCATTCAATTCAAGTTGTTTTGAACGGTTTTAAATCTGAGCTATTATTATTTAAAAAATAAATGCTAGTATGCTGTCCACCTTCCTAAGACTCTGTTTAGTCTCCGACTCCGTTTATAACATTCAACAATGACTTCTTGACTCAAACGTCTGTTTTGCTGCAACAGCAAGTTCTGTTTTTAATATTCGTTTGGTATATGTTAAGCTTATAAAATTCCGGTCTTGATAGCAGCATTTAATGGGATTTGAAAAACCGTGTGGAATTTAATAATCCCCAAAGACAAATGCTTTTACAAGCCAAATGTAGCTCCGTTGGCATTTTCCATGAATGGTACTTGCATCGATGAAACTGAAATGCTCGGCGTTCTCGATATACCTATGTACATACACATGTATTACCGAAAATCTCTTTCGAAAGATCATATCTATTCGAAGTTGTGAATCTTAAAAAATGCTTCTGATATTAAAATAATTTGAAGCCTCTCAATCCTTCCAAAATACACAGCTTGATTTTTCCATGCATGGGCATTATTCCCTTGTAATATAGCGAAATTTTCCAAGAAACGTTCCCGCAGGGCAACTTTGTTGTAAAAAATTATCTTTCACCTGATAGTCTCCTAGATGGACTGCTCAGTAAATAGAATATGTGAATCATTCGCACCTTTTATTGGAAAAAACTTCTTGCTGAAGCATGCTGAAACAAGACAATTCTAGACCACACGTTTGCTAGATGCGTTACTGACTACTAAAAGAAGTGGAAATCTATTGTCGAATTTCTTTCATTTTGCCAGATTTGATTCGAAAAGTTGATATTTTTCCTTTCTATGGATCTTGAATAAAAAAGTTGCTTTTTTTCTTTGATTGTATTGTGTATATTTCTGTAGAAGCGATTTTAATCATTAACTATACTTCACTTTATTGACAAATAAAACAATTTACAACAAAATTCGCACACATTATATTGTTTTCAATCATTTTAATTTTACAATTTCCTATTAAAATAAACCACACTTAAAATACTTATCTGACAGAATGAAAATAAATTCTTTTAATGACCAGTTTAGCTAACGGAGTAATAAAATTTATTGGCAATTTAGCTTAAAATGGTTTCCACCAATATAAGGAGGTGAATTTTAAAAAAATGAGGAAAGTTGATGCCAACCCCGGATTTTTATTCACCTCTCATTGCTCTCTTTTATTAGAGCAAGCGAGAGGAGAGCATATCAATTGAAAAATTTCAACGTTCTCTTTGTTTCGCATTTTTAAGCCGCCTTTAAAATTTATTTCGAACAAAATGGGACTTTATTTTATTGGCCCTTTTGAAAATGAAAATGGTTGGTGAAATTGAAAAATGCCATTTTAAGATTTAACAACCAAATAAATATTTAAAAGTGTTTGGAGAAACTGGCCATAAGTATGTGTAAATCTAGCTACAAATCGAGATTCATGTCGAACTCCGATAAGTTGATCTGAAGGGGAAAAAAGCAACTTTTTTTTTCTATGAATCATGATTGTTTGAGATATTTTCACCTTAGATCAATCTTTTTCCGAAAAAAAAAAACAACTTTAGTCCGAAAAAAGTCAACTTTTTATTTGAAAGGAATTTGACATATGTTATGGCTTGGCCTCATATGAGCGTAGCGTACGTAATCTGCTCTTTCAAAGACACACTGTGGACTAAGATCTGCTATCTGGTCGAATAATACGAGAATTTGGATGATACCATCAAACCTTATCCGGGGTATGCCAAGGCCAATCCAAGATCAATTTATTGAAAAAATGCCACGTTCTTTCACTTCTGACAAACTCTTTACGACTCAAAATCAAACTAAACTAAAATAATGTAGGTATCCAAGTGAAATAAGATACTTGAAAAGCTTTCTTCTTCTTCATTACGCAATCACCATCTGATGATTGCTCGTTATTCAATTTATTATTAAGTCCAATGAAAACGAAAGGGTTTTAACTGCCTCTGTCTTTATATACCTACTCTGGTCCATTCGATGTAATTATTTTGATACGGATTGTGATTTACAGAGAAAATGAAAAAAAAAAAGATAAAAATTAAAAGAAGTTAAAATCAAACTGCGTGCATCAAAACAAAAGATTGTTCCGCAGGCAATTTTAAATAAATACATACCAATCCATAATTTCAATATCCCAGTTTGTCTCATCACGAGTGTAACATTTTTGGTTGAAAAAAAAAACAGTAATTATTTAATGGCTTATTTGTGATGAATTTTTCAAGGCAATTCCATACAAATTACGCCAAGATAAATGATTCAACACCTTGGTATCTCAAATGAGCCAACATTATTTTAATGGGTGGAAACATTTTTTTTTTCTTTTCAAGCTTGCAAATTACTGAACCGTTTTGTAACAATGCTACCGTTATTTAAATATTTTTGTCTTTAATTTTTTTACTTTCAGATACTTGAGTCAAGTAATGAGGAACGTCCAGATACCGCAGCTGAACGTTTGCAACAACAACTTGGTAGTCCTCGTAGGTCTTGGGGGAAACAGAGTGCTTCTGGTCTGGACCTAAGTGATGACAAGATTCTGAGCGGAGCAGGACGATCAAATTTCGGCCGATACTTTTAAATAATATAACTCCCAAGTACAGCTGTAGTTTTTCATCCTCTATTCTTTATAAGTTCTCTCTGTGGTGATTAAATTATTATTATATATTGATGTTTTACGAACAAAATGCTAAAAAAAAGTAAAAAAAAAAAAAAAAATGTGAAATTGATAATAATATTGATTAACTTGTTCCTATTTTACTTGTATATGTAAATAAAATGAAACAATATTCTCAATATATTTGAATACATGACAAGCAAAAGTTGTTCTGACAATATTGGCCTTAAGTACCAATTTCATGGAATTCTTAAGATGACAACATGACATCTCGAAGAATAACACACCCTTAAAAGTTCCTTCATTGTATTTATGCTAATGGAATATTTTATTTATTATTAGCTATATATAAACGACAATATTATTTTGTTCTTGAAGTATGGGATGGTAAACCATTATCTAAAAATATCAACACACACTCAAGAAGGTTGTGTATTCTAATATACAAAACCAAATCAAAATATCGGGTGGTCCCATTTGGAAAAAGATGTTGTCATGTCAATCGAATTGATGAGTGTTGTTGTTTGAGACAACAACATTATGAGTGGAGGTGAAGGCATACCATGGTGGGGTGTTTTTGGGGTTTGGTTTTATTTGTTATTTTCGAATATTAACGTAGTTTTGAGAGTTCACATTTTTTTATTTAATATTTTATAGAATACAATAATTATCCCAAAGACTAAGCAATATCTTGGCGGTGGAACTTACGGTCAACACTACTGTGAAAAAATCATCAAGGAACTTATCTCTACAGATTTTCAAATTATTCGAGATTGTTTAACCGCGAAAACTGCAGTTAAACTTCTGTTTGGGACATCACCGTCGTAGTCAAAAAGAAGGACGGTATGACACTCGAGTATGTATATGGACTACCGATTGCTGAACGGAGTCACCATTAACCAAGAAGCACAGTTATACCCTACCCCAGGATCAGCGGCACTCAGGATGCGATGCCTGAAGCTAAATGCTTTTCTACATTGGGCTTGTTACTGCCTAATGGCAGGTTGAAAATCATCCAGAAGAATCGGGAGAAACCAGCATTCTCGACAGGTAAGGGCTTATGGCAGTGATTATTGAAGCGTTTAATGGAATGCGTTCTTTAAGGAGTTACTTCTAAAGTCTGTCAATTTGTATATAATGTCATCATGTTTGGAAAAACATTTGACGAGGACTGTGAAAACTTAAGAGGTGTTTTCTAGAGGCTCCAAGATGCTCATCTGAAACAATGATGACCACGAGAAGGTGGAAGCTGTTAAAAATCTAGCCAAATCTACTAGACGAACATTAGATTAGTGCTCAGAAGTTTCATAGCGCTAGCCACATTATTATCGTTGCTTTTTGATGGAATCAGCTGGGATCGCTAAAACCTTACACCATCACCTTACAGAACAAGGAAAACAATTCTAGTGGTCAGTTCAGTGCAAGAGAAGATTAAAAGAACTTAAACGGAAGCGCCTATATGTGATGCTCCAGTGCTAATGTATCCTATTTCTGAAAAACCGTGTATCTAATATATGCAAATGAAAACAACTTAAGAAGTGAAGAAGTCGTACAAATCAAATGTCATTTATATTGTAGTGAACAAATTTTTTTTGGAGAACCGCCGAGGCAAACAATGATTTATTATTTTGGCTAAGAGTTGGTGGATAAGGACACAATATTTTAGCCTTCAGATGGCTTTTTTTCAAGTGACTGCTGTCAACTATCCTTATTAGAATGAGTTTTATATGGAAGGAGGTTTTATTTATATGCTGAAGAAAAGGAAAGAGATTATTATTATGAAATTCGCATACGACACACTACAGCATCTAGTTAAATTGTTATTTAAAAATGAAAATGGTTATTCACGTCCATACGTTTTTAATGGCTTTAAAATAAAGCAAAAAAAAGGCCGGAAGTGACCATTTTCTGACCAAATGTAACTAAAGCTATCGGTAAGTGCCTCTTTTTTCCAAAAGCCGCAATAAAATATGTGATATAACACTCACCCAACATGGAAGTAAAATTAAATGAATTCTAAAAACACCTTTTTCTATATAATAGCACAGAAGTAACTAAACAATAATACGCTCTTCGGGTGATCTGTAGAATTGTTCGACACATTTGATTATATAGTGCAATGTTGTGCGATATGTTATCTCAAAAAAGAGAGTTGGTAGCAGAGTTTGATGAATTTTTTGAGCTCAACCTGGCAAACCACATAGGCTGATTCTAAAAAGTAAGCAACGAAATTGGAGAAATTCAGTTTTCCCAATCAAGATAAGCATGATTGCTGATGGCATCTCCAATAGCATTTCTGGGTTTCCATTTGGTGGATATAACACCATTGCAATAAACAAGTTGTTTTCCAAGAGCATTGTTCAATATCAGAATGTAACTCAAAAAGACGCATTTCCCCGCACTTTATTTTTAACAAGTTCGTAGTAGTTCGGTTATATTTAGGATTGATTTTGTTAAATATATGTTTTGGTTATGTTGTCTAAACACACAAAAAATGTATTAAATTACCATAATATGTGTGCAACAAAAATTTTAAATTATATTAATGTTTTATAAACAAATCCATAGTTTTTAATGTATTGAAACAATAATATTGCTTTAAAAACAGAAAGGCTTTGAATTGAAAAAATAGGCATCAATGTTGCTTTTAAGTTAAAAAAAGCTAAAATAAACCCCGAAAAATATTTTTCTTATGTTGACCCAATTCGGTTATCATTGGATTTTCTTCCATTGTCGGGAGATATAAACAAGCAACCTACTTCTTACCAGACCCTCTACCTGTATAAACAAGGAATCCTATTTTTAGTGAATCATAACGGTTTGTGATCTAATTTAAAATTTTCGCCGACCACCGCGGCGTCGCTTCATGGTGACGTGCATACCAAAGGACGTGAATATTGCTCACCAGTCCAGAAGCTTATAGAACAAACATCATGCAGTACCTTCTCTGCTATAGAAACCTAAAAACGGAAAAGGAATGCCATCATTCCACTTTCTGTTTACTTCTTTCTCAGTAACACTCACAGAATATAGGGACTACATTTGAGGGGCAGTCGAATGCCCTTGACCTTTATACTACAAAAGGTGAAACTTTTTCACTTTCAATATGCTCAAAGCTCTTTCCCACAATTTGTAGGGGTTTCCATGAGAACAAGATATCTTTTACAATGTTGCAAAGGTCCTTTAGTCATTTCAATCTCTCAATTTTCCAAATTCATCAACTTTCGCCAAACAATGGAATTTAATGGTCCATAATTCATGTCTTCCTCAAGACTAATTTAACAAATTGTCTCTATCACGATTCATAAATATAGACTTTTTTTTATCATTTCCTCTTCTATCAATAATTCAGGTGTGCGCGTATAGTCATCATTGCCATCTTCATGAAAAATTGACTTCTCAAAATCTAAAATAATTTTTTTCTTATTTACTAAAAACCCACACTTTCTTTCCCTATTAAGTAATAGATACAAATAACAGACATCACATTACAGAACCAAGTTCGATCACGAACTTAAATTTATCTCACATGTCAATTAGATTCAACAGAATCATTTTTTTAATCATCATCTTGAAAACACAAAACAAAAAAAAAAACTTTCATAAATCCATCTCAATCTGCAATTCATATTCAAGTGTATCTTTGTATCATAAGAAAACAACTGATGGCTGCTGGTTTCCTGTTCGTGAATTTCTCACACATGAATAAGTCAGAAAAAATAAAATCCATAAAGACATTTGGTAGCACATTTACTTTTACCAATAATGTAAGTCTGAAAAAAAAAAATTAAAGTCCTCCGGTCTTGTAGTAAGCCAACTCCATTGTTGGTTGCTGCATCAACAATAACAAGATCATTACAGCACATCCAAGATCCATCCAACCATCTATCTCCCTCTCATCGGCCCAGTTATCAAATCAATGGTTGTTGTTACATATCTCAAGAGGCCCAAAAGATGTCCAACCAAAAATAAAAAAGAAGACTTTGGTCAGATCGAGGGACACAAAAAAAATCCCCCCCGCAATAAAAGCGAAATTGTATTATCAAAACAAGATGGCACTTCTTGTGAAGTTGGTATGTAACTGTTGTACAGCACCTGTAAAACAATGACGTATATGCATTGCGTATACGTTTGGGTGAAGATTAAAGATGATGATGATGATGGCCATAACGGTGGTGTAGTTATACAGTTGAAGGTGATTCGGTTGCTCTTGTTACTGATGCGGTGGTAAACTTGACGAAGACGACGATAAAATGTTGATGTTGCTCTGATGATGATGGTATACCCGATGTGCATTGGTCTATGGGAACACTGTGTACCCGCCCGCTTCTACCGCATCGCCGCCACCATCGAACGCAAGTACTGGCTATAAAAGAAACTGCCAAAGTGTTCAACCGTACAGAAAGACGTTCCGCGTTCGACAGTGAATATTACCAGCACGCTCCGGTAAAACAATACAGCACTTAC
The DNA here is from genome assembly GCA_951217065.1 of Baccha elongata. Taxonomy (NCBI): domain Eukaryota; kingdom Metazoa; phylum Arthropoda; class Insecta; order Diptera; family Syrphidae; genus Baccha; species Baccha elongata. The sequence goes on from OX578272.1 coordinate 252,285,125, forward strand.
AACTCAGATTCAAAATGAAACGATACTCAGTGGTACGATAAAAAAAAAACTATTTAAATCATAACGGTTTTTAAGGATACATTTTTAAATTCAACCAAACTCCACAGGTCCTTTTTGGAGTCATGGTCATTGGAATGGTTCATGGATTACCCGAACCACCAGCTGCAAATCAATTCGGGGGAGGAGGTCAGAGCAGCTATTCAGCGCCGGCTCCATCAGGTCCTAGTTATAGCAATGGTCCTGCGCCGCAGTATGGTCCACCGCCACAACAGCCTGTGATTCATAAGCATGTTTATGTGCATGTTCCACCACCAGAGCCAGAATATCCGGAGGCAAGGTGAGTTTATCTTTTTTTTTAAAAAGTTTTGTGTGTCAATGGATAAAAGAGTGAAACAGTCATCCCAATTAAATGTGCTTCCGATGTTATAAATAAAATTATCGGTTCGTGATACTGACGATGATAGTGCTGAAATCGAAAGTGTATCTTTAAAGTAATTTGTGGTGGGATAAGTTTTGGAAATACCAAATAAGTGGTTTGGTAATATTGTTTAATAGTGCAATGCCGATATTTATTTTTGCATATAATTTCATTACAATATATACTTTGTAAGATTGGTACTTAGGCCATCTCAATATACAGTGTATATGTGCAAAACCAAATGAGCGTGAAAGTATATTTACAACTTGGTTGACTGCTCAAGTGGGGAAATACCACAAGACACGAGACACCCAAAGTCGGTCGGAGATGTGCAAAAAGTAATTTAAAAATATTTCAATGATGGTGCAAGTGCAAGTTTGAAATGTACTTCCTTACTTGGGAGTAGGTTTGCAGTGTCGAATTATATAAGAATAAAGAATTTGATAGCTGACACCAATAATTGGAGTAATTTACAAATCAAATGTTTATTTTTAATGGCGTTAAATGTTTTAATTTAATTTTAGCACCTTCAATGTTTTCATACACCTTTACCTTTTTCGCAAAAAATCATTTCTGTTCAATAACCTTTACAATGTGAACGATAATATTAGTAAAAAATGATTTTAATAACTTGTGATTTTGCATATAAAAACGCTAAAAACCCAGGTACAAATTGAATTCTGTGTATCAAATATGATACAATGGCAAGTGAAGTTGAAAATCAGTTGATTGTAACTCCGAATTTTAATTTTTTTTTTTAACGGAATTTTTCTTTTTATAACTCTAATTTTTCGGCGACGACTGTTCCGATTTAAGCAACGATTACAATAAGAAAGTTTTAGTTTGCACTGTAAAGATGGCAGACCAATTTTTTGTATATAAACCTGTTTTGTATTTTAAAGTAATTACTTACTTAATAACTTGTTAATTAAATATTTTGAAAACGTCACTAGAGATCTTATTAAAACATTTAATTGGCAGTTTTAGAAAAAATTAAAATAAAAAAATCTATTCTTTGCCGTTGTTTTTTAATATTTTTTTACTTGCGATTATAGGTAGGTACTATAAGACAAGAAGTTTTTCATTCGTAAAAAAAGGTTTTAAGATAACAATCAAACATGACATTACGATGATAGAGAACAAGAAAAAAGTAGGTCTGACAATTATGTCTGCCTGTCTGTCTGTTCGTCTGACAGTCTGGATTTATCGACACCTACAGCCTAAACGGTTGGGCCGATTTTCTTCAAACTTGGTACTCTGTATTTTTAGAGTAATATTATGCCCAGGCGTATTTTTGATTTTTATCCTAGGTCTGAAAATAACGGTACCTGCCATATAAACGTAAAAGATAATTCAATTTTTCTTGAAAAAAATACGATCGATTTTTATAAAAATTTAACATTACTGATTTTTTGAAAACGGTGATGTTTTTCCACAAAAAAATTTCTTACAACTATATTTTTAACGGTTCCTGCATACAAGCGTTTTAGACAGTTCCATTTTTCTCGTAAAATATACGATCGATTTTGATAAAATTTTGTGAAACTGATTTTTTGCCAATAATGAAATTCTTCGTTAGAATTTTTTTTTTTCAAAATCACCTTACTAACGGTACCTGCCATAAAAATTCTTTAGAAAATCCGAATTTTTTCGAAAAAAATACGATCGATTTTGATAAGATTTTATGTTAATAAGGAAGTTTTTCGGAAGAATTCTTTTTTTTGAAAATCACCTTTTTAACGGCATCTGCTATAAGAACGCTAGAGAAACTTTTTTACTTCCGATTAATTATTATAGTTTCTTGCTTAGTATCCTAAGCCAAAGGTAAGTAATCTTACTCAAGAACAAGTTTGTCCGACCCAGTCGTGCCTTTTATTTTCATTTGAAGTCTTTTATTTTTTTGAGAATAACCCCTACCTCCTAAAGGGGCTGAGAACTCACCCTTGCTATTGTTTATTATGATTATTTTCGACCCCTCTACGAAAAACCGTTAAAAATTTTTGGCGCCAAAAATATCGGAAGTACTCGTGCCGACAAACAACAACACAAAAGTAATATATATATATATATAAATATATTTATTTTTTTTATTTTATGTGTTTATTTTTTACTTGTTTTCTAGTTTTTTTCTTTCTCAAAAATTGCTGTTTCTTATTGTTCCTATTCGCCAGAAAAAAACATAAAACCGCTCGGTGGTAAAACACAGGCTAGGACGGAGGAATTTATTTTAGAATTTTGTTTCGACTAGGTTAGGTAGTAGGTTAACGTAGATACTAAAGTTTTCCATCCCTTGACATCATTTAAGATTCTTATGTGTTTACACTTTGAAAACGCTTGAACCTAAAAAAAGGACAATCTTGGTTCTTGACTAAAAAGCTAACAACATTTCTTTGAGGTTTAATTTTTATTCATCTTTGTTTTTTTTTTTTTGTAGAACCGAGCGTTTTCAAAATTTTCGCTAAAAACTATCTATCTATATTTGAATTGGGAGCTAATAATTGATTTTCCGCAATACTACTTATTTTGAAAATTCAAAACGGCGTTTGAATGTTTAAAAACAAAAAATTGTCACCGTTGCCGTTTAGAAATGTTTCTAATGCATTTTTGTTCGATAAGGTAGTTAATTGTCTTTTATCATGTTCACTTTTGTTCACTGTCCTATTATTTCTAAAAACAAAATAATGTTCAAAAAAAGAGTTTTCATAAGAAGCGACGACTGTAGAACTTTTACTGTATAGAACAATTTTTTCTTAGCATATACCCAAGAGTTATTTTCTAAAGTATTGTTCTCCTGTTAAGGACGCTCTGAAGTTATATGTACTTACAAAAAAGTTACTTAACATTAAAAAGGAAGGTAAATCCTTTAATATTTATTTAATTACAAAAAAGTCCGGTCAGGTACGTACTAAAAAATTATTTTTTCTTATAAGAGGTAGTTTTTGTTATTTTTGATTTTCTCAAAAAGTACAAGACACTTCGGCGTCCCGTATAGGTGTAGGTTTAGGTTTCGTCATGCCGTCCGTCGGTCTGTCTATTTATCTGTTCACCGATCTACAGCGTAAACGGTTTAGCGGATTTGCTTCAAACTTCGTGTGTAGTACTTTTTGGTGATTTTGTAGACCAAGTCGTGCATTTTATTTTTTCTGTTAAGTAAAAAAAACTGCCCCTCTTGCCTCAACATTATTTTTATATCTCTTATAGTTTTCTCGTGGTGGGACTTTTGTGCCTCGGTTCAATGAGAGTCCTTTAAAAAATTTCTCTTCCCATATAATATTTTTTCTTGTCTTGACCCAACCTACTTGGTCTATCTTTTTGGCACACCTTATGTAAATCACCCTGCATATATAACTATGTTTCTATTTTTGTATTTGGTGTATTACTACTGCCAATTTTTGATTTTGTGTTTTGACGATTATTAGCAGGCATATTGTGTTCTCACTAAAAAATGGAACCAAAACTTATACGGAATAAAATTTTCCAGCTTTGCTTTGCAGACAACTTTTGTTTGTATTATTTATTGCTTATAAATCCAAAAAAGTATGTGAAAAATGTGCTAATTATGAAAAAAAATTCAAAAATTAATATTTTTTTTTGCAACTGCATGTGATGACAATAGTTTTTACGCGTTACATAAATGTAAACAAAATAGTGTGGTGTATAATAAATATTATTGACCGCTTTGTTCATAAGACACTTTAATGTTAAAAAAAGAACGGATTTAGTATTTATATTTGATTTAGTATTTCACATTTTTGATTTTATTATTCGATTCCGTTTTATTTTACTAAGCAAAAAAATGATCGCATATATTTACCTACTATACTATACTAGGCTCAATTATTTTAACAGCACTTTTTAGTGACAATTAAATTTAGATTCCGGTAAAAAAAACATAATCCAATCCATTCCGAGCCATTAAAACTCGTTGTTTTGGTTACAAACTACAGTATGTGTGAGGCATATAATTGAATGTAAACTTACATTTATGTTATCCATAATGAAAAAGTACATTTCGTTGTTAAAAAAACACATGCAAGCATATATGTTGTCAATAAAAAATGAGCTTACAAAGTATGTATACATATGCATTATCACTAAACTATAATATCATTATTATAAATCATTCTCTAACATGTGAAAGACTATATTCGAATTGTGCGTGAATTATTTAAAGATTAGCGAAAGGAAACTTACCTTGGTCTCAAAACCGAATCTTCGCAAATAACTCTGTTGCTTCATATGCAAGAGTCAATATAAAATTTAATTGAGATGTTGCTATTGCAAAAAAAAAACTGGATTTATGTGCTTAACGGTTATGATTTATAAAGCAGATTGAGTTAAGTGCTTAGATAGAGTTAGTATGAAATGTTAATTACAACTAAAAGTTGAAAACTCAAGGCCATAGATTAAATAACTATTGGAATTTTATAACTTCATATTTATAAGGTTTTCTTATTTTTCAATCATCTTTAATTTGTATCTTGTATCTGATTTATTCGAATTACTATTTGAAGCATATTTATGTAAGTATGTTTGTTTCTTCGTGAATATTGTGTATCAGACGGAATAAGTATAAAAACACCGATTCGTATTGCAAAGAAACATACAATTGTGTTGGGAGGAAGAAGCGTATAAGTGACATTTGCATTTGCATCGATATCATTTCATCATCCATTTACATCGTTCGGTTTTTAGCTTCCAAAGCTATCAATTATTATACTACATTATTATGTAAATATAACACTTTGTTCTTATCTCATTCTTCTTAACATCTTAATAAAAATCCAACAGGTCCCGCCACTGGCGTCCATAAATGTACGGATTTATCGTTGTCTGTTCAAATTTCAAAGGGCCATTAGCTTCAAATATTTAACAGATTTTTTTGAAGCTTTGTGTGTGAAATTGAAATCAAACCTTTTGTTTTAACTTATTTGCAATGTTTAGAATATAACTGCTTTTACGCGTAACTGTTATAAATGTAATAAACCAAAATTGGATGTTCTTTGCAAGTTTGGCTTAACATCGATAATGATGGGGACGTGTTTATTCGAATTTGGTATTGATGTATTTAACAAACACAAGACAGGATATAAACTTTTTTTGTGAATTCCTGTTTAGTGATATCTACTTTGTTTCTTATATACTTTGATGTTTTTTATTCTTACACTTTACATTTTTTTGTACTTTACACTTTACATTTTAATAAAAAAAATTTTAACGCCACAGTTTACCTACTATACTTATAAGCGAAAGTTTATGCAACTAAGGCCCACTTGCACGAAACTTTTTTGACATTATTAACCACTGATTTATCCATGCATAGGCACTAGCCATCGATAAAAATATAAACTCGTTGCAAAATCTTAAATATTTATCCACTCATTTTTTTCGGGATAACTTTTTACATCCGTCAAATAGAATTTGACAAGAAGTTGCTATCGGTGAGGTTCGCATTAGAGTGATTAGCAAATGTTGTTGTTATTTTGTGGAGGTTTTCTGTTTCGTTCCTGTTGTTATTTTTTTAATCTTTGGTTAGTTGTGTTTTCATTCGTACAAAGTAAAATCGAAAAATAAACAATTATCTATTTAATCCTGGATAGCTAACTGCGATTTTATAAATGTATCCTTTGTTTTCGTGCAAGTGGCCCTAAGGGCAAGTTTTTTAATAGTCAGTTAAATGGCCCTTTAACAGTCTGTTAATAATGGTAGATTTTTTAAGCAATAAAAAAAGAGTCAGTTAGCTGTTCCACACAATAATATAATGAACTGCTTTATCAACTTCACAGTGTTAGAGTGAGAAAGTCCATTAGCTATTATTATTGTTATGGGACCGACTGGGATAGAATATAATTGTGGTTTTTTACACACAGTGTTAGAGGGAGAAAGTCAAAAAAAATGTTACAGGGCTATGGAATCGAGTGTAATAAAGCTATATCTACTTTGAAATTTCATTTTTGGTTGTTTTCAGCTGTAGGTACATATGTTGTATTTTTACTTTTTATTTAAGTTTACTAATAAATACTTCTTAACTTAAATTTTGTCCGACGATTAAAGGTAGGTATACTGTAATACAAGTCTTGTACCTATTCGTGCAAAACAAAAAATAACAATCAAATATGACAATACGGTAATAGAGAAGACGAAAAAAGTAGGTTCGGCAATTCTGTTTGTTTGTCTCACTTAGAGCCAGTCTTTTCAGCTTACTTTAAACCACTGGTTATTTTAGTTGCTAACCATAGATTTTGTATGTGTTTCTATGGTTACCAGGAAATGGTTAAATTTAACCAGAGCTGAAAAGACTGGCCCTTACTGTATGTTTTGCTTTCTGTCTTTTATGAATCTTACAGCCCAAACTGGGAGGCCGATTTTCTTTAAATTTTGTAGGTAGTGTTTTAAGGGTTATATGCCCGGACATATTTTTGAAGGTCAATTTAGGTCCGAAAATCACGGTACTTTTATCATATATAACAACTAATTAAAAAGCTTATTTTTCTCGAGAACGGCAATAACGATTTCAACCAAATTTCACATATGTTATGAACCATGAAAAGTCTATCAGAAAGTCAAAATAAAACTTCTCGAAACAGTACTTTGATATAACGTTCTTTTTTAATATTTCGAATTCCCCGATAAAAGCTAATGTGATCTTGAAAAAAAAATATCCTGATAATAAATTAGCTATTGAAAATAAGACGGTTCTCATACCACTTTTTTTTTATTAAATATTTTTGTTATTTTTTTTTTTTAATTTAATTGTTTATTCAATAATTTCTATTTATCTATAGGCAGATTTTTATAAAATTTAGTCTTAAGATATAAAGAATTAAGTTCTCACAAATTGCATAGTTCCTTTTTTTTCAAAAAATGTTTAAGAAAAATCGATTTTTTTTAAATTGATCCGAAGATTTTAAACTTTTTTTTTTCATATCAAATCTTTACTAGACATTATGTATGTAGATTTAGCACCATCAGCCCTATCGAGGTATCTGTTCGGATGAAAATTTTGGTCCGATTCGTACAAAATCGGAGAATTTTTCTGTTTTCTGACACACAAATCGGAGAAACTTACGATAGAATTAAACGCAGACTATTGATGTGCGATACGAAGCGTTGATCATTTTATTTTTGACAGCTACACGGAAAATATTTTCAGAAGTTCTCCGATAACAAATTGCTGCGGAACATTCAATAAAAAATATTTTTAAAAAGTTGTTGCTGATTCGATTGAAAATAAATTGGTTTTGTTATTTAGTTGCTAGGATTGTATTTTCAACCTACAGAATAAAAAAAATCAATCTTTTAGAATTATTGTTTTGATTAATTGTGTGAAGGCATGTACATTATACAATTCTAACTTAATTGTTAATATTAACATATGTTTTTAAATTATCAGAATATTTTTCACACTGTGTGTGCATTTGGTGGAAAATGTCAAAAGAGTCCGTTTATATGCTTTATTTATTCTGTTCCGAAAGGGATACCTCGATCGCAATTTGAGTTCCGATCTGAAATCATTTCCGATCTGAACTTCTACCTCGATAGGGCTGTATATTTTTGTTTGTTTTTTTTTTTTTTTTTTTTTTACTAGGTACAAAAAATATTTATTTATTTTGTGTTTAGCATACATAGATACTCAGTAAACTTGTCACAAGAGAAAGTTTATTTTTGTTAAATTGCTCCAATACGGGCAAGTATTAGTTTCGTGTAAAAAATAAAATGCGAGGTTTTAATCAAACCTGACATTACGATAGTAGAGAAGCCTAAAATAGTAGGTTTCGTCATGCCGTCCGTGAGTCTATATATCTGTGCGGATGTGCGGATGTTCCCCCCTCTTTGCGTGTGTGCAATTGTCTGTTCACCGAGCTACAGCATAAACGGTTTGACGGATTTACTTCATAAACTTCGCGTATAGCAATTTTTGATAATTTTCTAAGGGGAAAATTTTAATTTTCGGTTTAGCCCGGCTATAACGGTTACCTCTTATATAACGGTTTCAGTTTTTCAAAATGTTCTCAAAAACGGTTTTAACGAATTTGATAAAACTTGTTATATTTATTGTAGTCTTAATATAACTGCCGTTTAGGTTTTTGGCTAAAAATGCAGATAAAACGGTGTTAAGGGTTTGTACAAATTTGACAGTTTTTTGCTAAACAACCGTTTAATGATAGCTGCCATACAACTTGAACTCACGTTTAGGCAATTTTCTTATATTTTTCCCCTTTGAAAATAACCTATTAAATTGATTTTTTTTTCAGTCCCGTACGTAGTTTGTTAAAAGAACAAGTTTGTGTGCGACACAGTCGTGCATTTTATTTTATAAATCATTCGAAACTAGTCCTGGCTTAAGGCTACCCTTACACGAATAAGTGATGTATACAAAATGTAATCATGGTTGTTAGCCTGCCATTTCAAAAATTGATCGGTTTTTGGTTTTAAGAAATTTCCGTAACCAGTATTATGATTTTAATTTTTAAAAGCTCATTTTATTTGTTTTTTAGAACCAAATGAATGTTTGGTAAATAAAGTTATTTATGAGAATATAGTTTACATATGTTATAATTAACCATACCTACCTACATCAGACTGAAGAATAAATCATTAAGACTTCAGATTTATATGATCGTGATGCATATTCACAAACGTTTATCACTGAGGTATAAGGTCTGTTTAAATCATTGTGCTTTGAACATCGATATAAACCTTTATTTTCAGCTTTCGAATAGATTTTCTTAAATGGATTCACAAATTGAAGAAAGGTAAAAACCTTCCATTGCACTATAATTGTTCTGGCATTTTAACATGCCAAATGGTTACAAGCGTTTGCCTTTCTATGCGGAAAAGTTTAAAGTTCCATCAAAACATATTCAAATTTGATGCTTGTTCGTTACCAAACTAAAAACAAAACCAAAACATGTCCAATCCTCTAAGTGTCGAATGTATCAGGAAGTTTGTATATCGCATGTACAACAACATCTCATAAAATTGCCGCCTCGTGCCTTAGAAAGTAAAAGTATCTAAACCACCAAGCTCTATACTCTGACGGTATCGTTTCGTTCACTTCGAAAGTCAAACAAAGTCAAGCCAAACTCAAGTATATATACAAATATAGAAGAAGAAGCGACACGAATCACCGAAGTGTGACTAAAATTATCTAAGTGCCATAATTAGAGGCTTTTGTTTTGCGGTGGCGGTATAATATTTTCATAAGCAAACCATAAGAAGAGATTTATTTCTTGCTTCCGACTTTGTTGCCCGATATAATTACATTTTTACTTTATTTTTTTCTTTACAGAAAACCAGTTGTTGTCCCACCTCCGCAGAAACACTACAAGATCGTTTTTATTAAGGCTCCATCACCACCTGCCCCAAGGGCTCCAATAATTCCACAAATTCAACAAAACGAAGAAAAGACTTTGGTATACGTGTTGGTCAAAAAGCCAGATGAGCAACCTGATATTGTGATTCCAACTCCAGCACCAACACAGCCCAGTAAACCAGAGGTTTACTTTATCCGTTATAAGACTCAGGTAATGTTGTTGTTTTTTTTTTTTTTTCTTTTTGTTTTTATTGAAACAACGAATTTCCTTTGTAGAAGGAAGATACTGGTCCATATCCAAATAGCATAGCTCCAGCTCCATCTGGTGATTATGGCGCTCCATCTCAGCCACAGCCTGCGTTGCCACCCACTCCGAGTACAGGCTATGGAGCACCTCATTGAGTGATCGAATTCGAAATTGATTCGAATTCGAAAATTGCTGTTTTTCTTTTACCTTCCTTATTTTAATTTTCTTTGTAATTATTTTTTTCTTTTTCTTTTTTAAAATAAGAACCCTCTCAAATGAAGAAAAAATTATTTTATAAATTTGAATGTGTTATTTTTTTTTTATTAAAAAAACAATTTCTAGGAAATACAGTACACTTTATCTGAAGCTTCTAAATTACTTCGAAAATTAAAATTTCGTTATCAAATTTTCAAACAATAAAAATAAATGGAGTGGTAAGAAAATAAGTTACTCTTGGGAACGAAATTATGTTCGGAATGTGACAATTGACATCATAAATTTTGATCTCGAAACGTTTACATCATAATTTTATCACATATAATCATGTTAACAACAATTGCCTGTATACTAAACAATGCAATTTTATTGTTTTAGGTTTACTTACTCGTGAGTATCCACTAGTATATGGCATTTGGATTAAATTAGATAGTACACCTTCTATTTATGGGTTAGTTACAGGCTTACAGCTCCTGAATTACTTTCCCAGGAATAAAATGTTGTATTGTTTCAATGCAAATGTAGATGATTAAATAATAAAAGCATCACTGACGTTATTGCTTCCACACGTGATTATCGTTGTTGCAACACAAACATAAAATTATGCTGTCAAGCTAGTTAAATAATTTATATGTGTTTAATTTAATTTGCTATTCATATTGTAATTAATTTAGTGTTACAAAATGATTACATTAAAACGTATGATATTTAATTTTACCCATAGTATCTCCAAGTAGCTAGTTTTAAAAATATTGTGTCGGTTGTTAAATCTAAAAGTGCAATTTTTCTACTGCACTTTTATTTTCAAAAAAGCAAAAGATTCTTAGTTTATCATAAATTTATTTCCAAAGCCGTTTTTAAAATGAAACGACTGTTGTATTCAGTTTCTTATAATAGTGATATTGTTAAAAATCAATGTTTTAAAAAAAATATGGTTTTACAGTAAATTTCTTAGCTTTGTGAGCTGCGACCAAATTTTAATACATAAATATTAGTTAATTTTAGTATTTTCAAACGACCAACAATATCTTTCCGCGAACTGTGGATTGTGAATTCTATTAAATATTTTCTGAAAATTTCATCGAAATCGGTCAAAACATTTTGGAGTATGTACATGGAATAAATTTTGTATGTGTTTATGTACCTATATGTTTCTTATTGCAATTTAAAAAGGCTGGAAGGTTTTCGATGACATTTTCAGGTTATCTTGATATTAGTTCAAATACTAAGTATAAACATAAAATGCGGTACCTCGTAGGTAAACTTTATTTTTTCCTTGGGCTTTCTCATGAACGGCTAAAAAGATTTAAAAAACAAACTTGGTCGAACCTAAATTCTAACATTTAGAAAAAAATGATTAATATTTTAATTAATTTTTCAATTTTCTTGTAAATTCAATATTTTGAAAATGAGTAGACTTAAAATTAGCGTAGATACTTTAAATTTGTAAAACATTTTTTTTTTAATAATTATTAAATCAAAATCGGATTTCGAATCGGAAAAACTCTCTTAACATTTTGAAATGTTTTTTTTTTGTTAAAGCCTAGGATGCAGCTGAAGTGAAACGAAAAGTCCCATACAAAAGTGACACAGTGAAATCATTAACGATTTAGTAACAACCGGTAAATTGAACTGGGAAGCGCTTGCACTTTTGCTTACTTGATTTGAAAATCCCCATGTTTGTGTATAATTTGGATTACTATAAATTTGTGGATTTTAATAACTTTGAACATAGCGTTTTTATAAGTCCATCCAAATTTTCTGACGGACCCTGTATTTGAAATATACCTCTTCTTTGTGCTTAACTTTGAAATAGCAAAGACATTATACCAAGTTTCTCGGAAGCATACATATATCTAGTACCTGTATTTTTTGGGGTTGTTGTCGAAATTCATAATTTTGTTTTCAAAATTCTGGGTTGTCAAAATTCTGTTTTTCATAATTCTGACTGAGAAAATTCTGCATGTTCAAAATACTGCTTTTAAAATTTCTGTTATCTATATAACATAATTATGTTGTTAAAAAAAAATCAAATACTTTTTACAACAGAAATTTATAAAAACAGAATTAAAAAACAAAAATTAATGGTTATTTTCTATGACAGAATCTCAGAAATTAAGTGCACGACTAGGTCACACGAACTTGATCTTGTGAAAAAGTTGCCACAAAAATAAAATTTAAATTAAGATTTTTTTTTTTTATATAATCGTACTTTCAGGTGCTATCTGACATAAGTATCTATAAATAATGAGAAATGCGAATAAAATCAAAAGAATTTTTTTAAAGTGCTAAAACTACATTTAAGAAAGATTCAAGTCAAAATTAATGTATTCAGAAATTTTTTTTACATAAATATAAGTTTATCTTAAAAATAATTCCAAAACCGTTAGAGCTGTTAACTAATTATTTTTTGAAAAAAGTTTTTTTCTTACATAATTGGGGTTCACCAATTTAAAGTGCTAAATATTTTCCTTTTATTGTATAAAAAATAATTCTTTTTATTCAAAACTTTTACCAAATATTGAATTTACAAAAAAAAAAAAAAAATTAAAAAATCAAATTAAACTTAAATGTAGCATTTTTACAAAATTTTGCTTTTGAAACTTAAACAAATCCTCTTTCTAAAAAAAAAGTTTTTGTTAAATCGATAAACCCGTGCACAACACTGAAATAACGGATCTATGGGAGGTACCGCATAGAAAGACAATTAAATAAAAGACAATTAAACAAAAGCTATCTCTAACTTTTTTGAAGAAAATCGTTGAAGCTGTTTTTGAGAAAATTAAGGTTCTTCATAAAGGTTATATGGCAGGTACCGCTATCTTTTAAGCTAAAACAAATTTCAATTTCTCCCCTAAGGAATGCCCTAACGAATGGTCCACAAACCGTACATACAAAATTTGAAGCAAATCGGTTCAGCCGTTAAGGCTGTAGTTACTAATAAACCAGACTAACAGACAGATAGACGGATACACAGACTGACAGACAGACAGTCTGTGACCCAGAGCTTGCATAGGTCGTCGTCGAACCCGAAAATCTTTACTCGGTGCATAATAAGTGGTATTTTCATAATATTCAAACATTTTCCAAATTTCACTTAATCTTTCGCATGCTTACAACATTATCATGCTCCTACATACATATATTATTTGTTCGATCTTTATGATTCCAATTCCCGTGATTTCCATTCTTATACGAAATTTTGGAAACTTATCTTATTTATCTTACATATTAATCACTGCTCAGCCTAGTGTTATTTGTCTGGATTTGATTTAATTCCTAATCCACAAGCGAAACTCACCACACAAGAATGTTCCACCATAGTGCCACCTGTTGCCAAGTATTCGCTGCTAAAAACCTGCATTATCGTAATCCTTCCCTATATTCTTTTTCATTTTAGGTGAAATTTTCTCCATCTGAAATAATAATAAATTGAATTATAACATTTTGATCGCATCGCAACATTCAATAAATCCATTATCACGCCAAACATTTGCAACACTTTTTCATCTTCTTTCAAATTGCCGCCTTTATGAACAAAATTTTGAATTTAATTGCTTTTCATTTTTGATGTTTTATCGAAGCGAGAACAAAGGAAATATCCATTAGCACTCCCCTCATCCACCCTCCTTTATTGCTCCCAAAGAAGACACGACGTGTGACGGTGTGAGTGTGACACGGTATTAAAATTTCCACATGTGAACAACGGACTTTCGCACGGTCTCAATAAGAATAATATTCTCAATGAAATTATTTTAATAGCGAAGGATATCCGAATTTTTGAAATATGCACACTCAGGCATGTATAGACTGGGTTGCTTGCTTCAGCTTCATTCACAGTCACAGGATATCCGACGAACGTTGTGCGTTTATAATTCATGTGTCTCATGGCGCTGTGCTGTCTGAAGGACTCAACGAATGAAAATATGACTTTGAAGAATCATTGAAGACATGATGAGGAGTGAATATTTGGGATGGCTTTTATCTACTTTCCCACCAAAGTAGCTATAAATCATTCGTAAGAATTTAAAAGAAATCCTTGCTGATGCTTTACGGACATTTTCCTGTTGACAGGCATTATAATCTCTTTCGGTATGGTTTAAGAAATGGTGATGGTGTTTATTTTTTTTTCTGTTGACTTAAAAAGGAGTTATGGTAAAAAAAAAATGGATTTACATGAATTGTCGAAATCGTTGAGGTTCAGTGAAGTGAAGCTACTAATGGTTTCTTTTTCTGTGAGCAAATGTTGAACAGTTGAAAAAAATTACATTAGGAGTAATTTCTTGGCCCCACACTTTTCAGACATTGGAAAAAATACCATTTCAAGTTCTGTGGAACCCTGAGGTAAAAATTCTCTTGGAGCCGTTTTTCATATTTACTTATAGTCTCATAGTCGTGAATGCATATATGCACTCTCACAGCTCTCTCTAGCACAGTGAACATCATCATCATCATCGGCTCGACAACCGGGGTCCGGTCCTGGCCTCCTTCAACAAGTCTCTCCACCTATCCCGGTCTCGAGCCGACGCCATCCAGTTTCGCACCCCAAGGCTCCGGGCGTCCTGGTCTACGCCATCTCTCCAGGGCAAGCATTGTCTACCACGCTGTCGTCTGCCATAGAATGTACCACAAAGAACTTTCCGAGCAGGTTCCTCTTCGCTCATGCGAGCTAGGTGCCGTGCCCACCGAAGTCTACCGAGCCTAATTTTTGTCACGATATCTGCTTCAAGGTAGATTGCGTACAATTCATGATTGTACCGTCTCCGGAATCGTCCTTCCTCACATATGGGGCCAACAATTCTCCTTAAGACTTTTCTCTCGAACGCGGCTAAGAGGTCAGAGTGCCTTTTGCTAAGCACCCAAGTCTCGGATCCATATGTGAGTACTGGCAGTACCATGGTCCTGTACAGCAGCAGTTTTGAAGTTTATGGTGAGATTTCTGGATTTGAAGAGCTTTGACAGACTGTAGTAGGCTCTGTTGGATTTGAGAAGCCGCCCGCGTATTTCTTCTTTTATATTGTTACCGGCTGCTACTATTGACCCAAGGTATTTAAAGGATTGCACCACTTCAAATTCGTGCTCCGCTACCTTGATTGTTTGACCAACTGTTCCTCTCGCATTTGACGACACCATGTACTTTGTTTTACCTACACTAATGTGGAGCCCCAGATTTTGTGTCACCTGCTAGATCTGGAGGAAGCGTGTACAGCTTGCTCGGTTCTTCCGATGATGTCGATTTCGTCTGCGTAAGCCAGTATCTGGCTGGACCTGTTGACGATGGTCCCTCTTGTTGCCGTGCCAGAGTCACGGATTGCTTTCTCCAACGCCAGGTTGAAGAGGAGGCAGACCAAACCATCCCCTTGTCGGAGTCCATTAAAGATGTTGATTGGTCTGGATAGCAATCCGGCTATTTTTACTTGGCTTGTTACGTTGGTCATGGTCAACCTACATAGTCGTGTCAATTTATTTGGGATGCCGAATTCTCTCATGGCTTTGTAAAGTTCTACCCTGGCTATGCTATCATAGGCGGCCTTAAAGTCTATAAACAGGTGGTATGTTGGGGTGTTAAATTCTAGACATTTTTCCATCGCCTGTCTAAGGGTAAAGATCTGATCAGTTGTTGATTTGCCTGGAATGAAACCACACTGATATTGTCCGATGATGGTTTTAGCGTATGGGGTTATCCGGTCTTGTAGGTTTAGAGAGAAGTATCTTATAGGCGGTACTCAACAACGTGATACCTCTATAGTTGCTGCACGTTGTGACATCTCCTTTCTTATGTATGGGGCATATTATACAGTGAACATCACACAGTGAATATATCTCTTCACCAGATAATTTCAGTTATTATGAAAAAGTAAGATTCAAGTTGCTTGTAATTATTATGGGAATAAACTAAAAAAAAAAAAAAACAAATAAAAACACTTTTATGACATGCGGGACGGATTTGTATCCAATTTGTAGTTGGCAACAATTACAAGCTAATAAAACGAATTGTTTGATATGTCCATCATACAAAAAATTACAACCCTCTCTTGAAATTAATTGAAATCATATTTGTGAACAGCCCGTATCCCTTTGAAATGAGATTACTTAATAAAGTCTGCGAGATCATCATCATCCAGCAATGCACAAATAAAGAAAAACTTGTTGAAGGATTGAATCGCTCAATTAGCATTGCTAGAGGCAAATTTTATTATAATTCCGACAATGATACATAACAGTAATAGAAACAGTGTGTATCTTCTCCGAGTATTTACCCGCATTTGTAATAAATTATGAATTTCAGTTGAACTTCTTGTCTGCAGATTTCTGTCATATCTATCACCCATATCATGTCATCTCGACATTAACTACCAAAAAACAACAATTTTTCAATGAAGAACAGAATCAGAAAACACGCAATGTTCGCATCAATAATTAAATGAGTACAGGATTGCCAAGGTTATACATATGGGAACAAGAACATTGAACAAGGTAATTATAGAGTCTTACAATATAATATGTACATTCATTTTGAATTTTAGCTTTTGGGATGAACTCGGAGTCTCTACTAAAGTAGTCGTCTCAAAACACCCTGTGTTAACATATTGTTATTATAGGTAAAGTTCCACAGGTCTTGATAACTTTAATTAAGCGGAAATAATGTTTTAAGAGAAGTCTTAATCAGCAAACAAATGGCATGTGAATGGTAGAAGACTTCTTCTTGACTCCAGTGCAAATTTATGGCCTTCTTAAGGGAAGACATCAATATCTTCAACTTCAACGATTATCTTCTAATGGAGTTAGGAGGGACATTAAAAATTAAATATTCAACACTTTAATCGACGAACAAGGCTGCAGTCAAGGCAAACTTAACAAAAAAGTTGTTCCTTCGGAATTTTGTCTGGCGTTTGGCGATAGACGTGCTTCGGGTGATGACAGTCTAATCACCTGGAATTAAGTATAAAAAGAATATCTAAATAGACATGAAGTTGGTGTTGGTTTATGTAAATTAGTTATTTGGTTTTTTACGTATAGTTTAAAGACGACCTCACATTGAGCGAAAAGTTGACGATTGATTTATGTAATTTTGAAGTGTGAGAGAAGTTGATAGAAGAAAAATTGGAATAGGTTTTTAAGTGATAACAAAGGTTTGTGAAGGCTCAAAGAAGCTAATAAATCACATTTTATTTAATTTTAAGTCAAAGTTTTTGAGAATATTTAATTTCTCATCAGACAAACAAAACTAAAAATAATTTATTTACAAATAGCGGTCATGTGTAAAAGTAGGGATTCCAATCGAGATCACTATACCATTGTCGGAAAAGAAGTAACTGGCTGAACACAATAGACTGCTGCAACTGTAACTGGAGCGGGAGCTGGAACAGATGTCAAAATATATCGTAAGTCTCGTTTTTTTGCGTGCCCACAATGGTGCTGCACAGCTTTCTTAAGGTAGAACTATAATGCGCATGAGCTAGCATGACCTACTGTCAAAATTAAACGAACAGTTCCGTCAAATTTATACAAACATGATGAATGCACATAATGAACATGTGAAACATGTGAAAATCACTTATTTATAGTTTCTTTTAATTGTGTTAAAAATACATAATTTATTGTTAAATTTATTAATTTATTTATAAAATGGACAATTTAATGCAAATTCGTAGTAAAATGCAATTACATTTTTTTCGGATTGTCAAATGCCCACAGCTGTCAAATTTACATACATATGTAAGAGTGGTTCAGATCGCACACCTTCATGAGCACATGTTTAACGAAACTCAACGAAATGCTCATATATGTCCAATAATGCCAACGACATATGACTGTGTGTATTCACTCATTTACACATACAATTTTGACAGCATAAGGCTTACTCATGAGCATTACATTTTATATAATTTGTATCAGCTGATTAAAATTTGATTGAATGATTATCAAAAGAAACAAAATTATATTCACTTAAATTAGAGTGCTTTTTACCACTCTGTTAAGATCAGTGCGAACACGACATAAGCAGTAGTTTGGCTGTTTCACTGTTGTGTGGAGCCACCAACAAAACGTCACTTTATTCTAGAACCCTCTTATCATGATTAAATTTTCTAACCTTAAAATCGCAATAGCATTTCGCTATTGTATTTATGCAGTTAAGGCTCTGGGTACTGGATTCCAAGCACAACCCCTTCATTCTTCACGTCTTCACCTATTCTTGTGTCTGGTCCACTCATGGTTGAACGTCTCTTGCCATAACCAACGAATTTTCGTTTTTCTATTTGTGAAAAGCACGAAAGGACTAAAATTTCAAGTTCTTTTCATATTGGTCAGACCATAATCTGACTTTTTCATTTTCTTTCAATGGAATATGGAAACACAAAATGAGCAAACTTAATCCAAATCTGGATTAAAAATTAATACTGTATTGTTTGATGGATTTGATCTTAATTCTCTCGCAAGAGATTGTGAAATTTTGACATATATACGTACATATTATACATTCGAACTGTAATTAGAAACCAATAAATTGCATTTTGACACATTGTGGTCTGACAGATATGATATAAAGTGACGTTTTGAGAATATTAAACCCAACTTGTCCTGCTGTTGTATTTCGAAATACAATTTCCTAAAAGTCGATTCACACCACTTCACAAAAAATAAGAAGATGAAAATTCGAGCGTTTCGGCGAAATGGGTTCGTGTCGACCATGAGTATGGAAGACCAGAGCAGTGCAACCAAGTTTTCACGAACGAATATTTTTCTCCAAACCATTGCGGCGTTTTCCATATAATTTGCGAATTTCTTCATCTTCTCTTGGGATTATTGGATCCGTACTGATTTACATCATGAATATGGTATATGTTAACTTGTATGCAAGTTATACATCAAACTAAACTTATAACTTTTAATTTTTTTTTCAAAACAATGCAATTGAAACTCACTCATTCCTGCATACCAATATTAATCCCTTAACATTATTTGGTAAGCAATTAACAACAAACAGATGATATCTGTGTAGTCATAGTTTTCTCTTCAATTCCAACGGGTAACATATTAATAATCCCTGTCTGTAGTAACAATCCTTATTAAATCAAAAACATTCCGGAAATTCGATACTCCTTGTGCTAACAAATAGTTTATCAAATTGATACCCATTACTCAGATTCACTTTATATGTTCTACAACCGACAAAAAGGATACAATTTTTCCACATGAATTGAAAGGGAAAAAGGACTCATATATTCTTCTCGACTATAAATGTATCTTTACGAGCTTAATAATCCTTCTAGGTTTGAAATTGATGAAAATTGAATTTTTACAGATTCAAAGTCTCATTAAAAGATACAATAGGAATACAAACGAACTACGTATAGAACATACATATGTATACGAGATAAATGCGGACATTTCCTTTTTTGGTACATTGTTAGGAATAGTTGAGTTGAAGAACTTTATTTTCCCAATCAATAAAACGAATAATAGGCACAATGGACTCTTCTCTACAAATCTGTCTGGATATTAATTTAGATTTTGATTGGAAAAACGAGGATCGTTATATCCTTTGAAAATGTGTGTAGAATTTATGAATTCTTTTGATTCAAAATAACGATGTAAATTGTTTTCCTATAGTGTAATCCATGAAAATGAATTTTGATGGATTTAAACATCATCAAATACACTTAACCTGTGCCATGTGAAGGATGTCAAAGGACTTAAAGGTGAAATGTACCACCGATACATGAATTGTGTGTGCATATAGTTACAAGTACATTGTACACATGCATTATGCAAATTTCATCATATCCGTCGTGGCAGTGGTATTGCTGGAACAAGCTCGTTGTCCTCATCGACAACGATACATCTCACTGTGGGAGCTTGGCTGTTTCACGTGGGATAGGAAGTGAAAGCAAACGAACACGAAACGTGTCATTCGCCTTTAAGCCCCAGGATACCTACCCTGAATTGTGGATATTTTTTTTTTATATTTTTTATTTCAACGCGTTGGAATGTCTAGCATAATTTTCCATGTTCTATACATGAGATCCAGGGCCGCATTTTTCAAGAAACTAGTTGAAAAGTGCGAGTGTTCATATACGTATTTCCTTTTTATTATCTATACAAAAGAAACTGACAGCTGTTTTCCGTTGGGAAGACTGAGTTAGATACTTCTGCAGTTATACGTCGCCGGAGCAGGTCTTTTAAAGCGAACTATAGCTTGGGCTCAGCAAAGTTGATAGGAAAATCTTTCATATATTTCGTTATATGCATTTTAACTACATCAAGGAATAATCCGAAAAATTTGTTATTACTGTTCGCATATCGAAAAAATCATTATTCACTGACTGAGAAATATTTTCATTATAGAAAGTTTGACAAATTGTTCAATCTTTAGTTGACTTTTTTGTGTGGCTTTTGAGCAAGGATCTTTGTTATTTCATTCTTCCACTTTAACTTAGCGGTTCCATCACTGCTACACGTTGTCCTGAAATTAAGAGTGTCTTTCAATTAATTCACGAGCCCATAAGTACTCCTGTTCAGGACGCAGTTGAAGTTGTGGAGGTCGTACAGGATGTCTCTGGTAAATGCAAAACATCTTTGACGTCGTTGTATTGTGAGCACTTTCTGAGCAATGTACCTGCTGGAACAAGGGAAAATATCGGAACAGCCACTTGACTTCTTTGGTTAAGTCCGGTTTTACAGCGGATTTGGTTGGAGTGGGTAAGAATTGTTTTGGAAAGCCTTGTTTTATGGAGTTTTATAGTAATTACTTGGATCTTGTGTGATGTTTCCATGTGATAGTTGCGCATAAAAGCCGCGTCGTGATTATTTGGATGAGATTAGTTCCGAAATAGCTTAAGAAGTTAGGAATGATGATACTCTCACTGAAGACGGAGAGTGATACCATGATTCTTGCAACGATCACTTGATGTACGGGTATAGACGTTTTGGAAGAAAATTGGTATCGCGCATAAATGCCAGAAAGGAAAAATATTTCCGCTGCTCTTTTGTTATTAAATTAAGCTTACTCCGGAAATTTATTTGAATGGAACACTGCTTTCAAGAGCGACAAGTCAGGTTGTGGTGACGACCTCAACTATCGTGTAAGCGTATGGTAGATGAAGTGGCGTCAGAACTCTGGCATCTTCTCTGACCGAAATATTTCCCCTTAGGTGAAAATAATACTCGTCCTTAGGCATCAACATACTACGTTCCGCTACAATCGCGAAATAGAGGCAGGTCTCAGAACTCCTGGAAAAAACAAGTCCAAACTGGCTAACCAACAATGGTTGTGTTTTTTTGTTCGGCGCTTAACACAGAGGCAGAAACATGAATCCAAAACGAGCAATATGAAGTTGGAAAAGATACAACAGTGGTGGTAAGCCGTGATGTGGTATACAATTTTCTTAGAAATTTGATAAACCACTGAATTAACTAGCCTTGCTGGATGCAGAAAAGATGGCGAACAGACAACCAAGCATTCTTTAACCGAAAAAATCGGCCTGTTATTTTAAATCTCGTTTATAAAATCTTTTATGTAACATAAGTGCACATAAGTGCTCTGACAAGAATATCATTCCCCTTCAAATATTTCAACTAAAGTCCCGGGGGGAATTTACGCTTAACCAATATTGAGCTAAAAACCACCAGTTTTCAACACGAAGATTTTGAGTTCGACTTCTGATTGGTAACCCAAACGTTGTTATTCTTATCGGTGAACTCTCAACTTCTTGGCTTCAAAGATCATACGATATGAACTGGATCTCATTCTTTGAGCTAGATCAATGTCACCACAATCCGGAAGGTTGATTCATGTTCTCTAAATATAAGCATCACTTACACAACCAAACATCAACTGAAATACCTAATCTAAATTGAAAAGTTAAGGAAAGTCGAAAAGATATTAAAAAATAACTTTTTAGGGGCCCTGCTTTTTTCTTTAAAAAAAAAATTTAATAATCATATTTCAAAAACTCAAAAATAAACAAATCCGCTCCTGGTAAGAGTTCATCGAATCAAGTGCTTATGTTAGGTTGGGAGAAGCAGGGCAACAGCAAGTGAAATCTCCTTTGAGGTTAACACTTTGGTGTAACTATGACGTGACAAACAGAACTCTATACACGGTTACATACATAATATTTCTGTGGTGTCACATCGTGGACGATTTTTGTTTCGCATCCCAGTGGACAAACTTACTTAACCACTCAATGAGGCTTGGGAAATGATGGATGTATGTGCTGTAATGTTATGTTTCATTCTGAGGTGGGTCGTCCTCAAAACCAAGTGTCCTAATGGTAGTTTCTACAGACTTCCCTCATCCGTTTCATTTTCACACAAAAGTCTCTCCAAGGATAAAGGGTAAAATATTTGAATGCAAGCTATGACTTTACTTTCACTAAAATGAAGGACAGAGTTGATGAAAATTAAACGCAATGAAAAACACTAACCACAAAGGATCACATCATCATCATAGTGTGGTCCATTATATGGTGCCTGCAGTCCTTCAATCTGATAGGACCTGCCTGCCTCGTTGGAATAGACACTGAGTAGGAACAATATCAACAATTTTGTCTGTAAAAGTTATGGCAATTTGCAAGCTTGATGTCCTCATACCATAAATGTCTGGAATGGAGAAACAAAACGTCTTTTTCCATTTACTTGGATTTTATCCAAATTGGGTCGCCTACTATGTCGTCCTCATTTCTGGCTTGGATCGGCACTTAACTTTAAGAGGCCCTGTTTGATCTTATTTAATTGTTTTTTTTTCTTCCGTTTGCCGGTTTCATAATGGAGGACTAAAACGAACAGAAAACAACTGCAGAATTAGATGCGAATCATAAATTAATAAACACCGATGACAGTTTAATTGCAATTCCCGGATACTGGTTACGACTATAATGTGCTTGCAACCCCATGGAAGAGCTCTTTATTGTTGATACCCATCGTTGAATTACAATTTTGATTATTGTGGTGCACGAATGATTGTTTGCTTGCATTTTTTTTCAGCGAGTATTTATAATCATCCATGAGGTGTAGTCGTTCTTGTGTGTGCTACTGCATAATTTGCAAATGTACTGCGAAATCACTTGTCAAAGAAACAAAGGAAGATGCGATAATAATGTACTGAAGTATTGTGTGAGTAATCTTGAGTAAGCATTTTTGTGAAGAATACAAAAAAAAAAAATTGCTGAGATACAATGGAGGTGAAAAACATTCTTAATTGATGGTTGATGTTAAGTGTGTCTTTATTAAGGGAAGCATTGTCACTAGAAAATAGTGATTTTCCACTTAACAATCTTTTTTAATCAGAATGCAATCAAAACAAAAATCATTGTTGCTTTTGTTATTACTTTCACTTCTGACACACTATGAAAAACCTTTCATTCTAAAGTTTTCTAAAATTCTCAAACAATTGACAATTACAAGACAACATACTACAGCTATGCATTGTCTCCTAAAAAGTTAACCCAATAGAAAAATTTAGAAAATATGTTTGGTAGTACAACTTCTGTTGCAAACAATATTTCACGCAGGACGTACTTTTGTACAAAGGTAGCGCTGGAAACATATCCCATTTCTTTCGAGTAAAGCGTATTGTCACCATTACTAATTTACTATTATAACAAAGTATACGTGGCCTGTAGAACCTAGTTCGCAACAATGGCCAAACATTGGGCGCCATTTTTTTTTTATCGGGTATCCGTATACTAGGAGCACTTGCAGAATTTGGTATCTACATCATCTCCTACATTTGCTGATGTAGCTAAGTTGACACCTCTGTAAACGTTTCACCCTCTTATTCTTTGTCAGCAAGCACTTTTCATCTCTTCTTCTGCCTACGTCTACTTAAAGCTTTGAAGCAGCGCTTGTTTCTCTTTGTAATCATCCGTTGTGTGGATCTGTTTTGCCTCCAATGCGGTGCTATTGATATAACTTGTTAACTTCAAAATTCTTGTAGACCAGTCGTAGGATTGTTCGCAAGTTTCAAGCATTCTTGGTCAGCGTAGATTTTGGAGTGTGTGAAGTTAGCCCCCCCTTTTTTGAAATATCGTAAAATTAGTTTTTTTGGCCTAGATTCTATAGTTGTGAATATTTTCGAGTTTTTACGATTGGGGAAAAGAGGAGAACGTAGTGCATTTTTTTTTTTCAAATTGTGGGTAGGTTAAATCTTTTAAAACGAAACAACTTTGAAATCCTTATAGTTTCTAGCTATAAGTATTTGGAACAGTATTTTCAGAAAAGGGGAGCTTCAAGCAAAATGAAAATTTTCAAATATTAGAGATTTTGGGGAGTTTGACTTGGCACAACTTTCAGAATTTTGATTTTGTAAAAAGGGGGCGGTTGGAGCTCTTAACTCAAATTAAAACATGATTTAAATCTTGTAAGGACAAAATTTTTTATTCACAAGTTGTATTTAATAACACTTATTAAGATTCAAAATTAAAATTTGAGAAAAGTCGTAATGGTGGGGAGTTATATGAGTTTTAAAAATAAACTTCATAATGCTCTATCTTCGAAAAAACAAAAGATGTTACTTTAATTTTTTTCGAACAATGATTAGAACAACTTTTAAATTCTGAAAAAGTAAAAAAAAGTTGGAAATTCAAAAAAGGGGGGCTAATTTCACACTTTTTGGTAAAGTTTTTTGGCTCTAAAACCCCCATTTTTGAATATTTTTCAAAATAAGTAACAGCACAGCTTAGCACAACCTAGCACAATTTTGAAAATTTCGGAAATGGTGATTTTTAAAAAAATATTGAGGTAGGTCACACATGTTTTTTTGCTCTAAAACCCTCATTTTTGAATATTTTTGAAAAAAAAACTACGGCACAAAACGGCCCAAACCTAGCACAACTTTCAAAAATTCGTTTTCTTAAAAGGGGGGGGGGCTAGGTCAAAACGGTTTTTTGTCTCTAAAAACCCAATTTTTGAAAAAAAAATTACGGCACAAACCGAGCTTTCAAAACTTTCAAAAATCGATTTTCGAAGAAGGGGGGGCTAGGTCAAAAACGGTTATTTGACTTTAAAACCCCCATTTTTGAATATTTTTGAAAAAAAAAATTACGGAACAAACCGGCACAAACCTAGCACAACCTAGCACGACTTTCAAAAATTCAATTTTCAAAAAAGGGGGGCTAACTTCACACACTCAAGATTTTGGCAGTTACTTTTGACGCTGAGACCCCTCCCCTTACGTTAAAAGACACTGTCGTAAAATCTTCCATTACAAGCGTGAAAGAAATCGTGGAGCATCTAAAAACTCCTGGGATAAACAAATGCGAAGACACCAGCATTCCAGTTGGCCTTAGACATCTAAAGATCCATAAGGCCCACCGACATTTTCCAGACGATCCCCACAAGCGAATATCTAATTAAGTGGTTAAGTGAAAGGGTTGTGATCCCATTCAAGACCATAGCTGATGAGAAACAATGGTCTTGGTATCTTGGATTACGTCTCAGCTTACCACTAACTTTTTAAATTTTCAGATTTATTTTGTCGATTTCAAATGTTTATAGATGCTGCGCTGGATGTGGGTATATGTATCTCCACCACTATACGTTCTATCGAGACAACTGATGTGTTCCGAAGATAGTTTATAATTATTCTAATTCAAAATATATTTGCTCACTACAATACTGAGATCAGATTTAAAACTAAAAACAATGCCATTAACCACTTTCATTTGCCAGTGTCTGGTGTCCCACATCACAAAATCCAAAAATAAGTTTCCTTTATCAATAGAATGTGTGTTTTCTTTAAAATAGCTTCAAGCCCTCAGACAAACAAAATGAATCGAAATAGACAAAAAAATAAGGAAAAAAAAATAGAAAGATAAACAATTCACCGGTAAAACCTATTCACCTGGAAGCCATCTTCTCACCACAGCTGCATCATTTCTTCCACACAAAATGGGGATTTTTACTGCATAAAGAAGTTCTTCGTGCAAACCTTTATGGCGTACAAGATACGGGTAACGAGTGGTTAGTGCGAAAGATAGCAGTTTAGTTTAAGGCTATGCATAGCATAAATATACCTAATCCTCTGCTATTCCTAAACTTCGTATATAAAGAGAAAAGCCATAAACGGCAGTGGTCGGTCACTGGAAAATATATTGCGGTCAATTGAGGAGCACCGTTTAAATACGTACATTCACCACCCAACACACGATAAGAACTTTTGCTATAGCCGCAGGTTAAATGTCGTTTATGTGTTTTGGTAAATGTGTAGCTTAGCAAATTCAGCTTTTCCTGCAAGCCTTTTACAAAAAAAAATAAATAGTAAAACAACAAAATGACGCAAGTTCTGCAAGAAAAATCTCAATTACAATCGAAACGACCGAACGCACGGTCGGTGGTGCCATTCCATTCCACTCCATGACATGGCATCATTTCAAATGATCCCCGCTGGCAACGTTGTTGTCGTCGTCGACTATGACGGAGTCCACTTTTACCGGACAGAATTGTGCGTGGTGTTGTGGCAGTCGTGTTTTTTTCATTCACACTTCAATCCTATTCGGTGCCAAATTAAATTCTCCTGATTTGGCTATGCAATTGGATAGTCCAGTCTTTAGAGGTTTAGTGAAGCAACGCTCGAAGCTGCTTAAAGCAGTTGCCGCTCAAAACACCATGCTGTTTATTTTTATTACAAAGCACCTCTGCGGTTCCCATGCTGAAACGGCTAACAGCCAGCGCCAAAACTGTGGTGGTTCTATGCAACTGTCAATATAGTACACTGTTCGGTTTGTTATCAACAGAGCTAAATCTCCGCCGGTCGGTTAAGGTGATGTATCAATTGGCAATTAAGTCATGCGATGCTGTGACAAGTGATGCATGAACTTGATACCTTGCAGTAGTGGGTGCTTGAGCTATGATGTAAATGCAGACTCGTTAAATGGCTTTGGTTGCTATTTTCATTCATCAAAACCAAAGAGTTGACAAAAATATTTCTCAACCAACATTCGTTGTAATCGAATGCGATATGCAATTGACATTTCAAATGAATGATGAATCGGAAAGGGGTGAGGGGAGGTGGCGCCAAAAGCCTTTTTTGTGTTCATGCATCAGACAAAAAGAAAAATATGAATAAATTTGGGGAAGGGGTATTTGTCTGTTTGAATAACAAATACTTGAAAGGAGAGATATTGAAAAGTCATCAAAGGGAGAGAACAGCCTTTGTTGAGTGCAGCGCATTTGGAAATGCACAAGTCAAGGACTATCATCAGGTGAGGGTTATCTAGCGAGGGTTACAATATAAAAGAAAGGGTTAAACGTCATTAAAGTACTATCGGATAACACAATATGATGGATCGAAAGCATTGAAAGATTGTTTGTATCAATATTAATAAATGGGTGTGGAAATACAAATGTTGTAAGGAGTAATGGTTGTTGTATATAGCAGCATTTTTTTTAAATAAACAACATGCGTAAGTTTTTGTAGAACTAACAACACACACAAAAAAATTGATTTATAGTTTAAGTCACTAGGTCTTGATTCTTCAGAGAATTTAGCGAAATACAGTTTTTTTTTGCATACTTTCTGATAACTATGATTTTTTTGGAAAAAATGTTACGGTTTAAGCTTATATGGTTCTCTACAAAAAAGATTTTTAACACTTTTTATCGTACAATAAATTGTTAAAAGAGTAAGTTTATGCGAATTCATGCATCTATGCACTTTATTTTTTTCTGTGGATTAAAAAGTATTATAGGAAAAACTACAGAAATAAAAAAAAAAAAAAAAAAAAGCACCAAATACTTGTGAAAAAATTCACTGTTGTGAAAAAAACAGATTTTTTAATATTTTAACACGTTTTTCTCGAAATCGCTCTATTGTACTTTAAATAGTGTTGAGATCTCTTTCGTACGGAAGTGTAAAAGCTACAACTTTTGCCTTAACATTTTTTTCAAAAAGTTCATAGCATAAAATAAATTTGCAAAATACTGACCCGTTACAGAAAAAAAAAAAATAGCTCGGGTTCAAATTTCGGACATCAAAACAAAGGTTTCCACCAACATCCAGCTGTGTCGTAATATTTTAGAAGTAAATATTTAATTTAATTGGGTTAGTGTAAGTCCGGGCATTATGGCGCAGTGGGTATTATGGGCACCTCTCAAATCCCACACTTCCAATACTCTAATAGAAATGAAAACGATGCAAAAACTTAGGACTTAGCTCCGCTTCGCTAATGCCCATGAATGAAAGAATACAAGATTACGACACTTTGGCATTTTCACTTTGTTGTTGTTTCACTTGTGACGTAATTTTCACTTGTGACGTAAGCACCTTGCACTCTTTTTCCTCTTGGTTGGGGTATATTAATAACAAGATTATACCATTTAATTGTTTTTTTTTGTGTGTGCTTACGTCACAAGTGAAAAAAACACAACAACAAAAAGCTGAAAAAAAAACCAAGTGTCGTAATCTTGTTTTCTTTCATTCATGCTAGGGTGGTTGATGTCTTAGGGTAGGACCGGTGTGTATCTGAGATCATCCCATTTTAGGGATAAACATGGTTTCCAGAGTTGAAATAATTAGCCTATACGGCTGCAGGTGTGGAAAAGGCGAGATATTGGATACATTTTGTTGCTTTTTAGAACCATTTAGTCTCATTGAGGAAACCAAGGTGATTTTCTATGCTCATCACTGAAAGTTTCGATGCACTCTTACTTTTGCGACTTTATTTTATGCACCTCTTCGCAGTTAAATGCCAGAGTAGAAACTGAGGAGCTTCATTCACCACAAAATACTATTGTCATCCAAATACTGTTTATCTTAAACACTGTTTTTGAATTTTTGATGAATAAGTCTCCTATTTTTTTCTCTCGGAATTTACTTACCGAATTTCAGTTTTCCACAGGTACCTATACCTGGTGTCTCTACAGCAGTGATTTGGTTTTCTCTTATCAAATCCGGCTTTTTTTACTACGCACTCTTCGTTTCTTCCAATTTTCATCGGAGTTGAATGTCATTTCACATCCCACATCTAAGATTAAATAACAGAACAAAACTATTCAACTAAATCAGCCGTAAGGACATAATACGATGCTCTTTGTCATTGTGTACAATTCAGAACCTCAAACCTCATATCCTTACTTTTACAAACCAAAACCCACCGGATGTCATCGTTAGGAGGAGATAGAAAGTATACTGTTATGAGATTTAACCCGGAGGTCATTCCATTGTGCACAATTCGATGGTATCGGTCAACTGGAGCCAACTTTCTCTCCATGTTTCTTGATGTCCTTAATTCTGGAGGCGGAGGCAAGTAGAGACTCGATTTCCAACATTGTTGTTCAACCATAAATAAATAGTTTCTATTTGTGTATTACAAAATAATGTCCTGCGGTATTCAAAACACAGATAAACTAAAAACTTTGAAATTCAAAAACATGAAAGTGCATTCATAAAATTTAAACCAAATTTTAATTACAACTTTTTTGGCATTAGATGAGAATTTGAATGCAATTCAATGAAAAAATTGTTTTTTAAAGAAAAGTTTAATTTTTCAAAAAACTTGAAGTTTTTTCATTAATTTTGTTCTCTTCCGGGTTTGAAACAAAAACACAATTCATGTGAAAAGTTGGAGAGCAAAAATTTCAGTAAGAAATTTATCAACCGAAATGAGTACACTATACAAAGATAGGTCAGGATGGAAAAACAGAAACAACAAAAGACTTGAACTCAATTTCCGATTCCATTCAAAATGCTTGTTAATTTAAACAATTTAGATTGATTTTGAAGACATAGTGGTATCCGATATTCCTTTAGCATATCAACTTCAATGTTTACAACACGCTTGTCACACATGAAGCCAACATGCTCGATTATTGTAATTTTCACCTGCATTGATGCACACAAGAGAGGGAACAAGTGCTTTAACGTTGTGCCACTCAGGGATACATTGAACCTAACAGATGTGTGAACTAACTGCGCTTGCAACATGAAGAATGTTCAGTGGTACAATTCAGTGGCTGTATAATAGCTTTTGAAAACGCATATGGAAATTAATTTCTATCTAATTCTACTAAAAACCCATTCGCATCTTTGCTCGATTGTACCATGTCCTTATGAAATGGATTCATTGATTTGAATCTTTGATTTTTGTATATGAATGAATTAATGAATAAATTTAGGGGTTTTGGTGCACTGCGACACTTAGATCTATTGTGCCCCATTTACTAGGGCTGGATGATTGACTCATTCTACAGCTCTTCCCTCCATCCTAATATCTTTAAGGAATGATAGTGTATGGAGTACTTGTAGAGAGGGTAATTCGCTCTCCTCTATCTGGTAACTTCCCAGATGTTTTATTCTTTTGTGCGTTATCGCCCCACACTTTCCTAAAAGGTGATTTGGCGTTTCTTCTTGGTCGTCACAGAATCTACAGGTTGCACTACTGGATATACCTAGGATGTTTAGGTGTCTTTTGAGTTTGCAGTGACCACTGAGGAAACCCGTTAATATTCTAAGTTTGTTTCTACTCAGGTTTCTACAAGCTTTAGATCGTTTTTGGTTATAGTTCCCAAGAAGCATTTTGACTTGTCTCAGTTTAGGGAGTTCTTTCCAGTTTTTGGATCTTTTTGTCTCCTCTTCCGCTTTGATTTGATTTTTTATCACATTTTCATCTATCGCGTAATAGGGTTCCGGCCCAATCATGGGTGCCACTGCCTCTGCCTTAGACAAAACATCAGCTTTCTCATTTCCCTCAACTCCAACATGTCCTGGGACCCAGTATAATGTTACAGTGTTGTTTTTGCATAATTTGTTGAGTCCTTTTACACTATCCCAAACCAGCTTCGAGCTGATTACGCAGGAATTTAGTGCTTTGAGTGCAGCTTGGCTGTCTGACATTATGGCTAACTTTATGGCTACATTCTGTTTGCGGTAGTTCAATGTTTATCTGCGCACATATTCTAATTGCGTTTAATTCCGCTTGGAATATGCTAGAGGACTTACCCATTGGTACAGAGCATTTGGTTCTTGGCCCAAAAATCCCTGCGTCAGTCTCTTTGGCAGTATTTAATCCATCAGTGTACCATAAGGTTTTAATCTTTAATATGGGGCTCGAGCTTCGGAAATGCAGGAATATTAAAACTCTCAGCATTTGAATTTGATACTCGGCCAAATGTGAAATGTGAAATATCAATTCGACTGTTATGGGTGAATTACTGAATTTACTGCAGTTATTTAATCTTGACGTAGAATTATGACACTATAATTGGCTCATGCCTATTATTTCCATCGTAAGATAAGAAATGAGCTAGGGTATGCCACAGAGGCTTATTCGGTTTCTTAAAGGGGGCGACGGCATGCTTGCGTTGGCCTTGCAGATCGTGGTGGTTCTTGCCCTAGCTCATTTTATTGGCGCCCAACGTGAGACCGACAACGCTGAGATTAACAGTCGCGTGCTCAACTTACTACTATGGGAATTCTTCTTTCTTTAGAATTATGACATTATGGTTGACCGATGCATTTCAATTCCACCGTAAGATTAGAAATGAGCTAGAGAGGGTCACAGAGTTTTCGGTGTGTTAAGAAAAGGTGACGGCAGGTTTCCGTTGGTTCAGCAGGGCTCATCAGACGTTGTGGTTCTTAACCTAGCTCATTTATCAGGCACCCAACTTGGGGCCTTAGGATTAAGAGTGACATGCTCTACTGACTGCATTGGAATTCTTCTATCCTTTTTTAACGAAGAGGTATATTTGAAAAGTGTTTGTGATGTGTATTCAGACGGAGTTCCATCCGCAATGCAGAGAGTTATATCATGAAATTTGGAGATATTTATAAAGCCCGTAATCAACACTCAGTTTGTGTAACATGGTTCTGTCTTTTTGGTCTGATTACAAGTAAAATGATCTAGGGTGATCCACAGAGGCTTTTATAGTGTCTTAAAGGAAGAGTGAAGGCATGCTTGCTTTGGCTCGTCTGCACTGGTCCGAAGAGGTGGTTCCTGGTCTACTTCTTTTCATTGGTCCCCACGTTGGGCGCCAATAGTCATTTAGGCATTATAGCCCTTAGTGTGACTATGTGCACAAACAAAAATGAAATAATCGTTTTATTTAATTTGCTTTTATTATAAAAATTAAAAATGAACTTTAGGTTGGGAGAATCTTTTTTAGCTCCAGCAAAGGCGACGATAAAATTAGTTCTGTCTGACAAGAAAACAGGGGATGGCAAAAGCATTTTACTTTTGACGTGTTTGACGTTTTCGATTCTTTATCAAGGGAGTG
This sequence comes from Baccha elongata, assembly GCA_951217065.1. NCBI lineage: Eukaryota > Metazoa > Arthropoda > Insecta > Diptera > Syrphidae > Baccha > Baccha elongata. The sequence continues at coordinate 252,317,537 of OX578272.1, forward strand.
TTCGGAAAAGCGACATACTTAAGCACTGTGCGCAATGTGTGCATGGCTGCATAGGAGTTTGTTGTTTGTTGTTCACACTGGTATTGGATCCTGCTTAGCAGATAAGTTATGTGGTAAGAACCACTACACTTAAGACTTGCCGGCTGAACTGTGCGAAGCCACCAGAGATGAGTTGGTTAAGATCACCTTGTTTGCACCAGCAAAGGAGGAATAAGTCTACTGAATATCAGTTACAAGCGGCAATAGTAACACTTCAGACAATAGTCCAGTAAAATTGTCGACTGAGACTATGGGGTAGTGTGCGTGAAATTCGATGTTTCTGATTTTTTGCAGATTTGTTTATGATGTTGGCCTAATAATTAATCCAATTGTGTGACCTCGAGCTTCAAACGCTATTTTTTCAAAAACCGCTAAAATTTCGGATTTTTTTCGCATTTTAAAATATCTTCTCAGGACGCTTTGAAAGTTAAATATATTCACTATAATATGAGATGCAGATAGGTCAGGTGAGAAATTCGTGGTCACTATGAGCAAAACATCCTTCAATTTATTTTCGGTCCTGTATGTGTAGATATATCGTATCGAAAGAACTCTGCATTTTGTACAGAGCAACAATGAATACGTATTCAACGACTGTGGGCGTTTAATTGAGTTATGGTTTGATCATGTAGATCCAATGGATAGTATAACTATAATCTTCAAAACAACTCAAATCGGACTTTGCAAGAGAGAAATGTCAGGCCTTTACTTTAGACTTCAGAGCGACCCAGCTGAATTCGGCAGCTACCTCCAATTGGACCTGCAGAAGGGACATGTTAATTTACTGTTTAACTAAAGATTTTGTTGCCACTGTTCCACCGCACTGATAAAAGTTTACACTTTTTCAAATAAAAATCGATAGACAGACGCAGATTTAGCTTCACCTCCTCGCTAACCATCATGCACTTTGTTTTCAATGTATAAACTCAACTTCACATATCATATTTTTATAATTTAATTTGAATAAGTGTGCGGATATCCAGCACCATAGCACCGGATCATCCTCTTCTATTTGAATTCATTACACGTGATGCCATTTAGCATTCCTTTCTGCCAAGCTAAGGGATTAAACTGGTGCATCATTACGAACATGCAACAATCGCATCACTAGAAATGCATCTGGTTTATATATTTTCTCTATGGAATGCGTTTTCTGTTTCTGCATGCATCCTGTGCGCATATCTGATGTCTATATATAGATATAATGTTGCGCTCCAAGTCAACTTAAATGGTACTTACATGTAATTACTTAAGATTCCATAGGAAATTGAGGGTTTCGCTTAAGGGGTGTACTACACTACAGTAGCAGATAAGGATGTTGCATTGATGAACGAGGAAAAAGGTGTGCATTTGTATATCTGATGATGAATTTAATGAATGCGAAAACGAGCTACCGATCCAATTATGACGAGAATAAAATCAACGAGGTTCACTCACCTCACTTTATGATGTATAATTCCAATAAAAACTTCTCGACAAAAGTGTTGAGTTTTTTTTCCATAATAATGAACTATTCGTCCTTTTAAAAAAAATGTTAAGTGCTCTGTTTCTCACTTTCGCTAAACAAAGATTGTGTGCGGATATAGAGAGTCAAGAGATGAAGTGAAAGCAAATCCTTCGCACACTCAGTGCATATTGTATAAAGTAAACTATGTCAACCAAGAGAAAGAAGAAATAATAATCGCTTCAACATCAGTATAAGGACAATTGGACCACAAGTACATATACTTTGGTGTTGTGCCAACACCAAGTCACTACAATAAGTGTTTTCATCAAGGATTAAGATGGAGGAAACTCTGTATGGTAAAAAAAAAACTTAGCTATTCCTTTTAGCACTTTTGAATTTCTATTGTTACTTGAGGACCATAGCATTTTCTTGTATGCAGACAAGGTGTTTGTTGTACCTTCGGTGTGGTAATAAGTGCAGGAAAAACCAACTTACAATCAACACTGCATTCGTATAATCCTTGAGATGATGAACAACAGCAAAAACGCATTCAATGTGTTAAAGAAGTTGGAAGCTGCAAAATGTCGTTTTTAAAAGTAGTTTTTGGTCTCTGAAGCTAAAATGTTTGCCTCCTATTTTATGCGTTTAAAGAAACAAGATTCTCATAAGACTAAAGTTTTTGTGTCCACAATAAAAATTCGGATCTACATATGTATTTAAAAATTCACAGATTTTTGTTTATTATAATAGAAGGTACACACGTCAACTTCATATAAGAACGCTAGTCTAGTATTGAAGGTAAAACCGAGGGTAGAACCAAATGAAAGTTCATTCATCTCAGAAAATGTTTGACTTTTTTGCAGCGGTCTTAATGAACCCCTATGAAGGAATTACGCAGAATTCCTTATTTTTCCCGAGATTTGGCATTTCCGACATTATTTTTTTTTTAAATGATATGATATTTATAAATACTTATACTTACAGTGACGTACGCAACAGTTTTATAGATTAAACTTAATTATTGGGTAGATTATACTTGTAGACTAAGAGCTATAGCGACCGATTTACCTACCTCATTTCAGCAAAGCTAAGACTTTATCCATAGAAAGGTTTAGGTCCGAAAAACACTAAAATGCCTTTCTTACACTCCGGTGCTCTCCGTCTATTAATTTTGGTAGGGAAACTGTTTCAGCCTTTACGTCACCAACACTCTACTTAATGAAGTATAGGAATGGCAAACCCGCTATGAATACACCGTGTTATTTGATAAGCTTCCAATATTTTTGTATGTAGGTATACATATTTTTTTTTTAATAATATCTCTCTTTATATTTTCTTTTGTTAGATAAGACTACTTAGGATAGGTAGGTGATGGCAGTTCTGGAAAAGTGCGAACAATTGTTCTAAGGAAACCCATTTAGCGTTAATATGCGCCGTTTTGATACCATCATTGTATACATGGTGATTGGTTTAAGGTGCACCAAAAAGCTTAAGAGTGTAGGTGGGGTTAAGACAAGAAAAAAATCGTATGGGAGGGGGTCTATTCCCCCCCGTTTAGGCGGGAGGGGCAGTTATCTAAAAAATTGGCTTAAATCAGAAGCAAATTATTTAAACACAACGGTGAATGATGCAAGCCTTGTTATATTTTTTTGGAAAGCCAGAAAACCACTCTTTTATTTAATTTTTAAATTAAGTTGTTTAAGTGAACAGTATTAAAAAAATTAATTTTCAACTCAAAATTTTGAAAAAAAAACTAAAAAAAAAATGTTTAAACTAATTTTTTTTCAAAATTTTATGTAGTTAACTATTATTTTTATTTTCAAAATTCAATGCTCTTATTAATTTTTAGTCAAAAACAGGAAACCGGATGCCAAAATGTATCTTAGTTTTTGAGAAATAAAAAAAAAATTAAAAGTAAAACTATAGTAAGTAAAGTAAAAAGTTAATTCGTTTTTTTTTATTATTTGATTAATATCGGATGGTATGTAATAAAAAATAAAAAAGGGATAATCCCCTAATTAATAATTGACTTCAGCAGGTCAAATTTGGGAATACCAAAAAAAAAAGTGTTTTTCTTGGAAAAAAATACTTCTAGTTTTTCTTAATTTCTCAAAAACTAAGATACATTTTGGCATCCGGTTTTCTGTTTTTGACTAAAAATTAATAAGAGCATTGAATTTTGAAAATAAAAATAATAGTTAATTACATAAAATTTTGAAAAAAAAAGTTAACAAAATTTTTTTTTAGTTTTTTTTTCAAAATTTTGAATTTGAAAATTAATATTTTTAAAACTGTTAACTTAAACAAATTAATTTAAAAATTAATTTAAAGAGTTGTTTTCTGGCTTTCCAAAAAGATATAACAAGGCTTTGTATCATTCACCGTTGTTTTTAAATTTTTTTTTCTGATTTAATTTAATTTTTTTAGAAAATTGCCCCTCCCGCCTAATCGGGGTGAAATAGACCACCCTCCCATACGATTTTTTTCTTGTCTTAACTCCACCTTCACGCTCAAGCTTTTTGGTGCACCTTTAACCAATCACCCTGTATACATTTCTGTAGTATTTTCATGTTGAATAATCACCGCCTGGCCATCTTAAGAAAATTGTGAATAACACATTTTTAGGTTCGTGCATTTACTAGTTGTCTATTCTGTTACCCTGACAACAGTCGTAAACATATATGATTTTTGTTTTGTTTACGACTCTTGTCAAGGAAACATGGATTTTAGAGCCAATAAAATACATTAAACATTGTTAATTTGTTTTGTTGACGACTATTTTTAGGGTAACAGAATAGACGCTTAGTAAATGTTAGAACCTTCAAAGGTGCTGTTCACAAGTTTCTTTAGATGGCGTTGCTTTATGATTGAACTATAAAAATGTATATACAATGATACCATGTCCATAACTCGTTTGACAATATTTTTTTTTTTTGATATAGGAATAATACTTATATTATAAGAATTACTTAAATTCCACTAGTGCATGGTACTACAATACAACTTTTTCTAGTCATGGTTTACAAAAGTAGTAAGTAATTGTTTAAACTACCAGATTTACAATGAAGTTGATTGCTATATACACACGGTTACATGACAGTAGCGTTATAGTTTAAGACCTACTATGCCAATTAAAACTTGATTCAACTTTACGCACTACTATGCCTACCAAATTTGAATCGAATCATTCCTGGCGTTTATGCTGTAAGTGACGGCACCTACACTTTTATCATATCTTATGTAGTATTACTTCTTATAATATACTTGAATACATTTATTATGAGACGTATTATAATCATAAAGAAAATGAATAATATTATACTTACTTCGGTCCTTCACAGGACTCAATTCCCATATTAAACTATATGAAAAAACTTGTCTGTATTTCGAGGTAAATGACTTTCAACTTACCTATAATATGTATAAAATTTTAATATTAAAAACAAAATCTGACTTTCATCCTTCATCCTTCACTGCTGCTTTGTACCTTTGATATAATAAACCATTTTTTCTGCTTTTGTGAATTTAATCTTCTTTGCCAAGAACTACAATACAACCTTTAATTACGACAAAAAGCAAAATGTTAACTATCCCAGCCAGACCTTGTTTCACAAAAGTAATTTATGGTATTTAACTCTAAACAGTTCTTCCGCACTTTTCATTGTTAACAAGTAAACAAGAAGAGAAAGAAGCGCAGCAGCACACTCTTTCATCGGACTAAACTTTCATCAGGAATTCCAGTTAAAAGACTCCTCGCAATGGCTGAGTGAGTTGCAATTTAGTAGAACACAAAGCCAGAAAAAAAAAATTCAAATCTAGTAGTTCATTCTACTAGCACTTCTTGTCTTTTAGAACGAACTTCCTTGGAGGCATGATTCGGTCTTTATTGCAACCATGACTGGATTCCCGCTGTCACATATGGTCTGAACAAAACGACTTGAAGATGTAATTAGAACTCCAACTTCCTTATCCTCTATTATAACGGTGGACTTAATTCCAGCATTAATGCAAAGTCTAGTGGAACGAAATTAGATTTCGCGGTGTAATTATTATGTTGAAACAACGTTATGGGGAAAAAATAGTAGCGACTCCTAATGTTTGTTGTGTATACAAATAAAAAGTATATAGCTTCAAGGATGGCGTGGCATTGGTGGCGCTTCATCCACATTAATCTGTCTGGGTGGATTACAGAGATATAGAGAATAGAGATGCTCTTGAAAGTATAGGCTCCAATCTGCCACTTGGCCAGATGTGCTTAGTCTTTGTACTTCAAAATGAAAGAGGCATGGAAATGGAAGGCTACTCGCATGCAGTTGCAATAATTGTTCGTGAAACAGCAAGGGTGGGTAAGGGTGATTTCATGAATTTATGAAGGAAAATAAAAGTGATTTCTCTTTTTTATTTTTTCTGCGAGCATTTGATACGAAAAAAAAAACTTTAATAATGCACAACCAAACCCAGACAGACAGATGTAAATTGATTATTTGCACGACCATTGATGCATGCAATATTTTATAGACTTGCATTGAACTGATGTGGATTTAGTGGTAATTTTTTCGAAAATAAAATATTACTCGAAGCCTCGAAATATGAGTTTCCGGTTTTGATTTTGACTCAGTTGGAGGTCGGTATATATGGGATTGGTATTATTGACGGGATTATCCAAAGAAGGGAACGACTTGAATGAATTTAATGTTCTCAAATTGATTTGTGGGGGAGGTTGACTGAAGAATGTTATAATTATAATTACAGTTGAAGTGCTTTTAATGCAGCTGCAAATGCGGATAGGTAGATGAATAATTAATTTAAAATTTTCTTGGGATTAGGTTCTTATAAGTGAAAAAAATCGGTAGTCAATGAATTTGAAAATTTTAGTCCTCAGAAACAGTTCCGATATTTTTATTATTTATATTTTAACTCGATTAAAAGGACGTGTAAATCAAATATTATACATTACGATGATAGATTACTCTAATATCATGCCCTAATGACACCCGGTCTATCTATGAGGAAGTGCGATGAGATTACTAAAACTAAATAACTATTTTAAATGACGTTGAATAAAAATTGGAAGAACCGAGCAAGCTGAGCACGAATTTGAAGTGGTGCAATCCTTTAAATACCTTGGGTCAATAGTAGCAGCCGATAACAATGTAGAAGAAGAAATACGCGGGCGGCTTCTCAAATCCAATAGAGCCTACTACAGTCTGTCAAAGCTCTTCAAATCCAGAAATCTCACCATAACTTCAAAACTGCTGCTGTACAGGACCATGGTCCTTCCAATACTCACAAATGGATCCGAGACTTGGGTGCTTAGCAAAAGGCACTCTGACGCGTTCGAGAGAAAAGTCTTAAGAAGAATTGTTGGCCCCATATGTGAGGAAGGACGATTCCGGAGACGGTACAATCATGAATTGTACGCAATCTACCTTGAAGCAGATATCGTGACAACAATTAGGCTCGGTAGACTCCGATGGGCAGGGCACCTAGCTCGCATGAGCGAAGAGGAACCTGCTCGGAAAGTTCTTTGTGGTACATTCTATGGCAGACGACAGCGTGGTAGACCATGCTTGCGCTGGAGAGATGGCGTAGACCAGGACGCCCGGAGCCTTGGGGTGAGCAAATGGATGGCGTCGGCTCGAGAACGGGATATTTGGAGAGACTTGTTGAAGGGGACCAGGACCGGACCCCGGTTGTCGAGCCGATGATGATGATGATGAAGAAGATTAAAATAAAAAAATATTTTTTTATATATAAATACTGAAAATAATATCCTAGGTAATATTGATAAAAACGATTTTGTTGAACTTAATAAAACTTTTTTATCGGTTTGATAAAATTTTATCAATATGATTGAATAAATTTGTGTATTTGACATATTTATTATAATTTTTATCAGTTAGACAAAAAATGCACTACAAATATTTTTTCAGTTTAACTAAACACGTTTTGTAAGTATAACAACATTAAACCAGAGATTTTTTTCATACCAACAACTTTTTTTGTGCACCAAACGAAATGTTTGTTGTATTAACAAAAATTCAATTTTGTAAATGTTTATCAAATCTGCAAAGTTTTTGCTAATTTTGTTTATCAGTTTGACAAAAAATCAAAGCATTTAATTAATATTTTTGTTAAAAAGAAAAAAAAATATTTTTATACAGTTTGTAGTATTAATAAAATAAAACTGTCATATAGATATATTCATTTCTTGAGGGAATTATTACCAAAAAACTAAAACCTTAAAACATTGTTTTCGTCATCACATCAAGCATATTGATAAATTACCCAAAATGTTTGTTCGTATGGACGTTAAATCGTTATTGCATACATTTGTCTACTGTGCATTTTCGACAAAAATAATTGTTTAATAAGAATGTATTAGAAATAATTAATTTAAAAGCAAATCTGAAAAAAAAAACTAAAATATTTAGAAACCTTCACTTAAAAACCCTTCCACTCTCTATGTACAAAACAGTATTGTATATTAATAATATTTGTATTCATATTACCTATTTGTAGAGCTGATAAAAAATACAACAAAAAATACGTTTCGACTTATTATTTCGACATTATTTGACAGTGGGCTTAACAAAAGGATTTTATTGCATTCACAAAATATTTTTGTTGATCCAACACAATAGTTTTCTTTGTCTGACAAATTAATTTTGTAGATTCAACAAAATACAATTGTTAATTCTGTCAATACGATAAAATACGTTGTATATATGACAAATAAATTCTATCCAACTAATAAAATGTTTGTTTATTTGAACAAACATTTCGATGTTTTTTTTGTATATAAAGGGTGTTTTTTTTTTAGAGGTATAGAACTTTAAATTGCAATAAAACAAGGATGGAATATTCGACTGACATGATTTTTTATTAATTGGAAAGATAATCTTGTGGCATTACATTTTAAATATTATTTCTGGCATATGACTGCCACGGCTGGCTCGGGTGTAATCCAATCGATGACTTTTTCCAACATTTGTGGCCGTGTATCGGCAATTACACAATAACACGGCGAATGTTGTCTTCCAAATTGTCAAGCGTTTGTGGCTTATCCGCATAGACCAATGACTTTACATAACCCCACAGAAAATAGTCTAGCGGTGTTAAATCACAAGAACTTGGATCACAGGTCCAAAACGTGAAATTAGGCGGTCACCAAACTTGTTTTTCAATAAATCGATTGTGGCACGAGCTGTGCGACATGTTGCGCCGTCTTGTTGGAACCACAGCTCCTGGACATCATGATTGTTCAATTCAGGAATGAAAAAGTTAGTAATCATGGCTCTATACCGATCACCATTGACTGTAACGTTGTGGCCATCATCTTTTTTGAAGAAGTGCGGACCAATGATTCCACCAGCCCATAAAGCGCACCAAACAGTCAGATTTTCTGGATGTAACGGTGTTTCGACATACACTTGAGGAATAGCTTCACTTTAAATGCGGCAGTTTTGTTTGTTGACGTAGCCATTCAACCAGAAGTGCGCTTCATCGCTAAACAAAATTCGCTTATGAAAATCGGGAACAACGGCCATCTTGTTTTGGGCCCATTCACCGAATCTACGCCTTCCTTCATGATCGTTTGGCTTCAATTCTTGCACGAGTTGGATTTTGTAAGCACGCAAACCAAGATCCTTCCGCAAAATCTTCCATAAAGTGGATGGACACAGATCCAATTCCTGTGCTCGATGGCGGATGGACTCATTCGGGTCTTTCTCAATGCTACGCTCTACAGTAGCAATAGCTTCTTCTGTACGCACCGTACGGCGTCTCTAGGGATGCGAGTTATCAATTAGAGTAAACGTGGTGCGAAAACGTTCCATGGTTAATCGAATTAACTGCTCTGATGAACGATTTTGTCGACCATAAAATGGACGTAGTGCGCGATACGTATTCCGCACAGAACCATTATTTTTGAAATAAAATTGCTGAATTTGCAAGCTTTGTTCAGGCGTGAGTCTATTCATGATGAATTGCCAAACCAAACTGAGAATAAATCACTTAACAGCTGTTAAATCGGTCGCCGTCTTGAAAAGTAATGCCAACTTAAAGTTTTATACCTCGAAAAAAAAACACCCGTTATAACAAAATAATGTTTGTCAGTTTAACAATTTTGTTTTGTCACAACAACAAAAGAAAAAAAAAATTTGTAACCTTTATCAATTTAATAAAATATTTTATTGGACGTACATTGACAGAAGTTTCATCAGATCAACCTTCATTTTTATCATATATACCTATACATTTTATTTTCACTCTATCTACAATCAAATTCTAATGTTCGTTTTGTAAGTTCTTCATGGAATATTTAAATTTAATTAAAAAAACTAACCTTTAAAATATCCACGATTACAAAGGTATCTCTATACTTTTTGTTATATTTATATTTAACGGTACATTAGTCATTACACAAAGTTGAAAAGTAATTTAACACAGATGAAAATAATATCATTGTTATCACTGATGCTATGGTTTTATCACTCCAACTTGTCTCGTTGTTTGTGAATTTAACAGTTCCTAGAAGTGCGCTTTCTGAAGACGAAATCGTTTCAAAGAACTCCAAATCTATTTTTGCAGTTTATTTTTTAAGTGTGTTGATGGTTTGAGACAAAACATTTTTATGTTTGGCTGTTTTTTTCGTTCAGATTGTACCTCTTGATTGCTATAGCTTGGCTGGTGTCCATACAAAATTCTTTCATAACTCAGGTGATGGGTTCCCTTTTACCTTTTACAGTCGTAAAATTTGCTACTAGGTGATTAGTACTTTTCCGCAAGGTATAATCTGTAACAGAATATCCTGTATGGTTTCGTCTACATATTCAGCAAAGAGACCCGATTTCCAGTATTTGGCCATTTCATTTTTTGGACACCTTTTCTTCATCATCTCTAAACCAATTTCGTCTCTAAACTCGTGGGTTGCTTCATCAACGTCCCAACTCCCCAAACCATATATGACTCGCAAGCACGCTTTTGGGAAAGCTTTGATGTGTAATTGTGTCGCTTGGGTCACTCTGATAGTGACACCGGTGATTCTAAAATTTGAACTAGTCCGCCACACATCATCATCCTTCTGATAGGCTCGTCCAAGACAACAAGCGAACATTTCAAAATACCAAAACAAACAGCAAATCATAATATTCGCCATTCATAAAAGCAATAATTGATCAAAACTACTATACATGAATGTATTTCACATTTGGTGAGAGTTACTAGTATCCTAGATTGCATTCATTTAGATCAACTTCCCTCAAGCATTAATTCAAGCTAATCAATTAAAACGCTTCAAAGCAGAAACCGATATACTTACTCGTAGTAGATTGAGTATAAAGGCATGTAGATCTCATTCAAAATTCTATGCAACGAGCTTGTCAACCAATTTGTTAAGTGGCGTAAACAAATAAAATCAACCATAACACTCATTGATTGCTTAGCCACAGGCACCTGACTTGACCATGAGAGTGTTAATAGTTATCTCCCTTTTCTGATCATTAGAAATCACTGACCGCACAGAGCAGCAGTTTAAATTGTTAGGATAGAAAGTGTTGTCCACATCCAGTGTCCACTATAGTTTTAGATGGAGAACTGGAATGAAGATTCCCTCAGCTCTGGATGATGGGACATGATGATATTTAAATCCATTAACGCTTCGAATACAAATTGATGAAATCACATTTTATCAGAATTTGAAAGCAGGTTTGTCTATTTGTCTATTTTTGTTGATTCTGGCTATTAAGGTATAATTGATCCGACACGTGAGAATACCCTAATGACATCTAAGCTCAGAAAAGATCAACATAAACCAACAACACATAGACATATAGAGTGTTTGGGTTAATCAATCTAAAATCGAAATAAACAAATAAACAAACAAAAATTTGATGGTGGACTGTGGTGTACTGTATAGTGGTGCGTCAACATAGCCCAACTATCGAACATTTGTTCGACAACATTTTTGACCCAAATACCTGCTGCAATGGAGCTTTGGGCTGTTCAAAGATATACTACGCCGCAGCTAAATAGAATGAATAAATTTATGTTTATTTTGAGAAACATTTCAAAGTGCGCCCAGAAGCCCAAATCTAATTAAGTGATTGTTTCTCATTAATATTCAGCGTTGCTACTGCTGGGAAGAAATGTAATTAATTGCTACACAGGGTTGTTATATTGAAAACAAAATAAAAACATTTGAGTTGGTGCTTGCTAAAAGTATATACATGATGAAATCAAAACGATTGGAAAGATTTAAAATTGGCTATAAATTGAACTTGCTATATTTGATGGATCAATTGGAAACTTATATGAACAGCAGCTCTTGTTCTCTGAACTGTCGCATCAATTCTGTTTTTCTCGGTATAATCGATAAGCAACCATAGAAATTCGTAGCATTTTGGTTTCCAGCCTTCCGGTTGTATTAAACAACAAGTAACATGAGCAAACTCGAAAAATGTCGACCATTATTGAATAATTTGGAAATATAAGAGGCAGAGTATCCCGATATGAAAAATACCACTTCTAGGCATGGTACTAGTCCTGGATCGTGTAAAAATGATCGGTTCAGAGATATAGAGATATAGAGATGAAAGTATAGAAAAGTTATCCAAAACAGATTAGTTGAATCTGAAGTTGGACAGTTGGAAAATTGGAAGTCGGATAGGACGAAGCTATGAGCTGGTAGAGATGATAAATGAAAAGCGATTGAAGATCATTAGTGCTTCCAAGGAAAAAATTAATGAAACATTGGAAACTGAGCCAGTTTTTTTTGTGCAAAATAATGTAACAGAATTGATTTTGAATCATTTTCATTTCTGAATAACATATCCAAAACCAGACTAAATCTGACCATGGAAACCACTCGAAAAATGCAACTAAAAATGGTGGATTAGGTGATAACAGTACTCCAGTCAAACAGTGCTTCGACCAGGAAGTATATTCGACCAAAAGTATATTTGTTATTTATATGTCTTACTTCGCACGAATATGAATATCAGTGTTTTGCCAAAAAAAAATCATAGAGTAATGCATTTTTTGAGTTGGACTGCCACTAAAAAATTAAAGTGCGTTAAATTTACTATAAAATGCATTTTAAATTTTTTTGTTTTCGGTTCAACCATTAGCCAAATGGCTTGAGTCCGCTGAAAAATGCGAAAATTTCTGCTTTTGCGGAGATCCGATTTGAATCGTTTTTATTAGTTTTCTAATGTTTTCAATATCAAACAAATTTAATTTAGCTTTATATCCGTTCTATCTTTACTTTCTTCTGGTCGATAAGAATTATAGGTCTGCGTTGCCCCGGTTGTATTTTTCAATCTGTCTGATGCCTGATTTGTTTTTTTTTTTTTTTCATTCTTTCGGAAAAAAATCCCTTTGATTCCTTAATCGCGCGAATTAAAACACTTGTTTCTTACTTTTAAAATTAAACAATATTTATTTGGAACTATGTCCTTTATTATTGAAATACTTTTTACTAATTCTAAAAGGAGCTTAAGGCTACTATGTAGTTACAATAAGACTATTGATAAATTCATCATACAGTCGTATTTATATACTTTTCTTATCTATCTACAAGGAGACCCAAGCGTACAATCGTCTTGCTTGATAATGAAGAAGAGATAATATTCCAACATTGTATACAAACGATATTATCTCTTTTACATATGTTATCATTGTAGCGTTGTGTGCAAGACTGTACTAGAGACTAAAGATATCATTGAATACAAATAATGTTATCTTTTTTCTCAATATGTTTTGCTATGGATACTTAACTCCCCCCCTTGTTAAACGAAATCGTCCCGATTTTTCGACGCTATTTTTAACATTTCTCTTTCATAAGTTTTGTTATATGCGTCAATCTTTTTTTGTTTTTGACGATCTGTTATACATTGTATAGTTTTTATCATTACGTACGTAAATGCTAGAATAACAATCAGTGTTACAATTGTGTATATAGTTGATAATATCGGTTTTTCTTTTTCGTCCAAACCTTTTTTAGGTACTGTCCATATGGGACTGTTATAAGGACTATGGCTTTTTTCTATTATATCGTCATGTAAGAGTTTCTGTATTTCTTTGTTTACGAATTCGTTATCTGCTATGGGATATGGATATTGTTTAACATAAACCGGATTATCATTGGTCGTCCTAATGCTTGCTTCTATAGTATCTGTAAAGGGTAACGGTCCTATGCTGTTATTAATCTTCATCAGTCTATCTATGTCTGCTTTATAAATATTATTTTCCCCAATTATGTAATTAATTTTCTGAATAGATTCGACACTGCTTATGGTAGTTAGAGTCATATTACTGAAATTTATTTCCGCGTTTAAAACTTTAAGTCCTTCATATCCTAATATCATATCAAAAGACTGAATATCCTCTAATTCAAAAAATGTTATATTTTTCTTTAATATCTTAACTACTTTCTTTGTATCTACCATAGAATAACCATGCATTGTTTTTATTTTTATAGGTTTAATTTTAATTTTTTCGCTAGAATCGCATTTTCTATTAATGTAATTATGGGTTGCACCAGTATCAATAAGAATTTTATAAATTTTCTTAGAAATAATACTAGTTAAATTTAAGCAGGGCAACCCGTCTACTAGTTTAAATGATCTATTCTTATGTTATTATTTACCATACATTCCGTTTCATCTGCTTCTGCATATGTACTGCTGACATCGTCTCTGCGTTGTTGTCGGGAGTTATTTACTCTCTGCTGCTTGAAGTTCTGCTGATAAGATCGTTGCGGTCTGTTGTGTGTGTTGAAACTCCCGCTGTGTTCACGTTTCGCTGGTGGATTATATACATCGGGTTTGTATTGATTCCAATTTTGTCGCTGTGCATGTACAATTTGTCTCGAGTTTATCTCCATCGGCTGTGGTCCGTCATTTCTCTTGAAAGGGTTTAGGCGTGGTCCTTGATTGTGTTGCTGCATATTATCGTATTGCTTCTGGGGTTGATAATTCGTTGTTTGGCTCGAATAATTTGGTCTTCTTTCGTTTCTGCGTTCATGTGGCATATTTTTGTGGTGCTTATCTTGAGTGAGATGTAAATGCCTGTGCACATTATCATGTTCTATTCTGCGAGCAATTGCGAATGCGTGTTCTAGATCATTTATTGTAGCTGAATATAATGATCCTCTTGTAAAGTTGTCACTCATACCATCAATGAATATACGAACTGCGTCGTCGTTAGCATTTTTAATTAGTCTGTCGATTATATTCGGCGGATCACCTGACATAGTGATTTTTGATATTATTAAATTGAGATTTTTATTTATCTCGTCGTGGTATTCAGACAGTGTGCTTCTTTTTTGCGTGATGGCTTTCATCATGTCTTGTAGCACGTATAGAGGTTCTTGATTAGAGTACGTATAATCTAATCTGTTACGTATCGCCTCAAAATTAAAAATTGTGTTATAATTAGTTAACACATTCGCGGCTGCACCCTGTATTTTACTTTTCACTATAGTCAATGCTGCTGCGTACTTACTGTGTGTTTTGAAGTTTTTAATGCTGTCCATTAATCTGGATGCTTCTTCGCGCCACGACCGATAATTTGATTGATCGCCGTTGAAAATAGGTAGGCTTTTAAATGCGTCTAACTGTATTTCACTACCATCTGTATATGTGGTTCTTATTTCCTCTAGCACAGGTATGTTTGGTACTATGCCTAATCCAGATTTTACTTCATTTAGTTTTGTTTCTAAATTAGTGTTTATTTGATTTTGGTTAGTTATTATTGCTGCTAACCTTGCATTCTCTGTGCGTGTGTGCTCTAGGGTTTGTGTTACTGTGTTGCACCTGGTTTCTAAAGCTTCTAATCTTGCCATTAATACTGCGAGTTGTTCCATTTTGAACTCGTGTCTGTTGTCGTCGAATTTGTGTGTTTTTTTTCTCCACATATACACTTTCACTGAATTGCTTTGCTGCTTCGTACGAAGAAGCTATATTTGTACCTGCTATGCTAGGTAATTCTTGTAACCGGTAACGCGAGTGTTCTGTTTATACTAGATTTCACTACTTGTTCCCGAGGTCCGCTCGATTGAAGTTAAAAAGTATATTTAACCTCCTGGCAGGATCGCCAATTAAAACACTTGTTTCTTACTTTTAAAATTAAACAATATTTATTTGGAACTATGTCCTTTATTATTGAAATACTTTTTACTAATTCTAAAAGGAGCTTAAGGCTACTATGTAGTTACAATAAGACTATTGATAAATTCATCATACAGTCGTATTTATATACTTTTCTTATCTATCTACAAGGAGACCCAAGCGTACAATCGTCTTGCTTGATAATGAAGAAGAGATAATATTCCAACATTGTATACAAACGATATTATCTCTTTTACATATGTTATCATTGTAGCGTTGTGTGCAAGACTGTACTAGAGACTAAAGATATCATTGAATACAAATAATGTTATCTTTTTTCTCAATATGTTTTGCTATGGATACTTAACTCGCGCTTCTCGTGTTCTTTCAATTTCCTTCACAGAAAACCGCTTCTATGCTTCTATACCTATGCAGTGCCCATCTATATGTTGTCTGTTTAGCTGCATGCGCTCCTCGGCAGCCATCGTCAAACCCGAGGTTTCATTGTGTTAACCCTGTGGAACCCAGCATATCAATATCTCTTTAGTAGTAATGCATCTGGTTCTTATTATACTACTTGGTGATGGTGGCATATTATGATTTCTCAGTGGGTTAGACTGGATTGGAAAAACTTATGACTATCTCTTGTGATTACAGCCGTACTTCTTCATAGATATTCATTATTTTGGCTTTGGTCGATTTATTCAGCCATCTTTTCTTAAACTCGCAATCGCAATCCTGTTTTTCCAAACTCGCGTTTACATATCTCACACAAAAATTGCAGATTCTAAGAATTTTGTAATTGCCAGATTATAAAAAGCGGGCTTATGTGATTGCGAGATTTCGTAATGCGAGATTTCGAAAACAAGATTTTGATTTGTGAGATTTCGTAACCAACACCCAACCATCGAATCAACAATATAATTTGTTATGAAATGCTGTCTCGGACTCATCAAATGTTTTGAACAGAGAAACGATTTTTGAGTGTATATCTACCTATCTATTCGTTCGGGCTTGTAATTTGGAATTTCGGTACCATATTATTGTTGAAAACACTCAAACTGTTTTGAGTTTTTTAATATTTTATGTTCAGACTTACTCCCGTTTGCTGAAACGATACTTAAGCATTTATGTTCGACATAAATCCTTAAGTGGTAGTTTATGCTGAGGAAAATGTAATATTTAAGAATTTATTTCGAACATACATTCTTAAGTATCGTTTCAGCAAACGTGCCTAAATCTATCAATTTAGCACCTAAAACCTGTAATTGTAAAAAAATTCAAACTAAACATTCTCTCACAAAGTATTGAAGTATTTTGTATAACAACACTGTGTAAACGTAGCTAATCAAACAATGTTTTTCTCCTGAACCATACCGACCATGCAAAGCTTTTTGTATCTTAACCCTTCTTTGTATTCACTTAAGTCAAAGGGCTGCTGGTCTTCTTTCTTCCACAAACAATGCCTTGCCTTGTCTTTCATAATGGACATACATACTCTAAGTTTCAGCGTCAGCACACTAGTGGTTCCCTGAAATTATGCAATTACACGCATCTATAAATTTCGTTTTGTTTAGATTTGAAGGCGGAATGAGGGCGAACGCACAACACGCCTGATGATGGATGCTCCTCTGCGATCGTCAGGCAGAAGTTATAAAGTGAGTGAGTCAAATTTTGCTTGAAGGGGAATTGTATAGGTACTTAGTTGATGTTGATCGTGATCTTTTGAAGATACAGCAGTTGCAGATACTTTATACTACGTCGAGGTGAGCATATACAAATAAACAAACGTTGCTGAGAGAAAACAACATTAAACCAATCTTCAGATAAATAATGAACTGGAAAACTACTTTAATGAGTACCGATTCTATAGATACAGAGGTTGTTTTTAACTTTTATATTATCAGGAATATGTGCGTGTTGTTTACAGAAAACATCAGAGTGGAAAGTGACAGAGGGGCGGATGCATATTTTATGGATCCCTTTCATTAGCTTCTTGTTTTACGGCTAAATTTGCCATTACACTCGATTTACTGTAGATTCGAGGGCATTATTGAGATTGGAGTACACAATTCTAAACTAAAATGGTGTTATAAAGCTCATGTTATAGATTGTATGATAGAAAGTCTAGGGTGCGAACCGAATTAATGCAAAGGAAAATTATCCAAAATAATAATAATTTTCATTGTTAAGTTTGATAAGCCTTTCCAAATGATATTAAGAAGAAAAAGTAAAATTGGTCAAAATAATAGAATGTAAATGAGATCCACTTCTTAAGAGATCCACTCGAAAAAAACCAAAAGAATAGGATTGATGAAGAACTTATAATCGGGGTAAGATTTTCTCTTCATGAGAACAATTATAATAATAATATATACCAGTGGTGCATTAAAATAAAATAGAATTAAAATTATCAAGTCTTTTAACTTTACTCGCTATTGTTTTCTTGGAAAGGTATAACCTATTAGGTCTGAAAATAATAGTTTTATATGGAAGGTATTTTGTATGAACAAGGACATACACTCCGTGTCACTTGATTAAGAACACACAGTGTTGTGATTTCATTTTACGATATTTTTTTAAACCTTCGCTAATTTGAGAAAAACTGATTGCACAATGAATGAAGGATGTATTATGTTTTTATTATAAAAAAAAAATTAGGACCACTAATCAGGAGACTGATGATAGGAGTTAGCACTCCTTGAAATAGCTATATCTCCAGCCAAAAATGGAAAAAACGAATAATAAAAATTCGTAAAAACGAGTAAATAAAATTCGTTTAAAAATTGGTGGTAGCACCTTTAAGTTGTTGTTGTTGTTGTTGTTGTTCAAAACATCCAATAAAACAAAAATTAGGATTGTTATCAACACAATCTTAATTTTTTTTATATGACGCTTTTACCTTAAAATTTTACATAAAATTTACCGGTTTTCTTGTTTAACTTGATTAAGAACAGTAGCTAAATATACCTTTTACTTTAATAAAAAAAATTGTACTTGCAGTATGAGGGAGCTTAGTAATTAGTTAAAGTAAACATTATCACCAACTAAGGGTAAAGAAAAGACTGTAACCAAGGAGGAAATAGGCCAAATTTGAGCTTAGCAGAAAGAAAGCTCAAATTTTTAAATTCATCTGTTTTATAGCCAGCAAGATTGAAAGAGGCACCACTTTTGTACTCAACTATCTTAAGGACCCAGAAAAGTATAGAAAAAATAGAAAGTAAGAGTCACCAAAGCACTAATATGTCAGGAAACGTGGGCGATACTGAGAGCTGCCAGCTGCTTCAAATTCAAGGCTCTCGGTAAGTAAAATTAAGGCAGACAATGGAGTTAAAGCTAGAAGATCAACTGTTTTTCGCTTGATTCTTCATGAAAAAAATAATGAAGAAAAAACTACAATTAAATGAGACACGTAAAAGCCAGCGGCTTAATTTTGCAACAAATCACATCAGGTGAAATCCAGATTTGCATACCGCCGTCTTTTTTTAGGGAAAAAAATTATTTGGACGGACCTGATGATGGATACAGCTGTTATTTCTATGATATGAGAAAAGAAAAAAATCATCTTCAAAGGCGGCACAAGAAAGGATGTGGTGTAATTTTTGTTTTCATTAGAAAAGACGACGGTATGCAAATCTCGATTTCACCTAATGTGACTTGTTGCAAAATCAAGCCGCTGGTTTTTACGTGTCGCTTATAATTGTAGTTTTTAATTAATTTTTTCAGGACGAATATGGTTGGTAATCCTTATCATGCGAAAAACAGTCGACAAACAGCTTAATCTCCATAGCTTGCCTTAATTTTACTTATTGAAATACATCAGTTTTTCCCCAAATTAGTTATCGTACTATTCAAACACAACAATCCGTCTTTTAATCAAGTGGCACAGAGTGTACTGCAGCTAGGCTGCCTAACCTGTGATCCATATCATTAAATTAACATTTAGAGGTGTAATTCACAGTTTTTTTCGAAATTTTACGAACAAAATCAAATTAATTTCAAGGCACCCTTCACTGAACCAAAAATTGTACATAAAATTTATGAACGGCGATCATTAACTTGAAATTAATGTACGGTTCACGGAATTAATGCACCATACCCTAATTCAATGAATTATTCATTAAAAATAAAATTATGAACCTATGAACGTTCATTAATCTCGTTCATTAAAATCTGTTTTTGTCCAAATTTTTTTTATGAACGGCTATTCATCGAATTAATGAACCTGTACATTAAGACAATGAATACCATTCATTAAAATCAATGAACGTTCATTAAATCAATGAACAGCCGTTCATAAAAAAATTTTATGAATCTGTTCACTATCCCAATGAACCTGTTCGTTAAAACAATGAACGCCATTCATTAAAATCAATGAACCATTCATAAATTCAATGAACAACCGTTCATAAATATCCGATACACTTTTTGATGAAAGATTCAATGAAGCTGTTCGTTAAAACAATGAACGCTAATCATTAAAATCAATGAACCATTCATTAATTCAATGAACAGCCGTTCATAAATATCCGACACACTTTTTGATGAAAGATTCAATGAACCTGTTTGTTAAAACTATGAACGCCATTCATTAAAATCAATGAACCATTCATTAATTCAATGAACAGCAGTTCATAAATATCCGATACACTTTTTGAAGAAAGATTCAATGAACCTGTTCGTTAAAACTATGAACGCCATTCATTAAAAATCAATGAACCATTCATTAATTCAATGAACAGCCGTTCATAAATATCCGATACACTTTTTGATGAAAGATTCAATGAACCTGTTCGTTGAAACAATGAACTCCATTAATTAAAATCAATGAACCATTCATTAATTCAATGAACAGCAGTTCATAAATATCCGATACACTTTTTGATGAAAGATTCAATGAACCTGTTCGTTAAAACTATGAACGCCATTCATTAAAATCAATGAACCATTCATTAATTCAATGAACAGCCGTTCATAAATATCCGACACTTTTTGATGAAAGATTCAATGAACCTGTTCGTTAAAACTATGAACGCCATTCATTAAAAATCAATGAACCATTCATTAATTCAATGAACAGCCGTTCATAAATATCCGATACACTTTTTGATGAAAGATTCAATGAACCTGTTCATTAAAACTATGAACGCCATTCATTAAAAATCAATGAACCATTCATTAATTCAATGAACAGCAGTTTATAAATATCTGATACACTTTTTGATGAAAGATTCAATGAACCTGTTCGTTAAAACTATTAACGCCATTCATTAAAAATCAATGAACCATTCATTAATTCAATGAACAGCCGTTCATATATATCCGATACACTTTTTGATGAAAGATTCAATGAACCTGTTCGTTGAAACAATGAACTCGATTGTTTTGCTTGATGAGATCTCATAACTTCACTGAATTTCACTTCTTATGGATTGTTTCACTTAATTTATTTAAAAAAAAAATTAAATCCTTATAATTAAATTTAACCCTTATAATTTAATATCTTAAATTTTATCAATTTTATCAATTTTATGATTTATCAATCAAATAAAAAAATTTATGTTTTGCTTGATGAGATCTCATAACTTCACTGAATTTCACTTCTTATGGATTGTTTCACTTAATTTATTTAAAAAAAAAATTAAATCCTTATAATTTAATATCTTAAATTTTATCAATTTTATCAATTTTATGATTTATCAATCAAATAAAAAAATTTATGTTTTGCTTGATGAGATCATGAGATCATAAAATTTCAATTCTTATATGTAAATTCAAATAAAAAATAAAAGAGTATCAAATAAAGATAAAAGAGTTAATGTAAATGTAAATATTTCTTTAATTTAACCTTGAACATTTCAGAAAGGAGAAGGTTAGAGATGAAAAATGAATGAAGATGAATGTACTGTTAACAGGTTTGTAAAAATTGAAAACGGCGATTCACATTAATTTTTCTTTCTTTTTCACAGATCTCGACCTAATAAATTTATAAAGCTAAACTTCCATGACTTCTTTGTTTGTCAGTTGATTTTTTTAATTTCTTGACAGGAGATTAAAAATTCTTTGACAAGGAATAAGACTATAAGAAATTTTACTTTCTAAATTTATTGAAAACAGTGCCTTCGTTTTATAACGCTTGCATCGAAATAAGTTGTCGAAGAACAATTTGAATCAAAATGAAATTTGTACAAAAAAATTGATTTCATTCGAATTCACAATGTTTTTCGAGCACTTATGACGGTGCAAGAGTTACGGAACATAGGCCTGTGTTCATAAAATTAATGAACGCGTTCGTAAACGCGTTCATTAATTTTATGAACGGGTTTCTTATTTTTATGAACGCCGTTCATAGAATTAATTAACGCCGTTCATAGAATTAATGAACGCCGTTCATAGAATTAATGAACGCCGTTCATAGAATTAATAAACGGCGTTCATTAATTCTATGAACGGCATTCATTAAATCTATGAACGGCGTTCATTAATTCTATGAACGGCATACATTAATTCTATGAACGGCGTTCATTAATTCTATGAACGGCATTCATTAATTCTATGAATGGCGTTCATTAATTCTATGAACGGCGTTCATTAATTATATGAACGGCATTCATTAAATCTATGAACGGCGTTCATTAATTCTATGAACGGCGTTCATTAATTCTATGAACGGCGTTCATTAATTCTATGAACAGCGTTCATTAATTCTATGAACGGCGTTCATTAATTCTATGAACTGCGTTCATTAATTCTATGAACGGCATTCATTAATTCTATGAACGGCGTTCATTAATTCTATGAACGGCGTTCATTAATTCTATGAACGGTGTTCATTAATTCTATGAACGGCATTCATTAATTCTATGAACGGCATTCATTAATTCTATGAACGGCGTTCATTAATTCTATGAACGGTGTTCATTAATTCTATGAACGGCGTTCATTAATTCTATGAACGGCGTTCATTTATTCTATGAACGGCGTTCATTTATTCTATGAACGGCGTTCATTAATTCTATGAACGGCGTTCATTGATTCTATGAACGGCGTTCATTAATTCTATGAACGGCATTCATTAATTCTATGAACGGATATTTTTATTTTTAAAAACGGTTCATTAATTCAATGAATCCGTTCATTAATTTAATGAAAGAATTTATTTTTTTTTATGAACGTATTCATTAAATCAGTGAACATTGTTCATTGTTTCTATGAACGCGTTCATTGTTTTAATGAAAGATTCATTAAAATATCTTCGAAATTTCAAGTTCGAAATTTTATGAATGAAATTATGTATGGTTCATCGAATTAATGAACGTTCATTGATTTTAATGAACGGCCGTTCATTATCTATATGAACAGGATCATTGGACAAATAATAATGAACGATACATTAATAGAATGATTATATTCATTAATTCCATGTACCTTTTTGGTTCAGTGTTGAGGATCCGTTGGTACGGTTGATAAGTCGCATACTTTCGTGTTGTTTAAAATTAAAGTTTTTGGTTTTATTAATGTGTGAAATTCAAAATTGAATTTCCGGAGACGTCCGGAATGTGTTTGTTAGTATGTAAGTGCATTTGGGTTTTAAGTGAGTGAAAATCCAAATGTGTTTGAAAAATAATCGGAAGTAAATCGTGAAAATTTAAGAGTATGAGATTTGATATCGTAGATCCGCTTTTTTTTGAAAATAATTTTTTACTAACCACAAACCAACAGTTAGTCTTCTTTTGAGTTTCTTGAGCCTGTCTTATAATAGAATTTTTTTTTGGTTGGTGAAAAAGAAATGTTGATGGCACAATTATTCGTTGTTGATTCTTGAAAGTAGACACCCAACACAACATGGCTTACAGTTTAAAAAAAGCCGCCGCAATTTTTGATGAACTTCACATTTTTTATGAAAACAGAAATAGGCTTCATTTGAGTTATGTCCAGAAAATGGTTTCCATTCTTTTCAAAAAGATTGACAGACAGAAAAATTTGTTATTCTACCTTAGTGTCCGTTTCAAATGAATTGACTTTATTTTTATCGAAGTTCAATTAAAAATGAATGACATGAAATTCGTTGTTGTGAGAGAATCTTGACTCTTGCCACAAATGGAGTTAGTAGAAAGAGTCCATAACACAGTTTAAATTTATTGGAGATCGTAATTAAATTGTGTAAACAAAGATTTTTTCGATTGATATTGTCAACAAATGCTATGTGCTATAGTACCTCTAATCAATTATCTAAATATCATTCCTACATACCTAACCTATATCGATTCCTTATTATTTCAAATTTAACTGCCTCTCACAAAATTTTCAACAAAATAAAAACTGAAAACAACTTGTGAACATATAATAGTTTACATCAACAGAACTGTATGATGTTCGAAGTTCATTTTAACTCTTCATACAAATATGCTTTGAAATTGAAATACTCTACTTTCCTTAGGAAAAATAAAATGAATTTGTTTATTTCTCATAAAAAAAACACAAGAGAGTGTGCTTGGCTTGGTGAGAGAATGAATTCAATACGATGAATTAAATTTTCTCGGGCTTCATTTCAAGCAAAGTCAGCTGTGGTTTGTTATTGTTTACATTGAATTTATTTACATTTATACCGGTATGGCCTTCCATCCCTTGAATATTTTTTATTATACCACGATTGTGTTACATATTACTGATACTTGAAATTGATGATGATGAAATTAAGAAATGGTTGTTACATTACTATGTTTATTTTTTTTTAATATATACGATTGGTGAACAAAATGTCAACTCTATATTGTTACACGAACTCTGGTAGCATAAATCTAAACATATCTAGTACAGGAAAAATTAGGCAAAAAAAAAACTCAAACTGTGCATTTTGTGCTCTCAGTGGGATTTTTTTAATTTTTTTATATGTGCTAGAGAAGTTCCTCCTGGAGTATAAAAAACATTTTTTCGGAAACCAGATCCGCGTACTAAGATCCGAAATTTTGAAGAGAGTTTTACAGCCCGATTCTCCCCAACATCACTGATACAGTGATACCTCACAAATCATAAGAAGAAGTGAACATTATTTTGGGACTTTTTCGGATTCTCCCCCACAGTCACAACTCATGAGAACCATAAAAACAATCGAAATTGTGATCTGCTACAGAGCAGGTCACAGCTCACAAATTTGAATTGTTTTTTTCTTCGTTTATTAATTGAAAACAAATTAAAGGAATTTTGCATTGCTAATTTATGTTTTTGAGGATGCTAACGCAAAATTTTATTCCAATTAAACATTATTCAAACAAAATAAAGTGTTTTAGCATTTTTGAACTTTTATTATTTATTGCCAACAAAAATTTTCAATGATTACATTTTTATAGTTGCGTATAGGTAAATTTACTTTGACGGTCCATTATATTTTTCGAATAAATTATGTTTTGCATCACCACACATATTTTTTCACTGATATTAGTTGTTATTTATAACTTTATTTCTATAAAATTTGTATGTTGTGTTGTATTATTTACTTTTCACAAAAATTTTGCACGAATATATTCCAAACTTTTTCATGTTCTGTCATAATCATCTATTTCAAGTTGAAGAAATAAATTCACCATGACGTGGTGAGTTTACTTATGAATTTCCTTGTGAGGATTGGGGGAGAATTCGAATAAATGTTATCGAATCACAACAATTCTTTCAATAAGTAATCACAAAGGCTTGTGACTTTTGACTCCTCATAAGGGGGAGAATCGGGCTGTTAACCTTACTATCTCAAAAACCGTTAGTCTGACAAAAACCACGCCGAGCACAAATTTGTAGAAAATATAATTTCTCATTTTTCTTACCTAAATTTTGTTGATGTATCTTTAATATTTTAAAAGTTATAAGCAAATAAAAATCAGCGTTTTACTTGCTTAGTAAATGCTATTGATTATGTAAGAAACAAAATTCGTTAAAGGAAACGAGAAACCTAAAAATCAATAACTCCTATAACCTATTGAAAAATTCACTTTAAAAAAAAAGCTAAATTTCTATATTTCATTCCTAGATTTAAGGTATAATATCATATACCTAATGAATGCTCTTAACAATAATCACAAGAACCCAAAGTGTGTGAGGATGAAGACCACCAAATAAAATCTATCACCATGGTCCATGCGCACGCAATACGTAACATCTTCTATGTTTCTAACGCCATCATTCGTCATCCAGCATCCATCCACAAAGAGCACATGTTGAACAACAAAATGAACCTGTTCATAGATAGTGGCGCTAAGGCAATTACAGATTGAGAACATTTGTGTGAGATACTTTTCTATGTTCTACAGTCATGTTATTTGGTTTTATTTTTGTCATAGATAACTTCTCCCACTCAAAATGAACTCAAAAAATGAACTAGTGAACTGCAAATAACAGAAATATCTGTAAGATATTCGTATATCCAACAGACAGTTGGATTCATAATATACACGCAATGTGGAAATGCATCTAACTGAACTGCCGCGCGACCGGCAAACTTTTCATGCCCGTCAGTTCTTCGTCAGACTTTGTAAATTCAGTTCTTCGTGAACCTCCCGATGGAAGAGTCGACCTCAAATTGAATCGCGGATTGTTGGATACGTTTTTCGTTTACCTATAAGAATTTAATTTAAAGAAATACACACATCTGAGGTACTCGTGTCGCGTCGCATTGAATAAGAATAAGACAAAGTATCTCCCCAGTTATCCAGATCCACCCTTTGGACTCTTAAGATTGGAGTAGCAGAGGAGTAGTGGTGTTGTGCTTCTTTGATTGCACGTTGTTGCGTTGATTGTTGGAATTTTTATTTCATAACTTTTTTTTTTAATATCGCTTTGTGAGTCGGGTTTGTGTCTCTAGAACGTCTGTCTCGCGATAAGGATATTAAAAAAATCGGATTGCACGACGCGGTCGTCGACGCGCGTGAAAATATGTGAACAAAGTGCAATGCATTCGCGGTGCTTCGGGGAAAATTCCCTTTCTATCTTTTGTGATTATATTATTATGGTTGCGGGGTTATTTTATATTTAATAACGATGATGGTTTTTTTTTTTATTATTATTTAATTTCGGCGCGCAAAGTGTTTTTGACGATTTAAAAAAAGAAAAGAAAAAGAATAAATCGAATAAAGCTTAGAACGACTTTTTTTTTAATACCTTTAATAAAATAAAGCAAAGTCGTATTAAAATGTGAAATTATTGATTGAATTTTATTATGAAAAGAATTATTATGTTGTTTTTATCTGAAAGTGAAATATTTTAATAGTTATATGCACGACACACATGTCCGTTACGAATGCGAAGGTACCTATAAATATGAATTGAAATTGAAATTGATTTTGCTTATCGAACACGTACACGGACGAATGAGCTCCTTTTTCTGGGATAACGATTACGACTGTAATTAATGAGGATTTTATTGCCTTACATGGATTACCAATTTTAATCAGCTGTTCAATAGGTGAGTTTATTGAACCTTAAAATCATAAACAATCAAGTTAACATCTGGGGAATTTCTATATCGAGAGAGAACATTTCTGAAATACAATGGGGATATTATTGGGAATGTTATTGGGGGTTCATAAGAAATACAATAGGTAGGATACCTCTATATGAAGGTATAAGTCGTTATACTTATTATTATTTAAGGGTAAGAATTGCTTTTTCGGAAGGGGTTGATGAAGTTGCTTGAAGTTTATTTTCTACTTGATTAGGTAGATACCTACTTATTGTATCTTATTGTTATTAAAGTAGGTAGGTATATCTACGATTGATTGTCGTAACAATTGTATTAGGTACCTACATACATTCCTAAATACCAATTAATAGATGTTAAGGTGCATGATGATAACTGTTTTTAGTATTAAACTATTAGGTATGTAAATACAGAAGGGTTGCAGGACATATAGGTAAGTAATATTTGCAATATGTTGGGGACTTGTGCATTATTTTTGAAAATAAAAATTAGGAACAAACGGCTCACGCACTTTCGATTCAGTTAAGAGGAGTCGATTGTAATGTGAGATTTTAACATGCAAGACCAACGATAAAGAGTAAACTATTACTGTTATATCTGCAGTTTCAATTTCAATGCAAATAATGAAAACATTGTAAGCATTTGGCGTGAACAAGCTTGGGGTAATCGAGGTATCTCTTGATCTTATTTTTCGCGTTGCAGTTATTACTGCAACGCGAGTAAATGCAAGATGCATTTACAACAAATTATCAAAAGAAAATCCATTATCAATGTTGCAAGTTCAAGAAATGCTTCTGAGGCAAATGCTTGGGTCGTGTGCATCAACAACTATTTTTACAAGAATTCCTCCGCAAATTCAATATAAGAATCAACACTTTCTTACGAAAGCGATACCACGTCCAAATGGTAAGAAAGCGATGTCGTTTATGCTACGAAAACCTAAAAAGAAATTGTGAAGCTGCCTGGAAATCAAAACAAGTACAAACAGAGTGCAAGCACTGCAACACAAAATTTGCCATGCTTTAATATTCATCAAAAGAATGCAAATTTTTAAAATATGCTTTTGAATTACTAGATGCCTATGTTTTTTCGTACAAATGTAGTTTTTTTTTTTGAAAAAATTAAAATTTGTTTGTTTTTGACATATGTTTTTTATAAAAAAATATAACTTTTATGTTTTTTATTTCAAAACACTTTGTCCATGTTTTTTTAGATTATTATTAAATTCTAACCTTAAGCTACATACTCATATAAAGATTTTGTTCTTAATGTATTTTGATCACATTGAAAAATTGTTTTCAAAAATTTGTGATTTTGTATCACAAATGATACATTAGACGTGGAGAACCAGGTACAAATTTTAAAAAGTGTGCAGAAATGATACATTGGACAGGGAACGTGTTAAAATTCTGCATTTCAAGATTCTGGCTGAAAATTCAGCATTTTATTCAATTCCTTTTTTTTTACAAAACAACAAACAAATTATGGTCATTAAATAATCAAATAGTTATGTATTTTCAAACAAATTTTCTTATTAAAAGCAAAGTAGGCTACTTTCATGTTAAACTTTTAAGTAGGAGTACGCTCTGATTATCAACATTCTGCAAATAATAAAGAAAAAAATAGGGCTGCAAAATGTTTAAAAACGCGCGCTTTTTAACATTTTCTTTTCTCTATTATTTGCAAAACTTTAAAAGCAGAATTTTAAACGGCAGAATTTTGAAAGCAGAGTTTTGACAGCAGAATTTTGACCCCGGCCGAATTTCGACGCCATCCAACTAAAAAGGTGTTTAAGGCTGAATCAATTCCAACTTCTTTGTTACATCAAAAATAAATCCCTAAGTCCTACACGTCACTCTTATTCCAAATTACAGAGCTTGAAAACTCCAAAATTGCAATCACCTTCACGTATACTTTCAACTTCAATCCCAAATATCTTGAAATGTCCTAAATGTACTTAGTGAGTTATTACTAAACGACAACTATATATTAAGAGATAAAAACGTTTCTAACATTTGAAAAAAACACTTTACACATAAAATGGGCTGATCGTGTGTTAGTATTTCAATTTTTATTGTACATAACAATTACTGTATAGATTGTACTGGATATAAACATCAAGTTAAGTGTTATTATAAGTATAACGGTCGTTATAATAACTTCTGTTCTCAACTTTATAATAATTTGTTATCTCAACAATAACCAATGTTTTGGTAATTACATTAAACATCATATCTTCGCTTCTTCTTTATTTATCTAAACCCATTTAAGAAATCATATTCTGAAAGAATTTGCCGAATCTTTTGAACTTCTTTTTTTTAGAATTTTTAAAATTAGACTATTCTCCGTTATTTTTCCAATTCCATGAACACACAAAAGAAGCCAATTTGTGATGACCCAGAACATGTCATTAAATATCTATGTTCCTTCATTATTTTTCGTTCCGAACCCTAAAACTCATATGGCCAGTCATACAACGAATGAAGATCACCCCTCTTCAGATATTTCTTGATGGATCGAATCCAAATTTTGTGATGGAACATCAAAAGAAAACCACTGTGTCTATGTAGGAGAAATTGTTTGATTTTCTTTATACGAATTAATTGTGTGTTCATAAATGCCTGTTTAAAGAATGATCGATAAAACAATATGATTCAAGGTTGACTCTACGAAGACATTGAAAACAAACAAACAAAGGAAATTAACAGTAGCTTAGCTATAATTGTGTTTAATGTCTTTTTCGGACCTATTCCATCTTTTTGTTTCTGATCATTGATATTCATCAAGCATTTTGACTTTTTTCCAATAAATTTTCCCTTTTTACTTTTTTCGAATATTAAACAAAATAGAAACAATCATTTACAAAAAAAAAAAAAAAAAAAAACAATCAATGGAGTCCGTTGTCAGCTGACAAAGGCCATAAATCTAAGAAGAAATGGATAAAGATATCGCATCGTGGCGAAAGGAACATAGATATATTAAACTTGAAAATCAAAGAAGTTTCACTTGTTGTTTTAGCACACTCTGACACGGGTTCGGTTAAGCTTCTAACATAATTTCAATGATCAAAAATTGAAATACAAAAAAGGAAAATAATACAAGTAGAGGTAGACAGATGAAAAAGAATTTAAAATAGTTCAAAAATAACAAGGGAAGAAGATTAAAAGACAACAAATACTCTTTGTCTTTAAGAACACAGTGTGTTTATCAAGAAAAAATACATTACGCTTTTAATATTATGCTCAACTGAATTTTAAAACTTTATTTAGGAAAAAAGTTGAAACCAAACTTTCAGTATGCGGGAAGGAGGTACAACTGTAGATTTGCTATTATCATTATGCTGGCTTTATCATTCATACCAATTTTATTTCAAAAAGTCCAAACTATAACAATAATTCCACTCTTTTGAATTTTATGAATTTTATTCAAGCTACTAGAACCGTCGTAACGTAGACTCCGCAGTATACTGATAACGATTTATTCCGAATAGATCTAAAAGGATCGACCCTTAAAAAACTCGAGGTTCGACTGGAGCTATAAAAAGGCTATTCCAGGCTAGGAAAAGTAAGTTTCCATTCTCAAGCAAACCGAATTTGTGTGGCTGTTGGTCTCATTGCGAGTGGGTGGGAAAAAATCATGAACTTTCCAAGTTCATGATTACGTTAACCTAAGGAACGAAAGCTTCTTAACGATCGCCACTATTTTCCTCTTGATATTTCAGAAGCATTTGATACTTTTCTTTTATCGAAAATCAATTATTTCGGTATTGACGAATCTCTTCTTCTTTGGGTGAAAAATTGCTTCTCCGACTATTACAATTAGACTAGTTTCAAGCTTTAACATTTCAAAACAGATGCTGGTGTGCCACAATTCTTTTACATCTTATCTTCTTCATGATCTTCTCTCTTCTGTCTGAAACTTCTAATCCACTTAATTGTTTGGCTGACGACAGCAGCCTTAGCTTTTGATATTCGTTTTCAGGTTCACTGTTTTGCCTGTTTTTTGGAAGTGGAACTAGGTGGCATATGATAAGGTCATTCAATTCCAATCTTGACAGCATATCCAATAGAAAGTGGAATTTAATGCTTCGAAAACCAAAAAGTGTCTTCTTTCTTTAAACCGGAATAAACCCTATCACCAAGAGGGGTTATTTTCTTAAATAGTCGCGCGACAAATTTTTGAGTTGCACATTTTTACGACAAAAAAAATTAAATTATTTGCTTAATTCTTTTTTAAATTCGATTAGATTTGATCCTTTTTCTAGGGTGGTAACTGGTAAGACATACTTGTCCGAAAAATTGTTTTTTTGTGGTAATTTAAAAAAAAAAAAAATTGCGTGACAATTTTTTTAGTGGCATAGCTTATACTTACGAAAAAAAAGCGACAATTATTTCCATTATTTTTTTTAATTTTCGATTGCATTTAATCAATTTCTGAGGTGGTTGTGCTAACTTGACAATCAAGTTACCATTACCAGGGGTTATTTTTCAAAATAGTCGCGCTGCAAATTTTATAGGTGCACGAACAATTTACGACAAATTCACGAAAATTAATCCAATAGTTAAACTTTTCAAACTTGAAAGTGGTAATGCTAACTTGACATACATTTGAAATTCGGTAATTGTAATAGATTAAAATTTTTGTAATTGATTACCAAATTGCTTAATAATTCACTTATAATATTTTATTCTCAATCAATTGATCAATTGCAAATTATTGTAATAGAGTTGATAGTTTCAGTTTATTTTGTTACACCTTAAAATATTTTTATAAAATATTTTTTTTTTCTGAAATTCAAAGTGTATAGTCACTTGCAACACACCCTGTAACTTTAGGACTCAAAGGTATCCCGACAAAAAAGGGTACAAAAAATCTTCGAATACACTTTTTTCCTGCGTGCATTCGCATTGAAATCAAAAATTTAATCTAAAAAAATACCATTCCTGCATAGAATCCATTTAGTCTGACAGTCTCATACCAAAGCAAAGAATCCTTGTGTGCGCCCGAACGCTCGCCACTCTGTTGAATTATGTTAATGATGCGATGTGAGATTCTGCGGATTCCCTCACACACAAAATGTACCTATATAGGTGCCCTACAGCTACAGCTCCTTCGAAGTCTCGCATCCCGTTGCCATAAGTTGAACCTCAATGAAAGCGAGATGTGTATACGCGGAACGACACGATTCTGAACTACATAAATTAGTTCACAATCAATTAGCTGCGACATGGGTCTAGACCTCTTCCCTTGTTGCCTTGTTTTAGTATAGAAACACCATTGTGTGTGACTTTCATGTAGGGCGCGATAGTGCGGAGTCCCAGAAAAAAGTATGCTATCTTCAGCTGCTCCTGTTCCATAATAAACCTTCGATTGGGTATCATTTATACATATATGAAAAGAAAACTGAAGGGTTCTGTGGTACTTCTTTGGTCTACCACGTTGATGGTTTAACTCGTGCCGTTGACAATGGAAATTTTCTTAATTCAACTGGAAGGAGGATGGGATGACTTTAATAGGGATATAGACACTGATATTAGAGTATCCATGTTTGAAAGTGAACCTTGATTTTTGTTACAGCAGTACCATCCCAGCTCAACCCACTGCCCTGAAATGGATGGTACCATGTGTTTCGTGTTAAGAGTACTCCAACATAACTTTTCAATTCCGTGTTTTTTTTTTCTTCTGTTTTGTTTCGGAAATCCCTACGCCTGAAAGAGTTCCTTCTATTTTGTTTTTTCCATCTTTATCTTTCTTTAGTTACGCCAGGCCACAGGAAAAGATGGACATGAACAATGCTACTGCAATTTCGCTACTGACTGCTCCCGTTGTTAGATGGACTACTTCTGCTGGAGTCTTGAGTCTGGATAGGGTGTTGTTCCTGATGAAATCGGTACTCAACCGAAAAGTTCAGTACATGGTTGGTTCATAGATTTGTGAGGGCAGAAGACGCCAACGACGACAATGATGACGACGACGATGGACGACTATACAATAGACCAATTCTACGGAAAAAAATTAAAATTTATTTGATCGAAGTTTTGTGTTTGATTCCTGCAACGTGTTTTTTGTGAGTAAAAAACTTTTTGCCTTTTTACGGGATGAAAATTGAAATTTTTTAATAGATTCTCTTTGAAGTTATTTTTTTTTTTTTTTTGTTATATTCAATGTGTGGTTTAAGTGTGAGAAGAATTTATGGCAGCAGATGTAGAGTTTAGAGTTTATTGATATTTTATGCATCCTTAAGAGCAATGATTTGAAAAAAAAATCCCATATGAGATGAGTGTGTGTTTAAGGATGCATTTGCGTTGAAATATTGCTATTTAAAATCAAACTGTATCTAATATAAATCTTTTTAGTGAGTTTTTTAAAGAAAAGAATTATGTAAATGGGAAGGAAAATAGTTTGATCAACAAGACGATAAATTTAATCGAAAAATGTATCGCTTCTAAAACACCCACCATTTTTTAATAGATTGTTTCTAAAGATATTTTTAGTTGCCTTTAATTACGCACTCTTTTCTGATCTTCATTTATTAAAATGAATTATAAAACCTAATGGAAAGAATAGTAGGAGAACTAGCGACCGATCTTAGGTTATTATTTTGGCACATTAATGGCTACAAGAAATGATCACAAACGGAAGATATATAGCACTTGGAAATTCGGAAGAAGTGGCCAAAGTCTTACAAGGTCTGGCAGAAGGTTACGAACGTTTTGCTACTGTAAAATTTACCGCCACAAAGCCCGGTCTGCGACCTATACATCATACAAACCCATTTTAACACGTCTCTGTGTTCTGTTCATATATTGTGCAATTTTAATTGATTCGATATTTAATCAATTATTATTTATTTTAAATGCATACAAATTGTAACGAATCTACCCTAATACTAAAGGTACCATAGCCAAGCTAGACAGGATGTATACATGTACACTCCGTGTCACTTGATTAATGACAGGCAGTTTTCTATTTTTATTTTGCGATATTTTTCAAACCCCTCGGTATTTTGGGAAAAAACAAATGCACAATGAATGAAGAATATATTAGGTTTATATTATAAAAAAAAATTGGATTCTGCTGATAATTGCAGCATTTATGGCGCTTTTCCCAAAAATGTTATAAAATGTAGCTGCTTTTTTGTTTCACTTGATTAAGGACAGTAAACAAATTTACCTGTTTGAAGCTTAAAAAACAATTAAACAGTAAAATTTTTGTTTGTATAAATAAATGTTAGTTTTATTTCAAGAATTGCAACAGTTTTTAGTAATAGATACTACCTCCTGATCGCTGAATCACTTCAAGTAGCCTGCTGTGTAGAGATTCATAGAGTTTTGTCAAATAATAAAGCGAAATTTCGGACCAGGCTTGTTTTATCGCTTCAATTATCTCTTCCGTTTCATCATATTGCCTTCCTCCTTCGTAGACTTTTTATGAAAGCCAACCCCATACGTTTTCCATGATGTTCAGATCGGGTGAATATGGTGGCCATGCAAGTAGGTTAACATTTTGCTTCTGAATCCAGGCTTTTGTTGTCCGTGCGGTATGTATCGGTGCATTGTCTTGTTGGAAAGTCCATCGATGTCAACCAAATATTTCAGAAAACTGTGGAAAAGCTCTTTCCAGTATCGATTTGTAAGTGATTGCGGTCATTTTGGAACTTTGGAAATCCAGCTCCACAGTTCCGTAATAGCTAATCGCTCCTCATACCATTACACCACCTCCTTTCTTGCGCCGCTTTTGGAGATGCATTTCTTTTTTTCTCAAATCATGAAAATAAAAGCTGTATCTATAAGGTCCGTCAAAATTATTTTTTTTTTTCATCAGAAAAGACTACGGTATGCCACTCTCGATTCCACCTGATGTGACTTGTTGCAAATTTAAGCCGTTGGCTTTTACATGCGGCATTCAATGGTGGTTTCCTCTTCATTTTTTTGATGGCGAATATGGTAGGCCTTCTGTATCGCCCGAAAAACAGTCGATCTACTAGCTTTAACTCCAGTTTCTGTCTTGATTTTACTTACGGAGAGCCTTGAATTTGAAGCTGTTCTCAGTATAGCCCGCCTTTCCTTACATGTTAGTGATCTTCTGATTCTTCCTTTGCGGTTCTTTCCATACCTTTTCGGATCCTTAAGATAATGGTTGACAACACACTTGCTTCTTTCAATCTTCTTGGCTATAAAAGGGACGGATTTCCCTTCCCAGTCTTCATTAAGCATCCAGCTTTGCATGAGTTGGTAGAGTTGTGGCTTTCAATTAGCGATGTTTGCAACTTCCAGAATAATGCTATTTTACATTGACTTGCTAAAGCGTGCCATTCTGCGAACCATCAGATTGCATTCTTTCCTATGACATGTTGAGCTATTTTTTTGGCCAGCGGTTATCCTCCATATTCATAAAACGTAGCACATAGTCAATTTGAAGTTTGAGAACAGTCAAAAACAATTCTGGTAAACCTGTTTCTAGATACATATATCATGTAATTATGTGAATAACTTGGTAACTTAAACATTTTTTTTACATAGTATCTTAGTAAAGATTCTACTCTCTCATATATTTTTTTAAATTCCCAAAACTCAGCACCATACATAATTATCACTTTAGATGTCCCTTGTAACACTTTATATTTAGCGCGTGGGGCTATAAACTTGTTACTGAAAACTCGACTCCAGTTAACAGCTATTGCGGTTTTAGCCTTTTTAAATTTTTTGTTAATGATTTAAGATTAAGATTTAAGATTTAAGATTTAATATGATTTTATTTATCATGAAGCTCAATTCATTATAAAAAATTTACAAATAATTTTAAGGCATGGCCTAAGCCGTCTGCCAGTTGACAAATAAATATTCAAAGTTTAGTTCAAAATCAATAAATTACAAATTACATGATGTATGTTTACACTAATTAAAATAGTTCCTCTATTATTTGTTTCCTGTATTTGAGTGCTATTCTCGTGAATTCAAACAGAGCCATCCAATCGTTTCCATTAAGAACACCAATCATTTCTTCTTCGCTGAGGGTGCATTTACTGAAGACGCTCCTACGGGTTTCTACTAAGATGGGGCATTTACCAAGGAAATGGAAGACATTTTCTCGCTCACGTTGGTTACACAGGCTGCAAATTTCGGGACGATCGTCTCTGTGTGGTATAAAGTTGAGTGGCAGCAACTCTCCTCTAGTTTTTAAAATGAGTGACATGAGGGCGGTTGAGTACTCTTCTTTAAAATAACTATTGCTTGAGAGATTATAGTCCAGCTTAGCGTAAATTACCCGATTAGATGATTGCCGAGCTCTTACCACAAATTCGTCTCTTTTTTTCAGATCAACTGCACTGATAAGGTCGTAGAGTTCCGCTTTCCACAAGTCTACACTGTCTTCAGAAAGGGAAAGTTGTCGTTCGCAGTGTACAGCTAGGTTATTCCATGTTTCGAACCAAGATAACTTTTTCCTTAAAACCGTCGATGATATTTGTCTCGATAATCTACTCTCCTCCATTTTAAAAGTTTTAATTACGTAATCCACCTGCATTTTGAGAGTGGATATAAAAATTGGAGGGAGGCCTGTCTCCAACATGAGAATGTGGTTCGCAGTAGTATTGGGAAGCCTCAACGATCTCTTCAAAAAGTATCTCAAAAGCTGTTCAACCTCTTCGTACTCCTTGTGACCCCATACCTGAGCGGCATAGCACATTATAGCCTTCGCTGTTGTTTAAAACATTTGAAATTTGGTATTGAAAAGCACATCCTTGCTACGCATAACATTCCTACATGTTGCATTAAGAGCATTTTTTGATTTGGCGAGTTTGTCCAACATATGGTTTCTCATGCTAAGGTTTCTTGATATGTTTATTCCGAGGTACATGTAATCTTTGACAACTTCAATTTCTTCGTTTTCAAATTTCCACTTTTCCAATCGGCAGTTTGGTTTTTTGTTAATGTATATTTATACATATACTATTATTACTTTTATGAAAATTCATTGAAAAATATTCAAACAAGTGAACTTTTCTGAATTATTATTCAAAATTAAAGGGTTAAGCGCGGCCTATAGTCCAATAAGAATAATCCACTTGCACAGTTGAAAATATATGTTGGCGACGGGGGATCACATTATTTCTCCTTCTCTTGATCTTGAAGAGCATTAAGGCTCGCGAGCTCTTTCAAGCATCGTTAAGCGATCATGTAAGAGGATGTTGTGGCAGTATCAAAATATTGCGGTAATAACATGTTTTTTTGATTGTCAGCAGTTCCGCTTGAAAAACTCTTCCGAAGTTCGGAAGCCGAAATGACTTGAATACGTTAGGTGTTTTGCAAAAGAAACTCCTGCTCCTAAACAAAACTCCATCATCGACCTGACAGTAAAAATAATCGTGTCGAAATGTTTTGTTACATCATTGTCCTCCAACTTCTTTTGGGTAGGGAACACTCTTAAGGCTGGAAGGAGGCTCTAACGATGCACTGATTGCCAGCTGTGCAAGATCAAGTAATTCTTAGAAGAAAATACAATCATAGATTTGTACGTATAGTTTGCATGTTTCATAATAAATTATGTCTGCATGCTATTCTTCTAAGAATTAGTGTCCCACCTGTTTTAAACTGTCCACCTATCCTTAGTATTTACATCAAACACTCTTCAATTGACATTAAATGCAACCATTAAAATCTAAGTCACCACAAACAACACTCGTTTCACAATAAATATCCATGAAAGATTATCAGCAAAACAAAGTAACGCCTTACGAAACGAAAACAAATAAATTCATGTCTACGGCAATTGTGTTTTGAATTTAAATGTCCGTCCAATCCAGTAGCATAAAAATAGATGCTTTCTATAGATTGTATATCACCGATCCACAAGTTGTGCACTGGCAGTCATCATGTTTTGTGTACCTTTTGTAAAAATTTATTAATTCGCTAAAGGTTCCTAACCTCTATCTAGATACTCCCCGCGAGACATTGAACTCCTTACATGATTCGAATTTGAAATTCTATTTGTTCTTAAAAAAAAAAAAGTAAAATAATACAAATTTACCAGACCTTAAAAAACAATACGGAATATCCTACAACACGGAACCGATTTAAACAACAAATATAAAACAAAAAAAATTGTATTTAGCTGATGGCGAATTGTTTCCAACAATTCATAAAAGGATATTAAATTAAGTCTCTCTTGGTTGGAGCACATAAAAAGGACCAAGAAAAAAGGACTTTTTTTTTGCCAACCACCCAACCCGAAAAAAAGAAAACAAGAAGAAAAGTCTGAAAACAATTTCCAGGAAATTGAAACTGCCAAAAGCTATACAAATACTTTTGCCCCTCCTAACCAACCCAGTCTCCCACAATTACACAATTTTTCCACATCTGCAATTGCTTTGCTCATATGTGTGTAGAAAGTAGCCTAAAAAGATATAAAAAGGTTGTGTATGTTTTTTTTGGGAAACATCAAAGAGGCGCGCCTCTGGAAAAAACAAACTCTCACAAAGTAAATAAATTTCAAATGCAGAAGACGAACCTCTCAAACATGACTGTATGATTAGATTGGTCTATGTTTTTCCACCTATTGACTGCCATTAGAATGGAACACAACTGCTACTGAGTGTAGACGCACTAATTGACTAGATTCGGTCAGGTCAGTCCATCAGAGCCACGTTGAAAACGTTTGGAATAGTTCTCCGAAACTTCCACCAAATTGACTTTGGTTGTTGGTTAGTCCCCGGGCACACGTTCGATTTGTTTACAACTCCAGTGTGTACCTAACAGATGTTTTCCTTGATGTGGATTGATATCTATTCCTGGAATATCATTGCAATATTGGCCGAGCTTGTGGTGGAGTCCAATTTTGTTTCTATATGATTATAATTTATATAAATGACTTGTTGAAATGGTTGTGTCGTGGAAAAGCTCCATAACACTAAATTTGCATTTCGACTTCATTTGTCATTTAAATATTTACAAATTTAAGGTTGACGTATTGGATTCGTTTGAGATTTCGATATTCGATATCAATTTTATTGTGTAAGGAATCTACGTGCGGATGATCATGAAAATGTACCAGCAAGCCAGTAAAAAGGTTTGATGTCCTGCAAAAGTCACCGACAATTTTACAATTAACGGTGGTATCGGAACGGAAGCGTCTTTAGTCCCTTGATGTTTATTACAGTGCTTCACTATTTCCATAGGTAAAGATACGGTGATAGAACCGAAAGTTTGTTTTGCTGATGATGGAAATATCACTAAATGTATTAGTGACATTTTGGAATTGGGTGCTGCGCAAAACCAGATATTTATGATAGCCTTTTTTTTTATCCACGCAGTCATATTGTGGACATTTATTCGAATGAAACAGGCCACCCAAGTGAGAAAACTTGTCATACCGACATCAACGCCTATAAGCTTAGATAAAGTGTTGAGAGAACTCTATTCTACATGGTGATCGTTAAAACCTTCTAACGTAAAAAGAATAAGGCTCAACATTCTAGTTGTTCGTCCAACGTGTGCATATGGCTGATAATGTTGGACAAAGAAAAAAAGAAGTATAACTATATATGGCTGAAATGGAGTTGGATTGCATATTTGCATGGCAGCTGGAGTGAAAAAAACTTTTCGAATTAGAAAAAGATTACGAAGCAATGAAAATTTCTCGTGAAAAATATTAGCTTCGAGTGAATATACCCACAATCACATTAACTGGTATTGTTTTGTATACAGAGGATGAACCCTAAATATCACTCCCAAAAGACAATTTCACTACGTTCCGATATAAACTCGAAAAAGACGAGAAACAGTCTCAGAAAAAACAAATACAAACAATACAGTACATCAGTATCAGTTGGTCTTAAAGAATCTAAAACAGAGTGGTTTGGTATTTTCACGGAGAACAATGTTAGTATGAATTTGAAACCTTATGTACGGTAAGTTGGTACTTTGTAGAAATCTTGTAGAGCATTTTAATTTGAGAAAAGCGTACAAAAACGTTCTGAACGATTTCAGATCCTTGATCTGTAGAACGACAGAACTAACCCCTCCCCAACGCTATTTCGACTTGCGCCGAAAATTTCTTTGGCATTGCAACGAATTCATTCGATAAAATTCTTTCGAAAGTCGAATCGACTTTTATCCTGAGAACTTATTTTTTAGACAGATTTCTACGCCACATTTTCGTATTATTTTCAATGTAAAGTCGATCATTTCAGTACAAAATGTAAATAACAAACATTTATCTACCACCACATTTATTTGCCACCAGTTTGTTGGCATTTGCGACCAGTATTTATAAGAATAGAGTCTTCTTTGTTTGTGCCTGATCGATTTTACGAATAACTTCTTCTTAGATTAAAGAGTTTGCAGGACCTATTGAACATTTGATAGTTTCAACGGTGGCTATGATATTCTTAACATCTGGCAGTCAATAGTAATGCCGAAATCAGGGACCCCATCAGTTTACCTACATGGATTTATAATCGATAACCTTATTGTTAGTTTGGTATTCATGATATTTTTTCTTCAGTCCGTGGTAGTTTGAGATTCACTGATGAAAACCGTACTGATGTCAAGACATATCCGCTTCAAACTCTTAAGAGCAGATAATTTCTTGTCAAAGGTCTACATTGGTTTCTCCACTTCCTTTGAATCGGAAATCGAATATTTATTGAAGTTATGTTGTTGAATCGTATAAAAATAAACAAAAAAACGAAAACTTTTAAAAGATATCTGAACAAGAGGTTTTTTGAAAACTGAATGAAAACTTAAATCGTTGTCAGAAAATTATTTCATAATAATAAAAGACTAAACTGATAATATTTCATAAAGCACAGTTTAAAAAATTCAAACTATATTTTCAACAATATTGGATGAGTTGTGTGAATGATTTGATGACAATCATTCGTTTTTCCTTGTTCATCTAAATAGTTAAATTGATGGTATTGAAACGAATATATCTATATGTCGGACATTCATTCTTCGTACCATAATTCACAGATCAGTTGTTGGGTGCTTTACAAATCAGCGTTTATGTTTGAAAAACTCTATTCGATATACCTTTTTAGCAAATAAAACTTTCTTCAAGATTGAAGATTAGATGATGCCTACATTAAGTTGGAGGTCCAGTTAATTGTTGTATAGGGATCTTGCTTGTCTTCTGCGCTATTAATATTTTTTTCTTTACGTTTACACTATTAGATATTTTTCATAAGTAGTTTGCATCAACATACATATGAAGGAAGAATTCGCTACGACTTTATTTTAATGAAATAATTTTGGGGCTTGGGCACTGCCACTTGAAGAGATCCGTTTTTCTAGTGCTAGATGAGTGTGTTTATTCTACCAATATTTCTCCATTTGGACTTTTTGAAAATATAATAGTACTTGAAGTATTTTCAGCCAGCTTTTGGCTGAATTGTATTAAGAGAGTAGTTCACATTTTCATCCCTTATTTCTCACCCTAAGTGGACAGCTTATTTATTTCCTCGAACCTATATATTGTTCTATCAGTTCCCTAATTTGCAAATTATAGAACTCTGGCATACACGAAAAGTATAAAGTTCTCTTTTTCGCTACGTTTTCTTTTCTTCAACCTCCTTAAATCTGATCAATTCCTAAGCATTTTCTTTGACGCACATGACACATACCAAGCGTATGTTGCTCTATTTCTTCGAAGTTTGTAAGCTTGAAAATTTAAGGATTTTATTGTACTTTTTCAATTTCCAAAAATATAAGAAATATGCGTAAAGGTTTCGTGGAAAGTGGATTTTAGAGAATTTCATTGTTATGGATTAAAACCAATCTAGTTTTTCTTTTAAGTCTTCAACCTCAAATGTCATTCATCAAAGTTTATATCTGTTTATGTCTATGTTTTGTTTCTCTTAAGAGTTGACTTAAGACACCCTTTGTTGTATATATGTATGAAGAGTTATGATGAAAAGTCAGAAGTAGGATTTCACTATGAATTTCCATTTTTGTCAATTCGCATTTTACTAATTCATTCCTTTTAGCCAACTACTAACACGAAGATTTCTAAAAATGCTCGCTCTTGTTCAAGGAAGTTGAATTTCAATAACGAACAAGAACCTGCGACCCAAGCAAACTAATAATATTACTCATTTTAAGAAGTCTTAATCTTTGGTAATGGATGGCCATGACCATTTGTTGTCGTAATCCCGTGTGATAGGATTCCTAAGACAAAAATCACAACAAATATTCCATAGAATTGACGTGAATTCCCTAAACCAAATATAGATGAACAACAGAACAAGGATGAGCAAGATGATGAATACCTATCTAAATGTATTGTATAATATAGATTGGAGTCATCCCAAACCACTGCTGATACATATACATATAGCATCAACATCTATAGGCTTTATTTTCGAAATGAAAAAGGGTGCTGACTTTTGTTTGTTATTCCTAATAATAAGCAGATTCTTTTGCTCAGAATTTGTAGTCTTCCTGATTTTATTAGATGCCTCTTCCGACATTTTGTTGACTGAATGATTGACGAGAAGATGTGTTCAAGGAAGCATGACACACGCGCATCAATGTGCGGTTATGGCTTTATTTTTATGAAATGTTTTTTTTTTTTGTTGAGAAATTATATCTAACGATTGTGTGTAGTTAGGTTATGGGGAACCATATCATTCACCTTTTAGAAAACATAGAGGAAAGAAGTTTGGAGGCAACGATAAGGTGTTGTTTGCTTTATTTTTAGGTGTGGGTAGACAAATTAAACATTTTTATTTTACAGTTCGATAATGAAACATATCAAATCGATTTGTTGTTAAGATAAAATCGGCGTTATGTTACGTTAGTGGGAAGTAATGTTTTTTTTTGTGTGTGTTGCAATTGCTTATAAGAAAGTTCTATTTCAATGGATTGTAAAAAAAAGGGAAGGGTTCTTTAAGTGAGCAATAAAAAAACTATAGATATCTACTTATTTAAGTTTATGATAGAAAAAGGGGTGCCATACTCTTTTATTTTCTTCCTTTTTATTTCCCAAAGATATTGTATATGAGTATTGAGTATATTAATGGTTTAAAATGATGACTTTATGATTATAGAGATAGACTTAAAATATTTTATACACCTAACCATTATTATCTGGCATGCGAATCAGTGTCACAAGCAAGAAATTGTAAGGTTCAAATGCGTTTTGGAATTTGATTTATGGCTAAGTGATATAGATAGGGTAAGAATTATTAACATTATTTCATTTTTCAAAATACTTAGGTAGGTAAAAACTTCTTGTTCTCAAAAGTAGTATCATAACAGTCAAGGAAGTTGTATCAGACGAAATATCCTCTGAGCTGTCGAAGAAACGGAATATATTAGGGTTTTAGTTACCTTACCTCATCTTCGAATGGTAAACTTTATATGCGCCCATTTTATGGTAAACACAATCCTATTCCAAACGTGAACTTGAGGCAAACTATATGATAAAATAGTCGGTACCTTAAAAATATACCACAGAGAATTTTTGCAGAGAAAAATTAATGTGCCCATTCGTATGTACATAAATAAAACTTGAAAATGGCCGGAATCGTCTAGGAGACTGGCTTTCTAAAACATCAAAAAAGATTGAGATAAGGAAAAAATGTGCAACATCTGGAGATTTAGCTCAGTGTTTCAATAAAGTGGCTGTGCAGAAAAATGAAAATTAGGTATTCTATCTGCTTCGAGAATGCCCCCATGCCCCCCTCCCTCTT
This sequence comes from Baccha elongata, assembly GCA_951217065.1. Lineage (NCBI taxonomy): Eukaryota > Metazoa > Arthropoda > Insecta > Diptera > Syrphidae > Baccha > Baccha elongata. Next base: position 252,361,294 of record OX578272.1, read on the forward strand.
ACCTATCTCTACTGTCGGGGTTACAATTGGGTCATCCAGGTATTGTTTAGTGAAAGTAAAATTTTTTCTACCTGCACCAAATATTTATATTTATATTAGTATATGTTTCCAGCCAAAGGAAAATGTTCGTCAAAAATATTTCAAAGAAGACAGAGCATAAGACGATTTCTTGCAATTACACAGCATTTGGTCACCATATTATCAATTTTTTCACAATTTTAAGCTCAAAAATAATTAATTCTAAAAAAAGCAGTTATACTTACTAACGAATAATAATAGATTAATTATTTTGGGTAATATTTTTCTATTATCTGGATGGATTTTCAGGTTCGCTAGGTTACATCAAGAGATCAATTTTAAGCAATAAAGTCGAGCATTTTATACTATCATTCATATGATGAACCGAAGGCTCTCAGTTGCGCCTGTCGCAATTTGTACTGCAATCAACTCAAGAGATTGCCACTGAAAACGAAACAGAAACCCAGAATTGCATTGATATTGTAATTGAAGCCTTAAAAAACAGTTTGTAACCCTATCGATATTTTTCAGAGATTTACGGCAATTTGTAATGCTCACTAAAGCGACCTTTACACGGTTAGTTTTTTGACATCAATCTGTAATACAGTGTTTGTAAAAAAAAGTCTGTATGCGTGCATTTAAAGGTCGCTTAAGGCAATCCTGTAAGTGCTTCGAAATAGAAATAGTTTATTAAAATCCATAATAATTAGAATAAAAGGCTTGTCACCTGTGGTGCAAATATCAAATAAACAGAGTATAGTAATATTCACAGATTTTTGTAGATAATACAGTTTTCACAGGCAATAATTCTAAATTCCTTACATTTCCGACTGTCTTCAATCTTCATATCTTTCAACTGACACCAGCTTGTGTGGTCCAAATTGACATCCCAGAACATCATCAATTTATATTCATCGCATAAAATACCAGATCTTCTAGCCTCGCATTAATTTGCCTCCCAGGCGCATTCACAATCCGCAATTATAGAAGTAATAAAAACCCTTCGGCCAAAATGTCCTCAATTTGCAATTCAAAACGTCATCACTGACTCCGTGAAGAGTTTGCACTTTACTTTGATACCTACTCTCATATTCATATCTAAATTTTCCTTTCAGCAAATGAAGATAAATAATATTTTGTGACTGCATTTTGAAGCATAGTGCAATTGTCTGTCAGAGACCGTCTGTGTTGCAGCTCGAGGGTTCCTAAATGGTTAGTGTGCTGAATAGTCTTATTATTGCATCACATGTCAAAGTCCGTGCCGCGGACGCCATACTCGTAGTACGTTGCAAATATTTTAATTTGTATCTACCACTTTAAGTTGTATTCTATTAATAAATAAGTAAAGTGAGTGCAGACAAAAAAATATCATCCTACACTCGATAAGAACTCGAGCGCTTCCAATCTTCTCTTGCACATGTGACTACTCGACTACCGACTGACAGACACGACACACCAAGAAGGTGATCTGATCTCATGTCTGACTTCAGTGTGCAACAAGCCCAATGATTAATTTCAGATGTCTTCTGAGGCGACTGCTAGTTGTCATGAAGGCGCCTCCTTCATTCGTAGGCATTGCCACAACTATCTCAGTCAAAGGAGAAGAATCTTACTTGAGTATAAAACTTGATGATCTTTAAATGGGTGGCTGATGTTTTGACGTTTGTATCTAAAGATCTTCACATGCAAAACGATACCCAATGCTCAATTACAAAAGATTTATTGATTGTTATTAGGCTTTGAACAGTCGTCATCGATTAAGACCATTAAAATGGAATCTTCTTTCTTTCATGCTTGGTGTGTCATTGTATCTCTTCCATCGCTCGACAGAACGATCTTTGATGATGTTGTGATGCGTGAGCGTATAGTCAGTGAATGAATGGATTGATGTCATAAATTGATCTTTTTGCAGAGCTATAGATGGAAGATTGATGGCTTTATATGGCTTTTGTGTCTTTAGCTTTAATTTTCAATTAAATTGGCATAAATCAGCGATTGTTAGTTGATTGTTTTTAATGGAATTGAGAACACAGGTTTCAATTAAAAAATATATACTAATTAGGTTCAATTAATTTACTTTGACAAATTGGTTTTGGAAATGACTCGAGTGATTTGTAGATGAGAAAGAAGAGGGATTTAATTGTAACCCTTTGAGCTTTGAACTATTTAGTTTTTTTTTTTTGAAAATAGCATTGACTGGGTTAAGGTGACATGTTAGCACTTGTATAAGATAAAACGCATTAAGTATGAATCTAAGTATTCATGACAAGGTAGGTAGGTAGGAATGGCGGCTATTCAACTAGAATAAAAACCCAATTAGCGCTAGGTGCGCCGTTTTGATACCATAAACTCATCAGAAAGACTTAGAAGAAATATTACTTACTTACTTAAGGTGGCGCTACAGTCCGGTGTGGAGCAGGGCCTCAACCAGCAAGCTTCTTCCAGGCGGCACGGTTTCTAGCTAGCTGCCTCCAGTTTCGCACGCCAAATTGATTGAGGTCCTCTTCCACTTGCGTGCGCCATCTGCAACGCTGTCCTCCTATATTGCGCCGTCGGGTTGGATTCAAAGGCAGAAATATTAGAAGAACCCTGTTAAGGGCAACGGAAGCATTTTATATAAAACATGAAAAAAATTACTTACTTTAAATTTTTTTCTGATAAAATAAAAAAAATTGGTTTTGTTTTTGAGAAAAGCGTTTCTTAATCGTAAATTTCCACCAAATTCCTGAATTTCCTAAATTTCCGTAAATAACTTCGATGATCTATTTTCTGATTCTTTTCTCATATGAGTGAATTCTATGAAATAGAAAAACTGAGTGTTAATTTTTTTTTTTTGATTCTATGTTATTCCAACTAGTGCTGTCATATAAAATTGCTTGGAATAATTTAAAGTCCAGAGTGACAAATTCAATATTCCTATGTCTATAAGGCTTCCAGTTCCGCACGCCTTCCAGTTACGCATCCTTTCCTGCATGACTCCAAAGCATTGTTGCCAATTTTGCCTTTGCATACGTATCCTTCGTGTCATCTTAGACCCGGTAATTTCTCGCACATACTGGAACGAAGTTCAACTAAGCAACCGAGCATTTCTTCATCCAATCATTATGTGCTTTTTGGTCGAGCGAGACTGAGGTAGCACGTCAGGTCCAGCGATTTTAATTAATTTTTATTCAGATATCTTTTTTACAATATTAAATTTTCGTCAATATAATTTCATATAACTTGTGATTTCTACAATTTATTTAATTTTCATTTGACAGTATTAATTATTTCTTAATTAAAACTAACAAGGTATACTTCATATAACTTATTCTAACGGCGTCTTTTTAAATTTTGTTGGGCTTTGCAATTTAGCCTAATTCTTTACAATCATAATTCATAGTATTTTGATCTAGCAATAAAATAATAAATAAAAGGTTCACTTGAAAAAACCCATCCTAAGGCGTTCTGATGGTATTTACGAAAATATTAGAAAGAAGAAAGTTGGAAAGAAAGTCCAAGGTAAATATGAAGGAATTACCGAAGATATTAGACGGAAACAAGGTGGAACTACTCGATGGAGCAAGGTAATTCTGAAGGATATTAGTTGGAAGCAAGGTGAAATCACTGGATGGAATCCAGTACAAGATTCTGCTGGAAGTACCGAGGATATGTAAGTTGGAAGCAAGTGGAACGACTCGATATGGAGCCACAGTCCAAGGTAAATCTGAAGGAATTACCGAAAATATTAGACTGAAAACTTCAAATGACTACGATAACTGAAAGTTTTGATTGGCCGCTAAAGCTTGAAAAAAAAAAAATACGCATGGTTTCAAAACATCAAAGAACAGAAAAATGCTCCTCAGGCAATAAAATTCAAAATTTTACCCATTAAAATTAAAACCATGATTTGCAACCCACCTGTTGTCGGATTTCAATTAAACTGACCGTTTCATATACTTTTGATCCTTTTGAAATATTCCAAGGCATGCAATAAATCAAAAGAAAAAATATGACACACACACGAGTCTAATTTTAGCTTTTAATATCTTTCTTCTCATAATACCTTTATGTAGGTTCAACACATGACTTATTAAAAAAGTTTTTCTTTGAACCCTAAACCTAATATCCTTGAAAATTTTAATCCTCAACCCATCTGTAAACATTCGCACACTCATCTCTAAAAAGTCAAACACAAACAATACACACACTGGCCAGGCCGCCACCCACGCATTCTTTTATATGACAACCTTTATTTCACTCAGCTTCTCTTTATAGATCCTTCAAAAATAAAATCGAGAAAAAAAATCTCTATAATCCTTTTACAATCCCTAACAAGTCACGAACTATATCAAATAAAATTCCATCCCGTCAGCAAATATACAGGACACCAATCATTTTATCGCTCTCGATGTGTGTATTCTTCTTTACAATGAACTCCAAACTCGTCCTTCTAACGATGAGACACTCAAAAATACATTTCCAATTTAAAAAACAAAAAAAAGGAATAAGTTTTGTTAAAAAAAGCCTTTCACAGGCTAAAAATTGAAGTCGATTTTGGACAATTTCCACAAAAAAATTCGCGATGTGGTAGACCTCCCGAACACCATTCCCCGCAACTCCCACGTATTAGCACTACAAAATGCCATCCTCCTAAATTCTCGTCAATTGCGCTCCACTAAACAAAACCTCCTTTTCGACAATCGCCGGGATTGTGCTGGCGAAATTAATCGTGAAATTGCTTTTATTTTATATCCCAGCTCCTGATGCACTCAGACGTAGACTCGCAAATTAAAATCGTGGCCTGTTAGCGCTATGGCACCATTCCACAGGGTGAACGGGGATAACAGCGTTAGGTTAGCTTTAGACTAACAAGGCACCAACTTTAAAGATTGATATACGTAAAATTTTTAATTTTCAGGGCGTTCGTCACCCTTTTTGGTTTCTTTAATGGGAAGCACGGATTGTCGATGGGATTTTGTGATGTGTTGCTTTTGTGTATATTGTTATGTGTCAAGAGGGTAACGCCGCTGATGACATTGTGTAAAGCTGTTAAGGGTCGTAGTTAATCCACTGTTGTTATTATCACCCCCTTCTACAAACATGTGACTCTTTTCCGGGGAACGAATCATAATAATTGTACATTGTTCAGATGTGTTGATGTGTGAATTTGAGGACTTGAAAATTACCTAAATTCATGATTCTAATGGGGGTGGTGGGTTGGTTTTATGTGTGGGGGCCATTAATAATTAAGTTGGCTGAAATTATACCGCCGTCCAACAGTGGGGTAAAAAAGAACACAATTTTTTTGGACGATCGTTTACATACTTATATAATTCTTATATGGCACCCAATCCACTAGGGCCTCTGTCTGAGACGCATCGGTTTTCCACCCGACTTGGTCCGGGCACGCTGCTGCCAGTTATCCATAATAAACAGTCTGACCCACTCAATGGTTTGGTTTTTAATTAGGAAGTTCGGTATTCCTTGTATGGGTCCGAATACCTACCGGAACCCTAAGAAGAAGCGAAATTCAATCGAATAACTTTAGAACAACAAGTTGGTTAAAGACTTGATGGATAGCTATTCCCACAGATCTTTCACAAGCAATAAGTCATCAACATTATAGTTAGATATGTACATTATGCATTTACATCTTTAATAAGAAATCAGAGAGCTTCCTTGAGTATCAAAACCAAAATGATTATAAATGAATTGATGATATAGAAAAAAGATTGGAAAATCAACATGTAAGCAGGGGGCTTATATCCTGAATCACCCGAAAATGTTGCTTTTCGCTTTTTCGCATTGGCCAACATATCTGTGGTTTCTGAATCGCGTGGGATGATCAAAGCATAGCTAGTTAGCCACCTCTGAAATGCGAAAAATGGGAGAAGCCTCCTATAATATGATCTTTTGTTGTCTTTTTCTGTGCTGGAATCATATAACGAGAACTGTGTTGTGCTCTTCTGCTCAGCAAAATTAAAAGTTTGAATTTTCCTGGTGAGAAAAAAATTACGTCAATGTAGATCAAGCAACAGGTAGTTCATTGTCGACTTTCAGTTAATTGATAGGAATGGTGTTTTCAAGCAAACTAGCTCAGGAAAGCCAACTAGCACTAAGAAGAGATGGTTTTGATACATGTGAGTTACTCTGCAAAATCATATTTATGGTACACTCATGGTATAATGGCTCAATCTCGTGTTAACACTTTGTCATCATAAGTGTAGTGGATTCCTTAAGAAAATATCAAATTCTGCATATCGGTTTAGTTTTTCGGAGAACACAAGAACACTAAAATCTACCCATGCAGCTTATGATGATCATTCAAATACGTAAATAAAATCAAAACAGTTCGTGTCAGCAGCTCTGACACCGAGAGATATTTTTATTATTATTTTTGGCTAGCCCCCTCCAGTTTCGCCCAACAATAAGTTTTTCTTAGATCTTCCTTTACTTGATCAAGCCACGATAGGTTTGGAATTTAGTTAGATCGGCGTCACCGCACAACGCGTAGATCTCGAAAATCACATACTCGACCGATGATCATTTCAAAGATTTTTTGCTCAAAGTGAACATATACCCTTCCTTATCCGATCTTGACAATGTGCACTTCTTTGCACCTTAGGAAGGAGTGGTTTACACTAGGGAAACAATCTACTTGTGCTCGAATACTAACGAACTCGCTATGAAAATATTGCATTGTTCTTTCAATGACATCATTGTCATCGGCGTATTTGTTCGAGCCGAAGTCGTGTGACAGAGCATTTTCTTATGGCATTTACTTTATTGACATCAAAGATCTCGTTCCTTTCGACCTTCACGTAACTGTAGGTGTGTAGTGTATAGAGAATGTGTTTATTGTACAGTTACATATATTTATATTTGCTTCTTACATAAATACTTCTATTTAAAGACATACTACTATATCTTTGTACATACTACTACTATATTAATATTATATAATGAGAGTGTCTAACACTCAGCAAAACTCACTTGCTAATAGTCGCTCTAACTTGTAACATCATTGTATCACTTATTTAATCATACATTATTCTATAATAAATTTAAGTTGAATTAAGCAGGTTGCATTTCATTTCTAACAAACACAATAAGGTGTTATCAAGCATCATTCTGTTCACCTGAACGAGTTCGTTGGGGATGCTAAAGTCAAACACGAACATCTGATGAGCTCATCTCTATTTAAAAATGCTGTGAGAAGCAGCTTTACAGTTGATGCATCTGTCTTGGGTCGTTTCCAGTTTGTGCTCTGACATATGTATTGTCAGGTAAGGTGCAATCAAAAGAGTCCCTTTTTCGAGTACCAGCCAGACGATTTTGAAGTGCTAACTACGACCATGAGTTGGTGCATTCTTCTTACCAATTCATCTCCAGCGCTGCGCGGGGGTCTAAACAGCTCGACTGGCAAGTAATAAGCTTCACGGCTTCATTAAATCTATTCTTTTTGAACTTTAAGCTGTATTATGTTCTTCAACGACGCGGATCTAGATAAAGATATAATTTTTTTTTTATTTTGAAAAGAGCGTAGCTATATATCGGTTCTATAAAAAAATCTAAAAAAATAGTAAATAATAAAAGGATCTGACATTAAAAAATTCATTGAAATAATTTAAACATTTTGTTGGGCTCTTACTTGTTCTTCACACTGTAAAGGTAGCATATACAATTTGCCTGTGCTCTAAAAATCACAAATCACACATGCCATTACGGAAATCAACTTGAAAACAGTCCGGACCTAACCAAGTGAAAACACACAATAGAAACAATAGACTGATTCTCTATATAGAAACAATACTTGGACTTTTCAACCCCCGTTTTTCAAAAACACTCAAAATCCTCTAGTTCATTGAACTCAACAATAAAATCTTAATTAACTGGATGTCGGGATTCGACATCGACGATGAGTTAAATTACAAATGGAAATTTAGTGTGAATAGAAGATCCTATCGTAACCTAAATGGAACATAATCATAATCGTTAGCATCACTCATGCATCAACCAAGACCTTCTCATCTCTCATCTTTTACACAACCTCATGACATCGTCAGTGGTTCCTACTCAATTTTGGGATTCTGTTATCTGTCACTTGGTTGTCAAATTTATGGTATCAAATCACAAAGAGGACCCACCTAAATGCATCTTCTTTCAAAAAGGGCAAAAGTCTACAGCGAAGTATGAGCGAACGAGAGGATCACATAACCCCACTTTTATATTCCACTTGTGCTTCATCTTATGTAGTATAATATGGACCTGCCGAGCGAGGCTCGTGTGGTCGAGCGAGATAAGTGAGAACCTGATCCACATATTCACGTATTGTGTCGTGTGTGGTTTGTTCATCACAAGAGTTCCTTTTTTTGTGTGGCTGTTTTTTCTTTACCCAAGAAATTAGTGCACCAAATTCTGGCTGCGGACACCGAAAGCAGTGAGTTGATAGGAACCACAAAAAATATTAAAACCTCTCCGGATGCCCTTCATTCGCTGCATGGGTATATAACTGACGCGCCGCGCCGTCAAATTATCGGATTATTGTCTGGGGCTGGGCTTTTGAGTAAGCAAGTTTGCTCTGAACGCAATTAAGGGTTCTTTGTGTCAAAGTGAAGCACCCATTTTGTGGGATTCGGATGACTTTTTTTTCTGATATGAGTTTTATTGTTATGGCTAACGTTTTTGTCCTCTGACACTTGATTGAGCCATCATAATAGCCGCGACTGCACTCGGGAATTTTCTTTAGATTAACATAATTGTTATGTCAAAAATGTATAGCTTGCGCATCCATAGGCTCAGTTAGATTGCCCTAATCAGTTGGGAAATTAAAATTGAAATTATTTTTGTAACTTTTGGTCGCTACATAGTTAACATTCAAATTAGGATCATTTTGATAACACTTCTGCTGAGTGAGAAAGAGGGACGTGACGAAGAAGCGCGCGTTAGATACGCACCACTGAATCTTGAAATTAGATCTCTTCGTTTGAGATACACAAAAAAAAATTATATACGTGGGAAAAATAGGAAGCGAATGGTTCTGGGAAATAAAATTGGAAAATATAGAGGGAGCCGAAGCCCCATAAGCAGAGAAGTGTGAATTTGAAAATTAAAAAAAGATATATAAATTAAAGTGGAATTTCTTTTGATATTTTAGGTTTTTTTGTGTGAAACTATGCAGCTGTATCAGATGTTTATAGATATAAAAAATTATTTCAAATGAAATTTATTGTATAATTTATTTAAATGAAAAGGTAGAATAATTCATAACTGAGCTAGAAGGAGTGAAGTATCAAAATGATAGGTTCAAAGAAGTTAATTTAAATGATGTTTTAAGAACATATACGGTCTAAGCCAGTCGACAGAGACTTTTAACATTGGATATTTGTAGTTCGTTGGCCTTTCAAGGAGTATCGAAACAAAAACACAAAAAAAAAAAAACGGATGGTTTGCGATAGCCGCTATTTTGAAAAACACGTTGCCATAAATAACTAAACAAAATATATGTCTTTCTTTTGACGTATTCGAAGTCACCAATTTCTTAAAAAATTCAAAAAAAAATAATTTTTCAAAAAGTAAAACCGGTAATTTGTGAAAAAAAAAAATCCATTCAATTTCGATTAAAATTCTTGTATTGAATTTTCGCCAACCGACGGTGATGTTTTTTTTTTATTTCATACATTTTTCAAAAGATTTAAAAAAAAATCAAAATAAAGATACTGTGGCTCAAAGCTCCGTATTCGGTTTCCGCCATACATAGGACATGCCATAGGAGCCAAAAATATTAAATTTGGACTCGTCCGCAAAAATTACATTATCTCAGAAGTCAGCGCCCTTAGAGATATGCTCCCTAGCAAAGGTAAGTCGGCTTCGCTGATTTTTTTTTTTACTAATAAATGGTTTCTTACGAGCAACTCGTTCATTGAAGTCATGCTCGCGAAGCACACGACGGATGGTTTCAGCACTGCATGATTTTCCCAATTCTTGCTGAATCTCAATAGCCAGATAACTTCGGATTAACTTTAATTTTTTGCACGATATATCTTTCGTCAGACACGCGTTGAATATTTTGTTTGGTGCATTTCTTCCTTTATCGTGCACCCGATTTTCATGAACAAATCGCGCAATGATATGCTGCACTGTAAACGCACTCAAATTCACAAAACCAACAATTTTTCGAACTGAGTTCCCGTTTCTATAATGGCTTATGACCAAATCACGCTTTTCGACACTGGCACGAGGACCCATTTTATATTTATTGGCTTACCGAATACATGGCGACTATATATGGTTCCTAAAGTAACTGTATCAATTAAGCTGTGAGGTGTTTTTTTTTTGCTAAAAAAATGTTATTTTAATCTTTCGGGGCTATACCGCATAATTTTAAAAACATTTTTATCGAATTTCAAATAAGTTGTGATCCACTGTAAGTACCTACTAACTGAAAATCCTCTTTTTTCATAAATTAACTATAGTCAAATGAATTTTCGTCGACAACTGACAACACGAAAGTAACTTGCCACAAGAGCAAGTTTGTGGGACCCAGTCATGCCTTTTATTAAAATTCATTTCATGGTGAATTTTCTAAGTCTAAGGATTTCTGGAAATATGTTGAGAAAAATCTATAAGTGCGACGTTCACAGCATGATTTGGTTGTGCATGATATTCCGAAAACACAGATTGAAGCCAATCATCTGATTTGGAATTTATTTTGGATTAAAGGCTTTTTGAATCTCATTTTGATTGGGTACTGGCTATTTCTGAATTGATAAGCCGATATTTTTCATTGGCAGGATCTGTGACATTTAGATAGTTGTGGCGTTTAGATAGTTGAAATAACCTTTGCAATTTCTCAACATCGTCTGCATATCTGACACTCTTTACTATCTTTTCTTCCTCCATGGAAGCTTAGAGGTCATTTTACACTACTGTAAAGCTATACGCATCTCTGTTGTCGAAGCATCTCTGCATTTGCTTGAATTTTAACAGTTCTTATGTTTTACGGAAAGGCTGGATTTGGATAGTGCTAATAGGATTTATATAAAATTAAACTGCGCATTTGCGTCCAAATTAAAAATAAATAAACATAACGTATTTATGCAAATGTCAATCGCTTGTCAAAGCGTGCAAAAGAATTGAATTTAATATAAAAATTAACGAAAAAAAAACTCTGAGACACACGCCCAGTGATTTATTGATCAGCACACCCTCTAATATTTAAGTCTGTACTTTACTACTTTAAAGTATCATTTACGCGACTATCGATTTACCACCCTCGTGCACAAATGCAACATTCGACTCTCGCAATTCAATTAGCAATCCTCATTAATCACTCATCCCTCTTTATACAGTATTATTCTTCAGCACACCCAATTTCTTGAAAATACATTTCTTGTAGCTAAAAGTATGTACCAACTCAACGTCTCTGTTCACCCCTCAAGTGATGTCAATAAAACGAAACAAATTGTACCATTTTTTTTTCTATCAAAATGTCATACATTCAAAAAGTTGAAATAAAAACTAAAACTCCCCCAAGCAAGCATAGAAAGCATCCCTTTAAAAAAATTTCACTTTGTTAAAACAAGTAGGAAGGTACTTAAGTCCTGCACGTTTCCCTTGTATAATGTGCACAGTTAATTATCCCGTCTTCCTGTGTGTCACATCTCACATTGCACATCTAAACAAAAATCTTTCATTGCATCCTGCGGTGTAAAGGTATTTACACTTGACTTCAGTATCTTTTCTTTACATAAATGTAAACAAAACAAGAAGAAGATTCAAGTGGAAACTCACACTCATCTCGTTACGTGTATAATAGATACAATGTCAGAGGTCAACGTCATGTGTAAGTGCTGCCCATATTCATTCCCTCAATTGAGGGACTCATAAAATCTAAATGAACTACAAGCAGATGGGAATTTTAATGACGCGACTTCTCAAGTGAGTCAAAAAAAAAATAAATAAAAATATAAAGATGAACAGAAGAAGATACCGTTGGTATGTGGATTCATAGAAAAGATACTTTTGACTCTGTCTGATGCAGGATGATTTTAAATATCCATTGAGAGATATTATAATAGAAGTTCTTTCACAGTTACGCATATACCTATGCATTCAATATAATTTACAACAGGATGTATGACGCGTGTAATAGTGTTGCCATTGCCGCCTCCTAATGAAGTCATGTACAATTAAAAGAAAGAAAAAAGGGTTTCCCTTTATATATAAAAAAAAAATGGCATCTGGATTTTGACAGTGATAAAAAATGATGAAAATCTTTACTTAATTCCAGTGAAGATAAAATAGCTGCCTTTTGTGATTTATGACTTGTTGGTTGTAAACAGTTTTGACTTTTAATTGGTTTCTACACCCAAGTTGCAGTATTCAACTTATAGTTATAGGCATCATCTGGATGCACCATCAGAAGTCTTTCTTCTGTCTGATGGTCTATGAATAGTTTCATGGAATTTCTGTGCCGTTTGTTCACAAATCTGGGGAAAGATTTATTACATTTCGTAGAAGAATCATTTAGCTGTGGGGTTAAACAGGGATTCAAGGGGCAAGCTCGTGCCCTATATTTATAATATTTCAATATTCAAGAAAGCACTATATACTAAATGTTATAGAGGTTGAGTTGATTTTTATAAATGATCGATTCATGTGTCACTGCGGGATGTGATGTGTTTTTCTGTCGGACAACTTAACCATTTTTGACAGCTTGACAAAGTTATACGTAGCTTAGGGATGACAGAAGAGATTACAACATGAAAAACTGCATAAGTTTTGTTTACTTAGTACAATTTATAATCTTTTGAGGGGAGTTTTCCATTATGTCAGTTTGGGGTGGAATGCATTTTAATAATTATAATTGATATCTAAGTTTTGCAACTGAGGTTAGGTAATAAAGAATTTATTTGAGGGATTAAACACATTGACATACCAACACAGTTTTAGTCTGATTGAATTATATTAGTTTCTTTAAAACTTTTTGTACATTAAAAAAGAATATATTCTCTTATTTTTGAAAATGATTTTAATTCAACACTTGTACCTATATTACTTTGTTATATCAAGGTTTCTCATAATAATAGCACGGCGAGGCGTTTATTCGAAGGAGCTAAATCTTCGATGACTCGTTATCATCGATGGCATTTGTCTTTGGAATTTTAAATCATCAATCGTTCTAGAGCTAACCACTGATTTAACAAAGCCTTTGAAGAAAAAGTTTAATATGATTAGGTTTATCACACTAGGTATATCGTATATGAGGCGATAGTTAATGTGAAGAAAGACGATGTAGCAAATTTTCGTTTTTGCGTGGAGCGAGTGGCAATCAATTTTTTAAATCCACATGAGAACAATAATCTTTAAACTCCAACCAAAAAAAAGTCATTATTATCGATCTGTACCTCTCCCGATAACAATTTAACTAGCTTTACTTTAAAAAAGCATCTTTATTTTATTAATTTGTATAAATGTCTACAATATTTATATAAATACGTTTTCGTATACATTTCAGAAAAAATCAAAAAACCGATAATTTTATTTTTTTTCAAAAAAAAAAAAAAAAATGTACGATATATTTTGATAACATTTTATATATGTAAGTTATGGTTTGGGTACGAAATACCTACTACTTCCTGACTGGACAAAATCCCGACTGGAAAAAATCCCGGCTGTACAAAATCGCGACTGAGAAAAGAAGTTAGGTAGGTAACAGGGCATGCTGCCCTCCTGCAACCCGCCTGTCTGGGCTCACTATAGAATTTGGGTTGGGTGCGAGTTTGGGTATTTGTAATTTTTTGTACAAATTTGATAAAAATATATGCATTTTAAATCATACATTTCTCAGTCGGGATTTTGTCCAGTCGGGATTTTGTCTCTATCCCGCCAAATAACGATAAGCGAAAATGCAATTTTTCTTTTAAAAAAATATGATTTTGATAAAATTTCACATGAGTGATTCGTTGCCAACGATGAAGACAAAAAAAAGTTTTTAACGGTACCTACCTAAGGCATAGAACGATTTTTTGATACCCGACTATAGCTCGTTAATTTACTAATCGAGTTTGATGAAACTTGATTATTCGATATTTAGATAGTCCTGCATTGTCTGATAAATATTGCTTAGAAATATTTCGGAAAAAGTGTTTTTAGAGAAACAATTTTTTTGGAAAGTAGAAAAACTTGAAAAAAAAAACTTGTCCAGTTCATATACACTCCTCGTCAACTGAATACGCACAAACATTTTTTAATATACTTTATCCATTTTTTCCAAACAGTGATGGTTATTATGCCATCTGTTGATGCTAACTATTCCCTTAAGATGTTAAGCAGATAATTCCGAAAGAATTATCCAAAAACAACCGTGAGTTTTTCTTCAACCACTTGCAAAGTGTTTTATATGCAAAGTAGGAGTTTTTTTTTAGTCAACTGAATAGGTACAACGCCATTTTCTTCGTTGTTTTTAAGTTTTTTGGAGTGCTTGACAGTTTAAATTAAGGATTTTAGTGTTTTCAGTAAAATTTAATTCTTGATTTCAAATTTTAAGAAAAATGGGTAGATCTATACGTGTCTTAACAGTGTTGAAAAAGCTAAAATCGATTTACTTAGAGACCAAGGCTTAACTGGACGTGCAATAGCTGATAAAGTTGGCCGAAGTTTTAATGTAGTTTATTCTTACTTGAAAAATAAAGATGCGTACGGCAAAAACATGAAGGGAGGTAAGAAAACAGCAACAACAGCAGCTGAGAGACGAAGAATTTTAAGATGTGCATCAAATTCTTCTGATTCTGTGGCAAAAATAAAACAAAAAGTCGGCGTAAACGCAAGTTGCTCAACAGTTTTAAGAGTAATCAACAACTCAAGCCATCTTAAACGAATGAAACTTAAGAAAAAACCACCACTTGACGAGAGACGGAAAATGTTGCGATTAGATTTTTCAAGACTTCACATGAGTTGGAAAAAAGAATGGTATCACGTGGTTTTTTTCAGATGAAAAAAAGTTTAATTTCGATGGCCCTGATGGGTTCAACTTCTATTTTCACGACTTAAGAAAAGAAAAAAGATTTTTAAAGCGCCATCATAGTCGTGAAGGAGGTGTCATGATATGGGGAGCAGTCAGTTATTATGGAACAGTTGAGCTCGAGGTTGTAACATCAAAAATGACAGCAGCTGGGTATAAAGTAATTTTGGAAAGAAATTTTCCTAAATTTTCTAACATCTTTGGACCCATAAACTGGACCTACCAACATGATAATGCGCCTATTCACTCAGCACGCATAATAAAAACATGGATAGAGGAGCAACAAGTGCAGTTGCTTCAATGGCCGCCGTACTCACCTGATCTAAACATCATAGAAAATGTCTGGGGATGGTTAGCACGCAAAGTTTATGATGGTGGTCGTCAGTTCGAAGACAAAGAAACCATAATTTCTGCAATCAAATTAGCGTGGAGCGAAATTTCGTTAAATTACATTAAAAAGCTATACGATTCCATGCCGGATCGAATTTACGAAGTAATTAAAAATAAAGGTGGAAGTACCCACTACTAAACTTAAACCAAAACTTGTTTCATTCCATTCCAATATCAATTTTAATTTTTGTACCTATTCAGTTGACTCAAAAAAAAACTTCTACTTTGCATAAGTTTCACTTTGGAAGTGGTTGAAGGAAAAACTCACGGTTGTTTTTGGATAAAACTTTGAAATTCTGCTATTTATATGTTACGAAAATTTTTACCATCAACAGATGGCATAATAACCATCACTGTTTGGAAAAAATGGATAAAATATATTCAAAAATGTTTGTGCGTATTCAGTTGACGAGGAGTGTAAGTAACTTACCACAGGAGCAAGTTCATGGGACCAATTCGTGCCCTTTATTTTGTACCAAAATTATAGGTAGGTAATCGAGTTTCTAAAAATATCAACTTCTTAAACCTTTTTTTTTAAATATTGTTTGAAAAAATTCTAAAAACGCAATTTTTAAAAACTGAAAAAAATCATCAACTGGTTTTCAAAAAAAAAAAAAAAAAAAATTCTTAGAAATTTGAAGTACATTTTCAATTGCTTATTTAGAAAATTAAAAACAAAGTCAATGAAACCAAAAATCGGTGGCTCTCTGGAACAAAAGCATTTTTAGTTCTTTTTGTTTCTATTAACACCGGATTAACAGTATTTAACTTAAAATTAGTACAGCGTTGAGTGTTGGTAAACAAATATTTTGCAATAAATTAGAGTTTGAAAAAGTTGTTTAAAAAAAATCGACAAAAAACAACTGTAAATATTGAATGTGTATGCCTGGATTACTGTGCCAAAATGTCGGCTTAAAATATGTCAAAATTCTAAATAAAATGTCGACAAAAATGTCGCCAAGTCCAAAAAAAATTTCAGAGCCACTGTTTCATTGACGGAATGGACACTTTACCAACAGCATTTCAAAACCAATATTTTAAAATATTATAAAATTCCTTTGTAACGTCATAAAATGGTTAACAAGCGCAAGCTTCACATCAATCGCTAAACCATTATTATTATGATCAAAATGAGTATCTAAGCATATTTTAAATAAACCACGCTTAACATTGACAAAAATACCTTAACTCGGTGTGTAACCTAAAAATGCTCATAAGCCCACTTACATACATTATAATAAATTTTATCGTAATCAATCAATCAATTTCTCAAAAAGTTATTACTTTCTGATAAAACTACTTCCTTCCTATAAAAATATATTATTATAACCATAAAATCTTTAAATAATGCTCTGAACTTGAACCTCCCCTTTTAAATACCCATAGATAACATAAGATGTAAAAATTAATTTCACTAATTAATTCTAAAGCAAAAATTGAAAGGACCATCATTCACAACTTTTTTTTAAGTAAAAATAAAATAATTCCCAGACAGGTATAAAAAAAATTCTATTTCGTGTCACAGAATCGCCAAAACACTCATCATCCGCTTCAGACTCACATTCATTGTCGACATTCCAAGTAAAATTAAAAAAAAAAAAAAATGTCAATTGCTCCTTGTCGTCGTCCTTCATTCGTAAAACTCCAACTATTCAGTATCCATCCAAGAGAAATAAAGAAAATTATTCTCAATTTATCATTACTGCAATCTCCATCATCATTTCCATTACCACCTCTAGGGATCCTTGGCCGGTAGATGATGGGTTTGTCCGTTTGTATAATGATGAGTTAAATACCACTTCCTTACAACTTAGTTTTTGGACTCTCTGTCGCAGGATTAACTAAAAAAAAGTCTTCAACAGTTCTCTCATTGAACAATCACATTGTCCTGAATCCTGATGCCTATGAAGTAGTTACGTTCCAGAAATATAGGAATTACGAATAAAAAAGTTACCCTAATGATGGTTGATGCTATGGATACCAACATAACGGAAGCTTACTTCATAGTGTGCTCTTTATAATGAGTCACGAGGAGTTCCGAGTCAACGCCATGGCAGCAGCGTAATAGTTACTCAGGTTTTCGTTACATTATGCTGGGATCTACTTAGGTTAGGTGCCCTTCTAAGGGATTAGTATTGGAGTCGTGAAACTTTAAAAGATGGCGATAAACCAAATTTAATCAATTGCAGTAGACGCCAGCCAGTCTTCTATGATGACCACTTTTATTCCAATCTCTCCACCACTGGTATCTAGTCCAGAGTACTGTTGGAAACACTGCTACCAAGATAACAGAAATAGGTAGATATCAAAATCTGAACCTCTGATTTGGCGAAGAGGGAATAGTTATACTGAGGGAATAGCCCGGGAACTTCACAGACAGAAATTAAAGAAGGGATATGTAAGGAATTTCCAGAGAATCAAGGAGAATTTATACAGAACCTTTATTATCTCGTTCCAGCTGGTGTTAATCTAGGCTTGGTCGTGAAGATTGCAAAAAAAAAAACAATGTTCCAGGCCGTAGAGCTTTCGAAGCTTCAATGACATGTCAAGAAGAATTTAATTTCTAGCACTTAAACGCGAGACCAGAAACAAATATTTTCAATATGCAAAAATATTTCGAATATTAAAATCTCTATTAATATGTCAGTAGTTGCGAAACATTTCAGTTTTTTAAAAAAAACTTACAAGTAACTCCATGCGACACATTTGATCATTTTATTTCTGCCAAAGTATCATCTTTAGTTGATTTTCTTTTCTTACTTTTTTTGTTTTCCGCATCTTTTGTTTCCGTAGAATTTAATTTGCTTAATAGCATCCGTAGCCTTGGAACAGCAGAGTAATGCGGGGAGAATGCGAACTACCTTCATCAAAATCATCATTGAAAATAGGAGAGTGATGCAGCTTTAAGCATCATTTGGCACGAATTCGTGTGGTAGCACCCGAGCTGTACACGGGTGTATCTATGATAAATTGCACTATATGTGAATATGGTGCACAAATAGAAACACCCTCTACCTGTGATAAAATTACATATACATGAGAAGGCACGGGTTACATGGAACATCCTCCAGAATGCATCTCGTTGCGTCTACACATCACCATTGTATGTACCGCAAAGAACGACAGAATGAATAAATTATCCAAACAGATCTTTGTAATTCTGACTTTAAGGTATAACATAGACTACTCCGAGTGGTGTACAGTGGAACAGTTGAGGCAAAAGGAAACTGAAAACTAGATGTTCTAATTTGAAGAACTTTCTCTTTCAAAGTCATTTTAGTTATAAATATTTATTTCTCTTTCTTCAAAATATTGCTCGTTCTGATGAAAATAACGCCAATATGCGGATCGAGAATGAGCTAATTATTTAACTGCTACGCGACTTATTGAGCGCGCACTGTCCTCTAGTCAGTGAGTTTTTATTACTGATGACATGTGGTTCCAAAAAGAACGTTGCAACTGGCATAGACAGGTAGTGCGACTATTAAAGGATTTGCCTCCGTTTCGCCTTATGTTTTTATTTGGCTTAACTTCTTTATTTTTGGTTTTTTGAAATCAAGGGCTTCCGAAAAGTTTATGAGCAAAGCTCTTGTCAAACGACAGAAAATGCAGTAAATGAACCTTGAAATGTCACCAACAATAGCGTTGCAGTTTTGCCGATATCATCTTAAAAAAAGAGTCTAGTGGAAAAACCAGGGAAGACAAAAATTGGAAATTATTTCCTTTCATATTTTGTTTCATTTTAAAATAGGAACTGTCAACAGGTACCTAATTTCGCTTACTCGAAATAGTTCTCTACCGCTAGGGTATATCCACTATACGGAGCAACGAAGTTATGCGTGATCGGCTGGACTGCCAAAATGGAGGAAATCTTGAGAACAACTTTCCTCCAACCGGTTAATTTTTTCAGATCTCCATCAATACATCGAGTACAAAATTGGGTTGCTACGATTTTTTACCAGTTTTCCATTCAATGAGCCCCACTGCAGATTGACGTTGGATAGTGGGTGTAACACGCTCTTACTAAACACTTTTTCAGATGCGTGTACCTAAAGTAAAATAAATTCAAGAAAATAGTTATACGAACTAGATACATATAAGCATACTGTATCTTATACGTGAAATCTGATAAAAGTGCGACCCTTAGATGCAATGATACGCTCATCTGCAACGCAAAGATGCAAAATAGAGAAAAAGAAAGAAAAATAAAGTTTTATTGCAATCGCAGCATTGTAAGAGAAAAGAAAGGATTTTTCTTCAATTTCCATTCTTGTATATATATATACGACTATATTATTGAAGTATTACTGTAGGTTTTTTTGAATTTATTATTTTTAAGTGGAGAACTTTTTGCATCAATTAAAGTGGAAGAAGTTTCCAGATTATATGATCCGCCATATCCATCAGTCATTGTTAAATGCGAGTTTATTGTTTTGTTTGAAATTTGTTCAATTAAAATGTAGCATGTTGAGCTATATTTCTTTGTTTTGAAAATATAAACTGAAGCGGATATCCGGTAAAACGTGTATTATCAAATAGTAAAACTGTTAATATAAAAATTGATGCAATCATAGAACTTTTTGAAAGGATATTTATTTTATAAGTGGAATTCATGACAAGAAAGACATCCAGAAAAATTGTTCTGTTGTTTTTATTGTTTTTATTATTATTTTTTATTTCTTGAAATGGCTGGTTAATTTTTTTGAAATTTATTTCTATAACGTAAATATTCTTTAATTAAGCGGTTCATTGTATTATACAGGGTGATTGGTATAAGGTGCACCAAAAAGCTTGAGCGTGTAGGTGGGGTTAAGACAAGAAAAAAATCATACGGGGAGGGGGGTCTATTTCCGCCCGTTTAGGCGGGAGGAGCAATTTTCTAAAACATTGACTTAAACAGACAAAAAATATTTAAAAACAACGGTGAATGATACAAAGCCTTGTTATATTTTTTTGAAAAGCCAGATAACTACTCTTTTATTTAATTTTTAAATTAAGTTGTTAAAGTGAACAGTTTTAAAAAAATTCATTTTCAAACTCAACATTTTGAAACAAAAAATAAAAAAAATAAAAATATAAACAAATTTTTTTTTAAATTTTATGTAATTAACTTATTTTTATTTTCAAAATTCAATGCTCTTATTAATTTTTAATCAAAAACAGAAAACCGGATTCAATATCTTAGTTTTTGAGAAATAAAAAAAAATTAAAAGTAAAACTAGTAAAATAAGTAAAAAGTTAATTCGTTTTTTTTTTATTATTTGATTAAAATCGGATGGTATGTAATAAAAAATAAAAAGGATATAATTCCCTAATTAATAATTGACCTCAACAGGTTAAATTTGGGAAAACCAAAAAAAAAAGGGTTTTCCCTGGGAAAAAATACTTCTAGTTTTTCTTAATTTCTCAAAAACTAAGATACATTTTGGCATCCGGTTTTCTGTTTTTGACTAAAAATTAATAAGAGCATTGAATTTTGAAAATAAAATTAATAGTTAATTACATAAAATTTTGAAAAAAATTAGTTTAAATTTTTATTTTTTTTCAAAATTTTGAGTTTGAAATATAATTTTTTTAAAAATGTTCACTTAAACAACTTAATTTGAAAATAAAATAAAAGAGTAGTTTTCTGGCTTTCCAAAAAGATATAACAATGCTTTGTATCATTCACCGTTGTTTTCAAATAATTTTTTTTCTGATTGAAGTCTATTTTTTAGAAAATCGCCCCTCCCGCCTAAACGGGGGGAAATAGACCCTCCCTCCCATACGATTTTTTTTTTGTCTTAACCCCACCTACACGCTCAAGCTTTTTGGTACACCTTAAACGAATCACCCTGTATAATAAGAGAGTGTCAAATTAACATAGAGTTGTTTGGGTTAACAGTGCTCATTTTCGGCTTTAGACTGTAATTCTGGAAAATTTAAGTTGTTACAAACTACAACCATACTATTACAAAGGTAGCCCTTGGGTTATAAAATCATGTAAAAAATCATATTTTTTTAAAGATGTTCTTTGAAGTTGACATATTTAGAACCCGCTTATTTTTGGTCCGGTGCGGCATAATTCTGCACTTGATAAGGCAACATCATCACGGTCGTCAACGACAAACGTTACATTTCAAAATAATATCAAGGTTTGGCCCGAATTGAAATATGGGTCATCATGGATGACAGCAGGACGGTCAAAGTGTGGCAATTTATATTGGAGAGCGGAAAAATCCCATAGGAACTATAAACCACAAAACCAAAATGTCCCAAACGCGAGATCAAGTTGTATGGTAGCTATCATTAAACGGTTGATAAGTAAAAAATTGGTGAACTACACATGAAATTTGAATAAAATCCGTCCAACCGTTTAGGCTGCAGCTCGAGCTATCCGTGAACATACAACCGAACATCCGTATCCGTATCCGCACATCCGCACAGACAGACCAACGGACGGCATGACGAAACCTACTTTCTTTGGCTTCTCTAGTATTCTAATGTCAGGTTTGATTAAAGCCTTGATTAAAACCAATATACCTACTTGCCCTATTGAGCAATTAAAAACTTAAGATGAAGTACTAAAAATTAATTTTAAATTTTTTTTTGCAGTACCTATATTAATGAGGCTTAGGAGATTTTTTTGTTTATAGAATTTCGTCAAAATTGGTGAAGCCGTTTAAAAGATAATCGGTATAAAAAAGTACCGTTCTATGCGATGGGTATATACCGTATATATAGGTAAACCAAACAAGATTCTTTGAACGAAAAATTTAAAAAAATAGAATATTTTGTATACCCAGTTTTGAAGAAAATCGGCTTAACCGTAAAGGCTGTCGAAAAATACATGATCTACATACAGACAGACAGAAAGAAATTTCTTAACATATTTTTTTCGTCTTCTTTGTTATCGTATAATGTCATATGTTTGATTGTTATCTCAAATTTTTTTTTTGTACGAATGCATAACTTGCCTTATAATGTATATTCGTAACTAAAAAATAGAAAACAGATGCCAATCAGCAGTTCTTGAGTGTGTTTGCAACGCTATATTACATATATCTCTTAATTTTTAAATTAATTTTAATTGCTTACCAAAATAATCAAAATAAAATGAACTGTTAATACAGTCTTTATCACAAATGCCCCCACTTTGTACTGCAAGACACGGATGGTTTTTAAAAATGTCAATTAAAGTGCTATCGAGTCATACCAAGTTTTTCAAAGTATCAATCACACCCAAAAATTACTGTGGGCTTTTATTCTACATATAAGTAGGTATACTTACTTATAGAACACTAAGCAGAACTAATGGGTTGGGGTTAAAATCCCGAAATCCAAAAGACCGAAAAGCCAAAAGGCCGAAAACCCAAAAGACCGAAAACCCAGTTATGTCCAGTCGTCTGGCGGGCGCCTGAGTTCAAAGTTTCCAAATTCAACAGTACCTAGGTGGCCAACTTATGCCCCCAACAGTTAAGATTGGATAATCCTACCGGAAATTAAAGTAGGGCTATTATTTTGGTATTTATAACAAAAAAAATTTCTGAATTGAGGTGAGTGAGAATTTTGTTAATGATTTAAAAAGTTATTTTGTTTTTTGTTCAGTTATTACTTATTTAAAAAAAAATTAAAATTTTGAAAAAAAAAAATCAATCTTAATTTCGGTCATTTGGCCTTTCGGTCTTTTAGGTTTTCGGTCTTTTGGATTTCGGTATTATGTCCGTCTCCCAGAACTTATAATATATGTACTTACTTAGCTATTTTATTTTCTGAAACAGGCTATGAAATTTATTCTCACTTAAATTAAAAATATTTTTGAAACTATGACTGGACTGTAAAGTATTGTTTACTTACATATATCAAGCAGATATTTGTCTACGTTCACCTGCTATTCCACTAACAATTTGACAAAAACCTTCAATTAGTCCTGTTCATTGAAGAAGAAACAAAAAAACTAAGCTCTAAACTATAAACAATGGCAGCTGTACCTATGTTCCTTAAGCGACGTTTTTCAATTAAATCCTATGATTCAGTTCCACCAACCATCAATCAACTGCAACAAGCCCCAAATCAACGCTTAATTGATTGAAGTAGCAAAGGTAGGCCCTTCATATGTCCAAAACAGAATACTCCATCTGTGATGTTAACACGAACAAGAACAAACAAAATATACATAGACGAACTCGCCCTCATAGGGGTCCCATAACTATGTTGTTATCCCATGACAGAGCCACGTTAAATGTCCTTTCAAAGCAATTCGGCCGATAACAATCGACAAACGGTTTATTGCAAAAACAGACAAAAAACAAGTTCACATGCAAAATAGGTTCACCAAGTTACAGACATCAAGCACTCAGGAAATATGTCATAAGCCCCAAGAGAGCACAAGCATAAAATAAGTGCAACATAGCAGCAGCGGCAGCAGCAATAGAATTGGAATTAAACTATGCAATCGCAAGCCCGCCCTTGCAAACATCAACAAAAGGACTCGTCGTCCTCTTTGTGAATTGCTGCATGACAATTCGTTATGTCAGACACGATGCAATTCCAATCCCAACATACCTAACACTAAACATACACTCATCATCATCATCTATAGTTGTCGTGCAAATGAATACACGGATTCGCCACCTCTATCAAGGATTTTCATCGTCAAAGCGAGAGATGTTTTTCAGAAAATGCATCCAATTTCTTTTTTTTAATTTTAATCTAGAAAAAAGAATGAATAGGAATGGGCGTTGATGCATCCTCCTGTGATTCTGTGCCTGTGCCTGGCTCTGCAATATAAAATTGTCAACTTCCTCCTTGCCAATTGTTCTCGAGTTGATAAACTGCAAAATGTGTGTATGGAGGATAATTTGCTTCTCGCATTCCACATTCATCATTTTCTTTTTATGTGATTTCTATGTGTTTACCCTTTGATATCAGGGAAATGGGATTTATTTGCGTCTTTATGCTAGACATGGGTCAGTTTTGTCTTTTGTAGCAAAGAGCAAACCAATGGACTTCATTTGAACTTTATAAAATCTTTATTTACACTCTAGATGATGATGAACTCACATTTTTTCTAAGTTGCTTCCTGTGTCGTAATGCGAATAATCATTTTTATATCTTTTTTTTTTTATTTTCAGAATAAACAGTGGCGATAAAATGCCAGAGAATAACAAACCAAAATCAAATCGGATTCCGCGCAGACGACCGTCAAATTTGAATTTGAAAGTGGTTCGAGTCGAACAACCGGATGACAGGTGAGATTCTCAAACTTTATTTTATAAAAAGCAAAGACAAACACCAATGTGGGAAAATCTGCATTGCGCCATCTAGGATTGAGAAAGTATTAATGTGATGTCCAAGAGCACAACCAGAACCAACTTAGCAAATGCACTCGAACCGGTTCATTAATCCAAAGTTTGAGAGATAGGTAGCTTTGGAATCGGTTGAATAGTGGGAAGTTTGAGAGGTAGTGCTTTTAAGAGGTTCTCGTCAATAATATATAGTTGTTGTCTTTGGTTTTAGGCATCCTGCACACTACGATTTTCATCAATACAAAAATTGTTATTAATGAAAAAAATTTAATTTATACATAAATTTATGGGATGTCGCTATTATCGACATGTTTTTTTTTTACCTTTGTAAGCAGTAACAGTTAACAAAGGAAAGATAAATAAAGAAATACAAATACAAATGTAGGTATGCGGAAGAAAGTATTTCGTTTGGTTTGAGTATTTTTCGTTACAGGGCAATCATTTCTTAATATGCTCATTTAGCGACATCTACCTCGGTATTTTTGAAAAAATCTTGATTTCTGTATGTAGGCATATATGTAGATACTCAAGGTTATAACCTACCTATATACTTAACATGTTTTAGATACGTTGACAACAATTAAGGAATATTCAAATCAAAAAAAAGTCTTTGTGATGATTTTTGCTCCGAATTGGATTTTTCGACGAATTCCTAATTGATTTTCGCTGATTGACAGTCAATAAACAAATTACTAAGATTTTCCGAAATTGAATTCGCAAAACGAAATAGAAACGAATTGGAATCGAGAAGTGTATTTGCACGATAGAATTTTATATTCCAACAAAATTCAGAACAGGGTTGAATGGGCCTCCACACACCAGACTAATTCATCCGGGGTGAAAACCGGTTTTCTAGGAGAGGGAAGTGAAGTGGGCAGTATGAAACAAACTAAAATAATCTATAAAACCGGTTTTCCCCCCGATGAATTAGTCTCGTGTGTGAAGAGGCCTTATGTGTTCTACATTTCGTACAAATAAAACAAAGTTTTCATAAAGAAATTTGACAATCAATAAACAAATTACATATTTAAATTTTTGATATTTGGAATTCGCTAAACAAAATCGAATATAAATAGGATATTGGAATACCAATCATTTGAAAACGATGAAACGTCCGTCGATCTGTCTGTCCGGCTGTGCGCATGTGCGTATGTGCTGATGCCTTTTCGCCGATGACAAAAGGGTTTGACTGATTTTCTTTTAACTACGTGTTCGGCACTTTTTGGTGATTCCATATGTGTACCTTAGGGTTTCTCCATATATAAAGGTTATATTTTATTCCAATTTTAATCGAAAACGTATTTAACGATTTTGATAAAACTTTGTAAACGTTATATTTGCAATGATAGTATTAATATAATTGCAATTCAATGTTTTTGTTTTTGCTCAAATTTGCTCAGGGTCAACGCAGCTCAACTTGAGGCAATTGAATTTCAGTATTTTTTTCATGTCCGTTTTAAGAGATTTTAAAATAAATGAATACAAACTACGGTGTACACTCAGAGAAAAACAGCAACGTAATTTTTAATGAGCTCGTGTTTAAGTTGCGGACTCCTTTAAAAAAATTACTTTGAATCAAAATAAAATTTCTTTGATTTCAATACGAAAACGATCAGTCCACCTAAACAACGCAACGCAACTCACAAGCAAATCCAATATAAAAAAAAGTTGTTTGAAAGTTGCGTTAATTTTTTTTATATTGAATTTCTTTGTGAGTTGTGGTTGCGTTGCTCAAGTTAACGAAGGGTCTAAGATTTTTAATACAAACAACTTTGAATTGAAATGAAACGCCGTTTAATCAAAGGTTTTTATAATTTGAAAATATTTCAAACGAAAAACAATGTTATTTTAAAGACGAAATGACTTTACTTACGAGTAAAACATTTTTTTATTCAAATTTATTATATAAAATTTTGATTTTAAAATGTGTGTGTTTAGTCCTAAATTGTAACGATTTTACTTGGATTCAAAGTTGTTTTATTTGATTTTGCATTGTATTTTGGTTCAGTGTAGTGGTAAGGTGAGAAAAGAAAAGCGTATTGATGGAGATGTAGAGAAAGATTTTGGTGAAATGATGATCAACATTGAAGTACTAGATATGGACCGCCAGTCGGTTGAAATTTTCATACAAACGGAGAAAAAAAGATGTTCCAGATAAAAGCATACTAAAACCGCCTTCATCTAGTAGTGTTGAATACGTGTACTAATTTCGTCATAAAATTTAAATGAAAACGATGACATATTCATATATAAGTAAGTCAATAACATGAGGAGTGGATTTGTTTTATAAAATAAAAGTAGTTTGATAACAATTTCCACTAAAATATATCAAAATTAAATAATTAATTAAAACAAACATAGCACTGCTACGCATATTCCCCGCTAGTAATTGATGGCGTCCCTAGTTATGGTGGAACACATTGACGTATTAAGTATGGTAGCCAACTTCACGCGTGTTCCAACATTACTAGGGGCGCCATCAACTACTAGCAGGGAATCTGCGTAGCAGTGATATGATTTTTTTAATTAATCATTTACTATTGAAATATTTTGGTGGAAATTATTATCAAACGACTTTTATTTTACAAAACACATTCACTCTCTATGCCATGAGTTACTTACAGATGAATATATTGTCATTTTCATTTAAATTCTAATGGCGAAATTAGTACACGTATTTAACACTAAAAGATGATGGCGTTTTTATACTGTTTTTAGCTGGAACAACTTTTCTTGGCTGTTTGTATGAACATTTCAACCGACTGGCGGTCCATATCTAGTACGTCAATGGTGGAACACGCTGTAAGTTGGCTACTGGCGGTCCATATCTAGTACGTCAATGATGATCAATTTATGGTGTTAAAAATGAGAAAAAAAGAAAATCGTAGTGGAGAAGCATTTTTACGAAATAAGAATAAATTTATGATGTGAAAAGAAACTTCGCGCCAATTTGTAATTTTCACACAATAAATTGATTATCATTTCGCCAAAATGCCTTTCCACTACGTTTATCTTTTGTTTGTGATGGTGAGAAAATAAAAGCTTATAGAGATTTTGAGCAAACCAAAATCATATTGTTTGAAAAATATAGAAAATGTTGACATACAAATTTAATTTAAGTGATGAAAGTGATCCGCATCAGTGAAATTTTTGTATATATGTAAAATTCAACTTCACTACGGATAGCTTTTCCAAAAAAACACGGATAATAACTCTATTTTGAAAGTTAACTTTCTTCAAGAGAATTCATCTCTTTATGACTTCCTTTAAGGGATCTTTTGTTAAGATAAACACTTTGAGGAAAAATATGTTTTTTTAATCTTTTGTGATATCTTAAATGCCAAAAAAAAGACAATTTCGTACCCCTCCTCCTGCGGCTCACCTACCAGACCTCAGTACTTTTAGTATGTTACTCCTGAATACCACTGAACAAGTTTCTGAAGAAGTGGATGAAGTCCCACCTCACGCACTTTACAATCCATTATATACCTTATACGAGTTTATGTGAGTTAATTTTTTCACCACTTGTAAAATTATGACTTTCCATTTTTCAAATAAGTTGATTTTGGTCTCATGCATTCAACAACCAAATTTCAAGATTAAATTTTTTAAACCGAATTCAATTCTCTATAAATTTTTCCTATGAATTTTTTTGTCAGATTAAGAGTTTGGACGATATGACGGAATATTTGATGAAAAAAAATGAGGAAAATACATTTTTGTGTCGGGAACACTTGAGAATTGGAGAAAAGTGATTATAACAGTTGAAAATTAGATGGGCTTTAATTTAGTCTCCGAAAAATTTCCCCTAACGATGCACCTTTTGCGTGAAATAATCATTGATCGTAAGTCCCAAAAACAAGATCTTTATACCACTCCCCCTTCTATCCGGGTCACCCCCAGACGTCAGGACTTTTAGTATGTTAACTATACTTAAGCCAGCCTAACCAATATTCCGATGGGATGGTTTAGGTCCCTGCTTAACAACCCACTCTACAACAACCCCATTATTGACTGGACTATTATGTCGTTTTGCAAAAGTGTCATAAGGCTGAATTCTAATAATCGGTCTTATGTGGAATGTGGCCTAAAGGGCCAGCCATAATAATCGTAAGCAAACGAAAGCTAACGTCATAATTCTACGTCAAGTTTCCTTAAGTGCCGCCATTACCTTCAGTCGACCATAATGGTCGAACGCACACGCAAGCCAATTTCACATGTATTTGGCTGGCTGTCAGATTTACGTACGTAAACTGCGCTCTGGAGCGCTCTTTACGTACGGAGGCAAAAGTGAACGAAAACTTGCCGAAACTGAGCAATACGACATTATGTGCGCACTATACAAATTCCTTGTTCTCGCTAATTTCGTACGGCACCGTACGTACTAATTCTTCTATTATAGTTCTGCCTTAAGGAGGGATGATCACTTTTTATTTTTGTTTGGTATATAAGATAGGTAAAACTGCTTGGCCCTATAAATATAATAGTCTTTATTATAAGTTACCTACTTATATCTATTTATATAATTTTTCACGAAAACCATTTTATAAAAAGCTTAAAAAAGTATTACTAAATATTTTAACATAAAACTTTAACCCTCTCTGTGTATAGTCATTTCGATGAACATTTTTTTAAAAAATATGTTCTTCAATAAAATCATCATATCACACTAAAC
Source organism: Baccha elongata (assembly GCA_951217065.1). Classification (NCBI taxonomy): domain Eukaryota; kingdom Metazoa; phylum Arthropoda; class Insecta; order Diptera; family Syrphidae; genus Baccha; species Baccha elongata. The sequence continues at coordinate 252,390,671 of OX578272.1, forward strand.
GCATTTTATTTTCTTCATTCAAATAAAATTTTATTCGAAAACCATTTTGTCTGCTTAACTTAACTTTATTTTCAATAATTTTCCTCTTTTTCTTTCAGAAACAGTGATGATTCCTCTCAGGCAGCAGCACCCGTTTTTGTAAGTTTATCAAAACATATTTTTAAATGCATTTTTCAAGTTTCATTTTGGCAATAAAATTCTAATATCTTTCAACAATTAACAACTTTTAATATAATTGAGCTGTCATAACTTTTTTAATTACAAAAAACAAAAAAAAGGAAAAACTATAACACCCTTCAACCAAAAACATAAAAATAAAAGCTAAGCATTTCCGACATCCTCCACCAAGTCCAAGTGGTCGTAAAAGCTAAGTGAATGCTTCAAATAATATGGGAGTGCCATACTTTGCAGCACTAAAAGACGCATCAACCACGGTCGTTTATAAATCACTTCTTCACAAATGAATCCCAAGAATTTCATTGCCCAAACGGAACAATAACAACTATTTTATGAGAGACTTTTATTTGAATGTTTGTCTTCTTCTTCTTACAGGCATCTGTGCACCGACCTCGGCACGCAGGCAGCTCGGCAATTAAACGAGATGGACTACAACTGCAGCATCATCATCACCATCCACACAGCAGACAACAATCATCTTCTTCCGGTGCTGCTGCTCGCCAGCATCATTCTGCTTCGTCAAACTATACGTCGAATATCAAAGCAGTGATATTGCCTCCTGGTTCGACATTCCGGACAAGCCATGCAAATACTTCCGTCTTGGATTTGCCTTCAGGCAATGGTGCTTCCACTTCTGGTGTTTCAGCGGCAGACAATGCTGGCAAATCGAAAATTCGTTGTTGGTATGATGGGAACACAACTGCCATAATGACTGGCGGAAAGCAATCAATTGCGGTACCGATTCCCCAACCCTTCCGACAATTACCACCTGGTGCTGCCATGCATCAGAATCAGCACCAGAACCAGCATCGAAACATGTCTGCCACACAAATGAATGGACCCGGAGTGCACAGTTACCACCATCACCAATCGACGACAAGTCAGCAAGATGGGTCGGTGATGGTAGAAGGTGCCAGTTGTAGTCGAATTCCAATGGTACATCAGAATTTTAATCAAATTTCGAAAACTGCCACCAATTTGCTGCACGATATTTACGAGAAGCACTTGTTGAATCAGACAACGTTTGACATGCGTTCTTCTACTGGAGCTGCTGGGTTCCAGAACCATGACTTTCATTTGAATAATTTGCCACGAGCAGCAGCATCCATCAGCAAACATCAACAGCAACAGCAGCAGAAACTCTACCACCACCAACAATCATCATCCTCATCATCATTCATGAGGGATCCGTGCACGTCAAAACAACCGAAAGGGTTGCATTTTTTGAAACTACCACCTCCGCCGCCACAACAGCAGATGGTTTCCACCACGGCTACACCCAATTTCTACTTCCATTTTCCCCACGAGTTTGCTGAGCCGATGTGTGACAAGCCGGCTGTACTCCATCATCAGCAACAAAAACAGCAGCAGAAGGAAGAGTCGAAATACCAGCAACACGTCTACGAAACAATACCGGAGCGACCACAAAATGCTTCCAACTCTTCCCATTCAAAGGGTATAAACAATAACTCTGCCTCCACTGCCACTTCAACAAACGGCCACCAGCTGTCAAATCGAAATCTAAGACGACGCGCTCCCGGAAGGGGTTCCCAAAAATCCGGTGTAGTTTCGTCCGGAAACAAAAAAGTCTCATCATCTGGTTTGCCACCATCCGACGTCGGCATCGGTCGCAAACAACAAAATAACGGCGGCGGCGGCGGCGTCGGTAACAACAATCCGTCAAATCAAAGAAAACATATATCAGCTGGAGCCAGCAGTGGTGTGGGTCATGAGGAGCATTACTTTCGGCAGGAAGACTTTCATTACCGGAATCAGCAGCTGCCACCACCGCCACCTCCGAAAAATCCTCCTCTGCCATTGTCTAACACAGCTTCCTCATCACACCAACGAACTAGAGCCGACGGCGAACATAATCAAAGGCATAGTCAACATTTTACTCAAGGCCAACCACACCCCAACGCATCATCATCCGTTTCGAATGGAATGTCTGCAATTTCGACGAGTAACGTCACTTTTGTGGGGGACAATGGTGCTATGATGGAAGATTATAACATACGTGAAGTTCCTTTGGGCAGTGCTTCGATGCATTCCAGCTTCGTTGAGGATAACCTAAGGGAAGCTGGTCTTTTGGATAAACCATCGAGCAAGGGAATAGGCATCAGTAATCTGCCAGTTGTTTTCGAAGAGGAACCTGTAAATGCAACATCGACGACGACAATGACCATACAAATGGGGGATGAGACTGCAATACCAGATGATGGTATTGCCAGGTACCCTTATCGCAATTGTAAAATTGATCTTATGATGGAAACTGCACAAGCGATGGCTGCTGCTGCATATTATGCAAGGTAAGTCCTTTTTATTGTGATTTTGCTTTTATATCATCTTTGAAATGCAGAAAGGATATTACTTTTTAAGGTTAGAGGCACGGGAAATCAATAGGAGATTCGATTGGATTTTATAGAAAAAAGAGTCTGGAAATGTGGTTTCTTACAGGAGGCCTAGTCTGCTAACCAACATTAACATTTTTGAAGAGGTTTTTTTTTTTGCAATACTAATAGAGAAACAAAGTTAAGAATCTTTTGTTGGTTGAATGTTTTAAGATTTTCCAGCAGTAAAATTTCATCACCAACCGATTTCTTAGACACATCTTCGTCTATATGCGGGGAAAACTCCATTCTCCTTCCGTTAGTAGCCCCCAACAACCTTCCAAAAGAGTTTGGTTGCCCAAATCTCCAGTTGAGGTAGTCTATATTCACCACGGGGTGATTAGGAGTTGGTAGCCAGAGGTGGTTTTTTTGAAAACATTTGGACGCTTGGGTCCTGTTGAATGCTACCCTTCGAACATCATCATCTGAGCATGACAGCATTTCAGAAAATTAGTAGTAGCAACCCAATATCAGCTGTGGTTGTGGATGCTGTATCCATAACGCTCGTGTCTTTTTTTGGACGAAAAACAGTACTTTTTCCTCAAAAATTGAAAATAGCAGTATGTCGCAGTATTTTTCGCAGTAAATTTTTTTTTAATTTTTATTTATTTTATTTCCTTAAAACATGAAAAAAGGCAAATTAACCGTCACCAGGCGATTTATTTCCATCATCAGAATCGTCATCACTTTCCATTTCAATGTGTCCTGTGGTTTTTCTTCGTACTTGTCTTTTGAAGCAATTTGACGAAGCATTTCCGGCTTTGTTTTAAGGTATTGATAGAAATCAAAGCAAGAATTTTTAATATTGCATTTGACGTTTAGAATCGCCTCCAATGTTTCCACTTCTAATCAAATCTTGTCTGAAGTCCATGTGCTTGAAAAGGTACATTGCTTTTCATAAGCGATATCAGCACTGTTTTGCCGAAGTAAGGAAAGGGTTGTTTTGCGAGTCAAGACTAGAAAAAGAATTCCAAATACCGCTGACAAAGTGCAAGAAAAATTTATGGCGTTCATTATTGAATTCCTCTGAGTTTTAGATGCCAATGACGAACCGCTGACTGTTTGCATAACTTTTAATGAGTGAAATCAGAGAACTTCATCTCATATATAAAAGTGGTATACATTTCACCAAGAAATTTTTTATTGAGGAGCAAATTTCCTACTCGAAGATTAACAATGTAAAGAAAGAAATATCCCACTGTCATTCACGTTTGCTTACAAGCTCAAAATACTGCTGATTTGAAGTTCTGTAAATCTCAAAATAAAAGCAGTATTTTTGAAAAAAAAAAAACAGTATGCAGTTTTTGAGAGCAAAAAACAGTATAATACTGCGAAAAATAGTACAGATACAAGCGTTATGTATCCGGTGTCTTAAAAACCAATAAAATGCAAACATTTTTGGATTTTGGCTATTAAATTTGGCTGCATGAACTTTGGCCCAAATGAAAAGTGGTCCCAAACCAAATACAAAAAATGGCCCCGAAATAGGGTCTTTTTTCATAATGAAAAATAGTCCGGAATTTTTAAATGAAAAAATGAAACTAAGACCCAAAATAAAAAAAACAACTCAAAGTAAAAATAAAAAATGGCCCCAAAATTGCTTAAACAAAACATCAACACATATTTTTTGTTTGTTTTTAAGGTTTGGGGTGATTTTCTATAAGTTGGGGCCATTTTTTGTTATCAAATTCAGGGTGATAGTAGGAGAGCTACCGACCGATTTTGGGACATTATTTTGGTGCGCCTGAATTTTTGTCCAATTATGACTACCGAAAATGGCCGGAAACCAAAGATGCAACCCTCCAAAGTGCAGAAAAATTAACCCAACTTTGGTAAAGGCATTCGCATGTTACAACGTGTGTGGGTGCTCCCAGCATAGTTGACGATTGGCCTGCTCTTTTCGTGGGTTAGGTCATCGATACCCTCCAACACGAACAAAGTAGCGAGCATTTTGCTGAATGTGCGGGAAAATGTCAAGAATGAGAGCAATGGAAGTATAGAAATGATTTATCATTCGATTTTCTTACCGCAACGTTTGAGTTTTGTATGATGTCGGCCATGTGGTTGGAACATGTATGAAGAATCGAAAGCATAATCGGCTTACGGTGGGGCTCGTATTCTATAGTACGCTTTTATCTATAGTACGCAAAAATGTTCGATGATTACCGACTGCTTATAAAATTTGAAGATAAAACTCACTGCGAATTATGTTTTCTAAAAAAAATTATTTAAGTTAGACATTAGAACCAGGATGGCTATGAGCATAACATCCTAATCCTTTTGTTTAATTTTAATCATGGAGAAGAAGTAAAAGCTGGTTTACAACCTTCCGGAAAAAACACCATGGCCACGATTTGAGTAGTTGAAGTGGGAAAGTTGTGGTGATAGCCGAGATCACTGCCATTGCTGGAAAAGAATAAAAGGAAGTAAAGGATGATTTTTTTTATTATTGGGTTGATATTTCGAATACGTACCGGACAAATATTTTCTATATAAGAAGATTAGCCGTTGTATAGACACTTGGATATGTTTAAACTTTTAAAGATCAAAGATTTAATGAAAGTTAACATTTAATTCTGAAACTTCGTTGTTGACGTAATTCAGAGAGATTCGATTAAGAATTGGTTTTGATAAATTAAGCGAAAGGCAAGTTTCATCACGCTTAGCGCTATCCTGAACAAAGATCCGATGTTGGTTTGTTCTTTCGTCAATATGTTTGTTAACATTGTTTAGAGCTTGTTCCCACGGGAAGAGGTTGCAGTACATTACTAGTGGCGGCAGGTAGCACGCTTATTTTTGCACGGCAAATAATGAACGAAGAGCTCCCTGTGGAACCAAACCCACAAAAATGGCGCCCAACGTGGGGCCTATCGACTTTTATAGCCCAAAGAAACTCCAAGAAGACTATTTTTTATTAGGATCATATTTTTAAATTACTTGCATTACATTACATTATTTGTTTTCATTGTTCTGTCTCTTGTACATATATACAAATATAAAACGTCACATCATCACACCAAGTTTTCGAATCTTTCGAGTTCCATATCAGCGTTATGTCATGTTTGATTACGATCTCCATGCTTTCGCTTAACATAACTTATTTTATTGTACATTTAGTCGCATAGTGATTAATTTATTTTTGATGTCTTACACCAAAAACTTTCGTATTTTTGAAAATATTTTCGTTTTTTACCTACAAAATATCCATTGAATTATTTTTCTCAAAATAATTGCTTGTTTTATAAGCAGCAACTCCTTCCACTAACTCCATTATCTCCTTGAGAAAAATTAAAATAATCACCCCATTACCATACAGTTAGATACTCAAAATCATCAAACGAACCCTAAAAACAACAAATTCAAGTATTTACAAAATCTTAAAAACTTTTCCCTAATAATTTTCTACTGTTCATCTGTATTACCTCCGGCAAAAAAAAAATCATTCACTTCCGAGGGCGTCACTCCATCAGAAGCGTCTCGATATTGAAGATGAAAATTCTCACTTGAGGATACCCACTCATCATACAAGTGGAACGTGTCTAATTGCTTTTCCAGAAATGATTTAACAGGTGACAAATTACGACGACAAGCCACTGTCATCAGAAGAGCACCCATCAAAGATGTTCCAACATTTTACAATAACAAAAAAAATAAAAAGAATCTTCAAAGAGAGACAATTTGACAAAAGCGTGTCTAAATAGCCGTCTGTCTGTTGGCTCCGTGTCTTTCCAATGTCATCGTGTTTCACTACAATTTATTATATGAAATTTAAAATAAAGGCGTAAGAATGTGTTTACAAGGATTAAAATGACATCCATTCAGTAAATCAATCTAAAGCGTCCTCTGGTTGTGACTAATTGCATAAAAGTGATGTATCGAGGAAAACTTTATCCTGGATGTTTATTCAAAATAATTTTATTCTAAATTTAAAAAAAAAAAAAAAAATTAAAAAATCCAAGCACGACCAATCTTAATGTTGGTATCGAATTTATTCCGTTTTTGAAATTCATTCCCAATCAACTCTCATCGCCAATTCATTCATCATTCAAGTTGTGTCAAGGATTTAACGAAAGGCAATATCCTTTTTTGCCCATTTAAATTCAAATTCCAACAGAGTTTTCATCATCAAGAAAAAAAAATTGGTGTGAGGAATGGACAGGGCACAGAAGAAAAGGATATATCAACAGGAAAGACGATATTTCTAGAAAATCTCTGTCCGCTACATTGAAATCAATCTGAATTTGCCAAACAACAACACGTAAAGGAGAACCAAATGAAGTATTCCGATTCGGACTGTCAAACCAAATGAGAACCAATTTGTTTATTCGTGTCCTGAATAGAAGAAGCAAGGATAAAAGTCGTGACCAAACTCTCCGGTTAGTGTAAACTTTTTATTTGAATTCGACTTTCGTTCGTCCTTCAGATTATTTTCATGATAATTTTTTTTTTGTTCGTTTTCTGTTTCCTGTTATTTCTTCTTCCGCACCCTTTTTTTCATGGTGGAACCTTTAGAAATTGGAAGTCAATTAGTGGTTTAGGGATAAAAGTATTTTCATGATTTTATGGTATACTCATATAGCAGTGGCAACAGGAAGACAAACAAAAAGAACCGCACAAAAATAACGAACCAACGAACTCCTCCAACTTAATGCGGGTCAGGAAAACATGATCCCTATACTTTTCTAATGAGGATTTCCTTTTTGAAAAGATAAGTATTTGCAAGAGGGACACAAGAGAGGATTTCAACTTCGAAATGAATGAAGGACGAAAGTTCGTTTGATTGGAAAAAGTTTTTTTTTTTTGTTAACAGCAATTATTATTATTAAAACTTTTTGGATACATTTTAACTTTTAACGCTTATTATTGGTTTCTTGTTGAATTTGGTGGGGAAACATAGATTGGTTTCGCAACTGGCACGTGGTGTTGAGTGAAATTAATTAGCAACATATTGTTTTTGTGTATTCAGCTGATGACGGTTTTTGTTTGAGAAAGAGCTAGCGAAAGTATTTAGAGAAGTTTCATGGCAAAATTGAAACGGAAACTTCAAATTTGCTAACAGTTGTTCATCTGTGAATGATGTTATTGGGAAACTTTTCTATAGAATTACGTAGGATGTTTTATTTTGAATTTCATTCGTTTTAGGAATAAGGTTCGTCAAGCGAATATATTTCGCTCAAGTAAATCTTTTGTTTTTATTAAAAATAAATTCGCCATTATTTTATTGATGATTTGCTATGTCCGTATAGTATTTCGTTAAGTTTTTCAGAAATGTCGCTTTTGGTGTAAAGGAAGAAATATTTTTGAATTGTTAAATGTTTCGTGTTTCCTATTTAGTCACCCACGTGAGATTTTCAGATTTTTACAAAAAAATTGTCACTTGAAAAACATAAAAAAAATTCTTTTACGAATATGGAAAACAGAGGTACATTTTAAAAACATTTCTGAAATAGTTATCAAGCGGCCAAACCAAAAATTCATTAATATATTTCAGAAATGTTTTCTTTTTTTAATAAGTGTTTCTGAAATGTTTGGGAAATGTTTTTTTACATGAATTATTGTTTAAAGAGAACAAAAATAAAAAAAGCTTTTAAATGTCTTCTTTGGGATGTTTTAAGACATCTTTTATTAAAAAAACCAAAAACAAAATTATTTTTCACGAAGCCAAATATGACTTGTGCAGTTTTTACCTCGCAAAAGAGCAGGATAATAATTTCTTTTAATACAAATTTATTCATGGCACAGACATATAATTACTATCACAAAGGTCCTTATTGCGAGTGTCGTTTTTGTATCGATAAACGAATTTTGTCGATAGTCGAACATCGAAAATTTAATTTGGTATTGCGAATCTCAATTGTGAACGAAAATTTTCGTATAAGCTTTCGATCTTTGTCGTTCACATTTTTCTGATCGACTGCTTGCAACGAGTTTAATTTTCTCACCAAATGTATGTTGATTTCCTTTTAAATATGGTTGTATTGTTTCTAAAATAACAATTGTTTTAACACAGAGCAATATAATAATAAATAAAGGAAAATAAAACACAACATTTGGGTTGGGTTAACAATCGCTGAAACACACCAAGAAAATCTTTATTTACCTAACAATTTAGTATTACTCCTATAACTATTTCAAACAAAGAAAAGATGTAAATTAATAACAAATAACATGAAATAATTTTTTTTAAGAAAACAAGTATTAAAATATTTATTTTTTGTAAGAAAAAACTATTCCTTCGACTGATGAAAATTTGTTTGCTATCTGTCAAATGCCAAAATATAGGAATGACTGAAACATATGACAGTGATAAAACTGCAAAACAAAAAAGCCCATACGTTTGTAAGAAATGTCCCAACAAAATTCCCAACGATAAAATATTACAAGAGAACAAAGGAAAATCTTCGTGTCATTTCACAGACACACAGCAAACAAGATGCCTTGTAGCTGATAGTTAGTGTAGTAGAGATACTCAATGCTTATTTTCAAGCATTGCATGTGATAGGACTGCGTTCTAATTGCATCATAAGAAAATTCAGCCAGTTTTACACAGTTTTTAGATGATTTTCGTCACATTTCCAAAATTTCTAAAGTTTTCTGTTTTAATTTGTCTATTAATTGGAAATACTTCTTGACTCAATTTAAGACTAAAAAGTATTTTTATCCTACATGTACTATCACTGGCACTACCCCAAATGCCAAAATATAAGGTTTATTCACAATAAGCGTTTTCGTTATTCACAGTAATAGATATCTCTGTCGATTAAGTTACACAATACCAAAACGAAAATTTATCGATGCTTTCGACTTTTATCGCATCGAAAGTTAAACGACACTCGTAATAAGGGCCAAAATAATTTTTATGGCCACATAACTCACCTGACAACAATGTTATAATTTTTTAAAATTAGAAAATTTTTCACACGTCTGTTTTCAACGACAACAAGGAAACCACTGACCTACAAGCTGGAACATCTTCCTTATTGTTCGTCGCACTTTCACAAAAACATCCACTATGTGTTCTCACAAATACATAAGAACTGTGTTGTATGAAAAAACTTTTTTTTTGTGAAAATTAGGGAAAAAAGGACATAGAAATGAAAAGCCAAATTTGGCTTCGTATGCAGTAGAGGTTTCTGAAATTTTTGTTTTTGTCTGCATCTTAAGATTGTTCGCCTCAAACAATATTACATTGGCTCTGTTTAGTGCTTCCTGAAATTTCCAAAATCCATGCAATACTATATATGCTCTCTAAAAAGATCCGAATTCAGGTATGTTCCACTTACTGTATTTCCAGCTGCACTGAAATCCTGGTGATAATCTTTGTATTCATAAACTCTATCTATTAAGCATCAGCCTCTTTTTTGGCGATCATGGATTTCCTCGAGCAAATGATCTGCATATAGAAAAGTTTTATCTCCTTAAATGCCTTTGACGTTAACGAACAAATTTTTATCCCGGTGAGTATGGTTTTCTTCTTTCTCTGCAAAATGCCTTATAAGTTCTCTGTGTAGACTAGTATGGAATGTTGATCTTCGTAACACCACGATATCTGCGTTTCCTTATTAAGGAAAGGTTGTATTAAAACAACCCGAATCAGCTGCCATGAGGGTGATGCGGAAACCCCTAGCGGTTTATAAATCTTATATTGAAAAGCTTCGGAAATGCCACTTCCGAAGCTTTTCAAGTCCATCGGAGTTGATTTTCCTGGACACTTGTGATTGATTCTAATCTATTCATATTGTTTCCATAATAATGAGATATGACATCATATGCTACTCTTGGTGACATTCTGTATAACGATAGAGATGACCATTCTTTGTTCCAATCCGGCCTCGAATTCATCAATGTCGACGACGATAGTTATTTTAAATGCCATTCACTGGAAAGAAAATTCTTCTATTCCAGCTTTTCTTACTGTATCTAATGAACTCTTTGTAAAACATGATAGGTTTCTAAAAGTGTTCATTTTCCAGATGTTTGTATTTCTTTTTGCTCTTTTATTCTTCGAAGAAATCTTTTAGTTCATTTTGCTTTTCTTCTAACTGTTCGAAAACGCTCAGAAATTTCTTCTCTAAGCCTTTGCAAAAGATTTGCTCATTTCTTTACTTTTTTGTGCCTTCTGTTTAGCAGTTATTTCAAATACTTAAGAATTAAAATCAAGTCACTTCGTATTACTGGTAAAATATGTTACATAATGTCAGAAGATAAACTTATACAGCGCGTTAATAAAAAGAAGATCCCATATTTGTGCCGGTTCTGGCACTACATCGAAAAGAAAAACCCATCTGAAAGCTTTTACCTTATTTTACTGGCGCCCAACGTGGGACACAAACTCAAGACTATGAGCCTAAAAATGTCAATTTTATCCGTAAGAAAAGTAGTAAGGGTGGCCACTCAGCGCGGGAACCGAATTTGACCATTAAGAAATTAACCGAAATAGCGTATGGCTCGTTATTCAACCTTTCCATGAGGAGTTTACGACGAAAAAAAAAAATAAATTTGCCTATCAAGTACCACATAGTATTACACTAAACTTAATATCCTTCCTCAAATATTTACTTAAAGCGTACCTGAAATTACTGATTCAAATTTAATATCAGAAGAAGTACCTACCTTTTTCAGAAGAACAATCATTTTGTAACATTGACCCTAGCTCCTACTGCTAAGTTTAATAAACACAGCCAGTTAATAATTCAGTGAAACCTACATACAATGATTTTAAAGTATCATTGTTGTTACATTGAATTTTAAATTAAATTTCTAGAAACGTGATTCAATTCAATCAATTCGGTAGCTATACCAACCTCTAAAAGACACGTCTGGCATTGAACTCTAATATCGTTTTTCCCGCAACCGATATTAATTTGATTGAAAAGAAAAACTTTCATAAAAATGTGTTCTCCATGCTGCTTCCTTTAACAGAAAAGTATCCATAAAACACTCATGAAAATCGAAAACCTGGGGTTACGTAATTGTATATACCCCCTCCTCCTAGATGTCTCATCTGGAACACCAAATGTTTCGATTTGTCACGTATGCTCTTATCACAAATGAAATAACAAAAAGAGACATCTACCCCCACCATTTATTTTGACATGGCATCCTCCATCCCCAGACCAACCAACTTTTATCGTTTATGGAATACTGATATAAAATCTTTGCAGCATACTTTAAGGAGCAGACCACCCGCACCTTCCTCCCACAGGAAAAAAAAAGAAGATTTATATCAAAACGGCAAAGAACTCCTCAGCTATTTAAGAAGAAAAACTCCATATCACCCAACAACCCTCTTGCCATACATCACATACCACCACATAGCCATTTCATAAGTGAAAACAGGGTAGGGGACAATTTTGACAAGGAAGGCGCAAAAAAAAGTGAAATCTGTTCCACTTATTAAGTTGTCACAATTTATTTTTTGTTCTTTTTTTCTTCTTCTTCATTTTTCCTTGCAACACCAAAGAAAGAAAAAAAATGGCAGCAAGTGTTTAACACGAATGAGTTATGGTATAACATCACATCCTGTTTGGGTGAAGCAAAAAGGATCGGGAGATGGGGTGCATATGAAGCACAAAGAAAACAGAACATTGAATGAAGAAACATCACTGACTGACATAAGGAATCACAGTAAAATAATAAATAAATAAAAGAAGGAAGTATGTTTAAAGGAAAAAGAAACATAATGTAACTGTTCAATGGGGGATGCGATGCTCGTAAACTTCAGAAAGCAAGTGAACAATAATATTTTTTTCGCAAATAGGATATAAAAATACAGAGAAAATACTTAAAAGTCAGCCAGACTCAAGGGGAACTTCTGGTAGCTGGTATAGTTACTATATTCAATTGTCATAAAGTAACTTTTGAATTGAAAATGATACAGCACGGATGTGTCCTTTTCTTTGTAAATAAAAAGAGGTCCTATTTGAAAATTCATATATTACAGCTCATAAAATGATAATGGAACAACATAGGACTTTATTTCTTTGAAAGTCTAATATAAAGTAGATTTATGTGAAGTTCTTTTGTTGGTTGGTCCATTGTTTTTTTTTTTTTTTTTTGAAGAAGTGAAGGCACCTGCCATAGAGATCTTTACAAAATAGTTTTTGAAGCAAAATAGAATGGAACATGATATGGATGTGCTTTTGTTGACCTAGTTGACAAAGTTTTTAAATATGATTTCAATAGAACAAACATCTTGAGACTTCTTAGTTGCTTTCTTTGACAGAACATCTTTTGTAATGGATAAAATATAGTCCAGTACTGATTCTGTAGACAAAAATGTGGAACAATTGAAAGAAATTCAAGACGAATAGTTCCCGTTATGAAAAACCCTTTCGATTACCAAACTAAAAAAAAAAAAACATGGGATACTGTTAATACATAAGGCAAAGAATACCCATTTCATCATTTGGTACAAAAAACTTATTAATACTAATGAAATGTCTGATTAATTAAGAATGTGATGGTTGTCAAACACTTGAGCATCGGCTTTAATATCTCTTTTATTTTTTATTATAACGGGTGATTTTTTAAGAGGTTTAGAACTTTTTTTTTTTAAAAAACACAAAAAATTCGAAAAAATGAATGAAATATTTATTTGAATCGATAGTTTGAACTTTGCAATTTAATGTTTAAAGATAATTTCATGCAAATGTTGACCGCGGCTGCGTCTCAGGTAGCCCATCCGCTGAGTCCAATTTTGACATACTCTTTCACACATATCGGCCGGTATCTCACGAATGAATGCATGGATGTTGGCTTCCAGTGCGTCAATCGAAGCGGGCTTGTCCCTATAGACATTAGCCTTGACATACCCCCACAAAAAATAGTCTAATGGTGTCAAATCGCACGATCTAGGCGGCCAATTGACCGGCCCGAAACGTGAAATTAACTGTTCACCAAACTCGCCTCGCAATTGCGCCATTGTTTCGCGTGCTGTGTGGCATGTGGCACCGTCTTGTTGAAACCACATATCATGCAAGTCAAGAACTTCCATTTCGGGCAAAAAAAAGTTTGTTATCATCGCTCGGTAGCGTTCACCATTGACAGTAACGCTGCGATTCGCATCATCTTTGAAGAAATATGGCCCAATAATGCCGCCGGCCCATAAACCGCACCAAACAGTGGCTTTTTCGGGATGCATTGGTAGCTGTTGCAATGCTTCTAGCTGATCTTCACTCCAAATGCGGCAATTTTGCTTATTTACGTACCCATTCAACCAAAAATGAGCCTCATCGCTGAACACAATTTTTCGATAAAAAAGCGGATCCTCGTCCAGCTTTCCAAGAGCCCATTCACCAAAAATTCGGCGTTGTGGTAGGTCGGCTGGCTTTAGTTCTTGCACCAGCTGTATCTTAAAAGGCTTTACGCCCAAATCCTTCCGCAAAATTTTCCACGTAGTGCTGTAACAAAGGCCTAACTGCTGGGAACGGCGCCGAATCGACATTTCGCGGTCTTCTGTCACACTAGCTGATACGGCCGCAATATTTTCTTCACTACGCACAGTACGTAAACGAATAGACTGCTCAGAAGGTCGAGAATGCCGATCATAAAATGGAAGCAGCGCGCTATGAACATTTCGAACCGAGCACGAATTTTGATAGTAAAATTCAATAATTTGCAAGCGTTGTTCATTTGTAAGACTAAACACACGTCAGCTGTCAAAACCAGTGTTGCCAAAACCAAACCAGCTAAAAAATCACCCGTTAGTTTAAATATTATTATTATTATTATTTTGGTTTTAATAAATCCGGATTTGTGCAATTTTATTCCTGATATATAATTAAGTAATCTGATGTAGTAATTAAAGGTAGGCACAGACCGAAGATGGTCCTTATATCCGAGGGACCACCTACGCGGGAAAATCGGATGCATATAGGTATGACTATATAGATTAAGAGTGGATTTGTCTTTATCCTGTTCTGCGCTGATTAAAAAATAAATCACCAGAATATTCACACCTATTGTAAGTTTCACCCGAAAAACCTTTCACCCGAAATATTTTTGTCCGCGCGGTATTTTAAAAGTTATTGCGAGTTTCACGGGAATGAAATTTCACTTCGAATCAGAACTGACAGTTCGGAAAAAAAGTTGTGTTCAGAAAACTGAGTTCTCAATAAATTTCCCTGGAAACAGATATCAAAATCTACACCTTTTTTCATATTAAGTAAAAACTGAAAAAAAAAAACAATATGGCGACGCAATTTAGCATTTATAATTGCGGCCACAAAGTGCAAAACTGCGACGACACACTTTCGATTCATTTTTCATTGATTTATGTCTTTAAAAAAAAACATTACAGAACATGCTGTTACAAAAAAATTCCCTCTCCGAATTGACCAATTGTGTATGCGTGTTTATAAAATGAACAACGCTTCAGTGTTTTTGTTTAGTAGACTAAAGTGTCAAAGTTTGATAAATAGTGTCAAACAAAATTGTTTAAAATTATTTGAATCGAGATTGTTTGAACTTTATTATTCTTTAATAATTCATCGTGTTAAGATAAATAAAATAAAACTGATAAATATTAATCATTGCACGCATATTTTGGTAGAGGAAAAAGTTTTTATTTGTGTGGTTTGTTTGGTCTACCTCCTGTTCCTTTTTCACACACTTTGTGCTGCCGCTTTCTGTTGTACGTAGCTCTTTGACCTGTCTCACCTATGTACCTACAAACCATATGCATAATTTTGTGTTGATTTTTATTTGGTGCATTGTTACTGAATTTTATAGATAAACTCTATTTTACTTTTGTTGATAAGAAACAAATAAAATCTTACAATTCCCGCCTGGTTCTATCTTGTTCACCTCCAAAAAATAAATGGAAATATTAGCTGTCAATGACAAGAATTTCCACACGGAATAAGTATTTACAATAAGGGAGTTTTTTCGAACATGAACAATTTTTCACACGAAACTCACAATAAGGGCAGAGTGAACATTTTTTCGTGTGGAATTTTGCTCCCGTGGAACTCACAATAGGTGTGATTAACCACCAGATTGTTTTCAGTGAGAAAAAATGTGTGGGCTTAATATTCCCAAATTAATTTCAATACAACAATATTTATATATAGTTTCAGAAAAGGGTTCTAGATATGAAATAGGCATCCCAAGAATTTAAACATCATTCGCTCTCTAAATACTCATAAGAAAATATCCAAATCAAAGCCATATCAGGACCCCGTGTTTCTAGGAACATTCAACCTGCCTTTCTTAGATTTTAAAAAGACAGTCTTTTTAGCGACAACACTCCAGCCATCGACCCTGTCAACAGCGATTCGTCACTCCAACAAATAATAAATAAAATCCTATACAGAAGTCACTTAAAGTAGTCAACTGGACTGGTAACATTCTGCTAAATAGATTTTCTGAATAAGTGATGAATTGATGATCATTCTGACAATCAACCTCAATAGCTGCGTCCACATTAACTCCTACTAACTAACTACTATGAAATATGCCAAGATAGGTGGTTATATCCGAGAAATGCAACACCAACGTTGTCTTTGAATACAGATCCATTTCAATCCTCTGCAACATGACGAAGAAACTTAGGAAAAGCTATATAATACTCAAGGAGCTGTAAACATTGTGCACTAATAACAGCTGAACTGCAGTTTGAATTTCAAGAAAATGACTCCACTATTCATCTACCGCTGAAATATTAGAATGGGATTCCTTCAGCCTCAACAGCCAAATCGTTCATTGGATGATTTCTCGACATCAAAAAAGGATTCGGCAGTTTCCAAATACACGATTTAAAATTATTTACACTTTTTCTTCTTCTTCTTCTTCTTCTCTTCTTCTTCTTCTTCTTCTTCTTCTTCTTCTTCTTTTTCTTCTTCTTCTTCTTCTTCTTCTTCTTCTTCTTCTTCTTCTTCTTCTTCTTCTTCTTCTTCTTCTTCTTCTTCATCTTCTTCTTTGTATTCTTCTTCTTCTTCTTCTTCTTCTTCTTCTTCTTCTTCTTCTTCTTCTTCTTCTTCTTCTTCTTCTTCTTCTTCTTCTTCTTCTTCTTCTTCTTCTTCTTCTTCTTCTTCTTCTTCTTCTTCTTCTTCTTCTTCTTCTTCTTCTTCTTCTTCTTCTTCTTCTTCTTCTTCTTCTTCTTCTTCTTCTTCTTCTTCTTCTTCTTCTTCTTCTTCTTCTTCTTCTTCTTCTTCTTCTTCTTCTTCTTCTTCTTCTTCTTCTTCTTCTTCTTCTTCTTCTTCTTCTTCTTCTTCTTCTTCTTCTTCTTCTTCTTCTTCTTCTTCTTCTTCTTCTTCTTCTTCTTCTTCTTCTTCTTCTTCTTCTTCTTCTTCTTCTTCTTCTTCTCTTCTTCTTATTCATCTTCTTCTTCTTCTTCTTCTTCTTCTTTCTTCTTCTTCTTCTTCTTCTTCTTCTTCTTCTTCTTCTTCTTCTTCTTCTTCTTCTTCTTCTTCTTCTTCTTCTTCTTCTTCTTCTTCTTTTTCTTCTTCTTCTTTTTCTTCTTCTTCTTCTTCTTCTTCTTTTTCTTCTTCTTATTTTTCTTCTTCTTTCCTTCTTCCTTGAAGACCATCTTTTGGTTCTTCAATCCACCTTTGTAGCTTTATTGATCTTGAATCTTTATCTTGAATCCTGCCAGGTTTGGGTCCTGCTGTAATGAATTTGTATACTGGTGGCGTCGAAGTTGTTCGTATCAACATCACTTAACTTCCAATGTATGTCGTGCTATTATAATAGATCCCACCCCCAATCAATTGAACGGTAGGGTTACATTTATATTCTCCTATTAACTTTGTATAAACTTACTTGTTGACATATTTGATTCGGTGATATTTCAAAATATAGTACTTTTTGACACTTAAAATAATGTTGTATAGAATAAATTCAAGTATTTTCAAACAACAAAATGAATTAAATAGAACCAAATTTTTCCCATTCCAACCCAAATTCAACAAAAAAAGGTAATATTCCATTAGCTGTCACTAGGCTAACTTATCATTTAAACACATTACACCATAAATCAACACCATGATAGTGCCATTAAGAAATATGAATGTTCTTCTTTCTATCTCCCAAATCTATTCAAAGCAAATTCATACGCTCATAATTCAATAAGATAGATTTTTTCTGAAAAATCTTTTTCTACAAAATTGAATTTTAGAACTGTAAAGAAAAACTTAATTTACGACCCCAAACATATGAAACGAAACGTGATGTAAAGTGGGCCTACTATGCGAACAAATTTGTATATCACCCCAAAGAAAAAAGGTACAACACTTCCATTTCCATTCGATTAAACACATAAAAAAAGAAGTTTTCAAAAATTATGACTGCATACAGAAAATTGTTAGAATAAATATGCGATGGGAAACATCTGTCTGACTATAAATCCGTTCCGCGTTAGTCAAATTCTATAAGATACATTCTTAATGCCTACTTTAACATGCCGCAGTGGCACTTTCGACACTTCACGGAACATAACAAATAGTGTGTGTGTTTATCCAAAAATATCTAAAATCGTGTCATCATAAGTGCCAGTGCTATAGTGACAGACGCGCAGATCATGTATTCAGCCTTGAAAAATATTTCCTTCGTGCTTTTACGGTTTTTTACCGCGGCTGCCAGCCACTAACACCGCACACACGGATGTTTGACATCAAAGGAGATTTGTTGTTTTGAAATACTCTAACAACAGATTATGAGAGAGATTTATGGAATGTATCTTTAATTAAAATGTATGCTGTTTGTTGTATGAAAGAAAGGTGAATATCACCATCAGAAGGGTTGGTCTATTACACGGAGTTTTATTCCATATTTACATATTTTAAAATTGATAAGATAATTACTTACATATAAACGTCACCGGAACCACATACTTATACGTAGAAAACCCGCAGAGAAAATTCCCTTATTTCTCTATAATATTCTATTAAAACATGTTCAGGATACCACTATGTGTTTGAGAACGGGGAACTGAGCAAATGTGTACAGGATAATAGGGAAGGGATACCAACACACGTCTGAAAACGATTAATTGGGCAAGGTAATGTAGGGTAGGGGTGTAGGGCTTGTTGTAGGGATAAAGAGAGCGCAAATCAGTACTTTCGACTGTCTAGATAATTTTCTTGAAATATAATATTTGATTCTTGCATCAGGGTTCAAGTCCTAGGGCTAAGAAGACTTTTTTAGCAGTAAAAAAATTGTTTAAACAGTAACTTGGCATATATCAACAACTGTCAGTGTTTCATCATCAAAAAGCAATCATATGACAAAGTTTTACCTGGCCATTGACCCATGGTGCCCTCATGAAATTTTTCACATTTATAATGTCATTTTCCTCACGATACTGATCAAATAATTTGGCGGTGATTTCTATCCCTCGGTCAGTCATGATTTCACGTGGACTTCATGTGGCTTCTGTTAAAACATTATATGTACGCGTCGAGTGCTGGTAGTCTTTACTGCTCGAACCATAGAAATATTTGGTGAAGTTGCAAGCACAAACCTAGTTCCTCCCTTTTTGGTGGTAAATGAGGTCAAATGATGCTAAAAGTGTCGAACAGTAGTGGAATTCGTTAAATATTATGCACCCTTACTCCGATCATGACGCCCTTACGTTAAGCGTATATGCAAGATCTCATATAATGCTCTAATAATATCCACTCATTTAGGTAAACCAATACGTTTTCCTTAGTCTAAGAAGATTCTTCTCCTCCGCGAGATCATCTACGTTTTCATGACAGAGTTTCAATATACTTTCATCTTATGAATTTTAGTAGAATTTACCTCTCTTCGCTCTTGACCAATCGAATCAAGCGAGTTCCATTCACTCGGTACTCCTTTATTAATTGAATATTAATTGACGGGTTGACATAAATTCGTATTTCTCTTGTTTTTTTTATCGTTTTCAACCATACTCCGCTTCTAACCATCAGCATTCATCTTGTCAACATTTCTCTAGCACGTGTATCATCACCCAGTTTCTGATATCTTTTTGACACTCAACAATCATTTCACCAGTTCTTCTTTTAAACCGATATTTTAACATTATTTTCATATTTCTTACGGAGCGCAACTCCGTGTTCTTTTTAGTTTCTCGGCATCCATTATATTTAAAAAAAAAAACTTTACCAAACACCTCTCTTCTACGGTAGATTAAAAAAAAGAAAACAAAACTCTTTGCAAGAAAAAATGTTGATGTTCGATTTCTTGATCTCTTGATCAGAACTCAACTTTCTCCACTCGATCTGTCGGTGCTCATCAACCATTGCCACTGAACCCGCTATTTTGGAACCCAGAGCAATTAAGTTTTTCATTTTGTACGGAGCTATCACAACAGCAGGTGTTGATGGAGCTCACCGTTGTAAAGGTGGGGATCCATTTAAGAGTAGGAGAACTGCGAGTATAAATCTCGAGAGCAAACTTGCAAGTGGAAAAAGTCCCAAGAGTTCCTCGCGGAGAGTTGACATTCGAAATTTAAAAGAATCACTCGCAAGTGGACACTGGTCTTGTCACTGTCGGAGACGAGCTCGCAGAATTCCAACACGTTTCGTATTTTAAGAGAAGCTGTTGGAGAGTCTACATGGTAAAGCAATCGGGGGCGCAGGCAAACCAATGAGAATGACCTTGCCATTTGAGAGAGAAAATGCTGCGAGCGTACGTAATGCCAATTTTTAGATACCTCCAACCTCTCGGGGGGAGAGATATAACTGTCACTACTTCCAACTAATAACTAGCTGAAGAAATCTAATATCAAGTGGACACGGTTATGATAGTACTCTCAGAAAATATTGTTTCGGAACTCTACCAGAGAACCCACGATATTGCAATCTCCAAAATATTAATCTTAAATGGAAAGCCCGAGTGTTACTCTCGAGAGTTATTTAGCGAAAGAACTCTCATATGGACAGAAACCTTAACATTATACGAGAAGCTGGAAAACGTTTATTTTCTTTTTACAATTGCAATTCGATGTTGATAAAAAGAACTAATTCGATTTTATTGTAAGTACACTTTGTACACTTTTATATTTATTTATGCAATTAGTATGGTTTGGTGAACGTACTTTTTATTAAACTTCTTTTTTTTTCTTTTTTCTTTTTTTTTTATTTACTTTCTTACACAAATTAGTTAAAAATCGATAATGATCTTTACTTCATTTACACAAAAATGAATTAAATAAACAACAGAAAACAAACTTTAAACACAAAAAAAATTATAAGAACACTAAACGTCAAACAAAATGCCCGTTCACAAGAGAAATTTGTTCATTATTCACAATAGATCAAAAATGTATCGAACGACAATCATAATTCCCAATGATTGATTGATAAATGTTATAGTCTATCATTAAATTGATATTTTACAACTGTAATAGGGGCCATTAATTTGCTTCCTAAATTTACACAGGTCGAGCAGTTGATGAGTTTTTTTTATTCATAATTGATCAGTGTCATTTCTTAATTTACATTACGTCAATTTTTGCAATTCAATTTAAAATGTTTTTTTGCCTTTACTTCAAAATTGTTTCGCCCTGATATGACAGTGGGCTTATCAGTTATATCTTATACGCAATTATTGTCGACAATTAATGACTGCTTTATAAAATTCAATCAGAGAAAACTGTCTGCCAATTATATTTTTCTAAAGAACTTTGACATTAGAACTAGGAAGTTATGCTGGTGGCCAAGCGATTTCGATCTTTTTTGTATCAAACATAAGTAAGTTGGGCGCGTATTATTTTACTCAACTTATTGGTTAGGTATGAATTTTTAATTGCATTCTTGAGATCACATTATTTTAAATTCAACAAAGTAAGTTAATAGGTTGTGTAAAAAAAAAACCTTAAAATATTTTGCTTGTGAAATTCTTCTTATAAAAAATGCACCAAAACAAAATTTTTGACAGAACGCAGTACCTTTTATGCTGCTGTCAAACTTTTTGTGCGGTAATAAAAGTTTTTTTGAAAAAAAGGACCAAAATTAGTGGTTAGGTTGTTATTCACAGGAGCCTCTCTTTGATAATTAAAAACAACCGCAGGCCACAAAACTTCATGGTGTCACTCATAATCATTAAATTTTAAAGACCATTTAAATTATTAAATGTTTGTTGTTTTCCCTTTTAAGGAGAAAGTTTTTTCATTTGTCCATCAAGGACTATGCAGTTGAGAATCCAGAGTGATTGTAAAATTTTATAACTTTACCTCTTTTTATACGAGGATCATTTTAAATGATATAATTTCCAGATAAGCAGGACTCATTTTGTAGCAGATGTTAATCGCTTGGTGCTATGGACATGTGCACACAACCATAAAGTGTCATGTTGCAATTTTCTAACGACTAACAGTTATGGGGAACGTTTAGAGACGCCTTGCGGAGCGGAAATTAAAGTTCAGTTTTATGGCTTACACTGAAAATATATAAACAAAACCACTTAAGGGTTCTTCTTCACTAAGGGGTGTTGGATGAAGATGGAAAGTGCTATAGAGACTGACTGCGTATATATATAAGAATCAAGTACCTTATAAACAGGAACCATCTTTTGAAATGCGTCAAATGCGTTTGCAGACGTTTTTAATACGTCGTTGTGGTCTAACAGCACGAAAGGGATATCAAGATATTATTGAGAATCCGGATCCGTATCGATTTCGTTATTCAAGGGGATAAGGTGGCTTTTGGAGTTGGGGGGTTATTCTATTGTGTGTGCAATCTATCGAAGTGATTGCGTGAGTGCAATCGAAGTTAAGAGTTGCCTTTTGGACGGGTGAGAATTGCGAGTGATGTGCATCAACGAGCGGTTTTCGGATAAAGTGTTCATACCCTTATTGAAGGGTGTGATCTATATCCTTCAACTTGTGTGTACACAGATACAATATGGTGTGCTCATTTTAAATTTAAACATCTTGACACAAAAAATCAATAGATTTTTATTTGCTTTGATGCAAGTATCTGAAAGTGTATAAGGGAAATCACTTGAGGGAGTTAATTGGGATACTTGATACATTGAGTATTTGTTGGAAGTGTTTTCAAAGCAAGTATCTGGGAGCATTTTAGTTGATGTTCACTTGGGGTTTTGTTTTGGATGGAATTGGAAGGACAACTTAAGAGAGGAAAAAGTAACGAGTAGAGTGTATTTTATTGCCGGCTTTTCATTTGAAAAGTATACAGAGAAACAAAAAGCGTGTTTTCAAATTCTATTAAAGAACTCTTCATATTTTCTTTGATTCACATTTTATCATTTAATGTGAAGAATGCTTAACTTCACATCTGAAAAAAATATTTTTTATAAAATGTAGTCTTAAATGGGAATCTCTTCCGAAAGTATGGCGTTAAGTCAACTTGGTGCTTACACCTAAACTGATGGTAAGCCCCTCAGAAGACTTAAGACCAGATAATCTCACATTTTTAATTTTGAAAACTCTTAGACACATTTTAAAGAAAACGATTCCAGACAGCTAGACCTTCTACGCATGCATATATGGTATCGAAATAATGGAAATTTAATTGGAAATCATAACCAAGGGAGTAAATATACCCAATGGTATACTTATACTAAAAGCTATATACAACCTAAGAGCCATATAGATTTGTGGTACAAGAATCAAGAGTCAATATTGCTTTTGTGTAAACCGAAACTAGTATTTAGAAACAATGCCCCAAAAGGCATCATGTATTTACAGATTGTGATGCTTTTTTATTTATAGCTAAAGAGGCGTCACCTTTGTCTAAAGTCATTTCCTCAGAAAGCAAATAAACTCGGGTTAATGGAGGTTCGTAAAATTCCGTTCCTTATTTAATGCATAAATAAATAAAATAGAATAAATAGAATTTAGCAGGCTTAGTTAAACTAAATGAAAATGGGAATTAGCAACGCCTAAATACGCTGGCCCCAAGGGTATCTTCTCCATTTTTTCTGAAGAAGTGTTTTCACACGGTTGCAAAAGCACTGAGTTAGCTTCTTCATCTATTCTTTTTAGCCAGAGGTGACTTTACCACTTGTGGCCTTCTTTCTATATTTATGAAATGCTGATTAACTTTATCATTTTAAGAAATATCTAGAAGAATAAAAACTTCTTAATAACACACCGGGGGGCGCGGTACGGCTGTCGAAGCAACAGGTTCACTACCAAAAGCCCTACACGCATCGCTTTGAAAAAAGTGAGCTTATTGTGCTTGATATTTCGAAAGCAGTTGATAGAGTTTGACATCAAGTTGTTGTTTTAAAAAGAAAAAAATGCATTCTGTATTGATGAATTTGTTTTTCGTTGGATTAAAAATTAGAAAATCTGAAATCAGCTAAATAAAAATGCTGGTGTGCCCCAGGGTTCCATTTTGTCTTCGACTCTTTTCTTTATTTTTATCAATTATCTTCTGTCTAAAATATCTGATACGCTGAATTGTTTAGCTGACGACAGCACAATCAACTTTTTATATTCACTTTCAGATTCTTAACCCTGTTCGTTGCATGGATGTTCGCTGCGTATTTGATGTCGCCAAAAACGCAGCGAAATTATTACATTTTTTCCTTTCACACTTCAATTTTCGAAGTTTCGAAGAAATAGCCAGTTGGATATCTTCCCTGGAACAATTCTACCATAATACTCGAACTGCATGGAATGCTCTTAATTTTACCTCGGAGAAAACTTCGGACGGACAGTGAAGTACAGAGATTATTTCTTCAGCCGCACAATGCGAATTTAATTTTCAGACTTTCAAAAACAATGTTCATCTGTTACTTTAATCTTCTATATACGATTTCCTTAAACTCTAGCAGTGTGATAAATCATATAAAGGATTTCAATAGCTCCTCGCCGTACTCATTATAAAAAAAACACTGACATGAGCGATGGTGACATTAGGACACCGACACTCCCTACACTATCTCTATCACTTTCCAGCACTATGCCCACGAAAAAAAATGTCATTTCTTCCAAGATTAAGATGATCTATCTAAACTTTGTCATAAAAATGGCAGCTGAAATTTAGTTTTTCATAGTTCGTCTTAAAGTAAAGGAGTGAAAGTGGATTTACACTGGAAAAAGATCAAGCATCAGCACACTTATCTAACCTAACCTTATCTGTCATGATGTGAACTCTCACAAATGTTTTTCAAAACAATTTGTTCTTAATCCTCAAACCTTTTACAGAATTTAGATTTTTATTTATTATGAGAAGGGGCCGTTTCACTTATGTCTCCAATGCAGTTGTATAAACTAAGTTTACGGGTAAACAAACGTTCTTTGACACTTGAAAAATAATTTGTCCAAATTCTCTAGTGGGTGGCCAATAAAACTATTTCCTACTCAAAAAAGCTCGAAAAATTAACTTCCGCTCAACTAACTTCGTAACAGCTGCACCACTATACACACAACAGCAATCATTTCCTATAACTACGCTTCTAGAAAACATCCCAGTTACAAGTACCTCTATATGCAATAAAATTACGTTTGACTGCACTCTGTTCGATTCGATTACACAGTCACCCATGTCACTGGGCTCCGAATCTCTCTGTATAGATATGACTCTGACTGCTTTCGAATCGACCTATTTCCGGGTCATTTAGCAATATCCATCCAAAAGCCAGTTACAACTTCCAGGATTATATTATATATGTAACACGGAACTTGTTAGGTTCTGCACCACGAACAGAATTGAGTAAAAGTGTTGTTTATGACATGTTCATTACTTAAGTCATTCCGGCTACGGAACTGGCGATATAGAGTGCGGCGGCAGTGAAGGCAACGCAACGATGTAGCGGGATAAAACTTTTACATTAACCTTTTTTGCCGAGAGACAAATTGGTCGATTGGTGGGGTAGAATAGGGCAGGAACTCCAACTCGTCTATAACCTTTCCATATTATTTAGCTTATCATAATATCGAAAGTTCCCCCAAAAACATTCATCTGGATGATCTGGGGTAACATGTGGGGATGAAGCAATGTGATGTGATGGCAATGTGTGCCATTCATCTCATCGTGCCATTAGCACATATTAGAGATGGTGAAAAGACAGCACGACACATTTGAGAAGGCGTGCGCGATGATGGAGGTGATGACGATGATGCTGATGATGATGGAGCACCTCTTTCTTATACATATATTCCATAATTTTTCACTCGATGGTTTTTGTATATAATCTAGAGTTGAAAGGGTGACGACAGCCGGCGGGAATTTTATCTTCACAGAACCGGGATATGTGTATGTTGGCATTTGATTTGATATACAGCGTGTGCTGATGTTAATTTTATTGGGGGTTCCGTGAGATGAAAGGTGTTCATGCATTTCTACAGAATGTCACATGTTTTTTGTTTTAAATACTGAAGACAATCGTAGAAGGGTACGATTGATATTTTAGAAAAATATAATATTTTTGGATTGATGGTGTAAATGTATATTATTTTGTATAAAGAAATTAGATGTCAAAAATCCAAATGAGGGAAGACAGAAAAACTGCTGGTTTTTAAGGATTAACGAGTTAAAAATAAATTTTACCGAAGAGTGTGAGTGGCAGAGTTAATTAATTTTAAAGTTGACTGGTGGAAACAGATGTAGGAATATTATTTGAAATAATTTAAACAAAAAATAAGATGTGGGTTCAAAATTGATGCATATCCGTTCAAGGTGTTCACACACAGTTGGACTTTTAAGCTTCTTTTTTTACTTGTGTATAGTGGAAATGTATAGAATCATTTCAAACTATTCCTGAAACTAAGGGTGGTGATTTAATTATCTTTTGGCTTCGTTACCGAATTCTACGACTCCCGCCAGTTGACCTCCAAATTGATCGAAATCGATCAAGAATTACAATGTTACTCAGACAACGATCAACACTTATTGAAACTTGAAACCTTCTCGAAATATTGGCAGAGAATTTCCATAAGCTTTGTTCTGATTTAATTTTTATTGTGGTGATGTTTGTCTCTAGGAGTTTACTTTTGTTAAAACTAAGCATGAAATTTCCTTTAGCGCCGAATGATAATTGATTCGAAGAATCCTAATGCTTAAGAGAAAGAAGATTTGGCAGGATTTCCAAATCGGAAACAGAAATTCTTTGATTTGCTAAATTCATACACGATCACATACCTATCACCATTTGAGGAAACAATACTTGCGAATAATACTGCAAAATAATACGCTGATGTGCATGGGCATTTAGTTTGTCTTTTTACCGTTTATTTTTGGCCAATCGACTATAAATCGACTCACCAGGACAGCATAGTGCCTTAGAGTTGTTAGGGGTAAGTGTGCGCAGGTGTATAGTGATTTTCGTGAATCGTGGAAATTCCAGATTGATTGATGCCAAAAACATTAAGCGATTTTTTTTCTGATTTATTTATTACCATAAGCGAAAGGTTTGGCCTGCCTCCTCTTCAACCTGGCGTTGGAGAAAGCGATCCGTGACTCTGGCACAGCAACA
Source organism: Baccha elongata (assembly GCA_951217065.1). Taxonomy (NCBI): domain Eukaryota; kingdom Metazoa; phylum Arthropoda; class Insecta; order Diptera; family Syrphidae; genus Baccha; species Baccha elongata. The sequence goes on from OX578272.1 coordinate 252,417,610, forward strand.
AGAGGGACCATCGTCAACAGGTCCAGCCAGATACTGGCTTACGCAGATGACATCGACATCATCGGAAGAACCGAGCAAGGTGTACACGATTCCTTCATCAAGATTGAGCGGGCGGCACAAAATCTGGGGCTGCACATTAATGAAGTTAAAACAAAGTACATGGTGGCGTCGAATGCGAAAGGAACAGTTGGTCAAACAATCAATGTAGCGGAGCACGAATTTGAAGTGGTGCAATCCTTTAAATATCTTGGGTCAATAGTAGCAGCCGATAACAATATAGAAGAAGAAATACGCGGGCGGCTTCTCAATCCAACTACAGTCTGTCAAAGCTCTTCAAATCCAGAAATCTCACCATAACTTTAAAACTGCTGCTGTACAGGACCATGGTCCTGCCAGTACTCACATATGGATCCGAGACTTGGGTGCTTTGCAAAAGGCACTCCGTCTTCTTAGCCGCGTTCGAGAGAAGAGTCTTAAGGAGAATTGTTGGCCCCATATGTGAGGAAGGACGACTCCGGAGGCGGTATAATCATGAATTGTACGCAATCTACCTTGAAGCAGATATCGTGACAAAAATTAGGCTCGGTAGACTCCGATGGGCAGGGCACCTAGCTCGCATGAGCGAAGAGGAACCTGCTCGGAAAGTTCTTTGTGGTACATTCTATGGCAGACGACAGCGTGGTAGACCATGCTTGCGCTGGAGAGATGGCGTAGACCAGGACGCCCGGAGCTTTGGGGTGCGCAACTGGATGGCGTCGGCTCGAGACCGGGATAGGTGGAGAGACCTGTTGAAGGAGGCCAGGACCGGACCCTGGTTGTCGAGCCGATGATGATGATGATGATAAGCGAAAGCGAGACACCCGGGAAATTTAAGACGCCTTAATACGAATTGCAAATGGTTTCAAAAAAGCGGAATCGTCGGAATGAAAACATCTTGGCCTTTGAATTTTCCCCTCAAAATCGTGACTTGAATTATATTTATATTTGAATTTTTATTTTTCACAATCATATGCCTAACCTACAATAAGCAACAAAATTATAAATTAGTCGAATTTCAATTTCTTATTGTTTGATGTCAATCTCGTAACAGCTGAAAAATTCCAAAATTCATTGGGATAATTGGTGTAGCCGTTTTCATCCTCGATGAACTTAGGTATATGAATTTATTACACTGACGGTTTGATTTTGAATTACCAAATTCTAATAATATACATCCTTTTTTTTCGCAACTTACATCGCCCGTGCACCCTATGAAAATTTTTAATCTGAATCTGTGAAAATATGTACTTTCCATATTTAACTAACTTCTTTTGTGTATTCCGTAATTTGCATGGAATTCTTCTTCAAACTCAAAAGTGCGCACACTTGCCCCAAATGACTCTACGCATCTTTTTGACCTCACTATGCGGTTACTTGCCAAAGGTCATATTTTTATCGGTGAAGTCTTTCTAAGCTTTTTTTTTCACCATAACTTCTTTGGATGATCGGTGATCCCATGATGATTATCATATTGGCTCTTGGAATAATTCTGGAAACTAAATTGAGATGAGTGTAGGAAGCGGTTTTGTTTTCATCGATCTCTTCATTTGTTCTTACGTTGCGAATTTCGACCCGGTATAAGAATTTGCACCGACACCTCCAAAGAACCAGTATCAACCAATCCTTTTGTGTGCGTTGTTAATTCTACAGAATTGGAGGGGACCCACTATTTTTCGTCGGGTCTGGACGATGGTGTACTCAGGGCTCGAACCCAGACCTCCAGCGTGATAGTACGGCACTAACCACTACGCCAGGGGCACTATATGAATTTAGTTCTTACCACGATATATTTCCTTACAATGCAGTTTAGGAATACTCTTTTTTCATCCTCCCCCCAATACAGCATTTTCGTTTTACATCAGAATGAATGCTTAAACATCAGGTGAATCATGGTTAGAACAAATTAATGATGTTTCGCCAATTTAGTTCCTAAAACTATAAAATGTTATAAACGACCTAAATTTAACAAAAAAACTTTCAAAACACTTTTCCAGAAGAGAACTAACATTGCTTTTTACTCAAGAGAAAAATTTTATACAGTCTCTTGAAAAAATGAGTCAACAAAAACGCACATTATTTTGTTTATTTTTAGAGTAAATCTTATATTTTGTTAAACTATAGTAACCAAACTACCAAAAGTTTATTTCTACTTCAATTTCATCAGAATATAATGAAAATGGGGTGGATAGAGTTCCGTTGAGCTCAAATAAGTGCCAAGTGTTCTGTAAAACTAAAACGATACAACTAATCTCGAATTCGCCATAAATCTCATAAAAGTTTCTATCCCCGTTCAAACAATTGAACTATCGTTGCCCGATTTCTATCCAACCACTCTGAAAAAGAGGTTTATCTTTATTAAATATTAAAAGAAAAAGGTCCTGTGTACCATGAAACGGAAAACATTAAACTATTTGAATTATTTAATGCTCTGGAGAAATATAAATAACAGACGACGAGAGGGAAACTTTTTTCTTCGTTAAGTGGTTCTCTTTTCCTGTTGCTTTTATTGCTCGAAATGAGATTTAAGTTTTATTTTCTTTTTAATTCAATCCGCCATCGCCACCGCCACCCTATATCCCAATTCCCAACCCCTGTGAAATCAAAATTCCGTAAGAGTGTAGGAAGCAAACATGTCTTCCTCTTGTTTATGAGATGAGCAGTGAAAATTGCCACACACCATCAGAACTATACTAACGATAACGACCACACGTTTCACGCTCACCCGGTCTTCGGTCCCAAAACTGATGAGGATGTGGATATAATATTTTTGTACGTTTGATCCGTGACAGTGTGGGAGATTCTATTTTCGATTCTGAGATTTCCTCTTTTTCATTCCAAATGATGCAATTAGTGATATTGGTCCTAGGGGGATACTTTTAGTTTTCGTCTGTGCTTAGGTTTTTTTTTAATACATATTTGTTTTTCGATGGCAGAGGAGGAATGTGTAGGCCGGACTGTTGGGAACGGTTAACCTGTTGGAATCAATATTAATTTATTTTCGTTTGAGGAATCTCAAATGATTTGTTTTGATAGTTTGTTTTCTGATAGGATGAATATTTTTGTCACGCGGCGTAACTTTGTATCAGCATTTCTATAGGCGCAGGTGTCCGAGGAAATAAAGTTTTATCGCTCATTTCTCATTTGAAAATACATAGTTTAAATATTTATGCAGTTTGACGTTGAACAATTAATTAATAAGAATGTTTTGAATAACTTTGCATTGTTTATTAGTTTTTATTATGTACATAAGTATTATTTGTTAAAATTCTATTTTTTGATTGTAAAAAAAAGTGGTATATCTAATACCGCATTAATTTCTTGATGAACGTCTGGATTCGTAGCCAACGCATATTCTACAGAAACTGGATATATTTATTAATGATTATATTATATCACAGTGAGGATATTTAGGCCGTGTGCGAACAGCGTTAAAATTTTATCCATTGGCTAAATTATGACACTAGTGTGGTGAATATAAACTTCAAAAATGTATCCTGCTCTGAAAAAGGCTAAAATTTAAGCCAGTGGATAATTTTCTATGCCTATGAAGGAGTGAGTGAGATAGTCGGCGTAATGTGTTTGTTTTGATTGTTCCTTTGCTTTCATTCGCATTTATTTTTGTTTGTTCGACTAATATCGAATTTTTCGTTTGTGTTTTATATAACTCTAATATTTAACGAACAATAACTAACCGATGTTTTGCATTTCTTTTCTTTGAAACAGATTTTTTATTTTTATTTTGGAAGTTCCGCTACCAAAAACCAGTGTGACGTGTGTTTTGTTTATTCATTTAATTTGTTCATTTAATTTGCATTTATTTTTTGTTTTTTGCTTGTTTTTATGTTGACGTCGAATTTCCCGTTTGTGTTTTTGTGAATTCCGCTTAATATACATAACTGTGTTATGAACGAATAATTACTTTAATTAACCGATAATACTTTTTTTACATTCCTATTTATTGTGAAACAAATTTGTTTTTTTTTTTTTTTTGGAAGTTCAGCTGCCAAACCAGTGTTCTGTACCGTGTTAAAACTTCCCATAAATTTTATTATTTTACAGAGTAGTTCTATTTTACTTCTTTAACAAATCACAATTTAGAATAGCCACAATTATGAAATTGCAAATCATTAATAAATTTTTTTTTCGAAATTTCAAATTTGCGTTTTTATTTTTTTTTAGGGAATTTTGTAGTACATCATTTGCTAACAAGAAAAAACTGCAAAAAATCGGCTTATTCAAGCTATAACTTCTTTCTGGTACATTTTATCGAAAAAAAACTAGTTACTAAACGCAAAACAAATAGAGCCACTTAATTAGCATGTTTTATTTATACGTTTTTTAATCAATCCTCATTCCATTATATCGTTCCCGAAATAAAAAGTTGAATAGGATAGTTAAATTAAATTCTCCAAAAGATTGATAATGAAAACTTTCTCACTAAAATCAACCATCACGAACTTATTGCGCTTTAAAAGTCAAAGAAACTCAATATTTTGAAAATACCAACTTTTGGTTTCTTTTGGATGAATCATCGATCATATTTGTATGATCTATATCACACTTGTTGGAAATTTTGTTTTCTACTAGTTTCGTTATTAGTTTTTTGTTTCGACAAAATGTACAAGAGAGAAATTATTATAGTCGAAATAAGCAAAAAAGTGACGATTTTTTGCAGTTTTTTCCTAATAGCAAAGGGGCGGAGAGGTTGTGGTTGTAAAAATTGTATTTTTACATCAGCCAAAAGTAATTATAATTTTTTCCTTACCAAAATTTAATTTATAATAGCTGAAACATAAAATATTGAGTACTGCGAAACTCTTGATTTCCAAAATTACAACTTTTCATTTATCCAACTTGGTTTTGTACGGAAATCTTAGTTAGTTTCACCAACAAAGAATTAAATAGTATTATAAAATTGAACGTTTTTTTACAAATACAAATTAAAACACCAAACATTTTAGTCGAAGTCGATATTTATAAATCAACCTTAAAACAGTTTAGTATATTTCCAAGTATTCAATCAAAAAGAAAGGGAAATTTTTCAATTCTTGTAGGGAAATTTAAAAAATATATTAGGGTTAAAAATCCCATTTAATCCAGTTCGCACATCAAAAAGCTAAACATTTATTCACCTCAACTTAAACGTCAAAAATTAGCCAGAGGATAAAATTTTAACGCTGTTCGCACACGGCCTTAGAAGAATATTAAATCAGCTTCTTGTTATGAGCAATAGGTGCGACACTGTAACTAGTTATCAAAATCGTTAAAATAGACAATTCATCATATTTTTTCTGTACCTGTATTGCATACGAGCACTTAGACTGCTCCTTGGTTCTTCTTGATTGTGTTTTCTTTATCAATTGCTAACTTAGCGTAAATAAGAAACAGAGAGCAATAAGTAAGAGTTGATCGTCGATTGCCTTTTGTAATGATGTTGTGTGGTGACTTCACAGAAGTGCCCCAGGTTGAAAAAAATACCTCAAAGCTACATATATCTATTAATGAATACGTTCTGAAAAAGCCTGCTTTGGGATAAGAGAGCATATTTATATACATTTCATTTTATCCCCGTTAAAACCACGTTCTATGTTGCTTGCTTCCAATTCAAAATTTGCAAATAAATTATGGTACACTTTCCCGGCCTGTAGACATTGTGGTGGCTTGAGGATCTTCTAAAACATTTGCTATGATCTTATTGGCGATGTTCAAAAGAATATAATGCCTCGGTATAATTGGCGTAAAGTAGGCAAGTTACATTTTGTATGGAGTGAGCCAATGTACATTTGAGTACCGAAGCTGATACTCATTAATCGGACATACAAATTAAGTGACACCGACAGCTCCAAAGAATCACGGCCTAGCGACCTACTACTCTCAACCAATCTTTTTGTGTGCGTTGTTAGTTGTACAGGATTGGAGGGGCGACCTGCAATTTTTCGTTAAATCCGAACGACTAAGGTGATATGCGCTTTTCATGACATCTCTTCGAACTAACGCTGCTGACAATCGGAGTCGAACCAATGGTTTTTCGTTGGTTGGTTGCACGTCCGTTGCAGCACTCCTAATGGCTTGCTGAGATTTTTGCCAGTGAAATTCTAGATTGATCATAATAAGTTGGGCTTTTTGGAAGCTCCAGAGATTTTTGGTTGGCATAGGCTCTAGCGAGCTCATCCGATTGCTGTTTTTCAACGTTGAATCTTATCCTCATGGTTAATTTTTGTCCAAAGCGACTCTTAAACGATCAAAAGATTTATTTCAATGAATTCTGACTGACGAAAATCAAACCACTTTTGATTTTGCATGATGACTGATCAAACAGATTGATATGTGTAAGGGCATTTATATTTCCAATGCAAGATTTTTTACAAGCTGAAAACAGGCCGTCTCGTTTGGCGAAGATATAAACAAACTTAATTTGTTGTCAAAATGGTTAAGCGCGTGTTTGATGTGGAATGATTGATGTATGGTTTGTTTAAGAGCTTCGTTGAATAAATCCATCTTTTTAGAATCAAGATTATCGCCCAAGTTGAGCTCTTGAGGTTAGATGGCGGAATCTTGGCTTTCACCACCATTTAGCAGTAATGTAACCAACTATATAGTGTTAAGGCCATGCTGAAGAAATTTTGTGTTGATCAATTTCCAATACCTCATTTTCCCAGCTACCAAGTCACACTAAACCGTGGTCTGTTTCCGAAAGTAATTTCGTGTATGTTATTTTCTCAAAGTGGTCTATCAAAATGAGTACTTTTTAAATTTTGGAGTTGTAATCTCCCAGGAGTATTTTGACATTCTCAAGTCATTGCTCATATTAAGTTTTCGCGAGGAGCTCGTAGAACATTTCTTTCATAGCTTAGCTCATTGTTTTTTTCAGTAGGGGTGGGGTACAGGGCGAAGACTCAGATGATGATGGGATCTGGCCTTGATGGAGTCATCTCGCTTACATCGCATAAACTCAACCACACTTATGACCCAAATCTTCTTCTAACTGCATTCGCATTAAAACAGTCTCTTCTACACGTCTCCCGGTCCATTCCATCACACCTCCTGGAGAAAAGATGCTCTGCTTTGTTCAGCTGATTATATTAGTGAATCTAATTTTACAACGAAGGAGGATAGTTCCGAAAACGAGATAACAAGGTTTTCCGAAATCATCAAGAAGGATCTAAGTTTCTATCAATGAAAGATATGAAAATGCTTAGAATTAGCTTTTAAAAAAGATACGACAAAAAAAAGTATTTCCTCGATTCATATAAATAGACAACAAAAGCCTACCCCAAAGATAAATTCCTTGCACTCAAACAAAGAACATTAAATGAACCACACAAAAGAACCCAAAAAATTCTATCTTACTACACATTACATCCCAGAGATAAACCCTCAATTGACGCATCCTTGACAAGTACAAATATCTGGTTAAGATTTCGGAATAAATTGCAAATTGTTGGCATAGCGTTAAGCGTTTTGTCTGTTCCAATCCTATCTACATCAATTGAATGAGCTGTCATTGAGAACAGAAATTCCTAACAATCCGTATGTGGTTTATATCATTGAATTGGCATTTTGAAATTCTTTTGCTCTACGAAACAAGTACATTCCTCATTTTACATCTATCCGCATCCTTTTTAACTGTTTACGATAAAATTCGAATGTCCATCAAATATAGAAACCCCAAACCGATGATGGATTCAGTCATTGAAAATGAACATGAACAGAATAATTTTTGTTGTTGTTGGTGCATCACCCAGAGCTCCATATGGATGCAGACTCTGTGATGTTAAAGATACAAAGTCATGGCAGAATGATCCTCTGTCTATTAGTCGTTGCAGAGGTCTGCTTTTTCTGTAAGGCAGGGGTGTCAATTTCATAGAGAGAGACAGATTCAAAAGTGGCGGTGATGTTGTAGTTCGAGTATCCACTTCAACTCGCATCAATCAATTGATAGAACGCAGTAGAATGAAGAAGGGCAAATACAAATAACCAAATTGTAAACATATCACAACATCGAGCTCCATCGCCTCTGGAGTTGTTATCCTATCCATGTGTCCTTCGATTCTTTGTTAGCTATAATGGTCCCACGTTTATCTCTATGTAGAAATACCGCCTCTGGGAAAATTTCTCTTTGTGACCACTCTATCTTTGTATCTTATATTTCAATTGACATGTAGTTTTCTGCTGCAGAGGGAGAAACTATGTGTCCAACTTTGGTATGACGAATGTCTTTGGGGCGTTAATTGGCGTGAAAGATTTGAGAATACGTAAACAAATTTGAACGATTGGACATAACGATGATAAACGTCCAATGGTTGTATATAGGGGGTGATTGAATCAATATTCTGCTAACTGATTAATATCATGGATTTTGTGTGTACAAATTGTAAAGAAAAATTGATAATTTTGATGATTGTTTCGGTTGACAGATGTAACAAATTGAATGTTGAAAACATCGGTGGATTGAGTGATTTGAGGGAAACTCGATAATGACAGATTGTTTGTTTATGATTACAGATGACTTTCAGTGTAAGTTGATGATGTTGACATTAGCGTTAATTGTTTTAGATTTCACTTGGAGATACTGAAGTGATAAATGTAAATATAATTAGACAGACACGCGATAAGCAATAATTGTAATGTCACGTGGTGCATAGGCTATAGATAAGTTTAAATCTGAGATTATAGGATTATTTATATGGGAAATTGTCGATTTGTGAAAAGTCGGACATGTAGTGCCCCGTGGCGTATTGGTTAGTCGTTAGTGGGTCGAACTATCGCGCCAGTGGTCAGGGTTCAAATTCTGCGTAGACCTATTGACTGCCTCTTGCGAGCAAGTGACAAATCCTCCAAGAGTAGCATTGTCATAAAAATTGCATCTCATCTTAGTCGGTCTGATTTGACGAAAAATTGTAGATCCTCTCCAATCCTATAGAACTAACAACGCACACAAAAGAATTGGATGAGATTGTATGTCATTAGGCCTTCGGAGCTGTTGGTGCCTCTTAACTGCTTCTATAATTCAACAGGTTTTAAGAAGTAGAAGCCCTCAGTTTTTTTTTATTTTTATCCTAAGTTATGAAGTATTGGTACATTCCTTATAAGCGTCACAAAATTTTTCGAAAAGAAATTTTATATGAGCGAGTTGTTGCCAATGTTGATGTCTCTCATCTACATATTTTTGTCTGCCAAGGCTTATTAAATGTGCCTACCATAGAACGATACTATTTTTAAACCGATGTTCGTTTAAACGGCGAAATTTTATATTCTATTAAAGTTCTAAAGTTTTTGGAAAAGTCAATCATAATAAATTATATATATCTATTAATGTTATACATGTTTTGTCGTTAAAAAAAAATCGTAAGAAGCTTTTCAACGTTACCTGCTGAAAAACGAAACGGCTGAACCAATTTCTATGAACTTTTACATTTAAAAGTTCTGCTAAGCTTGGTTAACACTGTAATGAAAAATTTTGGAAACAAATTATTTTATTATTTAAAGTTTAAAAAGTTAGTTTTTTGAATTCCATTTTTCTAGAAAAAAATGCGATCGATTTTGATAAAATTTTATGTGAGTGCTTTGTTGTTGACGGTGAACGAATTTATCAGTCGTTATCACGAAAGGTATTGTTTGCAACAAGAGCAAGTTTGTGCGACCCAAACGTGCCCTTTATATATATATATAGTACCTACTGAAGACGAACGTAGGAATTTTCTCTCGAAAATATTAAGGAACATTTTGTTTAATATATGGCTTTATCGGCTGACATTCATACAATCATGAAAGATAGGCAGCTGGAAAAATAACACAAATTAGAAAAATAAATACAAATTTATGCAGAGGAAAGAATTTCGTTTGGTTTAAGAATTTTTCTTTACAGGACAGGACAATAATTTCTTGATATTTTCATTGAGCGACATCTTCCTTGGTATGTTTGAAACTATCTTGATTCGTCTATGTATAGATACTCAATGATAAAGTGCTTCCTCCGCTATTTTATGAAATCTACAGTGCAACTTGTAAATATTTCATCTCAGAAACGTTCTGGTTTTCTTCTGGAGCTACAAGCTATATAGAAGTCTAAAAAGCTTCCATTTTGGCTTTTCTTGTACAACCACAGTAGGAGTCAAACCATTGAACCAGGAGTTTGTCGGTGATTGTGAGAATCTTAACTCTTGACTTTATATCACCTTTAGATTGCTGCCAGTGGTATTATGGGTTATCTACCAAACTCTCGAAATAACTGGTATTTTAACGTTGTGCTTTCTCATAGCAGTCAATATGCCCTTAATACTTTTCATAAAGGCTTTTAGAAAAAAATTAGTACCTATATTTGAAACTGGTGACCGATATTGTCCCAAGAATTTCGTGCAGTACCTAAGGTTTTAGATTTATCGACACATTTATTCTGCATCTGATTCCTTTGAATATGTGAAAACAGAGCTGACAATTGGGATAATTTGTATAAGTAATAGAATATTCATATAAAGAGATTTCGGACCTCCTGTGTAATGACCTTTTGCTATATATGTATAGCAAAATCTGTTTTTTTCTCCTTTTTTTCTATTAGTATTATTAAAATAAATCCCTGATCAATGACAACTTAATCCCCAACTGACACGAAACAGTCCCAAACTTTTTTTTGTTTATTATCCTGAAATCAATCAGAAATTAAACATTCCAAATATTCTGATTGAAATCTATATCTATTTAGCACACATAAGTGGTTAACATAACATTGACTCAACTTACATATCGCACGCTATTAATCCTCCAAAAGTATCACGGCCAACAACAAAGACGGGTGTGGTCGACGATGGTTCATCACCATTATTGACCTATCCACACATACAAATTGGCCTAATTTGACTTAACTAACTGTCCGTATCGAAATGATAATCACAAAGGGATCATCGCACATCACAATAATATATCTACCAACCTTGCCAACAAAACCACCCTTCAGTTTAAGACCCAAAAATTGTCGTCTATCGAAAGCAACGGAAATACCACATTCTCACCCTCTTTGTTCGCTTTATTCACCCGCACGCTCCTTTGTGATTACAAAAGACCCCAGCCCCATCCCTTCTATATAAACCAAAACCAACAAAAAATCCATTCACCCTCAAATTATTTACTTTCTTCCTGTCAGGTTACTTTTTTTTTTTTTGTTCGGCCTGCTGCGCTTTTAGTAAACCAATATCACTAACATTTACCAAAATATCCTCAACCACCACACCACTCTATTACCACATATTTTGTGAACAATAACGTTGATGGTGATGGTGAAGGCGGATATCCTTGGCCAAAGAGTCCTTACCGTTAGTATTACTCGATTAAAAGGAATCGTTTTATGCAGTTTGGTTAAGGAAAGTAAGTCAAGAAGTTCTACGAGGGTGAAAAAATAAAACTGTTCATTTTGACTTAAATAATAAAGGGATTCATATAACAAAAGAGTACATTGATTCATGTCGTTTATCCACACCGACCAAGGACAATCTGGAATGAGATACTTTTTGATTTATATAAACACATTGCCAAAAACATTTCAATCAAAGATTTGTTTTTCTAATCGACTTTTGTGGTCGGCGTATTTTGATAAAATATTTTGGAGAAGGAGTATGGTTATCCTTTGAAATTTGTCTTGAAAAATAAAGCAAAGTATCTAACACAAAATTACAAATTGAAACTCCAAAGAGGACGAAACTCTTTTTACATAATGTTTTTCTCAAATTTCTTTCTAATTTTTTGTTTTATTTATTTTTGGTTCTGCAATTTTATTTGACAGATTGGTAGGTATATCAGTCTGTCTGTGAAGTACGTGATTTAATATTTTCTTGAGAGAAAACAATAAAAAAAGATCATTTTCGGTAGTGGTGTTTGATGTTCAAAAGGAACATACTTGTATTGTTGAATTTTTTGACTTTTGAATAATTACATAGTGAAATAGACATTACTTTTGTGTATATGTATGTATGTTTTTATAAAAAAAAGTAACATTGAATTTTTTGTTTTCTTTTCAGGTAAGGAAATGATGTTATTTTTAAGGATATCTCTAACATTATGGTGAGTTTTGAACTCGAGTATGACACCATGAAAATATGAGATTTTATTATGATCTTAAATTATAAAGAAATCATCGCCGTTAAAAAATATTGTTCTGGATCTAACTGAAGACTTGTTTCACAATGTTCGGATTACTCACCCAACTTGGTTGCATACGACACTCACAAATGACGACTTCATGTTTCTAGTTTATAAATTAAGTTTTAAAGGAGTCGGAGTAAAAAAAACTTAAACTTAGTTAAACTCCTGAAATGCACTTATATTCAAAACCTTGCAAGTACCGAGGGGTTTGTCACGAACGAAATCACCTGACCATCTTATATTTGAAATCATTTTGAAATCACTTTGAAATCTGGTGCAATCACTTGAAATCATTAGATTTATTTGAAATCATTGCAATGACAAAATATTTTAATCATTAAATACTGCTTGAAATCAATCACGTGAAATCATCTGAAGTCATTTAAAATATTGCAATCATTGAACCACTAAACTGGCCCGTGACAAACCCCTCGGCAAGTACAACATAAACAAAGTTTCATTAAAATTATATGTGCTGTTTTCAACAAAAAATTGGAAAAACTAATACTGTAGTGGATACCTCTCATATAAAGGTTTTAGTTTTTCCGAATTACCTCAAAAACGGCTCATACGATTTTGATGAAATTTTGTGTAAGTTATACATACTTGCAAGGTATTGAGTATAAATGCATTTTAGGATTTTGTCTAAAAATGCACATAACGAAGATTTGGTGTTATCGGCTTCTTAAAAATTTGGCCGGAACTTCAAACCGGCTGAAACGATTTCATTTATATTTGGTATGGCACATAAATTAAATATGCAGCACAAGATGGAAATTAAAGTTTTTAGCTAAACAACACTAAACGAAAAATATGATGATATTTACATTATTTCATGAATCAATATTTTTGTAGTCCCATAGTTTGCAACAGAAACAAATTCGTGCGACCCAGTCGTGCGTTTTTTTTTTGTGGATTAGGCTTAGTCGGAAAATCACAAAAAATAAAAGCAAAAGGCACCAAATACCAGTGGAAAAGTGCAATGTTGTCTAAAAACAGACTTTGTAACAATTTAACTCCTTTCGACTCCTTTTCCCTCCTTTCCCCGCAAAAAAAAAAAAAAAAAAAAAAATAGCTCCAAGCCAAACCACTGGTACTTTTAAGGATGTTTATCAAGACATAAAAACAAAAATATCAAAAAAAAATCCAGCTTTGTCCGATTTTTTTCGAAGTAAAATTCTAATTTTACTGTGCTAAGCTAAGCAGAATTTTTGGAATTTTAAATTTTGTCAACATTAGTGCAGCCGTTTTAAAAATAATTTATAAAAAATAGTATTATATGGCAGACCACGTTAAGAATATTTTATATATAGAACTAGAAGAGAGATTCTATAAAATTAAATTAAAGCTCTTTCGTCAAGAGGTTTTTGTACATTTGAGAGTTTTTGTTATGGTAAACTGGGTTGGATTTTAGATCCAGTATTTTAACAGTTTACTTCTTAAGGACAATTTTTATTTCACCTATAATAATACTGATATATTTCGTTTTTAGTGTAGAGTAGATAAAACATTCAGTGCATTTTATTTTATTCGATTAGCGGAAGTTAGGACACGATAACTGAACAGATTTGTTTACATTTGGTGGCATATACAATCAAGTTCCAACGAACCAAACAAAGTTCTCAATTTTTTGGGGGAATTTCGTATTTTGAACACGATATTACATTTATTTAAAAAGCGTTTCAAATATGCGGTCAGAGTTTGTCTGCACATATTTCCAGAAAATTTGAAAAATATTTTTCATCTCTTTGGCCATAAAATATTCCACTTGTTGAATTTATTCTGAACATCTGCTTTTATATTTACAACTTACTTCAACTTATTTTATTTGATAAATTTAAATGTGCGTACAACTTGTCAATCGCTTCTTATTTCACTTAAAGGTTGGATATGGATAAAGATTTAAAAAGAAAACAACCCCTTCAAAAATGCATTTTTCGTCCTTGAATGTGGCATGAATAAATTCCCAGTATTTTATTCTTCTCCGTAGCTCATATGACAAAACCTATGGAACTGCAACTCCAACTCAAATTGCACTTGTTGTGTTGTACGAGATATCTCACTTCAATGGAATATTAACCATCCAACAGGCTTTACTTTCTCAAATTAATTCGATATAAATACGAGAAAATTTATTGAAATTTTTGATATAATTTGACAGAGATAACCCTGCTTTCCACCCACACAGAGCAACATACTTGTTGTAAGTCATTGCCCATGCGTTGCAACTCGAACTCGAACCATGCGCTCCCTTCTTCTTCCACATTGTCGTCATCAAATTTTCATTCAAAAAATCCCTTTTTACTGTTAGAATCAGTAGTATTTGAACGTCGACCTTGTATAGAACGTTCTCGGTCGTGTCAGTGCCGAGTGCGGTATATTTGTTAAAAAAAAAAAAAAAAAAATACCCCCAAACAAACTTGTAATTCTATCTTACTACAAAATTTCAAATCGGATACTCGTCAACTGGGAGCCTAATCCATACTCTTATCAATCAAAAGTGAAAACAAACTCAAAGGATCCGCGAATCCTTTTATGGGAATACAAGGATTAAATATTAATTACGTTGTTGCAGAAATAATTCATGTGAATGGAGAAAAGGTGCTGATCTCGATAAAAATAAATCTTACTGAAGTTTTTATATTATTATTATTAATTTCCGCCCCCATCCCCTCCCTTAATTAACACCCATATGTGTGTGAAGCCTTGTAGATCCCCAAATTTCCGGACTTTTTTTCAATTTTTCATTCGAATCACGTCGCAGCTCGCAGGTCGAAAAGGAAGAAAAAGTCGACGAGAAAACGGAAAAAGAAATAATTAATTTCGTCCTTTAGTTTGTTGAAGAGAAGGCTCGATGTGAAGTAGAACAAAAAAATCCGGAGGTTTTTGTGGCATGTCCTTCCTTGTTGTTATACTGTTGTAGTAAAACACACCCATTTTTTTATTGCACACTATTCAACATTTCGCATTTTGTGGTTAATTTTTATGAGCCACATTGTGTTTTGTTGGGTGCAGCCTGTTTTTTTGCTGAAGTCTGGTCACTTCAATATAAAAAAAGCAGGTCCTTTTTATTGCTTTATATTTGGTTTGGTTTTATTATTTTTTTTTTTATTATATTTCCTTTCTTAAGGATATCTCAGAAATTTAGTATTCTTCATTTAAATTATTGTTTGTTTTTATTTTGATCCTTGTCCTTTTTTTGTGAATTAAAAACCTATTGCTGTCCCTGTCCTATTGGATAGAAAAAGCAATAAGGATTGTTTAATTATTCCAACATTGTCCTTGTGTCCGGTTTTGTCTGCTGCTGTTCCTGAGGAAGGAACAACAGGAAAAGAATGGGGAAGTACCTACCTACGCGAGTGCAGTGTAACCGATACCATATGGTGTGAATATTTTATGCGTGATAATCCTTTTAGTCCTTAGAATTAATATTGTAAATTATTATGCAATATCCTTGCTATCGTCTGTCCACTCCCTATTTTAAATCGCATTGAGGATTATTTGTGAAGGTATTTATCTATCTACAATGAAATGCTACAACACAACAAAATGGATCAAGGATATAAAGGGATTATTTATGTGGTGATAGTGAAGACAAAGCAGATTTTACAAAAAAAAAAAAGAGTGAAAAATACTTCAGTGTTTTCATGCAATTTGAAAAAAGGACAATAATATTGTCCTGTTATTTAAAGGAATTCATCCTTTTTTGTGAATATTTTGTGTTTAAGTGTATGTGTTTGATAATATGTAAAAGTTAACTAATCCATCTTATACCATTAAAGGATACATCCTTACCTTCATCACAAAGGATAACAGGTTTGAAATAGAAATGTAACTCCTAATTAAATGGATATACAGGACATACCTAGATGATGTGTCCTATTTGATGAAAGGACACACACAATAAGGATTAATTTATGTTTTATTTTTATTATACTTACTCTTAAACGTCCTGCAGGATATTATTATTTTTACAACAACTGTTATTCAATTTGCGGCATAGTACAAAGGATACAAATATTTATGTACAAATGGGGGAATGGGGGTAGTTTGATATTCGAGAGTCTATTGATGTTTGACGATGCGTTTAATTGGGATTATTATTGAAAGGACTCTTGTTGCTATTGGAGTGTAAAATAACAACATATCGACATTCATGTTGATTGAAAGGACCATTGTATTGTTAAGTTATGGATATATGGTCATATGGATATACTGATGTTTGGAACCTATAACATGTGCATAACATTGTGTACGGTGACATTATTATTGATAGTATTGTTGATGAGTTGTTTATTTTTGAAATAAATACAGTTTCATTGTGTAGGTATATCCATGTGTTACATTTCTTTGTTGAGTGCAATGATGCAATCATATTATTTGTGTTAAGTCAATATTCAAATTAATTCTGATCGATTAGTTTTTAATGAAAAAGTAATTAATTATTCTCTCGGTTAAGTGGCCAAACAAAAGACAAACAGTGAAATCACTATTAAATGGACAGCTTTGAGAGGGAAATTTTTTAGTTTGCTAAAGAGAGTGATAACTTTATAGAATTTATAGGTGAGCCAGAAGGAGAAGGGGAGTCGTGAGAAGCTTTCCTTTTTTGGGTCTTACGCTTATGCTAAACGGAAATGGTGCGTCGCATAGATAAATAAAATAAAAAAAGTTCTCAACCGTTTCGAAGCAAAAGAATTTTTTTTTTTTTTTCAAAATATGATTTTACTTCATATTTTTCATCAAAATTTAACATTTTGCAATAAAAAATTATGCGAAGTTAGATAGTATCAAATTAAGTTAGAATAAATCAAATGAGTTCGGAATAAACTTCTTTTAAATTGCTTATAGAATATTTTCGAATTCATGTATTATTCAACATATTAAATAAGTGATCCGTTTTTCTTTTCATTTCGATGTGGGTTAATTGAAAGAGTTTTTAAGTGATATTTAGCCTGTTTATCGAAAAGAACTTAGGTAAGAGCCAGCGAAAAATTAATACTATCGATCGTCATTTGATATCGAAAACTATAAGTCTTATTATCTGGTCAGATTCAAAATCTCGAAAGCCCAAAATAACTAAAACAGGAAATCCCAAAAACCTTTAATTAGTATTGATGACTTTGATTTTCAGGTTATCGGATTTTCGAAATTTTTGTGTTTTCGTGATTTTGGATTTTCGGGATTCTGCGTTGTGATCTTCTACTATCTTCTTCCAAAAAGGTGTGATAGTGAATCGGGAAGTCTGCCAAAAGGCCAATCCTCCAGTGGGCATTGCAGTGCACGCACCGTTACTCTAGTGGGCATTGCAGTGCACGCACCGTTAATTTTATTTATTTTGACAAAATAGGAAGTCTCCAGTTTTAGAAAACCGAAGGTAATAGAAGACGACATTTCCTCCAGTTTAAAGCCAAATGGTATTTTTTTTAAATATTTTTTTTTAGTGCTAGTTGTTATTTGTATTTAGTGTTTAGTGTTTTAGCCTGGCCACTAGTATTTTCATAGGGTTTGACTTTAACCAAAGTTTTTTCTTAATATATAATTCACAGAAATTTTTTCCCAAGCGTATTATTCTAGTCAATTCCATCGACCATATAATTTATAGGTCTAAGGAAAGGAGAGCTTGAACCGCCTCACGGAAAGTCCACCGTTCAAACTTGGTCGAAACGCATCGGAGTTAAGGGCTTGCACTTGGAATTTCCTTCAATAATTGTTCTACTCAACGCACAAAAAATTAAACTTTCACTTTAAATTACTATGGTCAGGCGTCTCTAAGAACTCTGAGGAAGTTAAACTGACCCAGTTCTCTGTTGTTGTTTTTTTATTATTTTTAAGAAATATTTCGTTTTAAGAAATACGAGCTTTTAAGAAATTTTATTGTTTGACATGATAAAATGTTGAAGTTGACATTTTTTTCACAAAATAAATTTGCTTTGGCAATGTGAAATCTTAATATTAGTTACCTACTAGCCGTGTGTTTTTGGAAAATCTATCCGTAGTGAAGTTGAATTTTCCATACAAAAATCTCACTGCGTATATCACTACCGATAAAAGGAGAAGTAAAATCTCACTGCCGATGAATTTTTGACTTTCATTCGAGTATCGATATCGATCGAAATTTTAGCTATTATTAGTACGAATGATAAATTCATGTTTCTCGGTAGGGGTATGTTCGTAATGTTGTAGTGGCTTTTAAAGTGTGATCTTGTTTGATGTTCGATTGCCCACAAACATACCCAAATATCGAGACAAATTATCAATATTTTTAAGGAAAATCAAAGGTTTTTGGAAAATGTATGCATTTAAAAATGTGCTCTGGTTGCATTTTTCATATTTTCTCGAGTATAAAAAAGTAAAAAACTGAAATTTAAGTTCTTTTTGTTTAAAGGTTTTGCTCAGTTGAGCTTTGTCACTTTGTGGTTGGACAGATTTACATTTGCCAAATATTCATTGCGAACTAGCCTTCATCAGCAAGCAATAATTTTTTTTAGGGCCAAATATGCAAATATTATAACTAAGGCTTAAACACAATTGTTCCACAGGCCTTTACAAACTCAATTTGGACATTTGCAGAGTTTATAGTGCTAACTGTGATTAGAAGCTATATATATGTAAATCGTTAATACGTTTTGGTTTGAAGTATATATGCTTAATTTTTGGTTCCACTAAATATGAAACAGACGATAAAAAACTGTGTTCCAGAAACTCCAATGTAATCTAAAAAGAGTGTACCCTCGAGTGAATTCTATGTGCAAAAACATAATCTATTCTACGAACAAACCCCATTTGATCTAGTGTTCATTTTTGTTGTTGTAAAATAACAAAATTGCAATTACGTCTATAAGAATGCCAATTTGCCATGAATTATAACCTGAATTATTTTATGAAATTCAACTATTTTAAATTGTTATTACCACATTTTCTTTAACATTTTCCGTTTTAGTTTTATGTATGTTTTTCTATTTGAAAATAGTCCTTTTATGAATTGTTTTTTTTTTTTTTTTATTTCATTCTGTCTGAAAGTTCAGTATATTCCATATTTCAATTACAAAAAGGCAGCTGCCGATGCTGTTGAGGATGAGTTTTTTTTGGGAATTCCTCACTTCACTATGTATAACTTGCCAAAAAAACACGGCTACTCCTAAAAGTTTGTTTTATCTCACTTCTCAAAAGTGAAATAAGGTCAATTTTCGAAAGTTTGCACCTGGCTTTATTTCTCGGCATCAAAAATACTATAACTTAATTATCTACAATCAGTATATTCTGTTAGCAGGTTAAATATAACTTGGTAGGTTCCATGATATTTCTAGATATTTTAAAGATCTCAAATTTTAAAATAACTTAGTAATAATAATGTTTCAAGGTTATCAAATCATTCTCTAGAATGAGACATAAATAATACCCACGTTAGATATTAATGCCTTTTTAAAATATCTTCTCCTTCTTTTTTTTCCTACGATGTCCTTTATCCTGAATTAGACCACAACTTTTCCACTTCACTGCTTCGGTTAAAGTTCTGATTGTCAGGTCTTCCAAATTCAATTATTATTTGTTGATTATTTGATCCATTTCTATAACCAATAACCTAAGGTTTATTTCTACTTAAAAAATCATTATGCTTCTAAAAATATTATGTTGAAATCATGTTTTATTAAACAATAATTTCATTAATTATTATAATGAGTTTTTAACTAAAATTTAAAGTAAAAATGCCTACTCAATACATATTTAAAATTTAATTTTAAAACAATTTATTGATTCCATTCTAAAACATGTTATACCTAAAATGAATTGCGGCCATGAATGTTATGCTCCTAACAACGAAAATTTCAAAGCCCAGTAGAAAATTAAACTTACTAAAATAGATAGGCATCCACAAATTCTGTTCACAATTTTCTATTATAAACACTGCAATGGCAAATGACATCAGTGAGATACAAAACCATCTCTCACTCCTTATTTCATGCGTATAATAATTTTAAATCAAAAATATTTTCATAACTTTGCCGTTTATTTGTGTTCATCCATCCACACTTGAAAACAATGTTGTATTTGTATGTTGTTTATATACATCATACAAAAAACAAGAAAAATATTTATCCTCGATACGATGACACTTGCACAGAACTTTTATAGAATGGCGCCTATATAAATTTTAATTCAAAATTCTGAGTTGTGCGTATGCATGTGTTATTCTAGTTTGGCGCTTGTGCAATTATTTCGTTTAATTAGGAATTTTAATGTCATTCACTGCGTCGGTCGGTAATAATATCACAAGTGTGTGTGCTACATTTTCATCAGATATTTCATTTTTAGTGCGTAGCTATGCGTATTGTACGCGTATCTATAGGAATGAAAAACATCTGCAGTGAACTTCAACCAATCTTAGATTCAAGTGGAGGGTGGGCTCTTTCCATCATCATATTTCGAACCATTGAATCAGAAATAAACATTTCAGGGTCAATGAGGTATATTATAAGTATGACCTTCTATAGAGGAAACAAAAAAAAAATCGAAATAAAAAACCGAAAACACTTAGAATATAAATAGTCAATCGAAAAAGCCGCATAACGCAAAAGGGAGAATTATTTATGCCAGAGGAAAAGTGAATTTATATGAATAAGCAATATTGTTACCACTTCAACCCCCGCATACAATTGACCTAATTTAGTTGTATTTTTTATTTGTTATACCACAGAATATGACTCAGGTTTAGATATTATCACAACTGTACGAACTTTGAATACAAAATTCATACGCACAATACGTCTTTGAAACAAACTTAAAGAAACAAAGCCAATTCATACAAAATACGGTTTAACCCTTTACTTGGACACTTGTAGCTAAAAATAATAATAAAAACTAAGAATAAATGAAAAACCCACATAACGCAGAAAAGATAATTATGTAAATCTCCGAAGGGAAATTTATTTCCATAACCAAAAATGTATTGTGACCTTAATAGAAAACTTATGTCTGCGAATACTGCCATAAGATTATGGTGGTAATTTCGATGTTAAACGTTGATAAATAATTTCTTTAATCTTCTGTCGAATTGAATTTAGAAATATTATTCCAAATTCATAATAATAAACATAAGTATGTATCTATTTTTAAAGAACAAAAATGAAAAGAAAATTGGAACTGAGGTACTTTGCAAAACAAAACTTTTAATGTGGAAAGTCAAAAAGTGGAGTAACAAAAAAATAAAAAGTGTTTGAAGTTTAAATAAAGTGAAAAAATTGGTTGCAGAAATCAGTGATGGTGTTTGATATACTTGCAAAAATCGCTTCAATTAATTTAAGTTAATAAGCGAGAATCGTTTTTATTCGATTAATATATTATACCATCAGTTTAAAATCAATAAATTTAATTTAAAAAAGTAGATTGAAATAAAAAAGCACAAAATATATTTGATTGCAGAAACGCAGCAATGGATTCAGCTGTTAAAACGAAAATTCTGCCAAGTTCGAGTGAAATATGAAAATACATTAATAAAAGTTATTCAACCCAAGACTACTCAACATTCAAATTAATAAATAATAATTAATAAAAGTGTACCAGTCATTTTAGAATCGTTCATTATTTTAAGCTTTCATATAGAAATTGATAGTGAATCATTGAAAAATAATGCAATTTCAACGACAAAATGAGAAAAAAGATGTTTGAACTCCTTAAGTATTAAAATCAAACCATGAAGTTAAAGAATACTAGTGAGATGAGACATTTATAATTCGAAGTTGAAAATTATAAAACTGATATGGGTTGCTAAGTATCTTTGCGCAATGGATTCCATATGTGTTGTCAACATCACTATAATAAACGACAAACTATTCCTTCAACCTTGTCAATATCAACTTCAATTAACATCAATTAATTAAGTGAAAACCCAAACTCAATATAAATAACTTGAAAACGATTTCTTATAACTCCCCACTATCGTCACTAAAAAACAAGCAAATCATTCATTTCAATTGAAAACCCCAACAAAAATAATATCTATAGATATATTTTTTGTTTCATTGTTTCTAAAAAAAACAAAAAATCTCCCATCTCTTTGACAAACAAGTACACTCTTCAACCAAATGGACATTTTGTTCTCAACGACCACTTGAACATTCATCTCACTCTCACATTCAATTTTTCATTCAAATATTGACACAAATGAAACAAAACAAAAACGAAAGGACGACTTTTCAATTGACAGGAGACCAAACAATTTTTTTTTGTTAAGTGACCAACAACGAAATCCCCCTTATAGGAAATGAAAAATTTGAAAAGGAAAATTCAACAAAAAGTGTCAGTGGGTGAAAAATGACCAATTCCATAAAATCAAATGAGTTTTTGAAACAGTACAGAAAAAAAAGAAAC
Organism: Baccha elongata; assembly: GCA_951217065.1. Classification (NCBI taxonomy): domain Eukaryota; kingdom Metazoa; phylum Arthropoda; class Insecta; order Diptera; family Syrphidae; genus Baccha; species Baccha elongata. The sequence goes on from OX578272.1 coordinate 252,440,152, forward strand.
ACCCAAACAAACCAAATAGAACTCGAATAAATGAAAAATTGTTAAAATATAACGAATGCCCAACCATGAGATATTTAGTTACATTTCTGACAGAAAAGGATTGAAAAAATAGGAGTTGAATTTTCTCTAGATCCTCTGTGCCATTGCCTTTCAATATGCATTGTTCAGTTGGATGAACAATGTATATTGAGTTATTTTGTAAGCAGAAAATGACGATGCAGAAAGAAAATTTTCGGCCTCTCGCCCTGACTGAAAACTTAAGGACGAAAAAATGTAATATGTTAGCCGAATGGGAAAAGTGAAAGTCATAATTCATGACATTTCAAAATAGAAATGGAACAAATAATAAAAAGGACTGCTTTGAACTTTGACAGGCAAAAGCACTTTAAAAAAGCCTATTTTGAGGTATTTGACATTTCGCTCACCAAAGAGTATTTCCAACTTTAATTCCCAACTCATCTTTAATTATACTTGATTTGATTTTTCCTTTTTTTTTGCCTTCGTTTTCTTCTGGTTGAGAAAAATTTAATGATACTTTAGGGGACTTTCGTAGACAGAAAGGTATGAACTAATGAAATCAATTTGATTATTTTATATATTAAATTTTAATAATTTTATATATTGATTATAATTTAAAAAAAAAATTTAATTACAATATATATATATATATTCTTAGAGTCTTTAAGGAGTTAACTGTTCCTTCATTTGTATGTAATAAAAACTGATTGAGCTATAGTTTGCAGCAAAGTCTAAGGATATAACATAAAATAACAGTCGAAAATCAAGTACTGAAATCAGGGATTTATTTCTGATATTTGGAATTATTTATGGACGTTTTTAGAATTCTTCTTTGATTGAGTATACAAGTATCAGATCAGTGAGAAAGCAAAATTTACGGTAAATTTCAAATGACATTTAAATTCACGAAAGAGTTTAAAATGTAAAAAGTTCTTTGGCTATTGTTTGCCTATAACATTTTTATCAAAATCGTACTTAAATCAAGTAAAAAAAAAAAATTTATTTATTTTACTCGGGTTTCTAAATATTATATGTTTATTTTATAAAAAAAAATAATAGAAAACTTTAACTTATAAAATTTGGTTAATATCTGTTAAGTCGTACTTAAGTCAAGAACTTAAAATCTTTCTTTCATTTGCATTCAACTATATTTATTTAAGCTTTTTAACAAAGTCTAACAATAATATTGCAATATCTTGAATTGAAAAGTTTGAATCAATTTTGACTTTGAGATATCAGAATTCATCGATTTCGACAAGTTTTGACATGTCTTAAAAGTGATTCCTAATTTACCATACATTTTGGTGTATGAATCTCTGTTAACTAAACACTGAAAATCAGGGGCAGCAATAAATATTATACTAACATTTTTTAAAAGCTTCTTTTTTCAAGCCAAAAATAAATTCTTTCAACTTCTCAAAGAACAGTTTTTAAAATTCCCATAAATTCAGAATATAACGATTTAAAGCAAATTTTATCTTAAATGAAATCAAAATTTATATCACCAAGGAAAACACAATTTAGTTACTGATATCCTTGTTACTTCAAGATTCCATTGAATTACACACCACTACATCTTAAGAAGCTTCTTAAGACTGTCCTTTTATATATTTAATGGAGGGACCTTACCTATATATCTTATAAACCTACCTAATGAAAATTGTACCAATACAGAAGGAATAAGCCAACATCGAAATAGCTTGTCCAAATAAATTACGTATAGGCTTTCTTCCTCCATATACCCATGTCTCTGTTTACCATTTATTCTGAGCCAACAAAAAAAAAATTGTTATCCTGTATTAAAGTTCCATCTAAGATTGGATTCTTAAAAAAAAATAAATTTCAAAAGCATCTGGTGGATTGAGGCTACGCATTGAGAGTTAAGTCCTTCTTTATGTACCTATACAACCTCACCCTCATCACCATCATCATTGCCATCGCAGCTGATAAGATCTTTCCATTTCTAGCAAAGAAATCCCTTTTCATAATATGCCTTCAGCATATAGTAGATAGGTATAGGCTCTTTGCTCCTTTGGGGGACAAGTTCCTAAAAACTGGGTCAAAAGCTTACACAATTCACCTGGATGGACAGTATTATTGTTGCCAACAACAACAAATCCTCCAATTTCATTTGGTATTAATGCTTTCATTTTCTTTTTTTGTTTCCTTCACATTCATCCATTATCCTAGTCGATCGATTAGAAAATCCCGATAACAACAATGGAGAGTCGATTATGTCAAATCGAAAAATAAAGGTGAAGGAGCCACCCATTTGGGGTATTCTCTCTTAGCCCATTATCCTGGAAATTCATTTGCTATTTCGTTTCCAAATTTTAATACAATCAATATATAATTATCTAGGTGTATGCGTGTGACACATTGTGTTCTTTTATTTACGTATAAATTGCACAAAAGGACGACAGGTAAAAGCAAACAAAAAAAAAATATATGTGTTTTTCTTAGCTACGAATTTTGTGTCAAGGTTTTTGTGACAAAAAGGATCCCCACATACATTCTTACAATCAGGGTCACGCAAAACATTATTAAAGCAAAAAAAGGTAGAAAAAAAAAATAATACATTTCGTTAAATTAATTTCTGTTTTGTTCCCAGTTGACTCAGGATTCATTAGTGTTTAGGTAAGGAAAAAAAAGAAAATATCTAATCTAGGGAATAAGTTCTTGAATGAAATACCTATACCTATACAGTTTCTTAAAGTTTTGTTTGGTTTTACTTTGAGATGTTAGAATTGGGCGTAGTGTAAAATACCTTTCTTTACAGGTAAACACAGAGCTGGTTTCAAATTTAGTTTCTTAATTGAAATTCTAAACAGGAAGCCAATCATAATTTTCAACTATTTAATATTCATTGGCACAAAGCAGTGAGAAAATTTTGATAGATTCAGTTTTGAAAAGTCACGCGCTATTTGAATATAAAGATGCTTTTAAAGTTGAATAGCTGAACATCTGATGAGAGATAAAGCATGGACTAAATTAATTCAAAAGCTCTTTAAAAAATTAAAAACAAACATTATTCAACAGATTAAAGAGACGTTAAAGTTGTCGAAACGTTTTAAGTACCTAATTATGTAAATTTTTGAAGTTAATTCTGCTATTTTTGTTTTTTTTTTTGATGAAAAGAAGAAAATATTAAATAAAAAATAAAGGTATAGCTACTTGACAACTGTTTAATAAAGTATGTTGATAGCAGCAAAAATCTTGGTGTGTGCTTCAATAGGACTCTTAGTTGGGATAACCACATTCAGCAAATTATTGGCAGAATATATGGCACCCTTGGAAATCTTGCGCTATCTCAACACTTTACACCACTTAATACTAAGTTGCTGTTGGCTAGATCTTTGGTAGTCCCTATAATAACATATGGCTTCGAAATTTTTTGGTGTCATAGTTCTGAAACTAAATGAAGATTAGTTGTCGCTTATAACAACATAGCAAGATATGTCTTCAATATCAGGCAGCTCGATTTTCAAAAAGTATATTGGGATGCACAATACACACGTACATAAACTACCGAACACTTATTTTCATGTACAAGATTATAATCAGTAAGGAACCTTTTTATTTGTATAACTGCTTGTCATTCGCAAGAGCGTCGCGTTCGATTACATTGATACAACCTCGGTTTTCGTATCGCATAACAGAAATGCAGTTCTTCGTTCATGCCATTAGACTCTTTAACTGCTTACCACAGAGCATCAGGAGACTTATTGACAGTGATTCGAGTAATTTTGGGACCGTTTTGTTTAAGTATATGGCTGCAAATGAGAAGTGACTTTTTATTTATTTTATTTTTATTTTTTTTTCAATTTTGTATTGTTTTATAATTAGTTACTATTTCTCTATTTATCATACTTTTTTCCTATATTAGTTTTACGATTTATTTCATTTTATTTTAAAAATGTTGTTGAAAATTGTCAGATTCTATAAATTAATTTTATAAATTATATTTATAAATTATATCTATAAATTAATTTTATAGTCTATGTAAGAGATTTGAATTTGTTTAATAAATATCTAAATATCTAAATACGGAACCATACAAGTGACAGAGTTAATGATTAAAATAACAATTTGGAACAATTGATAAATAAAAATATATAAATAAAATAGCCCAGTAAATTTAGAATTTTACTTCAAAAAATTCGGACAAAGCTGGATTTTGCTGAAGACCTTTATTGTTTGTACGTTTTCAGCAAATTCTCAAAAGTACCCATGATTTGGCCCGGAACAAATTTTTTTTTTGGGCGGGGGGTTGGAAGGGGTTGAACTTCAGTTTTTGTAAATTTCTCGGAAACTGAACTTTTTGAAAAAAAAAAAAAAATGTTTGGTAATTATTGTAGCTTATATAATTTTCTACAAAAACACTTTTCATATAGTACAATGAACCAATTTTGGGAAAAAACTGCTAAATTATTACAAAGCCTGCTTCGATGTACGTAATCCAGAAACATATTTGATACACCAAATTATTAAGAATCGTTTGTTCTTAAATAACAAAATTTAATATTAAATAAGTTTACAGAAAAGCCCACAAAAAAATCTGACCAATTTAAATGGAGGTTAGTTCACTTAAAATGTGTATACTATAAAAAAAGCATTTTTGCATAAAACCCTGTTTTTAGAATTTCGCAAAAAACTTAACGTACAAGCTTTAAAAAGTGCTCTAATTACGGAGAATAAAACTGTTTATAAGACTCCGAAAAAAAATGTCGTTAATTCTCTTAATTTTCCATAAAAAAAAAAAAAAATATTAATTTTTTTTTTCAAATTTGGCTCAATTTTTTTCTTATTTAACGACATTATGCCAATTAAAATGTATATTAGCCTATGAATAATTTAATTGTGCGTCAACAAAAAAAATATTCTAGATTTTTGCAAAGTACCGTTCCATAAATATATGATGAAATATGTATTTATACGATTATATTAAAAAACTTTGTTTTTAATAATATTTATTTTTTTCGTGAAGTCTACTAATGACACAAGTGCCTTAAAGTACGGAAAATTTAATTATACACAAAATTTATAATTTTTTTTGGTCAAAAATTATTATTGTTAAAACAAAAATTTGAATTAAAAAAAAAATTAAGAATAAATACAATTTTTTAAATTTGACCCAAAATTTTATTAATTAAACAGTTCAAAATAATATTTTTAACCTTGTTTAATATTATTTGGTGTCATTAAAAATATTTTTCACTTTTGTTTAATATACTGTTAATTAAATATAAAAAAAAGTAAATGCATGCATAAAGTCATATTTTAATGGTTTGTTTTTAATTAAATTTTAATTTCTCGTGAAGCGCTTATAGCTTAAATTATTGCTTTAAAAAAAAATTAATTTTGTTCAATTCTTTTAATTAATTATAAAAAATAATTAATAAAAAAAAAACAAAAATAACACTTTTTTAGATTTGACTCAAAATTGATATATATTTCTATTGATAAATCAAATGGAGCTACCTACTGGATTTTACGTAAACTAAAATATAAAAATACAAAGTCCAACTTTTGGCAAGATATTAATTAAATTATATAAAACATGTCATAAAATAAATCAATGTCGTAAAATATTCAGTAATAAATTAAAGAAATTAATAAACTGAGATAAATATTTATTTAAAGAAAAATCAAAATAAAATAATAAGATATTAAACCATAGAGTGACCAAGGAAGTGTGATAAAGAATCAAATCAAAATGAAAAGTGAATGTGCAATCAAAAGAAAAATTAGAAAAATTAGTGAAATAGACTTGGTAAAATACAAGAGACAAGAGACATTCAGAGGAGATTTGTAAAAAAAAAAATAGTCAAATCCGTTCAGGGAAAGTTATTGTGAAAATGCTTATTTAAAAAAATATTATCATTGTGATGCATAATGATGAAGTCCAATTAAAATTATTATAAAATTGATTTCATTTGTCAGCAGCAATTCAATCAAAAACGAACTAGAGCCTCAACCTAACATGTCTAAATTCAATTTGTATCAAATAATTAAATGAAAACCCAAACTCAATATAAATAACCTGAAAACAATATCTTTCCCACTACCCTCTATCATCACTGGAAAACAAGCAAATCATTCATTTTAATTGAAAACTCTAACAAAATATATATAATGGATCATTTTTTCATTTATATTCATAGTTTCAAAAAAAAAAAAAAAAAATTCTCCCCTCTCTTTGACATGACAAGTACACTCTTCAACCAAATGGACATTTTGTTCTTAACGACCACTTGAACATGCACCTCACTCTCTCATTCAATTTTTCATTCAAATATTGACAAATGAAATAAAACAAACACCAAACAAAAAAATAAAGGACGACATTTCGATTGACAGGAGACCATACAAAAAAAAAAATTCTTGTTAAGTGACCAACAACGAAATCCCCCTAGAGAAATGAAAAATTTGAAAAGGAAAATTCAACAAAAAGTGTCAGTGGGTGAAAAATGACCGATTCCATAAAATTAAATGAGTTTTCTAAAACAGAGTGCAAAGAAAAAAAAAACACCCACAAAAAACAAATAGAACTCAAAGTAAATGAAAAATTGTTGAAATATAACGAATGCCCATCCAAAAAGAAGCCATGAGATGTTTAGTTACATTTCTGGCAGAAAAGGATTGAACAAAAAAAAAATCTCCCAGAACCTCTGCCATGTCCTTTTCTTGCATTTTCCAGTTTTCAGTTGGATGAATAACAGCCAGTTGTATTATATTGAGTTATTTCGTAATCAGAAAATGACGATGCAAAACGAAAATTTTGCCTTTCGCCCTGACTGAAAAATTAAGGACGAAAAAATGTAATATGTTAGCCGAAGTGGAAAAGTGAAAGTCATATTTTATGACATTTCCAAATGGAAATGGAACAAAAAATGAAAAGGACTGCTTCGAACTTTGACAGGCATAAACACTCTACAAAAGCCTATTTTGAGGTATTTTGACATTTCGCACACCAAAGAGCATTTCCAACTTTAATTCCCAACTCATCTTCAATTATCCTTGATTTGATTTTTACTTTATTTTTCTTTGCCTTCGTCTGATCTGGTAGAAAAAAAATCCAGTGCTAGTGCTAGTTCCAGGGCAACAACTGACGAGGGTTATGTCATCCGTAGGGCTTTAGGGGGGCTTTCGCAGACAGAAAGGTATGACATAGAACTTATTCTGACTGAGGGTAAACTTAATGTTAAAAAAGTGTACAAGGACGACTTTATGCGTAGGAAAAGGTATTCTTGAACAAGAGATATCAGGGCGAGGCAAATAGAAATGGCCCAAGGCGACTGGGAAACATTATTTCATTTAAGTTGATGTTTTTTTGTTATTTTGTTTCCCTTGTTGAATGAGTAGTAGAATGTTTAAATGATAAAGAATAAAAATAGAAGCATATAGGGGTGATATGATTGATTATAGAACTTAGTCCTGCATATTCATTTGAACTCTTTTGCAAGCTTTTACATCTGCCGTTATGAAAAAATTTAAATTTAATTTTAAAAATTTCGCTGACTTAAAAAAAATATTTTTTTTTTTATCTAATTACCGGTAGCTATTTTGTACAAACCTAAAAAGTAGGCAAATGACCTCATAAAGAATAGCTTGAAATTTAATTTTGTTATATATAATGTTGTTAAATTTTGTTGATTTTTTTTTTAATTTTTAAGTGAAAAATTAGAAGACTAAAATTAAATTTCTTTTATTAATTTTATAAACAATTTATTTTTGCGTAATTTTAACCCATTCACGGGCTTTTTCTACAAACCGTTAATGAAAAATTAAAATTTTATTAAAAATAAACCTTTAAAGTAGACATGTTGAAACAATATATATTTTTTTATATTTAATTACATTTTTTATATATAAGCACATTCCACAAACTTGAAACGTAATTTTAATAACGCAAAATTAAATTTAACATAACAAAATATATAATTTGATTAAATATAATGCCTCCAGATTATTAAAATGTTTGGTCAAATTTAAAAAAAGTATAATTATTGTTTCTTTTTATTTTTTTTAAGAAAATTATTTTTTATAAATAATTAAAAGAATTGACAAAAATTAATTATTTTTATTTAAAGAAAAAATTAATTTTACATGACTTGAGCTTATTTTTGCACGTTTGAGCTATAAGCAGGGGTTGGGTACGAAATCCCGACTGCCAAGATCCCGAATGGACAAAATCCCCACTGAGAATCCCGACTGCCAAAACCCCAAATGCCAAAATCCCGACTGCCGAAATCCCGACTGATGAAATTCCGACTGCCAAAATCCTGAATGACGAAATCCCCACTGACTAACTAATTTTTTTTTGGTATGAATTTAAAACTGAATTTTTCAGTGTAAATTAATTGCAAAAATGTTTCATAATTTTATGTAGGCATCGTTTTTACCGGTTATTTTCGTGTATTCAACTTATCTGGGGTAGCATTTATGGTATTCAATATTTTTTCGTCAAAATCCTTTCTGTAGTCTTGCTCACGCAAGTTCGTTGCTCCGCTTAGGGTAAGTCCAGTCGTCTGACAGGCGCCTGAGTCCAATGTTTCCATATTCCAAAGCACCTTGGTGGCCCGCTTCGCGGGTTCAAGGGATTTTAACTCCCTTTCTGTAGTCACGCTTCCTATTTTCTTCCTTTTCAATTCTTATTTAAAATAATTAGTGTAAAAGCAAAAAAAAAAAAAAAGGTACAGAAACGTGCTAAAATTGCTGAAAATCAGTATTTTTTATTCGTACCATTCGGGTTTTGGCAGTCGGGAATTTGGCAGTCGGGATTTAAGCAATCGGGATTTTGGCAGTCGGTATTTTTCAATCTGTCCAGTCGGGATTTTGTCACTTGTTTTTGATTTTATTTTTTTTATAGTGCATTCGATACTATAGCATCAGCTTTATATGCTGCGCTATAAAATGTATTTATATTTTATTTTATTTTTATGGGTAACTAGAATATTCTAGAATTTGCTTTTTGAAGTACACTTTGTTTTGCTTATTGCTTATTTAATAATTATATTGTAATCCTTTTCTTTTTTAACTATTCTTTAAACACCCGTCCTCCAGACCAACTAAGCCCCCATTAAATTTATAATTGTAGTGTTATCTACAAATATGTCAATGTAACCAAAATCATACGGCATGCAGGAATAAATTAAAATGTAATGAGACAAATAAACATAATCAGAAGTAAATTAATCATGAGACACCACTTTGGTAATAGGATACTCCAAATCGTTTTTCATTGTTTACATTTTTTTCATTTTTGAAACCACAACCACAAAAAATAATAAAACTGATTGTTGAATTTTAAGCCAATACTATAGGACCTGAATTAAATGATTCATAATACCCCAACTACTATAATATTAAACCATGAATATTACATATCATTTGATAATCTTTTTATTCAGAATATCAAATATAAAATGAATTTTTTTATTTGCATATGAAGTAAATTGAAATTGAAGTGTGGTAAGGTAATAAATGCCGTGTTAGTTAATTCGACTGTGAAATAAATTCACAAAAAACACATACCGATCGGTGAGATAATGCGACTCTTTTCCGTCATTTAACAGTATGAATTAAAAAAAAAAAACCAAAACAGATTACAAAATTGTTAGCATGTTTCGAATTTTTATTCACCATGTTAATTTTGTTTTTTACATACCTAAATTATTTCCACTCCAGACTTTAAGGTGTGTGATTCACAAAGCTACCCCTTTCACAAACTTATTATCGTCATTACAGGGATGATATTCGCTCGGTAATAGTACATACCTTACGCTTTCATAATATGTATGTAGGTAATAAAATTAAAAATAAAATGGTTAAAAACAAACAGAGCTTTTGAAACCACTTATCATCAAATAAGGGGATGGAAGGAATTTTGCAACCCCTCATGCAGTATTTTTAATCAGAGTTAACGTGTGAGGATATTAAATTACAATTACAAAGTGCATAATTTTTACATTAAGCCCATTGAACTCATTTTAAATTCGAAAAATCTCTTCCGCAGTGTGTGTTTGTATTTATTTGGTTGTGTTTGTATGTAGTGAGTGGTTTCACACCATTCCGTTCCCAAGGATTCTGGAGCAAGTTCCTCTGCATATATTTTGTTCGATGCCATAGTTATTTTTTTTTTTACATTTTTTTTTTACAATCCATTAAATTGTTCATTTTTTATTAATTTTTTTCTTTGTAAAGTTATTCACGTCCTATTTTTGTTTTTGTTTGTGTTGTTGCTACCAACACTATACTCTTCCTCTGACATATTTATGCGCTTCAAGCGTGTAAAATGCGAATTAAAATTCTTTTCAAGTTGGACTTGATTTTTTTGCAATTTTATACTCATTCCAGTGGTGCACTTATTGCAGTAGTTTGCAGTGCAATTGGTGCAGAATCGTACACAATTTATATTTTTATTCCTGCGGATGGAAAGTACTATGTTGGTGTGATATAAAAATTCCTCTCAACAAATTAACGGTCATGAAAAATAGGAGCAGTTGTTGCAAAGTCAGTAAAGCATTTATTTATTTTTTTTTTTAATGAAAAATAATTTCGCTCTGATGTTTTTGATTATTTTCAATTTTTCTGCTCATTCAGCGTGAATCCTTAATTGTTATAAAAGAATGTTATAAACTGTTTGTGTGAATGTAGTGCTATTGTATAATGAAAATTGTTCCTTTTTTTTTCCTTTTGAGTGTGAGAAAATTAAAGTTTTGATTGAATTTTAAGTTTAATAGAACTGTTGTGGAAATTATTTAGGTCAAGAGACCTTTTGGTGGTAATATAAATCAAAACTGAAAAATGTGTTCTATAGGTAGGTACCTGCTGGTTGGTAACGGAATGCTATTGAAAAAGTGTAAGATTAATATTCAATTATCCAAATTTTTTTTTAACTAATAATAAAATAGTCATTTTAATTGTCATACAACACTAATAGTATGCTATACTGAAAGATCAAAAGATACTCGACACCTAAAAGTATGCATCTTTTCAACAAAATATTTGAATTGATTCTAAGGCAGTGCTTCCCAACCTTTGGTATTGTAAACCTCACAAGTGCTCTTCTGATATCGTTAATGCCTGCAACATTTTTTTCTTTGATTTTAAGCACTCAAAAGCTTGAAATGATTTTGGAAGAAATCACTTAAAAATAAGTAACTTTGTATCCTTTTCTTAAAAATACAATATTTGAATATCTTGTATTGTAAAGATGAAATTTAATAAAAAGAGTTTTATTTTAATACATATTCATACATATTATAACTTAAGAAAACTAGACAGCAAAAAAGTAAAAATTTGGTGATTTGTCCCAAAGCTAATTTTGTTTTCAGTTTTTTGGAAATTTCTCAGTAATTATGGACTTTTTGCAAATAGTGTTAAGGTTATAGATGTAGCTCATATAATTTTCCATAAAAAAGGTCATAACACTTTTAATCGTAACATCAGCCAATTTTGAGAAAAAAGTTAAATTCTTATTGCAAAGTCCGGTTTTTACAACACTGCACTTTTTTTGGCGTTTTTTTTTTGTTTCATATTTTTGATAAAACATAATCTACCAGAATACAAATAAAATGCACAACAGGGTCGGAGACGAACTTGATCTTGATGTTAATTCTCAATTCATTAAATTATCTATCACCGGATTTTTCTTTTTATGTTGCTTAGCTAAAAACTTTAAATGCCGATTTTGTGTTGAATACATAACATAAATGACTTACAATACACAAAAGAAATCGATTGAACCGTTATAAAGTTCCGGCCCAATTTGTAAAAAATCCTCAACACCAAATATCCGTTATGTGAATTTTAAGCCAAAATTATTAAAATATTGTTATATTAAAAGCCATGCAAGTATACCGATAAAAAAGTTTTATCAAATTTGTATGAAACGTTTTTGAAAAAAAAAATCGAAAAACTAACCCAAATTTGATTTGTGATTTTGAATTTATTTAGCTTAATTTCAAATTTTAGCACAAACTCTTATAAATACATTGATTTTTGCTTAGAAATTATATTTAAGAAGGTCATTATTTAAAATACCAACAACCTGAGGAAAGAATCCAAGTGTACAATATCGAAAAAAAAAAAAAAAAAATTAAAATGTATGGCCAGACAATACCTTAGCCCTACTGTATGTATATGAGTATATGACCTGGCTATTTTTTATAAACGAACAAGAATTGCTCCACATGCCCAGCCCACAGGTGAAGCATAAATATCATTCCAAACGGTGCAGTGTGACATGTTCTGTATATGCAAGCAATTCACGTGCTTTATAGGTCGTCTTATACGAAAGATCTAAGAAAATGTCCACAAAAAAAAACATATACACATTCACTTGCACTTCAAGAAAAGAATGCATTATGCATGCAAAAATGTCATAAGAATATGCGACAGTGTCATAAAAGCATATGCCTCGACCATGTAGTCTGTGGTATACACCCTCATATCTGCCCTCCTTCGTGCAATAACAAGGATATAACACATTAGTTTGGCTGTCTTTTGTACCAAAGACACTTAGCCGACAGTCGGCACTATCCGTACCGTACACAAAGACCACATAAGACCACGTTACGGAAAAGAACGCTAAGTAAAAACTTCAAGAAGCGCAATAAAAAAAAAAATCATCCTTTTTCCCTGGACTATGGAACTCGTCCTCGTCCATCATTCTTTTTAATGGGAAAAAGGATTAAAAATCACTTTGAAAAGTTCTCAGCTTAGGTATCCTAACGTAAATCCGTTTTTTATTGCACCATATTCTTCGTATCCATGCATATTAAAATGGCTAGAACTTTATCATTCTTTTTTAGAGAACTGCTGGAATGGAAAAAAAAATTCAAGTTTCGGCAATCTTTATCACTGGCCGTTGTTGCTGGAGCTAGTCCAATTAATTTTGTACGAAAACAAATTTGGTTGCATGTCTCAAAAGAGGCCTGATAAATTTTGTTTATATTCTTTGGATAAAACAGGCACAAGGCAAGGATAAAATGCATCCCCACTGAGAAACTATATTCACTACACTAAAGACATTTTAAAGCTTTGTTGTACTAAAGGAAAGAAAAACAAACAAAAACGTTTTTTTGTACCATTTATATATGGATTCCTTTGTTTGCCTGCAAGAAGAAACAAATTCAAAAAGGACTGCAACGGAAGGAGTAAAAAATAGATAGAATCAGTACAAGTTTAAAGCAAAGCATCCCTTTTGCCTTCGAACTGCAGCGTGATTGTATAGTTTCCTCGTGATCCCGCAACTGGTCCATAAGTTTCACTGCACTATACGTCACCTTTTTCACAGTTGATACGGTTATGGCTGCTCTTACTGATTCCGCAGGAGCCGTTAAGAAAATTGATATACAGAACACAAAAGAAGTATCAGTCTGGCTGGGAGTCAATGCACAGACACGAGGACCGAGCTTTGCTGAGGAAGTATTTTGATTTAAGTTCGCTATTCCTGCACGTAGCTCAAACATAGTTTTCCTTTTTCGTTAAAAGTTCACGATGACAAAAAAGGACAAACATGCTTATTTTTTCGCTGGCTAAGAATTACGTGATTTTGCCCAATGCACGATGGAAATGCCTTCGTTTTCCGTAAATTTTGAAACCTTAATATTTCAAATGTCCTTTTTTATTTGACTGTGAATTTTGGAATTAGAGAAGTGGTCCTATATTTCTTCGAATTACGAAATGCAAACTTGCCATTGGAATCTTGATGAGTTACTTCCACGAAGCAGAAAGACGTAAGGAAGTTTAAAATTAAAATATTTCTTCTGACATCCTTTGGGAAAATTATTCCTTAGGAAGTAGATGTGCTCTATATAAAACGTTAGGAACTATGCCCCTTAGTGTCTTCGTAATGTTCCGAGACGCTCATAATACAAAACAAAGGATTCTATGACATTTTTATAAGTTTGTTAGAAAGTTCTTGTTATTTCTGCCAAAAGAATAAAACATAAGGATTGGATATTATGTCCGTGTGTTTGATTGCTCAGGATATACAGCATCATTTATTCTGTGAACCTGACCGGAATTTTAAATGTCCCTGGTCGCAAATTCTTCAAAGGAAAGGATTGATGTTATTCTCAGTGGACATCCGTGCGAAGGAGAAAATCGTTTGTCTGTGGTATAGCTAATCTTGAAATAAGCCAATAGAATGTTGGGTTGGTTTAATGTTTTGACAGGTACAAATTTGAAAATTAAAAATTAATGAATTAAGCTAGAATATTCACTACGGCTAACGGCACACTTTAAGTTCATTAAACTTTCTTTCTGTCTATGCTTTTTATACCCGTGGTCACTGTGTCAGAATCTCATCCTAGAGATTCAGTTTCAAATCCAGCCTAACTCAATATAGCTTAGATAGTTCTCAGGGCAAGTATCTCTCTCGAAAAAGTGACAACTCCAAGATAAAATAATTTTATCTTTAGGTATATTAATTAAAGTGCACGACTGGTCACACGAACTTGCTCTTGTGGCAAGATATCAAACAAATAAAAATAAAAATAAAATTAATAATTATTTTTTTATTTATAATTGAGAAATATGAAAAATAAACATTTATGAATTTTTATTAAAAGTGCTAATATTACTTTTTAAAATGTTTAGGATTCACAAAATTTTTCTGCATAAACATCCAAAAAATAAATCCAATATCGTTTGAAACAAATCGATGTTTTTAATAATTTTTATAAAAAAGTTTTCTTACGAATTTGAAGCACGTTAATTTTAAGTGCTAAATACTTTGAATTTTGTGTACAAAAAAATAAAATTATGTAAGCCGTTTTTCTAATATTGTATTTGCAAAAAAAAAAAAAAATTAAAAAAAATATATTAATATTCAAACTAAGCAAGTAGCTCAAGAAAAAAAAAACAGTTTTATGGGAGGTACATAAACAAAAAACAATCGGACAAAAACCATTACATACCAGTTTTTTTTTATAAAGGAAAATCGTTTTCGAGAAAATTAAGCTTCTTTATAACGGTTATATGGCAGGTACCGTTAATTTTGAGGTAAAACAAATTTCAATTTTTCCTCTATGGAATTGTCTAAAAAGACAACATACTGAATTTGAAGCAAATCGGTTCAGCCGTTCAGACTGACATACAGACAAACAGACAGACAGAATTTCTAGACCCACTTTTGTTCTACTTCGCTTTCATTGTAATGTCATGCTTGATTGTTATACCAAAACTTTTTTTTGTAAGAACGCATAAATTGCTTATTAGTCCCAATATTATCGCAAGTAAGAAATAAGGGAAACTTTTTCGCCAAAAGTACTTACTTTTTCAATATTTTTCACTTCGAAAAAAATTATTTATTTAAAGAAAAAATATTTAAAATATATTTTAATATTGAACTTGATAGCACTTTTTAAGGCTTAACCACATAGTATTTTGAAAATTATCAATAAATATAACAATTAGCTAGGTACCTCTTCAAAAAACTAAAAAAAATTGAAATGTACTAGATATTGTTAAGAGTATTTTTGTGAAACATTTATAGATAAATTAGCATAAAAGGCTTTTAATTTAAAATTTGTTCTTAAAGAGTGTTTGATACATCCCAAACTTTATAATCCCGACATCAAAATTCTGAGATACAAATTCCAAATCACCTTTATTGTATTACAGTATTTGGTGATCCAGGAATTTGTATTTCGGGAATTCGGTTTAGGGATTTCGGTGTCGGGATTTCAACTTGCCTATATGAATTGAATTTTATTTTAATTCATTATTCACCAACTAGTTTGTGAATTGAAAGTCAAGCTAAAGCTAAAAATGAATTAAGCTTTTGCAATCCTGAATTATAGCGTAGATACCGATATCGTATAAAAGCTTCCAGAAAAAACGCGTTCATAATACGTCAAAATCACGTGTCTTAACGATTTCTATCTTTGAGCCTTAATTCACAAACAGTCTCACTTTGAGTTATATATCCGGCTGAGTGCCGCATCTAAACTGTATAGGTACTTTAATGCCCCGACCATTTTTCCTTAGTATTGGATTAATTTTGAGCTTTTGAGCAAAAATCTTCAATTCTGATATTGAACATAATTTTGCAACACCAACCAGCTGATCTGATCGCGCCAAGCGAATGGAACTTCATATCAAAACCAAATTTTGGCCTGATATTGTGGTAGTAAAGAATAAGATTCGTTATAAGTAGCGACGTTATAGCGATTCTCCAGGCTTTGACGGTTTCATCGCCAGTCTAGGTGATGAATTTGCTTTCATTTTAACTATTTTTGTTTTCTTACCGCCACATTTAGTTTTACATACATATAACATGAAAATTACCACCACTGTGTTGTGTGACTGTTTGAATTATAATAAACATTGCATACTTTTAGGAGTTACATCAAAAAATAAGTGTGATTTGTGTGTACTAACTTTGTGAGAAATACAGTGCATTTTATTTATTGATAAACAAAATAATTTTGATAAGCACTTAAAATTAAATTTAAAATAAGAGCTTCGTATGTGTTAATGGCAGAAAGCCATCGAAACCATCTTGCAAAACCATATTTGCTAATTTAATGTTTTTTTTTAATGTCGATTTACTTGGAAATAAAAAGTCGATTTTTTTCGAACTAAAGTTGCTTTTTCTCCGAAAATCATGACCCATGGACAAGAAAAAATTGATTTTTTTTGTCAACTTTTCCGATCAAATCTGAAAAAATCCAAGGAACTCGAAATAACATTATTTTGTCTCTTGAAAAAAAAAAAAAATGGATTCACATAAGTGCCTCTACTCTGGACTGCAAGACGACGACTTTCACTTTTAAAAATGCTATCGAATATACCAATATTATTGGGTTATCAATAATCACGGCTCTCGGTCTATATTAGCTACTTAATGTAGGTAATCTGTCATCATACAAAATCAATTTGTTTTTATTTTTCGTCAAACAAAATATGCACGCATACAGCTTTGTTTTCACAAACACTAGGATAGGATCAATGTGTCGACTTGTTTTAGAGATTTCAAGAGCAAAATAAAATGAAAAGTAGTTATTATTTTCAACTGTTTGGCGTTTGTGGTTTTTGTTGGACAAAAAGTTAGCTTTCAGGAAAAGTCCATCCTACATATTATGTTGTGAAAGAGTCAAAAATTGAATTTGGTGGAAATATGCTGCAACCAACTTAAGACGCAAATGACATTTTCCAATTTCAATTTTAATATAAATAGAATATATAATTATAGTGCCAAGTTGACATATCCTCATTTCGATTGCGAGGAGTTCTTCAACGATATCAGTCCATTGATCTTAGACAGTTAAGCGTTTGTAAAGATTCCTCAAACATTTGTTTATTCATATGATATCTTTTCTACTTCCTGAAAACACAAGTTTTATTACATCTTTGAATTCTTAAAAGTTTGTGGTTAGAAAACATTTTGGCTTATCCAAGTGATTTCTTTACATGAATGTTGCGATATAATTTTTCCGGCATTATTTGTTATCATCTGATATCATCATAACTTTTTCTTTAAAGTTACCAACTTTAAGACGGCGGAGTCTTACCTTTTGGATTTAAAATAAATGAACACTCGATTTGAATATTTAATAATTAGGTATATCTTTATTTATAACAACAGCGGAACAAGTCTTTATACTAGCGAGTTAGATGAATGACTGACTCTTCTTTCGTGTTGTTATTCGATGAACACAGATGCACTATCTCAGCGAATACATACATAATAAAATAAAGCAAAGATACTTATACATTTAAACAAATTATAACATGGGTACAAATATAATAAAGGGATACCTATACCAATCATTTTTTTTCGCTTACACAACGAATTGCTTAAATTATAAGAAAACCTATTATGTTTGGAATCTTAACCCACTTAATTGCAACTTTTTTACTGTCAAATTAAAAAATTGTTTAAATTAATCACATTCTCTCTTGATTTTGTAGAAAACAAATGAGTGGTATGTCAAATTTGGACATAAATGCCGCCCAAGCAATCATATGTATATAGGTACAGTAATTTTTTGTTCTTACGAAATTAAATAGGCGTATCTAACTAAGACCCATGTGTACATGTACAACATTTTGTTATGTGGTATGATTAATTTTACAAGACTATACAAACAAATCTTATATCCCAGTCCACCTATTTATGTCCCTAAAAAGCCTGTTAACTTTCTATTTGTAATCCTAGAGTCCTGGGGCGACAAGCATAACGAAAGTGAAAAATAGAGATATAACTTAATTATCCCTCTTTGGACTTTATAAAGCCCTTTGTGTAGGCAGTCTACCTCAAACTATACTCCTAACGATTCCCAGTTCATCTGCACACCCTAAATATAGTAAACAAAAAAAAAAAACAACAACACATCCCTTTTTAACCTCATTCGGCCCATTTCATACTTGGGGCTCATCCGTTTCGTTTATTTCTTCATTTATTTAACAACAAAAAAAAAAGAGAAAGGAAGTAAGAAAAAATAAGAAAGGGAGGTCAGGAAAAAAAAAATAACAATAATAAATTCAGGCGACAACAGTGTCTTTTTTTCCAGTTCGTTTGTTATCCTTACATAACCCGACATCATGCATATGTGTCCTGGGAGAATTGAGGGCGTATAATGGAATGATTATGGCAACTAAGACTGGGAATGGGATTGGGACTAGAAGTCACACTCTCCACGTATACAGGTAACAAATGATCCGAGAAAGAATAAAAGAACTGGCAGTGAGTGGCAGTCAAGCCAATGATCCTTGCATTTATATGAATATGAAAGACATGAGAATAAACTTGTGAAAATGGTATCCAAATTGGAGTAATGTCCTTACGTTTCTTTTGAACGCCTGATGGATAACTGTGACATTCCATTGCTACAACTGTATCCCTACGTTGTCATAATTCATTGTATTCTTGTTTTTTTTTTCACAACACAACTCGTCCTGTGTCTTATTGTCCTCACCAGGATGTCATGGCATATCAAACAAACAGAGGAAACATGAATAAAAGGGAAAGTTTTCTTTTATGACGGCAATATGTCAAAATTGTTTCATTTTTATTTGTTCTTGTTTTCCGTTTTCAGGAATTTATTCTAAGGTTGTTTGTATTGTGTTCATACAAAAATGAGTGATTTAGCAATAAACTACAGACAAAGATTGATGTTCATGAACAATGAATTTTCGCTTGAAAATTATAATAAAAACTTTTTTTAATATTCTAGTATATAAAAATTTATTTCGCATTACGAAAAACACACGTCATTAATTTCCTTAATTTGTTTTCCTTTTTCATCTAATGAACTAATCAACAATGATGTGTCCTTCTTAAATTTTGTTCATCCTTGCTCAGGCTTTCATTTTCGAAGAAGAATATTAAATTACTTCGCTAGCGTGAGTGTGGCGAAACTAATTTGATAAAAATTCTGTCTCCGGTGACTTTCGCCTCCATCTCCTCTAATGCCATGATTATTTCCTGCTCAAGGACAAATTGAGGAAATTTGTTTGACTGTTTTTCCTTTTGGGAATTTCATCTTCACCCAAGCGAAGGACGAAAATATGAAAATTTAATTATTTCCCAAGACAAAGGACGACAAGTTGACATTTCTTTTTCTTTTTCTCCCAGAATTGTAAAGGTATATATGGAGACAAGTAGTGAAGGTCCTTCTGGTTGGTGCTTCTGGTTGAATTCTGGAGTGAATGTGGCTGGCATGCTCCACTCAACTATCTGCATCATGCGGTGTCATAATGTCGTCAGTTAAAGTCTTATAGCTCATTACCTGGGTGCAAATTTAATGTGTTTTGTGCTTTCTGACAGCATTTCGTATGTCCTCGAAATAGAATCACACAAAAAAAATCCTTAATAAAAGTGTCTGATTTAATTTCCTTCTCCTTCAGATAATTTCTTTTTGTCATTTTTTAATTTTTTTTTTATTTCGCGAACACTTTATGGCAGGACGACGTTTAATGTTCGCCAAAGTGCGCAATGATTTTTATGAGCTATCTTGGCTTTTTTATTGGTAGGGTTGCCATCGTAAACCATTTAGCTAATGAGATTTTTCCTGCATTTTAATGGAATGAGTGTTTTTCATTTGAATTTTATTGTTTTGTGATGTAAGGAGGGTGTGAATTTTTATAGGTTTCTGGCCTTTTAAAGGATTTTGTGTTAGTCGCATCTGTGGCAGATTGTGTGTCGTAAATCTTATAACGATGTTCTTATAAAAACAATTTTTTCGTATACAATCGCACGCACAAGGTGTGCGACTGTGCGTGCTGCAATTCAATATGCAGAGTTTTTACGATGCAATTTTGAGAAATTCATTTATATCTATAACAATGTTGGACGACATTGTGCACGATAAAAAGTAACATGCAGTTTAATGAGGTATTTATACATTAAAGATGGGAATTATGAGTTAGGTGCTATGAAAAGAACGGCTGCGTTTTGTTGTAAAATTACCAACACAACAAAGTTGTTAGATGGGGACATTAACGAGGTATAATGATTTCAATGTTTGAAAACGCAAGGAATTCATTCGGTTTAAGGGACGATTTGTGTTTTTGCTTTTGAATACATTTTGAAGATAAAAGAAAGTCTTGTCAAAATGAAATGGGTTTCGTTTTGATATACAAATATTTTTGTATTATGTGTTGTTATAAAGACGCACTCTGTTTCCAATATATTAATACGAGTACATTATGTTTAAGTGAATATTTTATTACTGTAGGTACTTAAATGGTTGCACAGCTGCGATAAGGAAAATGTGAGTTATGCCTCAGAAAAAGAATAATTTATATCGTTTTTAATTATAATGAAATGTTTTTTTTAATTCAAACACATAATGTTCCTCGAAACCTTACTGCACTTTTATATGGAGCCATTTAAGCACGATTTCTCCAATCTTTTTCCATAATACGGAAAATGTCCCATCTGACTCAACCGACTTTTGACCTTTACCGATACATGCTCTTCTTCCTCTCTGCTGCAAGTTGGGCACAATTATTTTATTACAACATCTGTACCACTCTTCAAACCATAATTTTACTTACGATGATAGAGAAAAAGGAAAAACCGGGTCTGGCAATTCTGTATGTCTGTCTCGGCACCTACAGCCTAAATGGGTAGGGCGATTAACCTCAAATTTGGTATGTAAGATTTTTAGGGTAATTCACCTGTAGATTTTTTAGTAGGTCCACTGTAAGTCTTAATATAACGGTAATTCTAAATAACGGTTATCAAATAACTTAATATTCTCGGAAACGGTTCAAACGATTTCAACCAAATTTCTTATGTGCAATAAGGTTAATTAAGTTTATCAGATAGTGAAAACTAAACTTTCAAGAAAATTTGTTTAAATACCTGCCATATAACGGTATTTTTAAATTTCGACTATCTCGATAATGGCTAGGCGATTTGAACAAAATTCAATATACTGAAATTGTTATTTTAAATAACATTGCATACAAATAATTGTCAAAAATGTTTTATTTAAGTTTTAAATAGTTTTTAAGAAACTGTTTTGTGAATTCAATATTTAAAGAAACCTGTTGACGGATTTTTATGCAATTTAGTTTTAAGATAAAACAACTTTTTTTTAATATTTTTTTTTTTTAATATTTAAAAAAACACAATTTTTTTTCGAAAACCGCACCCACGATTTAAAAAAAAATCGTTAGCTCATATTTAGTAAAAAACATTTCCTGTATATGTAATTTGATTTTGGATTGAACCATTGTAAGGCGCCGGTTATAGCGATCAGGAAAACGCATCAGGAAAAATGTTCGAATAGATCTTTTATGTTGTTTCAAATAGATTTTAAACACAAATACTACACTAATCGACTACAAATAACTCAAAGAATTTTTTTTGCTAATAAATTTTACTATAGAATAATTGTTTATTGTTTTAAATGTATTTCTTTATTTTCCTGACGAAAACTAATTTTTCGTGCCAGCTGATTGACATTTCAAAAAAAAATGGAACAAATCGTTCCAATTATTTGAGTTCAATTTTCACTTGTTCCACTGACAGATTTCTGTCAGATAAAGTTTTTCGTGTGCATTTCAATCAGGAAAACAGCCTGTTGACTGACACATTTTTCCTGATCGCTATAAACGCACATCAGGAAAAAATTCCTGTTCTCATTTGTTTCTACTTTTCCTGATGGTTTTTCCTGATTGCTATAACCGGCGCCTAAGATATGGACTTAAATTAAAATTTCATAATGTTTATTTTTTATATACAGGGTGATTCACATAAGTTGTGCCAATAAGATAGAGCATGTAGGTTAAGACAAGGAATAGAGGGTCTCAAGGAATAGAGGGTCTCTCTCCCCCCGTTTAGGCGGGAGGTGCAATTTTCTAAAAAAAAGGAATTAAAACAGAAAAAAATATAATAAAAACAACCTACAACGGTGTATTTTTTTTAAAGCCAACAATCGATATCTTCACGTTCTTTTTAAATAAAGTTGTTTCAGTCAATAGTTTTTAAAATATAATTTTTTAAACTTAAAATTTAAAAAAAAAATTTAAATTATATTTTTTCAAAATTGTATGTAATTAAGTATAATTCTTGTTTCGAAAATTCAATGCTCTTAGGTATTAGTTTTTAGTCGAAAACGTCATTTATGTTGTGAGAGGGTCACATTGAACACCGTTTTTACTTTCGATTATAGATACTATAAGCATAGAGTTTATATACATGGAGGAATCAAGATGATTTCAAACTCACCGAAGTAGGTTTCGCTTAATGAGTATATTGAGTAATTATTATTGCAATAATTCCCTGTTCCAAAAATCCATCAAACCTAACCGAACAAAATTCTTCTGCACATCATTTAAATTTGTTTTTCTTTATTTCTCTTGCCTTTTAACTCACGAATAATTGCTACAAGAGTTAAAAAAAAACAATGTTATGCATTTGTAAAAAAAATTGCTGAGATAATAATAAACGAGCTTCAAATTCGGTATGTAGGGTTCATAAACCATTCTATAGCTTCAAAAACAACTGTAGCTGCAATATCTAACCGTAAATGAAAATCCAGTATTTCTGGAACACTTTAAGATTGATTTTGATAAAATTTTACACTATTGATTTTTCGGACAAGTCAAATCTTTCATCATAAAATTTTTTTTGTAAAAAAGCTTTAAAACGGTAACCGTGATTTTTTCACCGATTTTGATGAAATTTTATATTCATATAGTCCTGCAATATCTGTTATTGCAAACAAATATTTCGAAAATAATATTTTTTAATTAAAAAGTTTTTTTGTGGAAATAAAAAAAACTTTTAAAATTAATGTCCAAGTCGTTAGCAAGAAGGTAACTTACCACAAGAGCAAGTTCGTGCCAACCAGTCGTGCTCTTTATTTTACAAGTCATAGCTTTTTTGGCTTCATAACTCCTCCAAATAATATGTTTCGTTTTCGCGTTTGTACTGTCCAGTTCTTAGCAGTAAGAAGTTTTAAGAGAGCTTCTGTTGATGTTTTTGATTTTATTGATTCAATATAAGAAGACTTAAAGGTTGTTTTCACAAGGAGAATTCCTAATACCATTTCTCAGATTATCATGGTGGGAGTAATAATAGTCCTCGTTAGATTTCTCAACTTGTCATTTCAAATCGCCTTCCAAATAAAAGTTTATTCTTAAGGTTGTTGAAACAGATCTAGTTTCGCTTGCTTTCATCCAGTTTCATGTAAATCAAATTTCTTGTTTTATCTGATGAAATAGCAAGTATGAATAAGTGGTGAACTTGAATGGTAGAACGAATGTTTTCTGCATTGGGCATTTTCAATTGCCTACTCCTTTATTTCAGGTCACCGTTGCTTCCAGTGAACATAATGTTGGCCAAAGGTTCTGTTAAAAAATTAGTCGAATAAATTTATACAAATTGCGAATTTCTTTCACTAGAACATTCACTTGCAAATAAGAAAGTGAACATAATACATTCATTTGAAAAAAAAATTACCTTTGATTTAACATTTTCAGAAAACGGGAATCGAAACGGGAATCGAATGGCATAATGGGTGTTTATTTTATTAATCCAAAGCCAAGTAAATACAAAATATCTATAATTTGTTGTTGTCATTAATGTCTTTCCAAAAATGTTAACCAACTCCTCAGTTCAGTTCATTCAACATGCCTACATATTATGCAAATGATGTCAAGCCTCAAGGGAGTTCCTTTTATAAAGACAGCAGTACTAACTACGTTGCAACTTAATCTACTTGTCAAAATATGTAAAGAATAAACTCTCGCGTGATAAAAAGTATTGATAAGAAAATATGCATCCCTATTATTTTCATATTTCTCAAAGGACAACATCACTGCCAGACTTAAAGATTTTCATTTCCATTGCAAAACATATACATATACATAAATATATATAAATAATTAAAGGCATAGTTTTCTTTCCTCAAGGCATTTGTTTATGGTATAAAATATAAAAAGCAACACCGTCTTTTTTACAGAGAAAATTGTGTACGATTCTTGCGCAGAAATATCTTCAAAAAAAAGTAGCTAAATCAAGTTTATCACATTATCTCATTAAAATATCAACTTTTTGTCAAGTCCTCCTCTAGATCCTTGGAATTTCTTTTCCTTTGGCACTTAAGGCAGTGAAAAATGATTCTCAGGATACTTTTTCACCTGCAAGGAAAACTTTTTAAATTACTCACAATGCCAACGGGGAAGGAATGGAAAAGGAGAAAAAAAAATGAAACCTGAAAGTAAACTTTTGCGGCAGTTAAGTGCCCTCTAACTTTTAGCTTCTTTGAAAGGTAGGTGCACGGTAAACTTTTTACTGCTCACCTTGAGTTGACATTTAATCTTGACATGTCGCAGCTTGTAGACGAAAAAAATGGATCATACCCTACGGCCATTTATTATATACCTATATACAGGAACAAGGATACATATGCTGCGTCAATATCACTCACACCAATTTTCTTTAAAAAAATCGATGCACACAGAAGGAATATCAAATGAGTTAACCTTCAAGGCTCAATCAGTACAAGGAATGATGATATAAAAATGTTGTTGGAATAGGAGCCTTGCGGCAGTTGTGTTATCCCGATTTTTCTTTACTTTGCTGCCGTCAGCATCGTTGCGTTTCCTTTTAAACTCGATTGAAAAGTTTCAAGAAAACGTGATATCAGCCTCAAGATACGTGATTAGGCCTCTTGATGCTTTGAGAATTAAAAAAAAAAAACTTTGAAGGAGTAAAGAAATTGTCAACCTCACTGCGCACTTGAACTTCTTCTTCTTCCACATTGGGTGTGTCGTTATAAAAAATAAAATAGGATCCTTTCGTATAAAAAAAATAAAAAACCGAGTCCTTTTTTCAAAAAAGAAAGAAATAAATTGCTTTTCTTTTCGTGTATACAAGAAGCACGAAAGACAAACACTGTCAGGCCCAATAATATCGATAATATAACAACAAGGATAACAAGAGGACCTACACCGCACTACGACTCGATGATGCATGGCAACCAAGGATAACTTATATCGAGTGAAAAGACGGGTAAAATGAAGGAAGAAGAAACTTGGCTATAAGATGGAATTTCTAATAAACAGTGGAAGCGTGGAAGTGCAGAAAAAGTGTGGTTGAATGCAGCAGCAACATGGTGCGTTTGACGTCACAGGATATGTGGACGTTTCTATGTATCGTACAGACATTTTATTTTACTTGTTCGATAAGAGAAAGTTGGAGGAACGGGATAACTTTCGACCCCTGGGACGTTTCCTCTTTGTCCTATGCTGGGGACGCGACGCACGGTGGGTGCTGTATATAAAGTTGTCTTTCAACGACGCCCGTCGGAAAAGAAAATTACTTCCAGTCTGATGCCTCGGACCTAAGAGGAAAAAAAATAAATAATATACAGGATCCTTGTAGACTTTTAATGAAGCTGAAACTCAATTTATTATCCATAGGACTCGAGAAATAAATTGCATTGCTGTGGTTAGCCGGGGTTAGATCTGATTAACTTAAGTTATTTTTTATTTTATTTTCAAGGACATCTGCTAAAGATAAAACAGAATTAAGCTTAAAGAAGATGATTGTTTCCGATGCCAAAGATTTTTTTTTGTATTTAATACCTAACTCTTATCATATCTTGTCGACCATGTTATATATTTGTAACTTACAAGCAATTTCTTCTTTTCATTCACAGAGCAGCACAAAAGCTCGCCCAAGGTGGTGGCTCCTCAAAAAGCCGTTCCACCGATATGGCGCACACATCACGGAACGGCGGTTTCTGTGGCGCCCTGCAAAGAGCTCCTCCATCCCTGCCACCGGGCCTAGCTAGACGACTGGCCAACAAAGAGAACTATGGCATAGGAAAGGTAAGGATTTTAAACTCTTACATAACCTTACATCGCATAAAATTCCCTTGCATGATAAAAAAAAATCATGTCAACAGAGAAATTCCGCGATTTGTTTTATGTGTTCACTCTGAATTTATTGCATGTTCAATGTCCACTTTGTTATAAGTCTCAGCCACTTTCAAACGGAAGCCAACTGCATTAATCTGACATAAAAGTTGACGTGCACACACTCTCTTGGAAATCCCCCACATACATAAATCAATTTAATACTTTTACCCTCCCTGGTGGTTATATAAATATTTTTAATTCTCAGGTCAAAGTAATGTTGCGAGTGTCGGACAGTCACTTGGCCGAAGAAAATCCTCATTTTATGGCTGTGGACAAAAAGAAACGACAGGTGACCTTAACAGATCCTAGTGCGGCGTCCACAATGGCTGCATCTACCTCACAAGAACGTGGACCGATGGTCGCCGCCCCTAAGATATTTGCCTTCGATAGTCTTTTTACAGCAGAGGACCAACAGGTAAGAATGGTTTAGAAAAAAGAAATAAAGCTAAGGACGTGTATTCGCCAAAAGGGGGAAATAATTCCCACATTCTGTGATAAACTAGAGAGTTAAAGTGGAAAGAAAACAAAAATTGTATCCTTAAAAAATAATATAATATATGCTTAAACTTTGAAGAACTTCTCCCCACATATGGCTTTTAAATTATTGAGAACAATCAATTAGTAAAAAACAAAAAAAAAAAAAAAACTATTCTCTTGGTGAAATCCACCTCAATTGCCCTTTGCCCAAATTAACAAGCGTAAATTTCCACAAATCTAATCATTTCCTCTCCACAGTCTGATGTATGTGCCTCTGCATTGTCCGAAGTAATACCTGCTGTCCTGGAGGGATCCGATGGTTGTCTGCTAACAATTGGCTATCCCAGTTCAGGTTAGAATTCACAAGCAAACAAACTCACAACGAAATAAAAAATAAATTAACCAATTCGACAGAACAAAACTAACAATATATTTTCTTTCCCCATTGTTTTTATCTGCAGGACAATCACGAACAATGTTGGGCGGAATTCAATCATCTGGTGAATTGGGCGCCATTCCTTGCGCAATATCCTGGCTGTACAAGGGTATCAATGAGCGGCGACAGAAGTCCGGTGCCCGGTTTTCGGTGCGAGTGAGTGCTCTCGGGGTGAGTGCAACGAAACCCGATTCCAGTTCAAAGGATTTATTAGCTGCCCATGCGACAGGTAAGTTGAACAAATGTTAGGAGTATATTTTATACGACTACACGTAGTATACAATTGACCCGATGTGCAAAGACACAAAAAAGGGAAGAACAACTCTTCCAGAGCAAATAACGGTACAAATTAATTCCACTTGAAGGGAATATTTATGGCTTCCGTCATTCTACACAGCAACACTCCTGTTTCTCGGTCGAAGTGAGGAATTCTTCTTCATCAGTCCCCATCCGGGCGCCATTTATTAGAGGGATGAACATTTTCTTGGGACGATGTGATTGTGTGTGGACTTTTGTAACACGGGACGACAAGTAGAAATCTATGACTGGGGTTGATATAGACTTTGACGTTGACTACGACGTTAGACGTAAAAGTTGTCTTTGGCGCAGTAATTGCGTGATAATTAATTAAAGCTTGGCTAACTGACCGAATGACTGACGAGTGAATCGGATCTAGAATTTTCAGGGTTTGCTTACACAAACAGGTGATGAATAGAATGTTCTGGATGGTTCCGGGGGGGGTTCAAGTGACAAGTAGACAGACAACTAGACATTTATCGAGAAGATAAGGGTTAGAAAGTTAAATAGAAAGGTATAACAGACTCTTCTCCTATGATGAAGTTAAGTTGGGGATTTGTTATAATATTGTTAATTGAAGTGCATGAAGTTTGTTTGGATTAAGAATTGAAAAACAGACGTTTATTTCAAAGAAAGATAAAGTAAAATGATACTTAATATAAAATTCGTGTTTAAGTGAAAATGTTCAATTTGAAAGGATGTAGAGCAAGTGGGTTTATGCTTTTGATCTAAATTTTAGGCTTTATCTCAAAAACTAGGAATGGGAATTTTAAATTGTGTTTTGAACAATTAAGTAATGCTAAGAACGATTAAACAATAAACCTTTTTTAGTAGGTTTTTATTTTACAATGATGAGTTTCTTGAGATGAAACATAACTGACTTGCTTAAAAAAATCTTTAAGTTGACAATTAAACCGTTAAAGCACTTTGACGTGCATACTAATATAATCAAGATAAAATTCAATATTTAAAGGACTTCAGAAATATTTTTGACGTGGTTCCAATCACATTTAAAATCAAGCAACAAATTTCTTAATATAACTTTTATTAATAAACAAATCATAACATTTTGGAATTTTGGTAAAATGACTCAGACTTAAGGTGCAAGTTTGTCATTCTTCTATTCATTCGCATAGTATCTAAGATTCAATGAAAAAAAATTCAAGTGATTTTAAATTCTTTGCTGCTAATTCCTGCTGGAATAGCATTATAATTTTCATCATATAATTTTCACGTAACAAATGGCGCCCAACGTGGGGCCCGACATTTAGTTTATAACTTTAGTTGACCAACGCTATTGCAGTATTTGTCATTTGTAATTGAGGCGACATTTGAAAAATCAGACGATGAAAGTTACACTCATCTAACGATAAAAAAATATCAATCATTTCAAATAAATTTTCAATTTATTCGCGTGGTAAAATTTGGTTTTCACATTAAATTCTGTACTCGCGAACTCCTGCTCGAATAGCTTTAACTATCATCATATCATATGCACACATCGAATTTGTGCCCGAGCTTCGGGCGCCGTTTTATTTATCTAAGTGTAATTTAAAGGATATGAAGAGTTTTCGATTTGCCATGCGCCTCCAAAAAAGAATGAGATATTCTGTTCACTACTGTTTCGAAATACCCACTCTCATAGGATAAAAATGCGACATATCACCCTAATCGGAAAATAACACAACGCCCAAATATTTGGGTGCTCTGTCACTGTCATAGTGAAAATTAATGCGTCATAGCGCCCAAATAAGTGAGACATGGCGCCCAACAATATCATATACAGCCCAAATCATTTTTTCAATACCAATTTTTTCACCAACCCAAACTCGCACCCACCCCAAATACTATAGTAGTCCAGGCAGGAGGGTTAAAGGAGGGCAGCATGTTCCTTTTACCAACCTCAACTGTTAGGGACACAAGTGAAACACAACGCCAAAAAAAAAAAAAAATAATAATAACATAAACGCCCAAGCAAAAAAATTACATAACGCTCAAATTTTATGACATAAAGCCCAAATTTAAAATATAATGCTACAACAACGATTTGCTCATAAAGCTTTTGGGCGTTGTGTCATTTTGCGATTTGGGCGATGTGTCTTTGGGCGTTATGTCGCTAATTCTTAGCAAATATCTTTAATAAAATTGTATCTCAATGTACAAATATTGATGAAGGTACTCATTAAATACCGAATTCGGACCCCACATTGGGCGCCATTTTGTTTTAAGTCATGCACCTCAGAAAAATCATGAGATATTCGGCTCACTTCTGTATTTTTAAAGTTTACTCAAGCTTCAAACTTCGGTTTTTCATCTTGTACCTATATTAATTAAATTATTATAATTTTAAGGTATAAATTTAAGGTATAAGAATGGTTGAAATAAAAATGCATAGATATTATTGGCTTACCGATCTAATTATATTGATCTATAACGGTGCGACACTCTGTTCTGTTCACCATTACTGTTTCAAGCGAGTAGAAATAATATTTTCATAACCTCAGCAGAGATCTGTACTTTATATCCTTGGTTCTTTTTACCTTTTCGTAATGTTTACGAAATTCATTCAATTCTTCTATCAAGTTTTCCTTTTGCCACCATCACTTCATAAGCATCTTACTTGACTCCATGAGCACATCCGGGTTCGTCATAGAAATAGTCTAGTTTTCGGTGATACGAACATGCTGCTCTGGTGACTTTTTGTGATAGTAGCTTTACGATGTAAGATTTTCGTATGCGGTTATGTGTATTATTCCCAACAAAGAGTAGTAGAGAAGCTCTGAATGGATTTATTTTATAAAAAGCAATAAAAAATAGAAAAATAGCTTAAATTCACTTTAAGGGTATTATCGTTATTTACTTTAATGATATTCCTTTTTTTTATGTAAACGAACCCATATGAGCAGTTAACTGCCACCCTATGCATACTTAACTCAACCGTCATATTTCTCTCTTCGAAATATACTCCACCGCTTTACTTTATTTTTCTCTTATCAACTCAAAGTCAAGTTAACCTATGTGTGAACTATTATAACAACTGTTACGACATCACGCTACCTCATTACTTGTTGGAACAATACCCAATGGCAAATGCAAATAAGCAACCTCCAACAATTTTTGTTTCCTTTTCTTTTCAGAATCTGACGACTCGCCTGGTGTTTACTTGCGTGACGACTTTCTTGGCGGACCGACTGAATTGCGAGCTCCCACCGCCGAGCGTGCAGCCCTGTTCCTAGATGCGGCTCTAGCGGGTCGACCTCAGGGTGGACTGGAGCCCGCAATGATATTCACGTTGCATGTTTATCAATACAGCCTATCGCGAAAAGGAGGAGGTAAGTCATAAAGCTCTTCCAATTAACATAATTGATCACATGCACATTTTCCTTTGCTATGTCCCTAAAGTGGCGGGAGGACGAAGTCGTTTGCATCTAATCGATTTAGGTGGTTGTGCGAATAGAAATGGTGGCCTACCGCTCTCAGGCATTGGAAACATATTGCTGGCGATACTGAGTGGTCAACGACATCCACCGAACAAGGATCATCCCTTGACGCCATTGTTAAAAGACTGCCTCGCACCGTTAACATGCCATGTCGCCATTATGGCACATGTCTCGCACACACAGGTGAGTTATCATTAGTGACGCATTCATAAACATGTCTCCAACTCCAGTCCACCTATACATAATACATTTTTGACACTTTGTCTCTTTTGTTCGGTTTGCTATTCTTATTGCAGCCACACACAGATGCCCTTACGACAGTCCAATTAGCCTCAAGGATACACAGGATGCGGAGACGGAAACATCGTTTTCCAATTTCATCAGATAAAACGCTGCCCGTTAATGCAGGTATAAATCAGACTGATGTTTGCTTCCCATATTCTGCACTTTGTCGTCCCATGGGAGATTGAGTGTATAGAATTATTGGAATTGTTCCAAAATTGGTTATGTCCTTTATGTGTATTGTTAGATATTGTATTACTGAATCACAGCAAATATTTATGTCTATATAATGTCCTATCTATATCTATAAAGAGGCTAACCCTCAATAAATGTGCAATTTTAGGCCATCAATCTGCCGGCTCATCTGAGGGACCCGATCCATCAAGTTCTGATTTATCGGCCGATACGGTCATTTATATGGGACCATGTGACGATGCCACAGACGGCGAACATCCTCCTGTGTATTTGCCATCTCTGAGTAGTGGTGACAATAGATGTGCCATGAATAAGGTGTTGAAGGGCAGTGGTGCCGAGAAGCCATCAGGGGCAACGACGACGACAACGACGACGACGGCTTCAGCGACGTCTAAAATACCAGCGAAAAAGTCTGCAACTCAAAAACGTAAGAATTCATAGATTTTTTTTAGCTCTTAAATTGGTCAGGAACAGTGAAAATAAGAACTGAAAATTTAAGTCTTTTCGAACGAAATTTTGACTAAAAGAAAAACTTTTCACACAATAAAACTGTCAAAAATTCTTCCTTTAGTGCCTAATCAAAAAAATTCAAATATTTTAAATTAAAAAAAAATTTCACTTCTGACCCCAATGTAATTTTTCTTTCATAAAATGAAGTGTGATTTATTAACGATTTAACAATTTTTATTCAACAATTAATATTTCCAATATTACCTAAAATCTTGTGTTTGGTTTAGTTGTGTTGACTCATAAGGTGTCTAACTTTGGAACTTTTTTAATTTTAGAGAGTTTAAGATTTCGTCAACAAACGCTTTCCTGGCTCCACTGTCACTTATATGCCTCTCATATATTTTTTCAGATCAAAAAATCATAATCTATTTCGATTTTTCGAATGTTTAGATTTTAAAACTTTTTTAACAAAATGTTTTTGACTCTTAGGTTTTTTTTTGACTCAGCTGTCATTTATGTGTCTGGTTTTTGTTCAGTTCCAAAAATCCTAATCTATAAAGAATTTTCGATAATTTTACCATATCTTTTGTTTGGCCCCACTGTATCTTTTCATTAAGGGGTTTAATGTTCCCTTTATTTTTATTCAAAGAAATAAACTTCGAAATTTCAATCAGTTCTTAGAAAATATATTTGTGACCCCACTGTCAATTTTAATTTCTGCACTTTTTTCAGCCCAAAGTCCTGTAGTAGCCAATCGAACGGACAGCCTAAAACGCAACCATGCCTCAAGTTCTAGTCCTACACCTCCAAACACAGTAACCGGAGGAATAAGTGACCAGACAACGATTCCGGCTCAGTTTTTCTCTCCTGTCCATAGTCTGAAAACAATACCCCACTCCGCGTCATCACCGAAAATAGTTGCCGGTAGTCTGCGACACACTGGCCTTAGTAAAGGCTCAAATGTGCCCTCTCCCAAAGGTTCACCACTACGAAGGCCAGCAGCTAGCAACTCAACTACAATTCCTGCCACCGTCAATCCTGACAGTCCGTTAAGACAAATTACCGAAGAGCAATGGATTGATGGACCTCGCGTGTCCAGAGCCAAAGTAGCTGAAGCTAGACATCTAATGCGAGAGATTAACCATGTTAAGCAGTGCGAAACGTGGGTTGATGGCCCAAAGTCACAGTCAGCGCGTTCCCTAACCGCAGGAAATCTGCCAGCAACCCCAACGCAAGCAGTTGGCTATGGATTCATGGATTCGCACAAAAAGACCATGATTCGTCAATGGGTGGAAAATCAATCATCGCAAGTGTTCCAGTCGTCAGCAGCCTCCTCGCCCACCCACCAAGGACAGCAACAAATGCAGATGCAGCAGCAACAGCAGCATCTGCGAAATTTAACATATCACTTGGCTCAGTTCAAGCAGAAATCCGAAGATGACCAGCATTCGTTGGAGAGTAATATGGAGATGGTGCATCCAATGGGACCGGGACTAACGACAGCGATTAGTACGACAAATGCCTCGGCACCGGCGGAGATTTGCGGAGTTCGTAGTGGAGGCTGTGGCAGTGCCAAATCACATTTTCTTAATAGAGATGAGACTGACTTACATTCGGATAGATCTGTGAGATCTTTCGGCGGTGGTGGTCACCAAGACAACCAGGATGAGGAAGACCAGGATAGTGGTCCATCGGAAGTGCCTCCAGCGTTGCCACTCATCGAACCACTTGGATCGAGAGAGATATCCCACGAAAGCTTGCACAGGATTATTTCGAGGCATGTTTCGAGAGAAAGCCTGCATTTGCAGCAACAGCATCATCAGCAACAAATGTTGCAGCAGCAACACAACTATGGAATGTCTGACTGTGCACTCCAAGTGACGGAGGAGGAGATTGCAAGGACAATGGGAGGGTAAGTTAAACTTTATATCATCAATCCAAGGTAATTCAAAATCTTTTTTAATGGGTTTAGGGAACATCCATTGACCACGTTAAGCCATTGTGATATGTCCAGTAGTTTTCATGCAGGCGGAGATGCGTTCAGCGACTGTGCGATGGGTGAAAGAACGAGGTATGTATTTAAGAAGCCTTTTTAATATGAACAAATCATTGATTTTGTGAATTATTTTTATTTCAGGAACCAATTTGATCAACTAGCGCGTCTTCGTGAGATTTTTACATCTCAACTGGCAATGGCTGAAGTAACCCCTGTCTTCCGAGTAGGTTGTGATGTCGGCAGTGTGTACAGTGAACCTGCTTACCGATTTAACACTGGCCCTGGCAGTGTGTGTAGTGAACCTCCATATCGTCCACCTAGTCCAAGGTTAGTTAGTTACGATAAGGTTTGACACCTTAGACTCTTCTTTTATCAAAGAATTCTCTCCAACAAATAATTTTTATAATTAACTCTACTCCAATAAAATGGAGTAACAAATTCCCTCAAAGTCCCATATGTGAAATTGAAAAATTTCATTTCAAATCCCTTACAACGAAAGTTAAAGTAATCTAATCAACCATATTTTTTTCATTTCCAGCCCACCCTCTCGCAGTCCAAGTCAATGTTCCCTGCCCAGTCTAAATGGAATCATGCAAATAGCCGGCATGGAGCAATATGCTTCCTTGCGACATCCTGACGGTGCTTCCGACCCAAATCTTCCAAAAGCTGAAAAAGCATTCATCGAAATGGACGAAATGACGGAAGTCGATGAGAAATCCGCTCTACTTTCGAAACGTCCCTCATTAGATCACGACCATATAACCGCCCTGCCCATTACAGCCCAAAGCCAATTGCCACTACTTCCTTTGAACACATCATCCGAAGCCTACGACAGTGGTCACGACTCCTCGACACCACGAACCTCCAAGCACTCGGGCATATCCCGACGAGCTGAAAGCGGATACCACAGTGTGGCCACGGTAAGAGATAGTGATGAATCCAGCTTCACATCCGGCCTCTCAAAGGAGCATCACAATCGAATTGTGATGGTGAAAAAAAAACGCCAGGACAAGTCATCGTTGTGCAACTGGCTGATGAATCCATTCACCTGTACGTATCCGGAGACTGAAGGTGAAATCAGTGATTTTTGAGCACGAACCACCATCGAGGTGTTAATATAACAAAAAATAGAAACAGAAAACAACCACCCACCAACAAACAAAAAACACTTACTATAGAAATATTTTCCATTATCCTTAAAAAGGATGCGCGAATGTACTTGTGAATAAAAAAAAAAAGTGAAATAGAAAAGGAAAACACATAAAACCAACAAAAGAATAATTATATAGAAAACAAAATGGTGCGCTTTGTTATTGTCTTTTGCTTAAGATATTATTATTATATCGTGCTATATACATTTAAACATACATAAATATAAAAAAAGGAACAACAGCAGCTAAATCATTATGCTTTTTTTTTAACTATTTCTCTGTTGTTTTTAAATCTTCTTTTAATTTATGCGCTTTTAAAAATGTCCTTTTATGTTCAGAGATGTATTTTAAGTAGGAAAAGATGAAAGCAGAGGAATAAAATACTAAAGGTACGTTGAGGTTCAATGATTTTTTTTTTTTTTTTTTTTAATTTTAATTTTTTTTTGTCTCTATTGCTTAACAGCATTTTATCCTTAAAAAAACTTTCAAGTTGAATGAAAACTGTAGAAGCACGTTTGAATTCTTTTTATACTTTGTATTCTTTAATTTGTTTGGTGCGATAAGAACCTGATGGAAAAGTTTGACTTGCAAAACAAAAGTTAGTGATGTGAAGTTCTGATATATTCAGGTATGTTCACACTTTGAGATTTGAGATGTGGTAAAGTTATGTTTTGGATTAAGATGGAAAAATATAGTACACGAATCATTCGGACTCATATCCTTATTTAAACTACAAGCTTTCATATTAACAGTTACCAAAAAATGAAAAAATAATTCAATTTATAAATTTATTCACTTTTGAATTCGAATAGGTTTCATTTTACGTTCAAAGTTTAGTTTTAATTCTCACCGCCAGAGCAATTAATTCTAGCATTTTTATTTTGAGATATTTCTGATGCCATTTGTTCTGGCAAATACGGCCCACGATGGCGTTGCCACAAATGAAAATTAATAGAAACAATTATTAATTTGGTTTTATTTTACGTAATTTTACTGCTCGGAAAACGCACCATTACAAATATTTTTTTTCTTTATACAGGGTGAGTCATGAGCAATGCGACAAAATGCTAGGGCGTGTAGGTTGCGTTGAGACAAGAAAAAAATCGTATGGGAGGGGGGGTCTATTCCCCTCCGTTTAGCCGAGAGGGGCAATTTTCGAAAAAACTGACTTAAAATGGGAAAAAAATTATTTAAAATCAACGGTTTCATTCACAATGCTGTGCGATACGTTTTTGAAAAGCCAATAACTTTTTCTTTCATTCTGTGTTTAAATAAATCTATTCTAAGAAATAGTTTTTGAAATATTAATTTTCAAAGTCAAAATTTTGAAAAAAAAAAAATTGAAAAAAAAATTTCAAATTCATTTTTTTCAAAATTTTATGTAATTAAGTGCTTATTTTAATTTCAAAATTCACTTTTCACCACAATTTAGTAGAAAGTAGGGGGATTCATAAAAACCAACTTTATTGATCGGTGAAGTTATATTTTAGCGACAGAGAATGAAATTCCAATTTAGAACTGCTAGATAACATGTCACTTATTTGGACATTTTCATTTAATATTTCCCCAGCATAAATATAATTAAAGTGTTTTTCGGTAAAAGATTGAAGTAAATAATCTACATACGTCAAAACATGGTTTGTTTTCTATCTTTCAAGCTTTAAAGAGTCATAATCTATTGAATAATGGTTCGGATTTTAATGGATTGAAAAACCTCTGAAAATCCGTAAATTTTAACATTTTTATTTTATTTTTTTCGTTACTCGTGTATTTTCTGATGGTAAAAAAATGAAGCCATTCAAAATAAAAAAGCTTTATGATACAAAAATTATGTTGCAAAAATATCAAGTAAAGTGAATTGAGAAGTCTCAGAAAATTTTTATCTCACAGGTAATTTTTAGTTTTTGTTTTTGTTTTATAATTTTTTTTTTCTTGTTTCAAACAAACGACCTTTAGTAGCAAAAATCAAAGCAAGACGGAACTTGTTTTTCTTGTTGAAGTGGAATGTTTTTGTTTGTTTTAGAAAAAAATAAAACTATTATTGTTAATTATTTTAGCAAAAAAATATGTAAAAAGAAAAAATTATATAAATATCGCTATGAAAGCAGCTAATTTAATTAAAACAAATAAAAACTCTATTGCATAGGTGTTGATTACAAAATAAAAATACAAAAATAATTTCGTTGCCAGTTTTGCCTATTACTATGTTATTATTAAATATTTGAAATATATATAAATATTATTATTATTATTATAATTAAAAAAATTATTAACTAATAAATAAAATTTATTACAAAACATTAAAACTATCAAAAAAAAAATGCTTAGGTATATTAAAATTATTAATTTAATTATTTTGAAAATAAATTTTGCTAAATAATAAAACAAAAAAAAAAAGATTATTAATGTGTTACCTGGTAGAAAAAAAAAAAACAAAAATAAAACGGTATAATATCTAACAAGAGAAGACTAAACAAATAATAATAATGCATTTAAAATAATAATATTAAATTGATTCAAGTCATATAATTATTTATTAATAATAATTAATATGTATCACAGAATGAAGTAACAAAAACAATGAATAAATAATTAATAAGAAAACAAAAGCCAACTAGGTAGGTTATATTATTATTGTCTGATTTTATTTTTCGTGTAATTAACAGCACGGTAATTTACTTTACATTTATACACATACGCAGTAGTTTTTATACGAGCCCATTGGATATTTTTTTTTTGTTATTAATTTAATAATACAAAATAAAATAAAAGAAAAAAAAAACTATCCCCATTAAAATAATATCGAATTAATGAATATTTTTGTTGTGGTAAATGCTATGCATGGTAAATTATTTTAACCTATAAACAAAATCCAACTATTATTATCATATTGTCATGAAAGTAATAATATTATAAAATTGTATTATAAACATGAAAATGAAAAACTTTTAATAAAACGAAAAACAAAAGAAAAGAAATATCGATTTTTTTAAAAATTAAACAAAACTAAATTTGTGTGTTTTATTTATGAATAAAAAAGATTTTGAGTACCATGACTCACGGGTACTGATGTGTAAACATGACAAGCACTATTGACATAACTCACCGAGAACTTGTCTTTGCTCGCTTGAGCAACAACATTTGTTTGCAGTTTTTTTCACACTGTTCAGCCTGTTCAGATTGGAAAATTTGCCTCCAGCAGCAAAACCAACCCTATTTTGTTTGTTAAATTCCGGAAATTTTTCGTTGAATTAATTAATTATGGTTCCACTCTTATATTTGCATAATTATTAAAATACTTCGATAATTATCAAAATATTCGTCAATTAACCAGATAATGAACAAAATGGAAAAAAAAGTAGACTTGATAACCGAATACTTCCTACTCAAGAGTCAAGAGTCCGAATTTAATAACTTCTATCATCAATCTATCTATCAACATTCCTTTTTTTCTCACGTTAGAATAAAGACCATCACTTGATTCGCCTGAAAATTTCCCTGAGGCCGAAGTCAAATTTCCCAATCTTAAGAGGATGTTCACATTGGACTCACTCAACCGACGCATTTTGAAGTAAGTCCAATCCGCCGTGTTCAAACACAAAGAATTCAAGAAACCGCACGAAACACAGTCACTAGCCAGTTTAGTGGTTCAATGATTGCAATATTTCAAATGACTCCATATGATTTCAAGTGATTTCAAGCAATATTTAAATTGATTTAAAAATTTTGTGATTGCATTGATTTCAAATAAATTTACTGATTTCAAATGATTGCAAATTAATTCAAGTGATTTCATAATGATTTCAATTCGTGATTTCATGATGGCATTTTTGATTTCATGATTGCAAAAAAACTTAAAGTGATTTCAATTTTTTAATGATTACAAAAAATTATTTGAAATCGATAACGATTTTTTTTTTTTATTTCATCACTTGAAATAGTGATTGCATCTGATTTCAACGTGATTTCAAATGATTACAAGTATAAGTGGTAAGGTGATTCCACTTGTTACAAACTCCTCGCGAAACACAAACAAGAAATATTTGAAATGAGATATGCTTACAAGTCCAATGTGAACACTGTCTTGGTTATACCTACACTTAAATTTTAATAGCAATACCGTTATGCGATTTCTCTGACGGCCATCTTTCGGCGGAACGAAGCAACTATTTTTAGAAACTTACGCCAAATGGGTACATTAAATACTAGCACCTTGAATTTAAAACTCACTACTAAATCCCGAATTTCGATATATCTATAGGTTCTATAAAAATGGTTATACATCAAAAAATAAAAAAAAAAAACAACACGTGAAAGAAGGAAAAAGAAAAAAAACCATATTAACAAGGATAAAAGCTTTAGGAAAAAAATAAGGTAAGAAAAAATTAGTTAAAATTTATAACATAACTCATGGTATTTCCATTTTTACAGTCATTACTGACATTTTGTTATTTCGTAGCTATAAAAGCCAATGATTTTTTTGTTGGTTCGTAGAATTGATAAGTATTAAGAACTAGCTCCTAAGCGCACTGATTTTTGATTCCATTGAAATTTCTGATAAAAGTTCTGTTCCATATTCTCAGGAACCAAAAAGTAAGAATATCCTTCAAACAGGAAAGCATCAGCATCATCATCGGCTGGACAACCGGGGACCGGTTCTGGCCTCCTTCAACAAGTTACTCCACCTATCCCGGTCTTGAACCGACGCCATCTAGTTGCGCAACACAAGGCTCCGGGCGTCCTGGTCTACGCCATCTCTCCAGCGCAAGCATGGTCTACCACGCTGTCGTCTGCCATAAAATGTACCACAAAGAACTTTCCGAGCAGGTTCCTCTTCGCTCATGCGAGCTAGGTGCCCTGCCCACCGGAGTCTACCGAGCCTAATTTTTGTCACGATATTTGCTTCAAGGTAGATTCATGATTGTACCGTCTCCGGAATCGTCAGGAAAGCATACATAATTTATTTATCGCTTTGCGATAACAGTTATCACTTAATTTTTCGCAAAATGTCTAAAGTAATTTCGGACATATCTTTCAAACTACGAAATGTCAGTTATTTGGCAGTTCGTTTACGACGACACGTTGGAATATTTCACAACAGTGAAACTACAGAACTGGCAGTAATAGTGAAATACGCTTTAAATTAGCTCAATTATAGGTCAATGATCTGAACATTCGAACGGTTAGATTTCGATCCAAAAATTAACAATGTTTTGAGCTAAGATTTGTTTATATACACTTCAAAAGTTAATAACAGTTTTTGTTTAAACTATAGATTTACCTACAATTTCTTAATACAAAAAAAAAAAAAATATAATAAAAGTAAGTCACATTTGAAAATAAAAAGCATATACTACGCCTTTCCATTAAATTTATAAAAAAATGACATCAAATAAAATAAAAGATTAAGCATCCAAGAGAATTACTCATTAAAGTTTATTTTCGTAAAGAGTTCGATGGACAGCAAAAACAATAGATTGACGAGGGGTTTGTCACGAGTGAAATCATTTGACCACTTATACTTGCAATCATTTGAAATCACGTTGAAATCAGATGCAATCACTATTTCAAGTGATGAATTTAAAAAAAAAAATGTTGGTTATAGATTTCAAATGATTTTTTTGCAATCATTAAACATTTGAAATCACTTTAAGTTTTTTTGCAATCATGACATCAAAAATGCCATCATGAAATCACGAATTGAAATCACTTGAATTAATTTACAATCATTTGAAATCAGTAAATTTATTTAAAATCAATGCAATCACAAAATTTTTTAACCAATTTAAATACTTCTTGAAATCACCTGAAATCATATGAAGTCATTTGAAATATTGCAATCATTGAACCACTTAACTGGCTAGTGA
Source organism: Baccha elongata (assembly GCA_951217065.1). NCBI lineage: Eukaryota > Metazoa > Arthropoda > Insecta > Diptera > Syrphidae > Baccha > Baccha elongata. The sequence goes on from OX578272.1 coordinate 252,481,161, forward strand.
CAAATCCCTGGTAGATTGATACCAATCCTTCGCTAATAACCTCATATCTCACTTAAATGCCTTACACTTAAAATCATGTTTATGGAACACTCTATATACTCTCCTACGCCTACCGTATAGTATTTTTTTAAAAAAAGAACAAATAAAATATCAAAAAAGGGGGGAAAATTTGCCGATTTAAAATAAAACTTGGAAACAATACTTTTGATTCAAGTTTGCCCTTTTATACATTTTGTTTTCCCTTTAACTTTTTAAGCAGAGAAATTATGTCAAGAGGATGAAAGAAAAAAGTTTTCAAAACGAATTTGACGATGCGTCTACCTTAAACAATAATAATCTGATGCTAATTAGCTTTAGTTCACGATTAATAAATTTTAACAATCGGCAATTGAAATTGGATCCTTGAAAATACGTTTGAATTTTTAGTTTTACTTCAAAAATTATTGCCCACTTCGGTAATTTGAGAGCAGAAACCACTCAATCCTTAGAAACTGCAAAATAAAACTTTCAGCGGTGAAATACAAAAAAGAAATGCAATTGAATGGGAAAGCAAAACAAAGAATAATTGTATTTGTATTAGATATTTAATAAAAATGAATAATGGTTTCTTTAAACAGAAATTGTATTTCATCATCATGGTCTTATCTAAAAATGAAAGCTTAATTGTCAGCATTCTTTGATTGTCACTGAAAATATATTTTTATTCCTACATACGGGAGTAGAATGCAAGTGGATTTGAATTATGAAAGATGATCTCTTGATTCTGAGTGTCATCATAAAATTAAGTGTTAATCCAAAGCAACAACTCTCATCGCGTCCCGCTCCTCGCGTGTCGTAATAATGGTCTAGGTGCGACAATTTATTTTGTCGTCATTCGAAAACCTCCTCCACCCTACAACATCGATTCCATAAAACTAATTCCGTGGGTTCTTTCATACTCATACCAATGATAATAATGTAAATTGCCGCAAGTGTTAATAATGTACCTATCAGACAGGACGATAATTCAAATCGCTGTTTGTTCGTCCCTATACACACACCGTTTAATATTTATTTTTGCAGTTTATACTTGATCGGCAGCTGGTCGGCGGCGACGCGGAGGGCGCGTCCAAAACAAATTAATTTATGACAATTTTTATCATTGCCATCCGATTGTTTGTGTTGGTCATACAGAGGTATACGCGCCGTCCAGACAACCGCGGAAATAGGATTTTAGCTTATTATTATAGAGGTAGCCCCGGTTTTTTTTTTTTTTAAGTTGGAAAAAGAGAAATAAATCATTTAGCATGTCGTTGGTTCCATAAAGCTTCCTTTAAACTTAATTATCTACGATTGAAATTTTTAAACAAAAAACTTTCATCTTAAGGGAATAAGGGGCTGGTTATAGCGATCAGGAAAACGAAACAGGAAAAAATTTCAGATCGATAATTTATTAGGTTTTTATTGGAATCAAAATACAAATGTTATACTTATCGATAGCAAATAACTCAAAGAATTTTTGTAGATGATTAGAATTTCAGTTGAACAAATACTTTTTGTAAAAAATGCATTTATCTATTTTCCTGATGGAACTTCATTTTCCGTACGGAAATTCCATCAGGAAAATAATTAAATGTATTTTTTACAAAATATATGTGCGTTATTGAAAATTTTAACATCGCAAATGATTTTGGGAGTCATTTGTCATCGATAAATGTAGCATTTGTGTTTCAAATAAAATCAAAACATATTTAATTATTGATTTGAAAAGTTTTTCCTGTTTCGTTTTTCTGATCGCTATAACCGGCCCCTAAATCAGAAGTTTCCTGTTTTCTACAAAAAGAAAAACTAGCTACTCCTCTCCGTTAGTCTTCCACTGAACTAAACAATTCTCCGTTGAGTAATAAACTTAAAGGAAATTTATTTATTTTATAAAAGTTTTTTAATTTCTTTCTCAATGAATATTAATTCGCATTTTATGGTTGACGTTTATTTATCCATTTTTGTTTATATTATTTTCTTAAGGATATTGCAAATGGTTTCTTGGGTACATCGTTCAGTTCTTCTCAGCAATCCTCATCATCATAATGACTCTACGCATACAAAAAAACATTTGAAACAAAGCAAACCAGCAGGAGAAGTTTTTCGGTTACTGTTAACTGTCTGAACACAATAGACTGCTGCAACTGTAACTGAAGCTGGAGCTGGAACAGATGTCAAAATATGTCGTACGTCTGGTTTTTTTGCGTGCCCACAATGGTGCTGCACAGCTTTCTTACATTTCATATATCATTTGTATCAGCTGATTAAAATTTTATTTGCAAAATTATCAAAAGAAACACAATTAAATTAACTTAAATTAACTTCTATGATCCAATAAAATATTTCTTCACAAAACACTCGGTCGCGGCAAGAAAATTGTTTTTTTTTTTTAAATTTATTGTGAAATGTCAAAAGTGCTGTACGTCGAAAGTTAAAAGTTTGTGAACTTGTGCAGCACCGAATGCAGCACCGAGTACGGTTGCGTTGCATTGTGTTCGTAACATTGGGTTTGCGTTTATTCAATATTTTGACAGATATTCCGGTTGCAGCTCCAGTTCCAGCATCGTCGCTATGTGTTCAGGCAGTAAGTTTTGTGTTTCTACATTTACACTGAAAAAATATAATAACGAGTTTGGGGATGAACAGATGCACAAGACAAAGATGAGTAATCTTTGGGGGCATTGAATATTTACGAAGTAACGAATCCTTGCCATTTGCGGAGCATGGAAACCTGTATAACTGTAATGAAGTCGGAAACTTTAGAAAATAGCCTCGTTCACGTTTCACGATTGCAACTGCTTCCCAAGGGATGTGATGAATATAGTTTTTCTTTTCTTAACTTTTATTAAAATGGAAATAAATAAATGTGTTTATAGGAATTTAAACTAAGTTTTGAAATGCCTCATTTAACAGAAAGACAGTTAAATGGTAAAATGTATATTCTGTCAACCTGAGATAAACAAAGAACAATCATAATATTGAAACGAGAGTCTTATAAACCATATAAGCACAACTGTAGGAAGGTTTATAAAAAAATTGAAATGTGACCTTAATTTAAATACCAAATGTTGTAGAACCCAAGGGAAGATGTAAATATCAATGAAATGGGTTCCTCATTGTAGGCTTTTTTTTTTAAATTTATTAATAACAATATCTTCTAAAACAAATTGCAATTGCACAATTTACATAGATATGGTTATACTACCTTACTGAAGTAAATAACTTATATTGAACAAAAATGAGATTTAATTAGAATAAGGTGATAATTAAAAGGAAAAGCTATGGTAATAAAAACCTTCGTAAAAAAATGAAAAAAAAATGTACCTTACCCAAGTAGCATTTTGTACCTATTATGTTACAAATTTATTGTATGTCGTTTACAATTCATATACAGTTGCTGAAAAAATGTTTTGTATGTTTACATTAACTAATTGGATGATTGGTAAACAAATTGTAACACACAGAATGTAGTTGAAACAACACATCTTCAAACGTAAACGTACTGTAAAGCAAATATCATGAATGTAAAACCAATATCACAAAACATTTACATTTGTAGCACTTTTGTAAAGCTATTATCAAAACTTAACTGTTACAAAACATTTACAGTAAATAGTTACAGTACATCTTCAAACGTATACATTCTGTAAATCAAATAAAGTTAATGTAAAATTGATATCACGAAATGTTTACATTTGTAGCTGTTTTGTTAGGCCATTAACAAACCTTAGCACTTACAAAACGTTTACAGTGAATAGTCACAGCACATCTTCAAACGTAAACGTCCTGTAACACAAATATCGTTAATGTAAAATCAATGTCACGAAACGTTTACATTTGTAGCAGTTTTGTTAAGCCATTTTCAAAACTTAACACTTACAAAACGTTTAAAGTGAATAGTCACAGCACATCTTCAAACGTAAACATACTGTAAAACAAAAAACGTCAATATCACGAAACATTAAATTTGTAGCAGTTTTGTAAAACTATTATTAAAACTAAACACTCACAAAACATTTACAGTGCAAATGTATCATCATGTATCACTAAACGAGATAAATTTATTTTTATTAAATTTGTCTTCATTATGTACATGATTTTTATACCAAACCGGGTGGTCGTGGGTTGTGTTATGTTTTACTAGCTGAATCGATGTTTTTTTTTATTAAAAACCGCAAGACCTGTAAAGTACAAAATGGAAATAACGAGTTCTTTTTTCCCTAATCGCAACCGCAGCACAAAAATCCAATAGGTTTAGGTATCACTCTGCTGTCCACTCACCACCATTGTAACAATAAATCAGACAATTTTTTTTTTTTTAATATTATATAAAATTAGTTTTGATTTTTTGGTAGCTGCAACAACAAGCAACATGCAGCACACTGAGGAACTTTTCGAGTCCATATCGTGCATATCATTACAACATCTTTTTATTACTGTATAACTTATTATTTCTGTACTTTTATGTAATAAACAAGATATCACTAATAAACACTCAGCGCATTCAATAAGCGGTTCATTCTTTTTGTTTGTAGGTACATAGTTCAGCCACATCTCCGACAAACTGTCCGCAACTTTGTGTTAGTTCTTCCCATTGTCCGCTCTATTCTAGAATTATAGACCAGACCATGTTTCCTATAATCGCAACTGTTTAAAACATTGTTGTTTAATTGAATTCACAACTTCGTCCGTACCTACAGTTTGCGTTTAGTAGGATCATTGATAGTATTCCATTTCCATGCGGGCGGCTTTGATCCAGTGGTAGAAGCGTCATCATCTTTCAGAGAGGCATTTTATTACTGCTTTGGAGAATTTTACAAATATTTGAACGTTTGGACTTGGACCTTAAATGTATTTCGTTTTTAATTCTAGCAAATGCAAAAAGTATTTATCACACGAAGAATAATAACACAAAATTAACTAATATAAACAACAACACATCACAGAACCTAGGACGAGTTGTATTTTTATTTACACAAATTCGGTATGTTTGTTTTAAAAATCAACATGAACAGATTGGGTCAAGTTTACACCATGAATCATGATGTTTTGATTTTGCTGTCAAATGTGATACGTCATAAAATGTAAACGTAAAGAATTTTATCGCCTTTTCATACAATTTTTTTTTTGATTTGAATATTTACATAACAATTGAGTATAGGAACTCGAAAGAAAGAAAAAAAAATCATGACCTGAATAATGTTGTTTTATTGCATTTATTATATTAATAATTCAGAAAATCGGAGTAATCTAAGAAATAAGCGCAGTGGTCCACATCTTGCATTGAACAAAAAGAATTGACACAATTAACACCAACACAGGCTATTTTATTTTGTTTAAATTTTGTGAAAATACTTTTTATTTCATTTAAAAAACTCAAAAAATCTCAATTTTTGTCCTTTTTTTCACACATTTTAAAGGCCGGAGAAAACGAAGTAGATTTTGTGCAAAATTTGATAAATTGGATTTTACTATTGTGAAAACGTCGCGTTCGAAATACAACAAAACAAAAGTAATTTTTTTCTTAAAAAAAAAGTCGTTTTTATCCTTATCTAAAGTTCATCAACTTGTGCCCTTCCGTCTTATCCTGTAGAAAAACTAAATTACACGCTCTTTTCTATATACGTAAATTATTGTAAGTATGTATTGTCTAGCCAAATTTGCCAGTCCCATTTGAAATACACGGGCACGCATACAGAGTTAAAACTCTGCAGTTTTGAAAGTTTGTAGGCGAAAGTGCGTGGAGCCCGCTGAGATGATGTTCTATTTATTTATTTTCAAAGAGTCACAGTGTAACTATGCAGTTATTAAATTTCGTCATAAACAAATAAGTCGTGTGTTTTGCAAGTCCATATAGACTTATTATGTGAAAAAAATGACACCAGTCGTAATACAATAACACGTAGGAGTACAACAACAACATAAGTCCATGAAGACTTAGCTAACTCACGGTAATTATAGGGACTTAGCTAAAGTCCTTATAGAATTACTGCAAAACCGACACATATTTGGTTATATGGAAACGTCGTTAATGTTGTGGGCTAATCCCAATGTCGCTTTTTTCACACAAATCGAACGGACATGCAAAAAAACACGGCTATTGTTCTGAAATTTGTCACTCTTAAATCTATTTGGCAACTTTTTTTTGTATAAAACATTTACAAATCGTTTACAAAACGTTTACATTATAAGCAAAATCATGTGCAAAACATTCGTCATACAAATTTAAATTTGCACCTTTTTGCTTTATGATTATTGCGTAGTTCAGACATAAAAGTACGATTTTTTTGGAAAATAATTGCTTAAGGCTCGGCCAAACAGAGCGCGGGGCGACGACCGGCGGCGGCGTTCAGATTATGTTTGTAAATTTTTACAAAGAACGCCGGATCGCGTTCTGTTTGACAGAGCCTTTAGTGTGCTATGAGGCCTTGCTGCTTGAGGCTCGCCTTTTTTTTAACTCAATTAGTGCGAAAGAGAAAAACAATGAGACAGAAAATCAGCTAACAATTGAGCCTTTTCCATTCTTCGTTATTTTAGTATGTATCTCAAAGAGTTCCCATACATGCTTTGCATACAAAATGCTCTTGTGCACTATGGGTAGAAAAAGGGAAAAAACACAAAGCGAAGAACGAAATCATGCAGAGTAAGTCATTTACGTGGAAATACTATAGGTTTTTGTGGTGGAAACAAGCTCCACGCAGTATTTTTATAAATAATGGTGGATTTACACATGCTGGATTGGATTGACCTTGCCAGTCCTCCAGTAAAGATTTACACATAAATTGAAATTTGCCTTGCCAATACCATTTTGATGTCAAAACTTCTAATTTGAAAAGTCGACGTATATGTATGTTAACATTTCAAATAATAAACAAAAAAAAAACACTACCACATTTTTATGTGCAAAAATAATTTTGAACTTCTAATTTCACTAAAAATTGAAAATTGTTATTTTTTCCCCTATTTTTTAAGTTTCGGAAGTGCAACTTTGGTCTCGTTTTTTAGCCAAACCGAGGACATCTGTCCAGAAATATAGT